>OX326971.1:16575684-21575684 GCA_946800305.1 Medicago arabica | reverse complement strand
GCAAGAGTAGGTTTTTGAATCAGATGTTTAAAGATAATTAGGGTATCCTTGAATTCTATATACCTTATTTGTTGGAACTAACTCGGTTTAATATTAGCTATGACCTGACTTGATAAAAGAGAGTAGGATATGAATAAAAGAAACATTTATAAATTGGTTAGGGTAAATTCATTCTCAATTATATATATATATACATATATATATATATATATATATATATATATATATATATATATATATATATATATATATATGTCATGATCCTATAACACCAGGTGTAAGTCAAATTACTTACACCAAATCTAAACTGTTAAATTGAATTGATCATGTGGTTTAAAATATTTAATGCAAAACTTAAATTGGTGTCATGTAGAGGATCTTCTTGATCTATTGATTCAGTTTCTTCTCCATCTATCCCTTTGTCCATGTTTTCTCGCAACAAGCAGTTTACTTTTTAATAATAGGCTGATCAATATATCCAGAGAGATCAACCACACTGTATTCTAATTTCATCTTATATAAAATTAAAAAGTTTGGATCTTATTGTGTGCACAAGTTTTTGTCATCTAGAACCCATAGAAGACGAATGTATTCCATAAGTCCTGAAACTAATAAATTAAGAAACCTGAAATTCATTATACAACTTTAAATCCCTTGCCTTCTACATATTGCAAATAATCATCAGAAGATTGATAAACCCAGGTGTGGTGCTTCAATTATTGGATTATGATGATGAGTCTAATCGGCGGTGGCACTGGATTTGATACTATCGCTGATTTTTTGGAGAAATGAAAAGGAAACCTTGTTCTGAGTTTTCTGAACTCAGAAAACTCAGAAAACAGGTTTCCTTTATTTCTCCAAAAAATCATGGGATCATGGTTAGAGTGATTTCCATTACTGCCTCTAATTCCTTCTCGCCCTCTTTAATATTTTCTACTTCCTTTGGTCAACTTTTTATCTCCTTCCTAATAAGGCATTCATAATAGGTATATCAATCAATACATTAAATGGAATAAATGCATGTATTGACCACAAAATTAATGAAATACTATATTGATCGGCATATCCCTATCAGCATCAGGAGTCTGGTCTTATAAAGGCTTTATAGATACAACACTTTTAGATTCACCATAAGAACACTATCAAACTAAAAGAAACTTTTTGTTAAATAATATATAATTGTTGTCAAATGGCAAACCACTTCTCAAACTGGTTTAATTTCCTTGTCATCCTAGCTACCATTGCCGCGGGTAAGTGTCTCCAACAATTTTTTATTCATGTATATACATAATCTTTTGTTTGGCTCTTTTAATTCTTTCAAATAATTTTTGTTCTTAATTCTTGCAAATACAATATTTTTTTGTTTTCAATTATTCTTGATTTTTTTTGGTACAAATTGTTGTTGTTTTGTTTTGTTTTAGTCATTGTAGTTCGTAGAATATTTAATTTTAGTCTCTTAAAAAATTATTTAAATGACTATTATAAGCTTCAAATTTTTGATGAACAAATTCTACAGAAACTAAAATAAAATTTTGGTCAAATAGGTTTTTTTACCAGAGTATAATTTCCTTTTTAGTATTTTAACCGGTACCCCAGAGTGCATTTCCCATTTTATTTATATACACTAGAACTACTAGTAGTTTTGTTTTTGATAATTATATTTATTTTCAAATGACCATAAACTTGTAATTTTTCTCTCACCCAAATCTACATGTGCTCGTGATGATAGTGCAATTAACAGTAGAAGGAGGCCAATGCTCAGAGATATACGATAGCTGTACTGCTGGTAATTGCAATGATTATTGTAAAGTCCTTTATGGTCTGAATGGATTAGGTTCATATTGTGATGACTTCAACATGTGCACTTGTCTATACAAAAAAGAAGCATCAACGTATAGTTGTAATATTGGGGTTGGAGCATGCACCAAGGGTTGTGATAGAGTTTGTTGCAGTGCAAGATGTGCTTCAAAACTTAAACATGCTTTTGGGGATTGTACTCATGGTAATCCTAATAGATGCATTTGTCACTATATACCGGAGTAGCTAACAATATATATTACTCAGATTTATTATAACGAAATAAAAGTTTATGAATGAAATTTTCTTATCCTTTTAACTTAAGAATACTGAGTTCGATTTCTCCTGACAGTTGTAAGATGATCAAATAATGTTGCTTTAGTTTTTTTTTGAGAGAAAATAACGTGGCTTTAGTTGTATAATTAGGGATAACCTAAAGCAAAATTAGGAAATTTTGTCTTTAGCCGCCAAAAAGAAAGAAGCTTAATTTTATCCAAAAGTCGAGGGATTGAATTCTCCCTATTATTAAAGAATAAAGATCTCGTTCCTTTCAATTCAAAGAACTTAAACGTAAGTGAAGCAAATTAAATGAATTTAGTATCAACGTTTTTTTAGAGATACCAACTGAATGACCAAGGTGAAAGAAATAATCCGAAATTCCAAAGAGATCAACAGAATATAAACGAAGCTAAGTAGGCACCATGTGCCAAAGATGACAAGATATTACAATTCAAAAACAAATGATTTGTTGTTTCACGTTACTGCATCCACTCACACAAAGTTGTGAATCGTGATGGAAGATGCCTCGTCAAAATAAAGAAACCTTTGAAAGAGTTGTCCTTATTCCATATAAAATCTGAAGCGGCGGTGTAATTCTTTCCTATATACTTGGACCATATTTAAATTGGATATGACTAACTTCTGGATGGCTACCAGGTTTTTCCTATATACTAGGACCGTATTTAAATTGGATATGAGTCTTTACCTATGTTAGGACCATATTTAAATTGGATACGATACGTTAAATGATCTGGTGCATTTGTCTAATCCGACCATCACCTACTAGGTACAATCACATCATTTATACTAACTAACATACCACTTTTCTACCTAGTAGCACCCAATCTTAATTGGTGTATGATGACATGTCATCTTACGTTATTCTTAGCATGTTTTTCAGTCGTTTTTAGTAGGTTTTACCAGCAAAATCAAATATTATTAGAGCAATTGCCTATGATTTCGGGACACTTGTAATATTTTCTATATTAGAGTCTGTAATTTCATTCTTCCTAAAACATAGCAATTTTACGGTGTTTTTTTTTTATGTAAATCAAGAGGTCTCGTAAGAAATCATGCAAATCATGCAAATCAGAAAAGCATGCAAATCAGCAAAGCAAAGACATCCGAAGATTGATGTGGTTCTTGAGAAGATGAAGAATGAAGATTCAAGAGGCCTCATAAAACTTTACAAAGCAAGGAATTATGTTCCCATGTTCCGAGACAACTTACATAGAAGCAAACACCGAAAAAGGTGAAGAAACAGGCTTTTTATGACCCGGAAGTCAGACCCATACGCCCCGAGGACGAAACCATGCGCCTGGAGCATGGAGCAACCAGGCACATGCGCCTGGCGCATGGAGGCGCCTTAGTTGCAAGGCACATGCGCCTCGAGGATAGTGTGTGCGCCCCAAGCATGCTGTCTTGCGAAAAAAGTCACAATTTTGTGACGTTTTTACCCTTTAAGCCTGCAGTATTAGCCCAAGTTTAGGTGGAAAGTTTCCCTCTAAATACTGTATTCCTAATTCATAATTTCTCGTCCAGAACTGGAGCAGTTCAAGAGGAAGGTGGATTCTAGGAGCTTTCAGGAGGAGTTTCTCTCTCCTCTCCAATGTTTTTGAGGTAAGTTTTATTTCTTTTGTAATTAGTCGTTTAGTTACCATGAGTAACTAAATATTTTTATGCTAAGGTTCTAAAATGAAACTCTATTTATTTTGTTGGATGATTATTTTATTTAATATTGTTTATTTAGTTATTTTCTTTTCTCTTTTTAGTTTTATTAGGTTAGATTTATTTTTGTTGTAGTGAAACTCTAGTTTAGGCACTTGGGTCGTGACAAGGCCTAATATTGATGCTTATATCTTGATATTTATATATATGTCTACCTTGGAAGTAATTAGTTAGTAACTAGATGAAAGATACTGAAAGCGAGTTTACTCTAGTAGTAACTACTTAGGAAGTGATATTGAGTAAAATCTACTGAACCTTGGATGTAACTAGTTATTAATTAAGGAAAGAAGTACTTCATGATTTAAACCAAGCATTGTAAAACCATTCTCCTCGACCCTTGGTAAGGTGGACGCTGATATGTCTACCCGTTTGTAGAACTAACGAGAGGGAGAGTATGCTATGAAATTCCTAAGATTCATAGATGGGAAAACCTTTAGGAACACCGGTCTTCATTGCCTTTGGAAATTTAGGATTGTCAATTTAAGTATAAGTTTCAATTACATTTGAGGGAGTAAGACCCCACACATAAGGATGACCGTGTGACCAGTAAGTCAAACTCAACATTGGAGGGATAGACTGAAATCAACTGAGAGAATATGGCCCCGCACGTAAAGATCACAGTGCGATCAACAAGTGCAACTTGATGAAACGATTAGGTTAGAAGGTTTAATCAGACTCATCACATAGATAGTCTACTGAAGACAACTAAATGTTTTTTAAGATCAACAAGTGCAACATGAATGTTTTTTAATTCCAACAAGTGAATAAGGGAGATTCGAAGAATCCTAACCGCTACTTACATTTTTGCAAACAAAACAGGTAAACTATGTTATTGCAAATAGATAAAAATTGCAATCTCTTATCCCTCAACTCTTTTATTTATATTTTGTTAAACCAAATAAGTAACACGGATTGTTTGGATGAAACGACAATCCCTGTAGATACTACACTCTACTTACACTTTATTACTTGGTAAACGATTTGGTACACTTGTCTAATCCGACCATCAATGTCAGAGTGTCTTTTGTTGGAACACCCCCATTTCTTAAGGAGGAAGGACACCCTATGCTCATGAAGGTAACCCCATTAGTTAATACGTGAACATTTGTCCCCACCCTTGGGCCTAGGTAAAAATAGTATTAAGGCTTCAAGAAACCAAAAAATGGCTCGAATCGGGAGCTAAATCTCCGCACAAAATTCTCAAAAAACAGACATCAAAGAGACCCAACAAACAATAGTAAGGTCGAAAAGACAAAATTCAGGACACTGAGATCCATATGTTTCTCCGTCGTGAGATAAACATTCATGTATTTGCAACGAGACGTTTCCTAGAACATGCATCAACAGTCATAACCGTACATCGTTAGAACGTCGTGATTCTTGAATTTGTTCACCATCACAAAGGCAGGTGAATCATAGTCTTACACCATCATACGTGAATGAGATGCATACTCAGGTGTTGATACTCAAGGATAAGATACATGAAGCCAAAAAACATAAGAGAAATTTATATCGATCGCCTCATAAATCCAAAATTTATCATGATCATGGTATCTCTAAAAGTTCCATAAGGAAAACATGGTTTCATCGAGATGCCATCCTAAGAGGAAGAGACATAAAGGAATATATTTAAATTAACTAGGTGTTACACATACCATACATTCACCATTTGTTAAAATAAAGATCAATATTCTGCAGCGGAACAATCCAACAATCTCAATAATAAAACAATTTAAATTCTCCACATTATTCAGAAAAATAAATAAAACTCCAAAACACAATTAACTCCGGGGAGATAAAAAATCAATGTCTAAACCCCGACCCTTGTGTTACAAACACTATTAGAAAAAGAAAAATTAGAGAGGGAAATTAATGATGGAAAAAATAAAATTCCTGACAAATTCTTAGGTCGTAAAATTTAGTGACGGAATTAGAGAGGGATTTCATGTTTTCCCTCTCTAAAATTCCCTCACTAATTTTTGGTTTTTTAGTAGTGAAATTAGAGCACGTAAACGACTGTGTAGTTATTCACTAATAAAAATAATGACGGAAGATAAACTCCGGAGTCCACCTTCTAATCGTTCTGCAACTAGAGATCCTCGTCCTGAATATCTGTACCCCACGAGTACAAACTACAGACACCACAAATACACAACAAAAAAAAAAAAACAACAACAACAACAAAGGGTGAGAATACATTTCAAAACATAAATTTGGAACATATGAAGCAACATAAAAAATAATAACATATAATCATCACCATGAACGTCCACATTAACATCATCATTTACACATTAACATCATCATCATTTTGGGAGAGATTCTTATAATATTATGTATTTTTCTGGAAAATTTCATTAAAAAATATGAATTCTACATTCGAGTTTACTTTAAAGGAGGGACCAAAAGTGAAGATGGAAATTTTTTGAGGGACTAGATGTTGAAGAAATTTTTTAGAGGGACTAAAACGAAAAATTGATATATTTATAGGGACCAAAAACATATTTAACCCTTAATATTTTACTGATTTATACAACTATTGTTTTAGACTCCTTATTTTTCTAGAGGATTTACTTTTGTCATCATCAACTATCACTCCATATCTTTTCTTATATTATCTTATGTTCCTTTAACTAATTTAGGTTTTAGACTCACCATTGTTTCTAGGAATCACTTATAAAACGCCTAAATATACTTCCCACACTTAGGTACATTACTTCAAGACACTATCCCTCACTTTAGGAACTATTTAAAGGAAGAATAGTTGGGTTTTCTATGGCTGGGAATGGTGCACGACCATGCTCCCTGGGGGCACGGCCGTGCGCTCCCAAAAACACAAAATAACAAAATATGACCAGAGAGTTGTGCATGGGTCGTGCGCCCTTGAGTCACGATTCTGCGTATCTGTCTGTTTTAAAAAATTGCAGTTTTGCTGTGATTTCGCCTAGGAAGACCTTTTCTAACTCCGTTTTCGGCCATATACTCACCAAATTTGACCCCAATCGTCACCCTGGGGTTACCGTACCAATTGGACATCAATTTCCTCTCAATCTCTCTGTTCACATTCCTCAATTGATTAAACTCCCAATTCAATTACCCTAACTTTGGTCTCTAGGTTTTAATCACTCAATAATAACAACAATCATAAACAACATCAGTTCATCACCAAAATCTCACCATGAATACGTATCCCAAGGTTCATAGAATCAAAACAACTCATAAATTCATAATTAGATACCCTAAAATGAAAGTTTCCCCCCACCATTACCTCGAATTCTCCGACAGTGCAACTTTTGGCTTGGTTTTTCCTTAGCTAGGGTTAACCTCATCTTCCCTCCTCTTCTCTCTGATTCTCACGTGCAACAACAATGTGTGTTCGTATTTTTTATTCTTCTATTTATATTAGGAAATTAGGTTAACTCTTATTATTATTTCTTTTCTCCCCTCCACCTATCATAATTTACTCTCTCCTCCCCCACTTATTTTATTACTTCTATTTTTCACATCCCACCTTTTTTTTTTGTTGGCACAGACTCACCTCCCACCTCTATTATTTTATATTTATGCCTCTCCTCATCAATTAAATCCCCATAACATAACAATAATTACCAAACACCTAATTTTCTCAACGACGGCATATTATTTACAAGTAAAATGCCTCGTCACGAAAATAATAATCAAAACACTTTAATTAACTCTATTAAATTAAATAAATAAATTTGGGGTCTTATATTTAAGGAAAATGCTAATACTAGTACTAGTCTTATAATTAGAGGATAGTGAGAATTTTAGCAACATGTAATTTTGACCGGGCAACAATATTAAGAAACATGTGGTATCAAAATGACCTACCTAGTCAAAGATAAGAACGATTACCATACATTAACTTAAATGAAATGAAATTATTAAAAAATTATGGGAAATACTCCTAACATCTCATTGTAGTAAAACTCAGAATTCCGTAGTTCCTATAATTTTATTAAATTATTCATTCGTAAATTTGCATGGGTGTCTGATCCTTTAATTTAAATTTATAAAAACTATAGAATAAAATATAAGTGATATTAAAATAACAGTGACATATTTGACCAGAATATCATATATCGAAGATAATTTTTATGAAAAAATTGAGGATAATTAATATTAATAGGTTTGCGTCTCCCTTTCAGAAGTATGGTCTTATAAATACGCAACTTTTGACCGCAAAGTAACCATTATCAACAAATAAAAAAAAACTTGGCAAATAATAACTGTTGTCAAATGGCAAACCACATCTCAAACTGTGTTAAACTCATTGTCATCCTAGCTACCATTGCTTCAGGTAAGTTTCTCTAGCATT
The DNA here is from genome assembly GCA_946800305.1 of Medicago arabica. NCBI lineage: Eukaryota > Viridiplantae > Streptophyta > Magnoliopsida > Fabales > Fabaceae > Medicago > Medicago arabica. The sequence continues at coordinate 21,567,541 of OX326971.1, read as the reverse complement.
TTTATGGTAGTTAAATAATTTTATGAAGAAATTTTGTCGGGACTAAAATAGAAGTTTCAAGGATCGAATGCAAGAAATATCATGTGCACTAGAAATGATTTTTTTCTGTAAAAGAACCAAAAGCAAAAAAAAAAAAACCGATATACTTGTGGAACCAAACATATATTTGTTTTTAGGGGAATGATACTTATCGCGTGACATATCCCACGAGCGTATCACGATTGTGTATTTCAATGTATGCAGGAAAAAAAACTGTCCCATCACCCCATGATTTCCGACCAGCAAGTATTTTTATTGGTTAAGTACTGTTTTGCGATTTGCTCGGGACACTTTCCCTCGAGATATATAGAAATACTCTTGTTTTTATAGTTGTGTTTAATATGGACATTTGAAAAATAGTTCATTAGCAGACTTTTACCTTTGGATCAGATTCATATTAGGCAACCCTTATTTTTTTAGCGAGATTAAAAGTATATTCAAACAAAATATTGGTCTAGTATTTAAATCAATTTTAAATGATAAAGTTCTAATTTTTCTCTCTATAATTTACTTGTGCATGGGATCATAGTGCAATTAACAGTAGAAGGAGGCCAATGCTCAGAGATAGTCAATAGATGTGAAGGCATAAGGTGTGCAGATATTTGTAATGTCCTTCATGGTAAGAGTGGATTAGGTTCTTTTTGTGATGAGTTCGACGCATGCACTTGTTTATTCAATCAAGATCCTTCATCAACAAATGTGTGTATCATTGGTGCTGGAGCATGTGGTAATTGCGATTTAGCTTGTTGCAATGCAAGATGTGCTCACGAATTTAAAGGTGTTGGAGCTTGTGTTCCAAACCCTGGTACCGTGGATAGATGTGTTTGTGCCTATAAAAGCTAGAAATATATACTACTTAGATTATTATATTGAAATAAATCTATGAATGGAATAAACTTAATATTACACTTGGTGTTTGCTAAATTGTAAAAGTTTAGTCCTGTAACTTCAAAATAGAATGTGATATATGTGGGCCTTTATAATGAAAATATGGGATAGCTTAGTACAAAAAAAAAATCTATCTAATTTCATTTAAAAAAGTTATTTAAAACAAATGGTGCATTAGACATAAAAGAACATATAAAAGATAAGAGAATAGCTCTATTTGACAACCTCTTCCTCTTCTGTCTCCTCACAAGCTTTGACGGTTGACTATAGTTTATTCTCTCGTGTCTATTGATAAGAAGACCGAGTTTCTTAGTTGGGTTAGCAAGAGAGGTCTGTAAGCTTAATCTACATAAAAAAGCTTCATTCAACTTCAGATTTTCTTCTCTGTAAAATTAAGATTTTCCATCGATATTTTGGATAAAAAAAACTTCAAAAAATCCTAGAAACATCATCACTTCTATGTAAAAAAATTATAGCTTCAACCGATAAACCCTAGAAATTTCTTTATAAAGTTAATCCACCATAAAAATTGTTCTAACCACCGGAAAAAGCAGCTGAAAAAATAATTTGCTCAGTTAAAATAGGGACTAAAAAGTGAATAGAAAATTTTAAGAACTAAAATAAAGAGTTTATAATTTTGTAGGGTTTTAAAACATATTTAACTCGAAAAAAACAACAATGCCTTTGTCAACAACAGTTAAAATACCGATAATGCATGACTATCAAAGACACTAGTGTCATTGCGCAATAGTTACTATCATAACAATGAATTTATTCATGATTAATATATAAAAAAGAATACTAATCAACTAAGAAATCTTTGTCAAAGTCATCTTGACAAATATTGGCCAGTCCGGTGGAGTGAAAGGGTACATAGTTTGTGGTAGTCATCATTGACAACCCACGTAAATTTAGTCCTTTAAAAAAAACCTTATAAATTTAGTATCATATACAATGTATATTTTCAATTTTTGTCTAATAGTATGATATTCTTCCGTGTTCTTAACAATATTAAACAAATTTTCAATACAGACAACACCTTCTCCCAACTATTTCTTCAAATATGTATAGAAGCGTTTTTTGATTCTTGAGAAAATTTTGATAAAAAATGAATTAAATACTGTTTTTATGAAATAGCTTCAATTTTGTGTTGACATCCATGGTTGAAAACCATGATAATATAAAAATATATAAATGAAAAAAGTTAGCAAAAAAACACATCGTCATAGTAAAATAATCAAAAACGAAAAATAAACCCTAAAAAAACACCAAAAAATACACTATGTATATTTTAAAGTTGTGTCTAATAGTATGATATTCTTCCATGTTCTTAACAACATTAAACAAATTCTCAGTATAGACAACACCTTCTCTCAACTATTTTTCAAATATGTGTAGAAGTGTTTTTTGATTCTTGAGAAAATTTTGATAAAAAATGAAGGCTAAAATATGGTTTTGGTCCCTGCAAATATGTCTAGTTTTTTTAGTCCCTGTAAAAAAAATTGTTTTTGGTCCCTACAAAATATTTTGCAGGGATCAAAAACAAATTTTTTTTTACAGGGACTAAAACCAAAACTAGGCATATTTGCAGGGACCAAAACCATATTTTAGCCAAAAATGAATTAAAGACTGTTTTTATAAAACAACTTCAATTTTTGGTTGACACCCATGGTTGAAAACCATGATAATATAAAAATATAAAAATGAAAAAAGATAGCAAAAATACACATTGTGATAGTAAAATAATCAAAAAAAAAAAAAACCCCTAAAACAGACCAAAAAATACATTATGTATATTTTAAAGTTGTGTCTAATAGTATGATATTTTTCCATGTTCTTAACAACATTAAACAAATTCTCAGTATAGACAACACCTTCTTTCAACTATTTTTCAAATATGTGTAGAAGTGTTTTTTGATTCTTGAGAAAATTTTGATAAAAAATGAAGGCTAAAATATGGTTTTGGTCCCTGCAAATATGCCTAGTTTTGGTTTTAGTCCTTGTAAAAAAAATTGTTTTTGGTCCCTGCAAATATGTCTCGTTTTGGTTTTGGTCATTGGCCCCACTTTTGTGATGATTTGCACACGTGACACATGATGACTGAACCCATTTATTAGATAAATAGTCCCTGCAAAATCTTTTGATTTTGAAAAAGGTCCCTGCAAAATATTTTACTTTTGAAAATAGTCCATGGAGGGACTATTTTCTAAAACAAAATATTTTGCAGGGATCAAAAACAAATTTTTTTTTACAGGGACTAAAACCAAAACTAGGCATATTTGCAGGGACCAAAACCATATTTTAGCCAAAAATGAATTAAAGACTGTTTTTATAAAACAACTTCAATTTTTGGTTGACACCCATGGTTGAAAACCATGATAATATAAAAATATAAAAATGAAAAAAGATAGCAAAAATACACATTGTGATAGTAAAATAATCAAAAAAAAAAAAACCCCTAAAACAGACCAAAAAATACATTATGTATATTTTAAAGTTGTGTCTAATAGTATGATATTTTTCCATGTTCTTAACAACATTAAACAAATTCTCAGTATAGACAACACCTTCTTTCAACTATTTTTCAAATATGTGTAGAAGTGTTTTTTGATTCTTGAGAAAATTTTGATAAAAAATGAAGGCTAAAATATGGTTTTGGTCCCTGCAAATATGCCTAGTTTTGGTTTTAGTCCTTGTAAAAAAAATTGTTTTTGGTCCCTGCAAATATGTCTCGTTTTGGTTTTGGTCCTTGGCCCCACTTTTGTGATGATTTGCACACGTGACACATGATGACTGAACCCATTTATTAGATAAATAGTCCCTGCAAAATCTTTTGATTTTGAAAAAGGTCCCTGCAAAATATTTTACTTTTGAAAATAGTCCATGGAGGGACTATTTTCTAAAACAAAATATTTTGCAGGGATCAAAAACAAATTTTTTTTTACAGGGACTAAAACCAAAACTAGGCATATTTGCAGGGACCAAAACCATATTTTAGCCAAAAATGAATTAAAGACTGTTTTTATAAAACAACTTCAATTTTTGGTTGACACCCATGGTTGAAAACCATGATAATATAAAAATATAAAAATGAAAAAAGATAGCAAAAATACACATTGTGATAGTAAAATAATCAAAAAAAAAAAAAACACCTAAAACAGACCAAAAAATACATTATGTATATTTTAAAGTTGTGTCTAATAGTATGATATTTTTCCATGTTCTTAACAACATTAAACAAATTCTCAGTATAGACAACACCTTCTTTCAACTATTTTTCAAATATGTGTAGAAGTGTTTTTTGATTCTTGAGAAAATTTTGATAAAAAATGAAGGCTAAAATATGGTTTTGGTCCCTGCAAATATGCCTAGTTTTGGTTTTAGTCCTTGTAAAAAAAATTGTTTTTGGTCCCTGCAAATATGTCTCGTTTTGGTTTTGGTCCTTGGCCCCACTTTTGTGATGATTTGCACACGTGACACATGATGACTGAACCCATTTATTAGATAAATAGTCCCTGCAAAATCTTTTGATTTTGAAAAAGGTCCCTGCAAAATATTTTACTTTTGAAAATAGTCCATGGAGGGACTATTTTCTAAAACAAAATATTTTGCAGGGATCAAAAACAAATTTTTTTTTACAGGGACTAAAACCAAAACTAGGCATATTTGCAGGGACCAAAACCATATTTTAGCCAAAAATGAATTAAAGACTGTTTTTATAAAACAACTTCAATTTTTGGTTGACACCCATGGTTGAAAACCATGATAATATAAAAATATAAAAATGAAAAAAGATAGCAAAAATACACATTGTGATAGTAAAATAATCAAAAAAAAAAAAACCCTAAAACAGACCAAAAAATACATTATGTATATTTTAAAGTTGTGTCTAATAGTATGATATTTTTCCATGTTCTTAACAACATTAAACAAATTCTCAGTATAGACAACACCTTCTTTCAACTATTTTTCAAATATGTGTAGAAGTGTTTTTTGATTCTTGAGAAAATTTTGATAAAAAATGAAGGCTAAAATATGGTTTTGGTCCCTGCAAATATGCCTAGTTTTGGTTTTAGTCCTTGTAAAAAAAATTGTTTTTGGTCCCTGCAAATATGTCTCGTTTTGGTTTTGGTCCTTGGCCCCACTTTTGTGATGATTTGCACACGTGACACATGATGACTGAACCCATTTATTAGATAAATAGTCCCTGCAAAATCTTTTGATTTTGAAAAAGGTCCCTGCAAAATATTTTACTTTTGAAAATAGTCCATGGAGGGACTATTTTCAAAAACAAAATATTTTGCAGGGATCAAAAACAAATTTTTTTTTACAGGGACTAAAACCAAAACTAGGCATATTTGCAGGGACCAAAACCATATTTTAGCCAAAAATGAATTAAAGACTGTTTTTATAAAACAACTTCAATTTTTGGTTGACACCCATGGTTGAAAACCATGATAATATAAAAATATAAAAATGAAAAAAGATAGCAAAAATACACATTGTGTTAGTAAAATAATCAAAAACAAAAAAAAAAACCCTAAAACAGACCAAAAAATACATTATGTATATTTTAAAGTTGTGTCTAATAGTATGATATTTTTCCGTGTTCTTAGCAACTTTAAATAAACTCTCTGTATAGACAACACATTCTCTCAACTATTTTTCAAATATGTATAGAAGCGTTATTTTGATTCATGAGAAAATTTTGATAAAAAAAAAATGAATTAAAGACTGTTTTTATGGAACAACTTCAATTTTTGGTTGATATCCATGGTTGAAAACCATGATAATATAAAAATATTTAAACGAAAAAAGATAGCAAAACTACACATCGTGATAGTAAAATAATTAATAAAAAACCTAGAAAAAGATCAAAAAATACACTATGTATATTTTAAAGTTGCGTATTATCATAATGAGGGCTATTATGTTGTTCTATTTACTTCAATTAAGGAAAAGAACAAAGTCTTGTCTTCTGGTCAGTATGCTATAGAAAATAGGCCCGTGATTGTTAAGAGTTGGTCCTCAGTATTTGAATCTTAGGGTGAGATTCTCAAAGTGATTCCACTGTGGATTCAACCACTACAAGAAATGCTGCATTTAGCCAGGGGCAGATTCCATGTGAAATTGCAAGAATCCTTGGGAAAAAGTCATTTGCCAGGGCTTTTGTGAGGAGCTGAATCAGTGGCAAATGCATTCCTAGCAAATTGCTATGCTAGGGATTTGGCTCTGGCAAATCTGCGTGGGACACACTCCTGTCTGAACCCCTCTTATAACTCCTGGAAAAAACCCTGGCAGGGCCCTGGCAAATTATCTGATTCAACAACTTACTTACCTGACGCATTGCAGCCTTTTTCTGACGCACTGCAGAACTGATGCACTGTCAAATCAGCTGCAGTCTGACCCAAAATATGACAGGAGTATTGCGAGGGGTATACCCCTGGCAAATTGCATAGATAATTTTTTTTAAAAATGGTTTTTAATTGTTTTTTAAAAAACGTTAATTTCAAATTAATTATTAAAATAAATTTAAAAACGATTTTAAATTGCTTTTTTTAATTTCATTATTTTAAAATAATTTAAAAAACATAATTAAATGGTTTTTTAATTTAATTGCTTTAAAATAAGTAGTTAAAAATAAAAATTAAAGTAATAGCACCCATAAAATATTAAGTCTAAGAGTAATGAAATTAAAATTATACGGAATAATATTACATACCATGAGTAGCAAATAAGTAGCAATTGTATTGTATAGGGAAGTATAACAAACTTCTCCAAATATTACACACTATAGATAATAACAGCAAAATAAAATAACATGCATGAACAGGCACGGATCCATGTTATGCAAAATGGGGGCAGTTGACCCCACAACATGAATATTTTTTGTAACAATTATCGGATGTTTTTAAAATATGCCCCCACCCTAAATTGTGGTTTTCCCCACACAAGTCCACTAGTCAAACTTAAACAAATCAATATTATTTGATTAAATATTGATGCTATATATACGTTACATTGCTTCATGATAATTAAATTTTAATAGATGCTATTGTTGTTTCATTAAAGAAAAGATAGAGAAATGGGTTGATGGATTGTAGAGGTTCCTAGTTTCAACAAATGAAATAAAAAAAAATCAACTCTTCATAGCACCAAACCTAAAATAAAAGAAATAAAAAAAAAAACTAAACCCTACTCCCTTCAATTCGTCTTTCAATTCTATGTCTGATCTGGTCACATAGATAAAAAGTTATATATTTCATAGTAGTAAAAAAAATCTTGCAACTTTTTTAAAAACATTATAATAATTAGAGAAAAATTATAATTATTAGTTGTGAAAGTGTCTTTAGTTTTTACATATTCAATGGTTTACTACATAATATGCAAGGGGTGTTATGCGATGCGCAACCGTTGAAGATTTACAGGATGTCCAACTACTGCCTCTTGCTCGATGCCCAGGGAGGGTTGCGTAATGTGCACGTATTTCAGTTTCCTTTATCTTTTTATATGTGTTTGTACCTTTATTAATTGCTGCTAATTTTGATCCACGCATCAAAGTATTGGTGCGATTTTGATCCGTATTCAAAACAAATTATACATAAGTGCAACTAATAAACAACAACGATGATAATTAATTATGCATTTCTTTAAAGGAATGTTAAAGCTTTTATAATCTCCAACTTTTTACTTTAACAAAAATTATCATCGTCGTTGTTTATTAGTTGCACTTATGCATAATTTGTTTTGAATTCGGATCAAAATCACATCAATACATTGATGTGTGGATCAAAATTAGCAACAATTAATAACCAAGGTACAAACACATACAAAAAGATAAAGAAAACTGAAAAACGTGCACGTGCACATTACGCAACCCTTCATGGGCATCGAGCAGGAGGCAGAAGTTGGACATCGTGTAAATCTTCAACAACATATTATGTAGTAAACCAAAGACCACACACAAAAATTTCAAAGCATAATTCAACAAAAACATTTATAATGAATAACCATGCCCCCCACTAGTAAAAAAAATCTGGATCCGTCCCTGTGTATGAACACATCATAAGGGTGCAACTTCACTCCTCATCATCACTCTCAATCTCCACGCCTCCTTCTTCGCCTCCATCTTCGCCATAAATCGGAAAAGGCTCTACACTGGGATCTGGGACTGAAGCTTGCTGACTTGAACTCCCATCCTCATGTGCTTGCCTAAACTGGGATCTGGCTCTACATTGCCAATTTATACCTATTTTTCTTTACATTATAAAGAGTTTTATTATAATGAGTATTAAAAAAAGATTTAATATAAAAAATTAATTAACAGTTTTATTTAAACTATATTAAAAATTAAGAGCAGTTTTTTTATTATTAATTTCAAAATAAATATTACAACTCTTTGTTTTAGTTATTTATGTCATTAAAAACCATTTTCTCTAAATTAAAAATACCATCTCATAGTTCTAAGAAATCAACAATTTTCTCCAAAATTAATTTAAAAATAGTGCTAAATATTTTTTTGTTTTAAAAAGTTCTAAATAAAAAAACATTATAAACTATAAATCTTATTGTTGGATCTAGTATATTTTGTCATTCTAATAAAACTATAACTATAATTACACATATAATCCATACAAATCTACCAAAATAACATATATTCAAAAGAAAATCACAATTTCAATAAATATACAATTTGCTCTAAACAACAACAAAAATTTATCTCCCTCGCATAAACACATGCTTGCTGTTATAGTTTACTGCAGAAATCACAATTTTAAGCATGTGTTTACTGTAGAAGCTTCACAATACATATCATTTTGTTTTCAATTTTTTCAGCTAGCATGCATATAAGTTTCACATAAACAGCAACAAAAATAAACACAACACATTATAATTAAACTAACCTGTTAAACAGAAAAGAAAAGCAGATCCAAAGAGAAGGCTTCACAAGAGGCGGAATAGAAATCAGCTTTGCAAATGGGATGCAACACTGTTGTAGCAAACAAAACAAAATTAAGTCAATAAATAAGTTTAACATTTATTGTAAAAATAAAAGAAATATAAGTGAAAGATTTTTTTACCACAAAATGAGAAAAGTAGGAAATGAATGTATTGGAGAGAAAGAAGAAAAGAGATACGAAAAGAGAAAGAGGAATGTTTTTTCTAAGTGTTGGAACAATGAAGGGCTGAAGGCACGCAGTTTAATATATAGTATAAAAGTTGCCAAGGCCAAAGCCAGGAGCTGCCCTTGGCTAAATGTTGGGAACAGTCAACGGTTCAGGCATGGCAGGCTTTGCAGGAGAATGGTCTAATCTCCATTTGATTTTGCAGTGGTGATGTCGCATCTGCAGTTGCTTTGCAATTAGCGAGGGGCTCTCCCTCGGATTGCTCCTGTCCTTGTCTGACAAAACTCAGTTTTTGCAGACCAATTCAAAATTAACCTTCCCGCCTAAAATGATGCTATGCAAGGGCCACGTCCTGTGTAATTTGCGATCATGTTTCCCTGGTTTTACTCCTGGCAAATTTCCCAAGGGTTCATGCTCCTGGCATAATTCCCTGGCTAATTGCAGGATTTCTTGTAGTGAACTCCCTAATTTACCACTTATTTGTTAGAGACCTGACTCTCTTAGTAGAATTAGAAGTACCTTGGGAAAACCCATGTTTGTTGATGAATGTACTTCAAAACAAACTAGGATATCTTATGCTAGAATATTGATTGAAATTGATATCACTAGATCACTCTTGCACAAGATTCTAGTGGAAAGTCCAGATGAAAAATGTTTTGAACAGAAGATTGCTTATGATTAGGAACCTACATTTTGTCAGAAATGCCAATAGGTTGGGCACAACTGTGATGCCAAGAAACCAGTTTCTCCTGAAAAGAGGGCTAGGAAGGATTGGATTCCAAAATAAAATGAGATAGAGCAGGGTAAGCAACCATATCAGCCTCCAGGGATTGCAAATTCTGACTATGAATGGACTGTTCCTAGGAAAACTTCCTCTAAACAGTGTGTAGGTGCCAACAGCTCTAATGATGTATTTGTTGCTAATACTTATGACCTCCTTCCACATGAAGATGATCTACTTGAACCAATCATAAAATGTGAATCCTCCATTGCAAAGGGCGGGGAACTCATCCCTTTTGTTTCATCATGACGATATTATGTTGGAATGTGAGGGGCGACAACAAGCCCTTCAAGCAAAAAGAAGTCAAACATTTTTTACATGAGAATAAATTTGAAATTTGTGTTCTACTTGAAACGAAAGTTAAAGTAGACAAGTTCAAAAAAGTTTCTAGCTTCATATTTCAAGATTGACCTGTTGTTAATAACTATGATAATGATGCCCAAAATGGTAGAATTTGGGTCGCTTGGAACCCAAAAGTTTGGGATATCAAAGTTGGTGCATCTTGTGCCCAGGCTCTTCATTGTGAAGGGGTTAATATAGAATCAAATATTTGTTTAAATTTGGTTGATGTGTATGCTTTGAACACCCAGGAAGAACGTAAAGATTTGTGGAAATTTATTACTGCTACATGTAATAACAATCCTGGGGACTTGTTAATTGGATGATATTTATACAGTGTATTGTTAGTTGATGATAGGCTGAATGGAAATCCAGTAACTCAACAGGAAATTCAAGACTTTGCAGGTTGTTTACTCGTTAATAATTTGTCAGAGGTTAGAACAATAAGAGATTACTACACATGATGCAATAACCAAGATAGCAGTGGTATAATATATTCTAAAATTGATAGATTTCTTGCTAATACTAGCTGGCTACAAAATTTTAGTACTGCAGTTGGTGAAGTGTATCCAAAGGGAGTATCTGATCATTGTCCCATAAGCATAAATTTGGCTTCCCCTGCTTCCCCTAGAAATACCCCGTTTAGATTCCTTAATGTTTTGACCGAGCATCAAATGTTTCCAACTTTGATTCAGGAAAATTGGGGGCAGAATCTACATTCGAACATGTTAATTAATATTTGGTTCAAGTTGAAGGCTTTGAAGAAGGAGTTGAGAGAGTTAAATAATAAATACTTCCAACGTGTGCCCAAAAAAGTAGAAGATGCTCGAAATGCTCTGGATGCTACCCAAAAACTTCTCGCCTCTGATACCCTGAACTCTAACCTCATTGAAGGGGAAAAAGTTTGTTTAGCCTCTTTAGAAAAGATGAGCACCATAAAAGAAAGCATATGGCTTCAAAAATCCAGAGCAAATTGGATCCATATCAAATACCTAATCTCAGCACATGGTAGCAAAATTCAGAATCACCACCTAATAAAGCAAGAGATCAGAGATTTCTCCTTGCAGCTAATGGGTAGTGTAGCAACTTCTCTACCTATGGTTGACAAAAATGTAGTCTAGAGAGGACCTACATTAGGAAATCATCATCAAGACCTTCTTTGTTCAGAGATCACAACAATTGAAGTTGAGAATGCTCTTTTTTCTATGGACCCCTCTAAAGCCCCAGGTATTGATGGTTACAATGATTGTTTTTTCAAAAGTACTTGGAATTGTATTGGAGAAAGTGTCACTGTTGCTGTTATAGAATTCTTTAGAACTGGTTTCTTTAGAACTGGTTTCATGCCTAAAATTACCTTTAGAACTGGTTTCAATAGTACCTATGTGACTTTGATTCCAAAGGTTCCTAATGCTACATCGATTAAGAACTATAGACCTATATCTTGTTGCTTTGCGATCTACAAGATTACTTCTAAAGTCTTAACAAATTGAATGCAAGGGGTTCTAAATATCATTGTTAGTGATAGTCAATCTGCATTCATCAAGGGGAGGGTGATATTTGATAATATTATATTAAGTCATGAACTTGTTAAAGGCTATGGTAGGAAAGGGACATCTCCAAGATGTATGCTGAAGATTGACTTACAAAAGGCATATGATTCTCTTGAATGGTCTTTTATCAAATATCTTATGCTTGAATTGGGCTTTCCTTACATTTTTTGTGAATTAGGTGATGGCATGTATTACTACTGCATCATACACCTTCAATGTCAATGGTGATCTAACTAGCCCTTTTCAAGCCAAAAAGGGACTTAGACAGGGTGATCCAATCTCTCCTTACCTGTTTATGATATGTATGGAATACTTGAATAGATGCCTCGTGCAACTTAAGAACAACAAAAACTTTAGATATCACCCTAGGTGTAAAAGGATGAATTTAACACATGTCTGTTTTGCTGATGACTTGCTACTATTTTCAAGAGGTGATGTGGGATCTATTACACAATTGCTAGAAGATTTTAATATGTTCTCTGCTGCCTCTGGTCTTAAAGCTAACCAAGCTTAGAGCTCAATTTATTTTGGTGGTGTAGCTGATAGTGTTCAAGAGGTCATCCTAACAAAATTCAGACTTACCAAAGGTGAGCTTCCTTTTAAGTATATTGGGGTTCCTTTATCTTCTAAGAAGCTAACTGTTATGCAGTGTCAACCTTTGGTAAAGAAAATCATTAGCAGGATTGAAAATTGGTCGTCTGGGTTGTTATCTTATGCTGGTAGATTACAACTTATCCAGTCAACGCTTTTTGGTGTGCAAACATATTGGAGCCAAGTCTTTTCCCTCCCTTAATAGGTGCTAAAATTAATTCAGACTGCTTGTAGAGTGTTTCTCTGGACTGGTAGATCCGATATTTCAAAAAGAGCCCTTATTGCTTAGGAGCATATTTGTCTGCCTAAGTCAGCTGGTGGGTGGAATGTAAAAAATTTGAAGTGTTGGAATCAAGTTGCGCTTAGTAAACATTTTTGGAACTTGGCCAATAAGAAAGATGTCTTATGGGTGAAGTGGGTTCACGAATACTACATAAAAGGGAGGAATATACTACTCATGGAGGCACCTCCACAAGCTTCATGGGTAGTGAAAAAGGTTTTTGATGCATCAAAGACCTTTTCAAATGTCAATGGTAATGTTTTTCAGCAAAACCACTTCTCTCTCAAGCGTATGTATAACACTTTAAGAGGTGATTTTTCCAAGGTTAGTTGGAGGAAAATGACATGTAATACTCCTGCTCCTCCAAAATGTTTGTTTGCTACTTGGCTGGCTATATATGGTAGATTACCAACTTGTGATAGGTTGAGTAATTTGAGATACAATGTGCCCAATTTTGCACTTTGTGCAAAAAAGAGAATGAAACTCATTCTCATCGTTTCTTCACTTGTGAGTTTTCTAAGATTGTTTGGAAAGGTGCAACACAATGGAGTAACATGAACACTAATGGTAGTAACTGGCAGGATGTGATGCAATATATCCAATGTCAATGCAGCATGAACAACACTACACATCAATTGAGTAGAATGATGTTGAGTGTAACCCAGTATATGATTTGGAAAGAAAGGAATGCCAGAAATTTTCAGAAAACTCACCAGTCAGCTCAGGAGCTCCTTTGTCAAATCAAAGAGATTGTCTACATTAGAGGTTTGAAAACTAAGCAGATGAAGAACCTAGTGTTAAGATTGTGAGAATGTGGCCTTTTCTTGGGCTTTTATGAGCTTAGCTCTTGTTTCCTTTGTTGCTGTGGTTCTTGTTGCCATGTAATTTGTAATAATTGTTTTTATTTTAATGAAAGTTATCTCTATTTACCAAAAAAAAAAATTGCGTATAGTAGTATGATATTCTCCCGTGTTCTTAACAACATTAAAAAAATCCCAGTACAGACAACACCTTCTCTCAACTATTTTTCAAATATGTAAGCGTTTGTTTTACTCTTTAGAAAATTATGATAAAAAATAAATTAATGACTGTTTTTATGAAACAATTTCAATTTTTGGTTGACACCCATGGTTGAAAACCATGATAATATAAAAAAAAATTAAATGAATAAAGATAGCAAAAATACACATCGTGATAGTAAAATAATAAAAAACAAAACAATAAACCTTAAAAATACCAAAAGTTACAACTCTTTTCTATTAAAATGGTCAAAATGGCGTGCTTCTCACTTTTGAAATTTACATATTTATAAGACAAAAAGATCAACTGGTGCACAAGACAATTACAATTAGAGACTATTTTTTTTTAAAACAAGGAGTCTTGTCAAAGAAGCAAGCCCCAAAAGATATATATTAAAAAGATGAAAACAAGATAAAAAAAAGAGGGGGGACATGCAGCCTTACCCTCAGAAAGATTAAGAAAATCTGAAATAGGGAAGCCCTAGCCTATTTCTAGCAAAATCCATCCCAAGTTGAGATGGAAGGTGATCCCACCAAAAGAAAGTATTCGAAGATAAGCCTATAGCATTTAATTTATCGGCGCAATGATTTCCTTCTCTAAAAATATACGTAACAAAAAAAGACATTAAATATACCAAATGAAGACAATTTTCCCATCGAGTTCTCCGATGCCAAGGAACAATAGCTTTAGATTTGAAGGTTAAGGTGACCAACATGGAGTCAGTTTCTAACCAGAGGTGACTCCATCTTCTATTATGAGCAGTTTCAATAGCAATCATTGTACCATGTAATTCAACACAGAGAGAATTAGAGATTCCTAAGTTCATAGCAAAAGCACCAAGAAACTCATCCTTACAATTTCTGAATATACCACCACATGAAGAATGTCCAGGATTACCATTTGAAGCACCATCAATGTTACATTTAACCCAATTAAGGATAGGTTGTTGCCAAATGACTTCTCTAATTCTGGGAGCATTTCTATATGTCATTTGAACTGATAATGCCTTAGGGTATGTTTGTTTCAAGTTATATTCGTATATTCCCGGGAAAAAAAAAATAGAAATATGCATGCCTCTGTTTCTTACAAGTTTACTGAATTTTATTGCCAGGTATAAAACATTCCTGAGAATAGAAAATTTGTTCCAAAGAAAACAGTGGGAATAAAGTTCCCATGAAGATGGGAATAAATTCCTATGTAATTACCTATTATAATCCCTATTTTTATGGTTCCCGGGAATATTATAATGTTAAACAAACATCTTTTTCCTATATACCTTGGAATAAAATTCTCATCTTTATGTTCCAAGGAATGTTATTCCTAGGAATAAATTTAGTAAACTTGAAACAAACACACCCTTAAGAATGACAAATTCATGAATTGAGGAATTGGCGGAAAGTTTTGATGAGTTACCACAAAGAGAAGTATTAGATATGATGAGGTTAATAGCTGATCTGAAATGGATTTTCTTGTCATTAAATCTGCTTTGGTTTCTGCAAAACCAAATAGTGTTGAATAAGTTGATAACAACAGACAAAATGACTAGCTTACATTTAGAAGACCAGTTTCTGTTGCGGATGTCTAGAGCTTCAGTGATAGAGGAAAAACTATGATTGATGTTCAACAAAGATGTTAACCATTGCCAAATATTAGCCACAAAGTTACATGGAAAGAATATATGGCTTGTGTTTTCAGCAGTTGTGTTACACAGGCTGCACATTGAGGGAAGAAAGCAGCCTCTGTAAGATAAATTATCATCAGTTGGTTACTTGTTGTGCAAGGTTCTCCAAATTAAAAGAGATCTTGAGAGATAGGCATCTTTGAAGGTGAGTTCCCCATTGTGAGACTTGTTCCATATGAATTTATCATAAAAAAAGTATTTTAAAGTTATCATAGAAATTAGTGTGTTTAATAGGCAAACTTAAAGATTTGAAATGTTAGGCTTAATTATTAGTCAATTCTGATTTCGAAAGAGTAATTTCATGTAATTTTCAATTACAAATCAAAATGCATTCAAAAAATTATTATAGAAATTAGTGTATTTTAATAACCATACTTATTGATCGAAATTGTTAGGCAGAATTCTAAATCTATTCTGATGTGTTCAGTGGTCATGATTTTTAAAAATAATTATATTTGGTCATGATTTCACAGGCTATGAGGTCAATTCGAAGGTAAAATATATTTTCAAATTTAAATTGTGTATTTAACCTGCATCAAATAAACTACCTTTGGCATAAATCTAACATAGAGTTGCAAACTTGGAACCTTGTTGTTATATCAGCTCATTCATAATTCATGCAACACAAAAGAAAGCCATGAAATAAAAAATAAAAAACACATAAACATCACAAATATTATAAGCCCGATACACAAATATCATTATATTACATTATGATTTGTTTTTAACAAGTCAAAATGAATTATATTAACACTTAAAACGTAATCACTTCAACACAAGGCGTGCCAAATAACCACGAAAAATACAAGAGTCTATCAAAAAGAAACAAAAGGTTAGCCAATGCCCAAAAGACTCAAAATCAATTAGATTGATCAATTGTATGGAGACAAATACGTAGATTTTGTTTTGAAGGGAGGAAGATTTGATATAAAGCACACTAATAACACACTATTGAGATGGGTAAAATGCAATATTGTGTGTTTGTCACTTTTGCATGTTACATATTTATAAGACAAAATGGTTAATATGGCGCACCTAACAATCACAAATCAGTGCAAAAAATTCTATTAGTTTTCAGTTTTAAATGAAAATGTATTTAAAAGGTTATTATAGAAATTAATGTGCATTAATAGGCAAACTAAATGTGTATTCATTTAGGGCAACATCTCAGGTTTGCAAGCTCCTAAGGATTTATTTTCAAACTATGCTTTAGAATCTGGTTAGGTGATAAACAACAATAAGTCTATAATCTTTTCTACCTCCATCCCTCAGTCAAGAATTCATTCACCTTGTTACATCAACAATAATCAATGGCAGCTTCCACCTCAACTCACTGCTATATATCCTTCCATTGCTCAATTGATTCAACAAGTTCATATTCCTAGATATGCTCGGACAGATCGACAAATTTGGAAACATACTTCAACTGGTGTTTTGATGCAAAAAGATGCATATGTTTTCAAAAACCATCAATTCAATGAGCTTCATTGGGAAACTTGCATATGGAGCAAAGATATCCCTTCTGCAAGATCTCTATTTGTTTGGAGGTTCATGCACAACAAAGTACCTACTGATGAAAATTTAATGCTTAGGGGATGTAATATTCCCTCAATGTTCAGTCTTTGTCTCAAAAGGTTCAGAAAGTACTTTCCATTTGTTTTATGAATGTCAGTTTGCAACAGCTTTATGGAATTGAATTGCTAACTATATGGAATTTGCACTTCTTATCAAACAGAATTATGTGGCTTTATGAGAGCTGTTGAAACCATTCATGAGCATAACTGGAATAATATATGGATAGAAACAGACTCCTCATTAGTTATTCTTGCTACTAAGAGTACTAAACAGATTCCTTGGAACTTAAGAAATCGTTGGAACAATCATGGATTATCTATTGATTCTATTTCCTTTTGGAATGATGTACTAGAGTTCACTAGGGCCAGCTACTTTAGAAATAAAGATGGCTGGTCCAATTTCAGATTTTCTTATTAGTTTGAAAGTTTTGGCTTAGTCCCCTCTCTTTTTGTATCTCTGGTCTCTTTTAATGAATTTTGGGTTGGTTTGCTTCTTTGCATCCAACCTTTTTGCTTAAAAAAATGTGTATTCATTTGGTAACCATATAAAATTCAATTCTAATTTATATAGTATTTAATTTTTTTATTGTGTAGCAAAATTTCTAGCATACCATCCCTCAAAAAAAAAATCTAGCGTACCAAATTAGGCATAAATTTTTTTTAAGGAAAAATTAGGCATAAATGTAAATTAAATTGTTTTTTTTAAAAGATTATGGTAAGGTAAATTGTTTTCCCTTTTGTATACAAAGAATTATTTTATTAAATTACTCAAACATGGCATACCGATGTTTTCCCTTTTTTTATACGTCTTTTATTAAACTGAAACCTAAATTTGGAAAAATATAATTTTAAATTTAAATTCTAGTTGTCATATATGTAATGGTAATGTGGTTTAATCGTTTTGGTGCATGTAGTATCAATTTTATATTGCAGTGGTCAAATTAAAAAGATATAAATTTTGAATCCAAAATTATCACAAAAATAATTAGGATTTGATTTCCCAAAAAAAAAAGTAGTCATGATTTGATTTTGGTTTAATGTCATTCAAACAATTTCAATATTGTGACTAAATTAATGTATGTTATGATTTTTGCCTTTTATATAAAAAAAAATTGACAAAATTAGAATGGCGAATAATCCCTTAGGGTCTGTTTGATGGTCAGGATATGATACATTAATCATATCCTGCTTAAATCTCATGTTTGATGCACCAAAATGATAGGATAAAATAAATCATTTCTCTATCCTATCCTGACTTTCCTTTGTAATTCCTGAGTATAGGTTGGGTTAGAAATTATCATGATGGTATTAGAAGATCATTCCTTAATTATTATCTTGAAATTCTTCCATTTTTAAAATATTGTCATTTTTATTTTTATAGTATTTAATTAATTATGAAAGCAATTTTTTCATTTAATTATAATAATATCATGTTTGTTATCATGTCCGCATCAAACACATGATATGATAATGTTTATCATATCTTATCTCTATCTAGCTTTATATCATATCCTGCATATATCATATCATGACCATCAAACGAGACAAATTTATTCTCACTTTTATATAATACTAGGTGTATAACCCGTGCGTTGCACGAGTTTGATCAAAATGATACTTGCAATTTGCCTAAGAACCATATCCAAACAATATTTTTAATTTGATCCATCAATTTTCCTACATTATCCACCCCAACTTAAAATATAATATTATTTCTAATATTTTAAATACACCATATTGTTGCCAATCAAACCAATTGCTTAAACTCCTTTACTTGACTTTGTTGTAACAAAGATCTAAAATATTCTCTCTAATTGTTATGCATAGAACCTGAAAACAAAATTAAAAGAAAAACAATATCAATTTTGTTGAAAAAATAATGTGCTCTCTCTAAAAAATAAAAAACAGCATCAATCTTGTTAATAAAATAATGTGCTCGTTCAATATATAATGATACAAAATTGAAGAATATATCTAAGAGTTTATTGAAGAAAGTGTAGAAAAGTATTTCTTGTGAAATTGATATCAATAGAAGGCATGGAGGAAACATCCTGGAATTGAGGGAAAATGAATGTGGCGGTTGTTGTGATTATAAAGGGTGAGTGGGAATTAAAAAACAAACACGCTTTAAATTTTTCTATTTTGTAAGTTATAATTGAAGGAATGTTAAGAGATACATCCAGTGATGATGGTGTAAGAAATTATGGAATGTTTAAATAGTTTGTTAGGTGCATAAACCGTTACTATTAGATTCTTAAAACATGGCTATAGAAAAACAATGATGTTTCTGTTCATTAACCTAACATCTTTGTTATTTTTTTGTTTAGAGTGAGTTCATAACCCATTGTATTCTAATTTCTAATGCATTGTATGGTTGAGTTGGCATTATTGTGAAAAAAATAAATGTGAGAAGTTAGGTATTAGATTAGTTTATTAGATAGAATAATTAGAGAGTGAAAATTAAGCTTTTTTTAGAGGTGCCACATAGGCACGATCCTAGCATTAGAGTGCGTCAAGTTTAGTTTACAAAGAGAAGAAGATATAAATAGATAGATGCTCCAAAGATGCGACAACCATCTTATTCCTCAACTCCTCGAACTTGTCATGCTTCACAATTTTTGTTAGAACGTCTGCATCATATATAGCAGTAGGACAATGTAGAGGTTCTAGCCTCCCTTTGTTTACCTGATCTTTAATATAGTGATTCATTGTTTAAATCTCTTTACGATAAAATTTCACAATATTTTTTTAGATAGGTAAAGTTTTATAGTGCTTAATTTAAGTTTAACAATTAGATTGGAGAAAAATATGACAACTTATAATTATTTTCTTGATATACGTTGTATTTCAAATAGTTCAAGTAATATTTTTTTTATTCATGTGGTTCATAATCTTCACATCTTTTCCCATAACTTATAATATATTAAAAAAAAATTCCGAAATCATTTGTTTACAACTCATCAATTATATGCTACATAATTACCTCACATCCTCCTCTAATTCAACACCGCACTCCAAAAAATCATTCCCAACACTTCTTTTAGGGGGATGTATTGGATCATGATTTTAAGGGATTTTAAAAGACTTTTTAATCATCAAAAAGTCTTGTGGTATTCAATCAAGACTCTTTCCAATTTAAAAAAAAGTCTTGTGTTATTCAATCAAAATTCTTTATCATTTAAAAAAAGTCTTGTGGTATTCAATCAAGACTCTTAATCACTTAAAAAAAATCTAGTGGTATTCAAAATCATTCAAATTTCGAAGGATTGTTTAATAAATCAGATTTTGATGGATTTTGTAGGATTTTCTAGTGAAATTTTATCATGAAAAAGTCTTTCATGAAAAGATGAGATTTCTTAGTATTGTTTTTTTTAAAGATTTTACTATCTCTCTCTCCTTCATTCTCTCTTACTCTCTTTTCCTCTTCCCTCTCTCTCTTTTCCTCTCTTCCTCTCTCTCTCTCTATATTCTCTCTTCCCCTCTCTCTCTCCTTCCTTCTCTCTCTCTCTCTCTCTCTCTAGCTTTCCCCCCGTAAAAAATAAATAAAGTAAAATAAATAAAAGAGTCTTTATTGAAATTTTGTGAATGAGAGTGTTATGATCATTTTTTTTCAATTATTTTTTAAAATTCATAAAATCTGTCGAAATCTCTTGAAATCCATTAAATCATTTCAAATCCTTTAAAATGTTATGAATTAAATCCATTGAAATCCTTAAAAGTCTTTTAAAATCATCAAAGTCATCAAAATCTTGCAAAGTCTTTTAAAATCCTCAAGACTTTTATAAACAAAAATTGTCATTTAAAATACTAATCCAATACACCCTCCTTAATTTATTTCTCATTCTCTGTTTTATTTTTTTTTACTAACTCTTTCTCACATTAGTAACCATAAAAAAAAACTGTCTCACATTTTCTACTCTCTACGCCTTTTTTAATGGAATAATAACTACAGTTATATTAAGAAAGGATGATAAATCTTGTAACTTAAAATTACTTGCATTATTATAATTATTAGATTAGATAGAATAAGAAAGCGTGAGAAGTAAAACTATATGGGAGAATGTTTTTTTAGAGGTGATGCATATGCATAATCATAACTTAAGAATAACGACTCAAGTTTAATTTATGGGAAGGTCTTAGAGGTACCATATCATCATAATTCTAGATCAAGAGTAACTCAAACTTACTTTACAATATAACATAGAAGACAAATATATAATTGATAGAAACGCTTATACATTCAACCTTAACGTCATACTTTCATATATATATATATATATATATATATAAACTTCATTAAATCAAATCTAAAAATATTGCTAATAAATTTATTAAATCTTAATTAAAAGAAAACAACTAAATGGTAATAAAGTCTTTTAATTATCCTTAAAATAAAGTAATAATAAAACTTTTCCAAAAGAGTGTGAGTATAGTTAGACAATTTTATGAGCTGCACTCAAATTTACTCTTAATTAAAGGAAACTCAATTGATGGAAAGTATGAAGCTCAACCAATTTCATGGTCAATGGTTAAATTTTCATGTTGTTGCGTTCAAATCATCAAAACATGATTTTGTCTCTCAAATTTCACGAAGATCAAGAACATTCCAATAGAATTTTGAATAGATGTGTGCTTGTAAAATTAGTTACCTATACCTTGAATAGATGTGTGCTTCTACAATTAGTTACCTAGACTTTGATGTTAATAACTCTTATAAGAAACTATTCAATTAAAAACATAATAAGAGTAATCTATCTTATTACAAAGACATGGATGATTCTTACTTTCTCTTGTTCGACCCTTTTAGATTTTTAGTGTTGAGAGTTTTGAGTTTCTTGTAAGCTCCATCCAAATCCTCCTCCATCTTATGGCAATTAGTTGAGAAGGAAAAATCTTTAATATTTATAGGAACAACCACATGATGTCTTGGAATAAAAATGAATAAAAAATATATTCATTTTTTATGCATTTTTTATATGTTTCCTTCCACATGTTTAGTGAACTCTTGATCTCATAACAATGTTAAATAAAAGATAATAATAAAAAAATACTTTAATTTCAATGAAAACAATACAACCACCATTTTATATATGAAGCTTCCTTTCAACAAAACTCTTCCTTTTTTCAAAATATGTGTATGTGAAATCAAAGAAAAAATATCCATTAGAGAATATAAAAAATTATAGAAATAGAAACAGACACAAAGCTTGAAGAGAAAATCAAAACAATCAAAAAATAAAATGGAAGAAGAAATTAAAAGGATAGCAAACATGTATATATAAGCTTAGAAAAAAATGAGGTGGTTTATAGTAAACTTGTGTGTATAAAAGGATTGATTAGGAATATGAATAATTTTAAAATGTAACCCCTCAATATTAATAAAATAACTTGCATTAAGTGAAGTAAATTAAGTGTTTTTGAAACTGATGGAAAATGAAAGATAGATAGTAAGGAATGCCTAGTAAAGAATCAAGAACAAAATAGAGCCACATGACATAAGTATTAGAAATTAGTTACAAAAGAAAACACGGGGTGAAGTGACATGTAAGCAAAGTGTAGGTTAGAATCCATGTATAATATATATATATATATAATATAGAGATAGAGATAGATAATTCCGAAAACTTACAACAAGGTTTCCTTTTGATTTCTCCAAAAATCATTGGATCATGATTAGAGTGATTTCCATTACTGCTTCTAATTCCCTCTTGCCCTCTTTAATATTTTCTCCTTCATTTGGTCAATTTTTTTTGGAAAATGCTATTTATCTAGAAAAATAGCATTAAGAATTTTTTAAGAAACAGTTGACATGTTTTAATTGCATGATTTATTTGTTGACTTCCTATTTTTCAGCCACACCTTCTTGAATTGTGGCAAATAATACATTGTGATTGGTTGCTCTTTATTCTTAAAGAATTTTTGATGTTATTTTTCTTGAGATATAGCATTGCTCATTTTTTTTCTCCTTCCTGATATGAGGCATTTATAATAGCTATATCAATCAATACATTAAAAGGAATAAATGCATGGATCATGGATTGACCACAAAACTAATGAAATACTATATTGATCGGCATATCACTATCAGCATCAGGAGTCTGGTCTTATAAAGGCTTATAGATACAACACTTTAGAATCACCATAAGAACACTATCAAACCAAAAGAAACTTGGTAAAGAATATAAAATTGTTGTCAAATGGCAAACCACTTCTCAATCTGGTTTAGTTTCCTTGTCATTCTAGCTACCATTGCCATGGGTAAGTGTCTCCAACATTTTCTATTCCTGCAAATATACGATTAATGTTTTGTTTATAGGCCCTTCGTAGTAATTTTTGTTTTTAATTCTTGCAAATATAATTTGTTTTTGTTGTTTTTTTAAGCGACGATATTTATTTATTTTTAATTATTGTTGTTTTGTTTTAGAGGCACGACCGTGCGTGTCAGTCTGTGTTAAAAATTGAAGTTTTGTTGCATTGTGCTTAGGAAGACCTTTTCTAACTTCGTTTTCAGCCATAAACTCACCAAATTTGACCCCAATCATCACCCTAAGGTTACCATACTAATTGGTCATCAATTTCCTCTCAATCTCTCTGATTTCACATTCCTCAATTGATTAAACTCCCAATTCAGTTACCCTAACTTTGGTCTTTAGGTTTTAATCTCTCAATAATAACAACAATCATAAACAACATCAGTTCATCACCAAAACCTCACCATGAATACGTCCCCCAAGGTTCATAGAATCAAAACAACTCATAAATTCATAATTTGATAACTTAAGATGAAAGTTTCCCCCACCTTACCTCAAATTCTCTAACGGTGCAACTTTTGGCTTGGTTTTTCCTTAGCTAGGGTTAACCTCATTTTCTCTCCTCTTCTCTCGATTCTCATGTGCAGCAGCAATGTGTTCGAATTTTCTATTCTTTTATTTATATTAGGAAACTAGGTTAACTCTTATTATTATTTCTTTTCTCTCATCCACCAATCAAAATTTACTCCTTCCTCACCCACTTATTTTATTATTTCTATTTCTTACCTCCCATTTCTATTATTTTATATTTATGCCTCTCCTCGTCGTTTAAATTCCCATAACATAACAATAATCACCAAACACCTAATTTTCTCAACGACGGAATATTATTTTCAAGTAAAATGCCTTGTCACCAAAATAATAATCAAAACACTTTAATTAACTCTATTAAGGAAAATAAACATATATTTGTGGAACTAAACATTTATTTGTTTTTATAGATGTGTTTAATATGGACATTTCAAAAATAGTTCACAAGTAGACCTTTACCTTTGGATCAGATTCATATTAGACAACCCTTATTTTTTTTAAAGAGATTAAAAGTATATTCAAACAAAAATATTGGTCTAGTATATAAATCAATTTTAAATGATAAAGTTCTAATTTTTCTCTCTATAATTTACTTGTACATGGGATCATAGTGCAATTAACAGTAGAAGGAGGCCAATGCTCAGAGATAGTCAATAGATGTAAAGGCACAAGGTGTGCAGATATTTGTAATGTCCTTCATGGTAAGAGTGGATTAGGTTCTTTTTGTGATGAGTTCGACGCATGCACTTGTTTATTCAATCAAGATCCTTCATCAAAAAATGTGTGTATCATTGGTGCTGGAGCATGTGGTAGTTGCAATTTAGCTTGTTGCAATGCAAGATGTGCTCACCAATTTAAAGGTTCTGGAGCTTGTGTTCCAAACTCTGGTACCGTGGATAGATGTGTTTGTGCCTATAAAAGCTAGAAATATATGCTACTTAGATTATTATAATGAAATAAATCTATGAATGAAATAAACTTTATATTACACTTGAGGTGTTGAATAAATTGTAAAAGTTTAGTCCTGTAACTTCAAATTCTTAATATGGTTGTAAAATGGTCAATACTATAAATTTACTTAATAAAAAACTTGCCTTCCCCATTTTATAAAAATATTAAAAATATAATTACTCTTTTTCTAATTTCAAATATTTGACAAATACATATATAAATATGTATTTGTGTTATTGATGTCACCTTATTTATCATCATCATCATCATCATGTTGTGTGTAATATGAACGTATAAAAATGATCTTTTTTTTTTCTTTTTTACAAAAATAAACGATATTCATTCATTCAAATTGATAGAGTACATCGATACAATACAAATCCAAATTCGCTAAAAACAAAAAGGATGAATCGGTGAACAAACTCACATCATCCATGTTAATAGCATAAAACGGCAAAGTACCTATGCCTACAAATATGACTAATATGACTATATTCAAGTATTCGGAATACTCATGTCTCTGAATCTGTAACGTTGACGATGCAAAATCATTGTCATTGATCGGATCTGCACTTGCTCAAAGCTAATCTTTCAACCTGAATCAAATAAACACCGCACTAAGACGGGAAATCAAAACAAAAAGAGTCGTGCAGAGACGACAAGAAGAACAATCGGATGGGTGATTTTTGGGTCAAAATTGACCTAAATCACCCCTCTGACAACAAGAAGAAGAAGAAGAAAAAGAAAGGGTGACGGCCGTATAAAAATGATCTAAAGATGGACTTTTACTAATTTTAATAAAAAATAAATTTTATAATAATTAGAAATTGAGAACAAAAATAATAATTCTTAGTGAGTATATTTTTGATAGACATATTAAAATAAAAGGATTCTATTCGAGCAAGGTTTTCAAAAAAAATTATGTTATTAAAATTGCTAAATTGATCAAAAAAAATGTATTCAAGGAAATCACCCGTCTTGTATTAATAATTTTTGAAAGAAAGGAACAAAATAGTCATGTTGCTTTCATTTTGAGACGATTAAAGATCACACAAGTTAAAGAGGGTCTACCGTTGGATCGGGTTAATTTTTTTAATTCGACTGAGTTCATATTAGACAATTTCTATTATTATTACTCCACTTGTCTCGGTGTCTCGTTTGAGTTTCACACAGTTTAAGTTTTTCTATCATTTACAAATTTGTACATGTTAGAAAGTTTAAAATAATAAATTTGTCTTGTAACTTGTACATTTTATATTAAATATGTGATTTTTTAATAAATAATTGATGTTTTTCAAAAAACTACTACTTTTAATTTTTTTCTGTATACTTTTAGTTGCTTTAACATTTTCAATATTGTACGTTACATAAACCCAATTATTACTTCAAAAAAAAAAAAGATAAACCCAATTATTATTATTATTATTATTATTATTATTATTATTATTATTATTATTATTATTATTATTATTTATTAAGTATTTATTTTCGGAGATAAAGTTTGATATTATCCATCAGGATGAGATCCATATTTATAGTGATGTATTTCGTGTTAGGTTTCTTGGTTGTTTCTATTGTTCCTCGAATGATTTGGTGTGGTTTAATTTGTTTGATGGAATATTCCGGTTTGGTTAAGGTAACTGACTCCAAGATAGGAGGAGCACATATCTAGTTCAAATGAGATCCCATTAAGTAGGAAAAACTTTTTTTTTTTTTTTTAAGAGATTAAGTAGGAAAAAACTTGATAACTATCCAAAAATGGTTACACTTTAAAGCAGTGTTGAGCGTTAACGGTGTGTTTAATTTTGAGAAAGGGATGAAGTGGCTCCTAAAATATAGTTGAAGGTTGCTATTTTGAATTACATGTCATTCCAATATGCTATTTCTCTTGTGATGATGTAACACATATACTAAAGAAAATTTGTCTGAATGAATAATATTATATGCCAAATCTCATACATTTGAAGAAAATTACTTACTGACAAATACAAACCATAAGCAATATATGAATACTAATGCACTAGCTAGTGAGTACATAAAGTAAAATCCTTGTTTGAGTAACGGTGAACTAACTAACGAGTACACAATATACAAGGAAATGCAATTGATAGCCTAATATGAGACATATGTCCATAATCATCCAGTTTTTCTTCTGCTTGCCCTTATCACGATCAACCTTCTTATCTGAAATAAAATAAAGGGATTGGGGTGAGACAAAATGTCTCAGTGAGTTCCACCTATTCTAGGTTAATGGTAATCT
The DNA here is from genome assembly GCA_946800305.1 of Medicago arabica. Lineage (NCBI taxonomy): Eukaryota > Viridiplantae > Streptophyta > Magnoliopsida > Fabales > Fabaceae > Medicago > Medicago arabica. The sequence continues at coordinate 21,540,619 of OX326971.1, read as the reverse complement.
CGAGAAATATCGTCATTTGTCTGTACATAAGCCTAATTTAGGATTTACTATTCTGTTCTGCGTATCTTAGTGATCGGGGGGAGGGTGTGATCTTCGGTCACTAACTGTATACTATCATAAGTCTTGTCATACCGTCATTTTCATATCATATTTGATATTTATGTTAAAAGGTTAGCATGTGACAAATAATATTATATGAGTTCTTTTTACGAAATGCACGGGGTTGGGTAACCCCAGCCATATTCCACCGGTGATCAACAAGAGTACCTATCATATCAGGCTAATGTCGGATTCTTCTTACTATCGTGTGGATTTCCTATTTGAGGAAAATCCAATTCAGCCCAAATTCCTAATGTGGAGCCTGTGAGGGACACACTTAATCTGAAATATTATCTTAACATACGTCTGATATGTCTTCCTATTCATATGTACATCTGATACAATTTGCTGAGTGGGTTCACACATATGGTATAATCTATTTGTTCAGGTTCTAAGCATATCATTTTCATATGTCATTTTCTTAGGGGTTTGTGATATCACCTCATATACTAATCATATACATACCTATATTTTACTCTCTCGATAATGCTCTGATCATATAGTTCGTGTTCATTCTTGCACTAAACTTTTGCTTCTCGTCAAACATGTATACCAAACTCTAGCTCAACGACACTTGACAATTTAAACAACATCTTATAGCTTCTGCAAATTTCAACTTCAACCCAAGCTCTGGCCCATCTATCCAAACATAAATAATCAGTTCTAAAACCACTCATACAACAACGTAAGCTTATCATTCCTAATATAAGCATCATAAAGCCATACAGACACAACTTAGTCACTTATGGGGACCAAAACTTCATTGGACTAATTTGCAATTGATTGGGGAACAATATCATGTTGTAACTACAGCATCGGTTCAACAAATATTGGAATCTTATTATTACGGACAATCTCGTCAATAAATTTGTCAAGAGCCAAGCGATAAGAGAAGGAAGATTTATCACCTAAGATATTCGTACTTGTGTCTAGAGCTGCAGAAGTTTCAGGATGATCAATAAACATGGAAATAGGCATAACACTAGCCATGGGGGAAACGTGCTGCTCAGTAGGCTGCTCCGGCGCTGCAATTGGCACCGTAATATCAGACACCGCTGTTGTTGAATCAGAGGTTGGTTGTTCAAAAGCCATTGAGGACCCAATGTCGTGAGGATTTTCACGTGGTTATCGTTTCTTAGTGTGTGGTTTCTAATGAATGGTTAACTGTTTCCCTTTGTCCTGTACCTTGTGAGTATTATTTCTATCTTTGTTCAAAACTTTTTCCGGATGCAGCCAATGACAGTTTATGATCGAATGGCCATGAATTTTCCAGTGCATACAAAAGTCTGGCAGCCATTCGTACTCAACCTCAACCGGGAACGCATAACAATCCCTATCCACCGTGATGTCATAAAATAATCGACGAGCAAAATCTATATCAACAAGTGCCCTCGCATAGTGACCAAAAGTCCGTTTCTGAGTCAAGACATCAAAATGAGTGGAGTTCCAATCGCACCGACAATTTCCATAAAAGTTCGTTCAAGCCAGTATGTTTGCGGAAGTCAAGGAGCAGTATCCATACTTGTGCGTGAGTGAGTCGGTGAGAGTACTTGTTAAAGTCCTTGGACCAATGGGAAAGCCGCAACAGGCCTGGTTTGAGACTAATAGTCCCCATTGCGAGAGAAGTACGCATATCATCGTCCGAAGTGAATGAAAATTCATAGAAGCCACGACCTAGGGAGATTAAATTCCAGAGACATTTTGTTTTCCATTACTTTGAGAGCTTATCAGTAATTTCTTCGGCAGTATACGACTAATCACCTTTGTTCAAAAAGAGCCTGTTGTGCATATGGTACTTGCATTTTTCTAAACCTCTGACATACACGTCCTCTATAATTCTGATATATTGATTTTCACCTCGGATAGTCGGTAGAGGCAAAGGTGCGCTAGGGTTGACAACAGGTGAAAGAACCTGCGCAAAAGAGAGTTGCAGTTGGCGAGCCGGTGGTTTGACAGAAGCATCCGCCACGTAAGGCCATTGACAAGTGAAAGCCATGGTCGTTCCAATCACGATCTAAAGCTCCCAGCTAGAACCCTTGTTAATTAGCAATTACAACCAAGCACGTGAACTAATTTGACTATTCACTTACATATTTTTTATAAAATTGAAATTGTTCTGTTCTGGGCTTGTACTTCCTATTTATAAATGGCTACGTAAAAGGTCCCTGTAAGTTAGTGAGATTTTGGTTTTAGTTCTTGTTTTCTTTTTTTGTTGCGAAACATGTGTTGTATTTTCTTAATTTTTTGAATTGGTCCATGCCGTCAGTTTTAGTAAAAGAAACATTGTTGACTAACGGACGTAGACGCACATGATAAGATGGCAAAACACGCTTATGTGGCATGAAAGATGACAATTGGTGTTAGTAAAGGGACTAAAACCAAAAACTTATATTTACATAGGGATGAAATTAAAAATATTATTCGACATATAATGAATAATTTTATATAGGTATGATTAGGTTTCTCTCAAAATATTTACACGGGTTAATAGTACTTTCCCCCTGTAAAATAGGTCATTTCAAATTTACCCCCTAAGAAATTTTCGGTTTGGAATTCGTTCTTGTAAAAAAAAAATCCGGAATACCCCTTTAATAGGTCATTTTCAGAATTTTTTTCTTTAGAATTTTTCGTTTTTAAATGATCTATTAGAGGGTATTTTGAAGAAAAAAAAATACAAGGGCGAATTTCAAACCAAAAATTTCTTAGACGGTAAACCGAAAATGACCTATTTTACATAGGGGGAAACACTATTAACCCTACTTACACGAAGTATCAATGGTTCCTGACTTATGCGTGTGTTTAATAACAAATGTTCTAAAGTAAAGGTGTTACAAAAAGTCAAATAATGAGGATATATTTAGCCAGGATATGTTATCTCTATATACATACATACATATTATTATTATACATGTATTTTAAATTACACTTTGCTTATGTGACACATCACCCATGTCCTCTTTTTGTAACTAATCTCTCATATTTATGTCATGTGGCTCTCTTTTGTTCTCTATTCTTTAATAGTCATTCCTTACTATCAATCTTTCATTTCCTATCGGTTGCAAAAACACTCCATTCACTTCACTTCATGCAAGTTACACAATGAATGCATTATAATCCATTTTATTAATATATTTTTTTCTTGACAAAAATAAAATGATATTCATTCACTCTAATCGAGAGATTACATCATTCAACACCGCTAAAAACGTAAAGGATGAATCTGTGAACAAACTCACATCATCCAAGTTAATAGCATATAACGTCATAATGCCTACAAGAATATAAGATAAAATTAAAGTAACCGGAATATCCATGGCCTCCGGATCTGCAACGGTGAAGCCCAAATCTTTGATTGAATAATCGATCTTTCAATATGAATAAAAAGAACACCACAAGAAGACGGGAAAATAAACAACGCCGCACAAGACGACGAACAATAAACCACCACACTTAGATGATGAAATCACAAAGAAAAAACCAGATGATAAAATCACAAAGAAAAAACCTAGATCTATGTGAAAATCACTTATTTAGATTGAAAAAGAGATAAAAAGATGAAGAGGGGTGATTTCAGGTCAAGAACTGACCCAAAACCACCCCCTCAATGAAGAAACTGGAATAGAAAACCTAGAGAGAGAAAACTAGGGTTGGCTTGTTGAAAAGGGAGGGGAAGACTTGTGATCGATAATAGTTGATTTTAAAATTATTCATATTCTTAATCAATCTTCTCAATCCTCTCACACACACAAGTTTACTATAAAGTTCCTAATATTTTTCTAAGATTATATATATGTTGTTTATGTTATCCTATTAATTTCTTCTTGAGTTCACTAAACATGTGGAAGGAAACATATTAAAAGTGCATAAAAAATGAAAAAAAAATTATCAATTTTTATTCCAAACCATCATGTGGTTGTTGCTATAACTATTAGAGATTTTTCCTTCTCAACTAATTGCCATAAGATGGAGGAGTGTTTGGATGAAGCTTACAAGAAACTCAAAACTCTCAACACCAAAAATCCTAAATGGTCGAACAAGAGAATGTAAGAATCTTTATCCACAAGTATTAGTTTAATTTGATCAAGTATTCGTGTCTTTGTAATAAGAGAAAATACTTTTATTATGTTTTTAATTGAATAGTTTCTTATTATAAGATCAAGTATCTTAGGTTACTAAATGTAGAAGCACACATATATTCTTTGATTTCACATACATAGGTTTTGGGAAAAATGAGAGTTTTGTTGAAAGGACACTTCATATATGAAATGGTGGTTGTATTTTTTCTCATTGAAATTAAAGTATTGTTTCATTATTATTTTTTATTAAACATTGTTTTGAGATCAAGAGTTAACTAAACTTGTGGAAGGAAACATATTAAAAATGCACAAAAAAAATAAATAATATTTTATTCATTTTTATTCCAAGTCAGCATGTGGTTGTTGGAACAAAGTGTGTTTAACATTACCACCTTAAGTTTTGATGATAATAAGGTATTAAAATGTCAATTGAAATTGCTAATATTTGTTCAAGTGTGCAGGACCATAGTCAAACATTATATGTCAAGTATGGGTTCTGAAAGAACAAAAGAGAGCAAAGGAAACTACAAAAAGAAGCTTATGTTGCAAGACAGAATCTGAAGACAAAAAGCGTTTGAAGACCATCAGAAGCTCACCAGCATAAGCTAGCGTCATCCGAGAGTCTGAAGAGCCTCAGAAGCTGAAGTTCATCAGAGTCTGAAAACTGAAAGTTGAAGTTAGCTTAAAGTTGTTATTCTAAAGTCATATCATTGCAGAAGGAATGGAAGCCTGAAACAACAACTATTTCAAAGGAATTAGAATGCATTGAATTCTTAACCACGGAAGAGCGCAGGCAAAGGACATAATACAATTGTACAACCACTACTCCACTCTTCATATCTGCAGTAGTACAAAGATAACAACTGTGTCTACGCTGATTATTCCCTATTCAAGGAATGAATTTGAAATTGTTTCCCTATAGGACTATAACCATATCAAGCAACGGATCATTGATGATTATCAAGCTTCAACAACAACACTTTTTGATGTGTTGGCAATCATCAACGTTTCTTTCACACCTCTGTATAAAGGAGTTAAGACTTGAAGATTGCAAGAGACTCATTACAATTTTACAAGTGCAAAAACTCTGCTGAAATTGTGTTCACATCAAAGTTCACTTATAATTTCTTAACAACTTTCATATTTTAAAAATTCTAGAATCTTTAAAGTCAGTATCTAATTTATATTGTGAACATCACTGATTATATATCCATCAAGTAGCCATTGTCATTCCTATTTAAGGTTACTTAAGACCCATGATTATGAATGAATCTTGCGGTATCTGTATGGTGTAACCGATTGCCCGTAACTTGTGTATATTTGAAACACATTAACGGTAAAAAAAAGAAAAAATATGAATCATTAGTGGTATATTAATTCTGTTTTTTGTCAAACAAAATAATTTTGACCGTTTAATATATGAATCATTAGTGGCATATTAATTGTGTTTTTTGGCAAACAAAATAATTTGACATATAAATACACCATCACTGTTTCCTCAGAACACTACCAAACCAAAAGAAATTAACCTAGCAAAGAATTGTTTACAAATGGCAAATCACATCTCAAATTTCTTTTATTTCTTTGTCATCCTAGCCACCATTGCCGCAGGTAATCATTAGTTTCTTTAACCTTTTGTATGTTAATTAATTTTCTAATGATAAACATCTAAATATTTTTCTCTCTAATTTATTTATGCATGGAATCATAGTGCAATATTCAACGGTGGAAGCAGGCACATGCACAGATATATTCGACAGATGTGATGTCGTAGATTGCCCTTTACATTGTAAATCTACTCATGGCACCCGTGGAGTAAGTTTTAAATGTGATCTCTTCAACCTATGCACTTGTACTTTCAATCAAGATCCTTCCTCAAAGAAATTGTGTCGTATTGGGATGGGAACATGCTATCAGGGTGAATGTGATCAATCTTGTTGTAATGCAAAGTGTGCTGCTACTTATAAACAAGGTTTTGGAACTTGTATTCCAAATCAGTTTACCAAGGATAGATGTGTTTGTTCCTATAGAAGCTAGAAATCGATTTTTATAATGATATAAATTACCTATGAATGAAATAAATATTTGTTATGAATAATAAAGTTGGTGGATGTCCATTCTTGATCTTCCAAGTTCTATAACTCTCGTTAGTGAAATGAATTGTTAATGCTCTTTAATTGCATATGAATATTCACTTGCTTATTTGTAACGTACTTGTGTCCATGATTGCCTTCATTTTTTTACAAACCTTTTTAACTTATCATTACTTCATTCAAACTGAACTGTATAATATGCATTTATACGGTAATATTTTAAGACCAAGCAAACCTGCTTGGAACGAATAATTGATATGATGTATGCAGAAAATAGAGAAATTGAGTTTTGATTGGCCAGACATAGGATGTAATTAGTTGAAATAATTACTTTATTTGTCACATAGAATTGTTCTGTTTCTTGTGAATATCTCTAAAAACAATAACCATTTTCTCAAAAAATATAAAAAATTAACCATTTTCCTTATGCAATTGGAGTAGAGAGATGATAAATCATAGTTAAACTTTGAAATAAATACCAATATTCACAAAAATTGATTCGGTAGAATTGACTACCAAAATTTTAAATAACGGTAACGGTCGAGGTCGCGTTAAAGTTTTCACAGTTTCGAGCTGTTACGGATGTTGCGTTACCTATTGTGGTCGTCGCAGTGTGAATTAATCATAATGTTTCAGATAACCACAAATCTTATTAAAAGTCAATAAGTTAGTGACATTCATTAGTTTGGGATTCACCTAACCCAACCCCGTCCAATTCCTCTCACTCTCAACTCATCTTCTTTCTAGGTTCTTCTTCTTTCTCAATTCTTTCTCACAAAACAGAAGCAAGGAGCCACAACTCTAAAGTCCAAACTCTCGTACACAAATTTTACACAAAGACACGGTCAACTCAATTAAAGTCCCATTTTTCCCCTCTAAAATCTCATCTCATCTCTGATACAAATTTACATAACAACACCCAAATTAAAAGTGGGCGTGAAATTACTTAGAGGATAATGAAGATTGAAGAGGAAGCAATGAAGATTGAAGAGAAGAAATAGGTTTAAAGTTTTTGCGTCCTTAACTATGTTTCTCGGCTGTAACGGCGGGTTGCACGGTTGTAACGGCGGATTTTACGGTTGTAACGGCGTTACATAATGGCATTTCGGTGTAATTTTTCTTCTCAGCGTTAAAACGGAAAATAACGGTATCTGTGGCTGCCTATACCTTTTTGTAACGGTCGATATCGCGGTAACGTTCCTGTGTTTAAAACCTTGTTGACTACTTTGTAGAGCAACTTTTGGAAAGCATTTGACCAACATATAACAAATAAATATGGGACTATATTCCAAATGGAGTTCATCTTCATCTTCAGCTATGAGGAGCAGGGGGCACCCCTTGGCAACGGTGGTTACAAGTGAAATGCTCATCGCAATTGAAGCACAAACCCTTTTCCCTTCTATCAGAAAGTTCAGATTTAGATAATTGTCGGAATCTGGGCTTCGTCGGCATCAGAACAAGTGGAGGAGCTGGGTATGGAGGAACACCCTCAGAACGAGTTTCGGATGGCTAATTCCAATTGTTGATCCGTCGTGTTAAGCGCAATATGTCTAATAATAAGGATAATGAAAATTTATCTTTTATAGGACGGAGAATCAAACCTCCTAAGAAAGATAGAAGATTATAATTTCATTCATACTCTGAACGTGAAAGTTACATCATATATATAGTAGAGTTGGCATCATAATTATAGAACATTTCATTATCCCTTAGGTGGCAACGAAGTCATCATACTTCTTCTTAGGCTTAGATGTGATTCCTTTGGGCATGTTTGATGTCTCAGCATCAGTTTCCACTTGTTCTTTGCATCCCTCGGCTTTTTTCTCTTATAACACATGTGATGCCAACTCCACCTATCTTCCGCACCATGACACCAACCTGTAAAAATTTGTTGGATAAAAATACATTACACTCCTCAAACATCTCCTCGTCCCAAGCTAATAATTAATGCAGTTGTTTCTAACACATTCCCCCTAACCGTTAATCTAAAGCACACATCTCTGCTATTATAACTAACTGATTTTCCACTAAATCAAACAACCATGTGGTATTATCAGGGATGGCCCTGAGCACGGGCCGAGGGGGCGGCAGCCCAGAGCACCATAATTTTAAGGGCACTAAAAAATATATTTTTACCACTATATATGTATGTATGTATATACTCCTATAAATAAAATTGTACAATGCTAGTTGCTGACAAAATTATAAGGGCACTGCAAAGTGAAAACTGATAAATGACGTTACTAAATGAAATATAAAATAAAATCCAGTCAACTATATGTACCATAAAATATTAATTACATCCAAAATTTCAGCAACTAAACCGATGAGTCATGAGTGAAAAACAAGTGAGTAATCTAATTGAGGCACTAAAATTAAAATAATGATATGGAGTGTTAAGAATAATAAAGAGTCGGATATTTTGCATTTGCATATTAAAATCGCAATATTTTACCTAGTTTATGAGTCTCTTTTCGTTCTAATTCTTATTCTCTATGACTAACCTCTCCATCTCAATTTGTAAACAAAAAACATCTCTCCATCTCAATTATGCAACTATTTAATAGTCAAACGAATTTTCACTTTTGAGGAATCAATATTGAATTATGATCCATGTGTGTTGTATTGATAAACATGTTGTCTTTAGTTAATTAAACTTGTCGAGTAAAGCCTAAACCTTGGAACATGGATCCTAGCTTAGAGCTAATTGGTTCACATTTAAAAAATTCATACTTGTGTTCTTCTTGCAAAATGTCAAATGAAATGTTTAATAGTATTTCCATTCATTTCTCTTAATCTTATAATTTTTTGTAGAATTTTTTTTATATGGGCATCACTCTCTTGATTCGACCAAGACATCCAATTTTGTAGGGCCGACCCTATGTATTATCAGACAAATCCCTCCATCCTCGCATCTGACAAAAATATTTTGATTCCATCACCCACCACCTCACCAAATTATCTTCAAACCACCTACCCACCAGCAAATTCTCCTCCCAACAAACGGCCACCAGCTGCATCCTCCACATGGACCTAGACCGCCCACCATCCCTCTCACTCCCTTCTTTTGTCTCATCATTGCTACTAACACCTTATACCTGAAACTATTATGATCCACATACAACCTCGAACACCATTTTCCTAACAAAATCAAATTTAATTTATGCTTTCCACACTCTCCTAGTCCTCTATTCTCGTTATCTAAGAAGATAATGCCCCAATTAATTCAAGATATTTTCCTAATTTTCTTGAACCCTAAAAAAACATTTAAACAAAGATTCAAGAGAAGAGATGATACATGTGATAGCTTTGAATAAAGAAATTAAATAGACCAGGTGAGAAGGCAAGACAAATTTCAAGAGAACATACAACCCCCCATAAATAAATGTCTACTTTTCTACTCTAAAAGCCTCTTTTTAATTCTATCAAGCAACATATACCAAAATTCAATCATTCATTAAAGTGTATTCTAGTGGATCTTTTATGTGTTCAACAACTCCTAGATGACAAAATAATCGTATCATCTGTAGTTTTGATATTGAACAATGAAAGTGTGTTGGACCCATCATCATTATTAGGGTTAAATATGCTTTTGGTCCCAATAAATATACCAACTTTTCATTTTAGTCCTTCTAAAATTTTCCTTCAACTTTTAGTCCTTACAAAATTTTCAATCACTACTTTTGGTCCCTATTTTTAAGTTAATGTTTGTATTTTTTTAATAAAATTGTGCAAAAATATGTAGAATATTGTAAAAAAAAATCCCAAAACAATTATAATTTTTTAACAAAATACAAATTAAATATGAATTTTTAACGTTCAAAAATATAAAATTCATGTTTTATTAATATTAAAATATTCTAATTTTTTTTGGAGAGATTCTTATAATATTATGAATTTTTCTGCAAAATTTTATTAAAAAATATGAATTCTACATGAGTTTACTTTAAAGAATGGACCAAAAGTGAAGATGGTAAATTTTTTAGGGACAAAAAGTTTATGAAATTTTTTAAAGGGATTAAAACGAAAAATTGACATATTTATAAGGACCACAAACATATTTAACCATTATTATTATTATTATTATTATTATTATTATTATTATTGCTATTATCACTAATTTTGCAAATGGGCAGGGGTAGCCCTGAGCACGGGCCGAGGGGGCGGCAGCCCAGGGCACCATAATTTTAAGGGCACCAAAGAATATATTTTTACTACTATATATGTATGTATGTATATATACTCCTATAAAATAAATGTACAATGCGAGTTGCTGACAAAATTATAAGGGCACTACAAAGTGAAAATTGATAAATGACGTTACTAAATGAAATATAAAATAAAATCAGTCAACTACATGTATCATAAAATATTAATTACATCCATAATTTCAGCAATTAAACTGATGAGTCATGAGTAAGCTAGTGAGTAATCTAATTGAGCAATTAAACCGATGAGTCATGAGTGAAAAGCAAGTGAGTAATCTAATTGAGGCACTAAAATTAAAATAATGACATGGAGTGTTAAGAATAATATAAAGATTCGGATTTTTTGCATTTGCATATTAAAATCGCAATTTTACCTAGTTTATGAGTCTCTTTTCGTTCTAATTCTTATTATCTATGACTAACCTCTTCATCTCAATTTATAAACAAAATTCATCTCTCCATCTCAATTATGCAACTATTTAATAGTCAAAGGAATTTTCACTTTTAAGGAATCAACATTGAATTATGATTCATGTGTGTTATATTGATAAACATGTTGTCTTTAGTTAATTAAACTTGTCGAGTGAAGCCTAGACCTTGGAACATGGATCCTAGCTTAAAGCTAATTGGTTCACATTTAAAAAATTCATACTTGTGTTCTTCTTGCAAAATGTCAAATGAAATGTTTAATAGTCTTTCCATAATTCATTTCTCTTAATCTTATAATTTTTTGTAGAATTTTTTTTATAGGCGCATCACTCTCTTGATTCGACTAAAACATCCAAATTTGTAGGGCCGGCCTTGTAAATGGGTTTTCCATAATCTATCCGACAATATACATGTCAAGAAAAAATGTTACGAGTCAGACAAGTGTGTCTTGTACAACTATGTTTTTTTTTTTTGGTCAAACTATGTTTGATTGTTTGTAAACACATTCTAAATATCGTTCTACAAATCTAAGTTTTGTATCCTGTTGGTCTTCTCTCTAGTCCATTTCCTTTTTCTTATTGGCATAAAATCCGAGTATGGAGTACACTATATATGAACGAAATAATGAGTTTAAAAATAATGAATTAAAATGGTGAATGCAATCAGACAAATAAGATTGAAATAAAAGAAAATTTATTTTCTTTCTTATATTTATTTTGAACTTAAACAAGCAATTTAACTACTATAGTTACAAATGCACATCTTAGCTTTCAAAAGAGGGTTGTCTAAACAAGTGCCAAAACCATTATATTTGCTAACACACTTTGAATGGCATTCAGGAGTAGAACTGCATGGTCCCAAACCAATTTCACATGTTCTTATAGGTTGATTTGGATGCTTTGCAGGAACGTAGTTGAAAAAACATGTGCATAGGTTGAAGTGATCACATTCCCACCGTAGTACACCAGCATCGTAATTTTTGGATTTACAAACTGACTCGCAATTTATGACATTACATTTGTCGGTAATTTGTGAGCATGCTCCTGCTTCTACCTTTAATTGCACTATGCTCCCGGAAATTATAAGAGAAAAATATGTTAGAGATAAATATATATCTTTTAAAATTTAAAATCATATTATTGAATGCAACTTTGATCTCATATTTTAACTGAAAAAATGTTTAGTCTCCATATTTCACAAATTTTAGGGTTTTTTATCCCATATTCTAATTGGCTTGTGAAGGAAAATAATGAAACTTTTAAAGTTTGTGAAAAGAAATTCCGGTTTTAAAAACTGAAGGACCAAACACATGTTTAAGTTAAAAAAAGTCCAAAAATATATTATTAACTAACATCAAAATCATTGTCAAAACTAACATCATAATTGTGGCCAAAAAAAATGAAGTAAGGATGATAAAGAAAATGAAAGAATTTGAAATGTGATTTGTTCAATTTAAAATCATTGAACAATGACTCTTTATTTGTGTTTCTTTTGATTTGGTATTTGTGTGTGTTTCTATGTTACTGGTGAAATCAAAGCGGTGCTTTTTTGGCTATAAATAGTGTAATGTATCATTTGAAAATTAATTAACTTAACAAAGGTCGAAGAAACTTATAATTACCTGCGGCAATGGTGGCTAGGATGACAAAGAAATAAAAGAAATTTGAGACGTGGTTTGCCATTAGTAAACAATTATTTTCTTTGCTAAGTTAATTTGTTTTGGCTTGGTGGTGTTTTGAGGAAACAGTAATGGTGTATTTATATGCAAATGGAGAATGTTAAACCGTGGGCATTGGTTAAGCAACCAAAACATTTATAATTTAAAAGTCGAAAGTCAAAAGTCAAAACTTATATTTTTATTATTTTGTTTGACATTGTTATGGAATAATTCACAATTAATGATAATAATCATATCTAATTGCTAAATTAGTAAAAAAAAAAAATCAATTGCTACTAATATTGTGGAATACTCGGAGAAGAAAAACAGTTGACTATCATCACGTCATTCCTCAAATCAGCTTTTATTTTTTTTATTTTTTATTTTTATTACAAAGAGGGCTAAAAAGTCCAGAAGAAGAAAAAACTACACCAAGATTAAACGAGGGACAGAAACCCCCAAAGCATCGGCTATTACCAAATGACTAAACTGAGTCGGACAAGACTCGTAAAAACAAATATTTGTATGCAAGGAACATTCAAAATCAGCTAAAGCATCTGCACACCGATTTGTTTCTCGATAAGAGTGACACACCACCACCTCACAATTCATCTGAAGAAGATGATGAATCTTTGCAACTAAAGAGCTACCCATGATACTTCCGTTCTTATTGTTGTTGAGGATATTCACCACCAAAGAAGAATCAACCTCCACCTCTATAGCTTGAAATTCCAGCCTTCTAACATACCTCAACCCTTCATGCACTCCCCATAGCTCTGCCATGTAAGCGCTACACTTCCCAATTCTCTTCGCGAAACCTCCCAACCACTCTCCATCACTTCCCCGAATAATACCACCACAACCAGCTATGCCATTATCCTTACAAGACCCATCAGAATTTAACTTAACCCAACCATTCGAAGGTGGTTTCCAGTCAACGAAGACCATTTCCCGATGCGGAATAGTAACAACTCTACTAACTTTGTCAGCATTTTTATAATCTTTAGCAAGCTAAAACATGAGCAATTGGAGAAGCCGGTCTCATAAAAGAGTCATCATATAACTCATTATTACGCCAAGACCATAAATAATGGCAAGCTATAGCCCAATAATTCTTCCAATCCACTTCATTATTCCACCCAACCTCGTCCCTCATGTTAAAATTAATCCAATGTTGTAAATCTCCCATAAAGAAATTACCTCTAGCACTCCAATGCACTACATTTAACCAAAGAGACAATTGCTAGAGGACAATCTCTCATAACATGCAATGTATCCTCTACAACATTACAACAATAACCACACATTGAGCTTCCGAAACCCATTTTACTTTTATTGTAATTGGTGAGAAACCTATCGTAGTGCAAAATCCAAATGAAATGGTGCACCCTTTCCGGTACCTTTAAATTCCAGGTTTCCTTCCAATTAGTTCTATCATCATTCGGCTGAAAGTTACAAAGAATTTGATACATAGCAGCAATTGAAAATTGTCTCGCATCTGCTACTATAATATTGCAAGAATCAACTCTTTCCTCATCTTCTGGTGGCAATATACTAGCAATTTTGTCCAAAATGTCTCCAGGTACCCAATGATTCAACAAAGCCCAATTTCGTTCTCCATTACTATCTAATAAATCTGAAACTTTAGCATCACGTAAGGCACTTGGAATGGTAATATTCAAGTCTGATACTTTTAGACCAGGTTCCATCCATGCACATGACCAAGCATTCACCTCTCTTCCATTACCTAAAGACCTAAAACAATTCTCCTTTAAATTAGGCCACAACTTAACTATTGTCTTCCAAAGACTTGAATCAGTTGCTCTTGCAGTAACCTCCACATCATTACGCCAATATTTCCCCCAGATCACCTATGTCCAAAGATCATTAGTCCCGATCTGAAGTTTCCAACTCAACTTTAGAATACAAGCCTTGTTCATCATATCGAGCCGACGAAGACCTAAACCACCCAACTCTTTAGGCTTAACGACTTTGTCCCACCCAACTGCATGATAATTTCTCTCATTATTCATCTCCCCCCAAATGAATTTGCGTTTTATCCTTCTAAAACACTTTTTGCCAAAGTCACTCTCCCAGCAAAAGACAAATGGTTAGCTTTCCAAGACACAAGCTTAGAACTAACTTGTTCTATGACATAACGATAATCTTCTTTCTTAGGAGCTTTACTTGTCAATGGCACACCCAGGTACTTTCCAAGAGTATGAGTTTCTCTAAAACCCGACAAATGAATTAATCTCTCCCAGGTACTTTCCAAGGTATTTTTGGCAGTACCTTTAGAAATTCAGGGTCACACTTTTACTATGGATATTTATTTACTTGATCTTAGTGGGCCAAATATTGTTTTGGGTACTCCCTGGTTATAGGCTTTAGGCCTCATTGTAACACCCCGTTTTCCCAACATTAAAATTTCTTGATTAAATCAGAGTATCGCATGAACGGAATGCTACATTTCTTAATATCTCAAAAAAACGGAATAAATAATAATTTATCCTAGTCAAATCATTTAAACTTCGCAGCGGATAAATTTCAAGTTAACATAATAGTTCTGGCTCGCAGGCCTAATCAAAAATCTAACATAATTCAAAACTACTCTTATTCATATCAGTTCAAGGTAATACGTAAGGAATAGAAAATACATAAAAATCCTCATCCCGTTACGTATCAGAGTACCTAAGGACACAGTGAGGGTAGCCACCCTCAACAGCAACAGCAACTAAAGCTTAAATACCTGCACTTGCCCACGAGGCGGCAATTCCAACAGAAGGGGTGAGATTCACAAAACAAAAACATTAAACATATAATTCAACAATTATATTTAACAGCATAACTTCATTATAATATCACCACAACAGTCAAGTAACATCTTAATCATAATCAACGTCATAAATCCACATCATAATCAACCATCTTAGTTCGACTCGACAGTGCAACTTGGACACGGCAATGCAACTTAGACTCAACAATGCAACTTAGACATCTTAATCATGCATGTGGTACCATATTGAGTATAAGTATACTCCTAGGGCATAAGCCCTCGTCGCCATTGAGCATAAAAATACTCCTAGAGCATAAGCTCTCGTCGCTATTGAGCATAAAAAAACTCCTAGGGCATAAGCCCTCGTCGGTATTGAGCAAAAGCTCCTAGGGCGTGAGCCCTCGTCTCTGGATGAATATGCATGGACTCAACTTCTTAAATCTTAGACATCTCAAATGAACTCCAATAATTTGGACCATAACATCATAAATCTTTAACGACACATGCAGCTTTTATTTATTAACAACATAGCAACATGGCAGCAACGAATCATCACAAGCATTCACATACATCATCTCTTATAATTCAAAGAAAGCATATATTAATGTATAGGTCACTATAACTAATCAACATCAACTAGCAGCTCTACGGGTCGTCCTAATATTTCAGTACTTAATCTAATCCAGGGGAAATCTCACAATTAATTGTGCGACAAGAGTCGCTTTATTCTAAAAGGTAATCTTTTACGGAACTACTCGCTATGGCGAGTGGGAACCCTCGCCTCGCGAACCATCAGGGGTAACTCGCTGTGGCAAGTTGGGTTGCTCGCCTTGCGAGCTTCAGGGGTACTACTCGCTATGGCGAGTAGGGTTGCTCGCCTGGCGAGCCATCACGGGTTGCTCGCGATGGCGAGTGGGGTTGCTCGCTTTGCGAGCCTTCTCAAAGGTTGCTCGCTATGGCGAGTGGTTTGCTCGCCTCGCGAGCCTACTAGGGGTAACTCGCTATGGCGAGTGGGTTGCTCGCCTCGCGAGCTGGTGAAGAGCACTCGCCGTGGCGAGTTGATTGCTCGCTGTGGCGAGCTGCGACAGAACAGTTACGGGGTTACGAGGGTTTTCACCCAAATTCCATCCTAAACCTTCCAAATTTCGACTATAATGATGTACAAGGGTTATTCTAAGGTCTGTAAACAGTTCCCTACGTCCTCGATACAGTTTCTCATCATCTAATCACCAATTCATCACTTTTTAACCTAATTCTTAATTCTTAAATTCTCATGAACAATTCCTAAACATGTTAACTATAATCATGAATCATAAGCTTAATGAATTGCAATGATAGGCTCACCCTTACCTTAGAAAATTGAGCAGCAGCTTCTCTTGTTCTTCTCTCCTGTTTTCTCCCTTCTTCTCCCAAAACGTACTGTCTGTTTCTAAACCTAGGTTTCTACCTTTTATACCTCTTCTATTTGTTTTATTTCATTTCACTTAATCCCTCATAACTGTAACTAATTCGAAAACAGCCCCACAACTTAATATTTATTTTATTTTCAACCCTTACTCTATTAAATAATAAAATAGACCACCTAATACAATCACAACACATCACATAAATCACATAAATCTTGTAAATATATTCTAACTTAGCAAATTAATTAAATAATCGAGACGGGCGTTACACTCATCCTTATGACTTATCACACCTTTACTATGAGATTTTTCTATCGGCTCTCAATCGGTTGTTCTTAAGGGAGAGTCTAATCATATCCTCACACCAATTTCTTATCACCAGTTGCAATACCTAGCCCAACATGAACCCACCACTCAATTTTTTTTCACTCCACATATCATATATTCATGTAACCACAGACCAAATTACCACACCCACCCATTCCAATCCCAAAATTCAACAACTATTAAAAAACTTTTCTTCCCTTTTTCATGACCCCTCTCACCTACCACCTAAATGATTTACAGGCCATGCCATTTCTCTCGTACCCAATTAGGATTCGGTTAATGTGCAACCTTATCGCTACCCCCACTCTCAGAAGCTTGAAATTGAGTCTTAAATTAAGAAACTTACAGCCAATGGATGGCTTCGTCCTAGCAACAATCCATTTTCTTCCCCAGTTTTACTTCTTCGTAAAAAAGATGGGTCCTGGCGTATGTGCGTGGATTATAGAGCTTTTATCGTCTTGACACTGAAGGACTGGTTTTCACTTCCTACCGTTGACGAGCTCCTTGATGAATTGGGTACTAATATAGGGACCGTTTGTTACAGATTAAATTAAAAGTTATTTTGTCATAAAATAATTTAGAGATTATTTTGTAGAGATTTATAAAATAACAGAATCTATTTTGCGTTTGTTTTCCCTAATAAAAATCTCTTTTTTAAAATAAAATTAGTTTGTTAGGATACAGCTATATAAAAACGATATTTTGTTATAAAATTAGTTCAATCTTTTGATCCATATTTTCTCTCTCCTCTAAAAAAATCTATTTTTTGAGAAGCTGCTCTTAACAACTTATCATTTGAAGCTGTTTTTAGATTTTTTTTATATTCTGATTTTTTTAAAAAGTTGTAACAAACGGATGCAATAATCTTAAAAGTGATTATTCTTTTAAAAAAAAAGTGATTATTTTTTTAAAAAGAAAAAGCTATAACAAACGGGCACATGGTCTTTACCAAACTTGATATCACCTCTGGTTTTCATAAAATCCGGTTACGTCCTCATGATGCGGCTAAGACAGCTTTTCGTACCCATGACAACCATTATGAATATAAGGTTATGCCATTTGGTCTTTGCAATGCTCCGGACACTTTCCAAGCTACGATGAATGAATTTTTCGACCTTTCCTGCGAATAACTGTGATTGTTTTCTTCGATGATATCTTGGTTTACAATGGTTTTGAAGATTCACATGCTGCTCACTTGGCACAAGTGTTTGAGTTACTACGGAAGCACCAATTTTTTCTCAAACCTTCAAAATGTTATTTCACGCATAAAGAGGTTTCTTATTTGGGGAATATTGTTTCAGTTGGAACGGTTTCTCCAGACCCTTCCAAAGTGTGCTCCATTACAGCTTGGCCGATTCCTTCTACGGTTAAAGGTTTAAGGGGATTTGTGGGATTGTCTGGTTGTTATCGCAAGTTCATTCACAATTTTGCTGCAATTACTCAACTTTTAACTGCGTTAGAAAAAAAAACTTGTTCCATTGGAACGAAGAAGCCTTGCACACTTTTGAGACCCCGAAGGAAGCAATGGTGTCTGGTTCTATCCTTTCTCTTCCTAACTTTGGGGCACAAGTTAATTTTCAGACGAACGCTTCCGGATTTGCGATGGGCACAGTTTTAATTCAAAACAATCACCCTCTCGCCTATTTCAGCAAGGTCTTTTGTTCTATGATGGCTCAGGATTCTACTTATGTTCGTGAGTTACACGCAATCACAAGTGAGGTGAAACGGTGGAGCCAATACCTTTTGGGGTCCTATTTTTTCATCCAAACAGACCACAACAGTTTGAAGGAATTGCTCACATAAGTGATTCGAACCCGGAACAACAACACTACTTGGCCAAATTATTAGGGTACAATTATGAGATTCAATATAAGCCAGGGACAACCAATATTGTAGCTGATTCGTTCTCTCATATTGATCAGTATCCCTCCACTGAATTCCTATCACTTTCGTTTCCTCGTATTTCTTTTTTTAGACGAGCTTAAGAAGGAATTGTCAACAGAGCCAACCTTTCAGTCCATGTGCCCAAAAATCATAGCAGATTCTTTAGCTCTGCCTGGTTTTCGCCTACAGGATGGCTTACTTTTGTGCAAGGGCCATATCTGGATTATTCCAGATTCCCGTTTTCGCTCTTTATTGATGCAAGAGTTCCATGGTACCCTTATGGCAGGACACGCTGGCCTCTCCAAGACTATGAAGAGACTGTCCGAGAACTTCTTTTGGGAAGGAATGAAGAGTGAGATTCAACAATTCATACGTCAATGTACGGTTTACTAGAAAACTAAGTACTTCACTCTCAAACCTCATGGCTCTTTGCAACCTTTGCATGTGCCTAGTAATATTTTGGATGACATCTCTATGGATTTCGTCACAGGACTTCCTCCTTCTACCGGTGAAACCGTGATTTTGGTGATTGTGGATCTTCTTTCGAAAGGAATTCATTTAGGGTCCCGTCACTCTAGATTTACAGCTTTTAAGGTAGCAGAAGCCTTTGTTTCTATCTTCTGCAAACATCATAGAATGCCAAAGAGCATAGTCTCCGACCTTTACCCCATTTTTATCAGCCAATTTTGGTCTGACTTGTTCAAATTCAGCGGCACATTACTTCACACGAGCTCTTCTTATCATCCCTAAACCGACGAAAAAACTGAGGTAATGAATTGCTCAGTGGAACAGTATTTGCGCGCTTTTGTTCATCACAAGCCACTTCTGGATTCTCCCCTTTTTAGGTGACTTATGGGAAACCACCTCTTTCACTCCCTTCAAACATCCCAGGTAGTTCTTCTATTGCGGCTTGTGACACCACACTGGTGGACCGTGAGGAATTAATTTCCCTGTTGAAAAATAATTTACTGAAGGCGCAAGTGCAGATGAAAATAACAGTCGATAAGCACAGGAGTGAGGTCCAATTTCCGATGAATTCACGAGTTTATGTCAAACTCCAGTCTTATAGGCAAACCTCTTTGTCCGATGCTAAGTATCACAAGTTGTCAAAGCGCTATTATAGACCATTTCTCATTAATGAGCGTATTGGTAAAATTGCCTAAAAGTGTCCCTCCCTCCCACTTAAAAAACCCATAATGTCTTCCATTGCTGCTTCCTTAAGGTTCATGAGCCCCCCCCCCCCCCCCCCCCCCCCCCCTCCCCACCAAACACCATTGATCAATTACCTCCCCTCTCGCAATCTTAGATTCAAAGGACTGTCTTATTGAAGGGAAGCTTATCCACTACGCTTTGGTTTAATGGTAGGCACTGTCTCCAAATGATACTTCATGGGAAGCTTGGTATGAATTAAGTGTTGCTTATGATCTTAAGGACAAGATCGTTTCGAAAGAGGGGAGTATTGTTATGAGCAAGCAAGCTGAGGGGTGCAAAGAACAAGTGGAAACCGATGCTGAGACTCAAACAGGCCCAAGAGAATCACATCTAAGCCCAAGAAGTATGATGACTTCGTTGCCACCTAAGAGAGAATGAAATGTTCTAGAATTATGATGAGTAATTGTACCGTTAGGAATTTGTTAGAAGATTATGCAATAGGCATCCAACACTACTCTACTACATATGATGTAACTTTCACATTCTGAGTATCAATAAAATTATAATCTTCTCCTATCTTCTATCTTTCTTATGAGGTTTTATTATCTGTCCTATAATAGAGAAATTATCATTATCCTTATCAGCATGCGTGACAAACACTACACTATTAATGGGGTGTACTAGCGGTTGACAAACATCATTTGGAACAAAACAATACTATTAAAAACATCTATTTTTGCATTGAGGCTTCTAAGGAATAGGATTCCTAGAAAAGATAATCTAGTAAAGCGTAGAATTCTTCAAAGAAAATATGAATTTATGTGTTGATGGATGTGGTTACGAGGAAAACATAGATCACTTGTTTTTAGGAAGCGGGTTTTTTAACAACCTATAATTACTAGTTCGACAATGGATGAGTATTTCTTCGGTGAACCCTCTTCATTTGATTGATCATATTATACGTTTCAGTGCATTGGAAGGATTTTTTAAGAAAATAAGGAGTTTTGTGTATATTGTGTGGCTTGCTTGTGTTTTGTTTTTTTTTAAGGAAATGAATTATATTGCGATTTCAAGCAAAAGAAGGGGGCAATTGCTCATTTGTTTTATAAAGTTGAGGATTTCATCTTTTTAAAGGTTGAAAGATAAAAATCAAAGTTTAGGTTTTGATCGTCATCATCGATGAATGAATCTTTAAATGTTTGTGGGTTTAACCACCTAACTAGCTCCTTTCTTGTTTTTGTTGTTCGTTGTTATTGTAAAATTTTATTTGTACTATTGAGTTCTTCCATTTTCATATTCTTGTGTTGGGGAGGACCTTTTTAATCTATACCTATTAATAAAGGCAATACATTGTTTTGGTGTAGCCTATTTTACTTTCCAAGTTTACCTCTAATATTTCGGTTTTTTCATTGTTAACTTCCCATCCCACACTAACCGATTCATAGCAGTTTCTTTATCCAATGTGTATTCATAAAATTGGTTCTAAATCATCCATAAAAGAGCAAACTTTCATTAAAAAAAAGGAATAGTACCAAAAAAAGTTTCAACCCATTCTCAATAACTCTTCCTCATTTTTTTGCTTTCCCTGCGCCTCTTCCTCTCCTTTCCATGTATTCTCTTTTGCATTCCAAAAATATCTTATCAAACCAAACTCTAACTTGAGTCTGAGTAAATTTGTACTTTAAAATTTACTGTTTAATATTGCTCAACATTTATAAATTCTGATCATGGAAACAACTTTCTGCTAAGGGAAATGCAACTGTGAATTTCATTCTCTGGTGCATGAATAACAAAGACGGGCACTCCCATGTCCGTCTGTCCGCTCTTTCTACTGCGCTAACACATGTAACTCATAAACAGTATGTTTTTCAACATTTATGTTGATTTAGTTTTTTTTATATATATAGTTTGGAGAAAATAATTAGATTTAAAAGAATGACCAAGCTTGATCAAAAAGAGAAGTATCAAGGTTGATTAAAAAAAATGTAAGATATGTAATTCATGCACTTCTTTGACATGGAGTTACTAAATATATATTTAGTTTTGTGATGTATGTTCATCTATCTATGGAGGATGAATATACATTAAACATGAGTGACATTTATGGGGTTGGGTTTGATGAAGACTTTAAATCTTTCCCATTGCTTCATCAATTTACAGAAAAAGAGTACACATATGCTCTTTTATTATTTCTCAAGCCATTTGAGTCTGTCACATAATTTAAAATTTAATAAATCAAAGGAAAACCAGTAGAAGAAATACGAACAAAACTTCGACGACACATCCAAGTCTTGCAAAGGACGAAGACATTTTAAAAAATATGAAAGAATATTTACACATTAGTCACACTACTTATTCAAATTGTGCGATATTTTTTATTGTAAAAGCCAATGTAACATAGAAAGTGGAATTTTAATTAAACTGGGGCATATAATTGATGTTAGTAAAATCAATTATATGCTCGTCTGTCTGCTTTTTCTACTGCGCTATAGTATATATGTACTTGACATTATGTTTCTTTGTATATAAGCAATCACATTAGTTTTTTCTTTACCCTTTGTTTTTTATAATTTAACTTCATCATAAATAAATATGTATGTATGTGGATGACACGAAATATGAATTCCCAGCTATAAGGTCATTATAAATAACACATGGTAAAACAAAGATAATATAACGACATACTAATATAAACACATATTAGAACATAGATGAAATGAAAGCTATAGTTGAAATCATATTAAACGGCATAAAATCAGAAGCATTAATATAGTGATTGTACTCTTATCATCTCTAATATTTCATTTGTCGTCATTGATTGCGCATGATGGGAAGGCCAAACATCAAATCAGAATCAGAAGCATGTCTCATTTCTCTGCATTTTATTTGATGCAAATGATTTTTATTAGTTGTTAATCGATAAGACTAAATTGTACATGAAAAAGGCTATAAAACATCGTTTAAAATTTAAAAAGTTGATTACCGTTTAAGAATTGTAGCTAATTCTTCGTACACCCCTTTATCAATAATTTCTTGTCTTTCGAAAAACTACAAATTAATTGCAAAAAGTTATATGAAATTATAATTCATGGAACATCATATAGAAGAGTAATATATAAAGCTTATATATAAAAAATAAAAAATAAACCTGATCAATAGAGATATCTTGTCTTAACTTCGACGTTGTAGATTGATAGCTCTCCGTTGTTATTGGATTGTGCAAATTTCTAAAATAAATAAATTATTGTTTTGTCTCAAAGATGAATTAGTGATAAATAATATATTTGATAAATAATTTTTTTATTAATGAATTCATTAAATACCTAAATTTTCTTTGAGACAAAATTGGGTGGGGCACAAAACAAAGAAGGTGGGGGAGTAAATAACCAGGTGAGGGAGGATGTGAGGATAGGTAAGGTCTCTGTGAAGGTGGGAGGAAGTCAGGGAGGAGGAGAGATTGGCGTTCGACTCAGGGCAGCAGGTGGGGAGGGGTCTCAACAGTTGTCTGATGACAAACCGCACCTGAATGCAACGCGGGCTGGTGCTGTAGCAGTCAATCAAACCTTCCCCAAGCCGGTTTGCAAGCTGTTACGTAAGTACAAAACAACAGCAGCTGATTTATTATGGGCAAGCAAAGGAGTGATATCATCTGTTTTGAACGGGGAATCCATACCGGTCATTCAAAATCGTATTGAGGATGCGGGGTTTGAAGATGTAGATATTATTCCATTGGGTGCAGATAAAGTGTTCATTAGGTGCGTGTCGGATTATGATATTATGAAGATCTTTACGGAAGCACAAGATTTTTTCAATTTATTTTTTACGAAGCCGGTACGTTGGAAACAAGATGTTATTAAATTTGAAAGAGGAGCTTGGGTGCGTAGTTACGGAATTCCTATTCATGCTTGGAATACAAATATGTTTAAATTGGCCATCTTTGATTGTGGAAGATTTCTTCGGTTAGATGAAAGTACGGCAGCCAAAGACCGTTTTGATTATGCAAGGATTCTTTTGGCAACGTCGTCGTTGGAAGTTATTAATTGTGTTGCGACAATTCTAATAGATGATGTGCAGGTGGATTTAAAAATCATAGAGGAATGGGGCTGTGTTATTGGGGAGGATGCATGCTTATTGGAGGATGATGATGTTTCTAATGTGTCGATTCCAGACAATAATAGTGATAAGTTGCCACCCGAAATCGATGACCAAGTGGATATTCTTGTCAACAATTTGGCGGATGATTGGGCTACAGATATTGCCGTAGAGGGAGGTCAGCAACCCTCTAATATTCCGCTGTATGTTACAACTGAAACCGAATATGGCAAGGTTCAAGGTGCGTGTGGCCAGAGGGGCGCAGATGAAAATGTGGTCGGTTTGGACTCTATTACGCCTAATCAAACTACTGTCATGACAGGGTTGGCCAATAATGTAAAATGCGAGCAGAAATTCAGAGGTGATGTCTCTTTAGAAGCGGCTTTGCAAGTGGACAACCAGCCACTCGAAGTTAACAATGAAAAATGCATACGGCGTCAACGACATCTTTCTTGTCCGCCGCGTGCAACCCGCTCTCTAAATTCGGGTCCTTGGAGTATTGAGTGGCTACAAGATCAGGTGCATGGAGATGTTGGGGTGGTATCCACGTCCAAAATTAAATCCAATTCCAAGCTATGCTCTGAAGCTAAAGCAACATATAATGGGGTGGGGGAAAATGTGAATAAGGAACACAAATTAGGATCAAGGTTGAAGCATTCAGCTCGCAATTTAAAGAAAATAGCAAGACTACCTGCTGAGGACCGTAAGCAAGTTCTAAAAATTCTAATGAAGAAGGTTCATAGGCGTAGAAGGGCTCACAGATCTGAAGCTTTATCGGAGGCTAGTCGAAAAGTGTCACATGCCTCAGAGTCTTCTTCTTCGGTTTCTGTTAACAATGATTGGAAGAATTGGGTGGTGTTGAGGGGAAAGGATGAGGTGGTGAAGGAGGATGTTAACTGTTTTGGTAAATCTTTGGGGGTTAAATTGTATCATGATAAATCAAATCAATTCAGAGTGTTGTCAAGAGGACGGAATCAAAACAAGGAGAGTGTGGAGGTAGTAGAGGAGGGGTCGCATACGGGGTAAGTTGAGGGGACGGTGTTGTGAAGGGGAGGAAGATGGGGTGATGAAGATTCTTTCTTGGAATGTCAGGGGTTTGGGCGGTCTTGCGAAAAGGCCGGAAGTACGCAAGTTACTCAATGAAAAAACTCCATCCATCGTTTGCATTCAAGAGACGAAATTATCTGTTGTTGATGATGTATTATGCGCTTCTTTATGGGGCATTTTGACCCGGTCTTATTCCTACCGTCCGGCGGTGGGGGCTTCTGGAGGGTTATTAATTATGTGGGATTCTTCTCTAGTGGAGGTTTGGTCAACGTTCAGTATGGAGCATGCTTTAATTATACATGGCAGATTTACATACACTAACGATGAATTTTATTTGTTCAATATTTATGCTCCTTGTGATAATGGGGCAAAGCAGTTGTTATGGGATTCGTTATCTGAGCGCCTTCAGAGGCTGGTGGGTAGAAATATATGTTTATGTGGTGATTTTAATGCGGTCAGGGGAACGGAGGAGAGAAGATCGAGGGGGGCTGCAATTCAATCCTTTGACAGCGGTCCCTATAATAATTTTATTGAAAATAACATGTTGGTGGACCTTCCTCTGCAAGGCCGTAGCTTTACCTGGTTCAAAGGAGATGGAAACTCCATGAGCCGTATTGATCGCTTTTTGTTGTCTGAGGAGTGGTGCTCTAGATGGCCGGATTGTTTACAAGTTGCTTTCATGCGAGGTTTATCTGATCATTGTCCTCTGGTTTTATCGGTGGATGAACAAAATTGGGGGCCAAGGCCGACGCGCATGTTGAAGTGTTGGTCTGAATTTCCTGGATACCAACAATTTGTCCGTTCAAAACTTCAGTCATGTCAGATGAATGGTTGGGGAGGATATGTTTTAAAAGAAAAGCTGAAACAAAACAAATTGGCTCTTAAGGATTGGCATTTAACTCATTCTTATAATTTATCAGGTAAGATCCACGCTCTAAAAACTCAGATAGATGATTTGGAGGCCAAGGGGGAGGGGGACGGTTTATCTTTAGAGGAGGTGGCGGTTTTGCATGACTTGTTAAATGATCTTCACTATTTATCTAAGGCCAACGCTAGTATTTCCTGGCAGCAGTCGCGAGCTCTATGGCTTAGGGAAGGTGACGCAAATTCTAAATATTTTTATGCAATTATGGCCGGACGGCGTCGAAGAAATGCTATCTCTTCAATTTTGGTTGATGGCAATATTATAGAGGGGTCCCTGAAGTCAGGGAAGCAGTTCTTACTCATTTTCAAAACCACTTTCAGGCGCAGGATGTGAACAGACATAGAGTAGAAGATATGCAATTCCGTAGATTATCTGTTGTCGAAGGTACTAATTTAATTCGCCCTTTTAATGAGGATGAAGTTAAGGCAGCTGTGTGGGAATGTGACGGTTATAAGAGTCCTGGTCCAGATGGTATTCCTTTGGGTTTCATCAAGGATTTTTGGTCGGATTTGAAAGGTGACGTTATGCGGTTTGTGTCGGAGTTTCATCGAAATGGTCGTCTCTCGAAAGGAATAAACAGTACATTCATCGTTCTTATTCCCAAGATTGACAACCCGAAGCGTCTTAATGATTTCCGACCTATTGCTCTAGTGGGATGCTTATACAAAATTTTGGCGAAGTTGTTGGCCAACCGTTTGAAACAGGTTATAGGAACGGTAATCTCAGAATCTCAGTCAGCCTTTGTTAAAGAGAGGCAGATTCTTGATGGTATTCTCGTAGCAAATGAGGTGGTAGATGAAGCTCGCAAACGGAAGAAGGAACTATTATTATTTAAAGTTGATTTTGAAAAGGCGTATGATTCAGTTGATTGGGGTTATCTTGATGACGTAATGGGGAAAATGGCGTTCCCAACTTTGTGGCGTAAATGGATGAAGGAATGTGTTAGTACGGCAACCGTTTCGGTTTTGGTAAATGGTAGCCCTACGAAAGAGTTTGCCATGAAAAGGGGGTTGCGTCAAGGTGACCCACTTTCTCCTTTTCTTTTTCTTCTAGCAGCTGAAGGTCTGAATGTGTTAATGACAACAGCGGTGAATTTGATTTTATTTACTGGTTATTCTATTGGGGCGCCTACTCCCTCTGTTTTATCTCACTTGCAATTTGCGGATGATACGCTTCTACTAGGTGCAAAGAGTTGGGCGAATGTTCGAGCCTTGAGGGCGATCCTAGTCCTCTTTGAAAATTTGTCTGGTTTGAAGGTAAATTACCACAAGAGTATGTTGGTTGGTATTAATATTGTTGATACTTGGTTACAAGAAGCCGCTTCTATTTTGTCCTGTAAAATTGGTAAAATTCCTTTTATGTATTTGGGTCTTCCTATCGGTGGTGACGCTAGACGCCTGAGTTTTTAGGACCCGGTTTTGGATCGCTTGAAATCTAGATTGTCTGAGTGGAAGAGTAGAAGTTTGTCTTTTGGTGGTCGATTGATACTCCTGAAGTCTGTCCTGTCTTCACTGCCTGTCTACGCCCTTTCTTTTTTCAGAGCTCCCGCAGGTATAATCTCTAACATTGAATCTATTTTGATTGAATTTTTTTGGGGTGGGAGTGAGGACCATAGGAAAATTGCTTGGGTAGATTGGAATTCTATTTGCATGAGAAAGGAGGTTGGTGGTTTGGGGGTGCGGAGACTAAAGGAGTTTAATATTGCTCTCCTCGGAAAATGGTGCTGGAGATGTTTAGTTGACAGGGAGGGTCTGTGGTTTAAGGTGTTGTCCTCCCGTTACGGGGAACATAGGGGGCGGTTGAGAGAGGGAGGGTCAACTGGGTCGGCTTGGTGGAGGGAGATTGTAAAAATTCAAAATGGGATAGGTGTGGAGGGAGGTAGCTGGTTTGAAGAGAGCATTTCCAAAAGGTTAGGTAACGGTTCAAACACGTTCTTTTGGTCTGACTGTTGGGTGGGGAATGTCCCTTTTATGGTGAGATTTAGGAGACTGTATGATTTATCTATTCATCAGGATGTGACTGTGGGAGCGATGAAGTTGTTAGGTTGGGAGGAAAACGGTGAGGCTTGGAGGTGGAGGCGTCGTTTGCTTGCGTGGGAGGAGGAGTTAGTGGTGGAGATTAGGAGTCTGCTTGTTGACGTTATTTTGCAGGATACTGAAACAGATGCGTGGTTCTGGCGTCCTAATGAGGGAGATGGTTATACTGTCCGTGGGGTGTATCAAATGCTTATGCGTCAGGAGATGCATAATCCTGAAGAAGCTTCAGACGCTCCTTGGCATAAAAATGTCCCTTTGAAAGTCTCTATTTGCGCGTGGCGTCTTCTTCGCAACAGATGGCCAACAAAGGATAATTTGGTTCGTCGTGGTGTAATTACTAGTGCTTCCCAATTGTGCGTTACTGGTTGTGGTCAAAATGAAAATATTGATCATTTAATAATTCATTGTCCGATCTTTGGAAATCTCTGGCAACTTATAAAGACTTGGATTGGGGTTTTTTCTGTGGACCCCCAACAGGTTCCGATGCATTTCTATCAATTTATTCACTCCTCTGGTGGTTATGCTCCTCGTAGGTCTTTCCTTCATTTGATTTGGCTTTGTGGTATTTGGGTCCTGTGGAATGAAAGAAACCAAAGACTTTTTGCCAACATAGCAAAAACAGCAGATCAACTCCTAGAGAAAGTCAAGACCACCTCTCTTCGGTGGCTGAAAGCAAAAAATGTCTGCTTTCCTTTTGGTTACCATATGTGGTGGCAGCATCCCTTGGTTTGTTTGGGGATTGGTTGATGTATTTTATTTATTTTTTCTCGTGGTGGTGTTTACCAGACATTTGGAACTTTGTAACTTGGTTTTGTTTCCTAATGCACTCCTTGTGCTAGGAACCAAAACTTTTTGTTTATATATCTCATTTTGGCTTGTTCAAAAAAAAAAAGTTAAATTACAAAAAACAAAGGGTAAAGAAAAAACTAATGTGATTGCTTATATACAAAGAAACATATAGCCAAGTACATATATACTATAGCGCAGTAGAAAAAGCAGACAGACGAGCATATAATTGATTTTACTAACATCAATTATATGCCCCAGTTTAATTAAAATTCCACTTTCTATGTGACATTGGCTTTTACAATAAAAAATATCGCAAAATTTGAATAAGTAGTGTGACTAATGTGTAAATATTCTTTCATATTTTTTAAAATGTCTTCGTCCTTTGCAAGACTTGGATGTGTCGTCGAAGTTTTGTTCGTATTTCTTCTACTGGTTTTCCTTTGATTTATTAAATTTTAAATTATGTGGCAGACTCAAATGGCTTGAGAAATAATAAAAGAGCATATGTGTACTATTTTTCTGTAAATTGTGGTAGCAATGGGAAAGATTTAAAGTCTTCATCAAACCCAACCCCATAAAATGTCACTCATGTTTCATGTATATTCATCCTCCATAGATAGATGAACATACATCACAAAACTAAATATATATTTAGTAACTCCATGTCAAAGAAGTGCATGAATTACATATCTTACATTTTTTTTAATCAACCTTGATACTTCTCTCTCGGATCAAGCTTGGTCATTCTTTTAAATCTAATTATTTTCTCCAAAATATATATATAAAAATAACTAAATCAACATAAATGTTGAAAAACATACTGTTTATGAGTTACATGCGTTAGCGCAGTAGAAAGAACGGACAGACGTAGAAAGAACGGACAGACGGGCACGGGTATATAATTTCATTTTTCTTGCTCAAATAAAAAACAATTGAAAATTTTATGCTCGACTTCTTTCATTACATACTGACCTCCCATTTTTTTTGTATGTTTCTTCTTTCCCCTTGAAAAAACAACAGTGCCTTCATTAAAAATAGAGAAATTAACTTTAATCTAATATATCATTCTTACACCAAACCAATTAAAATCTAACGCCTCATTAAAATAATAAAAAGAATTAATATTAAAAATTTTCTCATTATTTTTAATATTTCTCTCCCTTTTTTCCACTTTCTTTAACCGACCAGAACCACCCACCACCATTTATGTTTCTATTTTCTTGATTAAAATCACATTTTTTTAAAGTTAATAACATATATCTTTTTTTATTGGTTGAGTGTAAGAATGATGTGTTGATTGAAATTTCTTACAAAAATATTTCTTAAAAATATGTTGCATTCATATCATTGTCATGTAAAACGTGGGCTTCTGTAAGTTGAAAAGAGTTCGTTGGTCTTTTATTTTGAAACAGAAATCAAAATCAATTCAACTATTCGTTTTCAAAAATTGAAATCTGCTCAATCAATTTCTAAAAGTTGAATTAATTTGCTGAACCATATTCATTGCAGCCATTTCGTTGACTCAATTTCTGATGACTTTTTTATTCTCAAATTCCTTCGTTGATTCAGCAGTAACATAGAAGAAACACACAACTAACAAACCAAAATAAACTTGATAAATAATCATTATTTAATGCCTAGCCACATCTCAAATTCATTCATTTGAAATATTAAATCAAATTTCTTTTTTATTTCAATCATCATAAAAAAAATCACATTTCAGTTTCTTAGCACGAGAAAGCGTGTTCTCACAATCAACATGTTTTTATACCATTTAATTTTGACACTTTCGATTTCTTAGCATCAAAGGATGTTGATCTTCTACATAGAGTTCAAAAGTCATGCATAACAATGTCATGTATCCTAGGTCCTTGAATGTTGTGTTTACAATGATTGGTTTTATCATCCAAAAAAGTCTATCGGTGCAGTTTGTTACCCGTTTCCCTTTTATTCAAGTGTAAATAATGGTTTGTATATATTGTGAGTTGTTATATTTGATAGGAAATTTTAGTCTTTGTAATTTTTATTATTTTTTTTATTTCTGCAATTTCAGTTAAAATAATAAATCAAAATTGCATTCAAATCATATAAATCTCTAATTTTGTTTCTTCCTTCTCATAATTGACAAATGTAATCTTATAAATTGTAGCTCAGTTTGTAAAACCCAAGATTACGATGGTGTTTTATTAAGGTGGAAATGTGATGAGTTCAACCTATGCACATGTTTTTTGAACTATGTGCCTTCCAAACATCCAAACCAACCTACAAGAAGATGTGAAATTGGGTTGGGACCATGCAGTGATACTCCTGAATGCAATTCAAAGTGTGCTAGCAAATTTAAAGGTGTTGGTACTTGTTTGGACAGCACTATTTTGAAAGCAAAGATGTGCATATGTGACTATAATAGTAGTTGAATTGCTTCTGTAAGTTCAAAATAAATATAATAAATTAAATTTATTCTTATTTCAGTTCTACTTGTGTGATTTTATTCACCTCTTTATTAAGTCAGTGTAGCGTTCACTACTCTTAATAAAATCACTAGACATGTTGAATGTTGGACGGTTGAGAGCCAACATGAGAATCAAGTCAGTGTAGCGGAGATGAGGATGTTGCGCTGGATGAGTGGTAAGACTAGACATGATAAAATTAGAAATGATACCATTAGAGAGAGAGTAGGGGTAGCACCTATAGTAGAAAAGTTGGTAGAAAATAGGCTTAGATGGTTTGGACATGTAGATAGAAGACCTGTAAATGCCGTCGTAAGAAGAGTATATCAAATGGAGAAGAGTCAGGTTAAAAGAGGTAGAGGGAGAACTAGGAAAACTATTAGAGAAACCATTAGAAAGGATTTAGAGGTCAACGAGTTGGATCCAAATACATTGTATGATATAACACTATAGCGTAATTTGATCCATATAGCGGACTCCATTTAGTGAAATAAGACTTAGTAGTTGTTGTTGTTGATTCGAATTAGCAAAACAAAAACATTTGGCGAGAAAAAATTTAATCTAATCAAAAGATTGAAAGAGATGATTTTGAAGAGAAATTTTCACCAAACTTGTTTCTAAAACCATATATTGAGAAGTAAGTGTTTATGCAATTAGAACTATCACAAGTGACTTAGATTGAAGTCCTAGATTGAAAAGGGTGCCTTACAATAACTAGGCTACAACCAAACAAAAATATTATCACAACTAGCTAAGCTACAACCCAACAAAAACATCATCAAAACTATCTAATCTAATCAAAATCAAGGAACAGACTACATTTATATCAGAGATGATATAAAGTCTGAGCTTAATTTCTAACTCTCTTTCAGAGGATATTATAATAAAATTGTATATCAACATAAGTGTACTAAAACAAATTGATTGGTATACATCATCATGATCTAATGATACTCTTTTGAGTGGATTTACAATTAAGCTCGAGATTCTTGTTCATGGATTTATTTTCTTTAGATTTTGATGATTTAATGAACCTGTCTTTTTCATCTTTTATATTCTTTCTTTTCTCTCTTTCATTTTTTATAAAAATTGTCACAAAAATGATTGTTCAAATATCATTTCTCTATAAAAAGATATCCATGTGTTTTGAAATAAGGAATGCCAAAAACAACGATCGATTTCATCTTTTATAGTATCGATTGATTGCCAAAGTAGGGATATTGTGGAGCAAATGACCGAATTGGGAGAATATAGGTTCGCAAATTTCGTTTATGAATAGAACTAACTATTAAATCAAGACATTTTTTTGTTAGATTCATCATACATGACTGTGATATAATGTTATTTAGAAGAACGCATGTCTATTCTTCTTTGACAAGTGCATATGGTTTAATCAAATGAAGAGCACCGAATTCAAAGTAGCAATTTTGGGTTGTGGTAGGAATAATAGGGCACCCTCTCTCTATGTTGATGAAGATGAGTCTATTATCAACAACAATTGTTACATCTCTGCAGGTTTCTAGTGATTTGAGAAGAAATGGAAGCAAGGTTGTACGTTGAAGTGTTTAAATATTCTTATTTTTATATTTAACAAATATGTTCAGTTGATTAAATCTAAAAGTTTTTGTTTGATCTTCCACTAGTGAGTGACTTAATTAAACCCTCACCTTATAATCCACCTAAATATTCGGTTATTGATCCAAGATAATTTTTAATGCAAAACCAACTTTAAAAGACAAATATGTTTATAAAAAGAGTAATTTTTTTTTTATCAAGTGGCTTAGTAGTTAGAATTCACTTTTTAAATTCAATAAATGGAGTGTTTATAGTTCGCACCACGACCCTTATATATAACAATGCATTGTCGCTGCCGACTCACGAGATGTAATTATTTTTCTTATTATATACTTCATTCATCCCTTTTTATAGGAGTAATTTACTAAATTACAGGTCTTAAGAAAAGTTGTTGAAGTAATAAAGTTATCTTAAATGTGTGCAACTATTACTAGATTACTCTTAATTAAATATATATTTATTATTAACTTTTCATATACCAAGACAAATTGGTAATTCTTTTTTGTGATATGTATATAGGAAGGATAACCATTGTGCTGACTTGCTTGCTGGTATAGGTTAATCCTTGTAATCTTCTTTTTGGTGGGGGTCACATTCCTAGTGAAATTATGTTAGATTACAATAGAAATAGTCTAGGCTTGCCTCATTATAGATTTTGTTAGACCTTGAGGGTTCAGGTTGATGTCTCCCCTCCTTTTGTAATCTCTTATTTTGGTGTAGTGAAGTTTTTATGGGGCTTGCTTCTCTTGCAAGTTTTCTTTTCTTAAAAAAATAAATAAATTGGTAGTATTAATAAAAGTATGTTTGGATAAAGATTAATCAATGCATCTAAAATTTGTATATAATATTATATTTAGGGACAATTGTTTTTATGTAGACTACTATAAAAAGGGACGTACTAACACATGCTTGTAATAACTTTCTCATACTCGGTTCATTCATAAATAGGGGTATTCGAAATCAAACCAAATTGAACAGCGTTTGGTCCCAAAAAAATATGAAAAATTGCACAAAATAAAAATATCCTTTTTCAAAAACCGCACCATTTGTATTTGGAATCCCTTTTACAAAACCAGCCCAATTATGTAAAATTGAATACTAATTTTTTATTAGTGTAAAATATTAAATTAATCTTTTTTGTTGCATTATTGCATTGATATATTACTTGTCGTTTTTTATTTTTCTTAAAAAAATTATCATTTGTTTTCTTTAATCTACATTTTTAACTATTTCAGATGTTTCCGACATAATCAATATATTTTATTTTGTAGCATCAGATCAGATCAATTTATCTAAAAGAGTCACCCAGCTCAAGTTGAACCACACACATTGTAATTATTTAATCGAATAATCCTTTCCCTCAAATCAATTTGAACCGGTAAACTCATGGTCTTGAATATAAAAAAAGTAAAATGTATTTAACCTAAATTTATAGTTTTTATTATAAACAAAGTAAAATGTGTTACGATATCATTTTTTTCAGTTTTCTTATATGGTTAGCATGCCGTGATCTTCACACATATTCTTTAGATTTGTCTGGCTTGCTTTCGTTTGGGTTCTTTGGAAGGACAATAATAACCGTATCTTTAAAAATACAGCTTCAGATCCATCTTTTCACATTGATAAGGTTAACCTGAATTCTTTCTTGTGGTTGAAATCAAAACAGATGTACACGTGTAATTATTTTTGTTGTTTTTTGACGGTGTTTTCGCTTTTTTTTATACCAATGACATTGTAACTCTTTGGGGTGCTTCACTCATTGCACACCTTGTGTAGGATAAATCGTCGTTGTTATTAATATATCTCATTTTGCCTTGTTCAAAAAACAAAAACAGTAAAATGTATTTAGCCTAAATTTAAATCAAATATATTTGATCTCCATCAACATAACTCAGTTGATAAGAACATCGCATAATAAATACAAAGGTCGATGTTCGAACTTCAAATTTTTCACTTATTCGCTTTAAAGTGATTTTCTAACTATTAGACTAATCCAAAAATAAATAAAAATCAAATACATTTTACAATTTTGTTTATATTTTTTTTCATTTTTTTATTTTGTTTATATTTAAAAGTTGATAGTAGTACGTTACTCTTTACTTTTGGTAGTCATCTTAGAAAAATACAGTAAATGTGAACAACAGAATTCAAACATAGGAAATATGAATAGAATAAGACCAATGGACTAGAGATTGAAATCACCCACCCGTAGTTAAACATAGGTTCACCCATTGGCAGGAATTTACACATTAATTACCATACATTGTCCCAAAATCATAAAACGAAAATCCCACCACATCAAATGAATTTAAACTATACTAGAATTTCACACATTGTTTTCATCACACTATTTAATTCACACATTGAATCACGTGGTCCACCTTTGTTGTCAAATGACTCTTCAACGCGTACAAATTTTTTGGGGAACATCATCATTCCTCACGTCATCATACACGTGTACAATCAAATACTGTATTATCCATTTTTATGAAACACGTCTTAGAACTTCTAAGTGTTGACCCTTTTCATAATTAGTCAAATTTCTTCACTCGTTTCATCACTCTATATATATATATTCTATGCAGCCAAAACAACAACAAACGACAGAGATTTTTCTTTTTTTTAAAAAAAAAAAACATCCTTTGTGTTTCGATTCTAACAACAAAAAAACAACAACGTCGTACTTAAACTAAAAACATTACATTTGTGTTTGTGTACTAAGAAAAGAACATGGTGAAGTCGAATGTGGAAAATCCTACGGGGGATCGAAGTGATTCATCATTGTACCGTGGAGTACGGAAGAGGGAGTGGGGGAAGTATGTGTCGGAAATTAGATTACCAAACAGCCGCCAAAGAATATGGTTAGGTTCATATGACTCCGCCGAGAAGGCGGCGCGTGCTTTCGACGCGGCTATGTTTTGCTTACGTGGCAGTGGTGCTAAGTTTAATTTCCCTAATGATCCACCAAACATTGCTGGAGGAAGTTCAATGACTCCTTCTGAGATTCAAGCTGCTGCAGCCCGTTTTGCAAACTCGGGTGTTCATAATGAGAATCCGGGTCGACCCGATAATGTCGTGGTGGAATATGAGTCGTCGTCGGAGGGGACTGCATTGTTGGCATTGGAAACTGAAGCACTGTCTCCGGCAGTGTCAGATGCAACGGTTCAAACAGATTTTGATTCAAAGCAAAATGGGTTGTTTACCGATTTGTTTGCGGTTAATGGGTCGGGTAGATTTGAACCGGAATATTCGGTTTTCCCGGGTTTTGATGAACTTGGTGGTAATTTCTATGTGCCAGACATGCCAATTTATGATTATGGAGAAGAGAACTTAGATGGGTTGGTGATTCATGATTCCTTTTTGTGGAACTACTAAAGATTGATGGATGGTATAGAAATGGGTCGGGTTATGAGTAGTTTTACTATATCCGAGACTTGTTTCGGATCAACATTAGGTTTTGGGTTGGTCAATTTTTTAGGACCATGCCCTATGCTAATTTAGTTGGGGTAATAATTTTTTACCGAGTGATTGATAAGATTTCAATTTTGTGGATATGATTCATGAATCACTTGTAAAGTTGCTTATGTAATTTTTTGCCATACAATGATCATAGTGATTTTACATGATTTGAGCAATTACCTATTTTAGTTATTAACGAAAGTTTGAGATTTACTTTCTTTCCTCACAAAAAGAAAAACTATATATAATTTTTAGTTTTTTTGAGAAATAAATTGTGAAAATTTAGTCATTCTTCAAACTTGAATCTAAAGGTTGGATGTTGAAATAGGTATGATAAAATTTCGGTTTTTTTTTTTTTTTTAACATGTGGAAATTTGCAAGTTTAAAAATGTAAGTTTGCATTGGAACTTGTGTTTTAATATTAAATATGAATTTTTTTTTAATAAAAAGTTTTCCTTATTGTTTTAACATGTGCAAATATTACATGTTAGACAAACCCTTGTTATAAATCTTTGTGGGGTGAAAAGGAATGTGTCAAATTATAAATCGTTTTATAAATGTCTATCAAATTTATTCTCTTAATTACAAACTCTATCTCCCTGCAATCTTGAGTTTATTACTACTAATGCCAACAATAATGTCCATTTTTTTCAATGGTAGTAATTAACAGTAAAGTCCATTTTTGACTTCATTTCTCTAGAGAAACTTTGGATAACATGATGGACCAATATTTACGTAAACTGGTTTAATAGTCTTCATTTTTAGTAGACAATTGTTGCGATGGAAAACCCCAAAGAATCAACGATATCTTTAGAAATTGTAGATGATTTTATGAACTTTGATATTTGTACTAATAATACTTTCTCCATAACTCTTGTTGGAATGGCGTTGAGATAAAAAAAAAAAATCTGCTACATGGTTTAAAGCCATCTTAGTTTGTGGTTTATTTAATCTAAGAATCTAAATTTAAAAGAAGAACACTAGAAGTTTTGCAAATTGAAACATTTGGAAGAAAGCTTGAGAAAATATAATAGAAAGAAGAGCCAAAAAGAAGTTGTTACATTTTCCTTTTTCTTTTTTGAAACAAGTGGTTACATTTTCCTATGAACCGTTACATTACGAGTAATTAAGTTTTTCCAATTGATAAAAAAAATACGGGAGGAAAGGTTGAAATAGTTGGAAAAATATTAGCCTTATTGTTAGGAGTCAGAATATATATTGAATGTGATTTTACATTTAAAAATAATTATAAATGTTTTACTTATTGATATAAATTAGGACTGAAAATGAGTCGAGTCAAATCGAACTTGTTTGAACTCGACTCGACTCGTTAAGAATTGTCTCGGTTCAAACCTCGGTTCGAGTTGGACACGAACTTTTTTTTTTAGCTCAAGTTCGGCTAGGTTAAAGTTCACGAACAGTTTGGTTCGGCTAATTAAATTCAATTCGTTTGTTCAAATTACATAACTTTAGGTATGAAAATGAGTAAAGTCACTTGAACCACGTAACTAAAAAGTCAAAGAACTTAGCTATTATTACACATGGTTAACACCGGTATGCAACCTTCAAATCTAGTTTTGCCTTTCTTATGTCATTTGTTTATCTTATTATACATAAATAATCATATCCTCCTTCTTTTTTTCATGCATGTTCCGATGCGGGGCTATTTTAATTTTGAAATCCTAAAAAAGTACAACAACACTGTGCATGGTGTTGTCTATCAATTTTTAAGTAGCTCATTTTTATCCTATTATTGTTAGGTGTTTGTCTTAGTTTTTAAAGTATTATATATATATATATATATATATATATATATATATATATATATATATCGAGTTATCTCGTGAACCAAATGAGTCAAACTACTTATAACTCAAGTTCAGCTCAATTAGTTGACGAACTTAATTTTCAGCTCAAGTTCAGCTCATTTGGTTCATGAACCAAGTTCGACGAATCAATTGTCGAATTGAATTACAAACTCTAATCAAGTTGGCACAGTTCATTGTCAGCCATAATATAAACACTTTGTTTTACATATAATATATTATAAATGTTCAATCAAGTGATTCAATTTTGATAATGGTTTTTGAACATTGCCTTGAGACAAGAAACTAAGGCTTTATTTGCGAGTTTGGAGGGGAGAGGAAGGAAAGACTTTGAGGATATAAATATTGGGGAACATTGAGAAATCTTTCACATTTTTTGAAAGAGTATTTTTTCTTAGAGAGTGATAAATTAATACTTGTGATTAATATATTTTAAATTTTAAGAATATTATAACAACATATATTAAATTTGAAAAATTCATATAAATCTTCTCAAACCCTTCAAAACCCTTGTTCAATGCATTTTTTTAGTTCCTCCAAATGAGGAGGGTTTTGTATTTTGAAGAAAAATAAGCCCCCCAAAGCTCCTCCTCTCAATGTCCTCTATTTCTTCCATTTACTAATTCCTTTTTTTCCAGCCCTCTCCTCCCTTCCCCTCAAAACTCGCAAACAAAGCCCAAAGAGACTTTGAGTAGAAGAGGGGGTGATGTCTACCATGCATTCAAGGCATGTCATGTTTTTCTCTCAAGTGATATTGAGTCTAGTAACCATCTATTCTTCTCTTGCGTTTTCCCTTTTATTGTATAATCCGCAATAAATAATTAGATAACTATTCAAAGTGTAAATCATAATGAAGATGTTCAACATTTCTTTATGCATGAGAACTTGGCCGTGGATAAACGTTTGAAGAGAGACCATTTTCTTATTTGGGCAGTCATCATTTGGTGTCTTTGGTTGACTCGGAACGAAAGTATCTTGCAACAATATGGTTTCAAAATCCAATTTGGTAATCTCTCAATTTAAAATGGTCTCTTACGGATTGTTTGTTAGAAGAACTAGTAGAAAATCAGATTAAGTTAGTGTATTCTGATTGATTTAATTGTTCTTCGTGATGTCTATCTCGTTTCTAGTTTAAACTTCAAGATAAGTTTATGTGCACATTGAAATGTATGTTAGGGTAGAGTATTAGAGCAAAATTGTTATTCACCTTGAATTATATTTTTACGTCAATTAAATCAATCATGATAAACAAATTAAACTAGATTTTCATAACTACACAATTTTCAATGTAAAAATAACTACTTTTGAACAACATGAGAAAAATTGATATTCACCTTGAAGTATATTTTTCCGCTGGACTTTCTAGAGAAAATTCAATTTTCTCATTTCATTCTCTTGATGACACTCTCTTGTAATTATAATCCATACCAGTTCATGGAAAGTCATTGAAGCAAAGGAACACATTTTGGTTTTTATTTTACACTTCAACAACATATGGTTCTCTTAACACAGTTGCGAAATTCGTGGTAGTTTTAAATCTAGATGTCTGTAACATGCAAATGTTCACCGTCAAACAGTTATGCGACGGTTGCAATGATTCCGATGAGAATGAATGAATGCTTTGAAGGTGAGAAAAACACAAGAAGGGGGGGGTTGAATTGTGTTAGCTTTTCGCAACTCTTGAAGAGTGAGAATCTGATTCTGTCGGATCAGAGTCTGATGGGAGATCAGATTCTGTTGCAGCGGATAAAAACAAGAGATAGAGAGAAGAGAGAACACAAGCAATTATACAGGTTCCTTCCACAAACCGGAAGTAGTCCTGTCCCCCTTGCACTTCCAAGGAGAGTTCCACTAAAATGTAATATCTATTACAAGTTGCTCAAACACACAGTAAGAGACTTCAAATGCTCAAGCACGCAGGCAAGAGACTTCCAATGCTCAAAGACACGACTAAGAGACTTCTTTGCTCAAGGACACAGCCAAAAGACTTCTTTGCTCAAGGACACAGCCAAGAGACTTCTTACACAATTTACAGAAAATTGAATAGAGTTGAAACACTTGATAAACAATCAAACGT
The DNA here is from genome assembly GCA_946800305.1 of Medicago arabica. Classification (NCBI taxonomy): domain Eukaryota; kingdom Viridiplantae; phylum Streptophyta; class Magnoliopsida; order Fabales; family Fabaceae; genus Medicago; species Medicago arabica. Next base: position 21,500,239 of record OX326971.1, on the reverse strand, counting down.
GTTCCAATTACAAAACAAAGACACACTCTGTTTTTAAACAAAGACAAACTCTGTTTTTCTGCTTAACTTAGAAATTCTAGAATACTCAGTTTGTAAGAATAATCTAAGTTGTTGATGTGTTTCTGTTAAGACTCAGTTTGAATACGATAGCTTAGCAGCGTAGTTTTTCAGTTGTAGAGTCCAACAATTCTTCAAGTCTTCTATCCTTTATATAGGCGTTGGAAAGAGACGTTGAGTCATCCAGCACATCAAGATGATTCTGGAAGCTTGATCAATAGCTGTTGATTTGTTGCTTGATATGGTAATATTCCTTCAAATGCATATTTTGAATTCCATTCCTTTTGAAGCTTAATACCGGTAGACACAGTTGCCAAACTGTACGAGGTAGTGGAGTAGTGGAAACAGAGTTCGTACACACGTACTCTGTACTATACTGCATTCTTTGTCGTTGAGCATCCCACGCTCAAGTTGACTTTGAAGCTAGCCGTTACTCCAAATGAGAGTTTCTTGGTCATCGTAATGCCTTTAGAAATCTTTCTAAGCAGATCTTCAGATTGCAGACTTCAGACTCACTGTAGCATTTCAGCTTCTGATGATCTTCAGACTCTCTTGGTCTTCAGGTTCTGATAATCTTCAAATTCTGATAGTCTTCAGACTCTCTTCGATACAGTCTTCAGACTCTCTTCGATAGTCAGAATCACAAGCAACAAGCTTCTCTAGGTCTTGCTCTTAAAATGTTCAAACAGAATACTTTCTAAGATATAAATCTTGATTAATATCCTGCATACTTAAACAAATATTAGCATATCCAATTGACAATTTTTAATACCTTGTTATCATCAAAACTTAAAACGTGGTATTGCTGAACACCTTTGTTCCAACATGCTTTTCCTTCCTCAATCCCACAACAACCACCACAATCGAATCAGAGTAAATACTTTGCAAACAAAGAATGACGAATTCATAATTTTTCTTCCATCAGGATCGAAAGCAACGATGCACTCGTCATATGAGAACTATAAAGTTGATTGTTGATCGTGGAAACAAATTGTTCAGGATGTTCTTCGACGAAGGACCACGTGGTGAAAGGCCTCACAATGGTGATGTCGTAAATAGTTCAACACAATCTCACTCGTAACACTGTGACAAAAACTTTTGATGCTTCAAAGACATTGAATTCAAGGAAGTTGTGATTCTTCAATGCAAATTCAATCTTCAGTTTCTTGTCTTTCTGCGAGAACAATCTTGACGGAGATTCCATCACATTCTGGTTCGACTAAAGGATTTGTTTAATTGGAGAAATAAAACTGTGAAAATGAAGCGAGAAGGTGAAGTTTCCATAACTTGTGTAAAAGCTGTGAGAACTTCATCAGCACTGGATTATTCATCTTCATCAGATGTTGAATCGAAAGCGGAAGCATCACCATCTTCCTACCTTGGGTATCACTCTGATACCATATTATGAATTATAAAATCATAATGATGGAGATCATAGATGTAAGTAAGATAGAATGCATAAGGGTATTCATGAGAGAGATGCTCTCAGAGATTCATATATAATGAATATAAACTGATAAAAGATAATGAAAATAATACAATGAGTGTTCATATATACATAGATCAGCAACTCCAACTAACTATAATCAGACTACTAACTCTAGTTAGCCTATCATCTAATTATAATTGATTATTCACACTATAATAAAAGCAATGAAAAAGTGAAAAGACTGATACGTTAGTGTCTGTCTTGACCCTAATTTGTAATAAAAATCATATTCGTTGTTATTTCTTGGGGAAATAGTCACTTTGGTCCCTGGATGAGTAATGAGTAGTCACAATAGTCCATCAATGAATCGAAATTTCAAAATAGTCCCTAATTATGCATTTTGTTAGTCAAAATAGTCCTGAATATTGTAAATACTTACTACACATTCAGGGAGCAAAGTGAGTATTGCCGCTTATTTCTTTAATGTGGCTGAATTTATAATCTCAATCACTTCAATTTTCATGGCCCTCTTTCTACCTAAACTATGAGGTCACCTTCATAATTGCAAATTTCAAATAACAAAGTACAACTCAATGCAAATGTGTCAACTCATAATTTAGTGAAAGTGAAGGGTGAGGAGTGAGCACTCATAGTGCGAGGTACCTCATCCAACTTTGTGGTTTTTCAGATTTAAAGCTGAATATGCCCATGCCATCACCATTACACCTTTCACTATACATATTTTATATGTTCATCACGTGGATTATGTAATGACAAAACGTGGTCCAAATCTTTCTATTCTTGTCTCCATGGCCGCGTAGGGAACTTCATCACTACTCTCCCCATCTTACACGTGTGCAATAAAACACGCCTTCTTAGTGCGTTGACTCTTCACAATTTGTCAAATTTCTTCATTCGTGATATATATATATATATATATATATATATATATATATATATATATTCAGCAGCAAAACTCTTCTCACTCCTCAACACAAACTCAAACAAAGCCAAAACATCATACGACAACAACATAGATCAGGTTCAACCTTAAAAAAAAAAAACTACTTGAAGTGTTTGTGCACTTATTTTATTATTCCTAAAGAGTGAATATGGTGAAATCAAATGGGGAAAAAACTGCGGCGGAACGAAGTGATTCTTCATTGTATAGAGGAGTAAGGAAGAGAAAGTGGGGAAAATATGTGTCTGAAATCAGACTACCAAACAGCCGCCAGAGAATATGGTTAGGTTCTTATGACTCCGCCGTGAAGGCGGCGCGTGCATTTGACGCGGCCATGTTTTGTTTACGTGGCAGTGGTGCTAAGTTTAATTTCCCTAATGATCCTCCGGACATTGCCGGAGGAAGGTCCATGACACATTCTGAGATTAAGACCGCGGCAGCCCGTTTTGCTAATTTGGTGCAACCCGTTAATACTACGATTGAGACACCGTCTTGGTCGGAGGGAATGGCATTTTTGTCTATGGATGATGTTTCAACATGTTATAGTCAGGTTGAAACACCATCTTCATTGGAGGGAACGACAACAATGTTGTCGTCTCCTGCTCTATCGGATGTGACGTCTGATAGTAATATAAGAGATAACGAGTTGTTTAAAGACTTGTTTTCAGAAACCGGGTCGGGTTACACTATGTTTCCGGGATTTGATGACTTTTGCAGCGATTTTTACGTGCCGGAGTTGACAAATTTTTCTTATGAAGAAGAGAACATGGATGGGTTGATAATTCAAGATTCATTCTTATGGAATTTCTAAGTAATTTCATATGGTTGAGGATAGTTTTAGTATATCCGAAACCACTGACAATGACAAGAACTGGATCCACAATTCGTGTTTGGTTGTCAAATTTTTGCCGTGAGATTTAAAGTTATAATTTTTGTGGATATGAAACAATGTAAAGTGATCTTTTTTAAGATGTAATTGTTTGTCCATTCTTTGATATGCAAAAGGATAAGATATTTTTCGCTCACATACTATATTGACTTGATCAATACTCTATTGAGATGGCTTCTTCAAAAATACTTTATTGAGATGGACATGTGGATACAAAAGCTCTGTTATATAAATAATAATAGAATCAAGGGTTAAATAACGTTTTCATCCTCACAATATTTTTTGTTTTAGTTTTAGTTCTAATGGATGTAATTTTGACATCTTTTTGACATTTTTTAAATATAGTATTAATATATAAAGGTTGAACATAATAAATGGACATAACATAGATACATCTTGATCATAAAAGAGTTATAATTTTGACATTCATATGAACATAAATTAATTAAAAAATTTGTGAAGATGAAAATATTCAATTTTATTTTCTAGGGACTAAAACCAAAATTAATTATATTTATAAGGACGAAAACTTATTTAACCCAAGAATCAGACTCGATGCAAAGAGTTTATTTCTATTTCAAAAACTTGTCTACTAGATAATTTGTGTAATTTTTGAACAAACGACGTATAGAACTCATTTATATTTACGCTTAAATATGATTTTCGTTCCTGTAATTCAGATTAGTTTTGATTTTCGTCCCTGCAAAAAAAAAAATTGAAAAACGTCCTTGCAAAAAAAAAATGTTGGAAAAAGATCCCTGACTCCACTTTTTTACTGATATGGCATGGTTTTGGCCACGTGGCGCTGACGTGGCAGTCCATGTCATTAAAAACTTTAAAAATATTTTTAAAATTCTCATAATTGTTTTTTAAAATTAAAAAATCATAAAAAAAATTCCAAATTTTTTTCAATTATATAATTTTTAATTTTTTTAAAATATGCCGAAAAAAAATTGGAAATTAGTTTTTTTTTTTTCAATCTGGAAATAAATGTTTGAAAAAAAAATAAAAAATTTATATATAACTTTTGAAAATATAATTTTCAGTATTTTCAAAAAAAAAATTCGAAACTTTATTTTTCATTTTTTTTTTCAAAAAAAATTAATTTTAATAGTTTTTTTTCATAAACGTCTTTTCATTTTTTTTTTATGATTTTAAAATTTATTTTCAGATTTTTTTTAATTAAAAAAAGAATTTTCAGAATTTAGAAAATATATTTAAATTTTTTAATTACGTGGACTGCCATGTCAGCGCCACGTGGCGAAAGTTCACAGTCAGCAGCAATCACGTGTCGAAAATCATGCCAAATCAGCTTGGATGTGGGGTCAGGGACTTTTTTAATTTTTTTTTTTTGCAAGGACGTTTTTCAATTTTCTTTTTACAAGGACGAAAATCATATTTAAGCCTTATATTTATGATAAAGATCATGCAAACTTGTGTCCTTACTTATGCTCTAAGGGATGAAGTTAAGAAGCTGAAATTGGAATTAGAAAACAAATTTTATATTGCAAAGATAACTCTTGATACATTTTAATATTGAATGCACAACTTCTAAGATGAAACTTATATATTTGGTTGTTGAATATTTTGGATTGACTTTAATTAATTATGAAAATATAAATGAAATATATAGTATTAAATATTTAATGTTATTGTACTTGGTATTTATATGGGCTTATTGTGAACGGATCATGATGAGTTGGACCGTTCTTATTAGTCAACCCATTTGAGAGGTCCATGCCTCTACTAATGAGTATATTATCTAACTATCCCATTAGGTTAGACACACTGAGAAACTAAAGAACGCTCATCAGTATGCGGTAGAAGCATCTCTCAACCCTAACCTCTCGAATGGCTTCTCTGACAGGATCTTAATGGTAAATCGTCAACCAATTAAATAAGGTACACAATTTCTTATTCATTCTTTGCTACTAATTATATGTTATAACTTATATCTATTGATCTATGGCTGAATATTAAATTCTTCATTGGTTTCTTAACATGTTCCCTTAGCGCACAAGATATCATTTCTCTTTTAATAATCCAATTTTCTTTTTTATCTTATTTCTTGCTTTCAACATTTTTACCTCTACATTTTGCTTATAATAACCAGCGAAAAGACGGGCACTCCGTGCCCGTGTTTCCACTCTTTTTATTGCGCTAAAGTTTGAAAAATATGAACGATATTTTTTTAATAAAATTTTGGTTTTGATTAAAAGTAAAAATATAAATGTTGTTGCTTTTTTTTAATGACACGAACAATCTTTATTATAGAAAAAGTTGTTTAAAAGTATAGTTGAAATAACGAAAAAGTAAGTATAAATATACTCATCCAGTTTGTTATATTTTTTAAATGATAAAGGAAAAAAACAGATATACATATATTCATATTGTGTTTGTTACATTTGTTTTAATATTTAAATTTATTCTTATCTATTTATTACATGTGTTATTTGTATTTAATATTAAGAGTATTTTTGGAAAGAAAATTCTAACCCTAAAGTGTGCTGAAAGGAGTAGTTTTCTTTATATATAGTATAGATTCATATTCTTTATTTTGATGTTCTTAGCTGATTTAAAATGATGTAGTTGATTTTGTAACTCGGACAAGAGCAACTTGTTTTCCAACTTGGGTAGTCCTATAGCTGATTTATTACTAGTGGTTAATTATCAAATTCTTACTTCTGACCGAAACTCACAGTTGTTGTCTGGATTCTTTTGCTCAATATGTTAAATGAAAACAATTTTCTAGAACAGACTGTTAACATGCGTGTTAAGTAAAATTGTTGGTTTGAGAAGCTATTTTTTGTTGCATTTTGGAGGAACTACTTGATGTTTTAGAATTCTTTGTATGTGTTATAGGATTCTCTGGTTGAAGAGACTACAAAAGGATTCTCGGGTAGATATTGTAATAAAATCCATTGCAACATCTGGGAATGGTGTTGGACAAGCTACATGATTAATATATTTTTAATTTTAAAAATATTATAATTACATAGATTAAATTTGAAGAATTTACGTAAACCCTCTAAAACCCGCCTCCAATACAATTTTTGAGTTCCCTCAAATGAGGAGGGTTTTGTATTATGAAGAAAAATGAACCCCCAAAGTCTTCCCCTCTCAATTGCATCTTTTTCTTCCACTTGCTCATTCCCTTTTTCCCAAACCCCTCCCCCCATTCCCCTTCAAACTTGCAAACAAAACTTAAGGTAATTGTTCAATAACACAAAAATGATAAGGAGGACTCTGACCATGAAAGTGTTATTAGAATTATAACGTTATATTGTCGATGTATAGAAATTATACTCAATATTATATTTTACTTTTTTTGTGTGTGTAAATAGAGACAATGTAGTTTGAACCTAATATTGAGTATAAATAGAGACATGTAGTTTGAAGCTAAAACATCATGCATCCTATCTAAGCTCCTCACCAATATACTGATTCTAGTGGTTTATATTATATTTCACTTTAAATTTAGAATATTAGAAAACACATCATTAATAAATTGTTCACCCATTCACAAATCATCAAAACAGGTTCAACAGATTTGTTCCAAACCTTATTATTTCGGCGCTTTGAAATACTCCAAAGTCACTCCAAAAAAATTTCTTTTGCCGGACATCTATATATTGTCAATAAGTAAACACAACCGAAGCAAAACTAACAGTAGAATCAATAAGTGAAAGAAAAGAGGACCAAATACCAATACGTTTTCAAGAAGAAATACTTTTGTTGCATTAAAAGAAAAGGTGGAAACTATAATCGTCGTGAACCATACAAACCGCACATGAACCTTGAGAAGGAACATCTTAGCTTTGCAATCTTAACCACGTAGGGAGACAATTGAGATAGGCTCGTCATAGAAAATTCTTAATCTTAGGGGGTAGCTTAAGATTCCAAATAAGATTCAAATGTCCTGCAACCCTATCTTGCATTGCAACATTATTAACATTAAGACAAATGTTAACTTGTGCACTCAAGGACACATGTTAAGATACTAATTATAGAAATACACGTATCAAAAGACATGCATTCAACTTCATAAAAGTTGTCATATTATGTTTTCCAATGCAAAATTGTTTTTTTTAGATTGCTTAACATGTACCTTAAGAACACAAGTTAACATGACCTTAACATTAATTATCCGAGGTAAGCACTATGCACCGTATACTTGCCTTCCTTTTCAAACTTCCAAGTTGGAGCATAACAAATTCAAACAAAAGGGGTTTGAGGATTCAATTAGCTGTAACATAATCAAAGAAAGTATTGACCGACCCCACAATCCATTTCTTAGCATGTTCTGCTAATAGATCTGATACATGCTAATTGCTCATGGGACCAAAAAAAAGTATTTGTCTGTTTTATATTATAAATATAATATTTTATTATTCTTTTCCACTAATATACATTTATTTATTAGTTTTCAATCATCTAATTACTCTCGACTAACTATAATTAAAACAATGTTTTAATAAATAAAACATATTTTATTATTAAAATCGATATTATTTATCATCCTTTTAATAAGTGTGTAAAACTTAAAAGAAACATCTAATTTGAGACGAAGAGGGTAACAAATTAAAAATCTTAAACAAGTATGTACTTTAAAGCAAATACTATGTGTCAACTACTCCCTCCATTTTAAAATTACTGTCTCTTTAGCATTTTTTTTCTCAAAATAATTGTCACTTTATAATATTAATACAACATTTATTATTTTTTCCACTACTATACCCTTATTTATTGAATTTTATCAAACTTAATTACTCCACTAACTACAATTAATAATGATGTTTTAGCAAATGCTACTAATTTTACAATTGAAATCAACACAATTAATCATTCTTTTTTATAATCGTGTGCATAAATCTTAAACGATTAATATTGGGAGAGAATATATTTAATATAGTGAAAGTGTAAAGTGAGAAGTGAAAGTGGGGATGCATCTGATCCAATAAACTTTGTCGTTTTTTATACCATCACCATCACCCATTTGGCTTTATATATATATTGTGTTTTCATCACGTGGATTATATATAAATAACGTGGTCCAAATATTTTGCTTCTTGTCTCCTCCATGGCCGCGTAGACAACATCATAATCACTACTACATCATCTTTACACGCCTTCTAAGTGCTTTGACCCTTCATATTCATATTCAGTCAAATTCCTTCACTCGTTTCGTTTCACTCATCATGCATGCTATATATTCAGCCGCAATTCTCACTCAACTCTCAAACTCAAACGCAACCAAAACATCATACGATATCAACAAATTTCAGGTTTCTCCTTAAACAACAACTTTCACTTCTAACAAAAAGAAGACAAAATTCTAACAACATTTCTGTACGTTTGAAGTGTTTGTGCACTTATTTTCAAATACCCTAAAGAGTAAATATGGTGAAATCAAATGTGGAAAAAACTGCTGCGGAAAGAAGTGATTCTTCATTGTATAGAGGAGTAAGGAAGAGGAAGTGGGGAAAATATGTGTCTGAAATCAGACTACCAAACAGCCGCCAAAGAATATGGTTAGGTTCTTATGACTCAGCCGCGAAGGCGGCGCGTGCATTTGATGCGGCTATGTTTTGCTTACGTGGCAGTGGTGCTAAGTTTAATTTTCCTAATGACCCTCCTTACATTGCCGGAGGAAGGTATATGACACATTCTGAGATTAAGACCGCGGCAGCCCGTTTTGCTAATTCGGGTCAACCCGTTAGCACTCTGGTTGAAACACCGTCATCATCGGAGGGGACGGCAACACCATTGTTGTCTATGGAGTTGCCGTCTCCTGCTCTATCCGATGCGACGGTTCAGACAGATTGTGATTCCAAGGAAAGCGGTTTGTTTTCGGACATGTTTTCAGAAACCGGGTCAGGTTACTCTATGTTTCCGGGTTTTGACGATTTTTGTGGCGATTTCTACGTGCCGGATATGCCAGATTTTGATTATGTAGAAGAGAACATGGATGGGTTGGTAATACCAGACCTGTTTTTATGGAATTTCTAAGGAAAGATCTTCAAGTGGGTCGGGTTACGGATAGTTTTAGTATATCCGAAATCATGGCCAGAACCCGGGTCCACATTGGATCTAGGAGTGCCAATTTTTATAGGAGTTAGTCCACTGTCAATTTAGTACTGATCATAAATTATTCATAAAATTCATGAAACATTGTAAAGTGTTGTGATAATAATGTAATGTTTTTTAATTTGGCCATTCTTGAATTTATAAATAAAAGGATAAGATTTTGACGCATATTTTTATTCGAAAGGATTCAACAGCGAAATTCACATATTGTAGAGAATAACAAGTTTGAATTTACGCTCCAACATATCAAATGTCTATTCAATTTTTTTATCATCGAAGTTGTAGATGATAAAATTTTATCGTTTATGAAAGAATTCAGCAGTGAAATTCACATATTGTAGAGAAGTACGAGTTTGAATCCGTGATTCAACATATGAAATGTCCATACAAAAGTTTTATGATCTTTTTTGCTGAATGTTTTATGATCTAAGTTGTACTTGTAGAACTTGTCACTTATTGATTTGAAGACAAACATATACGGAACATGTACATATATGTCTGGTATATGTTAATCTTTTTAGCACTTAAAGGTTGCATCATCCCACCCAAATAAAAACGAAAACATTGCATTGGTGGCAAAGTGTGTCGAATGCACCCTTTCATAAAACAAAAAAAAATACAAATGAAAACCGTTGTGCTAGGATCAACCTAATACTTTTTAGGGTCTCGCTAACAAGTGTCATAAAGACAATGATTAAAGATTTCATTAACAACTTTATCTTGAAAATACAAGTCTTTATATTTTTCTTAACAATAATTACACCATTTTTCTATGCAAACTTACGGCAATGGTTAGCATTATCCTACTCTTTAATAGTAAGTGACGCCTGAAACAAGTTTTATACATGGATTTTTTTTTTATGTAATATGGAAAATAGAAGTAGGAAACAAACTCATTTCTCATACATGAAATTATGATACAATTGGTACTTATAGTCAAAAGCTTAGGATACACGGTACCTAAATACATGCTAATGTAGTAGATTAATCTAACTAACTCTAGATAGTTTGTACCGCAGGTAAGCTTTATGCACCAGTGTTTATTTGTGTTGCTTAAGGCATATGCTTTTCTTAATACTCTAATATCCCCTCACAAGTTGGAGGATGGTAGATATCTAGCATTCCCAACTTGGATGAAAGAAGATGAAATGGTTGAGGGAGTAAAGGTTTTGTGAAGAAATTTGCAAGCTGATCCTTGGAAGAGACAAGAAGAAGCTTCATGATGCGTGCTTGTAACTTTTCCCTAATCAAATAACAGTGAATCTCAAGGTCCTTAGTCATTTAATGAAAAACTGGATTAGCAGCAATATGCAAAACACTTTGATTATCACAATATATGACAGAAAGCTTAGGACTTTGAATATGCAAATCTCCGAGATGATAAAGAAACATTGCAACTCAAATGTTGCTGCACCAAAAGCACGATACTCTGCTTCAGAAGATGATTTAGAGACAGTCAACTGTTTCTTAGTTCTCCAGAATATGAGAGACTTGTCAAGGAAGAAACATCGACAAGCAATGAATCTTCTAGAATCTAAGCAATCTGCCTAATCTTCTTCTGAGAAACCTGACTAACATAAAGAAGAATCTCTAGGGAAGAACAAACCACGACCAAGACAACTCTTCAAAATTTGTTTTTGCAGGGCATAAATTTGTTTTTGTTGGGCATCTAATGTAAAGAAGCAAACACAACCGAATAAAACTAGCACATTCAAAGAAAAGGTGAAAGTTATATTCTCTTAGAACCACAGAAACCGCACAAGTACCTTGACAAGGAACACCTTGAATTTGCAATCTTAATTGTGTATGGAAACAATTGATACATGTTCTCCATAGACAATTCATATTCTTAGGAGTTAGCTTAAGATTCGAGATGAGCTCCAATGTCCTTCCACCCTATTTTGCATTGCACCATTATTAGTATTAATTGTCTGACAGTAAGCACTACGCAATGTATACTCACCATTATTTTCAAACTTTTAAGTTGGAGCATCAGACAAAACAAATTCAAACAAAGGGATTTTGAGGATTAAATTGGTTGTAACATAATCAAAGAAAGTATTGACCAACCCCACATTCCATTTCTTAGCATGCGGAGCTAATAGCTTTGATACGATTAAAAGTGGCCATGTTAATTTGAGATGAAGAGAGTAACAAATTAGAATCCTTAAATAAGTACTTCCTCTCATCTCAATTATAAACAAAATTTTACTTTTTATATTCATTAAATAATTAATATACTCAATCCGTTTCTAAATATAAGCAAAATTGTCTTTTTAGGTTCATTCACTGTTGAATGAACCTACAAAGACAATTTTACTTATATTTAGAAACGGAGGAGTATCTGATTTATATCATGGGAAATGCTAACTTGTGTCCTAAGACACAAATTAATGAATCAAATATAAAAATAGTTTATTGAAATGTATGCATTCATTGTATTTAATCTTATGAATTGAATACACAAAGTTTTAGAGAAAATTTCTACCTTTAAATTTCTTACCGAATATAAGTTAGCATTACTTTTATATTATATACCAAATATATAAGTTATTCAATAATTTAGTATGTACATTAAAACAAGTACTAGTACATGTCAACTAATAATTTAGTGAAAAAGTGAATGAGGAGTGAAAGTGGACATGCATCTGATCCAATAAACTTTGTCGTTTCTTGATTCATACCATCACCACCACGATCACATATTTGACTTTATATAGTATATGTTCATCACGTGGATTATATATAAATAAGGTGGTCCAAATCTTTTGCTTCTTGTGTCCTCCATGGCCGCGTAGACAACATCATAATCACTACTACATCATCTTACACGCATTCTTAGTGCTAATTGACCCTTCATATTCGTCAAATTCCTTCACTCGTTTTGCTTCACTCATCATGCATGCTATATATTCAGCCGCAATTCGCACTCAACTCTCAAACTCAAACGCAACCAAAACATCATACGATATCAACAAATTTCAGGTTCCTCCTTAAACAACAACTTTCACTTCTAACAAAAAGAACACAAAATTCTAACAACATTTCTGTACGTTTGAAGTGTTTGTGCACTTATTTTCAAATACCCTAAAGAGTAAATATGTTGAAATCAAATGTGGAAAAAACTGCTGCGGAAAGAAGTGATTCTTCATTGTATAGAGGAGTAAGGAAGAGGAAGTGGGGAAAATATGTGTCTGAAATCAGACTACCAAACAGCCGCCAAAGAATATGGTTAGGTTCTTATGACTCCGCCGTGAAGGCGGCGCGTGCATTTGATGCGGCTATGTTTTGCTTACGTGGCAGTTGTGCTAACTTTAATTTTCCTAATGATCCTCCGTACATTGCCGGAGGAAGGTCCATGACACATTCTGAGATTAAGACCGCGGCAGCCCGTTTTGCTAATTCGGGTCAACTCGTTAATGAGTATTTGGGGCAACCTGATAATACTAGGACTGAAACACCATCTTGGTCGAAGGGAACGACATTCTTGTCTATGGATGATGTTTCAACATGTTATACTCAGGTTGAAACACCATCTTCACTGGAGGAGACGACTACAACATTGTTGTCGTCTCCTGCTCTATACGATGTGACGGTTCAGTGTGATAGTGATGTAAGAGATAACGGGTTGTTTAATGACTTGTTTTCAAAAACCGGGATGGGTTACACTATGTTTCCAGGGTTTGATGATTTTTGTGGTGAGTTTTACGTGCCGGAGTTGACAAATTTTGCTTATGAAGAAGAGAACATGGATGGGTTGATAATACAAGATTCATTCTTATGGAATTTCTAAGTAATTTCATACGGTTGCGGATAGTTTTAGTATATCCGAAACTACTGACAAGAACTAAATCCACAATTCGGGTTTGGTTGCAATTTTTTGCCGTGAGATTTAAAGTTATAATTTTTGTGGATATATGAATCATGAAACAATGTAAAGCAATATTTTTTGAAGATGTAATTTTTTGTCCATTCTTTTATATGTAAAAGGATAAGATATTTTTCGTTCACATGCACATGCTATATTGACTTGATTAATACTCTATTGAGATGGACATGTGTGGATACAAAAGCTCTCGCCAGCAAAACTTCACATCCTAACTATGTGATTTGTGAGGGTTTTTGCATATGGTTGTCCTCTATTGTTCTTTAGTCTATGTCCTGCGACGGAGCCAAGAATTTTATAAAGTCGGCAAAAAATTTATCGTAAAACGTTACTTCCTTCCTGCGAATAATTCACATTTCCTGCGGATAATTTCTCATTTCCAGCGGATATATCTTTCATGCAGATCCTAAAATCTTAAGGTATTACCTCACCTGGGAACCTATAATCCGTAAAAAAAATTAAAAGTTCTAATAATGGCTGGACTTGCTACAAAGAAAGTTAGAGCTGAGCCTAGACTAGTGCCCAAGCTAGCTGGAGGTGGCTCTGCCCCTGCTACGATACAAGTTTTGTATGTGTAATTTTATCTTCCCATCCTAATTCATTTGTTTTTTTTCATACATAAACAACAGACTCAAATTCAATTCTGTTTTAAAAACATGTCTATTAGATAATTCATCTACTTGTTAAACAAATGATATATGTAACTCATTATATTTATTAGCGACAAATATTATAACAAATCAAAATAATCATAATTATCTATTTCAATGACATCAACAAATAAAAAAAAATATAATATAAATTCTTATTTTTCTAATAACACCAACAACAATTTTTATTATAATTTTTTTTAGAGTATAATTGGGTTAATGAAAAAGTAAGTATCGATATACTCATCTAGTTTGTTACACTTTTTGAATGATAAAAGAAAAAAACTAATTATATATATAATCATATCGTGTTTGTTACATTTTTATTTTAATATTTAAATATTAGCTTAAACGTACTTTTTACCCTCTAACTTTTAAAAAGTAGCAATTTTGACCCCCTATTAAAAAAAATGGCAAAAGTCCCCCTTCATGTTTGGCCCCTTTTGCAAAACTCCAATTTTGACTAAGTCAAGCCTATGTGTCATGCCACTTAACTCACAAAGATGTCAGCTCATTATTTTTTAAATTAAAAAAATTGTAAAAGCCACCCAATCATTTAAACATTAAATAAATGAAAGAAAAAAAATTAAAATTTTTAGCAACAACAATAACACGCCGTCAACATCATCGGTTTCTCCTCCTTCCACCTCCTTCTACTCCCATCTTAACTTTTCTATATTCCATAATCAATAACTTCAAATTCCCTCTTAATCTTCACAATCATCATCACATAAAACAAAGAACAAACAATCAAAGTCTAAAGCAAAGCTCAAAACAATCATCAAAATTCTGGAAAATCATGATGCTCAAAACAAGCCCTTAATTAACACAATTTTTGTTTGATTCAAACCCATAAAACTTTCTCTTAATCTCATTAGTCGTCATCTACTCAAATCTAACAAAAATCGAATCCAACAAAAGTTTTCTCTTAATCTCATCACTCATCATTATCATTATCTTCATAACTCGTCATTAAGCCCATAAAACTCAAACCCAGAAATTGTTTGTTAAGATTCAGATAATGAAAACTCCCTCCATCCTAATATTATTTCAATGATTTTGTTTTGGTTGCATAGATTTTGTGTTAAGAATTTTGTATGGATTGAAAGTTTTGTGGCTTAAATCATGTCAGATCTGTGGACAGAGAGCAAGGGAAACAATGTTTGAGGTCTAGGTGCTATTTACCGAGATTAGGAAGGGATGGTTTTAGCAGCAACAACTTGGAAAGAAAAAGGGTTTTCAGAGACACAAGTTTGATATATACAAGTTCAGCTTTATTAAACGCGCAGGGAATAGGCCTATTTAGCTCCAATTACGTATGGATTGAGGATGTCCCTGTATCCATTAACTTGTATAATGCCTTAGCTACTTTCTAATATAATATTGTGTCTTTTATCCAACAAACAAAAATGAGAGAAGAAGAGATGAAGATTGATAATTTTCTGAGTTTTTGAGAAAGAGGAATTGAATATTTTTTGGGTTTTTGAGATAGAGGAATTCAAAGAATTTTGGGTTTTTGATAATCATTGAATGAATTTAATATTATCAACCATTTTTTCCCTAATTTTTTCTTTTTTTTATTCTTTAATTACACGCATGGATTTTCTTTTTTATTTTAAAAAATTACACAGTTGACAGTTTTTAAAATTATATGGTGTGACACGTACGATTGTCCAGGTCAAAATTGAAGTTTTGCAAAAGGGGCTAAACATGAAGGGGAACTTTTGCCATTTTTTTAATAGGGAGCCAAAATCGCTACTTTTTGAAAGTTAGAGGGTGAAAAGTGAGTTTAAGCCTTAAATATATATTATCTATTTGTTATACATGATATTTGTATTGAAAATTGAGGGTAATTTTGGAAAAAGAAAAGGTCAACCCAAAATTACATTTATAACGACCCAACTTTGGTTTGTGCAACACAGCCGTCTCAATGTGATGAGTCTGGTGGTTAGGGACAGAGGTCATAATTGGGCATTGACCCAACTATTGAAAAGAGAGTTCACCCATTCACAAATCATGAAACCGATTCAACGGTATTATTCCAAAACTTACTATTTCAGTGCTTCCAAATACTCCACACAATCACTCCAAAAAACTGCTTTTGTTAAACATATAGATATCGTAAAGAAGCAAACATAGCCGAACCAAAACTAGTAGTATGATCAATAAATAAGAGGGAGAAGGGAGGACCAAATATCAATACACTGCCAACAAGCAACACCTTTGTCGCATTCAAAGAAAAGGTGAAAACTATATTCGTTGTGAATCACATAAACCGCACAAGAACCTTGAGAAGGAACACCTCAACTTTGCATTCTTAGCCGTGTAGGGAGACATTTGAGACATGTTTCCCATAGAAAATTCTTAACCTTAAGAGGTAGCTTAAGATTCTAGATAAGATTCCAACATGGACAGATCCATTCATAGGCTATGTGTGGCTAAATCCATATATTCAACTTCCCTATTTTTTTTAATTATAAATAGGGGTAATAGGTATTTTGGTCTTTAAATGTGTAATGAGTAGGCACCTATGAAGCCCGGATACTTCAAAATAGAGACATACCCGTATCGGATACGTATCGAATACCGATACTCCGCGGATACTCTCGGATACGTACCCACAGAGTATCAAAATTAATTATTTTAATTTAAAATATATATTTTATGGATACTTATAAGATACTCGACAAATACACACATATACTTATAAGATACTTCACAAAGATGTATCCCGAAAAAAATGAAGGATAAAAAAGTGAGAATGTGATGTGAAAATTTAATGGAGATGTATATGATTCAATTTAAGATATGAATCACAGTAATGGTTTTTCAATTAACCATTTAAAATTATGTTTTAGCTGAATGAAAGTAACGAGAGAGATGAGATTCAATCAATCAACATTAAACAAACTTCGTTTTAAGTTCTTTTATTGATGCATTTGTTAAATCCTACCATATGAAAGAAAATGAAATATGATTTATACGAATACATTTATATTTTTTATTTTGATCACATGTACTATTTTTTGTAAATTGTGATTTTATAATTATAAAATATTGAAGAGGAATCAATGCTTATTTTTTTCAAGAGTTTTAGATGCATACAAATTCTAATATAATATTTTGTTAACATATTTTAACCGTATCGTATCCAAATTTTAAAAATTCCACGTATCCGCGTATCTGTATCGTATCGTACCCGCATCGGTACTACGCATCAGGGCTTTATAGGTAGGCACAATAGTCTCTCGTTGTATTAAAATTTTAAAATAGTCTCTGATTTTGCACTTTGTTAGTCAAAATAGTCCCTAAAGTGACAATAAGTAAGTATATTAAAGGACTAATATAACAATATTAACGAAGTATGTTATGGACTATTTTGACTAACAAAGTGCAAAATCTGAGACTATTAATTTTAATATATTGAGAGACTATTGCGCCTGCTCGTTACACTTTCAGAGATCAAAATGACTATTACCCCTTATAAATAAAACACAATATGTTAAGAATAAGAACAACAAGTCTCAACAACCTTGTGTAAAACTTGTAGAAAGTAGGACAAAATGGATGATCGGTGACTAATTAACCGTCTTGCAATTTATATAGAAAGTGATGTTCTTTTAACAATGGTGTCGATTTAGCTTATTTTCAATTAATTGATACGAAATGATTTTCGTTGTAATATATTGTATCTAACAATGTTATTATTTATTTTTAATATAGTTTGCATTATTGTTTCTTTGAAATTTTAGCCCCACATATACTAAATGTCTAAATCCGTTCATGGACTCCAATGTCTAGCCAGTTGCCACCCTACGTTGCATTTCTTCATTGTTAGCATTAATCATCTCACAGTAAGCACTACTCGATGTATACTTACCATCATTTTCAAACTTCCAATTTGGAGTTTTAGACTTTTGGTCCTAATTAGGTGTTTTTGTTGAGGTGGACTGTCATTAACGATGTGGTGCCCATGTGGCAAGTGATGATTGAGTGAGGTGGTTGACTTAAATATGTCTTTCGTCTCTTCAAATATAGGTCTTTTGAATTTTCGTCCTTGAAGTTACTAATCAAATGTAATTATGACTATTTTTCAAATGATTAATATTTGCAATGGCAAAATGAAAGAATTAGTAACTTTAGGGACAAAAATTCAAATAGTCTATATTTGCAGGGACGAAAAAACCTATTTAAACCTACATTTATTTATCATTTTTCAATCATCTAACTACCCCAACTAAATATGATTAAAAAAGTGTTTTAGTAATCAAAACATATTTTATCATTAAAATCAATATCATTTATCATTCCTTTAATAAGTGTGTAACACTTAAAAAAACATTTAATTTGAGACGGAAAGAGTAACGAATTAAAAATCTGAAACAAGTATACCCACCGATATTAATATAAGCAAAAAAATCCACTTTTTAAATACATTTAATTAATTTAATTAATTAATGACGTAGGTACCTACATAGTTAAATGAACGGTGCATATGTACTTTAAATAGTGAAAGTGTAATGTGAGGAGTGAAAGTGGAAGTGCATCTGATCCAATAAACTCTGTCGTTTCTTATGCCATCACCATCACCACTTTGACCTTTTGTATATATATATGTGTGTGTATATATATATATATATATTGTGTTTTCATCACGTGGATTATATATGAATAACGTGGTCCAAATATTTTGCTTCTTGTCTCCTCCATGGCCGCGTAGACAACATCATAATCACTACTCTCATCATCTTTACACGCCTTCTAAGTGCTTTGACCCTTCATATTCATATTCAGTCAAATTCCTTCACTCGTTTCGTTTCACTCATCATGCATGCTATATATTCAGCCGCAAAACTCTTCTCACTCTCAAACGCTGCTAAGAATATCATACGACAACAACAGTGATCAGGTTCCTCCTTACACAAATCTAACATCACAAAACTTGTACCAACAACACTTGGTTATTATTACATTAAAAAGGTTTGTGTTCTTACCTTCTCAGAGACCCTAAACACTAAGAAATATGGTGAAATCAAACGTGGAAAAAACTGCGGCGGAACGAAGTGATAATTCATTGTATAGAGGAGTAAGGAAGAGAAAGTGGGGAAAATATGTGTCGGAAATCAGACTACCAAACAGCCGCCAAAGAATATGGTTAGGTTCTTATGACTCAGCCGCAAAGGCGGCGCGTGCATTTGATGCGGCTATGTTTTGCTTACGTGGCAGTGGTGCTAAGTTTAATTTTCCTAATGACCCTCCTTACATTGCCGGAGGAAGGTATATGACACATTCTGAGATTAAGACCGCGGCAGCCCGTTTTGCTAATTCGGGTCAACCCGTTAGCACTCTGGTTGAAACACAGTCATCATCGGAGGGGACGGCAACACCATTGTTGTCTATGGAGTTGCCGTCTCCTGCTCTATCCGATGCGACGGTTCAGACAGATTGTGATTCCAAGGAAAGCGGTTTGTTTTCGGACATGTTTTCAGAAACCGGGTCAGGTTACTCTATGTTTCCGGGTTTTGACGATTTTTGTGGCGATTTCTACGTGCCGGATATGCCAGATTTTGATTATGTAGAAGAGAACATGGATGGGTTGGTAATACCAGACCTGTTTTTATGGAATTTCTAAGGAAAGATCTTCAAGTGGGTCGGGTTACGGATAGTTTTAGTATATCCGAAACCATGGCCAGAACCCGGGTCCACATTGGATCTAGGAGTGCCAATTTTTATAGGAGTTAGTCCACTGTCAATTTAGTACTGATCATAAATTATTTTACTTTAGTAATTAAGGTTACAATTTTGTTCATATGATTCATGAAACATTGTAAAGTTGTGTGATCATAATGCAGTGTTTATTTATTTTGGCCATTATTGGACTTAATATAATAAAAGGATAAGATTTTGTCGAATTCAATAGCAAAATTCATATATAGTAAAAATTATGTGTTTGAATCTGCGCTCTAACATATATAATGTCCATTCAAAACTTTCATAATAGTTGTTCTAAATGATAATATTTTGTGGCTTCTTGTTTGTTTTTGTATGATAGAATTCAGCAGCGAAATTCACATATTGTAGAGGATTACGAGTTTGAATTTAACTCTTTGGATTTGAGTTTGTTAAGTATTGATTCATTTTTATATTCATTTCATATTCATTCCCTCAACACTGATCCGGTTTCAGATTAATGTTTTCTTTATATGTGTAACTGTTTTTTTATTTGATGTATGTAGTGTGTGAATTAAATTTTACCAGCAAGAATAACGAATTTGTTCGTTCTATTTTATAGTCTACTTTCAGAAACATGACATACATGATACAGATATGAAAAAGATAGTATAAATGAGTCAACTCGATGGTTTATATAGTAACTAAGCTTATGTACAATGTACTAACTATCCTAAGTAACTGTTGGAAGAGCGACCAGTATAGAAGTATAGAAGAAAGGAGAAAATCGCAAGACAATGAAAACGATCTTTGTTCATGCAATTTGGCCAATGATGCCTACCTCTGCGACTATGTTCCATTTTATTTCTGTGAATATCAAGCATTTTGGTAAGGACGACAAACCTCTGCGACTATAGGGTTTACGGTGTTACAAACAATATATATGTTTAGTTATGTGGTTCGCAATGATCCGCTGGCTCATACTCAACACTAACCATATCTTAAATAGTCTTAGCCATATTTTTTTTTTTGAAAACCCTAAATTTACCTGTATGGTAGCACCTCGCACACCCTCATGACCACCATTGTTTCGATGGTTTTTTTGGGATCTGATATTCTAGGATGTTTTGAATAGGTAGTGTGGATGTGGATAACAGTTTTTGAGTTTGTTTTGGTTTTTAGATTTTGAGATGGCGTGGTTTCATGCGAAAATTGCATCGGTGAACTTCCCTGAATTGGCTGGAGCAGTGGATAGGCTTTTGGAGAGTGAGAAGAATTATGATACCACTCATAGCTTTGAAGAGAAAGGGGAATTCGGTAATGAAGATAGTTTCTATTTGAGATCAGTGAATAAGCTTCAGGAGAGTGACAAGAATATTGAGAAAGATTTTAACACTGCTCTTGGCTTCGAAGAGAAACGGGAATCCGGTAATGAAGATAATCTCTATTTGAGATCAGTGAATATGCTGGAGAATAGTGTGATGAATATTGAAAAGAATTTTGATACTGCTCTTGGATTTGAAGAGAAAGGGGAATCCAATAATGAAGGTAATTTCTACTTTTTGAGATACCAGGGGGAATCGAACTTGATACATTGATACCTTGAGAGGAGCACACTCTAAGGTTCCAAGTCAGCGTCACTACGTTAACTCAAATGGGTTTCTAATTCACTTTACTAAAATTTGTTTTCTTCATCTATAACAAACTTAGATCTTCTGACTAGCAATCATTAATGGTGAAAACCCGTTCGATTTTTTTAATTGATGTTTCTATATCTTCAAAAAGCTATGTATCTTATGTAATTATGCGCTCTCGGACTTTATCTCTTATGTACAATTTTTGCAGCCATGAGAGTGTTGTATATCTTATTGCAATTTTTTACTGTTAATTCTCTTTGTAGTTTAAAGCTGATGAGATAGCAAAATTGATGAGTGAGAATAAACGATTCAAAGCTCTATTTGAAGATTTAAAGGTATATTTTTCTTTTTCAATACTTTGTAGTTAGGATCAATATTGTCCTTGTACACTATGCATTAGTTTTCCTTGTACATCTCTATTTGACAATCCTTTGGTGTTTGTGTAAACTAATTTAATTAGCATGTTTAATTTCTCTTTTTGTCACGTGTCCTATGCTCGACTTTCTTCAAAATATTTCTATTTGATTATCGATCATCTCGGAGCAGAGAAAGTCTAATGAAGCTGAAGTTGAGTCTTTGCAACAGAAGGTTTCAACTCTTGAGAGAAAGGTATCACTGGTCATAAATCTTATGTTTCCTGTTCTTAATCAACAAAGTTTTCAATAATGCTGCCATAGAAAACAAAATACTGTCACAAATGACAGAAGTCTTATTATTATCCATGATTTGTGTGCTACAATGAACTCACCATGGAATCCTCGAAAGAAAATTCCATAGAGGATGTATATATATAGCTTTCCTATAAATCATTCCATATGCTTGCTTTCTGCATGCTTTTAAGAAATGTTTTACCTTTGCTGGAACCTAAGTGACCATATCATCTTCCAATCACCTGATATAGGGGTATAATCTTGTCCAAGGCATGACTCCATACATTATTTGTAAGTAGATCTCACTGGCACAATGTGTACATACCTTCCTTTGAGCATTGGCATGTTATGAATTATGATGTATGTGTATGTGCCGTCTCTCAGGTGGTGAGGTATCCTCATGAGCTACTTTTTCCGTACAAAGTGAATGTCCATTTCAATGTGCTTGGTACGCTGATGTTGCACAGGATTACCAGAGAGATAAATGGCACTAACATTGTCACAATACACCAAAGTGGCCTGAGGAATAGGAAAATGAAGCTCCTCTGCCACGATTACGAATCAGTTTCCAAAATTGCTCTGATACCATGTAAGATAATGGAATGCTTGTCTTTCTCTTTCACATGAATAGAATATATACAGCTATCGTGTAACGTTTGGTCAACTATCTAATCATTATACAGAATAATTACATGAAACTAGTTATAGTCAATTATTACAAAAAATTCTATTCTATCACTGATCAAACAGCTTTGCTACTGTTATGTGTTGAAGATGATGCGGCGTAGGTGTAGTCGGCCTTGGATTAATTGCATCTGGACCTAATCCATGGTTTAGGCTATGCATTTATGAGTTCCCATGCCAA
This sequence comes from Medicago arabica, assembly GCA_946800305.1. Classification (NCBI taxonomy): domain Eukaryota; kingdom Viridiplantae; phylum Streptophyta; class Magnoliopsida; order Fabales; family Fabaceae; genus Medicago; species Medicago arabica. The sequence continues at coordinate 21,477,458 of OX326971.1, read as the reverse complement.
TTTTCCAACGACAGCCAAGAGTCGACAATAGAATGGTACTCCATATACTCCTCCATGTATAACTAGATTATGGCCTCCAAAACTGACCCTATCTAGTATATGTTCTGCTGTTTTCTTATGCTAATCAATGTTTCTTTAAGCAGGACATTACCAAGAGTATGATTGTTAAACAAAGAAATCACCTCATTTCAGTAGTTTTACTAAAATATCTCATATATTTGATGTTTAAACAAGATTTGTTAAAATACATAGCTCTTCCAGTCATGCCTCTTTTTCTACTACCTCTTACCCTTTATCTTCTATACTATCTTACAATAATTGCGCTTCCTCAAATAAAGTTTGTTGCCTTACCGTCTCAGTCCATACTGAACCAAAAACATTCCTTCAAGCCTCTTAAACATGATTGTTGGCAAAAGGCAACGAATACTTAACTTGATGTTCTTGCTTTGAACAATACATGGTCCATTGTTGATCTTCCTAATGGAAAAACACTAATTGGTTGTCGTTGGGTGTATGAAATTAAACATGATGTTGATGGTACAATAGAAAGGTATAAGGATAGGTTAGTGGAAAAATGGTTCACTCAATTAGAGGGAGTGGATTACGCTTTGAGACTTAATCTCATTTCTAAACTATCGTTCGCATTCTCTTAGCTTTGGCATGTGTTAAGGAATGGTTTTCTTTTTGCGTCAATTGGATGTTAATAATGCATTTTAGTGTGGGAATTTGAATGAGGAAGTTTATATATATGTCTTTACTCGATCGCTTTCCCTATCTAATTCTGATAATTCTAATAATATGTACGAAGGTTGCATAAGTTATTTATGGTTTAAACAAGCTAGTTGTCAATGGAATCGCGCTTTATTTTTTAAAGTTTCTAATTCCTCTTTTGTAACATTCTTGGTCTATGTTGACGATATAGTATTAACTGAGGATTCTCGGACAGAAATTAATCATGTTAAAATTATTCTTGATCAACATTTTAAGATCAAATATTTTGGTCCTTCGCATTATTTTCTTGCTTTAAACCACTTCAAATACACACTTGACCTGCTCAATGATAATGGTGTACTTGCTGCAAAACCTGCTAACACACCTTTTCAACCATGCTATTAAACTTAATTCTGAAGGAGGCCCTGAATTTTCCGATCAATCATCTTATAGACGCGTCATTCGTAGTCATTGAATCTCATTTTCAGGTTGCTACTAGAATTCTCAGGTATATGAAAACCGATCCTACTCGAGGTTTATTCTTTTCAGCTTCAGCTTCTATGCAACTAAAGAGGACTGAGATCGTCTTTAGTTTCATAGAAGACTAATAAGTAAAATACGGTGTCTCGTTCTTCATATGAGGCTGAGTATCGAGCTCTTGCAAGTCTATCTTATGAGATTGAATGGTTAAATCATTTTCTTGCTGATTTACATGTAACTCCATCTGCTTCTACTTCCATATACTGTGACAATTATTCAACTATTCATCTTGCACATATATAATCTCATAATAAATCAATGCCAAAAAATAAAATAAAAATCAAGGCCAACAAAGATTTATTTTAGTGCAACCATTATAGTAATAATTTTTACTTCTCAATTTTTTTTTATTTTCGGATATATTCTTATAATGTCCTAAACAATCATGGAAATTTTTATTAAAAGTATGAAGTCCACACATGAGTTGACTTGATCAATTCAAATAAGATAAATTGTAATTGTTTTCACTATTTGATCAATTCATCACATCTTTATTTTTTGTTACAACATCACATCTTATTTGATTGAAATCTATTGATTAACTAGTGAAAACAAGTTAATGCATTTAGGGCAAGACTTATCTCACTTCTCGTTCTCACCTATGCACCTTAGATTTGTCTGTAAAAAAATGGTTTTTGAGCAAAAGACATGCTTGTCTAGTGAGACATTTACCTAATCTATTGTTTTTTTTTTTATAAGAAAAGAATTTGAGTGTTATCTATTATCTAATTATAAAATTTAATGTCTACCAAAAATACAATTTTACTCCTTAATTTTTTGACACGTAATCAAAATTATATTATTTTGTGTCTTTTGTTTCAACCTCCTCCTATTTTCTCTCTCTTAAAAACAAATTAAAACAAGTTCACTAGATAAAACACATTAACTTATCTATTAGCTAATTATGAAATTGAATGTCTACCAAAAATAAATTCTTACCTCTTCTTAATTTTTTGACACGTTATCAAAATTATCTTTTTGTATCTTTTGTTTCAACCTCCCATGATTCGTTCACTCTTAAAAACAAACTCACTCGATAAAACACATTAACTTAATATTTTTTTAAAGAACAAACAAACTTAATCTTGATCTCAATCAAAACAAATTTTCCTATAATTAAACTTCTAAATATCTAAAGAGTTAAAAACAAGGGAAATGCTAATAAGTGTCTTTGGGGCATTGGATAAGAGGATAAAAGTAGAAATGTTGTATTGGAAAATGGTGAAAAGTGATGAATTTAAAATTTTAAAAGTCAAAATATTGTTGAATTCAATGCAAACTTGCTACTTTTGGTTTGACATTGGTTAGCAAGACCCTAAAAACAATTACAATTTATTATATTTCTCTTATTCGTAATCATGAAGTTAATGACCAGTAAAAATACAATATTGCCTCATCTTAATATTTTGACGCCTCAACATATATATTTACCTTTTTGTGTCTTTTGTAAACAAAAATCCTATCTAGATAAGAGAGAAAATAACTTTCAAAAGATTGATGTAATTTTATTGTTGGTCGATATGGCCAATAAGGATGCATGCTAAACGAGGGTGAATAGCGCTTTCAAAAAATTTAACCGAGTTTTCATAAAATTGTTTTAAAAATGTTATCGACTATTCGAAATTAAGCTTTGAGCATTCAGAGACTATAAGAAAAGTCAAGACTATGCTATGATAAGATTCACAAAGGAATTGAGTGATTCACAAGTCAAATCGTAATTCAATCAAATATTAATAGTATTTGAATGAATTGCTAAACAAGACGATTTCAAATCCAAACCTATAAGCAATTAAAACAACTAGAACACAGTGTAAATGGAACTGATGAATTGATTAAGAATTGAAACTAAATGATCCAAGTGAATCAGTGAAAACCTAATTCAACGAATTATGCCAATTTTAACAAAATAACTTAGATCATAATCAATTTCTATTCTAACAATTAACCAATTCATGCATATACAATTATCAAAATAAAGGAGGATATATAAGGAATAGATATGACACTGATGTGTTTATAGTAGTTCGCTCTTATCATCATCGCTTCGTGCTATGTCTACTCTTTTTGGTGGAAAACGCCTCCACCAAAGACTTCCACTAATAATAACAATGTTGAATTTACAAGGTGCTTACAAGAGTTCCTTGAAACTATCCTAGATCTTCAACCCTAATGTAACCACTCCCCCAAATTTCAAATAACCTTTAAATTTGGTGTTTCTTGACTCTTTGAATCCTTGATTACCCATGAACCCCTTCTAACTCTTCACTCAAGCCTTCGATGCTACGTGTGGTAACCGAATCCCCTTCGATAAAAGAACAATTCGAAAGAACCTCCAAGACCTTTGGAGGTGGAATGAGATTATTCGCTTCACTTTGGAACCTTGGTTAAGCCCAACCAATTTCCTTGAAAAAAACCAACTTACAATCCCTATTAGCACCCTAGCAAATCAATGTGACTCAATGTACAAAGTGATTCTAAGAAAAAGTGTTTAATCTTGAAGAATGTATGAAAATGGGTTTTTGAGACCTAGAGAGAATAGATGCAAATGATTCAATATTTTCGGAGATATGAGAGAGTGAGTATATATAGAAAATGAGGATAGGTGAAAAAATGTGTTCAAAAACAACCGTGCGAATCGATTCACTAAATAAGTGAATCGATTCAGACCACTAAAAGACAAGCCTGAAACGAATGAAGATAGATATGTTTCAGCTCAAGATTGAATCGATTCAAAATACCCAGGATGAAGGTTGATACGATTAAACCTGTTTGCGAATCAATTCAAGCTAAGTCAGAAAGATTTTTTGATATGATTCATGAAAAGGTTGACTCGATTCATATGTGACACGATTCATAAAACTTGTGAATCGATGCATTAGAAGTCAGAGACTTCTGATGAATCGATTCAGACACAAATGAATCGATTCAAGTACAAAAGGATGAGTTTGCCTAAGTTTTATATGTGTGAACAATGCATAAGACACCAAAGACTCCAAGGACAATGTGACACATACTTGCTAGGTGCTTTAACATAACTATATGCTAGATAACAAAATAAACTTCAAAACTATCAACTAAAGAACATCATCAAAAATATATAAAGTAGAAGCAAGCTTCAATCTTCCCATTTTTGATGATGTCAAACCGATGATGATGTTAGATGTAATAGGTCCCCCTGAAACATAGCATACAAAGAAAACGGCAAGCACAAGCATAGAAAGACATAGGAGATAGCTAGCACAAGGACATCAAATTCTCCCCCTTTGACAACGTCAAAAAGGATAGTAATCAACAACTATTATAAAAAAAATGAAACAACATAAAAACCAATCATTCAAGTTATAACAACACAAGTAACAACCGAAATTGAAAACAAGTGAACATGCAAATGTAAGCACATAAAGAGAAGGATACGCATGAAGGAAACTTGAAATAATAGATTAAAAATAAATACAAATAGTTTCTTTATTATTTAAAGCAAGAGGTATCCAAGATACCTAGTTCCCTACAGATTTTGAGAAAAGACTCGGATGGTAATGGTTTTGTGAAAATATCAGCAAGCTGATTTTTAGTATCAACGTACTTAAATGTTACATCCTTATTTTCAACATGATACCTAGTCTTTGAATGCAATACTGGGTTTTTGGTTAGATTTATAGCACTAGTTTATCACATTTGATTGGAACGCAACCTAGTTTTAAATCATAGTCAAGGAGTTGTTGTTTGATCCATAAAATTTGTGAGCAGCAACTCCTGCCTACCACATATTAAGCCTTGGCGGTAGAAAGAGCAACACTATGTTGCTTTTTGCTATGCCACGTGATTAAACAGTTTCCAAACAAATGACAAGTACCACTAGTACTTTTCCGATCTGATTTGCAGCCGGCAAAGTCAGAATCCGAAAACCCAACTAAACAACAAGAACTCCTCCTTGGATACCATAATCCAAAATTAGTAGTTCCACTCAGATATCTGAAGAAAAAAATTACAAGTTTCAAGTGTGATTCCTTAGAGGAGGCTTAGTATCTAGCACAAATGCAACCATTAAACATAATGTCGGGTCTACTTGCAGTTAAATAAAGCAACGACCCGATCATACCTCATATTTCTTACCATCTACCTTAATTCCACCTTAATTCCGGATTCATCTTAGTCAATGGATAATGCGGACGTCATAGAAGTTGAGTATGACTTGCAATCTTGCAAATCAAACTTCTTTAGTAGTTCGAGTGCATACTTTATTTGACTAATAAAGATTCTGTCATGAGTTTTCTTTATTTGAAGACCAAGGATGAAGGTGAGCTCTCCCATGAAAGACATCTCAAACTCTCTCTGCATCAACTTAGAAATTTTTTGACATAGAATATCATTAGTATAACCGAATATAATATCATCAACATACACTTGTACAGGTATGATATTTTTTCCTTTGTGTTTTCTAAACAAAGTGTTATCAACAATTCCACGTGAAAAACCTTGTTCCAACAAAAAATTACTCAAACATTCATACCAAGCTCTAGGAGCTTGTTTAAGACCGTATAGAGCTCTTTTCAATTTACAAACATGGTACGGATATTCAAGATCCTTAAATCCGGGTGGTTGGGAAACATACACCTCTTCGTTTAGCAAACCATTAAGAAAGGTGGACTTAACATCCATTTGAAACAATTTGAAATCAAGGCAAGAAGCAAATGCCAAAAGTAAACGTGTAGCTTTGAGTCGGGCTACGGAAGCATAGGTTTCCTCATAGTCAATCCCTTCCTCTTGGTTATACCCTTTTGCTACAAGTTTTGCTTTGTTTCTTGTGATTATCCCATTTTCGTCCAACTTGTTCCTAAAGACCCACTTGGTGCTAATAATGGACTTTCCTTTAGGACAAGGGACAAGGTCCCGAACCTCATTTCTTTTCAATTGATTTAGTTCATCTTGCATAACAAAAGTCAAACATTCATCAATTATTGCTTCCTTTATGGTTTTAGGCTCAATTTGTGAAACGAAACCGGTAAAACCACAAAACATTCATCAATTAGTGCGACACCATTGGAAACAACTTGCGGTTGAAACCGCCTGTTGACCACGACATCCCACACGTCCATGTCAACCGATTGGATATGAACGAATTAGGCCAATTTTAACGAAAGAACTTAGATCATAATCAATTTCCATTCTAACAATTAATCAATTCGTGCATATACAATTATCAAAATAAAAGAGGATAAGGAAGAGAGAGGACACTGATGTTTTTATAGTAGTTTGCTCTTATCGTCCTCGCTTTGAGCTTCGTCTTCTCTTCTTGTTGGAAAACGCCTCCACCAAGGACTTCCACTAATAGTAACAATGTTGAATTTACATTGTGTTTACAAGAGTTCTTGAAAATATCCTAGTTCTTCAACCGCTATGTAACATTTGTAACAAAAAATTCCTTTTATCTTGATGTATCTTAACAAACTAAATTATTTTTAAAAAAATTGATTTTATTACGATAAACAAACACAAAATATATTAAGATTTTTTTTTATTTTTTTAAAAAAATCAATAAATTATTGAATTTCAATATTATTTTTATTTTAATTCATAACAAACAAACCCTACGGGGTTTGCTATAAATTAAAAAAAAACTCTAAAGAGCATTGTACTTGTTTGTTATAATTTTTTTTTAAATCAGGTTCAATGAAAAAAATTTAAAAGCGTCTTTAAATAAAAAGGGATTAAAGTAACTTTTAATAAATATGAGAGAGAGAGAGAGAGAGAGAGAGAGAGAGAGAGATAGAGAGAGAGAGAGAGAGAATAAGTATAAAAAAATAAGATAATTTTGTAGCCAAAAATCAATTTTATATAGTTGTATCCAAACAAATATTTTTTCCACATAAGTGATTGTTGTTATGCTTTTTCAAAAAATCTCCAAATAATAATCTCTAAATGATTGAATAACAAAATATATTTTTATTCTATTAAAAGCAAACCATATATCAATTTACATTTATTAAAAATAAGTTTTACGATGTTCATGTGCTTTTTCTTTATGAGCAAAGAGCAAAATGACATAAAAAAGAATAGTGTCCAACTAGGTTGGAACCATACTCTCCTATGCTGCCAATTGCTCATATATATTTTTTTTTTTAAAAGAAAAAATTACATAAAAACTGAGGAGACATAAAACCAGACCCAGTCAACAACCCTAACGGGCAAAAAAAAACGATCCATAAAGTGGGTCCAACCCTAAACAATTCTAATTAAGCGCGGATCTAAAGTTTGGTGAATGAATCGGTCGTCAACACGAATCATATCACATACCATCAACTCCCAGCAACAACGACAACAAACATTGACAAATCTTTCGAGTCTATACAGTCTCATGTCAATTAACAAGATGACTGGGATATCCGAGAATGACGTATGAATCGTCTGCCAACACAAAGAGAATCCATGATCCATCAATTCCCTGTAAAACAACATCAAGTAGTAATCGCCTTTTTGAGCCAAACCATCCATGAACACAACGTTGTGTTCCAAAAAGAATCAACACAAGCCAGAACTAGTTTTCTTAACAGTAACCAAACAATCCAAATTCATTCAAAAATGATTGAGACTGATTGAAGACCTTCCCCAATTTCTCCGTGCAGTTGATGTAAACCCAAAAAATTTGTAACCTGCAGATCTCATCAGACCTGAGTTAAAATCAGAGAACAAAGCAAGATGAGCAACACAAAAACAAGGAACAAATCAAGATGAGCAACACAACAACAATCAGACAAAACCGATAAAAGTCATTAAAAGGTCTAATGTCACATTTTTCATATACAACATCAATTCACCACCACCGTGAGGGAAGTGGAATTTTGACCCAAATCTGCAACCACCAATGTAACCGGCGCGAAGGACGGTAATGGAGGTCGAAGAACAAGAATGTACCACTACCATTGACTACGGCAATGGAAGAAACATACCCCCCCCCCCCCCCCCGAAGGAGTTTGGTGATGATGCAGCCGTGGAGGCTGATCACATCACCAATATTGAGGCTACGTGGTGGTCAGTAGATTTGGTGGAAGGATTGTGATGGTGGTAGTGCAAAGGTCAATGAGAGGGTTCTGTTCAACATGTGCTTTTATCTCATAGTCTATTTCATGCAATATAACTACCTTCCTATGGTTTTTTCTTTTTGAGAGGGTTCTGTTCAACATGTGCTTTTATCTCATAGTCTATTTCATGCAATATAACTACCTTCCTATGGTTTTTTCTTTTTTGGATGCAATAGAACTACCTTCCTATGTATTTATTTTTAAGCTAATCCAATGAAAAAACGATAATTATATACATATTTAGTCTAAAAATATATTCATAAATATAAATTTTAATAAAAAAATATTAATAAATACATTTTACTTATCAATAAAATAACAAATATGGTTGAGACAATTATCGATGATACTAACAAAACACTGAAAAAATATTTTCACTATGAAAATAAAAATTCAATTTTATTACTGAATCAAGAGTGAGGAAGATATCATGGAGCCGCTGGATAAAAAAAACATTCAATTATATATGATTGATAATAACAAAATAACATAACTTCATTCTTAAAAATAAAAATAAAAACATAACTTCAACTAAGTTACAAAATATTTATTACTAGACATATACCTACTTTTAAAAAAATTACACATTTTTATGATTATTTCTTTTCTAAAAATAATTTTCCTTTGTTTTTTATTTATCTTTTTTTAATCAAAAGAAAAATTATATTAAATGAAATGGAATAGATAAAGAGATTGAGGGCATTAGACCTGATTCTAGTACAACTCAAAACGGGCAGGCAACATAATAAATCAGACCAAGTGAATCGAGCCTAATCTATCCTGAAAAAAATCACTTATCACGACGGAACCCATCGAACCCAAATACGAGAGCGAAACCAAGTCATACAAAAAAAATATAAAAAGTGAACCTTTGCGGAAAAAAAATTAATATGGATTGACCGTCAACATGGTATCAAAATCCAAGTGGAAACAACTCCCTGAACAAATCAGCAAGCATAAAAGCTCTTTCGAGCTTCTAGAACCAGAGTGTAAGCAAACAATTTACTAGACACAATGAAACCTGCAAATCTCAACATATTTAAAAACAACAGAGAATCAAATATGTCAGACATCCATGTCATATTATAAAATAATATTTTTTATTGTTGTAGATTATTAATTATTATATCTTTTAAAAATATTACTATAAAAAACATTGAAAAAATTATAAATGAGTTACTAAATAATTTAGTTGTACAACTCATACACGTGACTCATAACGATATCTTTATCTATTATGAAATCATTAATATTTTTACATATTTTTAGTTTTTTTGTTGTGGTCGGGGTTCGAACCCGAGACCTTGCATATATTTTTAGTTTACCACTTCATAATATATAATAACAAATATTTCAATGATTTTATCATGGAAAAATTACTCTTTAAAAAAAATCATGGCAAATTACACTAACCTCCCTTAAGGTCTTCTTAAATAACACAAACACTCACAATCTATTTTTTAACTAAACACTGATATCTTTTTTTATATTTTTATCAATTTGTCAAACACTTCCCTTATAATATAACATGGTTTAAACTTTGTAAATTCAATTTTTTTTGCGATTAATTTATTCATATGAGTATGAACTCGCTTAATTTTCGACCATTTTTTCTTTCCATTTTTCACTTAGGTGATTTACCAAACTTATTGTTCTTCATTCAAGATGGTTTAATTTTTTAAACTCATATGTAATAAAACGGATATATAGAAGATTATATCGTTTTCATTGATCAACCACAATGTCCATCCACCAAAATTATTCTCATTTCTATATTCTCTTTTGATCTCTAATATTTTTCCATTGCAAGAAAAAAACCTCATTTAACTTAATTGTGAAAAGAGAAAACAGATACAAACAACCCAAAATGAGTGAAATTAAATTGTATAATTATAAAGTTATTCAAATGGATAAAATGATGGGAGATGAATGTGTTTAGAAAATTAGAAAAGGGTTTTTGTGATATTTAAGAAAATCTTAAGGGAAGTCATTGTAATTTGCCATTTTATCATTAGCATCGATTTTATCACTAGTTTAGTTTTATTTTTTTAATTCATATAGCGTTGCAATGCGCTTTGATGCATAATCCTCCTCTTCGTATTAGCCCGTGCGAAGCACGGACCCATGCTTAGCATGGGTTTGTTGCTAATTTTAAATGAATTTTAATAGTTTTTTTAAGGATAGAATTTTAGTAATTGAGTAGCGACAAATAGTTGTGGCGTGGGGCTCGATGTCTGTCTATCTATGAATCTTAGGAAACTCATAGCACACTCTCTCTAAGCTTACTTAGTAGTTCTACAAACGGGCAGCCCTAATCTACGTTTACCTTACTAAGGGTTTCAAGAGAACGGTCTTACTAAGTTATAATCTTAAATCGGACAGTTAGATGCTTCTTTCCCTAATTACTAACCAGTTAAATCCTAGCTTCATTAATGCACCACACGACCCAATGGGTTCTAACCACTGGATACCTACGTTTAGGGTCAACAATTCCTATGGTATCTTTGGCTAATTAATAATTACTTACTTCCAAGATAGATAGTTAACGGTAAAAGGATATAAATATCAAGATATAAGCATCTAGTTAGTGAAAACAATATTAGGTTCTGTTACAACCTAAGTACCTAATCTGGGGTTGCACCTCTCACAGAAATAAAGACTATAATCTAATAAAACTCTATAGTGGACAAAAGCATAAATAAAATAAATAAACGACAAATTAAATTAAATAAATATCCAACAAAAACATACAGAAGTTCATCTTAGAACTCTAACTTAAAAATATTTAGTTACACATGGTAACTAAAAACAAGATATAAAAGATAAAAACATACCTTAGAAAATCAAGGAGAAGATAGAAACTCTCTTTAAGCTCCAAAGTTGCATTCCTCTTGAACTGCTCCAGTTCTAAACGAGAAATTCTGAATGAGGAAGGCTGGTATTTATAGTGAGAGTTTTTACCTGAGTTTGGGCTAAAAGTGCAGGCTTTACCCATTTCGGAAGCAGGAAAACACAGTTGCGCCCCGAATTTTTGCGTGCACGAGGCACATTGCAAATTCACGGGGCAGATAGTGCAAATAATTTGCATGCATGGGGGCATTGTAGATTACCTAGGTGCATGGAATTTATTTTCATGCCATAGGCGCATTCTGCCTTTCTTCCGAGCCCAATTCTCCGATTTTCGTCGTTTTTAGGTCTTCGTCTTCAAATAACTTGCCTCGGGACTTTGGGAACAGAATTCCTCCCACTTGTAAGTCTTCTTAGGCCTCTTGAATCTTCGTTCCTTGTCTCTTGAATCTTCACAATTCTTCGGTTGTTCTTGATTTGCCTATTTGCATGATTTCTTCGTTAATTACTTCAAAAAATCCCTCAAATTGCTATGTTTCGGGAAAACTAGAATTACAGACTCGAATATAAAAAACATTACAAAAGACCCAAAATCATAGGCAAACGTTCTAATACTCCTCCTTTTTGCTGCTATTTCCTACTAAAAACTATTGAAAAACATGCTAAGAATAACGTAAGATGACATGTCATCACCTACCAGTAACCACCACTTATTACGGTGAAAACTACCATGTTATATCATTTTCTATCCTAAACGGCATGCTTGATAGTTCATATGCTAAAGCATAAAATGGGAAGAAAAATAAATATAAATGATAACTTGAATGTAGAAAGGATGAAATTGGAAGCAAATGAACTCTGGTGAAACGCTAGAAACTTGAAAGAAGAAACTTCTAGAACTGGCAGAAGTAGATAAAATAGTCACAAGGAAGGGGAAGGGGGGATTGAATTGTGACCCTTTAAAAATTATCCTGTAACTTAAAAAATTAATTCTCAAGTTGAAACATGAAATTTTTATGTTAGCAGACAGTCTTCAGAACGTTCTGAAGTGTTAGTGTAAAAACAGTTTAATATATTGAAAGTGTTTGTATGTGTTGTGTTTACTGAAAATAAAGATTAAAGGGGAGAGAGAAAGAACACATAGAAATTTATAGTGGTTCACCCAATGTGGGTTAGTCCACTTCTCACAATCTTATGAGATTTTCCACTAAGATGTTTGAGATAACCTCTCAAATCCTGCATCGTACAAACTTGTTCACCTGAACAATTACAACTTTGTATTCTCTAAGCCTCAGCAGGCTTACACCTTTCTTGCTAAGTTACCTACTTAAACTTTACATCTTTCTGCTCAAACTAACACTTTAGTACCCCTAAAGCTAGATGAGACTTTACAATTTGTCTAAGAGTTTGAATGATTGAAATCAGACAAAAGAAGAAAGAAGAAAGGAGTTTATCTTTAAGAAATATAAGAGAGAACTGATTTACACTTTTAAAGACTTCTTGGAATCTTTGTGATGATCAATTTTTGCTAAAGCTTCAAAACACTCTTATGTTGTTTTTCTTGTATGCTTTTCAAAAATGCAAGTAATGTTGAGGCCTTGATCTCTATTTATAGAGTTCTTGAGCTCTTGTAGCCGTTGGAGGGTGACAAATGATCTTCTGCCACGTGTCCTGAGCCCCACTAGCTTTTACTTGAAAATTTGGGTGAACATTCTAACCATCAGAATGTTGATGTTCATCATGTTCTTCATCTGGGTTCTTAATTTATGAATTTATGATGAGTTTTTAGGTTTGTACAATGCATTTTATATGATTTTTTGGGCAATATCTATATGTAGTAACTTTTCCATATGCATCAGAATGTTGTTGGATAAAGTTGTTCTAGATCTGCATTGGGTTGTGTGCAGGAAAGAGAGTAGTGGATCTACAACTTCAGGCTCATGCTTCTAGAATATTTTGCTTGATAATTATAACGCCCTAGTTATCGATTATTTTATTTCAATTGATTTTAGTAAGTTTATGTGATTTTAAATAATTATGTTTATTTTATGGTGTGTTATATTTTATTATATGATTGTTTTGAATTATTTAATTAAAATAGGTGAGAATTATAATTATTAGAAGGTTGGGGATTAAAATGAATTATTTAATAATTTAATAGGAGTTAATTGGAATTAAGGAGAAGTTAATAGGTATTAATAAGGGAAGAAAGAGTCAGAATCAATTTTCACGTAGAAACAGTGAGAAAACAAGAAAAGGGGGAAAAACCTAGAAGAAGAGAGAAGAAGCAAGAGGAGAGAAGAACGCTGCTTTTAATTCAGGAAGATAATCTAAGGTAAGGGTGAGACTAACTCTCAACGTTAGGTTTTATAATTCGTTGATGAATGTAGGGTTGTTAGGGTTGATGAATTGAATTAGGTTAATGATGAATTGATGTTAATAACTTGATTAATTCATGTAATTGTTGTTGTTTAATGCTGTTCTGATGTTAGAATGCATAGGGATGATGAAATTCATCAAAATTGAGCCTTTGGGTGTTGAATTTGGGGTTTAGGGTTGAAAAGTAGAAGTCTGTTCGTACAGTTCATAGTTCTGTCAATCGCCACTCGCAACGGCGAGTAAACCCACTCGCCAGGCGAGCAGTGCCTGTGTAACTCGCCACAGCGAGCAGACCCACTCGCCAGGCGAGCAATGAAACACCCGTAGCTCGCCACAGCGAGCAGATGCACTCGCCACGGCGAGTTGCTTAATTAAAAAGTGGTTAATTGTCTTAATGAGGTTTTTGGGTGAATTTTTATATCAATTTGAGTGCCTTAATATGTTTAGGGATGAATGGCACCTTTTTACAGAATTAAATTTGGGTTTTGGGAACATAAAAATGAAGATTTAGGTGAAAAATGTCAAAAACGCCGAGAGCAACCACTTTTGCTCGCATTAAGCTCGCCCCCAACTCGCCACAGCGAGGAGCTCAATTTTGTGAACTCGCCACGGCGAGTAAGGTAGCTCGCCACGGCGAGTAATGCTGTAGGTTACCTAGGTTGTTGAATTTTGTTGTGTGGCTTTGTTGTGCCCTTTGTTGTGTCCTATCAATTGAGTTGGAGTCTTATGCCATAGCTGATTATGCATATAGTAGTTGTTGTTGCTGTCGTTGGGTTGTATGTAGATATACACCATTGAGTCCATTTCATACTCATACCACTGTTGAGGGCTTATGCCCTGGAGTGTTTACACTCAATCGTTGAGGGCTTATGCCCTGGAATGTTATTTCATTCAACCGTTGGGGGCTCATGCCCCGGAATGCTTAGCATTCAACGCGCGTAAAATGGTACCACATGCATTTGCATTAGTTGCATTGTTGTTGTCGTTGTAGTTGTTGTAGTTGTTGTCGTTGTTGTTGTTGTTGGTTGAGTTGTCGGTGCCGTTGTTGACCATGTTGTTGAATTGTTCAAATTATAAATGATAATTGATTATTCATTATATTGTTGTTGTTGAGTTTAATTGATGAATTATGTTATCTATTGTTGTTTGTGAATCTCACCCCTTCTGCTGGAATTGCCGCCTTGTGGGCAAGTGCAGGTAATGAAGATTAGTAGAGATGTCGGCTCAAGTGTCTTAGGGCTCTGATACGTAACGGGACGGGAATTTGTTGCTTGTTTTCTCTTTCCTTACGTATTAATTTTGATTTATGAAACTTTTGATGAGGCCTGCGTGCCAAAGATTATTTAGTTGCTTTAAAATAATTCCGCTGCGAAGTTTTGAAGTTAATTATTATTGACTATTTTATTGGAGAATATTTATTCATCCGTTAATTTGGAGATTTTTATTTGAACGAAAATGTAGCATTCCATTTTTGGTGAAAAACTCTGATTTAATTTGTTAATTAATACTGTTGGTTTATGAACAACCTTCTGAACTCTGTCAGATCGTGCTGATCAACTCACTAAGCAACATTCTGATATAACTTTTTGAACTTCAGAATTAGTTCATGAATTTAATGTTCTTTGATTTCTTGTATCTTGGTGTGATTTAAACCTTGTTCCTGTCTTAGTAAAACACTCAAGAGCACAAGTTAAATACTAAGAAATTAATCAAAGTCCATTAAATCTTTAAAATTAATTAGGGATTTTGCCTCAACACTGGCGAGTTAAAACAAAATGGAATGGGAAAAATTTGAAGAGAGGGTAAAAGTGTTCTTGAGTTAACTCTCAACCCCTTTTATACACTTGTCAAAACGTTTGGAAACCTAGAACGTTCATCGAGTGTAGTGCTTCGCATGGGAACCCACTCCAAAACAAGGTTATCGCGAGCCAGGTCATTTTTCCGGAGCCTTATCACGAGCCAGATCATTTTTCCAAAACAAAGATTCCTTACGAGCATATTAAGGCAATTGATCCCATGCAAATATAGTTCGTAAAGATACTTAGCGTCTCTAAACTACAAGTTTCATACGAGCATTATGTTCCATGTAACACCCCGTTTTCCCAACATTAAAATTTCTTGATTTAAATCAGAGTATCGCATGAACGGAATGCTACATTCCTTAATATATATCAAAAACAACGGAATAAATAATAATTTATTCTAATCAAAATCATTTAAACTTCGCAGCGGATAAAATTCAAATTAACATAATGGTTCTGGCTCGCAGGCCTAATAAAAAAATCTAACATAATTCAAAACTACTCTTATTCATGTCAGTTCAAGGTAATACGTAAGGAATAGAAAATACGTAAAAGTCCCCATCCCGTTACGTATCAGAGCACCTAAGGACACAGTGAGGGTAGCCACTCACAACAGCAACAGCAACTAAAGCGTAAATACCTGCACTTGCCCACGAGGCGGCAATTCCAACAGAAGGGGTGAGATTCACAAAACAAAAACATTAAACATATAATTCACAATTATATTTAACAACATAACTTCATTTTCATAATATCACAACAACAGTCAAGTAACAACTTAATCATAATCAACTTCATAAATCCACATCATAATCAACATCTTAGATCACATCATACTAAGCATCTCAAATCATCATCATAATAAACATCTTAAATCAACATCTTAATAAACATCTTAATCAACAATCTTAGTTCGACTTGACAATGCGACCTCGACTCGACAATGCAACTTAGACTCAACAATGCAACTTAGTCATCTTAATCATGCATGTGGTACCATATTGAGTATAAATATACTCCTAGGGCATAAGCCCTCGTCGCTATTGAGTATAAAAATACTCCTAGAGCATAAGCTCTCGTCGCTATTGAGCATAAGAATACTCCTAGGGCATAAGCCCTCGTCGCTATTTGAGCAAAAGCTCCTAGGGCATGAGCCCTCGTCTCTGGATGCATATGCATAGACTCAACTTCTTAACTCTTAGACATCTCAAATGAACTCCAATAGTTTGGACCATAACATCATAAATCTTTGACGACACATGCAGTTTTTATTTATTAATAACACAGCAACATGGCAGCAACGAATCATCACAAGCATTCACATACATCATCTCTTATAATTCAAAGAAGCATATACTAATGTATGGGTCACTATAACTAATCAACATCAACTAGCAGCTCCACGGGTTGTCTTAATATTTCAGTACTTAATCTAGTCCAGGGTTAATCTCATAATCAATTGTGCGACAAGAGTCGCATTAATCCAAAAGGTAGTCTGATACAGGACTACTCGCTATGGCGAGTGGGAACCCTCGCCTCGCGAACCATCAGGGGTAACTCGCTGTGGCGAGTTGGGTTGCTCGCCTCGCGAGCTGGTGAAGAGCACTCGCCGTGGCGAGTTGACTGCTCGTTGTGGCGAGCTGCGACAGAACAGATACGAGATTACGAGGGTTTTCACCCAAAACCCCAAATTTCATCCTAAACCTTCCAAATTTTGACTATAATGATGTACAAGGGCTATTCTATGGTCTGTAAACAGTTTCCTACGTCAACGGTACAATTTCTCATCATCTAATCATCAATTCATCACTTTTTAACCTAATTCTTAGTTCTTAAATTCTCATGAACAATCCCTAAACATGTTAACTACAATCATGAATCATAAGCTTAATGAATTGAAATGCTAGGCTCACCCTTACCTTAGAAAATTGAGCAGCAGCCTCTCTTGTTCTTCTATCTTGTTTTCTCCCTTTTTCTCCCAAAAGCTGAATTGTACGTACTGTACAATTCTAAACCTAATTTTCCTTTTTAAACCACTTCTATTCTGTTTTATCTTATTTCATCTAATCCCTCATAATTCTACCTAATTCGAAAATAGCCCCACAACTCAATATTTATTTTATTTTCAACCCTTATTCTATTAAATAATAAAATAAACCACCTAATACGATCACAACATAGCAGATAAATCACATAAATCATGTAAATATATTCTAACTTGGCAAATTAATTAAATAATCGAGACGGGCGTTACATTCCACACGACCTCACACCCCCTTTTCTTGCTATCACAAGGTTTATCCTCGCATAAACGTTTTCGCTCGATGTCATCACTCTTATCCAAGAGCAACACCTTAGAGGGCTACTGTTCTGGACCGACCAAATGGCTAGGCTCGTCGTAAATATCGTCTCAATAAAAATAGATCCAGCATAACATTGGGTCATCAACTAATCTGACATCCCATCCCTGCGAGGGGGGCGCTCACAGCAATCTAGAAGACTAATTCAAATAGAATTGTAACGTCACCCGAATTGACCTAAAACTTTTCTCGACGATTACGAATCCTGCAAATCGATAACCGTCGAGCGCCATAGTGTGCCGCTAACAACGGCTCATGCGCCTCCTCATCATATAAGGGGAGTTTTCACTGTTCACAAATGTACTATTCATTTCAACCCTAAAAGCCCCATTTTTTGCTCTCTACTAACTTAGGGGAGTGTCTGCATTTACACATACACCTCCCGCCATTCTAGAGCTTACAATTCAAAAATGCCACACCGTACGGCATTCATCTGATCAAGTTAGATCATATATATCAATATTGATATTTTATATTTAAATACAAAGTATTTATATTAATAAAGGTTGTGTTTAAAAACTGTATCTAATAACTAAAAAAAACTTATATTAAGGACAATTTTATTCCTCAAAGGATGCTTATAAATTAAAATTAGGGACGACGGGGTATATTTATTTTATTATTTGATTTATAAACTTTATAGTTATTATTTTATAGATTTGGTTGTACAAAACGAAGTGAAACCCAAAAAACAAGAAAATACCAAACCCTAAGTGGTAGATGACCTCAGGAGGAGGGTGATTACAAACAATAGTTGACATAGTAAAAGAAGAACATCTCATTTTTGCTAGTATATCAATGTGTTTGTATTTGAAAACTTAATTGTTAAGAATTAAGTTTTTTGACAAAGTTAAGAATTAAGTTTTGTCAACAAAAAAAAAGTTAAGAATTAAGAAAAGGAATTTAATTCAAGTTTTTTCATTTCCTCAATATTTTTCACCTTTAATAAATTTAAATTCTTATTTGATTTTGAAACTTTATAATTTTTTTTATAGGTTTGGAAAAATAATAGTTAAGAAATAGGAAAAATAATTAAATTCAAGTTTTGTTCTTTACTCAATATTTTACCTTTCATATGTCATAGGTTTGGAAACTTCATAGTTAAGAAATAAGAAAAAGAATTTAATTCCAGTTTTGTTCTTTACCAGCATTTTACTTTTCATATCATGTGCAAATTTACACATGTTAAGTAGACGTCTTCCAAATTTTAACTTTTTTATTCTGAAAAAAAGGCGATCTCTTGACCCAAAAAAAAAACAAGGGGATCTCTTTCTCCCATATTATAAGAACATTTTTCATTTTTACTTTGTCACTTAATTAATGTAAGACTCTTTTTCAAAATTTTACATTCATTATTAATTTTTAAAAATATTCACATCAATTTATCATTTGAAAACGTAAATTATATTTAAACAACTATCCAATTGATCATAGGTAATTATATTTAAACAATACAAAATTGTTAACTTACATACTACTGTATAAAAATACGCAATAAACATGTGTTAGTTTGATTGAAAAAGAAATAAATTATTATTAAAATGACAACCGTACAAAAATACGATGTTAAACAACTTCTTTTTATTTTTTGCAGGATGTTAAAGAACTTTTAGTTTGTCAATAACACTTTTTATAACCTTCTTTTAATTCTAAAAATAACTTCTTCTTTTTTAAATAAACGATATTTTTTTATTCAAATTGATATAGTACAACAATATAATACAAATTAAAAATCGTTAAAAATAAAAGGAATGAATTTGCAAACAAATTCACAACATCTATGGTTGTGTTTGGTAACACAAATAAGTTAGTTTATAGCTTGTTGGATTAGCTTATAAGCTCGTTGGATGAAAACATGACTTGTTTGGTAACAAGCTTTTCTCATGAGTTTATAGCTTTTTGTGAAAAGCTATTTTAAGTAGCTTTTTAGCTTATAGCTGGTAGCTTTTTATATTTTCTTCCATTTTTAACCTCATTAATTTAATTTTATTATATTTTTAATAAAAAAACAACCCACAATCATATATAACTACCCACTTTTAGTGAGAAAAAAAAACATAACTACCCACTTTTTATATTTATGTGCAACCAGCATGTTGAACGTTATTATTACCTCGCTCTATTTTCCTTATTAGCTCATGTTGTAGTTTTTTATATTTTTCTTAATACTTTGCTCTTAATTCATGCAGTATAATTATAATTTAAAATAAAATATACAATAAATAGTGAAGCAAATGTTTAATAAAAATAATGTTAATTGAATTCATAAAACACATTTATCATTTTCGGGATGAAAAGTAATTTGAAATAAATTTAAATATTTAAAAAGAAATAAATTAAGTAATTTTTTTATGTATATATTTTATAAAAAATAATAATGTCCTTTTATGTCATTTTATACTTATTAGTCACTTCAACAACTAATTTTACCAAACACATTATTTTTAATAAGCGAGTTTTTCAGCTATAAACTATCAGCTATCAGTCATCAACTGTAAGCTAGTTTTTCAGCTATCAACTAGCTTATAGCTTCTTTTTACCAAGCAGAGCCTATGTTAATAGCATAAAACAAAAATATATATATACCTACAAATAGATTATATTCAATTCTACATAATATTCATGTTTTTAGATCTGAAACATTGATAACATCAAAGTCATCGATTGAATTTGTAGTTAATAAAAACCAATATTTCAATATAAATCTAATAAACACTATGCTAAAATTGTGTTAAGACAATAAATCATAAAAGCAAACAAAGAATACCGAAAATTCATAAAAAGTTTATTTTTATATGGTGTCTTAATCATTGAAAGTGACATTTTCAAGAAACTGGCCCACACTTTAGTTGCCCTTTATACAATAACATTAATAAAAAGAATCTTATATAGCCACCTGTGTTAAAGCAGTAACAAAAATAAATAAAACTTTATTTTGAGAGGTCAAAAATCATTAAATAATAGTTAAATCATTCACACAATTTAATAAATAAATAAATAAAATAATATTTGTTGGACATATCTCTAGCAATCATCACCCGAATAATTCCAAACGAAACAGCGGGCTTATTCCAATACCAAACCATCAATTATATTACAACTCTCCTAACTTATGCTTTTATAAAACCCTTCACAATTTCATTCATACACATCAATTCTCATTTTTATTTTCTTCACATCAATTCTAAAAAATTATCATCAACATCATGTTGGGAAAGAGATCCCAACACTTGATCCGAAAATTTTCAGAACTATTAGTTTTTGGTGAAAGTACAACCGGGCTATTCGACACAATCGGAAGTCCGAGAAGTCCGTTTGAATTAAGCTCAAAGATTCAATCACCAAAAGGATTAAAAAGCTATGAATTTGGTGGTGTTGGTCTTGGAATTGTGGTAGCTCTTGATAAATCTGATAAGGATTTTGTCGGGTACGAGGTTATTCCAAAACATATTTGTACATCAAAGACGAATCCTTCAGGAGAACCAATCACGGTCCCAATTCAAAATCATCAACATCAAAATGGGAATTTTGCAAATGAGATTCCTGTTGGAAGTCCAGAAGATTACACTTATGTGACTTATCATGATGAATCAAATAAACCTATCACTAAGGTTTTTTATGATGGCGGTGAAGAAAGTGGAATTTTGAGACATGATTGTTATACCTCAAAAAACATCAACAACAAAAACAACGTTGGTGTTTTCAAAAGATCCCCACCAACACAAACTTTAGCTCAAGCTGAACCATCATATCCAACCTTGGATTTTCTCAATTCATGTCATTTGTGCCAAAAGAATCTCCATGGCAAAGACATATTCATGTACAGGTACTACCCAAATCTAAAATAAAATTTGTTCACAACTTTTCGCGTCTCAAAAATTTAGCGACGAAAGTAGAGACAAATTTTATATCGTCTCTAATTTTTCGTCGCTAATTAAAATTTAGAGACGAAAATTTGTCAAATTTTTTTGATCAATTTTTTGTTTAGATATATGACTAATTGGTAATTTTAATTTTGGTGTGTAGAGGGGAGATAGCATTTTGTAGCAATGAGTGTCGTTCAAAGCAAATAATGATGGATGAGAGGAAAGAGAAGTGTAGATCATCAATGGAGTTATCAAGTTCTCCATACACAAAGGACCAAATGTTTTCAACTGGGATTATGGCACTTTAGAGATTAATACTTTATCATATGATATGATTTATATCATATGATAATTTAAGGCTATATTTACATAATTAAGATAAGATACTTTGGTTGAAACCAAAAGGAATTTTGATCGGAAAAAATACAGAGATTTTGAATTGGTGAAACATAGTAATAAATTTTTTCTTCTTTTTCCCATTTTTGTTTGGGAATTTTCTGTTGCAGAGAACTATAAAGTTGGGATCTCAATTGCACAGATTTTTGGTTGTTCTGTTCCTGAGTTCTGTCTAAGACATGAACTTGTTCAATCAGATATTTTATGAATTAGATTTTACTGTTTATTTTGTTTGTTGTTGTTTTTCTTTTCAATTGAACGAAACATACACATTAAAAAAGATAATAGAATAATCCATTAAAATTAGTCCATAAACAAACTCACTTTGTTTGTCTTGGTTGTGTTGGTTTAAGACCTTAAATTGTGTCCATTTTTTTTAAGGAAAATTGTGTTCCATTTGACATTTCATATTAGATCTTCTAATGTCAATTTCGGTAAAATAGTTGTGGGTTTTATAACTTTCAACATAAAAAATCATAACAAATTATCCTATGTGACTTACCACCTTATCGGTTGTAAAAAACTGATGAGATGGTAAGTCACAAGAGATGATTTTTCAACATTTTTTTATGGTTTTGAGTCATTTTAGATATCTAATGATAAATGGCGCACATAAGAAAAAAGAATGATAAAAAAACGATCTATTATAATTAAATAGCATAAAGGATCATTGAATTAATTTACCTATTTTTTTTATATAGGTTAAGAAAGGGATGGTACTAAAAGACCAAAATAAAATATATTACCAACCAAAAAATAAGACTTTCCATCATAAGATGCACCGAAAGACTTGTTAAGAGAACAAAGTTATATTACAAAGAAAACCAAAGCAACAAAAGAGAAGAATCAACTAAATTACAATAACTAAACAAGAAATAGGACTAAGCCTTAAAAAATGATAGTCAAAATTAAAAGCAACATATTTTGATTTTAACCATCAAATGGACTTAAACTTAACTTGTTCAGTTAAATATTGTAAATGTCCCTACTTGTGCTGAACAATACGTCTATTTTGCTCTTTCCAAATGACTCAAAACCATATATATCCAAATAATATTAAGTCAAACAAACATTTTTTTTTAATAACCCACTAACCCACAAAACTGCACTAAATGATCCAATACATTTCCATGAGATGTCTTTGAGAAGTGTAGCCAGCTTGAAACAAGAGATCAAATTCTTCCATAAAAATCACAGTTAACAATAAGTGATCCATGTCTTATGTTCAACCGCATCTTGCTGAACAATTTTGATCATTTTAAGCAAGAATATGTCACCTTACCAAGTCATCCTTAGTTGGAACAAGTTTAAGTAACAACTGCCAAACAAATATATATTTGTTTTAAGCGGAATCACTTTTAACCATAAGAACTGATTATTTACCAAATGAATGTTGTCTTCCACCACAGTCAAATTATTATAAGCACTTTTGGCAATATAACATTTACAGGGATGTAACTTCCAAACCTAACGGTCCCACGCCTCAACCTGGAAAACAATTGAATTTAAATGTTCAACACACTCCCCCACCAACTCCTCCTCTCAAGCAAACAATCTACTCCGCCATTTCCATGTCTCACCATTCACTCTCCAACCTAAAAAATTCATCTCAGATACGGTCGGCAAATTTATCTTCCACCAACTCATAAATCCTTTTAAATCTAACATTAAAAAAAGATGAACTGAGCCACATATCCCTCCAAAACAAGGTAGATAAGCCATCACCCACCTCACGATCAATATTTTCGATCAACCAACCTCCATCTACCAATCTAACTCCCTCTCTAATCTTGTTCACTGTATGCCACACTACTAATATCATACCTCCCCAAAACACAACCACCCTCCTTCGTTATTATATTAAGTCTCCAACACCTTATACCTTAAACTCTACCTCTCCTCCAACACCACTAACCAAATAAAGCTAAATTAAAATTCTTAAGCCTCCAAACCACCATCTTCTTTTTTCAAATAGATCCCCCCCCCCCCCCCCCCCCCCCCCAAAAAAAAAACAAACAAATTAAATATAGATTCAAGGAAAGAAATGATATATGAGGGAGCCTTGAAGAAGGAAGAAAATTAGACCGGTATAGAGCACACAACAGACTTAAATTAATTTTCCAAGGATTACCACCAGTAGGCAGCCCCAAGTAAAAAAAGAAGGTGCCTGTGTTTTCAGTTCATAAACAATGCATCCTTTCATGCAACCACAAATCAAAGACATTAAAATAAAACAAGATACTCTTAAAAAAAATTCAATTTTAGTCCATAAATGGCTTCAAATAGAATTAAAACAAATTTTAAAGCTCAAACAATAGCCCAACTTTTAAAATCTGTAACGCCCTATTTCTATTAAAGCGATAAAATACGCGAATATAATAAATATTCAAGAAATAGACGCTACGTCTTCAACCAATTTCAAAACAACGTGCATGCATATATATATATATATATATATATATATATATAAGTTCTCAACAGTCGCAGCGGACATAAATCATACATCACATAATTCAACATGTCCACATAAAAATCTCCAAATCCCAACATATGGGCCATAACCAACAACATAAGTTAAATCAATAAGTAAAACGACCACGTCCTAATCAGAGCCTAAATCTAGACTCGACAGAAAAGTAGAGGAAGCATCCGCTATCCTCGAATCAACTCACCAAGCAAGCAAAACTATTCTTGCACTTCGTCTACCCGTCCATACAGAAAGGCAGGCGGTCAAAACTACTGGGGGTTAGCTTCACATCAATAATATTCAATAATAATAATAACAAACAGTTGAAATGAACATCATTAATGAAATCTCAATTAACAATGCTATGTTCAACGGCTATAAGTATACAACTTCTACCAATTGCATTCAATCAAGTATGTATACTAACTCAACATCAACAACAATTCAACAATCATCAACTTCACACAATTTCTCACAAATCAATTAAAGGAGAAAATTCATCAATCCATGATAATCATCATATTCAACATCTAGCAATCATTCATGTATCCTCAAATGTTCATACAAAACCATTTACAAAAGGTTTCCTAGATAATCGGTCTTAAGGATTAAATTTGACGAAGTTCGTCTATGGTTAAGCAAAACAATAATCATATACTTTTCAAAGTAAATGGACTCATGCAAATTCATGCTATGCGCCTAGACTCAACTTCTATATGCATGTGGTACCAATCTCCTCAAGGTCGTCACCTTATGATGCAACAAACACATCAAAGTTAACAGCTATAATCAACGGCTATATGGATATCAACATCTGACTCGACATATGATGAATGAACATATGACTCAATCAACCATGCATATGTTCTCAACAAATCAACGGCTATGTTCAACGGCTATATTCAACGGCTATAAGCATACAACTTCTACCAATTGCATTCAATCAAGTATGTATACTAACTCAACATCAACAACAATTCAACAATCATCAACTTCACACAATTTCTCACAAATCAATTAAAGGAGAAATTTCACCAATCCATGATAATCATCATATTCAACACCTAGCAATCATTCACGTATCCTCAAATGTTCATACAAAACCATTTACAAAAGGTTTCCGAGATAATCGGTCTTAAGGATTAAATTTGACGAAGTTCGTCTATGGTTAAGCAAAACAATCATCATATACTTTTCAAAGTAAAACAACAATAATGCCTCGACTAGGTATGCTCTTAGATCACATATGTGTGCAGTTGAGCATACATGCACGTTTCACCGGTCAAATACGACGAAATCATAAAAATCACAAATTTCGTCTCACCTTATCATATTTCAAAACCAATTCATTTTCAAAGCAAAACAAGTTAAACCTCATTGAAATCATTAACAACTATTTCCATAAATCATGTATTGAATAAACAGCCCTAACCCTACATTTAGGAATAAGTTTGAAAACAATTAGATTGAAGAAAATGTATTTTTGAGGTTTCTGGGCTGTCAAAATTGCTTCATGATTTATACAGTCGCCTCATGATTTTGGCAGCATCAGACTATACAGAAATTTGTTGTTGCTGTCAAAATCGCCTCATGATTTGTAAAATCACTTCATGATTGTGACAACATCAGACTTTGCAAAGAATTGTTGTTGCTGTCAGAATCGCCTCATGATTCGTGAAATCGCTTCATGATTTTGACAGCATCAGATTATGCATAAATCAACTTATTTTACAAAACCACTTGACTAACTCTTCATGCAAAAACCCAAATTTCTTCCCAAAACATTTCACAACCCAATCTTATAACCAAAAACAGAAGTTCATTAAACTTATATCAACACAACAACACCAACATTTCACCTTAATTTATCAAGAATCACAATTCACCATGAATGACCCATTTTCATTAAAACTCTTAAAACAACAACTTCATAAAATGGAACACCCATAGCATAAAACAACAACAACATCATCTCATAACAACAATTGTAATACCCCGTTCACCCAACAACGTAATAATAAAGATAATTATATCAGAGTATTTCAACAACGGAGTATTACACTACTTTTCAAAATTTCATAAATAGGAATAAACTATTTATTTCAAAACAACATAAATTCTCATAAACTGCAGCGGAATAAATATTCAAAAATTATAATTCAACGTCAACATAATCCTGGCACAAAGGCCTCAACAGTTATAAAATATTATTTTCAACAATAATAAACTCCCACGACATAGTCTTTTCATAGATAAGATACATAAAAGAATAAGGAAACATTCGCGACGACCCCCATCCTAATATGTATCAGAGCCCTAGACACAGAGCCAATCATCCTACTAATCTTCGTTACCTGCAAGTTACCCATAGGGAAGGCAACGTTTTCAAGCAGAAGGGGTGAGATACACGATCAATAATAAATATATATAATTCATCAAATCAATGAAACAACAACATCTTACAACATGCATTATTCAATTCATATATAATGTGAATAAATATACACATATATAATAGCAACATAATTATCTTCAACAACATTAAACAACAGCAACAACAATGTCATTATCAGCAATGAACACCAACGACATGACCGACAACAACGACTACGACAATGCGACATCGACGACGACAAATGCATTATGCATGTGGTACCATTTTACGCGCGTTGAATGCTAAACATTCCAGGGCATAAGCCCCCAACAGTTGGATGGTTAAAGCATCCCAGGGCATGAGCCCCCAACAGGTGAATGATGAACATTCCAGGGCATAATCCCCCAACGGGTGTGAATGATAAACATTCCAGGGCATAAGCCCCCAACAGTTATGAGTATGCAAATGGATTCGACTTGTGTATTTCAACATACAACTAGGACAACAACAACATCAACTATGACATACCTTACGACTACAACCGAAAAGGACTCGACCAAATTCTTACAACAAGGTTCACCAATAGTTGCACAATTTCACTTAAATCATTCATTTTCAAGCAATAAGAAGTTTATATAAGGTTTAGTACCTAATCAGGGGTTATACAGCTTAACATAAGCATTTTGGAGTACTCGGACGGGCCTCCTTAAGTATGAACCAAGGTCAAAATGCGGCTGATAAAAGCCTTCTTCGCTTAAGCGAGCAAAACGCCGAAAGGAAGGGTGACTTCGCTTACGAGTTCACTCAAGGCTCGCTCAAGCGAACGGTCTCGGCTAGGTTCTGGGCAACTACCTTGAATGGTCGCTTAAGCGACGGGAAGTTCGCTTAAGCGAACGGTTGTCTGGGCAGGGTAAATCCTCGAATTCTCTAACCCTAAATCATCCAAAAACCCAATTTTGATCTCTGATTACCCAAAACGTGTAAGCACGGATGTTTATGGGTTCAGTATACAACATAGACAACAAAACAACACTGAAACATGCAATCAACAACACAATTCATCCATTTTAGAAATTTCACAAAACTTCTAAAACCTAGAAAACCAAGAACACCACAATTCACAAATTTTCAGAATTATGTACATTATTAGTGAAAGGAATCCCACCCTTACCTTAATTCAGCAAAGACTGAAAGCCTACAACAATTTTGATCCCTTCCTAGCTCTTCTCCTAGCCTCTTGGTTTTTCTCCTCTTTCTCTCAAAACTCTCTTTCTTTTTCAATTGTACGTGAAGAATGTTTGTTCAGACTTTTCTTTCTTTTTACTAAAACCTTTAGCCTCTCCTATTTCATTAAACCCCCTTTTAATACTATTAATTCTCATTAACCCCCTTAATTCTAAATAAATAATAATTCTATATTATTTCTAATTTACTAATAAAAGTCATACTATCTTTTTAACCTCCAAAACTTCAAATAATATTATTTCTCACCTATTCAATTAAATTATCAAATAATCATATAATAAAATACACTACACCATAAAATCAACATAAATCATTTAAATCATATAAACTTATTAAAAATCAACCGAAAATAAATAAATAACAACTAGGGCGTTACAACAACAACATCATTAAACCATGAATTTATCAACAATCCATCCACAACAACATCATAATTCACCAAATTCATCCAATTTCACAAATAACCAACATCATATCATAGAGCATCCAATTTTCATGTTAACAACTTAATCAACAACTAAGTCATATACCCAAACATATCTAGATCATATGAACAAGAAATTCAACAATTAAGTTCATGAAAATCGCTTATTCAAATAAGCACTTATGCATATAATTAGAGAAGAAAATAAGCTAAGAGATTATCATTGAAATCTAACCCCCTTACCTTAATTATTCACAATCCTAAGCTATTGCCTCACTTTAGCTCCAATCCTTGAGCCTCTAACCCTTCTCTTGCTCCCAAGCCTCTTCTCTTGAAAACCCTCTCTCTAGCTTCTCTTGAACTTCTCTCTCTAGCTTCTCTTTCTAAAACTTTGAAATGAATGGAATAACCCTAGTTTTCTCTCATCATGGGTTTACAAGCCTATTCTCTTAATTGGCCTAATTCACCAAAGTTTCTAATTCATTAACTCAAGACTTCTAATTTACTCGCGGTAAAATATAACGACTAAACAACGGTTCTAATTAATTATCTCAACAAACGTAATAACTTAGCATAATTAATGATTCTCACTCGAAACACTAAAAATAACTCTTGTTGTGAAATTACTAAATTACCCTTTCTCGCTAAATGACTAAAATACCCCTAAGTCCAAAATGACCAAAATACCCTTCTAACACCGAATTCTACGAAAACACACAAAAAGACATTTAATCACATACGAGTACAAAATCCGTCAACAAAGTATTGTCTGTAAACTGTAGATTGAAAATAGCTACAGTATTATGAGCCCCCACACAATAAGCTGAAAACAAACTTGTCTCCACCAAAGCATACATAAAAGACATTTAAATCCTTGGCTCCTAACAAAAAATGAAATGGGGAGAGAAGATATCTTTTATGAAGGCCTCTTCACATCTTACATTCTTCAGTAGGGTTGTCATTCACAAGCACTAATGTCGTTGTCGTAGTCACACATTTTAAAATTCACTTACGCCACAAAGTCGGAAAATTCATTTTAACGGTCACATCTTCCATGTACTGCCAATCCACCTAATCATAGGCTTTCTCAAAACCAACATTAAAAAGTAATAAATATTTCTTCAAACTACGTGCATTATCCACAATCTCATTAGTAATAAGAATACCATCGAGGATTGCCAATTTTTGACAATAGCTGATTGAGACTCAAAAATTACATTACCAATAATTTTCCTTAACCTGTTTGCAAGCACTTTATAAAAAAATTATACAAGCAACCCACAAAAGAAATAGATCGAAAATCAGCCAACCATTGAGGACTTTCAACTTTAGGTATTAAAGGTATGAAAGTACTTTTAATACCTTTTCTTAATTTACCATTGCGGTGAAAATAAGCAAAAAACGGAGCAACTCATTCATCTTTTAAGATATTCCAAAAATCTTTAATAAAACCAAGGTTAATTTCATCTAGACCTACAGTCTTCAAGTTGTCACATTCCGAAACTGCTTGCTTTATCTCCTCTAAAGAAAAAGGTTTATTAAATCCAATCCTTTAGCCCTACTGATCGATTTGAAAGAAAGATCATCAATCCCAAATCGATTAACCACAACTGACTAAAAATGCACAAGAAAATGTTGGAAAACCGTACCACGCACACTGTTAACATCCTCAATCTGAACACCATTAACATTAATCGATATATAAGCATTAGACCTCCTCCTTAGCGACATAATTTCATGAAATTTTTTTGAATTAGCATCTCACTCTCTCAACCAATTTAATCTAAATTTTTGAATGCTCAGAATAGAAAACAACAATTGCTACATTACATGTAATGTAATGTGACTATGCCACTCATTAAAACAATACAAAGAGCCAAAACAAATCAAGAAACAATATAGGCTAAGAAACTTAACAGATTTAGCCACAATTGGTTGAAGTCATAATCAAATTATGTATTTTTGGTTTAAGCCATCATACCGCACCTGAATTTCAAGTTGATCACAAGAATCCTCACGTGTGATAATTCTCTGTGTGCAAAAAATAAAAACAAATAAATTTTGACAAAATTATTTCCAAATACTTTCTTTTTTCCAAAACCGAAATTATGTCCAAAATACATTTGCAAAGCATACCCTCTCAAGTCAAAGATGACACTTTAAATATGTCCCTTCAACCCATGTTTATAACACTTTAAACTACAACCTCATTGATCTACCCGCAATCTCTAACACCATTTTCTTAAAAATAATAAATAAAAAAGTTGCTAATAAAATGAGTACAAAAAGTAAAAGTGCATATATAATTATCTATAATGGAGTTTCTTATATACCTATTTTTTCCTATTGGAAATAAATAACCATCGACGTCGCTTTCTTATACCAACCAATCATGTTAGTTTGGTATACCTTTTACAGAAATTTTATCCCCTCAAAACATCTTCAATAAATTATATACAAACTTCTCTAAATTATAAAAAGAAAAATATCAATTTTAATTTGTGATCTCTTGTTTTTCTTTTTTTTTTTGGTTTGCAAATATAATTTACTGGAGTATATAGTAAATGGTTTTGATAGTTAACTAATTGGTTTTAAAGTTTTTTTAACAAGAACTCTATTTCAAGGCTAAATTTTGTCCCCAAGAAAGTTTAAGGGTAAATTATAACTTTTTTTTTTGAAGAATGGGTAAATTATAACTAAGAAGTAGTAAATTATAATTTACTATGTAAACAAAGCTTTCAATGAAGTCCATAACGATAAAGGTCATTATATCATTCTGTTGAAATATTTTTTTAAAAATAATCTACCGACTTATACATTTTACCATTTCGATGAATAAAATAAAAAGGATGAAATACTCTTCAATGATATAGAAGTGCATCCATTTGTTTTATTAAAACAGTATATAAATTTAGCAACTTTGTATACTTTGAAATAAAAAAAATTACTCCACCATTGCTCCATGAGAATGGATCCGGATCCATAAAAGGCATAACAAGATATTTTTAAAAAAATTGTGGACTAAATTTTTTATTTACCAACAATACAATGTATAAATGAAGTTCTACAAATTAATTTATTAAATAAAAACTTTCAAGTATATTAATTTATGAAAAGAAAAGGTGTACCTATCTTAAAACATATTGTTGAACACAACATCAAGCTGTCTCATAAATGTGTTATTTCGTCGCTAATGGAAAGGTATTGAGTGGGGACTAAAGGATGGACCACTTTGAAAACAAGAGCACCAAATGAAGTGAATATAACAAAGGAATCAAAGTTTTGGTGTGGCCATATCCCAACCCCACTAATAAAGAAAAATAAAAATCATGAAGCTAGGGTCTATAAAAAAAGAATCATAATATATATTATTGTGGTTTCCCACTCTTGGTTACTTTATTGCTTGGTAATACCTTTTATCATTCATATACGAATATGCCCCACTACCACATTGCATGTCTGCTTCTATCTTTTTGATGAAATAATCTAAAATCATTGTGCTCCCTGCTAGCTAGCTGATCGAGAGAGAATGGATAGTGAAGTAAAGTGAAGAGATGAATCTTTGAAGGGAAACAGGAAAGTTAAAGAGTGTTTATAAGACATTGGTTAAGAAAACAATAATAGAAATATTATATTGGAAAGTGGTAAAAATTAAGTAATAAATTTAACTTTTTAAAAGTTTGAAAATCATAATTTTCAATATAAAACTATTTTTTGTTTCCTTAACCATTGTCGACATTGATTAGCAAGACTTGTCTTTTAATTACAACTTTTTATGGTTCATAAAATGTCTTGACGATATTATTAAAAAAAAGTGTATATTTGAATTTCAGTGTTTAGGCACACGTGATTTGTGTGTTCTTTGTATTGGTAAACATAAATTGTGTAATTATTCTTGTGAAAAAGAGTTAATGCAATAATAGCAATATGTTAAAGAGAAGAAGTACAATGTGAATTTAAATGATTATGCAATGGTGGTAATTATAACTCTTATGGATCTGTTTGATGGTCACTATAGGGAGAAGACATGGAATCATATCCTGCTTAAATCTCATGTTTGATGCATCAAAGGGATATGATAAAATAAACCATTTTTTTATCATATCCTTACTTTCCTTTGTAATTTCTATCCTGAGTATAGGCTGGGTTAGAAATTATCCTAATGGGATTAGAAGATCATTCCTTAATTATTATCTTGATATTCTGTCATTTTTAAAAATATTGTCATTTTTAAAATAATGATAGCATGTATTTTCTATTGTAATTAATAACATGTCATTTTTATAGTATTTAATTAATTATGAGAGCAATTTTTTCATTTAATTATAATAATATCATGTTTATTATCATGTGCGCATCAAACACATGATATGGTAATGTTTATCATGTCCTTGTCATATCATATCTCTATCCAGCTTTATATCATATTCTGCCTATATCATATCATGACCATCAAACGGACCCTATAAGTGAAGGGATGGTTAGTGGTCTTTAATTACTTTGATTATTCACTAACTCGTATCATATCCTATGAATATGACTCATATTATAGTGTAAATACACACTTATGAAGAGAATAATACAAAAGTTTACATCATCATCATCTTCTTCTTCTTCTTTGATCTTGTGTTTTTAGTTTATTTCATAACACGTTATTATCAACACGATACTCTACCATATAAGTGATATCATAGTTAACTTAGAGAATTTTGTCTCTTTTCTCAAAACAAAAGAAATGATCAAGACCTATGGGGTATTTTGAGTAAGTGAATATATGTTTATTATTATTCTCAATCTAGACCAAGTAAGTATTTCTCTTCAATCTATAGTTTGTGCTACATATATATCATCCGACAAAATAAAGTATATATAACCATTAACCAGTATCACAGTATCAATTTAATTGTTTAATTACTTCCAATCCCAATTTCATAGCTGCGTAAGTAATTTATGTTCCTAAGGTTCTAGTTTCAGAAAGGAAAATAACTATACTTTATTACATGCTAAGAAAACAAGAAAACTACACTGGATAGTTCGTTTCTAAATTTATGTTTAAAGGTCATAATGACGTTTCTAAACACTTCCTTTTACATTTTGTTTACATGAAAGAATAGAAATTTTTGATATGTTGAATATCATATTGAAATAAGAAATGAAGGATTACAAACAAGAAATAATTGTTCTTGATCATTATGAAGATCATGAGTGATATAATTCTTGAAGAATTAAAAAAAAAAAAAAGCATCTTTGAAGGATTGCAAATATTAAATTTTTATCATAGTCTATCAAAATGATGATTTAATTACCTTGAAAATTTTATTCTTCTCATCATTTTTTTTCCACTAATCTATTTACGATCCACATGATTATCAAGATATCCTGTCATGTTCTTTCTAATTGTTTTTGTTTTTAGCTTTGTTTGATTATATTAGATATAGTGTGTATGATCGGTCACAAAGAGACATAAACATAAAAATTTCATTCATTACAATGAAAAATGATGACGAAGTCGGATAAGCAAAACAAGAACTTATAGAAAAACTTATCACTGAAATTTTACTATTGAATGTACGTGGTATAGACTAATGTTCACTTCGCATATATTCACTGTAAGTATTGATTTCTTGGCTTCTTACCGTCTATTGTTTATTTACCAATTTTGAATTGATTTAGATTTTGATCAACACTTTTTTTCTTCTTGGCTATGGATATTAGTGCTACTTTTTAAATTGTGGTGTTTTATCTTCTTGAATTAATTAAGAGAAAAATATTATATTAAATATTATTCTAATGATCGATAATTGTATCTAAAGATGAAATATGTTTCTTTTTATGTTGGATTTTTACACATTAGGAGCCGTTACTCTTACCATCATGAGTAGCATGTTAAAATATCCATAATTGTTCATGTGTTATACTTGTATTGTTTCTTTATTTTATGAGCATAATCAGATCATTTGATGTACTGATCATTGCATCATACCCGTGAGTATACTTCCTATGTGTAAACAAAAGAAGAACTAAAATTTACCATTGAAACGTCCTTGAAAAATTGCTCAAACAATGAAGATCTTTTATGATATAGTTATTGAAGAACTATTTTTTTTCTTGTGATATTAAGGCATCCTCGAAGGATTGCTCAAAGAATGAATTTTGTTTTTGTTATCGTTGTTTATAAATATTTGAAGATATATTTCTAGAAGAACTAATAACTTAATATCAAGCATTCGTGAAAGATTTCAAAATAAAACTAGGGAAATGTTAGCTAGTGCCCCATAAAACTATTGTGATTTCCTTTGTCATTGTCGATAGAGGTTTGTGGTTGAGTTCTCGAAGAACTAAATCTTTTGGTCACAATTGATATATAAGATCTATTTGATCATAGTCTAAGTTGAACGAAATAAAATTAAAGATAATTGTCCTTTGAATCGGCTCCTGAAGTAGTAAGACATTGATATAGTAGACATTACAATTGATATGATACATGTGAAAGTGGTAAAAGTTTATTACTCATGGCTTATGATGATTATGATTTTTACTACTAATGAGTTCACACAAGACATATAAATTAGAGGTATTGTCATTTATGTCATCTCTTTGCACATTCGACACTCATAATTTGTGTTCCACATAATTTCTTTTCTAATGATTTAGTAAATATTATAATCGTGAATTTGACAATAATTGTTTTGTTTAATAGATTAAGATTTAAGAACTATTGCGTTGAATTGAAAGAAAATAAAAAGTTGAAAAAATAACTATAAATGAAACTTGAATTATTGATTGCTTATAAATGTATGTCTTAACAATTTCGAGGTCTCAAGCAAGTATTGATCTTAAAACTTGACCACCTTAATGAGAACAATAATTTTATGTATATTTTGTTGGATATTGTTTGTAAATGAAAGATTTCTTATGCAAAAGACTATAAAATTGTTTAGATGAGTGATACAAAGAGACTAATTTTATTATTACTTTTGATGGTAAAAAATAAATAAAAAATATTGAAGGCTGAAGAAGAGAAAATATATTGTTATATGGAGTAATCGAAATACACACTGAGATTGCATTATATGATATCCAGAAGAGCATTATATGAAACTACTGAAGGATATCTCTACCTAAAAATTCATTTCGGACAATTGAACCTTTTCAAATTGTTTCTTTTTAAGAACCAAAAAGATTTGTGCCGAAATAATAGATGCCAAGAAGAACAACAGACCTTGTACACGTAACGGATCTTGAAGCACTATTTCTGCATCCCCTTGACCAAATCCACCCACATTAGGATTACTCGTTAAAGGATATCTCTATCATTATAAATTGATATCATATTGTAAAAAAAATGTTAAATATCTCTATATTACGAGATATACTATGAAAAAAATAAGTGTAGTGAAAAAAAAATTATTTTTATCTCTGATTTATACTACACTTATATTAGTGCAATAGAAACACATATTGTTGTAAACCTGAAGTTTACATATTATTAGTGCAATGGAAGCACATATTATTGTAAACCATAAGTTTACAAATCGTTGGCAAGACCGGTTGGGTTATCTCGGCTCTATTATGATGAGAAACTAATTTGTGAGATTATTAGGTCAACAAGTTGACTAAGAGTTTATTTTTTGAACTTTTAAGAAAGCATTTGATAAGTATCATTCGTCAGTTGAAATAAACATTGAACAACTAGTAGCATATGCTCATAAAAATGGACTTGAAGATCCATTATTTAGACGTCTAAACTTAATTGTATGATTGATACTTACGAGATCATACCTTATAAACTCTAGTTTGGTTATGAGACCATGTCTTATAAACTCTATTTTGGGAATCAATAATCTTGTATGTTGAGATATTGATTTGCATCAAGCCAACACATTACTATATATTAGTTTTAGGTTAACAACCTAATATTTCTCATCCAAGTGGATTTTGGATGTGTTGTGTATATCACAATTGCTCCAATATAATGCACTAAGATAAATCTTGAAAGAATATTGGGAAAATATATTTGATATATATGAATCTCCATCTATCATTAATTATGTTGAGTCAACTTATTTACTGTCCAGAAGGGTGATTATCAATTGATGGATTAGTTTTTCCAATATTAGGGGGAGATGATAAGCAGATGAAAATGTGAACCTGAAGTTCAAATAAAGTATTTTAAAGGAAATATTATTGTCTCATCTTGATCCTCAATATATAACTCAATTGCAAAGATAAATAAATCAAATATCAGCTGCTAATGCTCCAAACAAAATAGATATCCATGTCGGATAATCTAATACTACAAATGAGTTCAATTGTGCCTGAAGCATGATAGATCAATCGGTTCCAAGTATAAAAAGCTTTGAATAAGAAAATGATCTTAAAGGAAAGATAACCCAAACAAGGATACATAAACTCTAAAAGAGTTTTATGACATAATTGATTTTTCAGTTTCAAAAGAACTGATCAAGTACCTGTAACTTATGAATTAATCGATTATGTCATGGATGAAAGATCTCAATGAAATGAGATGGAAACGAAGTAAAGTCAACGTCGACGTGTTTTTGGATATAATATAGCGCTATATATGATAAGTAATAACGAGGATCATGAGTTAAAGTGTATTAAAGTTATAGATAATGAAAATATTTGCAAATGAAAAGAGACAATTCTAGTGAAATCAAACTCGCTTCACAAAGTAGACCTTGTTTGGACTCGTAGTCCGCACACTTGAAGGTGTGAAGTTAAATGGATATGTATGATTTTTCGCGCGAAAAGAAAATTAGAATGGTAAAATACATACATACATAAATATATATATATATATATATATATATATATATATAGTTTGATATGTTCACCCTAAGTGAATAGGTAAATATCTACCATTTATTTTTAAGAGACATATATTCTTTAAAGACATATTCAGCCGAAGTGAATTCAAGAACTTTTTTGATTAAGTTCAGTAGCACATGAAAGGCTCAAATTATATGAAAGATGTGTTACAATTTATTTATATGACTCACTTGATAGTGATATAAGAAACTCCCTGAAGGATTTCGTTTGTGTAATACATACTATTAAAATTATTGAAAAAATGATATCATTTGTCCATTTTAAGAATTTAGAAATGAATTCGGTATAATCAATTTTATGATAATGGTATAAAATATTATTAGAAATTCTAAAGAGATTCTAAAATTTGTTATTATATAAATGTTGATATGCACAAATCTAATTGATTATGTACTAGAATGATTGTGATGTCACTTGATGTGAGTAAAGATCATGCCTTCAAGAAAATATAAACCACTTGAATTGGTCATGTGATGACACTAATGTATTTTGCTTATTATATATATATATATATATATATATATATATATATATATATATATCGTGGTATTTTAGTTTTGTCAATACAGATATTGCAGCAAAGTCAAGCATACAATTTGTACCTTAGAGAAAGAACAATATCGCCCAATTGTTTGAAAATGCTAACACCACATCAAAGAATTGGAGAATGCTCTTTATTAAAGATTATGATTTTATACATACAAGAAACTTGCAGTTTTCTAATTTTAAAAGGAGGTTCTTTCAACAACTCAATATGAAGATATCTCAAGAGCTGCTAATTAGGAGAATAGTATGGAGATAGATCATATCTTTCTACTGATTCACAACTAAGTAAAAATTTTGAGTAACTAGTATGAAAGATAATTTAAACTTCTTCGTTGTCTTTACGAGGGAGACAAAAATGTGTTCTGCACTCTTTTTCCCTTAACCATGATTTTATCCCACTGGGCTTTCCTGGTAAAGTGTTTAATGAGGCATTTTATGACACAAAAGGATGTTGTACTCTTTTTCCTTCACTAGAATTTTTTCCCCAATGGGTTCGTACCGACGCCTCACTACTACTTAATTAATGGCTAAGCTATTTCATAACCTGAGCTTTTTCTCTAGTAAGGTTTTAATGAGACATATCCTGATGGACTTCCAAGGGGGAGTGTTATGAATAATTAACTTAGTGGATGTCTATCCTTAGTCTTCCACCTTCCTATAACTCCCATAAGTGAATGGATGGTTAGTGATCTTTAATTACTTTGATCATTCACTAACTCATATCCTATGAATAGAATTCATATTATAGTGTAAAGACACACTCATGAAGAGAATAATACAAAAACTTTCATCATCATCTTCTTCTTCTTTTTTGATCTTGTGCTTCTAAAGAAAATATTAAGCAGTTTCTTTTTTCAAAACAAAACAAAAATAGTGTTAAGAGGCTATTTAGATGAGCAATCTATCGAATTTGTATACGCAAATCAAGAGTAATATTTGTTGTGAGGTTGATATGAATGAGGCTAAACATGATTCAAATCATGCAAGGAAAAGATAGATTATTGTGTTATTGTGAGAGCTGATTCGAATCTTATATTATGTAGTAGAAAGCTCGATTTGAATCATGTAAATTTTGCCTATAAAAACAAAGGCAAATATCAAATTTTTATAAGAATCGCTAAGGGAAACACGATTGTAACTTAAGGTTTGAGTGTTAAGAGTTTTTGGTTTAGATTCTAGGATTGAAAAACACATTCTAAACACTTTAGATAGTTAGAAATTATTAAGGAAGGGATTCAAGGTTTCTATAAGTGAGGGATCGAGAGAGGAAAAGGAAATTCTAAAACTTATTTAATTTAAAAATGTAAACATATAAATAGGAAAAATAATAGAGGAAATTAGGTAGTTATTGTTATTTTATTCTCATAGGAATAAACATTTCTCGCTCTCTAGACTGAGGATTTTGTTTTTTGCTGAATCAAGAGGAGGACATGCATCCAAGTGGAAACGCAGATATCCCAACTAGGTTGACACTTCAGAGAAAAACCTCATCATGTGCCGCTTGCCTTATAAAATAAATTTTATTAAAAAATAAAAAAACATTTACACACATAGAGCCTAAAAATAAGAAAACGATAGATAGGCAAACTGATGTGATCCTAAAATTCTATCTCTTGACAAGAATAATAAAGTATATGTGGAATAAAAGAACCGAATTAATTTTGGTTCAAAGTTTTATTTTCATAGGTCATGATATGTCTGTCTTGTTTTGGCTATATTGGGATCTCTCGATGTTCGATTGAGGTGTTCTTTGAGTCGTTGGAAAGCTTATGAAGTTATCTAAATTTCGTATGTTTAATGCAAGAACAAGTTCTAACTGTTTAATGGCATAAAATTGGATGGAATAGAAACTTGATTAAAGCAAGGAGTTGAAGTAAAAGAGGTGCAAAGTAATAAATATAAAGAGTTTAAGAGCATAATGTGGAGGAGAAATAGCTCCGCAAAGTGTCAAAAAGTAACAGCCATGAGTGTCTAACTTCAAGAATTGATGCAGCCACCTTAAATTAAAAACCAATTAATTTGTAACCTTTTCTTGCAATAATTAGCCACATAAGAGTTATTTCATTAATCATGATATAATTGTAAGCTTTTCAGCATTCTAGCCTATTACCTATGTAAAGGGGGCGAAAATTATGAATAAGGTATGTAGAAGTTTGATAAAGAAATACACTTTGTGTGCTGTGAGAGCTTTGTCTCTTTCTTTGGTTCTGGATTGAACTGAGTTTATCGAATCTTATCAATTGCTTCCTTACCATTGTGGCAATTCTTCATGGCTTAGCAATTCGTCTTGGATTATAAATGATTGTGAGGCCTTCTTTACAATTTCTTTCCCCAAATCCATCTTTTTATTTTATCTTTTATTCCTATACGATTTTTATCCTTCATCAAGTGGTACTTTGGAAAAATGTGTTACCATCGTTGGCATTTCATAAAATGAGGCTACTTTGGAAACTCAGGGGTTATATGACTGGTCAACGGGGAAGACAACACGCTGCAAGGAAGCAAGGTTTATCTGGGTGTCAGGTTGATCTGTTTGGGTGCAAGGTTGACCATCAAGGTCTCTTTCACCCCGGAAACAAACCTTACCCCAGTTGCCTCCCCCCATTTGACCAACCTTCTTGAGGTAAAACTAGATTTAGTTTGACCTCAGGGAGGTTGGTTTTCTTGTGGTTTTTTTTTCTTTTGTAGATTTAATTTTACCCCATTGTAATTGTATGAATAATTATATTAATAAAATGAGATTGTTTTGAGTATTATTTCTGTTCATATCTTTCTTTTCTGTTTATATTAATAAAAAGAGCTTGTTTTTATGAATTTAGCAAAGTGTTCGTATTATTTTAGCATCTAAATGTTATAAAAATAAAGCAAAGTGTGTAAAACTGGTAAAAGTAATTTCCAGATTATATAATCTAAAATACTTTTCGTAATTTTTTAGGACGCGCGAAAACTTAAGAGGGTGTGAAAAGTAATAGTCTTTTGGATGAGTGTCCAGCAACCTTTCGTAGAAGATGGCTACTTCATTTCCTCTAAGCTGTTGAGTTTGGATATTTTTTAATAAATTTTTATTTGCTTATATAAACAAACAAAAAATTACAATGAGGCTGGTGCCACTATGAATGCAATTGGATATTTAGTATCAAGTCGACTTTCTAAAACATTTATTTTGGTAAAATGAATTTTCAAACTTTGTTTTGCTCCAAAGTGGCCTTGCGCAAAGAAATTATTTTTGCTTGTAGAAAATATATTTCCAGTAGAAAAGCTATATATATATATATATATATATATATATATATATATATATATATACACTTCATATCAATAAACATTTTGAAGTCACTTCATATCAATAAACATTTTGAAGTCAGAAGGAAATTTGAGGAATGGTGCTATATCAATATATATCATCATCAAACTAAAATAATGTATAAACAAAAAAAAATATCAAAATAGAAAGAAAATTGCTTTTCTCCCTTTTAAAATTGTTCATTCTTTTAATTCAACGTGAATTAACTCACTCTTGGAGGTTAAGTCACGTTAAAAAATATCGAGTGTGAGTCAACTCACGTTGCATTAAAAGAATAAGTAAAAACGAAAGGAAGAAGATAATTTTTCAACTTTTCTAAAAACGAAAAGGAAAAAAAAACAATTTTCAACTAAAAAAGATAGAACTGTGTGGACATTTGTTGGAGCAATGCAAGTATGAAATTTTTTTTGTTAGACCAATGCAATGCAAGTATGAAAAAAATTTCTCACACTCCTATACTTTATATCTTCACTCCTACAAATCATAAGAAATTTAGATTTTACCGTTTTTATCATTTGACTTCATCCCTACAAAATATATACGCTATGTAAACATTTTCCGAAACACTTGAGCTAAGTTTTTCGTTAGCCGAATTTGTTAACCGGAATACATGAGGAAATAACGGTTGCTAAACTTCATATTTCTTGAATTATAACTACTACAACACATAACCTAATATAGTTTAGATAATCATTGCTATTTCCTCTGCAAATTTTTCAAGGAATGAAGCATATACCCAAGTAGTCCATAAAGCATATAATTTCCACAATATGTAAAGCTTTCTTCGAATAGCGACGAATATTATCCATTACTTGAAGCTTTTGGTTCGAATCTATGGGTGGTCTTAAAGATTTACGATTTAAGTACCGTTGATCGTTTTGCCAAGGGAAAGGTGTCGAAAATATGCGATAGAACCATGGAAGCTAAATTAACGAATCTTCTAGTTTATTCTAGACGGGAGTCTTTAAGCATATTCTATTAGTTTATTTGGTAGCATTGATATTGTGTCGTTTATGCGGTTATTTTACCATGATTACACGTCAACTTATATAAGCATGGTATGTCTCATGTTAGGAAGTTAAATATATCTTCCAGTAAGTTAAAACGACCATTACATATTTAGAGGCAGTTTTTTCTTTCTCAAAAGATGCTTATA
Source organism: Medicago arabica (assembly GCA_946800305.1). Classification (NCBI taxonomy): domain Eukaryota; kingdom Viridiplantae; phylum Streptophyta; class Magnoliopsida; order Fabales; family Fabaceae; genus Medicago; species Medicago arabica. Next base: position 21,435,109 of record OX326971.1, on the reverse strand, counting down.
AAAAAGACAAAAACAAAGTCTAATTAAGATTTTGGGTATAAGTGTGGTGTTTCAATTATGTGGTTGTTCTGGCTTAATTGTTGAATTTTTTAATTGTTTGATTCTTTATTTTGAAATATTATTAAAATTAAGGGTTATGTTAATCCGTGTCCCCGGGGCACCGGTTATGAAACTAAAACAGGAAATTTTAAAGTGAAATTAACACTTTTTATGCTTTTGAGGAGTTGACAATACAAATTCAATGTAATACTTTCTAAGTTTGATCCTTTAACCAGTGCCCTAACATTTCTCTATAAGTAATTAGTTTTTATTGACTAGGCATACTACTATGTTTTGTTTGACTACTCAAACGTTCCGATATATGTACTTGGTATATCCGTTGATTAATCGTAATTACTAGGAATTAGATTAATGGAGGACAAAAAGGTGATTGTACATGACTTGCCCAATAGTTCGCTGAAACCAAAAAATATTTTGACAAATTTGAAGAATGAAAGACAAGAGTTCATGACAAATATCAGGCAAGTCTACAATGAACGTCATAAATTCAAAAAGGCAAAAAGGGGTGACTTGACGGAGATGCAGTTTCTAATCTCAAAGTTGGAAGAGAATAAATATGTTTATTTTATAAGAGAAAAATGAGACAGTCAAACTATTCAAGACATATTTTGGACTCATCTAACATCGGTAAAGTTGTTTAACAATTTTCCGACTGTTTGATAATGGATTCCATGTACAAAACCAAATTCTACATGACGCCATTGTTTGAAATAGTTTGAGTCACCTCAACTGATATGACATATTCGGTTGGTTTTGAATTTATGACGGCGGAGAAGGAGGATAACTTTACTTGAGCTTTACAAATGTTGTTTAAACTTCTTAAACCAAATAGTGATATGCCTAAGGTGGTAGTGACCAGGGACAGACCTTGGGGTGTGCAAAGAGCTCAATGGAACTGGGTCTCCCCAAGATATGAGCCTAAAAAAAAAATATAGCCCAGTAGTATTACTAAGTACTACCCCACTAAAAAAAATCCTTAAGAGAACTTTGATATATATCATTTGTATTTCTTTCCTTATTCTCTTTCTCTCTTCTGATACTCATATGGCGCACTAAATCACCACCACTCCTCTATCGGACTTCTCTTTTCTTCTTTCCCAATTCAATTTTCGACCAGGCTACCACAAATTTTCAACACAGATTCTCTGGCTCTCTTCAATAACACAGATTCTATTACTCTTCTCATATATACAGTAGTGATTTTCACCTTTGGGTGTACCGCATATAATCGGCATCTTGTATTTATCTTTTAAAAAATTTAAATAGAACATTGTTCTTTAAAAAATAATACATTTTTATTTAATTACAGACTACTTTTCACTTACTGAGTCGAGCCTCCGAATTCGTAGAAACGGCCCTGGATATAATATTTGAGTTCAACTAGATCAGGAGTATTTGTATTATGAAAAAAAAAAAAAAATGAGTTGCCAAAGTTCACATACTTAAGATGATTAGTTGTACTAATAAATTCTAAAAAAAAAAAAAACTCATAAATGTGTGTTACTTTTATATATTTACCCCATAAGTATCTATATCAAAAAGAGAAATAAGAAAATCATATTTTTCAATGGTAAATTAAATATGGATACTTTTTAAAAAGATATCATTAATTAATGCATCTAGAATATTAAAGAGTTTTCTATTAAAGGATAAAATTTATAATATAATCTTATAATTTGGCGTAAATTATAAGATTATATTTGGGGTAAATTATAATGGATACTTTATTGCATGGGAGGATTCACTCACATCCTATAGTGTGCACTTGCATATATACCTAAATTTGTAAAAACCAAGGGTGTTTGTTTCTTTGTAAAAACCAAGGAGTATAAGCTTTGGTTCCTATGTTCCTTAGGAAGTTATACCCCACACCCCTACATTTATACCTTTACCCCAACATTTCACACAAACTACCAAATTTACCCTTTATATAAAACAAAACAAAATTAACCTTTCACTTTTCACCCCCACACACCCTTCACTTGCAGTTCAACGTTCAACCTTTTTCTGAAAAAATTCAATCTTCACTTCCAACAAACAGTAAGTTCTATGTTATATTCATCGTTTTTGTTCTTTCTCTTAAACTTTTCATTCACTGAATCGAGTTCTTGAAATGACAATTCCGGTAAACAATGAATCAATGATTGAGGTTTGCTAGGTTTTTCAAGGTTTTATGGGTTAGTGGTCAGGAATCCTTCACTGAATCGTGTTCTGGAAATAACGATTGTGTGAAATGCCGTCATCCGGAAATCGTTCCCGGAATCGTGTTAACCAAAGCTTTTCGGTTAATATCCGGAAACCACATGAAAAGTGTTCCGGGAGTTATCGGAAAACTCGTGTTCCCGGAAGCCTTTTGTGAAAATTTCCGGTTAATTTTTTCTCCCGTTCTGGAAATGACTTTTTTTCTTTTTTACGTTCTTAACATTTCCAGTTCAGACAACTTTTAATATCGTTGTCGTGCAAAGGTCTCTGAAATAGCTTTGGTCATGACATACTACTGATCAAGGTTACTTAATTATTGGAAGTTGAAATATAATTACATTCTTTTGTAGCAATTTGAATTCATCTAGCTCTTCATACTCGATACATTACTTACTTAGTGTGTTATTTTATAGTGACTTGGTTGTCTGTTGTGCTAATATGATAGCTTGTGGAACAAAATGTTAATGTTGTGACTTTTGAAAGTTTCATATGTTTTTGCTTTCATATGCTTTTGAAGCATTGTTCTTTGTTCTTTCTTTTAATCATTCAATGCATATGAATTTGTTAATAGCTCAATGGATATGCCAAATAGCTGAATTATTTTTATTAGTTCTAGATATAATGGATTCAAATAGTAAGAAAGGTTTGGATCAAATTATAGCATTCATCAAGATACCAAATTTATACCAGGCTTGATATATTTCAACACTTGATTGCTTTCTGTTTTTCTGCTCTTTTTCTGTTTGAATGCTTAAGCATTTTGCTGCCTGTATTGTTGATGGCTTGTTCCTGTTTGGTTTCTGCTATTTTGCGCCCCCTGTATTGCTTTTGTTCAATTCTTGTGGTCATGAGGCTTAATAAAATTATGCAATTCAATTTTTTTTTTTTTTATCATTATCATAGTTTAGCTTGGCTTGATAGACAAACTCATAATACTATATATAAACACACACATAAGATATAAACTTCAGTTTTGGTTTTCTGCTTGGCATTAGTGCCATTATACTATACATATATATGATATAAACTTCAGCTTGCTCAATTTGAATGTGAACTTGGTTGTCTTTTTTTTTCTGAGATCTTTTTTGCCTTTTTTTTACTGAGATCTTTTTCTCTTGGTGAAAAGAGATTGAAAATCTGGGTATGTTGTTAATGTTTATATTGCATACACAATGATAATTCAATTATTATCAGTATTCTCTAATCAAACTAGTACCAATACCAATGAATTTAATGGGTTATGGGTGTGACATAGTTTGTTAAGCTTTTGCGATGTTATTGTTTAAGTTTAATTCTCATCTTTTTTTAATTAATTCTGTCTTTTTTTATTCAGTGGTTCGGTGCAGAGGACGAGGTGGCAAGATTATACGCATAGGACAAAACGATCGACTACATGACGGGGTTCGGTGTAGAGGACGAGGTGGCAAGATTATACGCATAGGACGAAACAAACGACGACATGAGGTGGTTCGGGATCAACCAGCCGTACATCAAGCGGAGGAGCAGCTCATAAATCAAGAGGTAGAGCAGCATGGACTTGTGGCAGTAGAGCAGCATATGGATCAAGATGTGGAGCAACCCGCACGGAGGTATATGGGTGGACGTTATGACTTGTCTGTTTTCACGCGGTATGAGGTCCATGTTGCCCGTAGGTTATGGTATGGTCAGGTAAGTAATTAACACACACTTTGCTTATAATGTATACTATATTTGTTCCCTTTAAGCCACACTTTGTAATTCGAAGGGGTGTTTTTATTCTATTAGCCATACAATAAGGTTTATTAGTTTCAATTGTTTTACTTGTAGATTTTTTATTTTTTTTTACATAATAATATTTTATCATCTTTCATTATTTCAATTTTATTAAATTATACAATAATGGTTCATTTTAAATTTACGTAGGAACGCGGTGAAAAAAAATATTTAAAGGTACCATCGCATGGGAAAAAGTTGGAAGGTTGGGTTCCTCCACAACTTCCCCCTCTGATACAAGATTGGCTGAATGGTTCTGGACTAAGCGCACTTCAGAGGAGTAGCATGAAGATGGTTGATGCCAATCTTTTATCTGCATTTGTTGAGAGATGGCATCCAGAGACGTCGTCATTTCACATGCCATTTGGTGAAATGATGATCACTCTATATGATGTGGCATGCTTACTTCATATTCCAGTGAGGGGAGAGTTCTACGATCAACCTTCTGGTTTATCCGAAGAAGAAGCAGCTAGACTTGATGTGGACCTATTGGGGGTAATCTATGATGTCGCTAAGACAGAGACGACGAGGAACAGAGGTGGTTATTATAGGCAGAAGTGGTTGTATGATTTGTTCAAAAGGCATCGCCAGACTGGGATGCTTGACTTTGGTGCTAGGGCGTACATGATGTTGCTAGTTGGGTGTACTATATTTGCAGACAAGAGTTTTAGTTTTGTAGATGCAAAATATTTGCCGCTATTTAGGAATTTGTAAAATTGCGGTAGATTTTGCTGGGGTGCAGCTGCTTTGGTTACATTATACGAGTACCTAGGAGATGGATCTATGTTTACCACCAAACAACTTGGAGGATATGCTACACTTTTTCAGGTATTTTTATAATAATGTTAAAGACAAAATATTTATTATTATAATTTATTTATTATTGTTTCGATTTATAATTTATAATTTATTTATTTATTATGTAACAGTGTTGGATTCATGAATATTTTCTGACTCTTGGAAATCGAGCAGAGAATCAAATTTCTTGTGATCAACCTGAAGGAGGTTACCCTCGAGCTATGCGATGGAAATACAAGCAGGGGACTCTAAAGGTCGATCAGATACGAAGATTGATAGATGATCTAACACCTACAGATGTCATATGGCATCCATTTCAGAGTCACTCTCGGGTAGTCCCATTTGACAAAATATGTCTTTATAGTGGTTGTCTTCGCTGGTATGACACTGTAGTTCCTTACTTGCCTGAGAGGTGTATCCGACAATTTGGATACATACAAGATATACCGCCACCACCTCCAGATCGCCATGCCTTTGATGTAGGTGTTGAGTGGATTGATTACCATTCCAGCGTGCATCGGGTCATTGGAGGAGCAACTCTTGTGACATATTGTAACACCCCGTTCGCCCAACAATTATTAATTAACAAATTAAATCAGAGTTTTTCACCAAAAACGGAATGCTACATTTTCATTCAAATAAAATCTCCAAATTAACGGATGAATAAATATTCTCCAATAAAATAGTCAATAATAATTAACTCCAAAACTTCGCAGCGGAATTAGTTTAAAACAACTAAACAAGTCTTTGGCACGCAGGCCTCATCAAAAGTTTCATAAATCATTATTAATACGTAAGGAAAGAGAAAACAAGCAACAATTCCCGTCCCGTTACGTATCAGAGCCCTAAGACACTTTGAGCCGACATCTCTACTAATCTTCGTTACCTGCACTTGCCCACAAGGCGGCAATTCCAGCAGAAGGGGTGAGATTCACAAACAACAATAGATATCATAATTCATCAATTAAATTCAACAACATCAGTATAATGAATAATCAATTATCAATTATAATGAACAATTCAACAACATCATCGACAACGACACTGACAACTCAACCTACAACAACAACAACGACAACAGCTACAACGACAACAATGCGACTAATGCAAATGCATGTGGTACCATTTTACGCGCGTTGAATGCTAAGCATTCCGGGGCATAAGCCCCCAACAATTGAATGAAATAACATTCCAGGGCATAAGCCCTCAACGATTGAGTGTTAAACACTCCAGGGCATAAGCCCTCAACGGTTGAGTGAAAACACTCCAGGGCATGAGCCCTCAGCAAGGTATGAGTATGAATGGACTCACTAGTGTATATCTGCATACAACTCGACAACGTCTACGACAACAACATATGTGCCTAATCATTTATGACACACTCCATAACTTAGTCAAAATCTGACACAACAACTCTTACGACAGAATTCATCAACATAACACATATACATTAATCAACTACATTCCTATCAGACCAAAACATTCTTCAAAAAGAAGCGAGTGTGATCAATAAGCCATAAGTCAAATACTCATAAAACACTTCAACTAAATCTCTAATACCTAAGTTTGAAGTTGGGAAACCAACCATAAGTTTTGGACTAACTCAGAATTAGTTATGCTAAGTTTTCTTAAAATTTTCTAAGTACCCACTTGGACTATTTTCATCATAACTCAAAATCTAAAAATCCTTTACACGTCAAACCAAGGCCATTAGAAAGCTAACTCAGTTATCTACAACTTTCATGTTTACACCGAAAGCTAATTCAAAACAGAAACGTGTTAAAAAGACGCAAGAACGCGAAACAGAGAAAGCTGTCACAGTGCAATTTCGCTAATAGCGAAATTCTGGCTAATAGCGAAAATGTTCCAGACAGATTTCGCCAATAGCGAGTTTCTAGCGAGTTTTCCCCTGTTGTTACGATTTTTACACCATTTTTCACCCAAAACCCCAAATTTCGACATCCCAAATCCCAAAATTGTTAGGAAACATTGCCTACTGATAATCTACAACCTAAACATCACTTTTTACATCAATTCAACGGATTACCTATGTTTTTGACAATTCTAATTTAACTTAAAAACGTAATTTCTCCACAACAATTTTCAACAAAACATGTTAAATTCAATTTCAGAATTATGTAAACTATAATCATTGAAAGTTAGTCTCACCCTTACCTTAGATTATCTTCCTGAATTAAAAGCAGCGTTCTTCTCTCCTCTTGCTTCTTCTCTCTTCTTCTAGGTTTTTCCCCCTTTTCTTGTTTTCTCACTGTTTCTACGTAAAACTGGTTCTGACTCTTTCTTTCCTTCTATTTCCTATTAAAACCTATTAACTTAGATGGCATCATGCCCCTTCGGAGTATTCGGTAAGCTCGTTACAAAATCCATGGATATGCTATCCCACTTCCATTATGGCACATCTAATGGTGTCAACAACCCTGCAGGCTTCTGATGTTCAACTTTAGATTTCTGACAAGTCAAACATGCATAAACAAACTGCGCGACATCTCGCTTCAATCCAGACCACCAAAACAATTTCTTCAAGTCGTGATACATCTTCGTAGCTCCCGGATGAATACTTAAACTACTCCTGTGACTTTCTTCCAAAATCGACTTTTTCAACTCGTCATTATCAGGAATACAAATTCTGCCTCGGAATCTTAACACACCTTTATCATCAACCTGGAAATCACTATCTTCCGCTCCATTACTAGCAACCATCAAGTCTACAAACTTAACATCAGCTTCTTGCGCTTCCTTGATACTGTTCAAGAATTCGTTATTAATCTTCAACATACCCAACTGTACGCTCTGAGGTGCCAATTCACAAACTAAGCTCAAGTCCTTAAATTGCTCAAGTAACTCGAACTCTTTCATCATCATAGCAGACATGTGCAACGTCTTTCTGCTCAAGGCATCTGCAACTACATTGGCTTTACCGGGATGGTAATTCAAGCTAAAATCATAGTCCTTCAACAACTCGAGCCATCTTCTCTGCCTCATATTCAACTCCTTCTGATCAAACAAGTATTTCAAACTCTTATGATCACTGAACACCTCAAATCTGGAACCGTACAAATAATGCCTCCAAATTTTTAACACAAAAACTACAGCAGCCAACTCTAAATCATGTGTAGGATAGTTCTTCTCATGTATCCTCAATTTTCTCGAAGCATAAGCTACCACCTTACCATCCTGCATAAGTACACCACCTAAACCCAACTTGGACGCATCACAATACACAACAAAAGGTTCATCTGACTTCGGTAAAATTAAAATCGGAGCAGTCGTCAACCGTTGCTTCAACTCATTGAAACTATTCTCACACTTAGTATCCCACACAAAAGCCTTACCCTTACAGGTCAACTGTGTCAAAGGAAGTGCCAACTTCGAAAATCCTTCGATAAATCTGCGGTAATAACCTGCTAAGCCCAGAAAACTTCTAATCTCTGTAACTGACCTCGGAGTCTCCCATTGCGATACCGCTTCAACTTTCGACGGGTCAACCGCAATACCACTACCAGAAATAATGTGGCCAAGAAAACTTACTTCACTTAACCAGAACTCACATTTGGATAACTTGGCATACAACTTCTTTTCTTTCAACACCTGCAAAACAATCTTCAAATGCTCTGCATGCTCTTCTTCAGTCTTAGAATAAATCAGAATATCATCAATAAAAACAACAACAAATCTATCCAGGAAGTCATGGCAAATTCTGTTCATATACTCCATAAATACACCAGGTGCATTAGTAACACCGAACGGCATCACCTTATACTCATAGTGACCATATCGTGTTCTGAACGCCGTCTTCTGCATATCTTCATCCTTCACCTTGATCTGATGGTAACCTGACCTCAAATCGATTTTACTAAACACACGGGCACCCACTAGCTGATCCATCAAGTCATCAATTCTCGGAAGTGGATACCTATTCTTTATCGTCACTTTATTCAGCTGACGGTAATCTATACACAGCCTCATGCTACCATCTTTCTTCTTAACTAGCAACACCGGCGCTCCCCAAGGTGAAACACTCGGTCTTACAAACTTCTTATCAAGTAGATCCTTCAACTGTGTCTTCAACTCTGCCAACTCAGCTGCCGACATATGATAAGGAGCCATCGATACCGGCTTCGTACCCGGGACAAGATCGATTGAAAATTCTACCTCCCTTTCTGGCGGCACATCAGGAATCTCATCAGGGAAAACCTCTGGAAATTCATTTACAACGGGCAACCTATCAATTACCGCTTGATTCTCCACGGACAAATACGCCAACAAGGAAAACATCAAGTCTCCATCACATCCTAACTGCTTCAGCTGCTTGGTAGATAAAAATTCTGCACCACTCTCTTCTTCAGCAGAGGAAAAGTATATTGTGTTTCTAAAACAATCTATATGGACATGGTTGTATTCCAACCAGTTCATACCAAAGATTTCATCCATACCCGTCAACGAAAAACATACAAGATCAACCTCAAAGATTCTACACAACAATAACAAATCAGGACAACAAGGACAATACAAAATTGTCACACAACTCTACTAGGCTCGACTCGACTCTACTACTTGGCCGGACGGACCGACCTGCTCTGATACCAATTGTAACACCCCGTTCGCCCAACAATTATTAATTAACAAATTAAATCAGAGTTTTTCACCAAAAACGGAATGCTACATTTTCATTCAAATAAAATCTCCAAATTAACGGATGAATAAATATTCTCCAATAAAATAGTCAATAATAATTAACTCCAAAACTTCGCAGCGGAATTAGTTTAAAACAACTAAACAAGTCTTTGGCACGCAGGCCTCATCAAAAGTTTCATAAATCATTATTAATACGTAAGGAAAGAGAAAACAAGCAACAATTCCCGTCCCGTTACGTATCAGAGCCCTAAGACACTTTGAGCCGACATCTCTACTAATCTTCGTTACCTGCACTTGCCCACAAGGCGGCAATTCCAGCAGAAGGGGTGAGATTCACAAACAACAATAGATATCATAATTCATCAATTAAATTCAACAACATCAGTATAATGAATAATCAATTATCAATTATAATGAACAATTCAACAACATCATCGACAACGACACTGACAACTCAACCTACAACAACAACAACGACAACAGCTACAACGACAACAATGCGACTAATGCAAATGCATGTGGTACCATTTTACGCGCGTTGAATGCTAAGCATTCCGGGGCATAAGCCCCCAACAATTGAATGAAATAACATTCCAGGGCATAAGCCCTCAACGATTGAGTGTTAAACACTCCAGGGCATAAGCCCTCAACGGTTGAGTGAAAACACTCCAGGGCATGAGCCCTCAGCAAGGTATGAGTATGAATGGACTCACTAGTGTATATCTGCATACAACTCGACAACGTCTACGACAACAACATATGTGCCTAATCATTTATGACACACTCCATAACTTAGTCAAAATCTGACACAACAACTCTTACGACAGAATTCATCAACATAACACATATACATTAATCAACTACATTCCTATCAGACCAAAACATTCTTCAAAAAGAAGCGAGTGTGATCAATAAGCCATAAGTCAAATACTCATAAAACACTTCAACTAAATCTCTAATACCTAAGTTTGAAGTTGGGAAACCAACCATAAGTTTTGGACTAACTCAGAATTAGTTATGCTAAGTTTTCTTAAAATTTTCTAAGTACCCACTTGGACTATTTTCATCATAACTCAAAATCTAAAAATCCTTTACACGTCAAACCAAGGCCATTAGAAAGCTAACTCAGTTATCTACAACTTTCATGTTTACACCGAAAGCTAATTCAAAACAGAAACGTGTTAAAAAGACGCAAGAACGCGAAACAGAGAAAGCTGTCACAGTGCAATTTCGCTAATAGCGAAATTCTGGCTAATAGCGAAAATGTTCCAGACAGATTTCGCCAATAGCGAGTTTCTAGCGAGTTTTCCCCTGTTGTTACGATTTTTACACCATTTTTCACCCAAAACCCCAAATTTCGACATCCCAAATCCCAAAATTGTTAGGAAACATTGCCTACTGATAATCTACAACCTAAACATCACTTTTTACATCAATTCAACGGATTACCTATGTTTTTGACAATTCTAATTTAACTTTAAAACGTAATTTCTCCACAACAATTTTCAACAAAACATGTTAAATTCAATTTCAGAATTATGTAAACTATAATCATTGAAAGTTAGTCTCACCCTTACCTTAGATTATCTTCCTGAATTAAAAGCAGCGTTCTTCTCTCCTCTTGCTTCTTCTCTCTTCTTCTAGGTTTTTCCCCCTTTTCTTGTTTTCTCACTGTTTCTACGTAAAACTGGTTCTGACTCTTTCTTTCCTTCTATTTCCTATTAAAACCTATTAACTTCTCCTTAATTATAAATAACTCCTATTAAATTACTAAATAATTCATTTTAATCCCCAACCTTTTAGTAATTATAATTCTCACCTATTTTAATTAAATAATCAAAATAACTATATAATAAAATCTATAACACACCAAAAATAAACATAAATTATTTAAAATCACATAAACTTATTAAAATCAACTGAAATTTAATAAATAACAACTAGGGCGTTACACATATCCATATGAAGTCACAAATACATACATGGAGTGGTACTACAAGGTATCGCATCCTCGTTTGATACGGCCTAATGAGGACCCACATAGACCAGTCCCTATTCCAACATATAGAGTCCCTGATGATGCAAGACCTTTTGACCCGAGGATGTCTTTGATTGCTTCTAAGATACATGATTACTTGGATGTTGTCGGGGCCACAAAAGAGGAATCCCAATTTGAGTATTTGTATGAAGCATTAGACCTGACTCGTGGTGGACCTTTATATTAACTATATTAGTTTATTTATTATATATTGTATTATCGACTTCTACTTTATGTTAAATTTGGTATTATCAAATTTTGCTTTATGATATACATTGTACTGTCGACTTCTCGTTTATTTTAGCCTCTTCAATTCTAAGCAAACTATCTTTGAAGTATAACTGGTTTTAGGATTCTTTAGTCATGGCTACTGCCCTTTTAATCATGTAGAAGAGATGTACTGAAGAGAGCTACTTGTGGTTGCTGCTGTTGTAAGTAATCACAACAATTAAAGTTAGTTGGTTACTTGCGGTTGGTTATAGTGCAAGTTGTTGCTAGCTAGATAGCTCTATGTAGTTAGAAAGTAGTTACAGTTAATTAGAGCCAGTGTTAATGACATGTGGCCAGTGTTAATGACATGTGCCTATATAAAAAGGTACTATGCTCCATTATGAGTGAAAAACTAGAGTAGTTACAGTTAATTGAGATAGTAATATCTGAATCTTAAGAATAATGCTATATTTAAGATAGCTATGCAACCCAAAATGAAAAACTAGAGTATCACAAACACAAGTTTGTTTATTCATGCAATAAAATGAAAAACAGAAACACAGTTTCAAATCCTAAAACAAGACTTAAACTTCAATTACTCCGCTGATGTGTGGCACTACCGGTGCAAGGTTTTGCCACTGTTGTAAACGTCCATCAAATGCTACTATCCAAGATGTTGATTCTGATAAACAAAATTTCTTCCAATCCGGTGTAACTTCGGGCATTGGAAACCCTTGCTTCATCTTTACCTAGAAAAAAAAAGTTTAATTATTATTCTAAACAAAAGAAATTAGTATTTGAAATTAAAATAATTAATATTTGTATTTACCTTAACCCAGTGATCCTTGATAAAACCAATGCAAAAAAATTTAACACTAGAGAAATGTGAAGTCCTCATAGGAAAGAAGGTTTTACTGGGATGCCCTAACGTTACTAGAATAACATTATACCGATTTGCTATCACATAACCCATATGCGGTATGGTCATCCATCTCTCTATAGGCTGAGGGCCCAATCCTGATATCTTCAATGAATCTCTTACTTGTTGCAAACGGTTTCCGAATAAATTTTTGTAGAAACTGATATTAGCTATAATCTCACTATCCAACTCTCTACTAAAGGCCGTCCTTCTTCACCATATCCAAGTAACAGTGCAATCGCCCTAAATCCACAATTTCCATCAGGAGCAACATTGACTATGTCATCAACATATGGATGAATATGTTCAAGAAATTGCCCCAAAAACCTATGAAATTCTTGTTGCTTCTGAGATGAATGAGACAACTGTATCTGAGAGGGTAATTTCTGAGATGGTTGTTTTTTAGATGGTTGCTTCTGAGATTGTTGAGATGACTGTTTCTGAAAAGGTAGCTTCATAGATGGCTGTGATGGTTGTTTTTGAGATGATTGTTTCTGAGAGGGTTGGGATGATTGTGTACACAACCTCTTTGACGATCTTTGAGAGTCAGAATATTCATTGTCAACATACTCCCAATATGAAGGATCACGGTACACATCATATCCCTTTGGTACCTTGCCTTTATCCTTCTTCACTCCTCCTTTGGTTTTAACTTTGTCGGGAGGTGGACATATTGAACTCGTAGATGGATAAGCAAGTTCAAGAACCTTACTTTTCAATGCTCGTTTTCCAATAATGTCAAGTGACCGAAACCGTCTCCATATTTCCTCAATTGCAGAAGTCATGTCTAACTCAGATCCAGTTTCTGTGTCTTCCTCTTGTTGACCTTCCATGCTTAATTTCTTCCACTGAATATGAATTGAATCTAACGGTATAGGCATACCACTAATTTTATATCTTCCTAACTCACAAGCACAAGGCAATCCATATGTTATTTTGAGTCTGCAACCACATGTCGATTCGTCGATTTCCATATATCTAACTCTTTCTAACTCAACAGCAATGCGTCTCAAAGCAGCTCTAGAAACAAATCCACGCAATTTCTCATAAAATGGACTTGTGTGTGCGTGCTCAACTTCATAAAAACTTTTCTGAAATGAAGCTCTGATTTTTCCTAATTGTAACTTCATGTTATCATGCATACCCTTCCAACATTTGCACAAGTCACCTTTGCTGTTTTCCAACATTTGCTTTAATTTCCAATGAGCTAATTCTACCCTAAATAGAAAAAAAATAATCACATATAAGTCAATCCAATGTTATTAAAAAAAATGTTCAAATTAAAAATTAAAATATATAAAATAAAATTTCAATTTAATCGTACCTATTAGTCGTTTGGTTACCCAAATGCATCACTTTGTCGACCCATGCTCCAACAAATTTTTGTCTATGAGTAGTGAACCAAGTTTCTTTCACATAATCCACAAAAGTATTGCAACCAACGCATGTTTGCTCAAACTGTTGCAATCGTTGCTGATACTCAACCTCATTAGGCGATTGTACAAGATCATTCCACAATTTGATCACCACCTTTTGCATATCTTTTGAAAATATTTCTTGCATTTTGCTTTAACATTTTTGTCTATGTGAAACTGGCAAAGCAAGTTAACACTATTTGGAAATACAATTTCAATGGCGTTCATCAAAGCAAGATCCCTATCAGTCAAAATTACTTGGGGAAATAAGCCTTCCTTAATAAACATACCTTTCAGTTTCTCTAATACCCAACAAAAGTTTTCTTTCCGCTCCGATTCCATATAAGCAAATGCAACCGCAAATGTGCACTCTGTAGATGTCATACCAACAATTTCGAGCAACGACAATCTATATTTATTAGTTTTGTATGTGCTATCCATAATCAACACAATTGGAAACATGTTCAACAACTTGACTGAATCTGGATGAGCCCACATTATATCTCTCATTACATCTGAGTCCTCTCTTTTTCTACTCCAACTGACATAATTTTCACCATCTATCAACATTAGCAACTGTTGTATATCTGTTCTATTACCTCTTACCTTTTTTTCTAGCATACTCTTCTTCTTATATATCTGTGTGATTCGAGTGACATTATCTGGGTCTCTCTCTTGCAAGGATAGAAGTATGTGTCTAGGTGGGACACGACGTTTTGCCAAATCTTCAACATGTTTATGTTCATCTGCACTTAGACGTCCCACAAATGCATGACCTTCCAATCTATCAGGTAACTCATGGTTGTGAAATCCACATTTTACCTCAACTTTCCACCCGAGACCATCTTTCAACGGTGTTGATCTAATTTTGAATGGACAACCGCATTTTTTCGTAGCATTTTGTGTTGAACTTTCAACTCGCTTGTACCTTCCACCCTTGTCACAACCCAAAATTAATTTATTACTTCTTCCTCTCTTTCCGGTCTCTTTATCTGATCTAGTAATGGTAACAGTCACTTTATTTCTAATTCCTATCTCCCTAGCCCAGCTTACTACAGCTTCTCTTGTATCAAACCTTTGTGTAGTTGTGAATGCAGCAGTGGTGTCTACACATGATTGATCTTTATCACATAATTGAGGTATGTCTGTAACTATTGTAACTATTTAAAAATGATATAAAAAAAAAGAACTTTAAAAAAAGGTGAAAAACTAAAATATAATTATTTTAAAAAGAAGCTAATACTGAAATGAGCATTTAAAAAATATATATAAGCAAGTAATTATAACATCAAGATTGAAGAATATAAGTAAGCAAGTTGGAATTTAAAAATATTTAAATACTACACCGGAAAACTAGCATATAAGTTTTCCGGTTCCTTGTTTTCTAGGAAATTATTTGTATTATATGATTAGTACGAACCGGAAAGCTTGTTATGTGCTTTCCGGTATATATATTCGGAACGCAGGTTTTTAAGTATTCCGAATTATTTTCGGAAACGTTTACATGAGTGTTCCGGAATTTTTTCAGAAACCTTTATACGTAAAATACGTACCTGGAGGTGGGGGTGAACTCATACTGAATTAGGAGATGTTGAAAATGAGAGTGAAAAATTTATATTTAAAAGGTTAAATAATAAAAGGGGTAAAGTTGGGATTTTTTAAAAATTGTAGGGGTGAAAGTACATGTGTTGGAGTATAGGGTAAAATTTCCTGTTCCTTACCATTCAACTGGCTTAACTCCACAACTAATTTGGATCAAATTCAAAGTCTTCTTTAAAAAACACTACTCTCTAAATATAACTTATTTTTCAATATCTGGTTGGCTGGTTCAAACTTTACTACTCTCTAATTTATTTTTGCGTTGTTTGATATGAGTAATTTCATGAACTTATGTTTGATGGTCTTGGGTATGCAACTGGTGGGGCTTATTAGTAAAACAAGGTTTGTAACCTATTGATTAAGTTACAATCCATTATTAACAAACGATGTTACCATTACCATCATCTTTAACAAAAACACAACCTAATTGAATTACTAATTTTTCGAATGAAAGACGATTCTAATAGGTGAGAAAAGAGTATTCGAAATATCAATCGCATGACAACTAACGAAATTAAAAGTGATGAAGGATTTTTTTCGACAATTAAAGTGACGAACTAAGAATTATGAAACTGTTTTAGGATATGTTCGGTAAGACCAAAAAACAAGTTTATAGTTTAGAAGCTCATACAATTAAAAAAAAGTCATGTTTGATAACCGGCATATTATCATGAGTTTATAACTAACATTTTACTGGCTTTTAGCTTGTTTTCGAGGCACTATTTTAAGTAGCACTTGAGATTATAACTTATAGCATATCTCATTTTTACCCTTATCACTTTAACTAAAATTCGCTTTTACCCTTTGTAATAAATAACTACTTTTAAAACAACTGATTCAATCCTTATGTTGATCTTCAATTTGGCATGAAATCACCAACATTACATAACTTCTTCCAATGTTTAGCAACCCTACCTTTTACATCTTTGATATTTACCTAGTTGTATTGTGCTTCTCTCTACACCATATGAACATAAATTCATCTCAGCAAACAATGTAAAAGGAGATCAACCTCTTTTTCTAAACCTAAACAAATAGTAATAATAATATAATATGTCATTTCCATGAAACCATTGATGAATCTAAAACATAAGACAAGTTTTTTTCTTCCAAAAGTCACAACTAGAGCATAAACTAAGTGCATGACAACTACTTCTTAGGAGGTACACATTTTCATCATATTCAGGATAATGAGGAGTACAAACTTGCCAAGTCAAAAAGCTTTAGTCGAGCCATCGGTCCCGTCTTGTTTGTCCAAAACCAATTTGGCATCACGACGGGGAAGCTTTAAAGTAGGTTCAAGCTTCAAAATATTGTTGCATTCACTGTCAAGTTCTTGAGGCTCATCCTCGACAAGGTACATGGTTCTTGAGACATGTTTTGGATCACATGTCCGAATCAAGAAACCAATTGATGATCGCTGAAAGTGCAATTTGGCAAAATGTGGGTCTGAAATCACTGTATTCCAAGTTCTACAAACATGTTTGCAACTGAGAACAGGCTTGGTCGAAAGACGAAGCAGAATGTCAGTGATGATTGGGAATGGAAGATCAGCAACAGAAGGGACAAGTTCATCAACTTTTTCTTTTCCTCTTTTCCCTCTTTTCCTTTCCATAGCACACACACTGAGGTACAAAAAGAAACAATTCAAATTGAAATAAAGCACACAAAAGTGGAATTATATTTTCTCTCTAGCAAAACCAGTGTAATTAGGGTTGTAGTTGTATCATCACAAGCTTCCGTCTTTTGGGCCGACTATGAGACGAATTTCCACTCAGATACTTATGTCGCAGCGCCATTCCCAAAAATGGGTCCGACCCTGCAAGATTAGCGCTGCTTAACCAAAAATTCAAACTAGCCCACTGAAATTGGAACTGTACGTAATCGAGATCTTGTGAGGAGTACACTCTAAAATCTCAAACTTCATTTAAATTTTTAATCTAAACCCTTTGATGGGCAAGCTGAATATATTAATTAAATTAAACATTGAAATTTAAAGTATGAATTTTGCACTTGCACAAAAGAAAATGTTAAAATGTGTTTCGGGTGAAAAGTTAAAATATAATAAAAAGAACTGAAATACTAACCACAAGCTAAAGATAAAATTTTATCTTGAAAATTGTTTTAATTTAATTTTCAAAAACTTTAAAGTTAATGTATTCATTAAATATTTATTATTTATAGAATGTCTAACATGTGCTTAAGAACACATGTTCAAATGGAGATATACTTGCTTGGTCACAAGTCCAAATAAATATTATTTAAGCACACACAAAACTAAAAAGAAAAATAAAAGAAAATATAATTGAATAATGTCAATCGATGTGATTAAATAAAAAAAAATCATTTCATATATGAATGCTTAAGTAATATTAATTTGTGGTTGTGTACATGAAAGATTTTCTAGTTAAGATGACCCTAAAAAGAATTCAAGGTCTATCTTTTTCAAATAAATAAAAAATAAATTCTAGATCTACTTAACTTGTTACATGTTATAATAACCTCTAAAAATGTTACATGTCATAAATTTTCTCAATACATGTTATAATAACCTCTAAAAATGTTACATGTCATAAATTTTCTCAAAAGTGAAAAAAAGAATTTACCAAAATAAATTTATGACATTTAAGATGTTAGGTAGGAGAAATACTTACTTGGTCACAAACACAAATAAAAATATGGTCAAACACACACACGTAAATTGAAAAAATTAAAAGAAAAAGTAATTGAATGATATGACTAAAAAATTTCTCATTTATTTTTTTACATTTATGTGAGTGTGTCTAAATAATTTTCACTTGTATTTGTGTCCATGTAAGACTTAGTAGTAAGGTAGATCTTGAAGGCTTTATTTTTAAGGAGATCTTGAAGGATTTTTGTTGGATGCATATAAGAATTATTCTTGAGACGGTATATAACAATATATAGTCGAATTCTCTAAAAAAAATTGATCGATAGACGGGTTGGCAAAGACATCATAAACTCACACACACAAAGTAGAGGTACCGGGGTTCGAACCCTAATCATGACGTCCGGCCTAACAATTTCGGCATTTTTACTAGTTGAGCTAGGACTATTGGAACAATTCTCTAAAATATTACATTAAATATCAAAATAAAATTTAATTTTATTGTTATATTAACTCTTTCATGAACGGTCAATTTTATTCTAACCTGAGAAATGTTACGAGCATTCTTTTTCTAACATTTTGAGAAACTCATGAATTTCAACATCATCATGTGAGATCAATTTTTAAAGTGTAAAAACTTAAATATATTTAATCTAATAAGAGAGTGAATATTAGTTAGGGTGTTAAAAATAAAGTGTCAATAGTACACATCTCTAAACTATCACTCTCACAAATTTTGTTCTTAAGCTATTGAAATTAACTACAAGTCCTTACCTTATTCTCCCATCCAACTATTTAGTCACTCTGTTAACAAAATTTGTTGTTTTTCATGATAGTTAAATTGATGTATACTTTAGTAACATTTTAGTTGATTTAAATAGTTTATGGACTAAATGGATGAGAGAGTGGTAGTTTAAAGAACAAATTTATTATTTGCTCACCATATGTTTGGATAAAAATTATTTTTAACTAGGGTCATACCATGATTTTGAAAATGTTATGCTTCTGAGTTTTAGTAAAAAAAAACTGATTTCCAGGAGTTAATCAAATGGTTTCAAAGTCTCCGTAAGTTTAGTTCAGTTAGTATAGATATTGCATAAATGATTACGATGCACCAAATATTTTCCTATACCAAATTCTACACAAATTCTTGCGAACTGTTAATGTGTGTGCGATGAGTTCTGAATTGTATAACCTAAATCTGGATTACATGTTGTATCTTCCTTCATTGATTTTACATTTTAGAGGAACGTAGGACACCGTCGTTGACATACTAGTTTCAACATGGTGAAAAAAATCAGACTTGGATTGCATGCAGTCGAAAATCCCAGTCACATAGTCAGAGTAATCGACACCGTTCGTATTAATTTGGATGGCTAACATCATAAGTCGGAGTAATCAACACCGTACATATTAAATCGGATGGCTAACATCATATATTCAACAAATTGATCTTGGCTCTTCAAAGCTTATCAACGGTCAATATTGCACACAAAGGAATATTAGTATACATACATTCACCAACAAAAAATACAAGTATACTCCGAATAGGCAAATACAACAATTTTAAATGGAAAATGATGCATTGGGTTTCCCATGCTCCTTCAACTTAGTCCATGTTAGCTTTTAAACAGCATGGTTCCATCCCAAAATGACGGCCAGTGCTTTAGATATCATTCAATATATGTACACAACTTGTAAGATATTTTATTTAGCTCTTGAGATGTTCGTTAATATACCCATAGTTATGTGTTACATTTCCAATATTATAGGTATCACTCTATAAATAAAAGGTTAAAATTGACCATATAGATATTTCCCGAGGTTACTTTGAATGGCCACGGTGGTAGCATCATATTTGAGTGGCCGCAGTACCATATAAATCATTTGGAGATGTTAAAAGCTAAAATGATGGTAAGACCATATTTAAGTGATCACAACATCACAGTGGAGTGGTCATAATACCATAATTTTAGGTAATGTCGAAAAAACATCTTAAATAGAGCGACATAGTCGTAGTTCAACCCAGTAACATCTTCAGTGGATGAAAATTCTTTTTTCAAATATAGACTTTGGAAATCCATAAACCAACAATTTCTCATTGAAATGAGGTAAATATAATTTTGATATAAGTGGAACGTTTGGGGATGAATTCGGAGTGGTTATCAATGTCTCCATTACCCACTTTACTGACTTTTGAAATTGAGGACAACCCAAACCTAAACTCAAGCCTAGATATCAATTTGGGTTTTTCCTGACAAAGTCAATGGATTCCGATTGGTACCCGTCCCTATTAAACTCGGATGGATTCGAATTGGTACGTGTGAATACGGATTTGTTTGTTGTCATACCTACTTTCAGACATCTTGAGTCTACTTTAAAATTGAATCAATCGGTTTACGTCATTTTCACATGTGAACATTATAATTTAATCAACTCTCATCTTTAAAAAAAAATAGTTTGGGAGGTTTTCTAAAACACTTGGAAAAAAGAAGCTCCATTTTTAGAAAGGCAAATTAACCATTTGATTTTTTTTTTTTTAAAACTAATCCGAATTTTTCATGCAATTTTTGCCCGAACAATCGATTTAAAATTATTTTTAGAAGTTAATCAAAAGGTTTTAAATAGTTGATTTAATAAATAAATAAAAAGTCGTTAATGGTACTTGTAGATTAATCTAAATGATTTTCAGAAGTTAATCAAAATGACTATGACACAGTTTCAGCTTATAAGTGGACTAACGTAAGATAGTTAATCATAAGCACAGCTTATGTGCAATGAATTCTGGACTGACTTAGGGGCTAGGGCCGTGGAATTCGTCGAATACATACCACAACTTTCTTCACTACTTCTGCATTTTGGAGGGAAAAATAGCATATTATGAAGAAAATCACATTTATAAGTTTGAGCTAGTTGATTTTAATTTTAATTTGCTTCTTAGATTATCCATTGCCTAGTTCTGAAAACTGAAATCAAATAAAAATATCTATCATTGATACGTCTTTATTTTTTTTAGTAACTTCTTTTTATAATAGTTAGTGTTAGAAATTTCACCGTCGTTGTCGTTGCATTCAGTCTTTTGTTGACTAATTACGGCATTTGATTTATCTTCATTGTAATCTTTTTTTTTTTGGGTCAAATCTTCATTGCAGTCTTTAATACCTTCATTGTGTAGTAGAGTTTGAAGGTTAGTCACACATTGTGCTTATAGATATATGACATGTGTAATGTTTATAAATCATGGACAACCCCCACTTTAGAAGCTTGTTTTGTCAAAAATAAAATATAAGAGTTACAATACATTCTTTTTTGGGTTTTTTTATTTATATATAAAGTACATAGAAATGACCCACAAAAGGATGTGAGTACACTCAAATAGGCAAATACAACAATTTTAGAATATTCATATAGCTCAAGTGGTGAAATAGAAGGATGTTTCCATGTACTTGAGCCCCATGTCATGGCCACTTCAACAACAATAGTATTTAGTGTGCTGCATATATCTCAAGAAAGCGATCTATTCCTTCCTTGATACTAATATTTAGAACAATAAAATTAGGCACCTTAATGTCATTTTATACTTCCAAAAATAGAACAATAAAATTGAATATTTTCACATTGGGAGAAACAAAATGTCTCCACCCAAAATGTTTGAAGGCCACAAGAGAGAAAAACGACATGTTTCCACTCAAAATCATAAAACTTTACATATATGCGTCTGAGTTATAGGTATATTATAAAATATTCAGAGTAAATGAATTAACCATGTTATGACTTAGATTTTAGTTAGAGTTATGGTTAATTTATCTTTTATTTTATGAAAAATTTAAATCTTATTCCAGAGTTTTGATGTTGGACCATCCAGGGTGAATATAATAGAATATATTCAGTATGGCTAATTGAATACAATGATAAAAGTCCAGGATAATGTATTGAAATTTAACTAATGCATATCTATGTTAGTTTTCTCAATTTTCCATTTGATGCTAGAAAAATTAACAAATTAATGTTGAATCCACTTTCTTCTGTCAAATCAATATTTTTCGGTCGTGCAAGATTCTCAATAGCATGTCTTAACACTTGCCAATTTGCACCAATTTACAGATCCTCGACAAAGGTTCTCATTTGAGTCTTGTCTGAAACATTCTACCTCTATTGAACTATCATTTTGTTGCTTAACTAAAATCCTCAAGCTAAAGTACTTTCTTAAGGATCACTTACTAGTAATTGACAAGGACACAACTTTGAAGAATGTAGTAGCAACTCTTCTCTCTGATAGAAGTACAATACTTTGCTATTTCTATGTTGGGAAAAATGTTAGAGCAAAAACCATCACAGATTGTAAAGTGAAACAAAAGGTTGTCATAGTGGATGGGGAAAAGAAGCTTGTCGACGAGTTGAACCATAGTGAGATAGTTGATACCATATTTCATGCATGGGAAAAAGTGGTTGAATCTCCTACTCAAAGAGTTATATGCAAGTAATCTAATGGAATTCCAAGATGCTTGTAAGAATTATCCAAAGTTTCTTCACTGTGTTCAAACTACCATTTTGGACACTGTTAAGGACACAATAGTGAGGGCATGGACATACCTTGTGTTACATCTTGGGTGCAAGACCACGAACAGAGTTGAAGGAGCTCATGGTAGAGTGAAGGAATATTTGACCACCTCCAAGGGTGATTTGGGTACTTGTTGGAAGAAAAAAAGACGAGATGTTAGTAATTCAGTTTGGGGAGATACAATCATCATTTGGTAGGAGTGTTACAGTATTGGAACATAGATACAAAGATGTCATTTTGTATTATGGATTGGGGGGTAACATGTCTAGACGAGCCATGAACAATATTTTTTTGGAAGAAGAGTGTGCTAGAAAAACCTTGTGCATGGACAAGAAAACTTGTGGTTGTGATCAAAGGACGTCATATGGCCTACCTTGTGCATGCTTCATTGCTATGAAAATTCTTCACAAAAAACCTATTCAATTGGATGAGATATACATGCATTGGCATAAGTTATATATGGGTGAAGAAGAAAGTAATGAAGAATTGTTTTCGGTCGCGGAGGAGTGGAGTGGTATTCAGGAACGTCTCCAAAGAGTCACATACCAAATGAAACTAGAAATCAAAGAGGGTTTGCAGTTGTTAGCATTTCCGGATACCACAATGATGTCACCACCTCCAAGAAATATACCAACCAAAGGAGCAAAAAACAAAAAAAATCAAATCTACACCAAAAGTGGCATCGACACGTCGGATCTCATCTTCGTGGGAGACTATTGATTCTTAATTTCCGAAAATTCAATCTTCACCACCAAAAAAATCTTCACAACCTAAAAGAAAAGGTGTTCGCCTTGGCATTTCTCCACGTTCGTCGATTCCAACGCCAAATCGGGCTCCAACGCCAACTCCGGCAAAGCCTATCTTGGTTCCAATAATTTATGATCCATTGAGTCTTATGTATTACATGCCAAAATTCATGAGACCATATATTGAGAAGATTGTGGATGTTAAAGGCGATGAGAATTGTGGGTTTAGGGCTATAGTCGAGTATTTGGGTTTGAGAGAAGAAAGTCGTGTTATGGTGCAGAGAGCACTTATTCAAGAGGTGAAAGAGCATAGGAACGACTACATGCGGATATATGCGGGCGAGGACCGTTATAACTACATCTTGAATGAATTGCATCCTCCCAAAAATGGTAGTGATTTTGCACCTCCCGATTAATAGTTGACATTGCCGAATATGTGTCACATAGTTGCAACTTATTACAATAGGCCGATGGTAGAGTAACTAGCCTTGATATTGGAATCTCAGAGACTTTTTCCCAATTAGAGGTAGGCCTCCAGTTAACCCGAAAAGTCACATCATGTGTCTTGGTTTAATCCCAAATCATTTTGTTCTTCTTTTGTTGAAAGATGATTGCCCACTACCTCCGTCATCTATAAAGTGGAATAATTACAAGAGCGAAGATGAATTTTTGAATCAACACTATCGTTTTCGAACATTCATGAATTTTGAAAAAGAAGAGAGACCGTTATCACCCAAAAAAGATTCAAACCAACACAATCCAATTTTGTGTGACACTCTGGTTAAAGCAAATGAAGAATTCGAAGTTCTTGTGGAGCATTTAGATGATTTAATTTCATAAGATGAAATATGACACTTTTTTGTCGGTGTTCATCCTTTTTTTGTCGATATGCACCGACGTATATTTTAGGATATATAATGTACCAACCATTTTTTGTAGCTAAGATGTAACTACCTTTAATGAGTTTCACACAAATTAATGTACTTTTAGTGTAATGTAAAAAATTTGACGAATTTCAAACAATTGTGTAACGTTATCGTATTGCTGGATGTTGTTGTATCAGTTTTATTTCATGAGGAATTGCTGTTTGAAATTACAAGTAAAAAACAGGCCGAAAATTGCTGGAAACTACATTGCAGACTGCACTGTCTGTTTTACTGACTTGAACAGCAGCTAACCACCGCTGGTCTCAGCGGTAATTAACCGCTGCCAGTTTTACCAGCGATAGTTAACTATCACCGAAGATATTTTAGACATTTTCATGTGTTATTAGGAAAAATCTGAAGTCGGAAAAGCAATTTTCGTTGATATATGAGTGAACGTTTCCTTTGCTGTCACTAGACCTTGGGCCATTTAGGTGAACCTTGTTAACGTGGCCAAGAAAAAAATTAGGAAGAAACTTTTCACGCCCCTATATCACTTTAGATGAATATATTCAAACAAAAAAAACAGTAGTTTTTGTACAAATAAGAAGTGAAATTGTACCAAAAAGGAATAGAAAAATGCTCCGAAACAAATAACCATAGAATTGCATAATTAAAAACTAGTAATACAAACTCAATTATCAATGTCTAAAATAGTTAGGTTTGACACTTTCATTCGGATTCAAAATCTGACAATATCTAACTATTATGTATTTGTGTTTGTTTCAAAAAGGTTGTCAGCTTCGTTTAAGTACCTAAAAAATTGTAAAAAATTAATTTCATCTTGTATTTCTGTCTTTCTCTCTTCAATTAAACTTTAAAAGTTAATCCAAATAGTTTTTCAATTTATTAATTTGTTAATAGATACATTTATACAAAATTAGGATCCATAAGGGTGATTTCCATATAAATGTAGTTTAGCTTGGAATCAGAAGCACGGGACTTAAGGAAGCTATTACTTGACCGGCGAAGTAAGGATGTCAAATGTGTCTGTGTCAAGCTAGTGTCAAAACTACAAACCAAATTGAGTTTTCAGACCGTTAAGATTCTTAGGATTTAGTTGTTTAATTAAGATTAGTTAACAGCAGTTAGTTACAAATTAGTCAGTAAAGTTGAGAGTTAGTTACACAAATTGGTTTATCCATTAAATCCTATAAATAAGGACTAGTATCTACTCATTTTCTATCTTTTTGGTTCTAATTCTCTGAATTCTCAATTTCTCAACACAAACTTTTAAGATAAGTTTAATTATGAGAGAAACTAATTTCGTCGCATAACAAAAACATCAAATTATATGCTAATCGTTATTTCTTTGATTATATTTCATCTTGTATTTCTCATGTTTTGATAAATTAAATAATATAAGTTTGTTATTGAAAGAAAAATATAAATATAGTTTAGAAGTTTCACTCAAAAAATAAATATAGTTTAGAAGTTAATGTTTATAAATTTCCAAAAATATAGTTTTTGCTTCAAAATTTGTTACCAATAGCAATTGAATACGTCCAGCAATTGAATACTAACAAAAGATTTGTACAAAAACATAACTCGATTTCGTATTTCTCTTTTAGAAATAAAAAACTAATCAATTTTTTTCTTCATTTTTGTAAAAAAACTTAAAACAGAAACATAACTAAAAACAACCCTTAACCAGCTTATTAAGCAATGAACAGATTCAACACTTTTGAACAAATTAATTATCAATCTGAATTTATAACATTACATCAAATATATAAGATGAATAAAATTCAATGGTACCAGTACCAATGGTAAAGATTGCAGAGAGTTGTAACTAGACAAACAGCTACTGAAAAATAGTTAAAAACCTATGTATGATAAGGCCCATTGGAGCCAAAGTTAACATGACACAAACATATTATATCTTAATCATGTGTATTAAACAAGAAAAATAATGATAATATTAATAATGCTATCTAGTCAAGGAAAAAATAACCAGAAACTTCTTTGTCTAAAAAATTCTGGCAAAAATAAATCTGACTATGTAGCATTTGTTTTTTGTAACAAAAATGCTCAAAATTACATTAAATTTATAGCTGAGACTTGAGATCAAATTTGAGTTGATTTTGCACCCACAAGCCATGACATGGACTCAGCTGGCTTATTAACTTGATATGGTGCATTGGCAGCAATTCTGTAAATACATAACAATGAAACAAATTATTATTATCTCAGCAAAAATACTTGATCAACAATCATTTGTGAATCAAATTGTTCATTTTTAGGCTTAAGAAACAAACAATACACCAAAAAATAGTTCATTTACAAGTTTTAGTTTAATCGAGAGTGCCTACCTATCCTTTCTCTTCTCCAGAAACCGATGAAGCGAGGCTTTCCTCATAATTGGCAGATCTGCACATAAAGGAAATTCATGATCAGAAAAACATGATCCAATTTTTCGTGTCATACGAATTTTAAGTGTTAATGGTTTCAAGAAATTACCGCAAAGATTAGGTCTGGCAGGCACTTGAAGGTGTTCATTAATCGAGCTGGTGCCGGTGGCAGTACTAGGGATGATGTTCACAGTAGGAACAATTGGAGCGGGTGTGTTAACCGAAGTTCTGACCAAATTAGGAGGAAATGAAGGCTGGCTTTGTGTGTAAGTGTACACAGAATTGTTCTGAGTTTGAGAGATTCCTTTGTTAGCAAAAGCCATGAGCTCATGTGCTTTATCGGCAGGAAAATCATCGAATACAATAACTTGACCATTATAAAACATGGTCAATTGTGCAGCTTTAGATCCCTTGATAGCACTGCAAATCAAAAATACAACATCATATATTAGTCACTAATGCGAAGAAAAAAAAAATTAATAATCAACTAGTGATTTTGATATCTAGAACTATATCGTGATTATTAAATCGGCACAACATTTATCAATAGCTATTAGTCATTAGTCATTACTAAGCGGCTGGCTCAGTGCAAAACTTATCCTCTAAAATTGCAGTATGGTGTTTGCATCTGTCGCAAACGTTATATTTAGTGAGCGAAATTTGATCTCACTAAATCTAAACGTTCTTAGAGATGTAGCACCATACCGTATCTTTAGAGGATCTAGGTATGGGATCCTCTCCACCAAATTTATTTTTTTAACTAGTTCCACCTAGGGAAAGGATCTAAATCATCTACAAGTTGTTTCCACAAATTGACCCTTTCGGCAAGGCGACAACCATATCGTCGTGCTAGCCGCTAGGGCTCGCTCTAGCGGTTAGTCATCATTCATAAATGAAATTAATTGAAATAAAAAAAAATAAAAAAACTCACTTGGAATTGTTCAAGGCAGCTTGTGGAGTAAGCAAATCCATAGTTGTAAGGTTCTTTTGTGTCAAATTGTTTTCCATGGTTGGAAACAAGTTCATGGTTGTTGCAGATTGAGAAGAAGTCTCAGAAGACCCTACAAAAATAAAAATAAAAAACAAATTTAGAAAAACCATTGAAGAGAAAACAACCTAAATTGACAATATTACACAAAAAAATAAAAAATATTTACCAAAATTAACAAAACAAATAGATTATACCACCAAAACATATATTTACAATCTTAACAAATTTAACAACCTATTTATGAACAAAATATCCATTAATTAGATCTATGAATTTTTAAAGTCTCAAAAAATAAAAACATGGATTCAAAATAAAAATAAACAACAACATGCAACAGAATAATTTAAAATAGCAAATATTTGAAAATTTAGATATAGTTCAACCTTACAAAAAAAGGAAAAAATATTAACAAAAATAAATGAACATATATAGATAGTCTACTCTAAACTAAAGACACAAATTAATTAACCGTTACACTTCTTAAGTCGAATTTAATTATGAACCAATTAAGAGGAAAGGAATAATTAACCATTAAGATACCAAATATAAAAATTTAAAAAAAAAAAAAAAAAAAAAACCCAGAAACAAAAAACAAAAATTTCGGAGAAATCAAGGTTCCGTACCAGAAGGGTCTGTGTTGTTATTGTTGCATGAGATACCAAGAGAAAGATCTTTGAAGCAACCCTTTTCTTTAATATATTGACTCAATAAACTACATGTTTGAGAGAAAGTAGTTTTCTCCGGTGACTTCGCCGGTGGTTTGTTGCCGGAAACTTCTGAATATTCCGATGAGGTAGACATAGTTGAAGAAGAAAGAGAAAACGCGTTGTAATAAGAAAGAATGATGATGTTTGTGTTGTGTTTAATGTTATGTTATGTTTATATATATATATAAGAAAATGAAATGAAATAATTAATATTAATATTGAAAGGAATAAATTAATGTCTTTATCTTTTTTTTGGGGATGGGAAATTGAAGCACGAGGAATATGTGTGTGTTTTTAAAAGGGATGCTTCTTCTCTTTTTCTTTTTCTTATTTTATGTTTTTTTATTTGGTGCAGCTGTCTTTTTTGTTCCTTGTGTTTTGTCCAAGCTCTTCTCTTTAAAAATGTTACTTAATGAGAGAAACTATTACTTATTTATTTGAATTTTTTAGTGTTTTTATCTCTTAAAATATAAGAAATAGAGAGGGTGTTGACTCTCTTTTGTGTGTGGTCTAGTAGTATTTTTATGTGTGTAAATATAAAGATTAATCTTTGTATAGTATTTCTTCTGATAATATTTATAAAAGATATTTATGTTAATAATTGTTGATGTATTTGATCTATCTGATTGTTAACTAGATATGTCACCTTTTATTGACCTAAATATAAATGTTTCTTATAAATAGAATCATAGGAAGTATAAGAAATGTGAAATTTTTCATTGAAGATTTGTTTTTTTTTTACAATATAAAAAATATTCATTTAAACTGATAGAGTACATCGATATAATGTAAATTCGCTAAAAATAAAAAGGATGAATCTGTGAGCAGGCTCACAACATTCAAGTTAATAGCATAAAACGGTAAAATACAAATGCCTACACATATGACTATATTTAAATCTCCGGAATAACCATTTCTCTCTTGATCTGCAACGTGGATGACGCCAAAGTCGTTGATTGAATCTGCGCTAGATCGAAGCTGGTCTGACAATCTGAACCAATCAAATACTTGAGAGAAACAAGAAAAACAAGCAATGTCACACAAAGACGATGAGCAAACCAACGTCGCACAAAGACGACGAAATCACAAAATAAAAAATGAAATAGATGTAAAAATCACTTATTTCAAAAGTTGACCCTAAATCATCCTTCCTTGGTGGATAAAGGAGAAAAAACTAGAGTTTTGGTGACAGCTCACAAGAGAGAGAAAAGGTTTATATATGTGAGTTATTTTTATTGAAGATTTGACATTGTCATTTTTTAAAATTAGTTGTGATATTGTACAGTTATTTTGTCATAATTTTTAGAGCAACTTTCTTTATTTGACTAAGTTGAGAAGATCTTTAAAGAATTATTAATTACTATTAATTAATTTTTTTAACTAATCAACTATTTTCTGCGCATGAATGTGTATACTATTTTTTTTTTGTCAAGTAGTCTACTGGCTAGAGTCACACATTTTAAATGTGGAGAAGGTGAAATTTCCAAGGTGCAGTTGATGAAAACACTATTTCTTGAAAGATTAGACATTGATACATGTATGTGTCTAAAATTGAATTCGAACTCATAATCTTTGTTAAACAGTAAGAGACCATTTATCAGCTCATTTAAATGTTTTCAATAATTTTTCTCTTTTAAAACTCGATATCTGATCCAATGATCGATTAAAATGTTTTTAATAGTTAGTATTTGCTTTGTCTTAAATTAAGTATCATTTGTTTATGTAAAAAAAATAAAAAATAAGTGTCCTTTGTAGTAGTTTTATTAATCTCAAATTATCGTATTTTTAATTAATTTGGTGAAGATAATTAGGTTAAGATTGCAGTAATTGATTAATATTATGGGTTTAGACCACGTGTTGAATACGTCGGTAAAGAGAGAGAAAGAGAAAGAGAAAGAGAGACGAAACGGACACGGCAAATGGCAAATGGGGTTTCCTTTGCTTTTAGCTTTTTGTTTTGTTCCCTCCAATTTGCGTATTCAACTTCCCTTTCCTATCCTATCACTGCGTTTGTCAGTGTCCTAAATGAGATCACGTTTTTCTCTACTCACTTCACGTTTCTACTAACTTCACATTATTCCCCCTCTATTCCTTTTTTTTGTTACCGTGTCATTAGAGACAATTGACACTATTTGAGAAGCTTGTAATATAGTATATTTATATGGATAAAACATATTGATACAATGTATAGAATGCATCATGAAATCTAAAATAAGCATGGTAATAAAACTCATACACACGGTTATCTGTTTAAATTCATCTTGATTTTCTCTGCTTTGGTTGAGTTTGGATATGGGTTTAACTTTTTTTGATTTTGAAACACATATATGGTACAAGTATTGAAGATATAGGTATTCAGCCTTAACCCATACACAAATCCATTATGAATGTAAAAAATTACAATATACCTCATTCTTTGCATAAAGTATAAACTCAAATCCTAAACGTTTCACTCTCGTAGTTAGAGTGTGTCTACACTCACTCCAATTCTCTCTCTTCTTTTTCACCATAGCTCATCAATCTTCATCATCTCACACACTCGGTATATCTCTTCCCCATCACCATAGAAATCGATCTCCATTATCTCTTCTCATTCGATTTTACTCTCGCAGATTTACAATGTGAGTCGCTTTCTGGGTTAGAAAAAATTTCTTTTTTTATTTAAAATAATAATAATTCACTGCAGGGACGGGGATGAGACTGAGATATATGAATCCAAAGGGGATGGGGTTTGGATATATCTTAGTATGTATGAAATGGTCAAAAACAATAAATATTGTGGAGCAGAAGGAGTGCATTTACTTGGCACTGGGCACATGGAAGCATCAGAAGAGGAATAATCCCTGCCCCCTGCACCCCAGCAGGTGCCCCAATGTGTCTCAGGTGCATGGTTTCTGAAAATTTTGCGTTTTTACTTGTTTTTCAAGTTGGATTAGTGGAAAAGGCTAAGAAATCCAGTTCTAACACATATGGAAACTTGCCTATAACCAGAGACCACACATTTTTATTCATTCAGAACTTGACGGTGCAAGACGAAGGCAAGTAGCAAGAGGATTACAACCTCTTTTTTTTTCTTTTCTAAAGTGTGTTTTGTAATTATTCCATGCTTATGTTTCTTTGTTACCATGACGAACTAAATACCCTCTAATTAGGGTCCTAAGATGAACCTTTGTTTATTTGTTAAAATTTATTAATGCAATTACGTTTGTTCGGATATGATTTAAGTCTTATATATTTTTCATTTGTTTTGGATGTTGTAATGCTTTTAGACCCCTTGGCACATATAAGTCATAACCTTTGTCGTCGTTTATTTGTAGGGAGTCGATGGTACATGGATCCGTTTTCGTGTTGATGGTCAGTTCATTTGCAAACATTTTAACTCTGCTTGGTGCTCACAAATGTTCAAACTTCGTCTTTTTTGCAACCAGGTTTTACATGCGTACACGGATTTGGTTGGTTATGCTCGTGATTGGTGCTCATTTATTAGGATTAACTAGAGATGGATTCACTTGTGTTGATTTATTTGTCAGTAGAATTTACTAATTCAGGTTTGATGTCCCCTAGTTTTCGTACTTCTTTATTTTATTAATCTACTTTTTCTTTTACTTAAAAAAATTGATATGCGATAATTCTTAGTTCTTTTCACACAATGTGTAATATAGAATATCTTCAAAGAAAAGTAATATTTACAATAATGTCTTAACACCTTGTCATTCGCAATGTACATTTGTTGCTGCTTTCTTCACAACGGAACAGGTCATCTGGTTGCTGCTTTCTTTGCAACGGAACCGGTTGCCTGAACTCCTTGTCAGAGGATCACCCACACCAGGGTAGAGCAACCACATAAGCGGGAGAGACGCCACACTCTTACCCAAAACCCCACGTGAAAGCTATTTCATTTGAAATGTACCTTTGTTGCTGCTTTCTTCAAAACGAAACCGATCATCCGCAAATACTTCTGTGTACCGTCAAACCGGGTTTTGATACCACTGTTGGGTCATGAGGGGAGTCTAGGGGATCACCAACATCAAGGTAGAGCGACCACACAAACGAGAGAGGCACCACGCTATTACCCAAAACTTGGCAATGGGTTTACGAGTCTCTCACTTGTAAATTGTTCAATCTGCACTTTTCTATTTGATATGAGACATATAGCTCATACTTACACATAATAAACTTGAGTTTTTTAAATATATATTATTTAAGGGTTGGTTCGAGATAAGAGTTAAGAAGTTGGAGGTTTAGAGTTCAAGTTATAACACAAAAATTAGGATACCATAAAATTCCATGTGTTCTACCTTTTCAATCGTTTCAATGGAAATTAGGATAAATAATAATGACATGTTGCGATAATGACTTGGTACACTATCACGCGTAATTGACTTCTTCTCCCCCAAAAAGCCATGACTCAAGCGTTTGTATATATTTATGCTTTATTATTATTATTTTTCTAGTATTGCATGTATATTATTTTATTTTCCTATGATTTTGAATCAAACATGTCGATCAATTTGAGACAGCTTGGGCGGCTTGCATAATAATCCTTTGAAAATTGTATTATGGCCACAAAACGTGGGAATTATTTGGAAATTTCGTATTAACTCTATTTCTTTTATTTTCAAAACACTATCATTTTTTATTCAAACAAACAAGACCTAACTAACTCTAGGATGCTTCGCCCATATGTATGTATATGAATAACAACCCAAAGTTCAACAACATTTAAAATTACTCTATTCAACGTTTATAGACGTGGTTGGTTACAATATTTAATCATAGTTGAATTTTTAATTTACAAGGTAGTATGAGTCAAATTTATTCTGACTTGTATGATAGAATAAAATAAGCAACACTAATAAAACTTGGTTAATGCTGTTTAGTGTGGCAGATTAGAACCTAATAAAATGTTTGGTACAACTTTGACTATTCAACTATCAACCAACACATGTTTAAAACAAGTGCATATGACAATTATGACACCGGTCCAATATAGTATACAGAACGAATAGTCAAAAGAGATTAAATCTTGCACATGATTTGTTTTTTGTTATAATATATCATACTCCATACAAAAAAAAAATGATTATTTTTTTGTGTTTATCAAAATGGTCTTGTGAGTTTGTAGATTTATCATTATCATAAATATAAATATAAATGGATTTGGATCAACAATT
The DNA here is from genome assembly GCA_946800305.1 of Medicago arabica. Lineage (NCBI taxonomy): Eukaryota > Viridiplantae > Streptophyta > Magnoliopsida > Fabales > Fabaceae > Medicago > Medicago arabica. Next base: position 21,401,378 of record OX326971.1, on the reverse strand, counting down.
ATGGAATTTGGCATCGTCTAAAAAGTTCAATTTTGCTTCATTTATTTTACTCCATATATAGTAATAGTGGATTTTTCTTGACAACGGCTTCTTGAAAGATTACCAACTAGACTTGCTTGTTTCGGAGGAGGGCCATTCGAGATGTAAGTGATAGTGTGATACTACATAAATGGTGTGTGTGGAAAACTAGGAAACATCTCTACATCTTTTTAGTACGTGTTGGAACATATGAGAGTTATAGAAAGTGTTCAAAAGAGACCATTGTATGATTTAGACCAAAAAAAAAGTGTTATATAGAGTACTGTTTAAAAAAAAAAAAAGCGTTACTAGCAAAATGTTGATTCAAACCACTTTGTAAAGATTTCAAAGATTAGAAGATTAAAGGAAGCCTGGGATATCTTAGAGAAATAGTATGAAGGAAGTGAGAATGTGAAGAAAGTGAAGCTTTAATCCCTGAAGAGAAAGTATGAACTGATAGTGATGGAAGAAGATCAAAGTTTTTGTATTGAACCAGAGATAAGCATGTGGAGAAACCATTACTAATTTACAAGTCGTTATAAAGGTAATGAGATCTATGACCTCAAAGTTTGATTTCATAGTTGTCGCAATTCAAGAATCCAATGATATAAAAACTATGAAGATTGAAAAACTTCAGTCATCTCTATAAGCACATGAGATACTGGTGATAGTCCTCTCTATAAGCACATGAGATACTGGTGATTGAAAGAGGTTCAAAAAGGTCAGTACAACATGCACTGCAGGTAAAATTTACCAAGTACGATTGATATGACAAGTATTAAAAGAAGAAATGCATTGAAGATAGACATGTTTGTTTACTTGAGGGACAAGTTAGGTCACATTAACTTGTAGGATTATGGATTAAAGAGAGAGTATTAGAATATTAATCCATAATCATACGGCAGTTAGTTACATAACCGTTTTTGAACTTTGGTGAGTTAGCTACTAATAATTTACATCACAAGTCAAGTATATTTAACCAGTTGTAATACTCTTTTTCATCAATCAATGAATAACTATATTACAACAAAATTCTTTCTTTTCTTTAAACCTCTTCATCCTCTTATGATTCATTCTATTGTTTTATTTGTTCATTCATTCAAACGCTTACTTGCAATGCAAGAAATATAATGTTGCGCTAATAAGGGCAACCAAATGAGAGAGAGGGTAAACTTGGAGAACCAAAATTGCTGAAAATAATCTAGAAGGACAAAATCACACACTTGATAAACTAGGATGGATAACAGTGTAATTAAGCCAAAAATAATTATCATAATTTTAACAAGACCTTTGTAATTTGTTAAGTTTAACAAATAAAAAAAATTGTGATGAAAGAGTCAAAAAAATATCGTTGAGAATATAGGATCACAATGCTTATCACACAAGTGGAAACAATATGCAGGTCAACCTCAATGTTAGTCACATGTATTGCCAATCTGACACACTCTCAATAAAAAATTTCCCTCCAATACTTGTTCCCTCCAAATGGTTCATATTTCATTAGGAGTAGGACGTAATACTGTCTTTGCTCTCTCTAAATTTTTTAACAATTCATTTTAACTAAAAACTTTATGAATAAATATCTCTGTTTTTTTTACGTCATTTCTCTCATTCTTTTGTGTTTTATGATTCTTTCAACATCAATAATTTGAGATTTGAGAAGGGATAATATGCATGAAAAGGATTCCTTATACGGCATGAATTACCTTATAACGGTATTTGGTGGAGATTACAAAAACAATCAATCTTTTAAGATATATGTTTTGTTAACGAGTGTCACAAAAACATTGGTTAAAAAAAGATCATATATGATCATAACAAGTTAGTCATTAAAGTTTTTTTTGGTTACAAATTGGTCATTTAAATCATAAAATATTTGCACAATTATCTTAATTTTATAAACACAGTCGAAAAGTTTTGTGTGGATGTTTAATATTAAATTGATTTGTACAAATTCACTACTTTCCAAACTATGACTCATAGATGTGTTATTCGGTCTTGATTCAAAACAAAATTGACTAATTACTTTATTTATAACATTGTTGATCAAAGATTTATATGTAAAATTAGGCTTGAATTCAAAAACAAGAAGAAGAAAATATGCATAGGTAATCATGTTTGATGTTATATGCACTTTTGGACCTATAATATAATCACTATCGATTTGTTTAGGAATTTACATTTGAATAGAAGGCAGCAAAAAATACTTAAATGACTAATTTGTTTTACACATGTAGCTTAAAGGACCGCGAATGATATTTAGCCTTTAAAAAACAAAATTAATAGTTTTGCATTAGAAATAACAATTTTAATAGAGTTGAATTAACCATTTTCCTTACATTATTTTCATATTTTTTTTTTTGACCGATACATTATTTTTATTTGTTTCCTTAATCACTACCAAAACACTTTTTTAGTAATTTTCATAGGCTTATTCAATCACCTGGTCCCTTAATTTAATTGATTGTCTCAATTTGATCCCTTAATTATAATTTGTACTAATTTGGCCCCTATGTTTTGCTCTGTTACTAGTTTTAGTCTTTTATGTTAGTTTCTTTCAAAAAAACGTTAGCAGAAAGAACTAAAACTAGTAACGGAGCAAAACATAGATGACTAAATTGATACATAAGATAACTTTTTTTAAGAGAAATTAACAGGAAGAACTAAAACTAGTCACGCAGCAAAACATAAAGGACCAAATTGATACAAATTATAATTAGAAGACCAAATTAAAATAATCAATTAAGTTAAAAGACCAACCGATTGAATAATATTTTTTGAAATTTGGTATCAGTCACCACCGTTTACCAGACATAGGTGTTATAATAACAACAGTTTAATATATAATGTTGATAATGGAAGCACGCGTTGCTGCTATACCAATGCAAAATAGACGTGTGGCAGATGTATGCACAATGCCATATTCTTGTTTGCTACTTCCATGTATATACAAAGATAAATAATATCATATGAGATCTCGTTACATTCGTGTTTCGATGAATATTTTCAAAATATGAAATTTTTATAATTTTTTCTAATATATCATTCACGATATTTAAATTTAAAACTATGCATTGACATGCGTAATATGATCAACTGTGTCATGTATTATGAAACGAGAGAGTATTATCTCTTTCATTTGTTTTTTTATTTGATTTAAAAATAATATTGATAGCATGTGTTTATATTTAACACGTTCTGATAATTCTCGTGAAGCTGGCAAATGCAACACAATAAAATAAATAAGCACCGGCGTGCCAAACGTCTGATACACAAAAGAGAATCTTTCAAACAAAAAGAAATGAATGAAAGATAATAAAGAGAGTTGTTTAAGGAGAAACAACAGAGACAATTATATGTATTTAATTACGAGACTTATTTAAGGAGTTAATTGATATTTCTAATTATGTGTTTTTCTTACGAAGCGATCAAATTTTGAACAAAATGGTTAAGGATCAAAGTATATATTATAGAAAAGGTGAAATATTATTTTCGGTCTTTAAGTTAAATGATTATAATAAGTTAACACTTTAAGTTTTTTTTTTTGTTACAAATTGATCATTCAAGTCATAAAATATTTGTACCATTATCCTAATTTCATCAAACTAAGTCAAAAAGTATTTGTGTAGATGTTTAATGTTAAGTTGATTTGTCCAAATTCACTGCTCTCAAAACTAGTGCTCATAGGTGTGTTGTTCGGTATTGATTCAAAATAAAATTGATCGATTACTTGATTTATAATGTTGTTGATCAAATATTTATCTGTAAAACCATGCTTGAATTCAAAAATAAGAAGAAAATGTATATAAGCAATCATGTTTGATGTTTAAACACTTTTGGAGCTAACATCTTATGTAAATGGCCTATAAACACTTTTTAATGAAGTTGCGATTCGCGGTGGTTTTCGAGGAGATTTTGTGGGTGCTGGTGTTGGCTTTTCTAGAGGTGCTGGTGGTGGTTTCTGGTGGGGGATTCGAATCCGAATCGGAATCTGAAACCAAAACATGATTTGGATTTTTTGTTTTGGTGACCAAGGACAAGCTCATTCCCTTTCTGTTTCGGCTCTCTAACATATCTTATCTCCCCCTCTCTCTAAATGGTGGTCAGGCGATGGTTCGCTGCTGTTTTTTCTGTTTGTGTGGAGGTGACGTGATGGTGGTGATACGTGGTGGTGGTTGTGTTGAATGGGTGGTAGCTGGTGATGGAGAGGCAGTAGTGGTCTGTGGAGACTTGGTGGTAGTGGTCAGGCGGTGGTGGTCCGGTTCGCTACTGTTTTGTTTGTGTGGTGGTGTCGTGATGGTGGTGATACGTGGTGGTGGTGGGTGGTGTGAACGGAGTGATGTGTGGGGCCGTTATGTGTGATCTGTTTCCGACGGTTGCATGTGTGGTGGTTTTATCTTCCATTCACGATTAATCCTCCTTCGACGAACTCCTGGATCTTTTATCGTCGTAAGGATCGTGGTGGTTGTGGTTGTACACGTCGGTGCTTCAAATTATGCTTGTTTGGTGGCACACATTCTAGTTGTGTTGTGGTGGTGGTGGTTGGGGTGGCTTAGCATGAGGGATCGTGGGGTTGTATTGGTGAGATTTGGTGTCCGAACGGTTTGTGGACATGAGCGATATAAAGGGGTGGGTGTTTGTGGGGGGGAGGGGTGATTCCTTTTGTAGGCTGACTCTGTTACTCGGGTCCTTATTCGTCGTCACTAGCTCTTTTTTTTTTTGGGGGGTTGTTAAGGTGTTTGGAGGAAGCGGGTCTTGTTGAGCTGTGTCTTTTCCTTTTGATCTGTTTTGTTGTTTGCACCACCGCATATCATGTCGTTTGTCATACTTTTTGTGTGCTGGTTTCCGATGGGCCGATTACTTTTGCTTCGAGATCGGGAGTCGGTGTCTAACTGCAATCTTGTTTGGCGTGATTTGGTGTTTCTCTGGTGTACCAGGGTTGAGGGGGGGGGGGGGGGGGGGGTCCTTCTGTTTTGATCCTAAGTCTGGTGGACCGATCAGTTTTGATTCGAGAACGAGAGTCAGTTCTTTGGCTCAAGTTTTGGTTTTGGGCTTTTTTGATTTCTTTCGGTGGATCAGAGGTTGAGAGGAGGTGGAAGCTGAATGGTCTTTCGGTTAGAAGCTTTTTGGATGTGGTTCAGCTTTGGTATTCAAGACGGGGAGTTTTATTTTGAGGGGTGTTTTTCTTCAGGGGTGAGTAGTGATGATGAGTGGTTGGATATCGTTCTTACAGTGGTCGTTTTTCGTGAAGGAGTCTGTTTTAGGTGGTGACGTGTATTTTGGTGGGTGTTGTCCCTAGATGTGTTTTTAGAGTGTTTATTTTCGGGTGTTTCGCTATATATGATGCCTTTTGTTTGTATTTTCACTTTCACCGGTCTCTGTTCGTCTTGAGCAGAGATCTAATTGTTTAATAAAATTTGTTGTTAAAAAAAAATATTACATAACTTAAATGACCAATTTATAACAAAAAAATAATTTAAAACCAATTGGTAGCAAAAAAAACTCGCATTTTTTATGGCCTCTTCAAAGCAATGGCCAATTTTCTCTTAAGAGCGTTTATCACAAAATTACGTCACACCTTGGTCATGAAAGATTACGAGATTACGGGTCTCTTGAAAGTAATAGTCGATTCTTTCTTAGGAGCGTTTATCATAAAATTAAGCCACACCTTTGTCACGAAAATGAGTGTGATCCTATTTTTGCTATGGCTGCAAATTAATAGTTGTTCAAGGCTCTGTTTGGTAAAAATAGCGGATGACTGATAAGCTAGCTGATAGCTTATAGCTGATGACTTATAGCTGATAGCTTATGACTTATAGTTGATAGCTTATAGCTGATAAACTACTTGAAGTGTTTGGTAAAATTAGCGGTTCAACTAGCTGATAAATGTAAAATGACATAAAAAGGACATTTTTAATTTATAATAAAGTTTATATCAACTAATATTTAAGTACTTAAAATTTATTAATTTAATATTATTATTAAATTAATTTTTAATCCCTAAATATTAATTTATATTTATTTTCATTCGTCTAGAAAAATTACATATAAAGTGTTAAAAAATATATTAACAATAAATAATATTACATCCCTTAAAAAAAAATACATACATTAAACGTAACAATAGTTTGTACCTTCTTTAAAAAAAAAAGTAGTTTGTACCCAAAAAAAAAAAGTAAAGCGTAAAAATAATATTATGTCGTAACAATATAGTTACCAAAAAAAACTTAATAATTGTAAAAAAAAAAAAAAAAGTAGCGAAAACGTAACAGTAAAAAAATATGTTTCATTAAAAAAAAATCATTCATATATGCATGTTTAAACCATATGTATTTTAATTTATAATCTAAATAATGTTAAAGGGTAAAAAATGGAATTTAGTTAAACTAATAAGGGTAAAAATAGAATAAAAGATGATAAGCTATAAGCTATAAGCTCAAACGCTACTTGGAATAGCGTTTGAAAAATAGCTTATAAGCTTGTGAAATAAGCTATAAGCTCGTTGTAAAAAACTGTAACCAAACAGAGCTTTTTTTGTCAGACGAGCTTATAAGTTATCCGCTATAAGCTATAAACTCATTTTCTGGTCTTACCAAACAGAGCCCAAGATACTCTTCTCACGAACTTAGAAAGAAACAAAAATGAGACATATTAGTAGAAATTTTGAAGATGTTAATATTGATTGCTCTTTCATCCTTGTAAATGGAAGCACTTCTATTGGAGGCGTAATCAAGAATGAACTTCTTGTATTAATCATTTTACTAGCTTCATTCTTGATTAAGCCCATAATGAACAAACCCTAATATTTTATATCACTTCTTGGGTTAATGCACTATGATAAGAGTGATACAACAAGTTACACAAAATTAGCTTAAAAGCTCACAAAGAACAAACCTTAATTTATATCTATTTTTCAAGTCATTCACACTTATAAATGAATCCTAAGAGAAAATATTAAAGGAAGCTTTTTTATTCTTCCAATAATTAAATCTTACTAGTCAAGATGTTTACAAATGTTTCACAATCCCAACCCAAGAATTAAAAACTATCACCAAAGACACAACCCTAAAGTTTCTTCTTTGGTTTCCAAAGTTTCTCTCTCTATAAGCTCTTCCAAAACATAAAAAATAAAGTCTTAAATAGAACACAAAACCTGAGAAAATCTTGCCCAGATTTTCAAACATTATATCACAATTTGCAGTTCGTACATAGTACAAACCGATAGTTATCCACTAAATCGTGTCATGATTTTTACCCTTCGTGCCACGATTTTTATCGAGATAAAACCTTCAAAACCTAAACCAAATCGCATCACGATCTCACAATATCGTGCCATGATTTTTTTCGAACTTCAATAAATAATTTTAAGTGAATTTCAGTATGACATTTATCTTGCTAGAGTCTCATCGGGCTTTACAAATTTTATCCGAACGAGGGTTGCTTCCTATGAAGCCCGGATACTCCAAAATGGAGTCGTACCCGTATCGGATACCGATACTCCACGGATACTCGCGGATACGTACCCACGAAGTATTGGAATTAATTATTTTAATTTTTAAAATATATTTTATCCGATACTTATTGGATACTTCAAAGATACTTATAGATACTTCACAAATACGTATCCTAGAAAAGATGAAATGAAAAAGTGAGACAATGTTTTAGAAATTCAGTAGAGATGTATATGATTCAATTTAAGATATGCATCGATAGAATTGTTTCTCGATGAACCACTTAAAATTATACTTCTTATGGATGAAGGTAATTAGAGAGGTGATTCAATTAATCAACATTTGATCAAATTTGTGTTGAATGCTTCTCTCCGTATCCCAACAAATGAAAATATAATATGGTTTATAAGAAAATTTTACATATATATAATTAGGGTAATCGAAACTTATTTTCTTCAAGTATATTTACATATATATAAATTTTAATATAAAATTTTTGTTGACGTATCTTAGCCGTATCGTATCTTAAATTTTAAAAAATTTGCGTATCCACGTATCCGTATCGTATCGTACCTGCACCCGTATCCGTATCCGTATCTAAGCTTCATAGGTTGCTTCTTTCCTCCTCCTTGTAATGCAATCTTAATGAGACTTTGCAACTTATCTGACTTACACATACTATGGTTAAACTTATCAACAGAGACTCAACAAGTATGCTGATTTTATTACTTCTCTCTATTATTTTCACTCTTCTTATTGATCATCGATTAATTTCCATTTCCACAAAGACAAAAGATTCTATTTTGTTTTGTAGTAAATAGTATAGTATGTCGATATCTATATCCCATCGATTTCTTTCATGCTAAGAATGTGTAGTTTTCTCAAAGTTATCATATCTTATTATCCTATTGATTATTTGTTATTTAATTATTTAATAAAAGTGAAAGGGTGATGTTGAAACACCGCGTGGGGAGACACAGAAAGTTCTGGGATACTCAGGAAACGCGCAAACAATTAAACGTGGCCGGACCACAAGACATTTTAGAACGTGCACAATATCTTTTACGAAAAATATATTACATCCCTATCGTATGGTTTACTCTATCACAAATAACAATGTAAATGTATATATCATATCAAGATAGTTCAATTGGTTGGATCATGTATTGTTATACGTAAGGGTTGAGGTTCAAAACTAAACGTCTTACTTATTCATTTTAAAAAACAAAAATGAATTTTAGCTTTTAGGTTATTTGACCAAAAAAACACAATGTATATTTTATCTTTAATATTTTTAATTATTTATTAAATGAATTCAACAATATCTTATATAATATTATTTATCTTTATATTATAATAAAAAAAATGGTTAAAGTATGTCGTGTCAATAGTGCACATTCTTAAATAAGTCATCTAATATATGATGGAGGGAGTATAATTTAACTGAGTTAGTTCTCTCTCTCTCTCTCTCGTTTTCTCATGCAAAGGCTACTTTCATAATTTAGAGTTTGATAGAAAGATAATAATGTTCGACAAATAATTATTTTAGTTCGTATTTGAAATAAAATTCTTCCAAACAATATGTTATTTATCAAATTTCACTAATCACTCGATTCTTTACTTGGTTAAATTATTTTTATTATTTGGTATATACACTATTTGGAATTTCCTTTTTTTTTTTAGATCTATCAGGAAATCATAAGCCGGATATACAGATCTAATTATATCGATGTTGAGGTAATGACTTTTTATTAGAAAATGTTTTTTTTTCTGTCAAGTAGTCTAGTGGCTAGATTCTCACATATTATGTGTGGTGAAGTGGGGAATTCAGAGTTCGAACCCCGTCTCTTGCACAAAGGAAATTCAGAGGTAATAACTTTTTATTTTATTTTTATTTTTTAAAGGGAAATATTTTTCTCTCTTTTAGTGGATCATACTTCACCGACGATCCTATGAGAAATCATCCAAAGTTAAAGTCTGGACATAATAAATACACCACTCCTTTTAGGATTTGTAAGTTATACTTGCCTTAACACGATCAGTTCAGGGAATCCAACTCGACAGTTAACTGCTATCCAATTGAGGTTTCTCCCTTTTTCAGTCCACCTCTGCACATCCTTTAATCGTGTCATTTTGCACTTTAATTAGCAACAAAAAAAAAGAGTGGGAATGGAATTGAGAAAACGGAGAGAGGAAAATATTTAGGGTGATGTCAATGCCTCTGTAGAAGGGTCAAAAGTGGGAGTCAAGCTTTGGCTAAGGTCTGACTTTTATGAGTTGACAAACCTGGCCAGCAGTAATTTGCGACATGATATAAACATACACTTTGTAGATAATAAATCAAAATAGAGGATATTCATTCAAAATAATTTGGACTTGACGCCAACGCTACGACCCAACATTCTTACATAAAGATAATTGTTTAGTATAAAATAAAAACCGGACATATACGTCTCGATCCTAGTGGATCTAGTAAAGTTCGTGTACATGCACCTCGAACTAGGAAAACCATTATTATTTACACATTGTTATCAAAGGAATCAGAAGCAATCTCTAGATCATCATTCCCATTGGACGAAGAGAAGGGCTCCATTAAGTCGTCTTTCCCAACAACGCGATAAACATCCAACTGATCCTTCCCCGTTGACATTTTATGGAAGAATTCCACTTGGGCCACCATTTTGTTAAAGGAATCGACCATAACCTTCTTAAGCTTGGTGTCCAGCCTCTCCTTTTCGGCCATGCCAGTAAGTTTCTCGGCGCTTAAACCTTCTAGTTTGGCCCTTAAATCCTTATTCAATCATTTAGCCCTACAAGTCAAACATGCAACATTCAACTCTTGATGGGTTTCCCGAAGTCTTCTTTATTTTGATCTAGATAATTATGCAGAGAATCATTCTCCTAAAAAAGGGTGTCCCTCTCATACTCGAAAGCCTTAATATTTAAGGAAGACTCTTTGGCAACCTTTTCCATATTTCAGATCATTTCGGTGTATCCCCTTAGCATACCGTCGACATTGGAGATCTTACAATCCTTATCCATATTCTCGGTCTCCAGACAGAGTTCCCGCCTCTCCATCCTTTCCTTTATGTGAGTAAGACGCAACAACTAGGAGACATGAGGGACACAATTCACAAGCTCCTTTTGGTGGGCAATCGTATCCAATTAAAGGATGGCTCCAACATCATCATCGCCAACCAATGCCAATACTGCCTTCAAGATGGGAGAAGAAAGGCATCTTCTTGTTTGCCGAAGTACCATCCCCGAACTCAATTTTTTGAACTTTCTTGAGCCTTTTCATGGGGTTGACAAATGAACCAATGAGGTCAAGGCTCGTTGATTTATCACCCCACCTTTGTTCTAGAAGAATTCATTGTCCTCAAAAGAAGATACATCAGGAGTATGAGAGGAGCAGCCGTGAGCCCCTTTGTGTTTTAGGTTTCCTTTTGGTATGGTAGCTTAGGTGCATCATGATATCAACAAAAATGACAAGAGTAGCCAGAGTCACATATGTAAGTAGAAAATAACACTACTAAGTTATACAGAAAGATCTTGGATTCTTCTAGGTTTCTACAACCAAGAATCCCCTAAATATGAATCCATTACTTCTTTGACTTCGGGTTCCCAAGTTTCTTTTCAATAATTTCGGTAGGCTTATAGTATCAACATGTGGGATAGGTTTTTCCACAAAATCCCGTTGAGGCAGAAATGCTGCTCCACTTAGAAAAAGTGGTCCCCTGATTGTTCATGAATGGTTCATCAGACCACGTATGTAGAAATTCAAGATTACAACTGACTGGGTTCTCCACCTCACAACCAACATAATTTCTTCCACATGAACCATATTGTGGGTACATATGTACTTATGGACCACAATCTTCTTAGGTCGGCTTATCACATATTGATATTTCAAATTATTTATAGATTCCTTGAAAGGATCAAAGAGCTTTTGAGGCTGGTGAAAGGGTATGATACTCAACGATCCATTTCTTTCTTCATGTTCTGAAGGTGAGAAAAACACAAGAGGAATGGGAATTGAATTGTGTTGGTTTTTTCAAAACTTTTTCAAGTGTTTGCATCGATCATAGTCTAAATGAGTTCACAGTCTGAGTCAGGTTCATAATCTGAGGAGTACTCAGAAACTATTTGCAGTAGAGTAAGGTAAACACAAAGAGAAGAGAGAGAGAGAGAGAGAGAGAGAGAGAGAGAGAGAGAGAGAGAGCAGACACAAGCAATTATACCGGTTCCTCTACAATCCAGGAGTAGTTCATTTTGCTTGCACTTCCAATTGATTTCTACTATAATCACAACTGATTACCAATTGCTCAAGGACTCAATCAAGAGACTTCAAATGCTCAAGCACACAATCAAGAGACTTCCAAATGCTCAATCACAACTGAAAGAGACTTCTAAAGGTTTACAAATAAAATATTTATTCTTACACTTGATATACATTCAAAGGTGTAAACAATATAATGCAGAACATACTCAAATACTTAGAATTTCTAAGATACAAGCTTTGATAAGAAATTCTTAAATGTTCTATAAGCTTTTTGATTTGAAAGAGTAAGAGAATAATTAAATTAGCAGAGTCTTGTTATTGTTCTTCAAGTCTTTAGCTACTTATATAGACAAGGAATTGAGAGACATTGGAGAAGAGTGCTAGAACATTAAGAGTCGTTTAGAAACTTCAAATCAAGGATGTTGGGTCATTACCTGATATGGATAATGTCGTTGATTAGACATTCAAAATTCCTTTGCTGAAACTGGAATTATCCGTTCATTCTTTTTGTCCTTGAAGTTCTTTGTTTGTTTCTACACGTGGTCATAAGAAGATAAACTATATTATCAGACTTTTGATAAAGATAACTATATAAGTGGACAAATATGACATGGATTATGGTTCCCTTTGGGTCTTCTATACTTCAAAGTCTGGAAGTCTTCATAATCTAATGGTCTTCCGAGTCTGATGCAAATCTTAAACTTCTGAGTTCCTTTCTTATAATCCAAGGTGTTGACTTCTGGTTGACCTTTCTTCAGATCTTCTACCATACTCTTTTAGCTTATCTTGTGCTTATGATGCTCTTCTACATGCTCAGACCTTGTTAATTTTAATATATGGTCCTGCACACTTGAACATATATTAGCATAGTCAATTGTTCTTCAATACTTTGTTATCATCAAAATCGTAAAAGAATTGTACAAAAACCAATTTTGTTCCAACATGTTCGAGCCGAGATGGAAGATGTGAAATAAGATCTCGAGTTGGGCTTCAACCCCGTAACACTCATAGACCTGGACACATGCCTCTATATGCCCACAACAAGTAGGATGTAGATGCGAGGGGGTAGCCTATAAAGCGTTAAGAACTCCTCCGTCAAATGGGGAGAATGGAACCCAGACCTTGATGTGGCGAAGAACATAATCAAACATGGTGAACACATGCCCAAAGTTATCACAAACACATTCTTCAAACTAAGGTACTTCAACAAACCTTTGATAAGAAGAATGTGCCGACATGGCCAAAATAGATTATGTGCACCCCTATGGGTCTGAGAAAATCAAAAGCATTTCCATGTATTCCTCATTGACATATGGAAAGCGACCCGAGATACCATAAGGACATATAATCCCTTCTAGAGTATAAACCATCTTTTTGCACATTTAATCTACGCAAATAATAAAGTATGATAAGAGGAACACCTCTGGGTGAAAATGAAAGAACAAAAAGAAACTTTAAGCTTAAATGCTCCAGGACTGTTAGGTTGATGCCAATGACAATGGAACATCAACAAAAGTCACCAGCAGAGGCCAAAGCAAATACATATTACCTTTAACCTTCATCCTTACACCTCCATAGTAGAGGAATCTTCATCTCATACCCTTACTTAGAACAACGATGATTCACCATCCTTAGTCAAACCCATAAATGTGTTTCAAAATACTCCCTTAGAAAAATGTTATCCCAAACTCCTCATCACACCAAAAACCATCATAAACTACCCAAATTTCATAAATGTTGTCACCTATCATGTGCTTTACTAGACAAGGAGTTCAAAACACTAAAGGAAGCACAATTACACAATATCTAAATAGAAACGTAATGAATAAATCAAAGGAACGAAATAAATCATACAGAAAAAGGAGAAACACACCGTCGAAACTAGTTGAAAGAAAAATGCCATGAGTAAGAGATACAATGTGGAGACCTCAAATGGAAAAAAAATCGTAATGCATTGAGAAAGGGTACTGGGAGTTGGAGAGAGAATTTGGGCCCCAACAATATCTTCTCATAATCTGCTTACAATAGTCCCTAGAGGACAACTGACCAGGTTAAGGTTCAAGGACAAAAACCCAAGGTCTACTCTATAAATACCAACTCAACGACACTTGCCTAGGTACACATACATTTTATCCTAAATTACCTCACAAATCGATGACACTTACTGACTTGAGCGATGCAGTATCTTTGTAGGCAGAACCGATCATTGATAGGAACATTCAGCTCGATGGAGTTGAGCCTCCAATTTTTGGATGCCTAAATCATTTTGTTATATGGTAGGTAGACCAAACTAAACACTTATTATCTAATAAAAAAAAAGAGTAAATAGACAAGATAGGTCAAACCCAACCCATACACATCCACCACCACAAACAAACAAAAATTAACACAACAAACTGAAATCAAAACAACTATTGTTATTAATTTGTGATTTTACTTGCCAACAAAAAAAAAATTGTAATTATTCAAATTATTAATATTTTTTTTTATAATTGGTGTATTTTTATTATTAGACCAGGATCTCAAATTTGATTGAGATAACCCTGTTTCCTGGTAAAATCCTCTTTTTTCCAAGAAGGTTGCCTACAAAGATCCTACATTTAGAGGTCATTTAACATCATCATCCAAAGATCTCAAATCAAGCAGGTTCATTTTCAAGAAAGAAAGGCTGATCTTTTAGCTTTGCCGACTCTATATTTTTATTATCACAAACACTTAATTTAGGATAGAACATGTTTTCAACACTTTCTTATAAGTTTTTTTTGTCCTTTTACTAAAATTGTACTCTATCTGTTTCAAATTATTTGACATTTCGACCATTTCACATAAATTAATAAGTGTAATTAATGTTGTACGTGAAATAAAAATTATAAATTATTTTACAAAATTATCCTTAATTAATAATATAAAAAAATTAAATTAAAAAATTGAAAGAAGAGAGTGATAAAATAGTTAAGGGCATAATAAAAAAAGTAACATTTAATATACATTTTTTTGTACAAGTACCATTTGATATTTTATTGTTATCGTAAAGCAATTTATTATTTGAAACAAACTTTTTTTCAAAAACGATTTAAGATTTGAGACGTTAAATCTGAGGCAAATGAAGTATCTTACAAGTTGAGCTAGTATATCTTCAGTATTTTAATATTTGATTATTAGTGGGGGGTTTTATTTTCTCTTTTACTCACACCCACGTGATTTTTATGACATTTTTTATTTTAATTTCTTTTGACAATTAGGTGTGATATTCATGACCATTAAAGCAGCCCCACTTCCTCTCCATTTAGAAAATGCAGATTTATAATAGGCTTTTACATCTTTTGCAAACAAGGTTTACAATGCCATTGCCCATTTTACCCACTTAAATAGTCATATGCTAAATATTTCATATGTGCCTTGAGACCCAAGAAAATCAACATAAAATATTGAGACTAGAAATATTTATAAACAATCAGTTTATCAATCAGGGATGGATTGAGAAACCATCTTATAAACAAGGTTTGACAACTAAAGCATTGTAAAACACTACTTCAATTAGGACTGTGCTAAATATTTTAACAATAACTGATGACAACAAATATATTTACACAAATGGTAAAGTGATTAATTTCAATGTACCGACGATGTAAGACTATTTTACACATGCATTATTGAATCAAATCATATCAAGTAGATATTTTAAAGATGATCTAAAAATTTAAAGTGATTTGATTGGATGCATGTGTAAAAAAAAAATGTTGGAATATACAAATCTCAACGATGATAATACTTAAAAAATTAAAAATATATATAATGGTATATATGTATGTTACTTGTGAGATTGGTTTTTTTTTTTTTGACAAATTGTGAGATTGTTGATATGTACGTTTAAATAAGACAATTTTGATTGCAGCTATTTAACGGAAGATTAAACCGCGATCGAACCAACCACATACTAACCGGTTCAACTGGCGGGTTTGGTTCAATATTTAAAACATTGCTTAATACACAGTACAATACCAATAAATCTCAAAAAATGAGCAGGCAACCTGGGCATTTATATAAATCTTGGGGAAGAAAGTTGTTTAGGAAATGTGATCTTGGAAAATTTATATAAGCAACTAATATTTTTTTTTGTGTAATATAAAACTCATCGCCTAAGAAATCTATCAATAGACTATGACAAATGAAATTACTAAACAAAAAAAGAATAAAAGACTCGACTGTTCTATCCCCCGACAAAAATAATCATACATGATCTAAGGCCTGATTAATATGGAACACAACATTCTTAAGGGATATTTGATATACCTCAAAATTCATCATCAATGTTTGTTACATTCTCTGACACGGCACGCTTAACCAATATTCCTTGCTCATTGTATTGAACCAAATTCGTACACGGTTTTGGAAATATTGCTCCGATTACCTGACCATCCACAAAAGCACACTGAAAGATATGCTTGTTCTTGTAGGTTTTCCCAACCAACATATCCTTGAAAGTCACATTTCTGATCGGAATCTCTTTACTACCTAGAATGCGTACAGGTACACGAACTCCCTTGCAGCGAATATCGGTGAAGCTTATGTCTCTGAGAATTGGAAACGCTGTAGGGACATATCCAACGTCAGGGTGTTCGTTGTAGTAGGTTTTGATAACAATTCCATTACGGACATTGTTGAAAGTTAGATTACGGTAAGTTATTTGGCGAACGTATCCACCTCTTCCAGGTGCGTTCTTGATCCTGATGGCACGTCTAGAGTTCCATACAAAAATGTTCTCTATGGTGATATTGGATAATCCACCAGACATCTCACTTCCTATTGAGATGCCAGCACTGTTGCATTTCACACAAAGAACAACATTGAGCTTCAGAATATTCAAATGCCTAACATTTTACGTGTTTCATAATCATAAATGTTTCATAATGCTTAATAACAATTCCATATTGGCAATAAGCGCATTGAGTTGAGTTAGAAATTCAGCTCACCTAACATTAGAACGAACAACGAGGTTTCGGATTACTATATTCTTAGAAGGCTTTCCATAAGCAATTCCATACTGATCCCAGCCACTTTTTATCGCAATTGCATCATCCCCGACACATATTAACAATCCTCTATCAACATATCCTCACAAGAATCTGTACATATCATAGAAACCGGGTCTGGTTAAAAATTCTTCATATAACAAACTAAAACAAATGAACATTTTAGCAGAAGAATAATCAAACATGGACCTCAAATTTTGACCAGAGAGCATTACATGTACACTTAGTAATGATAACCAGAACAAGTGTCAAATAAGATATCATATATACAAGTTAAAATTATGGCTGCCGACTCAAGACTATGTTACTCTTCTCTATGATGATATGGTAAGTTTTATTGACAGGGTTATTACTTATTACTGAAATGTCTTTGAAATTAATGGAGTAAGATAACACTGTCTTGATAGCTCCTTTCATAGATGAGGAGTTCAAGTAAGCTCTTTTTCAAATGTTGTGAAGACGTAGTTCATTCTTGCCCTAACATTGCCCTAATTGCAAAGTGTTATAATTTGTCTGCTATTGGTCATGTGATCAATGTCATTATGTAGTGTTCAATTGAGTTTTAGAGTAGTAATCAATTTTTCTTCCTAGTTTTTCGAAAATGATTTTAATCACCTGAGCCGAAGGTAAGTACTAAAAATAATCCACCTATTTCTGATACTTGTGACCTTAATCCATATGACTTACTAATTGCTTTGTGAAAGGAAAAAAATGTGTCAAATACCTTATTCTTAATTTGTCTCCTCTAAGAATTTTTCCTCGCATCTGTCAAGAGGCACCGAGAATAAAATTGGTCTAACCTATGGATGAAAAACTCGTTGGTTGCAAGTGGATCTTTACAATCATGCATAAATCAGATGACACGCTTGACCGATTCAAGGAAAGACTAGTTAGCAAAATGATAAAATCAGACAAATGGCATCAATTTTAAAGGGACATTTGCTCTAGTGGTAAAGATGATATCTTTTTGTATTTTAGTCTCTCTTGCCGTTTATCCTCGGTGCACATTACATCAGTTTGATTCAATAAAATTTCTCGCATACAGAAAAACAAAAAGCATAACCTAATCAGGCCTCTACGACCGAAACCTTGGTTGGAACTTTTGTTTAGCAAGAGAACAGTACAGTTAACTAGATGTACACTAAAGCAGAAAAATCAAAATCATTTACAGAATCGATATCCGAATATATAGTACTGCACTATAAGCCATTCTATAACCCCTATATTTTGACTTGTTTTTCAAGTAATAACCTCGATAAAGATGAAACTATCCACCCCTATCATGAACATCTAGTAAATCGCAACTTAATATAGAAACAACCAACATATCATATAATTAGCTATGAAACACTTATTGAATTATAAAAAGAATACTTGCCAGGATCTATGCCATCCGTATTTGGAGCATCATCTACAGGAGCCAATATCCTAACGTTTTTTACTGTAACGTTCTTGCAGTCATATGGTTGAAGAGTCCAAAAAGGAGAGTCAAGCAGAGTAATATTTGAGATCACAATGTCACTAGACCACATGATCCGAACTAGTGGCCCTCTTGTATGGTTGAGAAGATTCTGGCGATATTTTGTCCACCATGTGCGTCCTTGTCCATCTATGGTGCCATTATGCCCTGTCAATCATGCGAAATGATAGTCGGAAACATAGAGATTATACATTAAACAAAGAAAAGTTAGAGACCTAGGATTATGCTAGCGTACTTTCTTTATCGTTATCATGGTTGAATCGTAATTAGTTTACCCTAGCGTGCTTACTTTATCGTTATAATGTTGCCGCAAAATGTATGGTATTTGAGGTTCTTAAAATTTAGGTTAGGCCTAACTCAACCCTACTGAATCCTCACCTCATAAATTGCTAAAACAGCTTAAGCACATGTCATAAGTTGTTTTACTAAACTTTTCAAACACACCTGCAAGTGCTTATGTTAGTACTCAGTAGATATGCCTGGATAAGTTGTTTATAACTTAATCTAAGCACAAGCCTCATCGTGAACAAGGAAGAAAATTCCTCACCTGTTATCACAACATCTGTAAGATTTTGATCATGAATCAAACTGCCATACTGTGGCAACCATATGATGATAATGCAGGCATCAATGGCCAAAAAAATTTCATCCTATTTCAAGAGAACAAACACATCATAAGCAAAAGTTTAAAACTTTAACCAACCATCCTATTTACTCCATCTGGAATGAAATATAAACAAAAATGAAAGATCAATAAATTTTTAGCTTATATACATCGACTTTTCAACTACCATTTTTGTTTATATTTCATTTTAAAGGGAGCATGTACATAAACAATAACCACAAAATAAAATTCAATAACCTAATTTATGGTCATAATTATTCAATTTTTCCTTAGCTCATACATTCATTTTTGAATAATTTTTCATATAAATCATTTTTAGAAATACAAAGAAAAATCACTTTTTCTTTAAATCTAAAACAAACAGGCCATAAATCTCTAACAATAAAAATCAAGTCGTCTTAGCTCAGCCCTAGAGCTTTTGAAAAGAAAATAAAAACTCTAACAATGAATATTTAAACTAATGAATGTCAAAATTACTTTTTTAATTTATAAAAAATAAGTTTGAAATAACCTTAACAAATTTTCAGTAAGTTTTCATAAAAATCATTTTTATGAATACAAAAAAAAAATAATGTTTTTTAAATCTAGAACAAACGGACCCCACTATAACGTCATTTTGCTATACTAATGACAATCATTATCTACTTTGTGAGATGCGATATAATACATTGTAAACTATTTGTACGGTGACAACCATATCGATAAAACTCATTAATAAATCCTAAAAAAAAATAAAAAATTAAGAGTAAATACCTAATTTGACCCCTAAAATTGTACAATTATATCAACTCATTGCCCCCACATTACCAATTGCAATATTCCCAAATTATCCTTGAAATTGCAAAATATTAATCACATAAGAAAAAGAACACCTGAACTCCAAGAATGACAGCACCATGAGCTAGAAAAAGTGTCATATGACTTGTTAGATTAAAGGGTGCAGTAAGCCATAAACCAGGAGGCACATTCAACTGAGCACCACCCTTATTCCCAAACTTAGATATAACAGAAACAGCACTTTCAAAAGCCTTAGTATTAAGAGTAACACCATCACCAACCCCAACAAAATCAGTCAAATTGAACAGCACAGGCCTTAGCTTCGGTGACTCCCAAACTTGTTCCCCACGCAACACCAAAACATTCCTCTGCCGCGCCAAAAAAATCAAACCAAGCGCTGCAACACATAGAAAAACATAAACCATGATTCTTCTACGTTCTAACGCGGTGAATGAAGTTGTCGTTTCATTCATTGGGTGTGTCTGGACGTTGTTGTCAACAGTGTTGGCTAACGTCCGTCTGAATAGAGTGTTGGCAATTGGATCTCGTAGTTTTAAGATAGTGAAACACAATAGTTACTTCCTCTCTCCGGTGGGAGTGACGTATCTGCAAACACTCTAACGATGATCAAGTAAAACGTGCCGAATATTGTAAGATTTTAGGGATAAAAAAGTGTGTTAGAAGGTGAACTAGGGTTTAAGTCCTGAAAACCATAATTTAGACAGATGTCTTGACGGGGTTTTTTGTGTTATGAGATATATTTTTAGGTGGAGAAAACTCTTTTTCTAATGAAAAAGTATCTTTTAGGTGACTCTGTATATAGAATTAAATTGTAAGTACAAAACATATTTCTAAAACATATATTTAAATAAAAATTAAGTTCTAAAAATATTCTAAACAGAAATACAAATTATAAATCCTAATGATATGTCATTTTATATCTCAAATATATTTTTCTTTAGAAAAATATTTAAAGTATATTTAAATCTAAAATCTTAAAAAAAATATATCTTTGACCGTCTCAAGAGTCTCTTGAGATACATGTGAGAGATTAGAACATGTTAGTATATGATTCGCAACGGACGGCATTGGTTTGATATATTTAGAGCAAATTCATGCAATAGTCTATGTGCAAAGTAATGACTCTAGATGATCGGTATGTTGAGGAAATTACACAATCGCATAACAACGAATGAAAATTTGCTTTGGTGTGGAATTCTTCCGTCTAATTATAATGTGTTCAAGTGTCTATGGGATGGAGGAAAACATCAATCACTTGTTTTTGTGTTGTAATTTTTATGGTAACATTTTGTTTCTCATTCTGCAATGGTTAGACATTCACTTAGCAGGCTTGATGTATCTTTCTGATCACTTCTCTCAATACGAAAGCTTAGAAGGTGACTGATTTTCTCTTCAATTGATATGGCTATCTTGTGTTTGGGTTATTTGAAATGAAAGAAATTGTCACATTTTTTCAACCAAAGGATTCGTCTATGAACCAATTATTTGATAAAGGACGCTTCTATCTTTTTGGTGGTTGAAAGCTAAAACATAATCTTAACTTTTGATTTTCATCTCTGATGGACTAATCCTCTTTAATGTTTGAGTTATGTTACCTTACTAGTGATGTTGTCTTGTTTCCTAGCTAGCATTTTTGTTGCTCTCTATTTTGTTGGTGCTTGACTTGTAATGACTTTTGATTCCTCACAATGCATTGCGTTGGTTAGGATCTATTTGTGGATTCAGACCCTTTGTCAAAATCAAACAAAACATAGATTTGGAACAAGCATGCACGACAATCAATAATCAAACGGTCTAAAGCAACAAAAACATATCTAGATTGTATCTAGCACCCTTTATGTAGAGCAAAATCACAACCAAACCAAAGAACAACGATAAAAGAGTAGAGGAACAAATACACCAAAATTTGTCTACCTAGTTTGGTCTAAAGTGACATATGTCTTGGAGAACAAGCATCTCTCTAATTCACTACTATTATGGTCATATGAAATAAGACCCTTGAAAAATAACTCTTCCTCATCAAAGAAATACAACATGATAAAATAGAGCAGTTAACAAATACAATGCTGATAAAAAAAGAGCACGCAACCAATATTTTAGATTGAAGGTGTTTCCAATATCCAGCATGTGTCGGTGTTCAATATTGACAAATGTGGTTGTTTTCGATCACTTTCCCTTTATCAAATTATTTTAAGTGTCTATTTATCAAAGTTTGTGTTCAGTGTCCATGTTTGTATCAGAACAACTTTTGCATTTGTGAAATCTTGAAATATTTATATAAGCAACTGAATTTATTTTCTAATTCTATATACAACTCATAACCTGAGCAAACTATCAATGCTCTATAACACATGAAATTACGAGCAAAAAAAAAGGTATGACTTGACTGTTCCATCCCTCACAAAATTGAATAATGATGGACCAGATGCTGGTAGTTTGGAATATTTGATAAACTCAAATTTCATAATCTATATCTGTTACATTCTGTGACACAGCTTGCTTAACCAACTCTCCTTGCTCATTGTACTGATCAAAATTCCGACATGGTTTTGGAAAAATGGTTCCTATTACCCTACCTTCCACAAAGGCACATTGGAATATATGCTTCTTTTTGTATGTGATCCCAACATTCATATTCTGGAAAGTCACATTTCTAACTGGAATCTCTTCACTACCAGTAATGCGTACCGGTACACGAACTCCCACGCCGCGGATATTGGTGAAGCTTATGTCTTTGAGAACTGGAAGTGCTGTAGGGTCATATCCAGCATCAGGGTGTTCGTTGTAATCAGTCTTGATAACAATTCCAACACGAACATTGTGGAAAGTTATGTTCCGGTAGGTTATTTGGCGCACATATCCGCCTCTTCCAGGTGCAGTCTTGATCCTTATGGCACGTCTAGATTCCCATACAAGAATGTTTTCGATGGTGACGTTGGATACTCCGCCCGACATCTCACTTCCTATTGAGATACCAGCACTGTTGCAATTCACACAAAAACAATATGTAGATTTAGAATAATCCATGGCTAACATTGTGTTTCCTAATGATTTATAACATTTTGGCCTAAATTCACTTTTGGTCGCTTTTGGCTTCACAATTTTCGTCCTTCAATTTCTAAATCCGGAAATATAGTCCTCCGATTTTAAATTTACAAAAAAATTTCTCCACTACTGAATTTGGGACATATTTTTCCTGACATGTCTTGTTGAATAATGAACTGGCAAGTTATTAGGTAATGCAACAGTACATATTTTTGGGGAAATCTGATATTTTAAAGGTTTTTACATTTTAAAAAAAAAATAATAAGTTACTTTAATAAATGTAAAATAAAATAATAAGATTTAATCCACATATGTATTGACACGTCAATAAAAAGAAGCCCCAAATTCAATGGTGGAGAAATTTTTTGAAACTGGGGACAACATTTCTGGCCTTAAAAATGTGGCAATTGAAATAGTGAATCAGCGAGAATAGGGAACCAAAAGTACATTTAAGCCTAACATTTTTCAAAATACACATAAAAAACAAGATACTCAAAGGTATGAAATAAGAACAGTGAGTTGAGTTAGAATTTCAGTTCACCTGACATTAGAACGAACAACAAGGTTTCGGATTACTATATTCTTAGAAGGCTTTCCATAAGCAACTCCATATTGATCCCATCCACTTTTTATTGCAATTGCATCGTCTCCCACACTTATGTAACAATCCTCTATTAACATATCCTCGCAAGAATCTGTTCATATTATAGAAACTACTTTAGGAAAAGAATGATCAAACAGGGATTCCCTCAGATTTTATCCAGAGAATTTCATATAACAACACTTAGTAATGATAAATAGAACAAGTGTCAAATAAGATATAATTCAAGGTGAAACTATGTCAGCTGGTTTGGTTTGTGATTATTTTATTCATCTCTTTGCCGGTAAGGTGAGTGTTATCGACGGGGTTATTACTGAAGTGTCTTTAAAATAAACGAAGTAAAGTAACATTGTTTGGATTTATGCAGTCAGTATCATAGCGTAGAAGACGGCCAGGCCCCAAAACACTATAGAGAAATAATACAAGCACCTTGTACTATACACGTATAAGGCTAAAAATAGAAGAATGCACCAAAACTAAACACGTTCATTAATAATCATCAAAATTCATTCTTGGTAATATTCAAACATAATATAAAGCAAAATAACAAACAAGTTCTAGCCTCCCAGGCTCAAAATAATACTAAACAGAGTTGACGCAGAGTTGCAGAGAATAGAAAAACAGGGGAGCTTATACAAATGCAGATTACGTAGGCTTGGTGAGTTATAGAAGGTCCATTTTAGGTTATTGCACTTTCCTATGTGATGCTGGCAGTCTTGTCGTGGGAACCATGGCTGGATCAAGTGCGAGGCATAATTTAGAGCTATAGCCCAAGGAATAAGGGAGCTATCGTGGATGAAAAATTTACTTGCGCCATAGCTCATAATTTAGATAACTTTTGTATCTTCAGATCATGAAGTTATTTTTCAACAATAAGTCGTTTACTATCCTATAAAGCATGATATGACAAAACACATCGAGAAAGAGGATTGATAGCAACTTCCTACAAGCAATACTTGACATATGTGTTAACAGAGTTTGCCAACAAAATGATTCAGCAATATCCAAAACTGGGAAGATATGAATAACTTCCAATATATAGTCCACTATCATGTAATAACCTCGATAAAGATGAAACTATCTGTTAGGAACCTTTCTTTTGAAAGAATTTCCAAAACCGGGAAGAAATGAATAGACAAGAGAATGATTCTAACAAGAATAAAATTGATCAACAAAATTGAGAAAACAAGAATTCTTTGAATATCTATTGTTGCTACCAAATGAATGGGATGATAGGATTGAAAGAGAAGATACAAAAGTTAGTTATACAATGAAGATGATAACCTTGCACTAAAGGCTACCAAAAAGAGCACTCTCCTTTCGCACTAGAACATTCTCTACTCACTAAATTTAGTTATTCAAAGCTATCTTCCCCTCTACCAATTAAGGGATATTTAAAGACTTTCTAAGAATAACCAAAGTAACAACTCCTAACAACCACCTAAAAAGTATATCGACTTACTAACTTTTAATGACTCGCTCTTAATTACTCTAATTATCCAATATTCTATATCCTAACACTATCCTCCCCTATCATGAACATCTAGTAAATCGTAACTGAAGAAAGAAACAACAAGCAGATTATAAATTAAGATATGAAACTACTTATAGTATTGTGAAAAAGATACTTGCCAGGATCTATGCCATCAGTATTTGGAGCATGATATACAGGAGCCAATATCGTAACGTTTTTTATTGTAACGTTCTTGCAGTCATATGGATGAAGAGTCCAAAAAGGAGAGTCACGCAGGGTAATATTTGAGATCACAATGTCACTAGACCACATAATCTGAACAAGTGGCCCCCTTGTGTAGTTGAGAAGCTTATGGAGATGTTTTGTCCACCATGTTTGTCCCTGTCCATTTATGGTACCATTATGCCCTGTCAATTATGAAAACATATAGAATCAGAGAAACTTAGAGATTATTCATTAAACAAAGAAAAGTTAGAGACCCTGTACTTTGGAAGCCTATTTTGTTTATAATGATCATGATTGACTCATAAATGTAGCACTGAAGCTTCTAGTTGAAGGTGTTTCCGAAGTATAACATGTGTCGGTTTCTAACACCGACATATGTGGTTACATTCACTTATACCATTTTCTCAAATTATTATTGGTGTCCACATGTCAGTGTCGTGTTCAATATTTGTGTCTGTGTCAGTGCTTCATAGTCGTAATTACTTCACTATGCTTCTCTGCATAGTTCATCTAATGTGAAATAATTTTTCCAGAAAAGCAAACAACTTTTAGATACTCGCATGTTGCCACCATATATATGTCCTTTGGGATAATTGATTAAACAATTGATTTTAGATTCACTATGATTGATGATAATAAATAAAATGTTGATGTTGTCTTGGGTCTTTCCCTCTAGTAGGGTGTATGTCGGTAACACATGAGAACAAGAAAGAAAAGTCCTCACCTGTTATCACAACATCTTTAAGATTTTGACCATGAATCAAACTGCTATATCGCGGTCCAGGATGCTCCCTACCATACCCATATGAAGGCAATGCAGGCATCAATGGCCAATACTTTTCATCCTATTAATCATCAGACAAGATAAAAAAACATAACATAAGAAAAAGTTTCAAAATCTAATCAACTATCTTATTTATGCACATAAATCACAGCCCAAGAAATGAAATTCCATGAACCCCAATGACTGGTTATATTCACTTTTTGCCTTGCAATAAAGGATTTAATTGATATGCACTATCAGTATACAAATATTTACACATACACCCAATCGTATCATACCGTTATGACACTTTATTATATTAGTTCTTAAAACATCTCCAAAGTCATCTAGTTGGTGAGATTTGATTGGATACATGGTTATCAGTTCTTATGATTCATGTAATCATATTTCAAATTGATACAAAACTGAACCGAATCAATACGAATCTCTAGCGCGTATATACTTGAACATGAATCACATCTTAAATTCCGACTCATTCTAATGAATGACTACCAAAACCTAATGTCGTCAACCACTATGTTTTGTCGATTTCATATAGCAAACCACTTTTCTTTTGTCATTTGATATATGACTTCAATCATGAATTATTTTAAGGTTCATATACAATATATCAATTTATAAATTAGTTAAGTCATTTGTTTTTTACTTAAAAGTGACATATTATCGGCAATGTATCTTACGATTCCTAATAACATTCAAATTCACAATTTGGGGAAAAAGAATGTCTTCCGAATCACAATTTGAATCTCGATTTAATAACCATGATCGTATGCATATTTAAAACTTCTTTACACGGACAATGCATATCAATTAAACTCGGAAACAAATCCTAAAACAACAAAAACACAAAAAACATTAACAACCACATTACTATATAAAGAAAACCACCTGAACTGCAAGAATCACGGCATCATTCGCGAGAAAAAGAGTCATATGACTAGTAAGATTAAACGGCGAAGTAAGCCAAAAACCAGGAGGCACATTCAACTGAGCACCACCCTTATTCCTAAACTTAGAAATAAAAGAAACAGCTCTTTCAAAAGCCTTAGTATTCAAAGTAACACCATCACCAACACCACCAAAATCAGTCAAATTAAAAACCACAGGTCTCAGTTTTGGTGCCTCCCAATCCAATTCCTCACCCAATACCAAAAACCCATTAATCACATTCCTCTGCCACACCAAAAAAACAGAACCAAGTGCTGCAACACATAGAAAAACAAAGAAGAAACTTGTACTCTTGTGAGGAGATGAAAAGACCATGATGGTTGATTTGATTTGGAAAATGGTGAAGTGGGTTTGGTTCAAAATTGGATTTTTTGGAATTGGAATAAGAAAGTGGGTTTTGGGGTGTTAATCAAGATTTGGTGAAGATTTAGAGTGTATTCAAAGTGAAGTTGATGTGAACGTTTGAAGAATGATTGATTTGTAGTAGGAAATGGAATTTGTGATGATTGAGTTGCAAGCAAAACAAAGGACAAGGATGTTTGTTCAGAGGTTTAGAGTTTTGAAGTTAACAGTGGTTTGGTTTAGATCGCATGTTGTTGTCGGAGTTTTTCTGTTCATGTTCCCAATTTTTTTAGGGTAAATAATTATTTTTCTCTATAAGTAAAATACTTTTTCAAAGATCAATATAACCGAAAAAAAAGTATTTATAGAGACATGACATTATATTGAAGACTAATATGAGAAATTAATTAAATATTTAAATATTATTGACTATTTTAACTAATTGAGCGCATAATTATTTAGTGACTATTTTAGAATTTCAATGCAATGATAGACTATTGTGGCTACTCGTTACGCAAAAACGAAAATGACTATTTACTTTTAGACTTAGATAGAAACTCACATAATGCGTCATTAATATTTTTATCTTCTATATTGTATTTTGGCCTCCGGCTTTTATAAATTGACGATTTTAACTCTCAGCTTTCAAAATACAGTAGAAACTCTATAAATTAATAATGTCGGGACCGGAGAAATCTATTAATCTAGAGAGTTATTAATTTATCGATAAATTAATAATTATTAATTTAAAGAGTTTTTAAGTAATTATACTGTACATACCAAACAAAAAGGCAAATTAGTCTATGTCTCTTAGAATTACGTTGCAGCAAATCTTGGGACTCAATGTAAATTAATAAATATTATATTCATATCCATTGGAAATATGACTTTTGACTTTTGAAGTGTATAGTAAATGTAAACAAGTGGAATGTTCAATGTATTCTTAAGCAAGTTTGACATATATAAATTACATGAATGTGTTAAAAGTATTCAAACTATATCTCACTCACGAGATGCCTTCTCATCTAAAAGGTGTTGCAAAATCAACTATGTCAGATCAAATACGTAAGGAGTTGTGCGAGTACAAGAGAGATAATCCTGCAAGCACACAAAAAGACTTGCAGAGATGGCTTGAGGGAAAATTTCAGTTGAAAGTTAGTCAAGGAACAATATCAAACACACTTAAGCGGTCAAATGACTATCTCTCTGCTGAAATAGAAAAGGGAAGAGCAGAGATCAAAAGACACAAACCAGCAAAATATCCTGACATGGAGAAAGTTGTTTATGAGTGGTTTCTACAACATCAAGAACGTGTGAATATCACAGGAGAATTAATTTTACAGAAGGCAAGAGATACAATGAAACTCTTGTACCCTCATGATGATTCAGATTTTAACTTCTCTACAGGATGGCTTGGGAAATTCAAGCACCGACATGGCATAAAGTCATTTCGTCGTTTTGGCGAGAGTGAGTCTGTTGATGTACAAGACATGGAGCAGAAATTGGTATCGATTCAAGAGAAAATTGATCAGTTACCTATGAAAGATGTTTTCAGTATGGATGAAACTGGGTTGTTTTATAGGCTACAAGCTGATCATTCACTGGCAACAAAACAACTTGAAAGAAGAAAACAAGATAAAGAAAGGTTGACGGTAGTTATTTGTTGCAATGAAGATGACTTTGAAAAAATCCCTCTATGGATTATTGGGAAATATGCAAAGCCTCGTTGCTTCAAGAATGTCAACATGAATAGCTTGGATTGTCTGTATCGAGCTAACAAAAAAGCATGGATGACTAGTGTGCTTTTTGATGAATATGTTCGTTCATTTGACCAAATGATGCAAGGTAGAAGAGTTCTACTTGTGGTGGATAATTGTCCAACACATCCAAGAAATATTGAAGGGTTAAGAAACGTTGAGTTGTTCTTCTTGCCACCCAACATGACATCAAAGATTCAACCTTGCGATGTTGGGATAATAAGAGCTTTCAAGATGCATTACCGTAGAAGGTTTTACCGCAAAATATTGGAAGGTTATGAGGTGGGACAATCTGATCCAGGGAAGATAAATGTCCTTGATGCTATCAATTTGGCAATCCCAGCTTGGACGATAGATGTTCGAAAAGAAACAATAGCGAATTGCTTCCGACACTGTAAAATTCGTTCAGCTAGTGACGTTGTAGGAAATTTGGATGAATCCACTTTTGATGAAGAAACTCAAGACCTCCAGACTATGATCAATCAATGTGGCTATCGTAATAAGATGGATATCGACAATCTAATGAACTACCCAGGTGAAAATGAAGCATGTTCGGAGGTTCAGAGTTTAGAAGATATTGTGCGTACTATCATTGAGAACAATGCAGAGGATGACGACGAAGATGATACGGTGTCTTTGGAGCCTGTTACGCGAAAGGAATCACTTATGGCGTCGAACACTCTTCACAACTTTATGATACAATACAAAAATACAACACATCAGCTATTGGATGCAATAAGAAAAGTTAGAGATGAACTCCAAACAGACTTGAACTTTAAAGGAAAACAAACAACTATTGAATCATATTTCAACAAAGTGTAATATATTTTTTTTTTCAGTTTCTATGAATTATTAATTTATGATTTTCTTGGGACCGAAAATTATAAAGGGATCTCCCAAAAAATTATTATTTTATTATTTTATCGAATTATTCAATTTTTAACACTGGCCCAAGTCGGGACCGGACAAATTTATTATTTTAGAGAGTTTATTAATTTACCGAGTATTAATTTAAAGAGTTTCTATTGTAGCACTTTCCACGCTCCGGTTTTACTCTATTTTACAAAAGTGATGTTTTCATTGATTTTAACTAGGCCAACGTTAGAGGGCCAAATTACATGTTTGTGTAAGTTGGAGGGTCAAAAGTGCAACTTAACCAAATAATAAAATACTCATATGACATTTGAGTCATTGCATTTGGTGTTTATTTATAGGTTGATCAGGTCAAAACCAAGGGGATATCACTTTTGCAAAAGAGCTAAAGTTTGATGGCTAAATATGACTATTTTGAAAGTTCATGTGCCAATATCAAATGCAACTTAAAATTAATTTTTTAATGCATTATTATTTATTTATTTTGCAACTGGCATAGGAGGCAATATATACTCATAAACTCCAAGGAGAAACAAAAAGTGGTGACCTGAGTTCAATCTTGAAACTTCACATTAACTATGATTACATCTAAATCATTAAGTTGTAAGAAAGTGAACAAATCATAATCACATTATTTATCTTTTACGTATCACAATATCCTTATCAACGGAGCTAAATTCACAAGGAAACATTAGTTATTTTTATTTTCAAAGAAAAATGCATTTTTTATTATTCATCATATGAAAATAAATTTTATCAACATTTTTTCAATTTGCACTTGTTAAATGTTGAGAAGTTGAAAATTACAAATTTACATCTCAATATGTCAAATATCTCAACTCAACTGCTTTTTACTATTTGGGTTGTAATCTTGTATCTTCTGAGTTGCTTGCTTCTTACCGTCTATTGGTGAATGAGTTGGTTATTAAAAGATCATTTAACTTTTTCGTTTAAAAATAATAAAGAACAAATTATAGTTTTTAAACTTATGCTATTTATAAATTTTAGTTATATTTATTTTAAAAAAATAAACGTTCGAAGTTTTTTGTTAATGATATTTTATAACATTGAAAAATATCTGTTCATTCTTGGTAATCAATTAACCAAGTCCATTATCTATGTGTAGATTGGGTAAACTTCATTCAAATAATTTAACCAAGCTTATCCATGAGGGTTGTTAACCAAATCATTAACTACGGTGATGTTTATGTTTGGAAATTGTTAACGAGTATTTCCGCAATATTTTTTCAAGACTTTTAATATTAAATTCTTACAAAAAAATATTTATTTAGTGCAATGAAATTTGTAATATTTGAAGGAATAATTTCTCTAAATTTTGGATTCTTAAATAGTATTTTGAAGACATTTGTTATAACATTCTTAGTATTTTGATGCTTTTTTTTGTAGATAGACGAAATGACAAAGTCATTATAAACTCACACACAAGTAGGAGGTACCGGAGTTCGAACCCCGATCATAACATCCGGCTTAACAATTTCGGCATTTTACGACTTACGGATATATATAAGTTTTATTTTGATGCCTTTTTATTTGAGAATTTTGTTAATAAGTTTTCTTTTATACATAAGCGTTTGTTATAACAAGTGGTAAATACATGTCAGAATATATAAGAGTTTTATATAATAGGAACCTATTATATAAAAATAATATACCCCATAGTAATCACATTAATCATGAAGGAATAAATTGAAAAATAATATTTGTTAAAGGTTTTTTTGTTAACCTTTCGGTTATTAGGAGAAGGCTTCTAGTAATCCAAAATTTAGTCAAGACTTAAATAAAATCTGACTAAGAATTATTTCATCCAACAATAAATCTCGAGGTTTTGCTGAATAATTCATCATTTTATTAAGTAGATTAATATTAATCTAAGGTCTAATTTTGAATCTTCCACATGAAAGCCACGTGTGATTTTCAAATACTATTGACCCTTCATTACACTTCTGTTCCACAAGCACACAATATTACAACTTATCCATCATCCATATATAACAGATAAAGTGATAAAACATTCATTCAACTCCAAGTAAGAAATTCAGCCACTGCACCTTTTGCATTTGTCTAAGTAATGGCTTTAGCCATTTCCTCCACTTCATTATCAAGTTTTCCAAACAGGTCCAACTCTTTTTAACTTATTATTATTATGCTCATTGATTAATTCAAGTGATTAATTCTTAAACTATATGGTTTTTTGCATTTAAATGCAGAGAAATATGTCAAAAGGTTTTACACCAAGGAACAACATCAACAACCTCATGGTTAAGTAGAAAAAGAAGAACACTTACAATTAGAAATGCAAAAAAAGGAGTGTCAGATGTATGTGAACCACTTCCTCCTGATAGGCCATTGTGGTTCCCTGGTAGTTCACCTCCTGAATGGCTTGATGGCAGGTAAACCAGTTTTTTCAACTAACTTTTTCAGTTACATTACAACTAATTTTTTTGTTAATTTTATTATGGAAAAATTACCCTTTTACTCTTTGTCCAAATGGTAAATTTGGAGCAGTTAGATACAATTTTTGTTTAAAAAAAATAATACTGAACCAAAAGTATCCTCGGCACGCACCGACCAAAAATTAAACCCTGAACCAAATGCTAAAGAGAAAATATCTACCACTTGTGTCTCACTATGATGTTGTTTTTACTTTCATTTTAAAAAAAATATACTTTTTAATTTTATATTTTTGGAAGGAAAAAAAATGCCAAAGCCTATCATCATTAAACAACTTCAGCAGCATAATCTTTTGATCTTCTTCCCAATTGCAGCCTTCCTGGTGATTTTGGTTTTGACCCTCTTGGATTAGGTATGTATTACTTGACTTTCAATAGAATAACAAAATGTTACACTTTATGATGTGTTGGTCTATGTAGCCCGACACTTCATATTGAAGATGTGTCCGGTGTCTGTCTGATACATATCGATGTCTAACAAGACGCTGTCACATTTGAGTACATCTAATTATTATAATTTTCTCAAGTTATTACTTGTGACTACTTGTCGGTGTCACGGTCATGCTGTGTCTATTGATTCACCACCAAGTAACTAATAGACCTATGAATTAATCCTTTCAGGGTCAGATCCAGAGTTACTAAAATGGTTAGCACAAGCAGAACTAATGCATGCAAGATGGGCAATGTTAGGAGTATCAGGAATTCTAATTCCAGAATTACTTGAAAAAATTGGTTATGTCAAAAACTTCTCATGGTACAATGCAGGTTCAGTAGAATATTTTGCAGACCCAACAACACTCTTCATTGTTCAACTAGCCCTAATGGGCTGGGTTGAAGGTCGAAGATGGGCCGATATCGTTAACCCCGGTAGTGTTGATATTGAGCCTAAGTTACCAAATAGGCCAAACCCAAAACCAGATGTTGGTTATCCTGGTGGGCTATGGTTTGATCCTATGCAGTGGGGAAGAGGTTCACCTGAGCCTGTTATGGTTTTGAGGACTAAGGAGATTAAGAATGGGAGACTTGCTATGCTAGCTTTTCTAGGGTTTTGTTTTCAAGCTGTTTATGTTGGGGGTAGTCCTATTGATAATTTGATGGCTCATCTTGCTGATCCTGGTCATGTCAACATTTTCTCGGTAATTAATAATCTTTTGTTACTTACTTCATTTCTACTATGTTTCACCGAGTTTCATTTGTAGATTTCCGATCAATTAGTTGTTTGTTATATAGAAATTGAGTTGTTAGAGTCTAAGTGTGAATTATTAATCTGATATAGACTATGAATGTGTTAAATAAACCAATATATTGTCGCATCATTGGATGCATGTGTAAAACGTTTTTACACCATGTACTCGTGAGTTATGTCTTCATTTTTGAGCGGAGTGATCGGTCAGTGTGTCTTGGTTGTCCAGGTTTTTAGTACGTTGAATTGAGATTGTGTTCAGTGTGTATATATTCTGTTGGATCGGATTATAACAAACACATAAGGTTAGGGTGAGTGTACAAGTCTAACTATTATATGTTGATTACTATAAAATAAAACTATATGCGCACCAACTAGGAGCTAGTCTCCCACAACGTGACAAATCAATGTTTCGATCCTGTCTGAGAGACGTGTCTATATTTAGTATCCACATCACCTGTAACACTTACATAGAGGTGTTAGAGGTAATGACTAATGAGAATGATCGTGACAGAAGTTTTCGCATGTGCAGGCTTTCACTTCAGGATAATGCTATGGTTTGGAGAAGCATATCAGAATGATCCTGCATAATGCTGTGGTAGAAACATCCATTATTTACATGTAATGTATTTCATAATTTACAATTGACACAAGATTTTATTCTTTTAAAGTAAATGAAAATAGTATTATTTTCTGCTTTCCCTGTAATTTGTAATTAGGAAAGTTTGAAGCTTCTTGTATTATATGAAACTGGATCATTTCCTTTGCATCAGTTAAACCCTATGAAGCACAGATACAAACACGGATACCGGACACACACGGAGTCACGGACACTGACACGCCGACACCTCTAATAATTTGAAAAAGTCATATAATTCAATGTAATTATATGTGACGGTGTTGTGTCGATGTCAGACACTGGGACACGCCTAATGCGAGGAGTGTCCGAGCTTCATAGTTAAACCACAACTTGCTTTTGTTTTTCTCTTCTTATAGAATGTTGATGATTATCCAAGTGTTATTTGTGTTTGATATGCAGAGCTGCATAAGATGATAACTCCCTAATCTTGCTTAATGATTGTAATATTTTTTTAAGCCAATTTTCCGAAATATTTTAGTAGAGTGAATTGCAATTTGCAAGTCTCCTGTTCTGAATTTTCCTCAACAAATCTCACCATCTAAACTGTAATTTGTTAATCCTCAACAGAGATTAGTGTAACTTACCATGTTAATGGATTTGTTAATGTTAAATTCTAGCTATGAACCTAAAGATGGAGTTTAAGCCCTTCAAATTTGACACCACATTTTTTTCTATCTTGAGACAAAAGCTTGAAGAATTTCTACTTTCTACTTGGCCCTATACATGGAAAATGAATTGGGACTTTTATCTGTTTTGAATTCACACTTCATTTTAAAAGTCAAAATAAGCTTGTGACTAAACCACTTTAGTTATTAATCTTTTAAGTGTTTATTAGGGCGGGTTCTACAATAGACAACTGATACTTAAAACTTATATGACACCTCTTAAAAATAGAAAAAAATTGGTCTTTCTCGTCTTCATGATTGAGACGATGGTCTGTTTGAGACGGTCTTCCTAATCTTTACTATTGAGATGTTAACCTTGTTAAAACAGGGGTCTGGTTAGTGTCGGTCCAACAACATCAAACAAAAACAAAGATTAGTCGAGTTTTGAGGCACACATTCACTTTTCTTAATTTTTGTCCAACCAGCTCAGAATCAAATAACTACCTCACTCCACAACAATGAAGTAGACCAAACTCATAAACTTCTATTTTTAGAGTGGAACATTTATAGTTTTAAACTATGTTCAAATATCGATCCATCATGAATCATCTATCAAAGTCGTCTATCAAGATACTAAAAACTCATTCATTGAAATATGATTGTCATGCTCCTTTAAATGTAAGATCATAACTTTGAATTCATGATTTAAGTGTGGTAAATGAACATATAGTGTGAAGGTCTTATTTCTCATGATTTTGATTTGTGGATCCTTTGAATATCAAAATCAAGTTTGCTACCTTATCACCTATGATTGATGATACCAAAAATAGAAAACCCCCACAAATACATGTGACTTGGTCAACCCAACAAATCCCCTAAACCTATATCAACTCCAAAATTATCTAACCAACTTCAACTATTTCCATGCAAACCCTATTCTTAGAATCCAACACCAATTTGTGGCAAAACAACATCATCACCAATCCTCTCTCTCCACATTACCAACATCCCAAAAAACACAAAAACACACACAAAACAAAACATCATGACACACCACTCGTTCTCTTACACCACCAAACAACAGAAAAAAAACAACATTATTCTCTCCGACCAACGGTCTCCAAACATCCTCGGCAGCTGGCAAAACAACCAATGGCAGCTGCTGCCCACAACATCTTCCTCCTCCTCCTCTTCCTCTTCTCTCTCTTCTTCCTTTCTCTCTCCACCGCACAACCACCACCTTCAGAAACACAATCCCTCCTTAAACTAAAACAATCCTTAACAAACTCAGACAAAATCTTGTCCACATGGATACCAAACGTCTCTCCATGTTCCGGTACATGGATCGGCGTTGTTTGCTTCGACAATGTCATCACAGGCCTTCATTTATCAGACCTTCAACTCTCCGGTACAATAGACGTCGAGGCCATCGTGGAGATTCGAGGCCTAAGGACGCTTAGCTTTGTTAACAACTCCTTCACCGGTCCTATGCCGCAGTTCAACAAACTCGGAGCCATAAAATCTCTTCTCCTCACGCAAAACCAATTCTCCGGTCCTATTCCTGGAGATTTCTTCGCCCAGTTAACCTCCTTGAAGAAAGTATGGCTGTCAGGTAATAAATTCTCCGGCAACATTCCGCCTTCGTTAACCGAACTTGATCTTCTCAAAGAGCTTCACCTCGAAGGGAATGAATTCTCCGGTCAGCTTCCGAGTCTTAAACAAGATATCAAATCATTTGATGTGTCGAATAACAAACTAGAAGGTCCGATTCCTGAAAGTCTCGTGAGATTCGGGACGGTTTCTTTTGCTGGAAATGAAGGACTGTGTGGAAAACCGTTGGAAAAACAATGTGACAGTTCATCTTCTGAATATACGCTACCGGATTCTAAAACAGAAAGTTCCAGTTCAGGTTGGGTGATGAAAGTGATGGGAGTTGTGAGTGTGGCAGTTATAGCAGCGGTTATAGTTCTGTTTGTGAAGTCGAGGCAGCGGAGAAGAGAAGACGATTTTAGCGTGGTGAGCCGAGACAGCAGTGTCGACGAAGTGATGCAGGTAATAGGCACAAAAACTTTATAGAACAGACAAAACCTTTGAACATTCATCAATAACTTCCGTGTCAAGTTACCAAAAATATAGAAGAATTTGCATTCTTTTGCTTAATTAAATTCTATTTTCACATGAGTCATAATAATAATTTAAATAAGTTAAATCATTGTTACAGGTGCGTGTGCCGATAAGTAGAGCTTCATCTGCATCAGAAAGAGTTGGGAGAAGGAATGTAGGAGAATCCTCGAAAAGAGGAGGAATGGGGGGTGGGAGTAGAAATGGCATAGGTGATATTGTGATGGTGAATGATGAGAAGGGCTCATTTGGTTTGCAAGATTTGATGAAAGCTGCTGCTGAGGTATTGGGGAACGGTGGATTGGGATCGGCTTATAAGGCCGCGATGGCGACTGGGTTGAGTGTAGTGGTGAAGAGAATGAGGGAGATGAATAAAATTGGGAAAGATGTGTTTGATGCTGAGATGAGACAGTTTGGGAGGATTAGACATGCTAATATTTTGACGCCTTTGGCTTATCATTATCGTCGAGAGGAAAAGCTTTTTGTTACTGAGTATAAGCCTAAAGGAAGTTTGTTATATGTCTTGCACGGTATGCATATGCTTTACATCACATTATGCATTGTTCATATTCCTCACTAAACAAATGTAAAAATGCTTTAGAATATGTTAAAAAGATACAAGTATTTGCAATCCGCAATTGTAATTGCAGCCACAAAATAAATGATTTTGAGGTCTATCGCAGCCACAATTTTGCCGCAACATAAACGATTGCAGTGTAACCTCAACTGCGACCACAATTTATAACAAAACTTGGCGATATATTTAGTATATTTTTTGTGGGGAATCAGATTAATTTGACCTAAGTTTTATAGCTCAGTATCAGGCCCAAGGACCGACTAATTCGAGGGGTCCAATCTCACCGTCCACTTGTTGGGAACCTTCCCATTTAAAGCTAGAGCATAGCTCTATATGGACTTAGCCCACTAACCTTTATACATAAGCACTTATACATAAGCATTTATGCAAAAGCATTTATATGTTGATAACACTCTCAACCTTTATACATAAGCATTTATGCTATAAGCACTTATTAAGATGTTTATCCAATCGGCACTAAAATATATGTTGATAACACAATGAATGTGTCATTATGTTTTCTCAGGTGACAGAGGAATGTCCCATGCTGAGTTAACTTGGCCGATCCGTTTAAAGATTGCTAAAGGAATTGCAAGAGGATTAAGCTTTCTGTACACTGAATTTTCAACCTATGACTTACCTCATGGAAATCTCAAATCAAGCAATGTTCTACTAAATGATGATTATGAGCCTCTATTAAGTGACTATGCTTTTCAACCGCTAATCAACCCTAGCATAGCAGTGCAATCAATGTTTGCATACAAAACACCAGATTACGTTCAAAACCAAAAGCTTTCGCAGAAAGCCGATGTTTATTGTCTCGGAATCATCATTCTTGAACTCATTACAGGAAAATTCCCTTCTCAGTATCATAGTAATGGTAAAGGCGGAACCGATGTTGTTCAATGGGTCCTCACAGCAATTTCTGAGAGAAGAGAAGCTGAATTGATTGATCCTGAGTTACAAAATAATGCATCAAAGTCAACCAGTAATATGCTGCAACTTCTCCTTATTGGCGCTGCTTGTACCGAAAGCAATCCGGAACAAAGACTACACATGAAGGAAGCTATTAGAAGGATAGAGGAAGTACAACTCTAAAGATCATGTTAATAAAGATAGCTTAGTTCAAAGTTTCTTTTGTAGGTGATGGTTGGTGGAAAATTGGAAATATTACCTATGTTGCACTGACACTTCAGATTGGAGGTGTATCTAGTGTTCGAAATGACACAAACAAAAGTAGTTACATTCATTTTCTTCCGAATCTCAAATGCAGTCTGTCGTGTTCAGTGTCCGTGCGTAATAGACATAGAAGAAGGGAGAAACAAAAAAGGTTGAAAGATTGGAATTGGATGGCTTCATAATGAGTTGTGGTTTATGAGAAGAGTCTCAATAGAAGTGTTTCATATTCATATTTATCATGATATCAGAGCATAAATCATGACACTGAAATCATATTTCAAGAGGAGCTGAAACTTGAGTAATTCTCAGATATTGATCTTTTGAAATTCAAGTCCATGCTTAGAGCTTCATTATGCTGATATTATTGGCCCTTGCAAAGTTTGTACATAAGAAAAAAAACCATATTAGGACAGCATTCTTAAAGTTTGTAAAAATCATTTTAGGATTATTTTTTATTTATTTTTTGTAGTTTTCGTCTTGTTATGTGTATCAAATATAGGAGATTGATTCTGTTTGTAATATAATGTACTCTTAATCTCACTCCCCAATTCAATTATACTTTCTTGTGTAAAATTAATTTATATTAGGCAATACAACACTAGCTACTATATGAACAATTGATCTTCAAGACATTATAAACACAATAAGATGATCTAATCACACATTAATATTGAAACCATTAAGAAATTTTCCACCTTCACCGCGTCTAATTATCTAATACCAAATAAAATTTAAGAGCTCAATAACATCAACAACAATTTGAGGGCATGAATCATAATGACTATATTGGTTGCTGTCTAGCGAAGCCAAAACATCAATTTCCATATTGACCTATGGTACAAAAAAAACCAATTACTAGCTGTGAAGTATTCTGTCTCGAGTCTTACTAGTTTCTAAAAGAGAGAAATGCACATCGACCATATTACTTATTCTTCCCACCCATTGTTATCCAACTTGAGTCCGGCAACTGCATTAAAATTTGCAGATAGGGCTACCAGTTTGATTGTTAAGATGGTAGGAAGTTTTAGTCAAAATCAAGGAATTCCATCCTTTTCCTCATAGTTCCCTTCAGATCACTAGCATCACGTTCTGCTTTTTGAGCCTGAAACATGAAGAAAAAGAATCAACATTAATGAATAAAATTGTCACCAAATTAAAGTGGTTTTATGATAGAAATTAGGACCAGAACTGTGAACCGTTTTGGTCACAATCATGGAGAGACCCCAAAATACATCTTAGACTGACTTTTTTCCCCAACTCAGTTTAGAATTCTTAGAATGTGGGTTTAGAGTCTAACTCATAAAACTAAACTCGTGAAAGCATTTTCTGTTTTCACTTTCATTTACAAAACTGCTACAGTGCCGCTTAGTTTTCAATTTGTTTCTTGTTTTCAAAGAATTCATATGGAAAACACTGAAAACAGGAAACAGATTGAAAACAATGTGACAATGTTGCAAATAAAAGTGTAACAAAAAATGAAAACAGAGCGCTGCAAAGGACCAAAATGGTAGGAATACACTCCTCCACACAAGAGAGTGATTCAATGGTGTCCCAAATTTAATAATCCAACACAAACAGTTGCAGTGACATTGTTCATATACACAGATCATTAATTAAATATTAAGAATGATGCAAACAAGTGCTTAGCCCAGACACAAATCTAGGTAGGATCTTAACATGTTTTGATAATTTGGGCTCATGGTCTAACTCATTCCCAGAAAATTGGCTTTTAAAATGAGTGAGGACCACTCAGGCCTTATAAGTAATACGAAGGCTCTATCTATAGACAATGTGGAACAAAACCTACCCCCTAAACCCAGCACACTAAAGGTGTCATATTGATGCAATGAAGGCAGAGAAATGTCCAAATTATAGACTGCAAGGGTGGCCGCGATTAAGCACTATCCAACAAAGTTCATCCTATTGAGAACACAACACCAGGCCACAAACCAAAATTGAAAGCTGATGAACAAACTCAAATTACAAGATAAATTTACACCTCAGCACACAAAGAGCATAAAAGTTCAAAATCAACGGACAAATTAGAAAACCACAATGTACAAAATTACTAGAGAGGAAAGGATAGTGAGATTGGCTCCCCCCTCTTGGAGCTGGATTTAGCTCAGTAGAGCTAAGTTTTAGCTTATTAGAGCTGGGTTTATAGCAAGTTAGCAATGCTGGATTTGTTCATAGTTTTTGGTCCCTGATTTTGATTATGCCAAGAGCTTTGGAACTGAGATTCAAGGCAACATCGTTCACCTCCTTTGCAAATGGATTCAAATTAGAATGTTAGACGCATATGCAGAGTCGGGTGTTGTTACAACTGTCAGGTTAATGTGTGGTCCACTATAAGACAACCATTTAATTGTTGCATTTTGGGTTTTTGACACAACACTCAAACATTGTCATTGTAGGCATGTACAGGAAAAATAATTAGTGTTTTGAAGGATCTGTCAATCATCCTCAAACTAGTGATATGTGAATCTATACAAGTATACCCAAGTTCACATAGAAATTAGTTTGTAAGCAATTCAACTTGCTTTTGATACTTGGTCATAAACTCATGACTCTATATGAGTTAGTATGATTCTGAGATACCTAGAGTTTGACAACCATGACTTTTGTAAATCCAATTTGTTGCAGCAAACCCTATCGATAACCATGAATTTAGCTTCGTTCCAGTGGTACGGACGTAGTTAACAAGTTCACCATAATCTCTTGTATGTAGTATCATATACATTGGATGATGAGTACATGGATTAGTTTTGCAGTTTGCAGGGTTTCATAGAGAACCTAGTCATTACAAATATGGGCAGGGGTGGTGTTTGAGAAGAGAGGTCATAGTTCAAATATATTTCTGATAGAAACCGGTACCAAAATATAATATTAATATTACCATAGATTCCCAAGAAATTCGAGAGTCCTGGATCTCTCCCTTCCCAAATGTTCGAGAATTGGGTCGCTCCCAATCCTTTACCAACTAACAGAATCCCCCCTTTCCCTTGTCCCATAACTTCCCTATTTATAACACAAATACATAAATGCCACACAAAACCATAACTGTCCTAGTTAAATAAATATATAACTGCCCTCCTAATTAAAATATAATATAGCATAACTGCCTTATTTCAATACTCAGAACCGTCTAACAGTTTCTTTTTTTTTTTCTTCAGGAAAGATCATAGTTTAAATATGTTGTACACTCAAGAATAAAAATATTATGGAACCCTATTTTAAGATAATTTTGGGTTGGACATTTTCACTTGTTCTCTACCCCCTTTTGCTGTTGCATGTTTTTTTTCTATAAAGATAAAACTATAAGGGTAATCGTTCATCACTTGCACATGCTAAGGCACATCATTACATATGATGAGAGATTGTGGTATAACCAGTGCATTCAAAGTCCATAAGGGTTACATCGAGTAATAAGAGCCATCTGGAGGGAAGATTTTGTGAAGGGTACTAATGGATTGTGATTACATTTGTTTTGACCAGCCTAAGTATAAGAGTCCATGTGGAAATTAATAGAACTCACATGTTCAAGGTAATGGAACTGTATATTATTTATTTATGAAAGAGTTGAGTTCAGAGCCTCCACAGACAAAAAATGGTAAACCAGAGTCAGATATTTTCTCCCGACAGAATTATCCACAAAATGCAAGAAGAACCCCAACACCTATTATCAGTCCCCTAAATAACAGAACCACATGGAATCTGTTGACAGCTCATTAACTACCTCACAAATTTCTCTTCTCCCCCACCCTTCATTTCCTCGAGTAAACCTTGCTGATGGTGGGCCCCTTTCGTATTGTCTCTATAATGGGCTCATCCTGAGTAAACAGCCTTAGGTGTCCTATCAAAAATGATTGTCCAATGTCCGGTCTATTGTCAAGGGCAGATGTTTCTATGTCTACTGCTGCTATGATAAATAAGACCGATAAAGATTTAGAGGTTAACTTAAATAGAACTTTCAAGGGTGAAGCTGATCCCCCAACATTTCAAATTCTTAGAAGCTTAATTTCCTACTGAGAATCCTTTAGAGAACAATTGAAACCGTAGATACACTTCACCAAAAAGTAGGGGAAAAATCAATCTATTACTATCAGAAAGAAACTAGAATTTAAAAAGCATAGTTCACTTGGAAATTTGTCACTTGAAGAACGAACGAAACAGAACAATAAGTAGTATTCAAAATGAGCCAAAGTGGCAGTAATTACATGATTTAGAAAGCTTTTAACACGTCATCGGTAAGCAATATTATAAAACATTGGTTAGAAAGCCAGACAAAGCAGGCCCATTCAACCTAAGACTAATGAATCAGTAAGGTACATGGTCTATTCTACCCGAAAAACCGGTTGATAGATAGTTCATGAGAGAAGGTTCAAAATTGAATATTTGTTTCTATTTTTGTAAGAAAAAAAAAATCTTGCCAAGAATATTTTTTTTTTTCAATATCAAGTTTCAAAAGCTCAAGTATGTCATATGGTCTTACATCATTTAGCTTCAATTAGTACTAGGTTATTTTACAACAAACATAATATGCTCATTTTTTTCTTATTCAAAATTCTACCCGACTCTTTTTTTGGTTACAATACTGAAAGAATTGTAGAAAACAAATACTAAGGATAGGATTGAGAAGAAGAGATAACCATTTAAAAAGCCAATTGTATTGATAATAATGAATTTCTGTTATAGATACAGTTAGAGAGAAACTATTTATAGGCTAATATAAGGACTGACTATGATTAACTGACAGCTGTCAGTAAGCCTGTTAAAACTGGTGTAACTAATTGGAGTAGCTATACTCTAAATATGCGATCCAGATTCCCTGCATTTAAGAAACACGCATTAATTGATCTTGGCCATTGTTGGCTCACTTTAAAGTTTAAACCTTCAACAAATCATCTTTAAATAATCTACAATGTTTGGTCGATTTGAGATCAAATGACCAAGACCAATAAATGCGTCACATGGGGGAATCCAAATCCCTAAAACTGACTAGTCCAGTTTCTAAAACATTGCTAAAAGACACAACAGAGACCCCTTATATTCCGAACAGACATTTGAATACAGTACTTATTTTGTCCACAGGCCCTCATAATTATGGTAAAACTGAGAAATAAATATCCAATTATTTTTTCAAGAACTATTTGATGAACTCACCTTTCTTATGTCAGCCTCTGACACACATGTCATATGTGGTGGAAGCTCCTCCTTTCCCAAGTCCTAAATCAATGATAAAGAATACAATATTATCAAGACTCTTTTGAGAAGCATGTAATCATAGTCAAATGATTTAAAAACAATCAAGAACATGTCATACCAGCTCTCCAATTAAGACAACATTTTCCCCACGAATTACATAAAGGCCTAAAGGGACATCACAATAAAGATCGCCAACAATCACTCGTTCACATGCACCTTCTAGGACGACATTAGCTGTAAACGGTCACCACATTAAAATGGCACTTAATATTAGACAGAAATAACAATAAGAAGAATAAGAGAGCCTTCACAAAGAATAATTCAAGTAGAACCGGTAGTTACCAAATTGATCAAATGAGCGTAATAAACCCAAAAGTTTTCGCCCATCTCGCAACAGGACAAGAAGTTTTTCTGCAAAAAACATATATAATTTATAATAAAAACTTTCCAATGATTTCAAACTGTAGCAACATTTTGGAACATTAAATTGCTACGTAAAAAGCATGCAAACTATAGCAACATTAAAAAAGAAGACAGTGATTGACTTCAAACATTTTCATGTGATAGGATTTAGGAACAAGGAAAAAGTCAAA
Source organism: Medicago arabica (assembly GCA_946800305.1). Lineage (NCBI taxonomy): Eukaryota > Viridiplantae > Streptophyta > Magnoliopsida > Fabales > Fabaceae > Medicago > Medicago arabica. The sequence goes on along the minus strand of OX326971.1, from coordinate 21,357,068 downwards.
TAGTTGAATTCAAGATTCAGTGATCTAAATCACTATTAGTTAAGTTCAGTGCTTCATTCAATCACTGGCATGCCTATTAACCTTTGCATAATTGACAGTATCCACCCTATACATGAAGTCTCCACCGATGAAACAAAAAAACACAAAACACGCAGCATTTTCAGCAAGTCATTGTAAGAATAAAATTCTTCAATTTTATAAGCCGATATGCGCTCACTGATAAGCAATTACAGAAGAATTAACTTAACATGAGAATTCTACAGTAAGGAACAGTTATCGCTATCCCTACCTGGTTTACCACATCATCCTATCTTCATATGCATGTATGTCTACTACTAGTTCTCATGAATAGAAAAAATTTCTATGTAGTGAAAACATTAGTTTATAAAATTCATTTTTTTCATCCATCCAACAACAATTGATATACAAATCCCACAGAAAAAAACATAGAAATTGAAAACAGGTTACTCTCTTCACAAAACATGTGAACAGAAAAACTCTGTAGCACCGACACTTCTTTTCAAAGACGTATCCCGTGTCCCACATGTGCCAATGTCACCGACATCACACGGACACATGTGATTGCATTTAATTGTGTCGTTTTCTTAAATTATTGTCGATGTCGGCCTATCGGTACTTAAAAAAAAAAAACATGAGAGAGAGAGAGATTACTGTCAAGATATGTAGCAAGAGAAGTGGAGAGTAAAAGCTCATCAGGTGCAGCCCAAGACATTGAGCCAATTCTTCTACAAAACCTGAAAAAGCAACAAACTTTAATCCAAACCCTTCTCCAAATTCAATTTCACTCCAACCCCACAATCTCAAACACAAAAATTTCACACATTTATACCCTCTACATACACATTATCAATTTTTTTACTTCAAAACCCAAAATTACATCACACAAAAAACCCAACAATTCAAAAATCAAAACTTTAACAAAAAATAAAGACAACCCACAATTTTATTTCAATGGAAAAGGAGAAAGAACAAAAGGGTTAATTCAAAAGCGTTAAACACGTTAAAGGGGTGAAATTGAACCTTTCCGATCGGTGAATTTGGTGAAAGAAAGATTGTGTACTTTCTCTCTCTGTTTGAAGAGTGAGAGTGTGAAATCAAAGCTTGTTGTTGTTGCACTCTTCTCACTCACTCACTCTTAGTTTGACCTTTCAGAACTATGAGATTCACCAGTTTGGTTTGGATTGGAAACTTTGCACATATTTGATTGTTTTTATTTTGTGTGTATAGCCATCTTTGGTAAGAAATCGATAAATCAAAAACATATATATTTTTTTTTAATTTTACTATACGTCTGCCCGCTCTTTCTTCTTCGCTAATGCATGTGATTATTTTTATTATGTTTGTTTGTATAATTTTATTGATTGATATATTGATTTATAAACAAAATATTGTCAAAGCATATAACAAATTGAATCATAATCACTATTCACTTATATACCAGCAAAGTCAACATAATCCATAAAATTAATCGACTTTGATTAGTTGTAACATGAAAGAAAAAGAAAAAGAAAGAAAAGAACTTACAGGTTATTTCTGAATTCTGACGCAAGGGCTGAGAGAGGTTGAGAAAAACTAAACAATGCGGGAGCTAACTATGAACTGTGAGAACCCTACTTATTAATATTTATAATGTTAACAAATCTTTTTCTAAAATATTTTGAGTCATAATCTTTTTTTAGAGGATTTAAAGTCCAATCTTTAGCAATATTTTTAGCTCACGTTTGTTACTAAACTTATTTTTAGAGAATTTAAAGTCTAATATTTAACATTATATTTTGTTCATATTTGTTACTAATCTTTTTTCAGAAGATTTAAAGTTCAATCTTTAACATTATTTTTTGTTCACATTTGTTACTAATCTAATCTTTTTGTAGAGTACTTAAAGTCCAATCTTTATTTAACTAAAAAAAAATTCAATCTTTAACATTATTATTTTTTGTTCACGTTTGTTACACTCTTTTTTAAAGGATTTAAAGTCCAATCTCTAACATTAATTTTTGCTCACATTTGTTACTAATCTTTTTTTTTTTTAGAATTTAAAGTTCAATCTATAACAATATTTTTTGCTCACTCTCTAAAAAAAACAATATTTTTTGCTCACGTTTGTTACTAATGTTTTTTTAGAGGATTTAAAGTCCAATCTTAAACATTATTTTTTGCTCATGTTTGTTACTAATCTTTTTTTAGAGGATTTAAAGTCCAATATTTACCATTATTTTTTTGCTCATGTTTTTTAGAATTATCAAAGGCTAAGGAAGAGTAACTTATATTAATAAAATAAAAAAAATGGAAATACTGTTTTTTGTAGAAGTAAAAATAAAATAATATGGAAATACTATTTTTTGTGAAAGGGATATGAGAATACTTGGCAATCTTAGTCGGTTGTATTGAGGGAACAACACAGAAGTACAACATAAAATTGGCTGATAAAGAAGTAACATGAGTTTTTGTTTTGTGCTAGTTTTTTGTGAGTTTGATATGTGGTTAACGGAAGTAAAAGAGAGTTAACAAGGACGATTAATGACATGGATTAGTAATACACGTGTTATTTTATAATTGGCTAACAGTAAGAACAATTCATAAGGAATTGTGTGTGAGTTTTCTCTTTAAATTAAATTTATTCTTATTTATTTGTTATGTTGATAGATGTTATAAATGATGAGTTTGATGATGATTTAAAGTATGAATATACTCAATGTATTATGATAGAGGTAGGGTGATATGTTTTGCATTGATTTAAAAATGATATTCATGTGGAGTTAGTATTCTAGAAATGTTGAGTATGAATATGTGTTATGCATGAATCCTTGAATGCTTATGTGTGATTATACTTTAATTGTGAAATGTGAACTAACCCTCAGTGATCGTTTGGTTGACTGTTTACCTTACTCGTATGGATTGGTAGACGGCGTGCAAGAGTAGTTTGATTTAGCTTGGTGAGTTGCTGGAGGTTAGCTTTGGAGCTACCTCGTCCTGCTTTTGAAGTCTTAGAGTGTCGACTCTGATTTAGGGGTGTTTTTCTGTTTATTTGCATTTATGACTTGTGGAGATTTGTATTCACTCAGTATGTTGAGTTGAGATTTTATATTTGATGATGAAGTATGATTATTTGACATGGCTACTTTAGAGATGTTTATTTAACTGATGATGTTATGATATTAATATTCCGCTGCGATGTTTTGTGAAAATTATTTATACATGTTGAACTTATAGAAGAAGTAGCATCTAAATTCTTTGCATGATTTGTATTATTTGTGTAATTTATCGCTTTAAGGGTTTAGGCTGTTACATTGACCATCTCTAATCATCTTCGGCCACTACCAACTACCACTTTGACGACCACTTTGGCCAATGGAGCCATTTGTTTGCTAATTGTCACTATGGTTACATTTCATATGGAAGTCATGCTAACTTTGACCTCAACATTGAAGATTTTAACCAAGACTTTGATGCTAGTGCATTTCAAGACACTTAGAGGGATGAATATATTATTATCCAAATGCAAAATGATGAAGCATCTACTCATGTTCAGAATATTCCAAGTAACATTCTTCCTGAACTAATCATCCTTTATGTAACACAAGTGTACGTGAATTTTGCTCCTATCATTTCTAGATCCCTTGATCCATAACAAATTCAAAACATTGTTCATCAACCTCCCAATCCCAATCTCTTTACATCCATTGTGGGCTCTGAGGCAGTTTGAGCAAGTACTTGGTCTCACCTCTCCCTGGTCCTACCATATTTAATCCAACTACTCATGCTCAAACCTTCCACAACTTCCTAATATAGCAAGTATTGTTGCTCCCACCATCAACACGTTAAAAGTTGAGAAAGTTGTCTTTAGGTCTCTTAGGGTTATCACTATAACCCATAAGATTGCTTGCATTATGGACAAATGGACCATTGATGTTGTTGCTCCTGGATTGGCCATAGACCCTCCATCTTTGATGAACCTTCAATCTTTGAGTTTGAGTCTTCCTCCTCCTCTTGAGATTGTACTCCATGAACTTTTTTGTAGTACCTCCTTACCCTTTGGTTGTTGTCAAAAGAGGAAAAAGTTTTAGGATTTAAGTCTGTTAGTTTCTAAATATTAGGCCCAAGTAAAATAGTGATCAATGTTTATTGGAGTTGTTTAAACTCCATTTTTGCTTGATTACTTATGTTTCATTTTTTTTATCCATGCAATCATATCATGTATCGAATGCTTATGATCAGTGAAATATTATGATTTTGGTTCAATATTGCATTTTTTTAATTTATGTCATAAATTGAGGGGAGCTTTCAAGAACTCAAAAAGCCCACACTTATGAATTATAAAATTGAGGGGGAGCATAAAAATAAATTTTAGCTTTGCAATCTATCAGATTATAAATCAAAATCCATAATCCTAAATCACATGTTTGTCATCGTCAAATAAGGGGTGATTGTTGAAGCAAAATCCCTAAAATATTTTAAAGATAAACAAACATTGATGAATAAAGGATTAATGGACTTTGATAGTTTATTGGTATTTAATATGTATTCTTGAATGATGAACTAAGATATGAACAAAGTATAAATAAAACCAAGAATCAGGTGATCAAAAAATATTAAAGACTATAAACCCAGTAAGAGTTTAGAAAGTTGCTCATAAGGTTCATCAAGAGCAAACCCATAAATTAACGATCATAACAAGAACATTCAAAGAACACATGAGATAAACAAGTGTATATACATAAAATGAAAATGACTTTGGATCAAACAACCATTGAAGGAATATATGTGAATAAAGTCAAAAAGTACATTCAATGTTCATTAAGACTTCAAGAAAAATGAAATACAAACACTAAAAATGTTCTTCAAAGTCATAAAGAAGATCATGCTAGTTGTTATATATGCTGCACTTCATTCAGTTTCACTATTCAGATTTGATTACATCAACTGAAAATTCTACAACTCATCCTTAATGGAAGAAAGAAACATTCCGATGAACATTTGAAGGTTTGTACAACACTATGCTTTCCATGACAAAAAGCAAAGTAAAAGAAGGTACTAAAAGCAAAGGCAAAAGGAAAAATCAAAATACAGTCATATCTAATTAATACTCAACACAAAAGTGAGAAGACGGTGTTCATTGTCAGCAAAATTCCTAAAAGCATGGGCATGAAGTGACAACTCTACTTTTTATTTCTACTGCACAAGTTCCAAGACAACTAGCAAAGCCTGAACCTAAAAAATATTTTGAAGTTTTTACGAAGAAGAAAATTCATATGAAGAACTCAGAAACATTCTGAAGTTCATACTGAAGAGCCCATGGACATTGAAGTTCAGAATGATGTTTTAGAACTTTATGTAAAAATTGCTAAGCACCAACGGAATTGACAAAAGGTTGTGGGTCCTACCAACTACATGAGGTCCAAAACTATATAAAAGGAGAAGAATTCTCACCTTTAAGACATACAACTAATAAGCATACTTAAACATCTTATTGCAAGTGTTTAAATCTCTTCAAGTCATTGATTACACAAATCAGCTCTCAAAATTCATAAAATCTTAGAGTGTGTAACAGTTCTATCTTATCTTCTTAAATATAAGCTTCTTGTTCTTATTCTTATAAACTTGTAAATAACTTGTGTAGAAATTCTTAAATAGATTTAAAATTATAAAGTTGAGCTGAGTGAAAGAAAAGTGTAAAGTCTTGCGTGACTTAGAAAGAAAAGTTGTAAGCATGTTGTGGCTTAGAGAATACATGTTGTAAACTTTCTAAGGGAGCAAAATTGTAAGGTGCATGAGTTAATAAGGTTGTCTCAAGCATCATAGTGGAAAATCTCACATAAGCTCGGGACTTAAGTACCATACACTATGTTTTTTTTAAGCTTTGATATTTTGTTTTATACTAACCCTTTAGAACTTTCTAAAGTTAACTATAACATTGTTCTTCCAAGTTTCAACTTGAGAAATATTTTTTTAAAATGTAGGATTAATTTTAAAAAGGGTCACTATTCAAACCCCCATTTGTTAGGACTATTATATCAACTTCAATGTGTAATGGACCTAGTGGTGGAACATCTCTACAAATTGGGTTTGTTTGTTAGAGTATTTTGAAATCCTCTACAAGCGGTTAGGTTGAATCCTATTATGGGCATGTTATTTTCCTCTACAAGGGGAGCTGAATGTCTATTAGTACTCTTCCAAATAGAGGATTGTTCCCTCTGTATTGTTTCAATTACAAGCATTATAAAAGAAGGTTCTTTAGAGTTTGTGGTAGTGATAATTGCACCGAGGTGATTTTCAAAATCGGCAGCAGTTACAAATTTATATTATACTAGATGAGCGATCCCTTCTCTATTACTGGGTTTGACAACGAAAAACATAGTGAGTCGGAGAAAGATGCGGTCAACCTTAAATAGAAAACGATGATATTTAGAATCAAGGGTTGGATGGAGAATGAAGGGTACTCTATCGGTCCCGATGCTTATTTACGTAAGTCATTTTTTCAATTGAATGTCGTCTTTGGTCTATTACCCATAAACTTATCTCAAGTCATTTTATATGTTTAGAGAGGAAGACACTTACGTTAACTGATGAGAGGAAAGCTTATCTTGACAAGGCTAAGACTATGAAAGATCAGGATGCTGACGTTGTGGAGAAAAGTGACTATGTTAGGTTAAACACGAAGAATCATAAGGGGAAAAATTAATCTGGTGGGTCTAAAGTGGTCTCGATTCAGCCTGTCAGCATCGTCTTTCCCCTAGCTATATGGGAATCATCGTCGATGAAGTAAAAGATGAAAAGTGGTGGGAAGGAGCATGTAGTGGTGGTGGGGGGGGGGGGGGGGTGTTCAATGATTTCTTCCTTAGGTAATGTCACGCCTTCTATATGGGACATTAAGTTTGGCATCATCAATTTCCTTAAACAACACCCTGACCTTCCTATTGACATTCAGGCACCTCGAAAGATGGGTTCCTCGCAAATGAGCCAAATGATGGGTACATACTTGTTGCTTAGCATGCTCCGTGTGAAAGGTGATGACAGACGAGTTATTTTTGCTTCAAATAGGGGAGGAAAAATTAAGGTCGGACAACAAGCAGTTGCTGGCGCGAATGAAGGCTAGTTCAAAGTTGGCAATTGATAAGCTTCAAATTCATGGAAGACCAGGTTTCGAAGGCCATATTTTCTTTGGAGAGATATGAGGGAGAGAAAAAGAAGAAGGCATATGAGAAGGTCAAGAAGTAGGATGAAGTGCTCAAGGAGATGATATAGACACTACCCTTTCTATGGAGCATGGTTTTGATAAAGGCCAAACTCAAGTGGAGTGCTTATACCGCGAATATTACTTGGATGAAATGAGACTTTATAAGACGGTGGTGATGGAAAAATGGTGGATGAGGTAACTAATAGCTTTGGGAGCCCTAATGATTTTGAAATAATAAAATGGATAAATATGAAGAAATGCATATTATTTCGCACTCAACAAAATGCTTTGCAAAACTCACCATACACAACTGATTTTTTTTTTTTTTTTGTGTGAATAAAAAGGGCTAAGCTCCTACCAATTGGTTTCTTACGCAAAGACATGAAAACAACAACTTGCAACAAAAACGTACCAAACTTTGATAAGTTATATTTATAGACAAGGCAATTATATTTTTCTTTCTCCAAAAACGAGGATTGGTTTTGCCATCCAAAAAGGTCTAGCGGCGCAGCTTGTTGCCCGCTTACCTTCTATTCAAGTGTAGATAACGGTTAATAAATATATTTTAATTCTTCCACCCAGGTTGATAGATGAATTTATAAGGACTTGGCCAAGGAATTAAGAAGCTCCACTAATACTCTTTCTTTCAAATTTATGCGACGCTAATTCAAGTAGAATCTATCACTCTTCACGGTTGATGCAAGTCTTGAAACCACCACAGTTAGGTGGGATTGCTTCCATCCTATTTAAATCAACATTTTTATGAGTTCGATTTTATTTTTGTAAGGACTAAAATCAAAATCTGTTATATTTACATGGACGAAAAATTTATTTAACCCTGTTATATATCCTGTTATATATTGACGGTTACTTTCATTCCATTTTCTTTTATCCCGGCAGTATGTATTTAAAAGTATAGGTCGAGAAGCTTCATCGAAATTTGAAAAATAAGAAAAGATTGTTATCATTATCATTATGTAATTAAAAATATAGGTCTAATCGGTCAAAAAAAATTATAGGTCCAAAAAAGCACGTTATCATTTGAAAAACTTTATTATCGCAAATATAGGTAGACATTAAGATATATACATACATCTCCTATAAGAAATTGGAAGTGATTTTTAACATTCATGTGTTACAAATATGTTTTAAAATATAAACATTTCCCGAATCATCCTCTAACTAGTTTGTCACATTTCCTTGGCATGGTTCATACATCCAAAAGAGTAGCTACGTCGACAACTTCCATGCTTCCATGACCAGATTTGAGAGCATAAATAATCAGATCAATATATATATATATATATATATATATATATATATATATATATAGTACATGAGAAAGAAGACATTTATATCTCAAGAACGATATCTGCAACCACAAAAATTGAAATGTATTAGTTATATAAAAAAAATCGATAAGATTTATTTTTAGAGGATGATTGTGTGAATTAATTAAATTATTATTATTTCTTAAATTAGATAATTAGATTATTGTAAATTTCATGAATTTATTCTAAAAACAAACTGTGAACCTCATTTTCTAGCTCAAATTTGGATCAATTCTTGCCGTTTCTCATATGATGTATGTATGTGCTGCACTAATCTCGGTCACTCATCGATATATCTCTCTCCATCTCCTATATTGTTTTTGTTTTCTTTATGGATCAATCAACCGTTAGATTAAAAAAAAAGAGAGGAGGTTGAACTTAAGGGATAGGAGAAGATCCGATTCATTCTATAAGATTGAGTTATATTTGATTTAAAAGCTTAGTACATATGTTTTTTTTTTTACAAATTACGAATTTCACACTATAAATAAATAAATTAATGATAGAACTTACATTCGGAGTCTGTCTTGACCCATTTGTATCCTTTCTCTACAACACTAGTTTTAAGCTCCTCTTCATATTCATATTCATATTCATCTTCATCTTCATAATCATACTCGGGCATTGAATTGTTTTCAAGGTACTTGTTTATAAACATTGTTGAACATGAACCATGTGGATGTATCTTTTTATGAAGTATTGCCCTTAGAATCTGTAATCACAATTAACAAGCAATCACATCTATACATCTATATTATATATAAAATGAAATACATAGTTTTTAGGTGGCTTTTTTATTTTCAATTATACTCTTAAATTAATTTGTCTATAAAATTGTTATATTGTTGACATCGTTTAAAAAGTTAAAAATTTATATTATATTAACTATATTGTTCGTGTCATTGAAAAATAATTATAATTTGTTACAATATGGAAATTCAAAACATTTATACCTATAATTTATACGCATTAGCGCATTAACAAGAGCATAACATCGCGAGTAAATACAAAAGAAATATCATATTGGACATAAAAAAAGATGTCTAACATTAGTATATTTCGATTTAAATAGGATATATTTTTTTAGGTTTATATACAATTATTATTTCTTTGCAACCTCTCTCCTCTTCATCTTTTTTGATAAAAGTTAAGGGGTGAGAGATGGGTTAGAAAGAATTTATCGAGTATTCAATAAGATGAGAAAACAAAAGCTTTCATGGCTTTTCACTTACCTTCTCCATTGTAGACTCTGTGGAGAGTTGTGGATCTTTGAACACAGATGTAGGTGGCAATTCACCTCCACAAACAAAAATCTTCTTAAGAAGGAAAGAAAGTGATTGTTTAGAAACTTCATTCTTATAACTTTTATCCAAACTCTCTCTTCCCCTATTGCATATTAAATTTTTGCTTGGATAGAAATTACCACTCTCTTCCAAATTCATTTTCAATTCATTATGAAAATTTCCAACTTCTTCAAAAGAGAACTCATGTGTGAAATTTTGAAAGGAGTATGAATCCTCTTCATCAATTATTTTATTTGAATCTTCGTTCAAATTGTTATTCCCAAGTGTTCCAATTGCAAGTATTGCATGATCCCAATCAGTGAATTCTTGTTTATAAGACTCACTCACCATATGATCTATTGAAATAGAAAAAGAAAAAAAATAATTAATCATCATTTCACACACTAATCTGGCATCAAGAGGGTGCAATATAAACATATATAGATAAATATTTCGAGTATTATTTATACATGTTATTACTTTCTCTTATCTTTTTGAAAAATTGAATAGTTCAATACAAAACCTTAATTCTATATATTTGAACATTACTTTGTTCTTTGCCGCGAGCATTATTGTGTTCTTAACTCCGTAGAGAATAGTACTAATGTTTTATCATTATGTAGTATATATATGTGTATTTAGAAACAAAGTTTATAATCAATGTCATAATCATACTAGAATTGAATTTACAATATATATAAGCAGTGAATGTGTAAAGTGTGTAAATATATGTTGAAGATTTTAGTGTGATTGGAGGCTGATGCTTACGAGTAGCTGAAATAGAGCTTGGTTTCATTTTCCCATTGGTGCCATTAAGCCTATTTTGCATCCATTTAAAGATCTGCAAATAAAAATTAGATATAAGTAAAATAAAACTAATTAGCAATGAATAATATGATATATAAATGTCCAACTATTCTTGTAAAAACAAAACAAACAATTAATATGACAAAAGTAAATCTCCTTACATTAATCATTTTGTGGTGAATTGGTTGGTAATGGAGGATCTTCTAGCTAGCTAAAATAAAATGAAAACATATGAAGGTGGTAGAGTGTGTGCATGCACATGTCCAAGAAAGCTACTTAACTAGTACAGCAAGTGATGAGCTGCAAAGGACTTTAAATAGACTAACTTAGTGGTTCAAGTTCCAAAATAGTGACTATACGAAGCCCCTTGATTTCACTATCTTGTCTTTTTATCATCGACTCTTCTCAACCATGCATTATTTATTTATTTCTTCATCTATTATACTTGTTTACTTGTCTCCTCATCCAAGTGAAAAGATAAACAACATCCTCTCTATTTCTTAAATAAAATAGAAATGTCAATTACTATAGTTTTGAAGTAAATATATTATATAAATGCACACATTTCAAGAATTGAAGACATTAATTGCACATTTATACATCAAAGAAGAGGTTCATCTTAGAACCCTAATCAAAAAAGTTTAGTTGCACATGGTAACAAACATCGTAACAAAACAATAGAAAAACATACCCTATAGAGAACAAGAGGTGAATGAAGATCCTCTGCCTTAGAACTCTGATGCTTGACCATTGCTTTTAACCGCTAGCTTTTTGAAAGAATAATAATGTGTGCAAGGATCTCTATTTATAACGTATGATTACTTAGGGTTTAAAAGAAAACTGAGATTTTTGCACCGATCCAGCTTGGAAAACAAGAAAACTGCCGTTTCTGGGCGCAGGCGAATAGCTACTGCCCGATGTGCAGGGGTGCATGGCCTCATGTGATGGGGAGCTTAAGGCAGCTCCTCGGGTGCGATTTCAGCAGTTTTCGACCCTTTTTCGCCCATTCTTCAGCATTGTGATGCCTTGGAACTTGAAATGAATTTTTTCACTTTCTATTGTCTTCAAATACCTTACAAGATCATTGAACTTCAAAATTCATATTCTCGATCCTTCACGTGATGTGCTGATTTGTCGATTTACATGATTTCTCACCACAAACATTGAAAACACCTATGGAGTTGAATGCTTTAGGATAAAAATAAATTACAACGACTTAAATGAAAACAATACAATATGTTCCTCAAACTATTGACAACTCCTATAACTCTCATATTATTTGTCTTTGAATGCAAAGAAAATTTCTTAAAACATAACAAAAAATATCATATGATGCTATGTCATCATCTTTTATGGCAATGATTAACTCTTCGTGAGTAAGTTAAAAAAAAAATCTTATTATCATCTTCAAGTTTTGAATCAAATTCAAATGATGTATTTTCCATAAGAGCAAGATTTGCTTCCTCTTCCTCATCATATTCAAATATACAAATCTTCCCACGTTGCCATGAGACTTTTCTTGACCTTGTTCCTGAAAGCCTTCTTCTCAGGTTTCTCCTTGAAAAGATCAGGACATTCAACTACAAAGTGTCTAGGCTTTTTGAAGTTTAAGAAGACTTTAGGTTCATCTTTCTTCTCTTTGGAGCTGGACCTTTTGACACCATTGTTTATTCTACGAAACTTTTTCTTCTTATAGAGATGTTGAAGTCTCTTAGACAATAATGCCACTTCATCCTCATCAGAGCCTTCTACAGACTCGTCTTTTGGAGCGTCTTCTTCTGCATTACCCAATATGCTGGTGCCATCTTCAATGACATCACATAGTTCTTTATTAATAGATATTGCATGACTATACAACTTGATTTTCCATCAGGAAAATTGCTCATCATCACTGCAGAAGGTATGAAGTCTAGACAGATAAGAATCACATTTAGAATTGGATTCTGAAATAGTGTTAGACGTGTTGTTCTATTCAGATGGAGGAGGAATAACAACCATTATTTTTTTTATCAAGATCTTTAATATGTTACATGGTTGAGTCTTAAATCATTTCGACCAGGTGGCAACTAAAGGTGAGAAAAACACAAAATAAGGGAGGGGGGGGGGGGGGGGTTGAATGATATTATTTTCTAAGTTAAAAACATATTATAGTATGCAAAAGAGAAACAAAGAAGAGAGAACAAATAGATACAAATATTTATCTAGGTGCACTCCAAAATCCGGGATTACGTCCAATTTCCTCACACTTAAGAGATTTTTCCACTGTAACCACACAAGATTTCAATTATTTCCACACATAAGTCTACAATTTCATGCCTCTCCTTGAGAACATCTACAATAAGAGTTTACGAAAATATTGATTGTTGTTTACACTTTTACCTCAAATAGTGGTAAACTAAATTAAGCTCAAATTATTTCTAAACACTTAAGAAATTCTAAGATTTAAAGTTTGTAAGAATTTTTCTGTGTTTATTTGCTTGAAATTTGATCAGATTTGTGGCACAGTTTGAAATCGTGTGGTTGTGTCTCTTCTTCAAATGCTCAAGGTCCTTTTATATGAGAAATGAATAGAGTCGTTGTTTGAAGAAATTTCCAGCAATTTAAGAGCTTTCTTCATGTTTGAATACTTTGCCTTATTTCGATAATTTTATTGAACAATAGTTCAAAATTTCTTTGCCTATTTTAGAATGATCCATTGCATTTTCTTTGTCTTGTTAGAGCTTGTATTTTTCTACAATGTGCTCTTCATTTAATTCAGCAAGGATAAATGTACTACTGAGTTTGGTCAAATGTTCTTCAGAATATTGATCGTTGACTTCATCCTTCATAGCTCGTCTTCATGTATTGATGCATATTGATTAGAGCTTTGACTTTTGTTTACCATTAGAGTCTTGTTATCAGAGCTTGTCTTGACACAAAAAATGTTCTTCTTCGTTCCAAGCATAGTGTTTCGGAGCCAGAATGTCTGACTTCAGAGTTAAAATTTAATTTCATGATATGATACTTGAACAAACATTATAGTACCTAATTGTTCTTTCATAAACTATCATTATCAAATCCTTAAAGAAATTGTTCTAAAACTCATTTTGGTTAAACACAGATAATATACCATTTATTACCTTTATTTATCTCCCATTAGATGTGATTCTTGAGTGCATGCAAAGTCTACTTCATCTCTAATTTAGTTTAATTAATATTTTATTGTCTTAGGAACCTTTATTAAGTTTATATAAGTTTTAGGAATTATTCATGGTTTCTACCATTGGTTTGGATGACAGGTTATGCAGAGATGTTCAAAGAAATAACGTTGTATGCGAAAGTTGTAGGAAGCTGCAGTGTTACGATTTATCAGACTTGGTCAAGTAGATATGCACTAAAGTGGACTCAGAGCATCTTAAACTTTGAGAAGAAGATAATGGAGTCTCAAATGATTGAAATTCACTTTGATCCCCTTATTTTAACTGGATTGAAATTTTGATCCCATTGTTTCTAACACCACTATTTTAGCCCCCATATTTTAGATTTTTTGGGTATTTTTTAATTTCCATCAATTTTTGTGATTTGTCATTATCATTAATGATGTGTCGGTGACATGACAGTGTGTTAGCTAATTCAATTTCCATGTAATTAACAAAAAAAATTAATTATATACAAAATATAAAAACTAATTGATTAATAATTAAAAAATAAAAATTAAATTAAATTAAAAATAAGGGTTAATAGTGCTTTACCCCCTTTATTTTTTTTTTGGTTTTCGTCCTTGTAAAATTATATTTTTTTTTCCAAAACACCCCCTAATAGTCCATTTTCAGAATTTTTTTTCTTCCAGAAATTGGCTTTTGAACGACCTATTAGGGGGGTATTCTGATTTTTTTTACAAGGACGAAAACCAAAACAAAATTTTTACACGGGGCAAACCTGTAAATGATCTATATTACAGGGGGATAAAACACTATTAATCCTAAAAATAATAAGAAAATGATACAGGTTTGGAAACATGAACAATAATTTATATAATTCCTAATTTCTTTAATCTGATTGTCCTTTTCCTTTGTCATTTTTGATTCAGACCCACTCTTTCTCATTCACACATCTTGTTTTCGATTTTGTTTGTGATTTACACAGCTATTCGAAATATAGTAAACACCATCTAATTTTTGAATTCGAAATTCATTCATACTTCAAATTTGTATTCATTCATTTTTCGACCAGTAATGTTGAAATCGAATTCTCTTGCATAATCTGATCGTGTGTGAGAAAAAGTGGTGCTTTTTCTTGCTTAAGGCTCGGTTGGAACTTTGACTCATGATTTGGTGGAGTTAAACTTTTCTCCATTTACTCCTTTTCAATGTATAGGTGCGTGATATGTGGCAAAAATAAATCTAAGGGATGGAATTAAAAGATTAAAATAGAGACACACCCATCTAATTACTCCACCATCTCTGTAAACAACAACAATACACCCATCTATCTTCCTCCTCACATCATCTCCATGTTGCCTCTCCCTCTTTTTCATACGCCGCTGCCACCCCCTCCATGAAGATTAGTGTTTTTGTCAGAAAACCCATTATGTTTTATTGATTTAATATTCCGATCAGAGAAAAATTGATTCTAAAAAACTACGAAGAAATCAAACAACTTGACCTGAATAATTTCCTACATTTAGTTGAATTTTATCTTTGCAGGAATCAAAATCTTTTCCTTCAACTTAATGAGTTCGACGAGATGTGGACTTAGTGTTAAAGGGTCTAAAAGTCCTAGAGTTCGACATGACGTGAGTCAGGAATGCCAGAACGTCGAAGCCAAGCAATTCCTATGTAGGCAGGAAGATTTCGAATTTCAAAGAGAAATGGTTTCCTCAATGGAAACGTGAGAGACAAGTGGTTGTCTACATGGAAGAAGTGGTGATCGTGGAGTTAGGATTTTTCCAGTTATTTTGCTATGTATAAATAGTAGTTTTCCATATGAAAACGGGTCGCAAATCACTTATATAATTCTATAACACTCGAAGTACCAGCGCAAGATAAAAGAGTTATACATAATGTATATAAACTGATTTGTCGAACCACCTTTATTTTAATGCAATGCAATTTACCATTTCTTTAAGTTTCTGCGTTTTTAACTTTTAGCCTTTTACTTTTGCATTTACTGCATTTCCTTTTGTTTTTATACTTTTTTTTGTCGAATGACGCCACACAGACTCGTCTTGTTCATAAAGCAACCTATGAATTTGATGAACGTTCATCTTTTTTCTTAAAAACCGACGCACAACATGTCCTATGATTTCTGATTTGATCGTGCTTATAATAATTAAAATCAGCCTTCTGGTTTACCAAAAACACCGGTAAACAAGGGGGATGAATTGTCTTAGCTTTTTCTTCTTTTTAACTAAGTCCAATGTTCAGCTTCTGATATAGTTCAGAACCTGAAGCAATGTTCAAAGTTAAGTGCAACAGATATAAAAGAGATAGAGAGATAAGAGAAAGACACGAAGCAATTTATCCTGGTTCCTTCTACAATCCGGAAGTAGTCTAATCCCCTTGTCACTTACAAGAGATTTTTCACTATAATCAATCAGATTACAAATGCTCAAGCACACAAGCAAGAGACTTCATATGCTCAAGCACACAAGCAAGATACTTCTATCAAACAAAGATTACAAAGAAAATTGTTTGGGTTGAATACTTGATATACAATCAGAAGTGTTAACAAAATACAACACAGTTCAGACTCTAGACTTAAGAATTTCTAAGACGTGAAAGTTAATAATAAATTCTAAGTGTTTTGATGCGTAGTAATTTTGACAGAGTAATGACACTTGTAAAATATTGTAGAGGCTTGTAAATTTTTAAAGTCTTCAATCTTTTATATAGAGGTTGAAAAGATACGTTGAAGAGTGTCAGCGCATCAATATAGTCGTTTGAGAAGCTTGATCATTCAACATTGATTTGTTGCTTGATTTGGTTAATGTCATATGAAGGAATGATTTTGAATAATTTCCTTGATAAGGAATTATATAACCGTTCTTTTTCAAATGAGACACAGTTGTAGCTTCGTACAATGCATGTGGGAATGTTGGAGGTAGTGGTCTTACACTTTGTCCTTCATTGTCCTTCAATGAAAGTGACATCCATTGACTTTCTAACACTTCAGAACCATCATGCTTGATCTTCAGAGCTACCATTGCTTGAGATCCATTAATTGTGCTCCTTTAGTCTTCAGCTATCTAGAGTCTAACTTTCAGAGACTAAGGTCCAGCTTCTGCGTGATCTCCAGATTCTGATTGCTTCAGCTTCTGGGTGGTCATTAGAGTCCGACTCCTTCAGATTCTGACTTGTAACTTGGCTTCTCTTGAAAATTCTTTGCTCTAAATTTGTTCTTTCAGAACCAATACTTTGATTAAGACATTATAAATTTTAGTCTATGGTACTACACACTTGAACAAATATTAACATATCTAATTGAACTTTTAATATCTTGTTATCGTCAAAACTCAAGAGTCAATGTTTAAACTCATTTTGTTCCAACAAAAATGGGATAAGATACTCTCCATTTATGTGTTTCTCCATTTCTTCCATTTGGAGAGATAAAGACATAAAATATTGAAAAAAGTAAAATATAATTAATGATGGTGGGATCCACTTAGTGGTAGGACCCATCATCTATTTTTTGTGTCTATCTCTCTCCAAATTGTAAACATAATTTATTTTGTCAAATGAAGAGGATCTTAACCCAACAAAAATAAGGGAACTAAAATAGTAGTTTTAGAAATATAGAGATCAAAATTCCGATCCAGTTAAAATAGGAGGATTAAAAGTGCATAATCTTTAATTTTATTTTCTTTCTATAGGTACATGCACTTTTTCTTGAAGCTTTTTATCAACCAAATATAGTACTACTATCAAATACAAGAGTTAAGATCCTCTCCATTTTATCCCTCTCAATTTCTTCCATTTAGAGAGATAAAGACACAAAAAATCTTTAAAATAATTAATAATGGTAGGACTCATTTAATAATAGGATTTACCATCTATTTTTTTGTGTCTATCTCTTTCATAATAGCAATCTCCATTTATTTTAATTATTTTAATATATGGAGAGGATTTAAACTCCAAATACAATATACATTTATGGATAAAAATGAATAATTAGTAAAAGCGTTATGCTAACTTCTGCACTTAAGGCCATGGTAAGCATTAATGTCATTCCATTAATGGTAAGAATTTATTGAAAAAAATTTAAAATTAAACATTTTGAACAATAAATTAACACAATTTCCGATACATAATTTCTATTAATGGAATTCTTAACATATGCTCAAAAGGCAGAAGTTAACATTCCCCCGACTAAAATTACTATGTCCATTAGTTAATTTATTATTTTTTTTTTCTTCTTATTTGTCTATAAATTTTAAGCAACAAAGGAAGGATATAGAGATGGTAAAATGGATTGATTTGATATATTTAAACTTAGATGATAATAGCTGGATACAAAAATCTATTAATCCATTAATAATCTACTAAAATTTCTTATAGTTGTCGATGAGTGAATGTCCCCACCTCTCTAGTAGATTGTCAATGAGTATAAATGTTTGTGTTTTTGTTTGTCTGTATGACAGTAAGTGGTCGATAATATTAATCCATTTGCTATTATTTGCTGCGACAAGGTAACCTATCTTTGTTTATACCAATCATAAACCAAAAACGATAAACTTTGCAAAATAATGCATAGCATGCAATGCATTATAGTGTGTTATTGCTAATAATATAGCTCTGAATCTTTGACCAGTTCTACGTGTTCCAAAATTCAATTAAGCATTTTCTGACTGAAAATTTAATTTATCATATCCTTTTTTTTTATATATATTTTGGAATCATCATATCCTTTAATTTAAACATGTTAGTAAGGTGAAAAACAAATCAAGGGTGCAAAATTATCTCAAAATAATGTCATTTTAAATTATAATATTTTACATTGATTATTCTTTCCTATTGCACCATTTTATATAATGTTTTACTTTGGATAATAAAAGAGCAACAAAAGCAAGAGCTACAAGAAGTGGAATACAACAAAAATCAAAGAAAAATAATCCAAAACTTGGAGACAATGAGACAAACTAGACCATAAAAGATGGTACTGGACTCAAACAGTCCAACCAAAATACTTGTATTATACCATCTAATTAATATTTTGTTGTTACTTCACAATTTTTTTTTTATACATCATAAGTTCATATCATTGCATTCTTGATGTTAAATATGTCAGATTGTCAAAAAAAGATGTTAAATATATCAATACTTGATAAATTTATAGTTTAATAAAATTGCCATTATCATTTTATCTATCTCTTTATTTATTTTCGAATAATTTCTCTATAATTTGCTTGACATAATTAAGCAAATGCAACACATATAATAGGACAAAATATTATTTAAATTTTTTGAATGGCCATTGCTTAGGGACTGAATTGTTGATGTTTTTCCATTTTATAAAGGAAGTTTTGTGGTTGACATGGGTTACCAAAAAGGTTGTTTCTAGATTACCTTTAAAGAATGGTGGGTAATTTATCCACCAACTAATGAAAATGAGTAATTTATTGGTGGATATCAAAATAGTTCATGGATACCACTTAAAATTTATTTATGTGGCTAATATTTATTGGTTAAGGTAAATTACCCACCATTCTTTCATAGGTACCCTAGTTGTCACTGAGAGTGCTTTTGGTGGGTAATTAGCAAGGGCAAATTCCTGGTGCTCAATCTCTAAGTCTCACTGGTTTCACGCTTACATCATGTCACTCGCAATTAGTCTCAATAATATTGGAAAGAATTGGACGTAGCAAGATATGAGTCCAAAGATATATATAAAAAAGAAGAAAGATCATACGAGGCCAAAGTTGGCGTTGGCTGTTCCTTACTAACCGAACAGTCAAAAGTTTGCTAAATCCCACTAACCGGATAAATTATGCTTTTACTTTACCATTAAAAATCATTTTCTGAATATTTATATTGTTAATAAGTAAGTATAGGTTCGAACTCTACTATAATCCAGGCTTGGATATTGCAGCAATGTTAAAACTCTTATAAAACATTTAATATCTATTTGAATTCCATAATACTTGGATGATTATTCTTTGCAGTTGTACATGCAGAAAATACTCGATTTACACTAAAAAAGGTTTGAAATCCACTCATGCGCATACCGCAATATTCCTACCAATAAAACTATGCTCACATGATTGAATATTTACATTTACATAAGCGACTAGTTACCAACCTAGACATACATTGTTGTAATTTTAGAATTTTATTTTATTTAAAAAGTTAATTAGTAATAATTCTTATTTTAATTAACTATTATTTTGACCAAGTGTTGATATACTTAGCGTTGTAAATGTGAGTTCATATAGGTGCTTAATATAAGCCTTTTTTTATTTTATCTCAACTAGTTTCTGTGGTACACTTTACTTATATATGAGTTAATATTAAAGACATATAAGTTTAAGGACTAATTTATACTACATAAATTTCACATCCTTTTCTTTCCAGAATTTTTTTTTGTTGACAAATTTCTAAACTTTTGTTGTTAATTTAGTTTTTAGTTATTATATCACATACATACACGCATATACAGATTACATGTATCTTATATACATTTTCTCAAAATATATAAAATTTATAACAGACACAATCAATAAAATAAATTAAATCAAGTCAAGATATAAGAGAGATCACATGTTTTAATTTTAAATAATACAAAAAAGAAACATAAGACTGTTTAGCCTCTTTTTGTTTCATACATAAATCTTCGAGCAGCTTTCACCATTTTCCCTTAAACCGGTTCTCTAATTTTCTTATATACTATTCATATAATAGGGTGAAGATCCTCTCCATTTCCTAAATAAAATGGAAATGTCAATTACTATAATTTTGAAGTAAATATATGATATAAATGCACACATTTCAAGAATTGAATATATTAATTGCACATTTATACACAAAAACTTTGGTAATTGAACAAATGGAGAGAAATGTAACAAATATAGTAAACATACCCTAAAGTAAGGCTTTATGGCCGCCCAAGAACTCTCGGCTATAGATTCAACTATGGTGTCTGGATGATCCATATTGAGACGTTTTTGTTTCTTTTCTCTTTGGATTTACCAGTTTAGCTAATACTAACTATATTGGAATCAATAGAGATTTGGATCTTTTTGTCAAATGAGCTTGGATCTCATGTTAAAAGCTATAAAAATGAGGCTTTTAACCGTTAGAAAAATTGGAATGTGGCATTTGGAATATCTCATAAAGAAAATAACTTGAGTTTGATTCATGAAAATAGTATTTTTTTGCTAGTGATGTTACAAATATCTACAAGTGTGGAGTTGTGGCAACAAAGTATAATCAAAGATGTACACCAACAATGTTGCATTTTGTGCTTTCATGAAGTATAAAACCAAGGACATTTTTTATTTCGTGTCCTTTTTCTGTGGCTGTGTAGGAAATTTTTTGGGCTTTAATCAGTTTGTGAAAGGTAAGAATGCCAAAAAGGTTTTATCATTTAGTATAAATATCAACTATTTGGTGTATTTGATAGGAGGGAAGCCAAATTCTATTTAGCAGGAAGTTGGCAAACCTAAGGGATCAGTAATATTAAAAGGTTGGTTTGGTCTTCTTATAGCAATTTCACTACTAGAAACTCTAGATTTTCCTGCGGATTCCCCTGCGGATATCGTTAACAATTCCGCAGGAAATAGGTTTTCTGGGGATTTTGCCAAGGATCGAGTTTCCCAGGTAATACCTTCGTGGGTATTCGTTTCTTTAGGATTTTAGAATCCGAAAATTGACTGCGGATATATTTGCAATAAAATCTGCAGGAAATTATATGGTCAAGGTTTAAGTTGTTACCTGTCCGTAAACACGATACATGGAACATATCGGCAGGTACTTTCTCAGCAAACGACATAGAAAAATCCTTAGGAAAATCCGCAGGAAATATTTTCAAAATAACAGAATAAATTTCAGGAAAACCCCCACCTAATATTTTAGTTTTATATAGCTAATTGGTATATAAAAATTTCATTTTGAAATTAATCCAAAAACATCTAAATTCCAACTATATAATGTTAAAACTAATCCAAAATATTTATTATTTTGAGTACTACCATTCAAAGATGATAAGGAAAATTCAAACGAAAACTATAAACTACTTTCACCATCAACAAGTTACATATAAGAAAAGATTCTTTCAAGAATAGATGTCTATTTTTATTTCTTAACTACAATGGTTGTCTCTTATGCACCAATTCCATGATGTCTCGAGTTGCCAATCCCAAAATGTTAGCACATGAAACCATGTTTTGGGAGCTAGGTGCACTTTCAAACCCATCACCAGCTAGTCAAAAGTTTATAGGATTGTCTTTCTCTGCGGTGTTTATTCTTCACTACAGCATTAAATCCCAATCCAAAAATGACTTGTGAGACAACCTATCACAAAAATAATAAAGTTTTCATGTTACTTTGCTAGGCAATAACTAAAGGAAAGATCAACGGAAAAAAAATTAACATAAAAAAGAGTCATCATGACACTATACTCCTACATGAAAAACCAGTAAAAGAGGGACCATCACAAAACTACATTATCATTTAAGTTTTGATGTTTTACCTTATCTTCACTACCCCTAATAAAAGAGGCACCATCACAGTAACAAATGGTCACTCAGTTCCATTCCAGTTAAACAAATATTCAATCATAAGCAAGCACATTCATAAGACAACACAAATGAAATTTAAATAGCAAAGTAACATGAAAAGTTTAACTTTGAGTAGAGATGTTACCTAGAAAAGTAACTCGAAAAGTTTGACTTTGAGCTTCTTTCTATAAGCAACTTATCAGACTTCTTTGCATCTGAACTTTGAGACGATGCCAATACCTTTAATTTTCACAAAACTGTCAACGCGTCAAATGTAAACACCAAAATAAAAAAATGTATTCTCAAAAGAACAGTTGTTATTCACTGAGGAAGGAGAAAACTACCTGAAGCATGTTGAGGAAATAGCGAGTGAGATATGGAACATTTGGTTTTCTGAACCAAATCTCTACCTAGCTACCTCTGCAAGGCATGAAGAGAAGAAGTGGCTTTCTCTTTGTAAAAAATCTCTATAAATGTTTGAAAATTAATAGTTTCATTCTTCAAGGAACTTTCAAACTGCATAATTGAACTCTGATTATTTACATTAGACATACCAAGCTATGACAACTTACTTTTGCTCTCAGGAAGAGAGCATCATATAAGTCTCGTTCAAATTCTGACTGTTCTCACTCAAACAATTGAATATCAATTGGTAGCAGCATTGTTGTCAAAATCCCGACTTAAAGCCTAAAATCTAGGATTTCGCGACTTTCTTCACCTTCAACGACTTAAATCCATAGTAGAATCCTAAAATAGGCAAAATCCATCGATTTTGATTGCTAGTTTACGATTTCTTATAAACTAAGTCATTTATGACTATATACCATTTATATCATATATTTAGTATTATTGTTTTTTGGTAAAATCCATCGATTTTGATTGCGATTTTACAATTTCCTATATCGATTCTACTAAAGTTCTTGAGTATAATCCTTCAATTTTGATTGTGATTTGACGAGTCCCAGTTTTACTATTCCCTTTCGACCTGAAGTAAAGTCCCGATTTTGACAACCTTGGGTAGTAGGACGAGTATCATCTCCGGTAGCCCTAAAAAACAGCCACAAATTAATCCAAATACAAACAGAATCGAACACCAAACTGATCCTGAAAATCAAGAAGACTTGAGCAACATAGAGTACCTGTATGACAGCCAGTCACTCAAATCCATCGACCTGAAAACCATTGACCAAGATTCTTGCAAATTTTCTTTAACCCATAGAAGCTGGAAAGTTAGATCGTATCGGGAAAGATTAGCTAAAGCCATAATTGAATCCATAAAGGAGTATAATACTTCTAAGGAAACTCGTACGGAATATAATTTTCTAATGACAGGTTTATGTAGACACTACACTCCAAAAGTTAAAATAAGAATATAATGGCATGTCAAGAAAACAAAAAACCATAAAGTGCAAAATCTATTTTTTTGTGAAAGAATAATTGGTCAATAGTTATCTCTACAAATCCTATCAACCGTGTTTAACTAGTCACCTACTCAAATAAACTATGATGTCCTTAACTTTATCCAATACAGATTATGATTCCCTGTCCCATTTGCTTGCAGATGTAGTAATTAACACTTTTGTGAATCATTCCATTAATCGTTGAACATCCATTACCATAAAAGCCTAAAACTGCCTTGAACAGATACTACGTTACAATGGTAGCTGGAGATGAAATAATGGGACTAGTTCTGACAGTACCTTTGGTGGTTGCTGTTGTTTTGAAAATTACGACAGAGCTTTGAAACGATTACTGGGGCGAGTCACGACCAGGTCGCTTTCTTTAAGACGTTTCACGGTACTACCTGAAATGTGCAAGGTAGACTATCAACCGTGCGTCTCCAGGATAAAACAACCCAGATTCTTTTTCTGTACGATTAAAGGCTGCACTGCCCAGAATCGGTCGAGAATAACACCTCTGAGAATATGGTTTTTATGGTTTTAGAAAAACCACTCGAGAAAACAAAGGAGGAAAAGAACGATTCGTCAACACAAATCGCGGGAGATGAGAAGGGGAGAAAACCAGAGAAGAGCGTTCGATTATCGGTTTTGGTGTGAAGAATGAGGATGCCGAGCTCTCTATTTATAGAGAGGATTCGACCTCGCCGACCCGGTTGCGCAAGCCCACGCTCCAGTAACGGTAACCCACGAGGCGGAAACGTGGAGGTATTTATTTTATGAGCACCAAAAAATATTCTTTTACGGCCCAAACCCAAGCCCGGTCCGGTCGGTCGGCGTCGTCGCGCGCGTGTTATTATTTTTTGGCATTAGCTCACTCCGTTCACAAAAGTGTGTACCCTAAAGGCACACCCTTGGAGGTGATATCCCACATATATAAACACTACTAGAGTGTGTGATCTACCCAATGTGGGACATAGAATTTTCAATTCACACTTAACACTAGTTTCTCCACTTGTGTTTACATTTCAAACTTCACAAACTCACTAGTGTTCCAACACATTTACTTGTATTGATCCTTTCATCTTGGTCTACAGCTCTATGATCCATCCATACTATCGCATTTCTTCTTGAATCACCACTACGAGAAACCGAAACAGGTGAGCTGTCAGGATCCAGCGCAACTAATTCATAAACAACCGGTAACAGTTACTTTACATAAAATTAATTCTTCCATGAATAAGTACATCAATTTCAAAAAATAAAATGCATGGTAAGTTATCTTATTCAGAAAAACAAGAGATTGCAAATCAGTAACTAGCCCTAAAAAATCTAGTAAATTAATCAATTTGTTACTAACCTAGTGTTGTCAACTACAGGTCCCGGAAAACAGCGGTTTATTCATATTCTGCTACACTACAGTGCTATTATGTCTCTATAGCTGTAATTTGACAACACTTAATACTAAATAACGTATCACATAACAATAACAATTTGATGAAATTCTGCTACACTATAGAACTTTTGTAGCCGCTATTTCACAACATTAGCCAGACACTAAATAATGGTGTTACGTATTAAATGTGGATGTAACATATTCCACACACAGTGTTAAGGTATTTTGTCCATATTTGAGTTATAATATATTTTTGATAGAAATTTGTATAAAAAAATATAATTGGACAATTTCAAAAAATATAATTTGTGTTCAAATATAATTTGACTTAAATTTTAAATTATAGGGTTCAAGTTTACTGTATAAATAGGAAGAAAAAAAAAGATACTAAAACTTTTTCAATTATTAAAATTTCAAAATCCGCAGGAAAATTGACTAAAACATTTCAAAATCTTCCGCAGGAAATTCCTTGGCAAAAGTTAGAGTTACCTGCGGATTGTATTGCGGAGGTGTAGCCGCAGGAAATATCCTCAGTGTAATGAAGGCCGCAGGAAAATCCTCAGGTATTCCTGCGGATAAATATCCGCCGGACAATCCGCAGGTAAATCGAGAGTTTCTAGTAGAGTCTCAAAAAGTCTAACTGCAGAAATCCCTTGGGGTATCTACTTGGAGTTAAAGATCTAATAACGATGAGTAAAGGAAATTTTCTTTTCGTCATTTCTGATAATGTTTGGATTAAGCTTTAAAACATAGGTAATATATATGTTATGAGTCCCATATTGCACTGAAAATAAATCTCAATTTGGTACGAGTTGCAGCTCATGAAACTTTATTGGGTAAGAAAATTGTTAATGACAAAAAACCAATTGATGATAAAGAAAAATATAAGCTTCTATATGTTGCGATTACTCACTAGCCAAGAAGAAGAATAAGTAACTAACAAGGTAGAATAATAATAATAATAATAATATCAATATGATGATGTTGTATTAATAATTTTTAAAGCATGTGCACTAAGTTTTAAGTTTGATTTTCTCCTACCGGTTTATGCAAATCAAATTGCAAATGAGATGTTTGTACCCGATCTCTATATATCATGATACTTTGAAATCCTTAAAATGAATTCAACATTCACTCCAAGTGTGTCTGAGTGTCGAAGATTCTCTAGGGCTTAGGTGAGCCACAACCCACCCATCCAAATTCTTTTTTTTTTCAGGGAAAATTACTAAAATATCTTTGATTTTAAATAAAAAAATACATTGTAGCCCATCCTCTTCTCCATCTCAGCATACATTACTATCACACTTTTAAGCCACTCAAAAGTATAAATAATTATTTTAAATTTTTAAGGTATGTAATTTAACTTGTTGACAGTCAACTTTGTGCTTAATGCTTATTAAAATATTAATTTTTTTGTATATATTATAGTTTATTTTAGTGGCCCACACGACCTTTTGTTTTTTGACTTCGTCATTGGTGTTCTCGTTCAACGATATAGAATATAGTTTCCTCAGTACTTTCGTGCATTAGAGAAAAGAGAAAATGATTTAGAAATGATTTTGGTATAATGGTTACACTATACATAACATAACCGTGCTTCATCGTAAGACAAAGGCACTACTAGAAATTCCTCCTTTAGTAACCAAAAATTTGTATGCTAAAGTGTCATAATCGGTCACTAAATTGTTTAGCGACCGATTCATATGCAACATAAAACATTTGGCAAACTGTCGGTCACTAAGCAATTGTGACTGATTTAGCAACCGAATTGGAGAAACAATTGACATATATTCAGCGTCCGATTTAGCGATCAATTTTAGAGATCGATTAACTGACTGACCAAATCAAATTACAAAAATAAAACAATCACTAATTCGGTATCAACCAAGTGTTTTCAAAACTAAAAAAATAAGCAAATAATTTTTACAAATGAAAATATATACATAAACATCATACAGAGGAAAATACATTATACATTCATACTTTCATAACATTATTATGTAAATTTTATATAGGTTAAAGATGAGCCTAGACTAAGCTTACACATCAAGGTTCATGTCCTGATTAAAGAGTGTATGTCTTCACGCCCTTCCACCCTCACATATTCAGACTTAGCAAGCCCTCACATTGCTGAAAGGTTTCACCTCCAAATTGTGACATAAATCAATTCCGTTAAAGAAGATGGAGTTTACATAGCAAGCATGTTCTAAGCTGGTTTCCCACAAAATAGAAATTGATGAAAAGAAGTATTATTATGGAAGCCTCATTATGCATAGGAGGCGTAATAATTTTCAAACTCTAAATTGCTATGACCTCTTTCTCCGACAAACTTAGGAGGCGTAACAATTTTCGAACTCTAAATTACTATGACCTCTTTCTCTGTCAAACTTATTATGAAAGGGAGGGTTAACACCAAACAATTTCTCCTAAAAAAGGGAGGGTTAATGCCAGACAAAATAATAACCTAAACTTGAACATTCTCCAAATGTACACATTAAACGAAACAATGTTGGAAATTTGTGATAGGATCCATGATGATAATAAAATAATGACTAAATTAATTTATTTCATAAGGAGTCTCTTAGGTATATTATATTAGTTAGTTTCAAGATGGTTGTAGTGATGAACCTTTGTGATTACCCTACTTTCAAATAGTTATTTCATAA
Source organism: Medicago arabica (assembly GCA_946800305.1). NCBI lineage: Eukaryota > Viridiplantae > Streptophyta > Magnoliopsida > Fabales > Fabaceae > Medicago > Medicago arabica. The sequence continues at coordinate 21,329,298 of OX326971.1, read as the reverse complement.
GGAGTAATTTGTATTCTTGTTATGGAATTGCAATGGTGTTTAAATTCAAAATATGCAATGTTATATCTTGTATAAGAAAACTGAGACTTTTTATTTTATTTCCAGAGGAAGAAAACTGAATCTTAATCAGTAAATAAATAGTAAATTTATATAATAACTAAGTTTTATTTATATTTATATTCAAAATGAAAAATATCAAGAGTTTCAACTGCCAAAACTAACGACCTAAACTTGAAAAGACCACATAAAAAAAACTTAAATAACTATAATACCTAAACTAGACTATATTACACTACTTGATAACTGGGTTTCTATGTCCCAAATTTATAACCTAAAAAACTACCTAAACACCACAAACTGCCTCCACTGCAAGCCTCTTGACTATATCTCCACATTTAGTTGCTCCAAATGTTTTTTCTGAAACATCAATTGAGCATGATTCCTTGCCAACACATGCCTATATAAAACCCAAAAAACAAAGTTAATTAATCATCATTATATACTATTATATAACAGTTTTAACCGCCTAAGTATCACGATTTTGCGATTAAGCCTATATGCTAAGAAGACTTAGGGGACCAAAATCACAAGATCGTGTACTTAAAAAGCCAAAACTACTATTAAACCTATATAAAATTATCTTGAAAAAACAAGTAACAAAATTAAGTGAAAATTACCTTCTTTACAAGAGACAAAGCTTCATTGTTACTTTCACAACTACCCTTAGTGAATGATCCACATGTACCTTGTGGATTTCCAAAACTTGCAAACTTTATATCCGAAATGGACCGACCATTGCATGATAATTCCAAAGTTTTATTTTCATAAGCATTTGCACAAACACTTCCAACAATAACTGTTTGGAAATTTATTTGTGAAGGGTTACCACCAATTTCCTCAAACAAAACCAATGTGTTCACACCATCTTCAATGAAGTCACGAGGGACATGGTACCTAAATTATTCAAAGTAACATATATATTTTAATTGTCACACATTTGATATTTATTATAATCTTAAATTAAAATAGTATGTTAACTAACCATCTTTGTGAGGGTTTGCCACAATTGCTAACACATTTTGTATCAGTATATTCTCCACGGTAATCACAAGGATCATCACTACAACCTTCTTCATCTGCATTATAACTAGGCCAGTATCGACCAAGAGAGTGACCATTCACCCAAGCATAACCTTTTCCCATACCTTGTAAATCAACAACTATAGGGTCTGATTCTAGTGGAGCTTTGAAAGTGGTCTAACAATTATAAAAAAAAAAAAAAAAAAAAAACTAATTAGTAAATTGAAGATGGATAATAGTAAAAATATATAAAACCTAGATGTTGTTTATTATAACATAACACATGGATTGAAAATAAATAAATTTTATTAATATGCGGCAACAATGTACAATTGGTTTACAGATACATCTAATGATGTTTTTCCATTTAAATTTATAAATATGAAAACACATTATTAGATGCATATGTAAAATAACTTTACACTTTCAATGTATGCAATCTCATGTGTAAATTTTAAAAATAAAACAGTAAATAGTACAACACAAAAAGAACTTATCTAAAAACTTGTCCATATATTAATATAAGTATACAACAATAGAAGAAAAATAAATTCATTTACCTTGTACCAAGTTAACATCTTGTTGATAGGTAGTTGATTAGATTCCCATTTGGAAGAAGAAGCAAAGAAGGAATCTTGACTAAAAAATTTGTTATCCCATCCATGCAACCCAACTTTGTATGACCAATTGTGTGCTGAGAGATCTTTGATGATTGTCTCATCACCTTTTGTACCAATCAATTCAATAGGGCTAACAAGACCATCTTCCCATTTATCAAATTCTTTTCCATAATTCTATTATCCACAAAATACAACACATATTAGCAAATAAGTCCTTTTATATAATTAACTAATAATTTAGTTATGGTGCACAATTATGCAATGTGATACCTGAAGTCCAACAGTGACACTAAGAAGACTGATATCATTCCTACCACGCTTCAACTTAATGTTAGTCTCAAATTGATCATTGTGAATTCCATATGTAGCCCAATGAGAACCTATTTATAAACCATATAGAAATCATTTATATCATTAAATGAATACTTTCATAATGTTATAATGTTAACATAATGTGAATAAACCATGAGTGTCATTTAAATAGAATTTGTCACATTACCAATATGTTGTCCATTGACAAATGCATGAATTACATGGCCAGTGCCATTAATCCTTAGAATTGTATTATTTGTCCAAACTGGATCCTTTTGATTAATATCAAGTCTATCATTAAAAAAAGAAAGAAAAAAAAAATATATTAGTGATTGAGATTTATTTGAATATAGAGATGAAAAATAAAATTGATAGGGTGTGATTAATTACCTTGTCATATACCAAAGATAGTCACTAGAATCATTAGCAGCTATTTTTTGATCAACAATTGCATTTTTAGAGACACTTGATTTCCCAATTAGAGAATTATGAACATTCTCTGCTCTCCAAACCCACTTCAAAGCCTCTGGTTCATCTTCAGCTTTATTTTCTCTCTTTACCATGATGGAGGTTTGAACATTAACCTAATTATTAAAATAAATAGTCAACATCAATTAATAACAAAACTATATACAAAAATAATTGTGTTGATCTTTATGAAAAAACATGTCATTGGCTTGCGGTGATTCTCCACATTCATGTGGTCGGGACATTAGTTATTGATAGATCAAGATTCAAACGGTCCAAATTTCAGGTCATTTTTTTTTTACGACCAATCTTGATCGACAAACACTGATGTCCCGAATGCGTGATTTTCTTATTGGATGGATTCTGAATTTTATAAAAATGGTGAAAAAGTTACCTTGGCAGTGTTATACTCTTCAGTTTGACAGTCAGGAAGAATACTAACAGACCATGCAGGAACATTATATGTATTTCCTTTAAATGTTACTGTGGCATCAGTGGTAGTGTTGGTATTGGTCAAGAAGCAACTTGATGAGCCATTTGTTGCATAAACAGTAGCCTACAAATTGAAAGTATAAGATACACATCATTAATGTTTTTAACCTAAGTGATAACATATAATACAATTATGCAAATAGCATTTTGTTTTCCATTTATTTTACCTTCACATAGTTTCCTAAATCAATTTTAGATACGTTTCCATTGGTAAGACTATTCTCCATTGACTTCAAAACCAAGTGAAGTTCTTTAAGGTGACCCCATTTTGGTTGTGCAATGTTTCCTACAAAAATTTTAAACAAATATTTACTTCATGAAAAGAAAAAAGAGAAAAAAAAAAGTACATTCTAAGATGAAAATAAATTGATTTAGGTTACCATATTCATCAAGAGGAGCATCATAATCATATGAAGTGGTAATGTATGGACCACCAGCTGTTCTTCCAAAATTAGTTCCACCATGATACTAAAAATAAAATGTGCATGTACAAAAAACGTTATTATCAATATTATTATTTATAAAAAAGTCCACATAGATTAATAATTTTGACTCTAAATTGTTTACCATATAGTAGTTTTGGAATGTGCCTCCAGTTTCAAAAAACCTTGCCACAGAATAGGCAATATCTTCTGCAGTTCTATGTGGATCTTTGCCACCCCAATTTTTGAACCTTTAAAGAAAAATAGGAATTTAATTACAAATTGAATTTATCAAATAAATGAGATATCAATTTGTTTTCCAAAAAAAAATTAATCAGGTTTGGAATTGAAGCTTACCAGCCAACCCAATTTTCTGTAAACATCTTGGGGCTGTTTGGGTTATTGGGTTCAAAGTCATGACAATACCATCCATTGCAAGTGTTGATCTTACATAAGAGAATTTAATAAGAAAAATATTGTTAGTTTCAACTTTCAATATAGAGAGAAAAGATTTATTCAACAAAAATAAATATAGAGAAAAGAAAACAATAAAGTACTAATAGTTCTTAATCACTTTTAAATTAAGCTAGTTTTTCTTCTAATCCCTATTTAAAATGAAGCAAACATTATTATTTGATAAATAAATTTAAAATAAATTCTCCTAAAAAAATTAGAATAAAATAAATCTAGATAGAAACAATATATTTTTTTTTTTAAAATCTAACAAAATTAAAATGTAAAGTATGAATTTACCATTGGCTGAGGAGCATCAGGTTGTTGGCACATGATCCATGGGACTCCAATGTTGAATGACTCAGCCATGTTGGCACACCAATTTATATAAGCTTTGCCACCATCCCCATAAGCTGACATAACATTCCCATATTCATTCTCAATCTGTTTAATATGAATCATTAATCATCAATTAGTATATTAATACACAAAGTGGAGATAAAATAAATATTTTTTTAATTAAATAATTTTAATAAACCAATTACCTGAGATAGAATTATAGGACCACCTTGAGAAGCAAAAAGTTTCTCTTTTCGTACCATATCCACAATCAAAGTAGTGAAATTTTGCATTTCATTCTATAAAGCAAGCCAAAATCAATGAAAATTAAGAATTAATAATTCACTAAAAGTACTATATAAAAAAAATATTCTTAAAAAAAAAGTATCACAGACATTCAATTAAAACTAAGAAATAATAATTCACTAAAAAGTACTATACAAAAAAATATCCTTAAAAAAATCAATACTCAATCAAAATTAAGAAATAATAATTGCCAATTCTTTACCATAAAGACTTTATTTGCCGTCCGAATCTCGACACCAGGAAGATTGTAAACCCACACAGGGATCCCTCTGAAATTAAACAATTTCAAAATTTTATAATCATAATGAAACATATGATATTAATTTAGGTAAAAAAAAGAAGAAGTTAAAAGTGCCATATTTAAATTAGGTTTACCCATAATTCCATTCAGCACAAACATAGGGGCCAATACGAAGCACAGCATAAAGTCCTTCATCTTGAATAGTTTTGAGAAATCTAATGAGATCGTTATTGCCACTAAAATCATACTCACGACGAATTGGTTCATGTGCATTCCAAAACACATATGTTTCAATTGCATCCAATCCACCTTCTTTAGCTTTCTTAATCAAATCAGGCCACATCTAATATCAAACCAATAAAAGACACAGTTAGCATATAATTAATAACATGTATTTAGGTAAAAAAGAATAATAATATTAGTAAAGAATGATATTAATTACTTACTTGAGGTGTGCTTCTAGGATAATGGATTGATCCAGAAATAAGAACCCTTCTTTTGCCATCGATTTTGATGGCTCTTCCATCATGAGAAACTTCAACAGCATAAGTTCCATATAGGGTTAAGAAAATAAAGCAAAGTAATAAAGGAAAGTAGGCAAAACATCTTAGAGAAGCCATTTTCGTTTGTGATTTCTTTTGTTTTGGTGTGTTTCAGAATGAAGCAGTGGTGACCTTATATAGCATGGTAAATTTCATATTTGTATTCACTTATCAATTATACTTTATGTTTATCGAATCACAACTAATAACTAATTAAGTTTATCCCTTAAAAAAAACAAATTAAGAGTCTATCCTTTTTAATTTGTTAAAAAAAGAAAACAAACTAAAAGTCCTATCCCTCCTCTAATAGAAAAAACTAAGAATCTTCCTCCTTTACAAAAATAACAGTCTTGTTAAAACCCGATCTCCTAAATTTTATCTATACCGTGTATAAAGAAAATTTCCCTTTCAACTCTTTTGTGCTAGTTTTTATTTTTGAACGATGCACTAGTTTTTTTTTTTTTAATATCCTCAATTTTCAATACAAACACATGTAACAAATAGATAAGAACAAATTTAAATATTTAAAAAAATGTAACAAATTCGATATGAACATATAACTCGATATTTTTTTTCCTTTATCACTTAAAAAGTGTAACAAACTAAATAAATATATTTATACTTATTTTTTCTTTATCTCAATTATACCCATAAACAATTTTTTCTATAATAAAGATTGTTGTTGGTGTAATTAAAAAAAGAATTCAGATTATATTTTTTTTTTGTTATATTGTTGGTGTATTGGAATAGATAATCAACTTTAGTTTGTTTTGTTATAAGTTGAAAACAATAAACGTTTACAAGACTTTTGACCCGTGCATGCACGGGTCCTATCGACCATAATAGAAATCAATAAATGATCTTTGACCCGTGAGATACACATGCATCTATCAATAAACACAAATTAGATTATTAGAGATCAAATATCGCAATCGAATTCGTCTCAATATGTTCTTAATGTCTTTTGATACAGAAAACATAATCTATTAAAGACTATTTATTTATTTAATCACAATATAAGTATTGGAACAATTATTCTCTTTTTTTCTTTATAATTAAAAAAAACACTCTTCTTTTTTAGTTATAAAGAAAAAAGAATGTCCTTATTTAGTAATTTTATTAAGTCTGTAACAACTTAACCTAATAATTTTCCTCTAAAATGCTGCATTAGGTTAGCAGCAATTTGACCTAACAAATTTTCTCTAAAATGCAACGCACCAATCTAACCTACCAAATTTCCTCTAAAATGCAGCAATCTCTAATATTTCTCCTCACTGATGAGTTTTTCATTCCTATCATGTTGTGTCATCGTTTGTATATATCTATTGTTTCTCTAGACTTTTTTTTGACAAGTTGTTGTACACTTATTTAATATGTTTACAAACATAATATCCTAATTTCCATGCAAACTCGGCTACCCTGATTTTCATGCAAACTCGGCTATATATAGCAAACCCTAAACAATGTTTCTCTCAACAAAAAAAAACCCTAAGCCGTGGTAAATTACACAGACAGCAAAAGAATCATATATTTTGATATTTTGATTTTTGAAAATGAAAGGACATGACCTTACAACCTTCCTCTCATACCAACTCTTAATTGGTATTTTAATTCAACATGCATTTTGTAACGTCCTATTTCTATTAAAGCGATAAAACACATGAATATAATAATTATTCAAGAAAAGCAATTGAAAAAGAAAAGAAATTGATTAGTCAGATCATCTCAGCTTAGCAAAAATAAAAATGCAGGAAATTAAAATAATGGGTTTCCTCCCATTCTGCGCTTGTTTAATGTCTGAGTCCTGACGGTTAATAGGTTGCCTCCTATTCAACGCTTCTTTTGAGCCATTAACTTGACGAAATAGGTTGCTCCTATTCAGCGTGTGTTTAGCGTCCCGAGCCTGACAGATATGTCTAAGTGTTAAACTCAGACCCTTGTGCCTTTGAACCTCTGAGGAGCAGGTTCCTCTTCTTCTACTTGATCTGTCACAACTTGATTTCACTCGGATCAACATATGTATACCAAATGACTTTATCCCATATAACAATTTCTTTGTTTTCTTTGATCTTTTTAATTGTGAATGGTCTGTCCCAGCCTTTCCTTGCTTGTAAATTCAAAAAATATCCATAAAACTCCTCAGGATGCCTTAGCAAAATACGATCTATGACTTTAAAGTCTCCATAAGGAGTCTTCTTCCAGGAGCCCTCAGCAACTCCTTCCCTGACATCAGCGCTTCTTGTGTTAGCTGCGCCATATTTTTCTTGATTTGTACGTGGTTGTTTTATGTCTTTGTGAGAATTACAAGGATCGACGTCATGCACTGCATGACATTCAGTACCTGTAACACTCCGTTTTCCCAACATAAAAATTCATAAATAAAATCAGAGTATTCATATAACGGAATGCTACATTTTCTTTCAACAAAAACTCCAAATGAATAAATAACTATGTATTCTTCTTAAAAAGTAATCAATAATAAATAACTTTCAAACTTCGCAGCGGAATTTATTTCAATCAACAAAATTAATCTTTGGCACGCAGACCTCATCAAAAGTATCATAATTCATAAGTAATACGTAAGGAAAGAGTAAGCAAGTAATAAAATTCTCATCACGTTACGTATCAGAGCCCTAAGACACTTTGAGCCGACATCCCTACTAATCTTCGTTACCTGCTAGTTACCCATAGGGAAGGCAACATTTTCAAGCAGAAGGGGTGAGATTCACAAACAACAATAGATATTATAATTCATCAATTAAATTCAACAACAACAATATAATGATAATCAACTGTCAGTTTATAATTAAAACAAATCAACAACATCATCATCAAGCTACGACATCGACGACTCGACCAACAAAATATGATCTATGACTTTAAAGTCTCCATAAGGAGTCTTCTTCCAGGAGCCCTCAGTAACTCCTTCCCTGACATCAGCGCTTCTTGTGTTAGCTGCGCCATATTTTTCTTGATTTGTACGTGGTTGTTTTATGTCTTCGTGAGAATTACAAGGATCGACGTCATGCACTGCATGACATTCAGTACCTGCATCTCTCCTTATGTTATCCGGCAAAATATGATATATCAAGTATTAAACTCCTGACCTCAGCCCAATCTCCTAGTATTCTAAGTTGATTTGAGCTTTTGCAATGGCAAGAAAAGGTCTGCCCAAAGTCACTGGACAATCAGGTTTGTCCATTACTACTATGTCCGCCAAGAAACTGAAGTCTTCTACTGCAACCTGCACATTAAACGCCATTCCTTCTAGTTCTTAATCATTTCCATCAGCTACCCTGACTAGCTTTTCAGTTGGTACCATTTCAAGTCCTTTTATCTTTCTGAATGTTGCAAGTGACATCAGGTTGATTTTGGCCCCTAAATCACATAAAGTGTCCCCCAAAAACACACCATTAATCGAGATTGGAATGTTGAAGCTTCCTGGATCTTTAATCTTGATGCGAGTATATGCTTTAGTGTTGGTATGGTAATCTTCCGTGAATGATACCCATTATGATGTTGTAGGATGTTTCTTAAGTTTCACAAGGTAATGTAACATTTGCATGCAACAAGGATTTTGTTTCAGCATTTCTTATGTCGACATTTCCACCTTTAACCTCATAAGCTTTGCAAGAATCGCTCAAAACTTCCTTTGTGACCTTGATCTACTTGTGTTGTGGAATGTGCTTTTCTTTGGAGAGCGTCAGTACCCTCCTCTTCAAAGGCTTCAGTACACTTGACTTCGAAGGCTTCAGTACCTTCGTCTTCACTTGGGTCTTCTTCGGCTTCGCCCATGTTCATGGTTAAAGTCTTCCCAAGGCCAAATCGAGTGTTGTTTGTTGTGATAGGTTGGTTTACTTTCTATTCTGATTCTTGTGAGTAGTTTGGTAATGCATACTCATAGTAGCAATTGATGTAATGGTAACTTGGTTCTCTCTCCAGCTCATGCTCCTCAGGTCTAGGATGATATTGAGGTGTCTTCGGCTCAGGACTCCCAGGATATTCGCCTACTTGAGAAAAATTGTTCTCCATTGACATCTTTGATAGTGTAACATCTAGGAAGATGTTTGATACTAAAGACTGAGATAAATTCAAATGAAATAGAAATACAATGAATCTGATAAAAGTTGAATCCTTTTCGGACCTTTAATACAACAACTTCATAAAATATAATCAAATCATACGATGAAAAAACAAACATTCTAGTCTATGACTCTAATTGTTATCCGGTGACAAAGAAGCTCTACATTGAATTGCTGACGAGTAGTCCGGACATACTTTTCAACCTTTCAATGTTAAGATAAACCTGAAAACATCACCCAACATAGTGAGCAAAAAGACTCAGTAACATAGAATATAAAAATGTATTTTGATGTTCTCAGCCACGTCTGGTGTACTATACATGGAAAAAAATCCTCTCATCAATACAAAGAAATCTCATATACCTACTAAACTTATATAAAGTAAGCGATGACCTCTATACATATGTGTCTTTATAATTAATTAAAATAAATGTAGTTGTTAATCACTTAAGCTGGACACTCAGGATTTGCCTTTCCACTAGATTTCCACCGTTTCCCAGGTTTACCCTGCAGTGTCATTCTTTTTAACTAAGAACTCAGGATTTGCCTTTCTACTCGATTTCCATCGTTTCCCAGATTTGCCCTGCAATATTATATCTAACTGAACACTCAGGATTTGCCTTTCTACTGGGGATCCATTGTTACCCAGGTTTGCCCTACAGTAAAACTGGGTCTCTCGGCATTTTTGACATTTTCACCCAAAATCTTCATTTTTAAGTCCCCAAAACCCAAATTTGATTCTGTAAAAAGGTGTCATTCATTCCTAAATATATTAAGGCACTCATGTTGATATAAAAATTGGCCCAAAAACATCAATAAGATAATTAACACTTTTTAATTTAAGCAACTCGCCGTGGCGAGTGCATTTGCTCGCTGTGGCGAGCTATATAGGTTCACTACTCGCCAGGGCGAGTGGGTCTGCTCGCTGTGGCGAGCTACACAGGTCTTACTCGCCTGGCGAGTGGGTCTACTCGCCGTGGCGAGTGGTGATTTATAGAACTACGAACTGTACGAACAAACTTCTCCTTTTCAACCCCAAACCCCAATTTCAACACCTAAAAACCCAATTTTGATGAATTGCATTACTCTTATACAAACTAACATCAGAACAGCAATAAACAACAACATTTTCATGAATTCATCAAGTTATTAAATCAATTCATCTTTAACCTGATTCAATTCATCAACCCTAACAACACAACATTAATCAACAAATTATAAGACCTAAAATTGAGAGTTAGTCTCACCCTTACCAGAATTTTGATGAACAAAGCTCTACAGTTCTTCTCCCTAGGCTATTCTCCATTGGTTCTTGGTTTTCTCCCTTTTTTCTGTTTCTCTCTGTTTCTACGTGAAACTGTTTTTCTGACTTTCTCCTTTCTCTAACTCCCTATTAATTCTAATTAATTCTCACTTATTCTAATTAACTCATATTAAAATATTAGTCAATTCATTTTAATCCCCCAAACTTTCCAATAATTATAATTACCATAAAAGCCTAAAACTGCCTTGAACAGATACTACGTTACAATGGTAACCGGAGATGAAATAATGGGAATAGTTCTGATAGTACCTTTGGTGGTTGCATTTCTGGTGAAACAGCTCCACCACAGTATTCCAATACATGTGATTTAATTGCTACAACATTTATCCCTTTCAACAACAGTTGAAAATTGTTGCCAGAACTGTGAAAAGCGTTGCCTAAAAGAATAGGGGACGATTTTCAAGCGTCTCTTATAGGAGCGTCGCCTATTGTCTTTGGCGACGTTTTTATGGCTCTTTAGAGCACACTTTTAATAAACGTCGCCTAATGTCAGGGAATAAGGGACGATTTTTCAGGAAGTCTAAGGGGACGATTTTCAATTGTTGCCACATCTGGGAACATTTGCAAAACGTTGCCTAAAGAGTATCTAAAATAAAAAAAATAAATCACTAGCTAGGCAACTTTTTTTCCATCAAAACGTAAAAAACTGCACTACATTTTTTTTTTAAAAATAAAAAGGTCAACCATGCCTTGCAAGGTGCTGATTAAACACAAATAAATTCATACTTAATCATCTATCTCAAAGTTGCTTAAACAATACATACAAATAAATGACTAAGATGAAGGAAAAAAAAGAGACACAATTCAACCATCACATATCAAATAACTCAATAAAAAGTTTCTAGAAGGTTTATAATGACAAACATAGCTCTTTATAACATAGTAAAAATGCATTTGAATACCAGATCTACACCTTTAAACAAGATTGTCAAAACACCATCAACACCACACTAAAAAAACCACTACATATCCCAAAGTAACACAAGCATATCACTTAAACCCTCCCATTTTGTCAATCACCAATCACTTGTTGATGCACATACAACTGGTTTCAGAAACTCATAATCTCCTATGCCCCAACTGAAATATTGTTGAACTATCCATGTTATGCAGAAAAATTTGCAGCCACTTGCCATACATGTCATCAGTTCCATCTTCCTTTTCATTCAGTCTCATAGCAGTTCCTAGCTCTAAAACAGCCTCTTCAAAAAAAAAAAAGTTCCTAGCTCTAAAATACACAACAAAAAAGCATAACATCATTATTGATCTCATAAAAACTCCACGATTAGTCGGATAAACTGCTACAAGTTTTGACAAAACATGAGCACATACCATTCCAAAAACAAAAAAGAATAGCATATGACAAATGCATAGTTAAAACAGAAATGGTTAAAATCACATCAAACGTTAAACAAAAATGTGGATCTCAATGCTGAAAAACAAACGCTGCAAGTTGAAACTTTGTGCCATGACCAGGACCTATCTTGCTGAAGCTATAGGGCACCCAAATCAGAAGCGAAAGCTGCAATCACTCGTCTAAATTTAGTTCTACAGCCACACAATCAGAATAGTATCAGTTTTTATTGTTTTTTAAAAAATAGCGTCCTACACAATACATATTTGACAAAAACTTCAATCAATCTAAAAGAATCATACCAAAGTTTGGTTACATGACACAAAAAAGAGAAGATAGAGAATACAAGCTCATCGAAAATCTTAATCACCTAATAATTTTTACGATAAATGAATTTAAGCCAACATTGGATAAAAAATAAGAAATTCATTCACCTTGCTTTTAGAACATCATTGAATTATTCATTATTGAACAATAAATCCATAGCACAAGCATAGGATGAAATATGCACGACATATATGTGGGTCACATCAATCCACTTAGGACAAAAATTCTTTTAAATAAAGAAGTTTCTTATTATGGAGGATACTTATAAAGATTTACTTCCTTTCCTTCTATATATAGCATGTCATTTCAAATAAGAAACTTACCTTCCATGTATAGTACCCTGAGTTGTAACAAAGAAATAAAGTTTACATACAGTACAGTACCATGTAAAAAGTAGGATTCGTGACGATTTTTTTTGGTTATGCTTGTTAGGAAGAAAGTATCACTTGGGAAGGAACATACAATTGAAAGAGTCACACTAACTAAATGGTATTTAATTAACAGGAATTGAAGAGTAATGTAAGAAACTTACCTCTTTAAGATGGACTACTCCCATGTTTCATTTGCTAAGTTCATATTACAAAATAAAGTGTAATGTCCTTGCCAGATTAAATAGAAATGTTAAAAGAATTCCACATTAAAAGGTCTTTGTAGCATGTAATAAACACAACTTAGTGGCAGCCTAGTCCAAACTTTCTTTCCAATCAAAGTACTCATAAGAGGTAGCTTTAGCAAGGTCAATTGTTACCCACACAATAATAATAAGTTAGTCCAATCCGAAATTTTACACTCCCATGAAAAACAATCTTAAGCTATAATAACAATAATAACAAAAATGGAGATTAGATGAAACTTCTGTGAAAAGTGGATCAAATTATAACTATCATATAGATTGTAAATTCTAAATTTCTAACTTGACTATGGAAATAGAAACAATAGTGAAAATAAAAAGACATCTACAAACACAACACCCGTAATTAGACTTATTAGATATGAACATTACCTACTATTTACTAAACTCATATGAGAAAACTCATCATGACAATGAAGCAGCACCCATATTGGCACTCTTCTTAGATATCTCAAGTCATAACATAAAAACTAAAATAAATACATCTATGGAACAAAATTGGCTCAAAAATAACAAGATATTACACAAAAATATCCTTGTCTTATTTTCTCAGTGATAAACATCAATGATATATATATATATATATATATATATATATATATAGCCAAACACAAATATAGCAGCACAAAACCTAGGCAATCAATAACCCATAAATAAATAAACAAATGAAAACAACAAATTATGATTAAAGGTGATAAATTGATGTTTCAGATGAGCAATTAGTGATAACATAGGATTCAAATAATGGTTTAAATAAATAAAAAAAAACCATGATTTCAGAGAAAAGTTATACCCTCGCAAGGAAATACGAGATAGGCAAAGAGAACCAAACCCAATCTCGGATGAAAAATCTATGACAGAGAAGACAGACTCGTTATTTTTCTTGATTATGGTGAAGGCGACGACGAAATCCAACCACAGTGGATTTGGTGACGGCGGTGGATCTGAGTAGGAGCGAGCAGTGTAATAAAGCGTGAGTGTAGCGGTGTGTGTTACCGGAGTAGATTCACACTATCATGGATTTGAATTTCGTGACGGTGGAGGAACGGAGTCAGATCTGACGGAGGTGGACAATGTGTGAATGGGGAAAGAGAAAAGCTCTCGAACAAAACCAAGTTTGGCCAAGGCAGTGAGAATTAAAACTATAAAATATTTTCACGATAGTTGTAACATATTAAATAAACTATAAAATATTTCCACGATAGTTGTAACATATTAAATCTTCCCTTTTTTTTTTTATAGAAGTAAAATTTTTAGAGGGCTGAAATATCAAATTTTAGGAGAGCGTAAAATCTTAAACACCAAAAATATATTTTTTAATCAAAACCTTTTTTTTTTAGGGGAAAATCATTTTTAAAATGAGAGTAAAAATATATTTTATGACAAAAAAAAAGAGTACAAATATTTTTTGAAAGAAGAGTAAAAATCTTAATCAACAAAAAATATAAAAAAAATCTTAATCACCAAAAAAATATATTATCACTATAAATAACCAGCGAAAAAGATAGGCACATTTAGTACACTAACGTTTGAAAATTATGAACGTTTTTTTAGGGAACGATGTTTTTCTTTTATAAATAAATTTATGATATTATCTTTCTTTGAAAACAAATAATTGTCAATTTTAAGATAACAAGAAACGAAAACAAATTTTGCTTCAGATGACAAAAACAAATTTTGTTTGAAAAAAAAAAAGTTAAATATGTATTTTGTCTCTATGAATATGTCAACTTTTCGTTACACTTTAAAGGATAAAGGAAAAAATATTGGACACACACATATATATATATATATATATTCATATCGTTTGTTACACTTTTATTTTAATATTTGAATTTATTATCTATTGGTTATCTCTGTTATTTGTATTAAAAGTGGAGGGTAATTTTAGAAAGAGAAAAAACTAGCTCAAAAGAACCAAAATATGTTATTTATTTTCTTTCTATATAGTGTAGATAATTACTAGTTTACAGCAACAACAAAAAATTACTTCTACTATTTTTTTTTTTTGAGAGACTACTATAGTTACTATTATAATATTTATTTAGATGATAAAATATTATGTTATTACTAAAAATAATGTGACGTTTGAGAATTGTTCCCGAAGATAGTTAAGGGGACATTTACTGATTGTTGCAAAGAGAAAATCATAGTTACACTTAAAAAATGCCCCCTATTGTATTTTAGGGGACACTTTTATGATGCTGCGAAAATGTTAAAAGGCAAAGGCCAGAAAGCGTCCCTTAAGCTACTTTTAGGCAACATTTTTCACATGTTGCTTAAAAAAGTGTTGCCAAAGACAATAAATGGTGTAGTGACTTGTATTGATCCTTTCATCTTGGTCTACAGCTCTATGATCCATCCATACTATCGCATTTCTTCTTGAATCACCACTACGAGAAACCGAAACAGGTGAGCTGTCAGAATCCACCGCAACTAATTCATAAACAACCGGTAACAGTTACTTTACATAAAATTAAATCTTCCATGAATAAGTACATCAATTTCAAAAAAAAAAATGCATGATAAGTTATCTTATTTAGAAAAACAAGAGATTGCAAATCAGTAACTAGCCCTAAAAAATCTAGTAAATTAATCAATTTGTGTATATATTATAGTTTATTTTTGTGGCACACACGAGCTTTTGTTTTTTGGCTTCGTCATTGATGTTCTCGATCAATGATATAGAATATAGTTTCCTTAGTACTTTCGTGCACTAGAGAAAATGACTTAAAAATAATTTCAGTATAACGTTTACACTACACATAACATAACCCTGCTTCATTGTGAGACAAAGACACTACTAGAAATTCCTTCTTTAATGACCGAAAATTTGTATGCTAAAGTGTCGTAATCGGTCACTAAATTGTTTAGCGACCGATTCATATGCAACATAAAACATTTGGCAAACTGTTAGTCACTAAGCAATTGTGACTGATTTAGCAACCAAATTGGAGAAACAATTGACATATATTCAGCGTCCGATTTATCGATCAATTTTAGAGATCGATTAACTGACTGACCAAATCAAATTACAAAAATAAAACAATCACTAATTCGGTATCAACCAAGTGTTTTCAAAACTAAAAAAAATAAGCAAATAATTTTTACAAATGAAAATATATACATAAACATCATACAGAGGAAAATACATTATACATTCATACTTTCATAACATTATTATGTAAATTTTATATAGGTTAAAGATGAGCCTAGACTAAGCTTACACATCAAGGTTCATGTCCTGATTAAAGAGTGTATGTCTTCACGCCCTTCCACCCTCACATATTCAGACTTAGCAAGCCCTCACATTGCTGAAAGGTTTCACCTCCAAATTGTGACATAAATCAATTCCGTTAAAGAAGATGGTGTTTACATAGCAAGCATGTTCTAAACTGGTTTCCCACAAAATAGAAATTGATGAAAAGAAGTATTATTATGGAAGCCTCATTATGCATAGGAGGCGTAATAATTTTCGAACTCTAAATTGCTATGACCTCTTTCTCCGACAAACTTAGGAGGCGTAACAATTTTCGAACTCTAAATTACTATGACCTCTTTCTCTGTCAAACTTATTATGAAAGGGAGGGTTAACACCAAACAATTTCTCCTAAAAAAGGGAGGGTTAATGCCAGACAAAATAATAACCTAAACTTGAACATTCTCCAAATGTACACATTAAACGAAACAATGTTGGAAATTTGTGATAGGATCCATGATGATAATAAAATAATGACTAAATTAATTTATTTCATAAGGAGTCTCTTAGGTATATTATATTAGTTAGTTTCAAGATGGTTGTAGTGATGAACCTTTGTGATTACCCTACTTTCAAATAGTTATTTCATAAGGAGTAATTTGTATTCTTGTTATGGAATTGCAATGGTGTTTAAATTCAAAATATGCAATGTTATATCTTGTATAAGAAAACTGAGACTTTTTATTTTATTTCCAGAGGAAGAAAACTGAATCTTAATCAGTAAATAAATAGTAAATTTATATAATAACTAAGTTTTATTTATATTTATATTCAAAATGAAAAATATCAAGAGTTTCAACTGCCAAAACTAACGACCTAAACTTGAAAAGACCACATAAAAAAAACTTAAATAACTATAATACCTAAACTAGACTATATTACACTACTTGATAACTGGGTTTCTATGTCCCAAATTTATAACCTAAAAAACTACCTAAACACCACAAACTGCCTCCACTGCAAACCTCTTGACTATATCTCCACATTTAGTTGCTCCAAATGTTTTTTCTGAAACATCAATTGAGCATGATTCCTTGCCAACACATGCCTATATAAAACCCAAAAAACAAAGTTAATTAATCATCATTATATACTATTATATAACAGTTTTAACCGCCTAAGTATCACGATTTTGCGATTAAGCCTATATGCTAAGAAGACTTAGGGGACCAAAATCACAAGATCGTGTACTTAAAAAGCCAAAACTACTATTAAACCTATATAAAATTATCTTGAAAAAACAAGTAACAAAATTAAGTGAAAATTACCTTCTTTACAAGAGACAAAGCTTCATTGTTACTTTCACAACTACCCTTAGTGAATGATCCACATGTACCTTGTGGATTTCCAAAACTTGCAAACTTTATATCCGAAATGGACCGACCATTGCATGATAATTCCAAAGTTTTATTTTCATAAGCATTTGCACAAACACTTCCAACAATAACTGTTTGGAAATTTATTTGTGAAGGGTTACCACCAATTTCCTCAAACAAAACCAATGTGTTCACACCATCTTCAATGAAGTCACGAGGGACATGGTACCTAAATTATTCAAAGTAACATATATATTTTAATTGTCACACATTTGATATTTATTATAATCTTAAATTAAAATAGTATGTTAACTAACCATCTTTGTGAGGGTTTGCCACAATTGCTAACACATTTTGTATCAGTATATTCTCCACGGTAATCACAAGGATCATCACTACAACCTTCTTCATCTGCATTATAACTAGGCCAGTATCGACCAAGAGAGTGACCATTCACCCAAGCATAACCTTTTCCCATACCTTGTAAATCAACAACTATAGGGTCTGATTCTAGTGGAGCTTTGAAAGTGGTCTAACAATTATAAAAAAAAAAAAAAAAAAAAAACTAATTAGTAAATTGAAGATGGATAATAGTAAAAATATATAAAACCTAGATGTTGTTTATTATAACATAACACATGGATTGAAAATAAATAAATTTTATTAATATGCGGCAACAATGTACAATTGGTTTACAGATACATCTAATGATGT
Organism: Medicago arabica; assembly: GCA_946800305.1. Classification (NCBI taxonomy): domain Eukaryota; kingdom Viridiplantae; phylum Streptophyta; class Magnoliopsida; order Fabales; family Fabaceae; genus Medicago; species Medicago arabica. The sequence goes on along the minus strand of OX326971.1, from coordinate 21,311,016 downwards.
TTTTCCATTTAAATTTATAAATATGAAAACACATTATTAGATGCATATGTAAAATAACTTTACACTTTCAATGTATGCAATCTCATGTGTAAATTTTAAAAATAAAACAGTAAATAGTACAACACAAAAAGAACTTATCTAAAAACTTGTCCATATATTAATATAAGTATACAACAATAGAAGAAAAATAAATTCATTTACCTTGTACCAAGTTAACATCTTGTTGATAGGTAGTTGATTAGATTCCCATTTGGAAGAAGAAGCAAAGAAGGAATCTTGACTAAAAAATTTGTTATCCCATCCATGCAACCCAACTTTGTATGACCAATTGTGTGCTGAGAGATCTTTGATGATTGTCTCATCACCTTTTGTACCAATCAATTCAATAGGGCTAACAAGACCATCTTCCCATTTATCAAATTCTTTTCCATAATTCTATTATCCACAAAATACAACACATATTAGCAAATAAGTCCTTTTATATAATTAACTAATAATTTAGTTATGGTGCACAATTATGCAATGTGATACCTGAAGTCCAACAGTGACACTAAGAAGACTGATATCATTCCTACCACGCTTCAACTTAATGTTAGTCTCAAATTGATCATTGTGAATTCCATATGTAGCCCAATGAGAACCTATTTATAAACCATATAGAAATCATTTATATCATTAAATGAATACTTTCATAATGTTATAATGTTAACATAATGTGAATAAACCATGAGTGTCATTTAAATAGAATTTGTCACATTACCAATATGTTGTCCATTGACAAATGCATGAATTACATGGCCAGTGCCATTAATCCTTAGAATTGTATTATTTGTCCAAACTGGATCCTTTTGATTAATATCAAGTCTATCATTAAAAAAAGAAAGAAAAAAAAAATATATTAGTGATTGAGATTTATTTGAATATAGAGATGAAAAATAAAATTGATAGGGTGTGATTAATTACCTTGTCATATACCAAAGATAGTCACTAGAATCATTAGCAGCTATTTTTTGATCAACAATTGCATTTTTAGAGACACTTGATTTCCCAATTAGAGAATTATGAACATTCTCTGCTCTCCAAACCCACTTCAAAGCCTCTGGTTCATCTTCAGCTTTATTTTCTCTCTTTACCATGATGGAGGTTTGAACATTAACCTAATTATTAAAATAAATAGTCAACATCAATTAATAACAAAACTATATACAAAAATAATTGTGTTGATCTTTATGAAAAAACATGTCATTGGCTTGCGGTGATTCTCCACATTCATGTGGTCGGGACATTAGTTATTGATAGATCAAGATTCAAACGGTCCAAATTTCAGGTCATTTTTTTTTTACGACCAATCTTGATCGACAAACACTGATGTCCCGAATGCGTGATTTTCTTATTGGATGGATTCTGAATTTTATAAAAATGGTGAAAAAGTTACCTTGGCAGTGTTATACTCTTCAGTTTGACAGTCAGGAAGAATACTAACAGACCATGCAGGAACATTATATGTATTTCCTTTAAATGTTACTGTGGCATCAGTGGTAGTGTTGGTATTGGTCAAGAAGCAACTTGATGAGCCATTTGTTGCATAAACAGTAGCCTACAAATTGAAAGTATAAGATACACATCATTAATGTTTTTAACCTAAGTGATAACATATAATACAATTATGCAAATAGTATTTTGTTTTCCATTTATTTTACCTTCACATAGTTTCCTAAATCAATTTTAGATACGTTTCCATTGGTAAGACTATTCTCCATTGACTTCAAAACCAAGTGAAGTTCTTTAAGGTGACCCCATTTTGGTTGTGCAATGTTTCCTACAAAAATTTTAAACAAATATTTACTTCATGAAAAGAAAAAAGAGAAAAAAAAAAGTACATTCTAAGATGAAAATAAATTGATTTAGGTTACCATATTCATCAAGAGGAGCATCATAATCATATGAAGTGGTAATGTATGGACCACCAGCTGTTCTTCCAAAATTAGTTCCACCATGATACTAAAAATAAAATGTGCATGTACAAAAAACGTTATTATCAATATTATTATTTACAAAAAAGTCCACATAGATTAATAATTTTGACTCTAAATTGTTTACCATATAGTAGTTTTGGAATGTGCCTCCAGTTTCAAAAAACCTTGCCACAGAATAGGCAATATCTTCTGCAGTTCTATGTGGATCTTTGCCACCCCAATTTTTGAACCTTTAAAGAAAAATAGGAATTTAATTACAAATTGAATTTATCAAATAAATGAGATATCAATTTGTTTTCCAAAAAAAAATTAATCAGGTTTGGAATTGAAGCTTACCAGCCAACCCAATTTTCTGTAAACATCTTGGGGCTGTTTGGGTTATTGGGTTCAAAGTCATGACAATACCATCCATTGCAAGTGTTGATCTTACATAAGAGAATTTAATAAGAAAAATATTGTTAGTTTCAACTTTCAATATAGAGAGAAAAGATTTATTCAACAAAAATAAATATAGAGAAAAGAAAACAATAAAGTACTAATAGTTCTTAATCACTTTTAAATTAAGCTAGTTTTTCTTCTAATCCCTATTTAAAATGAAGCAAACATTATTATTTGATAAATAAATTTAAAATAAATTCTCCTAAAAAAATTAGAATAAAATAAATCTAGATAGAAACAATATATTTTTTTTTTAAAATCTAACAAAATTAAAATGTAAAGTATGAATTTACCATTGGCTGAGGAGCATCAGGTTGTTGGCACATGATCCATGGGACTCCAATGTTGAATGACTCAGCCATGTTGGCACACCAATTTATATAAGCTTTGCCACCATCCCCATAAGCTGACATAACATTCCCATATTCATTCTCAATCTGTTTAATATGAATCATTAATCATCAATTAGTATATTAATACACAAAGTGGAGATAAAATAAATATTTTTTTAATTAAATAATTTTAATAAACCAATTACCTGAGATAGAATTATAGGACCACCTTGAGAAGCAAAAAGTTTCTCTTTTCGTACCATATCCACAATCAAAGTAGTGAAATTTTGCATTTCATTCTATAAAGCAAGCCAAAATCAATGAAAATTAAGAATTAATAATTCACTAAAAGTACTATATAAAAAAAATATTCTTAAAAAAAAAGTATCACAGACATTCAATTAAAACTAAGAAATAATAATTCACTAAAAAGTACTATACAAAAAAATATCCTTAAAAAAATCAATACTCAATCAAAATTAAGAAATAATAATTGCCAATTCTTTACCATAAAGACTTTATTTGCCGTCCGAATCTCGACACCAGGAAGATTGTAAACCCACACAGGGATCCCTCTGAAATTAAACAATTTCAAAATTTTATAATCATAATGAAACATATGATATTAATTTAGGTAAAAAAAAGAAGAAGTTAAAAGTGCCATATTTAAATTAGGTTTACCCATAATTCCATTCAGCACAAACATAGGGGCCAATACGAAGCACAGCATAAAGTCCTTCATCTTGAATAGTTTTGAGAAATCTAATGAGATCGTTATTGCCACTAAAATCATACTCACGACGAATTGGTTCATGTGCATTCCAAAACACATATGTTTCAATTGCATCCAATCCACCTTCTTTAGCTTTCTTAATCAAATCAGGCCACATCTAATATCAAACCAATAAAAGACACAGTTAGCATATAATTAATAACATGTATTTAGGTAAAAAAGAATAATAATATTAGTAAAGAATGATATTAATTACTTACTTGAGGTGTGCTTCTAGGATAATGGATTGATCCAGAAATAAGAACCCTTCTTTTGCCATCGATTTTGATGGCTCTTCCATCATGAGAAACTTCAACAGCATAAGTTCCATATAGGGTTAAGAAAATAAAGCAAAGTAATAAAGGAAAGTAGGCAAAACATCTTAGAGAAGCCATTTTCGTTTGTGATTTCTTTTGTTTTGGTGTGTTTCAGAATGAAGCAGTGGTGACCTTATATAGCATGGTAAATTTCATATTTGTATTCACTTATCAATTATACTTTATGTTTATCGAATCACAACTAATAACTAATTAAGTTTATCCCTTAAAAAAAACAAATTAAGAGTCTATCCTTTTTAATTTGTTAAAAAAAGAAAACAAACTAAAAGTCCTATCCCTCCTCTAATAGAAAAAACTAAGAATCTTCCTCCTTTACAAAAATAACAGTCTTGTTAAAACCCGATCTCCTAAATTTTATCTATACCGTGTATAAAGAAAATTTCCCTTTCAACTCTTTTGTGCTAGTTTTTATTTTTGAACGATGCACTAGTTTTTTTTTTTTTAATATCCTCAATTTTCAATACAAACACATGTAACAAATAGATAAGAACAAATTTAAATATTTAAAAAAATGTAACAAATTCGATATGAACATATAACTCGATATTTTTTTTCCTTTATCACTTAAAAAGTGTAACAAACTAAATAAATATATTTATACTTATTTTTTCTTTATCTCAATTATACCCATAAACAATTTTTTCTATAATAAAGATTGTTGTTGGTGTAATTAAAAAAAGAATTCAGATTATATTTTTTTTTTGTTATATTGTTGGTGTATTGGAATAGATAATCAACTTTAGTTTGTTTTGTTATAAGTTGAAAACAATAAACGTTTACAAGACTTTTGACCCGTGCATGCACGGGTCCTATCGACCATAATAGAAATCAATAAATGATCTTTGACCCGTGAGATACACATGCATCTATCAATAAACACAAATTAGATTATTAGAGATCAAATATCGCAATCGAATTCGTCTCAATATGTTCTTAATGTCTTTTGATACAGAAAACATAATCTATTAAAGACTATTTATTTATTTAATCACAATATAAGTATTGGAACAATTATTCTCTTTTTTTCTTTATAATTAAAAAAAACACTCTTCTTTTTTAGTTATAAAGAAAAAAGAATGTCCTTATTTAGTAATTTTATTAAGTCTGTAACAACTTAACCTAATAATTTTCCTCTAAAATGCTGCATTAGGTTAGCAGCAATTTGACCTAACAAATTTTCTCTAAAATGCAGCGCACCAATCTAACCTACCAAATTTCCTCTAAAATGCAGCAATCTCTAATATTTCTCCTCACTGATGAGTTTTTCATTCCTATCATGTTGTGTCATCGTTTGTATATATCTATTGTTTCTCTAGACTTTTTTTTGACAAGTTGTTGTACACTTATTTAATATGTTTACAAACATAATATCCTAATTTCCATGCAAACTCGGCTACCCTGATTTTCATGCAAACTCGGCTATATATAGCAAACCCTAAACAATGTTTCTCTCAACAAAAAAAAACCCTAAGCCGTGGTAAATTACACAGACAGCAGAAGAATCATATATTTTGATATTTTGATTTTTGAAAATGAAAGGACATGACCTTACAACCTTCCTCTCATACCAACTCTTAATTGGTATTTTAATTCAACATGCATTTTGTAACGTCCTATTTCTATTAAAGCGATAAAACACATGAATATAATAATTATTCAAGAAAAGCAATTGAAAAAGAAAAGAAATTGATTAGTCAGATCATCTCAGCTTAGCAAAAATAAAAATGCAGGAAATTAAAATAATGGGTTTCCTCCCATTCTGCGCTTGTTTAATGTCTGAGTCCTGACGGTTAATAGGTTGCCTCCTATTCAACGCTTCTTTTGAGCCATTAACTTGACGAAATAGGTTGCTCCTATTCAGCGTGTGTTTAGCGTCCCGAGCCTGACAGATATGTCTAAGTGTTAAACTCAGACCCTTGTGCCTTTGAACCTCTGAGGAGCAGGTTCCTCTTCTTCTACTTGATCTGTCACAACTTGATTTCACTCGGATCAACATATGTATACCAAATGACTTTATCCCATATAACAATTTCTTTGTTTTCTTTGATCTTTTTAATTGTGAATGGTCTGTCCCAGCCTTTCCTTGCTTGTAAATTCAAAAAATATCCATAAAACTCCTCAGGATGCCTTAGCAAAATACGATCTATGACTTTAAAGTCTCCATAAGGAGTCTTCTTCCAGGAGCCCTCAGCAACTCCTTCCCTGACATCAGCGCTTCTTGTGTTAGCTGCGCCATATTTTTCTTGATTTGTACGTGGTTGTTTTATGTCTTTGTGAGAATTACAAGGATCGACGTCATGCACTGCATGACATTCAGTACCTGTAACACTCCGTTTTCCCAACATAAAAATTCATAAATAAAATCAGAGTATTCATATAACGGAATGCTACATTTTCTTTCAACAAAAACTCCAAATGAATAAATAACTATGTATTCTTCTTAAAAAGTAATCAATAATAAATAACTTTCAAACTTCGCAGCGGAATTTATTTCAATCAACAAAATTAATCTTTGGCACGCAGACCTCATCAAAAGTATCATAATTCATAAGTAATACGTAAGGAAAGAGTAAGCAAGTAATAAAATTCTCATCACGTTACGTATCAGAGCCCTAAGACACTTTGAGCCGACATCCCTACTAATCTTCGTTACCTGCTAGTTACCCATAGGGAAGGCAACATTTTCAAGCAGAAGGGGTGAGATTCACAAACAACAATAGATATTATAATTCATCAATTAAATTCAACAACAACAATATAATGATAATCAACTGTCAGTTTATAATTAAAACAAATCAACAACATCATCATCAAGCTACGACATCGACGACTCGACCAACAAAATATGATCTATGACTTTAAAGTCTCCATAAGGAGTCTTCTTCCAGGAGCCCTCAGTAACTCCTTCCCTGACATCAGCGCTTCTTGTGTTAGCTGCGCCATATTTTTCTTGATTTGTACGTGGTTGTTTTATGTCTTCGTGAGAATTACAAGGATCGACGTCATGCACTGCATGACATTCAGTACCTGCATCTCTCCTTATGTTATCCGGCAAAATATGATATATCAAGTATTAAACTCCTGACCTCAGCCCAATCTCCTAGTATTCTAAGTTGATTTGAGCTTTTGCAATGGCAAGAAAAGGTCTGCCCAAAGTCACTGGACAATCAGGTTTGTCCATTACTACTATGTCCGCCAAGAAACTGAAGTCTTCTACTGCAACCTGCACATTAAACGCCATTCCTTCTAGTTCTTAATCATTTCCATCAGCTACCCTGACTAGCTTTTCAGTTGGTACCATTTCAAGTCCTTTTATCTTTCTGAATGTTGCAAGTGACATCAGGTTGATTTTGGCCCCTAAATCACATAAAGTGTCCCCCAAAAACACACCATTAATCGAGATTGGAATGTTGAAGCTTCCTGGATCTTTAATCTTGATGCGAGTATATGCTTTAGTGTTGGTATGGTAATCTTCCGTGAATGATACCCATTATGATGTTGTAGGATGTTTCTTAAGTTTCACAAGGTAATGTAACATTTGCATGCAACAAGGATTTTGTTTCAGCATTTCTTATGTCGACATTTCCACCTTTAACCTCATAAGCTTTGCAAGAATCGCTCAAAACTTCCTTTGTGACCTTGATCTACTTGTGTTGTGGAATGTGCTTTTCTTTGGAGAGCGTCAGTACCCTCCTCTTCAAAGGCTTCAGTACACTTGACTTCGAAGGCTTCAGTACCTTCGTCTTCACTTGGGTCTTCTTCGGCTTCGCCCATGTTCATGGTTAAAGTCTTCCCAAGGCCAAATCGAGTGTTGTTTGTTGTGATAGGTTGGTTTACTTTCTATTCTGATTCTTGTGAGTAGTTTGGTAATGCATACTCATAGTAGCAATTGATGTAATGGTAACTTGGTTCTCTCTCCAGCTCATGCTCCTCAGGTCTAGGATGATATTGAGGTGTCTTCGGCTCAGGACTCCCAGGATATTCGCCTACTTGAGAAAAATTGTTCTCCATTGACATCTTTGATAGTGTAACATCTAGGAAGATGTTTGATACTAAAGACTGAGATAAATTCAAATGAAATAGAAATACAATGAATCTGATAAAAGTTGAATCCTTTTCGGACCTTTAATACAACAACTTCATAAAATATAATCAAATCATACGATGAAAAAACAAACATTCTAGTCTATTACTCTAATTGTTATCCGGTGACAAAGAAGCTCTACATTGAATTGCTGACGAGTAGTCCGGACATACTTTTCAACCTTTCAATGTTAAGATAAACCTGAAAACATCACCCAACATAGTGAGCAAAAAGACTCAGTAACATAGAATATAAAAATGTATTTTGATGTTCTCAGCCACGTCTGGTGTACTATACATGGAAAAAAATCCTCTCATCAATACAAAGAAATCTCATATACCTACTAAACTTATATAAAGTAAGCGATGACCTCTATACATATGTGTCTTTATAATTAATTAAAATAAATGTAGTTGTTAATCACTTAAGCTGGACACTCAGGATTTGCCTTTCCACTAGATTTCCACCGTTTCCCAGGTTTACCCTGCAGTGTCATTCTTTTTAACTAAGAACTCAGGATTTGCCTTTCTACTCGATTTCCATCGTTTCCCAGATTTGCCCTGCAATATTATATCTAACTGAACACTCAGGATTTGCCTTTCTACTGGGGATCCATTGTTACCCAGGTTTGCCCTACAGTAAAACTGGGTCTCTCGGCATTTTTGACATTTTCACCCAAAATCTTCATTTTTAAGTCCCCAAAACCCAAATTTGATTCTGTAAAAAGGTGTCATTCATTCCTAAATATATTAAGGCACTCATGTTGATATAAAAATTGGCCCAAAAACATCAATAAGATAATTAACACTTTTTAATTTAAGCAACTCGCCGTGGCGAGTGCATTTGCTCGCTGTGGCGAGCTATATAGGTTCACTACTCGCCAGGGCGAGTGGGTCTGCTCGCTGTGGCGAGCTACACAGGTCTTACTCGCCTGGCGAGTGGGTCTACTCGCCGTGGCGAGTGGTGATTTATAGAACTACGAACTGTACGAACAAACTTCTCCTTTTCAACCCCAAACCCCAATTTCAACACCTAAAAACCCAATTTTGATGAATTGCATTACTCTTATACAAACTAACATCAGAACAGCAATAAACAACAACATTTTCATGAATTCATCAAGTTATTAAATCAATTCATCTTTAACCTGATTCAATTCATCAACCCTAACAACACAACATTAATCAACAAATTATAAGACCTAAAATTGAGAGTTAGTCTCACCCTTACCAGAATTTTGATGAACAAAGCTCTACAGTTCTTCTCCCTAGGCTATTCTCCATTGGTTCTTGGTTTTCTCCCTTTTTTCTGTTTCTCTCTGTTTCTACGTGAAACTGTTTTTCTGACTTTCTCCTTTCTCTAACTCCCTATTAATTCTAATTAATTCTCACTTATTCTAATTAACTCATATTAAAATATTAGTCAATTCATTTTAATCCCCCAAACTTTCCAATAATTATAATTACCATAAAAGCCTAAAACTGCCTTGAACAGATACTACGTTACAATGGTAACCGGAGATGAAATAATGGGAATAGTTCTGATAGTACCTTTGGTGGTTGCATTTCTGGTGAAACAGCTCCACCACAGTATTCCAATACATGTGATTTAATTGCTACAACATTTATCCCTTTCAACAACAGTTGAAAATTGTTGCCAGAACTGTGAAAAGCGTTGCCTAAAAGAATAGGGGACGATTTTCAAGCGTCTCTTATAGGAGCGTCGCCTATTGTCTTTGGCGACGTTTTTATGGCTCTTTAGAGCACACTTTTAATAAACGTCGCCTAATGTCAGGGAATAAGGGACGATTTTTCAGGAAGTCTAAGGGGACGATTTTCAATTGTTGCCACATCTGGGAACATTTGCAAAACGTTGCCTAAAGAGTATCTAAAATAAAAAAAATAAATCACTAGCTAGGCAACTTTTTTTCCATCAAAACGTAAAAAACTGCACTACATTTTTTTTTTAAAAATAAAAAGGTCAACCATGCCTTGCAAGGTGCTGATTAAACACAAATAAATTCATACTTAATCATCTATCTCAAAGTTGCTTAAACAATACATACAAATAAATGACTAAGATGAAGGAAAAAAAAGAGACACAATTCAACCATCACATATCAAATAACTCAATAAAAAGTTTCTAGAAGGTTTATAATGACAAACATAGCTCTTTATAACATAGTAAAAATGCATTTGAATACCAGATCTACACCTTTAAACAAGATTGTCAAAACACCATCAACACCACACTAAAAAAACCACTACATATCCCAAAGTAACACAAGCATATCACTTAAACCCTCCCATTTTGTCAATCACCAATCACTTGTTGATGCACATACAACTGGTTTCAGAAACTCATAATCTCCTATGCCCCAACTGAAATATTGTTGAACTATCCATGTTATGCAGAAAAATTTGCAGCCACTTGCCATACATGTCATCAGTTCCATCTTCCTTTTCATTCAGTCTCATAGCAGTTCCTAGCTCTAAAACAGCCTCTTCAAAAAAAAAAAAGTTCCTAGCTCTAAAATACACAACAAAAAAGCATAACATCATTATTGATCTCATAAAAACTCCACGATTAGTCGGATAAACTGCTACAAGTTTTGACAAAACATGAGCACATACCATTCCAAAAACAAAAAAGAATAGCATATGACAAATGCATAGTTAAAACAGAAATGGTTAAAATCACATCAAACGTTAAACAAAAATGTGGATCTCAATGCTGAAAAACAAACGCTGCAAGTTGAAACTTTGTGCCATGACCAGGACCTATCTTGCTGAAGCTATAGGGCACCCAAATCAGAAGCGAAAGCTGCAATCACTCGTCTAAATTTAGTTCTACAGCCACACAATCAGAATAGTATCAGTTTTTATTGTTTTTTAAAAAATAGCGTCCTACACAATACATATTTGACAAAAACTTCAATCAATCTAAAAGAATCATACCAAAGTTTGGTTACATGACACAAAAAAGAGAAGATAGAGAATACAAGCTCATCGAAAATCTTAATCACCTAATAATTTTTACGATAAATGAATTTAAGCCAACATTGGATAAAAAATAAGAAATTCATTCACCTTGCTTTTAGAACATCATTGAATTATTCATTATTGAACAATAAATCCATAGCACAAGCATAGGATGAAATATGCACGACATATATGTGGGTCACATCAATCCACTTAGGACAAAAATTCTTTTAAATAAAGAAGTTTCTTATTATGGAGGATACTTATAAAGATTTACTTCCTTTCCTTCTATATATAGCATGTCATTTCAAATAAGAAACTTACCTTCCATGTATAGTACCCTGAGTTGTAACAAAGAAATAAAGTTTACATACAGTACAGTACCATGTAAAAAGTAGGATTCGTGACGATTTTTTTTGGTTATGCTTGTTAGGAAGAAAGTATCACTTGGGAAGGAACATACAATTGAAAGAGTCACACTAACTAAATGGTATTTAATTAACAGGAATTGAAGAGTAATGTAAGAAACTTACCTCTTTAAGATGGACTACTCCCATGTTTCATTTGCTAAGTTCATATTACAAAATAAAGTGTAATGTCCTTGCCAGATTAAATAGAAATGTTAAAAGAATTCCACATTAAAAGGTCTTTGTAGCATGTAATAAACACAACTTAGTGGCAGCCTAGTCCAAACTTTCTTTCCAATCAAAGTACTCATAAGAGGTAGCTTTAGCAAGGTCAATTGTTACCCACACAATAATAATAAGTTAGTCCAATCCGAAATTTTACACTCCCATGAAAAACAATCTTAAGCTATAATAACAATAATAACAAAAATGGAGATTAGATGAAACTTCTGTGAAAAGTGGATCAAATTATAACTATCATATAGATTGTAAATTCTAAATTTCTAACTTGACTATGGAAATAGAAACAATAGTGAAAATAAAAAGACATCTACAAACACAACACCCGTAATTAGACTTATTAGATATGAACATTACCTACTATTTACTAAACTCATATGAGAAAACTCATCATGACAATGAAGCAGCACCCATATTGGCACTCTTCTTAGATATCTCAAGTCATAACATAAAAACTAAAATAAATACATCTATGGAACAAAATTGGCTCAAAAATAACAAGATATTACACAAAAATATCCTTGTCTTATTTTCTCAGTGATAAACATCAATGATATATATATATATATATATATATATATATATAGCCAAACACAAATATAGCAGCACAAAACCTAGGCAATCAATAACCCATAAATAAATAAACAAATGAAAACAACAAATTATGATTAAAGGTGATAAATTGATGTTTCAGATGAGCAATTAGTGATAACATAGGATTCAAATAATGGTTTAAATAAATAAAAAAAAACCATGATTTCAGAGAAAAGTTATACCCTCGCAAGGAAATACGAGATAGGCAAAGAGAACCAAACCCAATCTCGGATGAAAAATCTATGACAGAGAAGACAGACTCGTTATTTTTCTTGATTATGGTGAAGGCGACGACGAAATCCAACCACAGTGGATTTGGTGACGGCGGTGGATCTGAGTAGGAGCGAGCAGTGTAATAAAGCGTGAGTGTAGCGGTGTGTGTTACCGGAGTAGATTCACACTATCATGGATTTGAATTTCGTGACGGTGGAGGAACGGAGTCAGATCTGACGGAGGTGGACAATGTGTGAATGGGGAAAGAGAAAAGCTCTCGAACAAAACCAAGTTTGGCCAAGGCAGTGAGAATTAAAACTATAAAATATTTTCACGATAGTTGTAACATATTAAATAAACTATAAAATATTTCCACGATAGTTGTAACATATTAAATCTTCCCTTTTTTTTTTTATAGAAGTAAAATTTTTAGAGGGCTGAAATATCAAATTTTAGGAGAGCGTAAAATCTTAAACACCAAAAATATATTTTTTAATCAAAACCTTTTTTTTTTAGGGGAAAATCATTTTTAAAATGAGAGTAAAAATATATTTTATGACAAAAAAAAAGAGTACAAATATTTTTTGAAAGAAGAGTAAAAATCTTAATCAACAAAAAATATAAAAAAAATCTTAATCACCAAAAAAATATATTATCACTATAAATAACCAGCGAAAAAGATAGGCACATTTAGTACACTAACGTTTGAAAATTATGAACGTTTTTTTAGGGAACGATGTTTTTCTTTTATAAATAAATTTATGATATTATCTTTCTTTGAAAACAAATAATTGTCAATTTTAAGATAACAAGAAACGAAAACAAATTTTGCTTCAGATGACAAAAACAAATTTTGTTTGAAAAAAAAAAAGTTAAATATGTATTTTGTCTCTATGAATATGTCAACTTTTCGTTACACTTTAAAGGATAAAGGAAAAAATATTGGACACACACATATATATATATATATATATATTCATATCGTTTGTTACACTTTTATTTTAATATTTGAATTTATTATCTATTGGTTATCTCTGTTATTTGTATTAAAAGTGGAGGGTAATTTTAGAAAGAGAAAAAACTAGCTCAAAAGAACCAAAATATGTTATTTATTTTCTTTCTATATAGTGTAGATAATTACTAGTTTACAGCAACAACAAAAAATTACTTCTACTATTTTTTTTTTTTGAGAGACTACTATAGTTACTATTATAATATTTATTTAGATGATAAAATATTATGTTATTACTAAAAATAATGTGACGTTTGAGAATTGTTCCCGAAGATAGTTAAGGGGACATTTACTGATTGTTGCAAAGAGAAAATCATAGTTACACTTAAAAAATGCCCCCTATTGTATTTTAGGGGACACTTTTATGATGCTGCGAAAATGTTAAAAGGCAAAGGCCAGAAAGCGTCCCTTAAGCTACTTTTAGGCAACATTTTTCACATGTTGCTTAAAAAAGTGTTGCCAAAGACAATAAATGGTGTAGTGACTTGTATTGATCCTTTCATCTTGGTCTACAGCTCTATGATCCATCCATACTATCGCATTTCTTCTTGAATCACCACTACGAGAAACCGAAACAGGTGAGCTGTCAGAATCCACCGCAACTAATTCATAAACAACCGGTAACAGTTACTTTACATAAAATTAAATCTTCCATGAATAAGTACATCAATTTCAAAAAAAAAAATGCATGATAAGTTATCTTATTTAGAAAAACAAGAGATTGCAAATCAGTAACTAGCCCTAAAAAATCTAGTAAATTAATCAATTTGTGTATATATTATAGTTTATTTTTGTGGCACACACGAGCTTTTGTTTTTTGGCTTCGTCATTGATGTTCTCGATCAATGATATAGAATATAGTTTCCTTAGTACTTTCGTGCACTAGAGAAAATGACTTAAAAATAATTTCAGTATAACGTTTACACTACACATAACATAACCCTGCTTCATTGTGAGACAAAGACACTACTAGAAATTCCTTCTTTAATGACCGAAAATTTGTATGCTAAAGTGTCGTAATCGGTCACTAAATTGTTTAGCGACCGATTCATATGCAACATAAAACATTTGGCAAACTGTTAGTCACTAAGCAATTGTGACTGATTTAGCAACCAAATTGGAGAAACAATTGACATATATTCAGCGTCCGATTTATCGATCAATTTTAGAGATCGATTAACTGACTGACCAAATCAAATTACAAAAATAAAACAATCACTAATTCGGTATCAACCAAGTGTTTTCAAAACTAAAAAAAATAAGCAAATAATTTTTACAAATGAAAATATATACATAAACATCATACAGAGGAAAATACATTATACATTCATACTTTCATAACATTATTATGTAAATTTTATATAGGTTAAAGATGAGCCTAGACTAAGCTTACACATCAAGGTTCATGTCCTGATTAAAGAGTGTATGTCTTCACGCCCTTCCACCCTCACATATTCAGACTTAGCAAGCCCTCACATTGCTGAAAGGTTTCACCTCCAAATTGTGACATAAATCAATTCCGTTAAAGAAGATGGTGTTTACATAGCAAGCATGTTCTAAACTGGTTTCCCACAAAATAGAAATTGATGAAAAGAAGTATTATTATGGAAGCCTCATTATGCATAGGAGGCGTAATAATTTTCGAACTCTAAATTGCTATGACCTCTTTCTCCGACAAACTTAGGAGGCGTAACAATTTTCGAACTCTAAATTACTATGACCTCTTTCTCTGTCAAACTTATTATGAAAGGGAGGGTTAACACCAAACAATTTCTCCTAAAAAAGGGAGGGTTAATGCCAGACAAAATAATAACCTAAACTTGAACATTCTCCAAATGTACACATTAAACGAAACAATGTTGGAAATTTGTGATAGGATCCATGATGATAATAAAATAATGACTAAATTAATTTATTTCATAAGGAGTCTCTTAGGTATATTATATTAGTTAGTTTCAAGATGGTTGTAGTGATGAACCTTTGTGATTACCCTACTTTCAAATAGTTATTTCATAAGGAGTAATTTGTATTCTTGTTATGGAATTGCAATGGTGTTTAAATTCAAAATATGCAATGTTATATCTTGTATAAGAAAACTGAGACTTTTTATTTTATTTCCAGAGGAAGAAAACTGAATCTTAATCAGTAAATAAATAGTAAATTTATATAATAACTAAGTTTTATTTATATTTATATTCAAAATGAAAAATATCAAGAGTTTCAACTGCCAAAACTAACGACCTAAACTTGAAAAGACCACATAAAAAAAACTTAAATAACTATAATACCTAAACTAGACTATATTACACTACTTGATAACTGGGTTTCTATGTCCCAAATTTATAACCTAAAAAACTACCTAAACACCACAAACTGCCTCCACTGCAAACCTCTTGACTATATCTCCACATTTAGTTGCTCCAAATGTTTTTTCTGAAACATCAATTGAGCATGATTCCTTGCCAACACATGCCTATATAAAACCCAAAAAACAAAGTTAATTAATCATCATTATATACTATTATATAACAGTTTTAACCGCCTAAGTATCACGATTTTGCGATTAAGCCTATATGCTAAGAAGACTTAGGGGACCAAAATCACAAGATCGTGTACTTAAAAAGCCAAAACTACTATTAAACCTATATAAAATTATCTTGAAAAAACAAGTAACAAAATTAAGTGAAAATTACCTTCTTTACAAGAGACAAAGCTTCATTGTTACTTTCACAACTACCCTTAGTGAATGATCCACATGTACCTTGTGGATTTCCAAAACTTGCAAACTTTATATCCGAAATGGACCGACCATTGCATGATAATTCCAAAGTTTTATTTTCATAAGCATTTGCACAAACACTTCCAACAATAACTGTTTGGAAATTTATTTGTGAAGGGTTACCACCAATTTCCTCAAACAAAACCAATGTGTTCACACCATCTTCAATGAAGTCACGAGGGACATGGTACCTAAATTATTCAAAGTAACATATATATTTTAATTGTCACACATTTGATATTTATTATAATCTTAAATTAAAATAGTATGTTAACTAACCATCTTTGTGAGGGTTTGCCACAATTGCTAACACATTTTGTATCAGTATATTCTCCACGGTAATCACAAGGATCATCACTACAACCTTCTTCATCTGCATTATAACTAGGCCAGTATCGACCAAGAGAGTGACCATTCACCCAAGCATAACCTTTTCCCATACCTTGTAAATCAACAACTATAGGGTCTGATTCTAGTGGAGCTTTGAAAGTGGTCTAACAATTATAAAAAAAAAAAAAAAAAAAAAACTAATTAGTAAATTGAAGATGGATAATAGTAAAAATATATAAAACCTAGATGTTGTTTATTATAACATAACACATGGATTGAAAATAAATAAATTTTATTAATATGCGGCAACAATGTACAATTGGTTTACAGATACATCTAATGATGTTTTTCCATTTAAATTTATAAATATGAAAACACATTATTAGATGCATATGTAAAATAACTTTACACTTTCAATGTATGCAATCTCATGTGTAAATTTTAAAAATAAAACAGTAAATAGTACAACACAAAAAGAACTTATCTAAAAACTTGTCCATATATTAATATAAGTATACAACAATAGAAGAAAAATAAATTCATTTACCTTGTACCAAGTTAACATCTTGTTGATAGGTAGTTGATTAGATTCCCATTTGGAAGAAGAAGCAAAGAAGGAATCTTGACTAAAAAATTTGTTATCCCATCCATGCAACCCAACTTTGTATGACCAATTGTGTGCTGAGAGATCTTTGATGATTGTCTCATCACCTTTTGTACCAATCAATTCAATAGGGCTAACAAGACCATCTTCCCATTTATCAAATTCTTTTCCATAATTCTATTATCCACAAAATACAACACATATTAGCAAATAAGTCCTTTTATATAATTAACTAATAATTTAGTTATGGTGCACAATTATGCAATGTGATACCTGAAGTCCAACAGTGACACTAAGAAGACTGATATCATTCCTACCACGCTTCAACTTAATGTTAGTCTCAAATTGATCATTGTGAATTCCATATGTAGCCCAATGAGAACCTATTTATAAACCATATAGAAATCATTTATATCATTAAATGAATACTTTCATAATGTTATAATGTTAACATAATGTGAATAAACCATGAGTGTCATTTAAATAGAATTTGTCACATTACCAATATGTTGTCCATTGACAAATGCATGAATTACATGGCCAGTGCCATTAATCCTTAGAATTGTATTATTTGTCCAAACTGGATCCTTTTGATTAATATCAAGTCTATCATTAAAAAAAGAAAGAAAAAAAAAATATATTAGTGATTGAGATTTATTTGAATATAGAGATGAAAAATAAAATTGATAGGGTGTGATTAATTACCTTGTCATATACCAAAGATAGTCACTAGAATCATTAGCAGCTATTTTTTGATCAACAATTGCATTTTTAGAGACACTTGATTTCCCAATTAGAGAATTATGAACATTCTCTGCTCTCCAAACCCACTTCAAAGCCTCTGGTTCATCTTCAGCTTTATTTTCTCTCTTTACCATGATGGAGGTTTGAACATTAACCTAATTATTAAAATAAATAGTCAACATCAATTAATAACAAAACTATATACAAAAATAATTGTGTTGATCTTTATGAAAAAACATGTCATTGGCTTGCGGTGATTCTCCACATTCATGTGGTCGGGACATTAGTTATTGATAGATCAAGATTCAAACGGTCCAAATTTCAGGTCATTTTTTTTTTACGACCAATCTTGATCGACAAACACTGATGTCCCGAATGCGTGATTTTCTTATTGGATGGATTCTGAATTTTATAAAAATGGTGAAAAAGTTACCTTGGCAGTGTTATACTCTTCAGTTTGACAGTCAGGAAGAATACTAACAGACCATGCAGGAACATTATATGTATTTCCTTTAAATGTTACTGTGGCATCAGTGGTAGTGTTGGTATTGGTCAAGAAGCAACTTGATGAGCCATTTGTTGCATAAACAGTAGCCTACAAATTGAAAGTATAAGATACACATCATTAATGTTTTTAACCTAAGTGATAACATATAATACAATTATGCAAATAGTATTTTGTTTTCCATTTATTTTACCTTCACATAGTTTCCTAAATCAATTTTAGATACGTTTCCATTGGTAAGACTATTCTCCATTGACTTCAAAACCAAGTGAAGTTCTTTAAGGTGACCCCATTTTGGTTGTGCAATGTTTCCTACAAAAATTTTAAACAAATATTTACTTCATGAAAAGAAAAAAGAGAAAAAAAAAAGTACATTCTAAGATGAAAATAAATTGATTTAGGTTACCATATTCATCAAGAGGAGCATCATAATCATATGAAGTGGTAATGTATGGACCACCAGCTGTTCTTCCAAAATTAGTTCCACCATGATACTAAAAATAAAATGTGCATGTACAAAAAACGTTATTATCAATATTATTATTTACAAAAAAGTCCACATAGATTAATAATTTTGACTCTAAATTGTTTACCATATAGTAGTTTTGGAATGTGCCTCCAGTTTCAAAAAACCTTGCCACAGAATAGGCAATATCTTCTGCAGTTCTATGTGGATCTTTGCCACCCCAATTTTTGAACCTTTAAAGAAAAATAGGAATTTAATTACAAATTGAATTTATCAAATAAATGAGATATCAATTTGTTTTCCAAAAAAAAATTAATCAGGTTTGGAATTGAAGCTTACCAGCCAACCCAATTTTCTGTAAACATCTTGGGGCTGTTTGGGTTATTGGGTTCAAAGTCATGACAATACCATCCATTGCAAGTGTTGATCTTACATAAGAGAATTTAATAAGAAAAATATTGTTAGTTTCAACTTTCAATATAGAGAGAAAAGATTTATTCAACAAAAATAAATATAGAGAAAAGAAAACAATAAAGTACTAATAGTTCTTAATCACTTTTAAATTAAGCTAGTTTTTCTTCTAATCCCTATTTAAAATGAAGCAAACATTATTATTTGATAAATAAATTTAAAATAAATTCTCCTAAAAAAATTAGAATAAAATAAATCTAGATAGAAACAATATATTTTTTTTTTAAAATCTAACAAAATTAAAATGTAAAGTATGAATTTACCATTGGCTGAGGAGCATCAGGTTGTTGGCACATGATCCATGGGACTCCAATGTTGAATGACTCAGCCATGTTGGCACACCAATTTATATAAGCTTTGCCACCATCCCCATAAGCTGACATAACATTCCCATATTCATTCTCAATCTGTTTAATATGAATCATTAATCATCAATTAGTATATTAATACACAAAGTGGAGATAAAATAAATATTTTTTTAATTAAATAATTTTAATAAACCAATTACCTGAGATAGAATTATAGGACCACCTTGAGAAGCAAAAAGTTTCTCTTTTCGTACCATATCCACAATCAAAGTAGTGAAATTTTGCATTTCATTCTATAAAGCAAGCCAAAATCAATGAAAATTAAGAATTAATAATTCACTAAAAGTACTATATAAAAAAAATATTCTTAAAAAAAAAGTATCACAGACATTCAATTAAAACTAAGAAATAATAATTCACTAAAAAGTACTATACAAAAAAATATCCTTAAAAAAATCAATACTCAATCAAAATTAAGAAATAATAATTGCCAATTCTTTACCATAAAGACTTTATTTGCCGTCCGAATCTCGACACCAGGAAGATTGTAAACCCACACAGGGATCCCTCTGAAATTAAACAATTTCAAAATTTTATAATCATAATGAAACATATGATATTAATTTAGGTAAAAAAAAGAAGAAGTTAAAAGTGCCATATTTAAATTAGGTTTACCCATAATTCCATTCAGCACAAACATAGGGGCCAATACGAAGCACAGCATAAAGTCCTTCATCTTGAATAGTTTTGAGAAATCTAATGAGATCGTTATTGCCACTAAAATCATACTCACGACGAATTGGTTCATGTGCATTCCAAAACACATATGTTTCAATTGCATCCAATCCACCTTCTTTAGCTTTCTTAATCAAATCAGGCCACATCTAATATCAAACCAATAAAAGACACAGTTAGCATATAATTAATAACATGTATTTAGGTAAAAAAGAATAATAATATTAGTAAAGAATGATATTAATTACTTACTTGAGGTGTGCTTCTAGGATAATGGATTGATCCAGAAATAAGAACCCTTCTTTTGCCATCGATTTTGATGGCTCTTCCATCATGAGAAACTTCAACAGCATAAGTTCCATATAGGGTTAAGAAAATAAAGCAAAGTAATAAAGGAAAGTAGGCAAAACATCTTAGAGAAGCCATTTTCGTTTGTGATTTCTTTTGTTTTGGTGTGTTTCAGAATGAAGCAGTGGTGACCTTATATAGCATGGTAAATTTCATATTTGTATTCACTTATCAATTATACTTTATGTTTATCGAATCACAACTAATAACTAATTAAGTTTATCCCTTAAAAAAAACAAATTAAGAGTCTATCCTTTTTAATTTGTTAAAAAAAGAAAACAAACTAAAAGTCCTATCCCTCCTCTAATAGAAAAAACTAAGAATCTTCCTCCTTTACAAAAATAACAGTCTTGTTAAAACCCGATCTCCTAAATTTTATCTATACCGTGTATAAAGAAAATTTCCCTTTCAACTCTTTTGTGCTAGTTTTTATTTTTGAACGATGCACTAGTTTTTTTTTTTTTAATATCCTCAATTTTCAATACAAACACATGTAACAAATAGATAAGAACAAATTTAAATATTTAAAAAAATGTAACAAATTCGATATGAACATATAACTCGATATTTTTTTTCCTTTATCACTTAAAAAGTGTAACAAACTAAATAAATATATTTATACTTATTTTTTCTTTATCTCAATTATACCCATAAACAATTTTTTCTATAATAAAGATTGTTGTTGGTGTAATTAAAAAAAGAATTCAGATTATATTTTTTTTTTGTTATATTGTTGGTGTATTGGAATAGATAATCAACTTTAGTTTGTTTTGTTATAAGTTGAAAACAATAAACGTTTACAAGACTTTTGACCCGTGCATGCACGGGTCCTATCGACCATAATAGAAATCAATAAATGATCTTTGACCCGTGAGATACACATGCATCTATCAATAAACACAAATTAGATTATTAGAGATCAAATATCGCAATCGAATTCGTCTCAATATGTTCTTAATGTCTTTTGATACAGAAAACATAATCTATTAAAGACTATTTATTTATTTAATCACAATATAAGTATTGGAACAATTATTCTCTTTTTTTCTTTATAATTAAAAAAAACACTCTTCTTTTTTAGTTATAAAGAAAAAAGAATGTCCTTATTTAGTAATTTTATTAAGTCTGTAACAACTTAACCTAATAATTTTCCTCTAAAATGCTGCATTAGGTTAGCAGCAATTTGACCTAACAAATTTTCTCTAAAATGCAGCGCACCAATCTAACCTACCAAATTTCCTCTAAAATGCAGCAATCTCTAATATTTCTCCTCACTGATGAGTTTTTCATTCCTATCATGTTGTGTCATCGTTTGTATATATCTATTGTTTCTCTAGACTTTTTTTTGACAAGTTGTTGTACACTTATTTAATATGTTTACAAACATAATATCCTAATTTCCATGCAAACTCGGCTACCCTGATTTTCATGCAAACTCGGCTATATATAGCAAACCCTAAACAATGTTTCTCTCAACAAAAAAAAACCCTAAGCCGTGGTAAATTACACAGACAGCAGAAGAATCATATATTTTGATATTTTGATTTTTGAAAATGAAAGGACATGACCTTACAACCTTCCTCTCATACCAACTCTTAATTGGTATTTTAATTCAACATGCATTTTGTAACGTCCTATTTCTATTAAAGCGATAAAACACATGAATATAATAATTATTCAAGAAAAGCAATTGAAAAAGAAAAGAAATTGATTAGTCAGATCATCTCAGCTTAGCAAAAATAAAAATGCAGGAAATTAAAATAATGGGTTTCCTCCCATTCTGCGCTTGTTTAATGTCTGAGTCCTGACGGTTAATAGGTTGCCTCCTATTCAACGCTTCTTTTGAGCCATTAACTTGACGAAATAGGTTGCTCCTATTCAGCGTGTGTTTAGCGTCCCGAGCCTGACAGATATGTCTAAGTGTTAAACTCAGACCCTTGTGCCTTTGAACCTCTGAGGAGCAGGTTCCTCTTCTTCTACTTGATCTGTCACAACTTGATTTCACTCGGATCAACATATGTATACCAAATGACTTTATCCCATATAACAATTTCTTTGTTTTCTTTGATCTTTTTAATTGTGAATGGTCTGTCCCAGCCTTTCCTTGCTTGTAAATTCAAAAAATATCCATAAAACTCCTCAGGATGCCTTAGCAAAATACGATCTATGACTTTAAAGTCTCCATAAGGAGTCTTCTTCCAGGAGCCCTCAGCAACTCCTTCCCTGACATCAGCGCTTCTTGTGTTAGCTGCGCCATATTTTTCTTGATTTGTACGTGGTTGTTTTATGTCTTTGTGAGAATTACAAGGATCGACGTCATGCACTGCATGACATTCAGTACCTGTAACACTCCGTTTTCCCAACATAAAAATTCATAAATAAAATCAGAGTATTCATATAACGGAATGCTACATTTTCTTTCAACAAAAACTCCAAATGAATAAATAACTATGTATTCTTCTTAAAAAGTAATCAATAATAAATAACTTTCAAACTTCGCAGCGGAATTTATTTCAATCAACAAAATTAATCTTTGGCACGCAGACCTCATCAAAAGTATCATAATTCATAAGTAATACGTAAGGAAAGAGTAAGCAAGTAATAAAATTCTCATCACGTTACGTATCAGAGCCCTAAGACACTTTGAGCCGACATCCCTACTAATCTTCGTTACCTGCTAGTTACCCATAGGGAAGGCAACATTTTCAAGCAGAAGGGGTGAGATTCACAAACAACAATAGATATTATAATTCATCAATTAAATTCAACAACAACAATATAATGATAATCAACTGTCAGTTTATAATTAAAACAAATCAACAACATCATCATCAAGCTACGACATCGACGACTCGACCAACAAAATATGATCTATGACTTTAAAGTCTCCATAAGGAGTCTTCTTCCAGGAGCCCTCAGTAACTCCTTCCCTGACATCAGCGCTTCTTGTGTTAGCTGCGCCATATTTTTCTTGATTTGTACGTGGTTGTTTTATGTCTTCGTGAGAATTACAAGGATCGACGTCATGCACTGCATGACATTCAGTACCTGCATCTCTCCTTATGTTATCCGGCAAAATATGATATATCAAGTATTAAACTCCTGACCTCAGCCCAATCTCCTAGTATTCTAAGTTGATTTGAGCTTTTGCAATGGCAAGAAAAGGTCTGCCCAAAGTCACTGGACAATCAGGTTTGTCCATTACTACTATGTCCGCCAAGAAACTGAAGTCTTCTACTGCAACCTGCACATTAAACGCCATTCCTTCTAGTTCTTAATCATTTCCATCAGCTACCCTGACTAGCTTTTCAGTTGGTACCATTTCAAGTCCTTTTATCTTTCTGAATGTTGCAAGTGACATCAGGTTGATTTTGGCCCCTAAATCACATAAAGTGTCCCCCAAAAACACACCATTAATCGAGATTGGAATGTTGAAGCTTCCTGGATCTTTAATCTTGATGCGAGTATATGCTTTAGTGTTGGTATGGTAATCTTCCGTGAATGATACCCATTATGATGTTGTAGGATGTTTCTTAAGTTTCACAAGGTAATGTAACATTTGCATGCAACAAGGATTTTGTTTCAGCATTTCTTATGTCGACATTTCCACCTTTAACCTCATAAGCTTTGCAAGAATCGCTCAAAACTTCCTTTGTGACCTTGATCTACTTGTGTTGTGGAATGTGCTTTTCTTTGGAGAGCGTCAGTACCCTCCTCTTCAAAGGCTTCAGTACACTTGACTTCGAAGGCTTCAGTACCTTCGTCTTCACTTGGGTCTTCTTCGGCTTCGCCCATGTTCATGGTTAAAGTCTTCCCAAGGCCAAATCGAGTGTTGTTTGTTGTGATAGGTTGGTTTACTTTCTATTCTGATTCTTGTGAGTAGTTTGGTAATGCATACTCATAGTAGCAATTGATGTAATGGTAACTTGGTTCTCTCTCCAGCTCATGCTCCTCAGGTCTAGGATGATATTGAGGTGTCTTCGGCTCAGGACTCCCAGGATATTCGCCTACTTGAGAAAAATTGTTCTCCATTGACATCTTTGATAGTGTAACATCTAGGAAGATGTTTGATACTAAAGACTGAGATAAATTCAAATGAAATAGAAATACAATGAATCTGATAAAAGTTGAATCCTTTTCGGACCTTTAATACAACAACTTCATAAAATATAATCAAATCATACGATGAAAAAACAAACATTCTAGTCTATTACTCTAATTGTTATCCGGTGACAAAGAAGCTCTACATTGAATTGCTGACGAGTAGTCCGGACATACTTTTCAACCTTTCAATGTTAAGATAAACCTGAAAACATCACCCAACATAGTGAGCAAAAAGACTCAGTAACATAGAATATAAAAATGTATTTTGATGTTCTCAGCCACGTCTGGTGTACTATACATGGAAAAAAATCCTCTCATCAATACAAAGAAATCTCATATACCTACTAAACTTATATAAAGTAAGCGATGACCTCTATACATATGTGTCTTTATAATTAATTAAAATAAATGTAGTTGTTAATCACTTAAGCTGGACACTCAGGATTTGCCTTTCCACTAGATTTCCACCGTTTCCCAGGTTTACCCTGCAGTGTCATTCTTTTTAACTAAGAACTCAGGATTTGCCTTTCTACTCGATTTCCATCGTTTCCCAGATTTGCCCTGCAATATTATATCTAACTGAACACTCAGGATTTGCCTTTCTACTGGGGATCCATTGTTACCCAGGTTTGCCCTACAGTAAAACTGGGTCTCTCGGCATTTTTGACATTTTCACCCAAAATCTTCATTTTTAAGTCCCCAAAACCCAAATTTGATTCTGTAAAAAGGTGTCATTCATTCCTAAATATATTAAGGCACTCATGTTGATATAAAAATTGGCCCAAAAACATCAATAAGATAATTAACACTTTTTAATTTAAGCAACTCGCCGTGGCGAGTGCATTTGCTCGCTGTGGCGAGCTATATAGGTTCACTACTCGCCAGGGCGAGTGGGTCTGCTCGCTGTGGCGAGCTACACAGGTCTTACTCGCCTGGCGAGTGGGTCTACTCGCCGTGGCGAGTGGTGATTTATAGAACTACGAACTGTACGAACAAACTTCTCCTTTTCAACCCCAAACCCCAATTTCAACACCTAAAAACCCAATTTTGATGAATTGCATTACTCTTATACAAACTAACATCAGAACAGCAATAAACAACAACATTTTCATGAATTCATCAAGTTATTAAATCAATTCATCTTTAACCTGATTCAATTCATCAACCCTAACAACACAACATTAATCAACAAATTATAAGACCTAAAATTGAGAGTTAGTCTCACCCTTACCAGAATTTTGATGAACAAAGCTCTACAGTTCTTCTCCCTAGGCTATTCTCCATTGGTTCTTGGTTTTCTCCCTTTTTTCTGTTTCTCTCTGTTTCTACGTGAAACTGTTTTTCTGACTTTCTCCTTTCTCTAACTCCCTATTAATTCTAATTAATTCTCACTTATTCTAATTAACTCATATTAAAATATTAGTCAATTCATTTTAATCCCCCAAACTTTCCAATAATTATAATTACCATAAAAGCCTAAAACTGCCTTGAACAGATACTACGTTACAATGGTAACCGGAGATGAAATAATGGGAATAGTTCTGATAGTACCTTTGGTGGTTGCATTTCTGGTGAAACAGCTCCACCACAGTATTCCAATACATGTGATTTAATTGCTACAACATTTATCCCTTTCAACAACAGTTGAAAATTGTTGCCAGAACTGTGAAAAGCGTTGCCTAAAAGAATAGGGGACGATTTTCAAGCGTCTCTTATAGGAGCGTCGCCTATTGTCTTTGGCGACGTTTTTATGGCTCTTTAGAGCACACTTTTAATAAACGTCGCCTAATGTCAGGGAATAAGGGACGATTTTTCAGGAAGTCTAAGGGGACGATTTTCAATTGTTGCCACATCTGGGAACATTTGCAAAACGTTGCCTAAAGAGTATCTAAAATAAAAAAAATAAATCACTAGCTAGGCAACTTTTTTTCCATCAAAACGTAAAAAACTGCACTACATTTTTTTTTTAAAAATAAAAAGGTCAACCATGCCTTGCAAGGTGCTGATTAAACACAAATAAATTCATACTTAATCATCTATCTCAAAGTTGCTTAAACAATACATACAAATAAATGACTAAGATGAAGGAAAAAAAAGAGACACAATTCAACCATCACATATCAAATAACTCAATAAAAAGTTTCTAGAAGGTTTATAATGACAAACATAGCTCTTTATAACATAGTAAAAATGCATTTGAATACCAGATCTACACCTTTAAACAAGATTGTCAAAACACCATCAACACCACACTAAAAAAACCACTACATATCCCAAAGTAACACAAGCATATCACTTAAACCCTCCCATTTTGTCAATCACCAATCACTTGTTGATGCACATACAACTGGTTTCAGAAACTCATAATCTCCTATGCCCCAACTGAAATATTGTTGAACTATCCATGTTATGCAGAAAAATTTGCAGCCACTTGCCATACATGTCATCAGTTCCATCTTCCTTTTCATTCAGTCTCATAGCAGTTCCTAGCTCTAAAACAGCCTCTTCAAAAAAAAAAAAGTTCCTAGCTCTAAAATACACAACAAAAAAGCATAACATCATTATTGATCTCATAAAAACTCCACGATTAGTCGGATAAACTGCTACAAGTTTTGACAAAACATGAGCACATACCATTCCAAAAACAAAAAAGAATAGCATATGACAAATGCATAGTTAAAACAGAAATGGTTAAAATCACATCAAACGTTAAACAAAAATGTGGATCTCAATGCTGAAAAACAAACGCTGCAAGTTGAAACTTTGTGCCATGACCAGGACCTATCTTGCTGAAGCTATAGGGCACCCAAATCAGAAGCGAAAGCTGCAATCACTCGTCTAAATTTAGTTCTACAGCCACACAATCAGAATAGTATCAGTTTTTATTGTTTTTTAAAAAATAGCGTCCTACACAATACATATTTGACAAAAACTTCAATCAATCTAAAAGAATCATACCAAAGTTTGGTTACATGACACAAAAAAGAGAAGATAGAGAATACAAGCTCATCGAAAATCTTAATCACCTAATAATTTTTACGATAAATGAATTTAAGCCAACATTGGATAAAAAATAAGAAATTCATTCACCTTGCTTTTAGAACATCATTGAATTATTCATTATTGAACAATAAATCCATAGCACAAGCATAGGATGAAATATGCACGACATATATGTGGGTCACATCAATCCACTTAGGACAAAAATTCTTTTAAATAAAGAAGTTTCTTATTA
Source organism: Medicago arabica (assembly GCA_946800305.1). Taxonomy (NCBI): domain Eukaryota; kingdom Viridiplantae; phylum Streptophyta; class Magnoliopsida; order Fabales; family Fabaceae; genus Medicago; species Medicago arabica. Next base: position 21,283,000 of record OX326971.1, on the reverse strand, counting down.
TGGAGGATACTTATAAAGATTTACTTCCTTTCCTTCTATATATAGCATGTCATTTCAAATAAGAAACTTACCTTCCATGTATAGTACCCTGAGTTGTAACAAAGAAATAAAGTTTACATACAGTACAGTACCATGTAAAAAGTAGGATTCGTGACGATTTTTTTTGGTTATGCTTGTTAGGAAGAAAGTATCACTTGGGAAGGAACATACAATTGAAAGAGTCACACTAACTAAATGGTATTTAATTAACAGGAATTGAAGAGTAATGTAAGAAACTTACCTCTTTAAGATGGACTACTCCCATGTTTCATTTGCTAAGTTCATATTACAAAATAAAGTGTAATGTCCTTGCCAGATTAAATAGAAATGTTAAAAGAATTCCACATTAAAAGGTCTTTGTAGCATGTAATAAACACAACTTAGTGGCAGCCTAGTCCAAACTTTCTTTCCAATCAAAGTACTCATAAGAGGTAGCTTTAGCAAGGTCAATTGTTACCCACACAATAATAATAAGTTAGTCCAATCCGAAATTTTACACTCCCATGAAAAACAATCTTAAGCTATAATAACAATAATAACAAAAATGGAGATTAGATGAAACTTCTGTGAAAAGTGGATCAAATTATAACTATCATATAGATTGTAAATTCTAAATTTCTAACTTGACTATGGAAATAGAAACAATAGTGAAAATAAAAAGACATCTACAAACACAACACCCGTAATTAGACTTATTAGATATGAACATTACCTACTATTTACTAAACTCATATGAGAAAACTCATCATGACAATGAAGCAGCACCCATATTGGCACTCTTCTTAGATATCTCAAGTCATAACATAAAAACTAAAATAAATACATCTATGGAACAAAATTGGCTCAAAAATAACAAGATATTACACAAAAATATCCTTGTCTTATTTTCTCAGTGATAAACATCAATGATATATATATATATATATATATATATATAGCCAAACACAAATATAGCAGCACAAAACCTAGGCAATCAATAACCCATAAATAAATAAACAAATGAAAACAACAAATTATGATTAAAGGTGATAAATTGATGTTTCAGATGAGCAATTAGTGATAACATAGGATTCAAATAATGGTTTAAATAAATAAAAAAAAACCATGATTTCAGAGAAAAGTTATACCCTCGCAAGGAAATACGAGATAGGCAAAGAGAACCAAACCCAATCTCGGATGAAAAATCTATGACAGAGAAGACAGACTCGTTATTTTTCTTGATTATGGTGAAGGCGACGACGAAATCCAACCACAGTGGATTTGGTGACGGCGGTGGATCTGAGTAGGAGCGAGCAGTGTAATAAAGCGTGAGTGTAGCGGTGTGTGTTACCGGAGTAGATTCACACTATCATGGATTTGAATTTCGTGACGGTGGAGGAACGGAGTCAGATCTGACGGAGGTGGACAATGTGTGAATGGGGAAAGAGAAAAGCTCTCGAACAAAACCAAGTTTGGCCAAGGCAGTGAGAATTAAAACTATAAAATATTTTCACGATAGTTGTAACATATTAAATAAACTATAAAATATTTCCACGATAGTTGTAACATATTAAATCTTCCCTTTTTTTTTTTATAGAAGTAAAATTTTTAGAGGGCTGAAATATCAAATTTTAGGAGAGCGTAAAATCTTAAACACCAAAAATATATTTTTTAATCAAAACCTTTTTTTTTTAGGGGAAAATCATTTTTAAAATGAGAGTAAAAATATATTTTATGACAAAAAAAAAGAGTACAAATATTTTTTGAAAGAAGAGTAAAAATCTTAATCAACAAAAAATATAAAAAAAATCTTAATCACCAAAAAAATATATTATCACTATAAATAACCAGCGAAAAAGATAGGCACATTTAGTACACTAACGTTTGAAAATTATGAACGTTTTTTTAGGGAACGATGTTTTTCTTTTATAAATAAATTTATGATATTATCTTTCTTTGAAAACAAATAATTGTCAATTTTAAGATAACAAGAAACGAAAACAAATTTTGCTTCAGATGACAAAAACAAATTTTGTTTGAAAAAAAAAAAGTTAAATATGTATTTTGTCTCTATGAATATGTCAACTTTTCGTTACACTTTAAAGGATAAAGGAAAAAATATTGGACACACACATATATATATATATATATATTCATATCGTTTGTTACACTTTTATTTTAATATTTGAATTTATTATCTATTGGTTATCTCTGTTATTTGTATTAAAAGTGGAGGGTAATTTTAGAAAGAGAAAAAACTAGCTCAAAAGAACCAAAATATGTTATTTATTTTCTTTCTATATAGTGTAGATAATTACTAGTTTACAGCAACAACAAAAAATTACTTCTACTATTTTTTTTTTTTGAGAGACTACTATAGTTACTATTATAATATTTATTTAGATGATAAAATATTATGTTATTACTAAAAATAATGTGACGTTTGAGAATTGTTCCCGAAGATAGTTAAGGGGACATTTACTGATTGTTGCAAAGAGAAAATCATAGTTACAATTAAAAAATGCCCCCTATTGTATTTTAGGGGACACTTTTATGATGCTGCGAAAATGTTAAAAGGCAAAGGCCAGAAAGCGTCCCTTAAGCTACTTTTAGGCAACATTTTTCACATGTTGCTTAAAAAAGTGTTGCCAAAGACAATAAATGGTGTAGTGACTTGTATTGATCCTTTCATCTTGGTCTACAGCTCTATGATCCATCCATACTATCGCATTTCTTCTTGAATCACCACTACGAGAAACCGAAACAGGTGAGCTGTCAGAATCCACCGCAACTAATTCATAAACAACCGGTAACAGTTACTTTACATAAAATTAAATCTTCCATGAATAAGTACATCAATTTCAAAAAAAAAAATGCATGATAAGTTATCTTATTTAGAAAAACAAGAGATTGCAAATCAGTAACTAGCCCTAAAAAATCTAGTAAATTAATCAATTTGTGTATATATTATAGTTTATTTTTGTGGCACACACGAGCTTTTGTTTTTTGGCTTCGTCATTGATGTTCTCGATCAATGATATAGAATATAGTTTCCTTAGTACTTTCGTGCACTAGAGAAAATGACTTAAAAATAATTTCAGTATAACGTTTACACTACACATAACATAACCCTGCTTCATTGTGAGACAAAGACACTACTAGAAATTCCTTCTTTAATGACCGAAAATTTGTATGCTAAAGTGTCGTAATCGGTCACTAAATTGTTTAGCGACCGATTCATATGCAACATAAAACATTTGGCAAACTGTTAGTCACTAAGCAATTGTGACTGATTTAGCAACCAAATTGGAGAAACAATTGACATATATTCAGCGTCCGATTTATCGATCAATTTTAGAGATCGATTAACTGACTGACCAAATCAAATTACAAAAATAAAACAATCACTAATTCGGTATCAACCAAGTGTTTTCAAAACTAAAAAAAATAAGCAAATAATTTTTACAAATGAAAATATATACATAAACATCATACAGAGGAAAATACATTATACATTCATACTTTCATAACATTATTATGTAAATTTTATATAGGTTAAAGATGAGCCTAGACTAAGCTTACACATCAAGGTTCATGTCCTGATTAAAGAGTGTATGTCTTCACGCCCTTCCACCCTCACATATTCAGACTTAGCAAGCCCTCACATTGCTGAAAGGTTTCACCTCCAAATTGTGACATAAATCAATTCCGTTAAAGAAGATGGTGTTTACATAGCAAGCATGTTCTAAACTGGTTTCCCACAAAATAGAAATTGATGAAAAGAAGTATTATTATGGAAGCCTCATTATGCATAGGAGGCGTAATAATTTTCGAACTCTAAATTGCTATGACCTCTTTCTCCGACAAACTTAGGAGGCGTAACAATTTTCGAACTCTAAATTACTATGACCTCTTTCTCTGTCAAACTTATTATGAAAGGGAGGGTTAACACCAAACAATTTCTCCTAAAAAAGGGAGGGTTAATGCCAGACAAAATAATAACCTAAACTTGAACATTCTCCAAATGTACACATTAAACGAAACAATGTTGGAAATTTGTGATAGGATCCATGATGATAATAAAATAATGACTAAATTAATTTATTTCATAAGGAGTCTCTTAGGTATATTATATTAGTTAGTTTCAAGATGGTTGTAGTGATGAACCTTTGTGATTACCCTACTTTCAAATAGTTATTTCATAAGGAGTAATTTGTATTCTTGTTATGGAATTGCAATGGTGTTTAAATTCAAAATATGCAATGTTATATCTTGTATAAGAAAACTGAGACTTTTTATTTTATTTCCAGAGGAAGAAAACTGAATCTTAATCAGTAAATAAATAGTAAATTTATATAATAACTAAGTTTTATTTATATTTATATTCAAAATGAAAAATATCAAGAGTTTCAACTGCCAAAACTAACGACCTAAACTTGAAAAGACCACATAAAAAAAACTTAAATAACTATAATACCTAAACTAGACTATATTACACTACTTGATAACTGGGTTTCTATGTCCCAAATTTATAACCTAAAAAACTACCTAAACACCACAAACTGCCTCCACTGCAAACCTCTTGACTATATCTCCACATTTAGTTGCTCCAAATGTTTTTTCTGAAACATCAATTGAGCATGATTCCTTGCCAACACATGCCTATATAAAACCCAAAAAACAAAGTTAATTAATCATCATTATATACTATTATATAACAGTTTTAACCGCCTAAGTATCACGATTTTGCGATTAAGCCTATATGCTAAGAAGACTTAGGGGACCAAAATCACAAGATCGTGTACTTAAAAAGCCAAAACTACTATTAAACCTATATAAAATTATCTTGAAAAAACAAGTAACAAAATTAAGTGAAAATTACCTTCTTTACAAGAGACAAAGCTTCATTGTTACTTTCACAACTACCCTTAGTGAATGATCCACATGTACCTTGTGGATTTCCAAAACTTGCAAACTTTATATCCGAAATGGACCGACCATTGCATGATAATTCCAAAGTTTTATTTTCATAAGCATTTGCACAAACACTTCCAACAATAACTGTTTGGAAATTTATTTGTGAAGGGTTACCACCAATTTCCTCAAACAAAACCAATGTGTTCACACCATCTTCAATGAAGTCACGAGGGACATGGTACCTAAATTATTCAAAGTAACATATATATTTTAATTGTCACACATTTGATATTTATTATAATCTTAAATTAAAATAGTATGTTAACTAACCATCTTTGTGAGGGTTTGCCACAATTGCTAACACATTTTGTATCAGTATATTCTCCACGGTAATCACAAGGATCATCACTACAACCTTCTTCATCTGCATTATAACTAGGCCAGTATCGACCAAGAGAGTGACCATTCACCCAAGCATAACCTTTTCCCATACCTTGTAAATCAACAACTATAGGGTCTGATTCTAGTGGAGCTTTGAAAGTGGTCTAACAATTATAAAAAAAAAAAAAAAAAAAAAACTAATTAGTAAATTGAAGATGGATAATAGTAAAAATATATAAAACCTAGATGTTGTTTATTATAACATAACACATGGATTGAAAATAAATAAATTTTATTAATATGCGGCAACAATGTACAATTGGTTTACAGATACATCTAATGATGTTTTTCCATTTAAATTTATAAATATGAAAACACATTATTAGATGCATATGTAAAATAACTTTACACTTTCAATGTATGCAATCTCATGTGTAAATTTTAAAAATAAAACAGTAAATAGTACAACACAAAAAGAACTTATCTAAAAACTTGTCCATATATTAATATAAGTATACAACAATAGAAGAAAAATAAATTCATTTACCTTGTACCAAGTTAACATCTTGTTGATAGGTAGTTGATTAGATTCCCATTTGGAAGAAGAAGCAAAGAAGGAATCTTGACTAAAAAATTTGTTATCCCATCCATGCAACCCAACTTTGTATGACCAATTGTGTGCTGAGAGATCTTTGATGATTGTCTCATCACCTTTTGTACCAATCAATTCAATAGGGCTAACAAGACCATCTTCCCATTTATCAAATTCTTTTCCATAATTCTATTATCCACAAAATACAACACATATTAGCAAATAAGTCCTTTTATATAATTAACTAATAATTTAGTTATGGTGCACAATTATGCAATGTGATACCTGAAGTCCAACAGTGACACTAAGAAGACTGATATCATTCCTACCACGCTTCAACTTAATGTTAGTCTCAAATTGATCATTGTGAATTCCATATGTAGCCCAATGAGAACCTATTTATAAACCATATAGAAATCATTTATATCATTAAATGAATACTTTCATAATGTTATAATGTTAACATAATGTGAATAAACCATGAGTGTCATTTAAATAGAATTTGTCACATTACCAATATGTTGTCCATTGACAAATGCATGAATTACATGGCCAGTGCCATTAATCCTTAGAATTGTATTATTTGTCCAAACTGGATCCTTTTGATTAATATCAAGTCTATCATTAAAAAAAGAAAGAAAAAAAAAATATATTAGTGATTGAGATTTATTTGAATATAGAGATGAAAAATAAAATTGATAGGGTGTGATTAATTACCTTGTCATATACCAAAGATAGTCACTAGAATCATTAGCAGCTATTTTTTGATCAACAATTGCATTTTTAGAGACACTTGATTTCCCAATTAGAGAATTATGAACATTCTCTGCTCTCCAAACCCACTTCAAAGCCTCTGGTTCATCTTCAGCTTTATTTTCTCTCTTTACCATGATGGAGGTTTGAACATTAACCTAATTATTAAAATAAATAGTCAACATCAATTAATAACAAAACTATATACAAAAATAATTGTGTTGATCTTTATGAAAAAACATGTCATTGGCTTGCGGTGATTCTCCACATTCATGTGGTCGGGACATTAGTTATTGATAGATCAAGATTCAAACGGTCCAAATTTCAGGTCATTTTTTTTTTACGACCAATCTTGATCGACAAACACTGATGTCCCGAATGCGTGATTTTCTTATTGGATGGATTCTGAATTTTATAAAAATGGTGAAAAAGTTACCTTGGCAGTGTTATACTCTTCAGTTTGACAGTCAGGAAGAATACTAACAGACCATGCAGGAACATTATATGTATTTCCTTTAAATGTTACTGTGGCATCAGTGGTAGTGTTGGTATTGGTCAAGAAGCAACTTGATGAGCCATTTGTTGCATAAACAGTAGCCTACAAATTGAAAGTATAAGATACACATCATTAATGTTTTTAACCTAAGTGATAACATATAATACAATTATGCAAATAGTATTTTGTTTTCCATTTATTTTACCTTCACATAGTTTCCTAAATCAATTTTAGATACGTTTCCATTGGTAAGACTATTCTCCATTGACTTCAAAACCAAGTGAAGTTCTTTAAGGTGACCCCATTTTGGTTGTGCAATGTTTCCTACAAAAATTTTAAACAAATATTTACTTCATGAAAAGAAAAAAGAGAAAAAAAAAAGTACATTCTAAGATGAAAATAAATTGATTTAGGTTACCATATTCATCAAGAGGAGCATCATAATCATATGAAGTGGTAATGTATGGACCACCAGCTGTTCTTCCAAAATTAGTTCCACCATGATACTAAAAATAAAATGTGCATGTACAAAAAACGTTATTATCAATATTATTATTTACAAAAAAGTCCACATAGATTAATAATTTTGACTCTAAATTGTTTACCATATAGTAGTTTTGGAATGTGCCTCCAGTTTCAAAAAACCTTGCCACAGAATAGGCAATATCTTCTGCAGTTCTATGTGGATCTTTGCCACCCCAATTTTTGAACCTTTAAAGAAAAATAGGAATTTAATTACAAATTGAATTTATCAAATAAATGAGATATCAATTTGTTTTCCAAAAAAAAATTAATCAGGTTTGGAATTGAAGCTTACCAGCCAACCCAATTTTCTGTAAACATCTTGGGGCTGTTTGGGTTATTGGGTTCAAAGTCATGACAATACCATCCATTGCAAGTGTTGATCTTACATAAGAGAATTTAATAAGAAAAATATTGTTAGTTTCAACTTTCAATATAGAGAGAAAAGATTTATTCAACAAAAATAAATATAGAGAAAAGAAAACAATAAAGTACTAATAGTTCTTAATCACTTTTAAATTAAGCTAGTTTTTCTTCTAATCCCTATTTAAAATGAAGCAAACATTATTATTTGATAAATAAATTTAAAATAAATTCTCCTAAAAAAATTAGAATAAAATAAATCTAGATAGAAACAATATATTTTTTTTTTAAAATCTAACAAAATTAAAATGTAAAGTATGAATTTACCATTGGCTGAGGAGCATCAGGTTGTTGGCACATGATCCATGGGACTCCAATGTTGAATGACTCAGCCATGTTGGCACACCAATTTATATAAGCTTTGCCACCATCCCCATAAGCTGACATAACATTCCCATATTCATTCTCAATCTGTTTAATATGAATCATTAATCATCAATTAGTATATTAATACACAAAGTGGAGATAAAATAAATATTTTTTTAATTAAATAATTTTAATAAACCAATTACCTGAGATAGAATTATAGGACCACCTTGAGAAGCAAAAAGTTTCTCTTTTCGTACCATATCCACAATCAAAGTAGTGAAATTTTGCATTTCATTCTATAAAGCAAGCCAAAATCAATGAAAATTAAGAATTAATAATTCACTAAAAGTACTATATAAAAAAAATATTCTTAAAAAAAAAGTATCACAGACATTCAATTAAAACTAAGAAATAATAATTCACTAAAAAGTACTATACAAAAAAATATCCTTAAAAAAATCAATACTCAATCAAAATTAAGAAATAATAATTGCCAATTCTTTACCATAAAGACTTTATTTGCCGTCCGAATCTCGACACCAGGAAGATTGTAAACCCACACAGGGATCCCTCTGAAATTAAACAATTTCAAAATTTTATAATCATAATGAAACATATGATATTAATTTAGGTAAAAAAAAGAAGAAGTTAAAAGTGCCATATTTAAATTAGGTTTACCCATAATTCCATTCAGCACAAACATAGGGGCCAATACGAAGCACAGCATAAAGTCCTTCATCTTGAATAGTTTTGAGAAATCTAATGAGATCGTTATTGCCACTAAAATCATACTCACGACGAATTGGTTCATGTGCATTCCAAAACACATATGTTTCAATTGCATCCAATCCACCTTCTTTAGCTTTCTTAATCAAATCAGGCCACATCTAATATCAAACCAATAAAAGACACAGTTAGCATATAATTAATAACATGTATTTAGGTAAAAAAGAATAATAATATTAGTAAAGAATGATATTAATTACTTACTTGAGGTGTGCTTCTAGGATAATGGATTGATCCAGAAATAAGAACCCTTCTTTTGCCATCGATTTTGATGGCTCTTCCATCATGAGAAACTTCAACAGCATAAGTTCCATATAGGGTTAAGAAAATAAAGCAAAGTAATAAAGGAAAGTAGGCAAAACATCTTAGAGAAGCCATTTTCGTTTGTGATTTCTTTTGTTTTGGTGTGTTTCAGAATGAAGCAGTGGTGACCTTATATAGCATGGTAAATTTCATATTTGTATTCACTTATCAATTATACTTTATGTTTATCGAATCACAACTAATAACTAATTAAGTTTATCCCTTAAAAAAAACAAATTAAGAGTCTATCCTTTTTAATTTGTTAAAAAAAGAAAACAAACTAAAAGTCCTATCCCTCCTCTAATAGAAAAAACTAAGAATCTTCCTCCTTTACAAAAATAACAGTCCTTGTTAAAACCCGATCTCCTAAATTTTATCTATACCGTGTATAAAGAAAATTTCCCTTTCAACTCTTTTGTGCTAGTTTTTTTTTTTGAACGATGCACTAGTTTTTTTTTTCTAATATCCTCAATTTTCAATACAAGCACATGTAACAAATAGATAAGAACAAATTTAAATATTTAAAAAAATGTAACAAATTCGATATGAACATATAACTCGATATTTTTTTTCCTTTATCACTTAAAAAGTGTAACAAACTAAATAAATATATTTATACTTACTTTTTCTTTATCTCAATTATACCCATAAACAACTTTTTCTATAATAAAGATTGTTATTGGTGTAATTAAAAAAAGAATTCAGATTATATTATTTTTTTGTTATATTGTTGGTGTATTGGAATAGATAATCAACTTTAGTTTGTTTTGTTATAAGTTGAAAACAATAAACGTTTACAAGACTTTTGACCCGTGCATGCACGGGTCCTATCGACCATAATAGAAATCAATAAATGATCTTTGACCCGTGAGATACACATGCATCTATCAATAAACACAAATTAGATTATTAGAGATCAAATATCGCAATCAAATTCGTCTCAATATGTTCTTAATGTCTTTTGATACAGAAAACATAATCTATTAAAAACTATTTATTTATTTAATCACAATATAAGTATTGGAACAATTATTCTCTTTTTTTCTTTATAATTAAAAAAAACACTCTCTTCTTTTTTAGTTATAAAGAAAAAAGAATGTCCTTATTTAGTAATTTTATTAAGTCTATAACAACTTAACCTAATAATTTTCCTCTAAAATGCTGCATTAGGTTAGCAGCAATTTGACCTAACAAATTTTCTCTAAAATGCAGTGCACCAATCTAACCTACCAAATTTCCTCTAAAATGCAGCAATCTCTAATATTTCTCCTCACTAATGAGTTTTTCATTCCTATCATGCTGTGTCATCGTTTGTATATATCTATTGTTTCTCTAGACTTTTTTTTGACAAGTTGTTGTACACTTATTTAATATGTTTACAAACATAATATCCTAATTTCCATGCAAACTCGGCTACCCTGATTTTCATGCAAATTCGGCTATATATAGCAAACCCTAAACCGTGTTTCTCTCAACAAAAAAAAACCTAAGTCGTGGTAAATTACACAGACAGCAGAAGAATCATATATTTTGATATTTTGATTTTTGAAAATGAAAGGATATGACCTTACAACCTTCCTCTCATACCAACTCTTAATTGGTATTTTAATTTAACATGCATTTTGTAACGTTCTATTTCTATTAAAGCGATAAAACACGTGAAAATAATAATTATTCAAGAAAAGCAATTGAAAAAGAAAAGAAATTGATTAGTCAGATCATCTCAGCTTAGCAAAAATAAAAATGCAGGAAATTAAAATAATGGGTTTCCTCCCATTCTGCGCTTGTTTAATGTCTGAGTCCTGACGGTTAATAGGTTGCCTCCTATTCAACGCTTCTTTTGAGCCATTAACTTGCCGAAATAGGTTGCTCCTATTCAGCGTGTGTTTAGCGTCCCGAGCCTGCCAGATATGTCTAAGTGTTAAACTCAAACCCTTGTGCCTTTGAACCTCTGAGGAGCAGGTTCCTCTTCTTCTACTTGATCTGTCACCATCTTGATTTCACTCGGATCAACATATGTATACCAAATGACTTTATCCCATATAACAATTTCTTTGCTTTCTTTGATCTTTTTAATTGTGAATGGTCTGTCCCAACCTTTCCTTGCTTGTAAATTCAAAAAGTATCCATAGAACTCCTCAGGATGCCTTAGCAAAATACGATCTATGACTTTAAAGTCTCCATAAGGAGTCTTCTTCCAGGAGCCCTCAGTAACTCCTTCCCTGATATCAGCGCTTCTTGTGTTAGCTGCGCCATATTTTTCTTGATTTGTACGTGGTTGTTTTATGTCTTCGTGAGAATTACAAGGATCGATGTCATGCACTACATGACATTCAGTACCTGCATCTCTCCTTATGTTATCCTGCAAAATATGATATATCAAGTATTTAACTCTTGACCTCAGCCCAATCTCCTAGTATTCTAAGTTGATTTGAGCTTTTGCAATGGCAAGAAAAGGTCTGCCCAAAGTCACCGGACAATCAGGTTTGTCCATTACTACTATGTCCGCCAAGAAACTGAAGTCTTCTACTGCAACCTGCACATTAAACGCCATTCCTTCTAGTTCTTGTTCATTTCCATCAGCTACCCTGACTAGCTTTTCAGCTGGTACCATTTCAAGTCCTTTGATCTTTCTGAATGTTGCAAGTGACATCAAGTTGATTTTGGCCCCTAAATCACATAAAGTGTCCCCCAAAAACACACCATTAATCGAGATTGGAATGTTGAAGCTTCCTGGATCTTTAATCTTGATGCGAGTATATGCTTTAGTGTTGGTATGGTAATCTTCTGTGAATGATACCCATTATGATGTTGTAGGATGTTTCTTAAGTTTCACAAGGTATTGTAACTTTTGCATGCAACAAGGATTTTGTTTCAGCATTTCTTATGTCGACATTTCCACCTTTAACCTCATAAGCTTTGCAAGAATCGCTCAAAACTTCCTTTGTGACCTTGATCTACTTGTGTTGTGGAATGTGCTTTTCTTTGGAGAGCGTCAGTACCTTCCTCTTCAAAGGCTTCAGTACACTTGACTTCGAAGGCTTCAGTACCTTCGTCTTCACTTGGGTCTTCTTCGGCTTCGTCCATGTTCATGGTTAAAGTCTTCCCAAGGCCAAATCGAGTGTTGTTTGTTGTGATAGGTTGGTTTACTTTCTATTCTGATTCTTGTGAGTAGTTTGGTAATGCATACTCATAGTAGCAATTGATGTAATGGTAACTTGGTTCTCTCTCCAGCTCATGCTCCTCAGGTCTAGGATGATATTGAGGTGTCTTCGGCTCAGGACTCCCAGGATATTCGCCTACTTGAGAAAAATTGTTCTCCATTGACATCTTTGATAGTGTAACATCTAAGAAGATGTTTGATACTAAAGACTGAGATAAATTCAAATGAAATATAAATGCAATGAATCTGATAAAAGTTGAATCCTTTTCGGACCTTTAATACAACAACTTCATAAAATATAATCAAATCATACGATGAAAAAACAAACATTCTAGTCTATGACTCTAATTGTTATCCGGTGACAAAGAAGCTCTACATTGAATTGCTGACGAGTAGTCCGGACATACTTTTCAACTTTTCAATGTTAAGATAAACCTGAAAACATCACCCAACATAGTGAGCAAAAAGACTCAGTAACATAGAATATAAAAATGTATTTTGATGTTCTCAGCCACGTCTGGTGTACTAGACATGGAAAAAATCCTCTCATCAATACAAAGAAATCTCATATACCTACTAAACTTATATAAAGTAAGCGATGACCTCTATACATATGTGTCTTTATAATTAATTAAAATAAATGTAGTTGTTAATCACTTAAGCTGGACACTCAGGATTTGCCTTTCCACTAGATTTCCACCGTTTCCCAGGTTTACCCTGCAATGTCATTCTTTTTAACTAAGAACTCAGGATTTACCTTTCTACTCGATTTCCATCGTTTCCCAGATTTGCCCTGCAATATTATATCTAACTGAACACTCAGGATTTGCCTTTCTACTGGGGATCCATTGTTACCCAGTTTGCCCTACAGTGCTATAATTTAACTGAACACCCAGGATTTACCTTTCTACTGGGGATCCATTGTTACCCAATTTAACTCAGCTACGTCATAATGTTTTTATGCAGAAAAATAATTGTATTTGTTTCGCTCGCAACTGCAACATCGTATATAATTTATCTAATAACAAATAACTCTCCTCTTACACAACAAACATAAATTGTTTATCATGAGATACATAATAATAGTAATAATAATCTTAATGTCACTTCTAAATCTATCCAAAACAGAATTTGTCAAAGAAATCAATAGTTAGAACACTAATTTTCTAGCATTCAAACAACGATAGAGAAATAACATTCATAAATTATTTTCAACAACCTATGTACACCCTAGAGAGGTTTTAGCGTTTGGATTTAAGACTATGTTACCTTCAGAGATTTAAACCCAAAGTTGGACTTTGCCTTCTTCCCCAATTTGAAACCCTAGCCTCCATTCCAACAAAATCAATTCTTCATTATTCAATTCTTCTTATCAATGCTCATGGGTTCTTATACTATATGCATGCACTAGAAACAAAAGATTTGTAGGTTATGCTAAGAAGTGTTTAGTAAAGAAAAACTATAAGAAGTTTAAGGTTTACCTTACCTTGTTTAAGCTTAATTCTTCTCCTATTGTATATCTCTTGTGCTCTTTAGCCCTCTCTCACCTTCTTCTCATTCTTATTTCTCGTTCTCTCCCTCGGTCCCTCTCTTTCTCCTTTTCACGTTTTTTCATTCCTCACTCTCTCTCTTTTTTGTTTCTGATTTCTCCTAAAAACGTGTGGTGGTGAGGTAAGTGGAATTAGTTTATGGCTTTGGTTAGTGGATGGATTTCTCTAAAATTCCGTTGGACTTGGTTCACTCTAACATTCCAATTATTCTAATTTCTAACACTAACCCATAGTCGAAAACATACTTGATTCTCTCTACAATGTGAATGGTCATTCTTTGTATGATAATAATAAGTAATGATATTATTAATAACAATGATGATAATAACAATAATAATTATAACAATAATAATAATAATAATAATAATTTGGTCATGTAAATTGGGGATGTTACATCCTAAAAAAAATTTCCTCAAAATTTGCAAAACTTATATAGTGAACAAACAAGGATAGTCATTTTGTCTTACAAAACATACGAAAAACTAAAGATATACATATATAATGATCATGATCAAGAAACCATAAAACATCCCTAGAATACAAATGAAATCAATATAATAAACTACTCATCATAGTGTGGACCTTACATATTGTATCAATTTTAAGAGAAGGGTTAACTACTTCTTCAAGGACACTACACACCCACATTTGTTTATACACCTATCCTTCTTATTATTCTCCAACGTTTGAATTTAAACTATTCACATAAACCACAATGCGAAACTCATAACAATTTAGTTGACATACTTACATATAATGTCGGCTGCTACTTAGTATAGTTCAACATCGAGGAAAATAGAACAATGCAAGAAAAGAACACAAAACAACTTAATTAATATTACAAATTAAGTACATCGTTCACATTAAGTACATCGTTCTATGGTGCGATTAAATATGATGATGGTTAAACTTCAAATTCATATTACTAGATAGCTTCTACACGATTTATTGTCTAGTAATCACTAAGCTTCCGCTGCACCACTCCAATTATTATTTAGAAATTACACCTATAAACTAGAGGTAACACAATTTCATTAACCACTCTTCTAAGAAGTACTTCAAAATTTCAGGAAAAATAAACAAGTGAAAAACAAGCATAACAATTCAAGAATTTTAGGACTAATTAAGAATACAATGTATCTTCACCTAATCAAACATAATATCAATGTATCATACAAGAATACTACACTTGGGTGTCCTATTGATTTATTTCATACTCATTAATTTATAATAATATACACAAATGTCACTACGGTTTCAATCATTTTTGTTCACAACAAATGGATCTGCTCGTGTACATAGTGATCACAGATTATGAGATTATCAAGTTGTGACATTACATGTTAAAAGAAAAAGTGAGTAATAAGTTGACTTACATCTTCTATCTTCACTCTTTTGAAAATAATTTCACTCTTGCTCGAGACAATTTGTGTAAAATCGTACTTTGTGTTGTAAAATGATATACTAATAAAAGTCTCACATATAACATGATAAGGATGAAAGCTCAATTCAGACTAAGGTTAAGAAATGTAGGAGAATTTGGCAGAATTTATGGTATTAACTAGTAGGAAAATTGAGCAAGCACAAAATTATATACACCTATAACCGTAGATGTACTTAATTGAAATGAAAAGGATACATCATATTCTCAAATCTTTAATTCTACATAGTCAATTTTAGTTTAGATGCTACCTCTCTCCAATAATGTATGCAAAAATTATCGCATTCAAAGTATGAATTACGACTTCATATGTGCTAGTGAAGACAGAATTATACTTTTCATGTTAAAAGCAATTGTGCGAAAAGCTAGTATACATGTTATGCAATCATTACGCAAGCACATCAATAAATACACACATTTTAAACCGGTTTACTATGCCAATTTACAAATCACTTTCGCAAGGGGAAGGAATTTAAGTCACCAAGAAACTAAAACAAAAATATTTTCTGCACTTGGAATAGATTTCAGTTAGCGGAACAAGCCTAAATCAACTTAAAGTTTAAGTGTTTCATAACTGTCAATAAAATCTAAACAAAGAAACTCAGCACCGAAAAAATCACAACAACAGCCCTCTAGTAAACAGCCCCAAAAATAAACACTGGATGGCTATCTAAGTAAGCATTCCCGAGGATTCCAACACCACTCATAATACATATTTTCAACTTATTCATATTTCAACCAATACCACAGAATCCTAATTATGCTTCAAAAGATTTGAATGTTATTCCTAAATGTGGGTATAAATAACATACAATGAGAATTAAAACCCTTAATCAAGATTTAACTCTGCACAAGTTAGAAAATATGGTCTCCATAATATTATGAATCTTGAAAATTCCGTAACTGTTATCCGGATGCAATAAAACAACAAGTTTGTATTACTAGATAAACCTAGGACTCGATAAATATTATTAAATGCTAAATGTAATTCTAAATGCAATATTAAATGGCCGACTCTAAATAAATAATTAACCTAATTAAACTAGACTCGATCTATGTAGATATTATAACAGCCGATATTTTTACTACGACTCCTAAAATGCAATGCGAAATAATTAAAACCTAACTAAGACTCTAAAATAAAAAATAAAAATAAACGAATGGGGTTAGTTCCTAAAAACAAAAAGAAAATAAAAAAAATGGTTAGTACTAAATGGATACAGTAAACTAAATGCAAAACCGAAAAATAAACTATGGTAGTAATGACTAAAATAAATAAACTAAATGATAAACTATACTCTAAAAAATAAAATGACTCAACTAGGACTAAATATTTTTGGTATTTTTAAATTTTAAATTTTTTTGGTATTTTTGAATTTTTGTAAACAGAAAAATAAAATGCGGAAAAATAAATGATTGAAAATAAAGATAGATAAAATAAGTAATTTAAATTGCTTAGTCGAAAATATCAACAATCACCGGCAATGACGCCAAAAACTTGATGGTCGGATATGGCAAGTGTACAAAATCCATTACCAAGTAATAAGGTGATAAGTAGAGTATTGTATCCACATGGATTGTCGTTTCGTCCAAACAACTCGCGTTACTTATTTTTGTAAGTTTAACGATATAAAAAGATAAATGTTATAAAAAGGCTCGATTTTTATCTGTTTGCAACAAAGCAAGTTTACTTGTTTTGGTTGCATAATAGTAAGCAGCGGTTAGGATTCTTTGAAACTCCTCTGTGTATATTGTTGGATAAGTAATTACACTTTTATTTATCTTAGGTAGACTATACAAGTGATGAGGCCGTTGTGACGTTACTAACCTAATCGGTATATCCCTCCTATGGCTAACTGCACATGCTGATCGCACGGTGATCCTTACGTGCGGGGTCTTGCTAATTCAAAGGTAATGAAGGCAATGAAGGCCAAGGTTCCATTAGGTCAACCCATCTATGAATCTTAGGACACTCATAGAACACCCTCTCTACGCTCTTAGTAGTTCTACAAATGGGCAGCCCAAATCTACGTCTATCTTGCTAAGGGTTTCAAAATAATGGTTTGATAAAGGTTTATTCCCTGGAGACGCTTGTTTCCCTAATTACTAACCAGTTACATCCTAGGTACAGTAGAGTTACTACTCGGTCTTAGTAATGTCACCTCATAAGTACTTACTACTAGGGTCAACTCTATTTCGGTATTTTTCGCTAGTTAATAATCATTTACTTTCTAGACAGATAGTTACTAGTATAATGCTATTTTAGAACTCTAAGCTAAAAAGATTTAGTTACACATGGTAACTAAAAACAAATGACTAAAAATAAAAACATAACCTAGAAAGTCAAGGAGAAGATAGAAACTCCGAACGAGAAATTCTGAATGAGGAAGGCCGGTATTTATAATGGATACTTCTAACTAGGTTTGGGCTAATAACGCGGGCTAAATCCACAAAAACGAATAAAATAACGCTTGCACCCCTCACATTTGAGATGCTCGGAGCGCATATAGCATGCCCTAGGCGCATTTGTGATTATTTGTCTTTGTGTGTATTTTATTAGGGATTGGTGGATTTTTGACCTAGAAGGGTATTTTAGTCATTTTATACTCAGGGGTATTTTTGTCGTTTGGCGAGTGAGGGTAAACTAGTCATTTTATTAGGAAAGTTATTTTTTGGCATTTTAGTGAGAATGATTATTTTTACTAATTAGTTACTAGTGGGTTGGGGTAATTATTTAGAGACGATAATTATTCGGTATTTTGACGGTTTAAGTGAGTAGTATCTTTTGAGAATTAGGTTAAGCCTTCACTATTTCATTTCACAAAAACATAAGAGGTAGAGAGAGAAAGTGGATCAAGAGGATAAAAGAGGAATTTTTTTTTGAAGAAATCAAAATGATAAATGAGGAAGTTAGAGAGAGATCTTGGGGTTTGAAGAACTAGGAGCTAAAGTGAAGCCAAAGTTAGGATTCTTGAAGACTAGAGGTAAGGGGGATGGTTTCCTTTTCATAACTAAGCTATAATCTCCTATTTTCAATTATGGGTTTAAGTGCTTTTATGTTAATTGTAACTTTTGTGATTTTGAATGATGAAATCCGTGCTCCTAATTCAAGTGAATTTGTGGGTATGATAAATTTCATGAAATTGTTGTGTTATGTGCTTAAACTTCATAGTTGATATTGTTGTTAAGTGATTTTGATGATTTTTGCTTATTTGAGTGTAAATCATGAATTGATGAGTGATTAATGTTGGAACATGTTTACATTTACTTCATAAACGTTTATACACATTTGTATGTCGATGAGTTTTGAATTAGGGTGGTCGTTTGTGAAGTTTATTTGAAAAATGAGAAATTTGTGGGTTTTGGTGAAAAATGAACATAATGATGATTTTGATGAGAAATGTTGTTATGATTCCATGTTTGTTGTTGTTTTGATTGCCTTTTGATGTATATAAATTAGTAAACAAGTTTTGGAACAAATTTGGGTCAAAGGGGATCAACATGGGGATTTTTGGATGAATTTTGAGTGTTTTCCCGAGAGAAAACCAAAATATGGGTTCTCTGCTACTGTCAAACTCGCCTAGCGAGTGGCAGCTCGCCATGACGAGTTTCTCAGTGGCAGCAACCCTAGATTTTCGCGTTCCAAGCCTTTTGGGTCGTTTTCGGACACCCCTATGTGTTTCTTTTGATGTGTTTAACTACTGTTTTGCTTTATAAGCATGGGATAACCTCTTTCACTTGGATTGAAATTGATTTTGTGAATGAAATTGAAAACCTTTAGAAAATTTTCAAGAACGCATGATTTTTCGAAACTCGTTTTTCTCAAAGGAAAAGGGTAGGGTTAGGGGTATTTACTATATAACCTTGATTTATAAAAATGTTTTGAATTATATTCATGAGCTTTACCATGGTTTTGCTTTGAAAATTGAAATTATTTACGAAAGTGGTAAAACGATACGAACTTAGTAAAATTTTGGAATTAATCGGAATTGGCCTATGATGCTTATATGCATATGCTACTGTGATCATATGTGAGTAGTGTATAAGTTTTGTTGAGGTTTTTGATCGTGTTTAACTTGTTTTGTTGGATTACTTAGAAAATGTAAAAGTGATGAGAATAAACAAACTTTGTTAAATTGTGGTTTCATGACCGGATAACTTACAATTGGATTTATGTTTATGACGATAAGATAGAATAAGAATGAAGCAATGATAGTTGGGTGATTAAAATTGATGAATGTTGTGATGTGGTTAGTTGTCCGTCTTTTATGAAAGATATGGTTTTTGAAACTTTGTGTTCTCTAAGTTGATTGTGGTTGATGATGATTACGACGATGATGATGATTTATGTTGATGAATTCTTACATGAAAATTGGCAACGACTGTAACACCTCATTTTAATTCTATTATTTTAAATGATGTTTGAATATTGGTTATATGATTTTGCATGACTTATTTGATATATATATATATATATATGATTTTATGCGAAAATATATGATTCATGTGTGATATAGATATATATATATTATGTGTTATTTTATTATATAGTTGTTTTATTATTTAAAATAAAATATGAGAAATAGAAATAAGTAGTAATAATATTTATTTAGAATTAAGGGGGATTAATTGTAATTATGTGGATTAAGTGGGAGTTAAGGGAAAGAAAAAGGGGGTTATGTTTTGGGAGTTAGTAAGGAAAGAGTCAGACAAACATTTTCACGTACATTAGAGAAAAGGAGAGTTTTTGAGAAAAAGAGGAGAAAAACCAAGAGGGCTAGAAGGAGAGCTAGGAAGGGATCAAATTGTTGTAGGCTTTCAATTGTTGCTGAATTAAGGTAAGGGTGGGATTCCTTTCACTAATGATCTATATAATTCTGAAAATTCATGAATTGTTGAGTTTTTGGTTTTAGGTTAAGAAAGTTATGATAATTGCTATAAGGTAAGGATTTGTGTTGGTTGATACATGTTTCTGTGTTGTTTGGATTGCTATGTTGTATATAGAATCTGTAAACATAATTGTAATTCAGTTCGGGTGATTAAAGGGGTCAAAGTTTGGGTTTTTGGGGTGAAACTAGGCTGAAATCGCACTTTTGAAAAGCTGTTTTTTTGACCTAATGCTGACAAAATCGTGGCACAATTTTGCAACCGTGGCACGATTTTGAAATGCCGAATGTTGGGTTTTCTGGTCATGAAAATCGTGGCACGTTTTCCAAAATCGTGGCACGATTTCTGTAAACTTTTTCTTCGATTGTTCACTATTTTTCACTTGTTTCTGTTTTGAATTAGCTTTTGGTGTAAACATGAAAGTTGTAGATAATTGAGTTAGCTTTCTAATGGCCTTGGTTTGACGTGTAAACTATTTTTAGATTTTGAGTTATGATGAAAATAGTCCAAGTGGGTATTCAGAAAATTTTAAGAAAACTTAGCATAACTAATTCCGAGTTAGTCCAAAACTTATGGTTAGTTTCCCAACTTCAAACTTAAGTATTTAGGAATTTAGTTGAAGTGTTTTATGAGTATTTGACTCATGTCTTATTGATCACACTTGCTTGTTGTTGAAGAATGTTTTGGTATGATATGAATGTAGTTGATTAATGTATATGTGTAGAATTGATGAATTATGTCGTAAGAGTTGTTGTGTCAGATTTTGACTAAGTTGTGGAGTGTGTCATAAATGATTAGGCACATATGTTGTTGAGTTGTATGTTGATATACACAAGTCGAGTCCATTTGCATACTCATACCTTGTTGAGGGCTCATGCCCTGGAGTGTTTTCACTCAACCGTTGAGGGCTTATGCCCTGGAGTGTTTATCACTCAACTGTTGGGGGCTTATGCCCTGGAATGTTATTTCATTCAAACTGTTGGGGGCTTATGCCCCGGAATGCTTAGCATTCAACGCGCGTAGAATGGTACCACATGCATGATGCATTTGTTGTTGTCGATGTCGCATTGTCGTAGTCGTTGTCGTCGGTCATGTCGTTGGTGTTCATTGCTGATAATGACATTGTTGTTGTTGTTGTTTGTTGTTGAAGATAATTACGTTGCTATTACATGTGTGTGTATTATTCACATTATATATGAACTGAATAATGTCTGTTGTAAGATGTTGTTGTTTCATTGATTTGATGGAGTATATATATTTATTATTGATCGTGTATCTCACCCCTTCTGCTGGAATTGCCGCCTTGTGGGCAAGTGCAGGTAACGAAGATTAGTAGGATGATTGGCTCTGTGTCTAGGGCTCTGATACATTTTAGGATGGGGGATCGTCGCGATGTTTTTCTTTCATTCCTTTATGTATCAAACTTCGATTATGTTGTTGGATTTTCATGTTGTTGAATAATGATGACTTTTGTTGGGCCTTTTGTGCCAAGATAATTTTGAAGTTGAATTATGTCTTTTTAAACGAAATTTTCCGCTGCAGTTTAATGAGACTTTCAATGTGGAATAATAAATAGTATAATTTCTATTTATGAGGTTTTGAAAAGTAGTGTAATACTCCGTTGTTGAATTACTCTGATGTAATTATATTTATTATTACGTCGTTGGGTGAACGGGGTGTTACAATTGGTATCAGAGCAGGTCGGTCCGTCCGGCCAAGTAGTAGAGTCGAGTCGAGCCTAGTAGAGTTGTGTGACAATTTTGTATTGTCCTTGTTGTCTTGATTTGTTATTGTTGTGTAGAATCTTTGAGGTTGATCTTGTATGTTTTCCGTAGACGGGTATGGATGTAATCCTTGGTAGGTTGGAATACAACCATGTCCATATAGATTGTTTTAGAAACACGGTGTACTTTTCCTCTGCTGAAGAAGAGAGTGGAGCAGAATTTTTATCTACTAAGCAGTTGAAGCAGATTGAGCGTGACGGAATTATGATGTTTTCCCTGTTAGCATATTTGTCAGTAGAGAATCAAGCAGTGATTGATAGCCTACCAGTCGTGAATGAATTCCCAGAAGTTTTTCCTGATGAGATTCCCGATGTGCCGCCAGAAAGAGAAGTTGAATTTTCAATCGATCTTGTTCCGGGTACGAAGCCTGTGTCGATGGCTCCTTACCGTATGTCAGCAGTTGAGTTGGCAGAGTTGAAGAAACAGTTGGAGGATCTACTTGATAAGAAGTTTGTAAGACCAAGTGTTTCACCTTGGGGAGCGCCGGTGTTGCTGGTTAAGAAGAAAGATGGTAGCATGAGGCTGTGTATAGATTACCGTCAGCTGAATAAAGTGACGATAAAGAATAGGTATCCACTTCCGAGAATTGATGACTTGATGGATCAGTTAGTGGGTGCTCGCGTGTTTAGTAAAATTGATTTGAGATCAGGTTACCATCAGATCAAGGTAAAGGATGAAGATATGCAGAAGACGGCGTTTAGGACGCGATATGGTCACTATGAGTATAAGGTGATGCCTTTCGGTGTTACTAATGCACCTGGTGTATTTATGGAGTATATGAACAGAATTTTCCATGACTTCCTGGATAGATTTGTTGTCGTTTTTATTGATGATATTCTGATTTATTCTAAGACTGAAGAAGAGCATGCAGAGCATTTGAAGATTGTTTTGCAAGTGTTGAAAGAAAAGAAGTTGTATGCCAAGTTATCCAAATGTGAGTTCTGGTTAAGTGAAGTAAGTTTTCTTGGCCACATTATTTCTGGTAGTGGTATTGCGGTTAACCCGTCGAAAGTTGAAGCGGTGTCGCAATGGGAGACTCCGAGGTCCGTTACAGAGATTAGAAGTTTTCTGGGTTTAGCAGGTTATTACCGCAGATTTATCGAAGGATTTTCGAAGTTGGCACTTCCTCTGACACAGTTGACCTGTAAGGGTAAAGCTTTTGTGTGGGATGCTAGGTGTGAGAATAGTTTCAATGAATTGAAGCAACGGTTGACGACTGCTCCGATTTTGATTTTACAGAAGCCAGTAGAACCTTTTGTTGTTTATTGTGATGCGTCCAAGTTGGGCTTAGGTGGTGTACTTATGCAAGATGGTAAGGTGGTAGCTTATGCTTCGAGACAGTTGGGAATCCATGAGAAGAACTATCCTACACATGATTTAGAGTTGGCTGCTGTAGTTTTTGTGTTAAAAATTTGGAGGCATTATTTGTACGGTTCCAGATTTGAGGTGTTCAGTGATCATAAGAGTTTGAAATATTTGTTTGATCAGAAAGAGTTGAATATGAGGCAGAGAAGATGGCTCGAGTTGTTGAAGGACTATGATTTTAGTTTGAATTACCATCCGGGTAAAGCCAATGTTGTTGCAGATGCCTTGAGCAGAAAGACGTTGCACATGTCTGCTATAATGATAAAAGAGTTCGAGTTACTTGAGCAATTTAGAGACTTGGGCTTAGTTTGCGAATTGGCACCTCAGAGCGTGCAGTTGGGTATGTTGAAGATCAATAATGAATTCTTGAATAGTATCAAGGAAGCGCAGGAAGTAGATGTTAAGTTTGTAGACTTGATGGTTGCTAGTAATGAAGCGGAAGGTAGTGATTTCCAGGTTGATGATAAAGGTGTGTTAAGATTCCGAGGCAGAATTTGTATTCCTGATAATGACGAGTTGAAAAAGATGATTTTGGAAGAAAGTCACAGGAGTAGCTTAAGTATTCATCCGGGAGCTACGAAGATGTACCACGACTTGAAGAAGATGTTCTGGTGGTCTGGATTGAAGCGAGATGTCGCGCAATTTGTTTATGCCTGTTTAACTTGTCAGAAATCTAAAGTTGAACATCAGAAGCCTGCAGGGTTGTTGACACCGTTAGATGTGCCAGAATGGAAGTGGGATAGCATATCCATGGATTTTGTAACGAGCTTACCGAATACTCCGAAGGGGCATGATGCCATTTGGGTGGTTGTTGACAGGTTAACAAAGTCAGCACATTTTATTCCGATCAATATTAGTTATCCGGTAGCTCAGTTGGCGGAGATTTACATTCATAATATTGTGAAGTTGCATGGTGTTCCGTCAAGCATTGTGTCGGATAGAGATCTGAGGTTCACTTAGAGGTTTTGGAAGAGCTTGCAAGAGGCTTTGGGTTCAAGGTTGAAATTGAGTTCGGCTTACCATCCGCAAACAGATGGTCAGTCGGAGAGAACGATTCAGTCGTTAGAGGATTTGTTGAGAGTGTGTGTAGTTGAACAAGGTGGAGCTTGGGATAGTCATCTACCGTTAATAGAGTTCACGTACAACAACAGTTACCATTCGAGTATTGGTATGGCACCATTCGAAGCTTTGTATGGTCGGAGGTGCAGAACCCCTTTATGTTGGTTTGAGACTGGTGAAAGTGTGGTGTTATGATCAGAGATTGTTCAGTAGACTACAGAGAAGGTCAAGTTGATAAGAGATACCTCTAGTGAGGGTTGTTTGGGGAGGAGTAGCTGGTGAAAGTCTAACTTGGGAGTTGGAGAGTAAGATGCAGGAGTCTTTTCCTGAGTTGTTTGCTTGAAGTAATATTTCGAGGACGAAATTCTATAAGTTGGGGAGAGTTGTAACACCTCATTTTAATTCTATTATTTTAAATGATGTTTGAATATTGGTTATATGATTTTGCATGACTTATTTGATATATATATATATATATATATATATATATATATATATATATATATGATTTTATGCGAAAATATATGATTCATGTGTGATATAGATATATATATATTATGTGTTATTTTATTATATAGTTGTTTTATTATTTAAAATAAAATATGAGAAATAGAAATAAGTAGTAATAATATTTATTTAGAATTAAGGGGGATTAATTGTAATTATGTGGATTAAGTGGGAGTTAAGGGAAAAAAAAAGGGGGTTATGTTTTGGGAGTTAGTAAGGAAAGAGTCAGACAAACATTTTCACGTACATTAGAGAAAAGGAGAGTTTTTGAGAAAAAGAGGAGAAAAACCAAGAGGGCTAGAAGGAGAGCTAGGAAGGGATCAAATTGTTGTAGGCTTTCAATTGTTGCTGAATTAAGGTAAGGGTGGGATTCCTTTCACTAATGATCTATATAATTCTGAAAATTCATGAATTGTTGAGTTTTTGGTTTTAGGTTAAGAAAGTTATGATAATTGCTATAAGGTAAGGATTTGTGTTGGTTGATACATGTTTCTGTGTTGTTTGGATTGCTATGTTGTATATAGAATCTGTAAACATAATTGTAATTCAGTTCGGGTGATTAAAGGGGTCAAAGTTTGGGTTTTTGGGGTGAAACTAGGCTGAAATCGCACTTTTGAAAAGCTGTTTTTTTGACCTAATGCTGACAAAATCGTGGCACGATTTTGCAACCGTGGCACGATTTTGAAATGCCGAATGTTGGGTTTTCTGGTCATGAAAATCGTGGCACGTTTTCCAAAATCGTGGCACGATTTCTGTAAACTTTTTCTTCGATTGTTCACTATTTTTCACTTGTTTCTGTTTTGAATTAGCTTTTGGTGTAAACATGAAAGTTGTAGATAATTGAGTTAGCTTTCTAATGGCCTTGGTTTGACGTGTAAACTATTTTTAGATTTTGAGTTATGATGAAAATAGTCCAAGTGGGTATTCAGAAAATTTTAAGAAAACTTAGCATAACTAATTCCGAGTTAGTCCAAAACTTATGGTTAGTTTCCCAACTTCAAACTTAAGTATTTAGGAATTTAGTTGAAGTGTTTTATGAGTATTTGACTCATGTCTTATTGATCACACTTGCTTGTTGTTGAATAATGTTTTGGTATGATATGAATGTAGTTGATTAATGTATATGTGTAGAATTGATGAATTATGTCGTAAGAGTTGTTGTGTCAGATTTTGACTAAGTTGTGGAGTGTGTCATAAATGATTAGGCACATATGTTGTTGAGTTGTATGTTGATATACACAAGTCGAGTCCATTTGCATACTCATACCTTGTTGAGGGCTCATGCCCTGGAGTGTTTTCACTCAACCGTTGAGGGCTTATGCCCTGGAGTGTTTATCACTCAACTGTTGGGGGCTTATGCCCTGGAATGTTATTTCATTCAAACTGTTGGGGGCTTATGCCCCGGAATGCTTAGCATTCAACGCGCGTAGAATGGTACCACATGCATGATGCATTTGTTGTTGTCGATGTCGCATTGTCGTAGTCGTTGTCGTCGGTCATGTCGTTGGTGTTCATTGCTGATAATGACATTGTTGTTGTTGTTGTTGTTGTTGTTTGTTGTTGAAGATAATTACGTTGCTATTACATGTGTGTATATTATTCACATTATATATGAACTGAATAATGTCTGTTGTAAGATGTTGTTGTTTCATTGATTTGATGGAGTATATATATTTATTATTGATCGTGTATCTCACCCCTTCTGCTGGAATTGCCGCCTTGTGGGCAAGTGCAGGTAACGAAGATTAGTAGGATGATTGGCTCTGTGTCTAGGGCTCTGATACATTTTAGGATGGGGGATCGTCGCGATGTTTTTCTTTCATTCCTTTATGTATCAAACTTCGATTATGTTGTTGGATTTTCATGTTGTTGAATAATGATGACTTTTGTTGGGCCTTTTGTGCCAAGATAATTTTGAAGTTGAATTATGTCTTTTTAAACGAAATTTTCCGCTGCAGTTTAATGAGACTTTCAATGTGGAATAATAAATAGTATAATTTCTATTTATGAGGTTTTGAAAAGTAGTGTAATACTCCGTTGTTGAATTACTCTGATGTAATTATATTTATTATTACGTCGTTGGGTGAACGGGGTGTTACAATTGGTATCAGAGCAGGTCGGTCCGTCCGGCCAAGTAGTAGAGTCGAGTCGAGCCTAGTAGAGTTGTGTGACAATTTTGTATTGTCCTTGTTGTCTTGATTTGTTATTGTTGTGTAGAATCTTTGAGGTTGATCTTGTATGTTTTCCGTAGACGGGTATGGATGTAATCCTTGGTAGGTTGGAATACAACCATGTCCATATAGATTGTTTTAGAAACACGGTGTACTTTTCCTCTGCTGAAGAAGAGAGTGGAGCAGAATTTTTATCTACTAAGCAGTTGAAGCAGATTGAGCGTGACGGAATTATGATGTTTTCCCTGTTAGCATATTTGTCAGTAGAGAATCAAGCAGTGATTGATAGCCTACCAGTCGTGAATGAATTCCCAGAAGTTTTTCCTGATGAGATTCCCGATGTGCCGCCAGAAAGAGAAGTTGAATTTTCAATCGATCTTGTTCCGGGTACGAAGCCTGTGTCGATGGCTCCTTACCGTATGTCAGCAGTTGAGTTGGCAGAGTTGAAGAAACAGTTGGAGGATCTACTTGATAAGAAGTTTGTAAGACCAAGTGTTTCACCTTGGGGAGCGCCGGTGTTGCTGGTTAAGAAGAAAGATGGTAGCATGAGGCTGTGTATAGATTACCGTCAGCTGAATAAAGTGACGATAAAGAATAGGTATCCACTTCCGAGAATTGATGACTTGATGGATCAGTTAGTGGGTGCTCGCGTGTTTAGTAAAATTGATTTGAGATCAGGTTACCATCAGATCAAGGTAAAGGATGAAGATATGCAGAAGACGGCGTTTAGGACGCGATATGGTCACTATGAGTATAAGGTGATGCCTTTCGGTGTTACTAATGCACCTGGTGTATTTATGGAGTATATGAACAGAATTTTCCATGACTTCCTGGATAGATTTGTTGTCGTTTTTATTGATGATATTCTGATTTATTCTAAGACTGAAGAAGAGCATGCAGAGCATTTGAAGATTGTTTTGCAAGTGTTGAAAGAAAAGAAGTTGTATGCCAAGTTATCCAAATGTGAGTTCTGGTTAAGTGAAGTAAGTTTTCTTGGCCACATTATTTCTGGTAGTGGTATTGCGGTTAACCCGTCGAAAGTTGAAGCGGTGTCGCAATGGGAGACTCCGAGGTCCGTTACAGAGATTAGAAGTTTTCTGGGTTTAGCAGGTTATTACCGCAGATTTATCGAAGGATTTTCGAAGTTGGCACTTCCTCTGACACAGTTGACCTGTAAGGGTAAAGCTTTTGTGTGGGATGCTAGGTGTGAGAATAGTTTCAATGAATTGAAGCAACGGTTGACGACTGCTCCGATTTTGATTTTACAGAAGCCAGTAGAACCTTTTGTTGTTTATTGTGATGCGTCCAAGTTGGGCTTAGGTGGTGTACTTATGCAAGATGGTAAGGTGGTAGCTTATGCTTCGAGACAGTTGGGAATCCATGAGAAGAACTATCCTACACATGATTTAGAGTTGGCTGCTGTAGTTTTTGTGTTAAAAATTTGGAGGCATTATTTGTACGGTTCCAGATTTGAGGTGTTCAGTGATCATAAGAGTTTGAAATATTTGTTTGATCAGAAAGAGTTGAATATGAGGCAGAGAAGATGGCTCGAGTTGTTGAAGGACTATGATTTTAGTTTGAATTACCATCCGGGTAAAGCCAATGTTGTTGCAGATGCCTTGAGCAGAAAGACGTTGCACATGTCTGCTATAATGATAAAAGAGTTCGAGTTACTTGAGCAATTTAGAGACTTGGGCTTAGTTTGCGAATTGGCACCTCAGAGCGTGCAGTTGGGTATGTTGAAGATCAATAATGAATTCTTGAATAGTATCAAGGAAGCGCAGGAAGTAGATGTTAAGTTTGTAGACTTGATGGTTGCTAGTAATGAAGCGGAAGGTAGTGATTTCCAGGTTGATGATAAAGGTGTGTTAAGATTCCGAGGCAGAATTTGTATTCCTGATAATGACGAGTTGAAAAAGATGATTTTGGAAGAAAGTCACAGGAGTAGCTTAAGTATTCATCCGGGAGCTACGAAGATGTACCACGACTTGAAGAAGATGTTCTGGTGGTCTGGATTGAAGCGAGATGTCGCGCAATTTGTTTATGCCTGTTTAACTTGTCAGAAATCTAAAGTTGAACATCAGAAGCCTGCAGGGTTGTTGACACCGTTAGATGTGCCAGAATGGAAGTGGGATAGCATATCCATGGATTTTGTAACGAGCTTACCGAATACTCCGAAGGGGCATGATGCCATTTGGGTGGTTGTTGACAGGTTAACAAAGTCAGCACATTTTATTCCGATCAATATTAGTTATCCGGTAGCTCAGTTGGCGGAGATTTACATTCATAATATTGTGAAGTTGCATGGTGTTCCGTCAAGCATTGTGTCGGATAGAGATCTGAGGTTCACTTAGAGGTTTTGGAAGAGCTTGCAAGAGGCTTTGGGTTCAAGGTTGAAATTGAGTTCGGCTTACCATCCGCAAACAGATGGTCAGTCGGAGAGAACGATTCAGTCGTTAGAGGATTTGTTGAGAGTGTGTGTAGTTGAACAAGGTGGAGCTTGGGATAGTCATCTACCGTTAATAGAGTTCACGTACAACAACAGTTACCATTCGAGTATTGGTATGGCACCATTCGAAGCTTTGTATGGTCGGAGGTGCAGAACCCCTTTATGTTGGTTTGAGACTGGTGAAAGTGTGGTGTTATGATCAGAGATTGTTCAGTAGACTACAGAGAAGGTCAAGTTGATAAGAGATACCTCTAGTGAGGGTTGTTTGGGGAGGAGTAGCTGGTGAAAGTCTAACTTGGGAGTTGGAGAGTAAGATGCAGGAGTCTTTTCCTGAGTTGTTTGCTTGAAGTAATATTTCGAGGACGAAATTCTATAAGTTGGGGAGAGTTGTAACACCTCATTTTAATTCTATTATTTTAAATGATGTTTGAATATTGGTTATATGATTTTGCATGACTTATTTGATATATATATATATATATATATATATATATATATATATATATATATGATTTTATGCGAAAATATATGATTCATGTGTGATATAGATATATATATATTATGTGTTATTTTATTATATAGTTGTTTTATTATTTAAAATAAAATATGAGAAATAGAAATAAGTAGTAATAATATTTATTTAGAATTAAGGGGGATTAATTGTAATTATGTGGATTAAGTGGGAGTTAAGGGAAAGAAAAAGGGGGTTATGTTTTGGGAGTTAGTAAGGAAAGAGTCAGACAAACATTTTCACGTACATTAGAGAAAAGGAGAGTTTTTGAGAAAAAGAGGAGAAAAACCAAGAGGGCTAGAAGGAGAGCTAGGAAGGGATCAAATTGTTGTAGGCTTTCAATTGTTGCTGAATTAAGGTAAGGGTGGGATTCCTTTCACTAATGATCTATATAATTCTGAAAATTCATGAATTGTTGAGTTTTTGGTTTTAGGTTAAGAAAGTTATGATAATTGCTATAAGGTAAGGATTTGTGTTGGTTGATACATGTTTCTGTGTTGTTTGGATTGCTATGTTGTATATAGAATCTGTAAACATAATTGTAATTCAGTTCGGGTGATTAAAGGGGTCAAAGTTTGGGTTTTTGGGGTGAAACTAGGCTGAAATCGCACTTTTGAAAAGCTGTTTTTTTGACCTAATGCTGACAAAATCGTGGCACGATTTTGCAACCGTGGCACGATTTTGAAATGCCGAATGTTGGGTTTTCTGGTCATGAAAATCGTGGCACGTTTTCCAAAATCGTGGCACGATTTCTGTAAACTTTTTCTTCGATTGTTCACTATTTTTCACTTGTTTCTGTTTTGAATTAGCTTTTGGTGTAAACATGAAAGTTGTAGATAATTGAGTTAGCTTTCTAATGGCCTTGGTTTGACGTGTAAACTATTTTTAGATTTTGAGTTATGATGAAAATAGTCCAAGTGGGTATTCAGAAAATTTTAAGAAAACTTAGCATAACTAATTCCGAGTTAGTCCAAAACTTATGGTTAGTTTCCCAACTTCAAACTTAAGTATTTAGGAATTTAGTTGAAGTGTTTTATGAGTATTTGACTCATGTCTTATTGATCACACTTGCTTGTTGTTGAATAATGTTTTGGTATGATATGAATGTAGTTGATTAATGTATATGTGTAGAATTGATGAATTATGTCGTAAGAGTTGTTGTGTCAGATTTTGACTAAGTTGTGGAGTGTGTCATAAATGATTAGGCACATATGTTGTTGAGTTGTATGTTGATATACACAAGTCGAGTCCATTTGCATACTCATACCTTGTTGAGGGCTCATGCCCTGGAGTGTTTTCACTCAACCGTTGAGGGCTTATGCCCTGGAGTGTTTATCACTCAACTGTTGGGGGCTTATGCCCTGGAATGTTATTTCATTCAAACTGTTGGGGGCTTATGCCCCGGAATGCTTAGCATTCAACGCGCGTAGAATGGTACCACATGCATGATGCATTTGTTGTTGTCGATGTCGCATTGTCGTAGTCGTTGTCGTCGGTCATGTCGTTGGTGTTCATTGCTGATAATGACATTGTTGTTGTTGTTGTTGTTGTTGTTTGTTGTTGAAGATAATTACGTTGCTATTACATGTGTGTATATTATTCACATTATATATGAACTGAATAATGTCTGTTGTAAGATGTTGTTGTTTCATTGATTTGATGGAGTATATATATTTATTATTGATCGTGTATCTCACCCCTTCTGCTGGAATTGCCGCCTTGTGGGCAAGTGCAGGTAACGAAGATTAGTAGGATGATTGGCTCTGTGTCTAGGGCTCTGATACATTTTAGGATGGGGGATCGTCGCGATGTTTTTCTTTCATTCCTTTATGTATCAAACTTCGATTATGTTGTTGGATTTTCATGTTGTTGAATAATGATGACTTTTGTTGGGCCTTTTGTGCCAAGATAATTTTGAAGTTGAATTATGTCTTTTTAAACGAAATTTTCCGCTGCAGTTTAATGAGACTTTCAATGTGGAATAATAAATAGTATAATTTCTATTTATGAGGTTTTGAAAAGTAGTGTAATACTCCGTTGTTGAATTACTCTGATGTAATTATATTTATTATTACGTCGTTGGGTGAACGGGGTGTTACAATTGGTATCAGAGCAGGTCGGTCCGTCCGGCCAAGTAGTAGAGTCGAGTCGAGCCTAGTAGAGTTGTGTGACAATTTTGTATTGTCCTTGTTGTCTTGATTTGTTATTGTTGTGTAGAATCTTTGAGGTTGATCTTGTATGTTTTCCGTAGACGGGTATGGATGTAATCCTTGGTAGGTTGGAATACAACCATGTCCATATAGATTGTTTTAGAAACACGGTGTACTTTTCCTCTGCTGAAGAAGAGAGTGGAGCAGAATTTTTATCTACTAAGCAGTTGAAGCAGATTGAGCGTGACGGAATTATGATGTTTTCCCTGTTAGCATATTTGTCAGTAGAGAATCAAGCAGTGATTGATAGCCTACCAGTCGTGAATGAATTCCCAGAAGTTTTTCCTGATGAGATTCCCGATGTGCCGCCAGAAAGAGAAGTTGAATTTTCAATCGATCTTGTTCCGGGTACGAAGCCTGTGTCGATGGCTCCTTACCGTATGTCAGCAGTTGAGTTGGCAGAGTTGAAGAAACAGTTGGAGGATCTACTTGATAAGAAGTTTGTAAGACCAAGTGTTTCACCTTGGGGAGCGCCGGTGTTGCTGGTTAAGAAGAAAGATGGTAGCATGAGGCTGTGTATAGATTACCGTCAGCTGAATAAAGTGACGATAAAGAATAGGTATCCACTTCCGAGAATTGATGACTTGATGGATCAGTTAGTGGGTGCTCGCGTGTTTAGTAAAATTGATTTGAGATCAGGTTACCATCAGATCAAGGTAAAGGATGAAGATATGCAGAAGACGGCGTTTAGGACGCGATATGGTCACTATGAGTATAAGGTGATGCCTTTCGGTGTTACTAATGCACCTGGTGTATTTATGGAGTATATGAACAGAATTTTCCATGACTTCCTGGATAGATTTGTTGTCGTTTTTATTGATGATATTCTGATTTATTCTAAGACTGAAGAAGAGCATGCAGAGCATTTGAAGATTGTTTTGCAAGTGTTGAAAGAAAAGAAGTTGTATGCCAAGTTATCCAAATGTGAGTTCTGGTTAAGTGAAGTAAGTTTTCTTGGCCACATTATTTCTGGTAGTGGTATTGCGGTTAACCCGTCGAAAGTTGAAGCGGTGTCGCAATGGGAGACTCCGAGGTCCGTTACAGAGATTAGAAGTTTTCTGGGTTTAGCAGGTTATTACCGCAGATTTATCGAAGGATTTTCGAAGTTGGCACTTCCTCTGACACAGTTGACCTGTAAGGGTAAAGCTTTTGTGTGGGATGCTAGGTGTGAGAATAGTTTCAATGAATTGAAGCAACGGTTGACGACTGCTCCGATTTTGATTTTACAGAAGCCAGTAGAACCTTTTGTTGTTTATTGTGATGCGTCCAAGTTGGGCTTAGGTGGTGTACTTATGCAAGATGGTAAGGTGGTAGCTTATGCTTCGAGACAGTTGGGAATCCATGAGAAGAACTATCCTACACATGATTTAGAGTTGGCTGCTGTAGTTTTTGTGTTAAAAATTTGGAGGCATTATTTGTACGGTTCCAGATTTGAGGTGTTCAGTGATCATAAGAGTTTGAAATATTTGTTTGATCAGAAAGAGTTGAATATGAGGCAGAGAAGATGGCTCGAGTTGTTGAAGGACTATGATTTTAGTTTGAATTACCATCCGGGTAAAGCCAATGTTGTTGCAGATGCCTTGAGCAGAAAGACGTTGCACATGTCTGCTATAATGATAAAAGAGTTCGAGTTACTTGAGCAATTTAGAGACTTGGGCTTAGTTTGCGAATTGGCACCTCAGAGCGTGCAGTTGGGTATGTTGAAGATCAATAATGAATTCTTGAATAGTATCAAGGAAGCGCAGGAAGTAGATGTTAAGTTTGTAGACTTGATGGTTGCTAGTAATGAAGCGGAAGGTAGTGATTTCCAGGTTGATGATAAAGGTGTGTTAAGATTCCGAGGCAGAATTTGTATTCCTGATAATGACGAGTTGAAAAAGATGATTTTGGAAGAAAGTCACAGGAGTAGCTTAAGTATTCATCCGGGAGCTACGAAGATGTACCACGACTTGAAGAAGATGTTCTGGTGGTCTGGATTGAAGCGAGATGTCGCGCAATTTGTTTATGCCTGTTTAACTTGTCAGAAATCTAAAGTTGAACATCAGAAGCCTGCAGGGTTGTTGACACCGTTAGATGTGCCAGAATGGAAGTGGGATAGCATATCCATGGATTTTGTAACGAGCTTACCGAATACTCCGAAGGGGCATGATGCCATTTGGGTGGTTGTTGACAGGTTAACAAAGTCAGCACATTTTATTCCGATCAATATTAGTTATCCGGTAGCTCAGTTGGCGGAGATTTACATTCATAATATTGTGAAGTTGCATGGTGTTCCGTCAAGCATTGTGTCGGATAGAGATCTGAGGTTCACTTAGAGGTTTTGGAAGAGCTTGCAAGAGGCTTTGGGTTCAAGGTTGAAATTGAGTTCGGCTTACCATCCGCAAACAGATGGTCAGTCGGAGAGAACGATTCAGTCGTTAGAGGATTTGTTGAGAGTGTGTGTAGTTGAACAAGGTGGAGCTTGGGATAGTCATCTACCGTTAATAGAGTTCACGTACAACAACAGTTACCATTCGAGTATTGGTATGGCACCATTCGAAGCTTTGTATGGTCGGAGGTGCAGAACCCCTTTATGTTGGTTTGAGACTGGTGAAAGTGTGGTGTTATGATCAGAGATTGTTCAGTAGACTACAGAGAAGGTCAAGTTG
This sequence comes from Medicago arabica, assembly GCA_946800305.1. Taxonomy (NCBI): domain Eukaryota; kingdom Viridiplantae; phylum Streptophyta; class Magnoliopsida; order Fabales; family Fabaceae; genus Medicago; species Medicago arabica. The sequence goes on along the minus strand of OX326971.1, from coordinate 21,247,755 downwards.
ATAAGAGATACCTCTAGTGAGGGTTGTTTGGGGAGGAGTAGCTGGTGAAAGTCTAACTTGGGAGTTGGAGAGTAAGATGCAGGAGTCTTTTCCTGAGTTGTTTGCTTGAAGTAATATTTCGAGGACGAAATTCTATAAGTTGGGGAGAGTTGTAACACCTCATTTTAATTCTATTATTTTAAATGATGTTTGAATATTGGTTATATGATTTTGCATGACTTATTTGATATATATATATATATATATATATATATATATGATTTTATGCGAAAATATATGATTCATGTGTGATATAGATATATATATATTATGTGTTATTTTATTATATAGTTGTTTTATTATTTAAAATAAAATATGAGAAATAGAAATAAGTAGTAATAATATTTATTTAGAATTAAGGGGGATTAATTGTAATTATGTGGATTAAGTGGGAGTTAAGGGAAAGAAAAAGGGGGTTATGTTTTGGGAGTTAGTAAGGAAAGAGTCAGACAAACATTTTCACGTACATTAGAGAAAAGGAGAGTTTTTGAGAAAAAGAGGAGAAAAACCAAGAGGGCTAGAAGGAGAGCTAGGAAGGGATCAAATTGTTGTAGGCTTTCAATTGTTGCTGAATTAAGGTAAGGGTGGGATTCCTTTCACTAATGATCTATATAATTCTGAAAATTCATGAATTGTTGAGTTTTTGGTTTTAGGTTAAGAAAGTTATGATAATTGCTATAAGGTAAGGATTTGTGTTGGTTGATACATGTTTCTGTGTTGTTTGGATTGCTATGTTGTATATAGAATCTGTAAACATAATTGTAATTCAGTTCGGGTGATTAAAGGGGTCAAAGTTTGGGTTTTTGGGGTGAAACTAGGCTGAAATCGCACTTTTGAAAAGCTGTTTTTTTGACCTAATGCTGACAAAATCGTGGCACGATTTTGCAACCGTGGCACGATTTTGAAATGCCGAATGTTGGGTTTTCTGGTCATGAAAATCGTGGCACGTTTTCCAAAATCGTGGCACGATTTCTGTAAACTTTTTCTTCGATTGTTCACTATTTTTCACTTGTTTCTGTTTTGAATTAGCTTTTGGTGTAAACATGAAAGTTGTAGATAATTGAGTTAGCTTTCTAATGGCCTTGGTTTGACGTGTAAACTATTTTTAGATTTTGAGTTATGATGAAAATAGTCCAAGTGGGTATTCAGAAAATTTTAAGAAAACTTAGCATAACTAATTCCGAGTTAGTCCAAAACTTATGGTTAGTTTCCCAACTTCAAACTTAAGTATTTAGGAATTTAGTTGAAGTGTTTTATGAGTATTTGACTCATGTCTTATTGATCACACTTGCTTGTTGTTGAAAATGTTTTGGTATGATATGAATGTAGTTGATTAATGTATATGTGTAGAATTGATGAATTATGTCGTAAGAGTTGTTGTGTCAGATTTTGACTAAGTTGTGGAGTGTGTCATAAATGATTAGGCACATATGTTGTTGAGTTGTATGTTGATATACACAAGTCGAGTCCATTTGCATACTCATACCTTGTTGAGGGCTCATGCCCTGGAGTGTTTTCACTCAACCGTTGAGGGCTTATGCCCTGGAGTGTTTATCACTCAACTGTTGGGGGCTTATGCCCTGGAATGTTATTTCATTCAAACTGTTGGGGGCTTATGCCCCGGAATGCTTAGCATTCAACGCGCGTAGAATGGTACCACATGCATGATGCATTTGTTGTTGTCGATGTCGCATTGTCGTAGTCGTTGTCGTCGGTCATGTCGTTGGTGTTCATTGCTGATAATGACATTGTTGTTGTTGTTGTTTGTTGTTGAAGATAATTACGTTGCTATTACATATGTGTATATTATTCACATTATATATGAACTGAATAATGTCTGTTGTAAGATGTTGTTGTTTCATTGATTTGATGGAGTATATATATTTATTATTGATCGTGTATCTCACCCCTTCTGCTGGAATTGCCGCCTTGTGGGCAAGTGCAGGTAACAAAGATTAGTAGGATGATTGACTCTGTGTCTAGGGCTCTGATACATTTTAGGATGGGGGATCGTCGCGATGTTTTTCTTTCATTCCTTTATGTATCAAACTTCGATTATGTTGTTGGATTTTCATGTTGTTGAATAATGATGACTTTTGTTGGGCCTTTTGTGCCAAGATAATTTTGAAGTTGAATTATGTCTTTTTAAACGAAATTTTCCGCTGCAGTTTAATGAGACTTTCAATGTGGAATAATAAATAGTATAATTTCTATTTATGAGGTTTTGAAAAGTAGTGTAATACTCCGTTGTTGAATTACTCTGATGTAATTATATTTATTATTACGTCGTTGGGTGAACGGGGTGTTACAACGACTTTGATGGTGTATGCATGTATTGAAAAATGTTGAGTTGATTGTTGACGATTTGTTGTTGAACATATGCATTGAAAAATATTGAGTCAGATGTTTATATCCATATTGGCGACGACGAATACCTTGAGGTGATAGGATTGGTGATGTCTGGTACCGCACGCATATAGAGTCATGTCTAGACGCATTGCATAACTTGACAAGTGTCATACTTGCTTATGTGCTTGGTGAATAATTGCATTGGTGAAATTTAGTGAATATGTGAAGCAGTTAAAATGTACTAACGTACTTTTATATTTGTATACTTGATGATAATTTTTGTTGTTGAGTTGTTTAATCGTTTGAAATGAATTATGTCGTTTACTTTCACTTGATTATGTTTTGATTATGAAATGTGAACTAACCCTCAATGGTTATTTAGTTGACCGCCTGCTTTATTCTTATCGATGGGTATACGATGCGTAGAAGTAGCTTGCTTTTCTTTGGTGAGTTTCTTGAGGATAGCTTGGAGCTACCTCATTTACTGCATTTGGTGTCTTAGTCTTTGTGGCTTTGATTAGGTGTCGGTCTTTGGTGTTTACCTTTATTATGATTGTTGATGATTTTTGAGACTATGTGTTGATGATGATATGTGTATCATCTTGACATGGCTACTTGGAGAATTATTTTATTATTGATGAACTGTTGATATGAGTATTCCGCTGCGATGTTTTAAAAAAGTATTTATGCAAGGACTTATAGAATAAGTAGTTCTAAATCCTTTGTATGATATGTATTATTCGCGTAATTTATCGCTTTAATGGTATAGGGTATTACAATATTTAGCCTAATTCATATTAAAACCGAATTTAAAATTTGTGAGTTTTGGTCTCTTTGTCATACTTTTGAACTAAAAAAAAGGTGATGTGATGTATTTTAAAGGGTTATATGATATTTACCCCCTGCCATTTGAGTGAGTTTTAGTTTACCCCCTATAAAAAAAGTTGGAGATTCCCTATAGTAATTTGTTTTAAAAAATAATGCAAAATGTCACATATAAAATGCAAAATTTGAACGCCATGTAAGCAATTTTACACAGTCATATCCAAATTAGGGCGCACCTCATCGATTTTGCATATAGTCGGCTGCATGAAGGTCTAAAATCAAAGAATATTCAAATTACAAGGAAAAATTTCCAACTTTTTTTAAAGAGGGATAAACCAAAACTTTCCTAAATGACAAGGGGATAAACATCATTTAATCCTATTTTAAATGACTTGGCATATGATTTGCCCAACGTTTTATTCCTATCTTTGTGATTTATTGATATCTCAATTATGTTGGCCCCCCAATTCTTTTGCAGCACCTTCAAAATTATTATTTATTACTAGCAGAAATATGAGCACTCACATGAATTATAAACCGTATTTTATATGAAATTAGTTTTCAATAAAATTATAAGTACAAATATTTATGACTTTCAAATTGTAACAAACTCAAAAAGTTATGTTTATCTTTTTCAACAAATATAATATAAATCCTTATCCTTTTTAATACCACCAACAATACAACATTAATATAGGAAAATTTGTTTAAGGGTATAATTGAAATTATAAAATAAACCAACCTAAAATCTCTATCCCCTTCATATATAATATTGATAATATTCTTCCTATTGTAGTGGGATATTGCCTATTTTAATGGGATTTAATTCTTTTGATTAAAATTTAAAATAATATTATTAAAGAATAAAATAATTAATAAAATTGTTTAAATGAAGGTCAAAATAGGTAATGAAAAAATAAACACAAACTCATATATTTTAAACTTATTTTATTTATATGTATTATAGATTATAGAATATAGAATTATAGATGAGAAAAAAGGAAACAAAAGGTAATATAAAAAGGTGATTTATTTATATTTTTAACATATAATTATTAGAAAGTAGTCTCTGATAAGTTAAAGTGGTATATGTTTTTAAGGGAATAAATTAAAATGGTATTAGGAGTCGGTCAAAATATTAAGAGAAATACTTAATATGATTAAAAAATTAAGACGTTCACATTATTAACATCTAAATATTTCCAGTTATGATATTTCAAAAGATTTTCTCTTTGCTTATAAATAAGTAAACATTGTTGTAATATATCACTCACAATACCATATTCAAACTAAACTTGGTTGTAATGGAAACTATGTTGAAGATATTGTTTAAGTTTATGTTGTTTTTTATCGCTATTGCAGGTGCTATGGTAGGCAATGTACAAGGCTTACAACCTTGTTGCCCTAATGGTCCAAGACTATGCGGACCACCAATTTGTCTTAAGCCCCCATGTTGCCTCCCCCCTTCATCATCCAGTGATATAAATCCCTAATGTTGTGTTTCTCTTCTACTAGTTTTACACCAATCAATTGTATTTTAGAAAAACTCATATCATATCAAATAATCATATTAATAAGATTGGTTTAATAAATTATATGTAATAATCGCTGCAAATCATATATAGTTTGGGATATGTTATTTTAGAGTATCGATGATAATGTATCTTCTTTATGGTTCATTGATCTCCATTGGTGGGAAATAGTTTAGTATGATTCACACCAACTATATTTATCTATTTACATGGTTAATGATCTTATATCTTTAGTTTAAAAAATATGACATGTTATTTTTGGTGTTTCAATTCATCAATTGTGTTTATACTATATATAAAGAAAACAATCCCTTTAAGCACTTTTGGGTTGGATTTTTCTTTTCAAAAATGCCCTTAATTTTCAATAGAAATAACACATTTAACAAATAGATAAAAATAAATTGAAATATTAAAAAAATGTAACAAATACGATATGAATATATATATATATATATATATATGTGTGTGTGTGTGTGTGTGTGTGTGTCCATTTTTTTTTCTTTATCTTTTAAAAAGTGTAACAAACTAAATGAGTATACATACTTTTTTATTATCTCAATCATACCCTTAAACAGCTTTTTATATAATAAAGATTGTTGTTGGTGTTATTGAAATAGATAATCATATTTAGTTTGGTTTGTTATAACTAGAAAACAACAAACATTTATATTTTTAGTTTTAATCCAAAATTAAAATTTCATAAAAAAAACATAATTCATAATTTTTAAATTTTAGCACAGTAAAAAGAGCGGAAAGACGGGCACGTAAGTGCCCGTCTTTTCACTAGTTATAATAATATAACTAGCACCATATCCGTTAAAGAGTAGGTTATACGTTAAAATGTATTTGTAATGTTATTTGCATTTAGAAAATAAGTAGAAAAAATTAATAATGAAGCCGAAGTTAAATATAAAAACATTAAAATAGTTATCGTTAAATATTATGAATTGTTGGATTTAACATAAGTCAAAATATTACAAATAATAGAGATCTCGTTAATGATAAAGATGACGTTAATGTGACCCGTGTTTTTTATATATCATTTACAAATCCTTAAAAAAATGTCTTTTAAAAATATTTTTATTTTTTATATAAATTTATAAATAAGAAATATGCATCATTTACAAAATATTACTCTTGTTATTATTTAAAAAAATACATTAAAAACTCAATTTAACTAATTACAAACATTGGAATAGTCATAACCAAACATTATAAAGTGATAAACTAAAAATATGGAAAAATATTTAAAAAAAAAAGTCGACGTTAACTTTCCAAATGACGACTCTTAAGCATATACAACTGATACCGCTGTTTTGGGACACCAGGATGATTCAACAAAGGAGAAAATTGAAGATTTTGACGATGATATTCTAGCAAAGAGCGCATCCAAAGAGGTTCCACTTGAACTCCTCGTGACCGTGGTTGCTAAGAATGTGATTGATAGCTGTCAGAATAAATTGGTAATTGTTGAAATAGATAATGATAACAGCAGGAACATGCTTGTGGATAATCTCTCTAACTATCGTTTCCATAGTTGTCTAGTTTTTAAAAAGACCTTAAGTTAGTTCAGAATTTGATGAATAATGAGAATATTGATTCCGAGGTCCCATCCACTACTTACATCTCATTGAAAGATACAGAAGAAGAAAAACAAACTCAATCGAGCTGCCTACAAAACCCTCTTCCAGGGTTCACCTTCTCCCCTTCCTCAATGAATATTTTCTATTGGAATATCCGAGGTATAGAGCCGATGATTTCTTTTGACCAGGTTCCTTCGTTGCTCATCGTCATTGGTTAAGAATCTGGTTGAAGAGGGATTCTACAAGCGCTTAGCTGACTTTTAAGGACCGTTTTGGTCTGCCGATTTATCGTTTTTCTTAATTTGTTTTTCTGTTTTGCTTCTCTTTTCGAGGGTTTTGCTTTGGTCGCCCACTTGTGTATCCTTTCCACCTTTTTATTATATATATTATAAATAAGATTGTATCATTGTTAATAAATTCAAGTGCAAATTAGAAGAACAATATTGAAAAAAAAGTTGTTTGTTATCGAAAAACAAATTTATTGAAAAAAGAAAACCTGTTCAAAAAATATTTTATTGGTGGATTAAAATGAGGGTATAATCGGAAAAAAAGCGCCAAAAAATTCACTTTCATAATATTATTTTTTTAATGACACTTTCTTAATTTCATGTTACCATTCTAAAGCGATAGTTAAATAAAAACAAAGTGAGTAATATTTAGAGAATAAGTGATTTTGACATTCAATAATTTAAAGATTATTTTTTAGAGATTTTGAGTTAAGCCTGTTTGATACAGATAAAATAAAGATGATTTTGACATTCAATAATTTAAGGATTGTTTTCTAGAGAATTACAAAAAAAAATTAAAATTTATTTTGTGTTTGTTTATCGTAATAAATCATTTTTTAATAGTTTGGTTTATTTAGATACAACTATATTAAAGGAATATTTTTCTTTAGTTTGTTTAGATACAACTATATAAAAGGAATATTTTGTTACAAATTAACCTGAATATTTTCACAAATATTTTTTCTCTCCTCTAAATAAGATTTTTTTATTACAAAAGACACAAAAGGGTAAACATATGCTTAGGTGTCAAATAATTAACATGGGGCAATATTGTATTTTTGCTGGTCATTAACTTTCATATATAGAGAATAGATTTAATTTAATTTTAAAATAAAATTGTTTAAAAATTTGTCCCTCATGCTTTTGTTTACTTTATTTTAATAAATTTTTGTTTTATAAAAATGTTTTCAAATTTTTCAAAAAATAAAATAAATTATTAAAACAATTATATGAAGTAAAATTTCATTTTTCATTTGCCTATAAATACACTAAGCTTAATATCAGGATAATGTTTCAACATTTACTTCAATTATGAATATCAATTACTTTACATTAAAATATAGATTGATTATCTTTTTCATTAATTTAAACTTATTAATCAATATTAATTTTTCGCATATTTTAATGTATTATTATAAACTATTGTTGAGATATGGTGTAACAACCCGTTTTTATCTAGAATTATTTTATTTATTTATTGTATGTATTTATATGTGCTTATTTGTCTTTGTGCGTATTTGATTTGGGATAAGCGGATTTTTTGCCAAGAAGGGTATTTAAGTCATTTTTAGATTAAGGGGTATTTTGGTCATTAGGCGAGTAATGGTAAATTAGTAATTTTATAGGCAAGATTATTTTTTGTGTCTTAGTAAGAATAGTTATTTTTACAAAGTTACTAGTGAGTTGGGGTAATTGTTTAGAGATGGTAATTATTCGGTGTTTCAGCGGATTAATGAGTAGTAACTTTTGACTATTTGTTAGTAAGAGTTTTAGGCTCAATGTGAATATTAGAAACCTAGCTCAATGGAGAGTAGTATATATACTTAACTCATGAAGGAAAATCAGGGTTAGAACATTTTCATCTCATTTCAAAGTGAGGCTAGAGAGAGAAAGTGGAAAGAATAGAGAGAAGAAGATAAGAGGAAGAACTTGGAGAAGAGGAAAGTTAGAGATTGCAATTTAGAGGGGAGAGTGAAGCCATAGCTAGTGATTGTGAAGCTTTGAGGTAAGGGGGTATATTTCTTTCATCAAATAAGCTACAATCTCATCTTTTTTATTATGGGTCATAAGTCCTTTTGTGTGAATTATGAGTTTTTGTGATTTTTTTATGTTGAATTTCGTGCTCCTAATTTATGTGTAATTATGGGTATGTTAAATTTCATGGAATTGATATGTTATGTGTTCAAAGTTCATAGTTGATGTTTGTGAATAAGTTGTTTGGTGATTTTTGTTCAATTAAGTGTAAATCATGAAATTGTGAGTAATTGTTTTTCAATCATGTCTAAATTCACTTGATATATGATTATACATGTTTGTAAATTGTTGGGGTTTGAATTGTTGTTGTTGTTTGTGAAATTTGAATGAAAATGAGAAAATATGAGTTTTTGGTGAAAAATGAGGTTGATGATGATTTTGTGATGAAATGAGATTATGATTCCATGTTTGTAAGTGTTTTGACTGCCTTTTGATGTATGTTAACTGATAACCAAGTTTGGGGGACAAATTTGGGTCAAAGGGAATCAAAATCGGGGTTTTTGGTGAAGATTGGAGTGGCTTCCCGAGAGGAAACCCAAAAATCTGGGTTCACCTATTTGGTGCAACTCGTTAGGCGAGCCCGTGCACGCTGTGGCGAGTTGCCCAGGACAGAACCCATGTTTTTGGGTGTCCCGGGCAGTTGGGGGCTGTTGTGGACTTTCCTAAATGCTTTTGATGTGTTTGATTTCTGTTTTAACTTCTAAACCTACTGGAACATCAAATGGATTAGATTAAGATTGATTTTGTGAATCAAATTGAAACTTAGTTGCAAAATGTTCAGGAACATGAACTATTCCAAAACTTGTTTTTTGCAAAGGAAATTCTAGAGTTAAGGTTTACTTTTTGTAACCATGATATGTGATATGTGAATATGATTTGTTTATGTGTTTGAATATGAATGCCTTGTATTTGGTGAATTACTTGGAAAATCATAGTTTTTGTGAAAATAGACGAACTTTTTTAAAATAAGGTTTTATGATCGGATAACTTGTAAATGACTTTGTGTTTATGATAATGGGATAGACTAAAAATGAATTAATGGTGATTGGATGTTTAATATGATGAATGTCATGATGTGGTTAGTTGTCCGTCTTTTATGTAAAAGGTGATTTTCAAACGGTATTGTTCCTTTGAAGTGATAGTTGTTGATGATGATTATAATGATGATTTTAATGATGATGATTTATTAAAGATGATGAATTCTCACATGCAAAGTGACGACGATATTGATGATGAACGTATGTATGAAACATGACGAAGTTAATGATGACGATTTGTTGGGTGAACATATGCATTATTGAGTCATATGTCCATGCATTCATAAGTTGAGTAGGATATTTATATCTAGTGACGACGATTAGGATACTTTGATCCAGTGACAAGGATTAGAATACTTTGTATTCAGTGATGACGATTATGATATAGTTTTGTATCAATTGACGACGATTGGTACCACATGCATATAGAGTCGTGTCTAAAGCGCATTGCATACATTTGATATGTGGTGAAAAATGTCATACTTGTCTATGTGCTTGGTGATTATGTGCATTGGTGAACTTGGTGAACTATGTACTTGATGAAATTTGGTGAATATGTGAAGATGTGAAAGTGTACTCTTTGTAGTATTATGTTTGTATGCTTGATGATTAATAGTAATGTGGGGTTGTGCGAATGATCTAATTTAATGTCATTAATCTTTTGAAATTAAATATGTCGCTTTGCTTTCATTTGATTATATTTTATTTGTGGAATGTTATCTAACCCATAGTGGTTGTTTGGTTGACTGTCTTCCTATTTGTATAAATGGGTAGACGGCTTGCAAGATTAGTTGTTTTGCTTTGCTTGTGAGTATGCTTGAGGCTAGCTTTGGATCTACCTCGTCTCTTTGCCTCAGAGTCTTAGTTTAATGCTTTGATTAGGGTGTCAGACTTTTGTCGTTTATTTTCGTGTCTTTATGAGTTATCACTCAGTATGTTGAGATTTCAGATTTATATTTGATGATGTATTATGATACATGTGACATGGCTACTTTGGAGATTTTATTACATGTGGATGAGTTATTATGATATTATTCCGTTGCGAGTTTTGAAATATTAATTATGCACGTTTTTGGATTTATTGAAGATGTAACATCTAAATTCTTGAATGATTGTATCATTCGCGTGATTCATCGCTTTAAGAGTTTAGGGTGTTAAAAATGTGGTATCAGAGCCATGTCGTTCTAGTCCAGACCAGCACTGGGTGATTATTCTTGTTGTATCTGAATGGTATTGAGTTACCTTCGATACTTGTTCTGTTGTTCTTACTTGTTGGTTTGGTTTTGTGTAGAAGTGAGATGGCTTGTGGATCTAGTAGGAATGATGCGGCAATCGCAAAGGCTTTAACCGCGATGGCACAGGTGTTGGGCCATGTTAATAAGTAGGCGGTGCATGGTCAGCATGACCAGGGTGAAGCAGAGGAGTGAAGGTTGGATCATTTCATGAGAAACCATCCTCTGATGTGCAAGGGTCGTTATGATCTGAATGGAGCGCAGACTTGGCTGCAAGGTGTTGATAAGATTTTTCGTGCTATGGTGACTAATGATGACCAGAAAGTGAGGTTGGCCACGAACATGCTAACGGAGGAAGCCGAGTTTTGTGGGCTAATGCTAAGAGGAAACTTTAGGCAGGTGGTGTTGTGGTATCTTGGGAAAGGTTCAAGGATGAGTTCTTGAAGAAGTATTTTCCAGCCGATCTGAGGAACAAGAAGGAAGTGGAGTTCTTGCAGCTTAAGCAAGAAAGCATGTCGGTTGCGGAGTATGCTGCTAGGTTTAAGGAATTGTCTAGTTTTTTTTCTTATATCAATGTTGAATGTGTTGAGGAGTTCCTTGGTTTGTGTTAAGTGTTCTGTTAATTTTGAAAACGTGGATTTTGAATTGAATTTGGTTTGTTTGTCTTTGGATCACATGGACGTGATTTTTGGTATAGACTAGATGCTATCTTTTGGAGTTAAAATTAATTGTTTAACCAAAAGGGTAACATTTTCTAAGATGGTAGATCAAGTAGAAGAGAAGTTCTCAAACGTTTAGCAAGTGAAGAAGTCATTGGATGGTAAAGCTTGTGTGTTTATGATGTTTGCTTTGTTGAAGGAAGGTGTTGAGAAAGGAGTTGGCGATTTGCCCGTAGTGCGAGAGTTTCCAGAAATTTTCCCGGACGACATTACCGACTTACCGCCAGAGAGAGAGGTGGAGCTTGCGATTGATTTGGTACCAAAAACGAGTCTTATTTCGATAGCGCCTTATCAGATGTCTGCATCAGAATTGGGTGAGCTGAAGAAACAGTTGTTAGAGAAGTAGTTTATCAGGCCGAGTGTTTCTCCGTGGGGTGCACTAGTGTTGTTGGTTAAGAAGAAGGACGGTAGTATGTGGTTGTGTGTGGATTATCGACAATTGAATAAGGTGACGATTAAGAATCGTTATCCTCTCCCGAGGATTGACAACTTGATTGATCAGTTCGTTGGTGCGGAAGTGTTTAGTAAGATCGATTTGAGATCCGGATATTACCAGATACGAGTGAAGGCGGAGGATAATTCCAAGATTACATTTCAAACGAGGTATGGACACTATGAATATTATGTGATGGCATTTGGTGTGACTAATGTGATCGGTGTCATCATGGAATATATGAAAAGAATTTTCCATCCTTATTTGGATCAGTTTGTGGTGGTGTTTATAGACGATATCTTGGTGTATTCGAAGTTAGAGGAAGAGCATGCTGAGAATCTGAGGGTTATGTTGTACACTTTGAAGGAGAAGAAGTTGTTTGCTAAGTTGTCGAAGTGTGAGTTTTGGTTGCTTGAAGTGAGTTTTCTTAGTCATGTGATTTCCAGAGAGGGAAATAGTGGTGAATCCATTAAACGTTGATGCAGTGGGAGACTCTGAAGTCTGTTTTTGATATCATAAATTTTCTTGGTTTGGCGGGTTATATCAGAGGTTCATTGAAGTATTTTCTTTTTTTGAACAAACATTGAAGTATTTTCTAAGTTGGCTTTATCATTGACGTAGTGGATTTGGAAAGGACAATCTTTTGTTTGGGATGCTAAGTGTGAAAAGAGTTTCCAAGAGTTGAAGAGGAGGTTGACGTCAGTGCCAGTATTGATTTTGCCGAATATGAAGGAATTAATTGATGTGTAATGTGATGCTTCTAAGATGGGTTTGGGCGGTGTGATGATGAAGAATCGTCAAGTTGTGGCTTATGCGTCGAGGCAGTTGACAGTGCATGAGAAGAATTATCTGACTCATGATTTGGAATTGGCAGAATTCGTGTTTGTGTTGAAGATTTGGAGGCATTATTTGTATGGTTTGAAGTTTGAAGTGTTCAGTGACCACAAGAGTTTGAAATACATGTTTGATCAGAAGGAATTGAATATGAGACAGAGGAGATGGTTGAAATTTCTTAAGGACTATGACTTTCATTTAAGTTATCATCCAGGACAGGCGAATGTTGTGGCGGATACATTTTTGATGGTTAAAGAGTAAGAGTTGATTGAGCAATTTCGGGATTTGAGTTTGGTTAGTGAGTTGACTCCGAGTGGTGTGAAGTTGGGAATGTAGAATCTGACAAGTAATATTTTGGAGGAAATTAAGAATGGTCAGAAAGAGGATTGGGAACTTGTGGATCATGTGGTGTTGGTTGATCAAGGTAAAGGTGTGGATTTCAAATTGGATGAGAATGGTGTTTTGAAGTTTCGTGATCGAGTTTGCGTACTAGATGTACTTGAGCTTAAGAACCCGATTTTGGAAGAAGGTCAAATGAGTAGCTTGAGTATTCGTCAAGGAGCGACAAAGATGTATCTAGAAGTACTTTAGCTTAAGAAGCTGATTGTGTGTGCTTGTTTGGTTTGTCAGAAGTCGAATATTGAACATCAAAAGCCACCAGGTTTGATGCAACCATTGTTTGTGCCTGAGTGGAAATGGTATAGGATTTCTATGGATTTTGTTGGGGTGTTGCCGAAGACTGTGGAGAGATTTGATTCGATTTAGGTGATTGTGATCGGTTCACGAAGTCGGCACATTTTATTCCTATCAAGACCAATATGTATGTGACGAGGTTGGAGGGGATCTACATTGAGCACATTGTAAGATTGCATATTATTCCTTCTAGTATTATGTCAGATAGAGATATGAGGTTTACATTAAAGTTTTGTGAAAGTTTGCAAGTGGCTTTAGGAACTAAGTTGAGGTTGAGTTCTTCTTATCATCCTCAGACTAATGGGAAAACGGAGAGGACTATTCAGAGTTTAGAAGATTTGTTGAGATCATGTGTTTTGGAACAAGGTGTTAGTTGGGTTGAATGTTTACCGTTGATTGCGTTTACCTACAACAACAATTTTCAATCTAGTGTTGGTATGGCACCGTTTGAGGCTTTGTATGGACGAAGGTGTATGACATCATTGTGTTGGTACGAGTCAGGAGAAAGTGCTTTGTTAGGACCGGAAGTTGTGCAAGAGATGACAGAGAAAGTTAAGATGATTCAGGGGAAGATGAAAACGTCTCATAGTAGGCAGAATAATTATCATGATAAGAGGATGAAAGATGTTGAGTTTCAAGTTGGTGATGATGTGTTTTTGAGAGTAAATCATGTAACCGGTGTTGGAAGTGTTTTGAAGTGTAGGAAGTTGCCACCGCATTTTGTTGGACCGTTTGAGATTGTTGAGAAGGTTGGAGTTATAGTGTATCGGTTTGCATTACCGCCGTCATTGTTGCATCCTCTTGATGTGCTTCATGTGTCTCAACTGAGGAAGTATGTGTATGATGTGTCTCATGTGATACAAGTAGATGATTTGGAAGTACGAGATAATATTACTGTTGAGACTTGGCCAATTAGGATTGAAGATCGGGAAGTGAAGCGTTTACGAGGCAAAGAGATCGTTTTGATGAAGGTGATTTAGGTTGGACCAACTAGTGAAAGTGGTACCTGAGAATCAGAGTGTAGGATGAGGGTTTCGTATCCAGAGTTGTTTTCTTCAATTAATTTTCGAGGAAGAAATTCTTATAGTGGGGGGGAGTTGAAATGCCCCATTTTTCGCTAGAATTATTTTAATTATTTATTATGTGTGATTATTCGTTTTTGTGTGTATTTTATCCGGGATTGGTGGATTTGTGACCTAGAAGGGTATTTTAGTCATTTGTAGACTAAAGTGTATTTTTGTCATTTGGCAAGTGAGGGTAAACTAGTCATTTTATTGGGAATTTTATTTTTTTGGCATTTCTGTGAGAATGATTATTTTTTCTAAGTTACTAGTGAACTGGGGTAATTATTTAGAGACGATAATTATTCTATATTTTGACGGTCTAAGTTAGTAGTAACTTTTGAGAATTAGTTTGTAAGAATGTTAAGCCCATTATGACAATTTGAAACTTATCCCAATAAAAAGGTGGTATATAAGCATAACTCTTATGAGAAATTTGGTTAAGCCTTCATTATTTCATTTCACAAAAACATAAGAGGTAGAGAGAATGTGGATCAAGAGGATAGAAGAGGAAGCTAGAGAGAGAGCTTGGGGTTTGAAGAACTGGGAGCTAAAGTGAAGCCAAAGTTAGGGTTTCTGAAGACTAGAGGTAAGAGGGGTGGTTTCCTTTTCATAATTATAAGCTATAATCTCCTATTTTCAATTATGGGTTTAAGTGCTTTTATGTTAATTGTGACTTTTATGATTTTGAATGATGAAATTTGTGCTCCTAATTCAAGTGAATTTGTGGGTATGATAAACTTCATGAAATTGTTGTGTTATGTGCTTAAAGTTCAGAGTTGTTAAGTGATTTTGATGAATTTTGCTTATTTGAGTGTAAATCATGAATTGATGAGGGATTAATGTTGGAACATGTTTAAATTCACTTCATAAATGTTTATACATGTTTGTATTTTGATGGGTTTTGAATTAGTGTGGTTGTGTACTTGCAAAAAGTACGAGTAATGAATATTAGGGTTTGTGTTGTCTATTAAGGTTTAGACTGATTATTGGATGACTTGAGAGTGCTCTAAAGGGTGGTATTTATAGTCTTCCATGCGCTTGGGTTTTGGTTGCTTGGTCTCCAAGCAACAAGGGTATTTTAGTATATTAGGCGGGTTCTAGGTGCTTCCTGAGGCGGCTAAGGCGGTTTAGATGCCTTATGGGCCTAGAAACCTTCTATAGGGCGTTGAGGCCTTTAGGAAAGGTCTTAAAGCCTTTCTGAAGGTCTCTTTAGCCAATTAGAAAAATATTGACGGTCAAGGTTGTTTGTCAAGTTTGAATGAAAAATGAGAAAATTGTGGGTTTTGGTGAAGAATTAACATAATGATGATTTTGATGAAAATTGATGTTATGATTTCATGTTTGTTGTTGCTTTGATTGCCTTTTGATGTATATAAACTAGTAAACAAGTTTTGGGAACGAATTTGGGTCAAAGGGGATCAACGTGGGGATTTTTGAATGAATTTTGGGTGTTTTCTCGAGAGGAACCCAAAATATGGGTTCTTTGTTCCTCTCAAACTCGCCTAGCGAGTGGCAACCCTAGATTTTGGCGTTCCGAGCGTTTTGGGTGATTTTCAAACACCCCTAAGTGTTTCTTTTGATGTGTTTGACTATTGTTTTGCTTTATAGGCATGGGATAACCTCTTTCACTTGGTTGAAATTGATTTTGTGAATCAAATTGAAAACCTTTAGAAAATGTTCAAGAACGCATGATTTTCTGAAACTCGTTTTTCTCAAAGGAAAATGGTAGGGTTAGGGTTATTTACTGTAACCTTGATTTATAAAAATGTTTTGAATGGTATTCATGAGCTTTAACATGGGTTTGCTTTGAAAATTGGAATTCTTTAGAAAAGTGGTAAAATGATACGAACTTAGTGAAATTTTGGAATGAATCAAAATTGGCCTATGATGCTTATATGCATATGCTACTGTGATTATATGTGAGTAGTGTATATGCTTGGTTGAGGTGTTTGATCTTGTTTTGTTGAATTACTTAGCAAATGTAAAAGTGATGAGAATAGATGAACTTTGTTAAATTGTGGTTTCGTGACCGGATAACTTACAATTGGCTTTATGTTTATGATCTTAAGATAGAATAAGAATGAAGCAATGATAATTGGGTGTTTAAAATTGATGAATGTCGTGAAGTGGTTTGTCCGTCTTTTATGAAAGATATGATTTTTTAAACTTTGTGTTCTTTAAGTTGATTATGGTTGATGATGATTATGATGATGATGATGATTTATTTTGATGAATTCTTACATGAATATTGGCGACGACTTTGATGGTGTATGCATGCATTGAAAAATGTTGATGTTGATTGTTGACGATTTGTTGTTGAACATATGCATTGATCGAGTCATATGTTCATGCATTCATAAATGTTGAGTCAGATGTTTATATCCATATTTGCGACGATGAATACCTTGTATTCATATTGACGATGACCTAATGCTTTGCATTCATATTGGTGAAGATATTGATACAAATGTAGCTTGAGGTGACGACTAGTACCACATGCATATAAAGTCGTGTCTAGGCGCATTGCATAACTTGACGAGTGTCATATATACTTGCTTATGTGCTTGGTGAATAATTGTATTGGTGAAATTTAGTGAATATGTGAAGAGGTGAAAATGTACTTGTGTGCTTTTATATTTATATAATTGATGATTAATATTGTTGTTAAGTTGTTTAATCATTTAATATTAATTATGTCATTTACTTTCACTTGATTGTGTTTTGATTATGAAATGTGAAGTAACTCCAATGGTCGTTTAATTGACCGTGTGCATTATTCTTATGAATGGGTACACGATGTGCAAGAGTAGTTTGCTTTGTTTTGGTGAGTTGCTTGAGGATAGCTTAGAACTACCTCATCTACTATTTTTGATGTCTTAGTCTTTAGGGCTCTGATTAGGTGTCTTAGTCTTTAGTATTTTGTTTTAAAAAATAATGCAACATGTCACATATGAAATGCAAAATTTGCATGTCACGTAAGCAATTTTACACAGTCATATCCAAATCAGCGCGCACCTCATCGATTTTGCATGGTCAGCTGCTTGAAGGACTAAAACCAAATAATATTCAAATTATAAGAAAAATTTCCAACCTTTTATTAAAGAGAGATAATTAAGAACTTGCCCAAATGACAGGGGATAAACATCCATTTAATCATATTTTAAATGACTTGGCATATGATTTGCCCAACGTTTTATTCTATCTTTGTGATTTATTGATATCTCAATTATGTTGGCCCCCCAATTCATTTGCATCACCTTCAAAAATATTATTTAGTACTAGCGGAAATACGAGCACTCACATGAATTATAAACCGTATTTTATATGAAATTTGTTTTCAATAAAATTAAGTACAAATATTTATGACTTTCAAATTGTAACAAACTCAAAAAGCCATGTTTATCTTTTTCAATAACAACAATAAGTTAACAAATATAATATAAATCCTTATCTTTTTTAATACCACCAACAATATAATATTAATATAAGAAAATTTGAATTATAAAAATTCCAACCTAAAATCTCTATCCCCTTCATATATAATATTGATAATATTGTTCCTATTGTAGTGGGATATTTCCTAATTTAATGGGATTTAAATTTTTTAATTAAATTTTAAAATAATATTATTAAAGAATAAAATAATAAATAAAATTTGTTTAAATGAAGGTCAAAATAGGTAATGAAAAAATAAACACAAACTCATATATTTTAAACTTATTTTTTTATATGTAGTATAGATTATAGAATATAGAATTATAGATGAGAAAAAAGGATACAAAGGTAATATAAAAATGTGGTTTATTTATATTTTTAACATATAATTATTAGAAAGTAGTCTCTAATAAGTTTTTTTTTTGAATAAAAAGTAGTCTCTAATAAGTTAAAGTGATATATGTTTTTAAGGGAATAAATTAAACTGGTATTAGGAGTCGGTCAACATATTAAGATAAATACTTAATATGATAAAAAAAATTAAGGCGGTCACATTATTAACATCTAAAGATTTCCGGTTATGATATTTCAAAAGATTTTCTCTTTGCTTATAAATAAGTACACATTGTTGAAATATATCACTCACAATATCATATTCAAACTAAGCTTGGTTATAATGGAAACTATGTTGAAGATATTGTTTAAGTTTATGTTGTTTTTTTTCGCTATTGCAGGTGCTATGGTAGCCAATGTACAAGGCTTGCAACCTTGTTGCCCTAATGGTCCAAGACTATGCGGACCACCTATTTGTCTTAAGCCCCCATGTTGCCTCCCCCCTTCATCATCCAGTGATATAAATCCGTAAAGTTGGGTTGCTCTTCTATTAGTTTTACACCAATCAATTGTATTTGAGAAAAACTCATATCATATCAAATAGTCATATTAATAAGATTGGTTAATAAATTATATGTAATAATCGCTCCAAATCATTTATAGTTTGGGATATGTTACTTTTAAAGTATCTATGATAATGCATCTTCCTTATGGTTTATTGATCTCCACTGGTGTGAAATAGTTTAGTATGATTCACACCAACTATGTTTATCTATTTACATAGTTAATGATCTTATATCTTTAGTTTAAAAAATATGACATGTTATTTTTGGTGTTTCAATTCATCAATTGTATTATATAATATAATTTAATTTAATTTTAAAATAAAAGTGTTTTCAAATTTGTCCATCATGTTTTTGTTTACTTTATTTTAATATATTTTTATATTATAAAAATGTTTTCAAATTTTTCAAAAACAAATAAATTATTAAAACAATTATACGAAGTTAAATTTCATTTTTCATTTGCCTATAAATGCATAAAGCTTAATATCAGATAATGTTTTAACATTTACTTCAGTTATGAACATCAATTACTTTACATTAAAATATAGATTGGTTATATTTTTCAATAATTTAAACTAATTAATCAATATTAATTTTTCGCATATTTAAATGTATTATTATAAACTATAGTTGAGATATGGTGTAACAACCCGTTTTAGCGAGAATTATTTTATTTATTTATTATATATATTTATGCGTATTTGATTTGGGATTAGTGGATTTTTGACCTATAAAGGTATTTTAGTCATTTTTATGCTAAGGGGTATTTTGGTCATTAGGAGAGTAAGGTAAATTAGTAATTTTATTGGCAAGATTATTTTGTGTATTAGTAAGAATAGTTATTTTTACTACGTTACTAGTGAGTTGGGGTAATTGTTTGGATATGGTAATTATTCGGTATTTTAGCGGATTAATGAGTACTAACTTTTGAGAATTTGTTAGTAAGAGTTTTAGGCCCAACATGAATATTAGAAACATATCTCAATGGAGAGTAGTATATATACTTAACTTATGAAGGGAAATTAGGGTTAGAACATTTTCATCTCATATCAAAGGGAGGCTAGAGAGAGAAAGTGGGAAGAATAGTGAGGATAAGATAAGAGGAAAAACTTGGAGAAGAGGGAAGCTAGAGGGGAGAGTGAAGCCATAGCTAGTGATTGTGAAGCTTTGATGTAAGGGGGGATATATTTCTTTCATCAAATAAGCTATAATCTCGTCTTTTTTTATTATAGGTCATATGTGCTTTTGTGTGAATTATGAGTTTTTATGATTTTTTTTATGTTGAATTTAGTGCTCCTAATTTATGTGTAATTATGAGTATGTTAAATTTCATGGAATTGATGTGTTATGTGTTCAAAATTCATAGTTGATACTTGTGAATAAGTTGTTTGGTGATTTTTGCTCAATTAAGTGTAAATCATGAAATTGTGAGTAATTGTTGTTCAAACATGTCTAAATTCACTTGATATATGATTATACATGTTTGTATGTTGTTGGGGTTTGAATCGTTGTTGTTTGTCAAATTTGAATGAAAATGAGAAAATATGAGTTTTTGGTGAAAAATGAGTTTGATGATTTTGTGATGAAATGAGGTTATGATTCCATATTTGTAAGTGTTTTGATTCCTTTTTGAAGTATGTTAACTAATAACAAAATTTGGGGGACGAATTTGGGTTAAAGGGGATCAAAATTGAGGTTTTTGTGAAGATTGAATTGGGTTCCCGAGAGGAAACCCAAAAATTTGGCTGCACCTGTCCGGTGCAACTTGTTAGGCAAGCTTGTGGCACGCTGTGACGAGTTGCCTAGGACAGAACCCATGTTTTTGGGCGTCTCGGTCAATTGGGGGTCATTTAGGACTTTCATAAATGCTTCTTTTGATGTGTTTGATTGCTATTTTCACTTTTAAACCTACTGGAACATCAAATGAATTGGATTAAGATTGATTTTGTGAATCGAATTGAAACTTAGTTGAAAAATGTTCAAGAACATGAAATTTTCTGAAACTTGTTTTTTTCAAAGGAAATGCTAGGGTTAAGGTTTACTTTTTGTAACAAAGATTTTAAAATGATTAGACATTGTATATGAGTTTAATCTTGGTCTTACTTTGAAAAATAACTTTCTTTTGAAATAGGGAAAAATGATCCGAACTTAGTGACTTTTTGGAATTAATTAGAATTGAACTATGATGAGGATATGTATGAGCTACCGTGGTTATATGTGATATGTGAATATGCTTTGTTGGTGTATTTGAACATGAATGCCTCGTCTCTGGTGAATTACTTGAAAAATGATAATTTTTGTGAAAATAGACGAACTTTTTTAAAATAAGGTTTTATGATCGGATAACTTGTAAATGGCTTTGTGTTTATGATAATGGGATAGAATAAAAATGAATTAATGGTGATTGGATGTTTAATATGATGAATGTCATGATGTGGTCAGTTGTCCATCTTTTACGCAAAAAGTGATTTTCAAACGGTATTGTTCCTTTGAAGTGATAGTTGTTGATGATGATTATAATGATGATGATTTATTAATGATGATGAATTCTTACATGCAAAGTGACGTCGATATTGATGATGAACACATGTATTAAAAGTGACGAAGTTAATGATGACGATTTGTTGGGTGAACGTATGTGTTATTGAGTCATATGTTCATGCATTCATAAGTTGAGTAGGATTTTTATATCCAGTGACGATGATTAGGATATTTTGTATCCAGTGACGACGATTAGAATACTTTATATTAAGTGGCGACTATTATGATACAAATTTGTATCAAGTTACGACGATTGATACCACATGCATATAGTATCGTGTCTAGAGCGCATTGCATACATTTGATATGTGGTGAAAAATGTCATACTTATCTATGTGCTCGGTGATTATATGCATTAGTGAACTTGGTGATCTAAGCACTTGATAAAATTTAGTAAATATATGAAAATGTGAAAGTGTACTTTTTGTAGTATTATGTTTGTATGCTTAATGTGTTATTTTCGATTTGGTTGGCAAAGAGAAGAATAAATGGGAGGGAGGTAATATGTAACTAAATTTAACATATAGTGTCCTCTATAAATTTTCAAAATGAAGCTAACGTGTCATAGTTTCGAATGACAAGAAAAACGTGTCAAGCCATTGTAGATATCCCTTTGTTAGACATGCACATATGGTTTGTTACACTTCTATGTTCCAACAAAATACAAAAAACACCACACTCATATATATCAATTCGCAATAGTTTGTGTAAAGTGGTTTACAACAAAATAACATTTTTGTTTTGTGACAAGGGTTCTGAATTTGGATTGTGGAAGACAAGGTTGTTTTTTCAAATATAGGTCGGTTATGTCTTGTTCTTTCTTGTGGATCTATTTTTCTATGTTTTGATTGATTATTTAATTGTGTTTTGTATAACAAGAGTGAATGTTGTATTTAGTATAATAACATAGATAACATGTAAATTCAAAAATTTGTTAGTTTATGTCACTAGAATTAAAATTTCAATTTTTCTGAATCTTATACAAGTAACATAGACAAATTTCAGTATTTCACACATGTGAATCCTAGTATTGGCAGATATTGAACTATACAAGGACTCATTTGTCGCCAGTATGTAAATCTCATGATTAATTTGAGTTTATTTTTTGTCAAAGACTGAATTGCGCCGCGAGAAAGTTGTGAAGGACTGAATTGGGTCTTTATTCTTGATTCTGTTATAGTGGTTGGTTGAGTCTAGCAAAAGAGAGGTTAATCTTGAACAACATGATAAATTATGATTCGAATTTCAACACATCATAACTACTATTCGAGTCTCCACGTACGTATTTCGAGTCCGACTATTAAGTTTCGGACTCTAGGATTTTTCTCTGGTAGGATTTGTATTCTCCTATCAGAGAAAAAAAGTCTACTACACATGTGTTAAACCTCTCCTTTAGAGTCTCATGTTTGGAATGATTACATGTTGCTATGAACTCATGCTTTATTTATTGTGTCATCTTGCATATTCTGGTGATCATGAATTACACAACAATAGGGAAAAGCTGTCGTAAATGTTCGTTTACCTGCGAAAATTCTCGAGATAAAGATGCTTGAGGAATGGCATCAAATCATTTTTCAAACTATGAAGGAATCTATAACATTGTTCACCAACCTGCTCTTGACATTGCCGGGTGTTCTGTGCTTGTAGCTCTAGTGCTCTCCCTTTTTCTCATTTTTCAACATCTCAGATCGTATACCAATCCTTCGGTACATTTTTTTTCTCATACCTATTTTGTTTTCTATATTTTTGTTTGCCTGTTATATGATGTGAGTTGTAGGTTAGTTCTATTGAGATTATATCCAAAATTGTATACAATGAAGTTAGTGTTATAAAATATACTGTATTTAATAGAAATCTTGACTATTTCATGATCATAATGTGAAGTGCATTCGATTAAGAACCTATGAAGCATTGACACAGACACCAGATACAACACTGACACCGATAATAATTTTTAAGAAAATGAAAGTGATTGAATGTAACCACATGTGTCAGTGTTGTGTCGGACACGCCTTTAATCTAAAGTGTTGGTGATTAATAGATCAAAACTTCTTCATGTTTGAGAAAAGAAAGAGAAAGTAAGAAATTATGTGTGCTTTTGCATATCGTAATTGCAACTTTTTACCTTGAAATGAGATCTATAAGTCAAGTTTAAGGAGATAGGAACAACTTCGGCTAACTCAAAATTGGTTTGCATTCAGGAACAAAAATGGATTGTTGCTGTCATTTCTATGGTCCCAATCTATGCTACCGAGTCGGTAAGATTTCTATTACTCTGACAAACATATTTCTCATTTGTGTTTAGCATCATTTGGTTAGTGGTTAACACTTGGAAGGAACAATTGTATCTAGTCTTCAAGTTTTCTACTTCGAAATGGAGTGAAGGCTATTCATGCTGATATCTGAATTGAATTTCTACATTCTGATGAATTATAGAATAGTGACGTCAATGATAATTCATAGCTTTTGTTTATTCTTCTCTATCATTGCAGATAATTTCTTTGTGGAATCCAAGATTATCTCTTGCTTGTGACATTTTAAGAAACTACTATGAAGCCTTTGCTCTATATTCATTTGGAAGATATCTCATTGCATGTCTAGGTACGTTGCATACTTTGAGTCTGTGAACTCGATGTCATACAAATATAGCTAATGTGATGCTAAACATCAGAACATTGAAACATTTCACATGATTCTATTCTCTTAATGAAAACTATTAGGTGGTGAAAGAAAGGTTGTAGAATTACTTGAAGATGAATCTGAAGAACACCTCAAAAAACCCTTATTGCACGATTCCGATGAGAATAATGGAACGGAAGAGAGATCATTTTGCAACTTCTTTTGGCATCCATGCAAGCTTGGAAAAGACCTTCTTGCTATTGAGAAATTTGGTCTCGTCCAATATGTAGGTGCTAAAATTTTATTATAAACGGTTCATTGTAGCTTTAAAGTGACTATATAAGCCTAATTTCACTTAAATATAGCGCAGATGATCCTGAAGACTGTCTGTGCATTCTTAGCGATGATACTGGAACTCTTTGGTGTTTACGGTGATGGGGAATTCAAATGGTATTACGGGTATGTTACTTATGCAAAACCAGAATAGTTTAATTTTGATACACTGTCTATAAAACTTTTTATACTGTCAAACAATCGCAACCAATTGTAATGCAAATTTAAAGATAGTTATAACTGTAGTAACACATTTTTAATGATCCAACGATGATAATTAACTTGCTGTAAAAACATTTAAACTGCCAGTGCATATCAATTAAATTCACACTAAAATCTAAGATATGGTTTATCATACTGATATATGTGCCATATGTTTCAGCCATAAACTTTTTCATTCTATTAATTTCAAAATTAATTAATACCAAGGAAAACACATCATCAACATTGCTAACTACTAATCATTTTGTAGGTATCCATATATGGCAGTTGTATTGAATTTCAGCCAGATATGGGCATTATATTGCCTTGTGCAGTTCTATAATGTTACTCATGAGAGACTTCAACCAATAAAGCCACTCGCAAAATTCATCAGCTTTAAGGCTATAGTGTTTGCTACTTGGTGGCAAGGTGTAGGTATTGTGCTGTTGTGTACATTTCGAGTGCTACCAAATGACGGAAAATTACAAACTGGACTGCAGGATTTCTTAATCTGTATAGAGGTAGTTCATACTTTATGTTAATTGTAATGCGATCTTTTTCTTAACCGTCGTAAGAAATATCTTTTTTTTTTGGAGAATTATCTTAAATGAACATAACCTTACAATTCCGTTTTTGTTCGAGACTAATTAGAACTCATGTCAATGATGATGCAGATGGCCATTGCAGCTGTTGCACATGTGTTTGTGTTTTCCGCAAAACCATATAATTTTGTTCCCGCCTCATCTCCACATGGAAAAATCACAAAGGAAAGAATAGAAGCAACATTGGATATAGATGAAGGGGGAGAGCAGAAACCGGCCGTGCTTAAAGAAACAACGACGCAAGTGGAGGCTCCAAAAACAAGTGTCAAGGAGAGTGTCCAGGATATAGTTGTCGAAGGCGGTCAACGAGTAAGTTCATTACATTACGAGTAACATAAGTTGAATTAATCGTCACTTTTAAGACTTACGTCCATCCCGTTCATCATTGTAATGTTTATTTTTTGTATATATATCAACAACGAACAGGTTGTCAAAGATGTTGTACTAACGATAAATCAAGCAATGGGGCCGGTGGAAAAGGGAGTGACTAAAATTCAGAAGACTTTCCATCAAAAAACAGTGGTTTCATCAGATGATGAGGAAGAAGAATCAGATATAGAAATCGAGACAAATGTCACAGAAAATCTCACGGAAAAAGAAAGGGATGATAATGAAATGGTGTAATTATAACTTATAAGGATGTAAGAGAAACTAGAAGTGGTTGCCTTTGTTTTTCAGATTAAGGTATCATATTCTACAGACTACATGTGAAATGTTGTGACCAGCCTTTACATGGAAAATTTCATGCAAAGATGCTGATTTTCCAGCCAATCACTAGTGCTAGAATAGATTGTATAAATATCAGGAATTGGCTCATCTCATATATTAGTAAAATGAGAAAATCAATGGTTGCTATTCTAACCACCATGATTTATTATACAGAAAAATGCTTGAATCGCACTCTCACACACCTCTTTCTATTGGTTGAAATTCATATAGGACCTACCCAATTTATGTGGGGCCCATTTAAATTTGAACATATAGGAAGGAGTGTGTTGAGGAATGTGTGTCAGAAGTGTGTTAGTGGCACTCTTGTTATGCATGTGCGTATAATATCAACCATATATTTATTTATCGACGGTTGATATTACTCACTTTATTTTGTAAAGTGAATTTTTCACCTCATAGGAGGAGCCTTGCCATAATTATCAATATAATAGTGTTTCTATTTTGTCATATAACATGCCTATTTGAAAGATGGAAATTTGACTTCCTATTTGCAAATCTAATATGCTAGCCTAAACTCATGGAAAATCTATAATACAACACAAATCTGAAGGAAAATGAACAATAAAACGAAACAGACGACATAAAAATATACATTTCCATGTAACAACCGCGCGCGCACACAGTTAAAATACAACAATCATACAACAAACATTGAAATTTCATCATTCATCTCCAGTACAGCATATCTCTGAACAACAAGTGAGGCAGCTGTAACATCCTAAACCAATACATAGCTGAGAAAATACAGTTGCACATTGGTTGTTCATCTTGGTACAGACCTGAATGCAGCACATGCAACAGCAATGGTTTAAGCAGCTTCCACAACAATCTGTGGCTGCCTTAACAAACATTTCAGCTC
This sequence comes from Medicago arabica, assembly GCA_946800305.1. Taxonomy (NCBI): domain Eukaryota; kingdom Viridiplantae; phylum Streptophyta; class Magnoliopsida; order Fabales; family Fabaceae; genus Medicago; species Medicago arabica. Next base: position 21,221,155 of record OX326971.1, on the reverse strand, counting down.
CATCATTCAATCTTGTTTCATCACCTCCTGGTGGAGTGTTCTCAGCAGTTGCTGCCAAGTTGCCAAAGCCTATGCCTAACTTTGGGAGCAGAAGCATTCTTTGGCCTTGGTCTTTTTCACCTTTCTTTTTTGATACCTTTTTACCATGATTTCCACAGAACAATTAGAAAAATTCATCTACACAAGAATATATAATAATTAGGAAAAGGAACCTTTAAGCTTTTGATACATACTTTTGTTCCATCTGATTGCTTGGCTGTCTTCAAATGATCAACCTCAAGAACCGACATACGTGTATACTCGGATAAAAATCCAGTTTGTAAGCTTAGTTTAGCAATCTACCAATAAAAATTATGTGACATACGAACAGTCATTAAAAACAGAAAGAAATATAAAGGAATGAAGCACATATACTCTTCAGATTAGGCGTGTCCTGGTGTCGGATATGTATCGTGTCCGACACCAACACGTACAATTACATTGAATTATGTTATATTCTCAAATTATTATCAGTGTTGACGGTCCGTGTCTGAGTCTGTGCTTCATAGCATGTGAGTAACTGGTGTGATGACACAAAAATGTAATAACAAACCTTGTGTTCTAATTGTTTATTGTTAGTATGCCATGCTTGAGCAGTAAGATACTCTATCTGTTCTCTTGCAAAAACCTGTTAAAGACAAAAGCAGTGCAACAGAATTTCAATTTACAATCAATAATGAAGGTAATGAAACACAATTAATTCCTTTCAAGAATTTGTAAGTATAATTCTATATAACAAAGAAACTTGAAATTTAAATATTCTATATAGTGTAGAGAACACTACCCTCTCTAAAGGCATGCCCTTGGCATTTTGTATTTTCAAGTTTATCACAAAATTACTGAAATCAGGCAAGACACCTTTTACTTTAACAACTTCTGGAAATTTTCCCTTGTATCTTCCAGGTAAGATCAATGGACCATTTGATGAAAGATCTGGAATTTGAGAAGGGTACACCTATACAAACATTTCAAATAATAAGCATTAGAGAGCTACAATATCATATTTTAATATTTTTCTAAAGAAGATACAAACAGAAAAAGTATGACAAATAATGTATGTAAAACATAAACATCGTCTCAAATCCGCCAAATGATTAAGGAATTGCTGAGTTTACCTCAACTTCGTCCAGATCATCGAATATGTCCATCGTGATATTTGCAAGAACAACAGATGCAGCTTTGTCAAACAGTTTTAGCATTTGAGGCTCAACCAAATCTGGCAATAAGTAACAGAAATAGGTCATAGTCACATTGCAGATGCTTCTTTCTAGTGTTTAACAACTAAATCCCAACACTAGAAGTATATCATGATAAAACTTTTTTTTTGGGATGATACTTATGGTAATCTAGTTTTACCTGATAGTAATAGCAGTAAGAAATTTTCTCTACTTTTGTTTAAATAGTAATGCATATCTTGTATGTAAACTCAGTACAATGCATTTTATTCAAGTAATAGTCAAGTAAGTCAACACAATAAAGTTCTCCGGTTAGGATGCATAGATTAATGCAACCAATATCTTGTTATGCATATGTTTATTGAAAATCTTGATAACCAAATATCTCTAGAATACAGCTATGTTACTAAGCCTATAACAAAAAGAAAGTTAAACAATGAAAATGATATTTACGTTTTGAAGTTAGAATTCAGAACTTGCCTACATCCAAAGCTGCAGCATGTTGTCCCCTGCTAATCATAGCAAGCATCTTCAAGAAATATTGATTGCAGAATGAACCTGGGATTCAATGAGGTTTTATGATTAGCACGAACGAAATAGCAAATTTTTGCAGTTAGTAAAAATTGTAAGAATGTTAAAATTTTCAACTTGAGAATAATGTAATAATATTCAAATTTTGATTCAGTCTTTAAATAAAATAGAAAAGAGAAGGGATACCTATGCCCAAAGTGTAAATTCTGGGAAATATTGATTCTCCTCTGATCTTATTATTTATCATATCACAGGTTTCCCTCTCATCTTCAACAGTTCCATCTGTAACTAGGAAAATAATTGGAACCGATCTTCGGCCATCGGATAGCATCTCTAATGCCTGAAAATAAAAAGAAAGAAAAACATATAATACACCTATTCAACAAAGAACAGAAAAGAACTATATAGTATCTTTTCCGAGGGCATATAACATTTTGATTCTCTATGCATCAACTTGAGTCTATATTGATTTGTTAGTACAGTTCTTAACAGTTAAGTAACCACTTCTCGGTAAGTTGAATGAAAGGTGAAGATTATAAACAAAACATTCATTAGTTACTGACCTAGTGTTGTCAATTACAGGTCGAGGAAAATCGCGGTTTGTTTAAATTCTGCTACACTACAGTGCTATTACGTCCCAATAGCTGATATTTGACAACACTTTATACTAGATAGCGTATCACAAAACATTAACAATTTTATGAAATTCTGCTACACTATAGAACTGTTGTAGCCGCTATTTCACAACATTGTACTAGCCAGACACTAAATAGTGGTGTCACAAATAAAATATATCGAATAATGAATTTAGTATTAAAATAAACTCATCAACAAAAAAGCAGGAAAATCTGTATGAATATCTATGTTACCGTGTTTAATGGATGCAAAATATTTGTATCACCTCCGGCAACAAAGTTTATGTTGATCCATTCAATGGCCCTTTCAACAGCATCCTTTGAAGCCGATTCCATTGAAGTTGAAAATTGATATATCTCCCCATTAAATGCTATAATACTAAATGAATCATCAGGATCCAGCTTAGACAGAGCAGATGATAATGCATTCTTTGTGTCATCAATTAGCTTTCCTCGCATGCTTCCACTTATGTCGATAACGAATACAATGTCTTTCCTGAATACCTAGCAGATTCGATAAACTTCTCAGCAAGTACTTATGAAAAAATATGTATTAAAAACATTAACTACATATTTTTAAAGAACTGCTATTAGTATAAGTTGAAATTAACATCTGCATCTCAATCATTTAAGAAATGTACACGTACAAAGTTTAGAGACGTTACCAACCTTCCTACTTTGAAGATTTCCAGGAGAAAGGTACATGCAAAACATCTCTCTCTGATCACTGTCATCGACAGATGCAGATTCCAAAATAACCCCACCATTTATTTGACTTGAAGAAACCTGTATTTAGGTAACATGCCAATAAGTTTACATTTCAACCGAAGCTGAAAATAACATTGATAATAAAAGACACTATTGAGTCTTACAGAATATGAGAAGCTAAAGTCGCATTTCGACCAGGAGAGAACATCAGTGTCATGAGAGAAACCTATGCTCCCGGCACTGCGCCTTACTTCCTGTGCAGTCAGAGAACAGAACCACATTATCAGTTTATCACAAATATGGTTAATTGGTTATACATGAACAACTAAATGAACAACTAAATATGAACCTTCATTGGATGAATTGCTGTCTTGCACGTAATGTCACTCCCGGTAACAGCATTCACGTTTATTTGCATCTTTTCTTTTTTAGCCATTCTCTTCCCAGCAGGGTTGACGAAATCCGGAAAGGTGAACGGCACATTCAATGAGAAAACATCATTGCAGCATGTTATCTTTTGGGACCAACTAAGTTTAATTGATAAATTTGAACCTCCATCTATCTGTTACAAACAAAATCAGAATAAGATAACATAATCAAATGAGTTTAGATATCAATAAACATTCAGAATACAAAGACTATATATAATTATATATAATACCTGTGGTATAGTCAAAGTAAATATATTGGACTTGAGAAAGCCTCCATCGTGAGTTTTGGTCACATTGTCCTTTCCACCGGTTTTGTCTTCCATATCGACCAGTTGAGTTGAATATGATTTCCTATGAACACTGACTTCCACACCTAGAATTGAACCCTGTTAGCCAAATGGTATCAGAACACAAAATTTGCAATACCTTTAAAATTTGTTCATGCCTAATTTCTCGATGAATGTCAAAGAATTTACTAAATGTCCATGAAAAACTTATAATGGATATGTAACACTAGAAGTTCTAACCCAGACACGTTATAAATTGACACAAATACTTCAATATTTTCAATCAATTCCCTAAAGATTCAACGTGGATGTGATTTGAAACACATGTAAACTTTCACGTCATCATTTAACTTTGCATATCATTACAGGTAACCTTTGAAGTTAGCAGAGGGATGAAACTGATTGACTATAAACAATTTCGGAGACTATTGTGCTATATAAAAAATTCAGGAACTAAATTGAACAATGGCCATAAATTCAGGAAATAACTTGACTATTCACTCTCCAACAATGTGAACCAAATTAGTCAAATATTAATCAGTACTCTTGATGTAAAGAAGAGCCAAAAGTCTAGCTTCAAATCCTGTCAAGGTAGAAAATACTAACATAACTAGGCTACTGATATGCAGGGTCAGGATTCAAATCATAAACTCCTCACTCATTCACCTCAAATGGTGAATTTCCAGCCACTGGCTTAGTTAACAAATAAAAAAAAAGTAAAATTTCATCTAAAAGATTTGTTTAAAACTTTGATATTCACATTCAACGCAAAATCAACATGATACAGTCGACAACATGGCACTATCTATAAAAGTGTGTAATTTATTAAATTTTACATTATACCAGATTAATTTAGACAAATAGTAATTATTTTTCATATTTTCTTTTTTGCAAAAGAACTCTTCAAGAATTAGAAACAAAAACAAACATGAGAATGCACAAAGACGCACACATGTACCTGAGAACACATAGGAACAACAACAATACAATCACAACTTCTACTCCCAGAAACACAATGTAGCCTCCAACATCCCACAACCTCAACAAAAGCAGTATCCAACCAAGCATCAACCCTAAGATCAACACCATTAATCATCTGAAGCGGAATCAACGCAGGAGGATCACACCTCCCATGCACATGAGGTTGATAGCTAGGTACATCAGGATTATCAACAATGGCAGGATCATGAATAACCGCGTAAACCATCGGTGATGTCGGTAGAAAAGCCGTGTTTGTTTTTGACATTGTTGGTGGTGGTTTTGGTGGTGTTATCGCTCTATCATTGCCGAAATATATTCGTTTTGATAATTTTATTCCTTCTTCAACCGATTTCGAAAACTCTTCAGCCATAATGACACAAGGAGATTGGATAAGGAATTTGGAAATTCCTGTATTGTTTCTCCTTTTGTCTTAGGCTTCTACCATTGTTATTAAGCTTGAGATTTTCATTATCATTTTTGTTGTTATTGTTGTTGAAAAGTTTGGTTCTGGTTTTTCTGGTGTAATGGATAAAAATAGGTGGGTTTAAAATAACATTGATGTGATGTTGTAAATGTGTAACGTATGTGGCATGTTACATTGGAAATGGATTCATTGTGTCCTTGTCATGCAACTCATGCTGTACTTTTTTTTGCCTTTATTTGGTTCATAGAAAAGAAACATGACAAAACCATATCAATTATTTTCTTGAGTAGACCGTCCAACTATTTTCAATAGTACATAATACGTTACAAGGAAAAAAAAGATGGAAAAAATCTCTCACCATTAAAATGTAATGGTGTAAGTTTGGTTCGATCGGTTTTCTGTTAAAAAAAAGTTTGAACCGATGAAATTGATATCAGTTTGGTTTGATTCAATTCACTGTTTTTTTAAAAGTGGAACCGAACCAAACATATCAGTTTGGTTTGGTTGATTGGTTTGTTTGAAAATACAATTAAAATAAAAACAAAGTAAAAACACTAATCAATTCAAGTGAAACATAACAAGGTTAATATCAGTTTCGAGTTTTGTGAAGTTTTTTACCAAAATTAAATTTATATAAAATTAGAACACACCAAGGTGTTGAAAACTATCGACACATTTTGGCATTAATAAAATTCTCTTAACTTTAGATCTTGAAATTAAAAACCTAGAATTGAATAAAACTCGTTCGATTTACATTGATTCGGTTCTAAACCAGACAAAGTAGGATAAATTTTTTATTTGGTTAAGTTTGAACTTTTGTTTTCGTCAATTTTTTCAGAACTGGTTACACCCTATTAAAATGTCATGTTAATTTGTCTCATACAGACACACGCTAAGAAACCTCCAATAGTAATTGTCTTGAAAACAACAATTTTTAACTCGAGAAATGAAAAACACAAATTTTAATACAAAATCGATACCTTTGGGACACTAACAAGTGCCCTTAGGGTACATATTTGCATTACCCATGTAAAATTATAAGTGAAGTTCAATGCATTTTGATGGTGAGATCAACCACATAATTCTTTCAATGCTTCTTGCCCTCTTAAGCGAGACAATTTCGGGAGTAGATTCTCTCCTGTGAGTGGAGAGTCCAGTGGAATTTATACCATTTAATTTTTTTCATTGCAAACATTTACAATTATTAAAAGGGTAATTAAAGGTCCAGATCTACACTGGACACCATTCAGTGAAATTCTCAGTGGAGAGGATCCAAGTCCGACAATTTCATATTACAAACCAATTTCTTCAAAAATTTGTATATATAAGGATTTGAGATCTTGATGATGTTTAAATAGTTCAACCTCTAGATACACCCAAACAAAGAACCTTCACAAGTGGAGAAGGTGAGGCCTGAGTTCAATAAAAAATATGTAGATAGTAGATAATATAACGTGTCATAAATAAAATGTTCATGTGAGTCTATTAAACTTTGTGCACACACATAAATTGTTAATAGATTTATGTATTTTTGACTTGAAAATTGGCAGAATGTTCTGCATAAGATGTATTTTTATGGTATGCTTCTGAAGAGGAGAAAGAACAAAATTATGTCTTTCCCTGCTTCTATGGTAACTGTTGGATGACAGTACAAGTCTCCGACCGGAAGGGTTTACCTGCAAACACTTAGATGCTTAATCTCGACAGTGATTGAAGTATGTACTGCTACATTATATCAAAGTTGAAAGACAAGTTCACCTGAACATCTTTCAATTGGAGCCAGCTCAATCTAAAAGTTGAAGGACACAAGTACTATTGAAGAAATATACAAAATATGTTCTTCAAGGTGGAACATTTATTTGTGTTTATACAGTCAGGACTATATGTAAGGGGTTTAAGGCACCTTCTCAATCATGATAGTTACTAAGAAATTAAAGACATATAGTACAACAATTGAAAAACTGAAATTAATATAAGCAAACTATAATATGATCTTATAAGTAAAATGAATTTCAGATGAACGTAGCACACTCTATATTTTCATACTGGTTTTGATTTTGTTGTGAGGTGAAACATGTTACATGGTATTATCAGTTATCACCAGTAATCTAGACAAGAGCAACTCCCATCTTTAAAATGATGAAACCGATTTCGGTCTCTAACTATGATTTCTCTATGATACGCCGCTGATATTAGCTTGGTGAACGCATGACAATCGCCACAAACTCGAAGGTTTTTAATGATTCTTATAGCTAAACTTGAAGGCGATGCTATAAGAGCAAACGCTATGGCTAATCTTTCGCTATGGTAAGAGAGTACACCTTCCTTATCTTCTTCTTCTACATCAAACAAAACCTCTGATGTTCTTGCTTTGTGACCGTATTCTTCAAGTCTACTATTAATCTCCGCGATCTTCAAATATATTTCCTTTGAAAATGGATGAGTTCTGTCACCTGTAAGAAACTCGTGCATTGCACCATTTATCTCCACTAAGCTAAAACCTGGTAACTTGTTAACACCATGATGTTTCATCAGCTTCCTCACTCTCTTAACATCATTCACTCTACCGACACTAGCATACATATTTGACAAAAGCACATAATTTCCACTAGTTTCTGGTTCCAACTCTATTAACTTTGTGAGAGCAACTTCTCCAACACCTAAATTACCATGAATTCGTGCCGCACCAAGTAAAGACCTCCACAAAACCGCATTTGGTTTCATCGGCATATCTTGCAAACATTCCTCTGCCTCCTTTAATCTCCCGGCTCGACCCAAAAGATCAACCAAGCATCCATAATGCTCGAGTTTCGGTTCCACCCCATGAACCTCCTTCATCGATTTGAAAATCTCCAACCCTTCTTCCACTAATCCAACATGTGAACAAGCAAACATCGTAACCACGAACGTTGCACTATCAGGAACCAAACCTTTAAACTTCATCTTTCTATAAAGTTCAAGTGCTTGATTCCCATAACCATGAACAGCAAAACCTCCAATCATCGCAGTATAACAAAACGAATCCCTATCATTCTCAGGCATTTTATCAAACACTTGACATGCTAGATTCAAACATCCACATTTTGAATACATATCAACCAATGCCGTTCCCACAAACCTATTCATCTTAATCTTATTCCTTAACACAAAACAATGAACCCAAAAACCTTGACTAACAGCACCTAAATTAGAACAAGCACTAATCAACGCAACAATCGTAACTTCATTAACCCTTATTCCAATCACTTGCATTTCACGAAACAAATACAACGCCTCTAACGAAAAATCAGCATCATCAAAACTATTCGAGTAACTATGATAACTCGAACTACAAGCGTAAGCATTCAAAATAACATTCCACGTCGCCAAATCCGGTTCATTAATTCGATCAAAAATATACCTCGACACACGAATTTTCCCATATTTAGCATAAAAATTAAGCAATGAAGCTTGAACAAAATTATCAAAAGGTGGTTGAAGGAATTTCAAAACATGTGTGTGAAGTAATAGACCATAATGAAACCATGATTTGTTAGAACAACAAGCTTTGAAAAGTGAGGGAAAAGTGAAACTATTAGGTTGAAGATTTTTGTTTATGAGAATTTTATTATAAAGTGAGAATGCTATGTGGATTTTATTTTGATTAGTTTGATTAATCAAAGATGAAATGAGTGTATTATAGAGGAAAATTGTTGGGTTTGGGATATAATTAAAGATTTTGAAAGCATAGGGTAAGTTGAATTTAGAGGATATGTTAATTAAGTGACTAAGACAATATGTTTGAAATGATAGACCAGTTGTTATTATTTGGGTGTGGACTTGTTTAAGTGTATTGAAATTGTTGCATTTTTGTTGTAATGTTTGGAGTGTTGGGTGGTTAAATATGTGGTTTTTGGGTTTCATGAAATTAAGAAAGTTTAAGGATGAAGATTTGGTTATGTTTCTTTCAGAACAGAACCAAATGGTAACAACACTGTTAGTACCCTGTGATTGTCTCTGGCGGCGAGAGGGATGCTGGTGGCTGCAGAACGGCGGTGGACGGCAGGTTTAAGGCGGCGGGTCAAGGAGTGGCGATGGGTGGTGAATATGGTTGAGGGTCTCTCGATCTGAATGAGTTTTTTTTTTACATAATGTAATCCTGACTGATATTGATGTATTTTTTTTTTTATACACGAGATGGCAAAACGCATAACAATTTCGGCATTTTTGTCAGTTGAGCTGTTAAGAGTAAACACTCGAATTGGCTTAAACACACTATTCATTCCCTAAGTTTGCAAAAGTTGCGATTTTAACCCCTTTTTAAAGAAATTGTAGAAGTAACCGCTCATGTTTAGCCCTTTTTGCAAAACACCAATTTTGACTTGTTCAACGCATATGTGACACCTCACTTGAGTGAGTAGGCTGCCACGTGTGTAATTTTCAAATTAAACAAAATTAAAAAGCCGCATATTTATCAATTGAATTATAAAAATAAAAAAAGGAAAAGAAAGAAGGAGAGTACATGTGAGTTCACACACCACCACCTCTTCCTCCAGCTTCATCTCTCTCGGTCTTCATTCTCACTAATCTTCATCCTTCTTCTTCAAGTTGAAACTTTATCTCACTTCATTATTTCACCTTCACGTGCAACAACCTCCATATCAAGCTCAATCTCATCCCCATCCTACTCCAAATAGTTCCATCTTTACGGTACATTCATAGCTTTATTGGTTTTCATCAGCTTCGAAAAAGTTTGACCACAAACCTTCATTGTGTTCCCAACCTTCGACTTTTATCTCTTCAAGTCACTCTCCGCCAGAAAAGATTGTTTCTTGCCAGAAACCTTCTTGTTTACCGAGAGATGAGAGATTGATGAATGAATGAGAAGGAGATTGATGAAGAGAGATGGGAGAGAAAGAATGGTGGGAGCTTCTCTTGTGCCCCTTCCTATTCTCTTTTATTTTTTATTTTTTTAATTTATAAAATACACATGTGAATTTTTTATATTCAAAAACTACACAGCTGTCACTTCTTTAAGTTATGTGGCGTGCCATGTAAGATTGACCAGGTCAAAATTAGAGTTTTGTAAAAGGGGATAAACATAGATGGGGTCTTTGGCCATTTTTTTTAATAGGGGGTCAAAATTGCAACTTTTGCAAACCTAGGGGGTTAAAAGTGCGTTTAAGCCTTTTTTTTAATTGATCCCTAACTTTATTAATAGAGGTTTTTTTTTCTAGGAACTCTATTAATAGAGTCGAAAACTAATTTGTGAATGACCTACAAAGACAAGACTAATTTGGTGTTTACTCATTTATTTAATTGATTAATCTCTAAAAAATATTAATATTTTCTTTTATATAAAATCTCAGTTTACCAATATTTTCATTCAAGACAATGAATTATCTAACACATTTTCATAAGCAAACAATAAAGTTTTTATCTATGAATCCCGGATACGTGATACTGATGTAAGTACCATACGACAGGGTATACGGATTTTCGGAATTTTTAAAATTTAATATACAATACGGCTAAGATATGTTAACAAAAAATTTATATTAAAATTTATATGAATATAAAATACTTGAAGAAAACCATAATTGATTACTCTTCATTATTATATTATTATTATTAAAATCACAATTTTAAAAACAATAATACATATGATCAAAATAAAAAAATGTAAAGTTTTCTTATAAAATTGAATCATATACATTTCCACTGAATTTTCAAAACATTGTCTCACTTTTTTACTCTTCATCTTTTATAGGATACATATCTTTGAAGTATCATTGTGTATATGTGGGCTATCGTATAAGAATCGGATCGTATCCGCGATAATCTGTGGAGTATTGGTATCTGATACGTACTCAATACAGGTACATCTCTAATTTGGAGTATCCGGACTTCATAGGTTTTTATATTAGGTTTGTGCGATCTCAGGCTTTATACTTTATCCTATGTGGGACTTGAATTTTTCTTAATACAAATTCACATTCATGCCTAGTGTGGGTCTTGCGTTCAATTCACACATTGTAGTCTTTAATCTGTCTTTGATACCAAGTTAAACAGGTTTGTATCTCATCACAAAGAATAGCTTAAAGAGTGAGGATGCTCGAATACATTTATACATTAAACAATCTAGGAAACTAAGCAATGTTGAACTCCAAACAACTTTAATAGGAACTATCACACCTAACGTGGGTCTTGGATTCAAATTTTACATTGGAATCTTTAACTCGACTCTGATGCCAAATTAAATAGCTTTGAATCTCATTCCAAAAGTTAGCTCATAGGATGAAGATACTCCTACAAACACTACTAGAAAGAAAAAAAAATAGAGATGGAAATTAGTGACAAAAAAAATGAAATTCCTCTCCAATTTTGTCCTCACAAAATGTAGTGACATAATTAGATAGAGATTTCATGTTTTCATTGCTAATTTTTTTTTTTGAATAGTGATATTTATACACCTAATAGTCTGAAATCCTCAACAATATTGAACTTCAAACAAACTACCAACAACTTCAAGCATCATCACAAGTATCTAAAAATTTGAACTAATTTGTAGCAAATACCAATCAATTTGTAACTATAAATTAAACTAACTCCAATAATATATTATATCATTTAAGAAATCAATTTCAAGTCATGTTAATCACAAGCCTTACAAATAAGTCCAATGGAAGAATTAAAATTAGTAGCTCAGTACTTAAATCGAAACAAAGTATACTCGAAGAGTCAAAATTATTAAATGGAAAAACATATTTGTAAGAAAATAGTGATCAAAATCAATGGAAAAACATCCTAAGAAGAGTCTCTAGCAGCGGTTCTTCTTAACAATTAATCACTGGTGGAATCAACGGCGAGTGCAGATAGAATGAGTGATGTATTTTTTTCTTCTTTTAATTAGGTTTTACAAGTTTATTTCTTCCTTATTTGCAATCTTGATCATATTTAAGTTAACACTCAACTTGGTCCCTTACAAACAATAAACTCACATTAGTCTCAGACATTATTATATCAATTATTCTCTTGTTCATAAAGACAATGTATAACGCACATACTAAATTTGTCTAGAATATTTAGCAGAAGTGTTAAACTAGTATTGAATACATTAAAATTATAACATAAATTCTTTATCAATCAAGAAATACATCACAATCAAGTCTTGTACAGTGGTAAAATAAATACCTTACTAACGAGTACATTCCATATAATCATGTCTAGATACATAGTACTGACTAACGAATACTTAGTACAAAAATGAGAATACAACATCAAATACGAGACATGTGTATGTAATCATCCCGCTTCCTTCTACTTATGAATTGCAGTGCGCTCTCGAGGAGGAATATTTCATTGTCTTGAATTGTTGGTGTGTTTTTGTTTCTATAGTGCTAAAGTTACTTTAAACTAAAATTGATTATATTTGAATGCGTTTATGTGAAAGTGATTTATCAAAATAAACTAGACTGTAAAAATTATCTTGGGTCTTTAAAGTCTCTTTTAACTTTCTAAAAATTGAATTCAAACATACACTCACCATTAACAGCCACCTTATCAATCATCATGTAGCCGTAGTGTGAGTGGTGCGGTCGCTTCACCGTTGCACCACTTCAACACTTCGTAGGTGAGGAAAGAGTCGATTTGGTGTCCTTGTTGCTGCCGGTTGATTTGGGTTCTTTCCTAGTCACAGGTGCTGCATCCCGTGACGTGTTTCAAAACATTGTCTCGTCGTACTTACTTGGTGGTTCGAGGAGATGGTGGAAAATCCGGTGTTGCTAGATCTACAACATCTGGGTTGGTTTGGTTGTTGTTTAAAGCCGTGTTATCTTCCTTGGAGGTGGCGGCAGCGACGGTTCCATGTTGCAAATGCAAGATGGTTGCGGTTCATTTTTAGCTTTGTTTTCCTGATTCCATTACAGATTTGTTGAGATCTGCAGGGTTTCAAAGTTTCGGGATTGTGTCAGTCGTGCAAGGGAAGATGGGTCTGTGGTTTTGTATCCTAGTCATCCTTCTATTTGACATAGGACGGGGTGGGCTCGAAAGAGTCGTTAATGCTTGCTGCCGTGCAGGGAGTTGATGGATCTTGAATTGTTTCTATGTTGACAGACGATTCATACGCCAATTTAATAATATTTGTCATTCACTTCGTTTGATTTGGACTGTGAGGCTCGAAAGGGTCGTTTAACTTGTTGTCATTGTTGCAGGGAGTTGATGGTACATGAACCGCCTCCGTGTTGACAGAGGGTTCAATCATCGCATCAAAGACCTTTAGTTAGTTTTAGTTAGAGGTTGATACACTTGTGTGTTGTCTTTAATTTTTGTATCACCCGTTTGGGGTCGACTTACACACTTGTGTGGTTTTACTGGGTTAGGTTTATGTCCCCTCTGTTTTTTTTGTATTTTTTTCCCTTTTTTTAATAATATATGAGGACTAGGCACATGTTTAGAATATAGTTGAGAAATCACTTATTCTCTTTCTTGATGTCTTATGCTCTGGCCTTATCCAAAAAAAAATCAAACATACAGTTAGTGTGGTGTTTAGGCAGGAATGAAGTATCCGACAAGGTTATGTGTGTTAAACACTTTATGTGTCAAATTAAATTCTCTTTTTCGAAGAGTATGAGTGGGTCGTTAAACATTTACTGTATTTTATTTTGTTGCTTTAGATATATAAGGTTTTGGAGAGCTCTTGCATTTTTTATTTTATTTTTTTACATTGCCATGGTTCTGGAGACATCAGCTCCACAAATATTCTTTTAGTTATTGTTGCCTCTTGATATCTTTATGTTTATGTGTATTTATTTTAGCTATTGATCATGTTGAATTTTCTTGTAGTTCTTGACTTTTCTGTAATAAGTTATAGACTCTAGTAATTTATTCACAATTGAGTTACATAAAATGACATATTTAATATTAGAAATTAAAGAAATGAGTTGAGAAAAATAATATAACATGAAATCGTAATACTTCTTATCCATTTAGCTTTGATAATATAAGTGGTACAATCCAAGAACAACGGTGAAAGAAATTAATTTAAATAAGATAAAGTTTATGGTTTTATTTTACATTCATCTCAATTTCATGGAGTTCCATGATTCCCTTCACTTTTGCTACTTATGTCACCATTGTAACCTCCCCAATTTTTCAAATATCCCAAACCTATTTTATTATTTTCTCCTCCTCCTCCTCCTCTTGCATCAAGTTCACTTCCTTTATCTTTTCCACCTTCGATTTTTACACCTCCTTTACCACCATTTTCACCTGAGCCTGATCCACCTTTTGATACTCCTTTACCACCCTTTCGTTTTACTTCATACACTGGCCAGGTCCAGGCTCCACGTTGCCATGAAGCTTTTGATTTGAATTCTTCTATTTCACCAACTGAAAATTAACAAACACTTTGTATTAAAAAAAAAATTAAAAAAACTTTGTATTAAATATAATAAAAGAAGGAGAAAAATATGTGTGTTTATTTATGTTTATATACGTTGTTTCTCATCTTTGGATGGCTCAGTTGCCACAACAGAGATAAAAACTAGTGCACAAATAAAGGAGAATGAGATAATAGACTTTGTTTTCATCTTGATCAACTAAGATTATATTGTACTTAAATATGAATACAACCATCAACTATTTATAGTGATTATCAGACGTGATACATAAAACATGAATTAAAAGATCTTGATTAAATTATATATATTTAATGAAAAAGATAATATAATATAATATAATTTGTTGAGGATATTAAGTCATCAACACCTCTCGATCCATTTATGGGTTAATTAGAACACATATCTCTTGATAATATTAGGGAGATTACGACTTATAGTTTTATATTCGTTTGTGTTGGTGTACGAGGCTAATGTTTTTATGTTTAAGATTAGAAATGTATCATGACTATTTATTTATAATATAAATAATTTCTTTATTATGTTTATGTCAAAGTTATAAAGCTCATAGAAATAGAATAGTTAGTCTATTTAATGGAGCGCTAAGTATGATTTGATCATGAGACATAAGAGCATTATTCTTAAAGTATTTGTAGCCAGGCTTTGGTGTGACGTGGAATAACCGTAGTGCATAAATACTATTATGGATGTGAGATATCAAGTCACGGACAATGGTGGATCCAAGATCCGGGATGCATAAAGTTTAACTTTATTAATAATTTATTTTTGACAGAAACTTTGTAACACCTCAATTTTTTACAGTGCGAGTGTATTTTTGACTACGAGCGGAATATATCAATATCGCCATATCCTTCAAATAAAATCAGCGTAAGTATTTTCCAAAATAAAAATATTTCTAACGGATTGATACATGGGGATAAAATAGTCACAATCCAACATAGATGGCATTTACCATGGGAAGGGACAATCCTTTCCCACCATGGGAAAGATGGTTTTTTACCTGCAGTTGCAGGTCAAACAAGTTGGCATTGGCATTGGCTTTCTTTGGTACTGCAATTGAGACAAAAAAAAATTATTAATGACTTATTATACTAAACTATGAACTACACCCCATTCTAATAAATTCAAAATAGCATATTCTATAGTCAGGTTACTTTCTTTTTATTTCTTTCTCATCATACGATTGGGGGAAGATCCATCACCCAATAGATAAAACGTATGTATACTCTTATTCTCATTAATGCTAATTCCTTTAATTAAAAAAATACAAAACAATTGCATATAAAAAATAAATAAATAAAAAGAGTATGGTACAAAGAGTATTATACGATACAAATATTACTTTATGAATTGTGTCTCAATTGCTTGATTAATTTAAAGTTTCGATCATAATGTAAATTAAAAAGTTATATGCTGCCAGTGTTTAGATTTTTTTTGGCTAAAATGTTCTTTTGGTCCCTTAACAACATATATAGTATCGTTTTGGTCTCATAAGTAATAAAAACTCCGTTTAGGTCCTTTAACTTGATTTAAAGTATCGGTTTGGTCCTTTCTGTTATTTTAATTCAAAAAAACGTTAAATTTTGGTCCCTTAACTTATTTAACTAGTATTAGTTTGGTCATTTAACTTATTTAATTAGTATTGGTTTGGTCCCTAAATTTAATGTTTTTTGAATTAAAATAACAGAAGGACCAAACTGATACTTTAAATCAAGTTAATATAATATAATATAATTTGTCTTATTATGAGGATATTAAGTCATCAACACCTCTCGATCCATTTATGGGTTAATTAGAACACATAACTCTTGATTATATTAGGGAGATTACGACTTATAGTTTTATATTCGTTTGTGTTGGTGTAAGAGGCTAATGTTTTTTATGTTTAAGATTAGAAATGTATCATGGCTATTTATTTATAATATAAATAATTTCTTTATTATGTTTATGACAAAGTTATAAAGTCCTAGAATAGTAGAATAGTTAGTCTATTTAATGGAGCGCTAAGTATGACTTGATCATGAGACATAAGAGCATTATTCTTAAGGTATTTCTAGTCAGGCTTTAGTGTGACGTGGAATAACTGTAGTGCATAAACACTATTATGGATGTGAGATATCAACTCATGGACAATGGTGGATCCAAGACATGGGATGCATAAAGTTTAACTTTATAAATAATTTATTTTCGACAGAAACTTTGTAACACCTCAATTTTTAACTGTACGAGTGTAATTTTGACTACGAGCAGAATATATCAATATCGCCATATCCTTTAAATAAAATCAGCGTAAGTATTTTCCAAAATAAAAATATTTCTAACGGATTGATACATGGGGATAGAATAGTCACAATCCCACATAGGTGGCATTTACTATGGGAATGGACAATCATTTCCCACCATGAAAAAAGTGGTTTTTTACCTGCAGCTGCAGGTCAAACAAGTTGGCATTGACATTGACTTTGTTTGGTACTGCAATTGAGAAAAAAATATTAATGACTATTATACTAAACTATAAACTACACCCCATTCTAATAAATTCAAATTAAGCATATTCTCTAGTCAGGTTACTTTTTTTTATTTCTTTCTCATCATACGATTGGGGGAAGATTCATCACCCAATATGTAAAACGCATGTATACTATTATTCTCATTAATGCTAATTCCTTTAATTAAAAAAAACAAAACAATTGCATATAAAAAATAAATAAATAAAAAGACTATGGTACAAAGCGTATTATACGATACAAATATTACTTTATGAATTGTGTCTCAATTGCTTGATTAATTTAAAGTTTCGATCATAATATAAATTAAAAAGTTATATGCTGCGTTTAGAATTTTTTTTCATTGTGGTTTACTTTTATTATTACGTTTAATTTTTATTCCTTTATATTTTATTGTTAAGTTTATTTTTCATTGTGGTTTACTTTTATTATTACGTTTAAATATGTTTTTGCTCCCTATAAATATACCAACTTTTCGTTTTAGTCCATCTAATTATTTTTTTGAGTTTTAGTCCCTCAAAAGTTTTTTCGATGCTTTAAGTTCTGAGAACATGGTTCAGGAGGTCGAAATTTATTTAACCAAATAATACTGAATGTTTTGGTTTTTTGCGGAGTCAAAAATATATAGGCAGGGGTTCCAATAGAATGTTTTGGTTTAGACTTTGTGATTTTCGTTTTACTATAGGCCCATTGTCCATTATTGTGCCAATAGCCCATAAAATAAAATATCAATAAACCTTATCATGTGGGGTCAATTTTTTTGTGAAATCTTTCAAAACAAAAAGTCAATAATGGGTTGCAAGTGGACAATCTCAACCATTTAATATTTTTATTAATATATCAATGGTTCAAATTCACCTTTCTCATGGTGGGAAAGGATTAACCTTTCCCATGGTAAATTCCACCTCCAACATATGGGTAAAAGGTCTTGTCCAATATACAACTACATCAAAGATAATGTAATCTCAGAAAAAGGTTAAGCAAGATCAGTCCAACATGACATCATGCACTAACTCAAAGACATGATCCACTGCAGTATACAAACGGAAAGACTATCCACCTAGTCAACATATCAAGTAGCTACCACCTAGGAGTAAAAAAAACATATTCATAAGGATGAAAAACATATCCATAAGGATGACTGATGGTCAGATTTAGGCAAGTGAACAAAATTATTTATCAAGTAGTAAAGTGTAAGGAGAGTATCGTATCTACATGGATTATCATTCCAACTAGACAATTCACGTTATTTGGGAATAAAAAACGGTAAATTAAAACAATAAAAATAAGAAAAATAAAAGATAAAAAGGGGTTTTTCAATTTAGTCGGTTTGCACAAAGTAAGAGTTTAGGAGTGACCAATTTAGTTTGTTTCCACAAAGTAAGAGTTTAGTCTGTTTGCACAAAGTAACGATGAGATTCTTCAAATTCCTTCTATTCAATTGTTTAAATAAATTAATGGTCAAGCATTATTAAGATATTGGATTTACGTCTTTTATTTAAGTGATGAGTTCGTTGAGTTTCAGATACTAATCACAAAGGTTTGTACATGTGGGGTCTTACTCTCTTAGAAGTCTGGGTTTATTCTCCTCCATCTTGCAAGTTGTAACCTTACACCAGAGTGTCTACATGTGTTAATGATTAAGGTCGACAATATTGTATGGAGATGCACCTTCGCACGTAGAGGTACGTGGGGTTCTTATTCTCACGGAGTTAATTGAAAAAAAATAATACTTATATTAGGGTTTCCTAAATTCTCAATGGTCCTAAAGGTTCCCTCGTCTATGAATCTTAGAAGTTCATTGATGACAAGGCATCTTACGTTATTCTTAGCATGTTTTTCAGCCTATTTTAATAGGATTTACCAGCAAAACAAAGGAATATTAGATCAATTGCCTATAATTTCCGGACATTTGAATTGTTTTCTATATTTGAGTCTGTAATTCTATTCTTCCTATAACATAGCAATTTAAGGGTGTTCTTGATGTAATTCATGAAGAAATCAAGCAAAGCAAGACATCCAAAGATTTATGTGGTCCTTAGGATGATGAAGAATCAAGATTCAAGAGACCTCATAAGACTTTATAGAGGGAGGACTTATGTTCCCAAGTTCCAAGACATCTTACATTGAAGAAAACACCTCCAAAGGCAAAGAAGAAAAGCATTTAAGCATAGAAAACGCATTGAAGCGCCCATACGCACCAAAGGGGGTGTTGGGCACCCTAGAGCTAAAACACAGAAGCTCTGGCGTATGCCAGGGGTGCTAGGCGCCTTAGCCGGGCAGGCACATGCGCTAGGAGCATGACCTTAGGTGCTAGGCACCCCGTCACTTGTGAAAAAAGTTATATTTTGTGACTTTTTCTCCCCTAGAAGCCCATGTTTTTAGCCCAAGTTAGGTGGAAACTTCCCATATAATCACTGTTTCCTTATTCATAGTTTCTCATTCAGAACTTGAAGCAATTCAAGAGGAAGGCGATTCTAGAAGCCAAGGAGAATTTCTATCTTCTTCTATCTTTTCTAGGGTATGTTTTAATATTTTTGTATTTTATCATAGTTATAATGTGTAACTAAATATTTACAGGCTAGGGTTCTAAGATGAACCTCTATTTGTTTTTTTGAATAATTATTTAATTTCACTTCATTTATTTTAGTATATTTTATGTTCGTTATTCAGTTTTGTTAGGATTAGTATTCCAGTGAATTGCAACCCTAGATTAGGTACTTAGGTTGTGACAGGGCCTAATATTGATATTACTATCTTGATACTTGTATCTTGTTATTTATATCTCGTATGTTAATATCTACCTATTTAGGAAGTAAGTCATCAATAACTAGACGAAAGATATCGAGAGCGAGTTAACCCTAGTTGTTAGTACTTAGGAGGTGACATTACTAATGTTGAGTAAAATTTGTTGAACCTAGGATGTAAATAATTATTAATTACGGAAACAAACACCAAGGGGAGTGAATCGATCCTAGTGACACCATTGTCCTCGACCTCTTGGTAAGGTAGACGCTGATTGAGCTTCCCATTTTTTGAACTGCCAAGGGGAGAATGAAAGTGTGCTATGAGTGTTCTAAGATTCATAGATCAGAAGACCTTTGGGAACATTGGTCTTTATTTCCTTTGGAAACTTAGGAACACAAATTTAAGTTTCTGTTTCAATTACCTTTGAATTAGCAAGACCCCATACGTATGGATCACCGTGTGATCAACAGGTGTAGCTTGACACCCGACTAGGTTAGAATGTCCCAACAGCCTCATCACTTGTATAGTCTACTTAAGATAACTAAATGCGACATGAATGCTATTTAAATCCAACAAAATAAATAGGGGGGTTCGAAGAGTCATAATCGCTGCTTACTTTTCTGCAACCAAACAGGTAACTTGCTCTGTTGCAAAAAGATAAAAATTGGAATCTCTAACCCTTAACTCTTTTATTTTATA
Organism: Medicago arabica; assembly: GCA_946800305.1. Taxonomy (NCBI): domain Eukaryota; kingdom Viridiplantae; phylum Streptophyta; class Magnoliopsida; order Fabales; family Fabaceae; genus Medicago; species Medicago arabica. The sequence continues at coordinate 21,200,592 of OX326971.1, read as the reverse complement.
TCGTCACTTAAAATAAGTAACGAGAATTGTTTGGACGAAACGACAATCCATGTGGATATGATACTCTACTTATCACTTTATTACTTGGTAAACGATTTGGTACACTTTCCTATTCCGACCATTAAGTTTTGACTATCTCTAGTCTAACCCCATATAATTCTAGTTACACTCAAATCTATTTAAAATTTTACAATAATACCAAAATTTACCTCTCCATGTAAAATTCTAAAAACCCTTTTTTCATGATCATTCTAAACCTTCACCCCCTTTGACCCACAAACCACCATAGATGTGCAACCAAGATCAAAGATTTAATCAACATATTTTTCTTTGATCTGTACTATATTCATAAAGGTCAATGAATCTCATGAACTTCATTATCAAAGAGTTTCTATGTATTCGAGATCACGTATCGATTATTAAGGTAAACGTAATTTGATTTTACGTATGTACAATTACAATATGCGAGGTTCATGTAATTTTAGTTTACGCATGTACAACTACTAACTATGAAAGGTTAGTGGAAATTCAGTTTACATATGTACAATTACTCACTATGAGAGGTTAGTATAAATTCAGTTTACGTATGTACACTTACTTACTATGAGAGGATAATGTAAATTCAGTTTACGTATGCACAACTTGTGTAGAATGCGTTCGAACAGATTTATACACACCGACAGATACTTAGTCTACGTAGCTTATGTAAACTCAATTTACATTAACTATGTAAACTGAATTTACACAGTTTTAAATACTACTATCTTTCTCTCAATTTCACATTTTTCTATCCTACGTTCCAATCAATTTTACATATTTATCAATATTCTATCTTAAGTGATTGGATGTTATTGAAGAGTACGCGAGTGGAAAGAGATGGGGAGATGAAGGCATTCAGAAATTGTGTGTAAGTCTTTCTTATGGCTTTGTCAGAGTTTTTAGAGATGAATACGTTAAAATAGCGATGGCTTTCAAAAATGGTGTGAGTGTTTGGGGATGATGAATACGTGAACTAAGTTTTTGAGGTTTGAATAATGAATACATGAACTAAGTTTCTGGGGTTTGAATGATTAAGCGAGATATGCGATGAAAAGGTTTTGAATTAAATAAAAAATTTATTTTAATTAAAGGGTATATTGATCATTCTGGAGTGTAATTTATGTTTTTTGAGGTGTGAGTAGTATTTGTCTTAAATTTTTGGCGTCATTGCCAGAGATTGTTTATAATTTCGATTAAGAAATTTAAATTACTTATTCGTAATTATTTTTATTGTTTTAGTTAATTATAAAAAAGGTATTGTAATCATAATAATTATAACAATAATTATTTTATTTACAGTTACTCCTTGAACAAGGCTACTTGGGTATTTTTTTGTCTAAGATTGTTTCAGAAAATGATTCATGGATAATTTGGCAACAAGCCAGTTCGATCATTACAGGAGTACCATGAACCCAATCCATATGTTTTGGGGTATGCACAGAGCACTCTAATAAGTTCTCATGAACTAGTGGACGTGATTCATTTTTTGACAGAAAATGCGTGCATATCACTTATGCACACCACACAACGAATTATCCGTTGGCTTGCAAAAACTTACAAAGAAGCAAACCAGGGAAACCAACAAAGGATCATCATGTTAGGAACAATGTGTGGAGTAGCACAAAAGTACTTATCGAATGCAAAAAAGGAAACTTTTCATACGGGGATGATAGTAGAATTAAGAAGCAAAAAGGTGTTGGTTCCTCTAGAGGTTAAAAAGATAAGAATATAGGAAATACTTCCCTTGACTGAAAATGAGGAGGAATCAAGAGATAAAGAGCAAAGCACAATTCAGCTAGAGGAAACACTTAGAGAGCAAGATCCTGATTTAGTAACGAGTCGGAGAGAAACAAGGGCCGAAGAAGATAACCCAAAGGACACCCCAAGACGAACTAGAATGTATTATCCTCACGTTAGAAAAAATAACCTCATAGTAAGGAAGGAGAGGAAGAATTTCAAGGAATCATTGAATTGATGAAGAATCTACAAGTAAATATCTATTTTGCTGAAGCATTGAAGAAAATTCCTACCTACACAAAGTTTATGAAAGATCTCATGTCAAAAAAGAAGGGGTTACCCAAGGAAGAATCAATATTACTGACCGGAAGTTGTAGTGCAGTAATTCAAGGACGGTTACCTCAAAGGTGAAGAATTAACTTAGTTTATATGATTAGCTTATATATTTTTGATGATGTTCCTTAGGATAGTTTATCTTTTGTTAGTTGTTTTTTGGTTAGCATGTAAAAGCACCCTGGAGTCTTGTGTATTAGTCTTATTGTTGTGAGTCTGTTGAAATCCTGTCAAAATTTAGTGTTAGCCTCTTTGAATCGACTTAATGCAGTCTGAATCGATTCAGTGAAGTCTCTGACTTCAGTTGAATAGATTCACATTTGCCTGAATCGATTCATGAATGAATCGTCTCTTTTATGTTTGAATCGTCTCAAAAATCTCCCTGACTTCACTTGAATCGATTCATAAGAGTTTTGAATCGATTCATCTTCATCCTAGGTTCATTTGAATCGATTCAACTATTTTGTGAATCTTTTCATCCTTTGCTTACTTCTGTCTTGTTTTTTATCTGTCTGAATCGATTCAAGCATTTACTGAATCGATTCAATCTGTTGCTTTTTTGCGAAAATTAAGTCTTTTCACTCCTTACTATATATACACTTTTCCTCTTAACTCCAAAATTGTTGAATCATTTGCATCTATTCTCTCTAGGTCTCAAAAACTCATTGCTTATACATTCTTCAAGATAAACACTTTTTCTTAGAATCACTTCGTCTTTGAGTGTATAGATTCTCTAGGGTTCTAGTAGGGATTGTAAGTTGGTTCTCTCAAGGAGATTGATTAGGCTTAATCAAGGCTTCAAAGGAAGTGAATAATCTCATTCCACCTCCAAAGGACTTGGGGGTCTTTCTAACCGTTCTTGAAGTCGAAGGGGGTTCATTTGCCGAACGTGGCATTGAACACTTAAGTGAGGAGTTCGAAGCAGTGCACGAGTAATTCTAGGATCCGATGATTCAAGAAGCACCAAATTCAAGGAGTACTTTAAGTTTGGGGGAGTGTTTTACATAGGAGTTAAAGAATTAGGGTTTTAATTTTAAGGGACTCTTGTACACATTGTAATCATCATTTGATTCATAGTGGATGACCTTGTTGAAGGTGTACTTCATCAAGTAGAGTAGACGTAGCCCTTAGCGAGGACGAAAAAGGGTGAACTACTATAACCATCGGTGTTCTCTCTCTTTCCCTATCCTTTTTACTTTTGATATTGCTTGTGTTTAATTTGAATTATTGAAAGGTTAATTGCTAGTGTTGATTTAAGTAGTTTTTCATTGAAAATTAACCTAATTCATTGAGTTAGGTTTCACATTATTCTCCTAGATCAATTGATTGCAAAGTCCAGTCAATTATTCAAATTACATTTGCATTGTGTTTTGATTTGTTAACATAGTTTTTGTTCATATAGGTTTGGTTTGAAATTGTATATTGTTTTGCACTTTGTTCAAGGTTTATTAATATTTGGTTGTATAATAAGATTTGTATCATGAATCTCTCAATTCTAAGATAAAATCTTATAGCACATATATTTGTTTTTTGTTGAATCATTGATTGTGATAGTTCAAGCAAATTACAATAGTCAATTTCATTAAAATCAATTTTTATTGAATCTCCCAAATTTTTTTTGAAAAGCTATTCCCCTCCCCCCCTCTAGCTTGGTTACTATCTAGCCATACATACCAATAAGTGGTATCATAGAGCTTGGTATCTTCTTACGGCTAACTACCAGAAGAGTTGATCCATATGGCTAGTAAGGAGCCCAAGGGGGCGTATAATATAGCACCTATTTTCGATGGAGAAAATTATGACTATTAGAAGGAATGCATGAGCGTTCACATCCAGTCGGTGGATATGGACGTGTGGGACGCCGTGACCAACGAACGGTTTCAACCGCAAGTTGTTGCCGACAGTGTAGCAGAAGACAAGCCTAAAGCCGAATGGAATGATGATGACAAAAAGAAGGTCCAATACGATATAAAGGCACGAAATATCCTCATCTCTTCACTTAGAGTTAACGAGTATCATTCCGTATCTCATTGCAAGACCTCCAAAGATATGTGGGATGCATTGGAATCCCTTCACGAAGGAACCGATGAAGTTAAGCAATCAAAAATAAATACCCTTGTACAACAATATGAGCTTTTTTGTATGAAAGATGGTGAAACCATCTCTTCAATGCAAATGAGATTTACTCATACTGTAAACAAGTTGCAAAACCTTGGTAAAAAAATTTCAACCCAAGATTGCACTAATAAAATTTTGAGATGTACGACAAAGGAATGGCAGCCCAAAGTTACCGTTATCAAGGAGTCACAAAATCTCAATGCTCTTAGTATTATTACACTCTTTGGAAAATTAAAAGAACATGAGCATGAGATTAATCAATTCAAGTAAAGTGAGGAAGGGAGTAAGTTGAAAGATAAGAAGTCGGTTGTGCTTAAGGCCTCATCTTCGAAGGCAAGTTCTTCTATCACTAGTGAAGGTGACTCCGGAGAAGAATCACCAAATGAAGAAGACATGTTACTCTTTGTGAAACGCTTTAATCGTTATATTAAAAAGCATGGACTAAGACGTAGCGATAAAGTCTCTAGAAGATCACAAACCAGAGGAGAGGATAATAAAGAAGAAAATGGCCCAAGTTGCTTTGGTTGTGGCAAGATTGGTCATTTAAGAAGTGAATTTCCTGAATTGATCAAGTCTAAAGGAAAAGCAAGTTCATCCGATAAGTCTAAAGGAAGGAAAGCTTACATTGCATGGGAAGAAGATGAAGAATCATCTACAAAAAGCGACTCTGAAAGTGATGAAATTGTTCAACTATGCTTCATGGAACAAAGAAAGAAATCAATTGAGGTTAGTAATCAAAAATCCAAATCTAACCCTTCCTATAGTGAGTTACAAAACGTTCTAGTAGAAATGCATTGAGATGCAATGAATGCATTTAAAACTATCGGTACCCAATAGAGAACCATTCTCAAATTGGAGGCCAAAATTGTGAAAAATAGAAAAGATTTTGAAAATTTCAAAAACGAACATGCATCTCTAAAGAAAGAACTTCTTGTAGTCTCTCCTAAAGATTCACCTACTATTGATATATCTAAGCCCTCAAAAGCCGATGATATCAAAACTTGTGAAGTTTGTCCTAGACTACAATTAGAGATTGTAACTCTAAAAAGCAAGATAGAACAAGTTTCAATTGCTTCCATGAATATTGCTAATCGATTTACAAAGCCCTCAAGTTTTAAAAATTCTTCTAAAAGAGGGTTAAAAAATAAAAATCGAAGAAGCGAAATTTATAAGCACCAAGTTAGGTGTAACTATTGTAGAGAAATTGGGCACACCACACCACATTGCCACGCTATGAAAATCTTGGTTCCAAAAGGTGTTATGATGTGGGTTCCCAAATTATCTACACTTGTCACTAAGAGCAACAACACAATTAAGATTGATATCAAATCTTCATCCAAAGTCATAAGACATTAGGTATAAGGGTCATCTTACTTATATGTTGTTCAACATATACTCTTGAATCTAATGTGGAATTTTAACTAACACATGACATATTAGTATCTCTCCATTAATTGTGAGATTCTTCATGTATGTGATCTACCTCTAAGGACCACTCTTCGTCCCCCACAATCTTTAACCGCGATATGTTGCCACAGTTGGAGGAGCCAACACTGATGTGAATCGAGATATTGGAGAAAAGGCAACCACACAAGTGAGAATAATACCACGTCTTCAATCAAATTTTTAAGGCTTAAGCATATGAGAATTTTCACATATTTGTTGGTCAACCTCAACTCTTTTATCCAATGTTGGGCTTCACTAGACACTTGATACATCACAATATTATCTCCGTCAAGTATAACAAAATTCTAGCTCGTGCTTGGCACAGACGTCCATACTAGTTTCTAAATAAATCGTTCCTAATATCTTTTTGCGTTAAATATGTTTTTTTTATTTCTATAAATATATAAAAAAATTGTTTTAGTCTATCTAAAATTTTCCTTCGACTTTTTGTCGATATAAAAATTTTAACCACGCTTTTGGTCCTTCTTCTTAAGTCAAATCATGTGTACCATTTGTATTTTTTAATGAAATTATGTAGAAATGTGTGTAATATTGTAAAAATCTCTTCAAAAAATTAGAATTTTTAAAAAAACATTAATTTAATATGAATTATTAACCGTCAAAAATATAAAAATTATATTTAATTCATGTTTTTGTTAAAAAAAATTATTTGTTTGATAGATTCTTATAATAATATAATTTTTTTTTTGCAAAAGTTTATTCAAATATATGAATTCTACATGTGAGATTACTTAAAGGTATGGCAAAGAGGTCGACATAAAATTGGTGACCTTGGATACTGAGAGGAATGTTGGTGTATTTGTGAGTGCAATCCAGATAATATTTGTTGCCAACTATTACAGGAGGGGAGCTGGTGTGGGTATGAGTATTAGACCGAGGAATTTGGCAAGTTTGATTTGGGGTGAGGGAGGCAGTGGGGTTGGAACGCTTGAACTTCGCGATGGATTTCCAGTACTAAATCGGAAAGGAAATAGCTAAGTAGTAACTGGCTGTTAGCAATTCTTTCGAATTCGCTGAGATATTGATTCATGTTTCTAGTTTGTATGAGTTTGGAGAGTGTGCCTCTATGATCATCCTAGACGGAAGGGGCGAATCGGGTTTCAAGCGTCATCAACAAATCTAGCAAGAGTTAATGAGGCAATTTTTTGTTATCCGTTGAAACCAACTAAGAGCTGGACCATCCATGTAAAAAGAGGCGATGGTTAGGCGGTTGTGTTCGGGGGTGTTTTGGAAATTAAAAAATTAAGAAATTTTAAAAATCCATCAACAATGTATGTGCGGTTGAAACGAGGAAGTTCAAGTTTCATGTGAGGTCGTAGTGGTTGTGGTGGTGGTGGTGTATTGTAACCGGAGGAGTTTGGTGGCGGCGAGAGGAGACATGCTATGATGGCGGAAACATGATATGTTTAACTATTAACTTTTATTACTTTTATCATTAAACATGCTACTCTTATGGTAAGTTTTAATTTATTAGTTTGATCACGTTTCTAATAGGAAGTTGCTTCATCTTATCATGGTTTTCATTGAGTTTTTTATTTCTCTGATTTGGATTATGGTTTTCAGCCATTTGATTAACTCGAGTAATTCACGGAGCATCTAAAAATATCGCTACAAAGAATCGTCCAAAGATGAGGTATTCTACCTGACTAATCAAATTTTAATGGATGGAAAAACTTAAGTTTCATGTCAATGCAATGACAAAAAAAAAATTTGTTGCATTTTTAATGGTTTTCCTTCACGGTCTACTCTTTTTTTATAGGCTTGGAAATATGTTGGAGAATCTTTTTTTTTTCTTTTAGAAAATCAAATCATAAAAATGGAATAGTAGTCAACCTAGCGATGAGATGAAAGGGGACTCTATTTGTGTACCATTAAGTTGGAAATGTCCATGACAATTGTTAATCCAATTGTAATAGTAATACATAGGCTAATTCAACTATTTTTTCTCTTTCACGTCTTTTTATGTTTCAAAAGATTACATTGCTACGTGTCACACTTGAATTGATCAATGTCATGTGATATTAATACTTTATGCTATTTTGATGAGAATGTTAATTCTAGGTTATTTCTTGAGTAGGATTGGTTGTGATTTTGTTTGAAAATACAAAACTTGTGCACTGAACTTTTCTAATGGTTTAATTAGAGAACTATTAACATTTTGGTTCGGTTTAAACCGTGCTGTAAAAAAAGTTCATTCCAGTTTGATTCCGTTTCTTTCATGAACCAAACCATGAGCAATCATAATTTTGTTATATATGTGTGTATTAGTTATTGAATACCCTGTTCCTGATATTGTTCCTACATTGGTGCAGGCTTTTGATACTAATCGAGTAAATAGACAATTACTCTCCCGAAAATGTAAGTTTCGTCGATTACCCTTCTGTCATTAAGAAAAGTTCTCTCATGCTACTAAAGATCAAATTGAGAATCAGGGTATGAATTTACATAATTCTTTTGATGCTCTAAATTCATATTGTGAGGCTTATCATGTGGAGGATTTGTTGGATGACTTGAACATCAGTGTCCCTTCATTAAATAAGGTTGTTACTATCCATTATGAGGACCTGAATGTTCCTTGTGCAGTGAAAAAAAGGCCCTCAACACATGATTATGGTTTGTATGGTTTGGATAGAACACTCCTCCATTGTGCTATGCCTCGACCTATCACTACTAACCGCACCTCTTTAACAGCAGACAAGCTTCCTGTTTTGCAGCCTATCAACACACTAGTACATACTGCATCTGTTTGTTCTTCTAAAGCTCATAAAAGTGTGGACATTTTACAAAAGTTTTGGGGGGATTATACTAATGAAGAACATGAATCTAGCCTTGTCTATCCACCAAAAACTAAAAACAAAAAGCAAATGAAGCACACAAATAGACAAGTTCCACCGAAAAGCATAAATAGCGAGCATATACAAACTCGTTCTAAAAACGGTGTAATCAAAAGCAATCTCAAATCCATGCGACTGTCGTGTAGACGGTTCTTACTATTGTAGATCTATTTTAATGAGATTGATTTGTTTCATTGATTGTATAGATATGTTGTTTGGTAGTTTAGTTTCTTTGGTTTAAAAACAAAGTTCTAGCTAGATGGTTGAAGTTTTGCTTCTTAGGGATAGTCTTGGATTGATTTCTCAGGTGTAATCTCTTAGTTCAAGTCCTCTACTTCCTTTTATTGCTTTCTTTTGCCTTTATAAAAAAAAAAAAAAGATATCTGTATAATACATTACTTAGATTTTGTTATGTAACTACTACCGCAATCAACATGCTACCTAACTATGTTGCAATAAACTATTGATGCTATTTAATGTATATATGGATATAATATATATTATAATAGTTTGCAATTGCAAGAAGATTTTAGTATGAGAAGAGAATAGTGAAAACTTTTTAATCCATACGATAATGGTATTTTTCTTACCAACAATGATAATGGTTTTATCACTTTAACAATCCCTTTCTTAACGTTTGCAACATGAATATTTGCAACATGGTATGTTGAAGAGTTGAAACTTCAAGTTGTATTCTGCCATCGAAGATACAAGACCCCTAAATAGTTCAATGAAGGTTGCTTGATTTAACTTATAATTCTTCAAGAAAGAAATTTCCCTCCCTAAAACTCATGTGGACTTCTTCATCTACGAGGCACAAAGTAAACTCTCTCATCTCAATCTCCAGCCACCCATCACGTCTCACACTAGGACGTTGCAATCCTACTAAACAAACAAATGAAAAATAACTAACATTTATATAAGAAATAAAATCATTTAATCTCATAAAAACGACGAGTGTGAACCATTGATTCACGGATTTAATATTCATCATCGAGGTGATAAAAGAAAATAAAAAAAATGTAATCAAGTTAATAAAGATTAATTGAGTGGTTATAGGTTATAAAATAAATAGAAAAGTTGAGAAAAACCTGGAATCAGAGACAATAGGCATAATAGCGAACAAAAAATTCCTTTTTCCACTCTTTCTAAGCAATTCAACCCTCTGCATTTCAACATATCCAAAACTTATTTATTAGTATTCACATTTCAAAATCCAACAATTAATTCAGAAATTGGAAATTACAAAGAATAATACCGTATCAGTATTGTCGATCATGATAGGGCGATCAGATAGAGCGAGATAGAGAGCCTTTTTGGTGGGAGTGTTGACAATGGAAGGAGGAGAGTGTGAGATGATGAAGTCGATGAGTTGGGGATCATAATAGAGAAAGTGATTCCAGACGGCATCGGAATCGGCAGCAGAATGGAAAGCTTTGGAAACGACGGAGAGCCTGCCGACATCAGCTGGAGTCGTGCGAGAGAGTATGGCCGCGATGCACCCTTCCGGTAACTCTTCAAACACTCCCATTTGAGGGAGGCCCTACACAAAATGAAAACCCTAATTTTGGAGGCCAAAAAGAAAAGAGAATAAGATAATTTATATTATTACTAGACTTTAACCCGTGCACGGGTATTGTTGAACTTATTATATAAGTATCAAGTCGACTATATTTTTACTTGCAAAGATATATTAAGTACTATGCTACGACTCATCTGCAAAAATTACACTAATTTAAGTTATTGACTTTATTTTCTTTGGTAAAAAAAAGTTATTAACTTTATTTTCTTACCAAATAAAATCATCACGTTGTGTTCTCGAATTCCTTCTTTCTCAACCTTCATATTTGATCACATTCATGTTAAAAGAAGAACTAAAACAGGCAAATTAAAAACAGGAAACATGTTTCAAAAGTCAAAGTGAGAAAACTAATGTTATAATCTAGTGTAGTGATTTTTGCAAATAAAAAGTCAGAATAAATAATTTCAAGTAATATTATATAGGAGAAACACTTTTACAAAAAAAAATTGTAGGAGAAACAAAGAGGTAGACAATATTACAATAAAAAGTGAAGTTTCTAGTGATAAAATTATCATCTGGAATCGATCCTACTTTTATATTAACATTTTAAAAGATCCAACTTTAATATCTTAACACGTAGTAAGTGTGAACTAAGAAACCGATCATAACCTCTCTACAAAAAAAAAAAAATCGATCATAACCGCAATGATTGCTAAATCTATAAAAATTAAACGAAACTGCTATGTGGATATCGGAAATAAAAATGTATTTTTATGTGGTAACCAAATAATAATAATAATAATAATGAAAAGGAACTACTTTCAAAAAAAGCAATTGCTGATGATGAAAAGGAACTTTTATCATAAAAGGAATCACCAGAGTGTTAGTGGATTTGAAAGAAGACTTTAGTAGTGATATGTCTGGTGAGAATGGTTGAGTCGCAACGGTGGCAGAGAGTGCTCCAATGAATCGGTAACGACTTTCGGCATGGCGGCGATGAGTCTCTGCGGTGGAACGAAAGGTGCATGTAGGCACGTTAGCACTCCAATGCTCAAGTCATTAATGGAATTGAAAGAGAGCGTGTAAGAAGTGTTGTGAAAATTAATGTGTACATTGAAGGTGAAGCAAGTTCATCCTTATATTGGTGCACATTGGCCATAATCGTCTCTCGGTTATACGGCGTGTGCTTAGGAGCGAGGAAGGACACGTATAGTGTGATCCCTGCGAGGAGGCGTGCTCCTATGTGGCATGGTGCAGGAAAGTTGGAGTGCTCCTTTGAGTGCGTAGCCTTAAGGTGGCGTATTATATTAGGGTTCGTAAATTCTCAGTGTCCTAAAGGTATCATCGTTTATTGAATCTTAGAAGGACATCAGCACAATCTTCCTCTCGGTAATTCTATAAACGGGCAACCCTATCTCGTCTATCTTACTAAGGATGAAAGAAGAGTGAAGTTACTGGGATGATTTAAGTCATGAACTCACCGTGTTTTGCTAATTATCGTACTCGTTATCTTAGTTACTTCTTGGTTCAGGAAGATATTCACCAATATTAGGTATGACACTTTCCTTAGTCCTATTATCTCAGGGTGGTTTGCTTCAAAGGAGACAAATCTTACGCACGACAGTAAAATTAAATAGGATTTGAAAAATAACTGAATAAAGACTTTAAATTAAATAAAATATCCAACAAAAAGAATATAGGTTCATCTTAGAACTCTAGCCTAAAAAGATTTAGTTACTCGTAGTAACTAAAGACAAATTTCAAAAGAAATAAAATATACCCTAAAGACTTGGAGTGAGGAGAGAAACTCCTCCTTGGAAACTTTTAGTGCTTGCCTTCCTCTTGAACCGCTTCATTATGAATGAGAGGATTGATATTTATATGGAGAGTTACTATGTGAAGTTGGGCTTAAGAACCGGGGTTTTCCACTAAAAAGTAGCAAAAAGTAGTTATGGCTTGATTTCCTCATGATCGGGGCGCATATTGGGCGCCCGAGTACATTTTTTGCATGCTCGGGGAGCCTGACTCATGTTCGAACACATGAATGAAAATGTTTGCACGCTTGTGGTGCATGGCCATGCTCGGGGCGCTCGATTGGTCCCTAAGGATTTGTGTATTTACCACTTCAAGAGCAAATCATTTGAAGTCAAACTCAAAGAGTGAATGATTACTGCTAAATCACAACACCTTTACTTAGTCGATACAAACAAATTCCTTCAGTTCCAGTGCTAGTTTTTAAACCAAAATGAGTTTTAGGGCAATGCCTTTATATTTATGATGCCATCAAATTATGAAAGAACAATTGGATACTCATGTATGTTCAAGTGTGCAGGACCAATGAATTAAATTATGACTTCAAAGTTAAGGTATGGAAGATTTGGACACAAATTTTGATACTTAGAAGAAGTTTTGAAGATTTAAATGATGATCTAAAGAAAGGTCAACAAAATGTCAAAGTTCGATCAAAATATATATCAAACTCTGATGGAATCAGACTTTGATGAAAGCTATGTTCTGAAGGCAACAAGAGACTCTGACCATTTTTGTCTTCTTTTAATGGATTGTCGCTTTAAAGTTATGATCATTGTTTGTCTTCTTTTGACCACGTGCAAAAACAAACAAAGAACTCTAATGACAAAAAGAATGTAACATATCATTATATAAAAAGCACATAACTTCTCACGTACTATTTAACGACATTCTCCATTTAGAGGAAAAATTTTCAAATATGATTAAAGCTTCTCAAGGAAGAATTTGATGCACTCGTACTCTTCAAATAACGACTCTCTCATTTCTTCCTATATAAGGACTTAAGTAGTTTGAAGAACTTAAGAGACTGCACATGTTTTACAAGTGGGAAAACTCTGTCAAATTCAAAAGCGCACAAGCACTTATAAATTTTTATAAACTTTATATCTTAGAATTTCTTAGTGTCAGAGGTTACTTAAACTTTGAATTTTGTTTATCACTCTGTGAGTACAAAGTGTAAGCACAATTTCATTTATTTGTTAAACTCTGTTTGTATAAGTCCTCTTGTGTGAGGCAAGGAAGTCTCAAACTGATGTGTTTGAGAAGTTGTAATCTTGTATGATTATAGTGAAAAATACCTTGAGAGTACAAGGGAACTAGACTAACCTCAGATTGTGGGTGTGAACTAGGATAATTTATTGTGTTGTCTGTCTCTCTTTGACTCTATCTCTGGTTATCTTAACTGCTTTGTTTTGTTCAAACACAATGAAAATGATTTCTTTAGAAAAAGCAAACACAAATAAACCCTTCTTGTGTTTTTTCACCTTCACTAACTACCTTTGAATGAAGGCTTAGAGAGAGGGGCAGTTTTAGGGTTCAGAAAAGTAGGGTATTTGTATTGTGGAATAGGATTTTTTGAACCCTTGCTTCAACAAAAGGGTTCTATTTATAGAGCCAATTATGTGCTTAGAAAGTCAAGTAATCACTATTGGGCTTATGTTAGCCTAGTAACCCGTTCGCTAGTTTGCTAACAAATTAACTCAATGTACTAAATGTACCCCTAAATAATAAGTCTCACTTATATCTCTCATTTATCTGTTCTTTTGGACGTGACCCTGCAGGTTCTTGTAACTTTGACAAAAATATTAAATCTAATATTTAATAGTATAATAATGAGTGATATCTAGTAACACATCACTTCTACACAAGTGAAGAGAATGTCATGAGAACTGACAAAACCTTTATGTGATAACGATCTGTGTATAATTAACCTTTTGCCCCGATGTCTATATTGTACACAAGGCATAGTGTACCACCCTTGTCCAATTCAATATTGAGATCTTAAACATTTATCCGGTTATGTAAGAGGGGAAATCCTATTACACGGAGTACCCATCAAATAACTTTGTAGTCATCTTTTTACAGACAATGTTTGAACGACAACAAAGTACTTGTCTCCTACATCTAGGATACATAGTGATTTCAAAAGAATGGTGGAATACACCACTTATCACTATGAGAATAACTTATGACAGTTAAATAACATTTTATGTAGTATTCTCATAGCGGGTCAATCCAGTATAAATATTACTCCTAATATTTGTATCTATGTGAAGAATTAATAACTCTTTATCCATGATCCATGAGATTTAATCATCAGTCTAACCACATAATAGTCGCTATGTCTGACTAGTTTCTACATCCCATTTTATTGTAACGCTTTTGACTACGAATAATTTAAAAATAATGTCATTTAGTTTAACGGGGTCTCACAATTAAGTCACACTTAATGTCCCATTAAATCGACTTATTATTCTATGAATTTATTGATGGTCAGATTATGCAAGTGTGCCAAATCGTTTACCAAGTAATGAAATGTAAGTAGAGTATCGTATCCACAAGGATTGTCGTTTCGTCCAAACAATTCATGTTACTTATTTGTTTTACCTAAATTAAATAAAAGAGTTGAAGGATAGAGATTGAAACAGAGCAAGATACCTATTTTGGTTGCAGAAATGTAAGCAGTGATTAAGATTCTTCGAATCCCCCTATTCATTTATTGGAATTAAATAATATTCATGTCGTGATTAGTTATCTTAAGTAGACTATCTAAGTGATGAGGCCGTTGGGACATTCTAACCTAATCGGTTTGTCTAGTTGCACCTGCTGACTTCATAGTGATCTTTACGTACGGGGTCTTACTCTCTCAGTTGATTTCGGTATATCCCTCCAATGTTTAGTGGCACCTACTTGCACATGGAGATCCTTACGTGTGGGGTCTTACTTCCTCATAGGTAATTGAAACATATATTTAAGTTGGCATTCCTAAATTTCCAAAGACAATGAAGGTCAGTGTTTCTAAAGGGTTTTCCTATCTAGGAATCTTAGGTATCTCATAACACACTCTCCCTTTCGGTATTTCTACAAACGGGAAGCCCTATCAGCGTCTACCTTACCAAGGGTCGAAGATAATGGTTATACTAGGTTCAGTTTAAATCTTAGGTTCATCAGATTTTAGTCAATATTAGTAATGTCACCTCTTAAGTACTTACTACTATGGTCAACTCGCTTTTGGTATCTTTTATCTTGTTACTAACTAATTACTTCCTATATAGGCAGATATAAATATCAAGATATAAGCATTAATATTAGGCCATGTCACAACCTAAGTGTCTAACATAAGGTTTTACTACACTACAAATAAATCTAACCTAATAAAACTAAATAGCAAACATAAAATAACTAAATAAACGACATAAAATTAAGTAATTATCCAACAAAATAAGTAGAGGTTCATCTTACAACCCTAGCCTAAAAAGATTAAGTTAGTATGGTAACTAAACGACTAATTACAAAAGAAATAAAACTTACCATAAAAACTTGGAGAGGAGAGAGAAACTCCTCTTGAAAGCTCCTAGAATCCACCTTCCTCTTGAACTGCTCCAGTTTTGAACGAGAAATTATGAACGAGGAAGGCGATATTTATAGGGAAAGTTTCCAATTGAAATTAGGCTAAAACCACGGGCTTAAGGGGGAAAAACGTCACAAAATTGTGACTTTTTTAGCAAGGCAGCATGCTCGGGGTGCACAGAGCATTCCCGAGGCGCATGTGCCCGCTTGCCAAACCGCCACCATATGCCTGGAGCACCATTCCATGCGCCAGACGCATGGTTTCATCCCCGGGATGCATGTAATTAACTTCTGGGTGCTGAAACGCCTGTTTCTTCGCCTTTTTAGGTGTTTGCTTCTATGTAAGTTTTCTTGGAACTTGGGAACAAAATTCCTCCCTTTGTAAAGTATTTCGATGCCTCTTGTATCTTCATTCTTCATCTTCCCAAGGACCACAAAATCTTCGGATATCTTTGCTTTTCCGATTTGCATGATTTCTTCATGAATTACATCAAAAACACCCTTAAATTGTCATGTTTCGAGAAGAATAGAATTACAAACAGAAATATAGAAAACATTAAAAATATTTTGAAATCAGAGGTAATTGATCTAATATTCCTCTGTTTTGCTGGTAAAACATACTAAAAACGGCTGAAAAACATCCCAAGAATAACGTAAGATGACTTGTCATCACTTATTATTTTGAAACAAAAACAAAATCAATAAAGAAATATCTTATTATTATTATTATTATTATATATTTATGTCAATATCTTGACACAAAGCCAACTGCAATTAATATAGATTGGTTACTAGGGCTTACTCCAACATAGAAATCCATGATGTACAAGGTTGTTAGTGAAAAAAGAGGGGCGACCGGTTCCTTCTAGGAGAGATTTTTTATGATTTAAAGCTGAAAAAATATGTTCTTAAAGGATGGAGACCGTGGGAAACATTTCTAAACAAGATTCCATTATCAAGATCATCATCTACTCTTATATTGTTCTTCAAAAACTCATAGTCTATATTTAATTTTATCATGAGAACCTAATTTATAGATTAGGTCAAGTAAATGACCTTCTTTGTAGTTTCTTGAACAACCGTTGCATACCTTTTATATGCAATTGCAATGAATAGTTTTCATTCAATTAAAATTTGTTTTTAATGATTTTTGTATGATTATGGATAGTTATGAATTGATTTAGGTCTTGAATGACTACTCCCTCTATCTTTTGAAAGTCGACCTAAACTAATTGTTCAATAGGTAATAGCTTTGACATATTATATTGTCACACTTGTGACACTAGGTTTTAATGTACAATCAAACCTTCAATAATCATGGACTCACCTAAGATATTAAGAAGTTTTGATCAACGAAAAGGGTTGCGAGTCAAGACACCTGTCATTACTAATTTATTAAAACTCAGTAATTCTAATCAAACAATTGTTGTAACCGGAAGCAATTACAAAGTAATGAAAGAGAAGTGAATTGAAAACGACATAATCCTCTTTAAATCTTTATTCCATGTGTATCCCTATAGTTTAACATCCTAGTTACAACTGACATTATTGAATAGAAGTTTCACAATCCATATAGGTACAAACTATATGAATATATTATTACTTGACGACAGTTTAATACACTTTCTAGATTATCCAATAATATCCTTTAGTAACAATATTATTTTGTAGTTGCATCTATCCAAAACAAAATATATTTGCTGCAGTAAATGAATGATACCTCAAGAATAATATCAAAATATGTAAATTCTCATAAAGAAAAAATAAGTATCTCAAACAGATCTTCAAGATCAAAATAATGTGTAATTTGTTTTTTTATTAAACACATAATGTTTTTAGGGAAACAATCATATATCGGTATTGGTTAATAAAATGTCGTTGATAAATGATATCAGAAAAAATAGATAAATGTTAGATAAAATTTATAATATCATTGACAATAAGCTAGTTTGAGGACATATATGATTTTTTTAAATATGAATATGGACTTTGAATCACTTGAAATAATGTTTCTTGGTTTCAAAATATGCATATGAATTTTTTTAGTATATACCCTTTGAACCTCTTGATTCATTGTCAGCATCACACAATCAAATAAATCCTGGTTGCAAGTTCCTAAATATATACATGGTATAATATCCATCCGACATTGCACGTCACATCTCTCGTTCTTTAGTACTAAAGTTACTTTAAACTAAAATTGATTAGTTTTGAATGCATGTAAAAATGATTTGGCAAAATAAATTTGAGTGTAAAAATTATGCTTGGGTCTTGAAAGTCACTTTTAGTTTTCCAAAAATTGAATTCAAAGATACACTTTTTTTTTTGAACAAGAATTCAAAAATACACTTAGTGTTGCATAGGCAGAATCAAGTATCCGACAAGTTTATGTGTATTAAACACTTTATGGGTCAAATTAAATTCTATTTTTGGAAGAGTATGAGTGAGCTCTTAAACATTTCTTTTGTTAATTTAGATATATAAGGTTTTTGAGAGCTTTTACATTATATTTTTTTACATTTCCATGATTATAGAGATATCGGCTCCACAAATATCTTTTAGTTATTGTTTTCCCTTGATATTTCTCTCACTTATTTTGGTTGTATTCATATATTTTGGTTTATGTGTATTTATTTTAGCTATTATTGATCATGTTGAAATTAAATAAGTGAGTTGAGAAAAATAATATAACATGAAATTGTGGTACTTCTTATTTATTTAGATTTGATAATATAAGTGGTACAATCCAAGGACAATGGTGAAAGACATTAATTTAGATAAAGATGTTCATCATATTATAGAGTTTTATTTTACATACTTCATGGGAAGGAATAGATTAATTCATCTGAATTTTATGGAGTTCCTTGATTCCCTTCACTTTTGCTACTTATGTCACCATTGTAACCTCCCCAATTTTTCAAATATCCCAAACCTATTTTATTATTTTCTCCTCCTCCTCCTCTTGCATCAAGTTCACTTCCTTTGTCTTTTCCACCTTCGATTTTTACACCTCCTTCACCGCCATTTCCTTCTGAGCTTGATCCACCTTTCGATCCTCCTTTACCACCCTTTCCTTTAACTCCATGGCTTGTCCAACTTCCACCCGGGGGTCTCCATGAAACTTTTAATTTGAATTCTTCTATTTTACCAACTGCAAATAAACAAACATTTTGTATTAAATATAATAAAAGAAGGAAGAAATTATGTGTGTTTATTTATGTTTATATACATTGTTTTTCATCTTTGGATGGCTCAATTGCCACAACAGAGATAAAAACTAGTGCACAAATAAAGAAGACAAAGATAATAGACTTTGTTTTCATCCTTTTTCAACTAAGATTATATTTTAGTTAAATATGAATACAACCATCAACTATTTATAGTGATTATCGGACATGATACATAAAACATGAATTAAAAGATCTTGATTAGATTATATATATTCAATAAAAAATATAATATAATATAATTTGTCTTATTATGAGGATATTAGGTCATCAACACCTATTGATCCATTTAAGGGTTAAATTGGAACATGTAACTCTTGATTATATTAGGGAGATTACGAATTATAGTTCTATATATGTTATGTTGGTGTAAGAGGCTAATGTTTTTATGTTTAAGATTTGAAATGTATCATTACTATTTATTTATAGTATAAATAATTTCTTTATTATGTTTATATCAAAGTTATAAAGTCCCTAGAATAGTTAGTCTTTTTAATGGAGCGTTAAGTATAACTTAATCATGAGACATAAGAACATTATTTTAAAAGTATTTGTAATCAAGTTTTATTTGATGTGGAATAATAGTAGTGCATAAAGACTATCATGGATGAGAGATATAATTAAGTCAAGGAGAAAGGTGGATCCAAGACCCTAAGTTAGGGGTTGCAAAAATTTTAACTTAACAATAATTTAGTTTTGATAGAAACATTGCAACACCCCGATTTTTAATAGTGCGAGTGTATTTTTTTTTTTTAAAACACGACACTACAATTGGAATATATCAATATTACCATATCCTTCAAATAAAATCAGCGTAAGTATTTTCCAAAATAAAAATATTTCTAACGAATCGATGCATGTGGATAAAATAGTCACAACCCAACATGTGGGTAAAAGGTCATGTCCAATATACAACTACATCAAAGATGATGCAATAGAAAATTATTTAATAAAGAAATTCTAATGTGGAATTTAACAACGATTGGTACATACTTTATGTTTGAAGAAATTACTATTTTTGGTAAATTAATAGCATAACGACATTAAAGAGAATGTAAGACATTCTAACTAGATTGACATTGTTGGTCTATATGGCTGATTAGTTACCAAGCTAGAGGGGGGTGAATAGCTTTTCGAAAAGTTTTTCCGGAGTTTTAATCAAAACCAATTTTAACGAAATTGACTATTGGAATAGTGCTCGAACAATCACAAACAATGAATTAAAAAGACAAATATATGTGCAATAAGATTTAATCTTAGAATTGAGAGATTCATGATACAAATCTTATTATACAATCAAACTTTTAATAATCCTTGAACAATGTAAAAAATTTATAGACAATTTCAAACCAAACCTATATGAACAAAATTACTAAGCAATCAAATCAAAACACAATACATGTGCAATTGAAGAATTGAATAGATTTTGCAATCAATTGATCTAAATAAATTATATGAAACCTAATTCAATGAATTAGATTAATTTTCAATGAAAAACAACTTAGATCAACATTAGCAATTATCCTAACAATTATTCAATTAATCACATGCAATAGTAAAATTAAAGAGGATAGAGAAAGAGAGATACCACCGATATTTTTATAGTAGTTCGCTCTTTCTCGTCCTCGCTAGAGCTACGTCTATTCTTCTTGATGAAGTACACCTTCACCAAGGACATCCACTATGTAACAAATGTTGAATACAATGTGTTTACAAGAGTTCCTTGAAATTAAAACTAATTCTTCAACTCCTATGTAAAACACTCCCCAAACTCGAAGTAACCTTTGAATTTGGTGCTCCTTGAATCTTTGGACCCTTGAATACTCATGCACACCTTCAAACTCTTCACTCAAGCCTTCGATGCTACTTCCAGTAAACGAATCCCCTTCGACTTCATGAACGGTTAGAAATACCCCAAAGTCCTTTGGAGGTGGAATGTGATTATTCACTTCACTTTGAAGCCTTGATTAAGCCCAATTAATCTTCTTGAGAGAACCAACTTACAACCTCTACTAGCACCCTAGAGAATCAATGTGACTAAAAGAACAAAGTGATTCTAAGAAAAAGTGTTTAATATTGAAGAATGTATGAACAATGAGTTTTTGAGACCTAGAGAGAATAGTTGCAAATGATTCAATGAATTAGGAGTTATGAGGATAAAGGCTTATATAGTGAGGAGGAACAAGGCACAATTTTTTCATAAAATCAACTGAATGAATCAATTCATTAAACAAGTGAATCGATTCAGACACCAAGAAAGACAAGCCCAAACACAAGGAGAGGTTATGAAAATTGATGCAAGTCATGAGATATGTGAAACGATTCAAACTGCCCAAATGAAGGTATGAATCGATTCAGGATTGGTTTGAATCGATTCAGAGAGAGTCAGAGATTTTAATGATACGACTCAAGGATGATTGATATGATTCAAACATGAATCGATTCATATCAAGTCAGAGACTTAAATGAGACGATTCAGACAAGGATGAATCGATTCATGCAGAGAAAAAAGAGATACCAATTGTTTCACTAAGGTGATTTAACAAAATCTAAAAGGTAAAACATCCAAACTAAATAACACAGATAAAGAGACAAAAAGCTAACATCATCAAAACTATAGTCAGAGGCTTTAAACACATCTTCTAAACTCGAATCCTTTTCCAAGTGCTCATACAGGTAATAGATTAAGATAACGTTGAAATATATTATCTAATAAAGGTAATTATCAAAATAGAATAAATTAAATCTAAGTTGTAAAATTTCAAATTAAAAACAACTATTCTTTAATGGTCGTTAAAGCCACAATTATTTATGATAATTTCAATTTCCTGTTTTTAATAAAAAAGAAATCAATTTGTGTCAAATAATTTTAAAACTTTGAAAACAAAAAATACAATATTTATAAAAGAGAATATTTTTTTTATAATCTCATTGATCTATAATTTAATTATTTTTTATTATTATATACTTTTTTTTTTCAAAAACTTGTTATAAATAAATAATAATGTCTTAAAAAGTTTGTCAAAAAAAAGATGTCTAAAAAAAATTGTACAATGATATAACAATTTATATTTTTTTTATCTGTCATTTATTCGGATTTAGTTTTTTTTCTTAATTATACATATTCCATCATTTTGATTATTATATACTAGCGAAAAGACGGGCACTCACATGTCTGTCTTTCCGCTCTTTTTATTGCGCTAACGTTTGAAAATTATGAACGGTGTATTTTTTAATGAAATTTTGATTTTTTTTTATAAGGCAAGAGTCCAAAGCCATAAAGGATTTCTGAATGGTCCAACGTATGAGAATCTTGTAAAGGATTTCTGAGTAAGGGCTGAGGTTTATGATCAAGAAGCTGCCAACAGAGAAGTTCGTGAGAAGTTAGCTGGTGACAAAGAGTCTGAAAGGGAAGACAAGAGAAGAAATGGGACTTACTGAGTTCACTCAAGTTGAAATCAGATCAGCAATAATGGGGATTCCTATAACCATTACTGAAGATGTTATAGCTAGAGCTGCCAGATGCTTTAATGAAGGAAAATATTTGAAACCGGAAGAAAATTATCAAGGAAGCTTGATGTGTTGAAACTCTCTTCAAACAAAGGCTCTATTCAAATCTCCTATAAAAAGACCTTAACTATTTGAAGGAAATACAAAAGACGCGCAATTAAAAATGCCAAAACCCTGATCAAGTTTCTAGTGCAAAGATACTTAGATAAATTCCTATAAACTTTCATATTAAAATTTCTCAAGTGTTTTGGAATCATTTGTATTGAGCTTAAATTAGTTTATCTCTCTTTGAGTATGAAGTTTAAACAAACATCAATTTTTTGTAAACTCTGATCATGTTGAATTGAAGGAAGTCCTCAAGGAGAGGCAGAAAATCTTAGACGTGGTGTCTAATTAATTTTTAATCAAGATTGATTATCTCAAATGGGAGGGTAATTCACATAATTCCTAGTTGTTGTGGGGTGAACCATAATAAGTATATGCGTTGATTTGTTTTTTTTTCCTATCCTCTGATCTGTTTTAACATAGAAAATATTCTCAAAAAAAAAATCAACACAATTCAACCCCCTTTCTTCAATTTTTCTCACCTTCATCGTCTAGATGCTTGATTTAATAGAGTTATATAATGACATAATTAGTAATTGACATTAATAGATAGGCTAAAATGCACTTTTCACCCCTTAAGTTTTAAAAAGTTGCGATTTTGGCCCTTTATGAAAAAATGACAAAAGTGACTCCCCATGTTTAGGGAAATATGCTCTTTTGACCCCTAACATAAGGGAAATATGATCTTTTGACCCCTTATCCTATCAAAAAGTTGTGATTATGGCCCTTTTTTAGGGCACGTAGCGTCTTCTCAGCAATTTTGGAACGAAATGAGTCAAAATTGTAATTTTTTTAATAGAGAGCCCAAATCGTAATATTTTAAAACTTAGAAGTCAAAAGTGATGTTTAGCCTAATAGATAATGTTAACAAAATAATACAACATGAAATCATGGTACTTCATGTCCATTTAACTTTGGTAATATAAGTGATACAGTCTAAGGGTATCCACGAAAGACATATTAACTTAAAGAAAGATGTTCATCCAATTAAAAATTAGACATATGGTAAAATAGAGTCCATGATTTTATTTTAAATATTATCTTGGATCTTGGATCTTGGATACAATACACACATGCATACATCTGGTTTTCATTATGGTTCCCCATTCCCTCCATTTTCGCTACCTCCTTTTTGTTCACCTCCACCATGATTTCCTCCTGAGCCTGACCCACTTGAGCCTTGTTCACCATTTTTTTTTCCTGCACCACCTTTTTCTCCATAGTTTATCCATCCTCCCCCCCATGGTTTCCATGCAACTGTCTCAACTTTTGATATGACGTCTTCTGTTGCCCCAACTGCAAATTAACAAACACTTTTTTTTATCAAATATAATAAAAGAAGGGTGCACAAGTCCTAGCTCAACTGACAAAATGTCGAAATTGTTAGGTTGGACGCCATGATCGGGGTTCGAACCCCGATACCTCCACTTATGTGTGTGAATTTATAATGTCTTTGCCATTTCGTCTATCAAAAAAAAGGAAAAATTGTGAATTCAATTAATATACACATACATACATTGTTTGCCATCTTTAGATTGCTCAATTGCCACAGCAGAGATAAAAATTAGTGCACAAATAAAGAGTTCAAAGATTAAATGTTTGGTTTTCATCCTTGATTAATTCAATTAAAAGTATATTGTAGTGAAATATGAATATGATCGTGTGTGTACTTATAGTGATCATTGGACAAAATATATATAAAAGACAGATAAAATAATACCATACATACCATTTGGCTTATTGTGAGGATAGTAAGTCATAAACATCTATTAATCCATTCAAGAGTTAAATTGAGAGATGTTTATCAAATGAGGTAAGAATGTTTTTTACACAATGACAACTAATAAGTGGTTAGGATATTTGATAATTTCTTTAATCTTAAAAATAGTTATAGACATCTAACTTGAGTTTAAGTGTACATCTAAAAGTTCAACCTTGTTTAATGATTCTAAGTAATCTCAATTTAAGTATGTACGTGTAAACTTAGTTTAAGGAGGTCATGTAAACTCAGTTTAAGTAAGTTCATGTAAACTTCATTTAAGTAGGTCATGTAAACTGAGTTTAAGTGCACATCTAAAAGTTCAACTTTGTTCAATGATTCTACGTAATCTCAATTTAAGTATGTACATGTAAACTCAGTTTAAGTATGTTCATGTAAACTCAGTTTAAGTAGGTTCATATAAACTGAGTTTAAGTGTACATACTTAAACTTAGTTTAAGTAGGTCATGTAAACTAAGTTTAAGTGTACATCTGAAAGTTCAATCTTGTTCAATGATTTTACGTAATCTCAATTTAAGTGTGCACATGTAAACTCAGTTTAAGTAGGTCATGTAAACTCGGTTTAAGTAGGTTCATGTAAACTAAGTTTACATGAACCTACTTAAATTGAATTTAAGTTAACCTAAACATGTAAATTGAAACGTCGTTCTCGTACAGTGCAATCGAACATTAACAAAAAATTGAAACTAGCATTATTGACAAAGAAGAAGAAATTCACTTAGTTATATGCAATCGAATATGATGAAATGTGTCATTGTTTAATCTTCCACACAGATTGATTGAACATCAGGATTGATTGTTTGATTGTGGGTGAAAGAGGATAAGTGAATTTTTACGGTAACAGAAAATGGAATCAAGGTTTTAAGAGAATTTATATAAAAGGATAATTTTGGTATTATAAAAAACTTTTAAGAAATTCTAGGTGTAACTAAAAATATATGGGGTGTGAATAGAAAAGAGGAGTTATCATCCCTAAAAAAAAACCTCTCGAGTTATCATTTAAATGCTTATTATTAATTTACAATTTTATGTTACTAAACAGGTTAATTGATATATAAATTCTTTTTGATAAATTCTTATGAACTCGAGTAAACTCTATAAATCGCTAACTCTCGATTACTAGGGAGGTTACAAGTTATAGTTCTATATTGATTTGGCCTTAAAATATAATATTTTGTTTTGCAATATATTTTGTTTTAAAATGTAAAGTTAGGATTTTTTAGTGTTGTTATGGGGGAAGACCGACTACTTCGCATCAATATGATTTTGTTGTAATTTAAAAAAAAAAAAATTATCATTTATTTTTGACCTTGTACCTATTTAAAAAGTATTTTTTGACAATTATTTTAAGGGTCATGTTAACTTGTGCCTTTATGACACAAGTTAAGGAGCTTAAAATAGAAATTAAAAATAAATTTAAATTAAAAGTAGAACTTTTGCAACTTTTAAGACATTGAATGCACATGATCCAAGAAAAACCTTCTATATTTGACTTTTTAACTTATGCCTCAAGAGCATAAGTTAACATTTCCCTTATTTTAAAAGTTATTATCCAATTATAATTCTTTTTTTCTTTATTTCTTAGATCAACCAAAAATTTAGTCATAACAATTATCTATTTGAAATAATGATTAACTCTTTTTTTTTTTGAAAGATATTGAGTAACTGTTTGATTCTGTGAAGGTCATCAAAGACAGAAGCTGACGGCTAAATTTGGATGACCGTCATATTTGAGAAAATCCTGATGGACCCAGAATCCACGTAGGTTTTGTTTTATTTTGTGAACTGTCCCTATGTCTTCTTTTGTCTACGTGTGCAAACAGACAAAGGACCTCAAGAACAAAACGAATGCAACAGGTAATTCTACTTTCAGCAAAGAAAATCCAAAGGACTATTCAACGGAATTATCTATATCAGGCAAAGGGTCAACTTTCTTGATTGAAGCTTCTCAATGACTTTATTTGCGTTGGCACTCTTCTCCAACATCTCCCGCCTTACACTACGATTTGTTCACTTGTTCACTTTACACTTTACACTACTATTGTTAAATTCAGTGTAATAAGAAATTAACTTGTTTACCATTGTATTCACTTTACGCCTTAGGATTTTGTATTCAAGTTTATATCTTATAAATCCTAAAGAGTCTGTTCACTTTACACTACCATTATCCAGTGTAAGAACAAATTAACTTGTTTATTGTTGTAAACATTTAGAAAGTCTCTTGCCTGCGTTCTTGAGCAGATAAGTCTCTTGGTGAAACCTTGTGCAACTAAGAAGTCTCAATCAATTGTGATTGAGTAAAGGAAAGTCTCTTGGAGTTGTCTTTGATCAGGGAAGACTTTAGGTAGTGTGCTAGACTAAAGAAGTCTTGAGCATTTGTGCTTGAGCAAGAGAGTCTCTTGGAAGGGTCCTTGAGCAATTTGTAATCCAGACTGAATATAGTGAAATCCCTTGGAAGTGAAAGGGGGTTGGATTACTCCTATGTTGTGGGAGGAACCAGTATAAAATTGTTTTGTGTCTGCTTTCTCTCTCTCTCTCTATATATATATATATATATATATATATATATATATATATATTTGTGTTATGTAATTATCCGCTTCACTCGGACTTTGAGTCAGAATTTGCATACCTAAAATTCTGACCAGGTTTTTAACAACAAAGAAAAAGAAACCGAAAAAAGCCACCACAATTCAACCCTCCTTCTTGTGTTTTTCTCACCTTCACATCGTATGGTGTTTCTTTCTCTCTAGGCTTGGGTCGGCCTTGAACCCAACCGAATTGGGCCTTGGAAAGTTCAAAATAGTTGCCCTCTAAGCTATAGGTTAAGGGAGTCAGGTTGTAGCTTAATAGAAGTATTTTGGGGGACATAACTTCATTGACAAGGGCCTCATCGTACTTGTTGTCTTTGGCCTGCACAAAGTCACACCAGGCTTTAAATGTCCTTATGAGACTTTGGAAGATCATGTTCCAATGATTTTTTGCCTTCTGGTTTGGTGGTGTCCGGACCTTTGTGGGTGCATATGAGCAAGGGAATTTCTGGTTTTTGTCAGCTGGATTGTTAATGAAATCATTTTTCTTATTTGCAAGGCGATCAATTTTGCAGGGGTTGAGAATAGAAATTCTCTGAACACGTGGGTCCTGGTCTTTGACTTTGAAAGGCCCTTGTCGGGTGCGTTGTCTTTCCTTCCCTTGGAGCCTAGACCTTGATTTGGTATGGTCAGGAAGGTAAGGGTTGACTCCTTTTCTGCAACTTGTCATCAACTTTTGTTGTCTGGTTTGTTTTTGCCTATGCTTTCTTGCCAAGACAAATGTCACACAACTTGGTCGCGCCTTTTCGAGGCACCCTTCCTTATGTAGGGTTTATCACTATTGGATTGGATCCTTTTGGCCTCTTGCTAGATAAGTCGTTGGAACTTTTCCTTTTCATATGGCTTCATAGTGCCTATTTAAATGGCTTCTGCAGTTCTTTTTGTAGTTTCCTACATTTCCTTTTTCTTTCTTGGCTTTGTGATGATCATAAAAAACAATTCATCTTCGTGTTTGCCTTCTTCTTCGTACCCTACTGTCGTGCCACACCAAGTAAGATTTCTTGCTTTCTGCTTTCTTTAGTTGGTTGTTCCACTTTCTAGGTGGAGGTCATTGGGTTTTAATCCTTGCCGAAGGATTCAGGATCCTCTCTGCGTCGTGTGCCTCAAGAATCCTCATTTCTGTATTTGGGTTTCTCGCTTTCCTCCTTCCTTGGGGACCTTGTTCCAGTGAAAACTTCCTTTTATATCTTCAACCTCAATGGAAAATTCAGCGGGGAACTTCTCACTGCAGACTTATGTCTCTTGTTCAGCCTATCAAACTATTTGAGCATTACATATGCTCTATTGACAAATTTAGGTATCTAGTAGTGAGTCCCACTATGAATGAGAGAGAGAGGGTATATATATATAGAGAGAGAGAGAGAGAAATGATGACAAAACATCATATGACATCTTGGCTATGTTTTTAGTACTTTTTCTTTGCATTTGAAGACAAATAAGATGATAGTTAAACGAGTTGTCAATGGTTTGAGGACCACATTGTATTGTTTTCACTCAAGTCGTTGTAATTCAATTTTATCCTAGATCATACAACTCCATAGATGTTTTGAGTGTTTTGTAGTGAGGAATCATGTAAATCTTCAAATCAAGACATCATGTGAAGGATCAAGGATGAATAATTGAAGATCAAGGGTTCTTAGAAGGTTGTTGAAGACAATACATGTTGGAACAAAGGTGTTCAGCAATACCACGTTTTGAGTTTTGATGATAACAAGGTATTAAAAAGTTGTCAATTGGATATTGCTAATATTTGTTTAAAGTATACAGGATATCAATCAAGATTTATATCTTAGAAAGTATTCTGTTTGAACAATGTTAAAGAGCAAAAATCTAGAAAAGCTTGTTGCTTGTGATTCTGTTTTGAAGAGAGTCTGAAGACTGTACCGAAGAGAGTCTGAAAGACTGTATCAGAGTCTGAAGACTATCAGAATCTGAAAACCAAGAGAGTCTGAAGATTATCAGAAGCTTAGTGCTACAGTGAGTCTGAAGCCCGAAATCTGAAAATCTGCTAACAAGGATTTCTACAAGCATTGCGATGCAAAAGAAACTCTCATTTGGAGTAACGGCTAGCTTCTAAGTCAACTTGAGCGTGGGAAGCACAACGACAAAGAAGGCAGGCCAGTACAGAGTACGTTGTACGAACTCTGTTTCCACTACTCCACTACCTCGTACAGTTTGGCAACTGTGTCTACTGGTATTAATCTTCAAAGGGAATGGAATTCAAATTATGCAATTGAAGGACTATTACCATATCAAGCAACAGATCAACAACTATTGATCAAGCTTCAGAAATCATCCTGATGTGCTGGATGACTCAACGTCTCTTTCCTACACCTATATAAAGGATAGAAGACTTGAAGAATTGTTGGACTCTACAACTAGAAAAATTACGCTGCATTGCTTTCGTATTCAACTGAGTCTTAACAAAAACACATCTTCAACTTAGATAATTCTTACAAACTGAGTATTTTAGAATTTCTAAGTTTCACAGAAAAACAGAGTCTGTATTTTGTTTGAAACAGAGTCTGTCTTTGTTGTAATAGAAACACGTTTGATTGTTGTCAAGTGTTTCAACTCTATTCAATTTTCTGTAATTGTGTAAGAAGTCTCTTGCTTGTGTGCTTGAGCAAAGAAGTCTCTTGGCTGCGTCCTTTAGCAAGGAAGTCTCTTAGTTGTGTCTTTGAGCATTGGAAGTCTCTTGCCTGCGTGCTTGAGCATTGGAAGTCTCTTACTGTGTGTTTGAGCAACTTGTAATTGATATTACATTTTAGTGAACTCTCCTTGGAAGTACAAGGGGGACAGGACTACTTCCGGTTTGTGGAAGGAACCTGTATAATTGTTTGTGTTCTCTCTTCTCTCTATCTCTTGATTATTTCCGCTGCATCAGAACCTAATCTCCCATCAGACTCTGATCTCATTCAGACTCTGATATTAAGGAATTAGATTCTCACTCTTCAAGAGCTGCGAAAAGCTAACACAATTCAACCCCCTCTTCTTGTGTTTTTCTCACCTTCAATACAAAGTGACGAAAATTCATTTTAAGTTCGTAGGACTTTCCATAAGAAAGAACGATCGAAAACGGGAAGAAAACGCAAGAAATTGCACATGTGGGGCTGCATACCTCAGGCGCCCCTGCGCGTGTGCCATGCACCCCTGTGCCTGGGACAACATTCCATGCTGCTCTAGCCGGCCATGCGCCTGGCAGCGGGTAAAAACCGCTTTTTGCTTGTTTTCCAAGCTAGATCGGCGGATAAATCCCATTTTTCTTCTCTTAATCCCTAAGTAACTTAATGTTATAAATAGAGACCCTTGCCCATAATTTTCTTCATTCAAAAACATTGACGGTTCAAAATAAGGGTCAAACATCAAATTCAAAGCGGAATTCCTCCTCTTTTTATTCTTTCTAGGGTATGTTTTTCTATTGTTTTGTTATGATGTATGTTGCCATGAGCAACTAAATCTCTTGATTAGGGTTCCACGATGATCCCCTTATTATTTTTTGAAATTTATTAATAAAGTTTTCTTTCAGTTTATTCTTTTTATCGTGTTGAGATTTAAATTAGATTATGTCCATTCTTAATGCTTTGATAATTGGTTAACTTACAAGTGTAACCTTGTAGATTGATCCGTATGATTAAAGTAGGCACTGACAACCAGAAATTTTATCAGTTCATTGGCTTTTCCAATTACTAATTCTTATAGAGGATAGGAAGTTAAGGTTTGAGGTTTCTCCGTCGCTACTTTTCCTCTGATAATGTAGTACACTGCTCTGGTGGATCCTACACAAGTTACCTATAGGGGAACTTAGAACGAGTAGCACCATCGTGACAGATTAAATTAAAGATACACAAAATAAGTTGTTTTATTTCTTAAAAGATAAATTTCAATCAAAGACGAAGGGGGGATTCAAGGAAACCTAATTGTTGTTAATCATCTGAATCACAAAAACCTAATCTTGCATTGGGCATGACAATTCAACCTACAATTCTATTCATCTTCTATTACTTCTCACTTTTAAAATAAGTTTTGCTAATTATTGAGTTGAACGACAATCCCTACGGAGAATGTTACAATTTACTACTTTACTATTTGTGATTTGGTGCACTTGCCAATTTCGTTCATCAGAGAACAAGAACACAATACAAGTATGAGGGAGCTGCACAAAAGTTGTCCAAAAATAGTTGTACAAATATCATTTCTCTTTTACAAATCCAAACAATAAATCCTAATCACTTATCACTCTATTCGATTCGCCACATACCACCAATTCAAGAATAAAAAATAAACATCATTTGAATTCATATTCAATACAATCACATACTACATGCAATCAGACGATCTTTAAGCGTCCAATCAAGATCATACGGTCTTAAAAAAACATATCTTTATTGGTAAATAAATTTACAAATCCAAACAATAAATCCTAATCACTTATCACTCTATTCGATTCGCCACATACCACCAATTCAAGAATAAAAAATAAACATCATTTGAATTCATATTCAATACAATCACATACTACATGCAATCAGACGATCTTTAAGCGTCCAATCAAGATCATACGGTTTAAAAAAAAACATATCTTTATTGGTAAATAAATTTTCAAGTACCTTGAAATTTGTCTTCATGAGCTTAGCTCAGCTAATATAAACAATGCATAATAATATGCAAAGTCCGAGGTTCAAACTCCGACCACAAAAAAAAAGTACCTTAAAATTTGGGTGAATACCAATACCTCGTAGACAAAACTCACACAAACTTTAGTTTATTTATGAAATAATTTAGTATAAAAATATGACACAAATAAAATATTAAGGAAGAAAAAAAAAAGTACTATTCTCCGCATCATTCCAGCTTCATTGCACGCACGCCACTCTCAGTTGATACTCTCTCTCTATGGCATCTGATTCCAACGCTACCAACATGCTTCAAGCAATTCGCTACAACCGTGGCTCTCTTCAGCTTCTCGATCAGGTTCTCATTTTCCCTCTTCACTTCACCTTCAATTTCATTCATTTTTTTTTGTTATTGCTGATAATACTTGTTTTTGTGCAGACAAAGCTTCCTTTGGAAAGCGTTTACTTGGAAATTCGTGATTCTAATGATGGCTGGTAAGTAACATATTTCTGTGATTTTTATTAGCTCTTAGTATGCTTTGTGTGAAGTCTTGTAATTTGGACTTTGATATGTAAAGCTATAACTAACAATGACTCATAATTTGATAATGGTGTTTATATGTATAAGTTTGATTATTTTATAGCCAATAGGTTTTTAAATAGGGCCGCGGTTAAACCGCTGAGTGGAGTTGGCTTGAGATTTTGGAGTCTACTCCTCTGAAGTTCTCAGGGTCGATCCCCCCTGCTGCCAATTTTGGTGGGAAAGTCCATTTAGAGTTTTGTTTTGACTTTAAATGGCCCCGCAAATGGATGGTGGGATTGGACGTCTCAGATAAGTCGGTCCTTGGCTGGATAACGAGTTTTCAAAAAAAAAAAAAAAAAAAGGAAAAGGTCGCGGTTGGACGGTGATCCTTGGTTTTATGGAGAATTACAGTCAAATGGGATCTCCGATACCTCAATTGCGGTTGAGTTGCGGTATCAGCTGCATTTAAAACTGTCATGTCTCAGCTCAGATTGCAGTTATTTACCTCTTTTTAAACTCTGAAGCTAGCTTGACTGTTTTTTTTGGCTGCCTTGTGTTTCGTTCGGAGTCAAGCTATTTACACTTTTCCTCTAACAAATAAAAATAGTAGAGGAATTGTGTATAAGGACTTGCTTTTTCTTTTTAGTAGATGAGAAACATAATTTTATTTTAATTTAGGTCTAGATAATTTTCTTGAGTGGTCAATTGTAATCTCTCTATCAAGGATTTAAATTTGAACCACGGTTGTTAATCGTTTATTGATGATGCACTTTTGGGTCCATTTTGAAATGATATGCTGTGTCCGCCTGACGTGATGTAGTATGGGAGTTCGAACCCTTGTTATTGAAGTAGAAATTGAGGAGAAAAGAAAGTCTATCGAGTCTGAATTATTATCTGTTATGTATTTTTTATCAGTGTATGAGTCTACACTAATATCTCTATATTATGTATGACCTTCTCAGTAATGCTATACGAGATATGGTGGTCCGGGGAGCACCTGCTATTGCAATTGCAGCGGCACTTTCACTGGCTGTGGAGGTGTCCAGTTTAGATGATTTTAATGGGTCTAC
Source organism: Medicago arabica (assembly GCA_946800305.1). Lineage (NCBI taxonomy): Eukaryota > Viridiplantae > Streptophyta > Magnoliopsida > Fabales > Fabaceae > Medicago > Medicago arabica. The sequence continues at coordinate 21,167,741 of OX326971.1, read as the reverse complement.
TGATGACGCTGTTTACTTCCTGCAGAAGAAGTTGGATTATCTTGTCTCGAGGTATTTTTTCCATTACCTGTTTTACCAAGATATCAATCTACTTATTGTGGATGATCCTAGTCATGCCATTGCCTGATAAATAAATAGCATTTGGCATGTTGAAGTTCCTCTTTAAGAAGTTGAGGTTGTTGTCAAGAAATTCCTTTCAAGCATGAGTTTAAGTTTTATTTTCTATCTTCATGCTCTTCTAGTCGGCCAACCGCGGTGAACTTATCAGACGCTGCGACCAAACTCAAAGAAATCATATCTAAGGCTGCTGCTACCACTTCAGAGGCTAAGGGTGTGTTTCAGGTGCTTCTAAGATTTAAGATTTACAATGAAGAATTCTTGTATAAACAAGGGACATTTTGTACCTTTTTACTCTTATTTTTGATATAATCAACCGAACCTGAATCTGGTGAATTAATTTCTAGGCTTATCTAGAGGCTGCTGAAATAATGCTTGAGGATGATGTTGCATCGAATAGAGCAATTGGAACTTATGGAGCTAGTTTTATTCAAAACCAAACAGAAAAACTGAAGTTTTCTGTTTTGACCCATTGCAATACTGGAAGGTGCCTGCTACAATTCCATCGCTTATTATTATAATAAAATAAAGTTTAGACATAAATATCTCTTGTTCTTTTCATTTGTTGGACAAAGTGAGAAGGTGTTTGGTTGTACTCAGTACTCACTTGCAATTGTGTTTGATTTGTTACTCAGTTTGGCTACAGCGGGATATGGTACCGCGCTTGGTGTGATCCGTGCACTTTACAGCGGGGGAGTATTAGAAAGGGCTTACTGCACAGAAACACGCCCCTTCAATCAAGTGAGTGCATTTTTCCAAATATAGTAATACTCGATTCTCTTTTGCGAGAAGATGCACATTAATGTTTCTCCTTCAACAATATGATCTGTATGTGTTAATAATCTATTGGTTTATGTTCCATCTTCAAATTTCAAGTTTCAAAATATGAAATGCATTTCTGTACTAGAGCATTCAAATTTCAGATATACTTAAATTGCTATCATGGTTCGTTTGAAACAGAATAGGAAAGAATTTGTTTTGAATCCTGTAAACTAGGCCTGTGTTTGGCCTGGCGTTGGAGTGCACGCTGCCGCAAGTTTAGATAAAAGCTAGACTGTATAGCTTCAACAAATCACGGTGAGAAACACATTGGAACGCGAGATTCCTAGTTTCCACGTGATACCAAACAGGCTATAGTTTCCATTAACTGAGTCAGAGAATGTCTGCTGGTGATGATCATGCCAATTAGAGATCAAGTAATAATAATAATATCTTTTTTCCGGAGTTAGAGGGATTATAGATGATGATGGAATTGGTTACCTGAACCCTGAAGTAGTTTTGAGAACATATCTCTCCAATGTAGGTTTTTGCCAGCATGTATCTTGAGAATCACTTCTCCATGAACTGATTTCCATGAAACTAACAGATTAAAATCGTTTGGAGCTGATGCTTACAGATCATGATGCTTAATTGCAGGGATCCAGACTTACTGCCTATGAGTTGGTACATGACAAAATACCAGCAACTCTTATAGCAGATTCTGCTGTGGCTGCATTAATGCAAGCAGGGCGTGTGGATGCTGTTGTTGTTGGTGCAGATCGTGTTGCATCAAATGGTACTGTGTTGAAATGAAAGTGAACTATAATCGCATGTCTTCTAAACCATAAAAGTTATCATTAGATTTATTTTCTTTTAATTGGCATTGCAGGCGACACAGCAAACAAAATTGGAACCTACAGTGTTGCCTTATGTGCCAAGTTTCATAATGTACCCTTTTTTGTGGCTGCGCCTTTGACTTCCATTGATCTATCACTTTCTTCTGGACAACAAATTGTCATTGAAGAGAGATCTCCCAAGGAGTTGTTGAACTCGCGTGGAGGACTCGGAGAGCAGGTTGCTGCCTCAGGAATATCTGTGTGGAATCCGGCTTTTGATGTTACACCTGCTAATCTAATATCTGGGATCATCACTGAGAAGGTATGTCTTACCTCTTCCATCTCTTGCATGGTTAGTATTGGGTTCATTTGTTCTTTGTCCTCTGACCATTATTTGTTCTCTGTGTAGGGTGTCATTACAAAGACGCCTGCTGGCGATGCTTTTGACATAAAAGCTTTCGTACAGAAAACAGGTTAAGGGTGCAATGTATTCAGTACTAAAGCTCTATGGTGTGATTTGAAATGTTGTTTTACCCATTGTAAATTTGAGTTGTATGTTTTCAAGGGGCTTTGTAGATCAGCTCATTGACTATAACTGTCCCCGAAGAATAAATGGGGACCTGGTTAATAAACAAGTCAATGAGAAATTGGCGGCTACCATGGTTTACATGGATAAAATGGAATGGTAGTTCTCAGAAAAACAGGACATAGTTTTGTTTTTGTATTTTACAAGACAGAATTGTATCAAGGTTGCATCAAGGCTCTAAAACTATGTAATGCTTCATATGATGTCAAATAAATATTATATTATAGGGTGCTTATACAGTGGCCTACTCTGAGAGTAGTCAACCCATGCATTCATATCCTTCTTTCACCCCTTTTTCCTCTCCTCTCCTCGCCAAACCAAACCGTCACGACATCCCAGTTAGTGAAGAAGGGAGCTGCCTTGTGGTTTTGATCTGATGAAGAGAACCATGTTAGAGTTCCAACATGGAGTGTGACTATTTTTTTTTTTGTCGGAGACCATCGTAGTTAAGGTCTTTGCCATTTCAGTAGTTCCAGAGTATCTCCACGGTATTGTGATTTAATTATAGTCAGAAAAGTTGTGGCTGAAAAAATGAATTGACAAATGTCTGAAATGGCACGATTTTATAGAAATTGGTTGCATTGAAAATAAGAACAAGAAGAAATGGTGAAGATCAGAAAGAGAGATGAAGTAGAATGTGGAGTGAATTTCTATTATTCAACTCAAGATGATCTGATTACACTTAATTATTTATAACAGTGACTAATGAATGGTTACCAGGCAATCAACATTTTTTATGGCTTTGATTTTAACAATCTGGCTTTGATTTTAATAGCTGACATGCATGAACCTGTTCCTAGTACTATAGTGAGTTCATTGAGAGAATGTTGGTAAACCTCTGGCAGGGAAAACACATGTTTTTATTTAATGGCAAATGGTGATAATTAGTTGTTAAATTAGTTTTTTTCTCCTTTAAAACTCTTGAGTATATTTAAAATACTAATATTAATGCACTGTTTTTACAAAAATAATTGTTTAATTTATATGCGAAAATCTGTTAAATTATTTGCGGCATTCCCACCGTAAATTTTATGTCCTTACATCCATGGGCACAAATTTTTATGTCTTGATAGTTTGTAAACTTAATAATGATTTTTAAAAACATTTAATAGTATAAATTTATTGATTGTTGTTGTAACTCGACTTCAATCTGACTTCAATTCGGTTTTTAAAACATAGGACTTCTTTTTTAATTAAAACACTTTAATAAAGGATGAGTGTGTTAAACTTAAACAGACAATGTCATATTATTATGTTGAACAACTTCACTCGAGTTTAAACCTCACATTTGTGTGTTTGAGTTTAAGTGGTGTTTGCGACTTCGTCCGAAACGGGTGTGTGGATAACAATTTTCGGGGTGTAGTTAGCAAGTTAGCAAACCCTGAACCATTTACATTCACATTCTTTCATAACTGTAACTTCCAAGCAAAAAAAAACCCGCGAACGCTTTGCTTCAGTATCCATTGCTCCAAACGCGAAACAATCGATAATCGAAAGGTTCGCACTTTCAATTCCTCATTCGATTCTCAATTCTTCAATTTATGAATTCGTTAATAAACGTTCGATTTCACAGGTGAGAATCGAAATGCAGAAGAATCTGAAGAAATCACCGTTACCGTTGATCGAAACCATTGGGAACAAGAAGAAATTGGAAATGTGTAGCAAAGAATCGCTTGTGAAGGTTCTTAGATGGCATTTTGGGTATCCTGATTTTAGGGGTTTGCAATTGGAAGCTATTCAAGCGGTGCTTTCAGGTGTAATTCGCAGTTTTCTTTATATGTTCAATTGAATTTTCTATCAAAATTGAAATTTGGATTTTTTTATTCATATTTAGTAGTAATTAGTAGTAAATGAGGTATTAGAAAATGTAGTTAAATCATAAATGTGGGTTTTCTTTGCATTAGGAAAATAGAAGTGGGTCAATTACTATGGTTCTGTTTGGATAAAGTAGCATCCACACTTCTGATCGAAGGCGTGTCTCGTATGTGATTACTTTCGATTATGACATTTTCTTAAATTACTAAAGGTGTCTATGTCATATTTAAGCTTTATAGCTTATAGTGCAAACAAATGCTTAACATATAAATGCTTATGTATAAGCTATTTTTATAACAAACGATAAAGTAGTATAGTTGTTTTCATAAGCCATTTTGGAGAGATTGTGTAAATAAGCTGAAAATAACTTATGGATATGTCATAAGCTATTTTCATAAGCTCTCTCAAACTCACGAGTGATTATGTCAGTAGATAAACTCAAATTAGTCAATTCAAACATAACCTAATTGCTTGAATGATGGTGATTTAAGTTGGGATTTTCATTAATTTTGGGTTAACTTTGCTCTTTTTGTGTGGTTATAGGAAGAGATTGTTTTTGTCTTATGCCAACTGGAGGAGGCAAGTCAATGTGTTATCAGATCCCTGCATTGGCGAAAGAAGGAATCGTGCTTGTAGTTTGTCCTTTAATAGGTGAATAGTTTTTATCCTTTTTTCGAGAGTTTGTATTTTATACTGAGCTAAATTCGGTCTGATAATTCACTCGGGTTTGCATACGAGGATACTGGTTGTGATTTCTGACTTTTATTCTGCTGAGTGCTGTCAGCGCTAATGGTATGCATCTTTTTCATTTTATCAGTTTACTGTTTTTTCAGACATGCTGAATATATGAGTTAATGGTTTGTTTTGGTTCATATGGTTCTTTTTCCCTACACGTTAGGAAAACCAAGTGATGGCACTAAAGGAGAAAGGAATTGCTGCAGAGTTTCTCTCCTCAACTAAAACAGCAAAAGCAAAAGATAAGGTGGATTATTAGACTACTTCCGATTTTGTATTTGTAAACGATGCATCTACGTATACAAATGTGTAATAGAAACTTAGTTTGTATAATAAGTACACAATCTTAGTCTACTACTCTTTTTGCTCAGATCTTGGGTTTTATGTTGAAGTTTGGATCTTTGTGGATATACAAGAATAATGTCTCTAGTAAATTTGTGTTTCTCAATGAAAATGCTAGAATTCTTTGATATCTTATCCCTGAACCGCATTATTAGGCTACTGACCTTCAATTATAGAATTTATCCTTTGTTTAATATGGGGGAAGGAAAAGGATCCTTGCCAAATTCACTTATATGAGTGTGTAGTCAATTTCTTACCTGTTCTGTGTTATTAATTTAGGAAACTGAATTTTCTGTTTTATGTTTAAGATTCATGAGGACCTTGGTTCTGGAAAACCGTCTACAAGGCTGCTATATGTTACTCCAGAGTTGATAGCAACCCCAGGGTTTATGTCAAAGCTGACAAAGATTCATTCCAGGGGGCTGCTAAGTCTCATTGCCATTGACGAGGTCTAGCCGGAAAGACTATTTCAAATTTCTGTTGGAATTTTATGACCATCTTTGATAATTTAACTTATTCATAATTTTCAGGCTCATTGCATCTCTTCCTGGGGTCATGATTTCAGGTTTTTTTATTCATTAATGCTACCATCCATTTGAATTTTTCTTGATGAAATTTCTTAGGATGCGATGAATATGATATTAATGACGATGTGTGAGAGTGAGGAATAAAATGTGCGGTAATCTATTAGGGATTGATTGGTCATTAGATTGTTTTGGGCTATTATGGACTTGACAGATCATCCAGATTTAAAACAGAACACTGATACCAATCAGTTTACTTTTTGTTATTTTTAGGTGATTTTGATATAATGTTGTTCTCATCTCAATCTTTCATTATTAAATTTAAAAATGTAAACAAGTTCTCAATCACACATGCCACAGTTTTGCCCTTGTCCATGTTAGGTGCTGCTCTTGAACTAACTAATCTAAAACCTCAAGGTTTCCTATGATCATACAGTTTTGGTTGGAGTTTATTCTGATGATGTGCTATTCCCTTTTCTTTTTGTATTTGGGAACAGACCTAGCTACCGTAAGCTTTCAACTCTGAGAAGCCACCTACCAGATGTACCAATATTAGCTCTAACCGCTACTGCTGTTCCTAAGTGAGTTTTCTTAATTTACTTTCTTTTATAGAATTAGCTTATTTTTACTATTTATTTTGTGCATGAACCCTATAAAAAAAAAATTGTGCATGAGCAAATTTCATATGAAATCCTATGTCTATGCATTTCTGAAATTTCTATTCTCTTATTGGTGGTATGTAGTTGTGTCTGTTGTGTGTGTATATTCTATCATGATAGGATTGCTTTTATATTATGGGTCTGTCATATTGTTTTATGATAATATGGCTTTAAAATATTCAAATTCAAAGAGTATGCCCTGTTTATCTCATTGATCATTGCACTTTCTGAGTAGCATTTTTGAAGCAGTCGTTCTCTTTCATTTTCTTTATTTTTCCTCTTTGGTTGAGGTTTGAAAAACAACGAGAATCACATCGTCACTTTAATTTCTTGGTTATTTATTTTCTTCAGGGTTCAGAAGGATGTAGTGGAATCATTGCACATGCAAAATGCGTTAATACTAAAGACTTCTTTTAATCGTCCTAATATTTATTATGAAGGTCAGTCAATCCTGCTTGCTGTTTGATTCACATCTATAAATCAATTCAGATTCCAGTTTCACCCTGCTTGTAGGTCATAATTTCCATGTTACTAATGGGAAACCATCACTGTCCTCTATCATATGTAACGTGGCTGACACATAAATAATGAATCAATCCAGTCATTACCAAAATGTAACTTAAATTTCACGACAACAATGCTATCAACGAGAAGCTAGAAGAAAGCAAAAACTTACAAGCAAATTTCTGTTTTGAAAAAAAATAATAAAAATTTGCATGAAAATAGATAAGATGCAAATGAAACATATTTGAAGCAATCCGTCCGATTCCAATCCAGTAAATTTAGGGCTATTTTGAGCATTCTAGTTACTCAATAAGTTTTATTGGTGAATTGCTTTATATGTTAAATTTGCATGAGATGCAGGCATGCTTTTACTTATAAATTCAATCAAATCTGACTTGATGTTTTCATTATATAGTTAGGTACAAAGATCTATTGGACGACGCTTATTCTGATTTATCTGATAGACTCAAATCTATGGGTGATGTTTGTGCTATAATTTACTGCCTTGAACGTTCCATGTGCGATGACTTGTCAGCTCATTTATCCCAACGAGGCATTTCTTGTGCTGGTAATATTTTTATGTATTTTAATTTATTTGGAAAATGATTTATTGCAACTAAAGGGACCTTGAATATATGCATATATGTAAATCTGTTGCTTTATAATACACTAATACTTTAAACATAATATGCTATAAATTTACATTATAATAGTTCTGTACAGGTGACTATATTTTGAAAACATTGATGATTTCCTCATTTTTTCATCACTAAGGAATTCTCGAAGTAGCCAAACAATCATTCAACTATTCATGAAGGATAAGATGTTAGAAATTGAGGCAAAATAAGAATGAGCAGAAAAGAGACACGTTAGATAGAAGCAAAAAGTACAAAATGAAATAAAATAAATTTATACGCAACAAAAGCTTGATAAAGAAGTAAAGACTAAATATTTTAAAGTAGGGAACAAGATTATTAGTCATACTTTTCAAAACCACAAAAAATGTACCGTGTACAATGAATATATAAAAAATATGGGACAAGAAGTTGAGGGGCATTAAGAACAATATTATCAAATATTGTGAGCAACAAATACACATAATACATGTAATACTAAGAAAAACTAAAAAAAAAACAAAAAAACCATATGGGGGAAGCTTCCCCTTCAATCCTACAAGCTAACCCCTCCCTTGATTTAACATTCATAATTTTCTGGTTTTTTCAGCTTATCATGCAGGACTGAATAATAAAATGCGAACTTCTGTGCTACATGATTGGATTTCTTCAAAAACAAAAGTTGTTGTTGCCACTGTTGCTTTTGGGTATGTTTTTCCTTTTGATTTGTGTTAAGTGACACGGTTAACTTTCTAATACTATATTATACAAAATTTTCCCTGGTGCCGTGGTTCATGGGAGCAATGTTTTTAGCATCACGGTCTAAATCATGGGAGCACGTAACAATCCTACAACATGAAAAATCATAGGATTGTATGTGCTCCTATGATTTAGACCGTGATGCTAAAAACATTGGTTCTCATGGACATTACCTTGTAATTTTACTTTGACTGTAGATGATTCTACGATCAAGATCACAATCTTGACAGCACTATAGACATGATTTTGTAATTTTATTTTGACTGTTATCATCTGTAGTTGTTGGCATGTTTGGATGTACTGCTTTAAATTGTGCATGATTGTGTTTTATGCTTTTTTCTCATCGCCAGTCTTTATACAAGTGTGTAGAAAGAAATGTAGCATTCCTCACCAGATGATGTGGATAGCTTGCCCCACTGGCACACCATTAAGAAATTGCAATGCTACAGGGATAGCATGGACAACTATCCCTGCTGAAAGCATAGCAGCAATATTGTGAACACTAATTCAGGCTATTTATAATTCACTTTATGGAAACATATAATTCACTATTATTTAATGGAGTATCACAATGAATCTGATCTATCAATACATTATAGACCCAAGCGAGATTAATAAAAACGAGAGAAGCGAATCAGCGCAAATGTATAAAAGTTATAAGTATATGCACATCTTCTGATTTTATTCTGATGTCAATGATTGATGAATTATTTAAGATTGTGATGTATTTATTTCTTGTCTTTCTATACTCTGCATGGAGCGCTTCTGTTGCATTCAGTTGCTGAGCCTTTGGTGTTCGTTCAGGATGGTAAGTGGCTGTTTACTATAAATATGATTGAAACTTCTATATGAAGTTTTAATGCTATGATCTTTTTATACTCATGTGATTAGATATTAATAAATTAAGATCAAATTATAGGGCATCGATAGAAAGGATGTGAGGATTGTCTGCCACTTCAATATTCCAAAGTCAATGGAAGCATTCTATCAAGAGTCCGGCAGAGCTGGTCGTGATCAATTGCCCTCTACAAGTCTGTTGTACTATGGAGTAGATGATCGCAGAAGAATGGTTGACTTATTTAACTTGATGCTTTGATCTTGTTTTGTTATCAAACTTGTTTTCTCTTACTATAGTCTATTTCAGGAGTTTATATTACGCAACTCAGGTAGCAAGAAGTCACAATCATCAAGTTCACAAGAAGAATCAACCAGAATGTCCCTGACTGCTTTCAATCAGGTAATATCTAAATCCTTGCATGCTTCTTTTGACATGGTATCTAAGCACAATGCCCTTATGCATTTAAGTAATGTAACCTTTATGTAAAACATGTAGATGGTTGAATATTGTGAAGGATCTGGATGTCGTAGGAAAATAATTCTCGAGAGTTTTGGGGAGCAGGTACTGAAATATACAGAACTAGGTATCATGGAGTTGGGATCCTCTCCATTTAGGAAATGAAGAGGATCCCAACCCGCTATAACGTGGTGTGATTCATATTGACTCAAGTAGATACTTTACTTTGTTCCAAACAGGTAACAGCATCACTATGTGGAAAAACATGTGACTCCTGTAGACACCCAAACTTAGTTGCCAGAAATTTGGAGGATCTTTCAGCTGCTTGCACTCTACGTCAGAGAGGCGGTTCTCGAGTTTTCATCACCAGGTAAAGACCTTCATGCATTAGGAATTTAACTTAAAGTTGATAAACCGAAAAACATATTGAGAATACATGATCTGCAGTTGTGTTTTATACTAATGATAGCTACCATTGGAAGACGATGATCAGTTTGTTAGTATATCTGACATTAGAGCATCAAATAGTGTACTATGGCTATGATAGGGTTTATATATTACTTCTGTGTTGTCTTTGGCTGTGTATGACCGGCTGACCGTGCCATTAGCTTAGGGTTTTGTAGTACCTACCATGTGATTTTGCGTTCTGGCCTCTCATGTCTAGTCCTAAAGAAAGAAAACTGCGAGAGAAAAAGATATAGGAGGAAATTAAAAAAAAAGTAGTTTATGCCAACAAGATTGTTTGCTGAACTTGTAGTTGGCTTGGTGGTGATTTCCTTTTGGTACATTAATTAATCCAGTTAAATAATGCCTAGTTTTCTTGAATATCCACCATGGTCATTTTTTTCAGTTCCGCTGATGCAATTGATGGAGGACAGTTATCTGAATTCTGGAATCGAGATGAGGAAGCAAGTGGATCAGAGGAAGATATTTCCGATATAGATGGCGGTACCAAGTTTATTTCAATTGCATTTGTTTTACTTTTGTGGTGATGTAGTGGTTAGTAGATTATTCATGAATGAATGAATATTTGTTAGCAGACGGTAATGAGGTTATCAACAATCTGGCCCGGTCAAAGGTTCAATCCAGACTGGGAGTAAATGAAAAGCTTGATTTGTTACAGAGGGCAGAAGAAAAGTACTATCAAAATGAGAATACTAATAAACAGGTTCGTCTTTTACGCATTATACCCACTCCGTTGAAAAAAGTATGTTCTCTATTTTCTCTATGCCTAGTTCTATTTCCCATGGTTAGAACTTTTGGCTGGTACCATACTAGAATTTGTTATGATTAACAATCTGTAATTGGAAAGGTATAATAGTTTATTTTCAAGTCTCTTATTTATATTCTTAGCTGAGTACTGTTAAGATAAACACAGCAAAAATTGTTACAGCCCCCCTATCTTCCTGTCTCATACTCACGTATCTAATGTGATTTACAGAGAAACAAAGTTGACAAGAATGCTATTTCTGATGCATTGCGAGAGGCAAGCAGGCAGAGATTACAAAATGCTTTAAAAGAGGCTCAGCAACGGCTTGAAGACTTTAAGTATGTAAACATCCTTCTTGCTAGTTTAAGTTCTTTTATATGACACCTCAGTCTGCCACAACAGGAAAACCACCCAATTGAAGTTTCGCATCATCTGATTGCTATAACAAGTGGGCAATGTATTTGACATGCAATAGCATCTTGTTCAAAGATCACAGTCCTCTAAAGATTAAAGTGTTGTCACATTAGACCTCTAAAGATTTGTCAATTAAATTAGTACCTTAAAGACTAATTAGTCTCCGAATAATTTTTCAGCAAAGAAGTCCCTCAAAGATACAGAATTGTCACAAATACTTGTCCTTTTGTATCACAACTTTAATCCTCCACTCCACACAAATGACTGTGTTGGCACTTGTGTTTTATTGAGAGACTAAGTGTTTGTTTGTTCACACATATCCATGTGTATCCATAGCAAATTTGGCTATTGGATCCTTTAACAAATACATGGTAACTCTGGAAAAGTCTTTAAAGGAGTAGTATGATGACACTTTAATTATTGAAGGATTTTAATTTGGTATTAGAAGTCATCAGGATTAACATAGCAACACCCTAGTCGTTGGAGGGTCGAGTTAATTAAGAGTTTGGTTACTCTTTTTATTCCTTTGGTGAACTATTCAACTAACAAACCTAAATATTTCACCATAATACCAGGACTAAACAATGGCACAATTAAATCACATGCTCTCCAAGTTCCAATTACCTTGTTTACTATCGTGTTTGTTTAGGACAGCCTCCCCACCCCTGAACAATTTGAAGCAGCAATTGCAGTTAGGGTGTGATCTGTTTCCGTATTTCTTTTCCTAATTTCAAATATTTATTCAGGATTGAAATGGAAACCTCGGCATCTCTTCTCGAAGATGAATGCTACAAGAAATATGGCAAGACTGGCAAATCATTCTATTATTCCAAAGTTGCAAGTACTATCAGGTGGTTGAAAACTACAAGTTCTGTTGATCTGATGAACCGGCTTCGTGAAATTGATGCTTCCTCGTCACCGAGTGTCTTCTTTGAAGCCGAGCATCCTCTCACACCGCTACCTTCTTCAGATCCTTGTGCAAAAGAAGAAACTGGCAATGAGCTCTCAGAAAATGATATAACAGAAACAATCCCATGTGATTTGCCAATAGAAAGTTCTTTTAATACAAACTTACCGCCAATACCATCTTTCGCTGAATTTGTAAATAGTAAGAAAGAGAAAAGAGATCGATCAAGTGACACAAAGAAACATTCATCAAGAGTAGAAAAGAAGATGAGGATACAGTAGAATGATTCTTGTAAGTACTATGGTCTTGAGTTTTAGTTACAATATGTATGAAGTACCAACTTTGGGTAATTTGAGAAATACTCTAGTTTCATTTTTCACACAAGTGATGGTGCATCTTATTGATGATTTGTCTTATGTTTCTGATTATTAATTTTGCCTTTATCATTCTTCAGATCAAAACACATACGATGATACACACCCCTTATTCAGTAAGATCTGAACATCACTATGCACTTGGCAGTGGAAATTTTCCAACAAAGTCAGAATTAAGACTTCCTAGGTAAAGATGGTCCTCAAACTCCACAGCTGAAGATACAAAACTTATCACCTTCCCTTCATTATCACCAAACTTTCTGATAATATTGCCTTCAGTTCCAACATTTACCACCATAGCTGATTTTGTTGCACTATTGATCAGATTAATTAGCCTTGGAAATGAAGCTAACAAGTGCTTGGATACTTTAGAGGTGTGCACAAACCCAAACCTTTCAGAAGTTAACTGCAGTATCAATATTTATGGAAAATAAATCAACGTCATTCATTTGAAACACTATATAGCATGAGGATATATCCATTAGGTGTGTAAACAACCAAAATCTAAATATTCAATAAAAATAACAGTTAAAAAGGAAGATGGTCCCCAATAAAAACAAGTTCCTATAGGAGTATTACTTGAACCAAAGCGATCCAAAATGAGCCATCAGGAGCAAGATTGATATTGTCAGGTCCACCAGGTAGGTTTTCAATGAAGATATCCGTTTTGCCTTTGTTAATTCCTTTTAGCCAATGCCTCACACACCTAAATCTGGTTCAATAAATAAATAAATATGTCATGATTCAAGACTGGGCAAGCATCTCCAATGACCAAATTTTAGGCAACCCATCTTAGATTGTATCACCACTATCAAGTGACCCCACTACGCCAACCTTTATAAACTCTATATTTCTAAACAACTTAAGTAAAAATATATGGTCATATTTAAATAATTTATGCATATTTTGCTTTAATAGTTGAATCCTTAGGAAACTCTTATATTTTGTTTCAGAGTTAGGAGGGGAACAATGTTTTCAGGATAAAATGAGGACAAAATGGAAGAGTAGTCTCCACCTTTTATGGAGGTTTATTTTTCTTCACTAAGTCAAAAAACTTGGATATGAAGTAACTGAAAAAAAAAAATTTATTTAGAATCAGACATCCGATTCAAACAGTTCAATCTGAAACCTATAAGTCAATCGGTTGGGTTCAACCGCAATCAGTCTATACGAAACCTATTAGTTTGTATGAACTGGATTGAACCATAGTTGATTCAACATGATTATTTTTTAATTAATCATTCATCCATCCGTAGTCAACTAATTGAGAGGTCTCGACAATTAAAATTTCAATTTGCTTTTCGAAACATTAATGTGTAAAATCACATTGAGGAATGACTTTATTAAATTTTGAATTAATTTCTTGATCATTCCAATCTCTTTATACTACTCTTGAACCAAATAAAATACTAAGCACTCTTCCAAATAAAGTGGTGGATTTTTCTCATTTTCCATTTCTCTCCTCTCTTCTCCCCTTCAAAGTCCTCTTATTCCTTTTCCTCTTAACTCTTAGGGCCCGTTTGATGGTCAAGATAGGATAGAGACAGGATATGATATAAAGTTGGATAGAGATAGGATATGATAAGAACATGATAAACATTAATCATATCATGTGTTTGACGCGGACAAGATAACAAACATGATATCATTATAATTAAATGAAAAATTGCTCACATAATTAATTAAATATTATAGAAATGAAATATTATTAATTATAATAAAAAAATACATGCTACCATTATTTTTAAAATGACAATATTCTAAAAACGGCAGAATATCAAGATAATAAATAAGGAATGATCTTCTAATCCATCAGGATAATTTCTAACCCAGTCTATAAAAATGGTTTATTTTATCCTATCACATTTAAGAGGATATGATTAATGTATCATATCCTGTCTCCCTATCCTGACCATCAAACGGGCCCTTAACTCTTAACTCTTTATTGAGTTAAACTAACCCATTTAAATTGGCATCACAAAGAATTGAACCTGAGACCTCGAGGAGGAGCACACTCCCAGGTCCCAAGCAAATACCACTGGGCCAACCCAAGTGGGTTATGCTCATAAACACTCAAGGACGTTGTTTAGACTTTTTATTTTTTTATTTTTTTTAAACGAGTAAGTTTTTATGAAAAATTATGCATGCATTAAAAATTGAAGGATAGTGTTAACTTATGCCCTTAGGGCACATGTTAAGAAACCTAAAAAAAGAAATATTCTTTAAAATTTTGTGCATTCAATTCATTAAAAAATTAAAAATTAAAGATTAAGTGTAACGCACACATTCTAATATACTATTTCTATATTTGATTCATTAACTTGTGTGCCTTAACGGCACAGGTTAACATTTTCCAAAATTGAAATAATTAGGAATTTCAACATGACAACTCATGCTCAAATGGATAAAAACTCAAGTTCCATATAGATTGTGAAACCCCTGTGAGGAAAGAGCAAAATCTAATCAATAAATTTACTTACTTCCAAGTTTCGCACACCACAACATAATCTTCATCCTTGGACAGTGCAACACCATTTGCAAATGTCAAATTATCAATGACAATAACTGTCTCATTTAATGTGGGATTATACTTTAAAAGTTGTCCATGAGGTCTTGCCTCTAGCAAATCCAAATACCAATCATGCAAACCAAATTTGGTACTAGCAATACTGAAGTATATATTTCCATCTGATGCTTCTATTACATCATCAGCAAACCTGGTCCAATCATTAGAAAAATCTTAGGTGTGACTTATGAATTTAATAGCTAGTGCATATATATCTGCAAGAAAATTAATAGTGAGTAGTATATTTATGGACCAATTTGGCAGTGTACGCTGTCTAATATGACAGTTAACGGACATGTCATCGGTGAGACAATGTTAATGAACATACACCAGGAGAAGGACCAAAGTGAGTAACGTTTTAGACATGTTTAAAATATTCATAATCTAGGACTGATAAAACACATTTAGAAGAAGAAAAAAAACAACTCACTAAAGAAGAATACTCGATTTTGTTGACAATATTTTCTGTTTTGTGTTTTCATAGGTTTTTTAATTTCTATTTTCAATTTTGATTTTTCTAATAGTAATCTTATTTGAAACGTATCAGACGCTGAAGGAGGATACCTCGTTAGATTCAATATTTGTTTTGTGAAAATATAGTCCTTCCACCAAATCAACCTAATAGGTGGTTACTTGTCGTAAAAAGATGATATAGTTTAAATGTGTGGTTGACAAAGTCGACAAGGTAGAAAAGGAAACAAAAACCTTGAAGAAGTAGTCTTGTACGCATCTATCTACAACTAAAATGAGTGGTCCAACAAAAGGCAAGATTCTTTCACAGCTTTTACGTGTCTAATTTTTTCTTACTATGCTATTATTATCATCTTGCTGGAGTAAGGATGTATTACTTAGATCCTGTAAATGTATCTCAGTTAGTAGCTGCCAGGGATAATTTATGCAGGGATCGGAGTTCGAACTCAGATTCTTTACTTCTCCACACATAATGTGTGTGAATCCAACCAAAAAAGAATGTATTACTTAGATATTGTTATGGATTAATTCTTTATTTGTCTTTTACAAATTTATTACTTATAAGACTCACACACACACATATATATCCTATTTTCTCTCTATAATCTCATATATATATTTCGATTTTTATTTTGTTTCACTTTAAAATACTCTCTAAATTTACTATTACAGAAAAAGAGGATAAAAACATAATTTGTACGAGCACTACATAATATGTTACGGCCTGCGGCCGTAGCACCTACTACGATCGATGAATGTGATGCATTTTTTTTTTTCGATTTACTTTCACATGGCAATTGTGGCCGCATGCAGTTGCAGTTGCAGACAACACAACTGCATGCAACTGTAATATTGTGGCCGCGTCATGTGATGGTCTACGATTAGAAACCTTGCTTGTTGCCCTCAAAATCTTAAGAAATTTTACATATCCAGTGCCACAAACAAAACAGAAAAGCAATCTTCTTATGATTTATTTGTTTAAAACTTACATTAATTGAGAACCATTCACTTGTGAAAGGATAACACTGAAACCATCTTCTGTAACCTTTAGTAAACCCTGCAAAATAAAATTATGTGTTATTTGCTCATGCAGAATTTTATCTTAGACCTATAATTGACTCCTAATGTTCTTAGCGAAATTCTTAGCCAAGTCTTGCAGAATATATATTTACCTTGTCAGTATCACAGACAATGAGACCACCATCTTTAGATGTTGTGATTCCAAGCAAAGAAGAGCTATCTATATGCTTCCAATTCTCCCAATTTCCATTCCTAACCATTCTTTTAATCCAACCATCTCTTGTAGCTGTATATAGGACACCATTTTTATCCACACAAACATCTTCTGGTTGTTTCAGAAAGCCTTCTCCAAGTTTAACCACATTCTATTATGTTATGGAAACAATCATAGACAATTAAATACACATTATTTTGAAAACTAGCTATAAATAGTTATGTAACAAATATTGATAAAATTTTCACCTGTAATTGGTTGTTTTTTGTTGAAGAAATTGAAAATACAGCAGGTGGTATTTCAAGCAAAACTGGATCTATGGGTGAGAAGTAGAAGACTTGAACTGTAAGAGCAACTAAAGCTGCTAGAACCAAGCTTGAGGTCAGTGTGACACAATATTTACTAGGGGTGAAAGGAGGATTGGTTATATTGGAAGCCATGCTTTAGAAGATGTGTGCTTTGCCTTTATATATTGTATATAGTGGATTTTTATTATCACATTTTTATGGAATTGTTTTTATTTAGGTATGTCTTGGCATCTGTTTCCATTTCTAGATTGGAAAGTTATTCGAGAATTCGGCTAATAGCTCTCAACCATGATGGTTTCCTTTTGCTTCATATAGTTTCGCCACGAAAGAAACTTTGTCCTTCCATTGTCCGATCCTTAACTACTCTAAAGAGTGTTAAGCAAGACTATGAAAGACTCACTTGTGTTGGTCTGGTAGTGCTGACTTGAGATGTTAAAGTGTTATAATTTTAAAGTGTCAAGTTCAATTTTCTCCTGTTGTCAATTTCAGTAAGCTAATCTATAGCAAAGCTCTAACTTTAAATGGGATCCGTGTAAGCGGACGGTGAAATTGAATCCCTCAAATTAAAGAAAATAAATTTCCAAAATTTGGTTACAACATTTACATTACCTGTAATTTACATATTTTGCTGAGGCCCAATATTTACAAAAGGAGTCTATCTTAATGGTGCACCCGATTGATAGTCTATCTTAAATATAATAAACTGAGCTAAATCACGTTTACTTGTGATAATATCGTATTAAGCACAAACACAGACACCGGACACACGACACACACACTAACATATGACACCGATGAAATTTTAAGAAAATAACATAATTCAATATAATCACATGTGCCAATGTCGAATATTGAGACACACCTTAAATCAGAAGTGTCGGTGCTACAATTGATATCTTTGAGATAAAAGGTGTCACGTTTAGTGAATCAGATTGATAACCTATCACATTTTGCTCACTAAAAATAGCATATGCATTATTATTATTCCTATCAATGACAAGCACAAATTAACATAAAATACGTTCCTAGATGTTTTTGGTCTAAATCATACATTTAAAACTCATACGATGTTTTCTCCTACAAGCTGAGATACACACCCCTTATTCAATCTTAAGAGTTGAACTACTTCACTAGTTCTATGCACTTTGCAGTGGAAATTTCCCAACAAAATCAGTATTAAGACTACCTAAGTAAAGATTGTCCTCAAACTCAACAGCTGAAGTTACAAAAGTAATTTTCTTCCCATCATTATCACCAAACTTTTTTATAATATTGCCTTCAGATGTCACTTTCACCACCATTGCAGATTTAGTTACACTATTAATCAGGTTAACTAGCCTTGGAAATAAAGCTACCAAGCGCTGGGATACTTTAGATGTGTGCACAAACCCCATCTTTTCAGAAGTCACCTGCAACATCAATTAATTATAATTTCTAAGTATACACAATATATTACGAAATCAATATGTCCTTCTTAGCATAAGGTATACTAAGAAAGAAACAACAAGGTCTAAACAATATTTACAAAAGAAACAGTACAATAGAATAAAACTAGAACAAAAATAACTATTAGCCTATGCCCATCATGGTGAACGGACTAAGCCACCAACCATAAAAGTTGAAGGGAAGAGTAGTAAATTTCGCCTTCAACCACATAAAAGTGAGGGACCTAATCTTATCAATCAATTGAAAAACAGAGCATGTTTTATATGTAAAATGCCTGTTATTTCTTTCTTTGCAGATTCCACAGACGGTAGCAAACCAAATAACCTGTGTAATTGACTGTCGAACCTTTGCTGAGCCACCAATATAATTGAATTGAATAAAATGATCTGGCAAATACTGAGGGGAAAAGCCATAAATTAAATGTTAGACAGACCCAAAATAATTACAATGTAATAACAAATGAGCAGGCGATTCAATCGAACCGCACCCTGCAACACACTCCAAGGAATTCTGATCAAGAACACCGCGACGAAATAGATTGTCCTTTGTAGGCAACCTATCCCGGAACAAATACCAAGCAAACAACACAACTGTTAAAGGGACATCTTTATGCCAGAGAGATGAAACGGGCACCGATGTAACATTAGGAAGCCGAGCCGTTAAAAAAATTTAGACACTACGAACAAAAAATGATTTAGAAGTTTCCAATGTCCATAGCCATCTATCATCCTTATTAACCTGCAAAGTAACATTATGAAGCAATAACATGAATTTCCCCACCAACTCCTCCTCCCACGCAAACAACCTCTGCCTCCATCTCCACGCCTCACCCTCCTTCCCCAACCTAATTGACACATATCAAAGACAGACCCCCCCTTAAACACCGTAAAGTCATATAACCTACTGAACTTGACACTAAACGAAACCCCACCAAGTCAAACATCCGTCCAAAAAAGAGTATGTTTTTCGTTCCCAACTGAGCGACTAACATGATCGCTAAACCACTCCTCGCTACACAAAGCATGGACATCACGCCACCATAAAGAAGACCCATTGCCACCACTCATCAGAAGCCCCCGATCTACCCCATAACGCGCCGACAACACCCTATACCATAATGTCTCCCTCTCCTCCAGCATCCGGCAATAACGCTTCCCTAACAGAGCAATATTAAACTCCCTAATACTCCTTACCCCCAAACCACCAATCTCCTTACTCCTGCAAATAGTTTTCCAGTCCACCCACGATATTTTCCTATGGTCAGAACTCCCTCCCAAAAAAAAAAACAATTAAAAAGAGATTCAATAGAGGAGACGACATCTGACGGAGCCTTGAAAAAAGAAATAGCATAAATAGACAGAGACAACATGACTGACTTCAGCAAAACCAGACGACCACCCAAAGATAGATGTTTCGAATCCCAACCCATCAGTCTAGATTTAATACGGTTAATGATCGGTTCACAAAAAGACAAACGACGAGCATTACCACCAATAGGCACCCCCAAATACACAAAAGGAATAGAACCAACCTTACAATTCAACACCATTCCCGCTTCGGATAACCAAGAAGTGGCGACATTCACACCAACCACGAGACTTTTCGAAAAATTCACTTTCAAACAGAAGAAGAATGGCATGCATCGCTCGAATATTAGCCCAAGATTTTCCTTGCAAAATTAGATTATCATCAACAAATTGCAAATGAAAACAACTGTTGCATCGCCACTTTCCACCTTATAACCAGTGAAAAGATTATTTGCTGACAAAGATTCCATCAACACATGAAACCCTTCCGCGGCTATCAAAAACAAGAAAGACGAAAGAGGGTCACCCTGCCTCAAACCCCTCTGCAAAGAGAACTCCTTAGTTGGAGACCCATTCACCAAAACCGAAGCTGTGGTCGTTCCAATGCACTCTTTTATCCATTTCCTCTAAAGAGTCAGAAAACCCATTTTCAACATCACCTCATCTAGGTAACCCCAGTCAATAGAGTCGTAGGCTTTCTCAAAGTCCACCATAAAAAGAATCAGTTCCTTCTTGCGCCTATGAGCTTCATCAACAATTTTATTAGCCACCAATATGCCGTCAAGAATCTATCGACCTCTAATGAAGGCAGACTGAGCGTCCGAAACAACATAACCAATAACTGTGTGCAGCTTGTTTGCAAGCACCTTTGCCAAAATCTTATACAAACTACCCACCAACGAAATCAGACGGAAATCATTCAACGGTTGAGGGATGTCAACCTTAGGAATAAGAGAAATGAACGTGCTATTTATTCCATTGGTCAACCTTCCATTCCTATGGAACTCCACCAAAAAGCGAATCACATCTTCCTTCAAAATGTCCCAGAAGTCTTTAATGAAACCAAAAGTAATCCCATCAGGACCTGGGCATTTAAATTTTTCAAAATCTCATACCGCCGCCTTAACCTCCTCAACTGAAAAAGGCCTAATCAAACTCGTGTAACACCCCGAAATCCCAGCTTAAAATTTTCATTTAAATAATCAGAGTATATCGCAATAATCAGGATGTCACATTTCATAAAATCTTTAAACAAAATGAATAATAATTTATTCCTCGTCTTTATTCAAAATGTAGCAGCGGAAACATAATTCAAACTCTTTAAAAGATTAGTTCTTCGCACCAATGTCATAATTAATTTAAAAACGATACATAAAGGAATAGAAACAAATGATAAATCCCATCCCGTTACGTATCAGAGCTCCTAAGACTCCACAAAGACCTCTCACATCGTCAATCCTACACTTGGTCACCTGCACTTGCCCACGAGGCGGCAATTCCAACAGAAGAGGTGAGATTCACAACAATTATATTAACATATAATTCAAATAATTATGCCTAACAACAACAACAATATTCATCACATAAAACAGGAACGTCTCAAACATCCAAATATACAAATCATCTTAAGCATCTTCATAAACAACCGTCTCAAAACATCTCAGACACATGACTCGACTATGCTACTCTAACATCTTAACATCATGCATGTGGTACCAATATTTTAGCTTTAATAAGCTTCACCGTCGCTTTGAGCAATTGCTCCACCGTCGCTTTGAGCATAAGCTCCACCGTCTCGAAATATGCAAATGCATGGACTCGACTCTTTAATTCTTAAACAAGATATCACAACGTCTTAACATCACATACGACTCTTTATCGACACATGCAATTATACAATACATGGCAGCAGCTCAACACACTTAGCATATATATATACAGCACATAGTTATCATCACAAACATCATTTATACTTCGTTCATAAACATCACTTAGTAATCATTTAATCATAGATTAACGCCAACGTCTTAAAATCATCTTACAGCGTCATTACAGGTTCTAATTTAGGTCTTAAACATCTCTAATGCTATCCAAAGGTCTACCCTCAAAGCCTCGCTCAAAACAGAGTTCTAAAACTCAAGTTATAGTGGTCTGAGACCACATTGCTCGCTGTGGCGAGTGGGACTGCTCGCCACGGCGAGCAACTTAAATTGCATTCTGCCACTTGCTCGCTACGGCGAGTGAAGTTGCTCGCCTCGCGCGCACTAAAGGGTTGCTCGCCACGGCGAGCTCAGCTGCTCGCCTCGCGAGTATATACCTAACTGCTCGCCACGGCGAGCGGGTCTGCTCGCCACGGCGAGCGGGTCTGCTCGCCACGGCGAGCTATCGCAGAGGGGTTACGGGTTCGCTCGAAACCCCGCCAAAATTCGTCCAATTCTTCGTTTTCTGCTTCTAATATATCAGAATTATAGTCCTAGTGATTAGTCTAGGTTCTGTAACAGGTTTCTACACCAATTCACATCATTCTAACATCAATTCATCCAAAAATCCTCTAAACCCTAGTTTATGAAATCCCTCAAAATTACCACCTAATTCCTTCGTTAATCATAAATAGATGAATTACAGTAATATAATTGAAGCTAGGCTCACCCTTACCTGGTATGTGTGCAGAATTGAGGTTCTCTCTTCTCCGGCCACTTTTCTCTTCTTTTTGCAAAGGTCTGTAACGTACTGACTGTTTCCTCTAAACCTAACTTCCTTATATACCTCTTACTAATCTCACTTAATCCCACAACTCTATCTTATTTATGAAAACAACCTCATCTCTCTAAATATTTGTTATTATATCCCATCTTAATTTCCATCACATATTTTATTTTATTAAACAATAAAATAAACGTCACACCGCAACATCATCTCATACGTCACAAACATCATTTAAAATCATATAATATATAATAATATACTATATACTCTAATAAAATAATTAAATAAATAAAGTGGGCGTTACAACTCTCCCCCACTTAAAGGATTTTCGTCCTCGAAAATCTTACCTCGATTAAACAACTCTGGATATGACTCCAACATCTTACTTTCAAGCTCCCAAGTTAAGCTTTCACCGGTCGCTCCACTCCAAACAACCCTCACCAGAGGTATCTCCTTGCCTCTCAACAACTTCACTTTGTGATCATCGATCCTCAAGGGTAGAGTCTCAACCGTAAGGTTGTCCCTTACTTGCACATCGTCACTTTGGATCACATGAGATGGATCCGGAACGTACTTCCTCAGCTGCGACACATGAAAAACATCGTGCAAATTCGATAAATGCGGTGGTAATCCAACACGATAAGCCACCGTCCCAATCCTCTCTGATATCTGATACGGACCAATAAACTTTGGAGTCAACTTCTTCGACTTTAAGGCACGACCTACACCGGTCATTGGAGTAACTCGCAAAAATACATGATCTCCCTCTTGGAACTCAAGGTCCTTTCTACGCTTGTCATGATAACTCTTTTGTCGACTCTGCGACGCTTTCATCTTCTCTTGGATCATTCTTACCTTCTCAGTGGTTTGTTGCACAATCTCTGGTCCTAAAACCACACTTTCACCCGACTCAAACCAACACAACGGGGTTCTACATCTTCTTCCATACAAAGCCTCGAAAGGTGCCATTCCAATACTAGAATGGTAACTGTTATTGTAAGTGAATTCTATCAACGGGAGGTGATTATCCCAAGCTCCCCCTTGTTCGAGTACACACACCCTCAACAAATCTTCCAACGATTGAATCGTCCTCTCGGATTGACCATCTGTCTGCGGATGATACGCCGAGCTCAACTTCAACTGAGACCCTAAAGCTTCTTGCAAACTTTTCCAAAATCTAGAAGTGAATCTTGGATCTCTATCTGACACAATGCTCGAAGGAACACCATGCAATCTTACTATCTCTTGAATGTAAATCTCTGCTAACCGAACCATAGGGAAAGTGATATTGATTGGTAGAAAATGAACTGACTTTGTTAACCTATCAACAATCACCCAAATAGCATCGTTCCCTCTTGGAGTAGTTGGCAACCTCGTCACAAAATCCATGGATATGCTATCCCATTTCCACTCTGGCACATCCAACGGTACCATCATACCAGCAGGTTTCTGATGTTCTATCTTCGATTTCTGACAAACTAGGCAAGAATACACAAACTGTGCCACATCACGTTTTAATCCAGACCACCAAAACAACTTCTTCAAATCATGATACATCTTCGTAGCTCCTGGGTGAATACTCAAGCTACTTCTATGGCTCTCTTCCAGGATTGCCTTCTTCATCTCATCGTTGTCCGGAATACAGATTCTACCTCGGAACCTCAACACACCGCGATCATCTAATCTAAAGTCACCATCTGCAGTCTGGTTACTCGCAACAAGCAAATCTACAAACTTAACATCTTCCTTCTGCGCTTCTTTAATATTTTTGAGAAACTCGTTGTCAATCTTCAACATTCCCAGCTTTACACTCTGATGTGATCTTTCACAAACCAAGCTCAAATCTCTGAATTGTTCCAATAGTTCGAACTCTTCCGCCTTCATAGCAGACATATGCAACGTTTTCCTACTCAAGGCATCCGCAACTACATTAGCCTTACCCGGATGGTAACTCAAATCAAAATCATAATCCTTCAATAACTCGAGCCACCTCCTCTGTCTCATATTTAATTCTTTCTGATCAAACAGGTACTTCAAGCTCTTGTGATCACTAAACACTTCAAACCTCGAACCATACAAATAGTGTCTCCAAATCTTCAACACAAATACCACTGCAGCCAACTCAAGATCGTGGGTAGGATAATTTCGTTCATGAATCCTCAACTGCCTGGATGCATAAGCAACCACTTTACCGTCTTGCATCAGTACACCACCTAAACCCAACTTAGACGCGTCACAATACACCACAAAAGGTACTTCAGGCTTTGGCAAAATTAAAACTGGAGCTGTCGTCAACCGCTTCTTCAACTCATTGAAGCTACTCTCACATTGAGCATCCCACACAAAGGATTTACCTTTACACGTCAACTGCGTTAACGGAAGTGCCAACTTAGAAAACCCTTCTATAAACCTCCTATAATAACCAGCCAATCCCAAAAAGCTTCTAATCTCCGTAACCGACCTCGGAGTCTCCCATTGCGACACTGCTTCAACTTTAGACGGGTCAACTGCTATTCCATCACCAGAAATAATGTGACCAAGAAAACTAACTTCCTTCATCCAGAACTCACACTTAGACAATTTAGCATACAACTTCTTTTCTTTCAATACTTGCAGGACAATCCTCAAATGTTCAGCATGTTCTTCTTCGGATTTGGAATAAATCAGAATGTCGTCAATAAACACCACCACAAAACGATCCAAAAATGCCTGGAAGGTCCGATTCATATACTCCATAAATACCCCTGGCGCATTCGTAACACCGAAAGGCATCACTTTATACTCATAATGACCATATCGAGTTCTAAAGGCCGTCTTCTGCATATCTTCATCCTTCACTTTTATCTGATGATAACCCGACCTTAAGTCAATCTTGCTAAACACACGTGCACCCACTAACTGATCCATCAAATCGTCAATCCTCGGAAGTGGATACCTATTCTTTATAGTTACCTTGTTCAACTGTCGATAGTCAATACATAGTCTCATACTCCCATCTTTCTTCTTCACTAGCAATACAGGCGCTCCCCAAGGCGAAACACTTGGCCTTATAAACTTCTTCTCAAGCAGATCCTCCAATTGCTTCTTTAACTCAGCTAATTCAGAAGCTGACATACGGTAAGGTGTCATAGACACAGGCTTCGTTCCAGGAACAAGATCAATCGCAAATTCAACTTCTCTCTCAGGAGGTACATCAGAAATCTCATCAGGAAATACTTCAGGAAAATCACACACCACTTGCAGTTCGTCAATCTTCTCTTGATTCTCAATGGATATGGATGCCATCAGAGAAAACATCAAGACTCCATCTCGTTCTAATTGTTTCAGCTGCTTGGTAGATAAACATTCTGCTCCACTTTCTTCCTCTTCAGACAAGAAATACACCGTCTTGCGAAAACAGTTGATAAGCACACGGTTGTACTCTAACCAATTCATCCCGAGAATTACATCCATACCGATCAAAGGTAGGCAGACTAAATCCATCTCAAAATTACGATCGAACATAAACAACGGACAACTTAAACACACACGAGAAGTAGTCACCGAACCCTTAGCTGGAGTTTCGACAACCATCTCTCCATTCATATCAGACATAACAAGACCCAACTTAACAGCACAATCATAAGCAACAAAACAATGCGTAGCGCCAGTATCAATAATAGCAACTAAAGGTATATCATTAATATAACAAGTACCTCTGATCAAGCGATCCTCGTTCTCAGTTTGAGTGCCGGTCAACGCGAAAACCCTTCCAGTAGTCCTAACTTTCTTTGGCTTCTTGCACTGCGAGCCAATATGTCCTTGCTCATCACAGTTGAAACACACAACATCATCAAACTTGCAGTCTTGGGTAATATGCCCTTTCTGCCCGCATCGGTAACACCTCTTCACATCAACAGGACACGCATTACTTTTGTGGCCTTTCTGCCCGCAATTATAACAGGTAATCTCAGCAGGAGCATCCTTCTTCTGTGGTCGCCTCTCATCATTCACTCTTTGCTTACCCTTATCTCTGGGGGCATCATAAGGTTTGGGACGACTCTGCTGACCCTTAGCTTTTCTATCATTCACTACCTTGTAGTGAGCCTTGGTATCCTCCTCATAAATCCTGCAACTACTCACCAGCTCAGAGAAATTTCGAATCTTCTGGTAACCAATTGCCCTCTTGATCTCAGGACGCAAGCCATTCTCAAATTTGATGCACTTGGAAAACTCAGCATTCTCAGCAGTATAATGGGGGTAGAACTTTGCCAGTTCCACAAACTTCGAAGCATACTCCGTCACAGACATATTTCCTTGCTTCAACTCAAGGAACTCGATCTCCTTCTTTCCCCGGACATCCTCAGGAAAGTAACGGTTCAGGAATTCTCTCCTAAACACAGCCCAAGTCACAATAGCACCTCCTTCCTCCAGGATAGGTCGAATACCAACCCACCAGTCATCAGCCTCCTCCGCCAACATATGGGTACCAAACCGTACCATCTGACCATCTTCGCACTGCATCACCCTAAAGATTCGCTCAACTTCCTTGAGCCACGTTTGAGCCCCGTCAGGATCATATCGCCCTTTGAAGGTAGGCGGGTGGTTCCTCAGAAAGGTTTCCAACATTCTCGTCCCGTCGTTTCCACCAGCGTTGTTCTGATTTCCCACAGCTTGGGCCATTGCTTGCAAAGCAGCAGCAAGAGCAGCATCATTCCTTCCCGCCATCTTATTCCTCTACAAAGCAAACATAAGTTAGAATAATATAACTATAATATTCTAACTCTAAGACACCGTCACTCGACTCTCTAATTGGCCGAACGGACCGACCTGCTCTGATACCAATTGTAACACCCCGAAATCCCAGCTTAAAATTTTCATTTAAATAATCAGAGTATATCGCAATAATCAGGATGTCACATTTCATAAAATCTTTAAACAAAATGAATAATAATTTATTCCTCGTCTTTATTCAAAATGTAGCAGCGGAAACATAATTCAAACTCTTTAAAAGATTAGTTCTTCGCACCAATGTCATAATTAATTTAAAAACGATACATAAAGGAATAGAAACAAATGATAAATCCCATCCTGTTACGTATCAGAGCTCCTAAGACTCCACAAAGACCTCTCACATCGTCAATCCTACACTTGGTCACCTGCACTTGCCCACGAGGCGGCAATTCCAACAGAAGGGGTGAGATTCACAACAATTATATTAACATATAATTCAAATAATTATGCCTAACAACAACAACAATATTCATCACATAAAACAGGAACGTCTCAAACATCCAAATATACAAATCATCTTAAGCATCTTCATAAACAACCGTCTCAAAACATCTCAGACACATGACTCGACTATGCAACTCTAACATCTTAACATCATGCATGTGGTACCAATATTTTAGCTTTAATAAGCTTCACCGTCGCTTTGAGCAATTGCTCCACCGTCGCTTTGAGCATAAGCTCCACCGTCTCGAAATATGCAAATGCATGGACTCGACTCTTTAATTCTTAAACAAGATATCACAACGTCTTAACATCACATACGACTCTTTATCGACACATGCAATTATACAATACATGGCAGCAGCTCAACACACTTAGCATATATATATACAGCACATAGTTATCATCACAAACATCATTTATACTTCGTTCATAAACATCACTTAGTAATCATTTAATCATAGATTAACGCCAACGTCTTAAAATCATCTTACAGCGTCATTACAGGTTCTAATTTAGGTCTTAAACATCTCTAATGCTATCCAAAGGTCTACCCTCAAAGCCTCGCTCAAAACAGAGTTCTAAAACTCAAGTTATAGTGGTCTGAGACCACATTGCTCGCTGTGGCGAGTGGGACTGCTCGCCACGGCGAGCAACTTAAATTGCATTCTGCCACTTGCTCGCTACGGCGAGTGAAGTTGCTCGCCTCGCGCGCACTAAAGGGTTGCTCGCCACGGCGAGCTCAGCTGCTCGCCTCGCGAGTATATACCTAACTGCTCGCCACGGCGAGCGGGTCTGCTCGCCACGGCGAGCTATCGCAGAGGGGTTACGGGTTCGCTCGAAACCCCGCCAAAATTCGTCCAATTCTTCGTTTTCTGCTTCTAATATATCAGAATTATAGTCCTAGTGATTAGTCTAGGTTCTGTAACAGGTTTCTACACCAATTCACATCATTCTAACATCAATTCATCCAAAAATCCTCTAAACCCTAGTTTATGAAATCCCTCAAAATTACCACCTAATTCCTTCGTTAATCATAAATAGATGAATTACAGTAATATAATTGAAGCTAGGCTCACCCTTACCTGGTATGTGTGCAGAATTGAGGTTCTCTCTTCTCCGGCCACTTTTCTCTTCTTTTTGCAAAGGTCTGTAACGTACTGACTGTTTCCTCTAAACCTAACTTCCTTATATACCTCTTACTAATCTCACTTAATCCCACAACTCTATCTTATTTATGAAAACAACCTCATCTCTCTAAATATTTGTTATTATATCCCATCTTAATTTCCATCACATATTTTATTTTATTAAACAATAAAATAAACGTCACACCGCAACATCATCTCATACGTCACAAACATCATTTAAAATCATATAATATATAATAATACACTATATACTCTAATAAAATAATTAAATAAATAAAGTGGGCGTTACAACTCGCCCCTTCTGTGTGAGATAAGGAACGAAAATGAAGAGCCTCCATACTGGGTCGCTGAACAAGACTTTGCTGAAAATGTGTCGAAAAATGATTGTTAATAGTATGCCGCACATTATCAACCCCTTCAACAAACAAACCGTTTACAAGAATAAAAGGGATTGCATTTCTGCGACGTCTGCTCGATAAAATTCCATGATTTTTTTTGAATTTGCATCTCCTTCACGTAACCATTGAATTCTTGATTGTTGCTAGGAAATACTTGAATTTGCACGAGATAAAGAGAACAACTCTTCAGATAAACCATGAAGCTCCTCTACCTCCCCATCA
The DNA here is from genome assembly GCA_946800305.1 of Medicago arabica. NCBI lineage: Eukaryota > Viridiplantae > Streptophyta > Magnoliopsida > Fabales > Fabaceae > Medicago > Medicago arabica. Next base: position 21,138,269 of record OX326971.1, on the reverse strand, counting down.
AGTAACACCTCAATCTCTCCTTTTAAAATAAGGCAACAATTTTATCCTTCAGACACAAAATTCTTGCAGGTAAATTCTGAGAGTGACGCTGATGCCATTCCTTTAACGTCAATTTTAATAACTTCAATTTTTCTTTCAAAACATAACCCCCCCGATCCATCTATCTGAAAAGACATCCACGTGTCACAAACAAATTTATTATAGCCAGGAAAATTCTCCTAACATTTTAACATACAGACTGGTCTCGATCCCCAATTCTCTTCATTAACAGATAGCACTAAAGGACAATGATCTGACAATCCACGCGCCAAAGTCAACTGAAAAAAATTAGGCCAATTCAAGCACCAACTCTTGGATAAAAATAAACGATCAAATCGACTCATAAACTTTCCATCCCCCCAAAATTGCGGCCCCGGAGAGGAAAATCTACCAAAAAATTTCCATCAATAAAATTGTTGAAGTGTACGATCCCTGGTTAAAAACACTTCCAACACTTCTGCGTTCCCCGACACACCGAACTGCATTAAAATCACTACAAACACAAACATTTTGATCAATCAAAGAACCCAACCTGTTAGATAAATTGGTCCAAAGAGTCTGTTGTCGTATAACATCACACGTGGCATAAACATTAAATAAAACAAATTCCTCTCTAGTCTTCAAAAATCTGCCTAAAATCACCAACACATGCTCAAACGACATAGACGACCACACCTCAACCTCCTTAGTATCCCAAAGAGTAACCAAACCTCTAGACGCCCCCATCGATGGCTGAAAAGAAAAATCTATATTACCATCACCCCAAATAGATTTACATATTGTAACATCAAACACTGGTAACTTAGTCTATTGAATACAAAGAATAAATGATTTTTTCTCCCTCACCAGCTGACACACCTCTCTCCTTATTTCAAAACCCCCTAGGCCCCTAATATTCCAAGAAATAAGCTTCATCACAATGACAGAACACCGACCCAAACCCTCTCCTCCAACCCATCTCTACTCCCGGCCTATACATCTTTCCCTCCTCCACCATCATTTTTTCTCCCCGCCCCTGATAATATATCAAACTTATTATTTTTTATCACCACTAAACTTAAGACCAACAACCTGTCCTATTCCACAGACATCCTCATTCATGACCTTATCATCACCATGAAGCACCAACCATTTCTTCGAATCAATATTAACAGAAGACTGAGAATCACTATTAGAAGGACCTTTGTTAGACATTACCTTAGCCTTAGACACCTCAGAGACCGCCCTACATTGTTTCATTGTCCTTCACAAAGAACGAAGAACCTCTTTACGGTCTTTATCAGAATGTCTAGCAATACGTTTGAGGCTTTGAGCACAATGTCGAAGATAACCACTCCCCTTCTTTTCGGTAACTCTTGATGCCCCTTGCGAAGATGTTTTTTGAGTATTCTTTGGTTTAGACGAAAATAAAGGGTCAAAGTCATTATTCGAGCCCATGATTTAATAATTTCCAATGACGAAGTTGACAGTAAAACCCGTGCATAATCAAAACGGTCTCTATCCAATGTCATATCATCAACTCTCAACAGACGACCAAAGTCAAGGACATTGAGTTTGAACAAATCTATATTCCATGCATGTAATGGCACTCCATAAATCCTCACCCATGTACCTCTTTCATGGATCAAAGTATCCTTGTTCAATCGAACTGGTTTTGAAAATAAATTGTTAAAAAAATCAACAGCTTCTTATAAAATAACACTGACATCTCTGTCATCAATAGTTCTCAAGAACACCTTATTAGCTCCCAACGGAATAATTACAAGCTTATCAAAACCCGCATAAAAAATCCGGCGTTGTAACACCGGTATGGCATCTCCATTCAAGACAGACACCGCCAAACCTTTTGTCGCCCACGAAAAATCATTTACAGTAGAATTATATTTGGGAACAAACACCTGTTTACATTGCATCTCGCCATTAGTTACCTTCCCGCTTGCATGAACAGGAAAAACAACCTCCTCTTTCCCAACTCCCGCGGCCACCACCTCCAACACCTTTGTGCCACCGTAAACAACCCCTCCACCCTTCACATTAATGTGATTCTCACCACCACTAATCCAAGCATCCTTTCTTTTTTCTTCCTCTTGGTTAGAACCCACCGACCTTTCTTTTTTCTCCCTCTTAGATTTTTTCCTCCCTCACCACTAACCGTAGCATCACCCTTCTTGTTCCAAACCTATCAAAACTAGCTACCTTAGCCACCACTTTACAGTCCTCGAACCACACATTGCTCAACACCTTCAACAGTTTATCGACATCTCGCACTTTACAATACAGAACAAAACCAAACACCCCACCATTAACATTACACTTTCTTGCTAAATAGATATCCTCCATAATACCACAAACCTCAAAACCTTGACGTAAACAGTTATAGGAAATATCTTCCGGCACATTCGTAAAATAAAAGGAAACAAATTGTGACACTGTACCAGAACTAGCCTGCTGATGCGAGTCTGTTTTTTGAAAATTATGCACTCTCCTGCGCGATACAAACCTATGGTGGTTTCCTGTATAACGCATTTCTACCATTGGTTGAAGCACTGGATCTTGCGCACGCCGCCGTGACTGAGACTGGCGCATAGGCCTGCCACGCCCTGCACCACGATGATCATCCTCTGGCTGTGAATATTGAATCACAACCCTCCCATCATGAGATAACACCCGCCGACAAAACCCTTGTTCATCCTCAAAATCATACCTTGTTGTAGAACCGTACCGAACCCTAACCCTAGACTGACCTTGCCGCTGCTCCCTTAATCCTCCATGTTGCTGATCCTTCCGAAGCTTGTCCCGTCTTCCATCCACCTATTCATGTGCTTTCCCTCGTTGTGGTCTCACGTCAAACCACTCTCCCCTATCCCCCCCCCAACTTGGTGGCACCCTGCTTAGACCTCGACCCCCCATAGTACCTCACATTCGGCGAAGGTGAAGCGATTGTCCTCAGTGGAAGCGAGGATAACCGCCATTCTCTCGACCACATTCTCTCCCTCTCTCACTCATGCTCCTACACGATATATTCTAAAATGATTTATTCGTTCTAGCTTCAATTAAAAGCAAAAGTAGGTCAAAGAAAATTTATGTATTTGGTCATCTTTGACTTACTTTTGCTTATAATGTACTCCATCCGTCTCAGAATGTAAGCAAAATAGGTCAACATGAATTTATGCATTGGGTACAAATTTTGAACCAAATATATAAGTTTTGCTTACATTTTTCGGGCGGAGGGGGTAAGGTGAAAAGGAATACCTATTAGGTATAACCAATCAAGCATTGTCACCGACAAGTGTGTCACTATAGTCCGATTTCCTGTATATTGTTTTTAATTTTGTCATTTAATCAATGTTTTTAGCATATATTAGAATTTATATTTTAACTTATAAAGGTTTTCAACAAAGATTTATGTTTTACCTTTGTTAATTCATTTTAGCCAATGTTTCAGACACCTAAATCTGATCCATGAAAAACAAATCAAACTAGATAAAAAATTGTCAATACAGTATAAAGTTTATCAATATGAAATATCACAATCACTATATATTAAACTAGCATATTTATCATTATCATTTAATTAAAAAAGCACTTACTTCCAAGTTTCACAAACCACGAGATAATCTTCATCTTTGGAGAGTGCAACACCATTGGCAAAGGCCAAATCATCAAGGACAATAACAGTTTCATTTGATATGGGATTGTACCTTAAAAGTTGTCCATGTGGTCTTGCCTCAAGCACATCTAGATACCAATTGTGTAAACCAAATTTGGTACTTGGTACACTGAAATATATATTTCCATCTGATGCTTCTATTATATCATCTGCAAATCTGGTTCAAATAAATCATTAAAAAAGTTAAGTGACCCTTGCCATATTAAAAAAATAATCCAAGAAGGGAGAATTTATTTATTATTTTTTTAAAAAAGAAGGGAGATAAATTACTGTTAACCAATGTGACTACCATTTCCACTGAATTTGAACTTGACCATGGTCATTTGAAATTATAAAGTCAACGGTGAACACTTACCATTTTTAAGAAAAAATATTATATAATTTTTCCCCATTTTATAACAAAATCCACAAATTTACTAAATATAATTAGCTTTCACATTTGGACTCTTTTTTTGGAGAACCATATCAGCATACCCAATATTATATTGGGATATTTAAGTGGTACCTAAACTAAAGAAATTTATAAGCTATTAAAAATATATTTAATTCAGAGATTAGATTAAATATTTTGTCAATTAAAAACTATTAATTATTAGGGTTAAATATGTTTTTAGTCCCTACAAAATTATGACTTTTTAAGTTTAGTCCTTATAAAATTTTAATGGCAATTTCAGTCCTCCAAAATATTGTAGTTTGTAAGAATAGTTTCTATTTTAATTTTTTCTTACAAAAAATGGATACTTTTAGTCGTTTAAATTAGTCCATAAAATGCAAATAGGCCTAAAAGTGAATAAATTTTCTTTAAAAATTAAACTTAAAAACTTGTAATATAAGATCTAAAAACATATTTAACCCTCTTTTATTGAGTTTGAAAGCTTGTCAAATCTAGCCAGAGTAAGCTTTCACGTGACCTGAGTTTGTTCGTCCCACGCTTACTCGTACAACAAACAAGTTGCATGTCTTCCCTATTTTACTGTCATTCTATAGTCAGAAAATATTGATTTAATTTATACGCATTATTTGCTTATATTTTTCACCATGTAAATATTTATTTTTGAAAGACCTTGTATTTTTTTTAAGAACCATGTAAATACTTTTAGATCCCAAAAAAAAAAATTAAATATTTATAGATATGTTTTAGAAACCACGGTGACAAAGTGTGTAATATTGTGTTTTAATTGGATATATATGTAAAAAAGAAGTTTTAAAATATTGACAAGGATGACAATTGAGCTGAAAGCTTCTTGGGAATATATGCCATATTGTTGAAGTTAGAAGTTACAAAGCTTTGATCCTTCAAAAAAAAGTAAAAAGCTTAGATAGAATATATTGGGTGGACTGTCAAAAAAGAATATATTGGATAGAACATATTATTGAGGATCATATACCCAATTCTTAAAATTTTGGACATAAAAAGTGATATGTTAAAATCATTTGTATTACTTAATATAAGCATGGATGAGCTGAACAAAACAGATAAGCAATATACTCATAATGAATTATTTTTCAGAAACTCACATTAATTGAGAACCATTTACTTGTGAAAGGATAACACTGAAACCATCTTCCGTAACTTTTAATAAACCCTGCAAAATATAATTATGTATTAATTTTTTTCGGATTAAATAAGTAAATGGTCCCTTAAAATATACCTACATTTAATTTTAGCCCCCCTAAAATATTCTTTAGGCTTTTGGTCCTTCTAAAATTTCTCATTTATGAAATTAGTCCTTGCTCTACATTGAGTATTACACTAAATACTGACCAATTTCATAAATGAAAAATATTAGAGGGACCTTCATACACTTAGATCCATTGATAATGCCATCATGCACTTAGATAGAAGAAAAGAAAGAAAGACCATTAATGATTAAAATTGAATTACAACTTTGTCCCATCTTTTTGTCTTTCTCAAAAAAAAAAAATATGGGTATTTATGTCGAAAATAAAATGTGCATAATGCTAAAATAGAACTTCATGAAAATGAGTGGTATATATATATATATATATATATATATATATATATAGACACACATACAATGAAACAAGAGTCAAAGATACAAAGGATGTGAGTAAGGGGAAAGAATCTGCAACCCCAACCAAAAAAGAAGAAAAAACACCTAAACTGACCTCAGAGGAAAAGAAACAACCATAAATAAAACCACCTCCACCAACAACAAACAAAGGAAGGGACACCCAACACCTGCCAAACACCGCGTAAAGAACCCACCTCCAAGTAAGATTGACAAAGCCTACTATCCCAAGAGCAAAGATAGAGAGATCTAAACGAACCCTGAATCCCCACTAAAAGGCACCCAAATACGACCCCTCTCCAACAAAATATCAGTCCCAATAGATAGGCAGTTTAATCAGCGGCGAAGTCATAAATTTTATAGAGTTTGGGCAAAAATTCATCGCAAATTCACATGTGAGATAATATATATAAATTGTCATAAATCGAAATAAATTATTTGAGTTTTCCCAAAATTTTGTTTTTAAGTGGGTTAATGGGCTATTAGGTTAAACCTAGTATAAAGAAAGTATCGATTGAGTCCGTACGAGTGCCCGGGATCGCCCGGTGGTGTCTCTACCATTGGGTTTATAACCCACTCATAATGGGAACAAGGATCACCATAATGCCTCCCAATAAACAGTAGCTAAAGCATTGCCTGAGAGTTAAAGCATGTAGCCCTGAGTGGAGTGACTAAGCGAGCCACTAAGCTTGCCTTTCCTGGATTCATCATGGGCTTGGTTATTGCTAACAATATGCCCATCCCTGCTTCGGCTCATGAGGAGTTAACAAGGTCGATAAATGATGCTTTCATTGAGGTTTTGGCAAAGAAAGAACAGAAAGAGATGAGAGCCTCTTCCTTTAGAGACCCTCCACCAGAGGATGACCCACACCATGCTCCATCATCCACCCATACATTTGACTTTTCCTCTTTCGTCTCATGGATGAATCAGAGTTTTAAGTATACGTGGGACCAAAATGAGGCTATGTACCGGAGTAACACAACATTTCATGAGTCATTCTCCAGATGTTTTTCAGGAGTATGTTGCGTGGTCTGGGGTCAGGTCAGCTTGTTATGGAGGGGGTGAGGCATCACATGCTGCAGGTGGTGATGACATGAAGGATCCGACGAGTGATAATGAGGAGCAGGTGTCCGATGATGAGATGGATGACAAATGGCAAGCTTTAATGCTTTCAAATGTTTATGTTTCTGTTGTTACTTTTGAATTTGGTTAATTTACTTTTGTAGCATTTACTTTTGGGCACTTGTGACACTTTTTAGGTGTTTGGTACTATTTATGTATTGTGTTGTGTTGTATTATGGTTTTTAGACAATGTATGTGTTTAATTTTAACTACTTTTGCTTAAATCTTTTGAATTCTCTTTTGGAAGTTAATTTTTTTTGGTTTCACTCTTGCTTTTGTGTATGAAAAAGTAAATTGATCATGAACCTCAACTTGTGAAGTGCTTGAAAGAGCCAAAGATTGAGCAAAATCTCAGGCGTGTGATTATGATATAAGTTATGGTAAAGCGCAAAATTAAGATATTGGTTTCGTGTTTTTCTAGGTTTTTACTTGAATTTGAACCAAGTACTTTGCACAAAACTTATTTCATATAGTTCTCATCAAAGACATGCTTATTCATGAACCATTTAGAACTGAGCCTAAAAGTGAGGTAGCTTCAAATTGTCGTACTAGATTGTTTAACTCATCAAAGATATGTAGAAGACCGACAATCATTGTTTAACTCGATTGTTTTATGTTAAATCTGATCATTGTTTTGAATTGTATGAAAGCATGGAAATGATTAAGACTTTGAGAACCCTTAACCTTCATGTATTATATCCCTTGCCTTAGGATATGGGAACATTCAATTAGGGTTATATTGTGTTTAAGTTGGGGAGAAAGAGAGGTTTAAATATTATGTCAAGTATCATGGTGAATTTTAAATTTAGTCTGACAACAATGAATTGTATAGAAAAAGAAACAAAAATGTGTAAATATGAAAAAGGAAAGAAAAAGAAAAAGAAAAAGAAAAAAAAACAATAAAAAAAATAGAATAAGTTGTCAAAATTAGTGTGTTGATTGATTATCACCAATGGTTTGCAATGAAATTGAGAGAAATCATGGATAGTTTTTGTTTTGGTTGTGAATAGAAAGAACGTTCATCTATGCCCGACCATTTGAATTCAATTTTTTCACATATGACATTTCTTTTGTAGCCAAGCCAAGTTATAACCCTAGAAAGACCTTTTTCTCCATGCTTTTTATGCTTTTTGAGATGATATTTGGATGCACACATAACTTAACCATGATGTTAGCATGATTGTTAGATGTGTGTTCATTTCCCTCACTCATTGTTATTGCTTTGTTTCATCTACTTACAAAAAAATGTGTTAGGTGTGATTCATAGATAATCATGTTTATGACTTGAACTGTATGATGTAAATTTTGTGCTTAAGACTTGTTTCACATTCATAGTATATGCTTAGGTTAGTGGAAGACTTCATGCTTGCCCGCACATTCACATTTGAATCATGCACCTAAGAATTTTTTTAAAACTTTGAACTATTTTGCATTGTGCTCAACTGTGTCCATAGCCTTGTAAATTTCCTTTGTGAATCTTTTGTTTGAGGACAAACAAGGAGCCAAGTTAGGGAGACGTTGATAAGTGTTCAAAAGTGATATTTTTTATGTGCTAGTTTAGGCACTTTAGTGACTTGTTTTGCAAGTTATCTATGGCAAAGCTCCAATTTGATGTAATTTTGCCAATTATGCTTTATGTGCCTTACTCTACCCATTTTGTGTAGGAAAATACAAGCAAGAACCAAGAAATCATCCAAAAATGCAAAGATAAACTCGCTTAAGCGAGCTCAACTCGGTAAAGCGAGAAAACTCTAGAGAGCCCCAAGATTGCTAGCTCTCAACAGGCCAAAGCGAGTTTACAGCAAGACGAAACTCGCCAAAGCGATTTCAAAGCGAGAAAACTTCAGAAAGTCCCAGGATTTCAAGGTCAAACTCGCTTAAGCGAGTTGAACAGGATAAGAGGGCTACGTGGCAGTCATCATGTGGTGTAGCGTGGGAATTCAAGCCAACTTTCTTAAGCGAGTTTTCACTTTTCCAGCCTCCTATAAATAGCTTTTTTTCTCACTTCTTAAGGAGATTTTCATTGTATTTGATATTTTCTGGTTTTTATAGAGAGAGTTAAGGCATTTCTAGAGAGCGAAACACAAAGCAAGAGTTTTAGAAGTAGATTCTTCCAAGATTTGTAGAGAAATCATGAATCTTGTCATGGAATCTTCATCTTTCTTCCATCTTTTGCAAGGCTACTATGAAAATATGTAGCTAAATCAACCCTTGTGAATTTTGAGGCACTCAATCAAGCTATTATGTAATGTTTTTTATCATTAATATATGGTTCTAGCTATTTTACTTGATATTGTTATTATTCTTGTGTTTAATGATTTATTTGTGATTTTAAATGTTATTGAAAGATACTTTTGAATCTAGGGTTAGAATTATAATCTATCAAAGCTTTTATTCTAGACACAAAAGAATAATTTTCCTTTTTGATTTTTTTCTAATTCAATAAATATAAAGTGGCATTTTTTTTAATTCATTAATTACTTATGTTACATGCCATGTAGGGGTTGACTCAGTCAAAATTGTTAAAAATGACCACTATTGCAAAGGGGAAAATTCTTATAGAGCCAAATTTTTCATTTCTTTAGGCTTAAATATTACACTCATCCCTGCAAATATGCCTCGTTTGAGTTTTGGTCATTGTAAAAAAAAATTGAATTTTGTCCTTACAATTTTTTTTGTTTTTTAAAATAGTCTGTGACCCCATTTTTGTCTATGTGTCACTTGATGATTGTGCAATGGTGTTCCACGTGGCATTTACTTGGATTTAAATAATTAAAAATAAAAATAATAAATCTGAAAATGTTTTTATTAATTTTTATATTAGTTTTCTTTATTTTAAAACCATTAAAATAAAAAGGGGAAGAAATGGAATCAAGTTTTATGTTATCTTCTTCTTCCTCAAATTCAACAGATAAGAAAACCCATCTTCATTCAACCTAGTCTTTTCCTCCTTCTTCAATCTCTTCCTTTCGCCAGGGATTTCTCCGGCGATGTGTTCCCTAAATAATGCCCGTTCTCCGACATGGAAGCAACACATTGAAGCGGTGAAGTGGTGAGAAAATCCGGGAGGATTGGTGGATCTCGAAGGGCTTTTGAGGTGGTGGTGGGATTTAGGAATTTACGTAGGTGCCAGTGGAGATTAATTTAGGATTCTGAAGCTTGTTGCGGGTGAAAGAAAACAAAATAAAAATATCAGCATCACATGGTGAAAGATCTGGAAAATTAACGACGAAAATGTAAAATTTGTGTTTTAATTTTGTATTTTGATTGTGTTTAGGTGAGAAGGATATTGTGTGTTGATGGTGGTGGTAATAGAGAAGGAGTGACACTGTAGCCTATGTTAACGTCGCCGTTGTTGAAGTTGTGGTGGTGGATGAGTGGTTTTGAATGGTGTCGAGGTTGATTACGATGATGCCGATTTGCTTGGATTTGGAATTTGAGATCTGAGATGAAAAAGAGGAACCCTAATTTAATAAAGATCTGAATTTTATTCAGAACTTTGAAGAAGAAGAAGAAGATGATGAGAGGAGAGACGTGGATTAAGGAATATGGAAGAAGAAGACATGGAGTATGGAGGAAAATGAGGAACCTTAATTTTAATCTCCCCCTTTCTATTTTAATCTTTTAAAATTAGGAAATTAAAATAAAACCATTTTTGGATTTTTATTTTATTTTATATTTTTTAATTTCAGCTAAACGCCACGTGGGACAATCCTATATAGTCAGCATATGCCACATATGCTCAAATGGTGCCAAATCATTTTGAAAGTGGGCCCATAGATCATTTTAAAAAAACAAGAAATTTTGCAAGGACGGAATTCAAATTATTATTTCTTACAAGGACCAAAGCTCAAATGAGACATATTTGCAGGGACGAGTGTAATATTTAAGTTTTTTTTTCAAGAGAGACCAAAATCGCAACATTTTAAAATTTAGAGTGCCAAAAGTACCTTAAACCTATTTTTTAATGAAAATTTCCAAAAATAAGTAGAAAATTATGACAATATTTTTCAAAAATATGAATTTAATTTGAAATTTTAGCACCAAAAACATAAAAATTCATATTAAATTCATGTTTTATTAAAATATTATACATTAGAGGCTATATATAGCACATGACTACAAGAGCATAGCCTACAATCTTCCTTTCTGCACCAAAATGGCACTAACCTCAAGCTTGGTTCTAGCAGCTTTAGTTGCTCTCACAGTTCAAGTCTTCTACTTTTCACCCATTGATCCAGTTTCTCTTGAAATACCACTTTCTGTATCTTCAACCAAAAACAACCAATTACAGGTGATAACTTAAGGAATACTTGTTATATGATCAAGTTATAGCTAGTCTACAAAATAATTTGTATTTAACTATTTATTACTATATATGATATCTAATTATATTATTTCTTAATAGAGTGTGATTAAACTTGGAGAAGGATTTCTGAAACAACCAGAAGATGTTTGTGTTGATAAAAAAGGTGTCCTATATACAGCTACAAGAGATGGTTGGATTAAAAGAATGGTTAGGAATGGAAATTGGGAGAATTGGAAGCATATAGATAGCTCTTCTTTGCTTGGAATCACAACATCTAAAGATGGTGGTCTCATTGTTTGTGATACTACCTTGGTAAATAATTAATTTATTAAATTTAATTAATTTATTGAATTCCAATAAGCATATATCTATTATTTCTAAATGTTAACCCGTGACGCAATATTAACCCCAGATTTAACCTAATTTTTTCGCGTGACTTTACTATATTAACCATAGATCTAATTTTAACCTAATTTTTTCCTCCACACTTTTGCATTTAATGTTTATCTAAAGTAAAATAAAATTATGTTCCTAATTATATGTTTTTTTTGGAAAGGAATAACTGTTAACCTGTCTCGCTATACTTAACATAATCTCTTACTTATAAATGTTAACCCGTCTCGCTATACTTAACCTATTATATTACTTTACTTATAAATGTTAATCCGTCTCGCTATACTTAACCTAATTTTTCCCTCACACTTTTACATTTAATGTTTATCTAAAGTAAAATAAAATTATGTTCGTAATTATATACTATTTTTTTGCAAATCTCTTACTTATAAATGCTAACCCGTTTTATTATACTTAACCTAATTTTTTCCTCCACACTTTTGCATTTAATGTTTATCTAGAGTAAAATAAAATTACGTTCCTAATTATATGCTGTTTTTTTTAAAGGAATAATCGTTAACCCGTCCCGCTATACTTAACTTAATCTCTTACTTATAAATGTTAACTCGTCTTGCTATACTTAACTTTTTTTTAAAATTTGCTATTCTTAACTTATTATGTTACGTTACGGTATCAAAGACGATGTCATGGAAAATTATGTTATGGTACAGTACCAACGCCTATGCTTTTTAATATTATGAAATACTATACGACAATCATGACATTCATCTAAATTATTTTGTAACCTATTACCGTCAAATATTACCTTCCATATGACCCGTGCGTTAGCAATGGTCGATGGTCTAGTGTACGTGTGTGTGTGTATATGTGTGTGTGTGAGAGAGAGACATGGTATATCGTAAGTGATAGAGAGGTCTTGTTACAACGATTTATTGAGATTCAGACCTTGTCGATTTGATTAGGAAAATAAAAACATATTAACACATAATTATATTTTGCAGGGTTTACTAAAGGTTACGGAAGATGGTTTCAGTGTTATCCTTTCACAAGTAAACGGTTCTCAATTAATGTGAGTTTCACACAAATGATTTATTATGAGTATATTTTTTATAGATACCATCAATTATATATATAAACTATTATTTACATTTGATTAGAAGGCAATCGGTGCGCCACAAGACCTATTTATGAGTATATTGCTTTTCTGTTTTGTTCAGGTCATCCATGCTTAGATTAAGTAATAATACAAATGATTTTAACTCATCACTTCCAAAATTTTAAGAATTGGGTATATGATCCTCACTTATATGTTCTGTCCAATATATTCTTCTTTTTTGACAGTCCACCCAATATATTCTATCAAAGCTTTTTACTGCAACTTCAACAATATGGCATATATTCCCAAGAAGCTTTCAGCTCAATTGTCATCCTTATCAAAACAATCATAGTTTGCAATCAGGATTAAAAACCACAATTACAAGTTTACAACTAAAAATCGCTACATTATTTGAGTGATTTGTTTTTAAGATATTATTTGAGTGATTAAAAGTAATTACACTATTATGGTGAAATAATTTGGAAGAATGTTTAATTACATAAAAAAATATATACTATTGAAAAATTTAATAAACATAATCGAAGTTTTTTTTTTGCCTTGTCAATGGTATAAAACTTCTTTTTTACATGTTGTTTCTAAAATAAATCCAATGAATATTTAATAAATATATCCAATTAAAACACACTATTATGGCACTTTGATATTGTTGTTTCTAAATCATATCAATAAATATTTACCTGGTTCCTTAAAAAAAAAGAATATTTACCTGGTGAAAAGTACTGATTGGAAACATAAAAACAAAATATAAGCAAACAATGTGAATAAAAGAAATCTATATTTTCTGACTATAAAATGACTGTAAAATATGGAGGACATGCAACTTGTTGTACAAGTAAACATGGGACGAGCACACTCACGTCACGTGACAGCTAACTCTGGTTAGATTTTGACATCATAAAATAATAGTAACTTTAAAATTAAGGGTTAATTACTTTGTAGATCTCTAAATTGAAAAGCATTTAATTAGATCTGTGAATTAATATTTTTTTTTGCAGTTAAATAATAGTACTTCAGAGACCATGATTACAAAATTGTTTTTTTGGTCAAACGATTACAACCTTTTTTAATCTATGGACCTAATAAAATTTCTCAAATAATTTACGAATATTTTTAAATGAATTTTATTACAAGGGTCAGTTGACTTTTCTAATGATTTATTTGAACCAGATTTGCAGATGATATAATAGAAGCATCAGATGGAAATATATATTTCAGTGTACCAAGTACCAAATTTGGTTTACACAATTGGTATCTAGATGTGCTTGAGGCAAGACCACATGGACAACTTTTAAGGTACAATCCCATATCAAATGAAACTGTTATTGTCCTTGATGATTTGGCCTTTGCCAATGGTGTTGCATTGTCCAAAGATGAAGATTATCTCGTGGTTTGTGAAACTTGGAAGTAAGTGCTTTCTTAATTAAATGATAATGATAAATATGTATTAGTTTAATTAGTCTAAGCAAGAGAAATGAAAATATTACTATATATAGTGATATTTCATATTGCTACACTTTTATATTGTATTGACAATTTTTATCTTGTTTGACTTGTTTTTCATGAAACAGATTTAGGTGTCTGAAACATTGGCTAAAAGGAATTAACAAAGGTAAAACAGAAATCTTTATTAAAAACCTTCCAGCTGGACCTGATAACATTAATCTTGCTCCTGATGGCTCATTCTGGATTGCTTTAATTCAGGTAACATAAGTCTTATACCACTTGTGGCTTGTACTCCTTATAATATATATTAACATTAAAAAAATAATATAATTCATAATTAAAAAAAAATTAATGAAGGACAAAAATATAAAACAAAATACATGAGAGCATTAACATTTGGGAATGCAGTGGTGTTAAATTTTTTAGGGAGAGTTTTGACACCAGTTGTGGTCCTATCCAAGTCAAGAGATTAGTCTCTACAATTGCGTGTAGAGGACACCTGATTCATACAAAATTAAACACACATGACTCCAAATTCACACAAAAAAGAATACATGAAAGCACGGTCTCTAATTTCATTACTAACTTCATGGTGCAAGTGAATTAGGGACGATTAAAAGGACTTTGATTTTTCTTTTGTCTTTCGAGTGTAATTTTAATTTTGTTTGTGAAGCAGAGATACGAATATCAAATACAAAATTGACAAATCAATATTGTTATGTAACAATTTGAGAAAGTCGAATAAATTAAACCATATGTCTGTTTGTGTTAGTCAGACACTAAACACACTTTCAATCTAAAATGTCTAATGAAAGTGCTATATACACTTTTGACTTGTATTGAAATATATCTTAATTGATGTTGCAGGTGACTTCTGAAAGGATGGGCTTTGTGCACACATCTAAAGTATCTAAACACTTGGTAGCTTTATTTCCAAGGCTAGTTAACCTGATTAACAGTGTAACTAAATCTGCAATGGTGGTGAAAGTGACATCTGAAGGCAATATCATCAAAAAGTTTGGTGATAATGATGGGAAGAAAATAACTTTTGTAACTTCAGCTGTTGAGTTTGAGGACAATCTTTACTTAGGTAGTCTTAATACTGACTTTGTTGGGAAATTTCCACTGCAAAGTGCATAGAACTAGTGAATTAGTTCAGCTCTTAAAATTGAATAAGGGGTGTATCTCTTTGCTTGTATGAGAAAACATCTTATGAGTTTTTAATGTATGATTTAGACCAGAAACATCTAGGAACGTATCTTATGTTAATTTGTGCCTGTCATTTATATGAATAATAATGCATATGCTATTGGTATTGAGGAAAATGAGATAGGTTATCATTCTAAATCGTTACGTGTGACACCTTTTATCCTAAAGATGTCACTTTTGTAGCACCGATATTTTTTATTGAAGGTGTGTTTCGATGTCCAACAATGTCACATGTAATTACATTGAATTATGTTATTTTCTCAAAATTTTATCAATGTTAGTGTCGTGTGTTTGATGTCTCTGTGTGTGCTTAATAGGATATCACAAACATTTGTATCATGAGTAAATGCGATTTGGCATAGTTTATTATATTAAAGATAGACTATTGTACTTGCAATGAGTACGATTCTATAAAACTAGGGTTTATTCTGGTTATGTCATTCCTTGAGATTGCTTTCATGGTTAGTATTTATAGCCGTGATTGGGTCTGCTGAACCCGCTATTTCAGGCAATAAACCAGTCGGGCTCAGGTGAATGCACGTTGCTTCCTTCTAGAAGGCATTGAGGCGATGATTTGGCGTGGGACGCCTAAAGGCTTCCTGACCCCTATGGAGGGCGGACTGGCCTTTGCTGAGGGAGCTATGCCCTTATCCGGGTTTTCCCGGTCCACAAGCCCCCCATGCACGAGTCTTGGGACAAGGCGAAGTGGTTTTGAGCTGAATGTCCAAAAGTGTGTATGGCTTCTAGATATGGGTAGGGTGATTATGGTCCTTTTTAAAGGCGTTATGCCTTTCATCCAGGCTCTCCCAATCCACAAGCCCCCCAAGCACGAGTCTTGGGACAAGGCGAAGTGGTTTATTTGAAAAAAGCGTCTTTGCATTTTTTTTTCTTTTAGAAAAGGGCGAGATTGGTCAAAACAGATCGATCAGGTAGGCGAAGTATAATCACACCCATTTGATTGATCAGACGATCATCAGGTGACGACCTTACGTTTTCCAGTGACATGTTCGGATCTGGCGTTTTTGAGACACATGTCAGTCATCAACGGTTGTTGTCGTTCCCAGTTCCCGAGGAGCTATGGAGGGACATTTAAAAACTCCTCCTCTTCTTCATTTTTCATTTTTCGCATCCTCGACTCCATTTTTCGGAGCTTTCTCTTCACCTATTCACTCATTTATGTGCTTCCTCCTTTCGTTTCTTCAGGTAATCTTTCCTTCCAACCCTTCTTTTAATTTTAAACGTACATGATTTAGTCGTCATGGTTTTGCTCAGGGAGTGTGACGGCATGGGTAGGGTTTTAGAGTCGATGACTACTGAGGAAAAAAGAGAGTTAAGGAATCATACAAAAAATTCTGATGGGTCTATTGATTGGGATGTGTTCAAAACTGGGTATTTTGGGCATCCTCTTTTTTTTATAGTCATGAGGACGATAGTAGTAGTTCAGATAGTGATTGTATTATCCTTTATTCTTCCCCATGACCGCTGTGTAGGAAAGATAGAATTCTCTGCATAATGCCTGAAGGCGAGAGGTTTGCTGACAGCGTTATGCGTGTAGAGTCTTTTGCACGGATCCACAACATGTCAAAATTTTTAGGAGTAAGTTACATGTCTCGTCCACCGGTAATGAGGAGGACACTATTCTAGAGGCTTGCCGGCTAAGCGAGAAGGTCTGTCCTCAGCGCCTTTAGGGCATGCAAGATGAGATCTTTCATATGTACGCCGCCATCATGGAAGATCTAGGGGTGAAATTTCCTTTTACCGCTTTTGAGATGGATGTGTTGAAGTGTTTCAACGTGACCCCTACTCAACTTCAACTGATTAATTATGCCTCTATCAGGGGTTTTGACATTTTGTGTGAAGGGCTCGGGCAAGATATGTGAATTATAGGCAATGTTAATGTTGCAACAAGTTTTGCAATTTTCTTTTCTCTAATACTAAAAATCCATATTACAATTGTTGTGTGCAAGTGTGAGTTATATGTCCCACATCGGATAAAACAGTCAAGGTTGAACACCTTATAAGTAAGAGGACCCATAAATCCATAGTATTTTTTGTTTTAGATAAGAGTGTGGTGTCTGTCTGACCTTAACGTAGATGGTCCTCGAAGCTCCCCTCTTGACCCAACAACAATGTTAATCAGATATAGAAATACCCTTCAAGTTTTGATTAAATTTGTTTCGCAAAAGTTTTGTTCTTTTGTTTTTCATACTTTTTTTTCTATTTAATAAACTTTCAATTTTGCTTAAAAAATAACTTGGCCATGGTGGGGAAGTTTATCACCTCATGTTAAATGCCACCTTATTCTAATTTACTTGCATTTTATCTACTTTCAACTTTTATTTATGTTTTTCTTAACAATTTAGTTCTTAATAATTTATCGCCTAACCATTTTTAAAACTCTGGTCCAAGAACCGACTAATCTAAAGGATTCAATTCCACTGTACACTTGCGAACCCACTGAAATTGACATTGGGAGAAATTGAACATAAGACCTTAAAGGGAGTACACTTCAATATATCATGTCAACACCACCAAACGAACACAAATTGGTCATTCATCGTCTTACTTAACACTATTTATAGTAGTTAATGAAAAGACAATGGAGGGACAAAGTTCCTTTCTTGGCGTAATTATTTGAAGCAAAAGGAAAAATGAGATAGATTATCAATCTGATCCACTATGTGTGACCCTTTTAATCCTAAATATGTAGTCGACATTGACAAATATGATTACATTTGTATCACAAGTAAATGCGATTTAACTTAATTTATTATATTTAGCAAAATTTATTATATTTTAAGATAAACTATCAGTCGGATGCACTATTAATTAAAGATGAAATTGGAGTATTTGTCAAAGTTCTAAGAAAAATGGGATGAATACCTCCCACTCCACCACAAATATTCCTTATAATATATCTGCTTGCTCTCCTTTTGTAAATATACAAATTTGGATATAGTTTAAAGTATACTACCAAATAGTCTTGAAGATGTTGAGCCTGAGATGAATATGTCTATTATAGATAATAAAATGCTGTAATCAAGTTTTGGATTTCACTTTTCTCTGATGCTAAAAATTCATATTACAATGTTATTCATGGTGTGGAAATACTCGTCAAGTTTTTGGAAGGTAGAGATAAGGTCGATTTGGATAATGAAACTTTCTCATATGAGGATGTTGTCACTACATATGTGTGATAAATTGAGGAAACAAAGAAAATATCTCTGAAAGCATAACAATACAACTCTTTGGAGGAGGGGTCTTAAATTTGTTTAGCATAAGTTTTGTTCTTTTGTTTTTCATATTTCTTTGTTAATTTCGATTTTTTTTCCTTAAAAAAAACAATCAAATCAAAGTTTATCTTTGTCGCAATTCACTCCCATTTTATCTGCTTTCAGCTTTTACTTATGTTTTTATTAACATTTTCGTTCTCCACAATTTATTGCCTTTTTTTTAATACTTTTTTTTTTTTTAAATTTGGTTTCTGGTTGCCTAGGAGAATCGAACCTTATACTGAGAGGATCATACTTCAAGATCCCAAACTAACAACACCAAACCAATTCAAGTGGGAGTGGTTATGGTGCATAAGGAAATCTTTATGCACCGTGCATAAATCCCAACATAATTGCTTCCTACACCTTCAAAGGAAACCAAACAAAACAAAACGAACCAAACACGGAAACAAACTAAATCATCACCGTCGTTCATCATCATCACCACTGGAATTTTCAATCTCATCATCAACACCGTCGTTCATCAACATCACCGTCATTATCACCGTACCGGAGTGCCAAAACCATTTTGCTGTGGAAGTGGTTTCTGTGAGTTGTACTCCAAACCCAATTTGTTGTGAAAATGGTTTCTAGAATCTTCAATCTCATCATCAACACCGTCGTTCATCATCATCACAGTACCGGAATGCCAAAACCATTTTGCTGTGGAAAATCATTAGATGTAATTAATGGTTTCCAGCAGTTGTACTCCAAAACCATTAGATGTACTTAATGGTTTCCAGCAGTTTCCCAGCCACAAATCCCTCTAACATCACAAAGATTTCGAATCCAGTAACAACTTCAGATCTGAAACCGTGAACACAAACAATGACGAAACAGTAACATATAGCAATCAACACAGCGCCACTGGATCGAAGAAGAAGAAGAAAACGCGAGGGAAGAAGAGGAGCGAACCAGTTTTAATCTTTAGATCTACTCCTTCTCATTGTGTTTTTGCGCGATCCGAGTTCGGATTTAGCTTTAAAACGAAAATGGATGTTGAAAAATGGCTTTAGTTTTTAAAAAGGGTGAATTTGGTTCTCCGTCACGGCGGCGCCTACGGCCGGCGACCACCGCGCCGGAATCATCATGTGTGGCCGAAAGAGATAAGACTCATCTGAATTGTAGAGAGAGAGGGAGAGCTTTATGTTTTAGTGAGAGAAATGCTTGAAGCAAATGAAGTTTGATTTGGTGTAGTTTGAGAAACCATCAGATCTACACTAGATCTGATGGTTGTGAAGTGTTTATGCACGGTGCATAAGGATTTCCTTATGCACCATAACTTTTGCCCCTTTCAAGGTGTAACACGGTTGAGAGCAATTAGCCGAATTCTCAGCTAACTTTCCAGTCCAGAAAAGGAAAGAGATGCCAAAACATACCTAAATCAAAACAATTCCATAAAAATGTGATAATAAAAATCGACTATATGCAATATATAAAGGCAAAGCACACAGCTTTTAAAGCATGGCTTCCAATATAACCAAATCTCCTTTCACCCCTGGTAAATATTGTGTCACATTGACCTCAAGCTTGGTTCTAGCAGCTTTAGTTGCTCTCACAGTTCAAGTCTTCTACTTCTCACCTATAGATCCAGTTATACTGGAAATTCCTTCTGCTGCATCTTCAATTTCTTCAACCAAAAACAACAAATTACAGGTGAACATTTTATCAATATTTGTTACATAATCTATTTATAGCTAGTTTTCAAAATAATATATGTATTTAATTGTCTATTATTGTTTCCATAACATAATAGAATGTGATTAAACTTGGAGAAGGCTTTCTGAAACAACCAGAAGATGTTTGTGTTGATAAAGATGGTGTCCTATATACAGCTACAAGAGATGGTTGGATTAAAAGAATGGTTAGGAATGGAAATTGGGAGAATTGGAAGCATATAGATAGCTCTTCTTTGCTTGGAATTACTACATCTAAAGATGGTGGTCTCATTGTTTGTGATACTACCTTGGTAAAATATATATTCCTTTAAGAGTTGGCTAAGAATTTTGTTAAGAACATTAGGAGTCAATTATAAGTTCAAGATAAAATTTTGCATGATTAAATAACACATAATTATATTTTGTAGGGTTTACTCAAGGTTACAGAAGATGGGTTCAGCGTTATCCTTTCACAAGTGAATGGTTCTCAAATAATGTGAGTTTTAAACAAATAATTCTTAAGAAGATTAATTTTCTGTATTGTTCTGGTCTTTTGTTTGTGGCACTGGATGTGTAAAATTTTGTTAAGATTTTGAGTGTTACAAAGGTTTCTAATTGTAGACTATCACATGACGCGGCCACAATATTACAGTTGCATGCAGTTGTGTTGTCTGCAACTACATGCGGCCGCAATTGCCATGTGAAAGTAAATCGCAAAAAAAAAAACTGCATCACAACATTTCATCGCTCGTAGTAGATGCAACGGCCGCGTCAGGTTATGTCAGGCCATAACATATTATGTAGTGCTCGTACAAATTATTTTTTTATCTTCTTTTTTCTGTAATCGTAAATATAGAGAGAATTTTAAAGTAAACAAAATTAAAATCGAAATATATATGGGATTATAGAGAGAAAATAGGTACATACATACATATATATATATATATATATATATATATGAGTCTTATAAGTAATAAATTTGTAAAGAACAAATAAAGAAGTAATCTATAACAATATGTAAGTAATACATATGATAATAGCATAGTTAGGTAAAATTAGCCACGGTGAAAGAATCTTGGCTTTTGTTGGACCACTGAGTTGGAATGACTATGAACGATCGAAGTTAAGATTGCTCTCATTTTAGTTTTGGACCACTGGTTTTGTTTTCTTTTCCACCTAGTCGATGTTGTCCACCACACATTTAAATTCGACTAAAATATGGTTTTGATCCCTGTAAATATGCTAAGTTTGAGTTTTGGTCTCTAAAAAATAAAAAACTTTTGAAAAATGTCTTTGTAAATTTTTTTGTTTTTTAAATAGTCTCTCAGCCAACTTTCTTGATGATTTTACGCATTTTCGCCTATGTATCATCCTTGTGCTGACTATACAGAAATAATACACCTGACATTTGAATTGATTAAAATATTCAAAAAATAAATTAGTATTCCGAAATTCTTTTCTGTTTGTTTTAATTTTTATTTGGGAATTTTAAAACAAAAAACAAAATTACTTTAAAACATGAATTTGGTTTTAATTTCACTTATTTGCTCAATAATCTTTCATCATGAACCTCTATCTTCGCATCTTCAACCATTAGAATTACACAATCCAAACCCAAAACTAGATCCAAAAATTCGGCAGGCACAATTAATGCAGTCAACAGTTGTTGACTTTTGCCTTTTATGGAATCGAAGTCTTTATCTTCAGCACGGGGATTTCGACAGAGTTTGGACTTAGCGTTTGGAAGAGTGTGAAAGCTTCGAAGTTCAACAAGACGCAAGTCAATACGCAAAGTGGTCGAAGCCAAGTAGTTATTGCCGAAGAGGAAAGAATTTGAATTCAAAAAGCAGTGGTTTCCTTAGTGAAGATGTAGGGGACAAGCAGTTATCTGATGGAAGAAATGTTTATCGTGGAGTTAGCCTTTGTTCATTTATTTTACTATGTATAAATAGTAGTTTTCCATTTGGATATTAGGTCGGCAAATCACTTATAGAAATTCTAACACTCGAAGTACCGACATCTAGAGAAAAGAGTCATACACAATGTATGTAATAAAATTTGTCGAACCATCTTTACATTAATGCAATTTACTTTTTCTTTAAGTTTATGCGTTTTACGATCGGTAAGATATAACAGACAACTCCTTCACATAGTCCTAATTACCTCATATCTGTTGACAAGTCTCCGGTGACGAACATAAGTTGCTCTGAAGTTGAAAAAAAATTTAGTACCAAAAGCTGCGATCTTTTTGACAATGGGGAGAAAAACGTCGTCTGGAAGTCGTTCCATTTTTGCTAGAATATTCTTCCTTTCGCAAGAAGAGGAGAGCGCAAGTTTTTAGAGATGGAAGATGGGTTTGAAAAGGAGAGAAGACCGTAGAACTTCATAGGTGTTAGGTTTTTAGACATGTATTGACTACATTTTGTTAAAACATTAGTTCTAGCAAGATGTAAGACACGGTGTCTTAACATGTTGGTACGACATCATAACGTGCCTTGTTCCGCTTACTTGGAGATTAATTTTAAACGTGAAGGTTTCCATATATTCTCTGAAGATTTGTTTCACGTGAAGAGTTGACCAAGAAAGCGTGTTTCTAGAACCAGAGATAGGTGGTTTATGCTTAGCGTATTTCTGAAGAATGTTGTTGCAACATTTAAGGATACATCTGATATGCTTCAGAATACTTTTGCGGAAATCTCGTGATTCAGCTGATTGTTTAGTCCAATTTGTGCATCAAGCCCATTCAGCAAGCAGGCTATATAAAGGAAGACATAAGACCTAATTGAGTACTAAAGCTGCAATTCACAGAAGAGTCTTTTAGGGTTTTAGTCTGTCTTTGTTATTTATGAGCCACTCTTATATCACTTTGATATTAGAGTTGGACTTTGTAATTTAGTTGTAAGACTCTGAATCTCTCTAAGCTGTTAAGCACGAGTTGATTCATTGTCTAGGAGAGTGTCTCCATAATTGTTATTATTTCAAGGACGGTCACTGGTTTGTGATTAAGAGGAAGTGGGAGGGGGATATCTTATATCTAGAACTAGAGAGAGTCTTAGGTGGAAATTGCATGGGTAGTGATTAAGTCATAAGTTAGTAGGCTGGTGAAAGCTTTTATGTATGCTTCGAATTGATAATACTATAGTGAATTTTCTTTCTGGCTTGGTAGCCCTAGATGTAGGTGAAGTTGCACCAAATTGGGTCAACAAATAACCTTTGTCTTTTACTTCATGTTATCTCATTAAAATATTCATTTGTTATTACTGTTGTTCTGATGTTCTGACTTTTCACGTGACACCTGATTTGTCATAACATTATGTTTAACATCTGTTATACATACGTGCCAGAATTTCAATAGGCAATAAAATGATGGAAGCAACTCATGTGACAAATTCTTCATTTACCTTGTTCAGTAACTGTCGTGTGTCCTAAAAAGAGGGTTGGTGTCTTGAGTTAGTGGAAAAATTGAGAATCTCGAGGGAATCAAATCAACAAGATCTTCATATGAGAGGCGTTATAATGATGAATAAGTGGGAAAACGTGAGAGAAACGTAGATGAAGGGTTAACAAGTGACACTTTGTCTCCACTAACTTTTTTAACTTTCAAGTGGTGGCTTGCTAAATCTCGAAATCGTGTAATGAAAGGAACCTTGAATAGACCGCTCTTAAAAGTCATAATTAGCATGACATCAATTTCTAAAAATGTGTTTAGTCTTTTCAAAAATGCCAATCTTTTCCTTTAAATCCAGTCGAAAATGCCAATTTTGGGGGCAATTTGTTAGCCTGCAATTTCGACAGGCTCAATTAATGCAGTCAACAATTGTTGACTTTTGACTTTGCAGGAATCAAAGTCTTTATCTTTAGCATGGGAATTTCGACAGAGTCCGGACTTAGCGTTTGGAAGAGTGTGAATGCTTCGAAGTTCAACAAGACGCAAGTCAGGACACAAACTGGTCGAAGCCAAGCAGTTATTGTCAAAGAGGAACAAATTTGAATTCAAAATGAAGCAGTTTCCTTAGTGAAAATGTAAGCGGTTTTTCCGATGAAAGAAGTGTTGATCATGGAGTTGAGATTTTTTGAATTATTTTACTATGTATAAATAGTATTTTTTCCATATGGAAAATAGGTTGGCAAATCACTTATAAAAATTCTAGCTCTCGAAGTACCGACATCTAGAGAAAAAAGTCATACAGAATGTATGTAATCTGATTTGTCGAACCACCTTTACATTAATGTAATTTATCTTTTCTTTAAGTTTATGCGTTTTAAACTTTTAAAGTCTTTTACTTGCATTTCCTTTACTTTTTAAGTCTTTTTTACTTGCCCTGTCGAGAGACAGTTACTTTTTCTTGCAAAAGACCCCGATTTGTTCATAAATCAACCTATGGATTTGACGAGCGTTCACTTACTTTTTGAAAACACTATGGACAACATGTCCTAAGATTTCTGGTTTGATTCTCCTTGTAATAATCAAAACCAACCATTCTTGTTTGCCAAAAACACCGGTAAACAGCAAGTTGTATAATAGGACCATTATCAGACATAGTCAATGGTAATGGTAGGTATTGCTCATTTGAGTTTCCTACAAATGGTTTCAATGGAGACACATGAAAAACAGGATGTATACTTGCAAGTTGTAACCCACCTCTCCTATCTTAGAAATCACTGGAAAGGGTCCAAAAAATCGCATTCATAATTTTTGATTTTTTCTTAAAGTCATTGAATGTTGTCTGTTAGGTTGGAGCTTGATCAATACCATATGTCCTACCTGCAGTTGAAAATCCCTTCTTTTTTTTATCTTCTTTGTGTTTTATGACCTGTTGCGCCTTTGCTAAATTTTGTTTTAGATTCTCTTTGACTTCATCCATGTTCCTTAGTTGCTCCTGCACCGCCAATGGATCATTAGAACTATCCACATATGTTGGTTGGTCTCTTCCATAGACTGCTCTAAATGGATTCATACCAATACTTGTATGATAAGTTGTGTTATACCAATGTTTTTCCCATGTCAGTACCTTGAACCATATTTTTGGATTTTGGAATTTGAAACACCTTAGATACATCTCTAATCATTTGCTTAGTGCTTCAGATAGCCCATCAACTTGTGGGTGGTATGTTGTACTCATGGTTAAGTTGGTCCCTTGTAGATGAAACAAGTTTTTTTTTTCTTCCAAAATTGGCTTGTGTGAACCTTGTCTCTATCATCAACAATAGTTCTAGGAATCCTGTGTAATTTAACTACATGCGACATAAAAGCCCCATCCATCGTCTTGCTTGAAAAATCAGATTTTAATGCAACAAAGTGGGCATATTTTGTTAATCTACCAAGGGTAAACTTGTTATGAAGTCCATTGCTATATCCTCCCATATTTGTTCTAGTATAGACAACAATTGGAGCAGTCTAGCAGACAGTGTATGAGTTGTATTGGCTTGTTGACAAATATCACAACTCTTGTTAAACATTTTGATGTCCTGATTCATTAATGCCTAATAAAATTGAACACTCAACCTTGCTAATGTTCTTATACTCATGCATGACCTCCAATAGGTGCGGAATGGAACTCTTGCAATATCTTTTTTATGAGCTCACAATCAGAGGGAATTACTAGCCTTTTCTTACACAACAACAACCCTTCTTTGACGATATAATGAGGACATGAAGTTGGTGTGCACTATTACACTTCTTGGTCAATTCTTGCTGCTCTGGTATTTGTAGTGACTGGTCCAAAAAAATTCTGAGGCTTTTCTGATCTGTTTTGATCACAAATTTGTAACCCAACAAGTAGTGTTCTGATGTAGTACAACTCCTACACCGATCCATGATGCATCTGTCTCCAGGGTAAAAGGTTGTTGAAAATTAGGAAGTGCGAGCACGGGTGCTGAAACCAATGCATGTTTCAGCTTGAGAAATGTTTCTTCAGTGCTATTATTCCAGCAAAAATCATCCTTCTTGAGCAGATCAATAAGGGGGTTGGAAATATTGACATATGATTTAATGAACCTTCTATAATATCCAATAAGGCCCAAGAATCCTCTCAAGTGCTTGATATTATTTGAAACAGGTCAATCCACTATTGCCTGAACTTTGTTGTCATCCATAGCTACACCATTACCAGAAACCATATGTCCCAAGTATTTCGCTTATAATGCACCAAAAGAACACTTTGACAGTTTGATGAATAAGATGTTGTGAAGTAGTGTCTGTAATATAATTTCGAAGTGTTATATTACTAATATAATTTCTAAGTGATATAGAGTTATATACTAATATATCATCA
Organism: Medicago arabica; assembly: GCA_946800305.1. Lineage (NCBI taxonomy): Eukaryota > Viridiplantae > Streptophyta > Magnoliopsida > Fabales > Fabaceae > Medicago > Medicago arabica. The sequence goes on along the minus strand of OX326971.1, from coordinate 21,111,767 downwards.
AAAATGCCAAGACATACTTTCTTAAGACTAGCTGAAAGATGTCATTCATTAGACACTGAAATGTAGTATGGGCATTTGTCAACCCAAATGGAATTACCAGCCACTCATAGTGTCCATGATGTGTCCTAAATGTTGTTTTGTATATGTCCTCAGGATTGTGTAATATCTGATGATACCCAGATCTAAGGTCTAACTTACAAATTAATTTTGCACCATATAATTCATCTAGCAATTAATCCACTGTGGGCATTGGGAAACTATCCTTGATAGTTATTGCATTTAACGCTCTATAGCCCATGCAAAATCTCCAACTCCCATCTTTCTTCTTAACCAAAATTATGGGAGATGAGAATGGATTGTTGCTTGGTTGGATGGTGCCTTGATCCAACGTTTCATGCACCATTTTTTCAATTTTCTCTTTTTGACTGCAAGGGTATCTGTAGGGACGAACTTTAACAACTTTTGACCCTTCCATCAAACTGAGTTTTTTTGAGGTGGTAGCCCTGGTGCGAGGAAGACAAATCAGTATGTGTATATTAATGCAGCTAATTTAGGTTGCATATCTATTGGTAACTCAGTCCACATGTCCCCAAATACTTCAGGTTGCATCATTTGAATATCAAACAACTCATTAATTGCAGAAGTGATTGTCATTCTTTTTAAGTGATGAAAATGAGCTTATTTGGGTTAAACATTGTTTTCCCCTCTGCAATGTACAAATTTTCCTTGATGGAAAAATTTAAGAGTCAAATAAGCACAGTCTGCTACATGTGGCTCTAATGTAGCTAGCCAAGATGTGCCTAGAATTAGACCAGCTCCTACTACTAGCAGAAAATAAATAGGAATTTTCAGTTCATTTCCATGTACCCATATTGGTAACTTTTGAATGACTCCTTCTGCAGTCATGGTTTCACCATTGCCCACTAGTACTTTGAAAAGTGGCGGTGGTTCAATTGGAAGTTTTAGCACTTAAGCAATTCAGGGTTGTAAGAAATTTTCTAAGCTGCCTCCATCTACTAAAATTTGCACAGTTATGCTGCCAATTCTCCCTTGAAATATGAGTGTTCCAAGGCCATGAGATCCCTTTAAGGCATTCGATGATAGGTGGTATTCTGCAAACTAGTTTGTATCAGGTTCACAATTTGTTTCAATTGGTTTTTCCTCATTATCACTTTCTTGCTCATCGTCAACTTGCAAGAGCATAAGGTGTTCATTGGGACATTTATGAGTGAAAGAAAATTTGTCATCATAAAAATAGCAAAGTCCTCTCTCTTTTCTGACTTGCATTTAAGCAGGAGAAATTATTTTTATATTTGTTTTTTTTTCTTTCTCTTGATGCATAGGTTTTGTGGGTGGTGTTTGTATGATTGGTGTTGTGTTGGTTTTGGCATTATACTAATTTATGTTGGCTTTTGAAGGATTGAATGGAGCTCTATTTGGATAGTTTTAGTTGGTGTTTGTGGTTTTTGTTGGTATGGGTGTGTTATATTTCTCTTCATAGAATTTAGCTAATTCTACTACCTTAACAATGGAGTTTGGTCCATGAATCGTCACATCTCTCCTAATATCATTTTGCAAACCACTAACAAAACAATCAAAAAAAGCATCATTGCTCAGTTCATACACTCGGTTTGCTAGTGTTGTAAATTCAATGTAGTATTCATTGACAATGTTGGTTTGGGTAAGTTTAAATAGGGTGGTTATAGGTCATTCATAGATGGATGGACCAAAGTCAAGTTCAAGGGATCGGGTAAACATTTTCCATGATTGAAAGGGTTGGGATCTCTACATCATTTGAAACCATGAAACCATGGAACTACATCTTGGTCTAGATGTAGTGAGGCTATGGTAATTATATCAGCCTTAAAAATTCAGTCTAACACCTTTTTCCGTCAAACCTAGGAAACTCGAGTTTCACATTTCTCACCTGAAATGGTGGGATTGTGATGACTCCTTTCGTTGTAGCAGTGTTTCCAGGGAATTGCTGATCTGCGAAAATACTGTTTTTGTGGACATATTAATGGCTTCAATTCTTTCAAATCGTACAATATGTTCCGCTTCCAATCCATCCAATTGAATTTACAGACACGACTATGTCGACTCTAATGCTTCAGCGTTACGCTTCACCTTTGCCTAGAGTTCCTTCAATCGAGTGTTATCCGCCATGGTCTGATGAAAGCACCAATTTATAATGAACTGAGTAAACAACTAGTGAACAAGGGAGGAAAATGGTACAATGTTACAAAATTAACTATGAAATCTCAACTTCCACTGTGAATAGAAGGAATGTTACATGAAAGTTACTAGAAGAGAAAAGAAATAAGTTCAGTACAGAGAGAAAAAGAAAGAGAAGTTACTTGACCTCAGACATTTCATATCCCTTCATTCCTTCTCCATTTACTATTATAGCCTCATTTACTGATTAAATCTTTCAACATTTTGTTTGGTTCCCTTTTCCTCTCCCCACGTATCACACCCATTTTTTTCCTCAACTGCCTTTGAATCTTCTAGTGCTACATGTCCTTGGTTCATTACTAAATATTGTAGAATATGTTTTCTCCCTTTCTACCATAATCCCATTATTCTTCCACCACTATTATCACCGGGATCTGGCCATTTTTTTCAAATAATATCGACTTCAAACTCGCAGGTGATTCAACAGCTCCACTTCATCAGCACACCTTGTTTGGGTGGTTCGACGGTATTGCCTCTACTGGCGTTTTTGTAACACCAATATGTGGAGTAGGACAAATTGTTGTATGCATATTCACGGAGAGTTAACATAGTGTTCAACATTTTTCTGGCGAGTGGCATTGCGATTCAGTGTCGGCAACACAATCTTGTTATAAGTTATTCATACTTCTTTGTAAAATCTAGATCTGTTTGAGTTGTTGTTGATTTCTATTGTATCTGAGTTGTTGTCGGCAACAAAATCTTGCTTGGTTTTGATTTCCATAACTGTGAAGAAGAAGAAATAAGAAAAATAATTTGAAGATGAGAGGAGAGACAAGGAGGAAGAGATAGCGAATGGAAGAAGAAGAAGAAAATATATAATAGCATAAGCCCTATTTTTTTTTAACAAGATAAACCCTTACTTTTAATGTTCCCATTTCTATTTTCATCTTTTCAAATAAGGAAATAAAAATAAAAATAAATCATTTTTTTTTTAATTTCTATTTCATTTTCTAATTTTTTGATTATATGTAAACGCCAGATGGACGGTTTTGTAGAATCAGCAAGTGCCACTTAAGAGAAAAATGTGACAAATCATCAAGAAGGTGGGTCGAGGGACTATTTTAAAAAACAAAAAAATTTGTTGGGACATTTTTCAAAAAAAAATATTGCAGGGACCAAAACTCAAACTCGTCATATTTACATAGACAAAAACTGTATTTTAGCCTTTAAACTATACAATCTTTTTACGAAAAGTAACCACCTATACACTTTACCAATAGACAATATTGCCAAGGAAATATCAATTAGGTTTGTCTGGTGGACAGTGGCGGAGACACCACCCAGCGACCCGGGCACTCGTCCGAGCTCATCGATATTTTCTTTATACTAAGTCAAACTCAATAGCCTATTTGCCAACTTAAAAAAAATGGACAAACTCTAATATTTTTCTATAAAATTCCTGGTTCCGCCACTGCTAGTGGAAGGGGTTATACTTTCATAATGTTGCAAACTAGAGATTGAATCCTAACTGTGTGAGGTATCCTTATTCAGTGTCAGATACACCTCAAATAAGATTACAATTAGTAGTAAAAACCTATAAAAAGAAAACAAAATAGAAAGTATTGTCAACAACATTGACTATTCTTCTTTAGTGAGATGTTTTTTTTCTTTCTAAATTTGTTTTGTCCTTCCTAGAACACAAGCTCTTATGTAAACCGTCAAAATTGTCTTGATTTCTATACGTCCATAAGATTATATATGAATATTTTAAACATGTCTAAAACATTACGCACTTTGGTCCTTCTCCGTGTATGTCCATTAACATTGTCTCATTGAGTGACATGTAGGGTACACTGCCAAAGTGGTCCTTATATTTACCACTCACTATTATTTTTCTTGGAGATATGCACTAGCTATTAAATCTAAAGATTTTTCTAATGATTGGACCAGGTTTGCCGATGATGTAATAGAAGCATCAGATGGAAATATATACTTCAGTGTTGCTAGCACCAAATTTGGTATGCACAATTGGTATTTGGATTTGCTAGAGGCAAGACCTCATGGACAACTTTTAAAGTATAATCCCACATTAAATGAGACAGTTATTATCGTGGATAATTTGACACTTGCAAATGGTGTTGCACTTTCCAAGGATGAAGATTATATTGTTGTGTGCGAAACTTGGAAGTAAGTAAATTTCTTTATCAGATTTTCCTCTTTACTCTCTAGAGGGGTTTCACAACTTATGAAACTTATGTTTTTATCCATTTGAGCAAAGATGAGTTGCCATGTTGAGTTCATGAATTATTTATAAACTTATAATTCTAGAGTTTATAAGGTCATTGGAGATGCTTCCACAGCCTTGAAACATGGCATATTTATTTACTTATTTATTTATTGAACCAGATTTAGGTGTGTGAGGCATTGGCTAAAAGGAATTAACAAAAGCAAAACAGATATATTCATTGAAAACCTTCCTGGTGGACCTGACAATATTAATCTTGCTCCTGATGGCTCATTTTGGATCGCTTTGGTTCAAGTAATACTACTATATCAACTTTTTGAAAATAGAAAAAGTCTGCCCTAATGAGCTGAAAGGGTATAGAAGTATAGATTTTGATTTTGATTTGTTACACACGTGGTAGATATATACTCATGCTATATAGTGTTTCCAATGAATGACGTTGATTTAGTTTTCTTAAATATTGATGCTGCAGTTCACTTCTGAAAGGCTGGGGTTTGTGCACACCTCTAAAGTATCCAAGCACTTCTTTGCTTCGTTTCCAAGGCTATTTAATCTGATCAATAGTGGAACAAAATCAGCTATCGTGGTAAATGTTGGAACTGAAGGCAATATTATCAGAAAGTTTGATGATAATGAAGGGAAGGTGATTAGTTTTGTAAATTCAGCTGTGGAGTTTGAGGACCATCTTTACCTAGGAAGTCTTAATTCTGACTTTGTAGGAAAATTACCACTGCCAAGTGCATAGTGATGTTCAGATCTTACTGAATAAGGGGTGTGTATCATCCTATGTGTTTTGATATGTTGGGTCTAGAAAAGCACACCTAGTAAAATACTATCCATATATTATGGAGGAACTATGCTGTCAAGAAAGTTACTGGTGAAGAGAACATTATCCAGCAGTTTATAAAAAAACATAGCCTTAAGGTTTAGACCCACATACACACATATGTGTTAGTTTGCAATCATGTTTATATTTTTTTTTTTATGTTTTTAATGTGTTTGATGTTACTGACAGGTTTCGGGTGATAAGATTAGTTACAATCCGATCAAACAAAATAAATGTAGTTGATCCAGTGTCGTCCATGACAATAACATGCAATTTAAACCTACATTCGAAATTTCAAAAATAAGAAAGTTGGTAAACAATACGCGAATGTCAATCATTTTTTAAAATTGCGGTGTTTTATACCTAAGCACAACACTTTTGCATTATGTACACTTTTTGCAACAAAGCTTTCCATCAACCACGGTCACCAATGACACACATTGTGTGCATGACCTGAAATACCATTCCACTCTAGTCTCAATCTCGCAAATGGTTGCAAGATTGGATCCAAGACATGCCGGTTTAAACATGTTCACATATTAACAATAATAAATGTAAATGAAAGAGTTATTTGGGATTAGGTATGATAGTGTCGTTCCTAATACTTACTTGATTTGCCTCAACCAAATCTACGGTTGTCATTCTTTTGGTCTTGAGCAGATCATCAGTCAACGGGACACTATTATGCACATCTGAATTTCACAATCTGATCAGAGAATTCACCGCAGAGAGAGCAGTGAATCCTACGATTTCTACAGAAGATAATTTATCAAAGATAATCAGTATGTGCAGCTACATACATAAACCTAAAATACGGTAAAATAATTACATAAACAGAAACATAACAATGCAATATAAAAAAACTTACTCCAAGTCTTCTAAAGCCAAGTCCATCACTCTAGTCTTACTCCCATTTTTCTCAGTTTCCATCATTGCATCTTTTTCCACCACATGACCAATCACATTTATACACACAGAGACAAACAACATGAGAAGAAGCAACCATAGAAATCGCATATAACATTATAGCTTACCAATTGTTTTATATTCCACAGACGACTCCAAAATTGAAGCAAAGGACACAAACTCAAAACTGTTCAAAGGAATGTTTGGTGTGTTCCCTAACTTCGTAAACCTTGTATTCCCCATCATGTTGATTTTGTATTTATGGGTCGTCAGTTTGAAAGGTCCCTCGTTGAAACCGACCATCACATTTTCTATTTCGTAGCTGAAACCCTCTTGAACCTTCAGATGAATCTTTTGAACTTAATATTTTCTGACCGCAGCATGTATCTTGTCCCCCTTAAACGCAAATAGAACACAAACATCAAACACGGAAGAACGCATAAAACGTATTTAAAAGGGAACGACATAAAAGAAACAAAATATTGGTAGTTACCTTCTCATCAACCAACAGAAGGTTCATGCATGATATTTCCCCAGAATGCACCATATGTGAGCCACTCTAACCTTCAGAAGCAGACCTTTCCTACCTCCAGAAACGGATGCTAAAGGTGTACAAATTGATGCCATGATTGATTAGTGCTAAGAAATATGACTGAAGAGGAAGACAAAATAAAACTGGCTTTAACAAATTGTTAAAGTCACAACTTTATATTGCCTTAATAATAAGTTGCAACAATATGGTAACCCACTATGTAGGTTATTTAATGGTAAGATGTATCTGAATATCAGTTTACAAGCCACCTAAAATCTTGTAAATTCAAAATAGCATTAAATGTGGGGACAATAATGATTAGGTGTGGAGAACTAAATTTTCACAATATTTCATGAAGGAACTCAACAATTTTTATTTTTCTTTTTCATTTTAACTAAGAGAATCCCAAAAGTCATTGTAGAGGTTCATGCAAGATTTTCATACAAACATGAGGCAAATTATCTAAATACATATCAATAAAAAAAAACCTACGAAATAAAACTTTATATCTAATTATATAACCTCTATGTCAATATATGAATTTATATCATGCACATTTTGCATGACATGCTGCTTAACAAATATTATGCGTGTACAGGTTACATTTTTGCTTCAAAAATCTAAATAATTAGCTTATATATAATGCTTGCGTCCAAATTGAATTACATATCTAAAAATATTCCTTCTAACAATTATTTTAACTTTGAATAATATTTTAACTTTGAATAATTATTATCACAATTATTTTTGTCATCCAACGTAGAATGTAATAATTATTTACAGAAAGATCTTTCATCCATGGCCTCATCACTATCATATCCATCCTACTTCGACATATAGTGTATGAATTATCAAGTTGATGGCATTTTACTGGAGGTGTTAAAGTTAAAAGCAGAATTACGATGAATAATATGCCAAGTTAAAGTCCATAATTTATTGTCATATCAAGAGGGCATTGCGTCAATATTTCATCCAAAACTTATGTACATGGCTCATGATATGCGCATCAGTTTAGATTATTTCTGGTTGATGATAATAATGTAAATTCAATACACAAAATGTCATCACATTGTTGCGTCCAAGGTTTGCTATTCTTATCAAGCATTATTTGCATCTTAATATATATATATATATATATATACATTGTGTAAAGAATGCGAGTTGTAAAACAAAAAATTCATGCTTAAATTAAATTTGCGAACATAATAAGGCAAAATGATACTTGATTATAGTGATAAGCCAAAATGGAAGCATCAAAAGTTTGATTAACGAAATGAAAAGAAACTAAAAAAAAATGGAGCACATAACACTCCATATATTCCATCAGCAGTAAACCCTCCGCAACTTCCGATCCTAACCAGCAATGACAGTAACATAGATTGTATCATTCTTTCCAGCCACTGGCGCACCAAGTCTTATCTTAACCCCTTCATAAAGCTTGTGAGCATCCACAAAAAGCTTCCACTGCCCACCTATCTTGCAGTGTCGGTAAGGAGCAGAGCCAAAAATCAAGATGCAATCCCATATGTTTCCGTAATCATCCACCAACTTCAGAGAAGTAGTTATAGTATCCACCATCTGCTCAATGTCTCCTTCATGAATCAGCATCTAACACATAAAGAAAATTAGATATCAACAACTAATCAACAAAATAAACGCACCGTAAAAAATACATGTGTTGTCAAAATGAAGTTTCCATACCAAAAAGCCTTTGGTTACATCAAATTCGGTTAACTTCTTTACAAACTCTATATGAAAGTTGTTGTTACTGTGACGATAAGAAATCACAGAAGTAAAAGGGGGAAGATCAGGATTGAAAGTTGTCTGGACATTTGTTTTGTCAATAACAAAACTGATATGAGGATAAAAAACTGGTGACTTAATCACTTTGCCAAACTTATCCTTCAACACAATTGCGAACTGGCCTAGACCCACAAACATAAGAGAAACCCAAGAACCCAAATTGTATGGCCTAGACCCACAAATCACGAAAGAGAAAGGCATTCTTACATCTTCAACATCATACTCGAATATGTATGTCCTAAACTTCAGACGAAACTTGTTGACAGCCCTTTCAAAGTATGAATCAGGATTGTTCACCAAAGGACCTGCAACATTATAAAGTGTTAAAAAATAATCAAATATAGTTAAAACAGACGTCATAATTTGGAGGAAATAATGTGCAAGACCTGTCAAGCAGTGATAGGACAACAATTTCAATTCCACGACCTTCCATTGTCTTAATGAATGATAGAAGAAAAGATAAGATGTGTTTTTCTCAAGTGATGCATGGCGCAGAATTATAGTGAGAAGGGTTAGAGTATGGAAAAATGAAGTGCATTGGAAACAGACAAATAAATTAGAATGGATGTCAGATTAATATTGCCTGGGATATACAAAAGGTCGCGTTGTTTTTTATGTCTTTCAAGCCTAAAGAAGGGGAAAGCCAAACAACAGAATGCCTAGTTTATTGCACATGTTGTTTTGGATGTGGTGCAACAAACTTACTAAAAAGTTTGAATTTCAAATTTCACTATCAAAAGGAGGGATATATTAGGGTTGATTATTAAGCATTAATTACATGTGATTAGAGGGAAATTTAGGTTAGGTATAGCAAAACTAATAAGTTTTAAGAATAAGTGAATTGTTTGTTAAAAAAGTGCTTTATAGACCATATGTCACTGATTAAGGATACCAAATATCAAAAATGTTAATCGATGCCCCGAAGGCCGGAGCCGGTTAGCATGACCCATTAAACATATTGATGATTTTTTTATTGGAACAACACGCAAACATTGCAAGATCTTAATGGAAATGAATTGAAATAATCACCGTGTGTATCTATCTATCTTTCAAAGTTCAAATAAAGAATTCACCATCCCAAACCTTTTATATACGCAAAACCACAATGTCGTTTTCAAATCCGAGGTTTGTATCTTTCATCCCCAATTTTCAACTTCGAAACCCTAATTTTTTGATTCATCTCTGACCTCCTTCTTCTTCAAGCTCGACAAGGCTCTACTCTCAATTCCATGAAAATGATAACAAACACAATCTCATTTCCTAATTCAATCGATTACTACATCAGAACAATCCTACCCCATCCATCTTTCAATTTGGTAAGATTTTAGGTTCCCTTGTCAAAGCCAATCATTACTCCATTATTGTTTCCTTTCATCGACAAATGGAATTAAATGGAATTTCTTCAAACTTAGTCACTTTACGCATCTTGATTAAGCCGTGGTATTTAAGTGGTCCAAGTGTGACCCGCCTCTATTTCCCGAGAACCCCTTTCATATACCATTTACTTTGGAAACTGAACTAACTGCTTAGTGTAAAAACATGACCAATGGATTAACATCGCTAGATTAGAATAAAGACAATATTGACCCACATAGAAGAATAAATTTGAGCAGAAGACCTAGTTCCGACTTCATAGAAGAAAATAAAGACATGGAACATATTATAACAAGCGAGTTACTTTCAAGTTAGTAGGGGGAGAAAGAAAAAGTATAAAATAAAAGATAAAGTTCCAAGAAAGAGAAGTGTGAGAGTTAACTTAAAATCAGGAATCTAGAGAAACGTGCCACGATGGAGAAGCAACGTGCCACGATTGTTGAACAAGATCCTGAAGCAAGTCATTGGAAAAATTGTGTCACGAAGGAATCGTAATGTGGCACGATGGTGCGCTGGCAGGGAAAAACAGAAACGTATTTTCAGTGAAGATTTGTTCCATATTTTAAGGGTTACTTTTACTATAAATATAAACCTTTTATCAGATGAATTATGAGAGAGAGAGAGAGAGAGAGAGAGAGAGAGAGAGAAAGGGTGTAAAAACAAAACACTGTGTAGAAAAACAGGGTTTAGAAGCCAACATACAAACTAGGGTTTATAGAGAAATCTCTTGGCAACAAACACTAGGGTTGGGATTGTTTTGATTCACCTTGAACAAAACACTGTTAGGATTGAGTCTCTTGGTCACGGGAAGAGATTGGGACTTTGGGTAGAATTAGGTTTGAAGACCGATTCTTGTAACCCTCTGATATCTCTTTGTAAAGAAACTCATATCATTATATGGAACGAAGAGCTGCTCTCTCCCCCATAGTAGGTCATCATTAGACCGAACTGGGTAAATAATATCTTGTGTTCTCCTTCTTCCTTTTATCTCTTACTGTTTATTTTTGCTTGAATTATATTGTCATCTGCTTGATTTGATTGCTTGGTATTAATTTGCTCCACACATCAAAAGTATTATTGGTGTGGTTTTCATAACGAATTCACAACAAAAAGGAATAATTAAAATATGGACGAGGTAGTTCAGATTTAACAGGAGCAGGAACATGAATAGAAAAAATATAGCGGGCGAGCTAGTTCCAAGTTCAGAGCAGGAGCATAACATAAAAGAAGGCTCTAGCAAAAATAAAAACAAAAGTAAAAGATTTGGGCGAATTAGTAGGAGAATAACAAGAAATAGCTATGATCAAACTAAAATATGACTAAGACTCCTTTCTTAATGATATTGATTAGTTTGCAAGTGTAGAAGTAGTTTAGTAATTCAGATAAATCAAGCTTGAGATGCAAACAAGCCCACCAACAACGAGATTGACAAAAGCAGAGAGCTCACCAAATAACACGCGGAATTTAAATGTGAAAAATGAAATGCATATTAAAGCAGTTGTCCCGCTAGTAAAAATAGGAAGATGAAATGCAGAGTTATCCTAACCTTTTTCTACCAGATAGGGTACTGAATGTAAAAAATTGTCAACCTCAAGAGGGCACTGAACGTAAAAAATTGTCAACCCAAAAGGGCACTGAGCGTCAGAAAACGTCAACCCATAGATAGCATTCAACGTAAAAAATCGTCATCCCCAAATGGGCTCTGAACGAGAACAAGTCGTCAACCTCAAAAGGGCTCTGAACGAAAACAAGTCGTCAACCCCAAGTGGACTCTGAACGAAAACATGACGCCAATCCCAAAAGGGCCCTGAGCACAGGAAATACCTTATATAAAGGCCCTCCCTAAAAAAGGGCGGGAAAAATAAAAACCCTCTCAAGAAGAGGCCATCTAAATAAAGAGGCCAAGAAGAACTAAAGCCAAAAGGCTACGAAGAACGAAGGCCTAAAGGCCAAGAAGAATTAACACCAAAAGGCAAACCAAAGCCAAAAGGATAAGAAGAGCTAAAGTTAAAAAGCAAATAAAAAAGGAAAAACTTCCTACAACGAAGTCTTCCCTAAAAAGGGACATCGAAAAAACTCATAGCGAGGTCTTTCTTAAAAAAAAGGGTCGCCAAAAAACGTCATAGCGAGGTCATCCCTAAGAAAGGTCGCTTCAAGGTTTATTTGTCATCTCGCCATCCTGAACAAACTTGAGAGACCTTAAATCTCAACGACGTCAAGATAAAAGCAATTTAAGAAAAGAGAAAGAAAAAAATCCGTGTACAAATCACAAATCAAGACAATATAAATTCCAGTTAAGAGTATCAGGGCGTCGCGTGTAACACCCTGTTTTCCCAACATATAAATAATATAGAATATATCAGAGTGCATCATAAACAAGATGTCACTATTAATGTCATAACAACCTACTAATAAATACCAACAATCATCACATTGCATCATGTATCACAATTATTCAAATAAATTAATAAAAAGACTCTAAACTCGATAAAATAAATAAATAAATAAAATAGGGCGTTACACCGCGAAGGACTCATCCGATATGTACAAATGATAAAGGCGCCATTAAAATATTTCACCCATGCTCTATGATCAAGCTATCAAACTACTCCGCTTTGTCCCAAGACTCGTGTTTGGGGGGTCGTGGACTGTCAATTCCTTAATTAATCACTTCGCCTTGTCCTAAGACTTGTGCTTGGAGGGTTGTGGACCGTCAATATATAATTAAGGGCACAACACCCTCCAGAAGGGAAAAAACGGCCTTAGGCGCGTCCTCTTAATGGTGCTGCCTCAAAAGGCTTCTAGAAGCATTTGAAATGATGTATGGTAAATTATACGGACAATCGACCTAATAGATTCATCACTTCGCCTTGTCCTAAGACTCGTGTTTGGGGGGTGTGGATCGTCAATCTATTCCTAAGGGCATAAATGCCCTCTAGAAAGGCTTAGGCCCCCATCTGAAGGACTCCTAAAGCCTATGCGCGTTCCCTAGGGACGCCGCCTCAACAGGCTTTGAGAAGATTCTAAAGCACTGTAAAAAGACTTAAGGCCCGAGTTGCTTGGGGATTAAGTCATGAGAAAACAAGCCCATGAAGGGCTATAAATACACCTCTTGAGAGGATTCTCAAGGCATCACATAAACAGTCAAAACCCTAGTTGCTAATATTGTACTCATTGCAAGTACAAGTTATGAGCTATTAAGTACGTATACCTTTGTAGATCAGGTGTTTGCGGTGTTTGGCACACGTTGGTGTCAATACTTGTATGATATTTGTACGACACTTGTCGAAAATCGGAAAAAAGTTAGGTGCATTTTCTTATATACTTTTTGTATAGTTCTTAACGATGTCAGTGTCCTGTATTTCTCAATTGTTTGAGAATATTAACAATGTTAACATATCCGTGTCATGTCAATGCCTGTATCGGAATCTATGCTTCATAAGTTATGAAAGACTCAAAAATTATCACACTTATAACCAACTACATAAGTGATTTTGAAGAAGAAAAAAAAACTGTAAGACACGGGTATATGAATCTTCTTATTATATGTTGCCTAACATTTGTAGTACCAAATCAACATCTAAAGCAAACCTTCAGTAACACTTTAGTGAATGAACAAACAAAGGCATATATACCCTTACAAAATCAAAGAACTAACCATTTCACAATTCCAGAATAGTCCCAAAAATTAGAAATAGATGATACAGATGCTTAGATATCCAAAATTTCATATTTAAATTTTAAACGAGAGAGATCGATGGTACACTTTGGATTGTCTTCAAGTTATTTGATCCAATGTTTTTTTCTCTTTTCTTTTTTAAGCTCGGTATGTGGTCTTAAAAACGGCTAATCCAAGATGTACAGTCATATCATCAACTTGTGAGGGCATCATTTAAAGTCAGAACTTCTTTATTTGTTTATCTGATCCATTATAAGACTTTTAATATAATGAGTAATGATGAAGCTTAACCACAATATTTGATCTATCTATTTTATAATACATGTCACGGTCAACCATTTCACGCATGCTAAAATACAACTTTTTTTTTAAGAAATTAGACTAACTCACCGAAATTGTCATTGTGGAGAGTCAAATCTGACACCTTGAGAAGAACACACTCCAAGGTCTAAAGTCAAAACCATCATAACAACCCAAGTGGACTGTCAAAACACAACTTTGACTATTAATATACGAGTCTTTGTTATCTTGTGCCCTGAGGAATCCAAAATTAGAATTTTTTTATAGAAAAAAAAACAAAAGTTTGACTTTGAAAAGTTGAATAAAATTGAATGCACAACTTTTAAGACAATTATTTCTATTTTAAATGTTAACATTTGCCTTAACATATTGAAGTTATATAAATAATGCACATTGTCAAAATGCGATGTGTATTTAGAAACAGAGCGAATATAAAACATTAAAACCATAGCTATAGAGGTGACTCAAAGCAACAACATTGATGAATTTCTACAAAATCTCTGTTTTATTATTTATAAGTTATTTTTTCAGAAATGAAGAACAGAAACCGTCAAATATTTGAAATATGTTGTTTACTATATATTGCATATAAGTTCTTCTTCTGAGAACATAGCATGAACTTTACAGTCTGAGCTTCTTACACGCCTTTATATCAGCACGGTAGCGACATGGTCAAATTTCTCACTGCCAAAATCAATTCATAAACTAACTTCGAAATTGTTAACCCCAATTCTTCATTGAATATATTGAATGAAATAACTCTATCATATTAGCCATTCTTCTGAAAACAGAGTTAAAGGTGGACTTTTGATGTTTATTATAAAATTGTGCCTTTTATAATATTGAAAAAATGGGAAGAGATGTCATAATATTTTTTGTCCGAATATGAAATGACATATATCAGCTAAAACTCAAACACAACTGATATTTGGGTTAAAATTTAGATGAAAGTGTTCAGACTAACAATATTGTCATTGGCGGTTGAACCATGTCTTACAAAGAAAACTATACAATAAAATTAGACTTAAATGCAGTTTAGATCATCCTATTTTAACAAAATTGCAATTTTGATCCCTCGATTTTTAATTGGGCAATTTTGATTCTCATTTCATAAATTTTTACCAATTTTGGATTTTGACTGACCAATTTGATGATGTGGCAGTAAAGAGTTTTCATTGGCAGGAAGAGACCAAATCATGGTTGGGTGAAACTCAATTGTGATGGGGAGTGAAAAGAGAAGAATAAGGTTGTAGGTTGCGGAAGTCTACTTTGTGATTACGGTGGAAGATGGCTTGAGGGGTTTACCTGCAAGATAGGAGCTTTTTGATGTTCGGTATGCGGAGATGTATCTCATGTATTTGGGGCTTTAACATGGCTTTGGAGAGGGGATGTATCTCTCATCTAATTATAGAGTGACTCAAAGGTTCTAGTCGATATGGTCACTAACAAGTGAAAAATCATTGGGAACATTCCCTCATTGATATGTCGTATTCAAGATTTTCTTCAGAAGGGTTGGCACACATGAGTTATTTAGACATAGCGTGAAGACAATAAGTGGTGACTGGATGACACATTACTTGTTCGTGTATGAATTACATATGAAATAATCTATGTCCATACTTTTTCTTGCATTATATCAAGGTATCTATCTATATGATTTTTTTTTTAAGGTATCCTGTCTATATGAGTTGAACCTTGATTTTTTTTTTAGAGGATTTTGAGTTGAAACGTTAAAAAATATCTTATAGGAGGTTCAATATTCAATCCCAACTAATCCCAACTAATCCATGGATATTTTATCGAAATTGGCTATTCTTTTCCAATTTTTTTTCCTTCTTACTTCTATGAGCGAAATCTCTTCAATTTTTCCTTCTTTTTTATCGATTAATATTTGAACATTTCAAAATGGCTAACTTGTAATCGATAAACAAAATTAAAACAAGGCAGAGAAATTCCTTATGAACAAAACAAATAATTTCCTAAGTATTTGCCAAAAAATAAATTGCACTACGAACTTCGTAGATCAGATGAAGGATTACACTGCAATTTGTCCGAGAGGTATCCATGGTAAGAACTTAACTTTTTAACAGAGTTCAAATTTCACCAGAGACAATTGTAAAATGGTGATAGTAACATGGTCGTTATTTATAACAACCTTGCCTTCTCCAATTTATTTTCTTAATGAAGAGTAACATGGTAATTTAACACTAATAATTTAAATAATTTTGACTCAGCTCATGCCATTCAACCATCTAGGCATCAACTACACTCTGTTACATGGACAAACCAATTGCAATTTAACACTAATAAATGAATATGGCTTAAACTTACCATGAAATACATGGTACATTTCTTGTATATTGCAGCCAAGATCACAATGTCTATAAATACCAAACTAAATCATATATACCCAATCCAAGACATAGAAAAAATACATTATTATTATCTTGCACATTTTGCTTGAACCTAATATTTGCATTAACATACAAAAAAATGAGTCAAGTTAGAAATAATGATATGGGCTATTCGGATCCTCCTCCTGCTTCAAATGATTCGAGAAATACAAATTCTCCTATCTCAACCCAAATGCAAAGTATGAGCTATTCGGATCCTCCTCCTAATGCAAACAATGGTTCTCAAAGAAGTCAGACATTAAGTGCTCAAAATCAGTCTTATAGCAACACTTGATATGGCCAACAGGTATATCAAGACACTATGATTATATTTGATTTTTCTCTCCTATATATATATTTTTTAAGACTTGTCTAATGTGCACCACAATCAAATAGTTTTGCATCATGTTTAAGTGTATTTTTTATCATTGGATTCATCGGTAGGATTTAAAGATTCAATAATTAAAACTAATTTTTGAATAATGCAAGACTTATCTTACTTTTTTTTTTTTTTAAGAAATGACTTATCTCAACGTAGGATTGACCAATATTTTAGATGTTTCAAATTTTTAAAAATGTTTGAACTTAAAAACATAAATGATTATAATGTTTATGAAATGAGTCGTCAGAGAAGTAGCGACATCTAAGTTTCGATTTGTGTTCTTTCAAAAAAAAATCCACTTCAATTTGTGTTATTTCAATCAAAAATTTGATTTGTGTGTGGCTAACGAATCTCATTCTTACAAACTAATTAACTATTGCAAAATTGCCTCTAAAAAATTGTTTTTGAATAAACTTAAAATCATAAAAGACATTAAGAAATTAAGAAAAACAGAATTTTAAATCAATTAAAAGTAAATACAAAGGGCGTAATTTTTTTTTAAGCTCAAGCTTATAAAAAACATTATAGTAACTAAGGGAATGACGGCCGGACACTCACAATTAAATAGTTTTGCATCATGTTCAAGTGTATTTTTTATCAGTAGATCAATAAGTCTCATCATATCATGTGATGCAATGATAGGGTTTAAAGATCCAATAATTAAAACTAATTTTTGAATGGTGCAAGACTTATCTTACTTTTTTTTAAGAGACGATTATCTCAACATAGGATTGACCAATTTTTTTTAGTTGTTTTAATTATTTTTTTAAAGTTTGAACTTAAAAAAATCAATGACTATAATGATTTGGAAATAAGTCGTCAAAGAAGTAGCGACATCTAAGTTTCAATTTGTGTTCTTTGAAAAATAAAAGTTTCTATTTCGATTTGTATTATTTCAATAAAAGTTTTGATTTGTGTGTTACTAACGAATCTCATTCTTACAAACAAATTAACTATTGCAAAACTGCCTCTATGAAAATGTTTTTGAATAAACTTAAAATGATAAAAGATATTAAAAAAAACAGAGTTTTTAAATCAATTAAATGTAAATATAAAGGGCGTAGTTTTTTTTTTATGCTAAAGCTTATAAAAATACAAATATTCAACTTTGAAATTTTTTCATTGTAAAAAAAAAGTCGGACAATATTTTTGCGAGTTCTAGGATTCAATCATAATGAATTTTAGTTTGAAAATTTAATAAAAAATTCTCATTTAATTCAAGGAAGAATTTAACTAGTATATTGCTGTATCAATGTACAATTGTTTTACACATACATCTCATAATAGACTGTCACGTTAATTAATGAATATGAAAACACTTGAATTGTCGTATTCATCAATTTATGTGGTAACACATTGAATACATATGCAAATTAATTGTACACCGACAGAGTTTATTAATTAAGCTTTTTAAAGAATGTTTTATTATTTAACTATTAAGTCTTTATATTTTGAATCGGGACATTCATCATTTAAAAAAATTGCAGGACCTTTGGCGTGTGGAAATTTCACATGGGAAGAAAATTTACAGCAGCAAATTCTCTTGTTTGTCAAACACTCACCGTTTGTTTATAATTGTTATATTGTGATATTAATTTAGCTTGTTATAGTTAGTTTGTTACTAAGAGTTAGTTTTCAATTTTCAGTTAGTTGGAACTGTTAATGAGTGTTTAAATAAGACTCAATGTATTGATCATAGTGTTTATTTCAATATTCGTACCTTCATTCAATAAAATTTGAGAAATCATTGGGTCTATTTTCTAAGTCCTAAAACAAATTTATTTTGATCTGTTGTGAATGCGGACTTAAATCATACTAGTAAATTAGATGTGCAGAGAAAATCTAATGACAATCAATAATCAAAACAGTCTTAAGCAACAACGATAACAACATATATAACAACAATGTAAAACATATTCACAATTGAACCAAATAACAAAATAAAAGAGTAGGGAGTAGAGAGTAGAGGAACAATATGAATTTGTTTATCTAGTTTGATCAAACATTGACCTACATATTGGGGAGAAAATATATCTCCAATCTAGTATTAATGAGTATTTTTACAAAGAAATACAAATATTACTAATAGATATAAGCCTTCAACAAGGCAACCATAATTTTTACTATTTTCCTAGATCTTTATTTGTACCCAAGAGACTTAATGATTTCACTACTCAAGGTGTTTCCAAGTTGTTTCTCAACTATATAATCTCTCCCCTAAAAATATCAATGGTTAATCTTTGATTTCCTAAGAATCTCTTATGTTGATCTGCACCCAAGTTGCACACAATCCTATCAGGCTCTCGTGTGTAAAAATTATTATTTTGACCCCTTAAACGATTGAATATTTGCTCAAGTTCGCGTGAGCACATGATAGTCTTGCGCTTTGCTCGGAAACTTGTTTACATGCGAAAAAATCTGGACTTTTGTTGAAATCGGATTTTCCAGTACATTAGTAAGAGCAATACATTAATTTCCCCAAAAACCTATAAAAATTCATGGACAAAGAAGAAGATCCAAATTTCTTCAAAAGCTTTTTCTTCCCTTCCTACTATCTCATTTACTTCCCCACCCTCCTCACCTGTAACCTCCACTTTATCAGAGAATTAATCCTAATATCACCATGAAATGATTCAATTCGGATGTTTAGCTCAAATTAAGGCTTGAGGGAAACTTTGATTATTGAGATTAAAGAAGAAGGTTGAAGAAGAATTAGTGTTTCTTGAATTGAAGTTAGAGATTTAAGAGAAGCTAGGAATTTGGAGACCCACATACAAAGACCCACATATATGATTTGTGCATAGATGATTCAAAGACCCACATACAATTGGATTAAAACGATGTTTTATATAAGGCTTATGACTTTTTATTGCAGTAATATCACAAGTCAAATTAAGTGCTTCGAGTTGAGTTGTTCTAAGTCTCCATTTTGTTTAAAGAGAAATGTCGCATCACAATGGACTAAATATTGATGTTTACCTTATTTCCCACAAAAACATTATAAATCGTCTAAGTAATTTTTGTGGTGTTGTACCATCATTACTTCGTAAAATTTAAATTTATAATATTTTTTCTAACATAACTTATTACTAGATCACATACTCGTGCGTCGCACGAGCTGTACTGACTATAATATATAAGAATAAAGTATATCAACTAAAATAGTTGATGTTATATAAGTTGCATAAGACAATTAAATTTACAATTAAATAAAATACATCATTTTAATAAGAATTCCTCACAAGTCATTTAAATAATGGATAACATTTGACTTGTTGCATGCATTTGTCTTGACACTTGATTTGTTGCATGTATTTCTCACAAGTCATGACATTTGATTTATTGTATGGGTAACACTTAGGTTGGTGCATACATTACTCTTAATACTCGGTTTATTGCTTGAAAAACATTTGGCACCCGATTTATTGCATGAATAACATTTGGTTTGCTTTTTTGTTTTGAAAAAAAACATTTGATTTGTTGCATGAAATCCTTTTGACACTCTACATTTATTTATAAGATTCATTTTTTTTACTAAAGGATAAAATAAAATTTTAGTCGTCGTAAATATATGAATTTTTGGTTTTAGGACTCATAAAATCATTGGCATGTTCGAGTCCTGATAAAAAGTATCAATGCATGGTTTTAGTTCCTATTCAATTCAAATTTGTTTAATTATTCTTAAACATTTATATTTTTGAATGATTTTTTCAGACATACTTAAAACATTATAAAAAAATCCCTCTATACAAAATGAGTTTAAAAGATGATTTATGTGTCAATATTTTCATTATGTTTATCTTAAACTTTTAGAAGTTTAAAAAGGATATTTAATTCATTTAGTGTTAATGAAAAATTAATATATTGCACAAGTCTAAAACTTTATAAGCTACAAAAAATCATTCAAAATTTTATAAGCTATTAAACAAATTTAAATTTAACAAGGACTAAAACTTCAAGCTAAATTGTTTTATATGGACATAAACATGCCCCATTTTTTACGAAGACTAAAAACAAAAGTTTAATATATTTATAAGGATAAAAAACTTATTAAACCCCTTGTTAAAAATAGCAATGTCCACCTTTAAACCATTCTTGACTTAAATAATAATACATGATTCTATATAGAAATGCCTTAATCAAACATATAACTTTTGTTTATATATAGACAAGTACTCCCTCCGTCTCAGATTAACCGAGTCATTTGCTCATGTCGTGGTGATTTTTGGAGATCAAATTATTGATTAACGTTGACTCACAATTTTTTAATTCACCCCCGAGCTTTAATTTTTTCCAAGTTAAAGGGGAAAAAGTTCGAACAAACCCACGATTTTTAAGGATTTAAGGTTCGGGCGTTAGTTACGTAAATGGAAGGTATTAGCACCCTAAACGTCTATAGTACTCTATAGCAACCTCTTGCCTTTATTTATTTTTGGCTAAATTTATTTATTTGCTTAAAAAAAATTAATGTGGTGAGCAAAAATAAAATGTTTTTTTTTATTATTTTTTTATTTGGAAAGACGATGTATTTTGCCTATGTACCCGTGAGGGATCAAAACCACGTAGTTCACGGTAAAAAGACCGAGTGATTTGTTTGATGTTTTTTAATTATTTTTAAAAAGGTTTTAAAAATGAAAGCCAAATGAAAAAGAGAAAAATTTGTGGTGTTTTTTAGTTTTAGAAAAAAAATTTAAATATGATTAAATGCATTAAAGTTTTCATTAAAAAAATTAAATGAAAAAGTCTCTTGATAAGAATCAAGGTTTTTTTTTTTTAAGAAAAGGAACTCTTTTTGATTTTTTTAATTTTAATATTTGAATGTTTTTGATTTTTTCTTTTTAACCTTTAATTAAAATAACGGCGATGGAACGAGCGAGAGCTCTAGAGTGACACCGGGTCAAAGCGAATCCCTTTCCCTTGGATAATAAACTAACCTAATTTTTTTGCATTAAACAATATATAAAAGCTGAATAAATAAATAAATAAAGGACAATGCATATTTTTCTTTATATTTACAATTTTCCTAAATACATTCTAATTACAAATGACAAAAATTAAAATGCTAAATGATAATAATAAGATGAAATAAAAAGTGGACCAAAAATGAACCAAAAAATGAGGTATATTAAAATAACTCTTAGGGACAATAAATCGAATAGGGACTATGGTCTTAAGACCACTCTTAAAATCCAATAGGAAAAGAATAGTTGGTCAACACAAGTTAAAGAAGGGAGAAGAAAGAAAAGTTCTTTACCAACTCAAGATAACTTTTTGTATCTAAAAATGTTTGCCAAAGCCACTATATACTACAAAATATGATGAGAAGCCTTGAAAAAAAAAAAAGAAGCCAAAATGCATGATTAAAAGTAGATTAAAGATGTTGTTTAAAGTCCATAAAAGCATTCAGGATAATTGAATAAAGTCAATACTCGTTTGAATACAAAGGCTGAATGCAATGGTTCCAATTTGAGATATTGACATGAGGACCATTCAAGGCTATTAAGAGAAAACAGCAGTTGACTAAAAATTAACCGATCAAGCCAACAATTTTTTTGCATAAAAATCAATCGGTTATGTAAAACAAATTAGTACAACATGCTGCACTAAACAATAATATCGAGTAAATTTTAGGTCAAAAATTGAGGTATGATATATACCCCTATTTTAGTTTCTTCGTCTGAAGATTTGAAGGTGAAATCTTCGATCGGATGGGACAAAGAGACTTAAATACAGAGTACATCATTTTTTGACCTAAGATGCTATGAAATGCTCGTGGTGCACATATGAATGCAGGACGGAAAAAATGATTTGCTTGGGGAAAGAAACAACAATATGATACCCAAATTCGTTGAAGAAAGGGATCCGACTCCGCTAGGGGGTAATGTAGTTTCACTGGGGAAAATGATTGCCTACTATCGTATTGGTTCAGAACGATAGCTTAATAAAGACAAAAGCTTTTTAGTGACACCTTTTGACCAGACACACTGGGATGACATTTTTTGAAAGTTTGCTAGAATCCACCAGGCTTATGAAACTTTGCGTCAGAATTCGCTGAGCTTATGAAACTTTTCCAGAATTCACTCGGCTTATGAATATTTACGAGCTAGGCTCAGCTTATGAAATTTGCAAGCTAGGCTTGGCTTAGGGTATTTGCAAGCTATTGACTTGGCACATGGTTTTTGCAAGCTATTCGCTTGGTATAAGATATTTGCAAGCTATTCACTAGACACAGGGTTTTTGCAAGCTATTCGCTTGACACAGGGTATTTGCAAGCTATTCGCTTGACACAGGGTTTTTGTAAGCTCTTCGCTTGGCATAGGGTAGTTGCAAACTATTCGCTTGGCACAGGGTATTTGCAAGCTATTCCCTTTGCACAGGGTAGTTGCAAGCTATTCGTTGGGCACATGAAAATTTGCGAGCTTGGCTCGGCTTATGAAAAGTTTGCGAGCTAGGCTCGGCTTATGAAGATTTGCGAGCTAGGCTCGACTTATGAAGATTTGCGAGCAAGGCTCGACATATGAAGATTGCAATCTATTTTTAAAACTGCCACTTGTTGTTTAGGTCAAGACTAATATGAAGAGACATAGAAAAACCAGACTCTGGGTGACTAATGCAATCATGTATGGATGATTATGTGTATATGTTGTTTATGCGTGAATGTATGAATACATGAATGTACAACTTGTACTACTGTATAACTTTATGACTGTATATAACAGGTGAATTTGACGAAATATGACTTGACAAATAAGATTAGAGGTGGACTAACATTGTAGTACAAACTTCATCAGGGATGATATCATTGGAGACAAATCAGGCCTCTAACGGGGTAAAGCCCGACACATGGTAGCAACTGATGGGGAAGTAGACACTTCATGGGGAGAGAGCCCATTGTTAACCAAAGAATCTGGAAGAAGTCGCCATTTGTAAACCGACACAGAGTGTTCTTCTATTGACATGCCTCAACAGTCATACTTTTTTCTTTTGTTTTTCTTTTTGAAAATCCATAACTTTTGCCTAGACCACCCATTCGGGTTTTCAGGCCACCGGGAATATATTCCTTTTTGCGTCCCTAATTTTTGCCTGGACCGCTCTTTCGGGTTTTCAGTCCACCGAGATGTTATCTATTGCCTAAGTCGTCTTTTCAGGTTTTCAACTTAGTGAACTTTTCTTTTTATAATATTTTATCTTTTTTTTCTTCTTTTTTGTAGATGTTTTCCCACAGTGTTGAGCCATGTTTCCTTTGCCGGGTTTAACCATTCTCGAGGCGCATGTTGACGTACGCTTCACCTACTCAGGAGTTCAAAGAGAGTGTGTTTGTTGTTCATATTTTTCAAAAGACATGTAAAATTTTTTTAATTTTTTTTTGCTTTAAGTAATAACATCAAAAATGGAAATTTTTTTGCAAACAGAATAAATGAGAATTCTAAATAAATAGCCACAAACTCAAATTTTGTTAATTGAACGGTGGCCTGCCTACGGCGTGGCTCCACGAATCTTTGCAAGATTTGGAAAATGGTAAATATATGGGAAAGTTACATTGAACACAATAACCGTTGTTCTCCCTAACAACTTTGAATTCCACAGTTATGAGTCTGTAATTTGCATATGCTTCAAATCGGAAGTCTTTTGACAGCTGAAATGCCCCAAGTGAATCATGTCTGACCCGATGCATTTACTCTGTCATAATCCTTAACTTTTGCATAGATTGCCTTTTCAGGTTTCCAACCTATTAGGATAATCATTTTCTGTTCATGTCTCTCATTTTTTCCTGGACAGCCCTTTCGGGTTTTCAGTCCACTAAGACACTCATTTTTGCCTAAGCTACCTTTTCAGGTTTGCGACTTACCGAACTGTTTTTATATTTTAGACAAAGTATTTCTTGACTGCATCAGCGTTCACAAGACGTGAGAATTTGTCACTATCCATAGTCGTAAAAGCCATTGCACACGGGCCTTCATAGTTAGGCGTCCACTTGCCCCTGGATTCTGGTTGAAAAGATATATATTTTTTTTTGCACAAGGTCTCTTTCACGAGGGCGAACTTTCTTATCAAAAGCTTATTTCATCCTTATGATATAACTGTCCATGACACAAGGTAGTCATGCTTTTAAGTTCAAATCCAGCTTAGCTTTCATCAGAATTCTCCACGGGAAGCACAACCTCCATGTCGAATACTAAGGAAAAAGGGGTTGCCTTTGTTGACGTGCCTACTGAAGTACGATACCCATGCAAGGTAAATGGTAGAATCTCATGCCAGTCTTTGCAAATAGATGCCATCTTCTGGACAATCTATTTACAAAGACTGACATGATCTGCTAAGATGTCGTAGTAGGCAAGAGATCTTATCGGGAATCTCTTCATTCTCCCCTTCTTCACCTTCGGACACAGGGATCTCAAAGTTTGGAGAGAGTACATGGTTAATGTGTTCAATGGCCTTATCAATGTTTAATATGCACTTATGTTGTATTTTAGAAAGTGAATGATTGTATGCAAACATTTGGAAATGATTATTCTTTTAGGTTCTTTGTATTACCATTTTTCCAGAAAAAGCACAATAAAAAAAACGAAGTCGGGATCAAAATGACTTTTTTTTATTAATGATGGACATACATAAAGAAAAATGCCCTACACAAGTTTACTTTCGTCTCGCAGCGGGATGAAAAGATTTTTTTGAAAAACAGAAAACAACAAACAAACACATTATTTGAAAAAAATGAGTGGTGGAAGGAACATCAACAGCGACCCAATTGCGGCTAACCACTCCATGTGTCACAACAGTAGGTATCACCTCTTCGGGATTGTCTTGCACCATATTGATAGATTATGCCCCATGAATAGCTTGCACATTTGGATTCGAACCTTTGAAAGACAAGATATTTTCTCCGATCAGCTTTTGAACTTCAGCTTTCAAAGCGTAACAGTGCTCGATGTCATGTCCTGGTGCCCCTTGATGGAAGGCACAAGAGCGGTCAGATTGATACCAATTTGGCAGTCTTTCAGGCAACCGAGGAGGCGCTCTGGTCTAGACAAGGTTCTTTTCAAGCAAAACGGGAAGCAGCTCCGAATACGCCATAGGGATCAGACTAAACTGCGGCGTCTTCTAAACACGATTCTGCAGAGCGAACTGTTGGGGAGCCTGTTGTTGAGGTTGTCGTTTATACCGATGCTGGTGTTGTTGTTGGGGCCTTTGCTGGAACTGTGGAGGATTCTACGCAACTGCTAGCAAGGCTACCATAATACTCAACTTCTCTATCTCGCGCCCGCAGTGTTGTCACCTCTTCACGAAGCTCATGGATCTCTTGCTCGATCTTATCCATTTCCTTTTTAGTGTTTGCACGAGTGTTGTAGGTGCGAGTTGGCTTTGGGTGAGGATGTCGGACCACTTTCTTTGACTGAGGTAGGTTGACTTTTTATATGAAAGAGCAACGTGTGAGACTAGGACCTTTGAAACTATGAATGCAAAATGATGCATGATGCTTATGCAAAAATGGACAATTTTTATTTTATCGAAGGACTTGTCAAAGTAATTGTAAACATCACGGAAAACCTTGTTTTATTTAACAACCAGTTCCCACTTCTTGTTTTTTTGAAAAAAAAAAGCAAAAACAAAGCCAAGGGAAAACGCTTTAACAAAAGCTAAAATTTAGTTGAGACTTTTGGCGCTGTATTTCTTGGTGTTCCTTTTTACAAGGTCCATATCTGTGATGTTTACAAAATAACTTATCTAAGTCCTTCAATATCAATGAGAATTGTTTTTATGAATGCCTGCATTAATGATTATGCAACAAAAACGGTGAAAACATGGTCTCAGGTTTAAGTCCATAATGATGGAATCAAGGGTAAGAGTATCGCCGCATGGTAGGGACTATGATTTCATTTGTACCTGTATCACGAGTTCTACCAAGTTCCTAAAGTCATTGACCCCTTCCAAATATTATTGGATTACAGGACTGACTCCTGGTCCAATAACATTTGCAAGAAAGTCTCATTTGAGTAAAGTTTCGTGTGTCAACTAATTACAAGACTACTCTTGATTAGTCACCTCACTACGTCCTAAAAGGCCAAGATGAGTTAAAGGTAACTCTAGAGGTTCTCGTCTTCATGGGACACTCAAAAATAATAATTCCAATCACGACTACTCATGACGACATAATATTACCTTCAAGAGGCCTCCACTAAGTGGGGTTATATCACATGTACACAAAATCCAAGACTACTTTTGCTATGTCACTTTGATTATACCGCCATCTTATCTTATTGTTTCCCTTAAGTCCGGGTATATGACTTATCTCACCACTCATGAAAAAGAAAAAAACCACATAGGCACGTATTTACATTTTTTTTAGTAAATTATAGCACAAAAATAAATAAAACACAAGTTAAGCTCAACCCTCTTAGGGGATGTCCCCAGTGAAGTCGCCATTTCTGGCCCTGTGATTTTCAGAGATCAAGTTATTGATTAACGTTGACTCACAATTTTTTAATTCACCACCGAGCTTTAATTTTTTCCAAGGGAAAAGGGGAAAAGTTCGAATAACTCACGATTTTTAGAGATTTAAAGTTCGGGGTTAGTTACGTAAAGGGCAGGTATTAGCACCCTAAACGTCTATAGTACTCTATAGGGAACCTCTTACATTTATTTATTTTTGGCTAAATTTATTTATTTGCTTAAAAAAAAGATTAATGTTGTGAACAAAAAGAAAATGTTTTTTAATTTTTTATTTATTTGGAAAGACGATGTCTTTTGCCTACGTACTCGTGAGGGATCAAAATCACGTAATTTGGAGTAAAAAGATCGAGTGATTTTTTTGATGTTTTTTAATTATTTTTGAAAAAGGTTTTAAAAATGAAAACCAAATGGCAAAGAGAAAAAATTGTTTAATGTTTTTTAGTTTTAGAAATAAAAAGTTTAAATATGATTAAATGCATTAAAGTTTTCATTAAAGAAAATTAAATGAAAAAGTCCCTTGATAAGAATCAAGATTTTTTTAGAAAAGGAATTCTATTTGAAATTTGTTTTTTATTAATATTTGAATGTTTTTGATTCTTTTTATTTTTAATCTAAAATTAAAATAACGACGATGGAACGAGCGAGAGTTCCACAATGACACCGGGTCAAAGCGGATCCCTTTCCCTTGGATATTAAACTAAGCTAAATTTTTTTGCATTTTTAATATATGAAAGCTGAATAAATAAATAAATAAATAAAGGACAATGCATATTTTTCTTTATATTTACAATTTCCCTAAATACATTTTAATTGCAAATGACAAAAAATAAAAAGCTAAATGATAATAATAAGATGAAATAAAAAGTGGACCAAAAATGAACCAAAAAATGAGGTATTTTAAAATATCTCCCAGGGACAATAAACCGAATAGGGACTATGGTCTTAAGACCACTCTTAAAATCGGACGGGACAAAAAAAGAGGGATAGAAAAAGAATAGCTCATCAATACAAGCTACATGAGGGAGAAGAGAGAAAAGTTTTTTGACAACTCAAGAGAACTTTTTGTGTCTAAAAGTGTTTGCTCATTTCACACATATTTTTTTGAAGAAGCTAAACTAGCCCACCTAAATTGGCATTGGAGGGAATGGAACCTGAGACCTCGAGGAGGGGCATACTCTCAGATCCTAAGCCAATACCACCAGGCCAACCAACATATTAAGACAAATGTGTAAATAAAGGAAAGAGAAAAGTGGTTTTAAGTGATATTGTTAAGCATTCGTACATTCTCCACTATCATAAATGTAAAGTGAAATATATTGAATTGGAAGTGATGAAAGTAGTATTAATTAGAATTATAAAAGGAAAAAAAGTAATTAATATTGTATTGAAAAGTAAAATGATTCAGGTATTTTGAGACATTTTTGTTTGCAAATAACTAAATTATTATGGGACGGATGAAGTATTTCCTCCTTTCTCACAATATAAACAAAAATTGGTCAAATAAACTTGATGTATTTGTTTTAAATTTTGGACCAAATACATTTATTTCTATTGACCATTTTTTGTTTACAATTTAAGTGGGAGAGAATATATAATAGCAGTGCACATTGCTCAAACTCCAAGAGCAACAGAGCAAGCATGGCTTCCAATCTGATCAAAACCTCAAGCTTGGTGCTAGCAGCTTTAGTTGCTTTCACAGTTCAAGTCTTCTACTTCTCACCCATAGATCCAATTACACTGGAAATTCCTTCAGCTGCATCCTCAACTTCTTCATCCAAAAACAACCAATTACAGGTGACAATTTTATCAATATTTGTTACATAATCTATTTATAGCTAGTGTTCAAAAGAATGTGTATTTAATTGTCTATTATTGTTTCCATAACATGACAGAATGTGGTTAAACTAGGAGAAGGATTTCTGAAACAACCAGAAGATGTTTGTGTGGATAAAAATGGTGTTCTATATACAGCTACAAGAGATGGTTGGATTAAAAGAATGGTTAGGAATGGAAATTGGGAGAATTGGAAGCATATAGATAGCTCTTCTTTGCTTGGAATTACTACATCTAAAGATGGTGGTCTCATTGTCTGTGATACTGACAAGGTAAATATATATTCTGCAAGACTTGGCTAAGAATTTTGCTAAGAACATTAGCAAAATATTGTTGATGGAATGTCTAATTATTCCTCTTTGTCACAACGCCATTATAGGTAGTATACTTCCTTGAAGCAATCTCTAACAAAAAAATAGAAAGTTATTTGAACATCTCAAGAGTTGTTCAACACAATGATAACTGTTTGGGTCATGCTAACATGTGTCCTTAAGAGCACAAGTTTCTATACGGCTTTTAACGTGTTTCTATACGGCTGTCCTGTAATTATAAATTTTTGTTGTTCGAATATCATTACTTCAAAAGATACACACTTTTGAAAATAAAAATGATGCCAACAAACGTTTCACTACTAAGTTGGTGTTAGAAATGACTTCATTCCAACACATAAATATAAAGGGTCATGTTAACTTGTGCTCTTATGGCACAAGATAAGAAACCCAAAAGTATATATATTCCCTCTAATTTTGTACATTCTATTTATTATAAGTCAAAAATTAGATTGAATGCACACATTCCAACAAAAAGTTACTATATTGGATTATTTATCTTGTGCCTTAAGGCACAAGTTAACATTTCCCAAATATAAAATGAGCATGTGGCTTCCCAATGAATCTCACAGTAAATATCGCATTCATACTATACTTATGTGGCAAGTATGAATATTCATGTACTTCAAATCAACTTAAACTCCTTAATTTTCTTTTCACAAAAAAGATCTATTTTTTGAACAAAACAAAAACATTACTATTGTTTATAATATTAAGAAAGTTTGTAGCAGTATTTAATTTGTTTATAATCATTATTGTTTTTACAATTTCATTCTTAAGAAAAAAATAGTTTATGTTTCTAACAGTAGTATTTTCCCTCAAAAAAACAGTAGTATTTATTATTGTTTGAAGAAAAAGATACAAAATAAATAGGGATATATTGGCAAAGAAATATTTAATGTAATTGAAAATAAATGATCTTATAAAAAGTATAGTAATTAGGGACAGAGCTAGTAGCATCAATAATGATAGTAAACTAAAAGAGTCACACATCTATACATCACTTATTTATATATTTTTATTAAAAATATTAATTAAGGAACGTAATGACTTCAATAGTTATACGTTAAAAAAGCCGCTAAATATGTCCCATTAATATATATTTTAACGCATACATTCACATATTTTAAGCCTACTTTTTTTTTGGGTACAACTTTTAAGTTTATTTTTATCCAACATAAATGTTAACTTATGCCCTTAAATCTCAATGACACGTGTTAAGAAACTTATTATAGAAATATACGTATCAAAATTGTGTTGGTGCGGACAACTTTTTAAAAATTAAATTATTATATTTTCCAATGCAAAATTATTCATTTTAGGTTTCTTAAAATGTGTTCTTAAGGCATAAGTCAACCTGAGGCTGAAAAAAAAAATGTGAAGAGTCTTGCTTCAGGTGGGACCAGAGAGTAGGTACTGACCATGGAAGATATTTGGTCTTTTCCGAAATGCATGCAAAAACCGATCACTGCTTTGCTTTCAGAGTTTTTGTTTTCTCTTGCATGGTGCATTTTACAGTTTCAGATAGAATCTTTTCAAATTAGTTTTTACTCCTCTCTCATTTTAATTATCGTTTTATAATTTTTTTTAAGTGGTTATAATGAAATATATTACCACAATAATTAAGTGCCAACCAACACAAAAAAATGTTTTGGAAGACATCAAAGATCGAAAACAATTAGGAACACACTAACTACAATTATTATGAATGATTGCGTAAAAGATATTAATTTTATTATCTTTAAAGGATAATTATAATGAGACGAATGAAGTACAATAAACATTAATAAATGAGTATTAAATAAGTTTTATTTAATTTTTTTTAATGCTTTAAAAAATTTCTTCAAACAAAAATATTTTAAATGTTTTGTGTCAATAAATTTGGTAGCCTTAAGAAAACGTACCCTGCTCAAATGTTGCAAACACACAGTAGCTATAAAGCTCATAAGTTTGTAAAAAAAAATAAAAATGAAAGTCATAAGCTATTATAACTATTTTTTTATTAATAAAAAAACTATGAATTTTCTAATTTTTTAGTGAACCAGGTTTGCAGATGATGTAATAGAAACATCAGATGGAAGTATTTATTTCTCTATTCCAAGTACCAAATTTGGTATGCACAATTGGCATCTGGATGTGCTTGAGGCAAGACCACATTGTCAACTTTTAAGGTACAATCCAAAGTCAAATGAAACCGTTATTGTCCTTGATGATTTGGCCTTTGCCAACGGTGTTGCACTGTCCAAAGATGAAGATTATCTTCTGGTCTGCGAAACTTGGAGGTAAGTAGAAATTTTTTGATAAAAAAGATTAAGTAAATTCCTAATTAAAGGATAAATTAGTTTGTCTTAACAATTTAATTTATATTGACTTAAAAAATTTAATTTTGTTTGATTTGTTTTTCATGTGAATCAGATTTAGGTGTCTTAAACATTGGCTAAAAGGAATAAACAAAGGTAAAACAAATATCTATATTGAAAACCTACCTGGTGGACCTGATAACATTAATCTTGCACCTGATGGTTCATTCTGGATCGCTTTACTTCAGGTAACATTATATATACAATGGATTTAATAAAATAAAATGAATTACAATGAAATTTAATATATATGTTCTAGTATGACTTCAAATATATTTATATTATGACGTTAAAAAATACTTTCTTTTTTTCATTTTAAAGAACTTAGTGGCAAAACTCACATACACTAAACGTGAAGGAAGGTAGTACATGATATGATGAATTGGTTTTCTTCATTATGTTAATTAATGTTGTAGATAACTTCTGAAAGGACTGGATTTGTGCACACTTCTAAGGTATCCAAGCACTTGATAGCTTTATTTCCAAGGCTATTTAATTTGATCAGCAGTGCAACTAAGTCTGCAATGGTGGTGAAAGTGGATACTGAAGGCAATATTATCAAAATGTTTGGTGATAATAATGGGAAGATTATTAATTTTGTAACTTCAGCTATTGAGTTTGAGGACCATCTTTATTTGGGTAGTATTAAGACTGAATTTGTTGGAAAAAATTCATTGAACTAGTGAAGTTCACCTTTTAATGCATCAATGGTGTATCTCTCTGTTTCCATGAGGAATATGTTTTGGTATGTATGATTTATATCGAGCACATTTTGAAGAGAAATGTTATGTAAATTTATGTCTACGATTGATTGAAGATATTAAACACTGTAACACCCTAAACCCCTTTAAAACGATAAAACACGCAATAATACGATCATATAAAGAATTTATATGTTACTTCTTCGATGAGTTTAAAACATGTAAAATTAATTCTTCTCAAAACATCGCAGCGGAAAATAGCATCATACAACTCATCAAAAGATAATAAAATCCTCCAAAGTAGTCATGTCATATAATCATACCACATCACTACAAATAAAACTTCAATCTCAACATGTTGAGTAATAAATAAACATCTCATATAGTTATAATATAAAAGACAATAACAGACACCCTTAATTAGAGCCCGACACACTAAGACTCCGTGGTAGCATCCATGTTTGTCCTCAAGGAAAATACTCACTAAGTCAAGCAAACTAATCATACACACTGTCTACCCATTCAACGAATAAGGTAGGCGGTCAACCAAATGACCACCGGTGGTTAGACATCATTCGAATCAATTAAAGCAAAGCCAAACATAAACATCCAAAAATTTCATGCATAACATATATACATACTCACCGCTCCTAGAATAATATCATCACAAGAATAATATCATTCCCCTATCATAGCATATCAAGCATATTCGACCTCTAATCAAGTCATCAACAAAATCCTATCACCTTGCTACATCAACCTCCTCATTTAGAAAGTATAATACTACATGTAGTCTTTACTCATTTTACATAGAATACATATTTCACATATTGAATATAATTCATTCAATTCGTATCAATCTTATAAATCACATAAACTCTTCCCTAATCAACTCAACAATTATAATTCGTCACTTCAAAAGCATAGGCAAAGAAAACACCATCATCAAGAAGATCACCAATTCAAATAGATATGATTCACACTTCATTACTATCAACAAAATATTCATCATCAAATAAAATTACCAAGTGACATAATTCATCAATCACAAATTCATATGATTCACCAAATTCACATAATTCTGAAGGTGAGAAAAACACAAGAAGGGGGGTTGAATTGTGTTAACTTTTTTGCGTCTCTTAAAAGAGTTGAATTTGTTTTCCAGGATCAGAGTCTGTTGCAGCGGAAATAGTAAAGAGATAAGGGAAAGAGAGAACACAAGCAATTATACAGGTTCCTTTCACAAACCGGAAGTAGTCATGTCCCCCTTGCACTTCCAAGGAGAGTTTCACTAAAATGTAATAGCAATTACAAGTTGCTCAAACACACAGTAAGAGACTTCCAATGCTCAAGCACACAAGCAAGAGACTTCTTTGCTCAAGGACACACCCAAGAGACTTCTACTGCTCAAGCACACAAGCAAGAGACTTTTTTTGCTCAAGGACACATCCAAGAGACTTCTTACACAATTTACAGAAAATTGAATAGAGTTTGAACACTTGATAAACAATCAAATGTGTTCCAATTACAAAACAAAGAGACTCTGTTTTCTGAATAACTTAGAAATTATAGGATATAAAGTTTGTAAGAATTTCCTAAGTTGTTGATGTGTTTTGGCTTGACTCAGAGAGAATACAATAGCTTAATAGCATAGTTTTTCAGTTGTAGAGTCTTACTAATTCTTCAAGTCTTCTATCCTTTATATAGAGGTTGAAGAGATACGTTGAGACATGCCAGCACATCACAGAGTCATTCTAGAAGCTTGATCAAATACTGTTGATCTGTTGCTTGATACGGTAATATGTCCTTCAATGACAAATTTGAAATCCATTCCATTTGAGGCGAAATACCAGTAAACACAGCGGCCAAATAGTACAAGTAGTGGAGTAGTGGAGAAGGTTGTCGTACACGTACTATTCCCTTTTCATGCGCTTTCTTTTTGTCACAATGTATACCATGCTCAAGTTGACTTCAAAGTAGCCGTTACTCCAAACGAACGTTTCTTCTGCATCGAAATGCCTTCAGAAAATCTTCTAAGCAAATCTTCAATTTGCGGTCTTCAGACTCTCTGTAGAACTCTAGACTCTGATGAACTTCAGACTCTCTTCAGCTCCTTCAGACTCTCTTTGTTCTTCAGATTCTCTGAGTCTTCAGAACCTCTGACTTGCACTTCTTCGAAGTAGCTTCTTCAGATTCTCTACGTCTTCAGAACATCTCGAAACAGCTTCTGATAATTCTTCAGACTCTCTAGGACTTCAGAATCACATGCAACAAGCTTCTTAGAGAATTTTGCTCTTCATTTGTTCTTACAAAATGCTTTCTAAGATTAAAATCTTTGACTAAGATCATGCACACTTAAACAAATATTAGCATATCCAATTGACAATTTTTAATATCTTGTTATCATCAAAACTAAAAGTGGTATTACTGAACACCCTTGTTCCAACAAATTCACCAAGTTTCACCAATGCACATATTCAAGTATGACACGACTCACCAATTATCAAGTG
This sequence comes from Medicago arabica, assembly GCA_946800305.1. NCBI lineage: Eukaryota > Viridiplantae > Streptophyta > Magnoliopsida > Fabales > Fabaceae > Medicago > Medicago arabica. The sequence goes on along the minus strand of OX326971.1, from coordinate 21,076,967 downwards.
TATGCAATACTCTAGACTCTTCTAATGACACATACATTATGTTTTGGCGCTTTAGGATTATGTTTAGTTTCTACTAATTTTATGTTTAAGACTTCAATATATGTGTAGTTCTTTATCATTAAACTTGAGTATCAATCTTTAATTTGATTGCTATTTCATTGGATGACTCAACTTCCAAGCGTTAATTTAATTTCTATAAAAGTCATATTATTATGAAATCTTAAAATGTTATTGTGTAAGCATGGTCGGTGGTCATTAACCAACAAAAATAATAACATACATTCAGGTTGATTCGAGTCAGTGAACAAGATGTTATTGCGTACACTATTATATAGAAAATCATCAATTTAGCATCTTCATTTTTATGACAATAAGATTAGCGCCCGAGTATCCAACGCTAATCTTGTAAATATTTAGTTTTTCAGATTTAATTTTAGCATCAACATTGTGTTGATGTTAAATTTAGCGTCAACGAAATCCAAACGCTAAGTAGCATCTGCATTTAGATACACTAATACCCATTTAGCCTCAAATTTAACATCTACTATTGTAAAAGCTAATTTAGCGTCAGTTGAATGTTTGGGTTTAGCTTTAAGGCTTTTATTGTCATCACTATTTTGGATGCTAGTCTGATGCTAAAAGTGGTTAGCGTCCATTTTTTTGCCTCTTAGCATCCTATTTTCTCTCGATTCTAAAACCCATTTTTCTTGTAGTGTTTGTAGAAGTGCAAATATGATTTTCCCATTATTAAAAAAGCATGAATGCATATTTAATTGAAGAATGTGCTATAAATAAGATTTTGGTCGCTTGTCTTCTCACTCAAAATCATCATTTCTGATACACCTTCGAAAATACCATTAACAAAAAAAATTGTAGCTATTAGAATATATAAATTAGAATATATATAACAATATCTTTTATATTTAGTGAATGTCTTCTATATTTAGCAATAACTTGATAGCCAAAATAATTGTAGCTTATTCTCTTTGCAACGGTGGATGGAGAAAATTTTATTGGTTCAGTTTGTTCTGCACTTACCGACTAATATTTTGCTTTTGATTTCATAAACTTAAAGAGATGTTCCTTTGGATTTCATCTTTCAAGAGATAATGTATTAGATTGATAAAATGTCTTATTTTCCTAAACTACTAATGTTTGGTTTGGTAGAAAATAGTGAATAGATGATAAACTAACTTACACTGGATGAATTTACGGTGGATAATTGATAAATTAATTACTTATAGCTGATAACATATACACTAGTTGATTGAATATATAGTGTTTAATAAAATTAACGGTTGAACTAAAGTATGAAATGACAAAATAGATATATTTAATTAATATTATATTTTTTCCAAATAAAGCTACAAGGTTAATCTTGACAAAAAAAAAAAGTTACAAGGTTAAAATTGATATAAAAAATGATAAGCTATAAGCTACTTAAACTGACTTATAAAAAAACACTAAGCTAGTAAAAATAAGGTATAAACTCATGAAAACGTGACAGTTACCAATCAGTCTTGTTTAGTCAAATGAGCTTATAAGACATAAACTATAAACTCAAATATGTGGCTTGCCAAACTAACCCTAGGTAATCATTTATTTACTATTCTTAAAATCAATGATAACACAAGTTTACATAACATTATTCTTCAAAATGTGCTTGATCTAAATCATACATACCAAAACATACAAGATGTTTTCTCATGGAAGCAGAGAGATACACCATTATTGATATATTAAAAGATGAACTTCACTAGTTCTATGCACTTTGCAATGGAAATTTTCCAACAAAGTCAGTCTTAATACTACCCAAATAAAGATGGTCCTCAAACTCAATAGCTGAAGTTACAAAATTAATAATCTTCCCATTATTATCACCAAACATTTTGATAATATTGCCTTCAGTATCCACTTTCACCACCATTGCAGACTTAGTTGCACTGCTGATCAAATTAAATAGCCTTGGAAATAAAGCTATCAAATGCTTCGATACCTTAGAAGTGTGCACAAATCCCGTCCTTTCAGAACTTATCTACAACATTAATTAACATATTGAAAAAAACCAATTCATCATATCATGTGCTACCTTTCTTCACATTTAGTGTATGTGAGTTTTGCCACTAAATTCTTTAAAATGAAAAAAAAGATAAAGTATTTTTTAACGTCATAAATATATTTGAAGTCATATTAGAACATATATATTAAATTTCATTGTAATTCATTTTATTTTATTAAATCCATTGTATATATAATGTTACCTGAAGTAAAGCGATCCAGAATGAGCCATCAGGTGCAAGATTAATGTTATCAGGTCCACCAGGTAGGTTTTCAATAAAGATATCTGTTTTACCTTTGTTTATTCCTTTTAGCCAATGTTTAAGACACCTAAATCTGATTCACATGAAAAACAAATCAAACAAAATTAAATTTTTTAAGTCAATATAAATTAAATTATTAAGACAAACTAATTGACGTATTTATCCTTTAATTAGGAATTTACTTAATCTTTTTTTACCAAAAAAATTCTACTTACTTCCAAGTTTCGCATACCAGAAGATAATCTTCGTCTTTGGACAGTGCAACACCATTGGCAAAGGCCAAATCATCAAGGACAATAACGGTTTCATTTGACTTTGGATTGTACCTTAAAAGTTGTCCATGAGGTCTTGCTTCAAGAACATCTAGATACCAATTGTGCATACCAAATTTGGTACTTGGTACACTGAAATATATATTTCCATCTGATGCTTCTATTACATCATCCGCAAACCTGTTTCAGTAAAAAATTAGAAAATTCATAGTTTGTTTTTTAATAAAAAAAAAAAAACAAAAAACAGTTATCATAGCTTATGAGTTTTATAGTAGTGAATGTTTGCAACATTTCAGTAGGGTACCTTTTCTTAAGGCTACCAAATTTATTGACACAACAATTTAAAGAATATTGTTTGAAGAATTTTTTTAAAGATACTCAAAACTTATCGAAGCCTCATTTATTAATGGTTTTTTACTTCATTCGTCTCATTATAATTGTCTTTTAAGGATTGTGCGTGATTTATAAGTAAATAATTAGATGAGTTGATTTTAATAATAAAATTAATATAATTTACGAACACATTCATATTAAAATGAGAGATGAATTTTTTTTAAGAGATTTTAAGAGAAAATGAGAGATGAATAAAAAATAATTTGAAAAGAATCATATGAAACTATAAAATGCTCCACCTTGCATGCAAGAGAAGACAAAAACTCTAAACTCAAAGCACTGATCGGTTTTTGCATGCATTTCGGAAAACACCAAAAATCTTCCATGGTCAGTGCCTACTCTCTGGTCCCACCTGAAGCAAGACTCTTCACAGATTTCTTTAGGTTTATTTAAATTTAGGGAAATGTTAATCGGTGCCCCGAAACACTGGTTAAGAAAACAAATATAATAATATTATGTTGGAACTTGTACAGTCAAATAATTAAAAGTTTAAAAAGTATTACTTTTAATTTCATACTTTCTTTTTTTGGTTTTCTTAACCAATACCCTAGAAGTACCGGTTAATCTAACCCTAAAATTTATAACTAGATAAAAAAGATTCATGGGGAAGCCACATGCTCATTTATGTGTTGGAATGAAGTCATTTTTTGACACCAACTTTCAGCAATTTGTGAAACATTTGTCGCCCTCATTTTTATCTTCAAAAGTGTGTATTTTTAGTGACGATATTTGAACAACCAAAATTTGATAACTATAGAACAGCCGTTCAAAAATACGTCAAAAAGCAAGTGTTAGTTTGATTTAAAGAAAGATAAAAAGTTACTTTTAAAATGACAACCGTATGGCGTTGGACAACTTTTGAGATGTTCAAATAACTTTCTATTTTTTGTTAGAGATGGCTTCAAGGAAGTATACTACCTAGAATGGCGTTGTGACAAAGAGGAATAACTAGAGAACCCATCAACAAAACTGTGTAATGTTTTATTTTGAGGTATGAAAACTTTCTCCATTTTAACACCTTGGTAAAAGGTAAATGTGCAAATAAATTGTCTTAAAGCATGAAAGAACATAACAAAGCAATGTAGAGATGAATTATTTGTTTGGGACTCACATTAATTTAGAACCATTTAGTTGTGAAAGGATAACACTGAAACCATCTTCTTCTGTAACCTTGAGCAAACCCTGCAAAATATACCTACGTGTCAGTTAATCATGCAGGATTTTATATTGAACCTATTGGTAAATATTTCTTATGAAAATTACAGGCTTGGTTTCTTGTAATTAAAAAATATCATGATTTAATTACCTTGGTAGCATCACAAACAATGAGACCACCATCTTTAGATGTTGTGATTCCAAGCAAAGAAGAGCTATCTATATGCTTCCAATTCTCCCAATTTCCATTCCTAACCATTCTTTTAATCCATCCATCTCTTGTAGCTGTATATAGGACACCATTTTTATCCACACAAACATCTTCCGGTTGTTTCAGAAATCCTTCTCCAAGTTTAATCACATTCTATTATGTCATGGAAACAATCATAGACAATTAAATACACATTATTTTGAAAAGTAGCTATAAATAGTTATGTAACAAATATTGATAAAATTTTCACCTGTAATTGGTTGTTTTTGGTTGAAGAAGTTGAAGATGCAGCAGAAGGAATTTCCAGTATAACTGGATCTATTGGTGAGAAGTAGAAGACTTGAACTGTTAGAGCAACTAAAGCTGCTAGCACCAGACTTGAGGTTTTGATCAGATAGGAAGCCATGCTTGCTCAGTTGCTCTTGGAGTTTGAGTAATGTGCTCTGCTGTTATATACTCTCTTTGTCTTATATTATAAACAAAAAGCGATCAATAAAAATTAATAATTAATGTATTTGATCTAAATTTTAACTAAATACATCAAGTTTGTTTGAACCATTTATCTTTATATTTTGATACAGGAGGGAATACTTGTCTATAAATAGTGGACTACTATGATAACTTTTTTATTATATTATTTTTGAAACATTTATAAACAAAAGTAATATGTTTGATTAAGGCATTTTTATATGGAATCATGTATTGTTATTTAAGTAGAAACTTGATGCAAAATCATAGGGTGTGTCTAATATGGACCTCTCAAAAATATTTAAAGACGAATATTGCTATTTTTAGTAAGGGTTAATAAGTTTTTTATTCTTATAAATATATCAAATTTTGTTTAGTCCTTGCAAAAAAAAGTGGTATACTTACGTCCGTATAAAAAAAATTAATATAAAATTTTAGTCCTTGTTAAATTTAAATTTGTATAATTATTCATAAAATTTTAAATTTTGAAGACATTTTGCAGGTAAGTTCTTGCGCAGAAAATTAATTTTTTTTAATACGAAATGAATTAAATATTATTTTTTTAAAACTTCGAAAAGATTAAAATCAACATAATGAAAATATCGACACATAAATCATCTTTTAAACCCATTTTTTATAGTGGGACTTTTTATAATATTTTAAGTATGTTTGGAAAAAAAATCATTAAGAAATATAAAAGTCTAAAAATAATTAAACAAATTTGCATTAAATAGGGACTAAAACTATATATTGAAACTTTATATAGGGACTTGAACATGCCAATATTTTTATGAGGACTACAAACAAAAATTCATATATTTAGAAGGACTAAAAATTTATTCTACCCTTTAGTAAAAAAATGAATCTTATAAATAAATGTAGAGTGTCAAGAGGATTACATGCAACAAGCCAAATGTTATTCATGCAATAAACCGAGTGTCAAGAGTAATACATGCAACAAGCCAAATGTTATTCATGCAATAAACCGAGTGTCAAGAGTAATACATGCACCAACCTAAGTGTTACCTATGTAATAAATCAAATGTCATGACTCGTGAGGAATACATGCAACAAGTCAAGTGTCAAGATAAATGCATGCACCATGCCAACTGTTATCCATGCAATAACACAAGTATCATGACAGATGACAAATACATGCATCAGGCCAAGTGTTATTCATGCAATAAACCAAATGTCGATAAGAGTATATACAACAAACCAAATGTTATTCATGCAATAAACCACATGTACATCATGCAACATAGTTAGATATAGGGTGTGCAACAATCCAATGTGTCAAGTATGGATCCTACAAAATTTGGTCTTAGATCATTATTTGGACTTCTATCGTTTGGATCATTATTTAGGTTTTTGGATCAAAAATTTAAATGTCATATTTTAAGGTTTTTGGATCGAAAATTTGTTTTCTCACATCAATTCTTTCCTAAACACACATGGAAATGACAGTTTTACCCTCAACGGTAGTTAACTATCGCCGCGACCTGTAATTTAACGCATTCAGAAGCTTCATTCAACATTGTCATTATCATACTTTATCCAACATTGTTAGTATCATCCTTCATCCAAATAATCAAATTTTCTTGCAAAGTCAAATTGCACCAATTCATCCAAAAAAATTAAGAAAATCAGAAGTAAGTAAGCCTAATCCTATTAACATGCAACTTAGTTTGATTAGGTTGTTAGTTTTGATAAATTTAACAAAATGTTAGTGAAAATGTCATTATTTAGTTATGAAAATCTCATTACATGGAATGTTGTTATGATGGAATTCTGCAATTTAGTTTGATTAGCAAAACGTTAGTTTGAAAATGTCATTATTTCATTATGATGGAATGTTATGAAAATCTTGTTACATGGAATGTTGTTATGATGGAATTTTTCAATTTAGTTTGATTAGGGTGATATTTTGTTATCAAAATCTCATTATTTTGTTATATTAGCATGTTATAATCAAGTTAGAAAGCACTATATAGTCAATTTAGCTAGTTACTTTCAATATTTTGAATGATGGTTCCTATGTTAATGTTGGTTCATTTTGAATGATTTTTTGTATTGTTTTATTTGTTTAGTTATGTCTAAGAAGGAGGATGGTGCTAAATTGAAAAAGGAGCTTGAGGCCCAGCAGGGTGATACTCAAATAAAAAAGAAAGCAAAACCAACCATGATGTGGCACGATATCAACTGCGAAGGATTTGAAGAAAAAACAAGCAATATGAAGGTGTCAGATGGACGAAATTGGCAAGTGCACCAAACCGCAACAAGTAGTAAAGTAGTAAGTTGTATCGTTCTTCACAGAGATTTTCATTCAACACAATAATTAGAAAAACTTATTTTAAAACAGAAAAGTAAAAAAGATGATTAGAATTGCAGGGTTTAATTGCCCTTCCCAATGCGAGATTAGGTTTTGAGATTCAGATGATTAAGGTTTCCTTGAACCCCCATTCGTCTTTGAATGAAATTTATCTTTTGAGAAATAAACAATTTATTTCATGATCATTGATTTAATGTACCACGACGATATTACTCATTTTAAGTTCCTAGTTTAACTTGTGTAGGACCATTCAAAGTCGTGTACTACGCTAACAAAGAAAAATCAATACTGATACGACACCAACCTAACCTTAAAAAGAATTAAGTCATTAAAAAGGCCAATGAACTTGGAAATTTTGGGTTTCCAGTGCTTACTTTTACCCTACAAATCAATTTACAAAGTTACTCTCGTAGTTACCAAATGCAAAACCATTAAGAACGGGCAGTCGTTTAATTTAAATATCAACACAATAAAAGAAATAAACTGAATAAAAACATTATTAATAAATTCCAACAAATAAGAAGGGCTTCATCGTGGAATCCTAATCATGAGGTTTTGTTGCTCATGGAAACAAACATCAGTACAGAGCAAAAGAAAAACATACCCTAGAAAGAATTAAAGGAGGAGAAATTCCACCTTGAATCTTTGATGCTTGACCCTTGCTCTGAACCGTCAATGTTTCTGAATGAATAAAACAATGTGAAAGGGTCTCTTTTTATAGCATGAGGTTACTTAGGGGTTAAGAGAAGAAAATTGGGCTTTATCCGCTGATCCAGCTTGGAAAACAAGCAAAAAGTAGGTTTTGACCTGATACTGGGCGTATGGTGTGATGGTCGGATTAGGAAAATGTACCAAATCGTTTACCAAGTAATAAAGTGTAAGTATAATATTGTATCCATAGGGATTATCGTTTCGTCCCAACAATTTGCCTTTCTTATTTGGTTTAACAAACTATCTAAGTGATTAGCCTGTTGGGACGTTCTAATATAATTGGTTCGTTAAGTTGCACATGTTGATTGGACAATGATCCTTATGTGTGGGGCCTTACTCTCTCAGTTGATTTTGGTCTATCCCTCCATTGTTGAGTTGCACCTATTGGTCACACAATGATTCTTACGTGTCGGATCTTACTCCCTCAAATGTAATTAAAACATACACTTAAATTAGCATTCCTAAATTTTCAAAGGCAATGAAGGTTAGTGTTCCTAGAGGGTTTTCTCATCTATGAATCTTAGGAATTTCATATCACACTCTCCCTTTTGGTAGTTTTACAAACGGGCAGCCCTATCAGCGTCTACCTTACCAAGGATTGAGAAGAATGGTTCTACCAGGCTTGGTTTAAATCATTTAGTACTTGTTTCCTTAATTAATAACTAGTTACATCTTAGGTTCAACAAATTTTACTCAATATTAGTAAAGTCACCTCCTGAATACTTACTACTAGGGTCAACTCGCTTTCGGTATCTTTTGTCTAATTACTAACTAATTACTTCCTAAATAGACATCTATAAATCTCAAGATATAAACATCAATATTAGGCCCTGACACAACATAAGTGCCTAGGGTTGCACTACAATATAAGTAAAACTAACCTAATAAAACTAAACAACGAACAGAAAATAACTAAATAAACGACATAAAATTAAATAATTATCCAAAAAAATAAATAGAGGTTCATCTTGGAACCATAGCCTAAAAAGATTTAGTTATTCATGGTAGCTAAACGACTTATTACAAAAGAAATAAAACTTACCCTAAAAACTTAGAGAGGAGATAGAAACTCCCCCTGAAAGTGTAACAACCTGTTTTTTGCTAGAATTATTTTAATTATTTATCATGTGTTTATGTGTGATTAATCGTCTCTGGGTGTATTTGATTTTGGATTAGTGGATTTTTTTGCCTAGAAATGTATTTTAGTCATTTCCAGACTCAGGGGTATTTTGGTCATTTGGTGAGTAAGGGTAAATTAGTCATTTTTTATTTAGGAGGTTATTTTGGCATTTTAGTGAGAACAATTATATTTAATAAGTTACTAGTGTGTTGGGTAATTATTTAGAGATGGTAATTATTAGGTGTTTTAACGGTTTAAGTGAGTAGTAGCTTTTGAGAATTAGTTAATAAGGATGTTAGGCCAATTATGACAAATAGAAAACCTAGCCTAATTGGATGATGATATATAAACATAACTCTTAAGAGAAAACTAGGTTTTCCATTCATTCATTCACTTCACAAAATATTTTGAGAAAGGTAAAGAGAGAAAGAGGAGAAGAATAGAGAAAAGGGTTAGAGAGAGGAAAAACTTGAAGAGGAGAAGGAGGTTATAGACTTGAGGTTAACGGAGCTAAATTGAAGTTATAGCTAGGATCTTTGAAGCTAGAGGTAAGGTGGATAGATCCTTTCTCACAATTAAGATATAATCTCTTCTTTTGCTTATGTGAATAAGTGCTTATTTGTTAATTGTGTCTTTTGTGAATTTTAATGTCAATTTTGGTTCTCCTTATTTGATGATGTGTTCGGGTATGTTAAATTAAAGGTAAGTTTGTTATTGTTGTTGTTTTTCCATGGTTGAAGTATGATAATATGAACCTTTTATGATTTTTTTCTTAAATTGGTGAAAATGAAGTTGTTGTTGTTGATTGTTGATGAACTTATGAAATTATGCTTTATATGATGTTGTATTGTGTTCTTGATGATAATTCATGTCTTGGATATTGCTATATGTGTTGTTATGACTAAGTTGTTGTTTTATTAATGATTTTTGATGAAAATGGGTCGTGAATGGTGAATTGTGATTCTTGATGAATTGAGGTGAATTGATGATGTGGTTGTGTTGAGTTTAGTTGATTGAACTTATGTTTTAAATCATAACTTTTGAGTATGAAGTTGTTTGGGAGAAAACTTGGGTTTTGATTGAAAATTCGTTTTAAGCGTTTTTGGAAAATAAGTGATAATGAGAGGTTTTGAGTAAGTTGCTTTGGAATGGGAGGAAACTTGATTTTTATGATAGAATATGATAGGTCTAAGTGAATGGAACGCGTAGGCAAAAACAGAATCGAAATTGGATTAACGGTTGGAATTTTATGCGTGAAACGAGGAAACGAGAAAAATCGAAAAATCATGTGCTGTCAGGGACACACGACCATGCACTCTACAGGCACGGACCGTGCGTGTGGCTCGACATTGAGCTGCACGACCATGCACCCTGTACAAGTGTTTGGAACCCCGCTTTTTCACATTTACGCGACCTTTTAAGTATCTCTATGAGCTATGAGTTCCAAACACCTAAACCTATCTAATTGATGTATAATTGGACTTTCATGAATGGTTTTTCATGGCTTAAACTTGAGGAAAAATATTGGTTTAAAAGCATGTTCAAAATGAGAGGAACTTGTGAAATTTTGGAAAATGAAGTAACTTTGTGAAACGAAAATATCGTTAATGTTTTCCCTAGATGATAGGTTATATCTAGGGATGTCTTGAGTTCATGATTGATACTTGAAACTTTGTTTTGGGTGAAATAATTGAAAATCGACAATTTTACCGAAATAGACAAACTTTACCGAAATCGAGTTTTATGATTCCAAAACTTGTAAATGTGGAATATAATTCATGTTTATATGATATAATGATGATGAATCAATGATAATTGGGTGTTAAAGTGATGAATGTCTTGACGTTGTTGCTTATGCATTTTTGTGTAAAATGTGAATTTGAAACGATATTGTTCCCTTAAGGTGTTAGTTGTTGATGATGATGAATTCTTACATGCAAATGACGTTGAAATTGATGATTACTGCATGTTTGAAAAATAATGATGTTTAATGACGATGATTTCTTTAGTGAACGTATGCATTATTAAGTCATATGTTCATGCATTCATAAGTAGGATATTTATATTCAGTGAAGATGACTAGGATGTTTACATCCAACGACGATATCTAGAATATTGTGCATTCAACGACGATGATTGTGATACATTTGTATCTTGAGGTGACGACCTTGACGATGACCGGTACCACATGCATATAAAGTTGTGCCTAGGTGCATTACATGTTGAGGCAAAATCCCTAATTAATTTTAAAGATAATAAACCTTTATGATTAAGGAATTAATGGACTTTGATTAGTTTTCGGGTATTTAACTTGTGCTCTTGAGTGTTTTACTAAGACAGAAACAAGGTTTAAATCATACCAAGATACAAGAAATCTAAGGACATTTAAATTCAAGAATTAACTCTGAGGTCAGAAAGTTAGTTTAGAATGTTGCTCAAAAAGTTGATCAGAATGTTCAAGCAGAGTTCAGAAGGTTGTGCTTATACAAGCCCAAGAACTCAAGAACATTGTTAAGAGTATGCAAGGCACACATGACATGAATATATGTCCAGAAAAGTACATTTGCATGGATCAATCATGCAATAAAGGAATTTACAAGGATAATGTCTAAAAGGATACTCAATGTTCATTTAAGACTATGAACATTGAAGTACTAGGAATATTTCAAGAGAATACGATTTTAGATGTTAAAATAACTGCTCTTCATTGTTGTTTCACTATTAGGATTTGATTACATTAAATGGTAGTCTTAGAAATCATCCTAAAAGGAACAAAAGTAACATTCTAATGATTAGAATGTTCAGCTCTATACATGATTTATGAACAGTACAATAGGTGAAAAGAAGAAAGCAAAAGCAAAAGGAAATCATGTCTTGCTCAATCAGAGATAGACACACATGGGAGTTGGACCACACAATCCCTTAAAGCTTGGGCATGAAGATGCAAAATTCACTTTATCAGTCGTGCACATTTTCCAAGGAAAATCTTGGAATGCATTATCCGAGCAACATTTTGATGTATGTGGAAAAGCCACTGCCTATGAATATTGCCCAGAAAATCATATGAAGCGCATATGATGAGCCCATAAATTCATGTGTTCATTCATACATGATGAACTCAGATGAAGATCATGATGAACCCATATGAAGATCATCAAGAACGCAACACTATTCTGGGTTTCTCTCAAGAACACAACAACATCCTGAAGTTCAAAATGTTCACCCAGAATTTCAAGTAAAAGCTTGTGGGGCCCAGGACACATGGCATAACACCGTTGGACATCCTACATCGGCTATATGAGCCCAAAAACTCTATAAATAAAGATCAAAGGCTCAACATTACTTGCACCATTGCAAAGCATACAAGAAAACATTTGAAACGTGTTTGAAGCTCTTGCATTTGAATTGATCATCAGTGAGATTTTTATATCTTCTTGTAGTGTAAATCAATTCTTTCTGTTATCTCCTTAAAGATAACTTTTCCTTCCATTCTCCTCTTGTTTGTTTTCAAACATCCAAACTCCATACAAATTGTAAACTAAATCTCATCTAGCTTTAGGGGTACTAAAGTGTTAGTTTGAGCAAAGATTGTAAAAGTCTAAGTGGATAACTTAGCAAGAAGGTGCAAGCCTGCTGAGGCTTAAAGAATACAGTTGGTGTAATAGTTCAGGTGAACAAAGATGGTAAGGTGCAGGATTTTAGAGGTTATCTCAAGCATCATAGTGTAAACTCTCACAAGATTGTGAGGAATGGACTAGCCCACATTGGGTGAACCACTATAAATCTCGGTGTTCTTTATCTCTTCTTTATACTCTTTATTAAGCAGTTTTTGCGTATGAACTTCAGAACGTTCTGAAGTCAGAATACTAACTTAACCATTCCAAGTAAACAACTTGAGAATCACTTTTAAGTTACAGGATAATTTTTAAAGGGACGCAATTCAAACCCCCTTCTTTGTAACTATTCTATTTACTTCATTACATACGTTTGATAATTGGTTAAATGTCTCATATTTTATTATGTGCTTGCTGAAACTTGGTGACTTATGTGCATTGGTGAACTTGGTAAAATTTCGTGAATAAATGATGATGTGAACGTGTACTTGTGGATTACTATACTTGTATGCTTGACGAATATTAATGATGTTGAGTTTTTATGAACGATTTAATTAAGTATTAGATAATCATTTGAAATTAATTATGTTGTTTACTTTCATTTGATTATCTTATAATTGTGGAATGTTGACTAATCCTCAATGGTCGTTTGGTTGACCGCATACCTTATTTGTATGGATGGGTAGACAGCATGCATGAGTAGTAGTTGTAGCTTGGTGAGTATGCTGGAGGCTAGCTTTGGAGCTACCTCGTCTTTTTCTTTTGGAGTCTTAGAGTCAGGCTCTGATTAGGGGTTACATTTTATGACTTGATGAGATTTTATCACTCAGTATGTTGAGATGAGGTTTTATATTTTGTGTTGTATTGAGATTTATATGACATGGCTACGTGGAGACTTTTATTAGTTGTTGATGAGATGTGATGATATTATATTCCGCTGCGATGTTTTGAAAATTGATTTATGCATGTTTGGACTTATAGAAGAAGTTGCATCTAAATCCTTTGCATGTTTGTAATTATTTGCGTGGTTTATCACTTTAAGGGTTTATGGTGTTACATAAAGCTCCAAGAATTTGCCTTCCTGTAACGCCCACACTAAACGTATCTAGAAAGTTTAGCATGTGCATTATCTTTAGTACTTGATACATTAAAATTTACAACATAAATACTTCAAACGAATATTTTATACAACAATACGCATTCATACAATCAACAATACAATACTACCCTACCCAAACATAAGCATACTCAAACTCTCTTGGGCCATTCTTGTCCTATATGTTAAGATTGTCCATGATTTTCATTTCAAGAATCATTTGATGGAATGTGCATTGACTAGATGATGTTTAAAGGTTTTAACGTTGGAAAAATTGCGAGAAAAGCCTCGGACGACAGTACAGGCCCCAAGACAAGCTAACAAGCCAATGAAAAATGGGAGATGGCAGAGCCAACTCACATATGGCGTGTGGCTTCTGAGGAAACTCGCGATAAGCGAGTTTTTGGCTAATGGCGAGTTTCTGCAGGTCTGCAGTGCAGAAATTGGGTTTTTACCCCAAATTCGTCCCATTTTGATCCTGCAATGTACATTACATGTCCAACAACTTGTATAAATAATAAAACACATCTTGCATGGCAATTTTAACACAACACAACAAGCATTAACATTTGGGTACTAAAATCACATAATTCTACACATAATACAATTCATGATTTTCTCACTAGAATTGCACAAACCCAAGGTAGGAAATCTATCTATAGAACTCACATGATTGAGATCTGCAATGACAAGCTCCAAGTTTCAATTTCACTTTACACCATTCAAAATCTAGCCTCTTGAGTCTCTTGATCAACATTGCTCCTAGATTCTCCAAGTGCAACACTAGTTTCAATCATCAATTGATTCTTGCTCATGAGTTAACCATGCATAATGTTTGATCATCAAGAACAAAGCTTAGAAGAATTTGGGTGGGTTAGAGAGGAAGAGGAGGGCGATGCTTGAGAGAGAGGGAGGAGAGAATTCTTGAGCTCTAACCTAGAGAGAGAAAGAGCAAGTCCAAATGAAATATGTGTGGTTTCCAACACTTATATACTTATGGTGTGAAAGTACCATTATGCCTTTCGTCTCGATCGTTCTTTCTTTGACACTGATAATTCAACCCATGTCTAACTGACAATGCATAATAGATCTTTCGTCCTACCATAACCTTTCTGGACACTCTCCCTCTGATACATCGACTGGTGAATTCCCAAACTTGACGAGCATGATGTTACACTTCCTCTTGAAGCACTCAAGTTCTGAACGAGAAATTGTGAATGAGGAATGAAGTATTTATAGGGAAAATTTCCACCTGAACTTGGGCTAAAACCGCGGACTTAAATAATATATTAATGTATTGCCCTTACTAATGTACTGGAAAAGCCGATTTCAACAAACAACAAGATTTTTTTGCATGTAAACGAGCTTCTGAGCAGAGCACAAGACTATCACGCATTCACGCGAATTCGAGTAAATTTAATCGATTAAGGGGATAAAATAACGGTTTTTACACACGAGAGCATGATAGGGTTGTGTGCAATTTTGGGGGGGGGGGGGGGGGGGGGGGGGGGGGGGATTCTATAGTTGGGAAACAATTTTTAAACACCTTGAGTAGTGAAATCATTAAGTCTCTTTGGTAAAAAAAAGATCTAGAAAAATGGTAGAAATTGTTGCCTTGTTGAAGGCTTATTTCTATTAATAACATTTGTATTTCTTTGTAAAAAAACTCATTAATGCTAGATTGGAGATATATTTTCTCCCCAATATGTAGGTCTTTGATCAAACTAAATACACAAATTCTTGATGTATTGTTCCTCTACTCTAATATTTTATCTTGTCATTTGATTCAATTATGAATATGTTCTGCATTGTTGTTATATACATTCTCCGGTCACTATTATAAGTAAAGTTTTGCTTTATAAATTCATTCATTAAAAAGTTTTGCTTACAATAGTAACCGGATGGTATATGTTGTTGTCATAGTTGCTTACGACTGTTTTCATTATTGATGGTCATTAAAATTTGCTCTACCCATGAATTTATTGGTGTGATTTGAATCTGAATTCATAATATAGAAAAAATTAGTTATAGGACTTAGAAAATGGACCGAATTATTTTTCAAATTTTATTGAATGGACGAATATTGAAATACGCACTTTCATCAATACATTGCTTTTTTTCCTTCAAAAAAAAAATCAATACATTGCTTTTTTAAACACACATAACCGTTGCAACTAACTGAAAATAGAAAACAAACTCTTAGTAACAAACAAACTAACAAGCTGAATTGATATCACAATACAACAATTATAAATAAACGATGATTCTTTAACAAACAAGATTATTTGCTGCTGTAAATTTTCTTCCCATATGAAATTTCCACACGCCAAAGGTCCTGCAAATGAATGTCCCGATACAAAATATAAAGGTTTAATAATTAAATAATATAAAGTTTTGGAAAATCCTGTGAGTGTACAATTAATTTGCACATATATTTAATGACGTGTTACGACATAAATTGATGAATACAACAATTTGCGAGTTTTCATATTTGTTAATTGACGTGAAAACACATCATCTGATGCATGTGTAAAATAATTATACATCGATAGAATACACTAATTCAATTCTTCCTTAAATTAGTTGAAAATTTTTGATTCAATTTCAAACTAAAACTCATTATAATTGAATCCTTGAACTTGTAAAAAAAATAAATTGACAATAAAAAAAATAGTTGACTATTTGTATTTTTATTATGTTTTTTTATAAGGTTTAGCTTATAACAAACAAAATAAAAAAATACGCCCTTTTTATTTACTTTTAATTGATTTAAAATTTAAAATTTTGTTTTTCTTAATATCTTTTATGATTTTAAAGTTTATTCAAAATCAAATTTTTAGAGGCAAATTTGTAATTGTTATTTTGTTAGGAGGAATGAGATTTGTTAGTAACACACAAATCAAAACTTTTTTTTAAAGAACACAAATCAAAATGGAAACTTTTTGTTTTTGATAGAACATAAATTGAAGCTTAGATGTCGCTACTTCTTTGGCGACTCATTTGAAAAACATTATAATCATTAATCTTTTTAAGTTCAAACATTTTTTAAAATTTGAAACTTCTAAAATATAGGCCAATCCGATGTTGAGATAAGTCGTGTCTTAAAGAAAGCAGGATAAATCTTGTTCATAAGTTAGTTTTAATTGGATCTTTAAGTCCAACCATTGCATCACATGATATGGTGAGACTTATTGATCCAATTATAAAACATACACTTGAACATGATGCAAAACAATTAAATTGTATAGATTAGACAAGTCTTAAAATATGTATAGGAGAGAAAAATCAAATACAATCATAGTGTCTTGATATACCTTTTGGCCATATCAAGTGTTGCTATAAGCCTGATTTTGAGCACTTAGTGTTTGACTTCTTTGAGAACCATTGTTTGCATTAGGAGGAGGACCCGAATATCCCATACTTTGCACTTGGGTTGATAGAGGAGAATTTGTATTTCTTGAATTATTTGAAGCAGGAGGAGGATCCGAATAACCCATATCATTATTTCTAACTTGACTCATTTTTTTGTATGTTAATGCAAATATTAGGTTCAAACAAAATGTGCTAGATAAAAATAATTATGTATTTTTTCTATCTCTTGAATTGGGTATATATGATTCAGTCTGATATTTATAGACATTGTGATCTTGGCTGCAATATACAAGAAATGTACGATGCATTTCATGGTAAGTTTAAGCCATATTCATTTATTAGTGGTAAATTGCAATTGGTTTGTTCACATGCACGGATGCATGTGATGTCAATTGGAGGTCAGCTGACCCCACTTCAATTTTATTTTTATAACCAAAAATATGATATTTTCATTTGTTGATCCTATTTAAATTTTTGTCTTGACCCCACACATGACCACTTAATAGTTAATATTTAAAACACAAATGAACAACATGCATTTTATAGGAAACGATGAATGAAGTTTCAATAAAAACCGGGGTATGTGTTTTAGTTTTTAAAATAAAAAGAAAATGCTTCAATAAAAAAAATTAAAGTGGCAAATAGAAGATGAGAAGTTTAGCGTTAATATATGAGTTGGAGTAACAACTTGTTTCATTCAATAGCGTGTAACAACTTGTTATCAAATATGAATTGGGGTTAACAATTTCGAAGTTAGTTTATGAATTTATTTTGGCAGTGAGAAATTTGACCATGTCGCTACCGTGCTGATATAAAGGCGTGTGAGAAGCTCAGATTGTAAAATTCATGTTATGTTCTCAGAAGAAGAACTTATTTGCAATATATTAATAAACAACATATTTCAAATATATGACGGTTTCTGTACTTCATTTCTGAAAAAGATATTTCATAAGAAATATAACAGAGATTATGCAGAAATTCATGATTGCTTTTGCTTTGAATCAGCTGTATAGCTATGGATTTAACGTGGGGTTAATATATGTTGAACCCTCGTAATATTAATGATATCCGGTTTAACTCCTGTAAGAAAAAATGTTTAGATTTCAACCTTGTAATTTGAAAAAAAATTGGTTTTGGACTTTGGGATAATTTCGGTTTACCCCCTGACATATCATCGATTTTCTACAATCAAAAGTCATGAAGGTCTAAAACCAAAGAATCTTCAAATTACGTATCGCATTTCGACAAATATGTACTATTTGTTTTTTTTGGTTACACAAATATGTACTATTTATATAAGGCTTATTTATCTTTTAGTTATTTTAAATATGGCTCATTTGGAGTTTGGTCCATGTACTTACTAATTTATTTCAAACAATAATGGCAAATGTTAATCACTTAAAATTTGGTCTCTGAGTTCCGTTAATTATTGTCATGTCACTAATCAAGTGACGTGGCAGTGCTGATTGGTTGATTCACTTGTTGACTCATCAAAAATTCAAATGAACAGACCAAATACCCTTGAGGCTTTCAGACAAATGTGAAATTACTAATTTACCCTCAAATTCATCTTCTTCCTCACCAAACTCATCTTGTTCAAGTTCACCCTCTTCTAAAAACTACCTAAAATAAATATAACCTTTGTTAATCAACGTTCTTGTCTTGGATTAAAATGGATTATTTCCACCCTCTACCAATGGGAGAGTTAGGATTATCATCTTCCCCCAAAACCCTAACATAAAAAGAACAACTTCGATGGAAATTTCAAAATCTAAGCCATTTTATGATGGAAAGGGATTTTTTATTGGGTAGTGAAGATACAGTCGACGATGTTGGTGCGTGGTACAACGCCACCGATGTAGGGGAGTTCCGTGTAGTTGAAAGATTCGATGAGGGAGTTGAAGTGGGAGGCGGTTTGTAGAGGGAAGTTACGAAGGAGGATCACGCCAGAGTGGTGGAGGAGGGATTCAAGATATAGTTTGTGGGTTTTGATTGTGTGTGTTTCATTTAGAGGGAGTCTATATGGAGTTACTACTGTTGAAAATGGGGTTCCGTTTGGGAGAAGCTTCTGTTCGGGAGGCTGCTGAGTGATTTTTGAAAAGGGTGGTAATGGTAATGGTGGAAAGAGAAAATGGGTGTGGTGATTTTGGTTTTCGAGCTTAAGCGGTGACTTAAAAGGGAAGGGTTGAAGATTTTGAGACGAGCTTCCATGGTGGAAGATGGTGATGAGAAGAAAGGGAGAGTGAGAAGGAATATGAAGTTGGTGGTGATGGAAGACATGGATGCAATTGGTGGTGGTGGGAGAGAAATAAGAAGAAGGAAAGGGCATAATAGTCATTTTACGTTTAGTTGAGGCCCTCAGGGGTACTTTGGTTCGTTCACATTATCTTTTAAAGAGTCAGCAAGTGAATCAACCAATCAGCACTGACATGTCACCTAATCAGTGACATGTCAGTAGTTAACTAAGCTCGGGGACCAAATTTTAAGTAATTAAAATTTGACGTAATTGTTTGAAATAATTAGTAAGTACAGTGATGAAACTCCAAATAAGCCATATTTGCAAGGACTAAAAGTATAAATAATCTTTTATATAACTTCAAAATATTAATAGTCAAAGTTATGTTTTGGCAATCACTTGGGTTGCCCTGGTGGTTTTAGCTTCGGACCTTGGATTGTGCTCCTCTCAAGGTGTCGTGTTCAATTTTGCACAGTGACAATTTCATTGAGTTAGTTTGAATTATTAAAAACAGACAATGTGTTTTGACATGTGTGAAGTGGTTGACTGCAACATGTATTATGAAACAGATCAATCAAATACTACGGTTAAGTTTATTCATTACTCATTATATTAAAAGTCTTACATTGGTTCGGATAAACAAACAAACAATCTCTGACTTTAAATGATATCCTCACAAGTTGACGATAGGATTGTACATCTCCGATTAGTAGATTTTTAGATCACATACCGAGTATAAAAAAACGAAAAAAAACATTGGATCAGATAATTTTAAGACAATCCAAAGTGCACCAACGATCTCTAATTTAAATTTAAATATGAAATTTTAGATATCCAATTCATGTGTATTAGCTATTTCTAATTTTTTTGGGATTGGTATGAGATTGTGAAATGCTTGGTTCTTTGATTTTGTATTAAGAGTATATACATCTTCGTTTGTTCATTCACTAAAGTTCTATCGAAGGTTTGCTTTAGATGTTGATTTGGTACTAAAAAATGTTAGGCAACGTATAATAAGATTATATACTCATGTCTTATGATTTTGGTGATCTTAGGATTAATTCTTTGATAAAGTGGAGGTTATAGGTGAGGAAAGTGGGGAAGTAAAGGAGAGAGTAAGAAGGGAAGAAGAGACTTTTGAAGAAATTTTGATTTTCTTCTTTGCCTATGCCTTTTTTTTATATAGATTTTGGGGAAAATAGTGTATTGCCTATACTAATGCAGTGGAAAAGCACATTTCAACAAAAGACCAGATTTTTTTCCGCATGTAGACAAGCTCCTGAGCCAAGCACAAGACTATTATGCGTACACGTGAATTTGGGCAAATTCAATCGTTTAAGGGGTCAAAATAACAGTTTTTACACACGAGGGCATGCTAGGGTTGTGTGCAACTTAGGTGCATCTTGAGAGATCAAAAGAGGAGATCATTAGGAAATCAAAAGTTAA
This sequence comes from Medicago arabica, assembly GCA_946800305.1. Taxonomy (NCBI): domain Eukaryota; kingdom Viridiplantae; phylum Streptophyta; class Magnoliopsida; order Fabales; family Fabaceae; genus Medicago; species Medicago arabica. Next base: position 21,056,220 of record OX326971.1, on the reverse strand, counting down.
CAATTGATACTTTTTGGGGAGAGATTCTATAGTTGCAAAACAATGAGTAAACACTTGAGTAATGAAATCATTAAGTCTCTTTTGTACAAAAGAAAGATCCAAAAAAATGATAGAAATTAGGGTTGCCTTGTTGAAGGCTTATTTCTACTAATAACATTTGTATTTCTTTATAAAGAACTCATTGATACTGGATTGGGGAGATATTTTCTCTCCAATATGTAGATTATTTTTTGATCAAACTAGATAAACTACTCTCTACTTCCTACTCTTTTATTTTCTTATTTGGTTCAATTGTGAATATGTTTTACGTTGCTATTATATATGATGTTGTCGTTGTTGCTTAAGACTATTTTGATCATTGATTGTCATTAAAAATTTCTCTACACATATAACTTCATTGATGTGATTTGACTCCGAATTCACAACAAAGAGTAAATTTGTTTTAGGACTTATAAAATGGACCGAATGATTTCTCAAATTTTATTGAATGGACAAATATTGAAATACACACACTTTGATCAATACATTGAGTCTTATTTAAACACACATAACAGTTGCAACTAACTGAAGATAGAAAACTAACTCTTAGTAACAAACTAACTATAACAAGCTAAATTAATATCACAATACAACAATTATAAACAAACGGTAAGTCTTTGACAAACAAGAGAATTTGCTGCTGTAAATTTTCTTCCCATGTGAAATTTCCACACGCCAAAGGTCCTGCAATTTTTTTAAATGATGAATGTCCCGATTCAAAATATAAAGGTTTAATAGTTAAATAATAGTATTGTACCAAAAAAAGAAGTTAAATAATAGTAAAATATTCCTTAAAAAGCTTAATATAAACTATGTCGGTGTACCATTAGTTTGCACATGAAGTCAAGTGTTTTCATATTCATTCATTAACGTGACAACTTATCACGAGATGCATGTGTAAAATAATTGTACATCGATTAAATATAATAATTAAAATCTTCCTTAAATTAGTTGAGAATTTTTTCATTAAATTTTCAAACTAAAATTCATTAGGATTGAATCCTTGAACTTGCAAAAAAATGTATGAATTTTTTTTTTACAATAAAAAAAATGTAAAGTTGAGTATTTGTGTTTTTATAAGCTTTAGCTTAAACAATATTAAAAAATAAATAAGCTTTAACTAAAAAAAATTACGCCCTTTGTATTTACTTTTAATTGATTTAAAAAATTTGTTTTTCTTAATTTCTTAATTATATCTTTATGATTTTAAGTTTATTCAAAAACAATTATTTAGAGACAGTTTTGCAATAGTTAATTCGTTTGTAAGAATGAGATTCATTAGCAACGCACAAATCAAAACTTTTATTGAAATAATACAAATCAAAATAGAAATGTTTTTTTTGAACAAACACAAATCAAAATTTAGATGTTGCTATTTCTTTGACGACTCATTTCAAAATCATTATAATCATTGATTTTTTTAAGTTCAAACTTTAAAAAAAAAAAAAAACAAATCTACAAAAACAGGTCAATCCTATGTTGAGATAAGTTGTCTCTTCAAAAAAAAAGCAAGATAAGTCTTGCATAATTCAAAAATTAGTTTTAATTATTGGATCTTTAAATCCTACCATTAAATCACATGATATGATGAGACTTAGTGATCTAATGATAAAACACTCACTTAAACATGATGTAAAACTATTTTAATCGTGCACATTAGACAAGTCTCAAAATATATAAAATATACATAGGAGAGAGAAAAATAAAATGCAATCATAGTCTCTAAATATACCTGTTGGCCATATCAAGTGTTGTTATAAGACTGATTTTGAGCACTTAATGTCTGACTTCTTTGAGAACCATTGTTTGCATTAGGAGGAGGATCCGAATAGCTCATACTTTGCATTTGGGTTGAGATAGGAGAATTTGTATTTCTCGAATTATTTGAAGCAGGAGGAGGATCCGAATAGCCCATATCATTATTTCTAACTTGACTCATTTTTTTTTTATGTTAATGCAAATATTGGGTTCAAGCAAAATGTGCTAGATAAAAATAATAATGTATTTTTCCTATGTCTTGGATTGGGTATATATGATTTAGTCTGGTATTTATAGACATTGTGATCCTGGCTGCAATATAGAAGAAAAGTACCCTGTATTTCATGGTAAGTTTAAGCCATATTCATTATTAGGGTTAAATTGCAATTGGTTTGTCCATGTAACAGAGTGTAGTTGATGCCTAGATGGTTGAATGGAATGAGCTGAGTCAAAATTATTTAAATTATTAGTGTTAAATTACAATGTTACCCTTGATTAAGAAAATAAATTGGAGAAGGCAAGGTTGTTATTTTTATTTTATTTTTGGAAGAAAGGCAAGGTTGTTATCAATAACGACGATGTTACTATCACCATTTTTTAATTGTCTCTGGTGAAATTTGAACTCTATTACAAAGTTAAATTCTTACTACGGATACCTCTCAAATTGTAGTGCAATCTTTCATCTGATCTACCAAGTTTCGTAGTACAATTAATTTTTTGGCAAATACTTAGGAAATTATCTGTTTTGTTCACAAGGAATTTCTCTGCCTTGTTTTAATTTTGTTTATCGATTACAAGTTAGCCATTTTGAAATGTTCAAATATTAATCGATAAAAAAAGAAGGAAAATTTGGAGAGATTTTGCTCATAGAAGTAAGAAGGAAAAACAATTGGAAAAGAATATCCAATTTCGATCAAATATCCATGGACTTTCACTCTTTATTGTTGAGAAATGCTGGTGATCGATTAGTTCCTAAAAAAAAAAAAAAACTTAGTTGGGATTGAATATTGGACGTCCTATAAGATAATTTTTAAGTTAGATAGGATACCTTAAAAAAAATCATATAGATAGATATTTCCGGTATTTTCCTCAGGGATCTTTATATAATGCAAGAAAAAGTATGGAATGGAAATAGATTATTTCATATGTAATTCATACACGAACAAGTAATATGTATATATATTTTTGGTATAATAGAGGGCAAGTGGCTCAGAAGAAAATTAACAAGTTAAATGGACATTCTTACGCATGCAAGGTCCAGTAATATCACCCAAGTTTTAACCCGAGTATCATAGTAGCATCAAAGTTTAGCTAGTATAATTAAAATAACAAAAAAGTCAACCAAAAGTTGCTCAAAAATCCCTTATTCTCTTTGTATACTTTATTCGTCTTATATTAGATGACCTAGTTGACAATGTGCATCATTGACCTGATATACTTTAACCATGTTTTTCCATTAATATATAAAGATAAATAATACTCTTTCCGTTTCAAAATACATGTTCAATTTTTGCAATATGCACTATTCACTTGACTTACTTTGACCATACTTTTTAACTAATTTATAAATATAAATATTAGCATGTAAGATGTCGTTTGATTTGTCTCGACAAATATTTCAAAATATTAAATTTTCATAATTTTTAATAATAGATAATTAAGGATATTAAAGATAAAAAATATGCATTAGTATGTGTCACAGAGTCAACAATGTAACTTAATATGGAATATATGGAGAATAATATAGATAGACATGGCCCATCATCTACGGAGAAAAAAAAATTATGCCATATCTTCCCATAATATAGATAGCTTTTCAAAGAAGAGTTGGGGTTAACAATTTCGAAGTTCCCCTCAAAACAATTTCGAAGTTAGTTTATGAATTGATTTTGGCGGTGAGAAATTTGACCATGTCGCTACCGTACGTGCTGATATCAAAAGTTCATGTTATGTTCTAAGAAGAAGAACTTATTTGCAATATATTAATAAACAACATATTTCAAATACATGACGGTTTCTGTTCTTCATTTCTGAAAAAAATATTTCATAAGAAATATAACAGAGATTATGCAGAAATTCACGATTGCTTGTATAGCTATGGTTTTAATGTTTTATACTCGCTCGGTCGCTCCGTTTACGTATCGCTTTTTGACAAATATGTACTAATTTTTTTTTGTTACACAAATATGTACTATTTATATAAGGCTTATTTAACTTTTAGTTATTTTAAAGAGTTTATTTAGAGTTTGGTCCATGTACTTACTAATTATTTCGAACAGTCATGGCAAATGTTAATCACTTAAAATTTGGTTTTTGAGCCCCATTAATTATTGTCATGTGACAGTGCTGATTGGTTGATTCACTTGCTGACTTATAAAAAATTCATGTGAGTGAACCAAATATCCCTGAGGCTTTCAGACAAACGTGAAATTATTAATTTACCCTCAAATTCATCTTCTTCCTCACCAAACTCATCTTCTCCAAGTTCACCCTCTTCTAAAAACTATCCAAAATAAATATAACCATTGTTAATCAATGTTCTTGTCTTGGGTTAAAATGGTTGCTTTCCGTTTGGGAGAAGCTTCTCTTCGGGAGGCTGCTAGGTGGTTTTTGGAGAGGGTGGTAATGGTAATGGTGGAAAGAGAAAAGGGGTGTGGTGATTTTGGTTTTTGAGGTTAAGCGGTGACTAAAAAGGGAAGGGTTGAAGATTTTGAGACGAGCTTCCATGGTGGAAGATGGTGATAAGAAGAAGGGGAGAGGTAGAAGGAAAATGAAGTTGGATGTAATGGAAGAGATGAATGCAATTGGTGTTGGTGGAAGAGAAATAAGAAGAAGGCAGGGGTATAATAGTCATTTCACGTTTCGTTGAGGCATCATGGATACTTTGGTTTGTTCACGTTATCTTTTAAAGAGTCAGCATGTGAATCAACCAATCGGCACTGACATGTCATCTAATCAGTGACATGTCATTAATTAACTGAGTTCGGGGACTAAATTTTAAGTGATTAAAGTTTGACGTAGTTGTTTGAAATAATTAGTTAGTAAAATGACGAAACTCCAAATGAGCCATATTTAGAAGTACTAATTTTTTGGGATATCTAATTTTTTGGGATTGGTATGATATTGTGAAATGCTTGGTTCTTTGATTTTGTGTTAAGAGTATATACGTCTTCATTTGTTCATTCACTAAAGTTCTACTGAAGGTTTGCTTTAGATGTTGATTTGGAACTATAAAATGTTAGGCAACATATAATAAGATTATATTCTCATGTCTTATGATTTTGGTGATCTTAGGGTTAATTCTTTGATAAAGTGGAGGTTATAGGTGAGGAAAGTGGGGCAGTAAAGGAGAGAGTAAGAAGGGAAGAAGAGATTTTTGAAGAAATTTTGATTTTCTTATTTGCCTATGCCCTTTTTTTAAAATAGATTTTGGGAAAAAGAGTGTATTGCCTTTACTAATGCTGTGGAAAAGCACATTTCAACAAAAGACCATTTTTTTTTTCCGCATGTAGACAAGCTTTTGAGCAAAGCGCAAAACTATTTTGCGTTCACGTGAACTTGGGCAAATTAATCGTTTAAGGGGTCTAAATAACAGTTTTTACACATGAGGGCATGATAGGGTTGTGTGCAACTTGGGTGCATCTTGAGAGATCAAAAAAGGAGATCATTAGGAAATCAAATGTTAATGTTGGATATTTGTATATTGGATTCATTATTGCTAAAACAAATATTCATGAATGATGTTGGATACGATGTTCCAACATCTGGGTACGGTTTAGTGTGCCCTGATTATGTGTCATGTTTTAGGCGCGCTTTATCTTTTTAAGGAATACACGCCTAGTTACTTGTTGGCTAAGACGTGTACTTTTTGTCCAGAATCAGATGTGTGATTATTTCCTAAAGTAGTGACAATATTTTAGGAAAGTTTAGTGGTGTATTTGTTGTTCCTAAAGATGTTCCGACATTTAAGGATTTTCCTTATTTGTTCCCAATTCTTGTGAAGCGGATCAGCTGATGGATCTGCGTTGTTCTGAATACCAACATGATGTTCAAGCCCGTACTGCTTCAATATATATACAAGACTGCAAAACCTAATTACGTGATTCAAGCCGTCATATTTGATATTAGACCTTTTAGGGTTTTGAGTTTGTGTTTTATTTATGAGCCTTTTCTTGTGTCACCTTGATACATGATAAAGACTGTGTTTTATTGAGTTGTAATTGTCTATACTACTCCTAAGCTTTGAAGCACGGATGTAGTTTGTGTTTGAATGTAACTTCATCATTGTTTTGTATTCAGATAATCACAAGGTGTGTTATTGAGTGGAAGTGATATTGGATATCAGATCTAGGAGTTCCTAGGTTGAAGTCAGTACGTGTAGGTCTCAGGTCTTAAGTTGTAAACTTGAAGTTTCCTGAGAACTTAGAATATGGACTACACTAGAGGATTTTTCTTCCTGGCTTGGTAGCCCTCATAGTAGGTGTGTTTGTCACCAAACTGGGTTATCAATTCACCTGTGTCATTTACTTTCTTGTCTTTTACTTTTACATATTTATGTTTGTTACTGTTTGCACGAAGTTTAAACATTAAACTCAACATTCGTCTTTTTGTGTCTGGTGTTTGAACATCTTATAAAACATCTAAAAGCTAACGTGCTAGAATTTCAATTGGCATCAGAGCAGGCACCCTGCCTATTTTAGGGTGAGCTCGAGGGAAGATACTTTATAGCATTATGGACAAGGAAGTGGGATTTGTGAACATACCACCTTTGTTGGATGGTTCGAACTATGACTATTGGAAGTCTCGCATGAGTGCTTTCCTCAAATACATAGATAACAAGACCTAGAAAGTAGTTCTGAAGGGTTGGGAACATCCTGCTGTTCTTGACAAAGATGGAAACAAGACAGCTGATCTGAAACCAGAAGAAGAGTCGTCCACTGCAGAAGATGAATTAACTCTTGGACATCATTGAATGCATTGTTCAATAGGGTAGATAAGAATATGTCCAGATTGATCAAGCAATGCACTGTGGCTAAGGATGCTTGGGAAATTCTCAAAACTGCTCATGAGGGTACATCTAAAGTGAAAAGTTCAAGACTTCAACTTCTTATTACTAAATTTGAAAATCTAAAATTGATGGAGGATGAGAACATACATGATTATTACTTGAACATTCTTGATATTGCTAATTCATTTGACTCACTTGGAGAGAAAATTTCTGATGGAAAGCTTGTTAGAAAAATTCTCATATCTTTACCTAAGAGATTTAATATGAAGGTAACTGCTATTGAAGAAGCCCAGGACATCTCAAGTTCGAAGGTTGATGAGTTGATAGGGTCACTTCAGAACTTTGAAATAATTGTCAATAACAAGACTGATAAGAAAAGCAAAGGCATTGCTTTTGTTTCAAATGTTGACGTTGAAGAGACACAAGGACATCATGAGGATGAAGAAAGCTTGTCATGGGATATTGTGCTACTTGGAAGATAGTTTAAGAGGATTTTGAAACAAGTTGACATAAGACCCAGGTGAAATGGTCAGAATATCAGGTTTAACATCGATAATGAACAAAGTAATGTGAAGAAGGTAAGAACTAATGAGAAGAGCAATCAATCCAAGGGGGTCCAATGTCATGAATGTGAAGGATATGGTCACATCAGAAAAGAATGTGCCATATTTCTCAAGAGACAAAATAAAAAGCTTGGATGTCTCTTGGTCTGATGAAGATTACTCAGAAGGAGAAGTGGAAAGTGAAGCTGCTAAACATGTCACTGCTATGACTGGTAGAGTTATGTTAGATATTGAATCATGTGATGAAGGACTAACTTATGAAGAGTTAGCTGCCACTTACAAAGATCTGTTTGCCAGAAGTATAAATATATGCCCGTTACTTAAGAAGCAGAAGAATACCATCAGTCAACTGCAGGTTGAAAGGAATGACCATCTTGCAAAAATCTATGAACTCAATGATGAGGTAACTCAACTAAACTCTCAACTTGAGGATGTGAAGAAGCAGGTTAGAATGATGATCACATGAACTGATGCAATGGAGGAAATCCTAGAAGGCCAGAATAAAGAGAAACCTAAAGGTATTGGCTTTGGTTATAAACCTCTAAACAAGAAACAACGAAACATAAATTTTGCATATGCTTTAGAAGATTATGGAATGGTGAGGAAGCAGCAACAAGTCCAAAATGTAAAATTTGTAGCTATTGCATGAACTAATGATTCCACTATGAGTAAACCAATGTTGAAACATTCTAAGGAACATCAAAGTTCTAAGAACAAGAAGATACCTCGGCCTTCGATTTGTCAGTACTGCAGGAAAAAGGATCATATAAGGCCGTTTTGTTTCAAGTTGTATGGATATCCAAAGCAATCTTAGTAAAAACCACTTGAACCAGAAGTGAGTAATTTGAAGAAGGAGTGGATACCAAAATGTGATAATGTTGGGTTAATAGCTCACACCTCTCTCAGAGAATCATTTAGGGAAGATTGATACTTTGACAGTGGATGCTCTAGACAAATGACTGGAGTTGATAAATATCTTGAAGATGTGAGACCTTATGCTAACAACTATGTTACTTTTGGTGATGGAGGTAAAAGAAAAATTCTAGGAATTGGTAACTTGATCAAAGCTTGATTACCAAGACTTGACAATGTGCTATTAGTGAAAGGGTTAACTGCCAACCTGATTAGCATAAGTCATCTATGTGATCAAGGAATTGAAGTGAATTTCATCAAGCCTGAATGTCAGATTACTGATAAGAAAGAAAAAGTGCATATAAGAGGTGTAACACCTTATTCCTATTAAGCGTTAAAACGCGCGAATATACAAACATATTCTAGAAATAGATGTTACGTCGACAACAAACTTCAAAATTCACAATTATAAATTAGACTTAATTACACTTTTGGTCCTCGCGTTTTGACCAACTCACGAAAATGGTCCTGCCTCTTTTAAATCGAACAAAACCGTCCCTAAATTATCTTTTTTTTTTGCAGTTTTAGTCCTACCTCCTATTTTCAACTCCAGAAACGCAGAAATCCATGAAATAAATAAGGAATAAAACATGTGGGTACAAGAAATCCATTTTATTCAGCACATTAACAAAACAAAAAAACTCTAATTTCTAATATATGTTTCAAATTAGAGTTTTTTTTTGTTAGTGTGTTGAATAAAGTAGATTATTTGGACCCACATGTTTTATTCCTTGTTTATTTCATGGTTGAGCATAGGGGTATGTCTAAAACTGTCTTAAAACTACAATTTCTCTGCGTTTCTGGAGTTGAAAATAGGAGGTAGGACTAAAACTACAAAAAAATGATAGTTTAGGGACAGTTTTGTTCGATTTAAAAGAGGCAGGACCATTTTCGTGAGTTGGTTAAAACGTGAGGACCAAAAGTGTAATTAAGCCTATAAATTATCATGATTCATAAACATAGCAGCGGAACATATCAAGCATATAAAAAATATCTCCAATCTCATGATAATAAATACATAATCTCATCCTCATCATCGGATATAAATCAATCATGTCATAACTCCTCGGATCAACATATGATAAACAAAATCCAACATATAAATGCTATCCTAGATCAGAACCCTAAATCTAGACGCGCGTAAAAAGAAATAGAGGACTCCTTCTCCTCAGCAACATCAAGCAAACAAGCTACTAATCCTGCACTCCATCTACCCGTCCATACAGAAAGGTAGGTGGTAAACCACTGAGGGTTAGCATTACATCAACATAATCCGCAAAGAAAATAATCAGAAATATCATGTATAATGAATATTAAACAGTATAAACATCCTCATATATACAATCACACAATATTCCAATATCATTCAAATTCATCAATTCAAGTTCACATGAACCAAGTGCATTAACCACATATCACAACTCAATTCAATTCACCAAACAAATGCATGCAATGTTCTAGACTCATCTAGATGCATGTGGTACCAAGTCTCCTCAAGGTCGTCACCTTCGATGCAACAAAAACATCGTATGTAAGGTTTCACGCCCCGCCTTACATTGGACATAAGTCCGTCACCAAACAATGAATGCATGACCATATGACTCAACTCAATGTGTATGTTCATACAATGGTCACCTCATCAATCAACATGCATATAACATTATGCAATCATCACCAAAACAATGCATATACAATTATGCGATCATCACCATCATTCAACAAGTATGCACACACCGACATACAATCAACATATATGTATTCACCATCATTTGAATATTCAAACAACACACATGTCTTTCACAAATTTGGATAACGGAGACACTTATACCATAACAAGATATATATCATTATCAACATCTATCATTCATTCACAAGTCTCCATTTAATCATATAAAATCAGTCGCAAAAGGTTTGCCAAACAATTGGTCTTTAAGCTAAGTTTTCAGAAAGTTCTACTCACAATTCACAACTTTGAAATAATTGAAGTAATGAATCAAAACCAACCAAACAAGGTTAATTGCCTAAGCCATGTATACTCTTAAGTCACAATTGTGTGCAGTAGAGGTTACATAAACATTTCATCGGCCAATCACGACGAATTCACAAAAATCACGAAGTTCGTCTCACTTTGTTACTTTTCCAAAATTCCAAGTTTTCAAAACAAAACAAGACATAAACCAATGGAACCAATTGAAATCATTTTTAGAATACATATAAACAAGGTACAAGCCTAATCCCACTTTGTTTCTCTGAAAAGGATCCAACTCGGAAAATTCATGTTCTTGAGCATTATTCAAAATCAAGTTCGATTTCACAAAATTTCAATTTAATTCGATCATGGAGAAGTTCCAGTGAGATTAAGTAGGTAAACAGTGTTTATATGAGTTGAAAGGAACATTATGGAATGCTCGGTTAGGTCCCAAGGTACACAAATCAAAAATCAAATGGGGCTGAACAGGGCACTGTTCGCTTAAGCGAAGTTTGATTCGCTTAAGCGACCAACTTCCAGAGAGTAGATGTCCTGCTCGCTTACAGCTCGCTCAAGCGAGCTAGCATCCCAAATCTGGGTAGCTCATATGAATGTTCTCTTAAGCGACTAGGAGCTCACTTGAGCGAACAATCATCTGGGCAGACCAGATGCTCTCTGGTTCTTGACCATTCTTCACTCAAAAACCCAATTTTAAACCCCCAATTCCCAAAAACGTGTTCCAGAAAGTGTTTATAGGTCATAATCATTATAAGACACCTAAAGGAAGTCAAATCATGCATCATAAACAACAATTCAGCTCATTTCATCAATTTTTCATAATCTTCTCAAAACACCAACAACAACCACAAATTTCATCCTCAATCCACAAACAGTGATTCCAGTTCAACAAATCAACTACCAACAGTTTATAAATCGTTCATAACATCAATTGAACATGAATCCATACACAATTCAACATCACAACTTCATTTCTCATCAATTTTTCACATAAACTCAAAATATTCATATTCATACATTTTGTCATGTTAATTCAGCAACAACTACACAATTATCATGTAATTCATGCTCACAAACATATCATCAACATCTAAGCACGAATTTACATAATCAAATTCAATTAATCAAATCATGAAAATGGGTAGAAATGAAAAATTGAAGAATTATGTGTGAAGACTATCCCTCTTACCTCTAGCAAAAAGAATTCCTAACCCAAGCTTCACTTTAGCTCCTAGGATCAATCTCCCTTTAGCCTCCAACCCTCTTCTCTTGTTCTCCTTTCTAACCTCTTTGCCTCTATTCTCTTGTGTTGTGTTAATGACAAAGTTTCTAACCCTATTTGCTCTAAGTCATGGGTTATATGCTCACACCCCTTAATGGGCCTAAACCACACAAACTAATTGGGCTCAATTCTAATTACACTAAACCGCTAATTCTAACTTACTAACGGTAATTAATTAGAAACATCGGATCTAATTAAATTATATCGACAACTTAGTATCTTACAAATAATAACGGCTCTAACTTGAAACGCTAAAAAAATAACTACTGTCACAAAGTTACTAAATTACCCTTCCTCATAAAAGACTAAAATACCCTTCTAATACGAAAACTCATGAAAATGCACATAGACATAAATAAACACACATAAAACAATTAAAATAAAATAATTGCAAAATCGGGCTGTTACAAGAGGTACTAGGTCTAAGGACAATTGTTACTTATGGGTACCTAAAGAAGAAGCCCACTTGTCCACTTCCCTTGTGAGTAAATAAGAAGAGGTTAAACTGTGGCACCAAAATCTTGGCCACTTAAACCTAAAAGGGGTGAAGAAAGCCATTTCAGTAGAAGCAATCAGAGGATTACCTAAACTCAAAATTGTTGAAGACAACATATATGTTGAATGTCATATTGGTAAACAAACTAGAATGTCTTATCCAAGGTTGGAGCATCAGGTAACTTCGAAGGTTCTTGAACTCCTGCACATGGATGTGATGAGACCTATGCAAGTCGAGAGCATTGGTGGAAAGAGGTATGCTTTTGTGGTTGTTGATGACTTCTCAATATTTACATGGGTAAACTTCATTAGAGAAAAATCATATACTTTTGATGTTTTCAAAGATCTCTGCACACAATTTCAAAGAGAAAAAAGATGTTGTCATAGTAAGGATCATGAGTGATCATGGGACAGAGTTTGAAAATTCTAAGTTCAATGAATTCTACTCCACTGAAGGAATCAAACATGATTTTCATCCCCTATAACACCTCAGCAAAATGGTGTTGTGGAAAGGAAGACTATAACCATACGATAATCAACCAGAGTTATGCTTCATGCAAATCATCTGACCTATCACTTTTGGGCTGAAGCTATGAATACAACGTGTCATGTCCACAATAGGGTCATTCTGAAAATTGGCACCACAACTACCCCATATGAGATATGGAAAGGAAGAAAATCTACTGTCAAATAATTTCATGTTTTTGGAAGCAAGTGCTACATTTTGGCAGATAGAGAACATATAAGGAAAATGGATCCCAAGAATGATGAGGGGGTCTTCCTTGGATACTCCACCAACAGTAGAACATATTATAGAGTATTCAACTCCAGAACCAAGGTAGTGATGGAATCCATCAATGTTGTGATAAATGATGTTTTTGAAGACAGAGTTCCTAATGTTTTGAACCAAATGTTGAAACACCCGTACAGGAAACTTTTACACCTATTAATGTAAATGAATCTATTGATGTGAATGAATCTGAATCTGAGAAAGGAGAAACTGAGCAAGATCATGTGTCAACAAGTAAAGGTCCTTCTATCAGATTTCAGAAGAACCATCCTCAAGATCTTACAATTAGGAATCTTGATCAAGGTATCACAACCAGAAGATCCAATGAAGTGGTTTCTAAGATGTATATAGTGGTATCCCTATAGTTATCTGCATGATATGTTCCTTTCTTCGTGGATACGTGCTCTTAATGATTGAAGCAATGGTTAATGAGATATCACTCTTCTTTGTTTGTATGGCCTCAGTTTGTTTTAGCAAAAAATTTGCCAAAAGGGGAGATTATTGGATATTTGTATATTGGCTTCATTATTGCTAAAACAAATATTCATGCATGATGTTGGATACAATGTTCCAACATCTGGGTACAGTTTAGTGTGCCCTGATTGTGTGCCATGTTTTACGCGCGCTTTATCTTTTTAAGGAATCCACGCCTAATTAATTGTTGGCCAAGATGCATACTTTTTGTCCAGAATCAGATGTGTGATTATTTTGTAAAGTAGTGACAATATTTTAGGAAAGTTTGGTGGTGTATTTGTTGTTCCTAAAGATGTTCCGACATTTTAGGATTTTCCTTATTTGTTCTTGATTCTTGTTAAGCGGGCCAACTCATGGATCTGCAGTGTTCTGAAGCCCAGCAAGGTGTTCAAGCCCGTACTGCTTCAGTATATATATACAAGACTGCAAAACATAGTTACATGATTCAAGCCGTCATATTTGATATTAGAGCTTTTAGGGTTTTGAGCCTGTGTTTTATTTGTGAGCCTTTCTTATGTCACCTTGATACATGATAAGGACTGTGTTTTATTGAGTTGTAATTGTGTATACTACTCCTAAGCTTTGAAGCACGAAAGTAGTTTGTGTTTGAAGGTAACTTCATCATTGTTGTGTATTCAGATAATCATAGGGTGTGTGATTGAGTGGAAGTGAGATGAGATCTCAGATCTAGGAGTTCCTAGGTTGAAGTCAATACGGGTAGGTCCTAGGTCTTAAGTTGTAAACTTGGAGTTTGCTGATAACTTAGAATAAAAACTACACTAGTGGATTTCCTTCCTGGCTTGGTAGCCCTCAGAGTAGGTGTGTTTGTCACATAATCGGGTTAACAATTCATTTGTGCCATTTACTTTATTGTCTTTTACTTTTACGTATTTCTGTTTGTTATTGTTAGCACGATGTTTAAACATTAAACTCAACATTCATCTTTTTGTGTCTGGTGTTGGAACATCGTATAAAACATCTTAAAGCTAACGTGCTAGAATTTCAGTTAACAATTGATACTTTTTGGGTAGAGATTCTATAGTTGTAAAACAATGAGTAAACACCTTGAGTAGTGAAATAATTAAGTCTCTTGTGTACAAAAAAAATCCAGAAAAATAATAGAAATTAGTGTTGCCTTGTTGAAGGCTTATTTCTACTAGTAACATTTGTATTTCTTTATAAAGTACTCATTGATACTGGATTGGGAAGATATTTTCTCTCCAATATGTAAGGTTATTGTTTTTATCAAACTAAATAAACTACTCTCTAATCCCTATACTTTTACTTTCTTATTTGGTTCAACTGTGTATATGTTTTACATTGCTGTTATATATGATGTTGTTGTTGTTGCTTAATTAAAACTGTTTTGTTCATTGATTGTCATCAAAATTTTCTCTATACGTCTAACTTTATTGGTGTGATTTGACTCTGAATTCACAACAAAGAGAGTAAATTTGTTTTCGGACTTTAAAAATGGACCGAATGATTTCTCAAATTTTATTGAATGGACAAATATTGAAATACAAACACTTTGATCAATACATTGAGTCTTATTTAAACACACATAACAGTTGCAACTAACTGAAGATAGAAAACTAACTCTTAGTAACAAACTAACTATAACAAGCTAAATTAATATCACAATACAACAATTATAAACAAACGGTAAGTCTTTGACAAACAAGAGAATTTGCTGCTGTAAATTTTCTTCCCATGTGAAATTTCCACAGGCCAAAGGTCCTGCAATTATTTTAAATGATGAATGTCCCGATTCAAAATATAAAGGTTTAATAGTTAGATAATAGTAAAATATTCCTTAAAAAGCTTAATTAATAAGCTGTGTGTACAATTAATTTACACATGAATTTAAGTATTTTCATATTCATTAATTGACTAAACAACTTATCATGAGATGCATATGTAAAATAACTGTACATTGATAAAATATATTAATTAAAATCTTCCTTAAATTAGTTAAGAATTTTTTTATTAAATTTTCAAACTAAAATTCATTAGGATTGAATCCTTGAACTTGCAAAAACAATAACAATGTATGACTTTTTTTTTACAATAAAAAAAATGTAAAGTTGAGTATTTGTATTTTTATAAGCTTTAGCTTAAAAAAATTACGCCCTTTGTATTTACTTTTAATTGATTTAAAAATTCTGTTTTTCTTAATTTCTTAATTATATCTGTTATGATTTTAAGTTTATTCAAAAACAATTATTTAGAGACAGTTTTGCAAGAGTAATGCTATCAACACTCTCTTTTGAACACTCTATCTAATACTCACTCTCTCATCTATATTGGTTTAAATCAACGTGGGTCTACACTTTGAAAATTGAACTAACACAGTGGTGAGACATACATTGATTTCATCCAATAAAAGATAGAGTGCTAGAGAGTGTTGAAAAGTGAGTGTTGTTAGCATTTCTCGTTTTGCAATAGTTAATTTGCTTGTTTGAATGGGATTCATTAGCAACACACAAATCAAAAAATTTATCGAAATTATACAAATCAAAATAGAAACGTTTTTTTGAACAAACACAAATCGAAATTTAGATGTCGCTACTTCTTTGACGACTCATTTCAAAATCATTATAATCATTGATTTTTAAGTTCAAACTCTTTAAAAATATTAAAACATCTAAAATAATAGGTCAATCCTATTTTGAGATAAGTTGTCTCTTCAAAAAAGTAACATAAGTCTTGCATAATTTAAAAATTAGTTTTAATTACTGGATCTTTAAATCCTACCATTGAATCACATGATATGATGAGACTTACTGATCTAATGATAAAACACTCACTTGAATATGATGTAAAACTATTTTAATCGTGCACGTTAGACAAGTCTCAAAATATATATAGGAGAGAGAGAAAAATAAAATGCAATCATAGTCTCTTGATATACCTGTTGGCCATATCAAGTGTTGCTATAAGACTGATTTTGAGCACTTAATGTCTGACTTCTTTGAGAACCATTGTTTGCATTAGGAGGAGGATCCGAATAGCTCATACTTTGCATTTGGGTTGAGATAGGAGAATTTGTATTTCTCGAATTATTTGAAGCAGGAGGAGGATCCGAATAGCCCATATCATTATTTCTAACTTGACTCATTTTTTTTTATGTTAATGCAAATATTAGGTTCAAGCAAAATGTGCTAGATAAAAATAATAATGTATTTTTCCTATGTCTTGGATTGGGTATATATGTTTTAGTCTGGTATTTATAGACATTGTGATCCTGGCTGCAATATAGAAGAAATGTACCATGTATTTCATGGTAAGTTTAAGCCATATTCATTATTAGGGTTAAATTGCAATTGGTTTGTCCATGTAACAGAGTGTAGTTGATGCCTAGATGGTTGAATGGAATGAGCTGAGTCAAAATTATTTAAATTATTAGTGTTAAATTACAATGTTACCCTTGATTAAGAAAATAAATTGGAGAAGGCAAGGTTGTTATTTTTATTTTATTTTTGAAAGAAAGGCAAGGTTGTTATCAATATTGACGATGTTACTATCACCATTTTATAATTGTCTCTGTTGAAATTTGAACTCTATAACAAAGTTAAATTCTTACTACGGATACCTCTCAGATAAATTGTAGTGTAATCCTTCATCTGATCTACCAAGTTCGTAGTAAAATTAATTTTTTGGCAAATACTCAGGAAATTATCTGTTTTGTTCACAAGGAATTTCTCTGCCTTGTTTTAATTTTGTTTATCGATTACAAGTTAGCCATTTTGAAGTGTTCAAATATTAATCGATAAAAAAAGAAGGAAAAATTGGAGAGATTTTGCTCATAGAAGTAAGAAGGAAAAAAATTGGAAAAGAATAGCCAATTTCGATAAAATATCCATCGATTTTCACTCTTTATTGTTGAGAAATGGTGGTGATTAGTTCCTAAAAAAAATTAGTTGGGATTGAATATTGGACCTCCTATAAGATATTTTTTAACGTTTCAACTCAAATCCTCTAAAAAAAAAGGTTCAACTCATATAGATAGGATACCTTAAAAAAAAATCATATAGATAATTATTTCCGGTATTTTCCTCGGGGATCTTTATATAATGCAAGAAAAAGTATGGAATGGAAATAGATTATTTCATATGTAATTCATACACGAACAAGTAATGTGTATATATATTTTTGGTATAATAGAGGGCAAGTGGCTCAGAAGAAAATTAATAAGTTAAATGCACATTCTTACACATGCAATGATGCAAGGTCTAGTAATGTCATAGTAAAAAAGTGTGTGAAGATATTTAAAAGGGGACTACAAAACAAGATTCCAAGAATAAAAATCTATAAAAAAAAAAGACTAAAATATATGAAGTATGTGTCAGCCCTTCTGAAGAAAATCTTGAATACGCGGGATCATAGTAATATCACCCAAGTTTTAACCCGAGTATCATAGTAGCATCAAAGTTTAGCTAGTATAATTAAAATAACAAAAAAAGTCAACAAAAGTTGCTCAAAACCCCCCTTATTCTCTTTATATACTTCATCCGTCATATATTAGATGACCTAGTTGACAATGTGCATCATTGACCTGATATACTTTAACCATGTTTTTCCATTAATATACAAAGATAAATAATACTCTCTCTGTTTCAAAATACATGTCCAATTTTTGCAATGTACATTATTCACTTGACTTACTTTGACCATACTTTTTAACTAATTTATAAATATAAATATTAGCATGTAAGATGTCATTTGATTTGTCTCGACAAATATTTTCAAAATATTAAATTTTTATAATTTTTTACTTTAGATAATTAAATATATTAACGATCAAAATTGTGCATTGACATATGTGAAGTGGTTGACTTGGACATGTATTTTGAAATAGACGGAGTATCAAATAAGATGTTGTTGGATTCGTCTTGATGAATATTTTCAAAATATTAAATTTTCATAATTTTTAATAATAGATAATTAAGGATGTTAAACATGAAAAATATGCATTGATATGTGTGACATAGTCAACTGTATCACTTAATATGAAATATATAGACAGACATGCCCCCATCATCTACGGACAAAAAAAAATTATGACATATCTTCCCATTCTTTTCAATATTATAAACGGCCAAATTTTATTATAAACATCAAAAGTCCACCTTTAACTCTATTTTCAGAAGAATGGCTAATATGATAGTTATTTCATTGATCAATATTTTCAAAGAAGAATTGGGGTTAACAATTTCGAAGCTCCCCTCAAAACAATTTCGAAGTTAGTTTATGAATTGATTTAGCCGGTGAGAAATTTGACCATGTCGCTACCGTGCTGATATAAAGGCGTGTAAGAAGCTCAGATCGTAAAATTCATGTTATGTTCTCAGAAGAACATATATGCAATATATTAATAAACAATATATTTCAAATATTTGACAGTTTCTGTTCTTCATTTCTGGAAGAAAAAAAATTCATAAATAATAAAACAGAGATTTTGCAGAAATCACCATTGCTTTTGCTTTGAATCACCTATATAACTATGGTTTTATGTTTTATACTCGTTTCGTTTCTAAATACATATCACATTTGACCGTGTGCATTATTTATATAGCTTCAAAATATTAATAGTCAAAGTTGTGTTTTAACAATTCACTCGGGTTGCCCTAATGGATTTGGCTTCATACCTTGGAGTGTGCTCATCTCAAGGTGTCAGGTTTGATTCTTCAAAGTGACAATTTTAGTGAGTTAGTTTGGCTTCTTAAAAAAATTTGTGTTTTAACATGTGCGAAAGGGTTGATTACGACATGAATTGTAAAACAGACGGATCAAATACTATGATTAAGCTTCTCCATTACTCATTATAAGTCTTACAATTGGATCAGATAGACAAACAAAGAAACTTTAACTTTAAGTGATACCCTCACAAGTTGACTATAAGATTGTACATCTTGGATTAGTCGTTTTTTAGACCACATACCAAGCATAAAAAAAAAAAACCTTGGATCAGATAATTTGAAGACGATCCAAAGTGGTACCATCGATCTCTCATTTAAAATTTAAATATGAAATTTTGGATATCTAATTCATGTGTATTAGCTATTTCCAATTTTTGGGATTGGTCCGAGACTGTGAAATGGTTGGTTCTTAGATTTTGGGTTAAGAGTATATATGTCTTCGTTCTGTATTAAGAGTATATATGTCTTTGTTTGTTTATTCACAAAAGTTTTACCGAAGGTTTGCTTTAGATGTTGATTTGGTACTACAAATGTTAGGCGAGATATAATGAGAAGATTCATATGCTCCTGTCTTATTATTATTTTTAAAAAAAATATGATGAACAAATCATTTATGTAGTTGGTCACCAGGGGCGGAGCCATCCCTAGCTAGCTGGGCACAACTCCAACTTTCTTTGTAGCAAGCCCAGCCATTACTAGAACTTTGAGTTTTTCTTGCAGATTTTGCCCAGGATTATAGGTTCCCAGGTGAGGTAATACCTTAGAATTTTAAGATCCGTAGGAAACATATATCCACATGAAATGTGAAATTATCCGCAGGAAATGTAATATTATTCGCAGGAAGAAAATAACGTTTTGCGATAAATTTTTTGCCCAAACTCTATAAAATTCCTGGCTCCGCTACTGGGAACATGCTATCAGGGTGAATGTGATCAATTTTGTTGTAATGCAAAGTGTGCTGCTACTTATAAACATGGTTTTGGGACTTGTATTCTAAATTAGTTTACCAAGGATAGATGTGTTTGTTCCTATAGAAGCTAGAAATCCATTATTATGATGATATAAAATATCGATGAATGAAATAAATATTTTATTTTTCTTATTTGTAACGTACTTGTGTCCATGATTGCCTTCATTTTTTTACAAACCTTTTTAACTTATCATTACTTCATTCAAACTGAAATGTATAATGCATTTAATACGGTAATATTTTAAGCCCTAGCATTGCTGCTTGGTACGATGTATACAGAAAATAGAGAAATTGAGTTTTGATTGGCCAGACATAGGATATATATTAGTTGAAATAGTTACTTATTTGTCACATAGAATTGTTCTGTTTCTTGTGAATATCTCTAAAAACAATAACCATTTTCCATTTTCTCAAAAAATATAAAAAAAAAATTGAACAAGTAAAAATGGAATTATATTAACAACGAAGTTGCTTCTTCGGTACAAGATGTGCCTACAGAAGACGACTAAAAATACAAAGATGTTCAACGAATAAAGTTAGAGTTATCCAGTGCCCAGACAAGCAATAGGGGACGTGAACCAACTATGGACTCCTAAAACATACATGGCGTTAGCAGCCTTCATCCACCAATAAGAGTGAATTTTTACTTTTTCAAGCAATTGATACATCAAATTCATCTCATTTATGAACAACCTATTGTTGCGTTCAGTCCACATAATCCGCACACACAAGAGCCACAGAAGTTGCATAAAAGAGCTTCTGTTAACCAAACAGCCAGCCAAATAAGCGAACTGGTGAAAATGAGCAGACATATGCAAAGTCTTCCTACTCAAGGCATCTGCCACCACATTTGCCTTCCCAGGATGATAACTGAACTGAAAATCGAAATCCTTAAGGTATTCCCACCATCTCTTTTGCCTCATATTCAACTCTTTCTGATCAAACAAATACTTCAAACTCTTGTGATCACTGAACACTTCAAACTTAGATCCATACAAGTAATGCCTCCAAATCTTCAACACATACACAACTGCCGCCAATTCCAAATCATGAGTCGGATAATTCTTCTCATGTACTTCAACTGCCTCGATGCATAAGTCATAACCTGACTATTCTGCATTAAGACACCACCAAGACCCATCTTAGAAGCATGACAATACACAACAAAAGATTTCTTCGGATTCGGCAAAATCAACACTGGTGTTGAAGTCAACCTCTTCTTCAACTCTTGAAAACTCTTCTCACACTTAGCATCCCAAACATAAGCTTGTCTTTTCCGAGTCAACTGCGTCAATGACAATGTTAACTTAGAGAATCCCTCAATAAACCTCAGATAATAACCTGCTAAACCAAGAAAATTTCTAATCTCAAAAACAGACTTCGGCGATTCCCATTGCAACACTGAATCAACTTTCGACGGATCCACCACAATGCCACCTTTAGAAATCACATGACCAAGGAAACTCACTTCCTGCAACCAAAACTCACACTTCGACAACTTTGCATACAACTTACTCTCCTTCAAGACATGCAACACAATCCTCAGATGTTTGGCATGCTCCTCTTCCTATTTAGAATACACCAAAATGTCGTCTATAAACACCACCACAAAACGGTCCAGATAAGGATGGAATTTCCTATTCATATATTCCATGAAGACACCTGGGGCATTAGACACTCCAAATGACATCACAAAATACGCATAGTGTCCATACCTCGTTCGGAACGCGGTTTTGGATATATCTTCCGACTTCACTCTTATCTGGTGATATTCTGACCTCAAATCAATCTTACTAAACACTTCCGCACCAACCAACTGATCCTTCAAATCATCAATCCTCGGAAGCGGATACCGATTCTTAATCGTCACCTTGTTTAAATGCTGATAATCCACACATAACCTCATGCTGCCATCCTTCTTCTTAACCAACAACATTGGAGCACCCCACGGAGAAACACTCGGTCTATTGAACTGCTTCTCAAGCAATTCTTCCAACTGCTTCTTCAACTCACCCAACTCAGATGCAGACATCTGATACGGCGCAATCGAAATAGGACTCGTTCCTGGTACCAAATCAATTGCAAACTCCACCTTTCGCTCTGGTGGTAATTCGGTAATGTCGTTTGGAAAGACTTCTGGAAACTCTTGCACTACCGGCAAATCACCACTTCTTTTCTCACTACTTTCCTTCAAGATGCAAACATCGTAAACACACTAGCTTCACCATCCAAGGACTTCTTCACTTGCTCCGCGGTTAGGAACCTCCCACCTACCTCAACTACCGGCTTCAAAAACGTCACACTCTTGGTTAAACAATTAATGCTAACACCAAAAGGCAACATTCAATCCATACCAAAAATCACATCCATATGCTTCAACGGAAGGCACACAAGATCCAACTTAAAATCAACGTTACCAAAATTAACAAGACACTTAGCACACACCAAAGAAGTAGTCACTGAGCCATTGGCCGGGGTGTCGATGACCATTCCACATGGCAACAGAGTTACAACCAAACCCAAACACTCAACCCAACTAACCGAGATAAAAGAATGAGTAGCACCGGTATCAATAATTGCAATCAAAGGAGTACTATTGATAAAACACATACCTCGAATAAGATTATCTAGCTGCTCCACTTCCTCCGCATTCAAAGCGAACACCTTTCCCGCCGCCTTCTTCGGCTTGGTACACTTAGTACTGACATAACCTTCCTTTCCACACTTAAAGCATCGAACGTCAGCTAAACTCGGCTTAGAGACTCCACCAAGATCTTTCTTCCTTCCTTTGTCCTTGTTGTACGGTTTCCAAAATCCATGGCTCTTTCCCTTCTTGTCATGTGTAACGCCCTATTTATTTATCCATTATTTATTTAATTATTTTTATTAAGTTGAGTCTTTTGTTGATTTATTTGATTAATTGTGATATTTGATGATTTTTAAGATTTATTAGTAGGTTGTTATATCATAAAAAGTAAAGGAATCTAAATAGATTAGATTTAATGAGGCATAAGGGTAGGTAGGTAATTGGAGGAGTTTATTAGGTTAAGATTTAAAGATATTATATATATAAAGGAGAACATTAGAGATTAGGGTTAGAACCAGAAAAAGCAGTTTTGGGAGAAAAACAGAGAGAACGTGAAGAACACAGTTTTTCGGAGAAAAGAGGAGAAACTTGTAGAGTTCTGAAAAAATCAACCAATCTAAGGTAAGGGTGGGACTAACCTTCTTTAATCATAAGCATATGATTCTGAAAAGATTAATCTCGTTGTTGTTGAAAATTGTTGTTGTGAAATTAGGTTTTGAGTTGAATTAGAATTGTTAAAACATAGGTAATCCCATGAATTAATGTGAAAGCTGATGTTTATGTTGTAGAATACTCCTAGGTAATGTTTCCTATCAAAGTTGGGCATTGGGTAGTCAAAATTTGGGTTTTTGGGTGAAAAATGGTGAAAATCCGTAAGTGTTCTTCAAAAAACGGGGCCCAGTTCGCTTGAGCAAGCCCCAAGCGAACTCACAAGCGAAATTGAGGTTTCTCTCGACGTTAATCTCGCTTGAGAGAGATTTGTCTCGCTAGAGCGAAATGCCCTCTGACAGCTTTTCCTGTTTCGCGTTCATGCGTCTTTTTAACATGTTTCTGTTTTGAATTGGCCTTTGGTGTAAACATGAAAGTTTTAGATAATTAAGTTAGCTTTCCAATGGATCTGGGTTGACTTGAAAATATTTTGTGGATTTTGAATTATGATAGAA
Source organism: Medicago arabica (assembly GCA_946800305.1). Classification (NCBI taxonomy): domain Eukaryota; kingdom Viridiplantae; phylum Streptophyta; class Magnoliopsida; order Fabales; family Fabaceae; genus Medicago; species Medicago arabica. The sequence goes on along the minus strand of OX326971.1, from coordinate 21,032,490 downwards.
ACACTCCAAGTAGGTCTTGAAAGACTTTTAAGAAAATTTAGCATAACTGCTTCTAAATCAACCCGAAACTTTTGGTTTGTTGCCAAACTTCGAATCCTAATAATTATGAGTTTAATTAGAATGTTTAAGAGTATCTAATCTATGTCTTGTTGAATCAAACTTAGTTTTCTTTTGATAATGAATTGGTGAATCATATTGATATGTTGTTGTTGATTTATGGTTGAATCTATAATTATAGGATGATTATATGAAAATTGTCTATGTGATGTTTATATAAAAGTTATATGATGTTTATATGAAGGTTGTTTATATGATACTTATATGAAATATGTTATTGTTGTTGTATTTGAAGTTGTGTTCTTGTATAAATGATTGTTAAACGTTGGGGGCTTGATGTCTGTCAAGTCGAATTACGACATTACTTGTTGTTGTTGTTGCATTTCTGAGTCTTATCATTGCATAAGTGTCATACCCCAATTTTTGACTCAAGATCCCACCGACACGCGTCATTCGATCCTAACTGTTCAGTGAAAATTTCGACAGAGAGGTATTTTAAAATACCTCATTTTTTTGGTTCCGAGTCGGGCCCTCATCTCACTTTATTTTTATTTTTCATCTTTACTCGTTAATTTTAATTTTTTTATTATTAGTCATTATTCCATTTTTGATAAGTCCAGGTCTGCATAAATCTTTTTATCATTATCATTTATTTATTCATTTCATGTCATTTATTATTATTCATTTTTTGTATTTATTGATAAAATCTTAAAAAATCAAAAAAATCAACAAATCTGATAGGTCCAAAATTAGTCCAAATCCGAACCAAACAGCCTGTCATCACCAGCAGAAACACGTTTTGCAATGGTCATCCCAATCCGAAAAATGCAGATTTTCTGCTAGTTCTTAACAAACCCTAAACCCTAACCATCCAGACCACAATTTTAGGCAGTTTCAACAAACCCTAGGTCTTAACTCTGGCACTATATATAGCACCCAACACACACGCGCAAAGGGGACTGTTTTTTTTCAGAAACAGCGGCGAAGAACAGAACCTGCGAAATCAAAAAGCAACTCCAAAAAACAGAACCATCAACAGATGATAAGTCACAACATACAAAGCCAGTAACCCACACAAGCTCAATCACGCAAGCATAAACCCAAACCAGGACCAATCCGGAAAGAAAGAGTTGTAAAGGTACAATTTTGTTTATGACCACCTAAGGTTTTGTAGCTTTGTTTTATAAGAAATTTCAAAGTAAAACACATGTATAACCTAAAAATCGAAGCAAATCCGAAAAAACTCAAAGGAAAGGTAGCTTTTCTCTCCCACTAGATCTAGGTCGACATGAATTGATGTTGGGGTTTTTAAACTTAGAAACAGAAAAGACTAGAGTAGTAGAAAAGAAAAGAACCAAAAAGGGAATATTTTTATTATTTGTTTAGATTGTAGATCTAGGGTTTTAGGGTTTGATTTTGAAATTTTGGAGGTTAGAAATGGAAAGAGGAGAAGGAGAGGGTTAGAAAGCAAAAAAAAAAAAAAAGGGGACCTTTAGAGGTCCGACGCGGCTGCGCCGCCGTCCGGACGGTTAACCACCGTGCCGGAACCTGCGTTTCGCGGCGGCTTGTTCTTCAAGCTCGCCGGAATCTTCATCCTTGTTCATCATGTTCTTATTTGTGTTTGGTGAGAGAAGAGAGCAAAAATCAGAAAGTAGAGAGAGAAAGCCAACTAAAAAATGAAGAAAATATGACTTACACCCTATTTATACTACTGGGTCGATCCAGTCCTAATTGACCCGAACCCATTGTCAAAACCGACCCGGTTCGGTTTCCCCACTGAGCCCGTTAACAGCCCTTTTCATTTCTGCACCCCCATCCGAATAATTGCACCTCTGTCCTACTTTTTTTCTAACGCGCAGGTTATTCCGTGTAGCATCTTAATTCGCTACTCACATACATTTTGTAGTTTAGTTTCATTATTTTGCATCTCATCAATTTACTTGTCTTTAATTAATTATTCATCTTTATAGTGAGAACTTAGAATGTAAATAGGTTTGATGTAATTTATTTATTTTTATATCGCAGACCGTAGAATGTATTATTAGGTTTCTTTGTAATAATTAGGTGCATGTGTGCGTGTGTGGATTATGCGTGGTCTTTCATGTTTCGTAGCTTAGGTTAAGGGTCCTCATGTGGTCCAACGCCACCGTGAGTTCCCAGCGCTTTTGTTCTTTTCCGCTCCGTTAGTTTATTTTATTCCAAGAATTTAAAACAACAAAAAAACATTCAAAAAGCAACAAAACAGAAAAAACATTTTTATAATAAACCTTGATTGTTTAAATCAAGTGATCCTTTATTTTATCATTTCGTAAATAAAAATTGCAATTAACCTAAGTTTTATCTTCAGTCATTTTTTTTAAAAATAAAAAACACAAACAGATTTATTTTGCCATTGGGCCTTTTTATTTCAAAACATTTTCGAAAACTAAAAAAACACACAACCAATCAAACGCAATTTCTACCCCGAACTACGAGGTTTTGATCCCTCACGGGTACGTAGGCAAAGGACACTCGTCCTCTCAAATCAATAAAAAATGTAGATAATTAGGTCTCTTAATCATTTTTTTAATTCCCTCTTTTTTTCATATTAAGTAAGTTATAGCACAGTAAATTAAATAAAACCAAGAGGTTCCCGTAGAGTACTACGGGCATGAAGGGTGCTAATACCTTCCCTTCGTGTAACTAACCCCCGAACCCTAAATCTCTTTAAATGCGGGGTCTTTGAACTTTTTTTCCCTATTTTCTTTCAAAAATTAAATGTTCGGTCGTGAAATAATTAGTGAGTCAAAAGCTAATCAAATAGCCTTGATCTCCGAAAAATGACGCGACAGAAATGGCGACTTCACTGGGGACACCCCTAAGAGGGTTGAGCCTAACTTGGCTTTATTTAAATTTTGTGCTATAACTTGTTTAAAAACAAAAACAAAAATGGAAATACGTGTATATATGTTCCTCCTTCTTCTTTCTCCATTCTCAAATGTGTGTGGTGAGATAAGTCCTAACCCGGGCTTGAGGGAAATATAGGATAGGAGTGGTAGAATCATAGCGACATACCGAGAGTATTCTCGTGTTTTGGAGCATGCGATATAACCACACTTAGCGGAGGACCTTGAGGTGATGTATGTCGGCGTGTGTTGTCACGTTTAGACGTTATTACTTTTAAGTGTCCGTCGAAGCTAAGGACCTTAGTTACCTTTAACCCATCTTGGCCTTTAGGACGTAGTGCGGTGGCTAACCAAGTGTTGTCTTGGAATTAGTTGACATGCGATACTACACTCAAACGAGACTCTCCTACGAACGCTGTTGGACCGGGTGTTGTCCCGGGCATCCGACAAAGTTCGGAGGGGGTTGGACTTTGGGAACTTGATAGAACCCGTGATACAGGTACACATGTAACCATAGCTCTTACCAAATGACGTACTCACCTTTGACTCCATCACTATGGACCTTTAACCTCACCATGTTTTCACTGTTTGTGTAGCATCATGCATACATGCATTCATCCATAAATATTCATTTTTGCATCCGTCGAAGGACTTATATATTTTTTTGTAAACATCATAGATATGGAGAGTACTAGGGAGGGTACTATGGAAAGCACCGTGAAGAAAGTTACAAAGAGAACTAGGAAGTATGACTTCAAGAAGCCAGATTTGGAAAACCTGAGGAAACTAGCCAGAAGGTTAACTAGCCCGGATCACTTTCGAGATCGGTATGGATATTTGCTTAGCATTCTCAAGACAGATATTGACGAAGGACTCCTCAATACTTTGGTCCAATTTTATGACCCACGGTATCACTGCTTTACTTTCCCGGACTACCAGCTCATGCCTACACTTGAAGAATACTCTTACTGGATCGGTTTACCCGTGTTGGACAAAGTACCTTTCCATGACCTTGAACCCATGCCCAAAATCCCCACCATTGCAGCTGCTCTTCATCTTGAGGCAGCCGAGATAAAAGCCTGTCTTACCCTCAAAGGAGGTCTCCAATGCCTCCCTTTCAATTTCCTTTACCAAAAAGCTACCATTTTCTTGGAAAGATCCAATGCAGATGCTTTCGAATCTATCCTCGCCTTACTTATCTATGGCATCGTGCTTTTCCCGAACGTTGACAACTTTGTTGACATGAACGCAATCCAGATCTTCTTAACCCAAAACCCTGTCCCTACTTTACTTGCCGATACTTACCTCTCAATCCATGACCGTACCAATAAGAAGCGTGGACTTATCATCTGTTGCACACCTTTACTTTACACTTGGTTCACCTCTCACTTACCCCGTCCTAAGATTCGATCAGAGTTTGTCCCATGGTCCGAGAAAATTATGGCCCTCACCCCGGATGACATAGTGTGGTGTAACTTAGCTGATGACACCGGAGTAATTATTGATCATTGTGGAGATTTCGCTAATGTACCTCTTCTGGGCATACATGGGGGAATCAGCTATAGCCCGATGCTTGCTAAACGCCAGTTCGGATACCCTATGAGGATGAGACCTGCCTACCTCTTCCTCGAGAGTGAATTCTTCCTCTACAAAGAGGATGTTCAGAACAAGAGAAAACAATTTGTACAGGCGTGGCACTCCATTGTTAGGATGGACAGAAACCAGTTGAGAAGTAAGTCAAGGATAGCCCACGAATCCTACGTCCAATGGGTAATTGACAGGGCTGCACAGATAGGGATGCCTTATCCCCTGCTAAGGTCTTTAACCTTAACCATTCCGGAAGCACCTCCACCTTTACCCCTCAAGAATATGGAAGAATACCAGGCACGTTTGTTTGAGTTGGGACGCGAGAAAGCTGACTGGGAAGGAAAGTACCATGCAAAGGTTCGGGAGTGCGATGTCTTGATGGACCTGTTAGAGCAAGAAAATTGGAAAAACCACAAGAAAGACCAAGAAATTGCTGATTTAAAAGACCGTATCAGGGAGAAAGACGCCATACTTGACCAGGTTCCGGGGAGTAAGAAGAGGCGCATGGACTTCCTCGCCGGCACTCATCCAGATATTGAGGAGTAGACCATCTCAGGAGTTGAAGAGTTTCACAGTCTATTTATCATTTATGTCATTTTCTAACTTTTTGTAATGTACTTTGGAGTCCATCCCTTGGCTCAGTTTGTTAGAAAGGGAATTATCTTGTGATGTTTTAAATTATTATGAAACCTTCAACTATGATGTTTACAGAAATGCTTTTATAAATCCTTCGATAAAAATGTGTCTTTTTGCATAAACATATCATGCATCATTCTGCATTCATAGTTTCAAATCCCAAGTCTCACACAATTTCTTTATTTTTAAAGGTCAACCCGTTTGAAAAGTGGCCCGACGCGTTCTCCACAAATCTACTCGCACTCACTACACTTGTGCAACTGTAAAGAAAAGAATGGACTCTCTCGAACAAGAAAACCGAGTACTCCGAGAAGCAAATGAGACCATGCAGGCCAAGATGGACGAACTGACCGAATTGGTAAAGACATTAACGGCCGCGCAAGATCAGCTGCCACCACCACCTCCTCCCCCTGGCAGTACTCAGGCTGAGGCAGGTCCCTCTTTTGTTACCTCACAGCAAGTGACATCAGAAGGTCGTCCTTGGAGCATGCCTTTTAGCTTTGGTGAAGTACTCCGTCCTCATGGCTCAGAAACTCTAGTGTCTACCGTTCACAGTGCATTTTCCACTCCGACGGTAACCTACTCAATACCTCTGGTTCATACTATGCCACAAAGAGAAGACCCTATCATTCCCTCAAGAAGTACAGGGGCCCATGACAAAGTGATCGACTTACAGGAGAAGTTTGAGATGATGAATCGGGAAATGCAAGCACTTCGTGGAAGGGAAATATTCGGGAAAGATGCTTATGATCTCTGCTTGGTACCAAATGTCCAGATACCCCACAAGTTCAAGCTCCCAGACTTTGAGAAATACAAGGGGATGTCCTGTCCTAAAGAGCATCTACGGATGTACATGAGAAAGATGTCCACGTATGTACGTGACGACCAGGTCCTCATTCATTACTTTCAAGACAGTTTAGCTGGTGCCGCACTGAAGTGGTACATAAATCTGGACCGTACAGAGGTCCGAACTTTCAATAGTCTGTGTGAAGCTTTTGTGCAGCAGTACAAGTTCAATGTAGACATGGCTCCAGACCGAAGTGATCTCCAAGCCATGACTCAGAAAGACAGAGAAACATTCAAAGAGTATGCCCAGCGATGGAGGGATGTTGCTGCCCAGGTTAGCCCAGGTATAGAAGAAAAGGAGATGACCAAACTGTTCTTGAAAACTCTAGGTCAGTTCTATTATGAGAGGATGGTTGGAAGTGCGCCCAGAGACTTCACAGAGATGGTCAACATGGGGGTGCAGTTGGAAGAAGGGGTCCGAGAAGGACGGTTAGTGAAAGAAAATACATCTGCCGACAGTACAAGAAGGTTCGGAAACAGTTTTTCAAAGAAGAAAGAACAAGAGATCAACATGGTGACCCATCAACCAAATTATCCAACCTATAACCATATTGCTGCCATCACACCTGCCACCGACGCTACTCAACCACTAAATTATCAACTTCCCCAATTTCCTCAACAATATCTTCCCCAATATCCTCAGCAATATCCTCAACAATATCCCCAACAACCATACCAACAACGCCCATACCAGCAACAACCACACCAACAATATCCCCAACAACCATACCAACAGTATCCACAACAACCATATCGACAACAACAACCACGACCACAAGCTCAAAGATTACAAATTGACCCAATTCCCATTACCTATGCAGAATTGCTCCCAGGGTTACTCAAACAGAATTTGATCCAAACTAGACCACCCCCTCCAGTGCCAGAAAAACCATCACCAGGGTACAGACCAGACCAGACTTGTGCTTTTCACCAAGGGGCCCCAGGCCACAACATTGAGAATTGCTATTGTTTGAAGAATGCTGTCCAGAGACTAATCAATGAAAAGAGAATAACCTTCACCGACTCAAACCCAAATATTCAAACCAACCCTTTACCAAATCATGGTGCTCCAGCTGTCAACATGGTCGAAGACTGCCAAGAGGCTTGCCTTGTTCTTAAAGTACAACATATCCGAACACCATTGGTTCCATTACACGCCAAGTTATGTGAAGCATCCTTTTTCAAGCATGACCACACCGCCTGTGAGGTATGCCGTCTAGATCCGTGGGGTTGCCAAGAAGTAAAGGACGATATCCAAGGACTACTGAACCGGGGAGAGTTAATTGTTGAAAGAAAATGTGACGATGTGTGTGTCATGACTCCTGAGCCTTTGGAAATATTCTTTGACAGTCGGAAGTCAGCTGCTCCTTTAGTGATTTGCTTACCAGGGCCAATGCCTTATGTCTCTGAAAAGGCCATACCATACAAGTATAATGCCACTATGATAGAAGGAGGTCATGAGGTTCCTATACCATCTTTGCCATCTGTGGGTAATATTGCTGAAGATAGTAGAGTACTGAGGAACGGGCGTGTTATCCCTGCAGTGTTTCCAAAGAGGGTTAGCGCCCCGTTAATTGAAGAGGTTCAAGCTAAAGTTTCTAATGCACTCCAAGATGTAGGCCAGTCTAGTGGGGCCGGCACGAGTTCTGATTTCGATGAGGTGCTCAAGCTAATCAAGAGGAGCGACTATAAGATAATTGATCAACTGATGCAGACTCCGTCAAAAATATCAATAATGTCTTTACTGCTGAATTCAGAAGCTCATAGGGGAGCTTTAATGAGCGTGTTAGAGCAAGCATTTGTAGACCATGATGTGACTGTTGGTCAGTTTGGTGGAATAGTGGGGAATATCACTGCATGCAACAGCTTGAGTTTCAGTGATGAAGAACTCCCAGAAGAAGGAAGGAACCACAATCGGGCGTTACACATATCAGTGAATTGCAAGACAGATGCTTTGTCGAATGTGTTGTTGGACACCGGGTCAGCCCTAAATGTGATGGCTACAGCAACTTACAGCCAACTTTCCTACCAAGGCACACCGTTAAGACGAAGTGGGGTAATGGTAAAGGCCTTTGATGGTTCAAAGAAGACTGTTCTCGGAGAGGTGGATCTGCCCATTACAATCGGGCCACATGTTTTCCAGGTTACTTTTCAAATAATGGACATACAAGCATCATACAGTTGTCTATTGGGCCGACCTTGGATTCATGGAGCTGGGGCAGTGACGTCAACCTTACATCAGAAAGTGAAGTTTGTGAAGAATGGGAAACTGGTAACTGTGAATGGAGAAGAGGCTTTGTTAGTAAGCCACTTGTCGGCTTTCTCCTTCATTGGTGCCGACAATACCGAGGGATCTTTATTTCAAGGACTTTCTTTAGAAGAAGAGAATTCGAAGAAGAGTGGGGCATCTATTTCATCTTTCAAGGACGCTCAGAGGGTAGTCCAAGATGGTGTGTCTACAGGCTGGGGGCAAGTGTTAAGCTTACCAGAGAACAAGCATCGAGAAGGTCTCGGTTTCTCTTCATCAGCTGGAATCCCCGAGGCAGGGTTCGTCATTGAGCCACAGAGAGGAATTTTTCGCAGTGCTGGATTCATCCATTCTCCGCCAGAAACCAACGCAGTCATTGAAGACAACCCCGAAGGAATTCCATGCAACTTTGTGACGCAAGGAGGGTCTAACCATAACTGGGTTGCTGTCGACGTTCCTTTTGTTGCTCATTTGTCCAAGTAATGCACTTGTTTGTCTTTATGCTTTTAAAAAAAATCCTTTCGTCCTGCCCCAAGCGAAAGTGAATTTATCTAGGGCTTTTTGCTTCAAAAATTACAATCATTAATAAAATGTCGTTTTGTTTCCGACTTTTGTTTTATTTTGTGCTTTTAAAGAAAAATGGTAATACAAAAAACCAAAAAAAAACATGATCACTTCCAAAATGTCTGCATTTACACATTTCTTCTAAAATCAATCATTAAACATATGTGCAGATTAATTACCAATAAACCCGTTGAACAACGTGACTCTATGATCTCTCCCAACTTTGAGTTCCCTGTATACGAAGCAGAAGAAGAAGAGGTTGAAGAGATTCCCGATGAGATTTCTCGTTTACTTGAACAAGAAAGAAGAGCTATTCAGCCTTATGGGGAAGCATTAGAAATAATCAATCTAGGCTCTGAAGAAGACAAGAAAGAGATAAAGATCGGGGCGTCACTTGAAGCAAATGTCAAGAAACAAGTGATAGAACTCCTCAAAGAATATGTCGATGTGTTTGCTTGGTCATATAAAGATATGCCAGGGCTGGATACTGATATTGTGGTACACCGTTTGCCTCTGAAGCCTGAATGTCCGCCGATCAAACAGAAATTGAGAAGAACTCACCCTGATATGGCTCTCAAGATCAAAGAAGAAGTACAAAAACAGATTGACGCAGGATTCCTCGTTACGTCAGAATACCCTCAATGGTTAGCCAACATAGTGCCCGTTCCGAAGAAAGATGGTAAGGTCAGAATGTGTGTTGATTATCGTGATTTGAACAAAGCTAGTCCCAAAGATGACTTCCCACTGCCTCATATTGATGTGTTAGTTGACAGTACTGCAAAATCCAAAGTTTTCTCCTTCATGGACGGTTTCTCCGGTTACAATCAAATTAAGATGGCACCTGAAGATAGAGAAAAAACATCCTTCATCACCCCTTGGGGCACTTTCTGTTACAAAGTAATGCCGTTTGGTTTGATAAACGCAGGAGCTACTTATTAGAGAGGTATGACTACCCTTTTTCATGACATGATGCACAAAGAAATTGAGGTTTATGTGGATGATATGATCGTCAAATCAAGCACTGAAGAAGAACATGTCGAATACTTGCTAAAGATGTTCCAACGATTGAGAAAATACCAACTCCGTCTGAACCCCAATAAATGCACTTTTGGTGTCAGATCCGGGAAGCTTCTGGGTTTCATTGTTAGTCAAAAAGGTATCGAAGTAGATCCGGACAAAGTCAAAGCCATCAGAGAAATGCCTGCTCCAAAAACAGAAAAGCAAGTAAGAGGATTCCTCGGGCGTTTAAATTACATCTCCAGATTCATTTCTCATATGACTGCGACGTGTGGACCGATATTCAAGTTACTCCGCAAGGATCAAGGGATTGTATGGACAGAAGATTACCAGAAAGCTTTCGACAGCATCAAAGAGTACTTACTAGAACCGCCCATTCTTATCCCTCCAGTTGAAGGAAGACCGTTGATTATGTACCTAACTGTATTAGATGCTTCTATGGGTTGTGTGCTCGGGCAACAAGATGAGACCGGGAAAAAGGAGCACGCTATTTATTATCTAAGCAAGAAGTTTACTGATTGTGAGTCTCGTTATTCCATGCTCGAGAAGACTTGTTGTGCTTTAGCCTGGGCCGCCAAACGCCTCCGTCATTACATGGTTAACCATACCACTTGGTTGATATCTTCGAGAAGCCAGCTTTAACAGGAAGAATCGCCCGGTGGCAGATGTTGTTATCCGAGTATGATATTGAGTACCGTTCCCAGAAAGCAATCAAAGGTAGTATCCTTGCCGATCATCTGGCTCACCAACCGATCGAAGACTATCAGCCTATAAAGTTCGATTTCCCTGACGAAGAGATTATGTATTTAAAAATGAAAGATTGTGACGAACCTTTGTTCGGGGAAGGTCCAGACCCTGAATCAAGATGGGGTTTGATATTCGACGGAGCTGTTAATGTTTATGGCAGCGGCATTGGGGCAGTCATTATTACTCCTAAAGGTACCCACATCCCATTCTCTGCCAGACTAACCTTCGACTGCACAAACAACATGGCAGAGTACGAAGCATGCATCATGGGTATCGAAGAAGCGATCGATCTAAGAATCAAGAACCTTGACATCTATGGTGACTCAGCTCTCGTAATCAATCAGATCAAAGGAGAATGGGAAACTCGCCACCCCGGCTTGATTCCATACAAAGACTACGCGAGACGGTTACTGACCTTCTTCAACAAGGTCGAATTGCATCACATCCCCCGTGATGAGAACCAAATGGCAGATGCTCTAGCTACCTTATCCTCAATGTACCAAGTAAACCGTCGAAATGAAGTACCATTAATCAGTATCAGGTGTCTTGAAAGACCTGCTCATGTATTTGCAACTGAAGAAGTGGTCGACGACAAACCATGGTACCATGATATCAAGTGTTTCCTTCAAAATCAAGAGTATCCACCCGGAGCATGCAACAAAGACAAGAAAACTTTAAGAAGACTATCTGGCAACTTCTTCCTGAACGGAAACATTTTGTATAAAAGGAACTTTGACATGGTGTTGCTTAGATGCGTGGACGCCCGCGAAGCGGATTTATTGATGCATGAAATACACGAAGGATCTTTCGGTACTCACTCAAGTGGGCATGCAATGACCAAGAAGATATTAAGGGCCGGGTATTACTGGATGACGATGGAAGCGGATTGTTACAAGCACGCTAGGAGGTGTCATAAATGCCAAATCTATGCTGATAAGATTCATGTTCCGCCAACCACACTCAACGTTCTCTCTTCCCCGTGGCCATTCTCCATGTGGGGCATCGACATGATTGGTAGGATCGAACCCAAAGCTTCAAACGGGCACCGTTTCATTTTAGTGGCTATTGACTATTTCACCAAGTGGGTTGAAGCCGCGTCTTATGCTAATGTGACCAAGCAAGTGGTGGTCAAGTTCATCAAGAATCAAATCATCTGCCGCTATGGCGTCCCTAGCCGAATCATTACAGACAATGGGACGAATCTGAACAACAATATGATGAAAGAACTGTGTGATGATTTCAAGATCGAGCATCATAACTCCTCCCCTTATAGGCCTCAAATGAATGGTGCTGTCGAAGCCGCAAACAAGAATATAAAGAAGATTGTCCAGAAAATGGTGGTAACTTACAAAGACTGGCATGAGATGCTTCCATTCGCATTACATGGATACCGTACTTCCGTACGCACGTCAACAGGGGCAACCCCTTTCTCTTTGGTATATGGTATGGAGGCAGTACTTCCCGTAGAAGTTGAGGTCCCTTCAATGAGAGTTTTAATGGAAGCTGAGTTATCAGAAGCTGAATGGGCTCAAAGTAGGTATGATCGGTTGAACTTAATCGAGGAGAAACGCATGGCTGCTTTATGTCATGGACAATTATATCAAAAGAGGATGAAGCTGGCTTTCGACAAGAAAGTTCGTCCCCGTGAATTCAAAGAGGGTGATCTTGTGCTAAAAAAGATTTTGTCCTTCCAACCCGACTCCAGGGGCAAGTGGACTCCTAACTATGAGGGCCCGTACGTCGTCAAAAGAGTCTTCTCTGGTGGTGCCATGACTCTTCAAACTATGGATGGTGAAGAACTTCCGCGTACTGTAAACACGGATGCAGTCAAGAAATATTTTGTCTAAAAATTATAAGAACAGCTCGATAAGTCGAAAACCCGAAAGGGCGGCTTAGGCAAAAATGAGCGTCTCGGTGGACTGAAAACCCGAAAGGGCGGTCCAGGCAAAAATTAGAGACATTAAACAGAGATTATCCTGATAGACTGAAAACCCGAAAGGGCGGCCTATGCAAAAATTAAGGATAAAGAAAAAGACAAAGTAACTGCACTCGGTCAGACGCCACCGACTTGGGGCACACCTGTTACTAAAGAACCTTCAATCTGAAGCATCAGAACAGCGGAACTCAAAGTTGCTAGGGAAAATAGGGTCGCGAAGTTCAATGTATCCTTCCACAAATAAATTACCATTTCTTTTAATTTTTTGTAAAGATCTATGGAGTCATGCCATCGGCTGACCACCGTTCAATCAATAAAATTTGAGCCATTTCTCTTTTATTTGAAATTCTCATTTATTCTATTTTTCACACTTTCTTCTGTTTTTGATGGTAATACTGCGAAGCAAATTCTTAAAACTTTTTCACGTCTCTCAAAAGCATAAACAAATAAGTGCTCCTTAAGACTCATGAGTAAAATGGAGCGTACGTCGACATTCTCCTCTAGGAACGTTTGGACCCTGCTAAACAAGCATGGCTAGACAATGTGGGGAGTTTTACAAAAGGAAACAAAAAATACAAAAAGAGAGCTCGCTAAGTCGAAAACCTAAAAAGGCGGCTTAGGCAATAGAGAGCGTCCCGGTGGACTGAAAACCCGAAAGGGCGGTCCAGGCAAAAATTAGGGGCACAAAAAAGGAAACATACTCCCGGTGGACTGAAAACCCGAAAGGGCGGTCCAGGCAAAAGTTAGGGATTTCAGAAGACAAACAAACAAACAGAAAACAAAAGGAGCGTGACTGCTGGGGCATACTAATGAATAGGCACTCTATGCGAAATGGCGACTTCTACCCAAAGTTCTGGTCGATATCAGGCTCCCTCCCCAGGAAACATTGAGAATTGCCATCTTGTGCCAGGTTTCGCCGTGTAATTTGTTCGATTAGTCCACAACAATATTATCTTCAAGGAAGTTTGCCGAGTGTGGGTGCTGCGACGTCAGCCAGTCTCCCCATCCTACCTGCTCTATCTCTTTCCGTCGAATTTACCAATTACAATCCAGTCTACACACTCATACATTCATTCACATGTTCATACATTCATGCATTATTACTTTCACTCACACATAACATATACACGACATCATTCACACATGGCTGCATCAGTCACCTGAAGTCATGTTTGGCTGTACCCTGTCGTTCCAAGCCCTCAACCGTTTAAAGCCGACAGTCCTACACAATGGACCACTTGCACTTTATCCGCTTTCGAGCCGACAGTCCTACACAACGGACCGCTTACACTTTACTGCTTTCAAGCTGACAGTCCTACACAATGGACCGCTTACACTTTATCTGCTTTCAAGCCGACAGTCCTACGCAACGGACCGCTTACACTTTTATCTGTTTTCAAACCAACGGTCCTAAACAACAGACCATTTAAATTTACTTTTTTCCTTGTCCTAAACAACGAACACTTCACGTCTATCCGTCGTTCCCTTGAGTGCCATCCCCAGCGCGTCTGGTCCAGAGATGTCATCAAGAGTTTTGTCTTCATTAAACCATCGCTCCAAATTAATACAATAATAGACAATCGTTTCCCCAGTGAAACTACATTCCTCCAACAGTGTCAGATCCCTTTCTATAAAGAATTCGGGTGCCCCGTCGTTACTACTCGTCCCCAATCGAGTCATCCATACCGTCTTACATTCATAATTGCGTCACACACATTCACACAACATCTTAAGGTCAAAAATAGGTGTACTTTGTATTTAAGTCCCTTCGATCCGTCAAATCAAAGATTTCATCTTCAAATCTTCGGACGAAGAAACTTAAATAGGGGCATCTGTCATACCCCAATTTTTGACTCAAGATCCCACCGACACGCGTCATTCGATCCTAACTGTTCAGTGAAAATTTCGACAGAGAGGTATTTTAAAATACCTCATTTTTTTGGTTCCGAGTCGGGCCCTCATCTCACTTTATTTTTATTTTTCATCTTTACTCGTTAATTTTAATTTTTTTATTATTAGTCATTATTCCATTTTTGATAAGTCCAGGTCTGCATAAATCTTTTTATCATTATCATTTATTTATTCATTTAATGTCATTTATTATTATTCATTTTTTGTATTTATTGATAAAATCTTAAAAAATCAAAAAAATCAACAAATCTGATAGGTCCAAAATTAGTCCAAATCCGAACCAAACAGCCTGTCATCACCAGCAGAAACACGTTTTGCACGTTTTGCAATGGTCATCCCAATCCGAAAAATGCAGATTTTCTGCTAGTTCTTAACAAACCCTAAACCCTAACCATCCAGACCACAATTTTAGGCAGTTTCAACAAACCCTAGGTCTTAACTCTGGCACTATATATAGCACCCAACACACACGCGCAAAGGGGACTGTTTTTTTTCAGAAACGGCGGCGAAGAACAGAACCTGCGAAATCAAAAAGCAACTCCAAAAAACAGAACCATCAACAGATGATAAGTCACAACATACAAAGCCAGTAACCCACACAAGCTCAATCACGCAAGCATAAACCCAAACCAGGACCAATCCGGAAAGAAAGAGTTGTAAAGGTACAATTTTGTTTATGACCACCTAAGGTTTTGTAGCTTTGTTTTATAAGAAATTTCAAAGTAAAACACATGTATAACCTAAAAATCGAAGCAAATCCGAAAAAACTCAAAGGAAAGGTAGCTTTTCTCTCCCACTAGATCTAGGTCGACATGAATTGATGTTGGGGTTTTTAAACTTAGAAACAGAAAAGACTAGAGTAGTAGAAAAGAAAAGAACCAAAAAGGGAATATTTTTATTATTTGTTTAGATTGTAGATCTAGGGTTTTAGGGTTTGATTTTGAAATTTTGGAGGTTAGAAATGGAAAGAGGAGAAGGAGAGGGTTAGAAAGCAAAAAAAAATAAAAAAGGGGACCTTTAGAGGTCCGACGCGGCTGCGCCGCCGTCCGGACGGTTAACCACCGTGCCGGAACCTGCGTTTCGCGGCGGCTTGTTCTTCAAGCTCGCCGGAATCTTCATCCTTGTTCATCATGTTCTTATTTGTGTTTGGTGAGAGAAGAGAGCAAAAATCAGAAAGTAGAGAGAGAAAGCCAACTAAAAAATGAAGAAAATATGACTTACACCCTATTTATACTACTGGGTCGATCCAGTCCTAATTGACCCGAACCCATTGTCAAAACCGACCCGGTTCGGTTTCCCCACTGAGCCCGTTAACAGCCCTTTTCATTTCTGCACCCCCATCCGAATAATTGCACCTCTGTCCTACTTTTTTTCTAACGCGCAGGTTATTCCGTGTAGCATCTTAATTCGCTACTCACATACATTTTGTAGTTTAGTTTCATTATTTTGCATCTCATCAATTTACTTGTCTTTAATTAATTATTCATCTTTATAGTGAGAACTTAGAATGTAAATAGGCTTGATGTAATTTATTTATTTTTATATCGCAGACCGTAGAATGTATTATTAGGTTTCTTTGTAATAATTAGGTGCATGTGTGCGTGTGTGGATTATACGTGGTCTTTCATGTTTCGTAGCTTAGGTTAAGGGTCCTCATGTGGTCCAACGCCACCGTGAGTTCCCAGCGCTTTTGTTCTTTTCCGCTCCGTTAGTTTATTTTATTCCAAGAATTTAAAACAACAAAAAAACATTCAAAAAGCAACAAAACAGAAAAAACATTTTTATAATAAACCTTGATTGTTTAAATCAAGTGATCCTTTATTTTATCATTTCGTAAATAAAAATTGCAATTAACCTAAGTTTTATCTTCAGTCATTTTTTTTAAAAATAAAAAACACAAACAGATTTATTTTGCCACTGGGCCTTTTTATTTCAAAACATTTTCGAAAACTAAAAAAACACACAACCAATCAAACGCAATTTCTACCCCGAACTACGAGGTTTTGATCCCTCACGGGTACGTAGGCAAAGGACACTCGTCCTCTCAAATCAATAAAAAATGTAGATAATTAGGTCTCTTAATCATTTTTTTAATTCCCTCTTTTTTTCATATTAAGTAAGTTATAGCACAGTAAATTAAATAAAACCAAGAGGTTCCCGTAGAGTACTACGGGCATGAAGGGTGCTAATACCTTCCCTTCGTGTAACTAACCCCCGAACCCTAAATCTCTTTAAATGCGGGGTCTTTGAACTTTTTTTCCCTATTTTCTTTCAAAAATTAAATGTTCGGTCGTGAAATAATTAGTGAGTCAAAAGCTAATCAAATAGCCTTGATCTCCGAAAAATGACGCGACAATAAGCATTTGTTTAAGTTGAAGGCTTGATGCCTTGTTAAAGTTGATGGCTTGATGCCCTGTTTAGTCAAATTATGACATTATGTTGAGAGCTTGGCGCTCTGCTGGTACCACATGCATATTATATTGCATCTTGTTAAGTTGTAGTTGTTGTTGCATTGTCAAGTTGTTTTTGACATATTGTTAAGTTGTTGTTGTTGTGGCATCGTCAAGTTGTTGTTGGTATATTGTTAAGTTGCTGTTGTTGTTGCATTGATAAATGAAATTAATCGATGATTATATCTGAAATCATATGAAGTACTTGTTGATGATTATTGTGGCTATATTATGTTGATTAATTATTGTTTATGAATTGTTGCTTATTATTATTAATGAATGTGAAATCTCACCCCTTCTGTTTGAATGTTGCCTCTACGTGGGTAACGTGCATATAATCAGGAGTAGTCCGCTGATGTGAGTTGATCTTCGTGTCGTCATAGGAGTCTTGCTCTGATATGTAACGGGATGAAGATATTTAATTATTTTGTTTTCCTTTAATTACGTATCACTTTTAAGATATTGTTGTTGAACCATTTCAATTGGAAGTTTTTATTATGTTGATTACGTTGATGCCTAGTGCCAAGTTTTGACTTTTAATGTTGAATAATTTCCGCTGCAACACTATTTTGATTATTGAAAGCAGGTGTTTAATTAAATAGTGAATTTTAATCATATTTTTGATAAAAATGATTTTTTTGAAGTACGAAATGTGACATCCTGTTTATGATGCACTCTGATATGACTTACCTTTATTTATATGTTGGGAAAACGGGGTGTTACATCATGCACCGCCTTGTAATGGTTCACCTTGGCCTTACCGACGTCATCAAACATGTGACACTTGTGCACCAAAGTATCAAAATCTCTAATCTCCTGAACACACATGTACTAATAGATCTCTGGCCTCAAACCACTCTCAAACTTCACACACTTCGACACCATCGCATCCTCGGCATTGATGTAGGGACAAAACCTCGAAAGCTCTTCAAACTTAGCGGCATACTCAACAACTGACAATTTCTCTTGCTTCAAGTTCTGAAACTCCACTTCCTTCTTGGTCCTCAAATCCTCAGGAAAGTACTTCCTCATAAACTCATTCTTGAACCTAGCCCAAGTCACAACCTCTCCACCGGCCTTAAGCCTCCCCTTAGCATTCATCCACCATAACCCAGCCTCCTCAGCAAACATGTGGGTAGCCAACCTGACCTTCTGATCATCACCAATCACAATAGCACAGAAGATTCTCTCTATGCCCTGCGTCCAAGTCTGAGCGCCCTCCGGGTCAAACCTTCCCTTGAACGTTGGCGGATTGTTTCTCAAGAAACGATTGAGCCTCCTCTCTTCAGCTTCACCCTCAATCCAATGACCAACCGCCGCCTGCTCATTGGACTGAGCCAACACATGCGTCATTGCAGCCAAAGCTTGTGCAATCGCCGCATCATCTCTACCACCAACCATCTCACTTCTACACCAAACCAAACCAATAGATAAGAAAAACAGCACAACACAACAAGTACCGAAGGTAACTCAATACCATTTGTGTACAAACAAGAAATTTACCGAATACTAGTCCGGACAAGACTGACCACGGCTCTGATACCAACTTGTAACGCCCTATTTCTATTAAAGCGATAAAACACGTGAATATAATGAATATTCAAGAAGTAGACGTTACGTCTTCAATAGATTTCAAAATGCATGTGTGTGTGTGTGTGTATATATATATATATATATTAGTTCACACAGTCGCTGCGGACATAAATCATACATCACATAATTCAAGATATCAACATAAAAATCTCCAAATCCCGACATATGCGCCATAACGAAAAACGCAAGTCAAATCAATAAGTAAAACGACCAGGTCCTAATCAAAGCCTAAATCTAGACTCGACAGAAAAGTAGAGGAAGCATCTGCTATCCTCGAATCAACTCACCAAGCAAGTAAAACTACTTCTGCACTCCAACTACCCGTCCATACGGAAAGGCAGACGGTCAAAACCATTGGGGGTTAGTTTCACATCAATAATAATAATAAACAGTTGAAATGAACATCATTAATTAAATCTCAATTAACAAGTGCATTCATCTACAACATCATCCATCAACACAATATTCTCAATCATCACAATATACAATGCATCAACATATTTATCGCCAAACCACCATCAACACATAAGCAATGGACTCATGCCAATTCATGCTATGCGCCTAGACTCAACTTCTATATGCATGTGGTACCAATCTCCTCAAGGTCGTCACCTTATGATGCAACAAACACATCAAAGTCAACGACTATAATCAACGGCTATATGGATGTCAACATCCGACTCGACATATAATGAATGAACATATGACTCAATCAACCATGCATATGTTCTCAACAAATCAACGGCTATGTTCAACGGCTATGTTCAACGGCTATATTCAACGGCTATAAGTATACGACTTCTACCAATTGCATTCAATCAAGTATTTATACTAATTCAACAATCATCAACTTCACACAATTTCTCACAAATCGATCAAAGGAGAAAATTCATCAATCCATGATAATCATCATATTCAAAACCTAGCAATCATTCATGTATCCTCAAATATTCATACAAAGCCATTTATAAAAGATTTCCAAGATAATTGGTCTTAAGGATTAAATTTGACAAAGTTCGTCTATGGTTAAGCCAAAACATCCAACATATACTTTTTCAAAGTAAAGTAATCCATTCAAGTTTGAAAACCTACAAATCGATCTTAATTAATCATATTAGCATGAGCATAGACCACTTACGAACTATCAAGCATTAGTTCAAAGATTAGCCTAAGTCCACATGATAAAACCCAAGTTCGTCTATCATTTTACAACTCAAAAACAATTGAGACAAATGAGGCGAAACCAAGTAAAACAACACTAATGCCTCAACTATGTATACTCTTAGATCACATATGAGTGCAGTTGAGTATACATGTGTGTTTCACCGGCCAATTATGACAAAATCATCAAAATCACAAGGTTCGTCTCTCTTATCATATTTCAAAAAAAATTCCATTTTCAAAGTAAAACAAGTTAAACCTTATTAAAATCATTCACAACTATTTTTACAAATCATGTATTGACTAAACAACCCTAACCTTACACTTAGAAATAAGTTTGGAAACAATTGGATTGAAGAAAATGCATTTTTAAGGTTTCTAGGCTGTCAAAATCGCTTCATGATTTATACAGTCCCCTCATGATTTTGACAGCATCAGACTATACAGAAATTTGTTGTTGCTGTCAAAATCGCCTCATGATTCGTAAAATCAATTCATGATTGTGACAACATCAGACTGTGCGAAGAATTGTTGTTGCTGTCAGAATCGCCTCATGATTCGTGAAATCGCTTCATGATTTTGACAGCATCAGATTATGCAGAAATCAACTTATTTTTCAAAACCACTTAACTAACTCTTCATGCAAAAACCCAAGTTTCTTCCCAAAACTTTTCACAACCCAATCTTATAACCAAAAACAGAAGTTCATTAAACTTATATCAACACAACAACACCAACATTTCACCTTAATTTATCAAGAATCACAATTCACCATAAATGACCCATTTTCATTAAAACTCTTAAAACAACAACTTCATGAAATGGAACACCCATAGCATAAAACAACAACAACATCATTAAACCATGAATTTATCAGCAATCCATCCACAACAACATCATAATTCACCAAATTCATCCAATCTCCCAAATAAGCAACATCATATCATAGAGCATTCAATTTTCATATTAACAACTTAATAAACAACTAATTCATATACCCAAACATATCTAGATCATATGAACAAGAAATTTAACAATTAAGTGCAAGAAAATCACTTATTCAAATAAGCACTTATGCATATAATTAGAGAAGAAAATAAGCTAAGAGATTATCATTGAAATCTAACCCCCCCTTACCTTAATTCTCCACAATCCTAAGCTATTGCTTCACTTTAGCTCCAATCCTTGAGCCTCTAACCCTTCTCTTGCTCCTAAGCCTCTTCTCTTGAAACTCTCTCTCTAGCTTGAACTTCTCTCTCTAGCTTCTCTTTCTAAAACTTTGAAATGAATGGAATAACCCTAGTTTTCTCTCCTCATGGGTTTATAAGCATATTCTCTTAATGGGCCTAATTTACCAAAGTTTCTAATTCATTAACTCAAGGCTTCTAATTCACTCGCGGTAAAATATACGACTAAACAACGGTTCTAATTAATTATCTCAACAAACGTAGTAACTTAGCATAATTAATGATTCTCACTCGAAACACTAAAAATAACTCTTGCCGTGAAATTACTAAATTACTCTTCCTCGGTAGATGACTAAAATACTCCTCAGTCCAAAATGACCAAAATACCCTTCTAACACCGAATTCTACGAAAACACACAGAAAGACATTTAATCACATACGAGCACAAATAAACACAATTAAAATTAATTAAAATAAAACTAACGAAAATCGGGTTGTTATAGTGCGTACAAAAGTCAGGCAGCCATTCGTACTGAACCTCAACCGAGAACTCATAACCTTCCCTCTCCACCGTGATCTCATAAAATAATTATTGAGAAAAATCTATATCAACAAGTACCCTCGCATAGTGACCAAAAATGCGTTTCTGGGTCACGACATCAATAATGAGTGGAGTTCCAATCGCATCGACAATTTCCATTAAAGTTCGTTCAAGCCAGTATTCTTGCGCTAAGTCAAGGAGCTGTATCCATACGTGTGCGTGAGTGAGTCGGTGAGAGTACTTGTTAAAGTCCTTGGACCAACAGGAAAGCCGCAACAGGCTTGGTTTGAGGTTAACAGTTCCCATTGTGGGAGATGTGCGCATATCATCATCTGATGTGAATGAAAATTCATAGAAGCCACGACCTAGGGAGATTAAATTCCAGGGACATTTTGTTTTCCATTGCTTTGAGAGCTTGTCAGTAATTTCTTTGGAAGTATACGGCTTATCGCCTTTGTTCAAAAAGAGCCTACTGTGCATATGGTACTTGCATTTTTCTAAACCTCTGACATACACGTCCTCTGTAATTCTGATAGATATATTTTCACCTCAGATAGTCGGCAGAGATAAAGGTGCGCTAGGGTTGACAACAGGTGAAAGAACATGCGCAAAAGAGAGTTGCAGTTGCCGAGCCAGTAGTTTGACAGAAGCATCCGCCACATAAGGCCATTGGCAGGAGAAAGACATGGTCGTTCCAATCACGATCTAAAGCTCCCATCCATAACCCTTGTTAATTAGCAATTAGAACCAAGTACATGAACGAATTTGACTATTCACTCACATGTTTTTTATAAAATTGAAATTGTTCCGTTTTGGGCTTGTACTTCCTATTTATAAATGACTACGTAAAAGGTCCATGTAAGTTAGCGATTTTTTGGTTTTAGTTCCTGTTTTCTTTTTTTGTTGCGAAACATCCGTTGTATTTTCTTAGTTTTTTGAAATTGGTCCCTGCCGTCAGTTTTCGTAAAAAAAAAAAAATATTGTTGACTAACGAACGCAGACGCACATGATAAGATGGCAAAACACGTTTATGTGGCATGAAAGATGACAACTGGTGTTAGTAGAGGGACTAAAACCAAAAACACATATTTACATAGGCGACATATAATTAATAATTTTATATGGGTAAGATTAGGTTTCTGTCAAAATATTTACACGAGTTAATAGTGCTTTTCCCCATGGACGGTTTCACCGCCCGGCGACCCCGGGCACTTGCCCAGGCTCAATCGGTACTTTCTTTGTATATGACACAATCCAATAATCAATTAACCCACTTAAAAAAAGAAAATTTTGGGCAAAATCTGAAAATTCTTACATGCAAAGAGATATCAGAAAAGACATTTACCTCCTAATTTTATTTAGCACACTATTGGCAGGTTCAAATTGACCATGTAATATACACTACGTCTGAAAAAATGAACCTGTAAAATACAAAACATATACTCTAGCATTGTAACTTGAGTTTTTTTTTACCACCCTATAATATACACGTAATTTAAAAATGTGACCTACAAGTTGATTTTTTTCACTATTTTTTCCAAACATGTTTAACACGTTAAAATATAGCTTTACACAAATTAAATTTTTTCGACCCGGGAAAAATTGATTATAAATTTTTATTCCCTCATAATTAAAAATTTCTTAAACAATTTATAATTAATTTGTATCTCGTTTAAAAACTACAAAATTTCATTGTGAAGGTTCTTATCATGTTCTAGTCATACCTACAAAATTAGTGAACTAAATTTGATCTTTGAGTATACGCTTACTTGGAATAAAATTTCAATTTTGCACGATTTGCTTGAAATATCAAAATAAATTTAAACGACTTTTAAATGCTATGAAACTTTAGAGATCCTTTTTATGTTTTTTTATAGATGTCTCTACAAATAATGAGCTTAAAATTCGATTTATAGGTCAAGATTTCCGTTGTTTTGTTTTTTGAGGTTTTGACGCTTTAAAAATTCATCATTAATTTGTCGTTTGTCGAAAATTTATAATTTTTGTGTGTAAAGCAATATTTTAATGTTCTTAACACGCCTTTAAGAAATCATGAAAAAATTCAATCTCTTGGTTGCTTTTTTGGACTTCGCGTATACTGCAGAGTCAGAATATGTGTTATTTTATTACAAGGTCAATTTTCAGACTTCACGTATATTACATAGCAATTTCAATAATTAACCTTATTTTAAATTATTCTTTTGTTGACATAACGAGGAATCTCTTTTATTTCGATTTATGACTATTTATATATTATGTCACATGTGAATTTGCAATATTTTTTTGCTCGGGCTCTAAAATTCCTGACTCCGAACTGTTGGTCAGTCTAGTTGGCGATTCTTGGACCCTTCATAACCTTTAAAGCACGGACTCCGACACAGACATTTGACACGACACGCCACATTGCTAATATTTTAAAACAATTGAGAAATACAGGACATTGACACCGACATCGCTTGCCATCGCTACATATGTATTAACTTATTTCTAGAGAGTAAATTCAAGAGTGTGTCCAAAAGTTTTAGAAAAAATAAACATGATAAAATTTGATAAGCATGCATATCTAAACATACAAAACATTTTTATTAGGAAATAAGAATTTTGGCCCTCAATTTATTGGATGTGTTTATTATAATATCTCATACATTAATGCTATCAAGTCAAGGTGCCACTTTTACAACATATCTTGTTGAAATAACCACTTGAGCCCATGTCAACCAGAGTTGAAAATTGCATCCGATCATCTTTATGTCTAAGGATTAGCCAAAGTTTATTCCCTGAGCTAATGGTAGTTCACTTCCATAATTAATGGTACTGCACAGAGAGAGAAAATAAACTTATGATTAACAGAACCTATAAGGGATAATGCAACATCTTAAATTCAACTAAGACTTACCATGTAGAACGGCGCATGTATTGCTTCCACGAGTCACTCCCTGCTTCACGACCACCACCAGTTGCCTTTTCTCCACCAAAAGCTCCTCCAATCTCAGCTCCATTTGTTGGTATGTTCACATTTACAATACCACAATCACTCCCTCTTGGCCTGCACAGAAATCAAACCCATGAATATGCAAAATGTATTACTTATATAGCCGAAGTCACTAGAAGATGTCTAGAGGAAATGACAAAGAAAAGTCCGAATGGTTACCCGATCCATTTGAATATAGTATCAGGTCTTTGTGTAAAGATTGAGCTACTCAGTCCTTGAGGTACAGAATTGTTCAAGGCAATTGCTTCTTCGAGATTCTATGTAGAAAAATCGTGAAGTGCAATCAGAAACTAAATTTTTAAGGAAATAAGTTCAATAAAAAGATATAGATGATATACTACCTGAAATTTCATAACATAGAGAACTGGAGCAAACAGTTCTTCTTTAACAACAGCAGCATCTGCAGAAATCTCAACAATTGTTGGCTGTACGAAATTTCCGTCTGACTCTACTACAGACCCCCCTGTTAGGATCTTCCCACCCTGATAATAAGAGTATCGAGTAAGCATCTCGGCATAAAGAATACACACTCATCATATTTGAGCAAAATTTGCTTACAATACCATGCAAAATTGGACATAACAGATGGGAAGTTACATGCCGACCATATTTAACTTAACTAGAAAATAGTTACATGACATGCCTGAGATTTTATCGCTGCAATGCCCTTCTTGAAGTTTTCCACGGAAGAGCGAGTATGAAGGGGCCCAACCAGAGTCCCTTTCTCCAGGGGATTCCCAATTTTGACTTGTTTGTAAAGTCCGGCAAGTTGATCTAGTACATTTGTGTAAATACTCTCATGTAGAAACTGCATGCAAAGCAGCCAAAATTGAATATTAAATATACCTTACGGAAACAATATGGATGCTTTACAATTGTGAACTCAATTTTTCAAAAAATGTTTTAATACCAGTCTACGGCAGGTTGTGCACCGCTGACCAGCAGTACCCACAGCTGCAAAGAAAATAGAGCGTACAGCCAGTTTTGTATCTGCATCATCCATGACTATAATTGCATTATTACCACTTAACTCCAGTAAGCATTTGCCAAATCTTTCATTCACTGTTTTCTGTACCTCTGCACCCACCTACAATAGGAACATTTCATTATCAGCTCAATACGTATAAATTTTAATCTACAAATCATACTGAAGTGAACATTCGGCACTGTATCTCAATGTAGCATCTTTGAATAGGAGGCCAGATATACATGATTACACAATCTCTGACAAACAGAGGTATTTGCACGACCAAGATGATGCTGTAGGGTGTTAAATATCACATATCTATATAAATAGTTACTGTAATAAGCCCTAATGCCATTACTGCACGCGCAGAGAAACTCGGGTGACAACTACATTTTTAATACAAAGTGGAAAACTGTACATCCAATTCAAATTGGTTAATTATGTCACCTGTTAAAAACATTATGTTTAGAGATTAAGTACTCAAAGAAACTACCTTTGAGCTTCCGGTAAATGAAACCAGTAGAATGCGTCTGTCTTTCGATATTGCCTGCCCAATATCAGCACCCCCACAGAAAGAGGTGAATATTGCCCCAGGTAATTTGTTCCTCTCAAGAACTTCAGATATTAGCTTTGTAATAGCAATAGTTATCAATGGTGTAGTTGGAGCTCCCTTCCTGTAATTTGTGTGGTTGTAAGAAAAAATTGTAATGAAAAGACAACATAATTTTTATTGAAAATCTGAAACACACTAGAAGAAGAAGAAGCTGACAAGACATCACATAAAATTTTAACAAAGATTTGCATAAAAGTCATTTAGTTCATCATGGTCAGCAACAATCGAGAAATGTTTTTTTTCATCTTAATCCCGTATGATAAACCTCCTTTCTAAGCTATTTATGCATATTATACAGAATACAGATACATATATTGTAAGGGAAGAGGGAGAAAGAAGTCCTCGGAGGCAAGGATAAATTATACAACCATTAAGTAGAGAGATCAGATTACGAGGATGCACATAAGAGAACAAAAATACATAGCACTTTAACCACTAAAGTATATTTCAAAGGAAGTGCAGTTGGAGAAATCGGTGGTCAAGTCGTCTCCAAAACTTACAGCTTTGTGCCCACCAACTGTGTCATTTAAGATATATTCACCCAGCACAAATAAGTTGCCTTAACAGTGTGTGCAATTGTAGGAAAGTCAACTTGAGCGAGATACCAAATGAAAGATGCTGATAAATCACATGCATTGAACAGTATGCATCAAGAATTGAAGTATTGATCACATAAAGTTTAGAGTATAAATGTCATTCAAGACAAAAGAAGATCAAGAAAATTGGTCTGACACTGAAATCTACACACACACATGCCCAGTAATTATGTGAACTTACCAGACTACACAGTTTCCGCAGACTAATGCAATGCAAGCATTCCATCCTGAGAGAAAACAGAAATGAACAGGTTATACTACATTTTAATCACCACAATCAGCTCAAAGTATAGAAAGTAGCTGCAGATAGGTTTCTTGACGTTTGGAATACGTCACTAATATTAGAATGACCTGAAATGTATCACTGCGTGTGTTGAGATACATGAAGAAAAAGTATACCTAGAACAGCACATGGAAAGTTGAAAGCAGTGATTACACCAACTATTCCCAGTGGGTTCCATACCTGTAGAGTAAGAGCACACAATACAGATCATAAATAAACCCCCTATGATATAACGGCGAAGAAGTTACAAAATAACCACGGTTTAATATCAAACCTCAAACATCATATGATCTGGACCTGTAAGGAAAGAAAGTTTAACGAAAAAAATTAACTCAGAACCAGAACATCGTGAAAAGAAATCAGCATCAAAACAAAAGTGTTTGAACAAATTTTTTTTAAACAACTTTACAACCCTGGATATTATGGTAAAGAAATGATGAAAAATTGATAAAGATAAAAAATCTTACGTTCTGATGGGATAATTGATCCATTCAATTGTCGGCTTAGCCCAACAGCATAATCACACATATCAATAATTTCCTGTAACAAATAGGATGAAAGGTTACAAACTATATCACATACAAATGTTCAGGGTGGACAACAAATATTATATAAAATAATTCTCTCCTTTATAGAGTATATGATATGATTATTTTTAATTCTGTGTACTCAGAAAAAGCACTAGATTGCATCATATATCAGCAAACCTATACACACACAAATGTCCCAAGAAAGAAAATGTAGGAACTTTTAAAAGTGACTATCCTCGGAAAACCAAATGCAGGACATAGGCCATGAAAATGCAGTTAACGCGGCTCAATTCTTAAATGAGTAAATAGTCAAATTTATCCCTAAAAAGATATAGGGTTGGTGATGGTAAAACTAGTATTTAAAATATGGCACTGGAAAATTTGGTTACTAAATTAGCAGTGCAGGAAAATTTTACGAGCTCCCAACATTACTTTTCATATAACATAATCAACCATTCATGATGGTCACTCAGGTAATCACATATCAGTTTCAGATTTTCCTCATGAAATAGCTAAGTGGACTTGGTTATACTAAAAAATGCAGAGTATAACATGAAAAAAATTCATTAGAATTCTAAAACATTCTGAATAATGGGAAGCTTTTTCATTCTCCAGTATGTCCAGTTATTTTTTAACAGATTAACAATTTTCAAAAGTACGGTTCCAGTTAACCTTGTTGACTGCAATGTAGTGAAAGAAAATTGATGGAAAGAACGCAACTATGCAAAATATGCTTGCATTGGACGAAGCTTTAGAGACGCATTTGTCGGCCCTAACAGCAAAAACAAACCCACGTTTTGGGCCGAGATTTGGATGACATTACACCAAAATAGTACAAGGTAATAGTTCATGATATCTGATAATGCATTACTTGGTTACCACCGATTTGACTTATGTACTGTCAAACGTAACATGTTACGAAAAATTGCTTAATAAAGAGATTTGTCATACCTGAACTTCCCCGATTCCTTCTGCGAGAATTTTTCCCATCTCAAGAGCCACCAACCTACCGAGCGGATCCAATTTAGCCCTCAATGCATCCCCAATCTGCCTTACAATCTCACCTCTTTTGGGTGCCGGAATCTGCAAGAACGTCACAAGTTCATCGTCATTTAGTTTCCAACTGTACCTAAATTCAGTATAAGCTATCGGCTATCGCAAATTCACACTTATATCAAAAAAGAGAAACAAAAACTCACAGTCATCCATGTCTTGGCTGCTTCACTACATGCTTGCAATCCCTCTTCATAATCTATCACAGTTGCTTCGGTCACGGTAGCAATAGTCTAAATTCAAAGCAACAACAATCAGATGCATAAAAATGAAATCCAAAATCGCCATAAACCGTGAAAACAACTAACTGCTTGTTTAGTTTGATTTGAAATCCAACTAACTTTGGCAAAAACTACAATTCTGAGCTTCAATAAAGTTATAAAAACACCATGATTCTGCTAAATTCATCTCAAATCCAAATATGCACTTCTATTTCAATCATCAATCAAGCTCAAATTCAAAACTGCTAAACTTTCATTCATCACTCAGGTTTAGTAAAATAAAAAATATTAAAAAAATAAAAAAAATTCTTCCCTTTTAAAAAACAAAATTAAGCACTAGGAAGCTTCTTATTAATTAAGATAACATTAATAATCATTTTGAATTCTGGACCGTCCTAAGCTAGACTCACTAAGTTACCTTTCATTTCATTTACATTCATATCTAAATTTAATAAAAAAATTTACTCATAACAGTTTCATTTCAGTTTTAACATCAAATTTTCATAATTCAACAGTTCTTTCATGCATGCAAAGTTGCAAAAAAAAACTTCAAAAAAGGTAAAACAAAAATAAAATAAAAAAGTGAGAAAATTTGTTACCTGATTGGTGGAAGGATTAACAGAAGTAACAGAAGAACCATTGGCTTTCCACTGACCATTGATGAAACCACCGATGTTAGTTGAACCTAACCCGATCTCTTTCAAAAACTCCAAATTGTTACTTTGATCAGAACCCATTTTTTTCAAATTGATGATGATGATGATGAAATTGATGAAACAAGAACTTGTACTTGTGATTTATGAGTGTTGTAATTAGAACAAAAAGTGTGTGTAAGAATAAGAAAGAGTACATGTGTTGTTGTTATTATAGTCACGGTTTGAGATTGAGACAGGACAGTGAGTTGTGTTGTGTGGACCCCACTTTTGAGACGGACGAGGTGATCATCATGATCATGATCATGATGATGTCTATTCATCCATCCATATCTACATACGTTGCTTTTTGATTGGTGGGTGGGTCCATGTCTAAAATCAAAATTTGTTCTAATTTTACATCTTATTTTTAATTTTAAAGTTTAGTTTAATGATGCATTTGATCCATTAAAACAAAGGATATGTAAAAACATGTATTAGTAACTTAATGGATCAGTTAATTATTATTTAAATAAAAACTAGCAAAATAAATTTTACTTAAATCACATTCATATAGTAACCTCAAATTGGGTGTTTTGAATTGTGTTTTTTCAATCTATATTACATTTTAATTGTGTTTTTTAAAGGATAAAATATCTAGTGAAGAAGCCTATAATGTAAAAAAGAAGAATATGTATAATGGAGTTCAATTACATATTAAAGGACCAAGGGGTAGGAAACCCATATGTTATTTTGTCGTAACTTTGACTTGTACATTGTTTTCTCATATCAGCAGGGCACATCATGTGACAGAAAAGTAATTAGAAGATAATAATATAATACACTAACCTTTATTTTCGGGAGAATAGACTCAGTTTTCTCTTTTTCTCTCTGCGATATCTATTGTTCTTTTTTCTTTTCTTTAGGAAATATAATTTTGTTGTTATTGAAGAGTTTTGTAACACGTTGTATTTCCCTATTTTTATTTTTATTTCTTTCCTTTGTCAGCTTTATGCACTCCAATTTTCTTAAACAATGTTTTGCAATAAATGTAAAATTAAATTGTCTTTATTAATATCAATACGAAACCCTAGTAATCCGAAATTTAGTCGTGAGGGATGTATAGTTTGAACAACAATTTTTTTCTTCCAACAATTGAACTCGGGTTCTTCCGAATGATCATCATTTGATGGAGCTCATTAACCACATGAACTCATTTTTATTATTCTACATTCTCATAATACTGAATGATACATTAATATCAAATTATTTTTTTATTTGCACTTTATTGCATTTTAATATCTTATTTAACTATATTTTTGTGGTATTTTCTTATTCTATCATGTTGGTTTCCAACTAAACTGATATTCATGATAATATTTTTAACTAGAGAAACAAAATAAATTAAATTTAAAATTAACTTATCATATAACGTTTTCTCATCATCAAACAATGAACTGAGATAAGATATCATACGAATATCATATCCCGACTCTATCACATTCTTTTATAATCAAACAAAATGTTATTGGTCTCTCCACTAATTATATAAGTCTAAGAAATGTCCAATGAAGCTTTTATCAAGAGACATCTAAAGTGGCCCCTGTGTATGTCTTACGCGAATAGATTATTAATTTATATTTTTTTAATGCTAATACATATTAATTAGTCATTCACTTCAATTCATCCACTCTTTAGAAATTATAAATTGGACCATATTAATAACTTTACATTATTCCATTTTAATCATACTTATTTTCTTAATTTAAAGAGTATGCAATGATATCAACATTTATGAGTGTGAGAGAGAGAGAGAGAGAGAGAGAGAGAGGGAGAGAGTGGGAAAGAGAGATAGTAGAAGCCTTTGAGATCCTTAACAATTCCTCTTAGAACATGTAGTAGTGCATCCACAACTTGAAAATAGTATAGTTGTTCTACATGCACAATACATAAAATAAAATTGATTTTATTTTCTATTATATATAAATGAGAATAGTCATCCATACTTGAATTTCTATTTCTTTACATATAATGTCTATTTTGCAACATTATTCCTTTTTTTTAACCCACTCTTATCTCAATTTTTTTGTCATCACGTGCCAATTTTTCACCCCCACTCTTTTCCCAATTATAATCTTCATTAGCACACCCACTACACATTTTGTAACACCCACGGCTGACGAGGACAGGGGAGTGGTCACCGGTGCACAAGACACGACAATGAGCGGCTCCCGACAGTTTCTAGAAGAACCGAACCACATCGGAATGAGATGGATCCTAAGGCCATGTAGGTATGAGACTACATGGTTGAAGGAAGGCTTGTAAGAATTGGTTGGTACTACATATATCAACATGATGTATCTTCTTTTTGGTAGCTTATTCTATAAGAACTCCACAGTTAAGCGTGTTTGACTTGGAGTAGTCTTTGGATGAGTGACTTACTGGGAAGTTTTCAGGTAAAGTCGTCTGGGATGTTACACATTCATTAATTTCCATGCGTTTTTTTAATCATTCATTCATAATAGTGATTTTGATTCTCAGTGAGTCATTCATATTTTAGTTTACAATGCATGAACGTGTACCGCACTACTAGTTTTAGGACCTTTAGCAACATTGAATTGTGATATTAATTTCACTGTTAACCATAAACAAAGGAAACAGTGTCAACAATTGTAAAACAAATAGTGATTAGTAACAATTTTATCCAAATATAATCGTAGTAGTAGTGTGTGTGTGTCTATATATATATATGAGATATGATCAAATGACACTAATGTTTCAAATAAAATTTGAAACCAAATCTTAATCATTAATACAATTTTAATCAAACAAATCACATCTACTAATTAAGTTCTCACATGCTTGATCAGATGACCCACCCATAAAGTTTACAAATAATTTCATATTTCTTCTTTTGGTTAATTAATTACTAAAATATCCTCTGATGGTAGATCTTTTTTTTTTAAGGATTCTATATCTCTTATTATTATCTTACACATGCTTTATCCCTATTTCAATTCTACAATTAACCCTTGTCTGCGTAGCTCTCGTCCAAAATTTAATTGTCGTTTTGTTGTACCTATAACCCTATCAGCTTTATTTCTATATTGACTTTATTTCTATTAACTTTTTTATTGGAATAGCCAAAGAGAATTGTTTCAAAGAGGTGCCAGGGATGATTGATTTAGAGAAAACATAGCAACATGCATGATTGATTAAGAGAAGCAAAACCTCAAAGGACATGATATAATATGTGGTTTCTTGTAAAAACATGTATTAGGAACTCAATGGATCACTTAAGTATTATTTAAATAAAAATTAGCAAAGTAAACATTCCTTAAATCACATTCATAATAACCTCAAAAATAAATTTAAAAAAATGAAAGAGAGAGAATTGGTTAATTGTTGATTACTAGAACTTGAACCAATCAAGTTACCTCTGATTGAAAAAAAAACTAAATAATACGTGTTGAAAATAACATGAAACATATACTTAAACATTTTTTGGTTGCGCATTTGCTATCACTTAACGGATTAAAACTCGTCTGGTTATCTTTATATTTACCATTGTTAACCAAGTTATAATTCCCTTTTAAGGGTTGATTTTGTCATTGATGGGTCACGTTCATGTCCCCCAAGTTTTTCTACCTCTTTTTTATTTAATATATTTCACTTCGCTTAAAGAAATTGATTTGAGAGAAATAACAAATTGAAATAAATCAGAGGAAAATGACTTGGCTAATACTAAGAAGCAAAAACTACGTATAAAATGAAAATAAAATGTCCATGGTGATCAAGCAAATCAAACATTCACTTTTGATTAATTTTCAAGTTGTCTCCTTTTCAGGCATTCAACAAAAGAAAAATATAAATGGAGATTGGAGTACCAATCCCTTATACCATTTTCATTACATGATTATTAAATTTAAATGAAATTTCCCTTATTAAATTTATCTCTTGGGAAATTTATCGTCACATGTAACAAGTTATGTGTTCTTGCAAGCTCCCAAGCAAGAACTCACGATGTGCTCTACTGAACCTTGAGCGTCTGTGAAAAATTAAATTAAGGTAAGAAACACCATTTGAGCATCTGTCAAATATAATTTAACAGATTTTCTTAATATCATCATATAATACAAGGGACAAAAGTTAGTGTGCATACCATTGACGTTAATTGATTTAGAAACAGCACAACTAGTTGCACAATCATAAGCAGCTATTAATGATTCCTTATTAGTAGCTGTTGTTGACACTCCGCTACATTTTAGTACTCCACATCCAGCTGTACAAGCTGCATAAGCATGCATAAACATTCTCAATAATCTACATTGAGAAGCACACTTGCCAAGACAACCGATTGTTGACGATATTGAAGAAAGTTCGGGTGTTGATGACATCGGAAGAGAATCATAAGCTTGAGCAACAACCGACATTGTCATCACCAATATTGAAACTGTCTTTTTCATCTCATATTTTGCCATAACTCTTCTCTTTGTAGATCTTGTTTTTTCTGCCATTATTCAATTTTATTTGGCAGTAAAAGTTAAAAAATAAGTTAATCAATTGATAAACATAGAAATAAATGGACATTAATGTATATTTTCACACCATAAAAAATCCACATATAGTGTTAAAAAAAATGCAAAACTACATATATAGTACTAACAATATATTACCCTAAAACGAATCTTACAAGTGTTTATTACAAGTTATATAAAATGATTATACTTTAGAATTTTTTACGAAAAACAAAAGCATGTGTTTGTTTGCACTAAGGAAAATCACTTCAAAAATAAATCATTTTAGAGCGTTGCATGATAAGACTATGTGATATGCTACTTTTAAGAAACAATTTGCCAACATTAGCACACATGGATAAATAAAATGAAAAGCGTCGCAAGCATAGTTGCATACCTTCACAGAGAGAAAAATGAATTGAAAGTGAGAGAAGAATTGAAGGTGAGAGTGATATATTTAGTGAAAGAAATGTTTGGTATTTATAGAATATTCAAGATGCACGTAAACATGGAAGGCAGAGAAAATATGGAACCAATCACTCAGAAATATATTTTCATTACCTTTTTTTTGTTTTTCTAATTAACAATTATATCAATCACTAGCAAATTGATTTTTTTGCCTAATTTAATATGGTATCGATCACTCTAAATTTTTCCATTAGGGACTAATTCTCTCTTTTGTCATGGTGGTTCAAGTATGGACTAATTAAGTTGTCTCGCGAGATTAATTTTTTTTTGTATTTTGTATTCTTTTTCAGAGATCAAATTGGGTGTTTTGAATTGTGTTTTTTCAATCTATATTACATTTTAATTGTGTTTTTTAAAGGATAAAATATCTAGTGAAGAAGCCTATAATGTAAAAAAGAAGAATATGTAGAATAGAGTTCAATTACATATTAAAGGACCAAGGGGTAGGAAACCCAAAGTTATTTTGTCATAACTTTGACTTGTACATTGTTTTCTCATATCAGCAAGGCGCATCATGTGACAGAAAAGTAATTAGATGATAATAATATAATACACTAACTTTTTTTTAGGGAGAATAGACTCAGTTTTCTCTCTTTCTCTCTGCGATATCTATTGTTGTTCTTTCTTCTTTTCTTTAGGAAATATAATTTTGTTGTTATTGAAGAGTTTTGTACCACGTTGCATTTTCCTATTTTTATTTTTATTTCTTTCCTTTGTCAGCTTTATGAACTCCAATTTTCTTAAACAATGTTTTGCAATAAATGTAAAATTAAATTGTCTTTATTAATATCAATATGAAACCCTAGTAATTCGAAATTTAGTCGTGATGGATGTATAGTTTGAACAATAATTTTTTTTTCCAACAATTGAACTCGGGTTCTCCCAAATAATCATCATTTGATGGAGCTCATTAACCACATGAACTCAATTTTTATTGTTCTACATTCTCATAATACTCAATGATACATTAATATCAAATTATTTTTTTATTTGCACTTGATTGCATTTTAATCTCTTATTTAACTATATTTTTGTGGTATTTTCTTATTCTATCATGTTGGTTTCCAACTAAACTGATATTCATGATAATATTTTTAACTAGAGAAACAAAATAATTTAAATTTAAAATTAACTTATCATATTACGTTTTCTCATCATCAAACAATGAACTGAGATAAGATAACATACGAATATCATATCTCGACTTTATCACATTCTTTTATAATCAAACAAAATGTTATTGGTCTCTCCACTAATTATATAAGTCTAAGAAATGTCCAATGAAGCTTTTATCAAGAGACATCTAAAGTGGCCCCTGTGTATGTCTTACGCGTATAGATTATTAATTTTTTTTTTAATGCTAATACATATTAATTACTCATTCACTTCAATCCATCCACTCTTTAGAAATTATAAACTGGACCATATTAATAACTTTACATTATTCCATTTTAATCATACTTATTTTCTTAATTTAAAGAGTATGAAATGATACCAACATTTATGAGTGTGTGTGTGTGAGAGAGAGAGAGAGAGGGTGGGAGAGAGTGGGGAAGATAGATAGTAGAAGCCTTTGAGATCCTTAACAATTCCTCTTAGTTCTTCTCCATTAAAATTATCAAGAAGTTCTACATGTTATTAGAGATACTATAGTAATATTATAATACTAATAGCATTGTAGTTATAAAATTCTTAGATGTTTTTGGGGGTAAAATATCCCCAAAGTTAACCAACTAACTGAACTCAAATTGTCATGGAGCTGCACCAAAAGATTAAGTTGTTCTTGAGAATTTTTTGTTGGACACGTTTTACTTATATGTTGGACGAACTATGTATTATCAGGAGGTCTTTTCCTAAAAACCGAGGGGTCAACAAGAAAAAAAATTTCAAATTTTTTTAAGAAACAAAATTTGTTATTTATGATCAATACATTTGTACGTGTTGCATTTATTCATGGGATGTGATATCAAGAAGTGAATTATTAACATTTTAAGAGTTTGTTACAACTTTCGTTTAAAGAAAGAAGTTTATGATTTGTTTAATGTTTAATGATTACTGATTTTTATAAGACATTAACACATTAAATGGCATACTATTGGAATTTCAAGTTGTTGTTGTTTAATTTGTATTCCCATCCTAAAATCATGTTAATTTTATT
Organism: Medicago arabica; assembly: GCA_946800305.1. Taxonomy (NCBI): domain Eukaryota; kingdom Viridiplantae; phylum Streptophyta; class Magnoliopsida; order Fabales; family Fabaceae; genus Medicago; species Medicago arabica. The sequence continues at coordinate 20,996,094 of OX326971.1, read as the reverse complement.
GACAATTAATGCCTTTAATGCAAAAATTAAGAAATAAACATATTATAGTTGCGCAATTCCATACACAAGACACACAAAGACATAATTACAAATACTTGTGAAAAATATAAATAACACCGGAACGTCCGATATAAAAAAAACACATTGTCACTATGGTTCACTATAAATATATTAATTGTCACAACTCTCAATTTCCTCTTACAATTTTTTTGAAGGAGATTTGTTCCTACAATTATTAAATATTTATTCATTACATTGATTTGATTTTTTTATTACAGTCAAGTCTTTTACTGAATGAAGATAAAGGAAAATAGAACATGTAGTAGTGCATCCACAACTTGAAAATCAGTATAGTTGTTCTACATGCACAATACATAAAATAAAATTGATTTTATTTTCTATTATATATATCAAACTTGAATTTCTATTTCTTTACATATAATGCCTATTTTGCAACATTATTCTTTTTTTTTTCTTCCACTCTTTTCTCAATTTTTTTGACATCAAGTGCCAATTTTTCACCCCACTCTTTTCATAATTATAATCTTCATTATCACACCCACTAAACATTCTATAACACAGCTGACGAGGACAGGGGATTGATCGCCGGTGCAAAAGGCACGACAATGAGTGGCTCCCGACTGTTTCTAGAGGAACCGAATCACATTTAAATGACCTAGATCCTGAGGCCGTGCAGGTATGGGACTACATGGTTGAAGGAAGGCTTGTAAGAATTGGTTGGTACTACATATATCAACAAGATGCATCTTCTTTTTGGTAGCTCATTCTATAAGAACTCCACAGTTAAATGTGCTTGACTTGGAGTAGTCTTTGGATGAGTGACTTACTGGGAAGTTTTCCGGTAAAGTCGTTTGGGATGTTACACATTCATTAATTTCCATGTGTTTTTTTAATCATTCATTTAAAACAATGATGTTGATTCTCAGTGAGTCATTCATATTTTAGTTTACAATGCATAAACTTGTACCACACTACTGGTTTTAGGACTTTTAGCAACATTGAATTGTGACATTAATTTAACTGTTAACCATAAACAAAGGAAAACAGTGTCAATTATTGTAAAACAAATAGTGATTAGTAACAATTTTTTCCAAATATAATCGTAGTAGTAGCGTGTGTGTCTATATATATATATATATATGAGATATGATCAAATGACACTAATGTTTCAAATTAAATTTGAAACCAAATCTTAATGAATAATACAATTTTAGTCAAACAAAATACATCTACTAATTAAGTTCTCACATGCTTGATCAGATGACCCACCCATAAAGTTTACAAATAATTTAATATTTCTTCTTTTGGTTAATTACTTACTAAAAAATCCTCTGATGGTAGATCTTTTTTTTTTTTAAGGATTCTATATCTCTTATTATTATCGTGCACATGTTTTATCCCTATTTCAGTTCTACAATTAACCCTTGTCTGCGTAGCTCTCGTCCAAAATTTAATTGTCGTTTTGTTGTACCTATAACACTATCAGCCTTATTTCTGTATTGACTTTATTTCTATTAACTTTTTTATTGGAAGAGCCAAAGAGAATTGTTTCAAAGAGGTGTCAGGGATGATTGATTTAGAGAAAACATAGCAACATAGCAACATTCATGATTGATTAAGAGAAGCAAAACCTCAAAGGACATGATATAATATGTGGTTTCTTGTAAAAACATGTATTAGGAACTCAATGGATCACTTAAGTATTATTTAAATAAAAATTAGCAAAGTAAACATTCCTTAAATCACATTCATAATAACCTCAAAAATAAATTTAAAAAAATGAAAAAGAGAGAGAATTGGTTAATTATTGATTACTAGAACTTGAACCAATCAAGTTACCTCTTATTGAAAAAAAAAACTAAATAATACGTGTTGAAAATAACATGAAACATATACGTAAACATTTTTAAACTCTTACCTATAATTAAATGAGACAAATTAGTTTCTTTTTCACTTATTTTATTGTTACAACTTCGTCGATTATGACCTTCTTTTCAGTTGCTTGATAACACATGCTCTCCTCTTCAAACCTTCTTCAGTTGAAAGAGAATTCATTTATGATTCATTAAAAATAAAAGATGCTTTAAATACGCTCGTCTCTCATTTGATATAATGCTCCTCACTTTCTTTTACACATCATTTTTACAACATGATATGTATTTTTTGGTTGCGCATTTGCTATCACTTAACGGATTAAAACTCGTCTGGTTATCTTTATATTTACCATTGTTAACCAAGTTATAATTCCCTTTTAAGGGTTGATTTTGTCATTGATGGGTCACGTTCATGTCCCCCAAGTTTTTCTACCTCTTTTTTATTTAATATATTTCACTTCGCTTAAAGAAATTGATTTGAGAGAAATAACAAATCGAAATAAATCAGAGGAAAATGACTTGGCTAATACTAAGAAGCAGAAACTACGTATAAAATGAAAATAAAATGTCCATGGTGATCAAGCAAATCAAACATTCACTTTTGATTAATTTTCAAGTTGTCTCCTTTTCAGGCATTCAACAAAAGAAAAATATAAATGGAGATTGGAGTACCAATCCCTTATAACATTTTCATTACATGATTATTAAATTTTAATGAAATTTCCCTTATTAAATTTATCTCTTGGGAAATTTATCGTCACATGTAACAAGTTATGTGTTCTTGCAAGCTCCCAAGCAAGAACTCACGATGTGCTCTACTGAACCTTGAGCGTCTGTGAAAAATTAAATTAAGGTAAGAAACACCATTTGAGCATCTGTCAAATATAATTTAACAGATTTTCTTAATATCATCATATAATACAAGGGACAAAAGTTAGTGTGCATACCATTGACGTTAATTGATTTAGAAACAACACAACTAGTTGCACAATCATAAGCAGCTATTAATGACTCCTTATTAGTAGCTGTTGTTGACACTCCGCTACATTTTAGTACTCCACATCCAGCTGTACAAGCTGCATAAGCATGCATAAACATTCTCAATAATCTACATTGAGAAGCACACTTGCCAAGACAACCGATTGTTGACGATATTGAAGAAAGTTGGGGTGTTGATGACATTGGAAGAGAATCATAAGCTTGAGCAACAACGAACATTGTCATCACCAATATTGAAACTGTCTTTTTCATCTCATATTTTGCCATAACTCTTCTCTTTGTAGATCTTGTTTTTTCTGCCATTATTCAATTTTATTTGGCAGTAAAAGTTAAAAAATAAGTTAATCAATTGATAAACATAGAAATAAATGGACATTAATGTATATTTTCACACCATAAAAAATCCACATATAGTGTTAAAAAAATGCAAAACTACATATATGGCTAGTTTATTGATACATATATAGTACTAACAATATATTACCCTAAAACGGATCTTACAAGTGTTTATTACAAGTTATATAAAATGATTATACTTTAGAATTTTTTACGAAAAACAAAAGCATGTGTTTGTTTGCACTAATGAAAATCACTTCAAAAATAAATCATTTTAGAGCGTTGCATGATAAGACTATGTAATATGCTACTTTTAAGAAACAATTTGCCAACATTAGCACACATGGATAAATAAAATGAAAAGCGTCGCAAGCATAGTTGCATACCTTCACAGAGAGGAAAATGAATTGAAAGTGAGAGAAGAATTGAAGGTGAGAGTGATATATTTAGTGAAAGAAATGTTTGGTATTTATAGAATATTCAAGATGCACGTAAACATGGAAGGCAGAGAAAATATGGAACCAATCACTCAGAAATATATTTTCATTACCTTTTTTTTGTTTTTCTAATTAACAATTATATCAATCACTAGCAAATTGAATTTTTTGCCTAATTAAATATGGTATCGATCACTCTAAATTTTTCCATTAGGGACTAATTCTCTCTTTTGTCATGGTGGTTCAAGTATGGACTAATTAAGTTGTCTCGCGAAATTAATTTTTTTTTGTATTTTGTATTCTTTTTCAGAGATCAAATTGGGTGTTTTGAATTGTGTTTTTTCAATCTATATTACATTTTAATTGTGTTTTTTAAAGGATAAAATATCTAGTGAAGAAGCCTATAATGTAAAAAAGAAGAGTATGTAGAATAGAGTTCAATTACATATTAAAGGACCAAGGGGTAGGAAACCCAAAGTTATTTTGTCATAACTTTGACTTGTACATTGTTTTCTCATATCAGCAGGGCGCATCATGTGACAGAAAAGTAATTAGATGATAATAATATAATACACTAACTTTTTTTTAGGGAGAATAGACTCAGTTTTCTCTCTTTCTCTCTGCGATATCTATTGTTGTTCTTTCTTCTTTTCTTTAGGAAATATAATTTTGTTGTTATTGAAGAGTTTTGTAACACGTTGCTTTTTCCTATTTTTATTTTTATTTATTTCCTTTGTCAGCTTTATGAACTCCAATTTTCTTAAACAATGTTTTGCAATAAATGTAAAATTAAATTGTCTTTATTAATATCAATATGAAACCCTAGTAATTCGAAATTTAGTCGTGATGGATGTATAGTTTGAACAATAATTTTTTCTTCCAACAATTGAACTCGGGTTCTCCCAAATAATCATCATTTGATGGAGCTCATTAACCACATGAACTCAATTTTTATTGTTCTACATTCTCATAATACTCAATGATACATTAATATCAAATTATTTTTTTATTTGCACTTGATTGCATTTTAATCTCTTATTTAACTATATTTTTGTGGTATTTTCTTATTCTATCATGTTGGTTTCCAACTAAACTGATATTCATGATAATATTTTTAACTAGAGAAACAAAATAAATTAAATTTAAAATTAACTTATCATATAACGTTTTCTCATCATCAAACAATGAACTGAGATAAGATATCATACGAATATCATATCCCGACTTTATCACATTCTTTTATAATCAAACAAAATGTTATTGGTCTCTCCACTAATTATATAAGTCTAAGAAATGTCCAATGAAGCTTTTATCAAGAGACATCTAAAGTGGCCCCTGTGTATGTCTTACGCGTATAGATTATTAATTTTTTTTTTAATGCTAATACATATTAATTACTCATTCACTTCAATCCATCCACTCTTTAGAAATTATAAACTGGACCATATTAATAACTTTACATTATTCCATTTTAATCATACTTATTTTCTTAATTTAAAGAGTATGAAATGATACCAACATTTATGAGTGTGTGTGTGTGTGAGAGAGAGAGAGAGGGTGGGAGAGAGTGGGGAAGATAGATAGTAGAAGCCTTTGAGATCCTTAACAATTCCTCTTAGTTCTTCTCCATTAAAATTATCAAGAAGTTCTACATGTTATTAGAGATACTATAGTAATCTTATAATACTAATAGCATAGTAGTTATAAAATTCTTAGATGTTTTTGGGGGTAAAATATCCCCAAAGTTAACCAACTAACTGAACTCAAATTGTCATGGAGCTGCACCAAAAGATTAAGTTGTTCTTGAGAATTTTTTGTTGGACACGTTTTACTTATATGTTGGACGAACTATGTATTATCAGGAGGTCTTTTCCTAAAAACCGAGGGGTTAACAATTAAAAAAATTTCAAATTTTTTTTAAGGAACAAAATTTGTTATTTATGATCAATACATTTGTACGTGTTGCATTTATTCATGGGCTGTGATATCAAGAAGTGAATTATTAACATTTTAAGAGTTTGTTACAACTTTCGTTTAAATAAAGAAGTTTATGATTTGTTTAATGTTTAATGATTACTGATTTTTATAAGACATTAACACATTAAATGGCATACTATTGGAATTTAAAGTTGTTGTTGTTTAATTTGTATTCCCATCCTAAAATCATGTTAATTTTATTGACAATTAATGCCTTTAATGCAAAAATTAAGAAATAAACATATTATAGTTGCGCAATTCCATACACAAGACACACAAAGACATAATTACAAATACTTGTGAAAAATATAAATAACACTGGAACGTCCGATATAAAAAAAACACATTGTCACTATGGTTCACTATAAATATATTAATTGTCACAACTCTCAATTTCCTCTTACAATTTTTTTGAAGGAGATTTGCTCGTACAATTATTAAATATTTATTCATTACATTGATTTGATTTTTTTATTACAGTCAAGTCTTTTACTGAATGAAGATAAAGGAAAATAGAACATGTAGTAGTGCATCCACAACTTGAAAATCAGTATAGTTGTTCTACATGCACAATACATAAAATAAAATTGATTTTATTTTTTATTATATATATCAAACTTGAATTTCTATTTCTTTACATATAATGCCTATTTTGCAACATTATTCTTTTTTTTTTCTTCCACTCTTTTCTCAATTTTTTTGTCATCAAGTGCCAATTTTTCACCCCACTCTTATCATAATTATAATCTTCATTATCACACCCACTAAACATTCTATAACACGGCTGACGAGGACAGAGGAGTGATCGCCGGTGCAAAAGGCACGACAATGAGCGGCTCCCGACTGTTTCTAGAGGAACCGAATCACATTGAAATGACCTAGATCCTGAGGCCGTGCAGGTATGAGACTACATGGTTGAAGGAAGACTTGTAAGAATTGGTTGGTACTACATATATCAACAAGATGCATCTTCTTTTTGGTAGCTCATTCTATAAGAACTCCACAGTTAAATGTGCTTGACTTGGAGTAGTCTTTGGATGAGTGACTTACTGGGAAGTTTTCCGGTAAAGTCGTTTGGGATGTTACACATTCATTAATTTCCATGTGTTTTTTTAATCATTCATTTAAAACAATGATGTTGATTCTCAGTGAGTCATTCATATTTTAGTTTACAATGCATAAACTTGTACCACACTACTAGTTTTAGGACTTTTAGCAACATTGAATTGTGACATTAATTTAACTGTTAACCATAAACAAAGGAAAACAGTGTCAATTATTGTAAAACAAATAGTGATTAGTAACAATTTTTTCCAAATATAATCGTAGTAGTAGCGTGTGTGTCTATATATATATATATATATATATATGAGATATGATCAAATGACACTAATGTTTCAAATTAAATTTGAAACCAAATCTTAATGAATAATACAATTTTAGTCAAACAAAATACATCTACTAATTAAGTTCTCACATGCTTGATCAGATGACCCACCCATAAAGTTTACAAATAATTTAATATTTCTTCTTTTGGTTAATTACTTACTAAAAAATCCTCTGATGGTAGATCTTTTTTTTAAGGATTCTATATCTCTTATTATTATCGTGCACATGTTTTATCCCTATTTCAGTTCTACAATTAACCCTTGTCTGCGTAGCTCTCGTCCAAAATTTAATTGTCGTTTTGTTGTACCTATAACACTATCAGCCTTATTTCTGTATTGACTTTATTTCTATTAACTTTTTTATTGGAAGAGCCAAAGAGAATTGTTTCAAAGAGGTGCCAGGGATGATTGATTTAGAGAAATTATAACAACATGCATGATTGAGATTATATGTTTTTTTATAATTTAGTCTATTTATTTTGATGAAGTGATATTTTGTTATGTTATATATTGGTATTTATTTGTATAATATATATGTTATCTGGTGTAGAAATATATTTGTTATTTTGTGTGGAAATATATATGTTATCTTGTATAGAAATATATTTGTTATTTTGTGTAGAGATATATTTGTTATTTGGTGAATTATTATTATTAAGTGGGGGAAAGATATATTTAATTTAGAAATAAATAAGATTATGAGGAAAAAAATAGTTTTGGGGTGTAAGAGAAATTAGGGTTATATAAAAAAGAGAGTTAGAGTTAGAAAATGATATTACATGCAAACTGTTTTGGGGAAAGAGGAGAAACCTAGAGAAGGGAAGAGTCAGAGAAGAGAAGTCTGTAGAATCCTAGCAATCAATCAATCTAAGGTAAGGGTGTGACTCGCTTCTCTAATAACGAGTTTATAATTCTGAAATAGGGTTTAACATGTTTGTTGTTGTTGTTTTATTTTGATGATTAGAGAAGTTAGAGTTTTGAAAAGAAGTTAGGTTTTGAATTGCAAATTAAATGATGAAATTGCATGCTTTTGGTATATATATTTGGATACTTGATGAATTATGCTCAAATGACTATTTATGTTATGTTGTTGTTGATTGTGATGATTTTGAATGAATGTGAAGTTTGTGTAATATAAGGTGTCTTTTTTTCTGACTTTTTCATCTCTGCCCCGAATTTTGAAATGAAAACTGGTATTGATCGGTGCGGAATTGGTCTTAGGTGTAAACACAAAAGTTGTAGGTATGGACGTTAGCTTTCTAATACCGTTGTTATGACATCAAAACGATTTATAGAACTTGAGTTATGGTCAAATTACTGCACGTAGGTCACAATGAATTTTTATGGACTTTCTTCACAACTTTTTCGAAATTGAAATGAAAATTGGTATTGATCAGTAAAAAATTGGTCTTGGGTGTAAACATGAAAGTTTTAGATAATTTTGTTATATTTCCAGTGGCTTTGGTGTGACGTGAAAATGACTTTTACTTTTTGAGTTATGATAAAAATACTCTGAAGATGGCTTATGCCCTGGAATGCTTTGTCATTCACCCCTAAAGAAGAGGGCTTATACCCTGGAGCTTATGCTTAATTAAAGAAGAGGGCTTATGCCCTAGAATGCTTTGTCATTAACCCCTAAAGAAGAGGGCTTATGCCCTGGATCTTATGCTCAATTAAAGAATAGGGCTTATGCTCTGAAATGCTTTGTTATTCACCCCTAAAGAAGAGGGCTTATGCCCTGGAGCTTATGCTCAGTTAAAGAATAGGGCTTATGCCTTGGAATGCTTTGTCATTCACCCCTAAATAAGAGGACTTATGCCCTGGAGCTTATGCTCAATTAAAGAAGAGGGCTTATGCCCTGGAATGCTTTGTTATTCACCCCTAAAGAAGAGAGCTTATGCCCTGGAGCCTATGCTCAATTGCGAAGGGGGCTTATGCCCTGATTGGTACCATATGCATATAAGTTGTCAAGTTGATGAAGTTGTTGTTGCATATGTCGTTGATATTAAGTTGTCAAGTTGATGAAGTTGTCGTTGCATAAGTTCTCGATGTTGAAATTATTTCTGCTGCATGTTTGTTAAATTTTTATAAAAGCAGAAGTTTTAATAAATAGCAATTTAACTATATTTATATTTGTTGGATTTTTGTAAAGTTGAATGTGACACTCTGTTTTTAAGTTGAAAAACTCTGATTAATCTATGTTATTTTAAAGTTGGGAAAACGGGGTGTTACAGTACCAATCCCTTATAACATTTTCATTACATGATTATTAAATTTTAATGAGATTTCCCTTATTAAATTTATCTCTTGGGAAATTTATCGTCACATGTAACAAGTTATGTGTTCTTGCAAGCTCCCAAACATGAACTCACGATGTACTCTACTGAACCTTGAGCGTCTTTCAAAAATTAAATCAAGGTAAGAAACACCATTTGAGCATCTGTCAAATATAATTTAACAAATTTTCTTAATATCATCATATAATATAAGGGACAAAAGTTAGTGTGCATACCATTGACGTTAATTGATTTAGAAACAGCAGAACTAGTTGCACAATCATAAGCAGCTATTAATGACGCCTTATTAGTAGATGTTGTTGACACTCCACTACATTTTAGTACTCCACATCCAGCTGTACAAGCTGCATAAGCATGCATAAACATTCTCAATAATCTACATTGAGAAGCACACTTGCCAAGAATGATTGAACTCATGCACCAATAATCCACATTTTAGTAATATACATTTTGTTTACTTCTATGTGTTGATTTAATGATTGAATTCATGCACCAAGAATGAATGTTTTAACTCAACTTTATTATAATATAACATTCGTTGATATGTAGTTAAACTCAATATTGTTTGAGCTAAAATAGATCAAATCTACAAATTTATATTTTTGAGTATATACCGTTGCTACCATTTACTGATTTTATAACCTGTTTTACTTTAAGGCAACGCTTCGTAATTGTAGCCACCTACGGCAACGCTTAAAATCGTAGCGATATCCACGAAAAAGTGTCCCCCCTATTCTTATGGTATAGGCGACGTTTTCGTAAAGTGTGGGTAAAGAGCGTGAAAACCCAAAGACAATAGGCGACGCTCGTACAGGAGACGCCTAAAAAGCGTCCCCTATTCTTTTAAGCTACGCTTTTCATCGTTATCGCAACATTTTTCAATTGGAATAAATCAGAATGTCACCAATGAAGATAACAACAAACTGTTCCAAATATGGATGAAATATTCGGTTCATGTAATCCATAAACACATCTAGAGCATTGGTCACATCGAAAGGCATAACCAGAAATTCATAGTGTCCATAGCACGTTCTGAAAGCCGTCTTGGACACATCTGACGATTTGATACGAATCTGATGATAACCCGATCCGAGATCAATCTTAGAGAATATTGTTGCACCTTTAAGTTGATCTAGAAGGTCATCAATTCTCGGAAGAGGATACTTGTTCTTGATAGTCACCTTATTCAGTTGACGGTAATCAATGCATAGTCTCATGCTACCATCATTTTTCTTGACTAACAACACTAGTGCATCCCAAGGAGATACACTATGTCTGATAAAGTGCTTCTGAATAAGCTCTTCGAGTTGAGACTTCAATTCTCTAAGTTCTGAAGGTGACATCTGATACGGCGCCACTGACATTGGCTCTGCTCCAGGAATAAGATCAATAGAGAATTCCACTTCTCTTTCTGGGGGTAAAAAGGTCACATCTGGCGGAAAGACATCTAGATACTCATTGACAATTGGAATATCACTAGGACTGATCTCTGGTTCAGAAGTCATAGTGAGCATGACATAGAAACCCTTATCTTTTGGCACAAATAAATTGGATCATCTGATAAGTGTGATTAATCAATTCTGATAGAGCTACTCCTTCAACCATATTACTAGTAGGCATGTATATACTTTTCTCTGAACAACCAATATAAACATGGTTTGCTGAAAGCCAATCCATACCTAAGATTACATCAAGCTGCTTCATAGGAAGACATATCAAATCTATACAGCAAGTCTTACTAGATACAGTGATAAGACAATTCTGACAAACATATTTAGCTACGATTCCACCATCAGTAGCGGTGGACACCGTCATAGGAGGAATCAATGGTGACAAAGGTAACTGCAGTGTTTCTACACACTTAAATGAAATAAAAGAACAAGTTGCACCACAATAAAAAAGAACTATCACTGGATTCTGACCAAGGTAGCACATACCAGCTATTAGGTCCTCATTAGCCTGAGCCTTCTTGCCATCCAAGGAATACACTCTGCCCTTCCTTGTTGTAGTACCCTCACCTGCTCTTTTACCACGCCTATCCGGGCATTCAGAAATGAAGTGTCATGGTTCCTTACACCCAAAATAAATTCCAGAACCCATCATACATTCTCCCTTATGAGCCCTTCCACAAGTCTTGCAAGTAGGAAATGTCTTAGGTGAATTGGGTTGCTTCCCTTTTTGTGGAGAACCCTTAGGTTTCAGCTTCTCATGATACTTGTCTTGAATCTTACCCTTTCTCTTCTCAAAAGCCGTAGCTTTCTCTCTGGTAGTTTTTGCAAAACCAGCTTCAGCTACCAAACTGTCATGCACCAACTCATCAAAACTTGTAGTCTTCTGCAAGCTCACTGTAGTGTCGATCTCACCCCTTAAACCACGCTTATACTGATTGATTTTCCAATTTTCTATAGCTGCGTATTCATTGTGGGTGGAGTAATAAGACAACTCTTCAAACTTTTCGGTGAACTTAGTAACCGACAAATTTCCTTGCCTAAGCTCCAAAAACTCCTGTTCTTTCCACACTTTGTATGACAATGGAAGGTACTTCTCTAGCATCACCTCTTTGAAATTAGCCCAATTAATTTCCACATCATTTGTTAACATCCTACGTTGGGTAGTCTCCCATCAATCTTCTGTTGGGCCTCTGAATTGATTAGTAGCATATATCACTTTGTCTGCATCTGAACATTCAACCATTCGGAAGATTTTCTCCATATGCTTCAACCATCTTTTAGCTTCATGTGGATCACCCTCTCCATTGAACTCGGGAGGATGATTCCTATTATACGCTCAAAAAGTAGGATTACCAATGACTGGGGGTGGTGGAGGTTGCTGATGGAAACCTTAACCCTGCTGCATTGTTTCAACCCACTGATGTTGAGTCTGAGCTTGTTGATGAATCTGTTGTTGCATCATCTGCTGATGCTGATGCGTATTTTGGGCTTGCTGATTTTGATATTGTTGCTGCATTGCCTACTGTTGCTGCATCAATTGAGCCAACATATTTGCATTAGGATCCACACCTTCATCATTAGCTTGATTAACTCTGGGCCTCCCTGGTCCTTTTCGTCTCCCAGACATGTCGCCCTAACTGTTATATACAAGTCAAGTTGATCAAGTTTAACAAGATATAACAATTAGAATAAATATCCTGGAGTCAAGTGGTCCATCTACTTGGATTGTATTTCAATGACCTAAGGCACGATCTGAATCGATCGGCTCTGATACCAAATTGTAACGCCCTTATAAGTTGTCTAGAATTCTTACTAGAGCGTTAAATTTCGTACTAGATACATTAAATTACAATACATAATTTAAGTCTGATAATAGGACGATAAAATACGTCTCAAATACATGTCAACGCAACTTATTCGTACACAATACACAACTAACTGAATAATATAAGTACTAACTAACTAGTACACAATATCATAACATAGTCTGCACACGCAAGTTCAACATAAAATCCATGAACTGGAGACATAAACATAACCCAGAGTACGTATTCTAAGACATAAATATAAAAATGCACGATCAACTGGTAGCCTTCTCCTTACCCTTGCTATGTGCCACCTGTGTATATTGATTTCTGGATTCTTTGAAAGCCCAAAATTTTCCCCAAAGCAGCACCCAAGCTTCAATTGAAATTAACTCCTCCACTTCTTGCTTCTAGTTTACCAAAATAATCCATAATCAGTGCTAAATCAAATTTGTATGAAGTTTTGAAGCTTAAAACAACTTAATTTCCCAAATCTGCTAGAGGAGGTGTGTGGGTCGGTTCATGGCTGAAAGTGGAAAATAAAACTTGTTATATGGATGAAAAGGTGTGGGAATCATATTGGTTTCATTGCATGTTGAGTTTCTCCGATGAATTTTGGGTGAATTTGAAGAGAGTGGCGTGAGATAGCTAGAGGGAAGAAGTTTTGATGTTTAGTGAGAGAAAGTGTAGAGAATAATGGGGAAAATGTAGGGTTGTGGTTTTATAATTATATAGCCTTCTGGTAAAAATTATCCTCTTGCCCTTTTTAACTTAAAATCCTCTAATTCAATTATCTCATAAAACATCGCTAAAATCTTAAGCGGAATATTACACCAAAAGGATAAATGGTGTATTGGAATAAAATTTGTTATTTATGATCAATACATTTGTACGTGTTGCATTAACTCTACTAACATTGCACGATTAATCATTCTTCGTTAAATAATTAACCCTTCGTAATATTTCTCATCTAACACGTTCACTGATAATGCAATCTGCTGAGAAATTAGCGACATGTTTCACCCTACCTCCCTTAAGAAAATTTCTTTCTCGAAATTTAGATATTCACCTGCAAAAGAATATTGATATCCTTTGTCACTTGTGATTATAAATCTCGAAAGGGTCCACTACTGTCTGATTCCTTCCATTCTAACTCGATACTGAGATTCTATTGCTACTCCAGAGTATTACATCTCGTTTATCCGTTAGAATTTACCTTAAAATGTTGATACTGCAATCTGCGGAGAAATTAGCGGGAAGTTACAGATGCCTAAAACATGAACAAAGTGTATAATGACTAATTATCTGATATAAGTTCTGTGTTATGTTATGAGCAATTTATACGACGACGACCGCAATCCGTAACGCATCATTCATACCAAACAAAATCGCAAAATTCTATACACGATTGCCATTTAAAAGTTTGGCATAGACAACCATAGATAAAGAGTATGAAACAAAAACTAGTTGATATAGAAATAGACAACACCCGGTATAACTAATGACCGCTTCTCTCAATAAATCAAACAAAGTCTTCATTTGAAGATCTATTTAGTTTTTAACAATGGGAATTTCATGAAGCCAATAAATACAAAATAAAGTCCATATATAAAAGTTGTTAACACCATAGCGAGAACGAGAGAGAGATACAAGAAAAGCACAAAATATGTTGGTATATAATAAGAAAAATAACAGACAAAACATAACAACATACATGATTGATTAAGAGTATCACAACCTCGACTTGTATTAGGGTGTGTAAAATATCCGGTTACATGGTTAAAACCACACCCAAATCCAATACCATATACAAATAACTGAATGTTTACACACATTAATTAACCGGTTTATTTTAAAATGGTCATGGTCGGTCATCCGCTTTTATAAATTTGGTTTTTTTGTTGGATGTCCAAATCCATAACCATATCCACTTTTTTTTACTCAACCATTTTTTTTAACTAAACTATTTTTTTTTAATTAAATCATCTCTCTCCCACTTTTTTTAATTTCATAAAATAAAATACCAAAACGAATAATTTTTTATGCAAAACAACTTATTACGATCCTTTTTTAAAAAATAACTTATTTATGCAAAACAACTTATTAAGATCTTTTTTTAAAAAAACAGCTTATTCAAAACATCTTATATATGCAAAACAGCTTATTACAATATATTTTTAAAAAAACAACTTATTTATGCAAAACAACTTATTATGATCTCTTTTTTAAAAACAACTTATTCAAATCAGCTTATTTATGCAAAACAGCTTATTACGATATCTTATTACAAAACAACTTATTCAAAACAGCTTATTTAAGCAAAATAGATTATTAGGATCTCTTCAAGACTTGTATGCTACTTCTTTTGATATGCCTTTTGGCAAGCTTCTTTTTCTTCTTGCTAGTTTTTTTAAGTGCCTTTGGTAGTGTTGTTTAGTTTAGTTTGTTAGCTTGCTAGTACGGTGCCTTTTTAGTTCCTGATATCTTCTTGGATATGTCTTGTGCTCTATAATGATATTGGTTATTTTAAAAAAAATAAATGAACATATCAAATTTACGACTTTGTATATGAAAGAAAAAAAAACAACTTAAAAGAGAACCTTACGTGGCCAACAGTTCTTCTAATAAGATGTGCCTAATCTATTCAAAAATTACTTCAAACTCATTCACATCACCAGTTACATCAAAGATTCGAAATCAGTTTATAAACTATAAGCTTTTGCCAACAATTAAATAAATAAATTTTACACCCATCATTGTCAAAGTAATTAAAATCATATATAAACAAAACAAAAGGAGCAATATTTAGCATAACAAATTAACTTATATATAGCAAAGTAACAAACAAATCAATTTCCTTTCTATAATATACAATGCAATTCATTAAAAACTCTAAGCACCATGTAGCTACATGCTTCACATATGCATCAATGTGATGATGGTAAGAGAAATTATTTGAGCCAATATTAAATTGGTTTTCCATAGAAACAAAAGCATGCTAGCTCTTCACAACTTCGGATTAATTAGCAATATGTGGATTCTCCATAAATGTAGTCAAGAGTAGCTATGACTCCAAAAACAAATGCTTGATCCATCCCCGGTTTCACAACTACATGATATAAATCCTTGTTTTCCATCAATTTCTCCACTTCTTTATTTATCCCAACCTGTATACACATTAATCAACAACTTAATTATAAGTTTTTTAGTATATGTTTAGCTTGATAGAATGGCTTAACTTAACTATATATGTCCCTTTTTGCAAAATGGCATATCAAATATTCTACCAATATAAGAGTTTCTACTTTTAATTAAACTTAGTGGGAAAAAACAATAAAAGTTGGTCAGAAATCAATTCATAATCGGCAAAGGTGTGAGTTCGACTCCCACTATCAATGTTCGAACCTCGTTAATTGCACTCTTAAAACATTGAGGTCTGTTCCGACTTTAGTGAGCCTCAAGACTCAACTCGCATAAACTTTTCATTATCAAAATATATATAAAAAAATAGGCGCAAAACAACATAAAGACTCGTTCGTGCTTTGGTTGGAAGGCTGTAGTTGACCGTAGATTAGTCTCATAATCGGCACAAACGAACCATATTTGTAGGGAATACTCAGAATTTCATTAGAGCCAAAATTCTAATTACTTATAGAAGAATGTAAATAGTAAATCTCTATAGTTAATATCTTCTAAAGTCACTAATTATTATACACATAAATATTGGGTACCTGTGCTACTATGTTGCCTCTAGTATCAACAATGCTACAATGCTTGTCAGGGAAATAGCCCCTAATCTCAAAGTCCCAGCTTTTGTTACTAACAGCCCCTGGCTCAATGGAAATTCTGATTCCTTTGTTCTTAACCAAACATGAATTTCCAGGTTCTTTTAAGCTGAATACTAGTTTCTGTAATCCTTCATAGTTTACACTATAACCTTTCCACTTCTTATAAATGCTTAGAGCCTCAACCATACCTCCCTGCACATTTTCAAAAAGAAATTGAAATTAAGTTAGAAATTTTGCAAATAAAGGATCAAAATAGATATAAGGATCATAGTTCAACTCCTGTTGAATTATAAAATATTAACATAACAATTTGTTTTTTTGGAAAAACATATCAACTAATATATTAATATTTGACGATATGAAAAAGTTACAAATTTTATAAGATTATCTTATTTATCCCAGTTCCTGTGACATAATAAAATCCAATCACAAATAAATTGGTTGTGTTTAAACTAAAAACTACCTTCATATAGCAAAAACATTTAAATAAACATGTCCCCGCATAAATATTTGATAATTTAATGTGTAAATGAAACACAAATATTATGTTGTAAATATTAATATGTTCCCTTCAAACAAACAATATCTATACACAATATAAAATGACAACTTCAAAGTGTTATATGTACAATTTTTATAAAAGAAAAGGTGTTAAAGTACAATTAAAGTCTTGATACATATTTATATATATACCTTTCGACGCATGAGAAGCAAAGCTTCTCCATCCCCATCTCTTAAAATCAACTCTTCTTTTTTCCCATGAATTCCACAACCATCAACCTTGAAAACAACCTTTTGAGTCCTACAATCAGTGACTACAAAACCACCACCATTCACTACATGTGGCCTTTTCCTCACACCCAATACCGTCTGCGAAGACGAACAATAGAGTTTACTAACGATTGGCGTTCTATTGCTCATCTTATAATTCTCGCAATATACTCTCAATCTTGTCAAAAAAAAATACAAGGATTTCAAGCTTCTTGGATTTCTTCCAAAGTCTACCAATGAGTTTTTATACACAAAGATTTTGGACAATGGTTGGAAGAAATAATGTATTAACTAATATGAAATGGATTTTGTGACTATACTTTCTTCTTTGGTCTATATGCTAGCTAGAGGGTTTGGCAAGGTTTGACGTAGGAAATGAAAGAATCTTAATTATATGAGCTGGTCATTTATTAAGGTTGCTTGTGCATGACATTTATAAAGTTTGTATTGTGTGTGAACATGTGAAATTGCTTAACACCCTCCAATATTCACAATTAGAAAAGAAGAAAAAAAATTAGTCACAATAACTTGCGATGAAAAAATGAAACTTCTCTCAAATTCACTTGTCACTAATTTTGGTGACAAGTTTAGAGAGGGACGTCATATTTTCCTTCTTTAAATTTATCTCCCTAATTGAAAAAATTATAGTAGTTATTTATTTCAATTCATCAAGAAAAACATGATAAGCTTTTAAATGTATGTATACATGATTAATTGTTTATTAAAAAGTAAATATATTTATCTCATAAATTGAGAACTTTAAGGATAATGTGTTAATTAGTGGATATGTGATTAAGTAATGAGTAGGAAAATTGTCAACAAAAAAGAAGAAAGTTGGTAAAATATTCGTGGTTGATACATAGTTTGTGTAGGCGTGTTGAACTCATTTTTAGTTATGTTCGTTTGACGTATAAACCTTAAGGCATCAATAAGAGAAGTGGGCCAAATAGATTGAATCAAAAAAAGGTTTATTTTGACGCAAAAAAGAAAAAAGTTTGATAGTGGTTTTCAAAAGCTTTTGAAATTTGGTAGAGCTAGCTAATCAAACTTGCTTTAGAGGAATAATAATGGAAATATACGAGTCTTTGCTTTGACGATAGAATAAACATAACCACGTTGGATGTGCTTCATGCCTGGACATCAAGATTATATCCTCACGTTTCAATTAATTTTTTATTTACTAAAAAAGGTTAACTAGCAAACTGAAAATTTTATAAGGAAAACAAATCGTACATGCATTATTAATTATAATAAAATAATAAAATACTAAAACAAAATGATAAGTATAAGAAAACAGGACCAAGGCCCAAGTTAAAAAAAAGTACAAATGAGTTAAAAAGGGTGATTTAGTGACACATTATTGAATCCTGTTCTTCACTCAGCACAAAACACTCACGCCCAGCTGAACTGACGAAAATACTCCCGCGCAAGTTAAGTCACGATGCATGACTTAACTTGCACACGTGACATTTTGTGCGCAACTTAAGTAGCGATGCGCACGTTAAGTCATGCAGCGTTACTTAAGTCATATAACAACAACCATTTCCCTCATTTTCCAAACTTCCCAACTTCGAAATTTTTCACCTCAAATCCGAATTTCACCATTCTTGCACCATTCAAAGCAAATTTCCTCCACAATATCAAGTAAGTGAAGATTATCCTACTTCATTGCATTTTTTTGGTTGAAATTTCCGAATTTTTGAAGAAATTTAACATTTTTAAGTTTTTAAAATTTTTGCTTGCATGTTAGTTTTTATGATTGTTAGTGATGATTTAACTTAGGAATTGTTGTTTAGATGTTGTTTATAGTCTATTGTGGTAGTTTATTTAGAAATCGTTAGATTTTATGTTGATTGAAAATTGCACTCTAGGTGTTTGATAAAATGTGTCAATGAAAATTTGTTTGTTTTTTGGATTGTTAATGATGAAATTAGTTAGAATATAGTTTATTAATGTTGATTATAGTATGTTTGACAACAATGTGGTAAATTACGGATTGAAATGACACTGTCGAAACTTTAGTATTGTTCTTGAATTGTTAGAAATGACACAATGTCCGTGTGAAAATGTGTCATTGATTTTGTGCTTTTTAAAATGTTGTGTTGTGCAGATATGTCTCAGAGGGAGAGGACTGATAGACTTAGGTTAGGGAGGCCTACCTCTACTGGTAGTGCACGGAGGGAGAAGCAAGTAGTAATCCCTCCTTTACATGGCCGAAGTCGAGGGAGAGTGGGGGGCACGAGACTTGCCAGTGCTGATGATGCTGGGCCCTCTTCATCACATACTGGTTCATCCCAGGCGATGGACCCAACGCAGTATCAGGTTTATTAGGATCCTCAGCCTCAGGTGTATCAGTTTGAGGATCCTCAGCCTCACCAGTATCAGTTTGAGACGTATCAGCATCAGCAACATCATCATGAGCAACCTGTTGTTGAGCAGGAGGAGCAGCCTCATATTGAGGAGCCTGAGCAGCAGGAGCAGGCTGAGCCTCAGGCTCAGGCTCAGCAGGATGATGTTGGTGGGGGTCGTTTTCAAGGGGTGCCGAGGGTGGTGTACGAGGCCGGACCGGACGGCTATGCAGGGGGGCCTTCTAACCTCTCGCTTTTACCTCGATTTGGTGGACATGTGGCATGCAGGATATGAGTCGATGCCGATGTAAGTATATTTTAATGTTTATTTTACTTCTTTTACTATTTATACAATTTATTCTAATTATCATTTTACTTATTTACTTATTTTACTTCTTTTACTATTTATGTTAGAATATATTTAAAGTTAATTTTACTTATTATTTATTTAACGGTGTTGTTTGGTGTTTTTTGTTTTTGTATTTCAGTTTCGGAAAAGACATAGGATGAAAGGTATCTCCTATGGGAAGAAGTTGATCCTTAAAAACTTCACGGTGCCTCAGCCGGGAGCACAAAATAATTGGTTTTGGGATGTACTGAATCTGTCCGATCTAACTCCCCTCCTGAGTAGTGGGTACGAGCGCATCTCTCACGGGTTCGTTTGTGCGATGTCAGAGAGATGGCATGAGGAGACCAATAGCTTCCATCTACCTGTTGAGGAGATGACCATCACACTAGATGATGTGGCGTGTCTCCTAGACATCCCCATCACTGGGAGGCTCCTTCCTGATAGAGAGTTGACCCGTGACGAGGGGATAGAGATGATGCAGGGGGATCTGCTTTTTTCCGCGGAGGATGCGGTTAGGGAAATGACCAGACATGGTGGTCCGTATATCTCATTTGATGTACTGAAGAGGCGCTACGAGGAGCTCTTGCATAGGTGTAATCAGCTGGTTGGGATTGATACAGAGGAGGAGGAAGACGAGCGTGCTCAAGTTAGGTTGGCCTGCGTTAAGGCGTTTATGTTGCTCTTGCTTGGATGGACCATTTTTTCCCGCAAGAACAGCAAAAACATTAATTTGATGTGGTTGCTTGCGCTGCAAGATATGGACGATTTGGACGGCTGGTCATGGGATGGGATGGTGCTAGAATTCCTGTACGAGCAGCTCTCTCTGACCTCCGATTCATCAGTGGCCTCCTGTGGTGGTTACATGACCCTCCTTGTGGTAATATTTGTTTTTCTTCTTTTTAACTTATTGGATCATAAATTTGTGCCTTGTTTAACTTGTTTTTCTTCTTTTTTACCTCTTTTGTATAATACTTGTGTTGATATATATTTGGTTCTTTGTGTTTGCAGGGATGGACTTTGGCGCACTTCAGGAACCTCATTCTGAGGGTTCTTAGTGATGTGTACGACCCGGTAGTTGCCCCGCTTGTGAGTCAGTGGAAATCTCCGAGGGACTTTACGGACCCTGGACACTACAGAGATGCCATTGATATGATTGATCATTCGCATGTCATCTGGAGGCCGTACGAGAGACGGCGACACATCACGCCCTTTCAGGACATATGTTGGTACTTCGAATGGATCATGGCCAGCAGAGACAGGATGGTCCGTCACTTGCCAGAGCGGGTTCTTAGGCAGTACGGGTATGTCCATACACGGCCCTGGTCTCCTACAACTATTGAGCTTACTGCGGCAAATGACGTGTCCCAGGCTTTCTTGGAGTTTGCTCTACATGTCCTCAGCCAGCAGAAGAGGGGTGAACCGGTGCCAGAGGACCAGTCGTGGTCTCATAGTATGGGGTACATGAGATGGTTTGTTAGAGTATCACATCCTATTGTGAACCCCCTGCGGCCATACCTGACTACGCAGCTCAGGCACCTCCTCGTCCTGTCCCTCCTTACGAGGAGGTTCTTGTTGAGCAGCAGTGGGCCAGACATCCTCTCGATCCATTCCAGGTCATCGGCAACATGAGAGGCAGAGTGGAGCATGCAATGGAGATTCATGATGTGGCTTCAAATCCACTATTTTAAAGCATTTTGGAGTGTCTCTGGTCCGATTATACAATGTTTGACCTGGTGCCGGCTTCGCGGAGGAGGAGTAGGAGTCCACGGGAGTAAGGTTTTATGATATTTTCTAGGTTTTTTTATGACATTTTGAAGGATATGGTTGTAATTCTATGACATTTGCGTATATTTGACGCTTTTATGACATTTTTCGTTTTTTATTCCGTTATTTTTCGTAATTTAATTATGACATTTTTTGTTA
The DNA here is from genome assembly GCA_946800305.1 of Medicago arabica. NCBI lineage: Eukaryota > Viridiplantae > Streptophyta > Magnoliopsida > Fabales > Fabaceae > Medicago > Medicago arabica. The sequence goes on along the minus strand of OX326971.1, from coordinate 20,974,330 downwards.
TTTTATTCCGTTATTTTTCGTAATTTAATTATAACTTGCTTGAATGAATGATGAAAAATGCATGCAATTGAATGAATGAATGTATGAAAGAAGAAATGAAAGATAAAAACAGGGAAAATAGAGGTTTCTGCCTCTTCTGTGCACAGACTGTGCGCTAGTTAACTCACGCATGTGTTAAATCTGTGCGTGAGTTAACTTGCGTTGTGTTTAACACATGTGTGGCTTAAGTCACGCAACGTTAACACATGCGGGACTTAACTCACGCAGCGTTAGTTAACTAACGCATAGTTTTACATATGCGTTAGTTAACTAGCGCAGGGGCATTTTGATCATGCCTGCAGGGCGTAAGTGTTTTGTGTTAGGTGAAGAGCTTAATGTGTAATTTAGTGGTTAAAAGTCATCAAAATATTTTGTTTGTGGTAAACTCTATTTTTCTTCTTGTTTATAAAGAGGGTAATTTAGTGACACATTATTTAGTTAAACATGCTCTTCTTAAACCCATGAGAATCATACTAGTGAATCTCTATGGAAAATAGTTTTTCAATCTGCATCCCACATTCATGGGGTGATAATTATTTTGGTCTTTAAATGTGTAGTTCGTAGGTGCAAAATTCTGAAATGAATCAAAATTTTAAAATAGTCACGATTATACAATTTGTTAATCAAAATTGTCCATAAATTTAAAATAATCTTTCAATATTAATATTAACTCTTTTCACATAAATACAGATACAACAAAAAATAAGCAAATAGAAAATAAGCAACCCAATTTAATAAGGTTGTTTCATTCAAGTAATTATTTATTGTTTTTCTTAATTGATGTTCAAAACCATTTAACAACATAAACATAAGAAGAATAAAATCTCAAACTTTAGAGAACAACAAAAAATACCTACACACTCTAAACAGAAAATATATGGAAAACAAATCCTAACATTCATAATATCATATGTAGCACTCCAATTATGAGATCAGTGAGACCTACCTATCAAATGAAACTCAGTTCCTTCCACATCCATCTTCACAAACACAAAATCCTTGTAACAACACTCTTTAAACTAATGTGCGTCCAATAAGATTTATATGATAAAAAGTAAGTATTTTAAGTGACTAATATAAAAATATCAACCAATCATGTTAACTTAAGAATTTTTATTTTTTTTAAGAAACTAAACTAACCCACTTAAATTGATGTTAACTTAAGAATTACTCTGACTACTCGTTACACATTTAGCAACCAAATTAACGACTATTACTCCATTTATCGGATGTGTGCTTTCAATTATGTATTTGACCTAAAATTATACATGCAAAAACATTTTTCGGATGGTGTATTTTGATAAACACAAACATCCAAATGGCGGGTTCAGAAATCATCTTTTGCAAACCAAATCAATCTAGGATTGGAGTTTCCTTTGTTCAATGAATCTTCTTTATCTTAAAACAAAATACTTTTTAACAAAGAAAAAAGTTTAACGTTGGTGCTCTGAATTTTCTTCTTATTATATATTTTCCTCAAAGTCAGGGTTAATTCGTCGTTTCAATCTCTCTGAAGCGGTCACGTGCTACCGGTCTGAGGTATTTTCATCGTGTTTTTCGCTTCTCCTCTTTGCAAATCCCCTTACTCCTCAGCCCCAGACCTTGCTTGCGCCACTGAACAAAACAAAACTCTATTTTATACAGTAAATTATAAATAACTGACATGTTACCAAACAATATATATATTCTGACAGGGACCCTCCTCACTCAATAAACAAACCTCAAATCTCGACCAAAAGTTTATACTAAAAAATCCACCACCTTTGCTTAATTGGGTTCGTACGTGCACACTTGCACCTTTTCTCTCCCATTATAACATTGAGTCTTGGTAAGGAAAAACTTAAGAACATGCTTTTTAGATTTTAAGTTAAAAATTACTTATTGATTAATTTTTTTTGAAAGATTAAAAACTTAAATAACTCATGTTATAATGTATTGTGTAACATTTCAGACGACTTTTAGGATTGTCGACTGACCCCATAAATCAACACGAGTTTTTACAATATATTTTGTTCTCACTTACGCGCTTTTCAAAAAAAAATTCAGAAGGTCACTCATCCAATGATAACTCGAAGACCATAGTTTTGAAACTCGGCTCAGACCGGCCGATCGGACCGGTCGGACCAGGACCCGGTGGCCAGACCGGTTCGAGCCAACATTTGGATCGGTCATGCAGTTAACTCGGCGAGAACCGGTCAAAACCGGTAAAATCCGGTGACTCGGGCGAGTTGATGGTCAGACCGGTTCTTCCTTTTTTTTTTTTTTTTTCTTTTTGCTTTTTACTTAACTAAAATTTGCTTTTAATTAACTTTTTTTCTTCAATTTCTGTCATAATAAGTTATTAAGCGCGGATTAATACTAATTAATACTCGGTTTAATACATTTAATACCGATTAATGCTTTAAGTTTGGACTTTTGTAGAAAAATCTGAAATATGAAAAAGTTAGCGACAAGAGGAATCAAACCGTGAACATTAAAATGAATGTTTGGAAGCTTAAGCACTACAACAACTTCTAATCGTTGTTACAAATTGAAATATATTATATATGTAAATATAATACATTTAAATTTTATAAGAGGAAAGAACACATCATTTTTGTTTTAGAAAATCTACATATTATATTAATTTAATATATTTCCTATCAACAAAATATAGTTGTACAAAGATTAAAATACATATTACATGTCAGTTTTTTTAGTTTTTAAGTGAACAAGTCATCGATTAAATCCGATTTAATCCGGTTAAATAGTTATATAAATTTAATCTTAAGACCGAGTTATCTAACCGAGTCATCCGAGTTGATCCGGTTCAGTCATGCGGTTCGACCAATGACTCAGTGGTTCGACCATTGACCCAGTGACCCAGTACCCCTGCCGAGTCGATGACCAAGCCGAGTTTTAAAACTATGTCGAAGACAAGCATGCTTATGAGTTACCGAAAAGAATATGCATCTCGTTGTATAAGTAGTACCAAACAATTTTTGTAAATTTTTCTTCAACCATGCAATCTCATACATGTAGGTCTTAAGATCCTTCTCATTCTAATGCGATTCAGTTTATTACAAGTTGTTGTTTGTATGTCAAACAAGAATATGTGTTATAGGAGGGTGAATAACATTTTTCAAATGTCAAAAGAGTTTAGCAAAAGTGTAATTAGAAAATTTTTCACTTTTCAGATTCGTGCACAATAACAATAATTTAAATTAAGACAACAATAGTAAGATTCACTATTGAATTGAGAGGTTCAAATGTTAAATCTTAATAAGCACATCAAATACCAATAATCAAACAATTCACAAGACTAGACAAGCTCAAACAAAACTTAATTGCACTAAAATAAACTAACACTATGGAACACAAAGTATATGAATTAATGATTTGAAACTTAATTGAAGGTGATAAAATTGGATTTGAAGAAAACCTTAATTTTTAATGAATTAAGATTATGTTAAGTATGAAAATTGATCACAATCGAATCAACTAATTACAAACATTAAAATTTATATACAACTAATCAAGCAAAATCAAAGATGAGAGGGAAGAGAATAACATCGAAGTTTTTATAGTAGTTTCCCCTTTCGTCATCACTTCAGGGTTCGTCTGCTCCTCTTGATAAAATACGTCTCTATCAAGGACTTCCATTATTCTTGAAATTTGATTACAATTGTTATGATTAGAAAGAATTTCATTGATAAACCTAATCTTCAATCCTAACCAGCCATAACCCCCCATCTTCAATTAACCCTTGAGATTGGTGATTCTCCAAGTCTTCGAAACTTAAAATCTCGTGCAATTCTTGACGTTCTTCACCTTTAACTCTTTTTTGCTATGTCCGGAGCTTGAATCCCCTTGAACTTGAGAAGATTAGAAAGAACCTTCAATTCCCTTTGAGGTGAAAAGAAGTCACTCTTTTTTCTCTGGACCCTTGATTCCCAATCAAGTTCCTTGAAAGAAACCAATTTATAATCCATATAGCACTCTAGCATTCTATGACTCAAAAGCCACCAAGATTCTTCGAAAAAGTGTTTAATCTAAAGAACAAATTGAGAGAAAGGTTTGAAGACTCATGAATGATAGTTGCAATTGATTTAGTGATTTGGGAGTGGTATGGGTATAGCTATATATAGGAATGAGTGGTAAGTGCAGTATTTTAGGCAAAAATAATGTAGTGATTCGAATTAGGTAATGTGTGACTCGATTCAGACATGTGTAAATGGACAGAACTTGAGCTATAAATGTTGATACAAATTAGGCAATATGTGAATCAAATCAAGGCAACCCATATGAAGGTTGATACGAATCAAAGAACTGTGATACAATTCAACAAGGCAAAACTCAAGACTGAAGAAAATAAGGGGGGTGTATTGGATTGAGAATTCAAGGGATTTTAAAAGACTTTTTTATAATTAAAAAGTCTAATGGTATTCAATCAAGACTTTTATAAAATGTAAACAAATCCTGTGGTATTCAATCAAGACAATCATGATTTTTTTTTAAGGAAACAAAATCCGTTGGTATTCAATTGAGATTTCTCATGACTTATGAATTGTCTATTGGTATTCAAAAGTTTATAGATTTTGATGGATTTTTAGATGGAATGGATTTTGTGAGACTTTTTAGTTAAAAATATAAATACTACTCCCATCCAACAATCTCACACAAACCCTTGAGATTTTGTCATTGTCTTGCAAACCCTTGTCTGCCGTCATCTTCCATGCCAGGTTTTTCTTTTCTCTATCAAATTCTTCAACTTTCATTTTTTTTTGTCTGATTCTATTGTTTTTTTTTTTCGATTTCTTGCAAACCCTTGTCTGCCGTCATCTTCCATGCTAGGTTTTTCTTTTCTCTATCAAATTCTTCAACTTTCATTTTTTTTGTCTGATTCTATTTTTTTTTTCGATTACTTTTGTCTCTTCTTTTTCTGTTCAGTTACTTTTTTTGGCATTGATACTTTTTTTGTCTGATTCTAATGTTTGGGATTGATACCATTGACCGAAACAAATACAAATTATGTTTGAGATTGATACTGTTCAATTACTTTTTTTTTTTTCAATTTATCCTCTAATGTACAATTTATAAATAGAGTGAACAAAAATAACAAAAATAACAAAAACAACGGCGATCTATTTTTGTATCATAGGATTGTTCAATTCCCTTCATTAGATGGATGAACCTAGTTCTCATGTTATTATGAATTGAACGTTTTTAGTGCTTAAACAATTCATTAATATTTAATCATAATTGATTTAACAAATAAATAATCAAATTATTAGTAGTAGTTCTATGAAAACTTACGATAATAATGATTAAAAGTGGAGTATATGCCAGACACATTTCGGGAATGACTCTTGAAGAAAATCAAACAGAAAAACCAGTGAATTTATCTATCTATTAAGGAAAAGCAAACGTGAAACCAGTGAATCTTTCTATATTTCAGAAGCAAGTGTTAATCATTTGGATTAGTGAGCAAAAAGTATTAAGAAAAATCTTTATAGACTTTTATCAATATTTTCTATTGCTGAGTGTGACTGTCGAGGTAAGTAAATAATCCCTTAGCATATGAAGTGACAAATACATGTAAATTTTGAGCAGAAAATAATGGATTTCTGGGCAGAAAACATGCAAACATAATGGATTTTTTGGAATCTCAACATGGTGAATATTTGCAACATCCACTCTTCTATAGAAACCAAAATGAAACACTTTGTCATTGTTACAAATCAAAACAACATAGCATGCTTATCGAGATTCGTCAAAGCACTCTTGTCAACAATGACAACCATAATTATTGTTGAGTTTATTATTGGTATAATTATTTCCTTCTTATTCCTATTGAATATACATATATTTTTTGGTATATAGTTACTATATTTTTGGCAATAAGGAAACAACGATCGTTCTTGTAAAATGACTAGTTTGTTATATATATTAGTGATTAAATGGGGGATTCACAACAAGAAAATAATAGAGGGAAGGGTAAGGACAAAGATAGCTATGTAGCTTGGACCATGGAAGAAACTAATGAGTTGTTGTACCTCTTGGTGGATGCTATAGATAGAGGGTTACGTGATGCCAATGGGTCACTTAGTAAACAAAATGTAGAGCGAGTTATCCTTCCTCAGCTCAATACCAAAACTGGACCACATAAAACTTATAATCATTACTTGAGCCGAATGAAGTGGTTTAGAAATCAATACAACAGGATGTCAACGTTTATGCGTAACAACTCTGGTTTTGGATGGGATCCAGTTGCGAAGACGTACACGGCTACTGAAGAAGTATGGAATAATTACTTAAAGGTGAGCTAAGTTCAAAATCGTTTAAAAGTATGATTGATTGATTTTTTGTAATATTTATAATATATTAATAGTGAATTTTTTGTTTTTTAGTCCCATCCATCTCACAAAAATATTCGAGGAAAAAGTATGATTGATTATGATTATTTGAAGATTCTTGTTGGAGGTGGAGTGTCTAGCGGGAATAGTTCTATAGCATTAGACCCTGAGGATACTGATGCAACAACTTTTGAGCAAGAAAGTGAAAGTCTTGGAATGGAAGAGTTTTCATATGATCCCAATAGTGATGCATTCATAGCACCAGATAACTATGAACCACCTTACCAACCTCCATCACCTAACCAACCTACTCCACCACCTCATTTTTCTTTAGATTCAGGGGTTCCAATTGAAAAACGAAATCGTCATAAGAGAAATAGATCCGAGCACGAAAGGAGTTCTGGTGTTGTTGGGATCAACAATCAAGGACCTGTTATGGAAAACCTTTCTTCTAGCATTGAGACTATTGTTGTGCACTTTGAAAAGATGTCTAACATTATGGAGAAAAGAGAAAAGGATAGAGAGCTGAAGAATAATGTTTGGGATATTATAAAAGATATTCCAAATTTAGAGGACAAAACTCGTTTCAAGATTGCTGAATTAATGAAGTCTAAAGCAGATAAGGACCTCTTCTTGCAGATGTCGCCGGAACACCGCTTGTCTTGGATAAAATTTAAGTTAGGAGACGATTAATATTTGATCATCTATGTGTTATTTGAACATCTTGATTTTGTTGAACTGTAGTTTATGGGTTTCTATTTTGGTTGTACTTTTGTTAAAGTATTTGGTTTACTTTTTTTTGTTGAACTATAATGGTTCTATTTGGATTGAAGAATTTAGTTCTATATATTTTGTGAGACTATTGTGGTTAAACTTTAATTATATTTTTATTATAGTATTTTAAATATGACTTTGCATTGACTCTGATACTAACTTAAATATTGTCTTATAATCATGACAATGACATAGAGAACGAAGAAATCGATTATGAAGGAATGAGTGAATATACAGGTACTGAAGCCATAAATGATGATGATGATACAAATGATGAAGAATTTTATGAAGCCATATACATGTATATGATGGCAATTCATGCTTTAATGCACGTGGTAAATCAGTTTTTGAATATGATGCGTGGTGAACATGTTGAACGTCCATTAACTCGGCGACGAATTACAAGTAAGGGATATGACTATATACATAAATCATTAAATGGAGATTCTGAAATCTTTCGACAAGTATATAGAATGTATCCTGATGTATTCCGAAAGTTATGCATGATTATAAGAGAAAAAACGCCTTTGGTGGATACAAGATTTATTTGTATTGAAGAAATGCTTGCGTCGTTCTTACAGATTGTCGGTCAAAATGCTCGATATTGTATAATTAGAAATACATTTGGCCGATCACAATTTGCTGCAAGTGAAAATTTTCACAAGATTTTGAAGGCTTTGAACTCAATAGCACCTGATTTGATGGCTAAACCAACCTCAAGTGTGCCTGCAAAAATAAGGGAAAGCACAAGATTTTATCCTTACTTCAAGGTATGTGATCATTATCTAATCTAATTATAAGAGAATTGTAAATATAATCATCTTTATTATAATTTTTTTGTTATGCATGGTTATATATAAACACACTTTTAGGATTGCATTGGAGCTATTGATGGTACACATATTCCTGCATTGGTAAGAGGACGAGATGTAAGCAGTTATCGTGATCGTCATGGAAGGATATCACAAAATGTATTAGCTGCTTGTAATTTCGATTTGGAGTTCATGTACGTTCTTAGCGGGTGGGAGGGTTCAGCCCATGATTCCAAGTTGCTAAATGATGCTTTGAAAAGGAAGAATGGACTAAAAGTGCCCCATGGTAAGTAATTAATTTTTAAATTATAATGATGTTTTTTTCTTTTCACTTTCATACTTATTTTATATGTATTGTAAATTTAATTAGGTAAATATTTTCTGGTGGATTGTGGATTTGCTAATCGACGCCAATTTTTAGCTCCACATCGAGGTGTGCGATATCATCTACAAGATTTTGCAGGTCACGGTAATGACCCTGAAAATGAGAAGGAGTTATTCAATCTTCGGCATGCGTCTTTAAGGAATGTGGTTGAGAGAATATTTGGTATTTTTAAATCGCGTTTCACAATTTTTAAGTCAGCACCTCCATTTTTGTTTAAGACACAAGCAGAACTTGTGTTGGCATGTGCAGCACTTCATAACTTTCTTCGCAAAGAATGTCGTTCCGATGAATTTCCAGTCGAACCTTCTAACATGTCTTCATCTTCATCTTCAATGTTACCTATTCATGAAGACAATAATGATGAACTCAATGTTCAAACACAAGAGCAAGAACGAGAAGATGTTAATCTATGGAGGACTAATATAGGTTCAGATATGTGGAGAGATGCTACTTAGAAGAACATGAAGTTATAATATTACAATGTAGAAAATAATCAATCTCTTTGTTTATTTTTTTTTACATAAAAACATTAATCACTTTGCTAGTAAAAGAATTTTCTATTGGTTTTATTTTTCTTTATTCAAACGCAATTTATTTGTTTACTATTTCTATCATACACGGTTGTAAGTTTGTTCTTTTTCCCCTAAAATTCATTGAATCCTTTGAAATATTAAAATCCCATAAAATCCTTTGAAATCCTTAGAAGTCATTGTGATAAATCCATTTAAAATCTTGAATGTATAAAGTCTTTTGCATAAAAAGTCTTTTTAAAATCTCACAGAATCAGTACAATCTCACAAAGTCTTTTAAAATCTTGAAGATTTTTTTTATTAAAATAGTCTTTTAAAATCCCATAAAATCCTTAGAAGTCATTGTGATAAATCCATTAAAATCTTGAATGTATAAAGTCTTTTGCATAAAAAGTCTTTTAAAATCTCACAGAATCAGTACAATCTCACAAAGTCTTTTAAAATCTTGAAGACTTTTTTTATTAAAATAGTCTTTTAAAATCCCATAAAATCCTTAGAAGTCATTGTGATAAATCCATTAAAATCTTGAATGTATAAAGTCTTTTGCATAAAAAGTCTTTTAAAATCTCAAAATCTCACAAAGTCTTTTAAAATCTTGAAGACTTTTTTTATTAAAATAGTCTTTTAAAATCCTAATCCAATACACCCCCCTAAATTATATGAATCAAGATATTTTGATTCGATTCACATGTGATAATTTTCAAAGAATCATGAATCGAATCAAACTACATCATCAAGAAGACACAATGGCAGAGAGAATGGTTATTGTGAATGGAATCAAGGACCTGGAAAAAAAGTTGTTGCCACTAAAAAATAAATATTTTTCACACATAAAGACACACTTGATATACAAAATACATATGACACAATAACAAGGATTCGTAGGTGCGTTAACATGTTCTAGGCTTAAACTAAAACTCATTTAAACATCATCAAAGGAATCTAGCTAATAAACATCATCAAAACACAAACCTAACACTATAAGCACCTTCAGCTGTCATAAACCGCTCATTATCATGCCTTATGCACCTGTGACCATTCCTCGTCCTCTTTAGTCTCGGGCATTACGTATTGAATATATAGATTTTTACAAAAATTTACTATTTAACGAATTTAAAGTGTCTATAAAATACTGACAAACATCTCCCTTATAATGTAAAGCGGGTCAAAAGCACTTGGCGGTAAGACTTCTTCAAACTTAATTAGAGACCGTGTATCTGATTTAGTCATAAAAATACATCATGATTTAGTCATAAAAATACATCAGTGTTAAATCTTTTAATTAAGGGTTTTATCATCTATTGTAGTTATACCTAAATGATTAATCTATGCATTGCGCACATAGATACTCCATAAGAAGAAAAAAAGGAAAGAGGGGATCATTTTCTATTGTTTTTCTCACACACACACATCTTTTATCATACTTTATTATTAAAAATTTACTTTAATTTTTAAAATTTAAATTTGAAAAAAATATATTAGATTGTTCAGAGAAAATTTGTAGTTGAAAATTATTCAATTAAAGTATAGCTATTTAGATTTAATTTTAAAAAGAATTGAATTGGAAAGGGTGATTTTGTCGGATAAAAAATTCAACCAAAAAGTAGTTAACCATAAAGTTTTTTTTTAATAAGCTAAAATGAAATTATAATAACCAATTGTCTTTACTCACCCCACACATGGAGTGCTCGAGAGAAGCAAAGAGCAAAGTAATGTTACATCATATAATTGTACGACAAACCAAAAAGAAATCAAAGAGAACCATTACAAGAAATTAAGAGGATTTAGCCACCACATATAGTAGTCAAAAGCACAGTTGATGTGTTTCGCTTTGAACTAGCCATAAGATTGCGCTTTTATGTTGTCGTGGATATTATTATTTTTGTTCTTGAATTTCTTTCTTACCATAAAACTCAAAATGTAGAAAACCAAATTCACTGAATAATGTCGTGTTTGCGATTAGAGTAGTCTCCCAATGAGCCAAGCTGAGTTAAATGATCTGAAATACGATACAGAGTAACCATGACGAAGTCTAATCAATCGAAAATAACGGTCCATATTCAACTAAAATAGTCGAGTGGAGAAAAATATGAGCTACATCCTTTAGATTTCCACAATCTCCCACACAAGATTGAGAAGTAGCTGAAATCACCAATCTCTTGAGCAAATTGTATTTTGTTGGAAGGCGGTTGAGAAGGAGACACCACACAAAAAGATTGACTTTCAAAGGAACTTATTTATGTCAAAACACAAGTTTGTCATCTACAATTATTTGTTGCTTGTTGAAGAAAATTATAAGCACAGTTGACAATGTAATTTTTTGAAGACTCTAATTCAATAGCCATATGTCATTAATGGCATCTTGCAAAATAATAGAGTTCAACAGAGCACTACACTCCCTCAATTGCTACTTCTCCCAAGTCCATAACTTTCTATGCCACTTCTAAGCCTCTCCACCCTAAATTCTCCATATAAGCCACCATAATTATCTTGTTATCAGAAAGCTAACAAAGGCGAATGAATCTATCCTTCAAAGCTACACATTACATCAAAGGATCCCACAAGAATAATATTAAATTACCATCATTGAAATTACACACAAAATTATCATCAATCCAACTTCCTACATTCGTACCAACACCATGGCCAATACTTTTTAAGTTTCCTCACCACACTTAACCCTTCACCCCCTCTGTGTGTTAAAAACGTTAGGCCTCCCCAAACCTTGATGGCAACACTCTAAACCACAAACTACCACACTCCTCTTTCAACCTCCACCACCATTTTCCTATCAGAGCCATCTTGAATTCCCTTCACCACCTAACCTTCAACCATCCTTTCTACTTATTAGAGCAAATAATATCCCATTTTATCCAAGGGATTTTCCTAACATCACCCCCCCCCCCCCCCCCCCCCCCAGAAAAAAAAACAATTAAAAATAGTTTACATAGAGAAAATGATATTTGTGGGCACATTGAAGAAGGAAAGAAAGTTGACCAAAAGAGAGTACAAGACAAACTTAAGAAGAACCAATCTACCACCTATGGATAGGTTTATACTATTCTAACTCGACAATCTAGATTTATTACGGTCGAGGAGAGGTTGCAAAAAACATAGCTTACGTGAATCACCACCAATAAGAAGCCCCATATAAAGGAAAGGCATATGCCCCATTTTACAGTTCAAAAAAGAGACAAACTCAACTAACCAAGAAGCAGCATATTAACTCCAACCAACATACTTTTATTGAAATTAACCTTAAGGTCTAAGATCGCCTAAAGAAGAACGAGAACAACTTTCAGGGATCGAACATTAGACCAACTCTTGACTCCCAACAATCAAGTGTCATATGTAAACTGTAAGTGAGAGACTGAGATGTTGTTTGAGCGGCCAACCGAGTACCCAATAAAGAGGTTAGCCTCCATAGTTTCTTTCATGAAAAGAATACTTCCTTTAGCTGCTATTAAGAATAGAAAAGGTGACAAAGGGTCACCTTGCTGAAGTCCTCTTTCAAATTTGAACTCACTAGTTAGACTCCCATTAACCAGAACATAAGTTGAAGGTGTAGTAACACATTCCATGATCCACTTCCATCAAAGGGTCACCTTGTTGAAGTCATCATGGACTTTCAACTTTTGGAATAAGAGCTATAAAAGTGTTGTTGATACCTCTTGACAATTTACCATTATGATGAAATTATGATATGAATCGGACAAAATCATCTTTTAAATCAACCAAAAATTGCTTGATGAAACCAAAATTAATACCATATGTGCCTGGACTCTTAAAGGTGGGAGACTATGAACAATGTTTGATGATCCTAGGAAGATCATTCCTTTAAACTACCAAAGTTTTGGTAGGCTTGGAGCAAAAATAAGGTCGAATGGATACAACGAGTGTTATAGGGTAACTTTTCCATTCAGATAATATTCTCAAGCCTTGGAATGGTATGAGGAATGGCTTGGGTTGAAAGAATACACAAAAAGGTGTTCTGAAGATTCAGAGTGGTCAAAACCTGATGAAGAAAAAGAATGCGAAACATATGACGAGGAGCCTGAAGGTTTGGGGCTTTTGAGTACAACATTGACATATCTTTCAAGCTTAAGACACTAAACATGCGCTGAATGAGAGGCAAACCATTTTTTTTTGTCAGTTTTAAATTTCATTCATTTTTTAGCAACTTCATATCATAATCATGTACTTTTACTGTTTGGTAACTCGTAACTATGCTTGTTGTTTTTACATGAATTATACAACCTTTTCATTTTCAAATATTTCAAAAACTTGTTTTTGAGGTTTTAGTTCTTTTTGTGTATGTTTTTCACAAAAACTCATTTTTTAACAAAATAATTTTTATGTTGAAAATGAAATACCTATTTAGATTAACTTTTGAAGAAAATGATTTTAACAGGAGAGAAAATACAATTTCTGATGTCTATGTTTCTTCAATCATATTGTTGAAAAACTATTTTGCTCCATATGCATAGTTTTTAACTTGAATGTTATTTCAATGATATTATATATGTTTTTCAGAAAACTCTTGAAAGAGTGATACTCATATTATCTATAGGAAATGATTTTTAAAAAGAGCAATCATATATCTTTAGAAAAATAACATCAATAATCAATAATTCTTTAAGAATAAAAAGCAACCAATCACAATACACTATTTGCCACAATTTAAGGAGGTGTGACTGAAAAATAGGAAATGAACAAATAAATCATGTAATTAAAACTTGCCAACTGTTTCTTGAAAAATTCTTGATGCTATTTTCCTAAATAAATAGCATTTTCCTTTTAAAAATCTAAAAGAAACTGACTCTTAATCTTTTAGTTATAGTTTGCTAAATTATTCGATCAAACAAATAAATGAATATATTTTAAGCAAATCTCTTAACTAAGAAACTACTATCTGAACAACTCTCTCGGTAAGAATTAATGAAATGAATCCTTCACCTATATGTAAGACAGAGCTAGCATATTCGGTTGCATTTATTTATGTATTTATGAACAAATTTGTTTTCTAGATCTCACCCAGCATACTCACATAAGATTCTCCCTTGTAGCCCCCTCGTGCAATAATGACTCCCTTTCTCTCTACATTTATGACTCCTTTCACTTCCTACTTCCCCATTTTATGTTGCACCTTTAATACTTACACACAAACACCAATCCTTCTAAAGTTGAAAATGTTACTCCCTCCATTTCACTATCACTATCTTTATTATTTTAGGGTTAAGTGTTTTAAACTATGAAACACATGCACTCCTTAGATTAGATGTGTTACAGTATCAGATACGTATCGTATCCGACACCGACAGATATGATTACACTTAATAATGTGATTTTTAAAATTATTAATTGAATCGGTGTTGTCTCGTGTTCGGTGTCCGTATCCATCCTTTTTAGATTTTAAAGATTAACCATGTCTTATTTATTACTTATTAAATCCACTTATAAATTATTTTTTCTTTTAAATCATTAACAAATATCTTTAAATTAGTATAACCCTTCTTTTAATACTCTTTCTGAATCTTAATTAAATATCCCTTGTCAGAACCACTATTTACTGTCTCTGCCACAGTCATTTCATTTCATGTGGCATTCACAACACCTAAACTAATGTGCCTCTTCTCCTTTGTCCCTTACCATTACATACACTTATTACTCACTTCTTCAGCAACTGCAACAACTATGACTCATTCTTCTTCTATTAACATTTTCTACTCATTTCTTGTTCTCTCTTGTTTCTTTCTTGTTTCATTTGCAAACTTCAATTCATAGAAAACATCATCATGGTTACAACTCCTACAAAAGACCCTTCTTCTAATGTTCTGTCTCTTCCACTTCCATCTCCTAAAGCTCCACCAGAATACCCTGATTTGTATGGAAAGCGCCGTGAAATGGCCAAAGTTCAAATGCTTGAAAGAGAGATAAGTTTTCTTGAGGTTAGTTTTTTAGCTCATGTGCCCTTCTTAATTATGCTGATAAATTTATATGCATTCACTGTTTTCAGCTATGAAACACGGATACGACACACATCGGACAAGACACGCCAACATGGTCAATAGTTTGAGAAAATCACATAATTCAGGGTAGTTATATGTGTCAGTGTCGTGTTGGTATCAGACTCGTGTTGGACACGGTACGTATCCAACACGGGACATCTCTGATCAGAGGAGTGTCTGTGTTTCATAATTTTGAGCAACTAAAATGAAATTTAAAGACTTAATTTTGAATTTTTTTGGATAGAAACCATAATTTTGTATAATAGTTAATTAAATATTGAGATTCATTTTGATACACTGTCTTCTTAAATTTTTTTACACTGTCACCTTTTGTATGACTTTTAAGGTAGATATAACTAAAATCAAATCATTATAGTGATCCACCAATTGTGACATTCACTAAATTTTACACTGCCGGTGTATATATAATTTAAATTCTTGCATATTTTTAGTATATATAATTTCTTTTATGAAGGAAGTCTCACTATGACTATAGTTAGTGAACATTTTAAATGCATGATTGTGATTGTTTTTATCCAATTTTTGCATGATTTTGACACTTTATAGACTGATTTAATTGATTACTTCTTCTAGTACATGTTTTGGTTTCTGAGGGTACTTTGTTACAGTTTCCTTATCAACATTCAATGGTTTTCACAATTATAGTTGTCAATTTGAGGAGTTAGCCAGATGCTAGCATTTATTAAGCATTGAAGCAAAGAGGTGGTAAAAAAGTAAAATTTCTGCAAAATCTTAAAATTTTGTACCTTGATTGCTAACTGAAGGACTCTCTTTTCTATGTTGTAAATCTTACCATGTGGTTATGCAATGGCAAAAAGTTTGGTTATATCAAGAAAAACACAAAAAGTTACTTTAGATAAACTTTTCAAGTGTAGAGAAAAAAGTTGAAATCAACATGGAATTAATAATTTTTTTTTTTGGAACTCTCCTTGTTTGAGTAAAGTAGGTGCCCAAAAATGACTATGAAGCACAAATATTGACATCTGACATGACTCTGATAGCGACACATAGATAGAGATAATAATCTAAGAAAATAGAGTGATTGAATGAAACCATATTTATTGGAGTCATGCCATAGAGATAATAATTTAAGAAAATAGAGTGATTGAATGAAACCATATTTATTGTAGTCATGCCGCTAGACACAATGCATTAAGGTTGTTCATATACGGTTGAACCTAGTTTAATACTTCATCTGATCACGTTTATAAGCAACTATTTCCTTTTTAAATTTATTATAGTCCAAATTCATTAGTCATTCTTTTTTTTGTACAAATTCATAAGTCATTCAATGAATCTAAAAAAACAAAATAATTACTAATAAATGTGACTGGAGAGAATATCTCTCTTTGTTATCTTTTCTATTGCAAAACAAAATTGACTATGAACTTTTTATCTCGCAGGAAGAGTTAAAATCTTCTGAAGGTTTTCAACCAGCTTCAAAATGCTGCAAAGAGTATGTCTATTTGTGGAATTCATTGCGTCCTTCAAATTATGAAACTAAAGAAATTCATCAAAATATTTAATTATTGCTCTAGATATGTCCATTTTGTTGATTTAATTTAATTAAATGGAACATCATTACAGGATTGCTGATTTTGTGATGGCAAACTCAGATCCACTGTTACCAACGTAAGAAATTATGTTCTAGTCTATCTTTGTTAGTACTAAAGAAATCATGATTCTTATGTCTTTTCTCTTTCATGCAGGACTAAAAAGAACCGTAAGACATGTCGCTTATGGAAGTGGCTGTGGTACGATCTTTACTTTGTTACTAGATTTTATGCATCAGAAGTCACACCTACTATACTTGAGTGGGGATTTGGGGACCGAATCCTCTACGGTTGAGGTATGGTGCGGCAGCTGCGTAGTCCCTGCAGCTGCCGTACCATATTCAGGGTCGGTCCTATGATTTTTTGTGCCTTAGGCGAATCAATAAAATTGTACCCTTTTAATCATTTGAACGTCTTTCTTCTTTATATTTTTTGTCGTAAAAGATTCATTCATAATCAAGTTTTTAATATAATCAATTAAAGCGAGTTAAATAGAAATGTATCTATATAGTATTTGTATTAACTACTAAATAAAAATTACAATTTTGGTGCCTCTAAAAAAATGGTACCCTGGGTTGCCGCCCCTCGATCCCACCTTCAGAGCCACCCCTGACTATATTACTGTAGCTATAGAGGATATAAGTACATGTCGTATTCTGATTTATAAAAATACATTTGTCAGATTATATTTCATCAAATACGAGACTCTTAACAAGTGATTTTTTTTCTTCGTGCAGTCGGATGAAACATTTGAACTTATCTTGGATCTGCTGTAGGTGTTGTGATTGCTTCTCCGGGTGTTGTAATTGCAAACAAAATTGCAAATGTAGTAGTTGTCTTTCATCTACTAAATGCTCCTTATCAAATTGGTGTTGTTGCTTTGATAAAAAATCACATTGTTGTAAAGAGTTTTGTAGTTGCAACAACTGTTGTTGTATTCTACAAGGTTGCAATTTTCGTTGGCCTTTTCCATCTTGCTGTGATTGCAAATGCTCTTGCTCTTGCACTTGTCCTAGTTTCCCAAAAGTTCGACCTTGTGGTTCTTGTACAAAATGTTAAGGATTTTTATTTCTTCTATTTCATTGGTTTATCTAATTTTGATTTTGTTTATTAAAATGAGTTCATTGTATGGTCAAATATATATAAGCTTTTGTTCATTTTATTTTATTTTTGTAATCTATATTTAGAAATCATATTCATATTTAGATAGAGTTTGCCCAATAAACAATTGTGCTTAGTTATCATGTAAAGCCTAAATTGGTCTAATTGTCTTATATCAATAAGACGCGTCAATATCCTCTCCATTTAGCAAAATTAATGATGTATGTAATTTAGAAAGAGATGGACACATAAATAGATAGTGGGCTCCACCATTAAGTAGGTTCCATCATCATTAATTATTTTTGATTTTTTTTCAAATTTTTGTGTCTTTATTTCTACAAATGATAGAAATGGAGATGATGATAAATGGAGAGGATCTTGATTTCGATAAGACTATTACACACTTTGTTTCTCATGCGTCCTATTTTTTACCCCAAAATACCCCCAGATTATTTTATAGGCAAATTTTAGTGTATAAATTGACACATTGACAAACTGATTATATGCAAAAAAAAAAAAAAAATCATATGCAGACAAATTGATTATAAGCAAACAATTTAGTATCAATATCCATAGGTTACATCAAAATATTCAAACACAATTTTAAATAAAAAATTGTTTAAATGCTACATTTACAACATACAACATAAAACTACTGGGTAACCCAAACACCCCTACCACATATACGGCAATAAATCCTCCCTCCTTGAACCTTTTGCAGAACCGCATACAAACTATCCCAAACTACACTCTTGTGCTCCACTACACCACCGACCGACCATAATGCTTAAGATATTGTCTTTGATGCGCCTCAATCGTTCGGTCATGTCTAGCCATTGTTGGTCTCCCTGTTCCCCGACAACAATCACATCAAGGGCCTCCTCCTCATTTGGCCTTGGGATATGAACATCATCAGACGAGGTTATGATGTATAAATGTGAAATGGCAGAAAACCACCTCATGTATCCAGTTGTTATCTCTAGACCAGTCGGACCTAGCAGACCCAAATCATATGCTCTCAGTAGATGATCAAGCTACTACACACAACATTGTGAGGTCTTGCATGGGGATGGTTTGGACATAGCCAAACTGGTACAACACCTGCCCCCGCATATTTTGAACCTTCTGGGATCCCTATTTGAGTCATCCAAAGAAAAGACCGATTTTCTAGTATCTTTAAAATTGTATTTGCGATAATCAGAGTATATATAAATATTAAAATAACGTGTATGAATCTTCACTTTTTTCTTTTTTTTTACAAATTTATGAATCTTCTCTTAAATTGACTGCGAATATGCGAATGATGTGCTTCTAAAATGAACTTCATAAAATCTACTTAAAGTGCCTTTAATATATATATATATATATATTTGATACACTGATGGACTATTATAACTACTTGCTACATATCCAGGGACCAAAGTGACTATAACCCCTTCATTATAATATTGATTTTTTGTTTGCAAATTTCTATATAGAACTTTTTTTTGGTTAATTTCTATTTTCTAAATATATTTAGAATTTTAATTTGGATCAGTTTAGTATAGATATAATTCTGGTGACACTGGGAGTCGGACTGAAAGAAACCATAGTGCAAATTGCCATCGAGTACAGTAATTTTTACCTTTAGACTTCTTGCCCTAATTCTAATCCCTGCAGAAAAGTTGGTGATCGATGAAATATGTGATCGTTATTATCCAACCTTTCTTCATAACTGACACAGGAGACATGAAATGTCCCTTTCTCTTTGGCACAATAGATATTTTCTGGGGCAAAATATCTTTGGATAGAGGCCCCAATACTTCGATGTAACTAAACATTTTAAATTTTTCAGAGGACATGTTAACTCAAAAAGTACACAATATGTACTATGGTCGAAGAAGTAGATAAAACTTTTTCTAGACTCATTAACTGCATTCATGTTAATTGAAATCTAAGAATAATTCAAGAATTACCTAACGGGTAAACCACAAAAATACCCATTGAATGTTCCATATTTGTAAATTTTACCGTCTGAGTTAAATGGTGATCCGGACACATGGGCACATTCTTAACGGTTTTGTGGTCTTAGACGCCTATCAACATTTAAACAATCCTTAAAAAAAAAAAAACATTTAAAGAAGAGTTAATATACTTTTAAGATTAATTATATGGTACACAAAAGTTGTAAATCAAACATCACCAGTATCAAAATTGAACAACTAACAAATCTAACTTATTGAAATGTGAGGTGATGATGAAGGTGGAGGAGAATCATCACCATGGGAGACAATTAATATCGTCGTCATCAAAATTGAAACTAACGTTTTAATTTCACACATTGTTATTATGTTTCTCTATATAAATCTTGATATTCATATTGTATTAAACTTGATTCCACGATGAATGTTGAATACAAATCCTTAATTTATAAGGATATACTAATAAATGCACATTAATGTATAGTTATACTCCTTAAATAAATAAATTGCATATCAGTCAGGGAAGACTTGTTGACTTTCTTGTGGAACTAAATTGGATTTGTACAAAACCTCTAAAGGTTTGATTGTTGGTCGATATAGCAAGGTAATATGCTTTATAAGGGGGTGAATAGTGTTTAAATTTTTTATCGAGTTTGTAGCGAAAGCGATCTGAAGAAAAGTGATTTACTACTTGTTGGATTTATGCAAGGTTCAATGACTATGAAAAACTAGGACTATGCACAAATGATAAGATTCACTTTGAATTGAGAGATCCTAAGTAATCTTAACACAATCTAATATTAATAAAATTCATACAAAATACAAAACAAGTACAATCTCAAACCAAACTTAAGAGCAAATTAATCAATTATACTAAAGAACACAATTGTGTAAGTGTTTGATAAATTGACAATGAATTTGAAACTAAGTGTGAACTAAAGCAGTGTGACGCAATGCCAGTTCAAAGAACAAATCCAAGTTTGATTGTTTAAACCTATATCACACTAAATCTCTACATTGGCAATTTATCAAGCAATCAAATACACAATTAATCAAAATTAAAGAAAATAGATAAGAGAGAAGATACTGAGATTTATAGTAGTTCACCCTTTCGTCCTCGCTTCGGGCTACGTCTACTATTCTCGATGGAAAATGTCGCCACTGTGAACTTCCACTAGAATGATAATGTTTGATTACAATGTGATTACAAGAATTCCTTGAAACTACCATAGTTCTTCAATTCCTATATAATCACTCCCCAAGCTTCAAATAACCTTTGAAATTGGTGCTTCTTGATGTCTTTGAATATTCAATCACCCAGGCAACCTTGAAGTTCTTCACTCGAACTCTTCGATGCTCCATCCAATAATTAGATCCCCATGAACACAAGAACTTTAGAAATAACCCCCAATACCCTTGGAGGTAGAATGCGATTATTCACTTCACTTTAGAACCTTGATTACCCAATCAATTTCCTTGAATGAACCAACTTACGATCCCTATA
The DNA here is from genome assembly GCA_946800305.1 of Medicago arabica. Lineage (NCBI taxonomy): Eukaryota > Viridiplantae > Streptophyta > Magnoliopsida > Fabales > Fabaceae > Medicago > Medicago arabica. The sequence continues at coordinate 20,953,307 of OX326971.1, read as the reverse complement.
TCACTCTAGCAATCTATGAATCAAAGATCAAAGTGATTCTAAGAAAAGTGGTTAATCTTGAAGAATGTATGAACAATGAGGTTTGGTGATTCTAGAGAGAATAAATGCAAATGATTTAATATTTTGGGTCTTATGAGGAAGTGACTATATAGAAAAGGGTGGAAAGTGCAAAATTTTGGCAAAAAAAAAACATAGTGAATCGATTCACCAATAGCATGAATCAATTTAGACAGCTAGGCAAGCCAGATGAACTATGAAGATACTATGAAGATTGATACACATCAGACCAAATTTGAATTGATTCAAGAGACCCAGGATGAAGGTTGAAACGATTCAGACTAATTTGAATCGATTCAACACAAGTCAGAGAGTTTACTTGATACGATTCAAACAAATTTGAATTGATTTAGAGGTGATAAGATTCAAAACTTCATGAAACGACTCAACCCAGGTCAGAGACTTCTGGTGATACGATAGCTTGCTTATTTGAATCGATTCAAAAGTCTGGAATGAAGGTTTTACATGTAAAAATGGTATGCAAGACACTAAGAAAACATAAGACATAATGAGACTTGGATGGCTAGGTGCTTTAACATGATTATATGCTACATTGCTAAGAACAAGAAAATCACCAAATAAAACTACTAATAAACATCATCTAAGAACTATTTAACTAACATCATCAAAACATGAACTTAAAGCAATGCAAGCTTCAATATCCCCCTTTTTGATGATGTCAAACAATGTTGATGATGTAAGCTTAGCTCCCTCTTTGACAACAAGTATACAAGCATACATACAAAACAATGCATATCATAGGCAATCAATCATGTGAACCAAGGAAGAGAAGAAATTCATAAACATGTAATCCCCCCTTTGACAACGTCAAAAGGAGTGAGTAACCAATAACAATAGGTGGAAGAAAATAAGGGAAAAAACAAGTACAACCGCAATTGAAAACTTGTAGGCATGTAAAGAAAAACACAAAGACAAAATATAGTCTGCAAAAAGAAGGAAATAAACAAGATTTGGTCTAAGCTAAAGAGAATAACATAAAGTCAGTCATGAGTAGATGGAGAGATCTTACCAATCTTGTGGAAATATAGTGAATGTTTCTAGAGATGCCATGGACAAAAGGTAATAAATATGGAGTTTGCTTATTTAAAGCAAAATGTATCTAAGATACCTAGTTCCTACAAATCTTGAGGAAAGAGTCGGATGGTAGAGGTTTTGTAAAAATGTCTGCAAGTTGACACTTATTGTCGACATACTCAAAAATCGCATCATTATTTTCAACATGATCCCTAAGGAAATGATGCTGAATCTCAATGTGTTTAGTTCTTGAATGTAAAACTGGGTTTATGGTGAGATTCATAGCACTAGTGTTATCGCATTTTATTGGAACACATCCTAGTTTTAAATCATAGTCAAGTAGTTGTTGTTTAAGCCATAAAATTTGAGAGCAACAAATATTGGTTGCTACATATTCAGCTTGATAGTCTAATTAGGCAAACCAAGTAATATAGTGTAAGTATAGTATCTATCCATAAGGATTTCCGTTTAGTCCAAACATTTCACTTTACTTATTTGGTTTAACAAAATATAAATAAAAGAGTTGAGGGATAAGAGACTGCAATTTTTATCTATTTGCAACCAAGCATGTTACCTGTTTTGGTTGCAGAAATGTAAGCATCGGTTAGGGTTCTTCGAATCCCCCATATTTATTTGTTGGAATTAAATAACATTCATGTCGTGTTTAGTTATCTTAAGTAGACTATCTAAGTGATGAATCGGTTGGGAAATTCTAACCTAATCAGTTCTTCAAGTTGCACCTGTTGGGAAATTCCAACCTAATCAGTAAAGTATTCACTTCCTCAGAGATGAGATTGGGAATGGAGTCTTCAATCAACTGGGAAACTTGCAAATCCTACACAACAATGTTAGTAGCAAAAATATTTTTGTAGTGATTTGTGATGTGACTTAAAATTTCCTCTGGATCAGTAACCATGTTATCACCATTCATGAGGCTATTTATGAGTTTGGATGTGTTTTTGATTTTGGCCAGTCTGTGAAAATACTTCGTGTTGCGATCACCATTAGAGTGCCAAGTAACTTTTGACCTTTCTCGCCAAAATTCTTCTTCTATATTCAAAACATTTTCCAAATGAATTTGTGCAACTTTGTGTTGATCCATCAGAGAGTCTGTGATCCCAAGAATGACAATGTCGCTTTGAATTAAGGAATGTTTGTGTTCAGCATCAGTTTGTGGGAATGGCTTTTCAAGGGTATTGACACTCAGCTTGACACCTCCAGCTGCCTTACGCTCTTAATGTCCTCAGTTGGTAGAGGCAGCAAACTGGTCCAAAATGTGGTTAATGCAGCTATCATTCATACCATTTGGGTTATTTGGATTGAACGAAACCAAAGGAGATTTCATGACAAGCACAAATCCATGATCACTTTGTTCAACTGTATTTTAGCTGAGGTCAAACTTAGTTACAACTCGGTTTTGGCTAAGGGGAATTCCAGCATGCAGGATTACAAAATCTCCAGATTGTTCAACATTCCTCTCCAGGTTACGAGAGTCATCCTGAAACAGGAAGTTCACTGGCACCCTCCTCCTCCAAATGTGATTAAGTTCAATTGTGATGGCTCCTCCATAGGAACCCATCCATCTGGTGCGGTTGGTATTGTTCTCAGAGATTCCAGGGCAACGTTTCTAGGCGCCATTTCCAGCAATATTGGCTATGCCACAGCTACAGAAGCTGAGTTCTCTGCTTGTATGTTGGCTATGGAAAGAGCTAAAGAGATGCAGACACCTCACTTTTGCTTAGAAACTGATTCTATTCAAGTGGCCAACGCTTTCAAAACCAACACTGGAGTTCCTTGGAGAATGAAAGCCAGATGGTTTAACTGTCTGAAATTCTGCAATAGTGTTGATTGTTCTTGTGTGCAGGTAATTAGAGAGCAGAATCAGGTAGCTGATGCTCTGGCCAAAAATGGCCAGAATCTTGCCATGTTTTCCACTCAATGGTGGCCTTCTCCGCCCACTTTTCTCATTTCTCTCTTGGATAGGGATAGTGCAGGGTCCTTATATACTAGATTAGCTACTGTTTAGTCTCTCCCTTCACCATTTTCTGGTGTTTGGACTTTTTTCATTTTCTTCTTTATGCTTTGACTCTCTCTTGTAACTGGTTCAGGTCCTATCCTGGTTTTCAATGAATGAATTTCTAGCTTGATCAAAAAAAAAAAAAAAAAAAGCATCCCTGACCATGATATGAACATTACCAAAAATGGTTTTGTTCCAAATCTTCAACTTTTGTTTCAAAATTTTGAGCTTTTGGTTTAGGATATACATAGGGCAGCCAACAATATTAATGTTCCAAGTTTCTTGGATCACTCTCTTGCAATCTTCATGTTGAGACCACATGTGCATAAACTTGAATTGGGAGGTAAAGCTATGTGTAGAAGTTTCAAAATCAAGAAGAAGTGGGTAATGGTCGGATTTATGATTTATAAGGGTTGAAACATTGAGGGAACTACATAAATCCAGCCAAGCATTATTACATATAACCCTATCTAGTCTTCTTTCGGTGTGTCTATAAGCATCACGGCCATTGGACCATGTGAATTGTACTCCTCTGGTTGGTAAGTGATGGAAATTATTGTTGTCAGACCAGTCAAAAAAATCATTCATGGGAGCCCTAGCTGGTGGGGTGGCACCCCTGTGTTCATGTGACCCTAAAATAGCGTTAAAATCACCTATTGAACACCAAGGGTGGTTCATTTGTGTTTGAAGGTTTTGCAAGGTGTTCCAAAGATGTCTTCTAGTTATATAATTGGTAGAGGCATATATAGCTGAGATACAAACAGGTTGGTTGTTAATGACAGTGGTGAAAGGGACTTGTTGGTTATCTAATGAAATAATGACCGAATTTAAATGAATGGAGCAAAAACAACATAGGTTTGGAATGTTGTTTTGTCTAAGGTTGAAAGCAAAGGGTTTATAGTTTAATCTATGGAACCATTTTCTAGGCAATTGATCAAAAGGCATCCAAGGTTCGGCAACAAAAATGAAGTCAGGCTTATTGACTATAATCAAGTTTTTAAGAGCTAATTTTGAGGGGGAATTAGCTACCCCTCTAATGTTCCAGAAAAGGCACTTCATTTGGATTGCCTAGCTGGAACCTTAGATCTAGTAAGGTATGAGCTGCTGGCTTTAGAGACTAAGGCTTTAGGTGATTTGTGTTTTGGTGATTTTCTAGTTACAAGTTGACAACCGGAACTATCAATATGTGCTTGTACCTCTTGATTGATTTTATGTTCAATGTCTACTTCGATGGCTGCTGCTGCTGCTATGGAGTCTTGCAATGCTTGCTGATGCAACCTAATTTGATCCTCATCCGCCTCTGCAAGATTTGCCCAGGAGTCTTGTAAAAACTGCATGTCCTTTTGAATCTGAACTGGTGTTTCTTGGCTACACGCTTGGCTTTTAACTTCCAATCTTTGAGTAGCATCCACGAATTCCGAAGCTTGAGAACTACTATCATCATCTGAATTAATATTATTCACATTAGGAATGGTTTCATCCTCTGAACCTCTGCTATCTCTGCTGCGAAGAGATGGAATTAAAATGATAGGAGGGTTGTCCGCAGCTGCACAATCATCATGGTTGTGTTCAGCTTCCACATTCAGAGCAGCAAAACTGTTTTGATTTTCCATTTCCAGATCAGCAAAAGGCGCGGCTTTCTTCATCCAGTTCTTGGTTTGAGTGTTACCAATACTCTTCTTCCGTGCATTATTTTCAGTCGCTGCAATCTCTTCAACCTTATCAGTTTTGTTTGTTCCCTCACCATCAGCTTTTTTAAGCTTCCTACAAACTGCAGAATTGTGTCCCATAAGCTTACAAAGTTCACAAAAATCAGGGACCTTCTCATATTCAAGCTCGACAAAGAAAGTGAATCCCTTTCTTTCAACCAATACCTCGTATTTAAGCTCTTTCGATAAATCAAGATCAACCAAAACCCTCGTGAACTGACCAAACGTCCGCTCTAGGGCAGGTTTACTTGTGACAGAATCAACACAAATTGGCATGCCTACGCTGCTTGCTATGGCAAAATTAATCTTCTTTCTCCAGTACTCTTGCGCCAAACCATGAATTTTCAACCAAACTTGCGCAGAGGTGTTCGATTGTAAGCTAGGGTTAAAGTCTCTTGCCCAAGGAAATAACTTTAAATAACCAGGATTCATAAACCAAGAGCTTACCGACCTGACCCTTCTCGCATCTTCAATCGAAGAGAAGACAAATTCGTGGAAGCCTTTCCCTATCGACGTAACACCCCATGGCCCTAAATCCTTCCAGACCGACTTGAGCTTCTCTCTGAGAGCAACGACGGTTAACGGTGTCGAACCCTTGGGCCAGATAACGCGTGTGTGGAGGTTATTTTTGCATGCATCTAACCCTAAATCATACTCATCATCAGGGATTAAGATGGAGAACTTGTCCCCCTTTGTAACATCCTGCAAATTCTATGTAGACTGCGGTATCGGTTGAACACGTCGAGGAAGATATAATTATGAAAGGTTGAGTATAACGAGTAGTGCGAGAGATTTCTTGTTATATCTCGAACAATATTTAATTGGATTATGTATGCCTCGTTAAAGTCAGTGGATTGTGGAGTCATTTAAACGCGTCAGAACCAAACCATTGGAGGAAGTTAAAATGGTAATTCTGGCGTAATCTTATATAAGGCTGAAACCCCACTTTCTCCTTCATTTTCTCCCTCCTGTTCTCTCACCTCAAAACAGATCCCTCTTCATTCTCTCTTCTTCCTCCATCGCTCCTCACTCCCATTCTCACTAAACCACCAAAATCTAACTTTAATCCTTTTAGAAAGTAACATGCAAGTGATCATTCTTAAACCTCAACCCACTATGAGTTTTCAGCAAGCTTTGAATTCCCTTATTCTTCCCTCTATGCCACGTGACCCAGCCTTTCTCTTGTTCTCTTGGATTGCAAATCTGTTAAATTGGTAATTTGTTATGTATGTCTAGTCTTGAGGAAAAAGCTTGGATTGAAGTTGGGTATAGAAGAATGGTATGAACTATTTCATGTATGTTTGGTGCTGTTATAAAGAAGGAATGAGAAGCTTCTACTTGTGTGATTGTGGTGCTGAAAATGCATGTTTTGAATTGTGGGAATCATGGTTGAATTTCATGAATTAGTGGTAAGCTCAAGTTCTGGTTTTTGGATTCGTATCTACTTCTGTTTGGCTTGGAATTGAATTATTGTTGAATTTTTGGATTCCTCATTCAATTCCCTACAGTTTGGACACAAACTTTGTATGATTCAGATTTGAAACAAGTTCGGAAAACATGTTTAAAGTTTGGTAAATTCTGCTGGATTCTGGATACGGGTTTTGGCATGGTTTTTGAGAAATGAGCTGTTTTGGGAAGATGAAGGCAAATATGATTACGGGGAGATAAGCCGGAGCATCAAGGAGGATTATGAACTGCTATTTTGTACAGGTGAGTTCTCTAGATAGAAAACCTTCCTTTTGGGTTATGCATGAGTTGTGTGAGAATTGATGAAAAGTTAGGTTTGTGTACCATATGAATTAGTTCCCTTTTTGCCATTGAATTGTTGGTTATATGTAAATTGTTGCCATGTACTGGTTTTGAACTATTTTTCAGGTACTATAGATGTTGTATGGATGTTAGAACTTGAGATTTGGGGCTTTATGTTAACAATTCGATTTTCTGCACTTATGAACTTCGCTTGGAGTGAACCCAGTTCGCTTAAGCGAACCAAACATCGAGAGCAAACTCAGTTCGCTCACGAGTTCTCTTAAGCGAGCTAGTAAGCGAACCGTTCGCTTAAGCGACCAACATTTTTACAGCACACATGAAAATTCTTCTTGTGGTCCAGAATCGACGTCCGATGTTGTTTTTCTTGTAAACATTTATAACTTATTAAGGCCCCAATGTCAAGAACTAACGTGCATAATATGCCAAGGCATTATATATATAGAAAACATGAGCAACATTAACATTTACCAATGATGAATAGCATACGAGCGAAGCATGAATTATGCAGGTAAAGATTATGTTTAGATAAGGGTGAATCTTAGAGCCTCGACTTAGGTAGTTGAGTTTAAGCATGTTAGAATGTAACCTAATCACGCTAGGTATAAGCTATGTATGATCAAGATTATGCCGAAATGATTCACCGCCAAACGAGTAGGTTACGGACTCGTGGTGACCATTCAAGTAAGTATAAGTATAAGAACAAGACCTTTATGCATGAATAAGACATTAAGCAAGATGTAGGTGTTGTGTCTCCGTTATCCACGCCAAGGGGGATACGAGAGGTTCACGCCAAGGGGGACGGGATACGCTCCGCAAGGTAGGCCCGCACGACACTGAGGGAGTCTGATGTACCTTAGCTAGGTTTTCATCGGTAAAGTAAGGGATTGTACTCGGGGTTACTCCACCCGATACACTCCGTAAAATGAACCAAGATAACGTTGTTTGTTACACGCTAACTTCTAACATAATGAATGAATATGATTACAATATGATATGATTATGATAAGTTACGAAACATGTATAAGTTTTTGTAGCAAGACAAGATCATGAAGTTAAACCGTTGACGAGTTTAGGTTTCCCTTATCGTCCGGCTTAGAGTCGTGTCATGATATAGTTGTTTAGACTATGATGCGGTTGCTGTATCGTAGTATAGCGGTATTATGTTCCCTTGAAACCGCCATGACACGTATAAGCTGAGAAACCTATAACTTAAGTTGAGAGCAATCTATGACGGACTCTAGTGTGCACAGCCGCCTAGATGAGCATGACCACACACGTATAGACAACCGGCAGGTTGCAGTATAGACACGTGGTAAACCTAGGTTTTCCCCGAGGTTACCATAAAACCTAGGATTAGGTAGAACTCACTGAGACATTATGTCTCATCCCAATCCTTATTTGTTTCAGACTAGCAAGTGGTTTTAGCATGATGCAGCAAGTTCGTGACTGGATGGATACTCAGCAAGGAATGGTTCGTACTGCGGGATGCTCTTATGGATTTAGAGGCTTTATACATAGATTGGATATTTGTACCGTTTTTTTTCAGATGTACGAACTTGAATTTGCTGTAAATGATATTCATTCGAAGTAATAAAGTTGTAAATTTTAATGTATCCAGTATCAGTTTTAATGCACATGCTAAACTTTCTAGATACGTTTAGTGCGGGCGTTACACCCTTAAGGGTTGGTTTAGGCAACTGAGAAACCGGAATATCACAGACATTGAACAACACTTGGGCGAAGGTTTTTCGAGTTGTGGGTTGATTGTTTGGTTTGGATTTTGGAACGATCTTGACTGGATCCTCATCATCAAGACATTTCCATGGTATTGTGAAAGGTTTGGAGGTGAGAGGTGATGGTTTAGGCATGGCGGTGGAGATGGTTGTTGGAGGCATGAGGATGGCGAGGAATAGTGATCAATCTCAAGAGAATTTTCCAAGTCCCATTTTTTTTAATGATAAACTCCTCATCCATGACACATTTAATCTAATAACAAATTTGTGAGAGAAAAAATGATTATGTTCATTCCATCATATTTCAAACACAAATTTAGTTCTAAGTATAAACCAAACACATTCCTATTTATTTTTACTATGATTAATCTTTTCTCTTTATTTGCCAAATGCTCATGTTTTTCTAGTTCATAATAAGAATGAATGATCTTCATGTAAGCTTGTTGAGGTTCAAAAAATACATCAACTAAGTTTGTGGAGGCAAGTGGAGTTCATGTTGAAAGATCGAGAGTGATCTGATGTAAAAGTTCATCTAGAGAATATTCTTTGAGAACTATAGTGAAAATCTCGTAGTTGCAAGAGGTATATGTTTCAAGATTTTTTGAACTAGGATACTTCTTATGTACGACTTGTCTAACGTAACTCTTGTCTTTAAGCATACACAATATACATGACACTAAAACTTTATTACTGAAAACAACAATTTGCAATTCCCACACACTTTTTTTCAAGCTTATATTCATATATATAATTCTCCTATTGTTCAACAATAACGATCTCATTTAGCCATTTTACACGTATTAGAAAATGTTGATATATGAGAAAAAGAGAATGATTGCTTTACGTTAGAAATTTGTTTAAATTGATATTATAATTTTAAAGTATAAATATATGTTGAGAATGATGCACAATTAGTTAATTAGTGGGTACAATTGAAATTTTATTTTACCTAAAAGTTGAAAATAAACCTCTATTTTGCACAGCTATGTTATTATTAGTTTTTTGGATTTTACTTTATTTTATTTTTTTAAATGTGACATTTATTATGGGACGGAAGGTGCACCAACATAAATTTAACTGAAGGTGATATTATAGTGTGTAAAAAAGATCAAGAATAATGGATCAAACTCTTGATGGTTAAAATTTTGGCCCGAATTCACTTGCATAACCGAAGAACTCTAAATTGTTAGGGGCCCTTCCCCAAAGAAACGGGTTGTTAAAAAATATATTAAAATGAAATGTACAAAATCTAATGATCTAAAGACAATGTTTATAACGAATATAATCTTCTGATATAATATAGAACCTGAACGACCACGTTCAAAAAGTAAAACTTTACTATAGAGGCAAAAGTAAATATTGAGAGAACGATCCATTTAAACTTTATTAAAATTAATTATGAGAATTACTATTACACAAATAAATCTAACAAGTTTTTGGCTATGAACCATTAGCATAATAAGAGTTTACACATACCCTCAATCATATATTGCCAAATAAAAAAAATTATTATTCAAAACACACTACTAATATGTAAGATATGTTTTGTTGTGCGTAAAACTTTTATAGCATCAGTACATGATTCTCAAATTTTGACTTCAGTTTCTCACGCCAAAATTTGCTTTGGACATTGAATTTTACATTCCACAAATTATTTGTTCTTGCAGTCTTTCAAGCATGAATTCACGATGATATTAACACCACGAGCATCTGTAAAATAGTCCATTATTTTAGAAAATGCGATGAATTGATGAAATGAAAATTTATTAGTATATTTTGATAACAATGTAAAGTAAAATAGATAAAAGTATAAGTGTGAATACCACTGTTAGCTTTAATAGACTTGGAAATTGCACAACTAGTTGCACAATCATAAGCACTTTTTGATGTTACATCAATGCATGTATATCCACAAGCAGCAAAACAAGCTACAAATGATTGTATGTCCCCGAGCAATTTACTACATTGCAAACCGCATTTTCCAAAACAAATGATTTCACTTATTGAAATGTGAGGTGATGATGAAGGTGGAGGAGAATCATCAGCATTGGAGACAACTAGCATCATCATCATGAAAATTGAAACAAACGTTTTAATTTCACACATTGTCATGACGTTTCTCTGTATAAATCTTGATATTCAGATTGTATTAAACTTGATTCCACGGTGAATGTTGAATAAAAATCCTTTATTTATAAGCATACAGTAATAAATGCACATTAATGTATAGTTTTAATCCTTAAATAAATTGCATATCAGTCCGGGAAGAGTTGTTGACTTTCAAGCCCGAAACTAGTTATTTTTCTACTAAAACCACTTTATAATAAAAAATCATACGAGGAATGTGACAAATATTAGTAATGTTTTTACTTTGGAAATTTATTAAAATTGATTAAGAGAATGGCTTAATATTATATCCCATAAAGTTAAGGATCTAAATAGAAATAATTTTTTGTCATAATTGTTTAAGATAGGCTAAGGAGACAAAACGATGGTTTGAAAATATGAAATGAATCAAAATTTAAAACTATCCGGTGTATTTGTTTAAAAATTACCCAAGAATGGATAAGCCAATTGACTGTATAGTAAAATTATGGTAATCCAATGCTCTGACGCTGATTCGATACTGCAACAACTATCTACATTAGACGACTAACGAACAATGCCTATATACTCTTCAACATTCCAACGTTAACTTTGACTAAGAAATATCATCCCAAATAAAGATGGTTGTAAATTTAATATTATATAAAATAAAAATAAACTTCCATGAAGTATCTCATCCATTTTAAGGTCGAAGCCTCGAATAATCTTTTATTTTCGTTATACGTTAACCTGCAATCACAACATTTGTATTATTGTCTAGTAAAAATTATACATACTTATACATGAATGAAATATGAAATTATCTTATATTATATTTTCTTAAGTTAAGAACTGTTGCACCAAACTATAACATGTAAAAGTACTATGCTTATATATTCTTAAATCTTATATGTTGAATCTTGTATACAAAAGCTTGTAGATATACGTAATACTCTACCAAACTACTTTACCCATGAGAAATGATCCCATATTCTTGGAGTATTTTCATATTTTTGTCATTTTTTAAAGTCTCTAGAGGACAGAATTGTACTGGACGACTACAAATGTGTTTGATGCATTTTCACATACACTAGTACAAATTTTAATTTAGAAGTATTTCTAGGCGGCAATATAATTGAACTGTGTTGTGACACCTTCTATCAAACGGTGGAAATGTTCACTTAAACCACTATTATAGAAACAATGAATCATCATTCCCTTGTTACAATGTTACATTAATCAAAAACTTTTATATGATCGTACATATTCCATCTCTCTTCTTTAGTTTCATGAAATACTACTGTCTTCGTGCGTTGATTTAATATTTTACTCTCAAACTAGGTATGTAATTTGATAGGAAGATCCAAAGAGATTATGTTTCATTAAACTTCACTTTTGAGTTAACATATCATAAACTAGTCATTCATGACACATTTAATCTAAAAACAAATTTGCGAGAAAAAAATTGACTCTGTTCATTCCATCATATTTCAAACACAAATTTAGTCCTAAGTATAAACCAAACACATTTTTATTTATTTTTACTGTGATTAATCTTTTCTTTTTATTTTCCAAATGCTCATGTTTTTCTAGTTTATAATAAGAATGAATGATCTTCATGTAAGCTTGTTGAGGTTCAAAAAAATTCATCAATTAAGTTTGTGGAGGCAAGTGGAGTTCATGTTGAAAGATCAAGAGTGATCTGATGTAAAAGTTAATCTAGAGAATATTATTTGAGAACTATAGTGAAAATCTAGAAGTTGCAAGAGGTATATGTTTCAAGATTTTTTGAACTAGGATACTTCTTATGCACGACTTGTCTAACGTTACTCTTGTCTTTAAGCGTACACAATATACATGACACTCAAACTTTATTATTGTAAACAACAATTTGCAATTCCCACACACTTTTTTGCAAGCTTATATTCATATATGTAATTCTCCTATTGTTCAACAATAATGATCTCATTTAGCCATTTTACACGTATTAGAAAATGTTGTTGTATGAGAATAAGAGAATGACTACTTTACTAAATTCTCTTGTTACTAATTTGTTTAAATTGATTGTTATAATTTTAAAGTATAAATATAAGTTGAAAATCTAGAAGTTGCTATGTTTCAAGATTTTTTGAACTAGGATACTTCTTATGCACGACTTGTCTAACGTTACTCTTGTCTTTAAGCGTACACAATATACATGACACTCAAACTTTATTATTGTAAACAACAATTTGCAATTTCCACACACTTTTTTCCAAGCTTATATTCATATATGTAATTCTCCTATTGTTCAACAAAAATGATCTCATTTAGCCATTTTACACGTATTAAAAATTTTGTTGTATGAGAATAAGAAAATGACTACTTTACTAAATTCTCTTGTTACTAAATTGTTTAAATTGATTGTTATAATTTTAAAGTATAAATATAAGTTGAGAATGATGCACAATTATTTAATTAGTGGGTACAATTGAAATTTTTTTTACCTAAAATTTGAAAATAATTTTCTATTTTGCACACTTATGTTATTATTAGTTTTTTGGATTTTATTTTATTTTTTTTTTTAAAATGTGACATTTATTATGGGACGAAAGGTGTACCAACATTAATTTAAGTGAGGGTGATGTTATAGTGTGTTAAAAAGATCAGGAATAATGGATCAAACACTTGATGGTACAAATCTTGGCTCGAAATCACTTGCATAACCGAAGAAATCTAAATTGTTAGGGGCCCTTCCCCAAAGAATCCGGTTGTTAAAAAATATATTATATATGAAATGTACAAACTCTAATGATCTAAAGACTGTGTTTATAACGAATAAAATCTTCTGAAATAATATAGAACCTGAACGACCACGTTCAAAAAGTAAAATTTTACTATATAGACAAAAGTAAATATTTAGAGAATGATCCATTTAACCTTTATTAAAATTATTTATGAGAATTATTATTACACAAATAAATCAACAAGTTTTTGGCTATGAACCATTAGCATAATAAGAGTTTACACATACCCTCAATCATATATTGTCAAATAAAAAAAATTATTATTCAAAACACACTACTAATATGTAAGATATGTTTTGTTGTGCGTAAAACTTTTATAGCATCAGTACATGATTCTCAAATTTTGACTTCAGTTTCTCGCGCCAAAATTTGCGTTGGACATTGAATTTTACATTCCACAAATTATTTGTTCTTGCAGTCTTTCAAGCATGAATTCAGGATGATATTAACACCACGAGCATCTGTAAAATAGTCCATTATTTTAGAAAATGCGATGAATTGATGAAATGAAAATTTATTAGTATATTTTGATAACAATGTAAAGTAAAATAGATAAAAGTATAAGTGTGAATACCACTGTTAGCTTTAATAGACTTGGAAATTGCACAACTAGTTGCACAATCATAAGCACTTTTTGATGTTACATCAATGCATGTATATCCACAAGCAGCAAAACAAGCTACAAATGATTGTATGTCCCCGAGCAATTTACTACATTGCAAACCGCATTTTCCAAAACAAATGATTTCACTTATTGAAATGTGAGGTGATGATGAAGGTGGAGGAGAATCATCAGCATGGGAGACAACTAGCATCATCATCATGAAAATTGAAACAAACGTTTTAATTTCACACATTGTCATGACGTTTCTCTGTATAAATCTTGATATTCAGATTGTATTAAACTTGATTCCACGGTGAATGTTGAATAAAAATCCTTTAATTATAAGCATACAGTAATAAATGCACATTAATGTATAGTTTTACTCCTTCAATAAATTGCATATCAGTCCGGGAAGACTTGTTGACTTTCAAACCCGAAACTAGTTATTTTTCTACTAAAACCACTTTATAATAAAAAATCATACGAGGAATGTGACAAATATTAGTAATGTTTTTACTTTGGAAATTTATTAAAATTGATTAAGAGAATGGCTTAATATTATATCCCATAAAGTTAAGGATCTAAATAGAAATAATTTTTTGTCATAATTGTTTAAGATAGGCTAAGGAGACAAAACGATGGTTTGAAAATATGAAATGAATCACAATTTAAAACTATCCAATGTATTTGTTTAAAAATTACCGAAGAATGGATAAGCCAATTGACTGTATAGTAAAATTATGGTAATCCAATGCTCTGACGGTGATTCGATACTACAACAACTATCTACATTAGACGACTAACGAACAATGCCTATATACTCTTCAACATTCCAACGTTAACTTTTCTAAGAAATATCATCCCAAATAAAGATGGTTGTAAATTTGATATTGTATAAAAGAAAATAAACTTCGATGATGTATCCCATCCATTTTAAGGTCGAAGCCTCGAATAATCTTTTATTTTCGTTATACGTTAACCTGCAATCACAACAATTGTATTATTGTGTAGTAAAAATTATACATACTTATACATGAATGTAATATGAAATTATCTTATATTATATTTTCTTAAGTTAAGAACTATTGCACCAAGCTATAACATCTAAAAGTACTATGCTTATATATTCTTAAATCTTATATGTTGAATCTTGTATACAAATGCTTGTAGATGTACGTAATACTCTACCAAACTACTTTACCCATGAGAAAGGATCCCATATTCTTGGAGTATTTTCATATTCTTGTCATTTTTTAAAGTCTCTAGAGGACAGAATTGTACTGGACGACTACAAATGTGTTTGATGCATTTTCACATACACCAGTAGAAATTTTAATTTAGAAGTATTTCTAGGCGGCAATATAATTGAACTGTGTTGTGACACCTTCTATCAAACGGTGGAAATGTTCACTTAAACCACTATAATAGAAACAATGAATCATCATTCCCTTGTTACAAAGTTACATTAATCAAAAACTTTTATATGATCGTACATATTCCATCTCTCTTCTTTAGTTTCATGAATTACTACTGTCTTCGTGCGTTGATTTAATATTTTACTCTCAAACTAGGTATGTAATTTGATAGGAAGATCCAAAGAGATTATGTTTCATTAAACTTCACTTTTGAGTTAAAATATCA
Source organism: Medicago arabica (assembly GCA_946800305.1). Taxonomy (NCBI): domain Eukaryota; kingdom Viridiplantae; phylum Streptophyta; class Magnoliopsida; order Fabales; family Fabaceae; genus Medicago; species Medicago arabica. The sequence goes on along the minus strand of OX326971.1, from coordinate 20,937,870 downwards.
TAAACTCGTCATTCATGACACATTTAATCTAATAACATATTTGTGAGAAAAAAATTGATTCTGTTCATTCCATCATATTTCAAACACAAATTTAGTCCTAAGTATAAATCAAACACATTTTTATTTATTTTTACTATGATTAATCTTTTCTCTTTATTTTCCAAATGCTCATGTTTTTCTAGTTCATAATAAGAATGAATGATCTTCATGTAAGCTTGTTGAGGTTCAAAAAATTCATCAATTAAGTTTGTGGAGGCAAGTGGAGTTCATGTTGAAAGATCAAGAGTGATCTGATGTAAAAGTTCATCTAGAGAATATTATTTGAGAACTATAGTGAAAATCTAGAAGTTGCAAGAGGTATATGTTTCAAGATTTTTTGAACTAGGATACTTCTTATGCACGACTTGTCTAACGTTACTCTTGTCTTTAAGCGTACACAATATACATGACACTCAAACTTTATTATTGTAAACAACAATTTGCAATTCCCACACACTTTTTTTCAAGCTTATATTCATATATGTAATTCTCCTATTGTTCAACAATAATGATCTCATTTAGCCATTTTACACGTATTAGAAAATGTTGTTGTATTAGAATAAGAGAATGACTACTTTACTAAATTCTCTTGTTACTAATTTGTTTAAATTGATTGTTATAATTTTAAAGTATAAATATAAGTTGAGAATGATGCACAATTATTTAATTAGTGGGTACAATTGAATTTTTTTTTTACCTAAAATTTGAAAATAAACATCTATTTTGCACACTTATGTTATTATTAGTTTTTTGGATTTTATTTTATTTTATTTTTTAAAATGTGACATTTATTATGGGACGAAAGGTGTACCAACATTAATTTAAGTGAGGGTGATGTTATAGTGTGTTAAAAAGATCAAGAATAATGGATCAAACACTTGATGGTACAAATCTTGGCTCGAAATCACTTGCATAACCGAAGAAATCTAAATTGTTAGGGGCCCTTCCCCAAAGAATCCGGTTGTTAAAAAATATATTATATATGAAATGTACAAACTCTAATGATCTAAAGACCGTGTTTATAACGAATAAAATCTTCTGAAATAATATAGAACCTGAACGACCACGTTCAAAAAGTAAAATTTTACTATATAGACAAAAGTAAATATTTAGAGAATGATCCATTTAACCTTTATTAAAATTATTTATGAGAATTATTATTACACAAATAAATCAACAAGTTTTTGGCTATGAACCATTAGCATAATAAGAGTTTACACATACCCTCAATCATATATTGCCAAATAAAAAAAATTATTATTCAAAACACACTACTAATATGTAAGATATGTTTTGTTATCCGTAAAACTTTTATAGCATCAGTACATGATTCTCAAATTTTGACTTCAGTTTCTCGCGCCAAAATTTGCGTTGGACATTGAATTTTACATTCCACAAATTATTTGTTCTTGCAGTCTTTCAAGCATGAATTCAAGATGATATTAACACCACGAGCATCTGTAAAATAGTCCATTATTTTAGAAAATGCGATGAATTGATGAAATGAAAATTTATTAGTATATTTTGATAACAATGTAAAGTAAAATAGATAAAAGTATAAGTGTGAATACCACTGTTAGCTTTAATAGACTTGGAAATTGCACAACTAGTTGCACAATCATAAGCACTTTTTGATGTTACATCAATGCATGTATATCCACAAGCAGTAAAACAAGCTACAAATGATTGTATGTCCCCGAGCAATTTACTACATTGCAAACCGCATTTTCCAAAACAAATGATTTCACTTATTGAAATGTGAGGTGATGATGAAGGTGGAGGAGAATCATCAGCATGGGAGACAACTAGCATCATCATCATGAAAATTGAAACAAACGTTTTAATTTCACACATTGTCATGACGTTTCTCTGTATAAATCTTGATATTCAGATTGTATTAAACTTGATTCCACGGTGAATGTTGAATAAAAATCCTTTAATTATAAGCATACAGTAATAAATGCACATTAATGTATAGTTTTACTCCTTCAATAAATTGCATATCAGTCCGGGAAGACTTGTTGACTTTCAAACCCGAAACTAGTTATTTTTCTACTAAAACCACTTTATAATAAAAAATCATACGAGGAATGTGACAAATATTAGTAATGTTTTTACTTTGGAAATTTATTAAAATTGATTAAGAGAATGGCTTAATATTATATCCCATAAAGTTAAGGATCTAAATAGAAATAATTTTTTGTCATAATTGTTTAAGATAGGCTAAGGAGACAAAACGATGGTTTGAAAATATGAAATGAATCACAATTTAAAACTATCCAATGTATTTGTTTAAAAATTACCGAAGAATGGATAAGCCAATTGACTGTATAGTAAAATTATGGTAATCCAATGCTCTGACGGTGATTCGATACTACAACAACTATCTACATTAGACGACTAACGAACAATGCCTATATACTCTTCAACATTCCAACGTTAACTTTTCTAAGAAATATCATCCCAAATAAAGATGGTTGTAAATTTGATATTGTATAAAAGAAAATAAACTTCGATGATGTATCCCATCCATTTTAAGGTCGAAGCCTCGAATAATCTTTTATTTTCGTTATACGTTAACCTGCAATCACAACAATTGTATTATTGTGTAGTAAAAATTATACATACTTATACATGAATGTAATATGAAATTATCTTATATTATATTTTCTTAAGTTAAGAACTATTGCACCAAGCTATAACATCTAAAAGTACTATGCTTATATATTCTTAAATCTTATATGTTGAATCTTGTATACAAATGCTTGTAGATGTACGTAATACTCTACCAAACTACTTTACCCATGAGAAAGGATCCCATATTCTTGGAGTATTTTCATATTCTTGTCATTTTTTAAAGTCTCTAGAGGACAGAATTGTACTGGACGACTACAAATGTGTTTGATGCATTTTCACATACACCAGTAGAAATTTTAATTTAGAAGTATTTCTAGGCGGCAATATAATTGAACTGTGTTGTGACACCTTCTATCAAACGGTGGAAATGTTCACTTAAACCACTATAATAGAAACAATGAATCATCATTCCCTTGTTACAAAGTTACATTAATCAAAAACTTTTATATGATCGTACATATTCCATCTCTCTTCTTTAGTTTCATGAATTACTACTGTCTTCGTGCGTTGATTTAATATTTTACTCTCAAACTAGGTATGTAATTTGATAGGAAGATCCAAAGAGATTATGTTTCATTAAACTTCACTTTTGAGTTAAAATATCATAAACTCGTCATTCATGACACATTTAATCTAATAACATATTTGTGAGAAAAAAATTGATTCTGTTCATTCCATCATATTTCAAACACAAATTTAGTCCTAAGTATAAATCAAACACATTTTTATTTATTTTTACTATGATTAATCTTTTCTCTTTATTTTCCAAATGCTCATGTTTTTCTAGTTCATAATAAGAATGAATGATCTTCATGTAAGCTTGTTGAGGTTCAAAAAATTCATCAATTAAGTTTGTGGAGGCAAGTGGAGTTCATGTTGAAAGATCAAGAGTGATCTGATGTAAAAGTTCATCTAGAGAATATTATTTGAGAACTATAGTGAAAATCTAGAAGTTGCAAGAGGTATATGTTTCAAGATTTTTTAATCTAGGATACTTCTTATGCACGACTTGTCTAACGTTACTCTTGTCTTTAAGCATACACAATATACATGACACTCAAACTTTATTATTGTAAACAACAATTTGCAATTCCCACACACTTTTTTTCAAGCTTATATTCATATATGTAATTCTCCTATTGTTCAACAATAATGATCTCATTTAGCCATTTTACACGTATTAGAAAATGTTGTTGTATGAGAATAAGAGAATGACTACTTTACTAAATTCTCTTGTTACTAATTTGTTTAAATTGATTGTTATAATTTTAAAGTATAAATATAAGTTGAGAATGATGCACAATTATTTAATTAGTGGGTACAATTGAATTTTTTTTTACCTAAAATTTGAAAATAAACCTCTATTTTGCACACTTATGTTATTATTAGTTTTTTGGATTTTTTATTTTTTATTTTTTAAAATGTAACATTTATTATGGGATGAAAGGTGTACCAACATTAATTTAAGTGAGGGTGATGTTATAGTGTGTTAAAAAGATCAAGAATAATGGATCAAACACTTGATGGAACAAATCTTGGCTCGAAATCACTTTCATAACCGAAGAAATCTAAATTGTTAGGGGGCCTTCCCCAAAGAATCCGGTTGTTAAAAAATATTTATATATGAAATGTACAAACTCTAATGATCTAAAGACCGTGTTTATAACGAATAAAATCTTCTGAAATAATATAGAACCTGAACGACCACGTTCAAAAAGTAAAATTTTACTATATAGACAAAAGTAAATATTTAGAGAATGATCCATTTAACCTTTATTAAAATTATTTATGAGAATTATTATTACACAAATAAATCAACAAGTTTTTGGCTATGAACCATTAGCATAATAAGAGTTTACACATACCCTCAATCATATATTGCCAAATAAAAAAAAATATTATTCAAAACACACTACTAATATGTAAGATATGTTTTGTTGTCCTTAAAACTTTTATAGCATCAGTGCATGATTTTCAAATTTTGACTTCAGTTTCTCGCGCCAAAATTTGCGTTGGACATTGAATTTTACATTCCACAAATTATTTGTTCTTGCAGTCTTTCAAGCATGAATTCAGGATGATATTAACACCACGAGCATCTGTAAAATAGTCCATTATTTTAGAAAATGCGATGAATTGATGAAATGAAAATTTATTAGTATATTTTGATAACAATGTAAAGTAAAATAGATAAAAGTATAACTGTGAATTCCACTGTTAGCTTTAATAGACTTGGAAATTGCACAACTAGTTGCACAATCATAAGCACTTTTTGATGTTACATCAATGCATGTATATCCACAAGCAGCAAAACAAGCTACAAATGATTGTATGTCCCCGAGCAATTTACTACATTGCAAACCGCATTTTCCAAAACAAATGATTTCACTTATTGAAATGTGAGGTGATGATGAAGGTGGAGGATAATCATCAGCATGCGAGACAACTAGCATCATCATCATGAAAATTGAAACAAACGTTTTAATTTCACACATTGTCATGACGTTTCTCTGTATAAATCTTGATATTCAGATTGTATTAAACTTGATTCCACGGTGAATGTTGAATAAAAATCCTTTATTTATAAGCATACAGTAATAAATGCACATTAATGTATAGTTTTACTCCTTCAATAAATTGCATATCAGTCCGGGAAGACTTGTTGACTTTCAAGCCCGAAACTAGTTATTTTTCTACTAAAACCACTTTATAATAAAAAATCATACGAGGAATGTGACAAATATTAGTAATGTTTTTACTTTGGAAATTTATTAAAATTGATTAAGAGAATGGCTTAATATTATATCCCATAAAGTTAAGGATCTAAATAGAAATAATATTTTGTCATAATTGTTTAAGATAGGCTAAGGAGACAAAACGATGGTTTGAAAATATGAAATGAATCACAATTTAAAACTATCCAATGTATTTGTTTAAAAATTACCGAAGAATGGATAAGCCAATTGACTGTATAGTAAAATTATGGTAATCCAATGCTCTGACGGTGATTCGATACTACAACAACTATCTACATTAGACGACTAACGAACAATGCCTATATACTCTTCAACATTCCAACGTTAACTTTTCTAAGAAATATCATCCCAAATAAAGATGGTTGTAAATTTGATATTATATAAAATAAAATAAACTTCGATGATGTATCCCATCCATTTTAAGGTCGAAGCCTCGAATAATCTTTTATTTTCGTTATACGTTAACCTGCAATCACAACAATTGTATTATTGTGTAGTAAAAATTATACATACTTATACATGAATGTAATATGAAATTATCTTATATTATATTTTCTTAAGTTAAGAACTATTGCACCAAGCTATAACATCTAAAAGTACTATGCTTATATATTCTTAAATCTTATATGTTGAATCTTGTATACAAATGCTTGTAGATGTACGTAATACTCTACCAAACTACTTTACCCATGAGAAAGGATCCCATATTCTTGGAGTATTTTCATATTCTTGTCATTTTTTAAAGTCTCTAGAGGACAGAATTGTACTGGACGACTACAAATGTGTTTGATGCATTTTCACATACACCAGTAGAAATTTTAATTTAGAAGTATTTCTAGGCGGCAATATAATTGAACTGTGTTGTGACACCTTCTATCAAACGGTGGAAATGTTCACTTAAACCACTATAATAGAAACAACGAATCATCATTCCCTTGTTACAAAGTTACATTAATCAAAAACTTTTATATGATCGTACATATTCCATCTCTCTTCTTTAGTTTCATTAATTACTACTGTCTTCGTGCGTTGATTTAATATTTTACTCTCAAACTAGGTATGTAATTTGATAGGAAGATCCAAAGAGATTATGTTTCATTAAACTTCACTTTTGAGTTAAAATATCATAAACTCGTCATTCATGACACATTTAATCTAATAACATATTTGTGAGAAAAAAATTGATTCTGTTCATTCCATCATATTTCAAACACAAATTTAGTCCTAAGTATAAATCAAACACATTTTTATTTATTTTTACTATGATTAATCTTTTCTCTTTATTTTCCAAATGCTCATGTTTTTCTAGTTCATAATAAGAATGAATGATCTTCATGTAAGCTTGTTGAGGTTCAAAAAATTCATCAATTAAGTTTGTGGAGGCAAGTGGAGTTCATGTTGAAAGATCAAGAGTGATCTGATGTAAAAGTTCATCTAGAGAATATTATTTGAGAACTATAGTGAAAATCTAGAAGTTGCAAGAGGTATATGTTTCAAGATTTTTTGAACTAGGATACTTCTTATGCACGACTTGTCTAACGTTACTCTTGTCTTTAAGCATACACAATATACATGACACTCAAACTTTATTATTGTAAACAACAATTTGCAATTCCCACACACTTTTTTTCAAGCTTATATTCATATATGTAATTCTCCTATTGTTCAACAATAATGATCTCATTTAGCCATTTTACACGTATTAGAAAATGTTGTTGTATGAGAATAAGAGAATGACTACTTTACTAAATTCTCTTGTTACTAATTTGTTTAAATTGATTGTTATAATTTTAAAGTATAAATATAAGTTGAGAATGATGCACAATTATTTAATTAGTGGGTACAATTGAATTTTTTTTTACCTAAAATTTGAAAATAAACCTCTATTTTGCACACTTATGTTATTATTAGTTTTTTGGATTATTTTTTTTTTTTTTAAAATGTGACATTTATTATGGGATGAAAGGTGTACCAACATTAATTTAAGTGAGGGTGATGTTATAGTGTGTTAAAAAGATCAAGAATAATGGATCAAACACTTGATGGTACAAATCTTGGCTCGAAATCACTTTCATAACCGAAGAAATCTAAATTGTTAGGGGGCCTTCCCCAAAGAATCCGGTTGTTAAAAAATATATTATATATGAAATGTACAAACTCTAATGATCTAAAGACCGTGTTTATAACGAATAAAATCTTCTGAAATAATATAGAACCTGAACGACCACGTTCAAAAAGTAAAATTTTACTATATAGACAAAAGTAAATATTTAGAGAATGATCCATTTAACCTTTATTAAAATTATTTATGAGAATTATTATTACACAAATAAATCTAACAAGTTTTTGGCTATGAACCATTAGCATAATAAAAGTTTACACATACCTTCAATCATATATTGCCAAATAAAAAAAAATATTATTCAAAACACACTACTAATATGTAAGATATGTTTTGTTGTCCGTAAAACTTTTATAGCATCAGTACATGATTTTCAAATTTTGACTTCAGTTTCTCGCGCCAAAATTTGCGTTGGACATTGAATTTTACATTCCACAAATTATTTGTTCTTGCAGTCTTTCAAGCATGAATTCAGGATGATATTAACACCACGAGCATCTGTAAAATAGTCCATTATTTTAGAAAATGCGATGAATTGATGAAATGAAAATTTATTAGTATATTTTGATAACAATGTAAAGTAAAATAGATAAAAGTATAAGTGTGAATACCACTGTTAGCTTTAATAGACTTGGAAATTGCACAACTAGTTGCACAATCATAAGTACTTTTTGATGTTACATCAATGCATGTATATCCACAAGCAGCAAAACAAGCTACAAATGATTGTATGTCCCCGAGCAATTTACTACATTGCAAACCGCATTTTCCAAAACAAATGATTTCACTTATTGAAATGTGAGGTGATGATGAAGGTGGAGGAGAATCATCAGCATGGGAGACAACTAGCATCATCATCATGAAAATTGAAACAAACGTTTTAATTTCACACATTGTCATGACGTTTCTCTGTATAAATCTTGATATTCAGATTGTATTAAACTTGATTCCACGGTGAATGTTGAATAAAAATCCTTTATTTATAAGCATACAGTAATAAATGCACATTAATGTATAGTTTTACTCCTTCAATAAATTGCATATCAGTCCGGGAAGACTTGTTGACTTTCAAGCCCGAAACTAGTTATTTTTCTACTAAAACCACTTTATAATAAAAAATCATACGAGGAATGTGACAAATATTAGTAATGTTTTTACTTTGGAAATTTATTAAAATTGATTAAGAGAATGGCTTAATATTATATCCCATAAAGTTAAGGATCTAAATAGAAATAATATTTTGTCATAATTGTTTAAGATAGGCTAAGGAGACAAAACGATGGTTTGAAAATATGAAATGAATCAAAATTTAAAACTATCCAATGTATTTGTTTAAAAATTACCGAAGAATGGATAAGCCAATTGACTGTATAGTAAAATTATGGTAATCCAATGCTCTGACGGTGATTCGATACTACAACAACTATCTACATTAGACGACTAACGAACAATGCCTATATACTCTTCAACATTCCAACGTTAACTTTACTAAGAAATATCATCCCAAATAAAGATGGTTGTAAATTTGATATTATATAAAATAAAATAAACTTCGATGATGTATCCCATCCATTTTAAGGTCGAAGCCTCGAATAATCTTTTAATTTCGTTATACGTTAACCTGCAATCACAACATTTGTATTATTGTGTAGTTAAAATTATACATACTTATACATGAATGTAATATGAAATTATCTTATATTATATTTTCTTAAGTTAAGAACTATTGCACCAAGCTATAACATCTAAAAGTACTATGCTTATATATTCTTAAATCTTATATGTTGAATCTTGTATACAAATGCTTGTAGATGTACGTAATACTCTACCAAACTACTTTACCCATGAGAAAGGATCCCATATTCTTGGAGTATTTTCATATTCTTGTCATTTTTTAAAGTCTCTAGAGGACAGAATTGTACTGGACGACTACAAATGTGTTTGATGAATTTTCACATACACCAGTAGAAATTTTAATTTAGAAGTATTTCTAGGCGGCAATATAATTGAACTGTGTTGTGACACCTTCTATCAAACGGTGGAAATGTTCACTTAAACCACTATAATAGAAACAATGAATCATCATTCCCTTGTTACAAAGTTACATTAATCAAAAACTTTTATATGATCGTACATATTCCATCTCTCTTCTTTAGTTTCATGAATTACTACTGTCTTCGTGCGTTGATTTAATATTTTACTCTCAAACTAGGTATGTAATTTGATAGGAAGATCCAAAGAGATTATGTTTCATTAAACTTCACTTTTGAGTTAAAATATCGTAAACTCGTCATTCATGACACATTTAATCTAATAACATATTTGTGAGAAAAAATTGATTCTGTTCATTCCATCATATTTCAAACACAAATTTAGTCCTAAGTATAAACCAAACACATTTTTATTTATTTTTACTATGATTAATCTTTTCTCTTTATTTTCCAAATGCTCATGTTTTTCTAGTTCATAATAAGAATGAATGATCTTCATGTAAGCTTGTTGAGGTTCAAAAAATTCATCAATTAAGTTTGTGGAGGCAAGTGGAGTTCATGTTGAAAGATCAAGAGTGATCTGATGTAAAAGTTCATCTAGAGAATATTATTTGAGAACTATAGTGAAAATCTAGAAGTTGCAAGAGGTATATGTTTCAAGATTTTTTGAACTAGGATACTTCTTATGCACGACTTGTCTAACGTTACTCTTGTCTTTAAGCATACACAATATACATGACACTCAAACTTTATTATTGTAAACAACAATTTGCAATTCCCACACACTTTTTTTCAAGCTTATATTCATATATGCAATTCTCCTATTGTTCAACAATAATGATCTCATTTAGCCATTTTACACGTATTAGAAAATGTTGTTGTATGAGAATAAGAGAATGACTACTTTACTAAATTCTCTTGTTACTAATTTGTTTAAATTGATTGTTATAATTTTAAAGTATAAATATAAGTTGAGAATGATGCACAATTATTTAATTAGTGGGTACAATTGATTTTTTTTTTTTACCTAAAATTTGAAAATAAACCTCTATTTTGCACACTTATGTTATTATTAGTTTTTTGGATTTTATTTTATTTTATTTTTTAAAATGTGACATTTATTATGGGACGAAAGGTGTACCAACATTAATTTAAGTGAGGGTGATGTTATAGTGTGTTAAAAAGATCAGGAATAATGGATCAAACACTTGATGGTACAAATCTTGGCTCGAAATCACTTGCATAACCGAAGAAATATAAATTGTTAGGGGCCCTTCCCCAAAGAATCCGGTTGTTAAAAAATATATTATATATGAAATGTACAAACTCTAATGATCTAAAGACCGTGTTTATAACGAATAAAATCTTCTGAAATAATATAGAACCTGAACGACCACGTTCAAAAAGTAAAATTTTACTATATAGACAAAAGTAAATATTTAGAGAATGATCCATTTAACCTTTATTAAAATTATTTATGAGAATTATTATTACACAAATAAATCTAACAAGTTTTTGGCTAAGAACCATTAGCATAATAAGAGTTTACACATACCCTCAATCATATATTGCCAAATAAAAAAAATTATTATTCAAAACACACTACTAATATGTAAGATATGTTTTGTTGTCCGTAAAACTTTTATAGCATCAGTACATGATTCTCAAATTTTGACTTCAGTTTCTCGCGCCAAAATTTGCGTTGGACATTGAATTTTACATTCCACAAATTATTTGTTCTTGCAGTCTTTCAAGCATGAATTCACGATGATATTAACACCACGAGCATCTGTAAAATAGTCCATTATTTTAGAAAATGCGATGAATTGATGAAATGAAAATTTATTAGTATATTTTGATAACAATGTAAAGTAAAATAGATAAACGTATAAGTGTGAATACCACTGTTAGCTTTAATAGACTTGGAAATTGCACAACTAGTTGCACAATCATAAGCACTTTTTGATGTTACATCAATGCATGTATATCCACAAGCAGCAAAACAAGCTACAAATGATTGTATGTCCCCGAGCAATTTACTACATTGCAAACCGCATTTTCCAAAACAAATGATTTCACTTATTGAAATGTGAGGTGATGATGAAGGTGGAGGAGAATCATCAGCATGGGAGACAACTAGCATCATCATCATGAAAATTGAAACAAACGTTTTAATTTCACACATTGTCATGACGTTTCTCTGTATAAATCTTGATATTCAGATTGTATTAAACTTGATTCCACGGTGAATGTTGAATAAAAATCCTTTATTTATAAGCATACAGTAATAAATGCACATTAATGTATAGTTTTACTCCTTAAATAAATTGCATATCAGTCCGGGAAGACTTGTTGACTTTCAAGCCCGAAACTAGTTATTTTTCTACTAAAACCACTTTATAATAAAAAATCATACGAGGAATGTGACAAATATTAGTAATGTTTTTACTTTGGAAATTTATTAAAATTGATTAAGAGAATGGCTTAATATTATATCCCATAAAGTTAAGGATCTAAATAGAAATAATATTTTGTCATAATTGTTTAAGATAGGCTAAGGAGACAAAACGATGGTTTGAAAATATGAAATGAATCAAAATTTAAAACTATCCAATGTATTTGTTTAAAAATTACCGAAGAATGGATAAGCCAATTGACTGTATAGTAAAATTATGGTAATCCAATGCTCTGACGGTGATTCGATACTACAACAACTATCTACATTAGACGACTAACGAACAATGCCTATATACTCTTCAACATTCCAACGTTAACTTTACTAAGAAATATCATCCCAAATAAAGATGGTTGTAAATTTGATATTATATAAAATAAAATAAACTTCGATGATGTATCCCATCCATTTTAAGGTCGAAGCCTCGAATAATCTTTTATTTTCGTTATACGTTAACCTGCAATCACAACATTTGTATTATTGTGTAGTAAAAATTATACATACTTATACATGAATGTAATATGAAATTATCTTATATTATATTTTCTTAAGTTAAGAACTATTGCACCAAGCTATAACATCTAAAAGTACTATGCTTATATATTCTTAAATCTTATATGTTGAATCTTGTATACAAATGCTTGTAGATGTACGTAATACTCTACCAAAATACTTTACCCATGAGAAAGGATCCCATATTCTTGGAGTATTTTCATATTCTTGTCATTTTTTAAAGTCTCTAGAGGACAGAATTGTACTGGACGACTACAAATGTGTTTGATGCATTTTCACATACACCAGTAGAAATTTTAATTTAGAAGTATTTCTAGGCGGCAATATAATTGAACTGTGTTGTGACACCTTCTATCAAACGGTGGAAATGTTCACTTAAACCACTATAATAGAAACAATGAATCATCATTCCCTTGTTACAAAGTTACATTAATCAAAAACTTTTATATGATCGTACATATTCCATCTCTCTTCTTTAGTTTCATGAATTACTACTGTCTTCGTGCGTTGATTTAATATTTTACTCTCAAACTAGGTATGTAATTTGATAGGAAGATCCAAAGAGATTATGTTTCATTAAACTTCACTTTTGAGTTAAAATATCATAAACTCGTCATTCATGACACATTTAATCTAATAACATATTTGTGAGAAAAAAATTGATTATGTTCATTCCATCATATTTCAAACACAAATTTAGTCCTAAGTATAAACCAAACACATTTTTATTTATTTTTACTATGATTAATCTTTTCTCTTTATTTTCCAAATGCTCATGTTTTTCTAGTTCATAATAAGAATGAATGATCTTCATGTAAGCTTGTTGAGGTTCAAAAAATTCATCAATTAAGTTTGTGGAGGCAAGTGGAGTTCATGTTGAAAGATCAAGAGTGATCTGATGTAAAAGTTCATCTAGAGAATATTATTTGAGAACTATAGTGAAAATCTAGAAGTTGCAAGAGGTATATGTTTCAAGATTTTTTGAACTAGGATACTTCTTATGCACGACTTGTCTAACGTTACTCTTGTCTTTAAGCATACACAATATACATGACACTCAAACTTTATTATTGTAAACAACAATTTGCAATTCCCACACACTTTTTTTCAAGCTTATATTCATATATGTAATTCTCCTATTGTTCAACAATAATGATCTCATTTAGCCATTTTACACGTATTAGAAAATGTTGTTGTATGAGAATAAGAGAATGACTACTTTACTAAATTCTCTTGTTACTAATTTGTTTAAATTGATTGTTATAATTTTAAAGTATAAATATAAGTTGAGAATGATGCACAATTATTTAATTAGTGGGTACAATTGATTTTTTTTTTTTACCTAAAATTTGAAAATAAACCTCTATTTTGCACACTTATGTTATTATTAGTTTTTTGGATTTTATTTTATTTTATTTTTTAAAATGTGACATTTATTATGGGACGAAAGGTGTACCAACATTAATTTAAGTGAGGGTGATGTTATAGTGTGTTAAAAAGATCAGGAATAATGGATCAAACACTTGATGGTACAAATCTTGGCTCGAAATCACTTGCATAACCGAAGAAATATAAATTGTTAGGGGCCCTTCCCCAAAGAATCCGGTTGTTAAAAAATATATTATATATGAAATGTACAAACTCTAATGATCTAAAGACCGTGTTTATAACGAATAAAATCTTCTGAAATAATATAGAACCTGAACGACCACGTTCAAAAAGTAAAATTTTACTATATAGACAAAAGTAAATATTTAGAGAATGATCCATTTAACCTTTATTAAAATTATTTATGAGAATTATTATTACACAAATAAATCTAACAAGTTTTTGGCTATGAACCATTAGCATAATAAGAGTTTACACATACCCTCAATCATATATTGCCAAATAAAAAAAATTATTATTCAAAACACACTACTAATATGTAAGAAATGTTTTGTTATCCGTAAAACTTTTATAGCATCAGTACATGATTCTCAAATTTTGACTTCAGTTTCTCGCGCCAAAATTTGCGTTGGACATTGAATTTTACATTCCACAAATTATTTGTTCTTGCAGTCTTTCAAGCATGAATTCACGATGATATTAACACCACGAGCATCTGTAAAATAGTCCATTATTTTAGAAAATGCGATGAATTGATGAAATGAAAATTTATTAGTATATTTTGATAACAATGTAAAGTAAAATAGATAAACGTATAAGTGTGAATACCACTGTTAGCTTTAATAGACTTGGAAATTGCACAACTAGTTGCACAATCATAAGCACTTTTTGATGTTACATCAATGCATGTATATCCACAAGCAGCAAAACAAGCTACAAATGATTGTATGTCCCCGAGCAATTTACTACATTGCAAACCGCATTTTCCAAAACAAATGATTTCACTTATTGAAATGTGAGGTGATGATGAAGGTGGAGGAGAATCATCAGCATGTGAGACAACTAGCATCATCATCATGAGAATTGAAACAAACATTTTAATTTCACACATTGTCATGACGTTTCTCTGTATAAATCTTGATATTCAGATTGTATTAAACTTGATTCCACGGTGAATGTTGAATAAAAATCCTTTATTTATAAGCATACAGTAATAAATGCACATTAATGTATAGTTTTACTCCTTAAATAAATTGCATATCAGTCCGGGAAGACTTGTTGACTTTCAAGCCCGATACTAGTTATTTTTCTACTAAAACCACTTTATAATAAAAAATCATACGAGGAATGTGACAAATATTAGTAATGTTTTTACTTTGGAAATTTATTAAAATTGATTAAGAGAATGGCTTAATATTATATCCCATAAAGTTAAGGATCTAAATAGAAATAATTTTTTGTCATAATTGTTTAAGTTAGGCTAAGGAGACAAAACGATGGTTTGAAAATATGAAATGAATCAAAATTTAAAACTATCCAATGTATTTGTTTAAAAATTACCGAAGAATGGATAAGCCAATTGACTGTATAGTAAAATTATGGTAATCCAATGCTCTGACGGTGTTTCGATACTACAACAACTATCTACATTAGACGACTAACGAACAATGCCTATATACTCTTCAACATTCCAACGTTAACTTTTACTAAGAAATATCATCCCAAATAAAGATGGTTGTAAATTTGATATTATATAAAATAAAATAAACTTCGATGATGTATCCCATCCATTTTAAGGTCGAAGCCTCGAATAATCTTTTATTTTCGTTATACGTTAACCTGCAATCACAACATTTGTATTATTGTGTAGTAAAAATTATACATACTTATACATGAATGTAATATGAAATTATCTTATATTATATTTTCTTAAGTTAAGAACTATTGCACCAAGCTATAACATCTAAAAGTACTATGCTTATATATTCTTAAATCTTATATGTTGAATCTTGTATACAAATGCTTGTAGATGTACGTAATACTCTACCAAAATACTTTACCCATGAGAAAGGATCCCATATTCTTGGAGTATTTTCATATTCTTGTCATTTTTTAAAGTCTCTAGAGGACAGAATTGTACTGGACGACTACAAATGTGTTTGATGCATTTTCACATACACCAGTAGAAATTTTAATTTAGAAGTATTTCTAGGCGGCAATATAATTGAACTGTGTTGTGACACCTTCTATCAAACGGTGGAAATGTTCACTTAAACCACTATAATAGAAACAATGAATCATCATTCCCTTGTTACAAAGTTACATTAATCAAAAACTTTTATATGATCGTACATATTCCATCTCTCTTCTTTAGTTTCATGAATTACTACTGTCTTCGTGCGTTGATTTAATATTTTACTCTCAAACTAGGTATGTAATTTGATAGGAAGATCCAAAGAGATTATGTTTCATTAAACTTCACTTTTGAGTTAAAATATCATAAACTCGTCATTCATGACACATTTAATCTAATAACATATTTGTGAGAAAAAAATTGATTCTGTTCATTCCATCATATTTCAAACACAAATTTAGTCCTAAGTATAAACCAAACACATTTTTATTTATTTTTACTATGATTAATCTTTTCTCTTTATTTTCCAAATGCTCATGTTTTTCTAGTTCATAATAAGAATGAATGATCTTCATGTAAGCTTGTTGAGGTTCAAAAAATTCATCAATTAAGTTTGTGGAGGCAAGTGGAGTTCATGTTGAAAGATCAAGAGTGATCTGATGTAAAAGTTCATCTAGAGAATATTATTTGAGAACTATAGTGAAAATCTAGAAGTTGCAAGAGGTATATGTTTCAAGATTTTTTGAACTAGGATACTTCTTATGCACGACTTGTCTAACGTTACTCTTGTCTTTAAGCATACACAATATACATGACAGTCAAACTTTATTATTGTAAACAACAATTTGCAATTCCCACACACTTTTTTTCAAGCTTATATTCATATATGTAATTCTCCTATTGTTCAACAATAATGATCTCATTTAGCCATTTTACACGTATTAGAAAATGTTGTTGTATGAGAATAAGAGAATGACTACTTTACTAAATTCTCTTGTTACTAATTTGTTTAAATTGATTGTTATAATTTTAAAGTATAAATATAAGTTGAGAATGATGCACAATTATTTAATTAGTGGGTACAATTGAATTTTTTTTTTACCTAAAATTTGAAAATAAACCTCTATTTTGCACACTTATGTTATTATTAGTTTTTTGGATTTTTTTTTTATTTTTAAAATGTGACATTTATTATGGGATGAAAGGTGTACCAACATTAATTTAAGTGAGGGTGATGTTATAGTGTGTTAAAAAGATCAAAAATAATGGATCAAACACTTGATGGTACAAATCTTGGCTCGAAATCACTTGCATAACCGAAGAAATCTAAATTGTTAGGGGCCCTTCCCCAAAGAATCCGGTTGTTAAAAAATATATTATATATGAAATGTACAAACTCAAATGATCTAAAGACCGTGTTTATAACGAATAAAATCTTCTGAAATAATATAGAACCTGAACGACCACGTTCAAAAAGTAAAATTTTACTATATAGACAAAAGTAAATATTTAGAGAATGATCCATTTAACCATTATTAAAATTATTTATGAGAATTATTATTACACAAATAAATCTAACAAGTTTTTGGCTATGAACCATTAGATAAATAAGAGTTTACACATACCCTCAATCATATATTGCCAAATAAAAAAAATTATTATTCAAAACACACTACTAATATGTAAGATATGTTTTGTTGTCCGTAAAACTTTTATAGCATCAGTACATGATTCTCAAATTTTGACTTCAGTTTCTCGCGCCAAAATTGGCTTTGGACATTGAATTTTACATTCCACAAATTATTTGTTCTTGCAGTCTTTCAAGCATGAATTCAGGATGATATTAACACCACGAGCATCTGTAAAATAGTCCATTATTTTAGAAAATGCAACGAATTGATGAAATGAAAATTTATTAGTATATTTTGATAACAATGTAAAGTAAAATAGATAAAAGTATAACTGTGAATACCACTGTTAGCTTTAATAGACTTGGAAATTGCACAACTAGTTGCACAATCATAAGCACTTTTTGATGTTACATCAATGCATGTATATCCACAAGCAGCAAAACAAGCTACAAATGATTGTATGTCCCCGAGCAATTTACTACATTGCAAACCGCATTTTCCAAAACAAATGATTTCACTTATTGAAATGTGAGGTGATGATGAAGGTGGAGGATAATCATCAGCATGCGAGACAACTAGCATCATCATCATGAAAATTGAAACAAACGTTTTAATTTCACACATTGTCATGACGTTTCTCTGTATAAATCTTGATATTCAGATTGTATTAAACTTGATTCCACGGTGAATGTTGAATAAAAATCCTTTATTTATAAGCATACAGTAATAAATGCACATTAATGTATAGTTTTACTCCTTAAATAAATTGCATATCAGTCCGGGAAGACTTGTTGACTTTCAAGCCCGAAACTAGTTATTTTTCTACTAAAACCACTTTATAATAAAAAATCATACGAGGAATGTGACAAATATTAGTAATGTTTTTACTTTGGAAATTTATTACAATTGATTAAGAGAATGGCTTAATATTATATCCCATAAAGTTAAGGATCTAAATAGAAATAATTTTTTGTCATAATTGTTTAAGATAGTCTAAGGAGACAAAACGATGGTTTGAAAATATGAAATGAATCAAAATTTAAAACTATCCAATGTATTTGTTTAAAAATTACCGAAGAATGGATAAGCCAATTGGCTGTATAGTAAAATTATGGTAATCCATTGCTCTGATGGTGATTCGATACTACAACAACTATCTACATTAGACGAGTAACGAACAATGCCTATATACTCTTCAACATTCCAATGTTAACTTTTTCTAAGAAATATCATCCCAAATAAAGATGGTTGTAAATTTGATATTATATAAAATAAAATAAACTTCAATGATGTATCTCATCCATTTAAGCCATGAATAATCTTTTATTTTCGTTATACGTTAACCTGCAACCACAACAATTATATTATTGTGTAGTTAAAATTATACATACTTATACATGAATGTAATATGAAATTATCTTATATTATAGTTTCTTAAGTTAAGAACTATTGTACCAAACTATAACATCTAAAAGTACTATGCTTATATATTCTTAAATCTTATATGTTGAATCTTGTATAGAAATGCTTGTAGATGTACGTAATACTCTACAAAACTACTTTACCCATGAGAAAGAATCTCATATTCTTGGAGCATTTTCATATTCTTGTCAATTTTTATAGTCTCTATAGGACAGAATTGTACTGGACGAGTACAAATGTGCTTGATACATTTTCACATACACCAGTACAATTTTCAATTTAGAATTATTTCTATGCGGCAATATAAATGAACTGTGTTGTGACACCCTCTATTAAACGGTGGAAATGTTCACTTAAACCACTATAATAGAAAACCCTATTCCTTGTGACTATTTTATCTACTTCAATCATTGCATTGGGAAACACTAGAAAGCCAATATATGTTTATGTTTGAATTATCTTTGAATTAGCAAGATCCTGCACGTAAGGATTACTGTGCGATCAGTAGATGCAGTTAGCCATCGGAGGAAGAGGACTAATTAGGTACCCAGTGGCTAAAACCCATTGGGTCACGTGGTGCCCTACCTATTTAGGAAACTCCCATTGGCCTCATCACTTTTATAGTCACCGAAAGATCAATAAGAACGACATTTAGATTGTGTATTGTCCAACAACTAATATTACAGAGGGGGATTCGAAGAATCCTAACCGCTGCTTACTTTTCTGCAACTAAAAACAGGTAAATTCGCTCTATTGCAAACAGGTAAAAATTGCAACTAACTTTTATACCGTCAACTACAAAAATAATTAACAAGAATTGTTCGGACGAATGAACAATCTCTATGGGTACGATACTCTACTTACTAACTTTATTACTTGAAGAAAACGACTGGTACACTTGCCATTTTGCAAATACGTTGATCGAAAACGTGCATCAATGTCCCCTTATTGGTGTTCCGTGGGGCTGCAAATCCTTCCATAATGGTGCCCAAAAACGTGTGTCTACCTTTGGCTTTGCAGGTAATGCTTGGGTTTTTTGTTCCCCCTCCCACGGTGTTCCGTGGGGCTGCGAATCCTCCCATAATTGCTCCCCGAAACGTGCGTCTGTCTTTGGCTCCGCAAGTGTTGCTTGGGCTTTTTGTTCCCCCTCCCACGGCGTTTATTTCCTTCTTGGGGGGGGGGGGGGGGATTCCTCCCGATTGCTTTGGGGGCTCTTTCGTGGTGAGTTTGTTTTCCTCTTCTCGTCTTTCCGACCTTAGTCAGTTTCCCTCTCTTTATCAACTCCTCGATGGTGTCTTTAAGCTGATAGCAGTCGTTGGTGTCGTGGCCATGGCAACGGTGGAAGTGGAAGAACTTGGTCTTATCCATTTTGGCTCCTATGTGGCACGGCGCACGCAAGTTGGCATGCTCCCTTGAATGTGTATCCTTAAGGCGGCATATTATTGTACACATGTAGTCGTGTGAGTGGTCCAGAACATAATATATAATCTTTTGATAAGTTACATTACATAAATTAAATGGTCATGAACTAAGATGACATATGCCTTGTTTTTTCTGAACAACAACTTTATTTTTGAAGACAGTTGGAATTATTTCCATTGTCCATAACCAGAAATGGTTTAATTACTTGAACCACAAGAATCGTCATTCACTTGTTATGAAGTTAAAGTCATCAAAAACTCTCACTTGATCATACGCAGTCCAACTTTCTTATTTAGTTTCATGAATTACTCCGTTTTTAGTGTGTTAATTTAACATTTTTCTCTCAAACTAAGTATGGAGTTTTATAGCAAGATCCAAAGAGATATGTTTCATCAAAATTCACTTGAGTTAAAATATCATAAACTCATCATTCGTCACACATTTCATCTACTAACCTATTTATGAAACAAAAATGATGAATGTGTTAATATCATCATATTTGAAACACAAATTTAGGGCTAATTAGAAACTTAAAGGAAGATTGAAATGCTGAAGTCATTCTAGTTCATGGTAAGAATGAAGCATAAAAGCACGATTGTTAAATTGCAGAATTGGGTCTACTGATTTTGCACTTGGGGCTAAATGCACGAGTTTATGGAATCTCTGGTGTCACCAGACTGTTAATAACGTCCTTGTTTTACACCGTACACACAAAAACTAAAATTAAAAGAACATATCTCACACCCTTTTTCAATCTCAATTTGTTTACAAACATTCCCCACATTTAAAAACACAACAATGAAAGCACAACCTCCTAAACTTCCAACTAAATAATGTTATGTTGTTGATGCCATCAAAGCATCAAGCACCTTCTTTCTTTTGCTTTTTCATTTTGGACAAAAGAAAAAGACTTGGTAGGCTTGAAAATAGTACATAAAAGTGCAAACCCAACAACTCATACTAACAGTTCTGTCCAAGCAAAAGCAATTGGACTTCTAACTTGGTGTTGTGCATTGCTCCAAAGAATGCTACCAAATCCATTCCTAACCTTAGAAGCATCAGTACCCTTTTTAGACACAAAGGTCACAGTGTACCTTTTCCTTTCCCCTACCTTCTCAAACACAAGCCTAGAAGGCTTCACCGTTATCCCCACGCTAGATGGCACATCAACCACTGCATTATAGACAGAACCTGCCTCACCAACATTTGTTACGATCCGTGTGTATCTCACAACCCTCTTGCTCGAAAACACAACTGAGAAAGACGGGTAGTTCAGCTGACCAGGATTAGCGAATTTCTTGGTACAATTGACACCGGGACGCTTAACAATGAGTTGGATTTGCTCCGAGTTGTAGTTTAACGAGCACAAGAAGGTAATGTAATCTTTTGTTGATGCATCATAAACAAGGCCCGGAGAAAGTGCTTTTTGTGGATTGACATGGCCAGCACCGTGAGCAAGTGGAGTTGAAAAGGATCCATCAGCAGCATCACGAAGTGGAGCCTTGGAATTGTCGTGTGTGTAAGCTGTTGTCATTAGTGCTGATTTAATTGCACTTGGACTCCAAGTTGGATGAGCTGCTTTCAATAGTGCAGCTAACCCACTTATGTGTGGACAAGACATTGAAGTACCTGACAATTAATCACACAACACAAAAAAAAAAATAATCAAACACTCAACACTTAAATGTAACTACTAGTAAAAATTAGAGTGCATCTTAGTTATAGTCACTGAAAAAAATGTGGCCTGGCCCCTTATGCTTTTGAAGTAAAAATAGTTAACAATTAATCTCTCAAAAATTAATTATGAATTTAATGGAGATGTACCATAAAATAGTGTACAGTACATCTTAGTTACCTCTAATAAATTGTGAATTTAATGGAAATGTAACACAAAATATGGGTTAATCGTCCGATATTATATTGTAGATCGCTATGATAGGTGTTAATTGTCCGATATTTGAAAGTCGTTTAAAACTTTAACGAACTTTCAGAAGTAGAAGTTTATAGTTCTACTCGTCCGATATTTGATCAATGCACAAAAAATTAAAATAACAGAATAAGGTGTGTATAAAAATTCAACTTATGTTACTTATTTTTATTTGTCTAACCAACACAAATCAGGTCCACATCTTTAATTATATCTTAATTATAGAAAATGAGATTTCTAATTGAAGGGGCATTTTCAATCTTACTAGATTTTGAATTGAATTTAAAGATTATATGCACTCTCAATGTCATTGAAAATCTATCAATGTCATTGTCTTCTAATCTCTTTCCAATAATAATTTTCTAGTTTTCTAGTAGTAGTTCAACCATGGTCCATGGACCACATTAAAAGCTACCCAAAAACGGCTCTATAGTCTATAATCTACACACATTAATTCAAATTTCAAAAAAACTCATCAATCAATACACACTAGTACATAAAAAAAGAAACAAAAATACCTGACATAATGTTGAACTTTGTTTTACGAGTATCTTCAGCCAACCCAGAGGGACCAACAGCTTCTGACCAACCAGCCAAAATATTCACACCAGGCCCAATAACATCTGGCTTTAAAATCTCTTTAGTTATCAGATTGGGTCCCCTTGAACTAAATGCTGCCACCACAGGTGAAGGTCTAACGTTCAAAACAGTTCCACCAAAAGTAAGAACGGCCGTTGGATTAAGATCAGACGATACATATTTCCTAATCTGATCCCCGACAATTCTCCCCACCGCAACAGCCGGTAATAAATGACTATCGGCTACTAATTCCTCCCCACTTGCGGCAGTGTTTGCTAAAATCATCCCAATTCCACCTGCTTCTTTCACAACTCTCCCCTTTTCCACACGCGCACTAATTCCTCGATCACAAACAACAACTTTGCCACGAACCATGGCCGGTTCAAGTGAACCGGCCATACAAATGCTCGCGGATTGGTTTGATCCAGTGCCCTTAAAATAAACCAAACTAACCGGTTTATTTCCCATTCCTTTCCCACTGTAAAGTGAAACCCCCGAAAACTGTTTTTTATTACCCAACGTCGCGTAAGCCGGAAAATCACGGTCGAGAGTCCCCGCTCCGACCGTCATAATCCACGGCGCAACATTGGCTAATGAAGCCCGGGTCGGTCCGCTGTTACCTGCGGAAGCCGAAACAAAGATCCCGCGTTCCACCGCCGCGAAAGCACCGATCGCAATAGTATCATGAAAATAAGGAGCAGATCCACCTCCCAACGAAAGAGAAAGCACATCAACACCATCTTGAATCGCACGATCCATTCCAGCGAGAATATCCGAAGCAAAACAACCATCCTTCCAACAAACCTTATACGCAGCAACACGCGCTTGAGGAGCCATACCCCTCGCCGTTCCGGTAGCATAACCGAGAAAACTAGCATTCCCAACGTGCGCCCCTGCCGCCGTGCTCGCTGTATGGGTCCCATGTCCATCACTATCACGTGGCGAAACAATCTCTCTATCAGCACCTTTTCCAGAAGCCATGTGAAAGCCTCTGGAGAAGCTTCTAGCACCGATGAGTTTACGGTTACAAACAGAAGAGTTGAAATCTGGTGCATTCTCACACGCGCCACGCCAGCGCGTGGGAATCTCAGGCAAACCTGCATCGTTAAAACTCAACGATTCGGGCCATACTCCAGTGTCGAGCACCCCTATGATCACATCGTGTGACGCTTGATCTAACTCTTGTGTACGATGACCTTCCCATAAACCCGTTTGCGTTTCAAGCCCAAGAAACTGTGGTGTTCTCGTTGTGTGAAGATGGTAAAGGGTATCTTCGTAAACTCCCAAAACGTCATCGTTTTGAAGTAATGTATCCGCTTGTTGAGTGTTTAGTTTTGCAGCAAAACCAGTGTAGGCAGTTATGTATGAATAGAGAAGCGGATCAGAAACGGTTGTGTCGTCGACGTCGTCGGAGTCAAGATTAGATGAATCTGTTGATAATGAAAGTGATTGAAGAGTTGAAGAGTACCAATTCTGATGTGTTGGGTAAATTGTAGGGTTATAGTGATTTTTCATATGGACTATGTAAGTTTTTTTGGATGGTAATGAATAGCATTGTGAAATTAAGGTAAGAAGAAGGAATATGGAAATAGAAACCGAACCCATAATGTGAGAATGAGAATGAGAAGGGGAAGAGAAGAAGAGAGTGGCAGTGAGAGTGTCAGAGGAAATGAGGATTTATAAAGAAAAGGTGTTTGGGGTGGGGTTGCTTAATGCGTCTTTTTTGTTTAATTAATGATTAACTTAATTGTTTAATTACGTTTCTGCCATCATTTGGTTTCATGTGGTCGTCGGTGCCGTTACCTGCGCTCTGTTTGGTTGATATATTTGACTTCACATTGGCTTTTGCATTTCATATGGAAGTATTTCAATTTTTTTATGGTGCTTCAGTTCTAAGAGAATAATAGAACCTGTTGATTATTATTTTAAATTATATACTTCATTTAAATTATTATATACTTCAAATTCTATATATTCAATATTCATTTGCATGTTATGTTTATTAAAGTTTATTTTAGAATTAAATTAGTAGTATTTGATTTGGAATTAACTTTGGAGATAAAAAAAATTCACAAGAGCAAACATATTTTATTGCAACTATACTGCTATATATAAAGAAAATAACATGTTTTATTCTTTTGTGATGATTTTTTCTGTTTTCAATATTACCTTCATTTTTCAATACAAATAACACATTTTTTCCGTAACTAAAAGATGTATGTTTTGATTTCAGCCATAAAAAAGAGTTTAGTTTAACCTTTTCGATGAGAATAGAGGGGTCAGAAGCTGTGTTTTGGAATACACGGTAATTCCTCTCCTTCCAAATAACTCAACTCAACTAGAGGCAAACCTGAAGAACGAATGAGTGAATCTAGGCATGCCCGCCATACAAGTAAATTGGACAAAATGTTGTCGACAATCACTAGAAGAAACTGAAGAGATACCTAACCATTGGAAGGAGGGTACTATTTGGTGCGTAGTTTGAGGCGCGAAAGAATGTGTAACTTGATGTCATTCGTTACAGGAAGATGATGGTACGTGGATTTGCTTTCATGTTGATGGTTGGTCCATTCACCGTAATGAAAAACTCTGATCAAGAGCCTGTTATAATTCACTTGTGTTGTTTTTTATTTTCTTATCATCAATTTGAGAACTGTATTTTGTTGTGGATATGCCGGTTAGGTTTATGTCCCTTGCTTTTTTCTCTTCCTTTAACAATACATATGAGCACTTGACAAATGATTAGAGTTTAGTGAGATTACCTTCTATTCTCTTTGATGTGATTATGCTCTCGTCAGAAGAAAAGAAAAAATGTCATTTTACACTCATGAGAAGGTATCATCATGGAGACCGCCTGCAGGTAATTTTTTCGTGTGGAAATCGCAACGGGAAAGAACCTATTTGTTCGGGTTGATCATATATTTATTGTGCCACAAAAATGATGTCTTTTCACGTAAATGTGAGTATAAGTTCATACATATATAATGTTTATTGCACCACAAAATTCACAATAGTGACTTAGTATTACCTTAAAAAAATCGTGACCTAGTATTACATTTGTTTTAAGGATAGAAATGATAGAATTTTTTATTTTTTTTTAGGATGTGCTATTCTCACACGGATCTACAAGGACAAAGACAGAGAAAAAACATCATGGAGAGTATAGATGGAGCAATTTGGCTTGCAGGGATGAGAAGTGAGGACCAAGGGATTACTCACCTTCCTGTTCTATTGACATCCCTACCTTGAATTATGTTTACTATATCATGTTTTCTTATAGAAAAATGATAACGTACCATATTTTGCCTTCATGAGAAACAATAAAATGAATGCAAGCAATGTGGCTGAACAGCTGTATCCGCGTAATGAGAATAGAAAAATAGCAAACGGTCCACGAATCCATACCCTTCTTTGTGGATGCTAGAGTAGATAGCATGTTATGGGAACTCGTTCATAAGTTATTAATTTACTAAATTTTACATACATACAAATATTTCATTTTAGTATTTCAACCAACTATATCTTCATCTTTAACATGATCATATCATCATATGAGCATGGGTACTGTGAAAAATGCTAAAGACTACTTGTGTTTTGTTCCGGCCTGCTTTTTTCTTGTTTGTTGTGCTTTATCCTATGCCAATAGTGCATCTTCTCTCCGTTTAGATATTATATTTTTCACAAAAATAATATAAAGCATAATGGATGAAAGGAATTATTTTATGTTGGGAGTAAATGAACAAAATCATTAGATCTATATAGATGTCAAAAGATGCTGCATTCTTTTCCAAGTGGGGTTTCTTCTTCTTTACATTGCATTAAGGCTCAATAGTCATGACAAAAGGTTTACTAATTTCTTGTACAAAGTTGCTAGAATATAAATGATATGTTGAATTACACTGACAAACCTATTACTCCACGACCCAAGCCGCATAGCAATAAGCTCAATTAGAGGCTCTCATGTCTCAAGACTCATTAGATTCGTCTCTACACGTAAACCAAGGTACTTGAAAAGAATAGGACTTACTTTTAGCGGAGAAAGCTCCCAGCCAGATCCATGAAGTTTGTGTCCAGATTAAAAACCATGATATTGATTTTGGTGAAATTAACCCTGAGGCCAAACACCAGACCAAAATACTAAATGATGGTTTTTATGGTCTATTGATTTGCCACGGAGGATTCGCAGATAAAAATAGTATCATCAACATACTAGAGGTGGGACATAGAAAGTCGGTTTGCCCCGACCATGAACCCTGAGAACTCTCCTAGCTTCTCTGTCTTACAATAGATGCACTCATACCCTCAACCATCCAAAAGAAAAAGGAACAGGGCTAAAAGTTCACCGCGATTTAGGCATTTTTTACTGTGTATCTCTTGTGTTGAACAACCATTGACCAAAACCAATAGTCTACATGAGAACACACAAGATCGAATCCATGATCCACACTTAACATTGAACCCTAACCTCCAATCATCATAAAGTCCAGAAAACCCCAACTAACTTAATCATAGGCCTTTTTAAAATCAACCTCAAAAATAAGATAATCCCGCCTGGACTTCCTAGCCATATCAATGACTTCATTAACCACCACAAAATTGTCAACTAGATGTCTTCCCTTGATAAAAGTTGACTGGTTAGCTGAGATAATTTTGTCTATGACCCTCACCAGTCAAATTCAACCAAAGCAACCCTCACCCTTCACTTAGATCGATACGGCGAATGAATCGACCGCCAACACAGTCAAATTCACGTTCCAACAACCCCCTATTAACAACAATCACAACAGGCACCAACGCTTTTCAAGCCAAAACAACACAAAGCAACCTGAAACCATCGATAGCCAGATCATGGGAAGGTCAATCAATAGGATTGAGCACCACGAGCACAATAACAGGTCCTAATGGATTTCGAAACAACAAACTAGAAATTCGCCTACAATATCATAACCGAAATTAACAACAGTGATCCTCCGGCACGGAGACGGTAGATCTAGAAGTAAATACCATCAACCAACGAAATAATGCCACTTTGCAACCCTTGGCATACCTTATAGTCGACAGTGATTTATAAGACCACCAGAGAAGGTTGGGAAGCTACTGAGGCTTGTACGCTGCGACGAGAACAAGAGAGAGCCACCACAGTTCTCCGTCGGACACAAACAACGGTCGCCATCTTTACAGGCGAAATTTTGAAAGAAAGGGGAGGCGGTGGAGCTAGGTTTAGAAAGAGTGATAGAAGTGTGTCCTATACAAAATGGAAAAAAAATAAAGTGATCGAAAAAAAATACAACAATTTAAGAGTACTTTTAAAAAAAAATATATACGTGCTAAGAGTAATTAGTAAAAATATCTCGAAATTTTTTTTTTGCCGACCCTCTTTCCCAAAAAAATTCTCTGTGAGAATTATTTTCCAAAATGACCCACTTTCAAAAAAAAAAATTTGTCGTTTTCCTCATTACCGCCATTTGAAACGGCGGTAATGAGTCACTACCACTGACACGTGTCAGAGTGTGACAGGCCACAAGTTTTGTTTTTTTTTTTAATTTTTTTTTCAATACCACCATTTGAAATAGCGGGAATGAATTTAATTTTTTTTTCGTTTTTTTATTTTTTTGGGACAACCTATATTTATTTAAAACACAAATAATAATAAATAAATATAAATAACTAAATAAATATTAATGATAATGATAATAAATATTAATTTATTTGAACACATAATACATAACATTATTAACTGCCGGTTATTTATACTCGGACAATTTCTCCTAATATGACCGGTATGCCAACACAACTCACACTGTCTCGGTGTCGGAGTCCTCTCTACCACCTCCTCGTCCATTTCAGTCCTTATGCGAGTACTATTGGGTCGACCTTTCTTTAGTCTTCGCATGTTTGGATTATGGCAAAGCACAGGACCGTCGTATGGGGGCCAATAACTCTTGTTGTGGACTACTTTGAATGATGTGTTGTAGATCGAGTAAACACTCTCGTTTTTGAACACATCTGGAATAATGGTTGGTAGTCATGGTGAAATGAAGAACACGTGGCTATGACATGGGAACAAGGCAAATGTAAAGCTTGATATTTCCCACAATCACACCACCCCTTTTGTAGGTCCACCTTGAAAGTTCCCATTGGTCTTCCCTCCCTATAGTCAACTAGATGTCTTCCCTTGATAAAAGTTAACTGGTTAGCTGAGATAATTTTGTCTATGACCCTCACCAGTCAAATTCAACACAAAGCAACCCTCACCCTTCACTTAGATCGATATGGCGAATGAATCGACCGCCAATACAGTCAAATTCACGTTCCAACAACCCCCTGTTAACAACAATCGCAACAGACACCAACGCTTTTTCAAGCCAAATCAACACAAAGCAACCTGAAACGATCGATAGCCAGATCATGGGAAGGTCAATCAATAGGGTTGAGCACCACGAGCACAATAGCAGGTCCTAATGGGTTTCGAAACAACAAACTAGAAATTCGCCTACAATATCATAACCGAAATTAACAACAGTGATCCTCCGGCACGGAGACGGTAGATCTAGAAGTAAATACCATCAACCAACAAAAAATGCCACTTCGCAACCCTTGGCATACCTTAGAGTCGACGGTGATTTATAAGACCACCAGAGAAGGTTGGGAAGCTACTGAGGCTTGTACGTTGGAGGAACACTGAATTGAACAACGGCGCTGCGACGAGAACAAGAGAGAGCCACTATAGTTCTCTGTCGGGTACAAACAACGGTCGCCTTAGGAATAGCCTCCGCCTAGAGAACCAGCAAAAGGGGACGATGTGGATGGTTGGGTCATCGTTACACCACCAAAGTTTTATTGCTACATCTTTACAGGCGAGATTTTGAAAGAAAGGGGAGGCGGCGGAGCTAAGTTTAGAAAGAGTGATAGAAGTGTGTACTATACAAAATGGAAAAAAATAAATAAAGTGATCGAAAAAAATTACAACAATTTAAGAGTACTTTCAAAAAAAAATATACATGCTAGGTGTAATTAGTAAAAATATCTCTCTCCGTATTTTGTCACATGTCATCTTGCCACCTTCACCATGTATAAAGAAACTTAGTTAATTTTTTATGGGAAAAAGAAATTAGAAGTGATTTTAAAAAATTATTGACATTGAAAAGATGAATTAAAAAAAATTAAAAAAAGTAAAAATAATAAATAGTAAATAATATTATAGAAAAATAAATATTAATATGTAATTTGTATTATAAAGTGACTTATAATTAATCATATTTTTTTCAAAATAATATATAATAGACGTTGTGGGAGTGCTTATCTTTTCAACAAAGTCAGGAACCGTCCCATTTTGAGCCATTGGCTCATTTCACATTTATTAAGAAAAAGTGCATAAGTGAAATAGAGAGAAAAATGATTTTGAGTGTCCTAATTGCTATTGGTGCATTCCTTTTTATCATAAATGTAAAGTAGAATATATTGAATTGAGAGTTGTGAAAGTAGTATTAATTAGAGTTATAATTGGAAAAAAGTTATTAATATTGTATTGAAAAGTGAAATGAGTAAATTTTTTTGGGACAATATTTTTTTGCAAATGACTCAATTATTATGGGACGGAGGGAATATGTTAATTTATTTAAAATAAATTAATTAATTTTTATCAAAAAATATTTTTCATTATTAAAATCACTAACATATATCCTTAAAACACATGTCTTTATGACGCGAACAAGTTTATCTAATCGATTAGTAGTACTATTATAATACTTATTTATTTTTTGACATGGAGTACTATAATATTTATATGGGTCTTGTTAACAAGTGTTTAAGAGCATTGTTTAAGAAACCTATAAAAAGAAATCATGCATTGAAAATATAAGTAAAACATTTTGTTGAAGTTATAACCGTACAATTTTCAATGCAAAAGTTGCTACTTTTAGATGCTTAAACAATGTCATTAGGGCACTTGTTAACATTTTCCTTATTTTTATTTTAAATTGTGCTAACAAGTATCCTAAAGTCATTATTTAAGGATTCTATTATAAGAAAATTTATCTTGAAAAATACAAGTCAAACACATATAAAAGTAATAATTAGACAATTTTTTATAAAAAAAGTTATTAATTTTAGTTGTTTAAATAAGGGTCTTGTTAACCGGTGCCTCCGGGGCACTGGTTAAAGAATCCAAAATTAGAAAAAAATTCTTGAAAATATAAACTTTTATTTTTGACCAACTAATTATTATACCACTTTTTAATAAAATTTTACTTCTTTTAACTGTTTAATCAATGCCCCGGGAGCACCAGTTAACATTCTCTTTTAAATAATACTTCCAAAGACTTTTGTTAGATTTTTTTTTTAACTATATTCTCTTTGTCTCACAATTATTGTTTTTTTAACATTTTTTATTTTTCTCAAAATAATTGTCACTTTACAATACCAATGCAATATTTATTATTTTTTTCATTACTATACCATTAGTTATTGAATTTCATCAAACATAACTACTCCACTAACTACAATTAATAAGATTATTTTAGTAAATGTTACTAATTTTACCATTGAAATCAACATAATTAATCATTTCCTTAATAATCGTGCACAAACTTTAAACGACTAATATTGTGAGATGGAGGAATTCTTTCGTTTTAATCAATGAATTTTTTGCTTTTTCAAAATAACAAAATACGTACTAATATTTTTTAGGGAAAAAAAACAACATACTATGATACTACTACTACTACTACTTCACTAGAAAACAAAATCACTTTCACGCAATTTAAGGATGCTAACGGATAGATATTTTGTTTCACTATTATTGTGTCTCATTTCAAGTACATACTACAGAGTGATGTAACCTATGCCTGTCACTCTCGACTTCAGTCAAATTGTAGCGTTCAGCAACCTCACGCGCAACTGTTAACATCGATCTTATTCTTGTAGGTTTTTTATGGCAGATGTTAACACGTGATTTTGAAGCATTTGTTAAAGTGTGTTTACTATGGAAGATAAATTGAGAAGAAGAGAAATATTTGGTTGGACATAAAATCAAAGGTATTTGGATACACAAATTATAAAATTTAAAAAAGAAATAATTTTAATTACACCTCTTAGTATTATTTGTTTTTTAAAATTTATTATTCATGTGTGTATGTTTAAATAAATTTTATCTGAGGCATTGCATTTGCAAGAGTTGTACTTGGGAACAAAGAGTCTGAGAATGAGAAACTCTTGTGTAGACACAAATTTAAATGAAAAATATTTGGATATACGTACATTAATAAAAAATCAAAAATTAATAAAATTATATGATGTTAATTGACGTTATTAAATTGTTTTTATATTTACTCTTTTCGTCCCTTTTTATAGAAGTAATTTAAAAAAAACATGAGTATTGAGAAAAATTGTTTGAGTAATAAAGTTGTCCCAAATATATGTTTTCATTTCCAAATTATCCTTTGTGTTAGATATATTTAGTATTGGCTGCAGAGGACTATTCTGCTGCTGCTGTCTTGCCGAATCTTACCGTTGAGGACTTGGGTGCAGAGGATGCATCTAGTGAGGAGGGTACGAAATTGGTTCAAGATAAGGGGGTTGTTGATGCCACAAATGCTGACACTTCTCCCGTGGTAATTGACGGTTCAAAAGGACCTTCGTTGGTGCGAGTGGAGGGTATGACACATAGCAATCCTCGTATTCAACACGACCTTGATTTATGGCAGAAAATTAAAGAATATGACAAACATATCCACCGTTTGTTCAAGTGTTATCCAAAAAACAAAAACAAATGTTGAGAAAGCACCAGTTCGACAGCAAGGCACCATACAGAACCCGTTCCACGGGGGTAACCTCTCCTCCTGCTCAATGAATTTATTTTCCTGGAATGTTCAAGGTATTGGTAATTCCGATAATCGAGTTACATTACGAAATTTATTTTTGACTCATAAGCCTTTATTACTTTTTATTGCGGAACCGATTATTGATCTGTCCCAAATACCGGCTTGGTATTGGAGTAGTATTGGTGTTGTTAAATTTTGTGTTAATAATAAAGGCTCGTCGATCCCAAATCTTTGGGCCTTATGAGGAAGAGACATCAGCCCTTCCGTGCTTTTTGTATCTTCACAATGCATTGTCTTGGAAGTCACTATTCACCAAACAAAGGCTATGATTTTTTTCCAAGATATATGTGGTCTTCCAAACTACAGATTCCCTTGATCTGTAGTAGTTTTTCTTTGCTGTTTTTTTTGTCTGTTTCTGAGGGTTTTGGCATAGTCCCCCCTCTTTGTACATATTTTCCCCCTTTTTTTAAATAAATTTTGAGTTTGGCAGCATAGAATGGAGGTTTCCCGAAGTGTCAACCTAGTTGGGATGTCGGTGTTTCCTCTTGATGCTTGCTCATTCTCCCGGTTCATCTATAAAAAAAATTAGCATTAACTTTTTATATTTTAAGATACAATGACAGTGGAGTATTAAATGCATCTAGAAACTTTATACCAATGTCGATCAAGGGTACACGGTAAAATGAAAAAGCATTTACCTTTAGCCAATTCTTATGCTCCTTGTTATATGGAAGGTAAAAGAGCTTTACCGTAACAATTATGTAAGAGGGTAGCAGATGATAAGTGGTCAATTTGGTGTATATTTGGAGATTTTAATATAATTAGATAAAAGAAATTAATGAAATGAGAGTGTTAATTATTTAAGGGAGAAGAATATATGTTGATTTAATAAATTTATTGATGATTTGGCTTTGATTGATTTGCCGCTAAATGGTAAAAGGTTCAGTTGGTCAAGATTTGATAGTTTTCGTATGTGAGATATGTGGTGCAACATGTGGGATAATTGCTTCCAATATGCTCTTTCTTTTAAAGAAGCTAAATTAACCCACTCAAATTAGCACCAGAGAAAATCAAACTTGAGACTTTGAGGAGGATCCCACTCTCAGTTTCCAAGTCAACACGCTTCGAGTATGCTCTTAACAAAGGTCTTTTCAATCATGTGTTAATCGTGATGTGTGATTTGCAACTTAAATAGGGACCTCGTCCGTTTAGGATTCTTAAGTGTTGGGGATGATTTTGAGGGTGATGGTAGTAGTTGAAATTAGTTGAGGTTAGCTAAGCTTCTTCAATTATGAATTTATTTGCTTCAAGAGATTATTGTTGAGGGAGGAACTATGTCCTTCATCTTTGGGTTCTCTAACTTCTCTAGTAGAGGATTAAGGTACAATTGTTTTCGAGTTTAAGCTACATTAAAAAATGTATAAATAAAAGAAGGGATTAAAAAAGTGAAATAAGCTTGTTTAATTGATTGGATGTGTCAATTACAATGTATGAATAAAGTATTTATAGTGCAACTATTGCCTATTAGCCAAACGAATTCTACTACAATTTTTTTTTGAAGCTAAATTAACCCTATCCAAATTGACATTGGGAGAATCGAACCTAAGACCTTGAGGAGAAGCACACTCTCAGGTCTCAAGTCAATATCATTAGGCCAATCCAAATGGGTTATACTTCTACAATTCTTAAACCTCCATTTGATTAATTTTGCGGGTGTTGCATAATAACTCCATTGTTAGTGTCCGTTTTTTCTCTCTTTTTATTTAGTTAACACTTGTAAATTATTAACATTGTTTTTTAAGAAATTTTGGTTTTGATTAAAAGTACATGCATATATGTTTGTGATTTTTCAATTGTAACATACCCAACAAACAATATTTATTTTTTACAATGACACAAAAAATATAGCAAATATAATATAAGTTCTTATCTTTTGTAATAATACCAACAATATAACATTATTATATGAAATTTTTCTCAAAGGCATAATTGAAATAATGAAAAACGCAATCCAAAATCCCCTCCATTTACGAATAGTATAGATTATTATCATTATTTTATTAGATTTTGTATATTATGTTAAATTATAAATTTGGAAAATTCCATTAGTACAAATTTTTTATAATCACGAACTTAACTCATTTCATTCATCAGAATAGTCATAATACACGACTGAATATAATCAAAGACATGGCTGACTAGCATATGACAATGTTGCTCGAGCTAGTGAATAAGCTACATTGGTAGTTTATTCTCATAAAATTTATCTTAAGAATGGTCTAAAATTTATCTTTAGACCATTGATCCTCAATCAAGTTCCTTTAAAGAAACCAATGTACAAGTCCTATGACACTCTAGAAATCTATGACTCAAAATCTACAAATATATTAGAAAAAGTGTTTAATCTCAAGAACAAGTAGAGAGAGGTTTAGAGACTCTACAATGATATTTTCAATTGATTTAGTGAGTTTGAAGGTGTATGGCTATAAACATGATTGATATGTACAATTTTTGTGGCAAAAACAACTACTTGATTTGAATCGTACTAAGTATGAATCGATTCAGACATGTGAAAAAGGAAAAAAATGAAGTTATGAAGATTGATACGATTCAAAAAACATGTGAATTGAATCAAGTGTTTTCCAGTTGATGATTGATACGATTCAAAAGAGTACAAACAAGGAACTGATTCAATTCAAAGTGACCCATATGAAGATTAATATGAATCAAAGAACAGTGATATGATTCATTCAGGCAAATCACAAGACCAGCAAACTCAAATGATATGAATCAAACAATTTTGATTCGATTCAAGCATGATACAAATCAAAACTTTCATGAAACAATTCATATTGACATGTCCAACAAGAACCAAGACCAGAGAACACAAATGATACAAATCACCAAATAGTGAATCGATTCAAAGGCATATAAAAAGGAGTTTCGCCACAATATATGAAACTTGAAACACAAGACACGTTGAAGAACCATAAGATCATGGATTGCTAGGTGCTTTAACATATGATAATTACTATAAAGAGAACAATAAACATCATCAAAATATCTAGCAACCTAATCAAACATCATCAATACAAAACTAACACCAACGACAACTTCAAGTAAAGCTTGTTTCAAACCATATGCCTCTGCTTCTAAAGAACTAGGCTGGCTAAATTTCCAATAATTTATATTATATTTTTCTAATCAATATAAAAATTGTAAAAGACAATTGTAGGAGGGAGGAAGTATATGTGAATAATAAGGCACCTGTGAATTTTTTGTTTGACTTACAAGATGAAAGATCAACACCTGGGTCCATAGATGTTCTGGTGTACTGGTAGGTAGGATGAAAAATTGCATGTGAGGATTTGATTGGTGTTTCCCCACTTGTGGGATTGTGGACTGAGACTTTTACAATGGGACAAACAACTCTTAGAGTTTCGTCAATCAAACTGGCCAAACAAGATAAAAGGTATTTTTACTTGTGTTTGACACTTTTAACTTCCTAGCATTAAATATTGTTGATCTTCTAAAAAAAGTGTAAAAGGTAATGCATAACAATGTTATGTATTCTAGATCATAAATGTTAGGTTTAAGATAATTGATTTTATTATTCAAAAAAAAATTAACGGTGCAGTTTTAACCATTCTCTTTCCCCTTTCCTCTCATCGCCGGACTAACCCTTTCCTCTCTCACTGATACAATCTGAAACCACCATAACTCCTCTCTCTTTCACAATGACCTTTCACTCTTTCTCCGCATACATGTGCCTTGCTAAGATGTAGTGTTTTGTGGTGGTGGTGCGACAAGTGCCTCTCTGCTCCGCACCATCTATAGATGCCAGACCCGCCGGTGGCTTCTCGATGGTATTGTGCGTGGTTTCTGTATCTGGTTTGTATAGACCAGATCTGTTTTCTTAAAACTACCGACGGTGCTGCCGCGGGGGTCGGTTCTCTTGGTTTTGCATTAAAACCCATTGTGGTGGTTCCATTCTTAACAGATATGCCGCTCATGTGGTGGTGGGTGACTGTGTTATTTGATTGGTTATTTTTCTAACGGGGGTTGATATTGTTTTCATGACTATTTGCGTGAATTCGTTGGTTATCAGCTCTGAAAAGTGGCTCCGGCGCGAGATTGGTTGAGGTTCTGCTGAAGCTGCGAGACCTCGCTTCCGATTCGTCATTGATGGTCGACCCTCATTCTATGTTGAATGGTTGTTGGTTATGTTTGTTAAACAACCTTTAGATGTCCCTATTTAGCCTCATATTATAAGGCCAACATTGGCTGCTCTTGAGACTTGTTGTTGTGGTCGAATCAATGAGTTGTGAGTGGAAGGATCTATATCTGTGTTGGCGGTCAGGTTCATACACCGTCATTGGATCTTTTAGAAAAGGATGAGTTTGATTATTCAATCTCATCTCTGGCTGTTGGTTTTGTTCTATAATTAATTTGAATGTGCTTCGATGTCTTGGACAAATATTCATTTTGGATTGTTAGCTCGAAATAACGTGACCTTTCTTCTGGATGGTTAATTCAAGCGGCTGTTGAGACTTACTGTTGTCGAGGTTCGTCGTGGTGAGTGGTGGACTGATGGATATGCAACCGTGTTGGCGGGCGGATTCAATGTTCAGTTTCAACGCTTGGGATCAGTTTTAATGATAATATTTCTGGCTTGGTTTGGACTCGAAAGGGTTGGTAAAGCTGCTGCTTTTGTTGCAGGGGCTTTTGCTTCTTGAATTTCTCTGTGTTGACAGTCGATTCATACACCATTCTCAGGTTATCCCATTCATGATTGTCATGGGACTGTATGGACTCGAGAGAGCCGTCAATGCTTGCTGTCGTTGTTTCAGGGAGTTGATGGTACATGATCCGATTTCGTGTTGGCGATCGTTTCATTCGCCAACTTTAGACTCACGTTTAATTGTTAGAATTGTTTAGGGTTGGATCCACTTTGTGAATCTTTTTTATTTTTCTTTTTATTGTTTTGATTTTGCCCGATAGGGTTGTTAATTGGATCAGGTTTTATGTCCTTCAATTTTTATGTAATTTTTCTCCTTTTTTTAATAATATATACGTGCAATTGACAAGAGATAAGAGTATGATTCCAACTTAGTTAGAGCCTATTTATTTGATGTCATTTTGCGCTTGACCTATAAAAAAAATACATTTGAAAATTTACAAATTGTCAAGATACATTTTTTTAAATGATCTTAAAATCAAACAGGAATGAAGTAAATGAAAATGAGCCCACCCAATGTTATGTAATTGAGAAATATTTACTGGTTTCCCCGAGACACTAGTTAAGAAAAATTAATATATAACTTTGTATTAAAAAATGGTAAAAAGTAGAATGTTCAACTTTATGAAAAATAAAAAATTATTTATTTATGAAAAAAATAAATATTTTTATTTCCTTAACTAGTATCAAAGAGCACATGTAAACATCACTCTATTTAATTTGGGAACTTGGAGTTTGGGTAAGTGGGGGTGGGTCACATAAGATAA
Organism: Medicago arabica; assembly: GCA_946800305.1. Taxonomy (NCBI): domain Eukaryota; kingdom Viridiplantae; phylum Streptophyta; class Magnoliopsida; order Fabales; family Fabaceae; genus Medicago; species Medicago arabica. The sequence continues at coordinate 20,899,527 of OX326971.1, read as the reverse complement.
CCACTAATTGTGGCACCATTTGAGGCGATGACTCTTGCAAGATATTCTCGTTCTCGTGTGCTTCCCAACCAATTCAGCTTTACAGTTTTACAGCTTTTCTTTTACTCTTTTTCATATTCGACATGTCCCATAACACATTGTGACATTGCCATCCACCAATATTTGCTAATCATGCCAACTCTGTTTGGACGAAAGTAGAAATTAAAGCAAAAAGATAATTTGAAAAATATACATGACTTTTACTGTTTATGTGAAGATCTTTTACTGCAGTAATAACTAGATAAATAAATTTGTCAAGCAATTATGAATGTTGTGTTTCCTTTTTTTTTTTTTTTATAGCACTTACTTACATTAAGGTATCAATATTATTTATCATTGGTCAAGTAAAATGTACCACATACCAATATTATTTTATAAGTGGTTTATTTGATATATTTTTTTAAAATGGATGTGCCACATGACACACCCTAATTGACCGATGATTTTTTTTTGAAGAAAATTGATCAATGATATATAACATTGGTCTCTTAATGATACACAAATGCTATCTTTTTTTTGTAAATGAGAAGAAAAATTTGATGAGGTTCTATGATATTTTTTTTTTTTGGATAATGGTTCTATGATATTTTGTTTTCTATCTTTTCCTTCTTATCCTAACCAGACTTGAAATATCAAAATATATTTCTTTTTTATTTATTTATATTTTATGCTTCTTTATTATTCTTTTAGTTTTTATTTTTGATTAAAAAGCTCGTATAATTGTAAAAAAAAAAAAAAACCTCATATATTGAGAGATTGAGACCAACAGTGAGATTATAAGTCAGAAAACAACACGGCCAAAACTGAGGGATATAATCTATTATCTATCTACACCTCATCAGAATTGTACATGCAAATCTAGCAATATAACGTGCCAGTCTATATTTTTGCCTTCACTAACAACGATGAAAATTGATGTTCACACAAGAGGTTGAAAAACACCTGTAAAAAACGCAAATGTCTTTCGATAGTTAACCGCCGCCAGTTATGAATTCCTTGGCACTTAACTACCGTCTGTTTCCTTTTTCTCGACAATTAACTGTTGATGCGTCTTTGAAGGTCTGCATTGACAGAAGCTTCTGAAACAAACCTGTAATGTGTTTTAAACATTACAGGTTAACTAAAACATAAACTTGTTATGTGTTTTTAACCAAAACATAAACTTGTTCCGATACCAAATCGCAAAGGGAGCAACATCATTTGAATTCCAAACATCATTAAAAATTCAAAATACGATAACATGTCATTAAAATACAGGGAAACTAACAAATGTCATGAAATTAACAATAAACCTACAAAAATCACGAAAACTAAAAACAACTCCTAAACATCAACCCCTCCCTCATACTCGTGCTACTACTGCTGCTCCTGCTTGGCATGATGCCTCTTTGACCTCCGGCCTCGCCTCCTGGTCAATATCGGTGCTATCTGCTCCCTAACATGGTGCAAGGCCGCAAACCATTGCTCAGAGTTCATCACCTCCTGACCCAAGTGCTCATCAGCATAAGCAAAAATGCCACTAACCATATCATAGGTATCAGGCAAGCCTCTCGTCTGGTACTGCTCCCACTGATGTGCAATGATCTGCTCCTCATTTGCTGGCTTTGGAGGAGATCCCGGAATAGGTGGCAAAATCTAAGGGTGAGACACCCTATTGTACCATAGCATATATTCATCCTCCATCCGCCATGACATCTCCCTTGCCGGATCACCCCAACCTTCTTCATCAATCGTGTGAGTACGAAAGTAGATGAAAGCCTGCACAATATGAGTCTCTCGCACCTAAACAAGATCTGTCGGGTGTCTAGGGATGTCCTGCACGTATCCGTACTGCCGTTTAACTCTCTCAAGCAAGTGATGATACACCCTGTCAACACCACACATGGTCCAGTTTGAATACCAACATATCTCCTCAAAATTCTGGATCTCCCTCTGTTCTTCGTACGACCTCCAAGTTACGTCATCAAACCCCAATTCATCAAGCAATGAGCGATATGTCAACTCCTCTCCATGACCCCTCTTTATTGCCCATTTGGTCGCAAACGGATAGTTTGGGATATAGTCTGGATTATCATCAACACTGAAAAAACTAGAAAAATGCGTCAAAAATCATCCCTGCACAAACCTAACAAATCAAAATTATAAGTTATTACCAAGGAAAAAAACAAAAAAAAAGTGTTAAGGTTCAAAAGTGACAATTTATTACCATGATCAGTGTAATGCTCCTCCAAGAGCTTTGCCATTAGGAAAAGAAGCCTCAGATAGACAGTGGTATAGGTATGACAATATCATTCCTCCCCACGAATAATTACCCATCCCCGCGTAGTCCTCCATGCTCGTCAGATATATCAACTCATTATGTTTGTTGCTTTTATCACCAAACAACAAACATCCAACCAAGTACAAGAGGTAACACTTCACACAAGCAGTCCTACGCCTTCCCCTATCATGTACATCCTCTGGCGTCTGTGCATCCAATAATCTGGTAGCAACATCAAGGTGCTCCTCATAATACTTCCTCAGCGCCTTATAACTAATGTAAGCACCGCACTCATCATTGCAATTTTTCACAACAACAACCCGTGTCTCACCATCAGCCCGAGACACCTTCTTTGGATGTCTCAACATGACCCCTTCAATGAGAATATGCAACAGACAGACGATATCATCGAAAGAAATGGTCATCTCCCCCACATGTAAGTGAAAACTGCTGGTCTCAGTATGCCACCTCTCACATAAAGTCGTAAGAAAAGTATGAGGCGCATTGTCGTAGCATTTGTGAACAAAATCATGTAGCCCGCTCGCCCTCAGCGGATCCCAAAACCAATATTGATTATGATGTGGACGTCGGAGATCCAAAATCTTAGCTCCATGATTAATGAGTTTTACTTTATGCTCCTTACGAATCTGAAATAATAAATAAAACGTTTAAAAAAACATAAACATTGTAAGCATTTAAATAAAAAAAATAAGGCATAACACATTTTAAAAAATAATCACGCATTTAAGTTGGGGCACATATTTCTAATTTAAGACATAACACATTTAAAACTTAACCAAAAAAGACATAACACATTAAAAAAATTAAGACATTTAAATCGGCATGCACGTGTAATTTAAATTTATATTACGCGCGGCATTTTAAAATTAAATTTCGCGTCCCAATTTAAATTTTAATTACACGCGCTAATTTAAAACAAAAAAAGTAATATGTTGATATAATATTTAATAAGTATTGCATATAATAATTTTAAACAATTAAAAATAACACTTACGTTATTTGAATTATATCAGAGTCGCCATGCAACATATTTGGCATAAGAGGACAACATAGATGTATCAAGAGGTCTTCCAGGAAAGGGAGGCTGACCAGGTAATATATGTGGGGCTGTCTCTGCTGCAATGTCATCCGCGTCTAATACAGGCACATCATCATCCTCGCCCTCGCCCTACTGAACATCGCCACCATCCGAAATATGATGCTCATCATAACCACCATCAATGACATCATGTGTCTGATCCTGGTAATTAAGGTACTCCACCTGGGTCGAGTCAACCACCTATGACTGTGTAGGCTCTGTAGCCTGAGAACTTCCTTCACCATCCGTCCTCTGACCTATACCTCTTCCCCTCTTTGGTATATGCGCGTTTACCCTTGCTCGCCTCACGCTACCTGTCACGACAACTCTACCAGATATCAACCTTGATGGGTCATCTGCTGCCTATGCTTCTGATCATACATATCTGCACTATTTTCTTAAAAATTAACATCATTAAACAAAGAAAGTTATCATAAAATCTGAACACCATTCACAACACAATCTAAATAACATTCATAACATAATATAAATACCATTCAACACCACATTGAACTTCAACATAATCTAAACATCATTCCAAGCAACAACAATTATCTATAACTACATAAACTAACTAAATAATCAAAACAATTCTTATTTGAGAATTTTGTCGAACACTTTGTGTGCAAAGTATCAAACATATTCAAATTGTGTTCATTTGACACCATTCAAAACCACATTATACTTAAAGATCATTTAAACATCAATTACAAAAACTACATTCATTTATAAACTACATGTAATCATCAATATGTCAATTCCTACATCAACCCTAACCACATGCAAACTGCCAAAATTAACAAAAAAAAAACCTACACAAACTAACATTATGTTACAAATGAGTAAAACTACTTACTTGTGATAAAGTGGAGATGATTGAGTTGATTTTCGTCCAAAATTGAATTGAAGATATTTTGAGAAGTTTTGAAGAAAATATGCAGTGGGAAAACTGATGCTTTTGTTTTTGCATATGTGCAGGATTGTATCGGCAATTAACTATCAATGAAACCGGCGGTAGTTAACTGCCGAGGAAAACTTCGATAGTTAACTACCAATGGTATAAACCGACGGCAGTTAACTACCGAGGGAGTATTTGTGTATTTTACTAGTGTTTTTCAACCTTCTTTAGTGTGTCAACAACAAATTACATCAATGAAAAAACATAACCACAAAAATCATCTCTCTTTGAAAATGAATTAAGTTTTGTTCGATTTAAAGTAATCGAACAATCATCCTATTGACATTGTTTCAAATTCTTGAAGGGAGTTTTTGCGCATAAGTGTTAAATTTAAAAGTGTATTTGCCAATTTCAACAATCACATTGATTTTTCGTTTTAAAATAGATATTGCAATTATATAATGTGCACTATTCACATAATTTACTTTGACCATATTTTTCAACTAATATATAAATTCAAATATTAGCATCTAAAATGTTTGATTTGTCTCTGAATATTTTCAAAATATCCAATTTTTATAATTTTTTATTATATATAATTAAATATATTAATGGTCAAAATTGTGTATTTTGGAACGGAGGGAATAAAAAAAATGTTGTTTTAAATGTTAGTCAAATACACCGTGCGGCGTGGCATAGCCTTCGATCCAAGTGAAGGTGGCACATGTATAGTTAACAACCACATCACAAGATCAAACGACAAAGAGACCAATTTGACAGGTTTTTAACGAGAGGATGATTGATCATTTAATCGTTCATCGCTCATTTATCTATGGTGATAATAGTAAATTAAAGTTCTAAAATTCAATTAGCACAAATTTTTTTAAAGGAAAATTCAATTAGCAAAATAGGAAATAGATAATTTTGTTTCGGTAACCATGGTATTAATGTGGAGTATATCCACCAATCAGTGATTAATTTTTCCATTAAGTACAAATATTTAACTATATTTAACAAATAAAATTAATTACAATCAAGACTAATATCAAACTTCAAATGATAAACAAATTCTAAGCAAAACCATGTGGAAAAGAATGCAAGATTCTCCTTCTCCAATGGTTTCATCCTTGACCTTGGCCTCTAACTCAGTCCCTATGGGGACATTCCTCCAAACATACCCAACAACCATGATTATTAAGACCATACCTTCATTCATTCCAAACCCACCTCTCTCATAGCTATCCTTGTGCCAAATGTCTACTTTAGGCTCTTAGCTTCCGGTGTCTGACCCTTGCAGTCGCAACCTTTTTAAGCCTTTCATGTTCATCACTCCTACCAAGATATGGTCATTAGTCGTCTCTATGTTCAAATCAAATTTCGATGTCCATGTTTGTTTTTAATTTTGGAAAATATTAACTTCTGCCCTTAATGCACAAGATAAGGAACCTAACATAATAACTTTTTGTTGGAATATGTGTATTTATTTTAATTTTTGACTTTATGATAAATAAAATGCACAAAATTTGAAAAAATATTTCTATTTTTGGGATTCTTATCTTGTGCCCTGAGGACCCATAAATATTTCTTACTTACATTCACTAAGAGCGGCTGTTTTTCGTAGATAACTATTTAGTTCAAAGTTTCAAATTTGAACTATATAAAATAAAAATCACATATTCTACCTCTATAATTTGAGATTCATTTTATTTTTTACCTTATAATATATGCGTAGTCCAAAAAAAGACTTAGATTTCAAATTTTTATAATTTTTTCAAGCATATTTAGAACATTAAAATATGAATTTACACAAAAAACTAAATCTTTTCGACTAGGGACAAATTAATTATGAATGTTTATTTTTAATAATTATTAATTTCTTAAGCAATTCATAATTAATTTATCCATTGACTTGAGACTTGAGAGTGTGCTCCTCCTTAATGTCTCAGGTTCAATTCTCTTTGGTGCTAATTTAGGTGGGCAAATTAGCTTATTCAAAAAAGTTTTGTCCATTGCTTAATAACTCTAAAATTTCATGGTGACGTTTCTATGATATTCTAACCATGTCTACAAAATTAGAGAACGATATTTGACCTGAGTTACTCAATTTTTTTTTGAAATTTTGCACATTTTGATTGAAAAATAAAAATAAATCGAAACGTCTGTAACACATTATGAAACTTTGCAGCTTCTTTTTTATGTATTTTTATAAATGTCTTTGTAAACAATCATCTCAAAATTTGATTTCTATATGGAGATTTTCGTTGTTTTGCTTTTTGAGTTTCAACGCTTTTAAAATTCATAACTAATTCGTCCCTAGTCGAAAAATTCTAATTTTTTGTATGTAAAGCCATATTTTAACGTTCTAAACATGCATAAAAAAAATCATGACAAAATTCAACCTTTAGATCTCCTTTTTGGACTTTGAATGTGTTACAGGGTAAAAATAACAAGAATATCAAATTATAAGGTTAAGAGATGCGTTTTTTATTTTACAGGGTAATTTTTTTCTTCAGAATTCACGTATATTATAGGGTTAATTTCAACAATTAAACCTTTAGGGATAACTATTTTATAACAACAACAATAACATTAATAATAATAATAACAATAGTAGTAATTAAATAATAATAATATTAAGGGTCTTGCCCTCATTTGTTAGCGTTTCTCTAATAATATTAATAAATAAAATAAATTATTCAAATAAAGGTTTCTTGTGTCCATTCTTTAGATGGTCACTTGTGTCCATTAGTGCTTACGAAATTGAAAGTCAATCGATAGTCGCAGAGTCCTACAATAAATGTTTATAGTGTAGAGACTACGGTATAATACAATAAGGGTCTTATTAACGAGTGCCCACAAGACATTCTTTCAACATTCTAAATTTAGTAATTATTTTTTAAAAATATGAAACTTTTTAATAAAACTTTACCATTTAAGGTCTTTAACTAGTGCTCCGAAAGCATTAGTTAACATTTCCTTAACTAGAGACTAAGTTTGAATACAACTATAGGATTACAATAGTGGTAAATCTTCTTAAAAAAGAGTTTTGTCATCAATTTTGATCCTGTCTGTCTTTAGTATCTCGAGTAATTAATCTTTGTAATTGCACACAAAAATACACAGTTTAAAAAAACCAAATATCTTTAAAATAAAATATGATCACAAGTTTGATTAATAATTTAGATAATTTTATTTAAAGAGATGAACTAAGAAATATTTCATTCTTGTGATAGGCTTTTCAAATATATTTCTGATCATCATCTAGTTGTTCTCTGTCTGTAGGCATAAATGAAAGCACAAAAGCTAATGATACAAGTGAGCATCATCTATCACAGTGCGCGCACAGATATTCAATGGTGCTTGTATCCATCTAGTCACAACGACTCTTATTTCTTCAACCACTCTTCAAATGATCTATTTTTCATATCTATAAAATGAAGTTTCATGAAACCTATTGCTTTTGAACGCCCGCATCATGAACCATGCATGAGTACGACTGTAAAAGAAGGGCTTCTCGCCCTAGTGCTCAAAAAAGGGCGTGATGACCTGGTAAAAGAGTCTTCCTCGAAAATCCATCGATTCATGTGAAGAGTGGTGCTACCAGTTAACTGCACGGTGTCACCAAGTCGTAGAACATAGCAATCCTAAAAGCTTTTATCGAAGGAAAGAACAAATTACTCAGGGATTAAATCGAGTGCTTAAGTAAAGAAGCTATTCAGGTTCTAAAAACTGATGACAAACTGAATATGTATTTACTAGAAAGATGTCTTGTAAGAGAAACTAACTTCGCCAAGACCATATCAGTCGAAGAACAACGGAATCTGAAAAATTCATTGAACAAAACCAAGACCTACATTATACATGAGAAAAAGCTCTGCGATATGTTAATATGCAAGTCTCGATAATTAGAGGAACCACATGCATAATCCTCATGAAACAACAACTAAAATAGGCATAGAGATCACAAACCCCGGAAGCAATGTTGGTATCTAACTGGTGGCTTTAGCGAATATGCACCCTTGTTGTCGGCCAGGGAACTTATTCTCATGGAATATGGAAATGACGAGTTTAAGTAAAATGGAATATGATTCCCTGGATCATCCGCCATAAAGTCCGAAATCGATAAATCAAAGTATGATTGGTCTCACAAAAGCCACCGGAATAATATTGACGATTTCATCCACTTCAAGTATGCGATTGAGATACTCATTCAATGAGGAAAATTAAATTAAATCAATACACTAGAAGAAATTCCACTTTGGAGAGAAGGGCCCTTCCGGATTCACGTTGGTTCTGAACGGACATGGTGGCCACTCTCGATGGATATATCAAAGCTGCAAGAAAATGATTCATGGCACCACAAAAGAGCTAGAACACAGTCGCCACTACAAAAATTATATAAAGAAAGCATGCACACAGAAAATATCAAGCATTCAAAGACATTCAAGAAATATTACAGATAAGAGAACAAACCACATGCGTTGTGAATCCCCAAAAATAAAAAACTAGAGTGTAGAAGAAAACAAAAACTAAGACAAACTAAACAACTTCTTTAACATCTTCCACAAAGCCATCAAGGATGGAATTTAGAAAATGAATTCCCTCGATGTTCAACTTAACATAAGGATTTAGATACTTAACATGTCCTATAGAATTATTAAAGCCATGAAGAACATCTGTAACGAAGTCACCCTCGAACAAGTAATTTGGATATCAGCTAATAGGTATGAATTAAGCATTATATTCGAAATTAATATTCTTGCATTCAAGAGAGTTATCTATGTATAAATATGTTATGATCCGGGTAGACTCCACCCCTAAGAAAATGGGAAATTTTATCATGAGACTTCGATTTAGGTAATCGAATTTATTACAACCTGAATACTATGAATATATTAGATATATGTACAAAATAACCGAACATATGCTATAGAATGATATAAATTATAATTAACCCGTGTCCCTCACCAGGATCCAGGTTTCACTGGATGGGTTTATCGTTGATGGTAAACCACACGTAGTCAAAGGAGTTCCGATGACTAGCCTCAGATAGGAGTTTTCATTGGATAGCAGTGGGATGGTGACCGGAGTTACTCTACTCGGGATTCATTCCGTAAAATGAACTCAGATATAATTATTTGTTCAACGCTAACCTTCTAACATTAATATGAAACAATATACGAATATGTTTATATATCAAATTAGATTTATGACAAAACACATTTGACGATCCTAGTTTCCCCCCCGATCGTTCAGTTTTCAGGAAAAAACAGTATAAACCTGAAATGGGTTGAGTTTTGACAGATGACGATCATAGATTTCCCTCGAGATTTCCTACAGCCCAGGATAGGTGGAACTCACTGAAACATCCTGTCTCACCCCAATCCCTTTATTTATTTTTCAGACTAGCAGGTTGTTCGTGACTAGAGGAGGCAGACATGAAGTTGGATGAGCTATCATCATGTGCACATTTCATACCATCTTTAGATAATTTCTCTTGTAATCAAATATGTATCAGATATATGTATTTGACAGTTGATGTTTTATCAGATGTACGAACTGTAATGATGTTTATATTCATTCAAAAAAAAATTTCTACTATAATTTTAATGTATCTAGTACTAAGTTTATGCACATAGTAAATATTTTAGACATTTTAGTATGTGTCTTACATTTAGTATCAGAGCAGGTCGATTCAGATCGTGCCTTGGGTCATGTAACTCAAGTCTATTAAGTTTTGTCAGATCAACCACACCTCCCAAATTGTAAGTACCAGATTTATGAATTAGAAGTTGAAATGGTTATGTAACCCTGAAGAATGAGTGCGTAGTAGGAGTAAGACCAGGCATATGTCAGTATATAATTAAGATATGTTCTTGGCGGTGAAGAAGTTAATAAGGAGCCAACTCCGAACTAGAAATGTACACAGTGAAAGTGGGTCAAACTACATGCCTTCGGAACGAGTAATTAAATTTCGTCAGAATAAGAAGTGCAAGATTATCAATAGGAAAACGGGATCCAAGTAATAGCATAAGACAAGACGTAACTTTTTGTTAAAGTCAGAAAGCAGAGATTGAATTATTATTTGTCGGAACTTAGTGGACTGGTGAACGAACAATGTTGATCCACGTTAATAGAATGAAGAGGAAGAGTTAAATTAATGCAGAGATATGATAGGCCAATATTTCACAAATTTATTGGAATTTTTAGCATATAGAAGACCATATCCATTATGTGGAAGTTAAAGGGTGTAGTTTAAAGTATCAGGAAATCACATGTTTTTATTCAACGAGATACCTTACATGAATATTCTGGAAAATCAAAATGTTTAACTTATCATCGACTTAACCTGGCTATAAAACTGAAGTTGTCTCAAGTAGGACCTTAAGTATGTTTATTGCTACATACAAGAATGGAATGAACGGAAGTGAGACTCAAATCACAAAAAGTGTTTTAAGTGTATGGCCGGTGTGATATGGAAAACATTAAAGAGATGTTTTGCAAGAACGAGTATGTGTTATTTGTCTAGAGAAAGTTTCAAAATTTGAAGACGATTTGTCTGTGATATTAGTATGTGTTTCAAGCGGTATGTAGTAAGGATTAACTGTTCTTGTTATTTGTGTACTAGCTCCAGAAGACAATTGGACCTTATTGTCTCACATTTTACCCACACGACCCTAAGCATCAGTGCTACAAGTCAGAAGGAATGAACCATTTTGGAACCATAAGAAAATGGGGATCGGATAATTAGTAGTAATAGGTCATGGATAAGTATCGGACCATAAAATGGTTTTGTCTTGATGTTCGAGAAGTTGCAAGGAAGTTAAAGGGATTGATTAAAAGGATATACTTTGGTATTGGTGGTTTAGTATCCCTATCCCTGAAGCTATTTGTTAGAATCAGAGGGTGCAGCGGAAGAATTAACCAATGATGAAGTCAAAGGAATACTTAGAATCTTAAATCTTCAGAACGAATATGTTCATAAGATTATGGACGGATATACCACAAGGAAAGTGCGCACATGTATAACCTTAGTTGAATGGAATGTCGGTAAGTGGTGACAAGAATGAAAATCTCCTACCAAAAGGTGGTGGTAGTGATCAACCCTCCTTGGAGCACATAATTTTTCTTTATTACTTCATCACGAAGGAAAAAACAAATGTGCCTAAGTATATATATTCAAGCATATGATTAAAGAGCTCAGGGAAATCCAGAATAACAGGAGATGCTGGGTTCCCTATGGAAGGCTTATCTCAGAGATTCTTCATCAAGGAGGGATCATGAAAGCTCTCAGCAATGCCAATTTCTTCATTGATGAACAACTTGATACTGAAACTGGCAAGATCATCAATGGAAGAACTCTTAGGAACATGAATTTGATTGAGAAGGAGGCCTATACAAAGCTCAACACATATCTAAAGGAATCTGATGGAAGATTTTCCTCCAATCTGCAAACAAGATCCTCTTCATGTTCAGATGAACTACGTCAAAGATCACTTTGCAACAACTGGTAAGAGGATCAGGCTTGAAGATGTTCCTAAAACCATGTATGGTGGTGCTTTGCCAGTAGCAAAGAGCAAAAATACCAAGAGGAAAGCACTCACTAAAGATGAGTATTTGGAAGATGGTCCTGAACAACCTGCCAAGAAGGCCAAGAAAGTTAAGAAGGAGAATGCTTCTTCTAAAGTGAATGAAGTTGGTTCTGTTGTACCAATCATTCAAGAAGAAGTTCAGGACCTTGATGTTGATACAGTCCTGAACAAGAGAACTAGAAGTGGCAAGTTTGTTAGCACTTCTCAGACTCAATCTCCTCAACCTGAAATTCCTAAGAAGAAAAGGAAGTATGCTATCAAGAAGCTGAAGTTAGCAGAGTATGTGTCTGAAGATGAAGGACAGATTGCAGCTGCTACTAATCTAGTCACAAGAGAAGTGAAGAAGAAGAAAACTGAAGATGATGTTGCACTTGAAAAGATAAGGGAACTTGCAAAATGAATTGAAGTCCCTGTATCAAGCATAGCAAGGGAAGATGTTGGAGTCAGTGCACAACAAGTTGTTAAGGCTGATGAAGAAGTACAAGAATTGGTGACTTCAGAAGCTGGAAGTTTACTGATGATTGTTGGTGAAAAAGCTACTGAAGAAGTTCAGAAGGATGATGCTGATGGTTTCGAAGCTGTTGCTCCTGAAGCTGTAAGAGGTAATCCTAATTCTCCACATAATGTTAATGTTATAGTAGTAGAATCTAGTTCAACCTCTTCAGATTTAGATGATGTTCCCATAAGCAGAATATACTCAACCATTCATAAAGGCCTTTAACCATCCACCAAACTCCACAAAAAGCCTGCTGATAACACTCCCTATGAGCCTATGTATCTCAGTATTGATGAAAGAATACATGATATGGCTCAAATGAGATTCAAGGTTTGTGAAAGACTACCTGCTAACCATCCTTTCCAACCACCCATGATTGAACCTATCACCTTTGTTCCTGCTGATGTAGATGTCATAGGTGAACATGTAGGTCATGAGTCTTCAAACCTTAATGATGAATCATCTTCTCATCCATCTTTAACCAACCAAACTTCAGAAACATCAGTCTTAGAGAATCTGGTCAGTCACTATTCTGGTGAACTTCCAGGTGTTGAGTCTAATCTACAAAGAGCCTCTGAGGTAGCTTCTGATGAAGTTACTTTAGAAAGCCCCCAACAATAAGCACCAAACATACAAATAGCTTCAACAACCTTCCCAACTGTCACTGTTCCTGAACAAACTGTTTCTGAACAACTTATTGAGTCTCTTTCTATTCCTGAAAAGGTCATTGAACCTGATTTTGTGATCACATCAGAAGCCTCTGATGTTGAGATTGAGCAATCAAACTCTTCCTCTACTATGATTGTAACTTATGTTCCTGATCAATCTTCGGAGACAATTATTCAAACTCCAACCTCAACAAATATCCAACTTTCATCCTCAAACTTAGCCATTCAACCTTGTGCTCCTGCCAAAACAAATGTCCCTTCTCTACCCACCCTGTTTCTAGATTCTACTATTTTAGTAGATGTGTGTGAGAACATATTTCAGGAGCTCAACAAGTTGATTCAAGCTATGAATGATCTGATTCATAAAGAAAGCTATATGAAGCAATGGAAGAGATTAAAAGAGAGAGTATACTTTGTCTTGACTGAGCTTCAAAGAACTTGTCTTGATGCTCAAGACTCTGCTCAACAAAAGCATCAAGATTGGCTGAAGGGAGTTGATAACAATCTGCAAGAAGTGAAAGTTCTAAGAACTTGGGTGTTGACTCCTCTATGCTTAAGGGAAAGGAATGCTACTGATTTCATTCCAGCAGGTATACACCCAAGAGAGCTGAATGTCAACTGGTTGTCAAAGGTGAATGTCAATCCAGTCTCTACAGAACTAGCCTTGCTGCAAAGGAATGCTGAGTTGGAAACTGAAAACAGGCAGCTAAGGAAAGAACTTCTTGAACAGAAGCTACTTCTGATTGAGTACAAGTCTTCTACAGAAGCTAAGATGGAAGAAGCAAGAGTTATTAGGGAAGAGAACTTGATCAGAAGCAATGAAGATTTCAAGAGAGAAATGAAGCAACAACAAGAAGAGATAAACAAGATGCTGAAACACATGATGGACATGTTCCAGAAACAAGCCCAACCTTAGATTGCACACCCTTAGCTTGTTTTTAAACATTTTGTTTGTATCTTTGCATGCTTGTGCTTCTGAATGTATGTTTACATGCTTCTGAATTACTGTTTCTGATCAATGATATTTTGCTTTTGAACTTAGTTCTTGCGCTATTATGTTTATGCCCTATATATAATTTCTCTCACTATCTTTTTCTTAACTCTTTCTTTTTGTCTTTAGTTTTTATACTTTTTGTTGATGACAAAAGGGGGAGTAGATGTATAGTATTTATAGGCTCTAAGCCCCATTAATTTAATTTTAATCAAGTTAAATTAATAGGACTTTCTTCTTATCTCTTAGTCTATTAATGTGAGAATATTTTGGGTGTTATATTGTTTTTAATGATGAATTTAATTAACATGGATAGAACTCAGGGGGAGCTTACAAACCTCACCTTAAAGTACTATTAGACTCATGGGGAGCTTACAAACCTCAAACCCTAATAGTTAAATTGTTAATTACATCAACAACAATTGCACATTTTAAATACTAATGTTTGTCATCATCAAAAAGGGGGAGATTGTTTGAACAAAATGTGTTTAACATTACCCTTTGAGAGTTTTGATGATAACAAGGTATTAAAAATTGTCAATTGGATATGCTAATATTTGTTCAAGTGTACAAGACTATAGACAAAAATTTGACATCTTAAATAGGTTCTGAAAGAACAAAAGAGAGCTAAGGAATCAACAAAAAGGAAGCTTGAAGCATCTGAAGAGAAGTGATCATGAAGTTTAGTGCTCCTGAAGTGATGACGTCATCATAAGCAAGTTCGTCAGAAGCATCTCATCAGAAGGTGAAGTTCATCAGGAGATGCAAGACTTAAAGCTTCAAAGGTTGTCCAATGGATTTAATCTCATCTAAGCATTGCAGAAGACCAGAAGATTGAAGCAACGACTATTTTGCAAGGATTTGAAGGCATTGGATGCTTGTTCTTTAAAGAGCGTTGACAAAGTACAATTGTATGAAGTGTACAACCACTACCTCCACTACTCTATTTTTGTCTCTATTATAAGACAAGAAAAATAGTTCTGCCTGCAACGATGTTCCTTCACAATTGGAATGGATTTGAAATTGATCCTTTATAGGACAATAACCATATCAGGTAAAAGATCATTGGTGATTGATCAAAGCTTCAAACGACTCTATTTTGATGTGCTGGCAATTCACAACGTCTCTTTCACACCTCTATATAAAGGAGTGAAGACTTAGAGAATGGCAAGGACTCAACAACAATTTACAAGTGCCAAAACTCTGCTGAAATTGTTTTGCATTCAAATGTTCACTTAGAATTTCTTTTTCAAAGTTCATATCTTAGAAATTCTAGAGTCTTAAAGAGTCTGTATCTGATTTGTATTGTGAACACCACTGATTGTATATCAAGTGTTCAACCTCAAACATTTTTCTTTGTAATTCTGTTTGAATAGAAGTCTCTTGCAGTTGTGCTTGAGCATAGGAAGTCTCTTAATTGTGTTCAGAAGCATAAGAAATCTCTTGCAGTTGTGCTTGAGTAGTTTGAAGTCTCTTGCTAGTTTTAGCAGTGAGCATTTATAATCAGGTATTACTTTTTAGTGAACTCTCCTTGGAAGTGCAAGGGGGACATAACTACTTCTGGTTTATGGAAGGAACATGTATAATTGCTTTGTGTCTTTCTTCTTTCTCTCTCTGTTTTTATCCACTGCATTTAGTTATGAACATCACTTCAGAAGTAGAACTATATCTGCTTTTGATCAGTGTTTTTCAGCTTAGGAGAAAATGAAGAAAAAGCTAACACAATTCAACCCCCCCTTCCTGTGTTTTTCTCACCTTCAGATTCAATATGTTTGCTAGCTACTCTATTTATAGCTTACAACTACTTAAGCCCCAATAAATACATCATTAGAATGTTCCACAAGAAACCATGGGCTTTAGGTCATAAATAAACTAAACAAGTAGCTTGTCAACGAAGCAAAAGTTACAAAAGACTGTCTGGAGTGGTGGCACGGCCGTGCCACCCATGGCACAGGCCGTGCCAAGTCTTATGACTTGTGTTGGCCTTTGAAATCTTGGTGGCACGGCCACGTCATTGCTAGGCACGGCCGTGCTAAATATATTTGCACAAAATATTCATATTTTTGACCAGAATTAGCTCCAAATCTCCTTTATTTTGATCCAAGACTCAATCGTCCAAATATTTGTTCCTGAAATTAAATAACTTGCAATTGAAATAAAATAGCTCTAAAAAGGAAATAAAAACATATAAAATCTAAATAAAATAGACTCAAATATTATATTAAAAACATTAATTATTGACCCTTAATCATTTCTATACAAAATTAATTTAATTTCCTAATCTATGACATTCCACATTAGATTATTATTCTTACCTTTTTTTATCAAATATGGACAGTATTGGGTAGTGGGTTCAAAACATAATCGAATGACGTGACACAAAAAGTCTTAATAACCTCTTTTTTTATGAAAAAATTCTTACTAACTCGTGTGCAGTTTTGTTGTTGTTTAAAAATATACCTAATGTGCATTTACTCTATGCTTATAAATTGAGGTTTTTTATTCAACTTTGGTTATCATACTACAGGAAAATAAAGCATAATATAGAGAAAAGGTATGGCAATGAGTGAGAGGAAAGAGATTGTTTTAATTTTGGTGATGATGATGGTAGTTGTGGCACAAGATAACGAATTATGTACATGAAGAGTCATTTGCTGGAGCAATTTGTGCTCTGAAATGTCCTTTTAAATGTAAAGGCGATATAGAACATTATGCAGGTTGTCTTGCTACTTGTGAATTGTTATGTACTCAAAAAACATCAAAAGTTGATTATGATTGTGCAACTAATTGTGTCATTTTCAAGACTGTTAAGGCCAAAAGTGGTATTTATACTTTTTTTCCTCTTACAATATATATTTTGTCAAGTCAATCTTATACGTAAATTATATTTGGTTTACCTTATTATGTTTCTTATAATAATCAACTTTTTTGCAGATGCTCGTGATGTTAGTGCCTACGTGAATCCATGCATTGAAGTTTGCAAGAATAAATAATATGTTATATGAGACGATCGATGTTACGGGAAAATGTGGAAAAATAAGTTGTATTTACAATTCGATAGTTATGTATGGTCGGTGTAAAATTTAATTTACTACAATACAACAAATCAAATCTCATATTAGTAATATTTTTCTGGGTCCTTCTTCTTTTTATACGCTAACAAGTTTTTAAAAGAAAAAAATATAACAATACGAAACCAAAGGATGTAAACATAACCCAATGAAAGAAAATCAAATAATAAAATAAAAAATAAAAAGCTATTCACTTTAAACATATTTTTGAAACCCTTTTGGATATTCTATATAAAAGAACGACTATGTAAATATATAATCGTCGCCAATTTCGCTTCCTCGCTAATATATATATCCTCTAAATAAATTTGCAAAGAGCTGTATCCTTTTTTGGGTCCAAATAATGTAAACCTCATAAAAAAAGAGTTTAACTAATAATGACTTTTTTGGGTCCATCTAGATGTGTCTATACTGCAACCTTCCGGTTGTCTATACGTGTGTAGTCATGCTCATCTAGACGGCTGTGCACACTGAGGTCCGCCATAGATTCTTCTCAACTCAAGTTATAGGTTTCTCAACTTATACGTGTCATGGTGGTCTCAAGGGAACCTAATAACGCTATGCTACGATACGGCAACCGCATCATAGTCTAAACAACTCAATCATGACACGACTCTACATTGGATGATAAGGGAAACCTAACTCGTCAACAATATATCTCATATTCTGATCTGGTTTACTACACAACTCCTTATGTTGTACAATACGCTATATACGTGTCGTATCTCTATAATTGCATACTGTATAAACTTACTCATCTGATAACATAGCTTAACTTGTAAACTGACTGTACAATTCATTTATGTTAAATTATGTTAGCGTTGAACAAACAAGTTAATCTGGATTCGTTTTATGGAGTGCATCAGGTGGAGTAATCCCAAGTACAAACTCTGATAAACCGATGAAAACCTATCTGAGGTATACCAGACTTCCTCAGTGACGTGCGGGCCTACCTTACGGAGCGTGTCCCGTTCACCTGGCGTGAACCCCTTGCATCCCCTGGCGTGGATAACAAGAGACACGACACCTACAAATCTTTCTTATTGTAGTCATGTAAAATATTTGATAAACTCTGGTTAAACTGATAACTGGTCTTAACTTATTATTACCATGAGTTCGTGATCTACTCTTATATGGTAATAAATATGATTTGTTTTAAACATTAACATGCTAGCTATTCTCGATTACTATATCGAGGCTCTAGGTTTCTCAAACCTACTATTACTGTTAACTTGCTAAATCTCGACTAATAAGTCAAGGTTCTACAATCTCTAGCTTTAGTTGACATAATCCAACCCTAAAAGTATAATAATTCTATCAATATGTAGATTATTGCTTGATGTTATAGACTCCATGCAATTGGTTCTAGAAATTTGATTTAGGTTTAAGCATTGAGTTTCCTTAGTTTCGATTCTCTTTTAAGATTGCGAAGTGTTTCCAGGAACATCACCATTGCTGGTCAAGACAACAAAGTTGAAGTAATAAGAGTCTTTAAGTTAATGGAAAGTCCAGCTAGTTTCACTAATGGCGAAATCTCATGGAAGTTCCAGAGAGAATTCGCTATCAGCGAGTTTCTTGTCACGTTCTGGAAATATTTCGACATCAGCGAGGAAATTACGCCATTAGCGAAACTTTTTTATGAAAGTTTTCAAAACAACAGAGAGTTTTCGCCATTGGCGAGTTTCATAGAAATTTTCTGGAAATGTTTCGCTATCAGCGAAAATTACGCCATTAGCGAAATGCTTCAGGAAACGCAGAAATGTTTCCCTTTTCTTATCAACACCCAGCCATCTAAAATGAACTCAATGCAACCCTAATTCAATCAACAAGTATTGGAAAGAAATAAAATTATCTTGCATGGCATTAAACAGCAATTTTTCAAGCAACAATCTACACAATGATAATTTATCTCAAACTCTACCAACATTTATCAAGTTAACTAATTGAATTCTAAACTTAGGAAAGGTAGTTCTACTCCTAAGAACTCACCTTAACTTGATTCTTACAATTGCTTCTAGCTCAAAATCTTCAAATCCTTCCTTGCCCAAAACAAAAACCCTAACCTTTGTTCTTTCTCTAAGCATTAAATCCAAGTTATCCTCCTCCTTAGATAAGTACCAAAACCACTTGATCTTGCTTAACCAAGATTTTCCATAAAGAAGAATGAATGCATTAAGAGAGATGGGGGCGATGTGCTAGAGAGAGGAGAGAGCAAGAGGATGTCCCAACAAAATGAAGTGTTTTGAGACAAAACACACTTATATACTCCTCATTTGCAATTACCAAAATACGCTTCATCTTATACGTGTTAAAACTGTCACCGATGATTTCACTTGTTCTCAGCCGATATAGCATTGTCGTATCTCCCGTCATATTCATTTTCCACAACATCTCGTCTTTGTACACATTCGACTTGTAGTTCTCTGATAACTGTTGAGCGGAATATTACAACGTAAATTATATTTGGTTTACCTAATTATGTTTCTTGTCATAATCGACTATTTTTGCAGATGCTCGTGATGTTAGTGCCTACTTGAATCCATTCATTGAAGTTTGCAAGAATAAATAATATGTTATACGAGACGATCGATGTTACGGGAAAATGTTGAAAAATAAGTTGTATTTACAATTCGATGGTTATGTATGGTCGGTGTAAAATTTAATTTACTACAATACAACAAATCAAATCTCATATTAGTAATATTTTTCTAGGTCCTTCTTTTTTTCATAAGCTAAAAAGTTTTTAAAAGAAAAAAATATAACAATATGAAACTAAAGGACGTAAACATAACCCAAGGAAAGAAAATCAAATAATAAAATAAAAAATAAAAAGCTATTCACTTTAAACATATTTTTGAAACCCTTGAGCGGTTATTGTATGATTGTGATTCCTTTTGGATATTCTATATAAAAGAACAACTATGTAAATATATAATCGTTGCCAATATCGCTTCCTCGCTAGTATATATATCCTCTAAATAAATTTGCAAAGAGATGTATCCTATTTTGGGTCCGAATAATGTAACCCTAAAAAAAAAGTTTAACTAATAATGACTTTATTTTTTTTAATAAGTTTTATTTAAAAAAAAAATATCACACCTCTTTCAACTTTTCTTTATCCGTAAGTTTATTAATAGGTTTTTTAATAATGACTTTTTTTAATAAGTTTTAATAATGAATTTATTATCCGCAAGTTTTTTTAATAAGTTTTTTAATAATGACTTTATTTTTTTAATAAGTTTTATTTAAAAAATATCAGCCATTGTTTATTTGTAAGTATTCAATTTATTTATTGTACTTGAACTGTGATATGTTTAATGATATAAGTTTAACAATTAAGTATTCATTATTGTAGAGTTTTTGGTAGGTTATAATAAGCTGCAACGGGCGAGAATGAATAATAAAGTAGTACGGTTTTATCCCACTGTAAGTTGTTTACACATGCTACTGCTTCATCTATCATCATCTTTGTGGTGTTTTTGTATTAAATATCTTCTATTTTGAATAGTATTTACCAACTAAACGTTCAAATTTGATCATATTCAATTTCATAGTCGAAGACAATCGGTTTGTTACGAGAGCGGATACTTTGACATGCTACATATGTTGAACATTGTATCCGATGGTGTTGTGGGTTCATGGAAAGCAAGTACGTCTAAAAAATTTTTAACACCTATTATAAATTAATTAGTTTTTTTTACATGTTTATATGATAAACTAATATTATGTCATCATTTATTTTTTCAGATATTTGCGGAATTAACTCCCTTTCAAAAGGATGAAGTTAAAAATCTTCAAAAACGTTGTGAAAATTTGATTCTGGAATTTATTGAAGCAAATGCGGAGTCATCTTAGTGCGAGACTGCTTTTTGGAGCATGTAGGGAGTATGTTTTAGTGTGACATTTTTTTTTAGCAGTTGGGGTTTTAGCTTAGTGTTATCCCTGTTTTGAGTTTTTTTGTACTATTTGCATTTTGGTCCTAACATGTACTTTACTATGCCAGTGCAGCGACTATTTACTTTCATATAACATAATAGTTCTATGGTTTTTTTTAATTAGTACATGTGTTTGGTTAGTGATCTCAATGTATCTTTCTATTACTACAAGTTAGTGACATTAGAAATTTTGTCCAAAAAAAAGAGAGATATTTTGCATGTATGCTGTGGAAGAAAAAAACGATTGCAGGAAGGAAAAAAAAAGGGAGCATAATCTGCATGTATGTTGTAGAGAAAATAAAACTGAACTTTTTAAGTCGGTTAAAATTGGGTGACTTAAGAAGTTAATATCTTAGGTCGGGTCAATATGAGTTGAGGGTATTTGAGGACTATACTTCCTAATTCGGTTACCAGATAACCGACGTAAACAATGATGCTTTAAAACGGATGCTAAATCCGACTTATAAGGCAAAAAATTCTTACTACGGGAGTTGTTAGGTCGCACGCGTACCCGATTTAAAAAAGCTTTTTTAACCGACTTAAAAATCGTTTTTTTGTACTTGTGAGACACTGATTATATGATATAGGCCATGCAATCACTCAAAACCTTGTAAACTCTAGTTGTAGAATTTTGTTGTTTTTTTATTCGTTCAATGTGTTTTCGTGTTTTTGATTTGCGGTGTAGAACTCGAAGCAAGTTTAGAGCTGAACTAATTGTTATTGAGTCTTATTAAGCGATTTCAAATCATTTCCATCCCTAATTATTTGAGACTAATTTGAATTTTATTCTTGCCAAGGGCTAAATTAGATCACGAAATAACTGTCACTGACTAATTTGTGTTTTTAGAGTTCATGAAATACACTAAATCTTTCTTCCCCTTATAGTTTGAATTCAAACCTTGGTTCAGTCATCTAACACTGTTCGCTAGAGAAAAATCCATATGGTGGTTCTAGTTTCTATTTTACGGAAATAAAAATATATATATTCAGTCAAACAATCAATAATTTCATTTTTTTTTTAAGAAACTTAAACTTTTTTTTTCTTTTTTGAATAAATGCTTTTGCTAAAATTCTAAAATAATGAATGACCCCTGTATACCCTTTTTTACCCAAAAGTAATTCTAATTTTTTTTTTGGCAGAGCCCAAAAGTAATTCTACATGAAAATCCTTACCTTTTATATTTCAAATATTTTATAATACCCTTAATCCTTTTAATACAAAATTAATCTAATTTCCTAATCTATGACATTCCACATTAAATTATTATTCGTACTTTTTTTTTTATCAAATATGGACAGTATTGTGTAGTGGGTTCAAAACATAATCGAATGACGTGACACAAAAATTCTTAAAAACCTTTTTTTTTACGAAAAAATTATTACTAATTCGTGTGCAGTTTTGTTGATGTTTAAAAATATACCTAATGTGCATTTCTATGCTTATAAATTGAGGTTTGTTATTCAACTTTGGTTATCATACTACATGAAATAAAGCATAATATAGAGAAAAGTTATGGCAATGAGTGCGAGGAAAGAGATTGTTTTAATTTTGGTGATGATGATGGTAGTTGCGGCACAGACTAACGATTCTGCACACGAAGAGTCAATCGCTGGAGCAATTTGTGCTCTGAAATGTCCTTTTAAATGTAAAGGTGATATAGGACATTATGCAGGTTGTCTTGCTACTTGTGAATTGTTATGTACTCAAAAAACATCAAAAGCTGATTATGATTGTGCAACTAATTGTGTCATTTTCAAGTCTGTTAACGCCAAGAGTGGTATTTATACCTTTTATTCCTCTTACACTATATATTTTGTCAAGTCAATCTTATACGTAAATTATATTTGGTTTCCCTAATTATGTTTCTTATAATAATCTACTATTTTTGCAGATGCTCGTGATGTTAGTACCTACGTGAATCCATGCATTGAAGTTTGCAAGAATAAATAATAAATAATATGTTATATGCGACGATCGATGTTACGGGAAAATGTTGAAAAATAAATTGTATTTACAATTCGATAGTTATGTATGGTCGGTGTAAAAGTTAATTTACTACAATGCAACAAATCAAATCTCATATTAGTAATATTTTTCTGCGTCCTTCTTTTTTTCATAAGCTAACAAGTTTTTAAAAGAAAAAAATATAACAATACGAAACTAAAGGACGTAAACATAACCCAAGGAAAGAAATTCAAATAATAAAATAAAAATTAAAAAGCTATTCACTTTAAACATATTTTTTAAACCCTTAGCGGTTATTGTATGATTGTGATTCCTTTTGGATATTCTATATAAAAGAACGACAATGTAAAGATATAATCGTCGCCAATTTCGCTTCCTCGCTAGTATATATATCCTCTAAATAAATTTGCAAAGAGATGTATCCTATCTTGGGTCCGAATAATGTAAACCTAAAAAAAAAAAGTTTAACTAATGATGACGTTATTTTTTTTAATAAGTTTTATTTAAAAAAGTTTTTCTTTGTCCGTAAGCTTATTAATAAGTTTTTTAATAATGACTTTAATTTTTTTAATAAGTTTTAATAATGACTTTATTATCCGCAAGTTTTTTCAATAAGCTTTTTAATAATGACTTTATTTTTTTAATAAGTCTTATTTAAAAAATATCAGCCATTGTTTATCCGTAAGCATTCAATTTATTTATTGTACTTGAACTGTGATATGTTTAATGATATAAGTTTAACGATTAAGTATTAATTATTGTAGAGTTTTTGGTAGGTAATATTTAGCTGCAACGGGCAAGAAAGAATAATAAAGTAGTACAGTTTTATCCCACTGAAAGTTGTTTACACATGCTACTGCTTCATCTATCATCATCTGTAACGCCCACACCAAACGTATCTAGAAAATCTAGTATGCGCATTAGAAGTGATACTGGATACATTAAAATTAACAACTTATTACTTCGAATGAATATTATTTACAACAACTTCAAGTTTGTACATCAATAAATACAATACAACTTTCCAAAATATAAACATCCTCGAGTCTACGACCTCCTGCAGCGGGTACGAACGATCACTTGCTGAATATCCATCCGGCTACGAGCTTGCTGCATCCTGCTAAACCACTAGTTGATCTAAAACAAATAAGGATTGGGATGAGACATAATGTCTCAGTGAGCTCTTCCAAATCCTAGGTTGTGTGGTAACCTCGGGGAACACCTAAGGATACCACGTGTCTACAATGCAACCTGCCGGTTGACTATACGTGTGTGGTCATGTTCATCTAGACGGCTGTGCACACTAGAGTCTGTCATAGATTGCTCTCAACCTAAGTTATAGGTTTAACAATTTATACGTGTCATGGCAGTCTCAAGGGAACCTAATACCGCTATGCTACGTTACAACAACCGCACCATAGCCTAAACAACTCTGTCATGACACGACTCTAAACCGGACGATAAAGGAAACCTAATTCGTCAACGGCATTACTTCATGATCTAATCTTGCTACATAACTTATACATGTTCTAATCATGCTTTCATAACTCAATTGTTGCATAGGATTGCCTATCTCGTCATAACATACTTAATCGTATCATATCATGTCATATTCATTATGTTAGAAGTTAGCGTGTAACAAACAACATTATCTTGATTAATTTTACGGATTGCATCGAGTGGAGTAACCCCGAATATGATCCCTTGCTTTACCGATGAAAACCTAGCTAAGGTACATCGGACTCCCTCAGTGTTGTGCGGGCCTACCTTGCGGAGCGTATCCCGTCCCCCTTAGCGTGAACCTCTTGTATCCCCCTTGGCGTGGATAATGGAAAGACACGACACCTACATCTTTCTTATAGTCTTAAACATGTATAAAGATCTTGTAACTTGAACTTATTTGCTTATTTACCACGGGCCCGTAACCTACCCGATTAGTGGTAAAGTACTTACTTGCTTATTTTCAAACATTCATACTTATCTCTAATGTACTTAGATTACAAGATGACTTACTAATTCTCGACTACCTATGTCGAGGCTCTATGTTTAGTACCCTTCACTTAACTCGGATCCTACCATTATCGTCAGAGAACGTTGAACGTTGGCATGCCTTTTGAACTTTTACTACGTGTATGAATCCATATGCATTAGCTACTCGATTGTTGAGGGTTTGTTTAAGTCATAAAAGCGTTTCGGAGAAGCCTCAGACGATGTCACTGATTTTCAATGGTTTTCAAAATGATGATGTGCGGGCGCGCAACTCGCTTGAGCGAGCTCCAAGCGAGCTGCTTGGGTAGGTTCTGAATGAATCTCGCTTGAGCGAGGTCTTTCTCGCTTGAGCGAGTCTTCATATGTCCATACTTGCAGAATCTCGCTTGAGCGAGCATTCATCGTCCCAGACTTGTAAAAATCATAATTTTCAGTCAAAACCTTCAAAATTAAAATTCCAAATGGCCATAATGCATACAGTAACACAGAAAACATCATGTAATCTTTGCATGTCAACATTTAACACAAATCTAGCAATAATGGTAAGAAAGCATTCTACTCAATGTTCATAACTTAAAACAACATCTATCATTCTCAACTTAAGAATTAAGCAAACCCCCATGGGTAGGAAAACTATCTAAAGAACTCACATGTATACTTTGTTAGCTCTTAAACCTCTTTGATGCTCCGGCTGAATTCCCCGTAATCACTCCTGCCTTTATCTTCCCAAAACAACTCATTTCTCTAAAACCATGTCAAAACCCGTAAAGAGTTTTTCTGCAGAATTTACCAACTTCGAATGCGTTTTCCGGACTCGTTTCAAATCCAAATCATACAACGTTTGTGTCCAAACTGAAGGAAATTGAATGAAGAATCCAATTCATCAATAATAACTTAACTCTGATTTACACAGTAAGAGATACGACCAAAATACAACAAATCTGTCTTGCGAATTTCACACAAATTAACCTCTTTTAAGCTTCAGCTTCTTGTATTTAAACACCAAACCATAAGCAATCATCCATTCATATACATAACAGCTCAGAACCTCACATGCAAAAGCATATATCCCTCATTAATCCTTAATAGTCATGACAGCACCAATAAGCATCTAATAGATACATGCAATTACTAACCACACTTAATCGGCATACCTTGCATGTGGAATTCCACTCAAGCTCAAAAGCTTAACTTCCCAAAGCTGAAGGATGATGGCTGCGGCTGAAGAGGGAGAAGGGAAAGGAATTTATTCTTGCATGCTAACCAAATTGCCCCAAGAGTCAATTAACATAATTGCATGTTGATTAGTTTGTAGTTAGATGAAGATTGGTAAAGTTTATGAGAGAGAGGGAGGGAACCGTGAGGATAAGAGAGAGTAAGAGAAGGGAAAATGTTTCTGTTGTGAATGGGTGAGAAAAATGAAGGGAAAAAGGAAAGGTTCAGCATATATACTTATCTTGCAGAAAAGACTTAAATACCCTTCTTTAACTTGAAGTCTTATAACTCTCGTACATTCTAAATTCTCATCCATCGCCATAAGTCAACCCTATGAACATTTGTCATCTGACACGTTTGACTGGTAATATTTCATTAACTGACGAGTGAAATATTACATCATCTTTGTGGTGTTTTTGTATTAAATATCTTCTATTTTGAATAGTATTTACCAACTAAACGTTCAAATTTGATCATATTCAATTTCAGAGTCGAAGACAATCGATTTGTAACGAGAGCGGATACTTTGCCATGCTACATATGTTGAACATTGTATCCGATGGTGTTGTGGGTTCATGGAAAGCAAGTACGTCTAAGATTTTTTTAACACCTATTATAAATTAATAATTTTTTTTTACATGTTTATATGATAAACTAATATGATGTCATCATTTATTTTTTTCTTCAGATATTTGCGGAATTAACTCCCTTTCAAAAGGATGAAGTTAAAAATGTTCAAAAACGTTGTGAAAATTTGATTCTGGAATTTATTGAAACAAATGCGGAGTCATCTTAGTGCGAGACTGCTTTTTGGAGCAGGTGGGGTGTATGTTTTAGTGTGACATTGTTTTTTTTTTAGCAGTTGGGGTTTTAGCTTAGTGTTATCCCTGTTTTGAGTTTTTTTGTACTATTTTCATTTTGGTCCTAACATGTACTTTACTATGTCAGTGCAGCGACTATTTACTTTCATATAACATAATAGTTCTATGGTTTTATTTAATTAGTACATGTGTTTGGTTATTGATCTCAATGTATCTTTCTATTACTACAAGTTAGTGACATTAGAAATTCTGTCCAAAAAAAAAAGAGATATTCTGCATGCATGTTGTGGAAGAAAAAAATGATTGCATGAAGGAAAAAAAGGGGAGCATAATATGCATGTATGCTATAGAGAAAAAAAACTAAACATTTTAAGTCGGTTAAAATTGGGCGACTTAAGAAGTTAATATCTTAGATCGGGTCACTATGAGTTGAGGGTATTTGAGCCCTATACTTCCTAAGTCGGTTCCCAGATAACCGACTTAAACAATGATGCTTTAAGACGGTTGCTAAATCCGACTTAAAAGGCAAAAAATTCTTACTACGGGAACTGTTAGGTCGCACATGAGCCCGATTCAAAAAGTCTTTTTTAACCGACTTAAAAAGGGTATTTTTGTACTAGTGAGACATTGAGTATATGATATAGGCCATGCATCACTCAACCTTGTAAACTCTAGTTGTAGAATTTTGTTGTTTTTTTGTTCGTTACATGTGTTTTCGTGTTTTCGATTTGCGGTGTAGAACTCGAAGCAAGTTTAGAGCTGAACTAATTGTTATTGAGTCTTATTAAGCGAGTTCAAATCATTTCCATCCCTAATTATTTGAGACTAATTTGAATTTTATTCTTGCCAAGGGCTAAATTAGATCACGAAATAACTGTCACTGACTAATTTGTGTTTTTAGAGTTCATGTAATACACTAAATCTTTCTTCCCCTTAAAGTTTGAATTCAAACCTTGGTTCAGTCATTTAACACTACTCGCTAGAGAAAATCCATATGGTGTTTCTAGTTTCTATTGTACAAAAATAAAAATATATATTTAGCCAAACAACCAATAATTTCATTTTTTTAAAGAAACTTAAACTTTTTTTTCTTTTTTGACTAAATGCTTTTGCTAAAATTCTAAAATAATAAATGACCCTTGTATACCCTTTTTTACCCAAAAGTAATTCTATTTTTTTTTGGCAGAGCCCAAAAGTAATTCTACATGAAAATCCTTACCTTTTATATTTCAAATATTTTATAATACCCTTAATCCTTTTAATACAAAATTAATCTAATTTCCTAATCTATGACATTCCACATTAGATTATTATTCGTACTTTTTTTTATCAAATATGGACAGTATTGTGTAGTGGGTTCAAAACAAAATTGAATGACGTGACACAAAAAGTCTTAAAAACCTTTTTTTTACGAAAAAATTCTTACTAACTCGTGTGCAGTTTTGTTGATGTTTAAATATATACCTAATGTGCATTTCTATGCTTATAAATTGAGGTTTTTTATTCAACTTTGGTTATCATACTACAGGAAAATAAAGCATAATATAGAGAAAAGTTATGGCAATGAGTGCGAGGAAAGAGATTGTTTTAATTTTGGTGATGATGATGGTAGTTGCGGCACAGGCTAACGATTCTGCACACGAAGAGTCAATCGCTGGAGCAATTTGTGCTCTGAAATGTCCTTTTAAATGTAAAGGTGATATAGGACATTATGCAGGTTGTCTTGCTACTTGTGAATTGTTATGTACTCAAAAAACATCAAAAGCTGATTATGATTGTGCAACTAATTGTGTCATTTTCAAGTCTGTTAACGCCAAGAGTGGTATTTATACCTTTTTTTCCTCTTACGGTATATATTTTGTCAAGTCAATCTTATACGTAAATTATATTTGGTTTCCCTAATTATGTTTCTTATAATAATCTATTATTTTTGCAGATGCTCGTGATGTTAGTGCCTACGTGAATCCATGCATTGAAGTTTGCAAGAATAAATAATATGTTATATGAGACAATCGATGTTATGGGAAAATGTTGAAAAATAAATTGTATTTACAATTCGATAGTTATGTATGGTCGGTGTAAAAGTTAATTTGCTACAATACAACAAATCAAATCTCATATTAGTAATATTTTTCTGGGTCCTTCTTTTTTTCATAAGCTAACAAGTTTTTAAAAGAAAAAAAATATAACAATACGAAACTAAAGGACGTAAACATAACCCAAGGAAAGAAAATCAAATAATAAAATAAAAAATAAAAAGCTATTCACTTTAAACATATTTTTGAAACCCTTAAGCGGTTATTGTATGATTGTGATTCCTTTTGGATATTCTATATAAAAGAACGACTATGTAAATATATAGTCGTCGCCAATCTCGCTTCCTCGCTAGTATATATATCCTCTAAATAAATTTGCAAAGAGATGTATCCTATTTTGGGTCCGAATAATGTAAACCTCAAAAAAAAAAAGAGTTTAACTAATAATGACGTTATTTTTTTTAATAAGTTTTATTTAAAAAAACTATCATACCTCTTTCAACTTTTCTTTATCCGTAAGTTTATTAATAAGTTTTTTAATAATGACTTTAATTTTTTTAATAAGTTTTAATAATGACTTTATTATCCGCAAGTTTTTTCAATAAGCTTTTTAATAATGACTTTATTTTTTTTAATAAGTCTTATTTAAAAAATATCAGCCATTGTTTATCTGTAAGCATTCAATTTATTTATTGTACTTGAACTGTGATATGTTTAATGATATAAGTTTAACGATTAAGTATTAATTATTGTAGAGTTTTTGGTAGGTAATAATAAGCTGCAACGGGCGAGAAAGAATAATAAAGTAGTACAGTTTTATCCCACTGTAAGTTGTTTACACATGCTACTGCTTCATCTATCATCATCTGTAACGCCCACACCAGACGTATCTAGAAAATCTAGTATGCGCATTAGAAGTGATACTGGATACATTAAAATTAACAGCTTATTACTTCGAATGAATATTATTTACAACAACTTCAGGTTCGTAGATTAATAAATACAATACAACTTTCCAAAATATAAACATTCTCGAGTCTACGACCTCCTGCAGCGGGTACGAGCGATCACTTGCTGAATATCCATCCGACTACGAGCTTGCTGCATCCTGCTAAACCACTAGCTGATCTGAAACAAATAAGGATTGGGATGAGACATAATGTCTTAGTGAGCTCTTCCTAATCCTAGGTTGTGTGGTAACCTCGGGGAACACCTAAGGTTACCACGTGTCTACACTGCAATCTGTCGGTTGACTATACGTGTGTGGTCATGTTCATCTAGACGGCTGTGCACACTTGAGTCTGTCATAGATTGCTCTCAACCTAAGTTATAGGTTTCGCAACTTATACGTGTCGTGGCGGTCTCAAGGGAACCTAATACCGCTATGCTACGTTACGACAACCGCACCATAGCCTAAACAACTCTGTCATGACACGACTCTAAACCGGACGATAAGGGAAACCTAATTCCTCAACGGCATTACTTCATGTTCTAATCTTTCTACATAACTTATACATGTTTTAATCATGCTTTCATAACTCAATTGTTGCATAGGATTGCCTATCTCGTCATAACATACTTAATCGTATCATATCATGTCATATTCATTATGTTAGAAGTTAGTGTGTAACAAACAACATTATCTTGGTTAATTTTACGGATTGCATCGAGTGGAGTAACCTCGAATACGATCCCTTGCTTTACCGATGAAAACCTAGCTAAGGTACATCGGACTCCCTCAATGTCGTGCGGGCCTACCTTGCGGAGCGTATCCCGTCCCCCTTAGCGTGAACCTCTCGTATCCCCCTTGGCGTGGATAACGGAAAGACACGACACCTACATCTTTCTTATAGTCTTAAACATGTATAAAGATCTTGTAACTTGAACTTATTTGCTTATTTACCACGGGCCCGTAACCTACCCGATTAGTGGTACTACACTTAACGGATAAAATAACGAATAGATACCAGCTCTTAATGAATTATTCCAACTTACTAGTAACTAGGTAAAATAATTACTGCCACTAAAACTACTAGAATAACTCTCGTAATCAAAAGATTATTTTACCTTCACTCACCAAATGACCAAATTACCCTTGAGTTCAAAATGACTAAATTACTCTTTCGACACCAAATTCGACTAATCCCAAACAAAATACATAGAGAGGCAAATAGTCACACATTAGCACATATAAACACACATAAAAATTAATTAAATTAAAACTAGCGAAAATCGGGCTGTTACAATGAAGACTTGAAGAATTAAATGACACTCAACAATGTTTTGATAATGTCAAAACTCTGCTGAAATTGTTGTGCATCAATACACTTAGAATTTCTTATAAACTTTCATATCTTAGAAATTCTAGAGTCTTGAGAGTCTTATATGATTTGTATTGTGAACATCACTGATAGTATATCAAGTGTTCAACCCAAACATTTTTCTGTGTAATTTTGTTTGTTTAGAAGTCTCTTGCTTTTGTGCTTGAGCATAGGGAATCTCTTGCAAGTGTGCTTTAGTATTGGAAGTCTCTTGTGTGTGCTTGAGCATTCGCAATCGAATATTTATTTTTAGTGAACTCTCCTTGAAAGTGCAAGGAGAGCAAGACTACTTCTGAATTGTAGAAGGAACCTGTATAATTATTTTGTGTCTTTTCTCTCTATCTTTACTTTATCCTTAGCTTGATAAAAATTTGTTTTGGTAGGTTTGTATCTTTCTCAAAAACATGAGTGTGGGGAGCCTTTTGTATATAAAAAAACGTGAAAGGAATTGTATAATTTTTTTCCTTTTAATCAAAGTGGAAAAATGTTTTTCTATGTATGCCAATATGTCAATCAATCTGTAGCAAATTAAAATCAATCAGTTACACATTAAAGCCACATTATAAGATTGAAGGAAATGCACGTTATAGAGAGCATTTGACTAAGTAAACCATAATTAAAATATATTCATATCAATATGAAATAAAACATGATAATTATAACTTTTGAAATATAATAAATAGTATAAAAATACAACATGGTAAACCATTATAATTTATACCAAAGTAATTTTATATTGTCAAAAAAAAAAGTAATTTTATAGAAATTAGGCTTAAGGTTTGGTAAAATTCCATTATAAAAGTTGTTAATCGTTTGATTGAATTCTTTTTCCAAATTTGTTGATCCCAATATGACGATAATTTACGATAACAATATCTCTCAACAAAACAAAAATAAAAATGTTATGATAACAATCTTTTTCTCTATTAGGAAGAGATTGATGCCCATTTGGGTGCTATGAGTTTCGATGGATCGGTCTTAAATTGTGCGCAGTAGATATCCGAGTTATCTTTATATCTAATCCAAAGGTTCACAATGCATACCCCTTATTCCAAAACCCTAATACTTTTGGCGGGATTTATGCAACCTAATGTGATTTTGAAATTCAAATTTACCAACTACAGATTACAAAAAACTCTTTGTATTCCATCTATATTCCGTCTCGCGTGTTTCCAAAGTGTTGAATACCAATGTCATGGGAAACAAAAAATTACTCTTTCTTCTATAAAAGAAAAAATTACTCTTTTCTTTTTGCGGTACGCGTGCATATAATGGCTGCACATAACTATCTCAATTGAATCATATATAATCCTCTTCACCGCCTAAGGAAAAAAAAATCAGAAGCACTAAGCCCCAAAGGTTTCTCCCAAAACTGTTTTTCTCAAACAATCAAATCTTCAGTAACTATGAATCTCTCCAGAAAAAGTTTTGGCTTTCTCTCAATCTCTCAAGAAACAGGTGAATAGCCCTCAATCTTTATTTCAATCCTTTTCGTTTAACTTGAAATTCTCTGAATTAAATCTTTCTCTCAATTTTGGCCGTTTACTCGGTGGTTGAACTTGAATCTCTGAAACAGGTTTCCCTAATCGTTGTAGATTGCGGCAACGACCATCCCAAATGTCGCCGTCCTTTCATCCGTTGTGACTACCTCGAAATTGTGTTGTGTGTAACATCTTTTTTGTGTGTGTGAAGCTTTTGTTAGTTTGGATAGATAAATCAGACTCCTGGCCTAAAGCTTTTAAATAGATGAAAATTTGATTTTGATTGTTTTCGACAATAACTATCTCCCTCAGAGAGTTCATTGGAAAACCTAATTGTGAATACTTCTTATTCTTTCTAACGATTCGGTTTCCACCTTTGAGGTAATTCTCATATGTGTTTATGGTATGGTATCATATCATTCTCTGTGAATTTGAGAGCAACTAAATAGTTTATTTTTCTTTGATTTTGACATTGTGAAATTATCGAATTTGATTGCATATGGTGTTGTGTGCTACGAGATTTTTATGATTATGTATATGACATATTGAACTTAATTTTCTCAATGAAGCATTTTGTACCAAATCCAGATTATGGAATTTAATGTAATCAAGAAAAAATTATGATCAGGAAAAGGACTCTAGAGAGTGGAGAAGGACCAGCCTAAACAAAAGAGAGTTGTTCTTGCCAGGTAATTTCAGTTCTATATTCCATTGTTATACTCCAAAAATGACTATAACTGAAAAATATTGAGTATGGTCACATTGCCTATAGGCACATTTTGGTACTCAGAGAAATTTTGAAACATGAATGTTTGATATATTTGGGTTTCCCCTGTCGTGGTCTCCCTCTACGTTTTATGTTTGGTGATCCCATTTATGATTGCAGAACTGTTTCTTACGAGACTACTATAGGAATTTTTTCACTGTTTACCCCCCATTGTTGTCCCAATTTGTGCCAAGAGTTTCCTCAAGCCCTTTTTCTCTCTGCATATTTTGTATTTGATTTTGAGTGATAAGATCTAATGAAATTGGTACATTGGTTTTATAAAATTACCAATTTCTTTATTTTTTTTAACTATCATCGGATCACTTTCTCTTACAGTCAAGTGTATTGTTTCCAATATTATAAGTCTCTATTTCTTTCTCAATCTTTCACTTTTGTTTCCAAAATTTAATTTATATTGTTTCTATCTTTCTCATGCTGCAAGTGTTTTCGGTAATACTCCCTTCTATTTTTGCTTAACCTTATATTACTTGGTTCACATTACATGTCTTATGATGGCTTAAATAAAAGATGGTATATTTTGCTTTAAGCTGGTTCTGTTTGTGGTCTAACTATGTGTTGATCATACTTTAAGAATCAATAGTCCATGTGTTTTATGACAACATAAAATAAAATGAATAAGTTGGAATTGATCAAAGGAAGGTTGACATGATGATTTAGATATCTTGCTATAGAAGCTTATCTGTTTTAGTTTTTTACTATGAGCCTCCTCATAACTATGTAACACAGCTGTTTTAATTTTTCAGCTTTTCCTTTTGATATATCAATTTAATTTCAATAAGAAAGTAAATACTTCACGACACAACAAAAATGATATCTTCCCATTCTGCTATTCTTATTCTTGGAATCACTATTAGCATTCTTTCTTGAACAACACTATTAGCATTCTTATATTCAGTTTATGTAGAAATTGCGTTTAATTTTTTTTAGTACATATAACACAAATTATTGGTGTTATGTTCTTGGAGCAGTCCTCTAACAACTTTCTTAAGCTTCCTGTTCATTGAACACATGTGACATTAATTTCTCTAAAAACTTTGTTGAACTTCATGTTGTCATCCTATGTTAGTTTTTTTAAAATACTGCCATGAGACTTATAAGATGCTTCATGAAAGTTTACAAATTAATATTACTTTCCTAATATATATCAATCTCTTCCACCTGAGCTTATTTTGTTGTTCTATTTGATTTAAATAGAGAAGTTTACATTTCTTTTTGGTTTTTATCCCTTTCCAATTCTAACATTGCTTGAATAGAATATATTTCTTTTTGCATTCATATCATGTATTATATTTTAATTGTCACACTGATTGCGTAATTAGGCTATCTCATTATGATTAGGAATAAAATGATTGTAGTTCCTTTTGCATTTTGTATAACTTACTTATATTGTTGCTTGAATCAATGAATAATCGGAGGATGGATGAGGATGGCCAGTTTAAATTGATTTGATTGGTTGGAACGGTTCAAGGTGAAAGAGATTTTTGGGTTTTGCACTATATGGATTTTTTTTTGGGGGTTGTTGACTCTTTTAGATTGTGTTGTCTTTCTTTCTTTTATGTAGGTTTGATTTGTGATGTCTTGAATCCTCATTGCAAATGTGATAACAATTAAGTATTGAAAATCTTTAATTTTAAGACTCCCTGTTTCATTTCAGATATGATTCAGTATTTATACAAATTGGATGTACGTTTCCTTTCTAAATTTGAATGTTTCTAATTTTTTGTCGAAACATATTCTTTCCTTAATTTTATCAGGAAATAATCTTTCCTAAATTGACGAGAAATCTGAAATGTAATTTGCATTTGGTTCTGAGTATCATTTGCTTAACACCATTTTTATGATGACTTTAACATTCCTATAATGTTTCATTTTGCTTTGAACTTTTAAGCATGTTAACTGCTTTGCTTCAGATGTATTAAGGTGAATTATGGATGAGTTCTTTTTTCTTCATCATAAGTTGACATAATGGTTGAAAATGAGTAAATGACACAATCATAAGTAGTATGAGTCATTTCTTAGATATCATGTCCTTGAACGTAACCTATTATTCCTTTTTTTTAATGGAAATCTGAACCTTTAGGATTGCCTCAAAGAGTCTTAACTAAAATGTGATTTCAAGTGTTCATTTGATAAAAGATTAATTACAGTTAACTTAGAGTTTCTTCATTCTTGAGTGTGGGATTCATATTGTTATTTGTATTGATATAGTTTTTTGCTCTTTGATATATATTCCTTCAATGATGCAGCTACTTCATGCAAATTTCTATCGAGGCATTTCCTCAAAATTGTTGCAAATTTATCTTGGTGGATGAGTGTGGAGAACGAGTTCCTTACACGTCCAGTGTTGCTTAACATTTGATGGCTTTAGTCCCTATCTTCTAAAGAATTACGAGTAACGGCGGCAAAAAGAGTGAAATCTGTGGTTTCAAGATATAGTGGACAATTGATTGTCAACGAGAATGTCCACAACCAGTTTTTTGAGGACAAAATCGGCTAATGTTTATGAACGAGTTTAACACGATTGAATTCAGTCCAGACCAAGTTACCAGCCCAGCCAATTATATCAGGAAACTTAAGGAGATTCAACAAATTCCAGGAAACTGGACTTCCTATATGGCTCACTGAAAGTAGTGTGGATTCTAATCCAAATCAGGTATTTCCTAAACTTTAAAAGTAATAACTTCTGCTTATTACACAAGTCGAAATACAAAGCTGCATGATTTAAAACTAAAGATGCATAGTTTAGCTATCTATTTTCGTCTATTAGTCATTGAAGTAAAAGAAACAAACCTGAATTTAGCAAAGAAAAATTTCAGAAGTATTAATTTCATTAGCATCACTGGCTATAATATATGACATGATCAAACAAAAAATGATTTTTTTTCTTCTTATTTTTGTGTGTTGAGCAGGCAATGTATTTTGAAGAGATACTAAGAGAGGCTTTGAAGGGATTATAATGTTTGTAGGTCCAGCACAAGCCGGTTTCATCAACACACAACTTGCAGACGCAAACTTTAAAAATACTCCAACTGGAGATGTTGTGGACAAGATTATTGGTGAGTGGGGTACTGGAACTCATACAGCCATATCAGACAATAGAGGAATCGTAGATATTTCACTACATCATGGAGATTATGATGTAACTGTTACACATCCTCTAATCCAAAAAGCTGAATATATAGTGTAAGGAAATGATTTTCACCGGAACCTATCAATGTAAAAATGCATTCCTAAAGAGCAACCAACTATTAGAACTTCTACTGAAGCTAGCAATATTTAACTGTGTCAATTTTGAAAGATTATTATTGTAATAAAAGGGTTTTGAAAGATTATAGCAACATTTTTTGTTAATAATACACTTTTCATCCAAATCAGAAATGAACTCTCTTTGTTAAAAATCTACCACAAAATGCACCAGAATTTTGAAATCTATATAAACTCGTGGAAGAGACATTTCAACAAATAGTTAAAGGGCATCATTTACGATAAAGGCCATATATTCAATAAAAGGAAAATTAATTAAATAAAACCTTTTGCATGTTGAGGTTAAGAATGAGCTTTTTTTTAGGTACATAATACAGCCTCCGTCCCAAATTTTATGTCATTCTACAATATCAATGTTACATTAATGTTATTTTTTCTATTGTAACTTTAACTATATATTACTCTCTCTTCTTTCAATTCTTTCATTTATCTTTTCCATATTATTTATTAAAGACAATTTTGTAAAACAACTTATAATATCTCTTTTAAACACAATATTAATTGTATTTCTTAATATGTATGAAATGCCCAAAACGTCATACAATTTGGGACATATAGAGTATAACATTAACATATAATTTTTACAAAAATAATGAAGTAACATACCAATAAAATAACATTGACATATAATTTTAACAAAAGAATATAGTAACATACCAATTATGTTTTTTTTCTGAGTATTATGTGGACAAAAATTCATATTTTAAAGGTGAATAAGTGTGATGTGTAGGGTTTGAATTTCAGCATATGCATATATTAGGGACTACATATTTCATTCTCTTTGATATGCATTGAGATTTGCTTTTGTCTACTATATCTACAATCTATATGACCCGTGCGACAACACGGGTGGATGGTCTAGTATTAAAAAAAATGTGCATTTTCTAAATAGTGCCAGAATATTATCAATTCACTATGGAAAGAATTTTTTAAGAAACAAATGCTCGTGTGTTAGCTAAGAATGACAAAGGCATAAACTATGTCATGTCATTAGAGAAATACAACAAATTCATCCAAATAAACTATGACACACTAAATTTATTAGAAATTTGAGTATTTTATTTTGAAAAGGAAAAAAAAAAAACAGAAATTTAGAAAATAAGACCTAACCTAAACCTAGCTCTATCAGCATTCAGCAAGAAAAGTAAACACCTGAAACAACCCCATTAGACTATCGGGTACAACTATCTTTGAACCTAACCACCTACAAACTCTATACCACAATCTAGACACAGAGAGGATAATGAACAAACAAATGATCTATTGATTCAACCTAGTAACTACAAAAACAACATGTTGTACCGGTTTGGTCGACCAAGACACTGCATCTTAAGAGATTAACACGAGTTTGAACTTTATTCATAAACAATCACTACAAGAAATATGCTCATTTGTCAGAGATTTTGACAGGGACATGAAACCCCTGGCAAATTTCCCAAGGCCTAAGCCAAAGAAAATCCCTGGCAAAATGACATTGCTAAGTCTGGGACCAC
The DNA here is from genome assembly GCA_946800305.1 of Medicago arabica. Taxonomy (NCBI): domain Eukaryota; kingdom Viridiplantae; phylum Streptophyta; class Magnoliopsida; order Fabales; family Fabaceae; genus Medicago; species Medicago arabica. Next base: position 20,861,105 of record OX326971.1, on the reverse strand, counting down.
TTACCATTTGACAGGGGTGAGCCCCTCACAAATGTACACATGCCCCTGGGTTCAATTGACCGCGAAATGGAAATTCAAATTGGCTGACATGGTTCAGCTTTTGCAGACAAAAAACCAGGGCTTCACACAAGGACTGCCCCTCACAAATGGTAATACAACAGAGAATCTCTGCTTTTGTCAGTTACTTGTCAAGTCAGCTTTTGCCAAGGCCTGCCCCTCGTTTTACCCCTGTCTTTTTTTTCTGCCTATATATATCTTATCTGTGTGCATTCATCAGTGTTTGGCACTTAGAAAAAATTCTACTCCTCCATTTTCTCTATACACTCTAATCTTCAACATCAATATTTTTACTCCTCTATCTTCTCTAACTTTGGTAAAACTCTCTTCACTTATTATATTTTTGTGTCTTGATTTTTTTACCACTTATTAACATAAATATTTTCATGCATCAGTGTTCAAGAATTTTTGCCTCCTCATGTGGTTCCTTGCTAAGCTTACTCTCTGGATTTGTTCTTCTCATCAAGCTTCAACAAGTTAGTAATTTTTCTACTCTAAATAATATTGATATAGATGATATTTTTGAATTTATTAGTAGCTAATATACGATATTTGTTTTTAATGGATATATATGATATAAATTTTGCAAGATATGTTTTTAATTTGTTTTATATTTCAAATTTTTTTTAGAAGAAATAGAAAATAATATTGTTAAGAAAAATAATATTGTTTTTTTGACAAGAGGAAAATAATATTGTTATGATTTTTTTTTCCGAATTTTTTTGTTAATAAAACTGTTAAGGAAAATAATTTATTAGGGAAAATGTTAATTAAAACTAGAGAACAGTTTATTTACTAATTAAAACAATATTTTTAGGTAGAAAACTGTTTATATACTAATTAAAACAGGTTTTTTGAAACATTTTTTTAAAACTTCTGGAAAATCGTTTTTTAAATTTCTGCAGTAAAAAATCTGATATTTTTTTATTGTTTGTTAAACTAAATCTGTTTTAAAAAGATTTTTTTTTTTTTAAATTAAAAAACTGTTTTTTAAATAAATAAATACTTCATAAAAGAATAATATACTAAAAAGGTTTATTGTTGGAAAACAATTTTTTAAAATAGTGTATTTAAAATCAGTTTTTTTTTTAAATTAAAACTATGTTAAAACTCTTTTTTTTTAAATAGAGATGTTTTTTAATAAATTAACATCTGTTTTTATATTAAAATAATATATAAAAAAACAACATATGCATGTAATTGTGATAAAATGATATGTTTTTGTGATAAAATGAAATATATGCATTCTGTTTTTTTTTTTTGATCAAATATGCATGTAATTGTTTTTATTGTGATAAAATGAAATATATGCATTTTTTTTTTTTGTGATAAAATGAAATATATGCATGTTTTTTTTTGTGATAAAGTGAAATATATGCATGTTGCAGTAGAATGTTTAAAAAAAATATGGTCAAAGTTTCAAATACAAAGCTTTATAGTATATTCTGTTTTTTTTTAATAAAAATTCGGTACTGTAGCTTTATGGTCAAACACAAAACTGTAACTTTTTACAATTGTAGCTTCCCGGCACAATTTTTATTTTGCTGCACGGTTTGTATAATTATTAGGTACAATTTATTTTTCATACCTATTAATTAATGACTTAATATTATTATGTGTGATATTGTTTTATTTATATGCATTTAATTGTGTTATAAAATTAATTTTAAATTTTGTTTAAAATACATTTTATTAATTAAAATGATTTTTGAAACATTTAATTGTATTTAAAAAAAATCGAATTTTTAATTAATTTAAATATAATTTATTAATTAAAAATATATTTATAATATTTAATTAATTATAGAAATATTCGGTTTATTAAATAAAACATTTTTTTTTTAAAAAATAGTATGCACTTTGTCGGGGGTTAAACCCCTCACTAGTCCCTGGTTTTTTCGAATCAGAATTGACCTTCAATCAGTCAGTGCGTCAGTGTGTCAGTCAAATGCAGAAAAAAGTGAGGGATTTTGCCAGGGCTTATGACAGGGAAATAAGCCAGGCCATATACCAGGGATTGAGTCCCTCGTTTTCGTCCCAGGGGTGTAACCCCTGGCAAAGTGTTTGCGACGAGCGCTTTTGCCACTGCTTCCGTCCCTGGAAAATTCCCTCACAAACGTCCGTTTTGTCAGGGATTCTGTCATTTTGACAAGGATTTTGTCCCTGGCAAAAGGTAATGTTTCTTGTAGTGAATTGTCACTGGAAAACCTGAACCTTGAACGGAGCCAAACTCTTCCAAACCTTGGCCAAGATTGAATCTCGTCTCCCGACCACTCCCCTACACGTGCTTCTTTCTAAATGGAACCTGAAAAAGTCTAAAAAAAAAAAATCCTAAGAAGGATCTGCCCATGCCAAGCTCAGCCAACAAAATGTTAACCTTTTGTGTAAATTTTGTGCATTATATGATATTGATTTGCTTATCTAATAATAGCATGATGAAATGATTCTTCAATAAAGTTTAATCAAACAAAAAAAATATAACTTATGTGACCATAGTCTCTATGCATTTTTATAGTGTAACTTGATCACGTCACTAAAGCTTATTTAATTTCCGTGCATGGCAAGTGATGGAATGAAATGTCAGAATGTTTAGAGTTTGACTAGGTCATTCATTTTTATTTTTATATTTGGAAAATAACCAAACATTATCATTGACTATGAAAGAGTAATGACACGTGGAGTGACCCCACATAACCTACTCTTATTTTATTTTTTTCTATTTATGGAATTGTCATAGTTTAGCACACCGTTTGATCAATATTCAGTATTCTCCGCGGTTTTCACCATCACTAAATTTTTCTCTTCATTCGCACACAATGTTTGATCCAAATTATTTGGAAGATACCTACCTCGTTCATTATTTGTATTTTTCTTCTTCATATAATTTAAATGGATAACATAACATTCCTCTATTTATATGCACTATGTATTAGACATTTACAATTTCAAACACCATTATACCCGCGGAATAAGCCCTGAACCACCACACATATAGGACCCATTAGAATCTAATTTAATTAACTTTTAACAAATATATATGTTTATTTTATGCAACTAGCTAGAATCTCTACTCAAACAGGTTCATTCTATTTGTTCATTTTCCTATATACTTAACATTAGCCACAGACATAATACATGATTGTGTTTTAATTTTAGAATTTTTTTTCGGCTTTTACTTTTGAATTCAAATTTATATGTTCTTTGACTTATATTTGTAGTACCTATTCCGACAATATTACGTAATGGGGAACGATATATATACTAATTTGTGTTTTTTTTAGAGATATTAATTTGTTGTTAGTAGTATATATAGGACTATGAGAAATATTATATGTTTTTCTTATAAGTTTTGGACGGAATCCACTCGTCACAAGGGCCTCATGTTTGACTTTGTTAAAAAAATTAGGCTCGTGTTTTACTACAAATTCCAAAAAGTCAAACACTTAAGCGAGGCTTAATTTGTCACCAATTTACTTTTTTTGGAAAAAGTCTTAACTTTTACAGGTATGATTACTAGCAGAACGTAAATTGTCACAAATCACAGGATCTATATTAGAGGTGGACAAAGACCAACAAACGGGCCCAATATGTCGTACCAGAATCAAGAAATCAAAGGAAATTGCTCTTCTCCCGCTCGCTTTCAACTTAACTTTCGAAAATACCTCATGACTTAAGTCACACATAAACGTTGCATGACTTAACTCACGTTGCGTGACTTAAATCACGTTGAATCATGTTTTCAACACAGTGTGAGTTAATTCACGCTGGTTTTGTTTTCACTAAAGTAAAGTTGTGTGCCTATTTTCATTAATTTACTCGAACCACAGGTTCACATGCTAATTGAACTTGTACACACTGGTATTATAAAGTAATCTTATGGCAGTAGCTTGCCTTAGAACTGGATTATTGTTATAGATAATAGCATGAGAAAAACTAGACTGAAATATATTAGATTCATTTTCATTGTTATAGATAATAGCATGAGAAAAACTAGACTGAAATATATTAGATTCACTTTCATATAGATAATAGTCATATAGTTTAGTTTTTCCTAAAGAAGATCTCATGTCATTAATCACAAAAGAATGAACAGGAAACTAAACCAGCGTGAGTTAACTCACGTAACGTTTAAAACCTATGTGATTTAAGTCACGTAGGGGCATTTTCGAAAGTTCAGTTGGGAGCGAGCAAAACGAGACGGGAGAAGAGCAATTTCCGAAATCAAATCTTATCAGATGCAAACGGGCCAACGGGTGGACAAACCCAATTATACAGTTTAACACGGGTGGGTTTTATCTAAGGAAATTTTACGAATGGTATCCAAACTGACCCGCATCTAAGATCTCAACATGTTCAGTGACGTCGTTTTAGGTGGAATAGTTTAAAAATAAAAATAACCCAATGAGGTCTTATTAATTATGTGGGTCACTCACAGCCGCCAACCCTAGCAGAGCCAGGGTGTCTGTCTCCCTTGTCTCCTTTTTCTTTGTAACTCCATTCAACTACCACATTATCATCTTACTTTCATGCCTTTTCGTTACCACTACTCCTTTAATATCTGCCTTTTACCCTTTCTTACCTTTTTTTCATCTCACACAAGTAAATTTAATGGATGCTTCTACAGAGTTTTGGGGCAACAACAAATATGGTTGATAACGATGGTAGACCTTCTCTAAAGGGATATATCATCTATGAACTGCGTTCATGTAATCATTTGTGGCAAACTTTGAGGATTTGAGTTTATTTGAGAGATGAATGATTGATCTTATCTCATAAGGAAAAAATACGTTCCAACTCGACCCAATATCACTACTCACGTTCGAACCTTAAAATTGGTTCAAAGTGGGCCTTTTATCTTCATCTAAGGTTTTCACTCAAAAAAAAAAAATCTTCATCTAAGGTTTGGGATGGGTGGAGTTTTTGGGTTGTATCTCCACTCTTAATATATATATATATATATATATATATATATATATATATATATTTATATGAGAATGGTGAGAATGATCATCAACAATTAGATTAAAAATAGATGGTTGAAATTAAAAACACAGATATGCACCTCACTTTATTATATCAATTCTCATAAACTCATTTCCTTTTGCATCTTCTTCTCCCCACAATCAGAATTTCTAGTTTGCAGGCTTCTTCTTCTGGTTCCTCCTCATCTCTCTCTCTCGCCCCTGACTCTCTTCTTCTTCGTTCCTATCTTTCCATTTTTATTTTTTTTGGATTTTTTAGCATTTCTTCATTGTTCTCTGATTTAGGGATTTAATTTTGATATTTTTTTCGATTTCAATCTAATTTGTTCTGTAAATTGTCTTCTAATTTCAATCTTCAATTTCAATATAGGGATTTTGTGTTAAAATTATTTTGTTTTCGAATTCATTCTCACAATTTTTTTTCGGTATATAAGTGAATTTGTGAGTTTTGCTGACTACAGTCCTTCCAATCATATTCATAACTCATAAGCAACCATTCACGAGTGAGAAGAGAAACTTTTGTTTTGTGTTTGCAGAATAACATAACAAATATATATATATAGTCGATCAAATCATTCAATCTTTCTAATATGCATATCTCTTAAGTATACTATTTTTTAGAGGTGTAAGTATATTTTATTTTTTTGTTAAATAGTCTTTTGGCTGCAAATTCACCTATAAAATAAATAAACAGGATGGCTGAGGTTCGAACTCCAACTCATACATATAATATATATGCAATGACGTCCCTTGCCGATTGAGCTAAATTCATGGGACGGGGCCTAAGTATACTTAAATACTAACTCTTATGTTGTATTTTTATTTTGTCAAAAAATAAGACCTCCTTTAAATACACACAACGTTCATGTGTTGTTGAGAACTGATTAATTGACTAAGTGTTAGGATCGAAGGAATTTAGAAAAGCAGTTAATTAGGAAAAAAAGCATTTAATAGGTTGTGAATAATCGTCTTTTGAGTAAACAATGTCTAATGACGTTTATTGCATGATGCACTATGCCCAAATTTCTTATAGATGTGACAACTATAGAAAACTTGCATTAGATTAAGATGGCATGGTAAAGTGTGAACTAAAACTTATGTTCATTAACTATAGAACCAATTATTAACGAAAACAACACTTTGTTGCAACGAGTTTGAAGATATTCAGTTAAGGGATATTGATCTTCGAGGATATTAATTTTCGGTTCAGGGACCAAAGTGACAATGATCCACTTTCAATTTAATCTCTGTGACACTTCATACACTTTGTGAGCATAAAATCTTTATCACATCATCAGTTAATAGAATTATTGGGTTAATAGGTCTTTACCTCCAACAATATAGGTCATTTTTTGATTCACCCCTGTAAAAAAAATATTTGATGTCAATGAGTAAATTGACAACGGAAGTGCATATTGAAACACCAAAGTAACCATTAACTCTTTCCCTTAACCCTTTCTTTTTTCACCACCGTCCTTTTTTTCTCTCTGTCGCCGCCACTCTTTTCATCACCGCCATTGAAACTTTTTTTCCATCCCTTTTCAATTTTCAATGAACGATCTTACATTTGTTGTAGATAATACATGCCTTCAACAATTGCCACAATATTTTTGCAGGTACAATCTCAATCAAACAGTTTATAACACCAATTGATTCATCAACCTTTATTTGATTTTCACCTCTATTAGAGTAGTGTTTGGATTTTGTAATTCTCGATGGTTCTTCAATTACCTTCTCTGTTTATTCCCGACATTTTCTGTTACGGAGGCCGAAGGAGTGAGTGTGGCGACGATGACAAGAGTAAGATGGAAACACATGACGAATAAAAGGTCTGCGATGATTATGATACATGTGGTTATTTCGTGATAGAATTAGAGCACTGGGGTCGAGGAGACTTTGAGTACGTTATCGGTAGAAAAGTCTTGTAGACTGGCGAGGCACCACTTCCCATTAAATATGGAAGGGGTAAATAAGTTTTTCGTCCCTATAAATATAGCAAATTTTAATTTTAGTTCCTAAAAAATTAAATTGAATGTTTTCATCCTTACAAAATTTTTTATTTTGATTTTGGTTCTTAATGGCCACTTTGTGTTCATATGAACATCAAAATTATAACTCTTTTATGTTCAAATTGTATCAATAATGTTATGTCCGTTTATTATGTTCAACTTTTATATATTGATATTATGTTAAAAAAATGTCAAAATTATAAGGGATAAAAAATAAAACAAAAAATTTTGTGAGGATGAAAACATCTAATTTTATTTTTTAAGGACTAAAATCAAAACTTGATATATTTATAAGGACGAAAAATTTATTTAACCCAATATTGAATTACCCTGATTATACAATTTTTATCACAAGATAGTCTCAATATGTCTCCTAGGTTCAAGGTGGATACTTCAATATTTGAATTGGACATACTCAAGGTGAAGATCAAAGACCAAATTTTGATGGATTTTAAAGATTCAACATTAACTGATCAGGCAAATTGATTCAGAAAGGGTAGTGTTATAAGGCACACAGAGTTGTGGTTCCAATCACACATTCAAACAACTAATAGTGAAAATGGAAGAAAAAAAACTTTTCACACATTGTGAAGAGACTGGATTAGACCACCTGCAAAGACGATAGTGGTTGAACAAGTATAAATTTGGTGTCTTTTTCTCTAACCCTTAATTATGTAATTCCACAATTTTTTATTAATTTAATGTGACTCATTGAAAAGAAAATGTTCTATTCTTGAGAAAAATTTCTACTATTCAAAATTAGAAGTTCCATAAAGATTTTTTCGTTTTCTATCAATGTAAATTTTGTCATTGAATCAAATTTATTTTGTGAAAAACTTGATTTTATACTATTGATGGAGCAATAATTTAGTCAAAGTTTGGGTGAATGTCCTCAATTGTGTCTTCCTTCGTTTTAAATGATTTACGTTGAGGAAGGAACTATATCCCCGCAATTCTGGATTCCCTAACTTCTCCATTGAAGTGTTAGGTATGATTGGTTCTGGTGTTTTTAAACTGCAGTAAGAAACGTATAGAGTAAAGATAAATATAGAAAGATAAAGGGAAATACAATTGTGAAATAAGATTGTTTGAATTTTTTTAATTAGAGTGTATGAACTATGCATTTATAGCATAAAATATGTTTATTAGCCAAATTGTGTGGCTTAAAGTGATGCATTTTTTCTCAGCTAATTTTGCGGGTAGTATGTGAGTCTTCCTTGCTCATGAGATCCTAGCACCTCACGTTCGACTATGACTTTCCTCATTCATGACATGATCAGTTGTCAATGTTTAGGGTTTAGAATTTAGGGTTCACGATAATTGTGCATCTTTCCTCATCTCTCATTGTGGTTAGTAGCGTTACAAACATGGAAAACCCGATTTTGTACATCATTTCCCAATCCCACTAAATCTTGACTCGGTAGGCCTTTTTGTCCCACATACTGCATTAGTGGACTTGAAAGAAAAAACATCAACTTCCCTCGCGTGACAGCCTTAACAATCGCATAACCTTCCATCGGCTGGTGGGAGATTTCCTCGCCTAATGTTAAATCACCTATTCTTCAATATCGGCTAACATATATATTTTTAAGAGTAAACATATACCTAAGTATTTTTTTTCTTCTTCAAAAAACATACCTAAAAGTATTTTTAGGTAAAAATCTGAACTTTCTATTTGTGCAAAAAAAAAAAGTGTGCTCATAAATTGAATAGCTTAGCTCTTAGTTTATCGTGTATATAATTCACTTGTTACAGTGTTCTCTAGATTGTGTAACGTTTTGAGTGTGTTGAATCTTATTCAAGTTATTAAAACCCTATTTGAATTTATTTTCGATTAGTAGATTAGCGTGGGTTTCCAGAAACCCATGAATCTAATCCATTGCTATGTGTACTATTTAAGTTTATTTTCAAAAAGGAACGTGCAATTTTCTAGAAATTAAAAGAATTATTGTGACCTATTTTTGTTGAACCCTCAAACATTTACACATCAATTTCTATCACCGCGTGGTGTAGCATTGTCCAAAAATAAACCATATATATCAACCTTTCTAGAATCTTCAATTATTATAAATACAATTCTAATTCCTTATGTTAATTTTAGATTAATGCAAATCCTTCTTATTTCCCTGCTTAGATGATGTTGATTTGTATCATTTTCTATATACAACATGTTGATTAATTTACAATTATATGTGCTACATCTTCTAGAAACCAATCCAACTAAAGTTGCAAGCAGACCAACCAAGCATATATTTTATTTTCAACACTATGAAGAACAAACACGTTAGAAACACGTCGATTAAATGACAAAATTGCCCTTATTGGAAAATTGGATATATTTGTGTACTATTTGCTAAAGCAAGATATCTACCTTTTCGTATGGTTTTTTAATTGGTTTTGAAGTTCAAAACTTTTACTAGAACTTTGCTTTATTGTATTGACATGCACATACAAACAATAACCTTTGTTACAAAATATTAAATGTCAACCCAAACCCAACAAATCCAAGAAGAAAATGAAATAGTAACCTCTTTTGGTTCCGTGCAATTGCACATGACTTCATTTAAATTAGATAACGAAAGCAAAGATTCTTGAATGTTAGTAAAGTTCCAAATATGACAAGACAAAATCTCTTCTACAAGAATTATCAACATGTATACATTAAAGTCAAGCGGCAAGGGTAATTATGTCATTTTCATTTAACCAACTTGTTAGACTTAGGATAACCGGTTCCACATTTATCAAATTATGTTAAACAAATTGTCTAGATCCTTCTTATTTTCTTCCTTGTCAAACAAACTACTACATATTAAGTTATTAACTATAATTAAACTATTCTCTAAAAATAACTATAATTAAACTATGTTGATCTTTCTTATTTTCCTCCTTGTCAAACAAGCTACTACATATTAACTATAAGATATATTTGATAGATAATTGAATCTCTTATATATACAACCAGAAATCGATATTTAATCGGTGCATCTTAAATGAGTAATTGATAAGATATCTTATATAAATCTTCATACTTTTATGGATTAGTCTGTAGTTTTCTATTAAAGATATTCTTAACTATCTTAAACGAACGGAAAAAATATAATTAATCAGATGGTTTGACTCAAGTGGTTAATTTCGTTGTTAAGGATGGAATAATCGTCGTGTGACTTTACTTACTTTTGGCTCAAGTTTGGACTATTATAACCCTTTTTCTTGGAAACTTAACACACACAAAAAAAACTACAAGCCTTTCAAAATATACGTACGTACGTGTGAACAAAGAATAGGAATTACATCGCATATATGACCAAGACAACAAAACAAAAGAAATTAGAAGAATATTTCAACGTAGGGAAGATATAAAAAAGAAGTTGAATAACCTATTTTCTCTATTAGCAGTTGAAGATTTTGAATACTATACCTCTCTTACAAAGTCATAAACCCGTTTCCAATTTTTTCATCATCTCTCTTCCTACCTAATTCATAGCACATTCTCACCAATAAAACCTTCCTCAAATATCTCTATATATAAGCATTTGAATAACATATACAAACTATATATATGAGAATATTGTAGATTACTCTCTATAATCTACAAACAAATTCTCAAAATAATTTGAAGACTTTTACACTTGAAATATATTATCAACTCAACAAAAAATGAAACTCAAATGGAAATCAATTTTCCCAGCAAGTTGTTTCAAGGGAGAGTATCCATCACCTAAGCCAAAGAAAGTGGTAGCTACAAAACCAAGAAGTTCTTCAACATCAACTCATAGGATTTCAATAGAGGAATTGAGTAATCCAAACGCGACCGAAGATTTATCGATTTCTTTAGCAGGAGCAGGATCTAATCTTTATGCGTTTACAGTAGCTGAGCTTAAGGTTATAACACAACAGTTTTCTTCAAGTAATCATCTTGGTGCTGGTGGGTTTGGACCTGTTCATAAGGGGTTTATAGATGATAAGGTTAGGCCTGGTTTGAAGGCTCAATCTGTTGCTGTTAAACTCTTGGACTTGGAAAGCAAACAAGGTCATAAAGAGTGGTTGGTAAGTACTTTTTATTTTAACTTTTTTACCACATCATGGTTTTACTAATAAGTTTTTTTTCGATATTTAGTTTTTAAATTAGGGTTAAATATTGCTGTTTCAATGTCTATAATTTAGTCATTAGAAATACTCTATATTTTGTTTAAATGATTTGGACTGAGAGTGAAGTTAAGATTGAATATAGGACTGACTAGCTCAACTGATTTGAACTAGTGTTAAAGATTTTTAAAGATTTAGGTTCACACTTGGATTAAGAAAAAAAAAATATTCATTTTAACAAACAATATTCCTAGTTTATGATATTGTAAACGACGTATATTACTGAACAATAAATTTAGTTATAGTAAAAAGTACAAAGAGATGACGATAATTAAAAAATAAGAGAGTAATAAATAATTATAATGGTCACTTATATGTCACATCAAGAAAAAATAAAATTAGTAACCAAAACTGAAAAGGAAAAGGATGAACTTATTTCACTAGTGTGAATGTGATTAAGAGACAAAAGTAGAAATAATGTCATAGGTATGCCTAGTTATTTTTAGAAAGAATCCTTTTCGTAATAAGTGATTTTGACTTTTGAGTTTTGACTTTTAATCCTTTGATTTTGTAACTTGTGCTTACAGACTGAAGTTGTTGTACTGGGGCAATTAAGGCATCCACACCTTGTGAAGCTGATAGGATATTGTATTGAAGATGAACATAGACTTTTGGTATATGAATATTTACCAAGAGGCAGCTTGGAAAATCAATTATTTAGAAGTAAGATTTATTTATTACTACTATGTCACAATAATGTGATTAATTATCTTCTTTAATTTCAATATGTTTTGAAGTAGAAAATTAACCTAGTTTTTATTTATATTTTTTTGTAGGATTCTCGGCATCACTACCATGGTCAACAAGAATGAAAATTGCTGTTGGAGCTGCAAAAGGTTTAGCCTTTCTTCATGAAGCTGAGCAACCAGTTATTTTTAGAGATTTCAAAGCTTCAAACATCTTGTTAGACTCGGTACGAATCACACTTCATCTATTGTTCGATTTATCGAATGATTTAATTCATATGCATGGTTAACAGTGTAAAAAAAGTTACACGTACATTCAATCATATCTTACTACTATGCCACTAAAATACACAATTATCTATGTCGTGAAATATGATTGAACGCATGTGTAAATTAAAAATTACATAGGTGAAGGTCAACTATAAACTCTTAATTGAAAATATTTCCTTAATTATTAACTCATATTATTTTATTTTTCAGGATTATAATGCAAAACTTTCTGACTTTGGGTTGGCAAAAGATGGTCCAGAAGGAGATGACACCCACGTTTCAACAAGAGTTATGGGTACTCAAGGGTATGCTGCCCCAGAATATGTCATGACAGGTAAAAATAAACATGTTAGTTTAATGTTGTCTTAGGTTTTACTTTATTGTGTTCAATAAACACATGATACACCCAAAAAAATGTTTTAATAGTTTTTTCTTATTTTAAATAGTTCTTAAAATGTACTACTTGTGAAGCACTATCTCTTTTTTCTGAAGAGTTGTGAAGCACTATCTAAAATATACTTTAGAATCAAAAACAAATCTAAAATATACTTCACATAGCTCTCAAGAATATTGTACTTATTGTCCAAAAATGAATAATGTAGTTGTTTAATAGTTACTTTTTTGGGTCTTAATTATAGATTTTACTAAACACAAATATAGGAATAATTCACTTGTTTTTTCTTACAAATGAATATTCACTTTAAATCATATGATGTGTATTTTCGCTAATCATGTCTGCGTCAAATAATCAAACTAATCATGTCTGCGTCAAATAATCAAAGAATACGTAAATTAAAAACTCATTCTTAAAAAGTCAACAATCAACACACGCAAAAAAAAAAAAAAAAAAAAAACTTGAGAGTTTTCTGTTTTAAAGTAGGAGGCAAAAATATATTAAAGTTTTTTCTGTTTTAACCTTGAGATTTATAGATAATGGGATCTTAGTGATTATGAGTTCGGTCGAATCAATCAAGGGCACTTGAGTTTGATTCCGAAACAACCTTTAACCAAGTTTTACTTAAAATAAACTTAAGCTTTGTTTTGTTATATAGGAGTATTAATTAATTAATAATTATGGTGTTAATGTGCTACATTAATGATGCCAGCATATGATTAACTGGAGCTGAAATTCTTATGACTAAATCAATTCTATTTTATTAATGTTTTCTTATAGGTCACTTGACGGCCAAGAGTGACGTGTACAGCTTTGGAGTAGTTTTGTTGGAATTGCTAACAGGGAGAAAATCAGTGGACAAAAACCGTCCTCCAAGGGAACAAAACCTAGTAGATTGGGCAAGACCAATGTTAATTGATTCAAGGAAAATTAGCAAAATTATGGATCCAAAACTTGAAGGACAATATTCTGAAATGGGTGCTAAAAAAGCAGCTTCATTGGCTTATCAATGTCTTAGCCATAGACCAAAGAGTAGGCCAACAATGAGCAATGTGGTTAAAATTTTGGAACCTTTACAAGATTTTGATGATATTCCAATTGGACCATTTGTTTACACTGTTCCGGTTGATAACAATGAAGTGGCTAAAGAAAAAGATCAAGCAAGGGAATATGAAACAAATAAGGAGAGGAGGAGGGAAAATGATAAATATCATAGGAATGGTCATAGGCATCATCCACTTAAATCTCCAAAGTCGCCAAGTCCTCAATCACAACCGCAATCACGACCACAACCACGGCAACGACCACATTTGCAGATTGACAGGCATCGAAATGGTAGAGAAAGTGGGTCAAACTCGCCTTTGCCACACATGAATCGAAATGGTAGAGAAAGTGGGTCAAATTCTCCTTTGCCACACATAAATCGAAATGGTAGAGAAAGTGGATCAAATTCTCCTTCACCACACATAAATCGAAATGGTAGAGAAAATGGGTCAAATTCTCCTTTCCCGCGCATAAATCGAAATGGTCGAGAAAGTGGGTCAAATTCTCCTTTGCCCCACATAAATCAGAATGGTAGAGAAAGTGGGTCAAATTCTCCTTCGCCACGTAACAGAAGCTATGAAACTTAGCATGATGGATACAAAAATCAGTTTGTGTATATATATATACAAATATTTTTCAAAAAATGTTTAGTGATTTTATGTTGTGTACAAACTACTATAGCCTAGTGTGATTAGCAATCATTTGCATGCCAAGAAAGAGTACATAAAGACAGGGATGAAAAAAGATGAGAGTGGGAGTGTAATTGTAATAGACCTCACATGGAAGATATGCTTGAGTTAGTTTTATTTTTCATTCTTCAATTAAAGGAGGAAGTTATGATTATTTTAAGGTGTACATTTTGCTTCTTGGTGAATCAAAAGAACGTTTCAACAAATATACAATGACTAATTAAGATTTGTTGATCAAATTTAAGATCTTCAACACTGAGGATTACAGCTAAGTGATTTGACCAAAAGGGTAATTGAGAATTTAAAAATTGTTATATATTCAGAGACAAAGAATGTCAAATTCATCGCTAAATTGGCCTTTAACATATTTTTTTTAAGAAAATCGACCGTTTAACATTAGTAAGTAGTAACCAAAGGTTTGGTAACTTTATGCAAATCAGACTCTAAATTAATCACAAACTAATCTGACGAATAATGTGGAGATTGACTTTGTCAGCGGCAGAGACCAAAATTTTGACAATGTAAATAACTTTATGTAAAAAAAAAAAAAAACTTCTTTTTTTTTTTTGTTTGATTGAGTAAAACAATGTAAATATCATTCAAATACTCAACAAAATTAAGTTTGTTTGTTTGACATGATTCTTTAGTATACCATCGTGGCTTTGCATAACACCCATTACCCGACATTTGGTTGCTTGGTATATTTTTTTAATTAAAACACACAAAAACCCAATATATGGGTATAATGTGGGGTTTGATGGGTCTCAATTTTAAGTTTTTGATGAATTGCATGAATATTTAAAAATGTAGATGATTTGTTTAAATAATTAAAAAATATAAAATAATATCAATTTAAACCATCAAATTAAGTTGCTACGTAATCAATCTATGAGTCTTTGTGCTTTTTCTGACTTTGGTGAGCATTTGGGATTAAAGTCACCTAAAAAAAATTATATAAAAAAAATGATGATTTGATACATAGACACCCTCAATTTACTTTATGCCTATTTAATTTTCTCAAGCTTATAAGAAACAGTTTTTAAATGTTGTTCCTTTTTTGGTACAAAGATGCTGCTTTTATATATATATATATATATATATATATATATATATATATATATATATATATATATATATATTCGCATTTATTTGGATTTGGATGTAGTAACTAATTAATGCCGGGCACATTAAATTATGTTACATGACGCAAGCATCTTTTACAGCCACAAGTGAAGGAACCAGAATAAAGTAACAGAAAGGGGTAAATTCTTCTATATGATGGAAAAAAGTTGGATGTTACTCAAGTGAAGTGGCCTAACTTAATACAAGTGGTCAACATACATTTATTTTTATTGGTTGAGAATGAGCTTCATGAATTACACCAAATTTAATTAATTAATTTCCACATTATTGTCAAAAAAATTCCACATAATCGTGTGTAGGTTTTAAAGTTCGGCTGATAAGAAAGTATGTTTTTGTTTGTGGTGACTTTAATGATGTTAGGTGTAGAGAGGAAAGACGCTCTGTGGTGACTTACGGTGGTACGTCAGAGTACAGTTCTTTTAATACATTTATAGAGGATAATAAGCTGATTGATCTACCGTTATGCGGGCGCTATTTCACGTGGTTTAAGGGGGACGGTAGGTCGATGAGTAGGTTGGATCGGTTTTTGTTGTCTGAGGATTGGTGCCTGGTTTGGCCTAACTGTTTACAGGCGGCGCAGCTGAGAGGTTTGTCGGATCATTGTCCTTTGTCGTTGTCCACTGACGAGGAGAATTGGGGGCCCCGCCCTTCCCGTTTTCTGAAGTGTTGGGCGGACACGCCGGGTTTTAGGCCCTTTGTTAGTGATACTTGGAAATCGTTGCGGGTGGAAGGCTGGGGTGGGTATGTGCTAAAAGAGAAGTTTAAGCTTATTAAAAAAGCTTTGAAAGAATGGCATAATTCTCATTCCCAAAATTTGCCGGCTAAAATCTCTTCTCTGAAAGACAGGCTGGCGGAGCTCGATAGCAAAGGGGAGGTTGATTTGTTGTCCGACTCTGAGTGTGGCGAGATGATTGAAGTGTCCGCAAACTTGCACTCTTTGTCCAGGCTTAGCCATAGTATTTGCTGGCAGCAGTCGAGGAATAGATGGTTGCAGGAAGGTGATGCGAATTCCAAGTTTTTTCATTCTATTATGTCCTCGCGGCGTCGTCATAATACTATTTGCTCTATTTTGGTTGATGGCGTTTTGATAGAAGGAGTTGTCCCCGATAGAACCGCGGTGTTTAACCATTTCGCTAGTCACTTTCAAGCGCTGCTTGTGAACCGCCCAAGTGTGGAGAATCTTCAGTTTCAATCTTTATCTTTGGCTGAGGGCGGGGATCTGATTAAGCCCTTTTCGGTGGATGAAGTGAAGGACGCTGTGTGGGACTGTGATAGTTTCAAAAGTCCGGGGCCTGATGGGGTGAATTTTGGTTTTATAAAGGATTTTTGGGGTGAGTTGAAGGATGATATTATGAGGTTTATTACCGAGTTCCACCGTAACGGGAAATTGACCAAGGGTATCAACACTACTTTTATTGTTCTTATTCCAAAGGTTGATAACCCTCAGCGTCTTAACGAGTTTAGACCTATTTCGTTGGTGGGGAGCATGTACAAGATTCTAGCTAAGTTGCTGGCTAATAGATTAAGAATGGTGCTCGGCAGTGTGATATCGGAAACGCAATCTGCTTTTATTCATAATAGGCAAATCCTTGATGGTATTCTTGTGGCTAATGAGGTGGTAGATGAAGCTACTAAGTTAAAAAAGGAGCTCATGCTTTTCAAGGTGGATTTCGAGAAGGCGTATGACTCGGTTGATTGGGGCTATTTGGACGCGGTGATGGCTCGTATGTCGTTCCCGGTTTTGTGGAGGAAATGGATTAAAGAATGTGTGGGCACTGCCACAGCGTCTGTTCTTGTTAACGGCAGTCCCACTGATGAATTTCACCTCCATAGGGGTTTGCGTCAGGGGGACCCCTTGTCACCTTTTCTGTTTCTCTTGGCGGCTGAAGGTCTTCACGTGTTGATGAAATCCATGGTGGATAATAATCTCTTTACTGGCTATTCGGTTGGATCTAACCCGGTTGATGTGACGCATCTTCAGTTTGCGGATGATACTCTGTTGATTGGTCAAAAATCTTGGGCCAATGTCCGGGCTTTGAGGGCAACTCTTGTATTGTTTGAATTGTTATCAGGTTTGAAAGTGAATTTTAATAAGAGTATGCTGGTGGGTGTTAATATAGCTGAATCTTGGTTAAGTGAGGCGGCATCGGTGCTGAATTGTAAAGTGGGGAAAATTCCTTTTGTTTATCTAGGCTTGCCTATTGGGGGTAATCCGCGGAGACTGTCTTTTTGGGATCCTGTTGTGAATCGCATTAGATCTAGACTGTCGGGGTGGAATAGTCGGTTTCTTTCGTTTGGTGGTCGCTTGGTACTTCTGAAATCTGTTCTGACTTCTTTGTCTGTCTATGCGCTTTCTTTCTTCAAAGCTCCTGCAGGTATAATCTCTTCCATTGAATCTTTGTTAAATAAATTTTTTTTTGGGGGGGGGGAGTGAGGAGTGTTCTAAAATTACTTGGATCAAGTGGAATACTGTTTGTTCTAAAAGGGAGTTTGGGGGTTTGGGGGTGAGGAAGTTGAAGGAGTTTAATATAGCTTTGCTAGGGAAATGAGGCTGGAGGATGCTGGTGGATAGAGAGGGGTTGTGGTACCGTGTTTTAGCCGTCCGTTATGGCGATTTAGGTGGGAGGTTGGAGGTTGGGGGCCGGAGTTGTTCTACGTGGTGGAGGGAGGTGGGGAGGTTGCATGAAGGAGGGGGTGATTGGTTTGGTGGCAGTGTGTTTAGGCAGGTGGGTGATGGTGTTGGTACTTTGTTCTGGTTACATAGGTGGTGTGGAGATGTCCCCTTCCGAGAGAGGTTTCGTCGGTTGTTTGATCTAGCTGTTAATCAAGCTATTTCGGTGGCGGAGCTGTTCTCTCGAGGTGTGGAGGAGGGAGGGGAGGGTTGGGTTTGGAGGCGTAGGTTGTGGGCGTGGGAAGAGGAGCTTTTAGCGGAGCTTAGGACTTTATTGCTTGATGTTTCTTTGTTGCCTGATGTTTCAGATAGATGGGTGTGGCTTCCTGATCCAGTAGGAGGTTACACTGTCCGTGGTGCTTATGATCTTTTAGCGGAGGGTAGCAGTCCTCCCGTGGATGAAGCTTCTGAGTTAGTTTGGCATCCCCAGGTTCCTCTGAAGGTCTCTATCTTTGCTTGGCGTCTTCTTAGAAATCGTCTTCCTTCAAAGACAAACTTGGCAGTTCGGCGGACTCTTTCTCCAGATGTGACTTTATGTGATTTAGGATGTGGCCTTGAGGAAACATCCGAACATTTGTTTTTGACTTGCCCGAATTCTGTATTGTTGTGGCAGCAGGTGCGTAACTGGATAGGTTGCATGGGAGTGGACTCCACTCATTTGTCCGACCACTTGTTGCAGTTCACTTTTTTGATTGGTGCGGGAAAAGCGAAGCGCTCCTTTTTGCAATTGATTTGGCTCCTTTGCACTTGGGTCTTGTGGTTAGAACGCAACAATAGAATTTTTAATAATGTTGTATCTGATATACCCAGATTGTTAGATAAGGTTAAATTGTTATCCTTAGGTTGGCTCAAAGTTAAGAAGCCGTTGTTTATTTTTGGCTCTCAGATGTGGTGGTCAAGTCCTTTGGCTTGTCTAGGTATTGGCTAAACCACAGTATTTGTTATTACCTTGTGGTTGACTATTCTGTACTTTTGATAGTAGTTGTAGGCACACCTTGTGCTTGCAAGTGCTATGGTTTAGTAATATAATCCCATTTTGATTTCTTCAAAAAAAGAAAGTATGTTTCTCCCCGTGACATACTTATTCATTTTTAAAAAGTTGAATTCTAACCACTAGGCTATTTAACAAAAAAAATATATATTGCTAGCATTATTATTTTATTTTTTTGAAATCGTATTGTAGCATTTACCTTTTTTTAAACTATTGCTAGCACAATTTAAGTGGGGATTTTTCTTTTTTGTAAAACTATTGCATGCACAATAGTGGGGAAACTGACATGCAATCAAAATTACAATGCCACAACCTTGACATATTTTGATTCATCAAATTTCCCAGGTTTTAATCCAACAAGGTTTCACTTTCACATCTCTAGTTCTTTGTTGGAATAGTTTGCTAAGAAAACAACAATCACCTACCCACGGCCTTGAGAGTCACAAGATTACATCACTGAATTTGCATTACTAAACTAATTATTAAAAAAGTTAAAACAAAACTAATGAATAAATCAAATTTTCAATAAAATTGACGACAACATTACATGAAATCGTGATAAAAATTTCAATGTATCAGAGCCTACTAACTAATGCGACCCTCCTCTTATTTGAGCTTGGGATAAAAAAAATTGAAATCAAAAGAATTAAACAAGAGCTGAAGCAAGACAATACTTAAGATGGCTACAAAATTTTGGGATTTAGGAAATACCCTCTTTAAGGCACAATATACAACTCTCCCTCAAAGAGGGATATGCAGATCTTTAACTGTAGGTAGATTTTACCAAATCAATGCATAATACTTCTGTCATCTTCACTTTTATGGGAAACTCCAGTCTCTTGTACTTTATAAATATCAAGAAAGAATAAAAAATTGCATAGGGTTGAATTTCATTCAGGTCACTGATGAAAATTATTGTTACACCTCTGAGACCATGTATAAAGCCAAAAAAGATGAAAATAGAAAACCTTATTTCACAGAAGAATTTAATTCCAAAGGCCAGCCATTTAGCCAATGATAAATTGAACTTCAAAGCATGAAATTCAGTATAACATGACAAACCTTATCTCATTAAACATTAATGACATCAAGCAAGCTTTAAACTTGTAAAGAATCGGGCTATACTAATTGACTGACCCGCATTTGTGTGTCAATGTTATGAAACTTGGGCCTCTCCACATATTTCAGAAAACTGAGAAGTGCCGTCACTGAACCACCTGCATGGCCAAAAAGTTTAGGCTTCAGTGATTCACGGCATATTTCTCCCATTCTGGATGGGGTGGGATTGTTGGAGTTCACAATTGCAGTTCAAACCAATGCAAGACCTGCCAAATGAAAAATATTAAACTAAATCTACAAATTAAGTAAATCATCATCTTTGCCGATGCCAAAGAAAACAAATAAGTAAATCATCAAATTCAATAACCTCAAGGTAGAATATTACACTATCCATATTCTACTATGAAGCCCATAACATGATTAACATTTAATTGGAGAAAAATTGAACTTATTTCTTTACAGTATGTGAAACATAATTTGAGGAAGTCTTCCATTTTGGTAGAAATTCATCTAGTGAAACTGTACAACTTAAGGTTACATACACACTACGGCCCCTACATATCATATGCCTAAAACATGTTATTACTGTCAAGCCTAAAAAAATAACTCATGTTTCGCGCGCATACACCAAAGTTCCATGATATCCAGGCCTGTGTGTGTTTTATTCTAAGAATTCTACCGTGCAAAATTTCAAAGCTACCCATGCCAAACCAATTGACCTGCACCACTTGAGTCAGAATTGTCACAGGTTTAGGCGTTTAGCACAATATTGGCGGCAAAGGGAAGAAGTGACAGGGTTCATAATAATGTTTTTATTTCAGGGATGTATAGCATACTAACGAATTCCTGGAATGTCTCTGTTTTCTCTCACCTGACAACAACAACAACAACCACAACAAAACATTATCCCACTAAGTGGGATCAGCTATAAGGATCAATTTACGCCATAATGCTCTCTCGTCTGCAATAACGAAAAATTGAAATGAGTTTTGAAATGCTTTCTCTAAGCTTGAACCCAAAAAGAAAATTATGTTCAAGGCATACAACAATTCCTATGTATTATTTAAAGCGAGAAATAGAAACTGAGGAATATTTTGGAAAAGCATGACTTTTGAACTAACATTTGTTGTATAGTTGCTCTTTTTCTCAAAAGAAAAAGGAGTTGGCCAGATGCTTATGAAACAAGTGCAAGGTATATCAAAGCAAATGCTAATTCACCAAATTGATGGTAA
Organism: Medicago arabica; assembly: GCA_946800305.1. Classification (NCBI taxonomy): domain Eukaryota; kingdom Viridiplantae; phylum Streptophyta; class Magnoliopsida; order Fabales; family Fabaceae; genus Medicago; species Medicago arabica. Next base: position 20,839,732 of record OX326971.1, on the reverse strand, counting down.
ATATTAGGCAAAAATGTACATAACCCCTTCCAACTCTAGGCTGTAGAAAACCCCCCGATTCTTAAAAACTCACTAATTCAACTCCTTAAGCTCATGAAACCTTGCAAAGTACTGTAAATTTAACCCTTCATGCATTTAGTAATTAGTACAGCAAACCACCTTTAAGGACTCAATATGCATACCTAGTTAATAAAGTCAAACAAGTTGAATTGCAGAGTTTGCAACCATAGGTAGATTTTCTGCTATCGTCTTGTAGATAAGGAGGGTCCCTTACATTTCAGCTTAAATCTTTCATGATGATTTGAGGATGAGAATGAGAGGGTTTTGGAGAGTTCTAAAAGGGTATTTTATTGAAGAATTCAGTTATTACTCAACAAATTCAAATTTCGATTTTTAAGGGATGAGATCAATTCAGAAGTGCCTAATTGTATCTTTTATTAAAATGGATTTATCTTTCTTATTTAGTTATTTCTAGAACAGACAGAATTGAATTGGTCTAATTCAGAACCGTTCGATAGATTTAAATCTTCTATATCTTATGGATATATCATGAGACAGCTACCTGCTGTCATGTATGTCACTAACTTCTGAGCACGTGAATAAAGAAATTTCCTTTTGGCCTCTTTTAAATTGTGGCTGTTTCTGTGAATCTTCACTAATAATAGTCCTATCTTTTTTACAATAAAAGTTTATTTACTATAAAATTTAACACAATAATGTTACACCGTTTCTTTCATGTAGAACTCAATATACTCTTGAAAATACATGAACTTTCAGATGAACAAGTTATCAAATTATTATCATTGCTTTGTAAAAAAAAAAATTGAGGAAAATCGAACCAATTCAACATAAAAGAATGTTAATTAAAAAAACTATTCAACCAAATTAACTAGAGAAGAATATACCTAGATTCAGGTTAAAAACCAATCAGCAGAATCTTGGAGGCAGCGGCAATGCAAATGCAAATGTTGGTGATCTACAGCAAATAGAGGCACCCTGATTGATTATAACATTCCTTTGTACCACCACAAGCCAGAAAACATGCACCAGTACTCGATGCAAAATGGTGGAAGCATTATTTAAAAACACTATATTGCAATTGCACTTCAATAAGCAGCAACGGGTATATCTGCATTTGTACTTTCATGAAAAGATTTCTTCTTCAATGAAGTACTGGAGTTGTGCTTCTGGGATAGAGCTTTCTTAACGCGGGCAGCTTCAGCAGGCATTCCGGCCTTCAAAAGACACGAACGTAAATTATTTATAGTGATTTCATCAGGGGCGCAACAAACTGCCAACATTTTATCAAAGATACCAATTGCTTCAGCCATTCTCCCTTTCGAACAATGCCCAATAATAAGAATGGTATATGTCAACTTATCAGGCTTGCACCTATTCTGCTCCATTTCAGCAAGAATTTTATTAGCCTCGTCAACATTCCCTGATTTACAATATCCATCAATAACAGGATTGTAGACAAATGGTTGCGGAACAACGTCACTCTGCTTCAGTCTTTTCAAAATATCACGGGCCTCGTGCAGTCTGTTGTTCTTGCAAAAACCATTGACAAGAACAGAGAAAGTATATAAACTTGCCGCAATTCTACTGCTATTCATTTCATTCCACATTTCTAAGGCAGATTTCACTTGGCCAACTAAAAAATAGCCGTTAATAAGGGAAGTGAAAGTAACAACATCAGGATTACATCCACGAAAAAGCATCTTGTGGTACATGGCTAACGACGAAGCCATGTCACCCAACTTAACAAATCCATCAATAAGAGCGTTAAAAGTAAACGTATTAGGCATAGTTCCCAATCTAATCATTTCATCAAAAAGTGAAGATGCCTCTTTCATCCTACTCAACTTGCAATAACCCGATATAATCGTCGTATAACTAACAACATCAGGCGCAACTTCCACATTCAAACAAACCTCATTAAGGAAGCTTCTAGCTCTATCAACCTCACTAATCCGGCAAAAACCATGAATAATAGTGTTATAAGTAATCAAATCCGGCAAACAACCAAAACTCCTCAAATCACTAAGAAACTTACACGCCTCGTCAATTTCACCCGCCCTACACAAACCCCGCATTAAAATATTGATCGTATAAGTCACCGGACAATATCTCAACCGAACAAGCTCCCAAAACAAATCAACAGCCTCCCTCACTTTATTCTTTCTAATCAAAATATTAAACAAATCATTGTAAACAACAACATTAACCCCAACATTATTACACTGAACATCAACAAGCAACTCTTTCGAAACATCGAATCTACCAATCAAAGCATACGACGAAACCAAAAACCCTAACAACCAACTATCAGGAATCTGCCCATCAAATCTCATCCAATCGTAAACCAATTTCGCGGAACGATGATGATCCGATTCGCAAAGCGATCTCAAAAGCATATTATAAGTCCAATAATTATGATTCATATGCAATTTCTCTTTAGTAAATTCAACAACCCTAAAACCTAACAAAGGAATTTTGTTAAACCTAGAATTAACAATCTCTTGAACGAGATTCGGAGTTAAATGTTTGCTGAAATAAAAAACGAAACGGTCGAATGAATTGTAACGAACGAAAACGGTTGAAGCGAGTTTGACGAACCAGGCGTCAGCTCTTCTGATGGGACCCATTGTGGGAACGGCGGCATCGGAGAGTGTCACGTGCCGAGGAACGGCATTGGTGGTGGAAGCACGTGCGGGTGAGTTGAGATTTGAGTTACGAGGTTGATGATCCATTGAAGAGGATAAGGAGTGGATGAGGGTGTTTGAGCATTTTAGAGGGGCGTAGAATGGAAATTGGCGGCGGTGATGGTGATCAGAGGTGACTGCGGCGAAGAAGAGGGAAAGAGATGCCACAGGGTGTTAGCTTGCTTACTCAGCGTTGCGTTAGGGTTTTTGAAATTTTACTTATCACATCAGATATGAGATGTAGACACACATTAATTAAAATTTGTTTTGACATATGAATAATGTAAGGGAGGCAAGTATGTCTAGTTTAACAATTTTGATTTTGTTTTGATATATTTATTGATTCAGTTAGAAATTATGAAGGATGAAATAATTTATGAGAAATATTTGCTACACATGTTTTAACATATATTTTCTAATACATTATATTTGATTGGTTAAAATTCACATGCAACCTATTAAATTTATATAAGATCCACATGATTTGGTGAAACTCATGTGAATTTTAATCAATCAAAAAAGTGTCTGTTAAAAAAGTATCTTTTATGTTTTATGAGAGATGAAACTTTAATATATAATATTTTACAAAATACAAGCATATATTGTATTCCATTTCGTTATTGCATTTGTTTTATCTTTTACTTTTTCTTTTCTTTTCATTGTCTTCTTTCTCACTCACTTGATCGTCACTCTTCACAACAAACAATCTTCTTCTTCTTTGTCACTCTATCATTTGCAACTCTCAACATCACCACCAGATAGATGTTAGTTGTAAGATAGAGATAGGGCCAAGAAATGAAAGTCATGGGTTGTGTAAGGGATAAAAAGATGGTGTCAACGGTGCGAGGGAGAAGACGATATCATAATGGAATGAAGTCAGATCTGATCGACTTGAAGGACGACGAAGATGGTGGTGGTTGTGGTGGTATATGATGAGGGTGGCATAATGGTGAGGACGATGGGTGTAATGGAGAAAGGACGAGGACGGGTCACTAAGGCTATGTTTGGATAACATAAAACTAACAGAGCGGAATGGAATGGAAACGGAATAAAGATTTCATTCCACTGTTTGGATATTTTATGCCGGAGTTGAGTTAATTTCTCATTCCATTGTTTGGAAAATCAACGGAACGGAATGAGTTATAATTTTTTATTCCAATTTTACCCTTTATTTTAAAAACATTAATAGGTAGAATTTTCAACTCAATTCAATCAATGATTTGTTATTTTGGCATGTTAGTAGCACCAATATACATGGTTCTTTTAGACGATTACTTTCATTCATGAGTATTCAAAGTCAACACATGTTCATAACAACCATTTGAGAACATACTAACATGAGATTAATAAACAAGCCTAAATTGTTTCTTGTAACAAGCCTAAATTGTTTTTTCGAAAGCTATTAATAGTTGGGTGCATTCACGAAACAATTTGAATAGTAAACATATATTATTTTGATTGAAACCTCAAAAAATTATTGGATGCATTCTGGATATTTTTTTTTAATGAAGCCAAAGTATTACCAATGCATAATATCATGTACCAAGACTGTGTTGCCTGCTCTATTGATATGGCTAAAACTAAACTCTCCAAAATTGATAAGGTTAATTACTGATGCCATTAACTAAGCTACCAACATAAGTCCCAGGTAACTAATCATCTTTGTTTAGGATCTCAACCAGGTTTTTGTATTCAAGATATAATGAAACAATGGAATCAAGCACTCGTAATGAAAAAGAAAAACAAGAAACAAAAGGGGAAAAATTGTAATTGTATTACTAATGTGTTCCATTCCATTAGATACACCCCAAATTGGGGGAATAGAAAATTAGATGAATGAGTGGTATTGGATGGAATGAGTTTCATCACATTCCATTCCATTCCATTCTTGTTTTACAAAACCAAACAATGGAACATAACTCTATCCCACTTCATTCCATTCCATTCCATCACTCTCCACCAATCCAAACATAGACTAAAGAAGGATAATGGGTTTTCAAGGAGAGATAAAATAGAGAAAGCAATTGACATAAATACTCTTCATCTTTATTAGTTGAAATCTCAATTATGTCGTTATACTTAATGAAAATTCCAAAATTGTCTTTGGTGTCATTGTTGTGTTTAGATATCATTACTTGTATTTTTTAGGCAAACTCTAGGGTGCAACAACCTAGTGTAACATGTTCTCATCAAAAACCATAATTGGATACTTTTTTTGTTTAAATATCTCTCGTGAACCATTTTTATTAAGGGTGCACATCCACATCAAAAGTACTTAATGCTAAATTTGCATCAACTCGACACAATGATCAAACCGACACAATGTTAAACGGTTGGTTCACATATTGATTCCTATAAACTTTTTATGTTAACTTTTTCTTATATCTTTTTATGTTCACTTGTTCGAAATCATAAACACATTACTCAAAGTAAACCACTTTGAATTTAAACGAGTTGACTTCAGTTAGATCCAAACTTAAACCATCTTAATATATCCCGATTATTGAGATTCTAATTTATAATGCTAATAAAGTAATAATCAATGAAACATCTCATAAGAAAAATCAATAAAACAACATAAAAACATTTAATCATTTCCATAAAAATATTTTTTAAAATAATTATTACAAGTGAGTTATATATACTCTTTCTTCAAAATAAAATAAAAAAGTGAGTTATATATACTCTATGATGATGTAATTAAATTTAGATGGTAACAAAAATATGGATTCGAAATGACATAACTCAATTTTCATTGATGAACAAGAAGAAGAATTTTCCAAACCCTTGATCCAAATCTAGAAGAAGAAGATGGCAACGGATAGATTCTCTTCTCCGCCACCCACATCTCAAGAAGAAAACGCTCTGTCAGTAATCACGCACACGCTTCCAATTTTTCAATTTCTTCCGAATTGTGATTTCAATAGTTCAGTTTTTTATGATGCATGCAAAATCATGCTTTATTTTTAATGTTGATGTAGATTTCTGGATATACTTCATGAAGCTCCTTTATTTGCTCATCGCAAGCCTGCAAGGATTTTTGGGAGTGTTTTGTATTGCATACTACTGGTAAGTTAAAACTATTTGATAATCTATGATGATGATTTTTAATTGAATTTGATTTTTTGTTGCTACGAAGCACATACAATGACACGATACTGATACCGACACGTGGACACAATGTAAGATTATGGTTTTTTCATCTAATTTGATAGTTTTGTGGCTATGTAGTAGATACACGGACACGATACTGATAATGACACGTAGGCACAGGTAATTTATGATGTGATTTTTTTTATTTAATTTGATAGTTTGTTGCTATGAAGTACAAACACGATACTGAGCTTGAGACGTGGACATTTATAATATATGATGATGATTTTCTTTTTGTTGAATTTGATAGTTTGTTGTTATGTAGAACATACAAGGATACGATACTGATAGTGACATGTAGGCACTGATAATTTATGATGTGATTTGATTTGTTTTGTTTAATTTGATAGTTTGTTGCTATAAAGCACAAATACAGACACAACACTGATACTGATAGGTAGACACCGTAATAGTGATTGAGTGAAACCATGTGTATCAATGGTATCGTGTAGGTTTCTGTGCCAGACAATGGACATCTTCAATATGAAGTGTCGGTGATATGTAGGTTTGTTGCATTAAGAATATTATGAATGTGTGATGATTTGCTAATTTAAGAATCCTGATACTCACACGCAGACACAAGAATAATTTAAGAAAATAAAAGTGATTAAACGAAACCACATGTATCGGCGTTATGTAGGTGTCTTTGTTGGATAACTGACATCTTCAGTATGAAGTGCCAGTGCTACATAGGTTTGTTGCATTAAGAATATTGTTACAGTGTGATAATTTGCTTATTGTTTCTTCCATTTTAGGCAGGTTATACTACTTTGGCTGTAGGAGCTCAATGGATATTTCGGCCAGTGCAAGGATTGATTTCTCCAGTGTTATGTAGTTGTGATGTTCTTCTTTTGCTGTTGACAGGTTTGGTTCTAGAACTAATGTGATTAGTTGTTCTCAGTTCTTTTATTTGGATGTGGATAGTTTTCTGATTGGAGTGCTGCGATTTCTTAGTTCTTTGGAAGAAATTATGTGATATTGCTATCCTAGGCTTCTGTTAATTGAATTTGACGTAGGGTAATTGGATAACGTTTAAATTTTTGGTGAATTAAAGCAGCTAAAATCCCCTTTAGAGTTTACATTGATGTTGTATTTGTAAATGGTAATGCATAGAATTAACATTATTTATGTATCTTAATAAGCCTAATAAATGTCATTTTATTCGGGATTAGTTAAGATTTAAAGCACTTTTTATTGGGTTCAAATGCCGCGTCTTTACTGTTTCAGGGATCTTTCAACAATATCTGGTTTATCAAGTGCAGAAGATACGATTGCAGGTAATTCATTCAATTGCTAGTACTTTTTTGTCACAGTAGTATCTTAATTTGTCCATCTCTCATATTAGTTCGGAAGCATTACCTTATAGAACTCTGGAATCTGAAAGTTCAATACAGTTAGATCTATGAAACATTAAAAGAAATTTTGCTACATGGGTCTATGAAGGTTTCTTTTATATTTTGTTTTATGGTGTTTTCCTCTTTAGTTATGTTCTTAATCGTTGATGTATTTTCTCAGGGCTATTATAGTTTCAGCCAGAAGTTGAAATTTATTGTTCGCATACCCTTTGCCATTACAGCTTATGGTAAGCATTTCAGTGTTTGGACTTTAACTTTTAGAAGGTATTTAACACGTGAAGTCAATTGATACATATGTGGCAACTGTCAAGAACCAAATCGACCCAAAAGCTTAAATTGTTAGGTGGAAGCAGATGAATGTTTTCAACATGGATAGTTTTATAATACGAGTTCTTAATTATAATATAATGCTAATATTCTCAACAATTTGATTTAATGCCAGGAACTGCTGCAATGCTACTTGTTATAGTCTGGAAACCTTACACTGGTTCTCTGTCAATCTCTGGAATATTGAGGTATTATCATCACTGGGTCATACTTGTCCATTTAAGACATTTTTTATGGTTATTCAATGGAATATCAGCAAGAGAATGCTGCTTCTAAATATGAAGGACTGCTTAATGTTTATGTGACTCTTATCGATAGAAATTTCTTATAAATACTGATGATAATTCTATGGTATTTGGGAGATTATTGCATAATAATAAGGGAATGATGTGTTATTATTGATACATGAAAGTAACTACAGAAAAGTAACCAACCTCTAGGAATTAGAGAGCCTAGTCTCTCCCAAACCAACCCACGTACAAAATACCCAATGCCCTCCCTCTTCCTCTGCATCGTTATTTATAATACTAACTCACTATAGTAGTTGCATAGAAGTTCTGCAGATAGCAGTTACTATGTAACAGTTACTAATTAATATATTAAATGAACAACTAATATTCTATAACTTATGCCCTTAGGAGTCCTATATCTAACACTTCCCCTTGTCTAGGTTTGTTAACAGTTCTACATTTAACTTGGCCGTAATAAAATGAAATTTGATATTTCATATCGTGCAACAATTTTTTTTTTTATTATTATTATTATATTTGTTCATGATTTTCCTATTTATTTAGGTTTGGGTATATGTATCCCTATAAATAGGGATTGGTGTTTAGTCTTTTGTATGAAGTTTGTATCAAGCAATTATCAATAATATTCAAACTCTTATTATTTTTCTCATCATTTTATCTAAAATATCACAACTTCAACATTCATCTACCAAGACGTTTTTGTTTTATTTTGGTTTCCTCAAAACTCTGCAGGATTATTATGGTTGTCGAAGCATTATGTGCTGGATGTTTTATGAGCCTTTACATTGGTAAGTTATAATCCTTTCGTATTTTGAAGGGAAGCTAACAAAGCTATAAACTTCCTATTAAGATTAGTTTCTTTTATGGGAACATTGTTTTATAAATAAGGTAAACATATATAAGGACATTTAAAGAAATGCTTTCAGCCTTCAGATGCCACGACCATTCATTGGATGAAAAACCTGGGAACATTTATTGATATGTATTAAAATATATGTATAAAAAAAAAGTGAACTAGCTTAAGATTGTCTTTTTGAAAAATTATAATAGTGTATTAAGTCTTGGGGAGAGGGGAGGAGAGCACCCCTAATTGGCTGAAAAATCTGGAAATATGTATTCATTCTACCCATATACCTACTGATGAAATATTTATGTATTTTCTGCAAATTCACTTCACTTGTATAATTATAAGATCTCATTTTTGTACAGTTATTATCGTAGCAGTAGTTTTATGTAATTCTTATGTGTTTTTTCTCTATAAGCAGGATACATACACCAGTACAATTCATTGAACTCCCATCCTGATGTTCTGAAGTCCTTGTATTCACCACTACAACCAGCAAGTTCTTTGGAGGGTCTAAGGCAAACATTTTGTAATTTAGTTTCTTTCTTAATTACTTAATCATTCAATATCCACATTTAATTTGCAAACCATAAAATGCACCATGATCTACCTACTGCACCTTTTATGCATTCCATTCATGTTATGCAAAAGCACAAGTGCAAATCGCATATGCAAACACATCAAACATTGCGTTTCTGGATTGTGAAGAACCACAAAATTACTTTGTTTGGCAAATCATAGTATTTCAGAATGCACGGAAATCTGCCTTTTGTGCATTCCGTTCATGTCATGCAATTATAAAAGAAATTGAAATTACATTTGCAAACACATATCAAACACTGGGTTCTTGGATTGCGAAGAATGTAAACTGTGTAATTAGTATGCCTTGATGCAACAGGTACTATGATGGTAGGCTCTCTGATCAGCAAATGGCTTTGCTACAATATCAGCGTGAAAATCTTCATTTTTTGAGTGAGGAGGTATCTCAGGATTTGAAGCTTTCGCTTATTTGTTTCATTATATACACTTTAACTTGTACTGATAGTGTAGAGGTTCCACTGTGCATAAATTAATTCATTGACATTTTGTCTTGCAGATTCTTCGTTTGCAAGAGTCTTTGAGCAAATATGAACGAACTGATGATCGAAGCACACCTCAGGTAATAATGAACACAGATAAACTATTCCTCTTTCTAGTCTTCACTTTTTCAACTTAATTTTAAATTCTTATGTGTGATGTCTCTATTTGATATTATGTTTTATGCCCATGACATTGAATATGTGTTGTTGTGGCTTATCCATCTAAACTATTTAATATGAGATAGAAAATGTCTTTGTTGAAATAGTAGATTAGTAGTGATGTACTGCAATCTGAATTCACCTTGTGATGTAAACCAGAGTACCATGTTGAAGTTTATTCAATTAATATTCAAAATCCTTCCTGCTAAAGAACAGTTCTCTATTCAACCCTGACACCGACAGTTGAGATCTTCAAGATTGGTTGGCATCTAGTTTTCAATACATAATTGTAGCCCTACAATCAATTTTTCCATTTTTTAGGGAACAAATTTCTTTTATTGCTCTTTGACCTTGCTCATTATATTTAATAACTTTTGGAATATATTTCCTCTGAAAAAATAATTGGAATATATTTATAGTGGGGAAATTTCGTAAATCTTGTTTCAATTACCTTTAAACCTATTGTTGTCATCCATTTCATTGATAGTTGAAAAATTGTTTTGCATAGGAATGACAACGAGTCAAGTTTAGCAGAGCTCGGACTTGATAAAATTAGGTTCCGCTCACTTAAAATATGTCATGTCAGGATAAATCTGGCAAAATTTGAGCTTGTTTTCTCAACTTGAGCTCAAAACCCACTCAAGCTCAATAAACCAAACTTAAACTCTGTACAACTTCGAGCCTTGTAGGCTAAATAACAATGATCTAGGATTGAATCGTATAGTTTAGACAAACCAAAGATACAATTTAAATAACAAAAAAAAACTCCATATTAGCATAGCTCCTTAACAACTTTTGGTTTCCGTAAATATTTGTGGCTGCATCTTTTTCTAGTTGGGTAAATAAATTGCTTATATTGCAGGTTGACCTTGCTCATCTGCTAGCCGCTCGTGACCAAGAATTGAGAACAATTTCTGCAGAGGTAATTACTGTCCTGTTCTAGTTTTAAATGTTATTGCATACAACTACAAGTACCTAGCACACTCTCCTAACTAGGTTACAATACTTTCACATGAAGATAAGTCTTGTAGGTGTGTTGGACAGTTAAGTGAGATGTAGAATCTAAAATAGTTAACTATTATGCTCTAGAAGTCTTATGGCCTCAATTTTTTTTTCAGAACCTGTTTTACTTTAGTGATTTTTACTGCAAAATTAAAATTGGGCATACTTTAAACATTATGATCAGTTGATATTGACATATCTATTCATCGTAGAAATTAGTATATTATTGAATTTACACTATGAAATCAATAAATTAGTGTTTTGAACAATGTCTTATCCCACAAACTCATTATTTGAGTATCTCTAGGAGTTTAACAAAATTAAGTCACCAGATATCATTCAACCTCACTTGCTCGAAACTAAAGGGGTTCTTGCTTGAAATTTATGTTACAGATGAACCAAGTGCAATCTGAACTAAGGCTTGCACGGTCCTTGATTGCTGAAAGGGACTCAGAGATCCAACGTGTCCGCACGACCAACAATCAGGTATACTGTAGGTTTCACTAATAACTAAAGGGGTTAAATGTTTTTTATTTCAAAAACTTGGTAAAACTTGATTGGATTTCTTTAAAATGTTTATTCGTTTTAGTCTTAACACTTAACAAAAATAGCATTTTTTAGACCCTTATTATTTAGTATTTTAACAGTACCTAAAATCACGCAAACCAATTAGGCTTGAGTTGACACAGCCGATTGGACCTTCCATTCACACTTTCTGTGACTTGAGTACAAGTCTGGAATTTATCAAGTCATAAGCAATACATAAATTCCATTGCAAATCATCGCTAAAGTCGGTGGTTCTTCCTGACCTTGCATAAAGGTGTCCCTTGCCTAACATAATTTTTTTTGTATTCCAAAAAAAATGCACACGATTTTTTTTACGCATTAAGTATTAAAACCAATAAAATACTTTGGTAAAAAAGTAATAAGTGATTTAGAGATCAAAATCAAACTTCATCAATTGTATTGGAATTAAAAATACATTTAACCATACTAAAATTATATTACCTTTGACTATTAGATGCTCATAGTAGAATTCTGGCTATAATCATTACAGTATGTAGAAGAGAATGAAAGACTCAGAGCTATTTTAGGAGAATGGAGCACCCGAGCTGCCAAGGTACTATTCATAATTAAGTGTAATATGCGAATATCCATATCGTTAGAGTAATATGTTGAGCTTTATAGTTGTTGAAATGTTCTGCTAAAACCTTTTGTTAATGATGTTATGAAAGCTTGAGCGAGCACTGGAGGCCGAGCGGATGTCAAATATTGAATTACAAAGGAAGATTCCAACGGTAAGAAGTCAAACACATATGTCGGTAGAAGCAACTGATCAAGGAGCATAATTCACTAACTAGGCAAATGGACAGAACCATCGCTGTCGTGTGGAGATCGAATGTACCTTGTTCATGTGGAGCATTTCACCTTGTTCTCACTTTTATAAACATGCAGTGAATTTGTATCCACAAAACCATTGTTGTTGTGTGGAGATCCAATGTACATATATTAGCTCCAAACAGGGTTTTATTTTTATGCTAAGAGAATTGACAATGATCAAGTTCTTGTATGCTCAACATTTGCATTTTTCTTGTAAAGTCTTAGGTTACAAAGAAAGTTTCTATCTATAGCGCAAATTTCATCACTACCAACATCATTACCAAACCATCAACACTATGAGGACCACCACAATCAAAAAACCTCCATCAATTTTTATCTCCACTGTTTCAAGGTTATTCCAGTGACATTTTAGACTCCTCTTCAATGCTAAGGACGTGCTTGCAACTCTTCCTTGTTCTGTTAGCATCTTGCCGCACAACCATTTCTGTTCCTCTGCCTATCCACCATAAGCAACTGCATCGTTGCAGTGTAGACGTGTTTTTTGTGCATTCACCCCCTCATTTGCATTTCTCTTGTAACACTCTTCACATATGTTCTTTCTCTTATATAAAACGTGGACTACAAGCTGCTTCAAACATTAAGAAAATGGATTACTGACTTGGTTGGTAGTTGGTGCCAAGCAGAGTTTATGATTGATTTTAAAAAAATTAAGTTGTATCTCATTATTTTATTTTTACTTTTTTTTTGCTCAAATAGAAGAGGCCAAAGCCTAAGATAAAAGGAAGAAATCTACAAAGAAATAGGACGATGATATGCTCCCATTACATCACAGAGCAATGCTTTTGCAAGATGCAGGAGACTGCTCATAAACAAATAAATAAACAATCATATCAACTTCTTGAAAGCATCAGCGAAGCTAGCAAAAACATTATGTAGAGGTTAACTACAAAAAAAAAAATTAACGATAAAATATGTTTTTAGTTTCAGAAAAAATTTATTCAATTTTTGTCTCGACGTATAAAAACTTTACAAAAAAAGTGTTTTTAGTTTTGCATTTATTCTCTGTAGCAAAAAAATTAAGAACTACAAAATCTTATGAGTTTGACTTAGAAATCACAAGTGTTGTAAAGAATTTAATCCGAAAATTAACCAAAACATGAAGAAAAAAAATCACAATAATTTTTACTTATATAAAATGTAAATTAAAGCAACAACAAAAGATAAAAATTGACAATAGAAAAATTGAGCTGATATTTGCAATGTTATTAAATCCGGTTTGGTCATCGACTCAGCAAACTCATGAGGTTAATGGTTGAACCATTGACTCATTGATTGCATTGTATGATTGAACTAGATAAATCGAATGACTTGGTTGTATAACCTGAGTAAAAAAATTGTATAAATATTAAATTGTGAAATATTTTAATGCAATCCAAAACAGGTGCAAATTTCAAAATTTAACTGCTTCAGTTCTTATAAATCATTTAAGGTATACCCTTTAGTCAATGTATATGCGTGTAGGTGTCCATATTTTAATGTAAGGATGTCTTCGGTGCAACTTTTGTTTGTATTCTTCTTTTATTTGATAATCTATGATGATGGTTTTTCTATTGAATTCGATAGCTTAGTTGCTATGATGCACGAACACGATGTTGATACTGACACACGGACAGTGTCACTGATAATATAAGATGATGGTTTTTTCATTTAATTTGATAGTTTTGTTGTTATGAAGTACATATACGGACACGATACTGATAGTGACATGTAGGCTAGGCATTGATAATTTATGATGTGATTTTTTTATTTAATTTGATAGTTTGTTGCTATGAAGCACAGATACACGACACTGATAATGACTAGTAGACATGATAATTTAAGAAAATAATAGTGATTGAATGAAACCACGTGTACCAGTGGTGTCGTGTAGGTGTCTGTGTCGGTTAACGAACTTCTTCAAAATGAAGAGTCGGTGATATGTAGGTTTCTTGCGTTAAGAATGATGTGAATGTGTGACGATTATTTAAGACTATAAAAAATTTAAGAATCGTGATATTACACATTCCTGATACGGACACGTAGACGCAATGCTAATTTAAGAAAATTAAAGTGATTAAATGAAATTACATGTATCGGCGTCATGTAGGTGTTTGTGTCTGCTGTCTGGTATCCAACACTTCCAGTATGAAGTGTCTGTGATACATAGGTTTGTTGCGTTGAAAGTATTGTTACCGTGTGATGATTTGCTTGTTGTTTCTTCAATTTTAGGCAGGTTATACTACTCTGGCTGTAGTTTATATGGTCTTGCATACAACTGCAAGTACGTAGCACACTCTTCTAACTAGGTTACAATACTTAGACATGAAGATAGGTTGTACAGTTAAGTGAATATCTATAGGAGTTTAACGAAATTAAGTCGCCAGTTATCATTGAACAACACTTGCTTGAAATTTATGTTACAGATACCAAGTGCAATCTGAACTAAGGCTTGCACGGTCCTTGATTGAAAGGGACTCGGAGATCCATCCTGTTCGCACAACCAACCATCAAGTATATTGCAGCTTTTACTAATACTAAAGGGGTTAAATGTTTTTATTTCAATAAACTTGGTAAAATATGATTAGATCTCTTTAAAAATATTATTTGTTTGTCTTAACATTTAATAAAAATAGCACTTTTAGTCCCTTAGTATTTTACAGTAACTAAAAGCACACAAACCAATTAGGGTTGACACTGACGAATGGACCTTTCATTTGCACTTGCTGTGACTTGAGTTCATGTCTGGAATTTATCAAGTCTTAAGGTATATGCAAATTCCATAGTAAATCATCGTTAAAGTCGGTGGTTCTTCCTGATCTTGCAGGTGTCCCTTGCCTAATTTAATTTTTTTGTATTCAAAAAAAGAAAAGTAATCAGTTTGGAGATCAAAATCAAACTTTATCAATTGTATTGCAATTAAAATATATTTAACAATACTAAAATTAAACTACCTTTGACTTTTTTAGATGCTCATAGTTGAATTCTGGCTGTAATCATTATAGTATGTAGAAGAGAATGAAAGACTCAGCTATTTAGGAGAATGGAGCACCCGAGCTGCTATTCATAATTAAGTGTAATATGCAAATATCCATATCGTTAGAATAATATGTTGAGCTTTATAGTTGTTGAAATGTTCTGCTAAAACCTTTTGTTAATGATGTTATGAAAGCTTGAGCGAGCACCGGAGGCCGAGCGGATGTCAAATATTGAATTACAAAGGAAGATTCCAACGGTAAGAAGTCAAACACATATGTCGGTAGAAGCAACTGATCAAGGAGCATAATTCACTAATTAGGCAAATGGACAGAACCATCACTGTCGTGTGGAGATCGAATGTACCTTGTTCATGTGGAGCATTTCACCTTGTTCTCACTTTTATAAACATGCAGTGAATTTGTATCCACAAAACCATTGTTGTTGTGTGGAGATCCAATGTACATATATTAGCTCCAAACAGGGTTTTATTTTTATGCTAAGAGAATTGACAATGATCAAGTTTGATTTTAAGCTGTGTGTCTTGTATGCTCAACATTTGCATTTTTCTTGTAAAGTCTTTGGTTACAAAGAAGAAAGTTTCTATCTATAGTGCGAATTTCATTGCCACCACCATTTATGTTCCTCCGTCTATCCCTCTACAAATCACAAGCATTGCTCATCCACCATAAGCAACTGCATCGTTGAAGTTGTAGCATGAACCTTCTTCCCCCCGCATTCACCCCCAATTGGATTATGGTCAATTTTTGTTAGAACAAAACACAATGCAAGCCACATATTTGCTTCCACGGTAGTCCACCATTGTGTGTGCAGTTATTCTCTTGTTCCAAACACAAGCTATGTATTTGAGATCTCTATTTCTTCTCCTCTATATTCTTCTTCTACTTGGATTTACATCTTCTTGCTATAAAACTACCGGATCGGTTCTAAGTTCAGACTTATGCCATAACAAATCTGGTTTGAGAAAAGAAAAATAAAATAAAAAAATGGAAAACGCGGTTCAACCACCCAAAACGTGTAGCCCGTTGGTTTTTCCGGTTTTCATCTGATTTCCCGGTTCAAATTATGGTTCGTTGCAACACCGGTTTTCAGTGTGGCTCAGACCAGACACATGTCCGATACACGGTTAAATCGGTCGAACCGGATGGTCCAGACTGGTTTTAATTACCTTGATAATACCCCTCAATAGTAAAAAAAAATAAAAAACTGTTATAAAATAAAGGGTTAATATGTATTTACCCTTGTAATTTGAACGAGTTCTGGTTTACCCCTGTAAAAAAAATAGTTTAGATTCCAACACTGTAATATGAAGATTCTTTCATTTTGGACCCTGACCGTATGACTGTGCAAAATTTGATAAGGTGGCACGCTAAGTGTCATGCTGACTATGCATATATGATTATGTGGCGCGCTAACTGTATAATTAATTTTGTTTTTCATTTTTTTAAGGGTACACGTGGCATTTGTACATATTTTTTTAAAATAATAATATAAATTCATTTAAAAAAATTGAAAAATAATTTTTGAAAATAAAAAAAAATATAAAAATTAGAAAAAATATTTAGGAATTTTTCTTTTTAAAAAATATTTTCCAAAATTTGTATTTTTTGTATAAAAAAACAAACTTTTTAATTTAGAAATAAAAATTCGAACTTTTTTCAAAATAAAAATTATTTTTTCTCTAATATCTTAATTTCGAAAAAGATTATAAAAATTTAGATTTGTATTTCAATTTTTTTCTAGAATATTTATAAAATCTTTTTCGAAATTAAAATTAGAAAAAAAATCATTTTTTTTACGAAAAAGTTCAATTTTTTTTTCTAAATTAAAAAGTTTGTTTTTTAATTTTATACAAAAAAAAATTAGAATGAATTATTTTTCAAATTTTTTAAATGAATTTATATTATTTTTAAAAAAAAAGATACAAATGCCACATATACCCTTAAAAAAATTAATTATACAGTCAGCACACCACATAATCAGATATGCACAGTCAGCGTGCCACTTAGCCTGTCACCTCATCACTCATCAAATTCTGCATAGTCATACAGTTATGGTCTAAAATGAAAGAATCTTCATATACAGTTTGGAATCTAAACTATGTTTTTTACATGGGGTAAACCAAAACTCGTTCAAATTACAGAGGGGTAAATATAAATTAACCCAAAATAAACTAAATGACAAGATAAAAAATAGAGAAGATCATCAAAGATAAGGAAAATTGAGAGCTTTTGTATTATTCTTCACAAGTGTGTTTTACATTGCTATAAGTCTTGTTTATAAAACACAAATGTGATAACTTACAAGTATGTGAAGAGGCATAATACTAAATTCCAACAATGGCGGTAAATACAAAAACTCACATTCGTAGAAGTTAAGAAACATAGAAAGCATTAAAGAAATGAATTCACTCATAGAAATTAATAAACATGTAAATAGATTGTAGAAGATGTGTTGGATGTTGTGGAGGCCGAGTTGAAAGTGGTTAAGATTGCTTATGCTAATGCTGCTAAGGAAGAATTTGGTGCTTTAGTTACATGTAAATAATTGTTGACTATGTTATGTTTAGATATATTAAATAAATAATATCTTTATACTTTTAAGTAAATGTTCAATTTTTTTTAACACTTGATTGATACTCACACTAAAAAGTAAACGAGGATTTTCACAATTTCTTTGAATATGCTTTTTCGGTCTTCAAATGCAGTTGAAGAATCGACCAATGATGAACTGCGAATGAAATTGCAAGGTAAAGAAAAATCATGGATGGATGTGTATTCATATTTTATAAGGTTTTTTGTTTTTGTTTTTTTTTTTGGAGCATAGTTTGCCTATTGTTACCTCATGAATGAAAAGAAATGATTTGATTAAGAACAAGATTATTAAAAACCCAACTAGCTTCACTAGCACTCTGGGGATTTAGATTCAAGTGAAGTTTTTTTTTAAAAGTAAACTCCAATGAAATATCTGCTATAGATTCAAGTGAAGTTTTTTTGAACAAGTAAACAACAATCAAGTTGTTAACTTTGCAAGAGCTTTTATTATTTCTTTTCACTCTGCACTTAAATCTGGCCTATGATTAAAAATATTTACAAACAAAATGAGAAGTTATGGTTTATTTCATGTTGTTTTTTTCCTTTCTTTTTTCAATTATCACACCAATACTCAAGTGTGGCCTTAAGTACGGTCATGATGTAATTTATAATTTACTTGTAAAATAATAGAACATTACAAAATTCTACGAGATTATTTATAAAAATAATAATAATAATAATAAATCAATTATTTGATAGATGATAGATACATAATACATAAATGTATGGGGGTTAAAATTTACAACCACTTTGTATTTCTTCCATATATAATATTTATTCTCACGTGACATGCATGACTTAGAAAGTCGTATTTAATACACGAAGAATGAAAAAAATATGTATTCTTTGTAACATATATTAGTGGTTTGTGCATGTAGTTTGTGTCTAATCTGTTGGAACAAAGGTGTTCAGCAATACCACGTTTTGAGTTTTGATGATAACAAGGTATTAAAAAGTTGTCAATTGGATATTGCTAATATTTGTTTAAGTATGCAGGATATCAATTAAGATTTGTATCTTAGAAAGCATTCTGTTTGAACAATGTTAAAGAGCAATAAATCCATAGAAGCTTGTTGCTTGTGATTCTGTTTCGAAGAGAGTCTGAAGACTGTGCTGAAGAGAGTCTGAAGACTGTTTCGAAGAGAGTCTGAAGACTGTACCAAAGAGAGTCTGAAGACTGTATCAGAGTCTGAAGACCATCAGAATCTGAGAACCTAGAGAGTCTGAAGATTATCAGAAGCTTAGTACTACAGTGAGTCTGAAGCCACAAATTTGATGATCTGCTAACAGTGATCTCTACTGCATTGCTATGCACAAAGAAACTCTAATGGAGTAACGGCTAGCTTCTAAGTCAACTTGAGCGTGGGAAGCACAAAGACAAAGATTGCAGGCCAGTACAGAGTACGTTGTACGAACTCTGTTTCCACTACTCCACTACCACGTACAGTTTGGCAACTGTGTCTACCGGTATTAATCCTCAAAGGGAATGAAATTCAAATGATGCTATTGAAGGACTATTACCAAATCAAGCAACAGATCAACAGTCATTGATCAAGCTTCAGAAATCATCCTGATGCGCTGGATGACTCAACGTCTCTTTCCTACGCCTATATAAAGGATAGAAGACTTGAAGAAGCGTTGGACTCTACAACTTAGAAAAACTGCATTGCGCTGCTTTCGTATTCAACTGAGTCTTAACACAAGCACATCATTAACTTAGATTCTTACAAACTGAGTATTCTAGAATCTCTAAGTTTCACAGAAAAACAGAGTCTGTCTTTTGTGTAAAACAGAGTCTGTCTTTGTTGTAATTGAAACACATTTTGATTGTTATCAAGTGTTTCAACTGTATTCAATTTTCTGTAATTGTGTAAAAGTCTCTCGCCTGTGTGCTTGAGCAAGGAAGTTTCTTAGTTGTGTCTTTGAGCAAGGAAGTCTCTTGGTTGTGTCTTTGAGCAAGGAAGTCTCTCGCCTGTGTGCTTGAGCAAGGAAGTCTCATACTGTGTGTTTGAGCAACTTGTAATTTGATATTACATTTTAGTGAACTCTCCTTGGAAGTACAAGGGGGACAGGACTACTTCCGGTTTGTGGAAGGAACCTGTATAATTGCTTGTGTTCTCTGTTCTCTCTTTATCTCTTGATTATTCCGCTGCAATCAGAACCTAATCTCCTATCAGACTCTGATCTCATTCAGACTCTGAGTTTAAAGGAATTAGATTCTCACTCTTCAAGAGTTGCGAAAAGAAAACACAATTCAACCCCCCCTTCTTGTGTTTTTCTCACCTTCAGTTGGTATCAGAGCTCCGGCTTTATTGTCTTAGCACTTAACCGTGTAACAGAAAAGATCCAGAGAAAAACATGTCTTCCAGTGAACCGTCTTCTTCTGGTGCCACTTCTGGTGCTGCTATACCATATGAATATGGATCCAATAACAGCAGTAGAAAGGCTGATTATGGAAAAATTCCTAAGTTCAATGGTGATCCTGAAGAATTTTCTTGGTGGAAAACCAACTTCTATAGTTATGTCATGGGTCTTGATGAAGAACTCTGGGACATACTTGAAGATGGTGTTGGTGACTTACAACTTGATGACGAAGGTGCTGCCATTGACCGCAAACTTCACACTGCTGCTCAAAAGAAAATCTATAAGAAACATCATATCATCAGAGGGGCTATTGTCACTGCTATTCCTAAAACGGAATACATGAAGATGAGTGACAAATCTACTGCTAGAGCCATGTTTGCTTCTCTCTGTGCTAACTACGAAGGAAGCAAAAAGGTCAGGGAAGCTAAAGCTCTTCTATTAGTTCATCAATATGAACTATTTAAGATGAAAGAGGATGAAAGTATTGAGCAGATGTACTCAAGATTTCAAACTCTAGTATCTGGTCTTCAGATACTGAAGAAGAGTTACATAGCTTCTGATCATGTTAGCAAGATTTTAAGGAGCTTACCCTCTAGATGGAGACCAAAGGTCACTGCAATTGAGGAGGCTAAAGATTTAAACACTTTAAGTGTTGAAGATCTTGTAAGCTCACTCAAGGTTCATGAGTTAAGTCTCAATGAACATGATTCTGCAAGAAAATCCAAAACCATTGCTTTAAAATCAAAAGGAAGGTCTTCAAAGGCTCTCAAGGTTGAAGAATCTGAAAATGAGTCTTCAGCTTCTGAAAGCTCAGAGGAGGATCCTGATGTAGCAAAGGAAATGGCTATGCTTTCAAGCAGAATGAAGTACCTTGCTAAGAAGAACAAGAGATTTCTGAGCAAGAGCAGTGGGAAGGGGTTCAAAAAGGAGGATCAGAAAGGTTGCTTCAACTGCAAGAAAACTGGACATTTTATTGCTGAGTGTCCAGAACTGCAGAAGGAGAAACCCAAGTCAAAAAGGCCAACCTTCAAGTCAAGCAAGTTTAAGAAGCAGATCAAGAAAAGTCTGATGGCCACCTGGGAAGATCTTGATAATGAGTCAGGATCTGAAGATGATGATGCTGACGGTGAAGCCAATGTAGCTGTTGGACTAATGGCTACAACCGAATCTGTTAAAGAGACATCTGAGGCAGAATTAGATACAGACTCTGAAAATGAAACAGAGGTATATTCTGAACTCACAAGATCTGAACTTATAGAATCTGTCAATGAGCTTCTTGGTCATTTTAAAACTAAGACCACTGAGTTGAAGAAAGTCAAACAACAGCTTGATAAGCTGTCAAAAAGACATAATTCAACTCTGTTGGAATTAGAAGATTTAAAAGAAGAAAATATCTCTTTATTGATCAAGAAGTGTAGCTGTAAATACTTAAGTGAGCAAGATGTTGCTCTGCAAGAATTTATTGCTACTGGAATTGACAGATCAAGGGTTGCATCCATGATCTATAGCACGTATCAGAACAGAGGACAGAGTCTTGGATTCATTGGAGGAAACTCAAATGAAATGACTCTGAAATCTGGTCCTGATGGAGCCAGAGAGGCGTTGAAAAATCATTTTGTAAAAGAGTCTGATGAAGTCAACACAGAGACTCATTCAGAACCTACAACTTCTACTTCTAAGATTCTGACTAAGTCAAAACTTCAGAATGTTAAGTTAAAGGGTCTGAAAAACTTTGAACCCAAAGCTTTAAAGTCTCAGACTCTGAAACATTCAAAGTCTGATAAACAGACTCTGAAAAAGCCAGAGTCTGAAAAACCAAAGTCTAAGTTTCAAAGGAGAGAAACTGTGAAAGGCAAGTTGAAACCTAAACCAAACGGTTCCAACCCTAAGGTATGGGAGAAAACATTGCCAAGGATTTCAAGACATAACTTGCGAAAAGAGTTCAATGGTTCTAAGACTAACCAAAAAGGACCCATAAGAATATGGGTACCTACGTCTGATATTATTGATGCTGCAGGTATGTCTAAAAGGACTAAGAAAGCACAAGGCTTGGTACCTAGACAGTGGGTGCTCGCGTCACATGACGGGAGAAAGGTCTATGTTCCTAATCCTAACCATGAAAGAGGGAGGAACTGTGGGATTTGGAGGAAACCAGACTGGCAAAATCATTGGTACTGGAACCATTGGTAACTCTCTGATCTCAATCAGTAATGTGTGGTTCGTTGATGGACTTAAACATAATTTACTAAGCATAAGTCAATTATGTGACAGTGGTTATGATGTATTGTTTAATAAGAACAACTGCACAGTGGTTAACAAGGATGATCAGTCCATAGTCTTCAAGGGAAAACGAAGAAACAATGTATACAAGATAAAATTCTCAGAACTGACTGATCAGAAGGTAATGTGCCTTCTGTCAATGGGTGATAAGAAGTGGATGTGGCATAGACGTTTGGGACATGCTAACTGGAGATTAATCTCTAAAATTAGCAAGTTACAACTTGTCAAAGGCCTACCAAACATTGACTATCACTCAGATGCTCTTTGCGGAGCATGTCAGAAAGGGAAAATTGTCAAGAGTCCCTTCAAGCCGAAAGAAATTGTTTCAACTTCCAGACCCTTGGAGTTACTTCATATTGACTTATTTGGACCAGTTAACACTGCATCCTTATATGGAAGTAAATATGGACTAGTTATTGTTGATGACTACAGCAGATGGTGTTGGGTTAAATTTCTGAAAACTAAAGATGATTCATATTCTGTGTTTAGTAAATTCTGCATCCAAATTCAATCAGAGAAGGAAATGAAAATCTTGAAAGTCAGAAGTGATCATGGAGGAGAATTTGAAAATGAACCGTTTGAGGTTTTCTGTGAAAAACCTGGAATTATTCATGAATTCTCTGCACCTAGAACTCCACAACAAAATGGAGTTGTAGAGAGAAAGAACAGAACCTTACAAGAGATGGCTAGAACCATGATCCGTGAGAACAATCTGGCTAAGCATTTTTGGGCAGAAGCAGTAAACATAGCTTGTTATGTTCAGAACAGAATCTATATTAGACCTCTGTTGAACAAAACAGCTTATGAACTCTTTAAAGGAAGAAAACCCAACATATCTTATTTTCATCAGTTCGGATGTACATGTCATGTCCTGAACAACAAAGTCTACCTAAAGAAATTTGATGTCAAAGCTCAAAAGGGAATCTTTTTAGGTTACTCTGAACGCTCTAAGGCATACAGGCTGTATAATTCAGAAACACAATGTGTGGAAGAATCTATGCATGTAAGATTCGATGACAAAGAGCCTGGAAGTGAAACTCCAGTGCAAGATGAAAGTCATGAAAAATCTCAAGATTCTGATGATAACTCAGAATCTGAAGATACTTCAGAAGCTGGAACAACCCCTGAAGTTCCTAATGAAGAAGCTTCTGATGAAGCTCAAGATGGTTCTCTGCAAGCTAGTCAATCCAAACAATCTTTCAAATACAAGTCTTCACATCCAGAAGATCAGATAATTGGCAATAAAGAAAGTCCTATGAGAACAAGATCGCATTTCAGACAAGAAGAGTCTGCTTTAGGATTATTATCTGTTATTGAACCAACTTCTGTTGAAGAAGCTCTTGGAGATGAAGGATGGATTCTAGCAATACAAGAAGAACTGAATCAATTCAAAAGGAATGAAGTATGGGATCTAGTAGCTAAGCCTAATCACAAGAACATCATTGGAACCAAGTGGGTGTTCAGAAAAAAGTGATCATGGAGGAGAATTTGAAAATGAGCCATTTGAGCTTTTCTGTGAAAAACATGGAATTATCCATGAATTCTCTGCTCCTAGAACTCCACAACAAAATGGAGTTGTAGAGAGAAAGAACAGAACCTTACAAGAAATGGCCAGAACCATGATCCATGAGAACAGTCTGGCTAAACCGTTCTGGGCAGAAGTAGTAAACACAGCATATTATGTTCAGAACAGAATCTATATCAGACCTCTGTTGAACAAAACATCATATGAACTCTTTAAAGGAAGGAAACCTAACATACCTTATTTTCATCAGTTCGGATGTACATGTTATATCCTGAACAATAAAGTCTATCTAAAGAAATTTGATGCCAAAGCTCAGAAGGGAATCTTCTTAGGTTACTCTGAACGATCTAAGGCATACAGACTGTATAATTCAGAAACACAATGTGTTGAAGAATCTATGCATGTCAGATTTGATGACAAAGTGCCTGGAAGTGAAACTCCAGAGCAAGATGAAAGTTATGCAGGATCTCAAGATTCTGATATCAACTCAGAATCTGATTAGATTCCAGAATCTGAAGATACTTCAGAAGCTGGAGCATCCCCTGAAGTTCCTAATGAAGAAGCTTCTGAAGAAGCTCAAGATGGTTCTCAGCAAGCTAGTCAATCCAAACATTCATTCAAATACAAGTCTTCACATCATGAGGATCAAATTATTCGCAATAAAGATAGTCCCAGAAGAACTAGATTGTATTTCAGACAAGAAGAGTCTGCTTTGGGATTATTATCTGTTATTGAACCAACCACTATTGAATAAGCACTTGGAGATGAAGGATGGATTCTGGCAATGCAAGATGAACTTAATCAATTCAAAAGGAATGAAGTGTGGGATCTAGTAGCTAAGCCTAAACACAAGAACATTATTGGAACTAAATGGGTGTTCAGAAATAAGCTTAGTGAACAAGGAGAAGTAATCAGAAACAAGGCCAGACTTCTTGCGCAGGGCTACAGTCAACAAGAAGGCATTGATTACACAGAAACATTTGCTCCAGTTGCAAGATTGGAAGCAATCAGGTAACTTCTTTCCTATGCAGTTAATCACAACATAACTTTGTATCAAATGGACGTTAAGAGTGCATTTCTTAATGGTGTCATTTCTGAAGAAGTATATGTCAAACAACCTCCTGGCTTTGAAGATTTAAAGCATCCAAAGCATGTTTATAAATTAAAGAAATCACTCTATGGCTTGAAACAAGCTCCCAGAGCTTGGTATGAAAGACTGAGTAATTTCTTGATTCAAAACAACTTTGAACGAGGACAAGTTGACACTACTCTATTCAGAAAGACTCTAAAGAAAGACATTCTTGTAGTTCAGATTTATGTTGATGATATTATCTTTGGTTCTACAAATAGTTCACTTTGCAAAGAGTTTTCAAAAGTAATGCAGGATGAATTTGAAATGAGCATGATGGGAGAATTGAAGTTCTTTCTTAGAATTCAAATCAACCAATGCAAAGATGGAGTCTACGTTCATCAGTCCAAGTATACGAAAGAGCTTCTGAAGAAGTTCAATCTTGAGGACCGCAAAGAAATGAATACTCCAATGCATCCAACCTGCACTCTGAGCAAAGAAGATCAAGGAACTAAAGTTGACCAGAAGCTGTATAGAGGTATGATTGGTTCTTTGTTATACCTAACTGCATCCAGACCAGAAATTTTGTACAGTGTATGTTTGTGTGCAAGGTTTCAATCAGATCCTAGAGAGTCTCACTTAACTGCTGTTAAAAGAATCTTTAGATATCTGAAAGGAACTACTAATCTTGGACTTCTTTACAAGAAATCCTCTGACTACAAGCTAGTTGGATTCTGTGATGCTGATTATGCTGGAGACAGGATTGAAAGAAAATCTACCAGTGGCAATTGTCAATTCTTGGGAGAGAATCTGATATCCTGGGCTAGCAAGAGGCAAGCAACCATTGCTCTGTCTACAGCAGAAGCAGCATACATCTCAGCTGCTAGTTGTTGTACACAGCTACTCTAGATGAAACATCAGCTTGAGGACTATCAAATAACTGAAAACCATATCCCAATTTATTGTGATAATACAGCAGCTATATGTTTGTCTAAAAATCCAATTCTGCATTCAAGAGCAAAGCATATTGAGATTAAACATCATTTTATAAGAGACTATGTTCAAAAAGGAATTTTAGATATCCAATTCATTGATACTGACCATCAATGGGCTGATATATTTACTAAACCTTTATCTGTTGAAAGATTTGATTTCATAAAGAAAAATTTGAACATGTGCTATGTCTCTGGGAAATATGCGCCTCTGAAAACAGAATTCAGACTCTGATAAGGAATCTTTAGACTCTCAGAAGCTCGTATTAGTGGAAGTGTGACTGTTAAGTTCAGTAACACCTGCCCCACTATGGTGACAGTTACTTTACAGTTTCTCAGACGTGGCCTGTCTGTATTGGGTAAGAACTCAAAGGGCAATGATTTCATTATGTTAAACAAGTTACCTTCGCTTTGTCCCAATACGTTTACGGCTGCATGCTATATGTATTTATTGTTTGTGTTTGTTTGTCCCCTACTCTTTCCAAACAGTTTTCAAACATTTTCTCTATAAATACATAACACACACAACTCACTTCTCTTTTCACTCTTTGATTTTCTCTCTGAACAAATTTCTTGTTTTTCAATACTTTGCAAAACCTTTTCTTTTGTTCTCAAATCAAACTCTTAGAAAACCCTAATGGCAAGTGATCTCATCCAATCTGGTGTCATAATCAAGTCCGGAGGTTCCTATGTTATCAAACCCAGAACAATGAACATCATCAAGGAGACTCTGGAAATTCAAGTTGAATCTCCAGTAGATTTTGGTTCACTCAGTCGTCATGGAGTTGACGTTGCACCTCATTTCTTATCACAAGGAATGATGAGATACTTTGGTATGTTGAATGGACCAACATATCAGGAGCTTGTTAGAGATTTTTGGGTTAGGTCAGAAGTCTACGACAAAGCTGAAGCTACTTTGGAAGAAACAGTAGCAATCTCAAACAACCCCAGTCTTGCTGGCAAAAACAGAGACCAAATGGGTTTAAAACCGTACAATGGTCTTGAAATAAGGTCTGCTGTGATGGGAATTCCTATAGTTATCACTGAAGAGGTGGTAGCCAGGGCTTGTCAGATGGAGAGCGCTGGTAAATTTCAGTGGAATGTCAACAAGAAAAGTGAATGGGCTGTTGTCTGCAACAAGTTGTTATTTGAAGGGAGACCCTCAAATAAATTGGTGGATATGCATCCTGAGCATAGGGTGCTTCTGAAGATTATACTGGACAGTATGCTTCAGAAAGGAGGAGGAACAGATACATTATCTGTGGATCACAAAGTTCTTCTTTATTTTCTTATCAACAAAATAAAGATCAACTTCCCTAGATATGTGATGCACCACATGTGTTGGGCCATCAAGAAGAGTCAATCAGAAACCAGGAGGCAAGTTCCTTTTGGAAGATTAATATCTGAGATTCTGTATCAAAGATGTCTTTTGAAGGTCTTATCAGAATATGGTGTGGTATCAGATATTCATCTAGGAACTGTGACCGGTAGAATCATCAATGGCAAGACTCTACAGTACATGAAGATTGTCAAGAGATTCAATCCCTCTAAGCATGATATGAGAGAATCCTATGTACAATCTGATTTGATGATGGACTTCCCTCCCATATCCAAAGAAGATAATCCTGAAGTTCTTGCTAGATTTGTGGTGGATTACTTCAAGGAGACTGGTAGAATAATCAACTATTCTGCTATTCCTGAGACTGCTGGAGGAGGCCCTCTTAAGGTCAAAGGAAAAAGGACCAAGGAAGTGGTTCTCAAGGAAGAGGAAGAGAAGCAGGAGCCTCTCAAGAAAAAGATCAAATCTTCTGCTCTTCCTGGAGTTTCAATTGGTTCTCCTTCTTCATTTTCTGCACTTCGTGAAATTAAGGATGGGAAGAAGGCTAAGAAAGATGAGAAGAAGGCTAAGAAAGCTGAGAAGAAAGCAATAATAGGCAAAGCTGACAGAGACTATGACAAGTTAGCTCAAGATATTGCTGATTTCATTGATGCTGACTCTGGAGGTGAAGAGAGTCAGATCAAGAAGAGAAAGGTGGATGTGATTCCTGTGGCTAAGGATGTAGCACAGAAGATAGATACTTCTGTATCTATGATTGAGGATGAACACACTGCTGGCAAGGTTATGGCAGCAGATTTGATTGCTGAAGAGTTGAAGGAAGAGACTGTCAAGGAAGCTGCTAAGTTGCTTGCTTCTGCTCTTAAACAGAAGAGTACTTCAGAACCTGCAGAAGCTGAGTTATCAGAAGCTACTGTGTCTGATCATTTTGCCTCTCCAGAAGCTGGCATTGGCACCTCTGGCAACGTGGCATATAGCTCATCTTCTTCTTTGAATCATGAGTCAGAATCAGATTCAGAATCTGACAACAAACCCTTGAGCCAAATTCTTCCATCTCTCAAAAATTCATCTCCCAAACCCATATCATCCCATAACCCACTTGACCAGGCAGTAGTTGATTATGTTGATTCAACTATGGACAGAGTAATTCAAGACACAATCACAATGTCTATGAATCTTCCTGCTGACCATCCTGCTCAACCTTCATTTCTCAAACCACTTCAGGTAATTCAACCTTCTGAAAAACCTGAAGCAACCGTTCAATCCAAAACAACAAAAGCTACTTCATCCATTTCCAAACCAGACCCTGTACCTGAACCTACAGAGAATCTGACTTTAGCTTCTGTTAAACCTTCAGAACCTGCTGTTGAACCAGCTTCAAAAAATCCAGAACAAGCCTCTGATATTGTATCAGAATCTGTAACAGCATGTAAAGCTAAGACCAAAAGAGTTTCTCAACCACTTTGTGATCCTATAACCTTTTTCTCTTTTGAAACTTTTCTAGCTTTGAGAGCTTCTCTACCCTCAACCTCTGAACCTCAAACTGACTTATTTGATTCAAATGAGATTGATGAGTTTTATGCCTCTTCATGCAATAATCTCAAAGAAGTCATTGAGCAAAGGCATATACCAATACTCAATGTGAGCTATGAGGACAAGTTCTCTACAGTGAAGTCTGAGTTTTTGGATTTTATCACCAAAATTCAAAAAGCTGCTGCCAGGGAACAAGCTCTTATCACTGCCAAGCATGTTGAAGAAGTAAAGCGGGCTGAGAAAGTTGTAGCTCTGGAAAATGCTCCTATTCTGAGGATAAGAGATACACCCTTCTTTGATGAGGATCAGTATATTCCTAGAGAATCAGTGGCTTACAATTCTTTGAAGAGGAAGATGTATAGAATTCAAGAAGAAGCTAGACTGGAAAGAGAAGCACATTTGCAAAGAACTGAGGCTCTGGAAGAGATGGTAAAGAAACAGCAAGAGGATCTCCAGAAACTGATGGATCATTTTGCCAAACAAAACCAACCTTAGTTTAATTTCGTGTTGTTTATTTTTTTTGTAATTTTTTTCTGAACTTGTTTTTACTTACAATTTATTCAAGTTTTTTTTTTATTCTACTTTGCGTTCTATTTCTTTTATGCTCCGAATCTTCTATGTTTTCCCTCTGAATCTCTTTCTTCTTTAAAACATGTTTACACCCTTACCTTAAGTCATTTAAAAAGGGGGAGGAACCATGTTCTGAACTTTTTTTTGTTGATGACAAAAGGGGGAGAAGGGAAAGTATTTATGTCAGGGAGGAGAGAAAGCCTTCTTTAATTACATTGCATGTATATGTTAAAGGGAAATCTGCGAAAGGTGCTTAGTTAGACTCTGAGCCCTGTTTAAGAATCAATTTACTAAATATTCTGAGTATGAATTTGATTGCTTTTGAAAAACAATTTAATTAACCTGGATAGAACTCAAGATGAGCTTACAAACCTCAACTTAAGAACTATCAGACTCAGGGGGAGTCAGAGCTTACAAACCTCAGACTCTGAGCTTACAAACCTCAGAACCCTTTAAGTCAACTTGTTAATTAGATTAACAACAATTGACCTTTTAAATACTAATGTTTGTCATCATCAAAAAGGGGGAGATTGTTGGAACAAATGTGTTCAGCAATACCACGTTTTGAGTTTTGATGATAACAAGGTATTAAAAAGTTGTCAATTGGATATTGCTAATATTTGTTTAAGTATGCAGGATATCAATTAAGATTTGTATCTTAGAAAGCATTCTGTTTGAACAATGTTAAAGAGCAATAAATCCATAGAAGCTTGTTGCTTGTGATTCTGTTTCGAAGAGAGTCTGAAGACCGTGCTGAAGAGAGTCTGAAGACTGTTTCGAAGAGAGTCTGAAGACTGTTTCGAAGAGAGTCTGAAGACTGTACCAAAGAGAGTCTGAAGACTGTATCAGAGTCTGGAGACCATCAGAATCTGAGAACCTAGAGAGTCTGAAGATTATCAGAAGCTTAGTACTACAGTGAGTCTGAAGCCACAAATTTGATGATCTGCTAACAGTGATCTCTACTGCATTGCTATGCACAAAGAAACTCTAATGGAGTAACGGCTAGCTTCTAAGTCAACTTGAGCGTGGGAAGCACAAAGACAAAGATTGCAGGCCAGTACAGAGTACGTTGTACGAACTCTGTTTCCACTACTCCACTACCACGTACAGTTTGGCAACTGTGTCTACCGGTATTAATCCTCAAAGGGAATGGAATTCAAATGATGCTATTGAAGGACTATTACCAAATCAAGCAACAGATCAACAGTCATTGATCAAGCTTCAGAAATCATCCTGATGCGCTGGATGACTCAACGTCTCTTTCCTACGCCTATATAAAGGATAGAAGTCTTGAAGAAGCGTTGGACTCTACAACTTAGAAAAACTGCATTGCGCTGCTTTCATATTCAACTGAGTCTTAACACAAGCACATCATTAACTAAGATTCTTACAAACTGAGTATTCTAGAATCTCTAAGTTTCACAGAAAAACAGAGTCTGTCTTTTGTGTAAAACAGAGTCTGTCTTTGTTGTAATTGAAACACATTTTGATTGTTATCAAGTGTTTCAACTGTATTCAATTTTCTGTAATTGTGTAAAAGTCTCTCGCCTGTGTGCTTGAGCAAGGAAGTCTCTTAGTTGTGTCTTTGAGCAAGAAAGTCTCTTAGTTGTGTCTTTGAGCAAGGAAGTCTCTCGCCTGTGTGCTTGAGCAAGGAAGTCTCATACTGTGTGTTTGAGCAACTTGTAATTTGATATTACATTTTAGTGAACTCTCCTTGGAAGTACAAGGGGGACATGACTACTTCCGGTTTGTGGAAGGAACCTGTATAATTGATTGTGTTCTCTGTTCTCTCTTTATCTCTTGATTATTCCGCTGCAATCAGAACCTAATCTCCTATCAGACTCTGATCTCATTCAGACTCTGAGTTTAAAGGAATTAGATTCTCACTCTTCAAGAGTTGCGAAAAGAAAACACAATTCAACCCCCCCCCCCCCCCTTCTTGTGTTTTTCTCACCTTCATAATCGTCATATTCATTACATGAAGAATGAAATAGATATATATTATTTGCCAAGAATATTGGTAGTTTTTGCATGTAATTGATAATGTTGTTTGTGATTGAAATGCATGATTCCAACAATCATGTTTAGTTCATGAGAATTCTAGAAATCAATGAGAAAATAGCCAAAAATGCCCCCGAAATCGTAAATTCTTCCAAATAACCCCTTCAAATTTGAGAAAAAGTAAAAATTCCCCTAAAATTATTAAATGATTGTCTGTTTGACTTTGTGGCACTGTTACATGGTCTAATAGATATTTGTCTACTTGGCACTGCCATGCGGATTGTGTGTGATTTATCTACCCTTCAAAATTAATTTTTAATTTAATCTTAATGGTATATTAATTGCATTTTTTTTATCTTTTCTATAATTAATAAACCACAAATTTATGATGGTTCGATAGTTTTCTAAAATACTTCTTTTTGTCGATTGATCCAATCAAGTTTTGAATCAATTCACAACAACTTTAAATATCATAAAGACTAATTACTTAGCAAGATTTAATTTGTTCACTTTTTAGATCATTTCATATCAGCAAAAATAAATTAAATTTTATTGGAACTAGGACTTGGTAAATTTTAAGAAATATACATTTTGTGTTATCTTGTGTTACTTGTTCTGACATTTCTTAGATTTAATTGTTCTTTCTTTATATTAACTAATTGTACAAGTAGCACTACTAATAATATTATACATTAATGAATTTGCCTTTTTATTTATTTCTTGAATTTTGTTTTTGTTGTAAATTTACAACTTAAATTTTTTATCTTCACTTTGAACTACAACGTATGCATAAAAGTTGCTTGTTCAAATCATCGTCTGCAATCCTTTATTTCCACAAGCCATTTGATTACAACGTCAAAGATTGATCAGCTCAGCATTAAGTCAGAGTAAGTAACACCACACACACATATAGGGGAGAAATCAATATGCATGATACTTATTTGTTGGTATCATCTTTTCAAATACTTCTTATCCGATACCTTTTGATTTTTTTTTTGAATCAGCAAAATTTTATTATAAACCAGATCCTTACACAAGACAAACAGACACCGATAAACCATGAAGTACAAATAAAAGACGACGTATATAAGCGGAACACTCGAAAACAAAACACCAACAAAGACACCCATGCGATCAACATCTATAGGAACAACACCCACACACAAAAAACCCACCTAAAATTGACTTCTAAAGAAACCGACCATTGAAGAACGACATTCATAACACTCATCGTCAATACTCACCCTAAAAGAACGCCCTTGTAAAAGAAAACTCAATCTTCATCACCAAAACTGAGCCACATCCACCTTTTCTGAAGATCAATCAGCCTCCACTGCCGCACAAACTTCGGTCCACCGAAAGAACACCAACAAAAGCCCAAAATCAAACATGAACCAAAGAACTGACTCCCAATCTCGAATCAAAGCGATCGGCTCACCCGTCTTCAGGACTAAATCAGAAGGCCACCTCATCCCCGGTCCACCAGAGAAACACCAAAGCCCGTCAAAACAAATTGCAAAAAGACACCGACTCCTAATCTCGAAGCAAAATAACCA
Organism: Medicago arabica; assembly: GCA_946800305.1. NCBI lineage: Eukaryota > Viridiplantae > Streptophyta > Magnoliopsida > Fabales > Fabaceae > Medicago > Medicago arabica. The sequence goes on along the minus strand of OX326971.1, from coordinate 20,806,663 downwards.
ACCCACCAGCATCCAGCATACAAAAAGTAAGACAAAACGGCATGATTTGCGGTTGTGCGAAACATCAATCAAATCAAAACAAGGAGACTGCTCAGCTCGAAGGACAAAACAAGAGTAAGCGACAACGAATTAGGAGCCAAAAAACATAGGCCGCCTCCACAAGGAATTTTCCACAACAACCACCACAAAAACACCCTCCTCCTAACCAAGCAATCAAAACTTGATTAGAACATTAGTAATCACAATAAAATAGTAAAGAAACGTAGTCAACAACAAGAATGACCTAAATGAAATTCAATCTTTCGAAAAAAATGCAATGAACCAAAATGTCTAGCTAATTAAGCTTTCGAATTGCTAAAGATAAGGTTGTATATCAATATGAAGGCGTGTCTCTACTAAGGTATCGAGTGTTAGTGCAATACCGCCGCATGATAATTCAGTCAGTTACATGTATCAGTTAGTTTATTCTTGGAACTTAAAAGTGAAAGGCAAAATGGTAAATTTTGTAAAAGACATTTTAGGACCAAATCACATTATTCCAACAAACTAAGAAATGTAATATTCCGCTTAAAAACTCTAACGAAATTTTATCGGTTATTTGAGTTTGAGAAGAGTGTAAAAGGGGAAATTTGGTGATTGGCACCAAAAGAGATATAAATAACACAAACCACACAAATTCTTCATATCTCTCTCTTATCGGTTTCACACGAATTTTTCCTAAACAAGCTAAAACGTGAATTTAAGTTGGTGAATGGTTCCAAAACATAATATGAATGTTCAAAGGGCTGAATAAGTGTTTGTTTTGAAGCTGAAATGCAAATAGTTAGAAATTGACGCAATGAGCTGAAATAAGCCGTTTTGCAGAAAAGCAATTATGGGGCTGACAGGAGTTCATTTGGAATTTATATGGTGTAGAGATTTCAGGAAAACGCTAAAGTCAGTTCCTTTAGTTAGTAAACCCTCCCTTGGGTAGTGAATTATACATTTAGAATGCTAACAAGTGATTTTGAATCATTAGCGTAATTATTATATTGCTAGATTTCCTATTATTTTGTTCTAAACTTTCTTTTGGTAATGTGTAGTATTAATTTAGTCCTAAAGTTGGAGGGTATGATTTAAATTGAAATTTTGATATACACCTATGTATATGGTTTGGAAGATTGAATTTGTCCCAAGTTTTGGTTACTAGTTTGCTCTAAATCCTCTTTTATGTTATGAATATGTTTAGGTTAGTGTAGATGTTGGAGGAAAAATAGTTAGACAAGGCAAATAAATCATTTACTTATATAAATGATTGAGAAAAATATTGAAATTTAACACTTTCTTTGGTTATCAGAATTGGTTACATTTTCATATTGATATACAAGAAAGCTTATCATGCACAATTATAGCCTATGATCGGCTAGAATGTAAAATATTCATTTTTTATTCGATTATGTAACCAAGAATGTTTTAGAGTCCTCCAACATGGATAGTAACGTAAACATATTCATATTGACATATATGCATATTTTTCAACTATGTGACAAAGAATATTATGTAATCCTCCAACTTAGATGCCATTACATAAGTATTGCATGTTGACATAAGAGATGCATTTAGAATGTATCAGCCATGAAAACAATATCTCATGGGTAGATTTCCAATCTTCAGAAATAAGGAATCTTAGTTATGGAATTTCGGCTTAATTAGTCCAAACTAGTTTTATGAGAATATGAGAATATTTTATAACTTTTTAGGAATGACACATGACAACGATATGCATAGAACCTGAATAGGTTAGTATCAGAATTAATTTTAGGATAAAGACGAAATTACTATGTCTTTATTATCATATTTAGAAATATTATCATTATAAGAAAATAAGTTAAGATAATGTATGCCTCTCTAACTCCCCGTTAGTAGTGGAGTTGAGGGTTATTTCAGTTATCAGAAATCAGTTAAGTTATGATCTTCTAACTCCCCATTAGTAGTGGAGTTGAGGTTAATTCATATTATAAGAATCAGTTAAGTTTATAATATTAAAACATGTTTAAGTCATGGCTTTCGCTATCCCGTCAATTGGATGTGAAAGGTTCCCGCCAGTTGGAATGGGCACTATATGTAAGGATGACCACGCGACGATAAGAGGAGTCTGGCATCCACGTCAGTTGGGTTCCCGCCATTTGGAATTATTACCGGTTAGCAGTGGAATAAATTTTGGGGTTACTCCACCTGGGTTTGTTCCGTAAAATCAACTCAGATAATATTGTTTGTTCAACACTAACAGTTCTAACATAACATGACAGACATTACGATTATAATTATGATTATGATTTCAGCATTAGTTTTAGAATTATATCAACATTTCATATAGCGATTCTAGTTATCCCTCGATCGCTCAGTTATGCAGATAAGAACAGTATAAACCCAAAATGGGTTGAATTTAGAAACATATGGCGATCATAGGTTCCCTGAGATTGTCTGTAGCCTAGGATAGATGTAACTCACTGAGACATACTGTCTCACCCCATTCCCTTTATTTTATTTCAGAGGTACAGGTTGTCCGCAAGCAGGATGGTTCGTGATGAAGTAGCAGAAGAAGCTGGACAATTAGGGTTACTTGTCTTGTACTAGTATATGATTTGTCAATCATATGTATTTTGTACACGTCAGTGGTACTATTTCAAATGTCTAAGATGAGCAATTCTATAATTTGTTCAGAGAAATTTTTAATTATTGTAAGTTTAATGTATACAGTACTAAGTTTAACGCACATGCTAAATATTTTAGATAAATTTAGTATGGGTGTTATAGTTAGCACAATGTATCAACCCAATTAATTCAAAATTAGTAGATGTATTCAAAAACCCCAACGCCATATAAACAACAAAATCAATTAGACAAAAAAAACAATAACATGAATCTACCCTCAATAAGACCAATGATTTTTTTTCCTTACAACAACTTTTATTAAAAATTAGATCTATACTTAAGACGAACAGAGACCGATGATTCAGAATACAAACTAAAGGTGTCGTATATAGGCGGAACACCCGAAAATAAACACCATAAAAAAACATCCCTACATACAACACCTAGTCAAACCCTACCTTCAACATCCCTGAGGACAACACCCACTAAAATAAATATCATCACCTAAAACCGACTCCTTCACAAAATGACAACTGAAAAACAGTATCCCTTACCAGCATTGCCAATACTCATTCCAAAATAACATCCCTCTAAATGAAACACCTTGTCCTCGTCACCGTAGCTTATTAACCTCTAAGTTAAAAAATCCTATAGCATTGACTAGACAATAAAAAAAACAGATAATAAATGTACAGTGTTATTTTAATCTTAACATATTAGTACTTTGTATTAGAAATTGATATAATAAATAATCATTTTCTTTAAAATGTTACATATTAAATAACAATATGACACATGGAGGGAATAACAAGTTAGAGTACATTAACATTAGTGTTTATCATCATAGATTACATCAACATTTACATTCCATATTACACAACTATAAAGCAGCAAAAGTCAAACAAAACTGATGGCTAACTTTTTTATTTTACTAATCAAATCAATGTGCTTAATGCTACCAGCATGCTTCCTCAACTTTGGTTGAAACAATGACCAAATCCTATTCTCCAAGCTCTTTGCTGTGTATTTAATATTCTTGTTATCAACCATAGCATCATCATTTTCAAGTGACAAAGTGTAATTCTTCAAATATACCTTATAGATTGGTATAATACCTTCCACCAAATGTTTGCATACACATTCCCTCAATATCTCATCAGAGATTATCAAGTTACAATGCTTCTTGAACCTTTCATCAAAAGCTAGAGTAAAAGTATTTATTCTCTTAGCTAAATCTTGACAAGTCATAGTCATAGAGGATGAAATTTCAAGAATATTTTGAAGATTTCCCCAACTATTTCTCAGATAAAGTGCTGCATAATATTCTTTATATTGTTCATGTGCTCTTAACCAAGAATCTCCCATCATATTCCCAACTAAACTACCCTTTAAATTATAAAAATGACAATGATTATTCATCATAAAAAAATAGGACAAATTGATATCTTCATAGGCTTTTGACCAATCATCCAAGTTTACTGCAACCTCTTTAATCATGCTATATATTTGAGTCAAAAAAATAACCTCTTCATATACTTCATTTCTCCAACTAAGATGTATTTCCAAAACCTTATTCAAATGTGGCTTATACTCATCACTAAGAAGCTTATTACAATAATCAGTAACAAAGCTTACCAGCTTAGGAACACTTCCATCTGAGGGAGGACAAGTTGGTCTTTGCAACTTTACTTGTTCTGAAAGTTGCAAGAATATCTCACTTACACCATTAACAACTCTTGTGATAAGATCCTTTGTAACAATTCTAATTTCTTCACAAGCTTCCCCTCTAAAAAGTTGATTAAATTTTAGTCTGAGACCATCCAATACTTTAAACATTGACAACAAATTCAACAACTTGAAAGGATCATTTTTCCTCTCAGTAACAACCTTTCCAAATTTTATAAATGAAAAGATTCCTAATTCAATAGCCATCTTTGCAAAACAACTCATCCATGATTTTGAATCAATATTCTTAAATACAATAGTGCATAGCTCGTATTCAACCTCAAGAAGTTTCACAACAACCAACTCCAAATGATTTCCCCATTTGTGTATGCAGCTCTCCATTCTTTGTGCATCCTCAAAGTCACTTGTTGAAATTTCAAGGTAGCTCAAATCCAAAGTCTTCAAACTTCTGCGAGCATTCGTACCTCGAACATCAACAAGCATAGTTTGACACTTGTCTAGCCTGTTATTAGCATTTAATCTCTCGGCGATGACTTGTAACATCCTTGTTAAAGAACTTGAAAATTTCAAACCTTGTTTTGACACGTCGTTTTGTTGATCATTGTGTGGGTATAATGAAACCAATGGAAGAGGCATAGAATTTTCCATTAGAAGTTTGTGAAAAGTCATCTCTAGTTTGTCAAGGGCAATACTGAGAATTCCTCTGTTGAGGCGAGCACCGTCCTCTATGACCTGCAATTCTTGCAATACTCTCAAGGAGTTGTTTACATTCAATAGGTAAAACTCATTAGGACCAATTATTGTTTTGCTTCGTAAGAACTTAAAAACACTCTTCAACCAACTAGTTGCTAACTTGCAATTGTTAGTGAGAAACGTCAATGCTTCTTCAAGCTTCTTTGTGTTTGAGACATATGTGAATAAATCGGAACTTGCGTCGACAGAAAGAGAATGTTCCAAGTGACTAACACATTGAAAAACCTTGAGGATTGCTGAAACAGAACATAGAACACTGTCTATACCGTGTTCAACATTAGAAGATAGAAGATTTTGTTTTGAGATGGGTTTAAGTGAAGCTTGCATGGATAAACATCGTTGGTTAAGAAGCTCTAATCTTGAACTAGACTCATCTAATGCAGAAGAAATAGCTATTGATGTTTTCAAGCTACAAGTCAAGAACTTTATGGTGGCTTCAATGTTCTCTTTGTTTTCCATGTCAAAGATTGGAAAATTTAATGTATGTTTTTGAAAATGATTACTAGTTTGGCTTTTGAAATTGTATTGAGAAATTATAAGATTTCAATATGATGCTTGGTTTAAAGAATAAAGGTTATATTTGTTGATTTCTTGTTAATCTAACCATCCACTTTCTTCCACCAAACTCAACAAATGAAGTAAAAAAAGGAGATAACTTCACTTGCAAAACAAACATCTCAGAAACCTCAACAACCATGCAGTAGAACTTCCTTGAATTGGGATACCGTATGCTCAACCAATTTATCAGCCCATATTTTTATTTAAACTTCATTTTGTACTAATCTTACTTGAATTACCTCAACAATCGCCCAACCAAATGCATCGCATTTTCTGATTGATGACAGGAACGTACACTTTAATGTTATATTTTATTTTATTGGGGGTACTTTCGTGAGGAAAGTTGGCAGGAATTTAACATAGAAAAATAATGGAATTTGGAAAGAAAGTTATTAGTTGAATTAACTGCAACAATTATTCTTCCGGCAATGGAATGAAAGTACAGAAAAAGATTATTACACATACAATCATGTGGCTTCTTAACTGCATTTAAAGATTTATATAGCTTAATTATCTACAGTCATCTTTTTAGATTATCTTCAATATATTTATTCATATCCAAACAAGTGAAAATTATATTACATTTCTATCCTCGTTTCCTCTTAAATTATTCCAGGAACAAAGAAACAGCACAACAAAAACACAAAAAATGATGCACTCTTTAGAATTTGTTTTCTCAGAAAGTATATCTTTAAAAATGATTAACTTTGAATGTGAAAAGGAACCGTATACAAATTATTATAATACTTCCTTCAATTTTTTTTTATTATAGTACTACTAATCATTCACACAATTAAATGCCATCATTACTGCGGTTTGTTATCCAGCCAAATAACTAAACTTTTAATGAATGTCTTTGCTGCATATTTATCAATCTCCAGCCAAATAACCAAACGTGCTAAAAATATTATTGTCACTGTCACTCACCAGCACCGAAAAAAATTTACAGCACGCAAGATAACTAGATTACAAAGAAATCACAAGTTATAAATCAAATTTCCAGGCCTTGCTAAAAGAATCTGTAGTCTGTTGTCGAAGAAGGTTTAATTAAGGGTGTCTAATCTCTAGGATGACTAGATTACAATTGACTAACCTGAGAAATTTCATTCAAAAACAGACACTTGAAAACATTGTTGAAGAAATCACAACCTTTGGCAACACCTCCTTCTCCAACAACGATATCCATGTCATATTTGCAAGCTCGTGTACAATCAGGGCAGTAAGTCACCTAAAATAGAAAATACAAGTTATGCAGTAAGTCACCTAAAATAGAAAATACAAGTTATACATGTAATGCAATAATTCGTAGAGTAAAATAAATCCTAATCAGATAATTCAGCATTAGACAAATACTACATTACAGACTGGTATCCATGAATCAAGATATTCAGGTCAATATAAAACTTTTGGTATTGAAAGGAGCATCAAATGAGAACCACTGTTTCAGTTACCAACCTCTAGTAACTTAGGTTGGAAAGAGCTGTCTAACATGACATCTACACCGTACATTGCCCTTGACGTTGGACTATGCATCTCAGGATGTGCAACCGCAGCTGCCTCAAACACTGATCGAATCATATTCCTTACTCTTGCATGTATATCCAACCATTTAACTGCAAGAGATACAGAGACATCAATTTGTATAAAAAACAATCATTCAAAATATATAATATGCTCTTGAAGCCTCTAAAAATTCATCTATAGAAAATGTGGCAGCTCATTACCTTGATGTTCTTCCTCAAATTCCCTCACAAAATCCTTAATATTCTTGTGATTTATTCTTCCACGATAATTCTGAGAACATGCATTGATTGAATACGTTAAAACTTGATTAAGAAAAAGGGAAGCACAACCAAACATCTTGTTGCTAAACAATATGGTATTCAAGACATACCATAACAGTGAAATGAGTTTCATACTCAAAAAGACTACTTTTGGCCAAAGAATATTGGTTGTTGGCTATCCTAACCTGAAATAAAACATAAAACTCAATGCCATTGGAGTTTAACCTTTTAAGAGCATAAAAGAAAGAAAGAAGAATCAGTATACCCAGAAACAATCTGACAGGAATATCTCCAAAGGGTGCATGCTCCGAACCAGGACTATGTAACGGAGATCAAACTTTTTCCCCTGGAATAAAGCAGGTTGTTCAATATACTTCTGGCATATTTTTGGACCAGTTTCCATGAGTCGGATTATAGCTGGTAAGTTATCAGTTACAGTAGTATCAATAGTGCGGGCCATGTTCCAGGGTTTTAAGATCCAAAGGTTGTCTAGTCCGTCTCTTTTGCGTACATAATAGTCACCAATAAGTTGAGACAGATGAGTTTCAAGATTATAAGTAGGCTGCAACCATTGAGGAGATCCATGTGCCTGAAGCAAGATAAAACACCCAACTCCAAAATGATTCATTATTTAAAAAGCCTCAAAGGAGAAACCAACACTTCAATTCATTTGTAAGTGACTCGAAAATAAAATTAAATGTAGTATGCTCTGATGAATATATAGTATAATACACATTTCTGTGAATGTATGATGGAATTTCACTAGAAATGCATAATGAAAACAGGTCAGACATTTAGGATAATCTCATCAGCATCAACATACAGTGTTGATTAACTATAATATCACCTTTTGAATTGTTTCTGCTAAATGATGCTTCATGACAAGACAGGCCTCAAATGGAAATTGATTAATGTATTGCTGATCTGTTATTCCCGTGGCCTTCTTCAACTCCTCATCTACCTGCACGCAGGTCCATATTATATCTGCATCTTTTGGGTCCTTTACTGTAGCCAAGCACATTCAAAAGAGAGGGAGAAGGTCAGAATCCAGCAAACTTTAAAAACGTGGAGGCAATCATTAAATCAAATATCCAAGGGAATTTTGTGAAAAATATAAGATGTCAATGCTGCTCAGAATGCGAAAAGGTTCAAATGAAACAAGGAAAATTCAATTTAGGCTCTTCACTTTCCAAGTTACATGATTGTTTAACTGTATATTATGAGTTGATGAAAGAGTTCAGGCATGCTGTTAGGAGCAGACCCAATTAGGAAAGCTTACATCAGTTAGGTCAAGGAACCCTGCTAGCCAGGCACAGTCTATGTTAGGAAAGTTGTTAGAGTAGTTAATTAAATAGGATGTTTAATAAAGGCAAAGAAGCTAGAGGAAGGTAATTAGCTTTGAGTGGGACTTAGGAGAGACTAGCTCAAATACCTGGGGAAGACATCATTATATGTCATCCTGCTCATCTTGACCTGGATAACCATTCATCCAGAGTTGAGTTAGGAAGATTTATTATGTAACTTCCTCGTTTTCCTTTTGTTTGCCTCAATATATTGAACCAGTACCTATCAACTAGTACTGAAGCTCCCAAGAAATGGGGAACTTTGAGTAGACTGATCAAGAAGTAAATTCAAGAAGATTTGCAGAGGACACTTGCAAGCTTAAGGAAAGCATTCAAGGGGGAACATATCAGGATTGTAGATTTTAAAGAAGTATTGGTAGATAATCCATTTTGAGGAGCACTTCGACACAGAAAATGATGGGCGTGGAAGCACTGGGTGAACATTCCGACATTTGTACAAGTAGTGGGAGGTTAACAATCCTAAGGAAACCTGGGAAAGCTTCTGAGAGAGGTGATGCTCAAGGAAACAGATTTTAAGATCAAGAAAAGTGTTAAGACATATCAAAGGGTTGACTCCAAATATAGGTAGTAGGTGAACAGAATTCAGAATGATCACCTCATCACCATAAGCTGTGTCTCACTAGAGCATTTCTCTTGTAACTGCCTTGACAGGCTGTAACTGATTTAACTGGCAACTGCCAGTCAGATAGGGAATGTTAACTGACATGTGTCCGTTAACTAGAGGTAGTCAGGAGGGTTCTATATAAAGACTCATCACCTCTTGTAATCTCATTATGAAATAAATTAACATTTCAGTTGAGAATTCAGTTACAATAGAATAGCAAAATCTCTCAACCTATAAACTCTATTATGGTATCAGAGACAGGATGTAACTGTCTTAACTGGCAACTGTCAGTCATATAAGGAATGTTTTTTTAACGGCAAATGTTAATAATTTGTTGTTAGAATAGTTTTTCTCCTTCGTCTGGGTTCGAATCCACCACAAACAAACACACACACCCCCACCACCACCCGGTAAGGAATGTTAACTGACATGTGTCAGTTAACTAGATGGAGTTAGGAGGAGTCAACATAAAGACTCGATCACCTCTTGTAATCTCATTATGAAATTGATTAACAATTCAGTTGAGAATTCAGTTACAATAGAACAGCAAAATCTCTCAAACTACAGACTTTATTGAGACAAGATGCTACTGCACCTACTGGCTACTGAGAAGATCTTAAGGGGGTTATTATAGAAGGAAGTTCAGGAATAATAAAGCAGCCTCTATTTGTTAGAGAGGCAAGTACTTCGAGGCCAGTTAGAGTAGTTAGTTTCTGTTATGGGCAATCTATAATCTATAAATAGCTTTCCCAGCCCCTAGATTAGGCATTCTGAACTTTATTAAGAAATTGATTGGCTTATTCGGGTGAGGAAAGTAACCCTTTTCTTTCTGTTATCAATAAACTCAGGGACGAATAATTCCCTGCTTGTGCCTTTTTCAAAGCAACCTAACAAAAAGGAACAAAAGTTGGAGGAGGATATGTGACAAAATTTTATTATTTTCATTCTGTTAATTCTATAATTTAATCCAGTATCTATCAGATGCATACAGTCCACTTACTGATAGCAAACTCAGGATGTGTCAAGTACTCCTCCACGTGAGGTATATCTGTGTATACCCGTAAAGGACGCCCATCATGTGGGCGAATACTTCTGCTCTCAGAGGACTGCACAGTGGATTGTATTAAACTTGTGGATTGCAATCTCTGATTGTACTTCTCATACTCCTGAAAGTAATAAAATAATTAGCCTCAAACTTCTTCAAAACTTTCGTGTGGTATATTTTAACCACAGATATGAATCATAATCTGCCTTAGTAATAGAAGAAATACTTGGATAAAATAGTTCTCTGGGGTATTGAACCAGGCAGTAAGTCTGCCAGAACGCTGTTTATCTTCTCCAATACCAAGAAGAAAGTCACGAGTGCATTCATCACCTTTCCAAACATTCCGTGTTGGCCATAGAATAGAAAAGCTGTGAAAAATGGGCTTTATTACTTAGAGACTAATTTAGAATTATCACAAATCCAGAGAGCATGCCATAAAATACATGTAATTCATAAAAAGGATGGAGGAGAAGTTTCGCAATTAGAAGTCACTAATATGAGCTACACAGGTAATTAAGTTATTATATATTAATGACCGAAAATTACGGAGCAAAATCTATAATCAAATTTTTTTATATAATTTTTCTTTTTTACAAATCATGCAAGCTCAATCATATAGTAAAGCAGCAGGTATCATAGAATTAGATCATGAAAATGTAACTTCAACATCATAGCACAAATCTGAAAAGCAAAATATAGAAGAAAACCTCACAGCCGATGCTAAATTACCCTCCGGCATGAAAAGAAAAGGGGCCACTCTAAAGTTTGGCTCATCACTGTGCCGCAAAGCAGAACCGAATTCATCCATCACATACCTAGAATTATCCAAAACAATGGGATGTTAGTTTTCTTTATTGTTGGGAAATTCCAAATTGATCATATGTTTCATATAATGTACTGACCCAACAATTTGAATGGTTAAACATTGACCCATTGATTCGAGTAGTGTCACACCAATAATTTACAAATCAGACAACCTTGATGAAATTGTGTATTTCAACAAGTGCAAAAACACAACTTAAAAGCATTTACTGATTGATAGAAACCTAGTGCTACATTAGAACCAAGAAAGTAAAACAAGTAAAATGAATGTCATACCATACAGAGGTTTCGTCTAACTTTTCTTCATCAGCAAGTCTATATGTCATTAGATATTGCCACATTGCACTTATAATACGGTCGTGAATAGGCTCATCAGGAGTCCATTCAGGAAGGCGAGGAAGAAGCACTGAATCAATAACATGCTTTCCACTTTCCAATATTTTGGATGCACAAATACCATTTAGTTCAGAAATGTTTGGAAGAGATTCCAGAATTTCAACGGCACTTCCCCCAAGAGGACCAGGAATATCGACCTAAAAATTTGCTCAAATTTTCCAAAGGCCAAAACACTGGTTACCAGAGAATGGACATACAAAATTAAATAAATAACAACGGCAATTTGGGGATTGAAAAATTGTCATAATATAAATCAAAGTACCTCCAATGAACGTAAGCAAGAGAATCGCCTCAGCAGGTCTAACAAGTCGGTAACTGAGCTTTGCTCCAATGGATTTCCACGAATGTTCAAGTACGAAAGGGATGGCAAACAAATGGGTGAAAAGTCCTACCAAAATGAGGGAATCGTCAAAATAATTAGATCAAAACTTGTTGAACAAGTGACTTTAAACACACAAGAGGGGAGTGAATTGTGTTTCTTTAAAAATCAATTTAAATAAGCACTTAAAATGTTTAACCAAATAAAAATAAAGTGCTTATAAAATGTTTAAATAAATATAGAAAAGTAGATGTTAAGGTAAAATAAATAACAAATAAAGTAAAAGGATGAGAGAAAATGACACAAGAAGTTTATCCTAATCCGGCCTAAAACACCAAGGCCTACGTCTAGTCCCCAAGGAAAAGCCCCGTGAGATTTTCACTGATCAAGCTTTTAAACAGGATAAGCTAGTAACCTTTACAAATAACGAGCACTCTCCAAACAAAACAATCCTTTGTAGAAGAGTCTCTAAAACCAAGAGATATCATCTCTCTTGAAACCTTGGGATCGCACCCAATACAAAATAAATTACAACAATAAAATAATACACCAAATGTATAGATATAACAAATTGAAGCACAAGTACTGCAACTCAACTATGTAGTATAAAATAGATCACAATAAAATAAAATAGCAAGTGTAAAAATAATGAGAGTGATGAATAATATGTTTGACAATGTTTCTTGCACTTAAACATTGTAAAAAATAATATGTTTTACAACAACTAATATCTTGCACTTAAACATTGTCAAAAATATTTTTCATCACACTCATTATTTCCACACTTGCTAATTTTATTATCTTGAGAGCTATTTTATACTACATAGTTGAGTTGTAGTACTTATGCGTCAATTTGTTATATCTACACATTTGGTGTATTATATCATTGTTGTAACTCTTATTTGTATTGGGTGTGATCCAAAAGTTTCAAGAGAGGTGATATCTCTTGGATTTAGAGGCTCTTCTACAAAGGGTAATTTTGTTTGGAGAGTGCTCGCTATTTTGTAAAGGTTACTAGCTTATCCTATTTAAAAGCTTGGTTAGTGAAAACCTCGAGGGGTTTTTCCTTGGGGACTAAACGTAGGCCTTGGTGTTTTAGGCCAAACTAGGATAAATCTTTTGGTGTCTTTTCTCTCATCCCTTATCTCGTTTACTTTATTTGTTATTTATTTGAGCAAAGTTTCTCTAGTTTTTAACAAAACATTTATGTGCTTATAAAGTGCTTCATGTGTTTAAAAACCTTTTGGTGTCAAGTGCTTTTGCGCAGAGATATATGGGATTGGAAAAAATGAATTGGCAATGCCATGTGTTTAAAATATTTTTTAGTGATTACGCTCTGTTTACCATTTTGTATCTCTTGAGCATAGAGTCAAGGAGAGATTCATAATTATCTGATTTTTTAACTCAGTACAATAATATGTTTAAGTCTATCTATACTTTAAAACATAAGCCAAGAAGATAGAAAATAAGCATAACAAAAGGTTCAACCTTGTTGATCAGATTGTGAATATTTCTATTTGAAAGATCAAGATTAGATACACTCAGCAGTGGACTGTCAGCTTGATCAGCATTAGATGGGCTATCCTTTCCATATATCTCTGCGCAAAAGCCCAAAGCCCACTCCCCAAAATTGCTTGTGAAAGTTGAATTATAAATCTCCAGTTCTGGTAACTCCTTAAGAATAATACCTGCAAGATCACCATCACTAGAAGTAAAGTAATTTAGTTCTCCTTAACAGCAAGGACTTACCAAAAAGTAATACATGGTTTAAGAAATTTTAAAATATGAGAAAACTTACCAATTCTGAAGAACTGGATTATTGTTCAGCCAGAGTCCTTTGAGATGTTTAAATTTGATAACTTCTTGAATAATCAATTCAGGTTTTGTAAGCTTGTTTCCATATAGGCTAAGTGCCACTAAATTCTGAAAGGGAACGGGGAGGATAGTTCATCAGAATTCAAATTAAATAATTATAACAAGAAACATGAAACTAAATTTGGCTTGCAACATCTAGAATAGCAGGATCTGAGATGACAGGAAAATTGAATACTCCGACGATAATTAAATAATACTGTCATCATCTCTTATTATGAGACTCGCTTACAAAATTTACTCAGTATTAAAAAAATTAGCTGTAACAATAAATCTGTCAAATTTGTGTTACTTCCTATAAATATCCTCACAATTATCAATATCGTAAGAATGAAAAACCAAATTTACATTTCACAATTGTAAATTAAATAAGGACATTTTTGTAAAGTAATTATTAGTGCATGTAAAATTTTGAAAATAGTCCTATATTAAAGGACAAGGAAACATCAAAAAGTCATTTTTTAACAAGAGTCAATAGTGAGTCTTATAATAATGGATGAAGGGAGTAATAATGTCTGCCACCTTGCCACTCAAATTCAATTCATATCACAATATAACATTCCTAAGTTTAATTTGCATGATTTCTATCTGCGGAATGAACAAAGTTACACTTTCAAAATAATAGAACCTATAGGAATTATTATTATAAAATTAAATATGAACAAAATAAAAAACAAGATAAAGCGTTACGGACCGGGAATCTTGCAGGCAAGTCCAACGAGAGAAACATGTCATCATCAATATCAAGATCGTCAAGCTCCAACCACCTCAAGGTACCGTCACCTTTATCTTTCACCTCCTGAACCTCACTCTCCAGTGCTTCTACAACACTAACCTTCTCTCTCGAAAGTTCATCATCAACACCATTCACCTCAGTTTCACTATCCAAATCAATATCCACACACATCAAAGAACTCATCCTCTCCGCTAATCCAGGAACTTCACGCAGCTAAAATCGCCAAAAAGAACAACAAACAACAAAAAATCAACAAAATTAACGCAAAAATGAAACCCTACTACTACAACTAAGCCTTATCCTAGTAAGTTGGGTCGGCTACATTGATATAATTACGCCATAATGTTAGTGAGCAAAAATTAAACCCTTAAATTAAAAAAATTAGAGTAAACAAGCAAATTAGTCCCTAAAATTCTAAGACACTTTGAGATTATGATTATCTAAAAAAAGATCACTTACTCTGTTAAACTGTCAAGTTGGTCCTATAATTAACCACTTACTATCTACTAGCTCCCTATAGTTTAACAACTAACTATCAATTTAGCCCTCATATTTAACCACTTGCAATCAATTTAATCAATTTAAGCTATGTTAATTTAATTTGCAACTTATAGCATAAGTGCTTATTATCATGATAAACACTTATGTATAAGCCATTTAAGTAAAATTTGACAGAGTTCGAGACCTCTTCGAAATATTCATAATCTCATAAACACATTTGAAAGTGTCCTACAATACTCGAAATGAGTGTTGCATGAATGCGAAGAAGAAGGTTGGGACCTGTTTGTAAGCGTCGGAGAGTCTGAAAGTCCAAGCATGATCAACGAGGAAGACATTGGAGTCTTTAGCCATAGAATCCGAAGTTAAAACGAGGCGTCTCATGCGATTCTCTTCGCAAGGTTCGATCTGGAAATGCTCGCCGCCGTCGAAGGTTTCGGTGGAGAGTTTGTGGAATAGACGGCGGTGGAGGGATTCCGGTAAACCCGAAGCGGCGAGTAGAATTCCGTGAACTTTGGCGAAGTCTTCGTAGGTTTCGATTCTCTTTGTGGTGGTTGCCATTGCTACCATTTCTTCTTCTGTAACTGTTTTGCTTTGCTTTGCTCTGTTTTGCTCTGTTATGCTGTGCTGGTTTTGAAGTGTGAAGTGAAGTGTAAGAAGCTCGGTGGAGTGGTGTGAAGTAATTGGGCTGGGCTTTTTTGGATTGGGCTTCTCTGTTCGAATGTTTGGCCCATTATGCAAGCCCGGCTTATCAGTGGCTAACCAATGTTTTGAGAAAATTACTCTTCTCGCTTATGAAACTGTTCATTCTCTTATATTTTAAGTCGGTCTAATCGATCTTAAAAATGGCAGCGGAAGTTAACTGACGTTGATATAAGGGAATGATCAATTTCAAAAGTGAGAAGAGTAATTTTCATGTTTTGAAAACTAAATTATATATCAACTGGCGAAGAAGGTTGCTTTATAGGCCCTCTAGATGTTCAACTCATGTTGATCATAAGATAGCTTTTGATGGAAGAAAAATCGATTGAAACTTATCACCCTCATAGAATTTTGTCGTTGAAAGATATGTTTGAGGGCTTCATAGAGCAATTTCCAACATTGAATTGACAAGTTCGACAAATGATAGTTCAACTTATTGAATATATTTCGCAAACTCAAACCAATGTATAAGGTTGTATGATCAAAGTAGAACTTGTTTTATAAGAGTTACGCCTCAAAAGTTTATTGCATTTTTTTACGAGCTTGTAAGTTGTAATGGTTTCAAATAACGTTTAACCATATAATTTATATGGTGTATTCTAGTTTTTTCTCATTTTTACATTTACTGTCTTAATTAAAAAAAATTATTCAAATTATCATAACACGTCAAATTTAATCTATCACCTCATCCATTACGAATTATCTTAATTTTCAACATGATTTTATTTTATCATTACACTAGAAACTATAGGTTTTTCCAACATTTTATTTTTTGGCTTTTTTTAATCATTTGTTAATATATATCAATGATTACTTACACATGAATAGACGGCAAGCAGGCAATAAGTTGTGTCGTTAGACCTTTTTAGATGACAAAATCAATCGTTATAAATGCAACATTCATAGACATAAGAGACAAGATATTAATATGCACGATCTTTTAAACTTTACGTAGAAGGTCAACAATCTCTTATGTCAGGAAACCGAAAATATCAAAAGTAAATTGTATAAAAACATGTTTATAACATTAAGACATGAAATTATCTTATCCATTGTTCTTTAAACTCATCCACTATTTTGTACCAACCATAGCATATATATGTGTCCAAAAAAAGAGTAAGAAAATAGTATGGTGCAAAGTAGAAAGAGTACGTGTCTAGATATACATGAAGTGCAAAATAGATGAATGAAAAGAAAAAAAAAATGGATAAACATATTATCCATTCCATTGTGGTGGCTGACTGGTGATGTCATCAAACCCACCACGCCGGAAAAGAAGAAATCATCACCATCAAAATCAAAACCATGTTCTTCTCAAAACTTTATGCTTCTCAAACCAATTAGCGCCTAATTTAATTAATTACTTTAACAACAAAAAAAAAGGTTTATATTATTATTTCAATATTAACCTATTCTTCTTAATCTAGATCAAAATCATGTCAACTATTCCAATTCAAAAACCTGCATTTCATTTCTTACTTTTCAATTCCCCTAATTACAAATGCACTAAAATTACATCCTCATGGACCATGTAAGTTTTTCTATTTAATTTCTTTTTTACAATCATTTATTAGTTTAATTATTATGATTCTTATTAATTTTATAATTTGTTTGTGTTATGGTTTTTAATTATTGTTTAATATGAATAGGTCTATGGATTCTAAATTTTCTTCAACAGTGAATAGTAATAGTGATATTAAGAATAAGATGAAGGAGGAACTATCTGTGAAGCATTCAAGCCCAATTGTTCCTAAAGTGGTGGAAGAAGGTTTGAACTCGAATGGTCTTCGATTTGATCGGTTGCAGCCGTCGGAACAAGAGTTGATTAGAGAAAATAGATTTGAGTTTGGGCAATTTGTTGCTAGGGAAGCTGTGCTTGATGAAGAGTTTTGGGTATGTCATAAACTGTTTGATAGAAAATTAACAAATAATCAGTGTGTCAAGCAGTAAATGATATCAATTTAGTGTCTCAAATACTAGGGTTAGTTGATTTGGTTTTGAAATTACTGAAGTTTTACTAAAATGATATTTGAAATTGAAAATTCTCAAGGTGTGTTTGATAGTGAATATTCAATTTATTGTCTGGAGTTTTAGGATTAGTTAATGGCAATTTCTATGGTACACCCGAAAATTCAAGTGTACTAAAAATAAATTATCGTTAATTTATTGATTTAGGAAGCAAGCGTACTGGTACACTTCAATTTACGACTGTACCGTAGAAGCTCCCTTGGTTGATTTAGTTTTGAAATCGACTGTATTTTAATATAATGATGTTTGATTTTGTAAATCTTCGACCATATTAGTCCTTTTGGGACAATATTTGAGATTAAATAAACCAATCTAAAATGACTAATGTGATTGTTGATTGCTATATTTCTACAATTTAATGAACTAAAATGGTGATTCACTTTGTGTGTCTTTTAGTGGTAGATTGATAAGTAAAGCTATTTTTTAGCTGAAGATGAAAAAGCAAGAAGAAAAAAAGCTTAACATAATGTTGGAATCAAAGAAAAATTGTTTTATAACTGCACACACCAATCATTTATCATTCAATTGTACTTTTGTGAAGAAAAAAGAAACATACAAAAAAAAAAATAACATTTTCTTTTATTTATTTGTGTTTTTTGGATTCTGTGGTAGACAGCAGCCTGGCTAAGGGCAGAAAGTCATTGGGAGAATCGAACATATGAAAGGTAAGATACAAATACATCACTAATCTCCAATGTTTTTTCATACATAGGTACTTGAATTGAGAACAGACTATAATACCAGATCAAGATGGATAGTGTCAATGATCAGTTTTCTAAATAGTAGAATATAGGAAGTAATCTGAATGACCCTACCGGTTGTGGGTATCATTTGACTTGATTAACAATAGGTAAGAATTTGGGTAGTACTAACTGTGATTATTTTATTTTTTTTAGATATATTGATATCTACAAAAGGAAATTTGCTGACCAGGTAGGAGTTGACAGTGCTTAATTTCCTTACTTACTAACACTGGAGTGTCTTTCATGAAAACTTTAACAAGAATCACTATTGTTTAGGAATTTAATGCGGTAAAAAAGCGGTGCAAGGTGCAAAATGGGGACAGCTGCGCATGCATTATCGCGGTAAATCAATCTCATCTGAGATTCTGATCTAGTTAAAAAAATTCAGGTTGAAAAAAGATATATATACTTGAAAGCTCTAACTTTGATTAAAGTTCTAACTTTGTTGAGTTATTTACTGTTTGAAAGTTGATTTTCCTTGACTATGATTCAACTTATAGTGTTTGGATTCATGTTTATCAGGTGAGAAAGGAGCAGAAGAATGTAAAGCGCTCGATAATAAAAAGTGTTGTGGGAACACTCGATTTGAATATCCGATATTTGCTGCAAGGAGAGACTTTTCCTGGGGTACTACTCATTCTTTCTCATCTGCTGTTCTGTCTAGACTGATGGTCTTGATGTTTTTCATGACTTAGTCATCATATCATTTCTGCAGGAACGAGCCAAAACTCCTTTTTGTTGCAGCATTAACAGGACACCACCAAGTAGATATGGTTACATTGCAAATTTATGTGTTACCAAATTGGCTCGTCGACAAGGGATTGCAAGCAACATGATGTCTTTTGCTGTTGAAAATGCAAAATCTATTGGTAATATTAACGTTAAGTTGAAGTAACTTTATGGTTTACGCCTGATTTGTCTGTGGATTCATTTAGCAGGTGTGAGTCAGGTATATGTGCATGTTGACAGAAATAATAGGCCTGGACAGTTATTGTACCAAAAGATGGGCTTTGAGGTAATGTAATTGTTGGTTCATCTGTATTTCCAGTTTTTGTTATAGATTGTTGCTACATGTGAAATCAAAATCAATAACTATGGCAACTTCACCTTCAATTTCAGATGGTTGAAACTGCAAACTCTCGGTTGTTACTAGAGGAAACATACTTGTTACGTTTACAGACGTAAAATACAAAACATAGTTAATTATGATCCAATCTGGAACAGTTGCAAATTTCAAAGCCAACTGCTTCAGTTCCTGTAAATCATTCCTGTAAATTTCAATGTATATGCGTGTAGGTGTCCATCTTTTTATGTATGGATGTCTTCCATTTTGTAATTTTTGTGGTATCTTGTATTCCTCCTTTTATTGAATTTGACTATGCATACTCAAATACATTTGGATTGTAAAAATATTAATGAAACAGAACAAGAACAAGGACATGTACTGTGTTCTATTGCTGTGTTTGTGCAGTTAAATGATTTTCTTCCATATATTCATTGTCAGGAATTGATTGCTGCCCCATTCCAGTCACGGATTGAACTGGGTTATCTTGATTGATTCGACATTAAAAGTTCATTAATCGTTTGAGCCAACTATTTGGTTATTTACAGTTAAATGATCATATCCCTTACATAGCATTGCTTTCTTTATACTACAAATCAATTTATTTTTTTATGATCATCCCTTACATAGCATTGCTTTCTTTATACTACAAATCAATTTATTTTTTTAAGTGATATCACACAATGAATATATAATATGGTTTATAAGAAAATTGTACATTATTTTTGTCACATGTATTATTTATTTTTTTTAAACTGTGACTTTTATAATAATATAATAATGAATCCGTTTTTTTTTTCAAGTATTTTACATGCATATAAGTTTTAGTATAAATTGTTTTGTTACATATCTTTGTCATATCGTATCCTAAATTTTAAAATTTTCGCATATCCGTGTATCTATATCGTATGTATCTGCACCTATATTTGGATTTCACAGACCTCTTCTGATCTAACTCTCCTCCATTACGTACTACATCACATACTTCTTTCAAATTTGTGTACATATATCTCTTTAGATAGAAAATTTGTGTACATATATCTCTTTAGATAGAGCCCTTTATTTCCTTTGGAAAATAGAGATAATCCTGATATGTTAGTTAAGTATACGTTTGGTTCCACATTGACGCAAGATGGCAACGCCGTGGTTTCTTTAAAACCCAAACACACATTAAGCTGTACAAACGAAAGCACTTGCACGATTTCACGACTAACAGATAACTATTAAATAAAATATACCAGAGATAAGTTGCGATAATATACATAAATGTATACTCTTATGCTTCATTTTGAAAGAAAAGGAAAAGATTAGTTCAGGAAAAAGACAATGCAAGAGTCATAATCATTTCTATTGATTATATGGATAGAAATCGGGTAATGCAATTTTTTTTTTGAAGGAGGCTAATATGAATTTAATTAATTGCTACAAAGGTTAATCAGAACTCGAGCCAGCAAAATGAAAATTCAAGATACTAGTCACATCCCTCAAAAAAGATAATAGTAACATAAATGTTTAATTGGACACATAAATGTAATGGTCTTTCTAAAGAAATTGGTGAACAAAGTGAAAAGTCAGGTTGTATGTTTGGTTTGATGACCTTGATAAATGCTTGCAAAAAAAGGAAACTTCTGTCACTGTTACAGACATATAACTTCCTATCATATGTCAAAAGCAAAAGTAAAATCCTCTTCCAAGTTGAGGCATGGTAGCAAAAAGAGTTACTACTGTTACTAGAAATATCTTATACATTGTAATGCCACTGTTACTACTGTATAATTTCCCTGATTTCAGATTATGCCAAAGCTACGGAGCCAAATCTACGGAGACTGACGAATAATTCAAAGCGCTTTGATGAGGATCCGGCACTTTGACATGTTGCAAAACAGAAGTCATTTTTATACCAATTAACTGGATCTGCAAGTTTGAGTGGCCCTTCAGAAAAACATCTGTTAACTGCAACAATATGAAACATTTCTTTTATTCTTCATGAAGGCTTTGTGAATCATATAATAACACTACATTTTATACAATATACAATCACCAACATAAGAGGGAACTATGATATCAGTAAGTCAATAAGAAAACGTTTGAGGCGAGGTTCAATGATACAATACCTGAGTGCATCCAAAGAGTTTAAGTAATCTAAGTGACAAGCAACTATCCACTATCAAACCCAATGCATTGTCGGTCAAAGTTCGGCACCAAGATACATCTAGACTATGCAATTTTTTTGCATGGCTTGCAAGTGATAAGGTTGTGTGATAACCAACCTGGATTAAATCAAATGAGGCACTCAGAAAGCAAAACAATATAACTAAGAATTAGCAGGCTTCAACTAAACTGATAATCCAATCCAAATAGGCAGAAATATTTAACAGCCTCAGCTAGCTAAAATTATAATAAAGCTTCCTAAATCAGGTGGGCGGGTCCTTGAGCAATATAATTTCAGAAAGAAAAAAAACAGGACAAATAGAGTATTAAATCTTTTCACAAACACAAAGCGGCTCTTCCAGCATATCAGAATGTTCAAGTATCTGTTTGTTTTTTAAATGTGCATTTATGTAGCATATGCAATAATAATCATACCCTTTTCACAAGACAATGGAGAGAGAATCACATGAGGCAAACAAGCAAGATACCTTTTTGACGTTATTAAGCGATAACTCTATCAAGGACTCTCCATTAGTCTCCACAAATGCAGCAATTGCTTCATCACTGCAATGTTGAAAAAGTTAGATTAGTTTATACTTTAATTGGGAGACTCCAAGATTTGATTAAGCACTAAAGTAGGGAATCAATCAATAGGAGGGAATGAATATTCCTCTCATGATATTTTTTTGCAAAACAGGATAATGTACAGAGATAGACAAAGACCCTCGGCCTATCAGCAAAATACGTCGGAACCTGTTTAGGGTCTTCGTCTCTATCTCAGAGACTCAGACAAGTGAAAAATCAACATAAGAGGGCCCATTCTTAATGCATATGGAAAAGGATCAACAGATATGCATTATTAATATAAACCAATTTTATACACCGACGGTATATGCCCATTAAACTCTAGAACACTCAAATAGCACACGGGAACAGCATGGTAATAAAGATGACAATCCTTTTAAAATCTTACTACGGACAAGAACAGGAAAAATCATAATAAAAAGTGAGGGTATCAATAAGGTACCGAAAATACGAGTGCTAGCATAAGAAAAATATAAAGCCATAATTAAACACAGACAAATAAAGGAAACAGGAAAAACAGACACCTGAATGTGTTACGGCAGAGCTTCAGTGTATGAAGTGCACGACAACCGTTTGTAAGATATCCCATGGACAAATCTGTTAATTTGCACACGTTCATCAGATCAAGCCGGCATATTCCAGGACAATGTTCAGCAACGACTTTGATTGATGCATCAGTCAAGTTTCTGCACATCAAGAAATATAATCAACAAGTTTAAATGATAAATATCTATTGAGAAAGAAAGAAATAAGGAACCTACAATTTGAGTAAATAATTAATTTCAAATGAACAAATTAATTCACAAATAATCATTAATCCACGTTCAAAGAATGATCAACAATTTAAAAAGAACGATATTGGTTTTAACATAAATACCAAATTAGGTTAAATTTTCTCTGATTGGAAATTTATTCTCCAACTTTCTAAAATGAAATTGCCAAGAAATTACTTATATGAATATCTTTAAGAGATTTGAGACATGAAACGGACTGCTATAATGATACTTACACGCAGTCCTTCAGAATAAGCTCTTTCATGTTGTGACCACGTGCAACAATGAAATCCTTGACAAAGGTATCACAAGCAGTTGGAATGCCAGCCACTGACAACACTTCTAAATTTTCAAGTTCCATCAGTGCTGGCACAATTAGTGCAGCATCAATGCCAAGGCAGTGGTCAAGGTACAACTCTTTCAGAAGAGATTTCAACGATTCCGCCAAAATATGAAGACTGGCAGATGTGAGAAGGGAGCACTGGCTAAGGTTTATTGATCTAAGTGTTGGAGTAGAAGAAACAAGTGCTCGCAACCCCCCATCTGAGAGCCGGCATGCACCACCGAGGGATAGACTTGTTAAATTAGGTAACTGCTTTGGTGACCTTGCTAAAGTATCAACTACAACATAATCCGGCAAACAGCGCCCACACTGGTCAAGTTGCAATACCTATTTCAAATTCAAAATTGAATAAATAAGTAAAACCCAGATTATCAAATCTTTCAAAACAAGAAGCCGGCCAGAAGCAAATTAAATCTTCAGAAAGCAAATAGAAATATGAAGACAAAAGCTAGATAAATATAAATAGGAAAGCTACGAAGTGAGCAAAGCAGGAAAAACATTTAAACAAAACAAAAAACAAAAAAAATCTACATCAAGGAACCGGAGACACTTCTAAATAACAGTTATATTGAGTTTTACTTTGTATCATATATATAATCTTGTCAACTACTAAACAAAGTACCACAAAAATTAGATAAATGATACCATTTTATGATTTTACACGGACATATGCTAACTTTTGAAGTGTTACTCTTGTGATTTATAATGATACGCTTCATATTAATTTTAAACCAATTCTAAGCCATGTAATGTCCTATAATTTTCAAAATTTCTCATATCCCCATATTCATATTGTACCGATGTCTTATAGAGTTATATATGTGTGCTTGTATGACCCAATCACACACTCTTTTAGCTCCACTGCCAAGGTAAGGAAGCTAGCATTACTAATGAATGTAGAAACGGGTAGTTATTACATATTTTCTTTTAATACTATATTTTTCCACAAATCTTTATTGACAAGTTCATCCAAATTGATTCTGAATCTTTTATAATTAATTGACTCTCTGATCTCGAAATTTTGAAAATATTGCTTGCCAAACTTTTGCACGGCGATAAACTTACAAGAGCTATCACAGGAATTAAATATTTATATAAAATTGATAATCGTCTAAAACCAGGGCGGATCTTAGCTAGGACATAGAATGTGCCCCTCCAAAAGTTTCTTTTTCTTAATATATATACATATTATACTTTGAACTAAATATGTTCACTATAATTGCATTAAAAAGATATATTTTTACTATAATATCCTCAGGCAATCAAAATAGCAGTGGTGGTTCAGCAACAAAACGATATATCGCCGCCTAGTGGTCCTGGGATCAAGTCCTTCTATAGCCTTTTTAACAAATTTATTGTGCAAAAAAAAAAACTAATGTCAAGATTCAAACCCAGTGCGTGATATTAAAAAACATACATGGACAAACCATTACGACAACAAAACCGCACTAAAGTTTTAGTGAGATATTTGTTATATAATCATTATAGACCCTCAAAATATCATTTAAGCGCTGCCACTGCCTACAACAAAAGTATATCAGTATCACTACTAGGGTTTTAAAAAAGGTTCACAACTGCATTTTGTCAGGTGTATCAAGGTGTTTGGTATCACGCAACAATTCAACAAAATTACATGAAACACTAAAAGCTATCAAACAAGTTAAAACCGCCTACACACGTTTGTAAACTTTATAATGGCTTAGTCAGTTATCAAATATTCATCTAAAATCGAGAATCATCTACTGACCAAAGTTAATCTAAACTCAATTCATTAAGTTCACTATTAGGGTTTTAAAAAGACCTCAAATGAAATTTGAACGTTACAGCATAGTGTTCAATATCACTACAACTACAATTGAGGCGGCATTTTCCGTATCTAACTACGACCTCAATTTCAAACCCTGTTTGCAATAATTCAACGAAATTACATGAAACACTAAAAGCTATTAAACAAGTTAAAAAACCGCCTAAACACATTTGTAAACTAAAAATAGCTTATTCAGTTATCAAACAAATATTCACCTACTAAAATCACTATTAGGGTTTTAAAGTGTCCACGACTGCAATTCGGCCGCTACATCAGCGTGTATACTATCACTGCAACTACAATTCAATCAGTATCATCTATATTTCACAGCAGCCACAGTTTAAAACCTTAATCACGACAATTTAACAAAATCACACGAAACACTAAACGACGTCAAACAAGTTAAAACCACATACCACCAAATTAGAAGTATCACTTTCTTTAAAGCACTTAGTAAAATGTTCCTCAGACAACCACGAGCAATCTCTAACCCGAATCTCCGTCGGACTTCCACCAACAAGAAGTTCAAAGAAATGATCATTCATTCTTCTCGAATCACACAGCAACTGACTAAGCCTATGCCTCAAACCATCCGGCACACCCTCAAGCGAAACAATCGCATCAACATTCTTAGCAAGTATCCGAATACAAAGCTCTTGCAACGACGGAACAGTTAACTTTCCACCTAACTTCTCCGAATCCGTTTTCGGTTTCCACTTTATCTTATCAATCAAATTCTCCTGCACAGTATCAGACCCAAATTGAATCCATTTCTTCTCTCTATCCCTAATGATTTTCATCGCAGTTGAAAATGGACCAGGCCAATCTTCAACCTCATTCCTCTCTTCTCCACCATTTTCCTGCACCAAATCCTCATCATCACTCTCATCATTCACAAAATGCGCAAAACGTGAAGCATTCACTCTCGCTATATCGCGAAAACGTTCCATATTCCTTCTCACACCGTGTTCCTCTCTCACATTATTATCAGCATTTCTAACTTGTTCTACAACATTCTGTACTTCGTTTCTCTCTTCCAAAATATTCTCAACTACTGCTTCCGATTCCGTACCGAATTCGTTATTTTCATTTTCAATTTCATCAATAGCAACAACAACAGGTTCCTTCCCTTTCTCTTCTCTAGTTAATTTTCTTCTTCCACTAGATTCTCCTTCATCGTTTTTCACTTCTTCGACTTTACTCCTTTTCGGAGTGTTACTCTGAGAATCATCATCGATAACGATTTCACGTTTGAGAATTTTCTTCCCCGATCGCAAGTTCACAAAACCGTTTGGTATTGGATTAGGTTCGGAATCCGAAGCGGTTAGGTTTGATTTATCCATTTTGTGTTTTTTCGGTTTGGAAACCCTAGCGGTGGTTGGTTCGGGGGAAGTTAGGGTTGGTTCGGAGTTTGCAAGACGGAGGCTGCGACGGCGAGGAGGAGCGGCGGAGGAGGAAGAAATGGAAGGAGATTCGGTGGTTTGAGTTGGAGTGAGGGGGTGTATGGGTTTAGAGGGGGGTGTAGTTTTAGTTGGTGGAGACATTTTCGGCTATGAATAAGGAGAAGAGTAGGGTTTGGAAATGAAAAGGGAAATGAAGGGATTTGGAGGGAAAAGGTATTTATTGTGGTTTGCACCGCATCGAAGATTAATGTGTACAGTAAACGACGACGTATGAGAATCTTCCTTCGCACACTTAACTTTATTTTCCCGCCGGTGGTGTAGACTGGGTTTGTGTGTAGTAGTGATGTTGTGTATGCAGTGTACTCTATCACATCTAGATCGTTTAATTAAGATCATATGGTTTGAATTTAAAATTTGAGTTTTAGATTTAAAAATAGTTCAAATTGAAATTTAAAATCTGGATTGTTTGAACTTGATTAGATATTTTATAAGTGAAAAAGTTCATTGCATTCAATTTAAATGCAGTAGTTTTCATCTATTGTAATTTGTTATGATTTTTATCTGAGCCCAAAATGTTCATATTGTTAGATTGAACAATTTCGTTTAAATTTAAATTTATGATTTCATAATGGTGTATATGAGTTTAGAAAAATTGAAGATAGAATCATCTTCATTTAAGATTATGTTTGTTTCTTCCATTTCTTCCATATAATGGTACAATATCCCATCCACTATCTAGTAAAAGAACCAATTTATTTCTCACAATTTTAAAATGGACTAATTTCATTTAAGAAGTATTATCATCCAAATCAATATATGGCAATGTTATGTTAATTTTTGTGTGAAATTTGACTTCTTATAGCACCTCAATTGGTGATCTCTTTCCTTGGTTATTATGCGAGCCCCATTGTGACACGTCATCTTAAAATAATCCACTCCATTTTAACTTCAATGTTGAATTCTAAAAGAATTCATATTGGACCCCGCAAGAGTGTGCGAGTTTTTCCATGGCTGCTACTATTTTACTCATTGTGTTGTGGACGACCTTAGAAGACGTTTCAATTGCATTTGCAATTGCCTTCCTTTTTGCCACCTTTTGCCCCATTGGAGATGTTGAATTAAATTCATAACTTGAAGGTGTTTCTGGATTCGGCAATGATGAGTATGCCCCACTAGTAGAAATCTTTGTTCTTTTTGAAGAAGTTGTAGTCGATGCTCCTGTTCATTTAGGTTCATCTTTCAACAATCGCCATGCATACTCAAGAGTGAATGGTGTACCATCATCTTGAGAAGAAAAAAATACATGTTCATTAATATGATATCATTCTCTGAGGTTCCACTTTCTTTTTTTTCCATCAACAATTGTAGTGTAATACCCGAATTTTTTTTAAATGGGACCACTTATTCGACTCCATTGAGATTTTAATTGACTAGGCTCCTTCTCTCGCAATTGCCCACAATACTGGTTATAATTGGCAACGATCCTTAACCAAATTTTGTTCGCTTTTTAATCATTTCCCACAATAGGATCCTTTGAAATATTGAGTCATGTTTGAATAAAAAGTATATCATCATCTCTTGTGAATAGCTCGCGAGGCATTTTGGGAGCTGAACATTTTTCTCTCTCCCCAAGCGTAATATTTTCAAGACCAATTTGAGTTGAAAATTGTGAAACATGACATTTCGACATAGACTCAATCGGTGCTTCGGGTTCATCACGAGTAAACTCTCCACTTTGTTTATCCATTTGAGATCTATAAAATATATCGGGGTTAGTTGCTGGCAACGGGAAAATCGTTGGGTTTGTCAGCGGTGACAAAAATTGAGAATTTTGGTGTTGTTAATTTTGCAATAAATGCAACAAAGATCGTTGATAATTATATTGATTGGGATCCTTTGGAGGATATAAACAATGAATAATGAAAGACTAGAGAGAAGAAATTATGAAGGTAAATTTGAGTGTAAAATTAAAGAGTAAAGAGATGAAGTTGTGAATGTAAAATTTTATGAATGATCACAATTTATAGATAAAAAAAATTTCAATGCTAAAAAAAATGGTAAAATAAATTTCACAACGGTAGAATGACATAGTGGCTTGGTCAAATTAATAACAACGGTAACATATCATATAAAAAAGAAAAAACGATATACCTTCCGTTTTAAAATGAATGTCGTTTAAATTTTTTACACACATATTAAGAATAAAGAGAGATATTATTTTACTAAATTATCTTAATCAACTATTGGTTTGTTTTTTATTAAAGAAAAAATTTGTATATAATATCAATTGAAAAGAAAAAATTATTATTGCATTGAAAACTGAAAGTGACATTCATTTGAAAACAATTTTTTTTTTTTTGCTAAAATGACATTTATTTTAAAATAGATAATAAAGATAACATTATTTTAATCAAAGTAATTTTTTGAATTTGGTTGCTTTAGAAGGCAACCGGTACGACGGATCCCAATAGCTAAAGCATAGAAAGTTTCCCAAAGTTTGTAACTCCACACCGGCGGACCGGAAGAAAAATTGACCGGAGTAGTTGCTCTAGTTGCACACTTTTAGAACTCAAAGAGTCAATAGTCCAATGATATAATACAGCATCGTAGTATCAAAAGAAAGTTTGAAACATTCACCATTGTTTTAATGTTCCATGTACTAGTTATTTCGATTGTATGATATTGTCAATCACTGAACATCGGAGCTTCCTAAAACTCACAGGAGAGAGAACTCTAAACTCATGGTGGTGGTTGGCCACCGCTCAACCAAACACACTTATCCCACCTAGGTTCAACACTCTAGTTTTGACTAGTTTTCTTTTATATTCGATGATGACTGCATTTCTCATATTTCATTGTGTAAGAAATAAGCACTTTAGCATCGAAAAGTGGTATTTTATTTGGAGATTGGTCAACCTAGAAGCAAATTAGATGCCAACATAAGGTCTATACCGTTATTTTAAATACTTTAAAAAAAACTTGTATCATCTTAGAAATCGTTTTCAATGATGAAACGCAAAAACTTGTTTGAAGACCGAGTAATTAAAAAATTTAGCCTCTTTAACAAATTTTAGGAACTCATAAATCTAATATAAAGAATTTCTTCACATTAACTTGTTAACTGCATTCATGTTTGTCTCCCATCAAAAGTCTTCATTTGCAAAGAAATTGAATATTTATCTGAAAAGTTACAAAATTTGAATAAAAACTCCAGTTCCTTGCTTGTTCATCACATGAATCGTAATTTATAACATCGTTTTAAAACTATTGATAGGAAAAACAAGCGAAAAGTACTTCAAAGTGTAGAAACACCATCTACGAAAAACAAAGCGTCAATGCATCGATAATTGGCTCGCTGTTTAGCTTGATTCACAAAGATTTTTCAGCAAACCATAACAACAATGCAGGCACAAATAGAAAAAAGTGGCTAAAGGTTTTCCATTTAGCAAAGTATATCACAAGGGCATGATAATAAGCCCACAAAAATGTATACCCAACCTTCCAATGTCTAACCTTTCCAAAATGAATGAAAGAGAAGGAAAATAAACAGCACTATAATTGTATAATTGAATCAACAAGGTCCTCAAGAGGTGCTAGCTCCGCTTTCTCGATCAACCGGAATTCCTACAACACAAGAAAGTATGTATCTCAGCTAATAAATTCAGGTTGAATCCAAAAACATGCTTTCAATGACTACAATTGGGTACAAAGACATCAATAAATTTTTTATCTTTGTAACATCTTACCCAAGTAAATAAAACAAAATGCTTGAAGCAAGTATTCAAGTGAGCTTCTTCCTTCAAACTCACAATCTTCTGAAAATGTGAGTGATAGATGTGAGCATATACACGGAATAATCGCTTAAATATTGTCTTGACGACATCTCTGAAATTGGGTGGAAAAGGAGCCCCTATAAAAAAGCAATTGATTGAAGTAGTGAGACGACACATATATAATTAGAAAATAATTAGTCGAAAATATTATGCCACCAGCATTGTCGAAATGTCCAACATACCTAATCTTTGAGGGAAAATTGTTTCATCATCTAGCTGAGATTCAATCCAATCCATTAAATACTCGACATACTTTGGAGCAGATACCTCTATTGGTTTCTTGATAGTAACGCCGTCAGCCCATCGATACTCATACCTGTAGATTATTTTACATTAAATACTTTTTCTTCTCTTTTTTTGACGGATATACATTAAATACTTGTCGCACATGCATATTTAATGTTTTTATGACAATTTAACTACTCTGTTTAAGCGTAGACAACACTTGATCAAGTTTACACTAAAAACAAAGGAAGATTGACATAGAAAATGTGAAATCGGGGTCAAAAAGGTTGAAAATATATTAACAGAAACTATACTATGCAATAACTTTTAGCAGGCAGGGTTTACTTATCATATAGGTATGTCATATTCACTAAAATCAGCATAGATATTTCCTATAATAAGAGTTCAGAAGTTCCTAACACCAATTGAAGTACATAAATTGCAGACAAGCCAAAAAGAGAAACATGAAATAGCTAATCTGATATTAATATAGATGCAACAACGCTGTGAAACTAAAATGAGAAGAGTTTTTGAAGGATCAAACCATACTTGGGTCCTGCAGTCATCGTAGGACAGTTACTCGGTGTGCAGAATTCAGTCAATGTACCAAACATGATATTCACTTGATTAAAGAAGTCCACAGCTGCACATAAATAAAAAAACAAAACAAAAACAATTCAGAAAAATATTTTGTAAACAATTTAACAGTAACATAAGTTATAAGTGGTGTGGTCAATGGCGGATTACGGATCGCAGAAATAGAGTTTGTTCAAATTGCACTACACAAGAGTGCTATAGCCACTATACAATATTTTGTACTAAATAATGTACTGTACAACAATAGTGATTTGTTCAAATTCCGCTACATTATAGCGATCAGCGCCGCTATTCAATAGCACAGATTATAAGTGACTTGAGAAATTGAACACATGGCAATAGGTATAGATGGAAAAGTTGGAAACTTCGACGCTAATTGCCAGAACTGAATTGATTAAAGATTCTTACTGTTTACAGCAAGCCACTCATTGATATCTTCACCAGGAGGCAGCTTCACAGCTTCCCTCAAGTTCCCACTACCCAATGTAGCATCGATGTGTTTCTGAAGTTGAGCACCCTACATTTCACAAACAAGACGAATAGAACATTCATTACTCATATGATCAAATATGAACCGTAAAAGACATAAAGTAGACGGAATCTTGTAGCTTCACAAGAAGCAAAATTACCAACCTTACTTCCAGTTGGAGCACTCTTTTTTGGACGAAATGTTTTCTGGTTTCTGCATGAATCAAATATCAAATTCTAGTTACGCTCGAGTGACCACAATCAATAGAAATAAAACCGAAAGTATACCATACTAAAAGTGAATTGGGAAACATTCAATAAAACAAGCAATTTCCATAACAAAAAAGTTGCGGATAAAAGCAATTTGGCAGATAATAAGTGATATCTATAGAGCTTCAAATTTCAGTCAACCATAGCCGTGAAGTGGTTAATGTTGAAGGGTTACACGTTTTCAAACGCAAGGTAGTTCTTATCTATGAAGCACGGCATCGAACATGACATGGACACCGACCCTGATAATAATTTGAGAAAATGACATAATCCAGTGTAATTATATGTGTCGGTGTCCAGGACACACCTAATCTGAGGAGTATTTGTACTTCATAGATACGTCCTATGTCCACATTTACAAAACCTAACTATAAATATTGCGAGTTTAATTTTGATATACGGTTCTATCCATCAATCAATCACAAAGTAATTATGATTAAAATCAAATATGATAAGTGATCCAGATTAAGGTTGATTGACTGTGTAAAAAATATTTACTGTATTGGTGCAGGTAGGTAAATACAAACCCAAATTGAAAAGGGCAATAGAGCAGTAAAACTTGACAACATAATACTACCACCCGGTAATAAAAAAAAAACACTTTTTAGGTTATTGAATATCTGTATCCAGAGCGGATGGAGTATTCATCACTCAACATAAATATACATTGAATTAACATCCAAAACTTATGAAAAGCATATTACTATTCAGATTTCAATCTAATTTCAATTCCTGAATCTCGTGATTAATTCCAAATAGCATCTTCATTAGACAAATTAAAATTGTTATGCCACAAACTAAATCATCAAATCACAAACAAATTGAAGCACAAAAATTCTACAACCATATGTAATAATGATATGATCATCCCTCTCATATAACATAACAAAAAACGATGATTAGGTCCAAAGAGATTGAGAAAACAATCTTAAAACACATAAAATTAAGAAAGAAATAAAAAACAGAACCTGCTACCAAGACCGAAGAGACTCATGGTGGCGAAATATCAAAGGTAACTCTGATTCTTGAAGATGGATCCAAGTTCCAGAGGCACCTCGTATGAAATTTCGCAAAAAAACAAAAACCAAAAAATAATAAGATTAAGAAATCAAAGAATGTCTCAATTTTAATTTAAGGTTTTATATATATAGAAAACAAAAACAAAAGATAGAGGTTCCTTAACCTTCGCTTGGTTTCCTATAATTGCCAGTCTGTCCGTCTCTTTCTCTCTCTAAATTTGTTACTTTCTCTCTCTAAAATCTCCATTTGCCAACCTGCACTTTGCTTACCTGTCTCTCTGCTGGGATTCTCTTCTTGAGATTTTTTTTGCATTCATTCATTCACTTTCTCATTTTTTTTTATTTACTTTTTTTGGATCTTCATTTCTTTTTATAGATTTTGGTCACATTTTAAATTATTGCTATTCTCTTTGATAATGAATTTTTATTTTTATGATGGAATTTAGGGAAAAAGAAATTAATGATGATATTTCAAAAAAGAAAAGAAATTAATGACGAGTAAATTTTATCGGTTTGATTAATCATTTTAAATCAAATTAAAGCGCGCGTAATTTTATCTTTTGATCATATGACTTGAAAATTGTATTGCTCATTCTATTTTTTGATAAGTATACGATGTTCGTCACTTTGTCAAAATGATAGAAAAATTGATTTGTGTACTCTAACAATGTAGAATCAATTTACACTATTCCTTTTGTCTCAAATTATAACTCGCTTTATAAGTTAATTTACAATACTAATAAAATATTAATTTTCAGCTGCGACATCTTTGGCAATGTATGGCATCAGGTTTATCAGTGGTTCAGTTTCTCTTTCATTTCTCCAAACTCTGTTCGTGACTATTTTCATCAGTTTGGTCACATGGCAGAGTTACCGAGAGTTACACATTCTTTCTTCAAAGTTATTTGGCATGCTTGCGTTTGGATAGTTTGTAAAGAAAGAAACAACATCATTTTCAAAAACAAAGCACAAGATTTGGCACAATTATTAGATGATGTAAAGTTTGTTTCTTTTTCTTGGTTAAAGGCTAATAGACTTACTTCAACTTTCAGGTATAATGACATGTGGCGGCACCCTTTAATTTGTATGGGTTATGGAGTAGTTTTCATTTCATCTTTTTAGTTGTGTTTAGTTTGGCAACATATACTTGATTGTATTCTTTTGAAGAGTGATTCTGTTTGCACACCTTGTGCGAGATGAATCGCTCTTGGTGAGATTTATATTTTATTTTGGCTTCTTAAAAAAAATATTAATTTTTTTTACTATTATATTAATTATTAATTATTATTTATTTCTCTCTCTTATTTCAACTCCCCAATTTATTTTTTCAATAAGATCAATAAAGTATCATTTTATAAAAATAACTCATAATTTATGTAAAGTAGTCAAAAACACTCATAATTTGGGACTAAAAATGTATTAATGTGTTCAACTCAAACTCAAACGCATTCTTTCCCTTTCAAATCCAAACCCTTCCGCAAAGATGTAAATATGTGTTCTGGTGGTGCGATGAGGGACGTAAGGTTCTCTGTACCACCTCTTTGCCAGTTCTCTCGAACTCTCCACGACGGTTGCTCAGAGGTTCTGGAGCCGTCACCTTTCACGGGTTTTCAAGGATCTGGTGCGGTTCGTTGGATCTGTTTCTCATATCTAGTGAGCTACTGTTTTGGGTATCATTTCCTTCGTGTGTTTCTCGCCGATGAAGATCTTCTCATTCCACAACCGCTTGATTCCAGTTGTGTTTCGTCGGATCTTTGCCGTCGCCAGGCTGTTTGCTTTTGACTATCCGACGTTTTTTATCGTTGTTTTTGTTTCGGTGTGTTATTGTTTTGATACAGAAAGAAAGACGATGGGTGGTGTGTTGTTTCGACTTGATCTGTTTGTAAATCTTGAACCTGGTTTTTCCTGGTTTCGAGAGTGGGTTCTCTGGTTCTGTCCTCTTGTTGACGGCAGTAGTCGTTTATCGTACTTAAGGACTTTATCTGTCACGGTTGTCACGAGCCGTTGGTGGACTGTGATGACAAAACCTCTAAGTGCTTTGGTTCGTAATTGGTTGGTTTGATTGAAAAGGCATTTAGCTTGCTTCATCTTGAAGGGAGTTGTTGGATCTTGGATCATTTCTGTGTTGGCAGACGATTCATACGCCGTTTAAATGCTTTGAATGCTCACTCTGCATTTTTTTGCAATTCAATTTTCGCGCTCACACGTGGGTTCGCTGGATTGTCCGTAGTAGTGAATGTTTAGGGCTGTGTTGTTATATTTTATACCGCTTATGTACTAAATTGTTGTATCACCTATTACGGGTTGCTTTTGTGGTTTATTGGGTCAGGTACATGTCCCCAATCTTGTACTTCCTGATTTTGCTTAATTTATTTCCTATTTTGGCTAAAAAAAATACTCTATTATTTGAGACATTTTAAAGCAGAAATATATATTTTTTTCTTGCCAAAAAATAAAAATCATGAATTATTTTCTTAGACAGAATAAACTTTACTTGTAAAATCTTTTTTCTGAAAGATTATAAAAAAGAAACTTAGGGCCCGTTTGTTACAAATTAAAATAAAAGTGATTTTGACATAAAATAATTTAGAGATTATTTTATATAGAGATTTTATGAAAAATCAGAATCTATTTTGCGTTTGTTTAACGTAATAAAAATCACTTATTTTAAACAAATAATCTAGTTTGTTTGGATACAACTATATAGACATTTTTTGTTTCCATTCAATCTTTTTAAATCAGATTTTCTCTCTCCTCTTTTTGAGAAACTGCACTTAACAGCTTCTCATTTGAAGCTGATTACCCGTACTAAATAATCTATTTGTCTTATTATAGAAATCTCCAACAAAATTTATAGGTATTTTTTTTAAAATAAATTATAGGTATTCGCTTATATATATATAAAAGAACTTTTTGTTTTTTTGAGAGGGTAAAAATATTTTTATTGAGAATTACAATTTTTTAAATTATACATTGATTTTTTTTTTTAACTTATGCTATTGCCTTTTTTTTATTTTTTTTAAGATTATGCTTTTTCGTAATAGGTGAGGTAACATTTCTCATTACCTTTCTATAATTTTTTATTTAAACATTTTTTTAAGCACGGTCAAACATCTTTATCATTACTTTCTTTGGCATATCCATTTGGATTATTTTTCATAATAAAAAAATAAATCTGTTGCCGATTTCTTGATCAATTTGCAACTTTCCCATTCTTAAATTTCTCAATTTAGAAAACTTAATGTTTTGGATAAGATTAAACAATATATTGTTACGAATTCATTGAATGATTTATCTGTCATTCGATCATTCACAACTTTATGCCAACTAATAGCAATTGTAGTAGGATTAGTTCTTATCTCTTTAGGGTTATTTTAAATGTTTTTGTTTCCGAAAAATAAAAGGGTGCTTATCTCTTTAGGGTTATTTTAAATGTTCCGAAAAATAAAAGGGTGCTTATCTCTTTAGGGTTATTTTTCATGTTTTTGTTTCCTAGCATTGGATTTTGGTATTTCTATGAAAGTGATGATTTGGGAATGATCTCATGACATATGTTTATAGTGTTTTACTGTTTTAGGTCCTTTTTTTTTTAACAACCTGAGGGGTTGTATTTAGGTTTTAAGTGAGCTAGTTTTTAAAAGGGAGGGTGCTCCCGTGTGTTTATCTTGCTTGCCTTACTAAGGCTACCGAGTGAATGTAAGATTCTTTGTATTTCACGATCTAAAGAATCCAAAACTTTAGGGTTGGACCTAGTCATGCATGATGGTCAAACACTAGAAAAACCATAGTTTTAAAAACGGCTCGGACCGACTGGTTCGATTGGATTCGGTGTGTATTTCGGTTCGATCGATTTATTGGATCGGCCGTGCAATTAAACCAGTGAAAACCGCTAAAAATTGGTAACTCAGTCGATTTTTAAAGTTAATCCGGTTCAACAATATTTAATGTTTACTGTCACTAATTAAATCCATTCCTACTACAGGCATCGAACCATCGAACCAAGTAAACACCAGAAACTTAACCACTGTAACAAACACTTGCTTGTGATATCTTATGTAATATATATACATATATAGAAGTATAGTGCATCTTTTTGTCAAAAAAAAAAGTATAGTGCATCTTAATTTTTTTTCTTTCAACAAGAGCACATTATTAATAAATATAATATTTAAATAATAATAATAATAATATACAAATAATATTAACTATACTATTTGTTTTCAAAAATATAATACGGTCCTTGTTTTAAATAATTATACTACTGCTTAGAAACTTATAATTATACTTATGTCGACAAAATATAATTTTTTTTTAAGGAGTCAACAAAATATGATTATACTATTTGTCAAAATATAGCTATATAAATATTAATATACACATTATATGTCAGTTTTTTAATTTTTAAGTGACCGAATCACCGATTCATTCCGAATAATACATATAAAAATTTAATCTTACGACTGGGTCATATAACCGAGTTATTCGGTTTAATCCGGTTCAGTCATGCAGTTCAACCAGTGACTTAGTGATTCGACCATTAACTCAATGACCCAATACCCTTATCGAGTCGATGACCAAACTGAGTTTTAAAAGAATTAAAGAAATACTGACAATGTCCCTAATGCTAAAAACAAAGTGGAAAATGAAACATCCTATCAAATAAAACATAAAAATATAACATAAAGTTACCCAAAAAATTTGAACAGATTTTTCATTCAATTATCGATTAATACGGGCCAAACATTTTCTCCTATTGACAATTTCTCGGGTACACACGATATATTTGGTCTTTAAAATAATAATTAAATGAGTTTTTTTATTTAAAAATATTACTTCATATCATTTACAATTTATTTTTTCTAATTTTTACCACGCATAATAATGAATGTTGATTATTTTTTGGATAAACTGAAAAAATTTAATATCATTCTTATAAACAATAAAATGATGTTTTTTTTATTTTATGAAATGATAATTTTTAAAGATATAATAGTAAATTAAAGCTCTTTATTTTATGAAAATGACGGTTAGTTTATTCATTTATAAAACAAGTATATATTCTTTTTCGACAAGATAAAGCAAACGTATATATATACAGGGGCGGACCCACTGTTAGGCATAGTGTGACACTTACCACACTAGATTATTATCCAATATTTTTTATATTATAAACCTAAACAATTCATTATGTATGATACATGTTGATAGTATATCATGTTTGTTCACACACCTTAGTGGTACATTCCCCCTTGCTGAATAGCTTGTTAGCTGTTTGACTCCCAGCTCGCCCCTTTTTAAACGTTTTTTTTTTAATATTAACATAAAATAGTTAATAAAAAAGTTTTAACGTTTTTTTTTATAAATATTAACATAAAATAGTTAATAAAAAATGTGGGTTGCTGAAAATGTGGGCTTAACATGTCAATATTCCATCTTATTAATATATAAACTAATATAAATAAAAAAGTTTTAACGTTTTTTTTTTATAAATATTAACATAAAATAGTTAATAAAAAATGTGGGTTGCTGAAAATGTGGGCTTAACATGTCAATATTCCATCTTATTAATATATAAAGTAATATAATATACTTCACAGTAAATATTTGTCACACTAATATCAAATGTCTGGATCCACCCCTGTATATATATATATATATATATATATATATATATATATATATATATATATATATATATATATATATATATATACCTATAAGCTACAGGTGCATCTTAAAATCTCCATTAAAACATTTTGTCATACACAAGAAAACAATTGAATCTTACATGTCTCTTAGATTTAATATAATAATACATTATCAACAACCAACTTTTTCTCCTTTTCTTATTCTTCTTTCCTCTTCTTCCTCCTCCACCCTGCTACAACGACCACCGGCGTGATGTCCTCCATGCCGGAACCTCAAACGGGTGTTGTGGACTCTTCCTGCTAACGTGAACACTAATGCAACCGACAATAATGATAGTAACATCACCTACACACAGTGACATGCATCCAATCAATTTTAAACTTAAGGATAGGGACTACGGGCCTATAGTGAACGAGAATCACTTATAAATTAATTTCAAATTATTCAGAATAGTACGGAGATTGATCCTCTTATCATATGGTAGTTTATTAGTCACAATGATCATTATATAAGTCATTAGAGGACCCTTTTCATAGTCATGTTTCTTTGAACTTTTAACAAAAAGCGACCTAGCTGAGAAGAAATAACCAAGAGTGGTAGAGAAAAGATGTGGATAAAATAACAAGTAACTAGACTCAAGGAGTGCCGGAGTCAGGAATGTTATAAAGTCTGGGCAAAAAAAAAATTGCAAAACATTTATAAGGGTTTACGTAAGAAATTGCAAGTAAATAATCGACAAAATCTAAATAAATTGCCCAATATATAGGGGTTTATATAAGAAATTCATAGAGAATTACATAAAAAATTGCAAAAATTTTGGGTCAGAGCCTAAGCTCGTCTAGCCTTGAAACCGCTCCTAGACTCAAGTGGTTAATGAGCATCAAGGAGGAATTGTGATCAAGAGAAACTAAGTTTGATTTCTGGTGGAACAATTTTTTGTCGGACTTTACTTATCTTCCAACCAAATTTCAGATTACCATAGTCCTTTTCTAATGAGATGCGAATGGTTAACACTAGCTACAAACTATATAATATACAAAGCAGAATCTTTATTTAGACACTTTTCCAATAACATGTCTCAATTTAGTATTTTGTTGTGAAAAAGACAATGTAACCATCTAAGTCTCCATTTAAAGAATATTAAGCATATCTCACCTAAGTGGTATTTAAGTGGTATTTAAAACGTATGAAACACGGGTATAATTGAACGTAATTATATCTATAAGTGCAGGTATCATGTCGGTGTGTCACAACAATAACAAAATAATTATTATTATGTCACAACTAATCACACAAATCCTTCTTAAAAAAAAGACACCTAATCACACAAATCAATAACACCAAAATCAATAGTTTGCCCAAACACACCTAATTAAGAAACAATGTTTATTTGACAATGTAGAACTTAAAAAGTATTATTTTAGTCTTCATAGTGTTTAGAAGGCATTTGTTAGAATGACCACAATCATCATTACTCATTACATGCATTTGTCAATGACTATTGAATGATCAATTCAAATTATTCAAAAGGAATATTAATTAATAACATATATTTCCACTATTCCACTCTCTATATATATTAGAACCAATTAGACCATAAATACACGCACAATATAACCTTATAAACAAAAACATGAAGATGATTCTAACTATCTTCTTCATTTTTTCTCTTCTTTCCCTTGCTCATGCATCCGTAGTAGATTTCTGCGTAGCAGATTACAATGCACCAAATGGCCCAGCTGGATATTCTTGCAAACCACCATCAAAAGTAACCGTGAATGACTTCGTCTACCACGGCCTAGCCGCAGCTGGAAACACCACAAACATTATCAAAGCCGCTGTTACCACTGCACTCGACGCACAATTTCCAGGTGTAAACGGTCTTGGAATTTCCATTGCACGTTTAGATTTTGCCGTCGGTGGTGTTATTCCACTTCACACACACACCGGTGCTTCGGAAGTGTTGGTTGTTGTTCAAGGAACAATCATTGCTGGTTTTGTTTCCTCTGACAATGTTGTTTACCTTAAAACACTTCACAAAGGTGATGCTATGATTTTTCCACAAGGGTTGTTGCATTTCCAAATTAATGTTGGTGGTTCTAATGCACTTACTTTTAATAGCTTTAGTAGTGCTAACCCTCGTTTACAGATATTGGATTACGCTTTGTTTAAAAGCGATTTTCCAACTGAGTTTATTACTGCAACTACTTTTCTTAATGCTGCTGTAGTGAAGAAGCTTAAGGGTGTTCTTGGAGGTAGTGGTTAAACTATGATGTTATTCATATGAAAGAGTGAGGAATCTTCAGGTTACTGGGTTTTCTTTTATTTGTTTGTGTTTGTTTATGGTGTTGTCATGTGTTGAGAAATTTGTGACATGAGATGAATAAATGTACGTGTTGTATTTTCTTGAATATTTGGTTTGTTTTTTTGTTTGTGCACTACTCATTCTGTATTAAGTAAACATGTAGTAACATCATACAATTGATTAAAAAATTAATTTAAATTAAAGTATAATTATGGATGCTTGCAATTTCAAATTGTAACAACCATGTTTATCTATTGGGAAATGCTTTATGTCCCGAAATTATTTGTCCCGGAAAATTTACGAATGAGGAACAGTAGCATAAAAACCTGTCCAACAGGCTTTTAATTATAACTTGTTCAACTTTACTCTTCCAAATTTGATTTATATTGACCAAATTTGTAATTGAGAATATTTATTTTGATTTAGTGGGAGCCTAAGCACAACATAGATGCATGGGGCATGGAGACACGTCTATGACAAACCCAAATGGTGTGGCGGTGACAAACAGTCAATTACCATTACTTTTTGATCTTAATAAGCTTCCAGTACTTCTTTAAAAAAAAAAAAAAACTTTTGGCTCTTAAAATACATAGAAAATGTATGTCGTGAAATTTTCGCTGTATATTCTGTCGCAGTATATAGCATTGCCGTTATCTATTTCAATGATATAAACCATATAACAAAAATATAATATAAACTCTTACATTTTTTTAATAACCAACAATATAGTATAATTGTAGGCAAATTATTTTAAGGGTATAATTAAAAGAATGAAAAAGCTCGCCCAAAATACCTTATTCTCTTTATATACCGATATTATATAAAGAAAATTACATATGAGTGGAAGACAAGCCGTCAATAAGCTGCGTTGCTAAGCCGCTTTTCGAATGACAAAAACGATATTCATAGACATGGGAGACATAATATTGTTATGCAAGAACAAGACCTTTTGAATCTATATAGAAGGTTACCAATCTTTGGTGCTAGGAAGTCTTTATATATAAATATAATTATAAAATAGATAATTTGTACAAATAGAAACAAATAATCTATGTGTTGCATTCTATTCTTGCTCTCAGCAAATCACAATTACAACTGAAAATAATAATATCATCTAACGTAAAGAGGTTTGTTTGAAAGTAAGTATCTTCGTGTGGCGTGTTCTTGTAATCGTATCCTGACGACTGAAAATTTGATCAGGAGGGGTTGATAATGGCTAACACTTAACTTTGTGTGAAAGGGTGTGGCAAGTTGGAGGATGAGGATCATCTCTTTATTCATTGTGACTTTTTCAGTCAATTTTGGAGTGGTGTTTTAAATTGGTTAGGCATCTGCATGGTCAATCCGACATGTGTTTTAGACCATTTAATTTAGTTTGGTTGTTTTGGGAAGTTTCTCAAAAAAATATTATGTTAATTATTCTTTTGATTTGGCTATCTATATTTTGAGTCATTTGGAGTGAAAGGAATGCTAGAATTTTTAAGTAAAAGGAGGACATTTTGCAACATCTTATTGAACAAAATTAAGTTTCAACCTTTTTGGAGGCCGAAGGCGCAACACACTAACTTTGATTTCACCATCACATGTGGTGACTAAATCCTCTATTGTCTTTAGGAGGTGCTTTATAATGTTACTTTTTGGCTTATTTTTTGCCATTTTTCGCTTTTCCCTTTATTGCAACTGATGATACTTACTTTCCTTAACTTTACGTCTTGTACCGGGAAAGAAAGGTTGTTTGGTCAATATATTCCATTTTAGTCTCTTAAAAAAAACTTACATAAATTGAGTTTACCTATTATCCATTAAGTAAACTGAGTTTGCGAGTGCAAGCTCGACAAGAAGTGCACAAAGAAGAAATATTCAAATATTGAAGAAAATACAACACGTACATTTATTCATCTCATGTCACAAATTTCTCAAGTTACATTCCTTCAAAACTAACTTGACACAACAAGAAACAAATTAAACACAACGAAACAAAACCAACAACAATCAAAAGAGAACACACTAATCCTCAAGATTCCTCACTCTTTCATGAGTAACATCATAGGTTAACCACTACCTCCAAGAACACCCTTAAGCTTCTTCACCACAGCAGGATCAATAAAAGTAGTTGCAGTAATCAACTCAGTTGGAAAATCACTTTTAAACAAAGCAAAATCCAATATCTGTAAACCAGGGTTAGCACTACTAAAGCTAACAAAAGCAAGTGCATTAGAACCACCACTGTTAATTTGGAAATGCAACAATCCTTGTGGAAAAACCATAACATCACCTTTGTAAAGTGTTTTAATGTAAACAGTGTTGGCAGAGGAAACAAAACCAGCACAGATTGTTCCTTGAATAACAACCAACACCTCCGAAGCACCGGGGTGAGTGTGAAGTGGAATAACTCCACCGGCAGCTAAATCTAAACGCGCAAGGGAAATTCCAAGACCATTTAAACCGGCAAATTGTGCGTCGAATGCAGGTGTCACGGCAGCTTTGATAATGTTTGAGGTGTTTCCGGCTGCGGCTAGGCCGTGGTAGGCGAAATCATTTTCGGTTACTTTTGATGGTGTTTTGCAAGAATATCCGGCGGGGCCATTTGGTAAATTGTAATCTGCTACGCAGAAATCTAGTACTGATGCATGAGAAAGGGAAAGAAGAGAAAAAATGAAGAAGATAGCTACAATCATCTTCATTTTGTTGATGTGTTGATAGTGTTAGGTTTGTGTGTGTTTGTGTGGTCAATTTGGTTCTACTATATATAGAGAGTGGAATGGTGAATATGTTATTACTATTATTGAATAATGTTGAATTTATTCAACATGGATAGATTTTTTTGTTGAAAGGATAGATATTTTGAGGTAGGATTTGTTGTTCACGTGAATGTTGAACTTTTTTCTTTTGGATAACAACAAGAAGGGTCTTTTTGTTTGAATTCAGGACAATAGGATCTTCTAGTATATTATATACTCCAAAAGATATTGTTTCTTCAAGTGGCATGTTCCTCCAATTTTTAGGGTTATTATTTGAATTAAACTATGTTATATAGGACTTGGTGAAAATGTTTGCAATTGTAACATGCTTACTTGCTTATGTTAAGCCATGCATCCATTAAATAGAGTTTAGTTTAAGTTATATTGAGTGCAGTGCAATGTTTCTTAAACTCAATTTGGGTCATGAAGGAAATGAGTATGACAATGACTTAACCTGTATTG
Source organism: Medicago arabica (assembly GCA_946800305.1). NCBI lineage: Eukaryota > Viridiplantae > Streptophyta > Magnoliopsida > Fabales > Fabaceae > Medicago > Medicago arabica. The sequence continues at coordinate 20,762,425 of OX326971.1, read as the reverse complement.
AGAAAAACTCTTGAGTCTTATATTTAAAAAGATAAATCTTTAAAACTATTTATAGAGTGGCATTTTTTATCTTACAAACCAATTTTATATAAGAGAGTGAGTTAAGTTAACCTAAAGTCTAAGATGATATCATCATAAAACAATAATCTAAGATGATATAAAGTTTATATATCTTTCCATCTACCATATAATACGTAGTGAACCAAGTAGAGTTGAGTGTAAGGGGTTTACTGAACAAAAAAAACTTAAGTACCACATTAAAAAAAGATAAGACCTAAAGAACGAGTTAGGGAAATCCCAAAGCAAAGAACCAGTATGAATAATACTAAAATGATAACATTTGTAGGTTATATTTGCCTTATATAGATGTTTTTTTTTGAACAAATCAGAATGGAATATATTACTCAAAGACAGATAAATTCACCCTGCACAAGGTGTGCTAAACTGGTGATTTACCCAAAAGTCTTATATAGATGTTAATTGTCATGTGTTTTTTTTTTAAATGAAGAGGAATCCAACTTGCTCTCACACATTGCACTAAGCACTTATTCTAAACCTACTGATAGTAAAGTCTTGTTTTTTTTTTTTTAATATAGTAAAGTCATGTTATAAACTGCTAATTCAAACCTTAAAAGAGGAAAAGTAATAAATTGCTAATGATATGACTTTTTGACCAATTATTTTTTTGTTGGCGTTAACCCTCCCGCTTTCAAGGAAAATAGCTCGGCCATAAGATAAGGAAATGATAGTCTGACCAAAAATATTTCCACTTAAAAATCGAATCCGGATACGATTCGTCCTTAATGAAGCACATTAGCCAATTGAGCTCAACTGCTGAGTTTTTTGACCAATTTCTAATCATATGTTTTTATTCATAAATTGTGAGTCATTGATAAGATAAAAGCCCTAGTCTCTCCTTTATCTTTGGGAAGATATTCCTGATTAATGGGGGAGCTTTGAGTTTGTGTACATTCCAATAAAATTTCTTCTAGGAATTTGAGGGAAAAAGTGCATAGCACTAGTAAGGAAAATGAAGGTGATGGTCCACAACACAGTCACATGTGATGAGGAACAAAGGACGGCATAAGAAGACGTCTGACAGCTAGAATAGAATGACCCCTTTCTGCAAGTCTTACTGACAATATATATGGCCATACATACATTTGTGGTTATCTCAAATTCCCTATCTTATAGGGAACCTTATTTTTACTCAACTAGGTAAAAGTAAAACCATATTGTAAGAACTTTTTACCATTTTTAGCAGTTCTAATTTGTAGCTTCTGATCCATATTACAATAGTTTTAGTATTTTTAAAACACATACGTAATAAGGTCTCCATGGTGGAGAGCCTCTAATATTTGCAGATGCCAAAGTTTGATAGAATACATTAATAGATATTTCAATTTCATCTGAATTATTAGTTATATTTGTCATCCTTTTCATTTTCATATAGACTCAAGTAGAAATAGTCTCTTATATATCTATTATTATCACTGCTATAAAATCTAAACTCATATTAATCAAACAATTAAACTTAAGTGGTTAATGAACTCCACCAAATAACGAATTGTTCATAAGAATATGAGTTTGATTTTTTAATGCAACAATTTATAACCAGATTTAACTTACATCTTGATCGAACTCAGATTATCAGAGTTTATTTCCCTTAAAAACCGGAAGGTTAACACAAAAAAAGTTCTAAACTCACATTGGTAAAGTTAGCAAACGGTTGTGTTCTTGACCATGTTATTGCGAAATGAACTTTTTTTAGGTCTCTAGGCTACCCTAAAATTAGGCTATGACTATTAACTAGAAATATCTTTTGAGTGATTTACCTTTCAATAATTAAAAAATATATTCTAATTTCTAACTAAATACAATAAAGATACAAACAAATATATGTATATGATGATAATTATGACTAATAAACTAACTCATGAAAAGGTTCCTTGTGACTTTTGTATCATGACAAGAGGATGAGCCTGTACTATTATGTCATATAGCATCTCTTTCAGTGATTTTTGCTCACTATTGGTCCCTACTTAGCTATCTCCCTATTCTTATGTTCAAATTCGATTGGATGCTCAAACTGCAGCATAGGATAAGTTTGTCGTTGGCCAATGGCCATTCATTTCATATCATATCCAATAACAGTATACAATGTTGTTCGTATTGTGATTATGATATGTTAAAATACACTAAAAAATTGCACATTGTTTTAAAACCAAGTCTTTTCAATTCATTGAGACGCTTTTTAACTAAGAAAACTAAGATGATTCAGATAATTTTAAGACTCAAAACAAACAATACCTCAGAGAAGCGGTATAAAAAGCTCGAGTACAAACGAAGTTCATGTGGGACTAATGCCAAGACAATTGCTTGTTAATAATCGCGACATTAGTCTTCGAGTTAGCAAGAAGAATCCATATCCACCAGTTGCATTTGCATGATTCTTGGATTATCACATTAGTTAGATATTTTTGAACCTGAAATCGACATTTCGAGAAAAAGAAAGAAAAAAAAGTTGCTGATTGTAATTGAGATACACTTTGCATATGTACAAAATTTATGTATGAGCAGCCATGTGCTTTTTTCTTTGCTGCTCTGTTTTGTAATCTGTCTGTATCCATAAGTTCTAGTTGTAAAATTTAAATAGCTAGAAGAGAAAAAACGAATGTAAGAAGGAATATTGAGATCGACACACGGTGATAGTTGACATTGATAATGTAAATTGAATAATTTGTTAGGATTTAATTGATATACATTTTATTTATTTATTTTGTTTTGAAGAATTGATATATACTTTATTGTAATTTTCTTTTTACATTGACGATCAATAATAATCGTTAGATTATAAGAAATATTACTTTCTTCATAATCGTTTTTAAAGTTAACACACATGATTGGCTGCGATAGTGTCAAATTTTTTAGATCAAAACCACCATGAAACCAAAAAAAAAAAAAAAATCATACTCTTGGAATGGCCACCGATGCAAAAAAAAACACAATCAAGAGCGAAGTCCATTGCGTCGAAGATAGAAACAGTGACACTGCCTCCTCATCCTCAGTTGAGACACCCAGACTGGTGGTAAACCCTTAGCCTTTGCCATCTAGAGTCCTCCAGCTCTCTCAGCTGTAGCAGCCACCATTCCAAGAATGCACAAAATGCTAGACAACATAATTAAAATCTTGTATAACTATAATAAGGTGATTGAAGACCAGAACATCTTCCTTCGTCGAACGGAAGAACAACATGTAGAAAGCGAGACATTCGATTTCTGTCATTAACACTCTCCGATACCGCAGACCTCTCAAAGGAGGAGGAGTTTCACCCTTAAGAGATCAAGGTCTCCACACACTCTCAAGTTGAAAAACCAAGAAGGTTCCCGTGACCAAGGCATTAGACAAAGGGAAAACCCCACCATTCACGGTCCACATCTCACAAGGAAGATGAACGAGTACCCAGAGGTCCCTTTATAAGGAGGAGGATCCATGAAGCCCGAATTCCAGCAAGTTTGGATAAGCCAAACACATCAAAAACATTAAAGCCATCCTCGACTATCGTGCATTCACTGCCCATTTCACTGCATCAAGAAGGAAACTGAAGATGAATGCAACCTTAGAAGTCGTTTTTCAAGGAAAGAGCACGCCTCTTCGAGACTACATCGATAGGTTCAACACAAAATTTGTCCAAGTTCGAGGAGCATACAAGAAAATGAAGTTACAACTGTTGGAAAAAGGGCTCTGACGAAGAACCGATTTCCCAGAGCTATTGGTGTCGAGGAACCCATATCACTCAAAAAGTTTTGCAACCTCGCAAAAAATTTATCTCATGTACGAGGAAAAACTCAGTGATGACAAAATCAAAGAGTCAAGAAAGAAAGATCCTCAAACAGAGGCCAAATTAGGATGATTGCAGGAAAGAAAGGCCTCGAAAAGACAACAGATGACTTGTTGCTTGTTTCAAGGAATACACGCCACTCGCAGTATATATGATAAGAGCATCGCAAAGTGCGCGTATACAAGGAACACATCTCCATAAAGGAAGAACAAAGCCTGGTTTCCTCGATCAAAGAAAACAAATGAGCTTGTCAAAGAAGGTCAAAAAGAAAATAAGATCACCTAAGTGGCCATGGAGATTTCCCTACTAGAATACTTCAACATGTTCACCGCCGATATGGAAGTGATGATTTTACCGTACATTGGTACTTGGGAGAATTTTCATGTTGCCCATGTTATCTGAAGTGGAAGGATTATGTCATTAACCATGGGGACAATAAAAAGAAAGTTCGAGGAAATGATGAGTATAACTCAACATGTTGTTCCTTCTGTAAGAGCAATGGGATGACCTCCGCTCTCATTATATGATGATAAAATCCCAGGATGAGTGATGAAATTCACAACCCTTTGCTCGTCCAAACTTATAAGGCCACCTTTGATGTTTGCAGAATCATTGTCAATCAGGGAGCATCATGATGCATTATGTACTCAAGTTTGTTACAGATTCTAGCACTCACAAATAAGAACGTCATCCTCTATGTCGAGCCTGGTCTTTAAGGATTCATTGGATCAAACACCAAACCACGGGGATACATGAAGTTGCTCATTACCTTCGAGGAAGGTGAGGAAATGAGAACTATCAAGGTTCAATTCTTAGTGGTGTAATGCAAGTCCATGTCCAATTGCATCATTGGGATAACCACGCTTGTATAACATAGAGTTTTCTTTTTAATAGTACTCTTGAAAGTGAAATACCATGCCAAAGATGACGTGATCGCTGAGGGTGACAAAAACACAAATGGAGGGGGGTTAAATTGTGTTTATAAAAAACAGTCGAGAATCTGACCAAAAGATGAGCTCTTATCATAGTTTGAAACTGATTTATGCAGCGAAATAATTTAAACACAAAAAGTGAAGAGATAAAGAGACTACACAAGCGAATTATATTGGTTCCTCCCATAAACCGAGAGTAGTTCAGTCCCCTTGCACTCCAAGGAATTTTCACTATAATCACACAAGATTACAATTTTTTCAAACACACAAGTAAGAGAATTCCTTTGCTCAATCACACAAGAAAGAAACTTCTATAATCAGAGTTTAACAAACAAATAAGATTGTGTTTTACACTTGATATACAATCAGAGGTGAAATTTAAGTTCAGATGACTTCTGATACCTAAGAAATTCTAAGTAATAAAATTTCGTGAGAATTTCTCTAAGTGTTTGTGAGCTATTTAATTTGACAGGGGAAGGGAACTTGTAAAATAATAGAAGTATTGTTGTAATTCTTCAACTGCTCAGGTCCCTACATAGGAGAATTTTTGAGAGCCGTTGTTGATAAGGGTCAGTGCATCAAATGAGTCTTTGAGAAGCTTGATCATAGATGTTGAAACTATTCCTCAATTGGATAATGTCGTTGAGTACTCATTTGAAATTCCTTTGCTTCAAGTAGAATGATATGTTACATTCGTTTTGTCTTTAAATTCCTTCGATTGTTTTTGCACGTGGTCATAAGAATACAAATTGTGCTAGTTTGAGTCTCATAGTAAAATTCCTTTAGAAGACGACAAACTGGTTCATAGTGTAACAACCCGATTTTCGTTAGATTTTTTTTAATTAATTTTTATATGTGTTTATAAGTGCTTGTATGTGATTAATTGTCTTTGCGTGTATTTTGGTTGGGATTGGTGGAATTCGGTGTTAGAAGGGTATTTTAGTCATTTTGGACTTAGGGGTATTTTGGTCATTTAGTGAGCAAGGGTAAATTAGTAATTTCATTGTGAGAGTTATTTTTAGTGTTTCAAGTGGGAATCATTATTTTACTAAGTTACTAAGTGGGTTGTGGTAATTAGTTAAGAGCCGTTATTTATTCGTTAACTTTTTACCGCGAGTGAATAGAAACTTTGTGATTAATGAATTAGAACCTTTGTGAGTTAGGCTCATTAAGTGGTAAGACTTTATAAACCCATGTCATGAGAGAATTAGGGTTACATCATTCATTCACAAAATTTTAGAAATAGATAGAGAGAGAAAGTACTAGTGGAAGATAATAAAAGGGTTAGAAGAGAAAAGCTTGAAGATCAAGAGGGGACTAGAGATTCAAGGAGTTAAATTGAGGCTAAAGCTAGGGTTGAGTTCCTTTGAGGTAAGGGGGCTAGTATTATAACATAATCTCTTAAGAATAATCTCTTTTTCCATCTCAATTCAAAAGTGCTTAATTGTGAAAAGTGATTATTGTGAACTTAATTGATGAAATTCGTACTCTTATGATATTGTTATGTTTGAGTAAGTGAATTGAATATTAATTGAGTTCTTAATATGAAATTTGTATGCTCAAGTGATATGGAATTGATTACTTTGTGAATTTTGCTAGAATTGGTGAATAGTGATGTTGTGTTGTTGAATTATAGTTGTATTCATGATTATGAGTTGTGATTGTTGTTAAGTGTTGTTGTTATCATCATCTCATGCATTGGGTATTGATGAAGTGAATTGTTGATGATTGTTGTTGTTGATTGAGTTGTTTTGAAAAGAAATGAATTGTTGTTGTTTAAGACTTTGATGTTTTAAGAAAATCATTTTCAATTATTTTGCAAATCGTTTCAAGTGTCAAGAAATGGACGTATTCGACATGTTTAAGTCTTGGGTTAAGCCTGTGATCATTTTGGATGAATATGGGATCTAACTAATCGGTTTTTGGGCGAAAATGGCAAAAATCCATGGCCGAAACACACGAAAATGTGCGTTTCCTGGCACTGTGTCTGAGGTAGAGTGCTAGGCGCCCACTCTCAGAGAGCTAGCGCTAGACACTACCCTCCAGGCGCCAGAACAGGGACCACACTTTGTGTCGTTCCACGTTCGGGTGCTTGGGGCCGGCGTGTAGGGGTCCTATGCACTTGTTTAAGCATGTTTTTTTGCTGTTTTCATTAATATACTTGCTGGAACATGTTTTACTTATTCAAACTTTGGATTTTCAAATGGATTGAAACTTGAACTTGTGACATTTTTCGGTTTCAAAATTTGTCGAAAAATGAACTTTTGTAAATGAAAGCGACTACATGATTTAGCTACAGTTCATATGAACTTAGATGAAGCATGTTGGTTTTACAAGGAAGGTTATGATTGTGTAATTGGTCTTTGATGGAATATGAAAAAATAGACGAAGTGTGGTGAAATGATGTATTATGGCATGATAGCTTGCAAATGACTTTATGCTCCTGATAATATGATGAATTATGATTGAGTAGTGGTTGATATTATAGTTTTAAAACTCGGCTCGATCATCGCCTCGGCATAGGTACCGGGTCAATAGATTAATGGTTGAACCACTGAGTCACTGGTTGAATTGCATGACTGAATCGGGTTAAACCGGATAGCTCAGTTATATGACCCGGTGTTAAGATTAAATTATTATAGGTATTTAACCAGATTAGATCGGATTGAACTGATGATTCGGCCACTTAAAAACTAAAAAAAAAACTAATATGTAATATATATATATATATATATATATATATATAGTTGTATAGTTATATTTTTTTAATGCGGGTATAGTTATATTTTGTAGATAAGAAATAGATTTTTTTTTCATATCTATTAATATTAATATAATTTCTAATTTTTATATAAAAAAATTATATGCATATTATTTTTTAGGGGGATATATATTATTATTATTGTGAAAATTTTGACATTTAAAGATCATGTGATCTTTTTGAAGAAAAAAAAAACGATGTGTTTTTTGCTTTCAAAAAATGAAGATGCAGGTTACCTACATATATAATATATTTTACTTTTTTACACAAACAAACAGTTGGTGTAGTGGTTAATTTTCCTGCCATTCCCTTTCATGTGTGGGGTTCGAATCCTAGTGCATACAATTATTTCAAATATTGATATTGATTTTCTCTACAAAAATCAAATGTCAAAAAACAAGAAGAAGAAAAAAATTAAAACGGATTGGACCAAAAAACCGGTTGAGTCACCAGTTTGCGCCGGTTTAATTACATGGCCGATCAGATAAAGGGCTAGAACCGGCACACCCTCCGGTCCGAGCCGGTTTTCAAAACTATGGTTGATATTCACTTAGTGTATTGATCAACTAGGTGAATGTGATTAATCGTCTTTGTCTTTAAATTCAAATTTATTAATGATAATAAATTCATGATGGTGTGTATGGTGATGAATATATGTATATAAAATGGTGAAATTGGTGATGGTGATGTCTTGTATGAACGTATGTGTTTGGTGAGTCATATGTTCATGCCTCCAGTGATTGTTTGGTTGACCGCATTACCATTGTAAAATGGTGTAGACGTGTAGTTTGAAGGCGCTTGAAACGGCGTGAGTGTCAAGGATTAGCTTGAGGCTTCCTTCTTTTCTTTGCTTTTAGGGTCTAGCCTAGGGCTTTGATTTAGGACTTATGGTAGTTGTCTTATTCATATTTTGTGTTGGATTATGTGGAGAAACCTTTTGATTTATTTGATGTTTTAAGAGATTGAATTATTATGTTGAAACCTTGAGATGATTTTTGGCGATTGTTGTTATTACGTTGCGTAACTTTGATGAAAAATGTAATATGCATGTTTTGGAGTTTTAATGACGTGGCACATTGATCATAATATGAATTAATTGTTGTATTCATATTAATATTTATTGTGGGGATTCAAGGGTGTTACACAAACACCTTCTAATGCGTTTTTGAATTTTTCTTAGTCCTTTCTTCCTTGAAACTTGTCTTAGGATTTGGAAAAGAATTCCTCCACTTCGTAATTTCTTGAGATGTCTCTTGAATCTTCATTCATTGTCTTCCCAATTGTTCATGAGGTGCTTTGTTTTGCTAATTTGCATGATTTTGCATTAAGTTACATCAAAAACACCTAAGGCAAAATTACTTGACTCGAAATAAAAACATTACAAAATTTCCTGTAAACCATAAACAATTGTTCTAAAAACTCATCTAATTTGGATCAAAACCTAACTAAAACAACTGAAAAATATGCGGAAAATAACCTCCACTTCGTAATTTCTTGAGATGTCTCTTGAATCTTCATTCATTGTCTTCCCAATTGTTCATGAGGTGCTTTGTTTTGCTAATTTGCATGATTTTGCATTGAGTTACATCAAAAACACCTAAGGCAAAATTACTTGACTCGAAATAAAAACATTACAAAATTTCCTGTAAACCATAAACAATTGTTCTAAAAACTCATCTAATTTGGATCAAAACCTAACTAAAACAACTGAAAAATATGCGGAAAATAACATAAGGTGACATGTTATCATGTATATAGATGCCTCCACTAATTCCATCACTCATTTAATCAAATTGCAAAAACACTCTAAAATTCTCTCTCTCTCTCTCTCTGTGTCTATATATATATATATATATATATATATATATATATATATAGACACACACACATACAAACTTATTCAGATTAAACACATTTTCAAGGAACACTTGTGGGATTTGAGATATAGATTATTAGGGTGTTATAGGATAATGGTAAGTTTGGTTTCATTCAAGGTTCCTGGTAAAAGGAGGTAATTTTCACCTCAAAGGTAATTGTAGGAGTTGTTTCTCGAACAATCAAGGTTGAAGAGGATCGAAGTGATGTCATAGAAAAGAAGGTTTCTTGTGCAAGAAGATAGACTGATTGCATGCTAGCTTGATCCTAAGACGTTGGGATTCATACCATTTCAAGGAGCTTAAATATTGGAGGCACTGGAGTTGTTGCATAGTGTATACGATTTAGAATTGTGGTGCTTCGTAAATTGAAGGAACCTTGTAATTAACTCTTGTAAACATTTTTAACATTTTAGAGGAAGTCCGTTGAAGAGGAGTTTTCTTATATGAAGAGTGGATGTACCGTTAAAGAGGATGATAAGGGAACCTCTATAAATCTGATGTTCTCTTTTCCTTTACTCTTTAATTTCAACAAATTTACTTTGATATATGTTAATGATGAATTAGGTTAATTGTTATAAGCTTTGTGATTGAATAATTTCAAACCTAGTGTTCAAGAACATTGTTTTGATCAACAAAATTATCAATTCAATCACTTGTCATATTAGAGATTAACTTGTTGTTTATCCTATAACATATATCATAAGCGTATAGTTCTTATAATGGTTATTTCTTTTGATGGTTATTTACATCATCTCGCGCTAGTGAGGAACATCCAACAACACCATCAACCACCGCAAAAGCACTATAGCACCCCTTTGGATGTCTCTTCTAATTGTGTTTAGAGCAATTGTAAAAAGAAAAATCTTACAACTTGTTCCTTATCATCAATTGTTTATTGGTACGATATTTTACAACTCATATGTAGTTGTTACGGTTGATAATTCTCAAATTAAGACTTGGACATTGATTCTTGTTTACTTGTTGATTAGAATTCCTTATAAAATGACAATGTAGTTCTTTGTATATCCACTAAAAGCAAACAAATCTTCTAACATTGTCATAGAAATTTAAAGGTATGATAAATATAAATTAAAGTGTTACCGTAAACAAAACAAATCTAAATATTAAAATTTAACAATAGGCTTAAATATGATAATCGTCCCTGTAATTTGGTCCAGTTTTGATTTTCGTCCCTGCAAAAAAAAATTGAAAAAAATCCCTGCAAAAAAAATTGTTTTAAAAAGATCTCTAGCCGCACTATTCAGCTGAAGTGACATGACTTTGACCATGTGGCAGTTGCTGACTATGTAATTTTTGCCACGTAGCATGCCACATAATATTAAATTTTAAAAAACATTTTTAAAATTCTTAAAGTTATTTTTTGAAATTAAAAAATCTGAAAATAATTTAAAAAAATAAAAAAAAATTCCGATTACATAATTTTAAAAAATATAATTTTTTTAAATATGAAAAAAATGGAAAATTATTTAATTAAATAAAATTTGATAGTAAAATTGTCAATATTTAAAAAAAAATTGAACATATAATTTTCTGATGTTTTCCAAGAATTTTTTTTTTTGAAAAGTTATTTTCTTGTTCTTGTGCAAAAAAAAATTTTTTTTTTTTGAAAAGGAAAAACTTCAAAAATTTAAATTTTTTAAAACTTATTTTTTTGACAAAAAAACTATTAAAATTAAATTTTTTGAAAAAAAAGGTGAAAATTAAATTTTCGAAAATATTTTTTTTAATTTGAAAATTATATATTAAAAAATTTCTTATCATATTTTACTTTCCAAAATTTTATTTCCATATTTAAATTAAACTAATTTTCAATTTTTTTCATATTTAAAAATTATATGATCCAAAAAAAATTTGGAATTTTTTTTTTTATTTTCAGTTTTTTAATTTTTAAAAAACATTTTTTATGTTTTTTATTATGCGGCATGCTACGTTATCGCCACATGGCAAAAGTTGCACAGTCAGCAACTGCCACATGGACAAAACCATGCCAACTCAATGATCAAGTGGGGCCAGGGACCTTTTTAAAACAAAAAAAAAAATTACTGGGATGTTTCTCAATTTTTTTTTTAGGGACGAAAATCAAAACTGGATCAAATTACAAGAACGATTATCATATTTAAACCTTAACAATGTTATGACATGCAAATATAATTATAGTCTTCAAAATGAAATAGAGATATTATTTTTTGACTTAACAGTTAAAGACATTTGCAAAAGAAATTATGGCACGTCAAAACAAGTGGAGAGATACATAAATCATCTGGACAATCAAGGTAATTAGTGCATCCATCAAATGCTGTTAAATGAAAAATAATAAATAAATGTTAGAAAAAAGGGATGAAAGGTTGTGTATAAATTTTGAAAGAATGAAATTCTAAAGGGATACATAAAGGGTTTACCACCAGTGTACTTTAGAACAAGAAATAGGAAAAAGATAGTGATCATAGCAGAGACAATCTTGAGAAATCTAGCGATGTTTTTTCCTCCTATGCATGTTAGAAACTTAGACTTTTGGATCACTTTATATCAAAAAAAATCCAAAACTCTATTTACTTTAACTAAATAATTTTTAGAACTTTTGGAGTTACACAAAATCCTTTCTAAAATTATAATCATTTTTATATGTCTCTTAAATATGTTGATGTGTTGTACTTGTCCCTTTATCTTACTGAGTTAATCATTGGACCATAGATCAATAAATGTATCATGTTTTCCCCAGTACCTTTATTTAACTTTACATAGAAAGGCAATAACTGCAAAATATAAATATTTTGTTGTAAGTCCTAATAGCCGATCTATATTGATTGAGTTTGGCTTTGTATCATGATATTGATATAAATATATATTGTGAATATATATAATAATCATAATAAATCGTTTTCTTTGTTGATTTTGTTTTGTTTCAAAATAATAAATTCTCTAGAATAATTAGTTCATTTAATGGAGTGTTAAGTGTAACTTAATTGTGAGACCCATTAAACGAAAGGAAATTATTCTTAAACTATTTGTAGTCAAGCTTTATTGTGAAAATGGACAACATTAAAACATAGAAACTATTATGTGGGTAGACCGATGATCACATCTCACGGATCATAGATAAAGAGTTATCATGTCTTCACATAGGTATAATTATTATGAGTAATACTTATATTGGATTGATCCACCATGAGAATACTACAAAGTAAAAGTTATGAAAAGTGTTATAAGATATTCTCATAGTGATAGTGGTGTATTCCACCCTTTGACCTGAAACCACTATGTACCCTAGATGTTGGAGTTGAGTGCTTTGTCACCATTCAAACGTTGTCTGAAATAGAATGACTATAAAGTTGGTTGATGGTTACTCAATGAATCATGCTAAGGTACATGAGTGACCTATATGGAATTTGCCCCTCCTACATAACAGAAGAAATGTCTACGCGTCCAATATTAAACTGGACAAGGATGACACGGTTTATGCATTGTGTTCAATATAGACATGAGGGCAAAAGGGTAATTACACACACGATCATTATCACACAAAAAAGGTTTCTTCAGATCACATGACATTCTCGTCACTTGGGTAGCAGTGATGTGTTACTAGATACCGCTCACCGTTTAAAATATTAAATATGTGATTTAATATTATTGTCAACATTATGGGAATCTATAGGGTCGCACACAAATGACATATATATGAGAGGAATAAATAAGTAAGACTTATTTATAAAATAATAAGTAGGACTTATTAGTAATTAAATAATTAAATGACTTATTATTTAATTTATAAAAAAATAGAGAAATACGGTCCATCATAAGGTACGGTGTACATAAATGTTTAGCTTGTTGACCACACAAGTGGTTCTATAAATAGAACCCTTGTGGTGAAGTTTTGTGTGTTTAACCTAATTCACAAAACTTGTGAAACCCTAGCCGCCACTCTCTAAACCATGTTCTCTCCAAATCTCCGTTGGAATTGGCTAGCACATGTCATCGGAGAAGTTTTGTTCGTGTGGACCAAGTAGAGGCATCGCTATGTTGCTTTGCTTGCGATCAGAAACAATTCTTCTACAAAGGTTATGCTATTCAAGAGGTAAGCACATGAATGCTTAAATTGTTTAAGTATGTGTTTGATTTGTGATTAATGATTTAATCAATATTTCTTTCAATGAGATTTGTTCTACTAAGAGGATTAAAATTTTGAAAAATCCCTTTTGAAATCCCTTCACTAAATGCATCTCTAAAAATCCCTAACCCCTAAACCTAATTTAATAGGGTTCAAATGATCTTAAATGAGTGGTTTAACATGGTTTAATCTTGAAGAAAAGTATTGGTTTTAAAGCAAGTTAAAATGAGACGAACTTTAAGTTTTTGTGAAATTAAATGAACTTTGTGAAACCGAATTGCTTGGATTGATGAACTAAGATATTAGATAGTATGTAGGAATGTTTTCAATGATAAGAAAGATCATAAAACTCTATTTTATGAATAAAATTGAAGTTAAGCGATTTTGTAGGAAATAAATGAACTTTATAGAAATTGGGTTTTATGGTTTTCAAAACTTGTGAATGGATTGTATTCATATTTATATGATGAAATGACGATGAATCAATGATGATTAGGTTATTAATATGATGAATGTCATGACATTTTTGTTTGCCCGTCTTTTGTGCAAATTTTGAAATTGAAACGGTGATGTTTCTTTAAGTTTATAACTGATTATGTTGATGTTTGGTGATAATTATGATGATGTTTGAAGATGATTACAATGATGATTTAAATGATGATGATTTATTAATGATAGTGAATTCTTACATGCAAAATGACGGTGATATTGATGGTGATCGCATGTATGAAAAATGAAGGTGTTAATGATGATGAATTATGGTGTGAATGTATGCATTATTGAGTCATATATTCATGCATTCATAAGTAGGATATTTTTTCTCTAACGAAGGTGATTAAGATATTTATATTCAACGACAGTGATTAGAATACTTTGTATTCAACGACGGTGATTGATTATGATATGGTTGTATCAAGTGAAGGTGATTGGTACCACATGCATATAGAGTCGTGTCTAGTGACATCTCATACATTGATAATTGATGAATGTGTCTTGTGTGGTTATATGCTTGGTGATTATGTGTATTTGGTGAACTTGGTGATTTATGAACTTGGCGAAATTTGGTGAACTTGTGAAGATATGAATGTATACTCGTTGCAATGTTATACTTGTATGCTTGATGCTTGAATAATTATGGGGTTGTTGTGATTATTTTTAATTGAGTGTTACTAATCATATGAATATTGTCGTTTTAGTTTCGTTTAATTATGTTGTATTTGTGGAATCTAACCCCCAAGGGTCGTTTGATTGACCGACTGCCTTATTCTTATGAATGGGTAGACGGCGTGCAAGATTAGTTGTTTCGCTTGATGTGAGTATGCTTGAGGCTTGCTTAGGAGCTACCTCGTCTATTGCTTTGGAGTTGTAGTTTTTAGGGCTCTGAAATTGGGTGTCAATTGTTGTTTTGGAGTCGTAGTTTTTAGGGCTTTGGAGCTGTAGTTTTTAGGTGTCAATTGTCGTTTGTTCATTTATTATGTATGATGAGGATTTTGGAGACTTTATGTTGATGACGGATTATGTAGTATGATAGCATGACTATTTTGGATTTCTTTATATTTGATGAATGAATTATTAAGATGATTATTCCGTTGCGATGTTTTGAAAATTTTAGTATGCATGTTTTGAGATTTATTGAAGAAGTAACATCTTAATTCTTTATATGATTGTATCATTGCGTGTTTTATCGCTTTTAAAGTTTAGGGTGTTAGAACATAATTCTGATGTCTCCCAAAACACTATGAATACTTTAAGATGGAAATAATAAGTGCAAGTATACATTGTCCAAGTTATAGTATAAAAATGTATTGATCCCACATGGACTGTGGAGCAATAGCTTCGAGTAGCTTTTCAGTAGAAAACTTGTTTGGAGAAAAATAAAATAAAATATTTGTCACAACAATAAAAGTAAAAATTTAAGTTTCGGAAAGCAGTTAAAGTGTTTAGAAAATCTCAAGATGGAATGTGTGGTTTAGAACAAGGTTCAGTTATGATAAAACATTACTGCGATTTACAAAGCTACAACTTAGATATAGTTGCATGTGTCGCTCAGATCTATAGCCGGTTCAAAGCATCTTTAGTCTCTGAGATACACAACGCTATATCCTGATATAGCTACTATGTTTCACGGGGCTGCAACCGTTTATTAGCTTCTCGCAACTTTGTGATCATAGAGCTACATCTCTCAATACCGACTTCAAGGCGAACCAAGTGGTCTAATGGGAGATGGTCACTTCACCATCGTGTTGAGCTACAAGACGACATCTCAATTAAGGGTTGTTTGCTCCCTCACCCTGTCACTAGATAAGGGAGCTATACTCAATCAAATGCACGATCATGGTACTTAACATTCACAATTTGTAGGTTCAGGTGCCCGGCCTTCCACTTCAGGGTGTTAAGCTATCGACTTCTATTGTCATATGACAAGAGTCCTACAAGACCATAGTGCTAAGATATAACATTCATTAACGCTATGACTGTTTATTAACCTCTTTTTTGATTACCAATAATTTTCTCCTTAATTTTTACTCTAATTTCAGTTTCCCTCTTCTTTTCTTTCAAATTTGGAGCCAGTAGCCATAAAGGCGTTACAGTCTATACATAAACTATTACTTTTTTTCATCCTATGTGTTCCTCACGCTGCTTATTTTTCCCACGACAAATAATAAACTAGAATATTTCAATATATGACTCCTTTGATTTATTTATTTTTATTATTTTTAGTTAGATTTTTTTTTGCTAACTTACTCCTCACTCTTTTTTTTTTTTTAGTTTGATTACATTTGTAGAATGGATAAAAAGAAAAAATTAACATTAATAGAATTGATCATAAGTTTTTTTTTTTGCATTGCATATGGATTCTTAACAAAAAATACTTATAAAAAAAAATCCAAAAAGTGATGTTTTCATCCATTAACCAACCTCATAACTTAATCGGGACGTTATAATAATTAGATTAGATAAACCAATTTACCTCCACTAAAATCATTAATAATTGAGTTTAGAAGTCCTAGCTCAACTGATAAATGTCGAAATTGTAAGGTCGGACATCGTGACCTGGGTTCGAACCAAAGACTTCATAGTTGTGTGTGAGTTTAATTTTAGTGGATTACCCCTTTATCTAAGACAAAAAAAAGAATAATTAATAATTGTGTTCCGAAAAGATTGTACAATTTTTTTGTTAGGAAGATTGTACAAATATTTGATATGTTAAGACGTATGTTTGTTCATATAATTTTTATTCAGTTTGTGATTTTTTTTCGAACTATTAAAAGTACGAAAGGTATAACTATAAATAATTCAAATTATCTCGATTTTACATACAAACATTACAGAGGTGAGAATAATAACTATTTGAACCATGGTCTCTAATTCTATGGATGAGAAAGTAGACTGGTCTCAACTCCCTATAGAACCATGGCCCAATATAGAAAAATATGTTGATAATCACATAGATGTTCTCAGATTTTGCAGTGGTTGTGAATCATTTCATTCTTCAATATTCCTCCTTAAAGAAGTGCAGGAACGATGTAGAGACTTTGAATTTGTTTAATTTGTTTATTTGAGTTTATCTACTAGCATAAATTCCTGTGACACTGTTTTAGAAAGCTTATGGTTAGTTACTAATAAAGGGTAATGCAAATTCATAAACCATTCGCACAAAGAGTAACATTCAACACCACTTAAAAACTGCACCAAACTTACGCAGCCAGCAGAAGTAGAAAGCCATGGTCTAATCTGCAGCCAGCGATAGTAACATGATCCTCGTTGGTTTGACAAAAACAAAAGAAAACAAATATGAATTGATTTTTGAGACACGCATCTTCTTTTGTTTCTGCCAAATTGAAACCAATCACGTCAATGTCTTTGGCATCACAATTAGGACGACATTAAACATCTACTTCAGAGACAGACCTATATATTATTCTTGTTTTTTCTTTCTCCTTTTATTCATTTTAAACATTACCTGGGCAAATTCCGATACAAGGGCTGAACATTGATCACCTGATTGCTTAACAACTGCTTCAGCCTGCAAGAAATAAGTACTTTCGGAAAATTACTACTCATAATAAAACGATCGGTTTAATTTGCTGCATCTTTGGCATTGATGTAAACACAAGGAAGCATGTATTAAAACTCAGCAAGGTACAAATCAACACATGTATAACAAGGAATTTCCAGCATATGCAATATAGGTATAAAACTAAGCTGAATAAAGTAATATCTGAATAAAGGTCCCACATCGACTAATGCATAAATATACCAAACTAAGCTAACTCACAAATTTCATATAGTTTAAGGATTAGTTATTCTAATCATTTATTAGAGCCTAAATAAGAGAGTGGTTGATACTTTAATCTATAATATATTATTCAGAAGAATGTTATATTACCGGTGCGGTTTAGCATAGGAAAGGGGAGTTGTTTCCCACCATGGGAAAGTTGATTATATTCATTAGATTAAGTGAGAAACAAATTTTTATCCTACTCTCTCATACACTAGATTGCTGTTTTACACTATCTTGATCTTCCACCATCTCTCTTTCATGTCCCCACACACTCATATCACAACCACCACTAAATCATAGATTCAGCAACCACCACACCACCATGTTGCTGCTGGAAAACTCGGATGTTATAAGTGCTTAATTAGGCTATTTATCCAAAGACACTCTAGTTCTTTTTAGGCTTTTGTTTAATAAAAATGGTGAAATTCATTCTTTTAATCTACCATAGATTTTGTTGAGTCAAAGCTTAAAAAAGGCAATCAAACTAAGAAGCAGGTGGTATATATTTAGGATAGGACCAATGGTCTTTCCTCCACCTCCAGAGGCAACCTGCAGTTGCAGTTTTGATTTTTAAAATTAAGTTGCAACTCTTAATTCTTTTGGGCGAGAATTTTAAAGCTTGTGTTAATGAGCTTAGGAGAAGGATTTGAGAAGCTATTTTATGATTCTGAATTCAAAAAACAAGAAAGAGATGGTGGAAGATAGTGTAAAACAATAATCTAGTGTACGAGAGAGTAGGATAAAGATTTGTTCCCCGTTTAATCTAATGGACATAATCAACTTTTCCATGGTAGGAAACAACTCCCTTTTCCCATGGTAAATGCCACCTATATTACCACTTAGATGACTTTTCAAGTCAAGTGTTCCTAAAAAAAAGTTGCCTAATTTCCTTCTCAGAAAGAACCTAAGTATGAAAATGAAAACTTAACCAACAAGATCTCTAAACAGTTCAAGTCTTCCTTCACTCTACTTGCAATTTCCATTATACCTCTTTTCTCAGTCACCTTGAAAATTCACAGATATTTTCTACACTCTTTACCCTTGAGCTTTTTCTAACATGATATCACTCTTCAACAAAGTCAACAAATCTTTGAGATCTGATTCCTCTTCAGCCATGGATGAGAAAGTAGATTGGTCTCAACTCCCTACAGAACTATGGCCTAAGATAGGAAAATATCTTGATAATCACATAGATGTTCTCAGATTTCGCAGTGTATGCGAATCATTTCGTTCTTCCATTCCTCCTTCTCTTCCAAATTCTCCTTCTTTTCCTTTGCAAATACCTCACCCCGGCATCAACATCTCCCCAAAAAACTACCTCAACCAATCAACCATTTATCTTATTCAACCAACTGATGCAAGTTGCAACTCTAGTTTAGCATCTTCTTCTTCCAAAGGTTGGTTGATTAAGGTAGAAGAATCAAAGAATCAACCTTTGAGTTTGTTGAGTCCTATCACCGACAGAAAATTATCATATCCTCTTAGCAGTAACAACACTTCCCTGATGATATGGAACATGTTGGATTATAGGGTCATTGAGCTATGCAAATCATATAAAATTGAAAAGATTACGGGTTTTTCAAGTCCTCTGAAGAAAGTTGTGTTTTATCCTAACTCTCCTTGGAGTAGTGTTGAGGATTGTGTTTCTTGTTGTATCTTTCAAGAAGGTATAGTAGGATTCATAAAACATGGTGATGAGGTGTGGAAACTTGTCGATGAAAACAATTTCTACTATGACGATATTATTGTGTTCAAGGGTCAATTTTATGTTACTGATAAATGGGGAACTATTTCATGGATTGATATTTCTTCTTTGAAGTTGATACAATTTTCACCTCCTTTGTGTGGTTTTGGAAACAAGAAACATTTGGTGGAATCTTGTGGGAATCTTTATGTTGTTGATAGATACTACGAAGGCAAAAACGTGAGAAGGAACTATGTTGGAAGAAGACACCAAGCTCGATACGAGGTTGTGGAGTGTTTCAAAGTCTATATGTTGGATGAAGAATGGGGGAAATGGGTTGATGTGAAAAATTTGAAAGATAGAGCCTTCATTTTGAGCCCTAGTTGTAACTTCTCTGTTTCAGCTAAAGAATTAATTGGATATCAAGGGAATTGCATCTACTTTAAGGATTCTTTTAATGTCCGTAGGTATAATTTCGATGATCATAGAATCACTATCGTTGATTTTAATCCTTGCATCGACAACACTTTGTGGTGTCATGCACCTCGGCAGAGATGTTAGAGGACATAACCGATCTAGCAAATTAGTTTGAGAGGTACACTTGCATCTCTCTTCACATCTTTTTATCTGTTTTGGTTCAAATACATGGTTAATTACCTTTAATAGATAGTTAATGAGCTATCTCACCTTGTTATTAAGCATCTACTAAACGTAATGAAACATATATTTGAATTGTATTGACCATGTAATGAAGAAATGAATAGTATTATGTGAAAAAAGCGTTGTTTCAAATATGCATGACGTTGATATTCATAAACTACCTACTCTACATAATTATTCATGTATTTGAACCGTTTTAACCGTATAATAAAGGATGAACGGTGCACACGCGTGTCTCTGTCAATCTAAGCGTAGAAAATACTTGTTTTTCCCATTGAATATTTTATGCATCCTATATCGAATACTGATACATGCTTTGTCATTCCAACAGTTAAGAGGGTCTATATCATGAAGAAAAGCCTCTCCCTAAAGAAATGCAAAATGTAAAGAGTACTATTTGCTAAGTGATGTTGATTCTGCTACAATTATATAATGAGATTAAGTTAAACTATGTAGATTAAGGATGGAAGGTTATGTACATTAGAATGCCATCTTACATGTTCTCTCTTGCTGTCGATCCATATAATTATTATTCCATAGTGTTGGAACAATATAGCAAATAATGTAAAATATTTACATCCGGATTTGGAAGAGTTAATGTGTTTCAGTATTACCTTGGTAGATTCATGAGCAAAGTATTTCATACCAAACACATAATAAAAGAGGAAGTGTAAAAGGAAATCAGCAAGATGAAAGAAAAAACAGTAAAATGTGGTGATTATTCCATCCTAATTTCATGCTGCTTTAATTCAATAGTAAAAAAGAAGAAAAAATAAATAATGCGGTGAGCGTGGATCGAACACGCGACCTTCAGATCTTCAGTCTGACGCTCTCCCAACTGAGCTATCCCCGCATGATAGTTATTTTTTGATCCTTACAAATTGCATTTATGAAAATGCGATTAATTTTGCATATTTCAAGTTTGAATTGATAGGAAGTATCAAGCATATGAGAAACTTGGTTAGAGTTTCGTCGCTGTACTAATACTACTGCAGTTTCTTTTCTTTTTTTCTTATGTAAAAGAAAACTAAATATTTTTTAGTTTAGTTTTATATAATTTACGGTCCAGCTTCTACATGTTCTCTTGATTGTTTCTGCAGTTATATATTGCAGACCATGTATATATTTACATTAGGATTTTGAAGAATTAACGTGTTTCGGCATTACCTTGGCAGACTCATGAGCAAAGTATTTTTGCCTAAGCATCGCATATGGGTAGTATCTCATACCAAAGTTGGTTGTTTTGTTCGATATCAATTGGAAAGCGTTCTTCTCCTGCTTGTTGACAAAATCATTACAAATTTGAACAGATAAGGGTATTTTTTTCACCATATTTGAGTAGTTATGCATGCTAAATTACTAAATGAATGATAAAATCAAGCATGAGACAAACTAGTTTTTACATTATCTGCAGAATGAATCATATGCCAAATTAAGACCTTTTTAGTAATTGTACAAGTTATATTACCAGAACTGATGTCGTTCGAAAAAAATAACTACCAGAACTCAAGTGACACCATGATTTGTTGTCAAGAATTTCTATAATGAACGAATAGCATGCTGAAAAGCAAAAATAGGGACTGTTATTTAGATAGCCCTGTTAAAATTTTGTTAAGTTAAACTTGAAGATAACAAAGAAATTTGTGATTCTGGTATAAAAATAGGACAGTTCTACAGTGGATCAGCATTTATGCTGCACAAAACATCAACGGCGAGTTACAACCTATTGCAAAAGTAGAAAGTCATGCTCCTATTCGCCCTTATGACAGAGATATGACCTGATCGATTGTCGATTTGACAAAAACAAAGGTAGATAAATGAGTTGAGTTTTGAGGTATGCATATATGTGTCTTATTTTGTTCTCAAACTGAGATCAATCATGTTACGGTCTCAGACAATACAACTAGGAGGATCACAAGGCTGACATCGGTCATTGTTGACGTTTTAGACAAATTTTAATTACTGATCCACAGTGGATCACCTATCAAGATGCATGGTTCACCATAAAACTTACCTTCGATGACTGTCATGATTGAAAAATAAAAACCGGAAAAGGGTTATAATTAAGCACATATATTTGTACAAAAGGATTTTGATTGTTGTTTAACTTTTAGTTCATTTGCTCAATGTTGGAACAAAAGTGTGGAAATTGAAATAGAAAAATTTTACAAAAGGGAAAAAGAAAGGATTTCATACCAATCCTGATTGTTTTTCTCATCAATCTCAATTGAAAATCGTTCTTTGCCTGCCTGTTGCCAAAATCATAATTTGAACTGATCAGTATATTTTGTTTTTCAATAGCTTTGTTTGTGAAAAGGTCAAATGCAAAATACTAATCAAAAGGGTAAAGACAGACTCAGAAATCATTTGCACAAAGATTAACAACACTCAACACCACTTAGTAAGTTAGTAGTTTTGCATGCTAAATTAACAAAAGAATGATAAAATCAAGCATTAGTCAAACTAATTGACTTGCGATTCTAACACTATGAAGCATTGACAGGAACACGCACGATAATTATTTGATAAAATGACATAATTCAATGTAATTTCATGTAATTTCATGTGTCGGTGTCGGTGTTGTGTCAGAGTCTAAAACTAACACGTGCCAAACATCGGATAACTGCTATGGAGTTACATAGATAAAAGCATGCATCATACACTATCCATAAGAATGATCTACTTGAATGAAAACTAGTAGTATTTCATTGAAATTTTCAATCCTAACGAAATCTGGTATAGATTATAATTTAATAATCATTCATATCAAGCTGGAAAACTATATATTTATTAAAGGCGCTCAATAATTTTTCTTTAGATTTTCAACCAAATACAGAATTAAAAGAGAGAATGTAAATGAATAAGCGAAAAAGGAAAAGTAAAATGCGGTGAGCGTGGATCGAACACGCGACCTTCAGATCTTCAGTCTGACGCTCTCCCAACTGAGCTATCCCCGCAACATGGTTTTTCAATGCTGCTCTGTAATGCCATTCCTGAAAACCCCATATTTAATTGTATATTTTCTTCTTTCTCGATTCCGGTCACGTGAGTACGTACATTTTGTTATCTTCATCATTTTAACCATTTTCATTTTCAATAGTATGCATAATTATCAAGGCTCCTCTATTCATAATCATCTTCGATATATGCATGGTACGGACTCATTTTTTTCTTAATCTACCGAGTCAAATTGGTCATATTCAGGATTATTTTCAGGGACATTTTACTCCTTTCAGAAACTTTTGACAATATTTGAGGCTTAAGATGACCAAATAGATGCTTTTCATCTATTGAGGATCAAATAGGTCTTCATGTTTTTTCTCAAGGACCAATTTATGCATTTACTATAAACTTTGATGCATAATAAATTACCAGCAAACCTCTCCATATGGAAAATAACAAAATAAAAAAAATATTAAGATTGGTCTGCCTGCTAGTCTTGTGAAAATGTGTGTATGTGGAAAGAAAGTTATTTTGCAAGAACAAATTGCATTAACATTTTTCTATTTTTTACTACTTTCTACAGTACTGTGCTATGGGACTTGGTTGGGTTGCATAATAAATTTCTTACCTCTAGTCACACACTTAAGCAAAGTACAAAATGAAAACTTTTATAGTTGACGGGTCATTTTTGGCATGTTATTAATCTACCCTGCATTGCCTTCCTCCATTCCAAACCCATTATCCATTTGCATTGATATCTCTTTGGTGACTGCTGCAATGAATGAGCTACAAGTCCTTGGTTCGAATCTTTTAAAAACTATAAGATATTCTATTTGCCTTGAACTTTTATCATTAACCATGTAACATATTTATCATTAACCAAAAGTTTTGGAATAAATGAAAGGTATCAATTTGGTTCATACATTCTGATTGTGTTTTTACTCTCTCTCTTTATTGTTTTAGTTTTTTTGTCAATATTTACATTTCTTTGTATATCTTTAGATGTCTCATAAATTATTTAAAAAATGGTTGTTTAAATAACGAACCACATATAAAAATTAGACTATTGGCCAAACTAAATAATGTAAAATTGGATTTATGAGTTTCTTATGGGTGAGAAGAGCAGCTGTTCTCAAAATTAGATTTTTATTAGATGGATGGCCAAACTCAATTATTTAAAATTGGCTTCATGAGTATTGTGTGGGACAGAAGAGCATCTGTTTGGTTCACCCTTGGCCAACACATAAAAGTTCTTTTTTGAGAAATTTGATTGTCCTTGCCTCCTTGGTCCGATTAATCCTCAACAAAAAAAAAGATATATAGAGTTCATCTTTGTTTTTCACAAAAAGTCTAGAAGTAAATTTTCAAAACTATAAAATCAGGACTCGATTAGATTTGACATAGTTACAGCATGACATTTAATCGACCTCAATCTTCCGATCTTAAATCAACAATCAAAATTATTTTAGCTAAAGACAATTTTTTAATTTTAATCATTTGATCTTAGATTGATAAACGAGATTAAAATTGCCTATATTTATTAGATCATAGTCCAAATCAATAGATAGTTTTGTGTAAATTTCCCCCTAGGAGATTAGATTATTTTTTTCACTCGAAATAAAGTTGTGTAAATTTGTATCCTTGGTAAATTCTAGAATTACCAATTTTATTGAAGATTTACATTTTTATTTTTTTTCTTCATATAACATACTAACCAGGCAATTATGAACTTAAATATGTCATAATGTGTATGAGCAGAAGGTCCAAGTATTTGGGTCAAACCTAACTGATATAAACTACCTCTGCATCCCAATAATGCTATTAACAATAGTAGCACATTGAATTAAATTATTAATAAAGAAAAAACCAACTAATAATACTAGTTAAAGTGTCCTCGTAAGTCTAACTCAGTTGCTAGGAACAATGCATAATATATGTAAGGTTGGAGTTCAAATCTCGATCACCATAAAAAAGTTAAAGTGACAAAGTAGTAAGAGTACGAGGGAAAATGAGGTTTCTCCTAATGCAACTTTGTGTGTTGATTTATCAATGCAATCATATCAATCCTCAATAATCAGTTAGAGTTAGGGGATGAGGATCAACAAATTGTGGACCATCACCATAAACCCCACAACTACAAACAAAGCTTTGGTCACTCTCATCATAGTCATGTTACGTCATTGCTCATTTCTTTATTTATCCATAGCTAGAGAAAAATATTCAAGGAAAATAATAGAGGTTGTCCATTTGTAAAATAAATCTGAACCTAACTAATAGAGGGGACCATAAGATTAGATTAGTTCCACGATAAATAACTAGAAAGTAGCATGCCTTCAATATTCAAATCCAAAATATAATACTTATATTCTTAGTCATGAGTCTCTTTGCATGCCCAAGAAATTGGAATTTTCTTCTTGCTGTCTTCTAAATTTTATAAGAAAATGGAAAAGTTAACCACTATAAATTGATCGTTTTTTTATAGCTATGTTTCAATGCAAATTTTCAACTAGGAATGAATAAAGTAGTATATAAAATATAGGTTAAGTATAAAGGAAAAAGAAACACATGTGACTTTTCTTTGTTAAATTTAGCAACGTTTGACTATAAGACGAAATCTGGTGTGTTTTTACATCTTGCATTACCAACAAGTTGACCCACCTTTGATTTTCATTTTATGTTAGCAGTTCTTAGGATTATTATAAATTATAAGATATCAAAATCGATCGATTAGGATTATTATAATTGGATTGGATAGCTTAATTTAATATCTAGAGCTTTGGCTTTTCCAAAATGGAAGCATATGATGTATTATGTAAGTAGGTACCCGGCTTAAGAACGGCCTATATATATAAAACAGTTTAGATTAGTTGTGTTTCAAGAGCTCATCATAAAGAATTAACTTTAAAACTCAAACAACATTAATAAAGATATTTATATATTATTTATCAACGAGAATTCTATAAAGCTTTAGTTTTTGTTATTTTTGAGTCATATGTGCTATTTGATAGACATTTGCTGCAACATATTATTTATAAACAATCGGGAGTATACTTTTATTTTTAGGAGTATACTTATTTATTAGGCAGTTTGACTTATCGATTAATATACGGATAAATTTTTCGATCTTTTTTGCTATCGCATGAGTTTGCTATATATATTATTGTTATGTTAGTCCTCACATAAATTTTTGCTTGAAAGGAAAGACAAAAACATGTTTCTTTGTCCTAGGATATGAAGGCATATTCATAGTATGATTTTGTTCAAGTTAGGGAGAAAAATGTTGGTTTGATAAATTGAAAATTCAATTAGTAACATGACATTGGTGACCGTAAATATCAACAAATATATTGCTTAAGAGATTCACTTTTTTTTACCATGAAAACATGCAAACTAGGTTTCGGGTTCAACATGAGAGTTGTAACTCTGCTTATTAGATTTCCATAGTATTCTCACACACATTAATTTGATAAACACATACCAGGTTATGGTCTACTGTGTGAGCATGAGTCATTATGCAAAGAATTCCTAAAATGAACCAAAGAAATACATCAGAGCTCAATCATGACCCAAAGTTTTGAAGCATACTAAAGAGCTAATATTATAAACGAAAAACGTTCAACATGTTACATGTCAAATTACTAAGCCAAAAAATATGTGTCAAAATGCACTTATGAAGATTTCATAGAGGAAGAAGAAGATGGAAGTGAAAGTAGTAGTGATAAATTAGCGAAGATGGAGAAAACCGAAAAAACACCTCAATCAGATTTGAGGGAGAAATATGTGGGGCAAGGTTGTGTGTTAAAATGAAAATACATTCTTATTTTCATTTTCAATAAATCTAAAATATTGAAAAATTTAATATTATTTTTAGATTTCATCAGTGATGAATTTAATGGAATCTCTACCTTAAAATTTTAAACAAAGTCTTAAAAAGAAAGGCTAAATTACACTTTTGATCTATCAAGTTACATTTAAGTTTTCCTTAAGTATATTGTGTTTCACTTTGATACTAAGTTAGAAATGTTGTACCGTTGATTTTTTAAACTTTTTCTTTTAATTTTTGTCCATTAAATTGTGAATGTTTAATACTTTAGTATCTTTAATTTTAAATATTAAAATATTTTAGTGTAAGATAGAAAAAACTTAAGTGTTTAAAAATTTGTAATTTAAATTACCAGAGCGTTAACACTGTTAGACACAACACGCAGAAAACCTCTCTCTAAAAAAGCTTCTTTCTAACCTCTATCTAACCCAAGCCCGATCCAGATCTCATGTCACCTTTCTCCCCTTATCCAAACCTTACCACCTAGATGTAGATACAAGGCTGGTGGTGCGACGAGAGCCCTTCTTCGCACCATCGTCGTGACCTTCTTCCTCCCGTGTTCTTCCTTTCAACGTTTTGTTGTCCTCCTTTTCGTCGTCGTAGCCGTCTGAGGGTCATAAGGGTGAGATACATTTTCTTGTTTTTCATCCTTCTTCCGTTCTCCGACGTCGTTTTTCGTGGGTCACGGTTGTAAGGGTTGTTGCGACAGGAAACTCCTTTGGGTTTGCTGGGCTGTTGTGTCTACGTTTTTTGTTCCAGATCCATGACTTTTTTTGGGTTGTTGATTCAGATGTGTTTTGTAGTTTTCATCTACAGTGGTTTATGTTTCTGTCAGTTGTTCCGACTTCTCTGGGGGACTGTTTTGTTCCTTTAATGTCGTGTAGGTGTTTTCTGTTTGTGTTCTGTTGTTGTTGGTTGCCGAAGGAGTGGGTGGTGGTTTTGCGCCACTGTCCTCTTTAGGTGTCGTTGATTTTTGTGGTTTTGTTGTGTTTCCTCTTGTTGTTTGTGTCATTTTTGTGTTTGTTTCGGCGATGCCACCCTTCGTTTTTGGGTCGCTTTTGTTGGCGTTCAATGTCATCGCACCTTTTCCTTGTCACTGGCGGCCTCCTTGTTAAGATATGGATTTTGTTTCCGCTTCAAACTGGTGTCGTTTCCCGTGTTTTGTTGTTGGATTTCGTCTTCCTCTGGATCTATGTTTGTGTTGCTGCCTGTTTCTTGGTGAGGAGGTTTGACGATGTAGTGATGCAGTGGTGGTGGTGGTGATGTGCGGTGGTGATGTAATGGTGGAGGTTATTCAGTTGCGGTGGTGGTGGTGATGCGTGGTGGTGGTGATGGCGATGAGTGGCTGTGTTGATGTGTGGTGGTGGTGGGGTGATAAAGTGTAGTGGTGGTGGGGGTGATGAAGTGTAGTGGTGGTTTGTGTTGCTTAGGTGAGAAGGTGGGTGGTTGTTGTGGGTGATTTCTATTGGAGGTCGCCTATGTTATTCGGGTCCATACTCGTTGCCGCTAGCTCTTGTTTGAGTTTTGGGTTGTTAAGGTGTTTAGGGTGTTTTAAGGGTGTGTGTCCTTCGAGTTGAGTTTTTTTTTCCTTTTTGATTGATGTTTGTTCCATCGCAAATCATATCGTCTGTCTTACTTATTGTGTACTGGATTTTGATGGGCCGATTATTTTGCTTCGAGATCGGGAGTTGGCGTCTAGCGGCATTTTGTTTGGTTGGCTACTGTGGTTCTTTGGTCAACCGGAGGTAAGGGGTGCCCTTCTGGTTTGGTCCTGAAGTATGATGGACCGATAGCTTTTGATTCAAGATCGAAAGTCGGTTCTTTGGTTCAAGTTTGATTTTTTTTGGCGTTCTTTCGATGGATCTGAGGTTGCGCGGTGGTGGAAACTAAATGATCTTTAGTAAAGAAGTTCCTCGGATGTGGCTCGATGTTGGCTATGAGGATTGGTTCCTCTTTTTCAATGGTGTTCTTTTGAGGTGAGTAGTGGCGAAGAGTGTTATGAATGTCGTTTTTTCAGTGGTTGGTGAGCATATGAGTCAGTTTTAGGGGGTGATGTTTATTTTAGTGGGTGTTGTCCTTATGAGTGTTGATCGCAGGGGTGTCTTTGTTGGTGTTTGTTTTTGGTGTTCCGCCTATTTACGACGTCTTTAGTTTGTACTTTCTGTGACACTAGTCTCTATTCGTCTTGTGTAGAGACCTGATTTTTAATAAAAATTTGTTGATTAAAAAAAATTGACCAAAATATCTAATTATTTTTACTAACAAAATATCAAATAATTTATAAATTAAATGATCATAACAAAACAAAAACTAAGAGATCATATTGTCTAGCTTTTTTAATTTAGAAATGAAAAATGCAAAAAATTGAATTAAATAATACCTAAATTTAATTTAAAGAACCAAAAAAGAAAGAACATGCAAAGGAAGAGATTGTTTGTACTGAGAAACGTAGTGTGAAAAGGGCAGGAGGCAGGGTCGGCAGCAATAGCATCGTATGACCCATACAAACAAAATATGTTTTGTTTTTTCTTTTTTAAGGAACAAACTATGTCTTGTTCAATTTTTTAATACTTTTAATACACAGATTTTCATAAAAACTTACTATTAAATAATCTTAAAAAATATTACACCGTTAACATTTTACCTTTATAAAATCTTAACATTTAAAGTCTTTAAAGAGTATCGGAGATACTCGTTAACATATGTACCGATCCAAACAAGGAAGCTTGGTATACAATACTTGTTGCCTCGTTTCGACACGCACGAGGGTTCATGTTTAGTGATGAAAGAAAAATCACAAGATAAGGGTTGTTCTTCTACTTTTCTATCTAACACCATATTAATATATTCAATTCAATTTGCCGTAATTCATTCATCCACCATCCCACTCCCCTTTTTCTTCCTAGATGGACCTTTTCCAATTTCCAAAGTTATCATATTTGACTTTTTAATACATTACTGTACTACACTAGCTCAAGACCAGCACTAACATACTAATCTTTTTGCTTTTAAAGGAAAAAAAAACCATGAAATGAAGTGAAAGATAAAATAGAAAGAAACAATTTCCCTCAAAAAAAATAAAAAATAGAAAGAAACAATGTTATACCAAAACACAATATTTTTAAGGGTTTTACTAAACCATCATTCAAAGCAACCGTTAAGGAATTTAGAAATAGAAATTTTGTTTTAAAAATATAGACTATTACAACTTTTCAATAAAAATTACTTCATCTGTCTTATTTTAATTTTGCTATCATTTCACACTTATTAAAAAAAATGTATAAATAAAAGAGAGAGAAAAATGATTTTGAACGTCCTTATCAACGATTGGTGCATTCCTCTTTATCATAAATGTAAAGTACACTATATTAAATTAGAAGTTGTGAAAGTAGTATTAATTAGAGTTATAATTAGAAAAAATAATTAATATTGTATTGAAGAGTGAAATGGGTCAATTTTTTTGAGACAATATTTTTTCCAAATGACTCAGTTATTATGGGAATTGTAACGCCCAACTAAACCTATCTAGAAAGTTTAGTATACGCGTAAGAACTGATACTGGATACATTAAAATTTACAACTTTATAACTTCGAATGAATAACATATACATCAATTCTTGTTCGTACAACAGTATTACAAAAGCAATCATCCAAATCTATATACGGAGTATCTCCATCTCCACAAGAGCATCCTGCAGCGGGTACGAAATAATCCTTGCTGATTATCCACTCGGCCACGAACTTGCGACGTCCTGCTAAAACCACTGTTGATCTGAAACAAAAGAGGATTGGGATGAGACATAAAGTCTCAGTGAGCTCTTCCTAATCCTAGGATGTGTGGTAACCTCGAGGAACACCTAGAGTTACCACGTGTCTACACTGCAACCTGCCGGTTGACTATACGTGTGTGGTCATATTCATCTAGACGGCTGTGCACACTAGAGATCGTCGTAGATTACTCTCAACCTAAGTTATAGGCTTCTCAACTTATATGTGTCATGGCGGTTACAAGGGAACCTATTACCGCTACGCTATGGCGCGAGTACTTGTTATAGATGTCTAACCAGTACCCTAGTGACAATAGTTAGCATTCTCATATTTTTAAAGGTTATATTAACATGTGTTTGTAAGAATACTTATTAAAAATTCAAAAGAGAAGATGTTTTATAATTTTATATAGAAAAAGTTCTTTTTTTAAGTTTCAAGAGCATCGGTTAACATTTCCTTATTTTTTACTTCCTCCATTTTACGATACACGTTGCTTTTGGAGAATAATTTTGTTTCAGTTTACTTGTTCCTTTCAAGTTTCATTAATTATTGGTTTATCAATAATATTCTTACCTATTTATTGTAGAGAGATAAATTATAGAGTGAAATGATAAATAAGTAAAAGTACTATTGTAAAAAAAACACATAATTTCATAAAAAATAACAAAATTTATTAAATTTTTTAATATATCGTAGTTTCTTCAAAAACAATAAGTATTGTGAAACGGGTGAAGTATATGAAGTCAAAATAAAGTTTTTCATGCTATCTGCATAATGTTCCTTGTAGATTTTTTTTAAAAATAGTTTAGTGATTAAAAATTTAATTTTTAAATAAAGTGTTTAGATTTTGAACTCTGACTCTTTTATATATTATTTATTTTTGACAAAAATCCTATTTTTTTAATTATGTATTTATTTAATTTCTCCGAAGAATAAAAGTACCTGAAAAATAAAAGTGGATACCCTAATTAATGAATTTAATAATGATATAGGAGTACTTGTTCTCTTGTGTTCTCTCCCTCCAACAAACAAGAACCCCTTTTTTTCTTGTTTCTTCATGTTTCCCATTCCAATTCCAATTCCAATTCCAATTCCAAATAAATAAAAACCTTTTTATTTATTTTATCCCCTTTTCGTTTCATTCATATTCATATACACGCTTCAATCCTCAGATTCTCTCACACCTTTTCTCTTATTCTTCCTTTTTCCGTTATTATTTCAATTCAACAAGGTCAGTTTCATCTTTTTCCTTTTCCCTTTTTCCTTTCTTTTTCAATTTCCAACCCTAAATTTAGAAACGATCCTTCCAATTTCACCGTGTTTTCATTTTCAAGGTGCTTCAATTCAATTCAATCTTACTTTTTTTTGTTTTGATTATTCACTTTTTTATATTATTGGCTTTTTACCCTCTTGTGTTTTTTCAGTTACTGTTGTAGCTTTGATGAATCCATCTATGTTATTAGGACAAAAAAAAAAAATTATTTATTTTTATTTTTATGTAAAATATTTACTTAAGCCTGCGTTTTGAAGCCAAGTTTTATGTAGCAGAAGCTTTGAGAGAGATGAAAGGATACAATTTTGTTTGTGGGACCCATATATGCTAGATTCCATTTTTTCTTAGTTTATGAAATCAAAAATTAATTTTTGAGTGTGACTTGATCAAGTTTTTGATGACTTGTAAGTGTACTTGTTAGTTGTTCTACATAGCTGTCACCATATACTTTATTTTAATTTGTTTTCTTTTGTTGTTTAGTTATTCATAATTGATTTTGGATTTTTTGTACCTTTAATTCTTTCTATACTTTTGTTTTTTAATTTAAGTTGCTTCTAAGAGAAATTGCTTATCTGGGTCTGTTTTTTTGTTTTTTGTTTTTTTTTTGTTTTTGAATCCGCCAATGTTAGTATCTCTGTAGCACTCACACCTTTGATCAAAGACATGTCAATGTCCAACACCGACTCATGTGATTACGATTAATTAATTTATTTTCTCAAATTACTACCAACATCGATGCACGTGTCAGTTTCGTGTTTGGTGTCCGTGTTCATGTCTATGTTTGATCAAAGGCATGTCAATGTCAAACACCAATACAACACTGACTCGTGATTACGATTAATTAATTATTTTCCCAAATGAGTACCAACATCGATGCATGTGTCAAGTGTCTTGTTTGGTGTCCGTGTTCATGTTTATGTCTGTCTGTGTCGGTGCTTCGTTGGTTAGTATTGCTAGTAATTGTTTATTTGATTCTGTTTGTTTTGTTTAGGAAGGAAAAGATGGCTGGGATAGCGAAGGAGGAAGAGACGAGTAGTCCTAGTTGGGGTGCTTCGTTTTTTATGCAGACAACAGAAGATGTAGCTAAAGCTGTTGCTGCTGCTATGAATACTCCAAGGCCGTCGGTTATATATTCATCGAAAAATGAACAGGGTGGTAGTCAACTTCAAAGGCTGCAGCATCAAGTTACCAAAATGATTAAAGGCTTTTCTCGTCCTCCGGAAGTTAAATATGCGAATTACAATCCGGAAATCTTGACTAGTCAGAAGCGTCAATGGGCCGCAAACTTTCATTTGCAGTACAATGTAATGTCTTCCGATTGAATTGTTCATTCTCACCCTTTTGCATTACACTAAAATGAAAGTTAAGCTGGTTCTCAGTGTAGGATCTTTGTCCTTTTTGTCGTTTTTCCTTGTTTGGCTCTTAGCATTGTTTACTTATTTGAAATTTCAACTTTTAACCATAGTATATATAGATCTTTTCTTCTAGCTACATGCCGTTATCATGTTTTTTGGTTTTATGCCTTTTCCTTTTGAATCTGGACACTTATGTACTCCCTGGTATTTGATTTCTTAGGATCACAGGGCTTGGAAGGAGCCGACAAAGTTGTTTGAAAGTATGGTGGTTGTTGGACTTCATCCTAATTGTGACATTCAGGCACTGCAAAGGCAATATTTTGTTAGGAAGTCGGAAGGCTCTGGTAAATTGAGAAGTGCACTTGGTTATCAGAATCAATCCCGTGTCGAGCCCAATGTTGAGCCTCAGGTTTTGATCATTGGATACAAATATTGAATTATTGTTGTTAGTACTGTGTTATTCATTCTTATTGTGTCTGGTACTAGTACTACTTATATGTTAATATTGTATTACTACTATGACCAGTACACTTTCGTTGACCACTGTCTTGTTATTATTTTTGTTTTCTAATGTAGTATGGTGAAAACTCTTTCCAGGTCTTATTCGTTTACCCTCCAGAAAAGCAGCTGCCTCTTAAAGAAAAGGATCTGCTTTCTTTCTGCTTCCCTGGAGGTCTGGAGGTTAGTCTAAGCTTGATGAACATTTATATCTACTCATATTTATATCCTTTTTACATCATTAGTATTACAATAATCGTCATTTATACTTTATTCGTAAGAGTAAGATCCACCCAGATTACCTCTAGCATTGGGAAATTATTTTAGCGAAGTAATATATGTTCCAGCATATTTTCTCTTGGGAAAAGACAGCTTTTTGAATATGTTTTTCTCCTCTCACTTTCATATCATGAAAGTTTTCTAGTGTACGTCTGTCTGGTGGTCTACCTTTTGTTGTAGTTTCTTTCGTTATAAAGGAGTTTGAATTTATTGCTATCATTATTTTGAAAGTGAATAATTTAATCTGTGCCTTCTTGGTATAACTTAAAGGTGAAGGCCACGATGCATGGGGTGGGGATAGGGTAGAGGGTAAAGATAACATCACTTGTTTACTTAGATTTGGTACCGACTGTCTCTATCAGTACCCTAACAGTAACTTTATCCTAATGCATTATCATGATCATAATTTATATTTCTAGTATTTAAAATTATTGCATTGATTTTAGTCTAAGCATGTGAATCTAAGTGTGTTGTCTGTATGAATATTTACCTGTTTGCCTTTATATTTATTTTCTAGTGAATAACTTCTCTGAAGCTTTTACTTAAGGTTTTTTCTTTTTCCTGGATATGAATTCAGGTTAAAGCTATTGAGAGAACCCCTTCCATGAGTGAACTGAATGAAATTCTTTTCGGACAGGTATTTATGCAATATTATGCTTCCGTAAATATTATTGCTTATGCATACTATTTTGTAGGTCAAAGTTGGATTGATATTTAATTAGTTAACAAATCCTCTGAAATGATAAATCTCTTTATCAATCTGATTACCTACATCAACATCTTTCTTGTATAAAGACATCGTATAATAGAGTTGTAAACTTATGCACCAACGGCATTTTACTCTCGCGTGCTGCTTAGTTCTTCAAAATGTGAAGAATTTAAATTTTATTCCTTAAAATTGAAGACATATAATAGTTATTATGCTTATACTGGTTGTCCTTACCTACAAAAAACATGTTTCAGAATCTGGTTCCTAGCCATTTATGCTTTCTTCACTAAAGCTTGCCTTTCTAAAGGCTTTGTAACTGTTTGTGTTGCAACTGGCTTGTTATCACTTGTTTTTGTCACATATTATGTGATATTTTTTTTAACGAAATTTCATATTTTTGTAAGTTTTAATGCTGATTTATTTGATTAAGTTGGAGCCTGGAGGGATATATCTTAAGTTTTAAACACTGATAGTCATGTTTGCATATTGATTTTTGCAGGAACACCTTAAACAAAGGGATCTGTCTTTTGTATTTAGGTTACAGGTAACTGAAGAGATCCAATCTATATTTTGTTTCAACTTTCTTACTTTCTCTTTATTTGTATGTTTTTTATCCAAGTATTATTCATCTGCATTTTCAATATTTTCCCTCTCCTATGGATTTTTAAAACTATTCTCAACAAATATTATTTTAGAAATATCTGAAAAGGAGCTATTGGTAAAAAATTATTTAGTTTAACAATATTCAGTCAGGGTGGTTCATAAGTTACCCATTCACTTCTCATCTGTTCAGTTGATCCTTAACTTCAAACTTTTAATATATGTACTTACTTATAAGCATCCTTTATATAGTTCTTATTTTTCATGTTCTACTCATTCCTGTACTGACAGTATTACATGTTTGTATTACTTTATGCCATAGGGTGCTGATAATTCAACACTTTATGGGTGTTGTGTCTTAGTTGAAGAGCTAGTGCATAAACCCTCTGGGTTGCTATCTATGATTTCGGATAAGCAGCCATCTACCTCTTCTTTGAGACGCCATATATTAACCACACAAAGATGTTACTGCATTCTCTCAAGGCTCCCATTTTTTGAGTTGCACTTCGGTGTATTGAACAGGTAGGTATTTTATGATAATAATGTTGATATGTTGGAAATATTTGCAATTTCATTGTCATTTATTGTATTATGTTTTGGAATATTTGCAATCTCAATCTCACTGTCATGTATGCTCCAAAGCAGAATAGTGTCCAATAAACACTTCTGATTTGGTTGGTTATATGAGATTAGTCTTTAGTGCTTTCTGAAATCTATATATGCAAGTATTCTGTAATCTGTATGTTTTGTGAAATTGAGCTGTCAGTGTGGTTGCTCAAGTATACTAATACTAATATGACCATTTTCCAGTTTCCGAAGGTGACATAAAATGTATCTATATTTCTTAAATCACTAAACCTTGAATCTAGGTTTGGGTGTTGGAAAAAATCATATAATTAACAGTGTTTAAAAGGCATGATGCTCATATAGTTTGGCTGAAACACAATCTCAATGGACAGTGATATAGTCGGAATGAGAATATTGGTTATAAGTTGTGGGCATCCTCACCTTTCAAGTCAGTTTTGTTGGGTTGAGTTGTGTCTAACTCAAATTTTATTATGGGATCATATGTCTATCTTGGATCCATTAGGCCAACCCCTTCTCGGGCCACCTGAGTGACATACCACCTCAGTCACTTTTCATAGGTCCAATATTGGGTGTTAGTGATATGATATGAATAGTGATTATAAGTGGTGGACATCTTTTACATTACAAGCCGGTTTTGTACAGGGGGTTAGGTCCAACACTGATTTTAAGAAAAAACAACATAGGTTCTGGAATGAGAAAAGTTTGGCTTTTTGACATCCAAATTGTAGTTGATTCAAATGATATATTGACTGTAAAGTAATTAATGATACTACAAGCTTATACAAAGCTAAGATTTAGTTAGTTGTTATGTAAATTTGGTTATGTGTGAAGAGAATGCAAATCATATATTGGCTGTGAAGTAATTGAATGTGTTAGAAACTTCCTTAGAGCTAAGATGTAGGTTGTTGAGACAGAAGTTTTGTTTTTTGCAAGGAGTAAACTTTATTTTGGGTCAAATGTAGGCATGCCCAACCTTATATTTGTAGAAAGCTGATTCCATGATTTGGATATTTGACCTTGTAGTCACATGACAACAACTCCAAACTATTGAATCAAGACTCTCCGTGTAATGAAAATAAAGTGAAATATTTTTTCACCTCTTAGAATTCTGGTGTTATAAAAAGACTGAGCAAGACTTGTTACAAAACGTTAGAAGAAGCCGCTAAAAAAGACATTGCTCTAAGTGATTTTACTAATTTTGGTGTCGTAAATAAACTAAGAAAGAGTTGGAAAGCATTAGTAGTAGTTATTAAAACAGACATTGCTCGAAGTGGTTTTACTGAAAATTTGATTTTTGATAGAGCCTTATGAATTAAGTGATCCATGTTGCAACTTGAAATTGTGGTATAAGGCTTGTTTGTTATTGTTGTTTTTTAGTAGCTACAATGTCATGCTGTTTTGTTAATTGGGTATTTGTCTGATATTTGTATTATGCAAAGGCATATGCATATTGTATTGCTATTTTTATTTTCAGAATTGTTTGCCTTCCAGCATATCAGTGTCTGCTATAATAATTATAGGTCATTCGCTCACCTTAATGTGTTGATGTCTCTGTAGCATCTTCATGCAAGAAAGGCTGGAGCGGTTGACAAAAAGTGTTGAGTATTTAGATTTAGAATTTGCTGAAGGTAGTTATGAGGAAGAAAATCCAGAAGGAAATTCAGAGTGTGTTTTGGTGAATGATGGACTTACCGAAGACAAACTTGATGAGAATCCAAGAACTTCTGAACCAAACCTAATAAATTCCCTACCTGAAAACATTGAGGGTGATTGTATTCATTCAGACAAACAAATGATTAATGAGGAGCTGCATACACTTAAGGTGGAAGCAGATGATGACAACATCGTGCCTATTCATCTTGAAACTGATGGAAAGATTGCCAAAGAAGAATCTGGCCTTACAGTTGCTGAAGATAATAATACATATAGTGATGCTTTGGTAGCAAACAAGCAGTCAGAAGATAGGCGTTTACCAAATGCTGTTTTGCCCCTCCTGCGGTACTACCAGTATGAAAGCTCTGAATCTTCCTGCAGGTATATAACATTGTGACTGTCCAGTGATATTGCAGTATCTATTTGACCTCCACATGAAATATTGGCGCTTACTAATCTCATTAATTATTTTCTTTTGTAATCGCATCTGAAAGTACTAAAAATAAAAACTAGTTTTATACATTAATCTGTTCTATCTGTTGTTTGATGAACTTTCTGCATATTGTCTGGTTTATGCAGTTTTCAAGGTTCGCCTTGTGAAGATAGGAGTTTTAGGAGTGATGCTGATGATACCGAGACAGAGGCTTCATTCTCAGGACAAGAGGATTTGAATGACCTACATGAGATTCTTGAATGGGCCAAGGTTTGTAATTTTAAATACACCTAGTGTTGTTATTGTCTGGTGTTTCGTTATGATAATTTATTGCTGATATTATTTTACCAATTCACAGGCAAATAATTGTGGACCATTACAAATTATAAGTGAATATTATCGTTTTCGTTGCCCTACTAGGGGATCAACTCTTATCTTTCATCCTTTGGAGCACCTTCATCCCTTGGAATATCACAGGCTAGATGAGAATGATCTTTATCTCGCTGGTTCAACTATTGATTTGAAATCTTGTAGTAAGGGTCTGGAATTAGCCGAGGTATGCTGGAATAAATTTTGATTGGACTAAATTATCTGTGTTCTATTTTATTAGTCTTCTGGGCTGTCTTGTTTGATGATTATGGTAAACAAGGACTTCATTGTTGTCTGTTCTTCTCAGGCACAAAACTCTCTTCTGGTTGCAGAGGAGGCAACTGCATTATCTATATGGGCTGTAGCGTGCTTATGTGGTACCTTGAGACTTGAACATGTGAGTTCTGTTTCAGCCAATGATTTTACGAAATCCATTTTCCTTCACTATATGTTTTTATTATCATGCATGTCTCATGATAAACCTGTTCAGCTCATGGGTTTTAGATAAAGAAAGGAGAAAGAAGTAATACGAAAACTAATCCTTTGAGATAAACTAATAACAATCATAGTATCAATAATAAGACATCTTGTATATTCTAACACTTATCCTCAGGCCAAGCTTACTAAGTTTTTAGCTTATTAGGAATATTCCCTTCGAAATAGAAAAATGAGTAAATACCAAGACAAAACTAGTATGAAAACCGTAACTAAGTAACATGAAAAACAATTGGGGGGGTTGGGTAGCTCAACTGGTTTGAGCAAAGGGTTAAGGAGTTGGAGATCAAGGGTTCAAGTCCTGACAAGGAGAAAAAACTAACATAACAAGTAACCTACTGACATTTGCAATTAAAAAAAAGCTTTAATAGGTGTTTCGTCTCTGCAAATATAGGTCATTTGAATTTTCGTCCCTGAAATTACTAATCCTTCCAAATCTGCTATTGCAGATATTAATCATTTGAAAAATGGTCCTAATTACATTTGATTAATAACTTTAAGGACGAAAATTCAAATGACCTATATTTGCAGGAACGAAAGACCTATTTAAGCCTTAAAAAAAAAAAGCAAACTGAAGCACAAAAATATGTGGATAATGCTAGCAGCAGCTGAATCCCTGACTTGAAGGTGTCATAACTTCAAATCAAACTGAAACGACATTGTAGCAGCCTGATGTTTGTAATCAATTGTGGCATGGAAAAACAATGCCAACAACACCAAAAAAGCACTAAATAGAGGGGTCATGAATTAATCTAAACCAAAACTACCTAGGGCAAACAACACCCCCATGCCCCATACTAATTGACATCAAACCGAAATTAAGCCAGTAATATGGAACCTTGGCAAGAAATACACGATGTAACAAAGATTGAGGCAGAAATAGGGAACCTTGACAAGTAACATCCAACGTAACACACAAGAGTGTGTGAATGAATAGAGGCTAAGAAGATACCAATTAACAACCGAGAACAAAAATAGGGATCCAAACAGCCCTAAAGACCCAAACAGTAGCAAATAAATTACCAAAAGTGGGACCCACAATCTGGCAGGAGTCCCAATAACAAACCAAGGGTTCATGGAGTCAAATGTAGCCAATCCCGCAACGATATGACTTGAGGTGCAACATCCAGAAACACAAACAACAATGCTGACTTTATTGAAAAGAAAAAAAACAACGCTGACACGCAGAACAGCAACATAAAATCAAGTGCACAGAAGTGCGCAAAAACACTTAGAACATATGCACAGCACAAAAACAAGCCAGCTGAACGAACCTTGCCCAGAACAGATGTTGAAATTGGTTCGCACATAGGAGTGAGCACAGTCAGATTGCAGCCTACCAGTGTCGAAGAAGGTTAGAAAAACAGTGGACCCAAGAATCCGAAGATTAGAAAAACTGAACCAGCATAACAGTTTCACATATTCTAACAACATCTATTGTTTTTGGAGATTATAATATCTATTAATAGCTATTGTTTCTAGATCTAAAAAAATGTGATATTAGCTATTGATTTAATCACATGGCTTATGATGATCTAGTTGGCCACTAGAGGTGAAATGTAGTGATCTGAACATAACAGTTGCATAATGATTGTCTACTAGTCTTACAGCTACATGTTGGTCTACAGGTGTTGACATTCTTTGTAGGAGCTCTACTGGAGAAGCAGATAGTAGTTGTCTGTTCTAATTTGGTACGTGTTCCTCAAATTAAGTTACTAACGATCTTGTGTTGACGATGAACCAAGCTATTCAGTTTTAGGATCTTGAAAGTGTCTTTAACCTTTATTTTTAAAAATTAGTCACTCGCAATGAATTGTGAAAAGCTATGCTACTCTTGAAACCCAATCATTGTTCATCTCATTTATATTGTTGATATATCATCGGAGTTCTTGACGGAAATATTTTTCTTCTTTCATGATCAGGGAATCCTATCCGCTTCAGTTTTATCAGTCATTCCACTAATCCGACCCTACCAATGGCAAAGCCTGCTAATGCCGGTACAATTTCTCTCCCTTCACATTGAAAGTGGATTAATTATTATATTTTTAATCTCTTCTCCACTTCATTGTATTTGACGAGAACATACTTTCCAGGTTTTACCAAATGACATGCTTGACTTTCTGGATGCTCCTGTCCCTTACATAGTGAGTATTCCGCTCATACATAAGTTATGTTATCTGCTTCAAGTTAGGCAATGATTATTTTTTATTATTTACTTGTAGTATGGATTTAGGTATACTTATAATCCATGTTCAAATTGTTGAATGCATGCTCTTTGTACACGGGCAACTGTTACATAGATGAATGCCGAATATATTGCCTTGTAGCTTGTAAAACCATTTAATTGTAGTTCATAAATTCCTTAAATTGGAACATGAAATTAGAATTGTTACTGCTCTGTGTAGTTTTAAATTTCGTTCAATTGTTATTTTGCCCTTTTCTATTGATAGCACCATTTCTGACATCTGGCTGGTTAAATTAATTGCGTAGGTTGGTGTCAGGAACAAGACAAATGAAGTTCAGTCAAAGTTAACCAATGTTATTCTGGTTGATGCCAACAGAAACCAGGTGTGTAATTTTTCTGCAGTTTTCCAATGCCAGTAAAATCAAGTGAATCCTCCCCTCTACTATACAGTATTTATTTAGTGACAATTTTGTAACAATATTTTCTTTCTTGTTATCGTTATATTCATGGTTGCAAACGGATGGAAGCAATACTACGTAGTAGTATTCATATTACTTGTGATATGCATGCATGTTTTACATTCCGTGTTTTCCTTAAGAAAACACTATTATCTTTGAGCTATTCTATATCAAAACTAGTACTTGATTCTTTTTCTTGAAGCTTACATTTGTATGGCTATTGAACTCCACATCACAAACATTTCTAAAAACGGGTTAATTAATCTGAATAGATCTCATTGTTTCTTATGGCAAAATACTAAACTAATAAAAACAAGTTTTTTTTTTTGTTGTCAATAGGTGAAGTCTCCATCACTACCTCAACTGCCAAGACAGAAAGAGCTAATGTCTTCTTTACGTCCTTTTCATTCAACTCTCGTCGGAGAAAGTTACTTGGGTAGGAGAAGGCCAGTGTACGAATGCACCGAAGTGCAGGTGTGCCCTTATTCATCATCTCATCAGTATACTTTACTCTCTTATTTCCTCTTATTGCTCTGCCACTCCCCTGTTTGCCATCTTAAATATGACAGATGCTAGTTACTCTTGCATGTTATATATGACAAGTAATATAGCAGCCATTTTTGAAAGCCTCGATATTTGTTTTCTTAGTAGGCCGTCATTAAAAAATTAAACTAGTTGGTATTAAGTTTGTAGTATATTTGTGCAAAATTGTTAACATTCTTGTAAACATATTGTTTTACATTCTCATATTTTCCCCCCACAGGTTGAAGCTGCCAAGGGATTCTTATCAGTGTTAAGGTCTTATTTGGATTCCCTTTGCTGTAACATCCGTTCACATACAATAACCAATGTACAATCGAATGACGATAAGGTCTGTATTTTGTCTCAGCAGTAAACTATGTTAAACATTATTGACAACTGTTTTATTTTTCCGTTTGTCTCTACTCTATTGTTTTCACAAATCCGGAAATATGGGTTTAACCAAGGACCAAGTTGGACTTCAATCTGTTGAAAAAATCATTTTTTTGTGCAGTTAATCCCTGTAATGGAGTAGTTAATTTTTAGTGAGTGATTTATTGGTTTTCTTCTTCAAAAAGAATACATTGTGCATTTTTCTTAGGCAATGCTATGTTATCTTTGTCTCTTTTAGGAAAAAATATTAATAGTTTTGCCTTTTGCTCAAGTGGCAAATAATGAGAGGATGATCATATAATATAAAGTTCAATAAGAAAAAGTAAATATAATTCAACTAAGTAATTGAACAAGTTTAACTAAATTTATGAATTGTACTGGTAAGGCATAAGGACATCATCACTTCTGAACATTTACATGTATTGCTACTAAAATATTTTAGAAAGTATTTTGAAGTATGATGGCTTGTTATTCAGGTGTCGTTGCTTTTGAGGGAGAGTTTCATTGATTCATTCCCTTATCGTGATCGGCCTTTTATGAAGGTATGTGTTTGTACACCTTAAGTAATTCCTTATGCAAACAAATCTCACTAATACTTGCTTAAATAGTTTAGGCATGCTCGTCTTATGTGTTATTTCAATGACACTTTATCATTGCAACATTTTTTGTTCATGTGTATTATTCGGACTACTAATGCGCATTGTTGTTTGTCCCTTGTTGCCTTATGTAAACAGCTTTTCGTGGATACACAGCTCTTCTCTGTACACACAGATCTTATTCTCTCTTACTTCCAAAAGGAATAGGGATGAAATGCAAAACATTTTGGGAATATAACTTCCTATGTAAGCCTGAACGCAAGTTCAGTGTTGTATAATTTCGCTAAATGTGAGCTAAAATTTTGTCCCAAATAGATGTTACGTGAAATTCCACCCGCGTTCGCCCTTTTCTCCTTTTAGGGTTTTAGTACAACC
This sequence comes from Medicago arabica, assembly GCA_946800305.1. Classification (NCBI taxonomy): domain Eukaryota; kingdom Viridiplantae; phylum Streptophyta; class Magnoliopsida; order Fabales; family Fabaceae; genus Medicago; species Medicago arabica. The sequence goes on along the minus strand of OX326971.1, from coordinate 20,718,947 downwards.
TGTACATAGTTAAATGAGAATTCAATCTTAATTAGGTTTATAGGGTTTTATTTAATGTAAAGACAAATTTTCATACACATGTAAAAGCAATGCCTTATAAGGTAGGATCACAATTATTAAATTATGGCCATGGTTGGTGTCTTGAAATTTTACAATGGAATAACATTGCGGAGTTGCAGCAGTGTGTTTTTATCATAGTTATTCAATGTCTCTTCAGTAGTGATCCAATATCTAATTGTGTTCAATAGGAAAATTTGATATATGCTCCATTACTGAACTTTGTTCTTAAATACAAGACTGTCTACAAATTATTAGATATTATTAGATGCATTTATTACTCTTTTTTTCCAATACACCTTCATTAATATTATATATACCTTAAAATTTGAAAAGTTAAAAGTATTTCAATAAACAAATGATAATTTAGTAATAGTATCATATGTTTATGACTCATTTATTACTTCAAACTCATTTTTTAATACCTGTGATTTTTGTAAACTATTTTTATAAAAAGGGACGGAGGGAGTATGCATGTTACTAAAGAGTTGAAAATCGAAAAGATGAGAATATTAGTGTACGTTTCTGCTAGTATATAATATTTGACCAGGATGATAATTGATTCTTTTTGGCTTCTATAATGTGATGTCAAGTGCATATACATAGCGTATGTCTAAAAAAAACATTACATGTACATAACTATGATTTTAAATTGGGGACCACTCTACATCAAGATTTTGAGTCTATGTCATCAGATCACGATTGTATTTAAAGTTGTACCAGCCACAATATTTTCATTAAAAATAAAATACAGTATGTTTCAAAATTATCATAAATAAACTCAAGTCTGTGAACATATAGATTACATGTGTATCAAATTAGAGGATCATCCGCAATAGTCTCACATAGCTATGAATTTTAACTAAAACAAAATGTGTGTATTAAAGAATATTACCAACATTTATGTTCAAATGAATAATCATATATTTTTTCTTTCCTAGAACACATTTTTATATTCAAGGCAACATTCTAATTTTTGGTGTAGTAGATAGTTGAGGGGTTCGAATTCGACTGGAAGATGTGCTCTCTGATATGTCTCGAATACGTTTACCTCCAGTGAACTTCTTCAAAAAGTTCACCTCTAATGAAGGGAACTTATGGAAAACAAAAACAAAAAAGCTTATGCTTAATTTGTCAAAAGAAATATATACTGCTTTTTTTTTTGTCGAAAAGAACTATATATTATCGAATGTTTATTCTTAGAAATTGTGGTTCGATCGAATACAACCTCACAGAACCGGTCTGTGAGGTGGTGATTACTCTCACTTATAAACATATGTTTATGTCATCTTTTATTCGATGTTGGTTTTTTAACACTTATAAATAGCAGGAGTGCAATACTTCGAAAATCTGATGGAACTAATGATTGATATTCAAAGGCAATAGTAAATGTAAAACCTAATTGTTTGGTGGTCCAGACACCACAGTTTCTCACTCAAACAAATGTGTGTGAGTCTGCAACCGGAACTTGATAGGAAACATACATAATATAGGACAATTAATTGTGTTTGTCCCTACAAACAAACATATAGAGCCTCAAACAACATTAAAGTTTGTTGGAGCTTGTTCATTTAGGTCTCACTCATGGGTCAGTCCAGTTTTCATTACATTGAATCAACCACCTGCAAGTTTCCATGAACTATGCAATGTATCATTGACCTTCACTTGTTCATTGGTTTTGTTCATCACATACACGAGGTGATTGTATTGTATTTCTATAATTTTTTTACCTTTCTTAATCTTATTTGAGGTGCGCTAGACCGAACACTGAATGTAGGATTGTAGGTATTTCTTCATGGCGACATTCAAACCTTAAAATGAAAGTTAGTCTTTCGGTTATATTCAACTTGTTGGTAACTCAAAAATTCTTCTACTTGGGAAACTTTTCGCGATTAAATTCATTGAAGTTAGAAAAAATTAAACTATTGTTTAACAAAATCAAATTATTTAATTGGATTAAGAAATAAAATAAAATAATGAAGGATACAATTGAAAAAAAAATGACTAATTCCATTTTGTTAGACCTAGTATATGTTTTAAAAAAACTCAGCTATGTGGTATGGTAAGTAAAGATAAAATTATTGGAATGAAAGAAAAAAAAATGCACCAAAACTTGGTGTCTACAATTTTTTTTTATCAAGTAAAGGAGGCAAGGGTATCATTGAAGCACTATTAGACATTTCAACTATGTCGATACCTCTTACAACCCTAAATCACTTGCAACAAACCTAAACAAAAATATTAAAAGAAAAATAAAAAGAATACATCGAATATTGCAGAGACATAGAGCCAAAATCCAATTAAAATTACAAAAACAATAATTTGGCAAACCCCAAATTATCTCTAATAAAACACATCCTAATAAAACTAGGTAACTCATTCCACCATTGTGCATCATGGATTATGACCATTTTTAACAAGTGCATCCCCCCAATAGGATGGCTAATTTCTTAAAACTTTTGAAGAGCTAACCAAGTTTGGTGTCACGTAAATTTTTTATTTTTTATTTAATAAGAGTTTCATGCAATCTCTTGCAAACTTTAACGTACATTGTATGTAACAAAATTCGGATGTCAGAGTATGGTCATTTTCTACATTAAAACTTGTTGAAATTGTCAAGTTTTTTGTCTTGGTGGCGGGGTCTTGGTGATCTTCAAATTGTAGTTGTACATGTTTTTCAACTTGTATCCACACACATGTATATAGACATAGATATAATATATATAGATATAAATAGGAGGAAATGATCACCATGAACTAAACGTGATCCATGATTCAAAACGAGAATGATAGAGTAAATGAACTCAACTATTCGGAATCTAGCTCAACTTGTTAAATATTTTATCTAATTCGTTTGTTTAATTAAATAAGAAGATTAAATTCCGGTTATATATACTTAGATTATATACCAAAATGTCCCATTTACATAACATAATGTAGATTCTTGTTTATACCTAATGACATGATCCTAACATATAATTATACACTCAAAGATGTTGATTACAATATAAAGATGTATATCAAATAACATTTACGACAGTTTGTTTTACCGGAAACAACCTCTTTGTGTCCACCTCCAAAAAAGGTAAATACAATAGGGGTGTCAAAGAAGGTGAAATTGTTTGTATAATCAACTTCTTTCTGAGAGCATATTGACGCTCGCGATCCAGATACACATGTTTTACGGTCAAATTCAACATGGTCAAGTAGAAAAATTGTGTATGCCATTAATAGGTCTCCTAATCCTAACCCTATATCGGTTCAAGCCAACTTCCCATACAAAGACAAAACATTGTTGTTTATTGAAAAGGTGGAGGATGTCGATGGCATGATCATTGTGGATTTTGTGTTTTTGCAGGCCTGTGTGATATGTCTGACGATGATTATCCTATTACCCGTCTTGAACTTCTACGAGAGCTAACACATATCGTGATCGTTATCTTTGACTAATTGAGACCCCGAATCGATTCAATCAGGTTAAACACGCTTGATGCCATGGTATTGGTCATGCACCTCCAAATAAATGAATGATTATGCCATATATCAATTTTCTCTTTAAACGAAAATATAAGCATGTGATAGCTCTACAATCCATAAAAAGGGCAACTTGAAACGTTTTTTTTCCTTTATGCAGTGCACCATCATGGAGAAACCGAATCACGTGTCTTGCACATGTGAATGACAACCATCTAATGATGGTAACCCCTTTTTTCCCTATGATTTTAATTAGTTTATATTTAATGTTATCGTTGTTTATGTGTAATTGTCATAAATTATATTATAAGTATATTGAAATGACGGATGTCTAATTCCTCTCACTTTTGTACTGTGAGCACAACATTGTCGAGATGAGACAATTGAAGATGATGATTTGATAATTGTTGAAAACCTTGAGAAGGAGGAGAAAGTTGTTGATGATTAGAAGGTTCAAGATGGAGTAAAGGTAGTAATTGATAGTTTTAGAATTGATGATTGTAACATAGAACTTATGACATATTAGTTCGGTTGTAAAACATTAGGGAAATTCTGTCCAAACTTCTGCCAACTGAAACCAACCTACACTATCTAGACTTCTGCCAACTCGTTGGACCCATTTTACCTAATAAATCTGACAGGTATCTAACGGGCCACTCGGTTCGAACAATTTGGACCGGTTTGAAAAATTATGTCGAACCCTAATCAGAATAAATCTTCGACAATAGATGTGCTCCAGTCAAATATTAAATATGACACGATAGACACGGTTGAATGCAAGCCCAACTCACTTGTTTTTTTTTTAGTTTATGCAAGCTGCAGGCTACAGGCTTTCTCAGGTCTGGGTAAAAAGCCTTGACAAAATTTGGGCTAGAATTTTAAGGCCCAAACCCTGAGTATTATTCTGGTTGGCGGGCTGGCTCATATGAGCTAGCCTAGTTTGATAACTCTAATACTAACTATCATAACTCCCCTCCTTGTGTTCTAGATCATCGTTAGCTGTTTTTGATGTGTCCCAGTCAGATTGCTTTGAAACTTGGCCAGGAAATCATAAGAAAAAAAATCAAGGAACAATACTCTCGTAGAAAGGATTTCTTGTGGAACTCCGTCCATCAAAATCTAAAATTTCATTGTTTAGACCCATTTTTAACTTCTTTTCTTCATTTTTCATATTTCCAGAAAAATCCAAAAAAAATTGCATTAGCTTTATTTGAATTTTAGAGTTTTGTGTTGGTGTTTATATATATTTTAATTTTATTTAACAGATTTTATCTTTGTTTTATTTTGGTTTTTGGTTGTTTTTAAAAACAAAATTTGCAAGTGTTCAAATGGAAGGGGTTATGATTGTTTATATATATATATATATATATATATATATATATATATATATATATATATATATATATCAGATTATATATTACAAACTGTGGTTGGGTGTTCGAATTATATAATCCAAAAAATGGGGTATTTAGGAAATAAACGTAAGGCGCGCGGAAGAACATAGAGTGTGAAAAGTGGTGTGTGCAAATGTGAGTTAGAAGTCTCACATCGGTTAGAAAAGTGGAGGTTGAACACTTTAAAAGCGAGAGAACCCATAAACCCATTGTCTTAAGGTTTCGGGTAAAGTGTGGAGTCTCTCCCACTTGTGTTGTTGCTATTGCTTAATGTCGATAGTCAACTAAGCTCCCCTCGTGGCACAACAATGTTATCAGATTTATGGTTCAACAAGTATTCAACCGGCTCTTTGTGTCGAAAGTCTTCATGACAAAGTGTTAGTGGGTTTCGTTGTGAGGGAAGCAGCAACAACTGTGCAAGTACAAGTGTATCCGAATGAAAAACTTTCACTTGAGGGGTGAGCATGCTAAATTGATGAATCACACCTGAGGGAAAAATTGTTGTGTACAAGTGTAAGTTAAAAGTCTCACATCAATTTAAAAAATGGAAGTTGAACACTTAAGTTTTTGAATTAATGTGATATGTATCTCTTACTTATATGATTGTTCTCCGTTCTTATATATCGTATCGTATGTGGTCCATTAGACTCACTTTGTGACCCAACAAAAAGTAATGGTGGTTCTTTTTAATATTTAAGACGTAAAACATAATTTGAACCATGAATCTCAACAACGTGAATGAGTAAGAAGGTGATGTACGAATGGTAGATATGTTTACAGGAATTGGACCGCCAGGGTGGTATGTGCTGCTCAGAAGAAGGCACATTGGTACTGTACGTTCCCTGCAAACACTTACACTTCAAGCAACCATAGCTCCACAATTTAATTTATAACCAAACAAAAGCATATATTAATATCATCATGTCGTCCCCATCTATCCCTATAGTTTTACTTATATACCCCATGATGTATTTTATTTGATTTTATTATATAGTATTATGTAGCAAGCAATGGTAACATATCCAATCAGTTTTTAGTGCTCTCTGCTATTGCTTACAAAAGAGACCGACCATATAAAAGATCCATCAGTTTGCACGTGCTTTCTAAAGTTCATTCAACTATAATAATGGTTCTGCATCGCAAACTAGTCCCTTCTTTATTTTTTTATGAATTATTTTCAATTTTGTAAACTCAATCACACCAATTGATCCTAGTTAAACTAACATCCATCACAACTTGAAAAATGAAATAAATACTTTGATAAGTATCATAGTAGATAAGACTTATAATTGGATCAATTTTATTTCATTTTTGTTACCAAGTTCAAAGGAGAGTTTCAGAGGACAAAAAATTAATGTTGATATATTTAGAGGGTATACAAATATATTTAATCTTAGTAAATATTTTTTTGTGTGAATTGTTTATCCTTTGCGCACAACTTTAAAAATGAATTTCTCGAATCTGGTTTGACGGTAATAGATGATAAAACTTTTTCTATAGATTTGACATTGTTATATTCTCAAGTTTAGATTCAAACTTAAAACATCTCTGATTAAGCTAAAAAAAGTTCCATTATCATCTCATCCAACTATTCTTAGATAACCTAATTAGTAGATATATTATAATAGAAGAAAATAAAAAGAAGAAAAAACTCACCGAATAGGTTGTTTTGGAGGTAGAATTTGATAGACTTATAGTTATCACTGAGCTAGAGAACCCTATAGAATTTGAAGGACTTATCACTCACGGATAAGGTTGGGAATAGGGCAGGCCGGCCTACAGGGGCCTACGGCTTGGTCTGGCCTGTTTATGTAAGAGGCTAGACTTAAACTTTTGAAAAAGCCTATTTAAGTAAATAGGCCAGGCTTAAGCTATCAAAAAAAGCCTATGAAGCCTAATAGGCCGGCCTATTTATGCATATTATTAAAATTTAATTTTTTATATTAAAATTTAATTTATATTAAACATAAAAATCATTAAAAACACTAAAAAAATGAACTTTTTAAATAGGATTTAAGACCTTATATCGAAATAGGCTTTTAAGGCTTTATAGTGATAGAGATGCCTTACAGTGAAATAGGCTTTAAGGCCAATTAGGCCTATTTAAAAGTAGATAAAATTGAATATTTAATGACTTTTATATGAAGTAGGCCTGTAAATAGGCTTCTAGGCCAGACCAGACTTTTAAATAGGCCAGACCAGGCCAAAAAAGTATGTCTTTGATAGGCCATAGGCCAGGCTCAGGCTTGCAAAACTGTTCGTAGGCCAGGCTCAGGCCTATCAAAGCCTGACCTGGCCTGGCCTATTCCCACCCCTACTCACGGAATACGTTGTTCTGGGCGTAAAACACTTTTTTTTAACAAACAAAAATGAGATATATTAACTATGCTATAGCAATTTCATTGGGCGTAGAAAACTAAATTTTTAGTAACATTTAATCATTTGATAATAAAATGTTACTGTAAACATGTGTAAAAAGTGTTAACCACGAGTGTTACTAAAGCGGCTAAATGTACGAGTGGACTTGACATTTTTCCTAATAAAAACAATCTTCAATCATAACTAAGTTTTTAAAACTTGGACACATTTAGGATAGGCTTCAATGTTATTTTAGTTTGAAATTTGTTCAACTTGACGAAATTGACATGTAATATTTGTTATAAAAGCATTATAAGTTTTTTATTTGACTAGTTTTATGATGTGAGACTTGCGATAACGTATTGAAGAAAAATTCTAACGATCGATTTTAATGTCGGACACTCAATTATCAGTCAGGCGTCGATCGATAATCAAATGGCAACAAATTTTTTTAATTATCTTATCGGGATAAGAGGGAACAATACTCCAATCGATCGATCTTAATGTCAGACTCATAAGTGTTAGACACCGCCGATCAATGATCAAAGGATGACCATTAGTGTTGATTTTGTTAAAAATATGACAAGATAGGAGAAGGACAAAGAGGCTATAGTTTCAATAATGTGAATATCATAACTTATAAAATAATGGTTATAAAGAAAATATATAGTAAACCCAGAAAAGAATAAACTATTAACTAACTTGTAAATATAAAAGACCCAACAACATAAGTTCGATAGACTATTGTCTAACATCTCCTTGTAAACTCATATACATTAACATGAAGCATTAAAGAGTGTTTCAATCAAGAAACAAAAACATACTCAGTTATAGATATATAAACATACTTAATCTTTATGCATGTTACAAATCAACCTTGACAATAAGAAATCAAACAAAACCATATATAACACAAAGAAGCAACCAAAGAGAGGACTCTCGTATCCTAATTCACAAATTAGGAAAAAGGATAAAGAGAGTAAAGTTTCAATATAATATAACATAACTTTTGAAAATAAAAGGTAAAAAAAAACCTAAAACTTGACTACTAGCTTAAAAATATAAAAATAATCCAATAAATAGATTTCACAAAAATAAAGAGTTAGTCGAATCCAAAGAGGTATAATGTATTTTTAGTGGTGGTAAGGACTTCAATCTCAAACTTTACATATATATAATGCACTATCCCCACCAACTGAAATAAACTCACGAGAATAGAACAAAGAGGTATGATGTTAACTCAACAATGCAGGGTGTGCAAAGTGTTGAATAGGCAAAACAAAATCATCATGAAAGGATGGAGACAAAGGCGGTGTCAAAAATATAGCATAGTGGCGGTGACAAATATTTGTATATCTATTTTATTTTTTTAGTACATTGTATATGCAAATCTAATATTTTATATCTACAAAAATTTGTTTGAGTATATTGTATTTGCCAAAAACAATCACGAGTAAGAAAACAATTTATTGACTAGGAATTCACCTCTTAAAATAAATAAATAAAATGTGTTAGGTTCAAACCTCAGCTTAACTCTATATACAATATCCTCATTAAATAAGTTAAATCACGAAGGCATAAAATGTTAAACTTTATTTTATTAAAAAGTTTTAACTTATTCAAATAGTGCTTAAGAGCCATAAATGTTGAAACCAAATTTAACTTATCCTTAAAATTTTGGTTTATAATCTTTAAAAAAATAAAATAATAATTGCTTATTTTTTATAAACTCATATCATATTAAGAATCGTAGTTTTCATATATGAAACTTGAGTTTTCCTAATATCGTAAACTCAATTTAACAAATCTCATTATTTTATTTTTGTTTGATGAAAAAACAATCTCATCTTATCACTTCATACAAGAAAAAACAAAGGTGTGAGATAGGGATGAAGTGTGAAAAAGTCCAAAACATGATGAATGACTAAAAAACGTAATAAAAAAGTAAAACCAATAAAATAAAAAAGGAAATTTTCAGAATGTCAGAAACCCCACAAGAGTGTCAGGTCTGGCTACACTGCACTGGACTGCACCTGCACAACACTGCTTCCCTCATTTTCCAAATGTAATGTAAAAAAAAAAGGTCAAAGTGTAAGTGGGGGGTCTGTGGTAAAGTAACAGCAACAAAGTAAAAGAGTTCAGTATGAACAGTAATAAAAGCTTCAACCGTACAATCTTCTTACTCAGACTCAGTCTCAGATACAGCCTTTGCCTTCAGAAACTCACCAACTCTTAAATACTACTTTCATATTCATAGTACACTGACCGAACACTAATATTAGATTATCATTTTCTGAAAAAACATATTTCTTTTTTAAATTGGACTAGTTTTTTTTTTTTTTTGTCTAATATTAAGTACTTAAAAATATTTAAAGCTCTAATGATAATTGATTTGTCTGGTAACGATGTTGTGCTCCGGCATGGTGGTGATGTAGTCTTCGTAGTAGAATGGAAGGTGTCAGCATGTTAGTACTCTAACGCTTAAGTCAGTGTAAGAATTGAGATGAAATGTGTAAAAATGTGTGGGAAATGAACTGTATCTTAAGGTTGACGTGGAGTCATCCTTGTATAAAGGAAGGAGGTGTTAATTGTTTCCATGATATGTGACACCTCATCAGGGGGTCGTTGGAGGCCACATGTACGGTGTGTGATGCACGAGGGCATGCATCGGTGAGACGGGGTACACCAATGCTAACATGTTTATTTACGTGATACGCTTGATCCGAAGGATATCCTATCCACATATCATTGTAGGATTGACCTTATGGCCAGTCCAAAACAACAACTAATGTGAATTCAAATCTCATGTGATCATCAATTACACGCACTCATGCATTTAGCACTTTGATGACTATTTGATCTAGATCTAACGATCATCAATATATTTACTACATAAATTCGTGAAATTGATATAATTCAGTTCAACTTAACGTTTGCTTTTGAAAGTGTTTTTATTTGTTATAATGTCTAAGATAATATCATTTGACAAAAATAAGATAAAACTGTTTTTATGTTTCAAAACTCAACTCATATTCAAATATTTGATTTCTTTTCCTCTTTTCAAAACGACTTTGATTAATCTCATCTTACTCGTAAGAACGAAGTGTATCCTAAAATTCTATTTTTCTAAAGCATAATAGATCTAAATTCGTGTTTTAGATAATTTTCAATTCTCAATAGAACTTACATAACTTTTTTTTTATAGGTCAATGATAGTAGTGATTAATCTATCCAAGAAAAGATAATTTGTTATCAACAAACATATATAATCTATCTCATAATACTATTTCAACGTCTCAATTCATATAACTCAAATACATTATTTATCAATGATATTAATGACTAGTTTATGGATTTCCGTAGAGATGTCAGAGAGACAAGAGGTGGCAGTGAGACAGGCAGGTTATCTGCAAAAGCAGCAGTAAGCAACAATAACAACAGAACCATTAGTTTTATTTTATCCATCTTACACACAAGACACAAGATTCTGTAACCTAACCTAAATGCAATGGTTCCACTTCTCTATCAATAAATAAATAAATATACCTACTCTTTCTCTCTAGTCTCTAGTACTAGTACTTCTTTTTATACTCCTCCACCAACACCTCTTCTATTCTATTCTATTCTATTATTATTACTACTCTCAAGAACAAACAAGTTACTCTTCTCTTCTCTTCTTGTGCTTGATAACAATAACAATAATAATGAACAAGAACAAGTTTCCTTTTACTCCATCACAATGGCAAGAACTTGAACATCAAGCTCTTATTTACAAGTACATGGCTTCTGGTATATCTATTCCACCTGATCTTCTTTTTACCATCAGAAAAAGCTATTTGGACTCTCCTCTTTCTTCAAGACTTTTTCCTAGTCAACAACACCAACACTGTAAGTCCTTTCTCTCCTTCTCTATATTCATAATATTACTATTAAGAGTTAACTCCATAAACTATGTAAACATAGTTCAAATCTTTATATAGACAATTAATAATTATATTTTCCTTCATAATTTGTAGACAAGAACTTTTCCAAAATGAACAATTTAATTTAGATTATAAATAAATACAATTATTAATAATAATAACTATTCATAATTTGATTAATAATTTTTTTAAACAAATTTGAAAAGTAGAAATTATTATTTTTTTATAAAAATGATATTAACGATCATTTTACAACTATCTTTAAAAAATTTAAACTCGAGATTAATATCTCAAACTCTTACCACTGAACTGACACCTCCTCGATATAACATACATCTTCCTGACCTAAAAGATTATGAAGATATTGAAATAATTGTTCTATTTCAATATGAGTTTCTTTGACTAAAGATGGGTTACTATGGTTTTTTTTTTCTTCAGTTGGATGGAACTATCTGCAAATGGGTTTAGGAAGAAAAATAGATCCAGAGCCAGGTAGATGTAGAAGAACAGATGGAAAGAAATGGAGATGTTCAAAAGAAGCATATCCAGATTCTAAATACTGTGAAAGACACATGCATAGAGGAAAAAACCGTTCAAGAAAGCCTGTGGAAGTTGTCAAAACAACAACAACAAATACAAATAATAATAATAATAATGTTTCATCACTTACCAAAAATAGCACTGCATCATTAACTAATTCATCTTCTTTGTCTTTTGAGACACAACAACATCACCAAAACTATACTCAAAATTCTTGCTATGGTTCCAATTTGCAACAGTCCTTTATGTATCCTCATACAACTTCAAGGTCATCATTGTCATCTGGTATTGGTTTGTCTTTTGAAGACAATAGTGCTCCTTTGTTTCTTGACAGTAACACTTGCTCTCAGAATAACACTGATTACAGGTTCTTCTTTAAACCAAGCTTGTACATAGTGTTTGAACTTTGTTTATGTTTTGATAAATAGTCTTTTTTGGAGTAAATAGTCATTTTGGTATTTGATTGTGTAGGTCGGTGTGATGTTATTTTTGTAGTGAAGTGTAACAAAATTGCGAAAACATATCTAAATGTGTCTTTTGTTAGTTAGTTTGTTGGATGTGTCTTATGAATTATTAAAAAAGACAGGCTCAACGATATTTTTGTAATTTCGATACATTAAGAGATTATAATGTCTGTCTTACGCATTTAGGTATCAAAATGATTGTTGACTCAGTTTTCTTGATAAATATATGACTTCCTGTAAATAGTCATTTTGGTTTGTAGATGTGTAAGTCGTAAGTTAGTTTGTAATCAGACATGTTCTCTGTTTGTCGGTTTGTCTTGAATTTAAAAATAGAAGACGCATCCGTAGAATCTTTATTGTAATTTCGATACATTCAAAGAATATAATGACACCTCACACATTAAGCGATCAAAATGGCTATTTACTCACAAGATTATGATTGAGGCTATGATCGATCTTTAATATCAAAGATTGTATTGCAATCACTCTTGAAATTTAAAACCGTGCTTTGAAGTACTTAATCTCAAATGTTTGTGAATTGTGATTAATTCTCTTTTGTTTTCTTTTTTCATTTTGTTAAAAAGGAACAGGTATGTGTATGGACAAAAAGAAGAGGTTGATGAGTATGCATTTTTCAAAGAGCCTTCTGGTAGCAGTACTATGAAAAGCTTCTCTGCTTCATCAATGGAACATGATCCTTGGCAACTAACACCACTCACTATGAGTTCTTCCTCATCATCTTCTACTTCTTTGAGGCAGAGAAGCTTTTCTGCTATGTCCAATGATTACTCTTGCTTGCAACTTCAGAGTCTCAGTGAACACTCAAAGCAGCATGAGCAAGACGAACCTCAGAAAACTGTTCATCGCTTCTTTGATGAATGGCCACATAAAGGAAGAGATCAATGGCTTGATTTGGATGATAAATCATCTACTACTCAATTATCAATTTCTATTCCATCCTCTACTCATGATTTTCCAACTTTCACTTCTAGAAATCACCAAGGTAATTGAACTTTCATAGAGATTCATATCCATTCATCTCAATTTCTTTGATAGTTCGGTTCAAAGGTTTTAAATCATGTTACAGTTACATCGCGATTCTTGATATTGCACTTACATTGTGAATTCGTACATGGTTAGTCATAATTTTTCAGGTGTTCAACTACATGTTGATTTGAACACCCGAAAATTGTGGCTAATAAAGTTACATTGGAGTTGGTGAATTTCTAACCTTTATATATTCATTAATCTTTTACTAGACGAAAATAACCACTTATCTGAGTTATGTTAGCCACTTATAAAATTGTCGTTAAAGTTGTCGACAATTGTTTGTCTAAAACCTTGATATTGTTTTGTAGATGGTTGAGCAAAGTTTTCAATAATGTGTGTCCATGTACCTGAATCAAAGGGCAATAATGCATCTACAAGGTAGGGTTCAGAAGTTATGGTTGTGTCACAAAAGGAAGTTCCAATGGATTTGTGTGTCCAAGAGATGTAATGACAATGTGTAGTATTGTGTGCTAGTATGTGTTTTCTTTATTTGGTTCTTACTTCCAAAAATAGTATGAAATTCTATGTGACATCACCTAATCATTTTAATGGTTGGACTAATATTCACTAGCACATATGTTTTCTTGTTTTCCTTCATCCTTTATGTTGTTTCCTTGAAAATATAAAATTGGGTGCATTATGGCCCCCATTATTTGTGAGATTGTCACTTCTGAACCATCCATCCACTTAAGTGGATTTCCTTAGTCACCTCTTTTTAATCAGTTTACTTTTTTTTTTTCCTTTCGGAAATCTCTTTTTATATAGTGATATAACCAAGTACGTATTCATTAGGAACATTTTAATTTTTTTTGTACTAGTTTCTGTGTTGGTCTATACACTCATTTATTCTCTCTTCGTTAATGTAAATGTAAAACCAGAGAAACCCTAAGATATTCGGTAACTAAACTGATCAATAAAGTTGTGACCTTTTAATTATTCAATGTCTTTCTTACATATTTTTGTTACAAAAACATTCATTCATAGATAAGATTTTGTAAAAGATATTCTCAATAAAATTAATCAAAACAAATTAAAAATAATGTATGTATTCCCAGCAATGGATACTGTTTGAATTCCCAGCAATGGATACTTTGTAATCCAGTAATTATCATTCCTTCTATGAATTTCAATTAAACTCGACCCAATCTTTTACTAAAAGGATTGAGCCGAATAAAATACACAATACAAAAATACTTCTTGTATCTATAATAAATCCTCTGGATCTTTCCGATTGGTATATTTTTTCTATTTAATTTCTATTTTTTGATTTGGAATAGATATAGTATAATTAAGAATTATAGCATTCTAATTCAATATCATACTAGAATAGAATGAATGAAATAGAAATAATTGATATTTAAAAATAAAAAATAAAAATATAAATATTTTTATATTTGTTTTCTCGATTGTATTTTTTTTTCAACATTGACAACAGTGTATCAAACAAATATAATATGATCGTGAATAAAAGGATGGATTGACTCATGTTACATATATTTATTTTTACTTCGTCAAATACTGGATTCGTTGTAAAAATGATGTCCTGGACGGCCATCCCTTCTGTCCATGCTTGCTTAGGGACCACCCTTGTGTTAAACTATCGATAGAGTATATTATTGATAAAGAAAAAAGTACATAAATTGAAATTTAAAAATAGCAAATCAATAAGAACATGTTTTTCTAATAACATAAAAATGACACTTTTGGTCAATAAATAATTAAAATGAGACATTTAGGGCCCGTTTGATGGTCAGGATAGGATAGAGACATGATATGATATAAAGCTGGATAGAGATAGGATATGATAAGAACATGATAAACATTAATCCTATCATGTGTTTGACGCGGACAAAATAACAAACATGATATCATTATAATTAAATGAAAAAATTGCTCTCATAATTGATTAAATATTATAGAAATGGAATGTTATTAATTATAATAGAAAAATACATGCTACCATTATTTTTAAAATGACAATATTCTAAAAACGGTAGAATATCAAGATAATAAATAAGGAATGATCTTCTAATCCATCAGGATAATTTCTAACCCAACATATACTCAGAATATAAATTACAAAGGAAAGTCAGGATAGGATAAAAAAATGGTTTATTTTATCCTATCACATTAGTGCATCAAACATGAGATTTAAGCAGGATATGATTAATGTATCATATCTTGTCTCCCTGTCCTGACCATCAAACGGGCCCTTAGCATCTGACAAAGTATTTCTTTATACATTGTTTTCATGAACTTAACTTAGTTCACAGAAACATTGAAGTGAATTTTTACTTATTCAATATATGAGGTAAATTTCTAACTACTGAGCTATTTGACCAAAAAGGAAAAATAAGATGATACTTCCACCATAAATTCAACTTTTGCGTCAATGAATTTTAATTAAAATAGATTCGATCAGGCTAAAATATTAGAATATTTATTTTTATTGGACTTTATTTATATCTCAACTAAACTATTGGAGAAGGGAAATGGAAAAATATTTATCAATAAAGATACCAATTATCATTTTACAATTGTTTCGGGTGAAATTTAAACTTGTATCTTTTTTTTTTAGAGAACTTTTATCTTTTGAATTAATAAGTCAAGCTCTTACCAATGAACCGACACTTAGATAAATTTTAGGTGAATTGAACATCCGTAGTATTTAATATTACATTATAGTTGGCATTTATTTACTTGTAAAAGGAGAAAGAATAGTTAGCATACTAGCTATGAAATTATTACAAGGCTCCATTAAAAATAAAAAAGCATGCACTTGTACTTTTTTTCTTCTGAAAATTAACTTTCTCCTATTCAAATTTCTACTTAAGCAAGAATTATAAACAAATAGATTTGCTTTTAACTTCTAATTTAAAATAGCTTGGCTTTAGCCTGATTTAAATTTTCTTTCGTTATATGATGACACAATAATAATGAAAATTAATGTAATTGCACAATTAGATCAATACAAGCAACTGACTTGCACTAATTGTCTAGAAAAACTGCAGCTTTTGAGCTAAATGTCAACCAAACAGTTTTAGATTAAATGGCAATCAACTTGATAATCATCGTTCATTACTCATTAGTTCTAAATTTATGAAATAAATAAGGAAATATGAATGGACTAAATATGTTGCATTACATTACACTGGACAACAAATAAAGCCCCCTCCCAAATCTATGTGAAAAATAGCTTTTTCTAGTATATATATACATCATTTTGCCACTAAGAAGAATCGCCAAAAACGTGTGCACAATGTTTTCCCTAAAATAAATAATTTCAGACTTACCCTGTGGGGTAAAAAGTTAAATATTATTTCTCCTCATCACTGCCATCATCTTCACGTCTCTTCTCATCCCTGATTTCTCCATCACTCTCCTCCATATCAACAGACTGTTCTCTTACAGGACTCGTTTGCCTCATTATTGGCTGACCGTCGTCGGATTCCGATAATGCCTGCCTCCGCCTGCTAATGGTTGATGGAGGTCCAGCCTTGTACAACAACAATAAGAGAATTATTTTAACCAGCCAAAAAGTGAACCAATGAAGTAGGATTTATTGTTGCCCAATAGATAGCAAATTAAATTATTGGAAGAACCAATAGGAAGATGGAAATTAAAATTTGTGATGATAATGACGATGAGTATATACTAGTTCAGAACTTCAGTGTTATTGACTTTTATTATCATGATCTATAGAATAAATTGGTAGGACTAACTACCAACTTGGTTAAAAATGCAATGCAAATAACTGTTCTACCAATTAGTCCACCGTGATATGGCAAAAGCATATTCCAACCAGAGGATAGTGTGTGGATAACAAATTATTTATTTGAAGAAGCTAAACTAGCCCACCTAAATTGGCACTAGAGGGAATCGAACCCGAGACCTTGAGGAGGAGCACACTCACAGATCCCAAGCCAATACCATCAGGTCAACCAGTGGGTTGTGGATAACAGATTATAAAAGTCATAATTCCAATTATACAATAAATTACCGGCTCATCATCTGCATCAGAATCCTCAAGTCCAGCTAATGCGAGAAGACCGTGGGGATTTTCCTCATCATCGTTCATCTGAGTTTGGGGCTCCTCTCTGGAGTTCATGTCAACATCTTCATCCTCCATTTCCTGTTCATCCATCATATCAGCCTCTGTTTCTTCTGTGTCATTGTGTGATTTTGAGTGTTTATCCTTCTTCCTCCTCTTTCCACCTTTTCTTCTCTTTTTCTCAGCAGTCCCACCGTCTTCATCATCGGACCTTTCCCTCCGTTTTGAATGTGTGCTGCTCTTCCATTGTTCCTAGAAATACAAATAGAAGCTTAGAATTTCCAAAGCACATTAATTTTTTTTATTTTTTTTTACATAAGACAGGATAATATACATGAGCGGTGCCACCTTTACTACCATCTGGTTACTCGTTAAGGTTACATTCATAAAGAGGACAATCTTTGATATACATACCATTTCACTTGGCACCTATGTAGCTCTGACACTTCGTGTTGAAGGCGTGTTCGAGTATCCAACACTCGTACAACACCGACACATACATTTAACTGTATTTCCATTTTCTCAAAATATTATCAATGTCTGTGTTAGGGTCAGTGTCATGACTGGTATTCATGTCCTGTTGGTTCTTCATAGATAACAAATAGCCCAAAAATAACCTTCAAAATTAAAAACTATACTACAGCCAGTAAAACTAGTTACTATAGGAGCCATCGGTTTGTTTCTATTAACATTTTCATCTATTCTTGAGATTCAGAACTAGGCTTACTTTTAAAGAAATCACTTTTGTAAAGTAAGATCATTTTCATTAAAAGGAAATATATTCAATGAGACAAAATGAAAAGTTGTTAACAGTTCTTAAAATTTGGGTTTGGCCTAACCCAACCTTACTAAAGCCGGCTTGTAAGGTGAGGGATGTCTCCCACTTATAAGCTCGTTATAAGTTCGACATTGGATGAGATCAGGTCTAGCAAAAATTTTATAAGTGGGAGCATTGCTCGTCTTAAAAGCTAGTATCAGATCCTATCCAAATTCTAAGATGGTATCAGAGTCTAACTTAAGCTCACAATCCAGATGCTCAGTCCTGGGCATTAACAGAGTGTGTTAAGAGTCTCACATTGGGTTTGGTCTAACTTAACCACAAAACCGAATTATAAGGTGAGGGATTTCTCAAACTTATAAACTCATTTTCAAATCATATCTAATTCAATATGGGAGTATCAACAGCAATATATTAACTCCAAATAACTTTTGAAAGACCGCGATGAACTCTTACCTTAACACGCTTAAAATTTTCCTCCTGTTGTTGCACCATTTTCAATTCATCCTCATGCTTTCTTCTGTCCATCTATTTCAAAACAAAACAAAAGCAATGTATAAGTACAACGCTTTAGATCTCAACCAATGTGATGAAACAGATACTGAGAAATTACAAAAAGAACATACCTGAATCTTCCTTTGCTCTTCAGCCTTGCGCCGGGCTTCCTCAGCCAATGCAACCTGACGAGCAAGTTCCTGTCTCTGCCGTATTTGTTGTTCTTCACGTTCAGCTGCTTCAAGATGAACTTTTGCAGCCGAAAGTAAGTGGGTGCAGTATCCAACATGAGTGTCAATCTTCTTCTCATCAAATCCATGAATATGTAGGTTGGAAGCAGCAGACAACTGACTAAATATACGAACAGCATTTTGCAGCCCTGCAACCGTTGCTCTCACCTAACATTTAGAAATCAATATCAGTTAGATAGCAATGATCAAATTAGGTCCTGCATTAGATTGGTCTACTATTTATTAAAAATAAAAGGTAAATAGGGAATCACTTGACGATAAACAAATGTAAGACAGAATAACTATCCACAATAAAACAATCCCTAATAACTTCACAGCTTAACCAGTCCTGTTATAAAGAGTGAATACTTTGTAATCACATGTAATGACTGTATTTGGCCCATTAATCAGGAATGTTAGGTTTTGAATGGTCTGTATAAACGAATTAGTGTTTGTACTCTATTCAAAGATTTGAAATATATAAGAAATATTTTCTACAAATCTCAATGAGAAAACATGGCGGAATGGATAGCTTCAAGACAAATCTCTCCAATCACCTAGGTTTGTTGCTCAAGGGGACACTAGTCTTTTACACAGGTTACAAAGATCCTTACATGGTTTGAAACAATCAGAATTTGGTTTGGCAAGTTTAGCAAAATCAACTAAAAATCCGGCATTTTTTGTTGCGAGGCAAACTGGTTTTCATATTTTTTGATTTCTTTATTTATTATGGAATAGAATTCCAGTTCTATCTCAAATAACATAACTGAAATTACAAAACAATTAAATGTAAATTATTATGGTATATTTCAGTACAGTAAAGTTTTCCACAATTAAACAAGGCTTATATTTTCGTGCAATTTGTTCCATATTCACACTTCAAAGAACCCTGCTACAATTTTGGGTCAAAATGGATGTCTTCACATAAAATAGACAATAATTCTATCTATCTATAAGCATTTTTAATCAAATAGTAATAAATGTTGTAAAAATTATTCAAGGTTAAAAAAACAAACCTCATCTGCAGTCCTCTTTGCCTTTTGAAGGGTTGATGCTGAAAACTTTTGCATTGCAACCCCTGCATCAAACCTTAATGTGTAGTTTGAGGGTGACAAATGGATGGCTCTCTGTAGAGTTTTAATACAGTCTTGCCACTGTTCCGCTTCATAATGGGTACGAGCCAGGTATAGAAGTATTTGTGAATCTGTGTTATGATAAAACTTTCGCAAGCAATTCTGATACTGCATATTAAGCAAGGTTGAAAATATAAAATTGATGTCATAAATACTTGAGTGGGAACTTAAAGGGATTAGAGGATACAAAATAAAAGTAGGATAAACTCACCATTTTGACAGCCAAAGCAAAATTTCCCTGAGCAAAATAAACATGTGCCAGATTTATCCAAACGTCAGGCATCTGGACAAAAACGCTACCACTGGCAGCTTCTTGAACCTGCCATAGAGTAATAAATAGAATTAATTCCAAAAGATAATAGTCCATTCCTTTCATGTCCAACAAATAAAGCTGACAAAACAGAAACCTGTGCAAAGATATCTTTTGAAACATCAAAATGGCCTTTCTCCGCAAAAACAACCGCAGCACCATTGGCAGCATATAAATTAGCAGAATGCTGAATCATAACCTACAAATGTTTGAAAATAAACAGGTCATTTCAAATAATATAATTTTTTTTGTTAGAACAGGGCCTAAATGATGCAGAAAATATTTCAACATAACATATACAATACTTCAGCGAAAAGTAATTAAATTTAATATTTGTTATAATATCCTTAAAATCAAAAATATATATTAATCATAAGTATTAATTTATCACTCTCTAAAAAAATACTCTTACAAAAAATGTGAGATTTTTCAATTTTTCCCTATATTTTTGTCTCCCAAAACCCTTCCTTCCCCTCCCCTCCCCTCCCCTCCAAACAAAGCCTAAGGGGACAAGCAGAGACTTAGGAATGGTATATTTCTAGCCTTTGGCTTAAACAGAGATAATATACAGGCCTGCTTTACCTTTGAGCTGAAATTTAGCTCAACTGTGAATAATGGAGACAACAACTCAACAAGGACTAAACTCTTGACGTGTTATTCCGAAAAGAGCTCAGATCATATCAAGGACCAACCGATGTCATCAATAGCATGCTACAGCAGCAGGTGGCCACTTTTAAAAGTCTGTAGCAGAGCAACTTGCTGTAGTGACTGTAGTGCCCACTACAGAGGCCAAAATCACAGCTGTTTGAGGCTACGAGCCTGCAACTGCCGCTGAGAAGAAAATAAAAGCTTGTTGCATTGGCCATTTTGTAACTTGAATTTTGAGGTTTGGTTACTTAAAGCTTTAGATGCTTAAACCTATTTATCTTTTGCTTAATACTTGGGACTTTAAATTGTTAATTATGAATATTTCGTGAGTGTTTGGTATTATTTAATTTTCAGCACTTATATATTATTTTAATTATTCAATATCTATAAAAGAAATAGAATAGCAGTCATCCTTCTATCTCACTAGCGTATTTTAGATCGGCCGCAATGCACTGCTATCGAGGATCGATAGCTATGGGACCTACTCTCCAAGGAGCTTAAGCTGCTAGATGTAGAAACTCAACAATGTTAATATCAACCAGATTCTATTTCTATGGATATCAATGCCAAGGTAATCGAATTTCTTCAATCATAACCATAAGTCTAGGGATCAAAAGCTTAGAAGGAATCACAAACATGCAAAAGTGGCTCCCATTCGTATAGAAGTAAGAAAGATGAGAAAACCTACTCTTGTATAAAGCTCCTTGGCCTTTTCCAAATGAGTAGCTTCTAGCTTTGGATTTCTCTTTTCATTCCGAACTGCAGCAAAGTAGTTCCAGTTTCCCTATTCATATCACAATCAGTGTAACAAAAGAGTTACTATAATAACACAATAATGGGGAACGCAATATTTATTTCCCGTCGAAATTCTACAAATTGCTGTGGGAACAGGATGAAGTGAAATGTGCACTGAAGAGTAGACTTACGAGAGAAAGTGTAGCATATGAGTCCTTCCCGTCAGTGGCATCACTCGCTCTCCGGAGAGTTTCTTTTGCCTTCACCCAATCATCATTTTTCAACTCCAACTCACCCAGCATAGATAATGCATTTGGACACTTGCCATCCACCTTCAGAGCATCATTAACCTAAACGAAGAAAATTAAATAGTTTAATTATAAAATTTATGAAGAGAGTACTGCCAGCAACACACTCTCTAACACACACTTCCCAACACACTATGTTTGGTTAGTTAAAATCCAACAGATCCCACTAAATTATGTGGGGCCCATATATATTTGATGAGACTCACATGATTTTCAACCAATAAGAGGGAGTGCGTTGTTAGCATTTCTGTAAGAAATAAAAATTCAATAACTTGGATTTCTTGAGAGAAACCCTATTGGCACATTATTTGATAGCGCTGAAATATTTACAAATCAAACACAAATCCCTAAATCTAGGAATTGATATATTTATATTTTCCCGTTCTAGTAGGATTGCTTTCCTATTTACATGGGATATGAGATCACAGCAATATTAGCAAACCATATCAACATTATCTACAATAATAAAGGAAAACAGGGAGCTCAAGAGGATAGTAGTAACCAATTCAATGCTTAATAGAATGTTGTTCCGAGCCTTTGCAATAGCAGCTAGCCTCAGATACGCATCAATGTAGTCTGGGTACTGGATAATACAAGAAAAAAGTAATAATAAATAAGCCAGTCGTAAACTACATCCTTTGTACTAAAATACAGGCTTCATGAAATAAATTGAAGTATCACAGTGGAACTTTTTCACAATAGAGGTAACTCTATAATCGAACAAAACTATGCAGAAGAATATCATTATGTAAAGCAATAATATAGCCACAAAGGTACACCAGCCTTCAGATTGAGAGGAAGAAGTATTAAATGTGTAATGCACAAGGCGAGGTCGCTGAAAGCTTTCAATTTCAACAACCCTTGCCATATTAAAATTACTAAACGACAATTGATTGCTTCATTATACATTTGAGACTTGAATAACTTTTCAAAAATCAGAGTAATAGTAATAATAACATTAGCAGGTATAACATATAGGACGATTGATTTTGTGAAGTTACAAATATATCATAACTAAGACCGTAGAAGACATGCACAGGTTATCCTTGGCGCATATTACTCTTATACACACTCTGTTGTTGAGATTTCTCAACTTCCTAATTACCTTGTTTCCCTATTTCTTAATCGCTTTATTTCACCATTTCTTCGTATACACTTACCT
Source organism: Medicago arabica (assembly GCA_946800305.1). NCBI lineage: Eukaryota > Viridiplantae > Streptophyta > Magnoliopsida > Fabales > Fabaceae > Medicago > Medicago arabica. The sequence continues at coordinate 20,695,837 of OX326971.1, read as the reverse complement.
TATTGATTGAATATATTGAACTAAATTTCCAAAGGATACTTGGTTTAAATAGTTCATCTATACCCCAAAAAACAAGCATTAATTTATGTAACTGTGAAAATATGAATTCAAGGGCTGAGAATTAAACTCTCGAGCACTTCACAAATAAATTATCAAGTCATACCTTGAACAAGATTAGGCGATATAATACACTTGCAGTTCCAGACTCATTTAATTGCTCAAGTAATCTGGCCAGGTTAAAGAGTACTGTGACTTTATCCCATGGTACTTCAACATGGTGACCGTTACTTTCAAGGTCGTGAAATAGTTGCATGTCCTTGAATTGAAGTGTAGAAGTGGCAGCATCAATGGAAGTTTTATTTGCCTCGTTAAAGAAAGAAAGCCAAATTCCATCACCAAGAGCTTCCTTAAAAGTTTGTTTAGCAAGCTGTAAAATAGAAGAAATCAGAGCTAAACAGTGGTAAGTGTGCTGCAAAAGGGGCCATTGAATAACCAATGCTGCATGTGAAATAGCAGTACAAACCTCAAATTCTCCCCTTTCAAACTGAAGGACACCAATATTATTGAGTAATTCAATTGGTACTTCCTCACCTCCCTTCTTAAAAAGAGTACGAGCCTGTACCAGATTTGCAAAATGCAGATTACAACAAAGATTCTGGAACTTCAACAATGAAGAGTTTTCTTAAATTTCTTAGGATAACATTCGCTAACCACAAAAGAACAGCAGATGGTAAGTTCTTAGCCCCTTACAGTTTTGAATGCATCCAGTGCAGCTCCTGTGTCGGACAAAATTAACAATTCTCCCAATTCAAGAAATGCCTGTAATATTGGTTACATCATAAACTTATGTTTTAGAGACATGAAAAGATTACGATCAATTAATAATTAAGTAAAAAGATAAGAATTAAAACGAAGAATCATGTCAGGAAAAAGAGGGGATAGCAAAAACATTATAACAAACAACAATCAAGCCTTACGCCACTAAGTGGGGTTGGATGCATGGAACAAACGTCACCATAATGTTCTTTTATGTATCATATTTCTATCCAGCTCATTAATCTCTAGATCTTTCTGAATAGTTTCTCTTACAACTTTTCTAACTCACCCTTTATCTCTAGTGATTTGGACTATAAAATATATAGCACTTCTCTCTACATGCCCAAACCACCTATGTCGAGCTTCCGCCATCTTTTCTACAAGAGGTGCTACCCCAACTCTCTCCAATGTTGTCATTTCTAATCATATCCCATCTAGCTAGCCTTACCACACATCCAACACAACATCCTCATCTCTGTTACGCTTAATTTATTCTCGCAAAAACGTTAATAAAAATAAAAAAAAACTTCACCAAACACCAAGACAGAAAAAAATCTGTAGTACTTGATAAAATCCAATTCAACAAGGTTTTGCTAATAGTCACGTATATAAGATAAATACAGAAAAAAATTAATGGACCTTAGTACATTGAGCAACTACAAGAACAGCAAGGAATATAGGTACAAGCTATTTATTGAAGGACCAAAACCGCACATCAATTCAGTTGAGGGTTCTAAAAGTACAATCAAGTTTTTTTTTAAAAGGAAAAAACATTAAATATCAATTTTCATTTACAATAACAAAGGCATAAATGACAACCTGGAAACCTAACATTTGCATAAATCTCTGTATTCTCATTGCTCACTTTCACCTGTTCCCCCCTTTTATTCCCTCTTTAATAGATTCTTGCTATAATGGGCCTATCAGTATAACACTTGGGACACTAGCAGGATTTAAAATTATATCTTTGAAGAGAAAGATGTTCAAAAATTATATCAGAAGCATCACCTGGGCATCACGGGGATCAATTTTTGTAGCTTTCCTAATGAATTCATGGCCCTTGTCGGTCTGACCAAGCTGAACATATATGTATGCAAGTGCCTGTACGAAAAAACAAAAACACAAAAATAAGGGAGAAGGGAGAAATAACATCCTGCGCCACATATAAAGTAAAGATAATCCAGTTACTCTGAAAACCTTTTGCTACATAAGTTGGACCATTATTATTAATATTTTTAACTAAGACAGATACTATAACAAATCTATAAATTGTATGTACATTATTATAAAACCAAAATTCATAATTATCATTCCTGGGTAGAGGCATGGAGCAGCCAACCCAAAACTGCTATATTAGGATGATTCTTAAGTCTATATAGACAAAGTAAACAATTTATTTATACCACACATGTAAAAGTCCGAAACTAGGAATTAGCCAAAAATCCAAGACATTAATCAAACGTCAGTGACTAAGTTACACATGTGCCAAGGGTGACCGATGAAAAGGCAGACGAAAGACACAAACCTATATGAGAACTCGGACGATTTGCATGAGAACTGGGATACATATTTGACCATAACACTGAACGAAACATAGTAAGGAGCAACTGGTGTTTATATGAGTCAAAATTCAAACAAGGGTTTTGAACCATATATGCCATGGTGAGAGAGCACAAATATCCTGAAGAAAATGATCAAACAACACAAAAGTGGATTGGAAAGAAGGGGTTGATCTCTTGTTCAATACCACAGCTGGCACAAAGCAAAAACACATTCTTGTAGCAGGCTCTGGACAGAATGTGATGCTGCAATAGCAGCACTATCATGTATTATTGACAGCTTCCTAAATTTGAATTTTAGTTAAAAAAAAAATTGGAAGTTTTAGACACATATTCTTCGTAAAAAGCATATTCAGGGAAGGGATGATTGACATCTAAATTAGTTAAATATTTCGAAAGTGTGATTAATGAGAAGGCATTAAGTCCTACTCCAACAATAACTTACCGAAGAATTTTTTTTGAGATTTTCCCAAACAAATTAGAGGATAATATTATATTGGGCCTTTTTGGAATAAACATATATAGATGGTCATGAAATTTGCAGTGATTGTTCTATACATTTTATGGAATCTAAACCAATTTCTCCAAACAAAAAGACATTCGATCAAATGATATTTTTCAATCATGCGCCTTAAATTACAGCACACTGAAAAGGAAGTTATATAAAAAGGGTGAAAGATATTATCCTTCAATATTAGCACTCACTTTCAATGTCTCGCAATTATCTGGGTACACCTCCAAAACCTTTTCAAAGTTTGAGAGTGCACTTCTAAAATCTCCCAACTTAATCTGCACTTGTCCCAAACCTGGAAACAGCATTAAAAAGTTAAGACAGTGAAACAGGCACAAGCTTTCCATTCCCTATGAAAATGTCACTATTAATATCATACCAGAGCAAAAATTATAGCCTCTGTTGTCAAAGCGGAGAAGAGGCGCAACGCGGCCACCCCAAAAATTGATGCGGCGCGGTATGCGGGCGCGACGCGGGGGCTATTTCATGACGCGGACACTAATATATTTAATACTAAAATACTATAATGTTGAAAAAGAAATACCAAAACAACTTAAATATTACTCAATTCATGAAGTATTTCTATAATTTAAAAAATAAAAGTCACAAGTCTTAAGCAAATCCTAAAACATACTTGAAATAATTTATATTCATATAATTTATACTACATAAGTAAGTTATAATTTGTATTTAGATTATATATATATATATATATATATATATATATATATATTTAAATACTCGTTAACTAATAGAAATTATATACAATTAGTTTATATTACTATTCAATTATTGGTCTATTATTACCAAATAATGTTATTTTTTATCTAATTATGTTACTATTTTGTTGTATGTAAAAAGAATCTACCATTGGTTTTTCTAGGATAAAAGGTATAAGAAAAAATGTTAAGGCCATTTTCTGTCCTTATTTTCCTTTTCTTGGTTAACCAGTTTTTAGATTGAAAAAAATAAAAGGTAAAAAATAGGTTAGGAAATGAAAGTCACGTGTTTTAGTTTAAGGCCATTTTCTGTTTTAAGTCCATTGAGATTGGGCCGTCCCATATACTTTTATTCACCAATATCTTAACCCGATTCATTTATGAAAGGTTAGCTCAGATGTAATATAGCGCCGCCGCAAGCTTAAACAATCAGATCTGTAGAATCAGTCTTCTTTCCCAAATTTCTCCTCCTTCTTTCATCATTTTCTTTCATTTCTTCTCATTCTTCTTTCGTTTCAACCTCAAATCCAGCTGTTCAGACTATTGATATTACGATTTTGACCCAGAAAAGTGGTTTTAAGTGAAAATCGGCCGCCTTGACCCGATTTTGGTCTGCCCCGCTCCACCGGATAGCGGCCGCGAAACCCGCTTTCTCCAAACGCGCTGCGCGGTGGCGCTATGACACGGCAGTCCATTTTTGGCCGCTCAGCGCAGCGATAGCGCTGGGAGCGCCGCGTTTGACAACAGAGATTATAGCAACTTGTACAGTCATGATCAATGCTGTCAAACTCGATATCCAACCTAGGATATATGTTGTGAGATGTAAAATTAACTTAGAAGTACAAAAAGGATAACAAAAGCGGCAGGAGAGCGGGGGGAAGAGGTGCATCTATTTCTCTCGCTACTTATTTTTAATTATTTTGTTGAGGAGGGAACTATTGCCCTTTGTTTTTATTTCTCTCCACCACTAGAAGAGGTGCATCGCAATTGCAGTGGGAGAATGGGTCACAGCAGGATTTACAAATGAGGTAGGGTTGCAAGAAATCCTAAAACAAAAGTATTTTTGTTTTCTTCTAAATCGGGTCACCCTTTAAAACCGAGCCCGAAAAACTTCATAAAAAATGTAAGGAACGGGGAAGCATTCCATCCCAGTTTTCCTCCCAAACCACGGGGTCATTTCAAGCATTTGATCCCATTAATAGTGCAGCATGGAACTAGGGGAGAGGATTGTAGAATCATACAATTCTACGAGTTGCATCGCAATCCTGACAACAATGATCGTGATACATTTTCATATTACTGAAACACGCCAACAGAACTAATAAAATCACAATACTAAAAGATAATTGTATGTCTTAAGAACAACTGCTAAAATTGTGGCAACAAAGTCTGTTACATCTCCTAATCACAGAAGCCATAAGACGTTTAAAGCATTATTAGTTCTATAGCTAATAAAATTTGAAGTTTGCAGGCATATCACAGTTATAGACACGGTGAAGAATTTAAAATTAGATCAGCAACTGACCATAATAAGGAAACACAAATTCATGGGGCTTGCTAATTTCCTTGACAGATGCCATGTAATACACCCCAGCTTTATCATAGTCCCCCTGTGGTGAAGAAAAACATGAGTACCATCAGCAATGATAAAACCAAAGGTTGGATATTCCCAACCTTCCTAAAAAGTGAGGATGTACAAAAGCCAAAAGTTTACATACATTTTTATGGTACCAACAGTTAATTAAAAATTGATGATTATAAATATTTTCAGAAAAATCCTTAAAACACTAGAGAGTCAAGAGGATAATATCACACACAAAAAAGCATGAAAACGTAAGTTAAATGTTTCTTCCAAAAAATATATGCATCTTAAACAAGTTTATTGAAGTCAAAGTATCTAAATACATAAAATATGAGAGCTCCGTCATCAACAAGGATGACCAATAACTAAATACATCAAATTGACCAACACAATGGAAAACATCTGGCCGGAAGGCAATGAACATTGCATGGATAGATCATGATAATACGGACACAACTATTTCACAAAAGAGCATAAAAGAAGTTGGAAAAAGCAGGTCTAAAATGGACATTGTTAAATATCTACAACAGGAACATGAACTTTTTTGTGAAAGACAAGTGAGAAACATGGCAGACCAGAGAGTCACTTCACCATGTAACTTAAACATCATTCTCCTTCAACCTCTAACAAAGTCAAATCAACCATACACAGGCAAATTTCAAAACGGGTATCAGAGGGGGGGGGGGGGGGGGGGGGGGGATTCTGACCTTGCTATGGTAAGAACGTGCTAAATTGTAATAAGAATGAGATTTTGTTGGACCATGATTGGTAACAGCTAATGCAGTTTCAGTCAGTTGCTCTACTAAAAAATGTTGACCAGTGAAGAAGAAATGATTTGCAAGATAATTCAGAGCCATTGCACAGTACGGGTATAGCTCAAATGCCCTATGCATTTTCACCATTCCTTTCCTAATTCCAACAGCTGAAAGATGTTATAAAGTATAAACATTAGTCCAACTAAATTAGAATCTAATATAGCAAATACGTATGAGGTGCACCAGAACATGATAAAGGAAGAAAAGTTGAACCTTCATTAGAGCGCAAGTCCATGATTGCAAGTGCAACAAGAGCCTCGACATTTTCTGGATCAAGCTGAAAAGAATAAATCATGAAGCATATATACATCAGTGCCACAAAATAAGCTAAATGGTTGAACCACCAGACATTAAAGGATTCACTTGCCTGCAAAACACGCTCAAATGCCTGTCGGGCCTTTTCAAATTGACCTAATTTGTAGCGACATAGACCTATTCCAAGTCTCACAGCTGCAGGGCAATTCGGAAACACTTGCAATGCCCTCTTTAGGTTGGCATGTCAAAATAAAATAAAATGAAATAAGAAAAACTAGTATTGAGTAGTGTTTATAGCACAACAGAACTGACACAATCAAACTAATTTGCTAAGCATGACGATGACATCAGGTTTTTATACCTTAAATTAACATTCATATCTTGTAAAGAAAAAATTTGCATGGCTTAAGAAAATTCACAATAAAAATAAGTATGTATCATTGAATTTCATATCTTTCATCTGATCCATAGAGTTATATCATTAGTCTTTCACATGACAACAATCAAAAGAATGATTCCAGCCCGCTTGAAATCTGGCATGCATGTCAATGGTGTCATTAAAGTTACTCATTTCAAGAATGGTTTCAGAGAAATTGAATCCTATAAAAGTTGATGAGTGACCTAATGCTGATTTAATTTAGAAGTGTTGACATTTGATTTTGATCATATATATACATTTACAGATACGTATATACATATATATATATATATGCATGTATGTATATGTATAGATATGTGTGTGTGTGTATGAATTTGGGTTGGGCTCAAACTTACAAAACCGGCTTGTAAGATGAAGGCTGCCCAACACAATGAAGGTGTTGGAAGCTGCAATGAAGGCAACCCAAATGCCGCACTTAAGCGGCTAGGGGTGGACCGCAATGAAGGCGGAATTTCCAACAATACACACAAACATACATATATCAATGCATGTAGATGTAGTAGTATAAAGGTAAGTGAGCACAATACATATATAAACTGTTAGTCATGCATATAGCCAAAAAGGGGGCTATATTACCAACCTTATACAACTCAAGCGAATCAGAAAATCTTCCACGGTTGAACTCAACACATGCCTGTAGAAACAAAGTTAAAGATTGTGTAAGAAATGTAGAACATATTTGTTACACAGACGACTCAAACTAACTTCACGTTTTAGTGTTCACATTCTGAAAAACAGATGCACAGTGGATGAAAACGTGTAATTTTCAAAACCTGAGAAAATGAATTCCTAGATAGTAGTGAACTGTTAATATATAGATAGTTGCTTAATAGTATTTAATGTGCTATAACAAGAACAGAAGAATGCATTCTGACAAACCAGTACAACTGACCCTAGAATGAGGACTGCTGAGAAAATTACCAGAGAATTATTGATAAATGTTTTTCCAGTTTATTCATGAATGAGTGTATATTTGATAGGAGAACCTTAATTAAACAGGCTATGTTAGGAAGAGGGGAATGAGCTGTAGGCTGGTAGGGCCCAACCAGACCCAATAGTAGTTTAGTTGATCAAGTCGTCGGTAGTAGTTAATAATAATTATTATATGTACTCAAAACAGTTAAAGGTGGTATTTCAGCTAAGATTGTAGAAGTGAGATGAAAGTTTGAGTCTCTCATATTTGTGTCAATTTCATATGTAAATGTTTTTACCCCAGTCAATACTCGCATTGAGCATAGCCTGGGAATTTCCTTCAATAAACAGCAAACTATTGATTTCACAGGAACAGTGTAACAAAAGGAAAGAGCATTTGAACCCAGGGAGCTGCACAAAAGCTGGATTAAGATGGTTTTATGGACTTTTTAAGACGATAGGAGCCTTTCCTTATTGGCCGCATCTGCCATAGCAGAGTGCACCTGGTCGTTCATGTTTTCCTTCTGAAGAAGGCTTTATCTCTGGAACAGCACAAACTAAGCAGTTGCCACTTGCTCTTTCTGAGGAATGGAAGTTCCAGACTCAGAAACAGGATGTCTTGGATTTACAATATAATGTTAAGGGCGAAGCAGAGTTAATTATTAAGTGGCAAGACCTTTCCTGGCCGTGAAAAATCATGGGAGTGGTTCAAAGAGGAATGAAAGAGAGGACATCATATTGCTCTATTTGATTTCTCTTCACCTCAAAGTAATTCATTCCTAGTTGCAAATCACCCAGATGTATATAATAAAATCATAACATGTATTCAATGTTGAGTTTGGACTTGGTTCAATCAGTAAACTTTTTCATTCAGAAACTAATAGAATGTAGGGAATGCAGCTTGTACTCATATCACCTAGGAGTTGGAGTTTTAAAATTGCAGATGTTAATTCCTTCATGTGAACACAAACACATTTTAACTTATCTACTATTATACCTGGCCTAAAAGAGCTGGAACATTGTCACGAACTCCATCTAAAACAATCTTAAATGCAGCAGATGCCTGTTCAACTTCACCCTTTGCTAACAAAAGTTGACCTGTAAGAATTAACTATATTAATTTTATTAAGTATAAGTAGTGCACGACACATTCTTCTGACAGCAAGGGACAAACATGAGGTTTGGCAATTTAGATACTTGTAACTTATAAGACATTATCAAAATCAATAAATATAAGCGAATAACTACCATGCACAAAATCATCAAAATACACTCTGAAATTATCTCAATCATTGTGTTGACAATCACGGAACGCGGGAAACAGCAGCTTGTTTAAACTCTATTGTGCAACAGTGCTATAGCGCCGCTGTTTGATGATATTTTATACTAAATAATGTATTGTTCCTTTTTACTACTAAACGTATCATGGAAAATAAACAATTTCTGATTTGTTCAAATTCTGCTACGCTATAGCACCTCTATTTGACAACACTGCTCAATCATAAAGTAGAGTTCGGCAAAAAAGGTCAAAATAGAGATGAATCTCAATAGTCAGAATGTCAATAATGTACACAACCACATCATTCAAACAACCATATGATGAGATTAAACACAATCAAACGAAATCCTTTAAAAAATATTGCATAGAAAAAACAAATTTTAAAACATGAGTACTAGAAATGTTGTCTTCGAAGAGAGATCCCAAGTTATGCTAAACTATCTACAGGATACCTAAAGCTATTGGCTATAACCCAATCCAATATAATTCTAACTGGAATTATTTAGCCCATTATGAAAATCCCACTCAAAATCGTATTAAAATTTACATGTATTCCAGAAAAACACATGGAAAATTAAGTTCACCTTTTCCAACCCAAGTAGAGGGCTCGTGCATGTCTATCCTTGATGCTTTATTGTAATATTGTGTTGCCAAAATGAAATGCTCCTCCTTTTCTCTTTGTTTTGTCTCTATTTTTCCAAGGTAGCTATAGTAAGCCCCAAGGGCATTTAAGATAGCAATCCTCTCATATCTAATATCAGCATAATACTCATCAATTTCTGCAAATTAAGTCAATAAAAAAAAAAAACTGTTAGATAGACCAACCGCTTGATAGACCAAACTCATTAGTTCTACAACCAGTGGCAGTGTTAAACAATTAAAGTTAAACAAAAGTGCACCAATATCTGTAAAGAAATTATACCATGACTAGATCCTTCCTCCAAAATCTGGCGAAACTGATCAACTTTCCCCTGCTTGAAGTACTCCCTCTGCAGTATCGTAACAAGTAAATATAAATAATTTTAGAAGCAGGGTCGACATAGTTATCATCAAAATTCAAAATCAAACGAACAAAAACAAATAAAAGGAAATCTGATAAATGGATATCTCTGTTTAAATAAGGAAAATTATATGTTGAGTATTGTCTTTCTTGCACTTAGCAAGCTGTTCTAGTAAAAAATAAGGTAAAGTTTGGATGAACAGTTAAACGCATTTATAATACAAATGCTTATTATGTATAAGCAATTTTTATAACAAAAGATAAAATAAGATCGAAGACGTTTTCATAAGCTATCCTGGAGAATTTATGAAAAAAGCTGAAATTAGCTTATGGATATGTCATAAGACTCTTCCAAACAAACCCAAGAGTGTTTATGTAACTAGATAAGCTTAAATGAGCCAATCCAAAAACAGGCCCTATTTGGATAATTGACTCATTTGCAGCTTATAGCATAAGCACTTATCAATATAACCGCTTGTGTATATGCTATTTCTATAGAAAAATAATAAATAAAGTTATATTGTTATTAGAAGCTATAATCTGTTTCCGTAGGCTATGTTGGAGGATTCATGAAAATAAGCTGAAAAAATAGCTTATGAACAATGTCATAAACTGTTTTCATAAGTTCTCTCAAGCAGTCTCGCAAAAATGATTACAAAAGTTATGCCAGTGGATAAGTTCAAATAAGTGGAAAGTAAACAATTATCAAACAATAATTGTACATTATCGAAGGCTTGTTTGATTGACTTATTTGAGCTTATCTACTGACATAAGTTTTGTGAGACCGCTAGAGAGAACTTATCAAAACAACTTATGACATCATTCATAAGCTGTTTTGAAGTTCTTTAGCTACATAAAAGCTTATAGCCTTATACATAAGTGTTTTCATGATAAGCACTTTTTGCTATACTATAAGATACAAATCCAACTGAAGAAAGCAAAAAACAAATCATCAATCTTCTAAGTTGAACTTATTATCATAACATCACATTAACACAAAATCACGAATCAAAATAAGTTGCAAGTAGAAAAGATTGAAAGAGCGATTAACTCACCGCGATAATGAGCCAAAGATCGAGAGGAGCTTGTTCAGCTTTAAGAATATCAAGAATATCAGAAGCATCCCTTGGAAGTTGATCGAGATTAACCCTAACTTCCTCTTCAGAATTCTGAACCGGTATATAAACCGACGCCATTGATCGATTCAGTGATAACAATGGTTGAATTTTGTAACAAACCCTAAAACACTGTGTGGAACCCTAATTTCGAAAGGTTTCAGAGGTTAACGATGAAAGATGAAGAACCCTAATCACACAAGAGAAGAGAATAGAACGTGGAGAATAATCACCACCTTCGCGCTCTCGATGAATGAATGAACTCTTGAAATAGCGTATTTAAAGATGGTCACTGGATCCCAAAAGAACTGCCCTCTTTGTTTCGGACTACTTTGTTTATTTATTTCTTCAATCAATATTTATAATTGGACTAAATATCTTCGCTAAAAATAATCTATGATTATCTTTTTTTAATAACAAATATAAACACACAGAACAAATACATAAAGTACGCTGACAACTTTTCTTAAAAATGTGAAAAAAAATAAAGGGAGGTTACATATAAGGAATGGAGGGAGTATTTAACCATTACAGTAGTATTCCTTGCGAGCTTAACTCGGTTGGTATAGACAATAAATAATATATGCAAGGTTCGAGGTTCAAACTCGGTCACCATAAAAAAAAACTATTACCTTAGTATATTAGATTTTAATAGTAGACTAATATTTGTACTTTATAACATTTTTTTTATTTTAATAGTGAGTATCTTTGTCTAATAATCAATTTCTTATTTCTATTTAACATGATTTGTTTTTTTGTGATCCAGATTTGAACCCCAAATATTGCATGTATTATATATGCATTGTCCTTATCTACTGAGGCAAGTTCACGAGGACTGACATGACTTGTTTGATGATTCGTGAAAACAAAAGAAATTTCAATGGATTGTTTTGTGAATATAAATATATGAACAACAAATGAGAGAAACAAAAGAGGGCGAGAAATAAAACATGGAAAGTTAGAGAAAAGAAAAGAAAGATATAGAAGATAGTAAAAATAATAGGAACAGATGCCTTATCTTACAATTCTTAAATTTTAACTTAAACATCTAAATATTCATAATAAGAAGCCCGTATTTACAAGCACCAATTTAGCTATTATTTTACAATTTTGGCATTTAACATCAATGGTAATCAAGGTTTAATAATTGCAAACTGTCAATTAATTTATATTGTTATTATTTATAAGTACTTTTTCTTGCTTATAAAAAAATGTCTGCATATGCTTCGATATAGTTTCCTTTCTCAGCAAAGTGAAGTAGTGTTAAACAGTGTCATGAGAAGAAACTTTTAATGTTAAATCTTGCAGCCATGGATTTTACATGGCATGACCATGGATTTTCAGGTGCTGTTCTCAAAGAGATGTTCGTATGTTGTTTAAAATGAGGGTTTTGGTATTCTAAACTTCTAGGTTTTCTTTTAGTACCATAGTGTTAACCTATTGGTATGCAATGTATGCATGTTTGTTTTTCAGATTGTATATGCACCGAGAATTGACATCAATTCAATTGAATTCAAAGAGTTTTCTAATGTTACCAAAACCATAAAATTAATTATTCTATATATTCTTTGTTTTGCATTCAGATTTGCAAATTCATTTATGGTTAAACACCAAACCGAGATTGATACATGAGATCTCTTGATTTGATACTGAATGAACCAAAAGGGAAGAGAGATGCAAACAAGAAACAATATTAACGGATGTTTGGTAGATGATAACAAGAAACTGACTTCTTTTTTTCATGTTTAATATTACATGAATTTACTAAAAAACAAATTATATTCAAACTTATAATTTTGTCATTCTATAAACTGATAGAAAAACAAACACAAAATAAGAAACATATTATGAATAAGAAATAAATTATGCTTTGGTTACCATTATCATGTTGCAACATATCATGCATAAATAAGAAACATATGATGTTGTAGTTTGATTTGGTTTGGTTGTTAAAATAAGAACCACAAACCGAACCGAACTATGTAATCAAGTCAAAAAAATGGCCCAAATTCATCCGAATCAAATGTGATTTTTTGTAGTTTCGGTTTGGATTGATTCAGCTATGCGTTTTTCAATTGAGTTGGTTCAGTAGAACACACCTTAAGGTATAGTCTGCTAAAACACTCCCACATAAAAACTAGTGTGTTCTAGCAAATTCTTATATATATATATATATATATATATATATATATATATATTATACACAAAATAATGAAAGGTTAGTAAACAAGAATAAACTATATATAATTAGAAGCAATATTTTTATGTAAGATTTACTCTAAGAGCTAAAGGGACAAACAAAATACATAAATGATTTTTAGTGATATCTAATAATCATTCTAATTATAATGAATAATTTATTGCAATGGAAAGATATAAAAACTATTTAAACGACATAACATTACATGCGGGTTTTTTACTATATATATAGTGATAAAACAATTTAACATTTATTACATAAAAGATGAAAAAAATGGCTGAAATTTTCAAGTTTGTTTATACTATGATCCTTTTTGTTTCAGTGTTTCTTATTGCAGTCTACGGTGAAAGTAAGCTTATTCTAATTTTCTTTTTATCTTACACACAATATTTCACTCATTTTTAGTAATATTTTTTATTCTTATTTTACATGACAGAAGAGTGTATTTCTGACGCCGCTTGTTATGAAAAATATCCGGGTCCTTTTAACTTTATCATGAACTGCGTTGATGGTTATTGTAAAGCCTTTCCCAAGTTAGTGTAAAATCATATTTCTCTATTATATATAAGTCTTTCATTTTTCTTGGTCATTATAATATTTTCATTCTTACAATTTTTCTTAAACTTTCATATATACTCTGACCTTGCATTTTCTTTGATAACATTAGAAACATGTTAAATATAATTTTTTTGAGTGACAAATATATATATTTATTAAATTAAAAAAATCAGTTCAAGAGGTAATCCAACCGATACAAGAAAATCCAAAGCCCTATAAAGGAGAAACACGTTATATATATATATATATATATATTATGAAATTTTTATTGTCTTTGTTTGCTTCTAAATGATGTAGAGATGTTTACGGATAAATATGACCAAGGTGCTTGATATATAATATAAAAAATATGAATTAAGTTATAGAGATCAAGAAAGGAGAGTAAATGATGGAATTTAAATCTTAGTGAGAGTGTGAGATGCTCAACATCCAAAGGTAAAATCAAAGTAACTAACCTAACTCGTAAATGTATATAATAGAGGAATTTAAATTTCGACTATACAAGCAGTAATTAGATAGGAATATCTCAAATAATTTTTTGATCATAACATAAATGTGTTTGTAGATCCAAATGATACTATTTGGCACATATTAAACCAATCACTCAGTTGTATAATTAAACATGAAAAGACTCAAATCAAAGTAAAGGACTTCATAAGATAAGACACCCTATCTACACCAAATTTTACATATTATAATTTCAATATATCTATGCATAAGTTAACCTTATAAAACACTATAGTTATTACCTTAAGTGATTTAACGCATATATGTGTGGTGATAATTAACATGACATTTTTATTTGAATTAATTTTATTTTTTTTGCTGAATCAAAAGTAAAGTAAGGCATTAAGATATAACTTGATATCCCAAAAACGCTAGCACCCCAAGACTAACCCGATCCTCCACCACCTTGGTTAGAAAATTTTATTAAAAAGGAAAAATTGTACAAGAGGGGGGACCAAACTAAAACCCTGAGAAAAACTAGAATACAAAAATCCAAAAAACAAATCAAGAGATCTAAGGAAAATGGAAATTAGGAAGTTTGTATATGTCTATATAAAAGTTGGTGGTGCAAAGAGATTGACGTAGTTATTTAAATATAACAAGGGCTAGCTACAGTAAAGATATGAAAGCAACAATAACACTGCTTTGTGCGAGAGAAAATACAAGGAAATAAATTTCTTGTTAAAATTGTCTTGCAACAAACTATCTCCTTTTCATCCCAAATTTCCGTATGTTGTTTCTACCATTGATTTAGAAATTTTAATATACTCATTTGCATATTTATCAATTCAAAATCCCTTTTTTTTATTGACGAATTTAACTTTTTTGATTTGTTCTTCCTCATTGTAAGTCTTATTTGAGTTAAATCAAAACCAAAATGATATGTAAACTTTATCTATATTATCCACCAAATTATTTTCTTATTTGGGGTAAGTTTTGCTGACTTAGTCTTGAAATTGACCTTTTCACATTTTTTTAACCTTTAATCATAAATTATTGAGTTGTAACGATCAAAGGAGGTCAGGGAGTGAAAGCATTGAAATAAGGTACGGGTTAAGAGGAATTTCAAATTTATGAATATAATATAATTGTAATGAACATGGAAAATCGTATTTTCTACAATTCATTTGGTGCAGGCTACGTACGAGTGTATCGTTTGAGTGATAAATAAATTAATGCGAAAACTTAAAAGTGCTAAAATAAAAGATGTATTAAAAATATTAATAAGTTATGGAGTTATTTTAATTTGATATGAAATGTATGATATTTGGTGTAATTGTTGAATTACTATTATGCTTATGTCAATTTATTACTTTTACTTGAAGTGTTGGATGATCATTGATGTCACATGTTAGATGATCAAATAGTAATATTTCTAAAATATGATGAAGATCCTACGCCACAGGGGGAGGGGGGGGGGATAGATGTTATAGTTTTTGAAGTTGATATTATTTATCATCGTTTAGGTATGGTATAATGAGCTTAAGCGATGATGGGGAAGTGCATTTAAATGAGTTGGTGAGATATGCAAATGTCTCGTGTTAATGAGAGGTCTATGAGGACAAAGCCACTTTGATGTGTCTGTAAAGGCATGCTATTTTGACGTGATGTTTTCATAAGGATATGCCTTCCGATGTGTCTGAAAGAATAGGATATTTTGACATGTCCATAAGAACAAGTACATGCATATTCTTATTATTTGTATTGCGACTACGTACTACTTCAAATTAAGATGGTACCAAAAAAATGATAAGTAGCGTCTAAGTACATTCATAACATTTTGTTGATTTGTGACTTTCTAATTCTGACGATATGAATTGAGGCATTCTATCTTGAAGATTCTTATTATTTGTGTTGCGACAGATATAGTATTTACTAGATATTCTACTTGTTGTTTTCACTTGTTTTACATTGTTACATGCTTTCAAAACTCACCCCTTTACTGCATTTGGATTTTACTTATGAATAATGTTCACCATTGCAAAATTGCAGTTACTACATGTAATGAGCATTGGAGTCCAAATTTCGAGAGGAATCATGTTCAGATAGTGACAATGGAAAAGATGTATTATTATTTTATTTAGTTGTTTTATGAGAAAATCATTATTTGTAATGTAAATAAAAGTATTTTAAAAAAGACTTATTTATACCTTTAGTCCCAGAAAATATGTCTCATTTGATGTTTGGTCCCTGAACTTACTAATATTTTCAAACAACCACTACAAATATTAATCACTTAAAATTTGGTCCCTCAACCCAGTTAATGACTACCACATCACTAATATAATTAAGTGGCACAACTGATTTGTCAAGTGTCAATCCTAGTCAGCAAAAGTTGGTGCGAACGAACACTTGGTTTCTCGGAGAAATGTGAAAGGATGATAATACCCCTAATGTCATGTTCTCAAAACCTTGCCTCCTCTTCTTTTCTCTACATCATGACATCCTTCTCATCTCTTCTTCTTATGGTATTTTGATATCTAACCCCAACAATTGTCCGTTTTTAGTAGAAAATGACTTTAAGATTGATGGATTTCCCAAACATGGATGAGACAACTTTGTTAATCATGTCTTTCCCCGTCTCTTTTCTAAACACGGAACTCACCAACATCACAATTTTAAGATATAAGAAACTCTCAAACTTACTTCACCGTACCGACTGTGCTCACTTCCTTCACGTTCCGGTTCCACCCACTTAACCTTTGTCACAAACTTCCACTCCCACCACCTTAAATTCAACATCCTCCGAAAAGCTAAAACCAAAATTTGACCCTCGATTTCACTAAACCTGACATCTTTAGATTGTACAATCTAACCCTAAAACCTTAGATTTAGAATTCCCCAAAAAAACATTTAGCGTTTCATATAACTACTCATTCATGTCCTCTGCCATCAGCGCCGAAATCACCGGAGATGGTAGAATTTCTAATGGCAAACTAGGTCCATCTTAATTTTCCATCCCCACCATCTCCAGTGGAAAAGTGCCTTTTTAATCTAACTTATCATTCATGTCCTCCCCCATTACTGGTCATATCACTGACGAAGAACTAGGTTCATCTCCCTTCCTCAGCCCCGCTATCTCTGGTGGTAAACTTCCTCTTTCATCTAACATATCCTTTATGTACTCCGCCATCACCGATGATGGAAGCGTTTCCAACGGCATGCTTGGTCCATCTTTTTTCCTCTCCCCTGCTGTCTCTAGTGGTAAACCACCTTTTTCATCTTCGTCATTGAAGAAAAGTTGTCACAATCACCCCGACAACGTCTCTGGGAAAAGCTTCGGTTCCAAGTAAAGCCGCTGCCAGAAAAGGTATTCCCACGTCACACTGGTTGCGACGATGGTTGGGTTAGGTATCAAGTACCATGAAAAAAGAAGAGAAAAGATGGATGTTGTGATGCAGAGAAGAGAAGAGGAAGGAAGGTATTAAGAAGATGACATTAGGGTTATTTTCGTCCTTCCACATTTTATTTGATGAGTCAGAGTTATTTTGGTTAGTTCATAACAACTTTTGTTGAGTCAGACAACCACTTGACAAATTAGCAGTGACACCTCAGCTAATTAGTGACATAGCAGTAATTAACTAGGTGGATGAACCAAATTTTAAGTGATTAAAAATTGCATTGGTTGTTTGAAATAATTAGTAGGTTCAGCGACCAAAATTCAAAATATCCATATTTGCAAGGTCTAAGGTATAAATAAACTGTTAAAAAAAGAGAGCACGTGATGTTGTTGTTGTTGGAAATGAGACCGTTGTGTTATGTGTGAATGTGATATCTCGAACCATATAAAAAAAATCAATTCCTTGTAAAACTATCATTTGGAATTTTATGTCGCAGATCAAACTCAACTTTTGAATAAATATTAGTGATATCTACTTTGGGGTTTACAATGTCAAATTTGTGGTATCAAAGTAGGTTGATCCAATCCGATCTGATCATGTGTTCATCATATTTTCTTGTGTACTATTTTAGTAGTTTGACTACTAGTGTGTAATTTATTTTTGAATGGAAAATAAAATACCCATAAAAAATTACCAAGAACTCACTGAAGGTGAGAAAAACATAAGGAGGGGGTTTAAATTGTGTTAGCTTTTTCTTCTCCTAGAACTGAATTCACTAATCATAGTCTGATAGAGTTCAGAGTCTAATGCAATGTTCATAGTCTAAATGCAGCGGATAAGTATAGAGAGAGAGAGAGAGAGAGAGAGAGAGAGAGAGAGGAAAGACACAAAGCAATTATACATATTCCTTCCACAATCTAGAAGTAGTCATGTCCCCCTTACACTTCCAAGAAGAGTTCACTAAAATCAATATCTGATTACAATTGCTCAAGCACAAAAGCAAGAGACTTCAAACTACTCAAGCACAAAAGCAAGAGGTTTCCTATGCTCAAGCACAAACGCAAGAGACTTCCTATGCTCAAGCACAAACTCAAGAGACTTCCTATGCTCAAACACAAAAACAAGAGACTTCTAATCAAATAGAATTACACATAAAATTGTTTGAAGGTTGAACACTTGATATGCTATCAGTGATGTTCACAAATACAAATCATATAAGACTCTTAAGACTCTATAATTTCTAAGATATGAAAGTTGTTAAGAAATTCTAAGTGAACTTTGATGTGAAACAATTTTAGCAGAGTTTTAACACTTGTAAAATTGTTGTGAGTCTCTTACAATCTTCAAGTCTTCACTCCTTTATATAGAGGTGTGAAAGAGACGTTGTTGATTGCCATCACATCAAAAAGAGTCGTTGTGAAGCTTGATAATCACTAATGATCTGTTGCTTGATTTAGTTATTGTATTATGAGGGAACAACTTCAAATCCATTCCTTAAATAGAGAATAAACAGCGTAGGTGCAACTGTATTCTTGTACTATTGCAGACATGAGGAGTGGAGTAGTGGGGTAGTAGTTGTACAATTATACTATGTCCTTTTCCTGCGTTCTTAAGTGGATAATCATCCAATGCCTTATGATTCCTCTAAAATAGTCATTGCTCCAGGCTTCCATTCCTTCTGCAATCATATGCATTCAGAATAACAACTTTGAAGAAACTTCAGCTTCCAGTCTTCAGACTCTGATGAACTTCAGCTTCTGATGTCTCTTCAGACTCTGATGAAGTCAGCTTCTGGTAGACAACTTTTGATGATCTTCAGACTCTGTCTTTGAATCTTGCAACATAAGTTTCATTTTTGTAAATTTCATTGCTCTCTTTTGTTCTTCCAGAACCTATTCTTGAAATAAAGACTAATAACTTTTTGTCTATGGTCCTGCACACTTGAACAAATATTAGCATATTCAATTGACATTTTTAATACCTTGTTATCATCAAAAGACAAAGGTGATAGTGTTAAACACTTTATTCCAACATTCTCGAAAATAGTATAAAAGAAAAAGATGACAAAACACCCACTACATCACCTCCACAGAAAATAAACAACACCCACCCTCAAAACTGTAACCATACTACATGTGTGTAGTTGTTGAGATGTTATGTTAATACATAGTTAATTCTTTTATTTTCTTAAGTTGTTCAGGATTGTTAAGAAATCGGCACACTCTTTAAGCCCTAGGGCTATGAGTTGTTATGGTGCGTTGTAATTTGCATTTGTGTTTAATTAACTTAGTGAACTTTAATGTTGCTCTTGAATATTATTTTAAGTTTCTACCTTGTGATAAACTTGTTGCAATGTTTCTCTAGAGATGTAATAGTCATTATGGTCCAGTTGAATTTGCATTTGCTAAATTATCTTAAATGTATAAACGTATTTAAATATTATGATTATTGAATAGTTAGCTAAGTGTTCATTGTATCGACCCAAAGTTCTTGTTAATATTTATATTTACTTGTATTTTTGAATGTATTAGTATTTGTTTGATTAGTTCTCCTTTTGTGTGTTTGTTGTACTATAGTTATTCTCTATGTGTTTGTCTAGGTATACTAATTTAAATTATTAATACAATGTATTTTTAAAGGAAATACTATTTTGTTTTGAGAAATATATAGTATTTCCCCAAAAAATATGGTATTTTGTCGAGGGAAATACTATATTTCTTTTTGTCAAGAAAACATTTATTAATATATTAGTTCAGAAATAAATAAGTTTATTAATAGGCTAGTCACATTACTCACCAGAAGGTCTCTACATTGAAGACTATAACAAATATTTATTTCTAAAACCCCCACTAATTTTCCTTTACTTTCTTCCTCAATTGTTGTATTATTCCTCTAACACAAAACCTTATATAGTTTTGAATCAACTAATTATCTCCCTTAGTTATTTTTAAACATGCACTTGCGACCCCTCTCAAATTGACGTCATTTTCTCTTGATAGAAGAACAAACAAAGCATTTTCATGGACTTGATAGGTGCAATATTCTTCCATCCATTTCACATTGAACACCCAAGTAGAGCGTGTATTATGAAAATGAAACTGCAGACATAGTTAAGTTTTTCTGTTCAAAACTATCATCTTATTTTAATTAGAAGATAATATTTACTTGTAATTTTACAGCTTCCTCTCATTTTTGTGACTTTCATTTTCAAACTTTTGACTATGCCCTTATATTCTGGATTCTCTTCTTTGAAGTCAGGGGTGAGATATTATTTTACTCATGTGTATTTTGATATTTTGAATAAAGGAGTTTACCTTTGACCCTTAATTCGATCTTGTTTGGTGTTCTTGATATTTTTAATGAGTTGTTTGTTGACTTCAAAGTATTTTGAGTTGTTCTAAATGTGTGATGTGTGAGGGATTACGGGGTTAGTTGATATATATTAAGTATGACACTTTGGTATGGTATAAGTGATTTGAGGACGTTGAGATTACATAGTAATGAAATGAATTGTTTTATTGAATGCAATGATTGGAGTTTGCTAATATAGGGAAGATGCTGAATTTTATCGTGGTGTATAAGTTTGATCATTAGTGTGTTGAATTTTACGAGAGGATGCTATTAATTTCAATGTAATGAAAAATGGTTTCTGGAAGAATATGCAAAAGAAATTGAGCATTAGTGAAGTTAGGCCTACATTGGTTAATTGAGTTTGTAGGTTGAATTGGAATGTAGGATGGAACTACCTTGTGAGTTTCTTATAGTTATTAATTTTATACAAGACTAAGAATGATTAAATTATGAGGCACCACTAATGTTTTAGGAATTGAATTAATTAGTGCCAAAAACAAAGAAAAAGAAAAGTATGAAGATGAGAAAAACACAAGAAGGGGGTTGAATTGTGTTTGCCTTTTCTTCTCTTAAAACTGAAGTCACTATTCAGAAGCTGATAGAGTTCAGGTTCTGATGCAATGTTCAGAGTCTAAATGCAGCGGATAAGTAAAGAGAGAGAGAAAGAAGAAAGACACAAAACAATTATACATGTTCTTTCCACAAACTAGAAGTAGTCTTGTCCTCCTTGCACTTCCAAGGAGAGTTCACTAAAATCAATATCTGATTACAAATGCTCAAGCCAAATTGCAAGAGACTTCAAACTACTCAAGCAACAAACTGCAAGCGATTTCCTATGCTCAAGAACAAGATCAAGAGACTTCCTATGTTCAAGCACAACTGCAAGAGACTTCTATTTAAATAGAATTACAAAGAAAATTGTTTGAGGTTGAACACTTGATATACAATTAGTGGTATTCACAATACAAATCAGATACAGACTCTTAAGACTCTAGAATTTCTAAGATATGAAAATTGTTAAGAAATTCTAAGTGAACTTTGATGTGGAACAATTTCAGCATAAGTTTGGCTCTTGTAAAATTGTGTGAGTCACATTTTAAAATGTTCAAGCCTTCACTCCTTTATATAGACGTTGTTGATTGCCAGCACATCAAAAGAGTCGTTGTTGAAGCTTGATTAAATCACCAATGATTTGTTGCACGATATGGTTATTGTCCTGTGAGGGAACAATTTCAAATCCTTTCCAAAAGTATAGAGACACCTGCATTGATATAATTGTTATGTTGTATTGGTGCAGACGTGAAGAATGGCGTAGTGGTTGTACAATTGTACTATTGTCCTTTTTCTGCGTTCTTTAGCGAATAATCATCCAATACCTTCAAATTCCTCTAAATTAACCGTTGCTTCAGGTTTCCATTCCTTTTGCGATCACAGGCATGAGAATAACAACATTTAACAACTTTGTATATTCCAATCTTCAGCTTCTGATGATCTTCAACTTCTGATAATCTTCAGTTTCTGATGACGTCAGCTTCTGGTAGGCAACTTCTGATGAACTTCATCAAACTCTATCTTGTAACTCAAACTTCCATTGAATAAATTTCATTGCTCTAATTTGTTCTTCCAGAACCTATGCTTGTTATATAAAGATATTAAATTTTTGTCTATGGTTCTGCACACTTAACAAATATTAACATATACATTTGACATTTTTAATACCCTGTTATCATAAAAACTCAAAGGGTAAAAGTTAAATACATTTTATTTCTAACACAGTAGTATAAGTTGGAATTGGAATTGTAATTATAGCATGATGCACTTGATGGAATTTTAGCAAGCTGCAATTGAATGATTATGCACACAAGGAAGAAAGGTGTAAATCAATAGCACAATCAAATCCCATATATTGTGAGCACTTTTCTACTACCTACAACTTTGGGTGAAGAGATTCAGAAAATGATGAACTCGTTTTGGTGGGAAACAAACAAAAGGCAAGGAAGAGACATGAACTAGTTAAGTTAGGAAAAGCTCACCATGAGGAAGGAATTCGGAGGTATGAATTTTCAACACTTATTTGGTTGCAGTTTTCCTGTGCTAGATAAGAAGGGTTGGAAGTTGTTAACCATTGTAATTTGGAGAAACTATGCTTTGAGAAAATAGACGTTGGATCCAAAAATCAAAGATGATCATACATAAAGTCGTTAAGACCTTGCGCGATTTTCAGAATGACATGTTTTATTTGTAACAATTTTACACAGAGAAAATCGGAGACTTCAACAAATATTCCCTTAATAAGGTTGTTTGCAATCTTGTCTTTATGTCTTGAAATCTTCAAAGATATTTTTCTTACAAGACAATACTCTTGATCTAGAAAATTGATATTGATTTAAGGACTGGATGATCCAATCTTGAGTTTATTCACCAGATGATTTAACCATTGAAAAAAGAAAAAGGTTGGTCCTTGCACAAATCATTCGATCATTAATGGACAAAGTTAATCATTGGTCGAATTGTTGCACATAAGCTTTAGCCAAATGAATTGTGCTTTTATTAGAATATACTCCCCTCGTCTCTAAAAAACAGTCCTTTAGGGTTTATGCACGGTTATTAAGAAAATGATTAATTATGTTGATTTTGATGGTAAAATTGATATCATTTACTAAAACATCCTTATTAATTGTAGTTAGTGGAGTAGTTAAGTTTGATGAAATTCAATAAATAAGGGTATAATAATGGAAAATAATAATAAATGCTACATTGATATTCTAAAGTGACAATTATTTTGAGAAAAAGAAAAATGGGTAAAGAGACAATTATTGTGAGACGGATGAAGTACTTTGAACACATTTTTTTAAAATAGTAATCTAGATGCTAGACTTTGCTTCGAAAGGATGTGTATTGCTTAGATTTTTGAAAGCTCACTTTCTTTGATGGTACATAAAATTGACTTTGGTGTGATGAAGTTTAATGAGAACATGCATGGTGAATTCTTTTGTGTTCATAAGGCTTTCGTGTCATTCACCATAACTAAGTGATTATTTGATTGAAGCACAATCTCTATTATGCATATTACTTAACTTTTTTTTTACTTATCCAGATACTTTCACACTTAATCATATTCTCAAGATCATTTGTCATTAATTCACATTTCCACTTATGCATTAAGACTTACCCTATTAGTATACTTGATTAATTGGTATAAGCTAAGAAGGTAAATGTAAAAGATTTTTCTTAGAAGTTATGCGGTCAATGTCTTAAAAGTTGCAAAAGTTATACTTTCAATATAAAATTTATTTTTAATTTCCATTTTAACATGACCTTTTGTTTATAATAGTCTCTTTTGATCATTCAACTGAATAATACTTAGATATTATTATTTCTAACCTACTCTTAATTCATTTTAGCTTAAGATAGGTAGCCATTAATGTACTCTATTATCGATTTAAGTTTTTATAAACTTAATTAAACACAAAATTAGTAGACAAATTATTCGTTTGTATTTTTTTTATGAGTAGTACAACATGTTTGAGCTAAGAGATAAGGAGTTGGACATTACTCCCTCCATTTCTTTTCTTTTGATGTTTTAGGACTTCCACTTTATTTCAAAATATTTGATGTTTTAGAATGTTTAATATTTTTATTCAATTTTACCCTTGAAAAACACACCATAAAATAATTAAATAATTTGTGACTTTTGACTGATCACAATTGAATTTAAAGATGAGTTCAAGATTATACAACTGCCGAGGTAGTAGTAGTAAGGTTCACTTTAAAATTGTGATATATTTGAGAAAAATTGGAAGTTTTACTAATAAATGCAATTGAAGTTTCAATTTGTGTTGGTAAGTGTCAATAATTAAGAAGATTAGAATTTTGAGAGGAAAACACAATGAATAAATATACAGTAGCCAAAAAATATAAATAAGGGCATTTTAGTCCAAACCTTACAACTATTCCTGTACTTCAATAATTCCTTAATACTTGTGCAATCAGCTAAAACATCAAAAGAAAAGAAATGGATGGAGTATGAGTTTAAATTTGGACAAATGAGTAAATATTATTCTAACAATTAACATTTGTCATTCAAAAAACAAAATTTCATTTGTTTTGTTATCATGAAAATATCAATGGTGAGATGTTGTCTCTACCAACTTGAGTCTAACATAGTTGACTAAAAATCAAATGATTTGACTAAAGTAGTTAATGAAATTTAATTAAGAATAAATCATTTAAGACAATTCGTGTTCAAATCCTAATTTATAATTTTTTTTATCAAACTTTACTTGACAACTAGAAAAGTAGAGGGTTAAGAAGAAGAAAAAAAATACATTCTCCATTTGATTTTAATTATAAGAAACTTTTCATTTTTTAGGTTTTTTTGAAAAAATTATGTACGTGGCCTATAAACCTTTTTTTATTTTTTGGAATCATCAAAATATTATTATAAATGCAACTCGGAATAGCTCAAGATGAGCCGAAACCGAGCGCTAGAAATAGGACAAACAAAGGCGCTAGTTGGTTGTGCACTTAGTAACAAAACAACATCACAAACCACAAAGACATAAAAGAAGGCTGGTGTGCAAAGCAGCACAAACAGAACAAAAAAAAACACCTAGACAGAAAGCCACCAAAACCACGACCAAACTGAAGCACCAACAGCACCACAAATGAGGTGTAAACAGCAGAACCTGCCAAAAGACACGGCTGACAACACCACCAAACAATCAAAATACTAAACCACACACCCTCGACTACTTCAACAAACAAAGTATGGATTCCAACACTACTCATAATATAGTCACGCCATAATTTTCAACCTACTAAGACTCCACTGCCACGGTACCAGATCATCCACCTCCTTGACCATATTGTTAAAAATACAATCAATCCTTTTCTTCAAAATCATCCAAATTATAGCGTGCCAAATTAACCAAAATCTTCATCTTAGCTTTCTAAGTAGAGCCTCTGCATACCAACAATCACAATGCACAAACATATTTGGAGGATTGGTAAAATTAATTTGAATCCACATCAGCACCTTCAGCCACACCTTAGAAATGAAGTCACAATGCAAAAAAAAGAAGAAGGTGTGTAGAGGTTTCTTCACCAACACCACAAAAAGAACAGCTGATTTGACTGAAGCCTCCTCATTCAACACTCTCTTATACGCCAAATTAACCCGAGTTGGAATCCGATCAATAAGCAAATACAAAGAGAACCCAATTACTTTGGATGGAGCCGGACTCTTCCAAATGTACCTAAACATTCCTGTCTCCGCATCCCTCACCCCACCATCTATCAAACACCTCTTTTCAAGTAACAAATAACACAATTTTACCGGAAAACCACAACTTCCCTCCGGCTTCCATAACCATGAATCCCCCTTCTTTAATGCTACAAACCCGTCAAAAATCCCCAAAATATTGTTGAAAAGATCCAATTCCCACGCAAACAACCTTCTATGCTAAAAAATTGGACCATCCCCTCACATTCTGGCCACCACCCCTAATATCCCCTACACTCGTCTCCTTTTGAAGAGATAAAACACCTCCTTTTGAAGGCGAGGGAAAATCTCACAAAAGGGTTTATAGACACCCACTGATCTTCCCAAAAACTCATAGTCACCCATTACTCACTTCACGTGTCACCTTCGAATTGAACCAATTTGAACCCACCGTACCCTCCAAGGACATCAAATCATTCCACCAGGTCGATGCCACCGTATGCCACCTTTCCCGATCAACATTCACCACCCTTGAAGCTCTAACCCCATATTTCTCAACAACAACCCTTTTCCAAAGTATTTGATCATCTTGATAAGCCTCCATCTCCACTTTGTTAGAAGGCTTAAATTCACCAATTTGACTCCTCTCACTCCTAAACCTCTTTCCTCTCTTTTGATTGGTACACCCTCCTCCACTTCACCCAACAAATTCTACGCCTCCCCCCCCCCCCCCCCCCCCCCAAAGATTTCTTTTTTTTGCTTTCTAATAATCAATTTTACCACCTTCGTCAAAGCCTTAAGAAAAGACCAGTAAAATATTGGGACCAAATTTAGAAGCACAATGCGACCTCCCAAACTAATGTATCTATTACCCCAAGCATTCATTCTACTTTTAAGTTTATCGAAAAAGGTTCCCAAGTAGCAAATTTTTTGGATTTGCCTGTACTGAAGACCCAAATACATATAAGGAACATAACCCTCTTTGCAATTTAAAAAATTGTAAGCCATATCCATGAACTCCTTTGACACATTCACTCTAATAAAGCAACTCTTAAAGAAATTAACTTTCAACCCGGACACCATTTCAAAACCTCTCAACACCGCCTTCAAAGTCCACAAATTATTCACCGTTGTCCCCCTATACAAAGTGTATCATCGACATATTGAAGATGCGAGATCATTGTTCCCTCTCTCATAACCTTGATACCATTGAAAAGATTAATATTAACCGCATTAGACATCACCCCACTAAAACCTTCCACCACTAAAATAAAAAGAAACGAAGCCAAATGATCACCTTTGTTTAACCCTCTTTGGACATTAATCTCCTCCGTCAGACTTCCATTTACTAAGATTGACATACTACTACCGCACACACAAGACTTCATCCAAGCCACCCACTTCTATAAAACAAACACCCTTCATATTATATACTCAAAGAAGCTTCAATCCACCAAATCATACGCCTTCTCAAAATCCACCTTTAAAATTAAACACTCTCGATTCATCTTTTTGGCTAAATCAACCACTTTATTAATCATCACCACCCCATCCACCAAATTTCGACCTTTTAAAAAAGCCGATTGAGATGGAGCAATAATAGAATTCATAACCTTAACTAACCTCCCAACCAAAACCTTCGAAAGTAACTTATACAAACTACCTATCAATGAAATCAGCTGAAACACAGGTAAGGCTAATGGGGACTTAACTTTAGGAATCAAAGTAACAAAATAAGAAAAAAGGCTACTAGGGAACATTTCATTAGCATTAAATTGATCAAAGAAAAATTGTTTATAATTAAGACCAGAATGAGTATTTGACTAAAAGTGTGTTGTAGTGTAATAAACTGACACACGTTTTTTTTAGAGGAATAAATAGCACATGTTTTTTAAGGGAAGTGACGCATATTGAAAGAAATAAAAAGATATTTATATAAGCATTTTAAAACAACTTTTATGATAACTATCTCTTGTAACCTTATTGTACATTCCTACTATGTCTATTATTTTTTTCTTTTCTATTGTTTTTGTCTCG
This sequence comes from Medicago arabica, assembly GCA_946800305.1. Classification (NCBI taxonomy): domain Eukaryota; kingdom Viridiplantae; phylum Streptophyta; class Magnoliopsida; order Fabales; family Fabaceae; genus Medicago; species Medicago arabica. Next base: position 20,667,617 of record OX326971.1, on the reverse strand, counting down.
ACTGAAAATGGAATAAAATATTATCACAAAAATTGTTTCAAAATAATTATACAAATGTCATTTCTAAAATAAATAAATATAGAGGACCATCATAATAATTATTCCCAAAGTGAAGATAATAAGCAGGTTCATAGTATCTCATCATGTTAATTAATGTACTTTTTGACCAAAGGTTCATAGTATCTCTTACCTTTTGGGATAATCTCCAAGCCTTATAAGTTCACATCTTTTGATTGATCAACATAAAAAAATTCTTTGATAAAGAGCTATTTGTAATGGCAAATTACATATCAAACTCTTCATATTTCTTTCTTATCCTCATTTTAATTGCTGCAGGTAAGTCTCCCCACATTTGTGAATTGTGATGCTAATTTTATTTTTATCCTTTACAAAATTTGTGAACAATATTATTTTTTTTAAACATTTTTTTTTACAAATGATGGTAGTTAATTAAACTATAAACTATAATCCTCACAAACTTTTGCTTTCTAATTTGTGGAGCACAGTTCAATTAATCGTAGTAGAAGCTACATGCTCAATATTTCTGGGTTCATGTGATGGAATTCAATGTGATTTGAATTGTAAAGGTAATTACAGTGATGGAAAAGGTTCATGTTATTACAACAATCTTTGCACCTGTTTTTATGATCGTGCTCCTCCAAAAAATGCAACTGAACACTTCAGACAATGTACCATTGGGTATCAACAATGTGATGCTGATTGTGATGAGTCTTGTTGCAATTCAAGATGTGGTACCTTTAAGGATGGTGTTGGGAATTGTGTTGACTATTCAGGTAAAAAGTTATGCATTTGTCACTTTAGTCCTGAATAATAACAAATTATATAAGTCATATAATTATTCATATTTCAAATAAAATCATTTGATTCAGTCAAAAAAATTGGTAAAGTGATTTTGCCATTGGCCTTTTACTTGTCATTTCATTTGAATTAAAATTGCACAATTGATTGTATTTGTATTTTCATCAAGAAAAGAGAATGTTACTTGTTATTTTTTTGTCAAGTAGTTTAGTGGCTAGAGCTCACACAATTTAATTATGGAGAAGTGGAGTGTCCGGGGTTCGAACCCCAGCCCATGCATATAAAATGCAATATCCATACCAACCGAGCTAAACTCACGGAGATTGTTACTTATTATCTTTATTTTTGCCTCAGTTGTTTTCTCCTGCAATTTACACATATTTTAAAATACATCTAAAAATCAAATGACATTATATTTGTTTGACTTAAAAATTTTGACTTCAAAATATTATTTCTCTACTAGCGTTCAGACATTCCATTTTTTATTGCGCTAATATGCATAGATTATAAGCAATGTTTTTATTAAATTTTGATTTTGATTAAAATTATTTTGATTAAGTTTATAGATATTGTTGTGAATTCGTTAGAAATAACACCAATAAAATACTTGATGCGTGAAGCAAATTAATCAAGCAACCAAAATAATGTGGGTGACAGTTATAAATCAACCAAAAGATAGAACAACAAAAGAGAAAGAGAGATAACACACGAAAATTTGTTTACCCTGTTCGTTCAATATTTACCTACTCTGGAGGAGAGAGCAGCTCGTCGTTCCACTATAATGATGAGTAACTTTACAAAAGAGACATCAAAGGGTTACAAGAATCAGTCTTCAAACCTAATTCTACCCAAAGTCCAGAATCTCTTCCTGTAATCAAGAGACTCAATCCTAATAGTGTTTCTCCAAGGTAAATAAATGGTGATTCAATCCCAACCTTAGTGTTTGTTGCCAAGAGAAATATCTACAAACCCTAATTTTTTTGTTGGATTCTAAACCCTTGTTTTTCTACGCTCTACGCTTTTTTCATCTGATACAAGGTCCATATTTATAGTAAAAGCATCCCTCAAAATTTGGAACAAATCACGCCCAAAATACGTTTCTGTTTTTTCCCGCTTCAGCGAGAAATCGGGCGCCGATTTTTGTCGAGACAGAAGTCTCAAAACTGAGCCAAAGTCAAGTCCTGATTTTGCCAAATCGGGCGCGTATTTTGTACACCTCCATAACTCCAATTTGGCTAAAATGCACTTTTGGACCCCCCAAGTTTCACAAACTCGCGATTTTGGTCCCTCGAGTTTAAAAATAGCACTTTTGGTCCCTTAAGTTTTACCCCTGATGCAAATCCATGACCCCACTTGATTTTGACTCAGTCAAAGCTGACATGACACTTTTTTTAGAAACAAGTTGACACATAAGCAGATGACGTGTAAAAAAAAAGAAAAAAAATCTCACGTGACCGTTTTTATGCAACAGATCTATTTCTCATCTTTCTTATCTTCTTCTCCATAAATACCCAAAAACATAAACACAACCCACACCAAAAATGATGAAATAGATTGCAATATGATTAGGCAACATAAAATAAATGGTTGTTCCATAAGTGCTTATATCATAAGTTGATTACAACCAAATTATGTTGGATTTAATTTATTTTTAATAATATCCACATCAACAAAAAACATTAAAAAATAGTTCTATGTCAGCTTTGATTGAGTCAAAATCAAAGGGGGCCATGGATTTGCAAAGGGGGTAAAACTTAAGGGACCAAAAGTGCTATTTTTAAACTTGGGGGACCAAAATCGCAAGTTTGTGAAACTTGGGGACCAAAAATGCATTTTAGCCATTTTGTACACCTCCATAACTCCAATTTTGAGTCATACTACAACACTCTCCACCTTGACTCTTAATTTATGATGATGTCAATTTAATCATTAATCACTTTGCTGCTCTCTCCATGCTTCATCTTCCCTTGCTTCCAAGTACACCAAGTTGCTCCACAAGCTTCCACCCCTTGCCTCTTCAACCCTCGAAATGTCTTCCGTCCTTTTGAAGATTCTTGCATCCAACTACACCAGGAATTTTAGGTAGTTCCACAAGCCTACACCATACCTCTTCAGCTCCCTGGAGTGATCAAATCCGTCCTCCTGAAGATTCACTTGCCTCCAATTACCTTTGGTCTTTGTCGTTAATCCCACAAGCCATGTCATACATTCTTTAAACCTCATAATACCTTCCATCCTCTTGAAGATTTCCCTTGCTCACAACTAGAGCACAACACCCAAGGTTTTCATAGTCGTACCATTTCCGGTGTCATCAACTCCACCTCAAGCTAAGATTTCTCTACCTCAACTTGCAAATGCATATATTCACTATGACTTTCACCTTGCAACTCCACCTCAAAGGTTGATCACGAGTACTCTTACCTCCGCCTCTTCAGACTACCATGAGTATTCTTTCCATTGTCTCTCCAGGCTGTTGTTTAGTGTTTAATGTCTCTCCAGACGACCAACGCTCTATAAGGCATCATTCCCAAGGTGAGAAACATCACCTTCTTCATCACCCCAACGAGACACCACCAAAGCCCCCACATCGTCATAACCCTAGGAGACAATTTGTGCAGAGTTACCATTGTTTTTCGGGAAATCCTTCTTGAAGTGACCCACTTTGTGACAATTAAAGCACTTAAAATTTGAATTGTTACCACTCTTTCCCGGTTACCTCTACCTCCACCATTCCCTCTTGAAAGCACTTAGGCCTTCACCGTTTTCATCAGCTCTCAAGTCCTTGGATTTGGTCAATTCTTTGGTTCTCAAAGCCGCTTGATTTTCTTTCAATGTTACAGTGCCTTCTTTGTCCTAGAACATGGTATCTTTGAAGGATTCAAATGATCTCAATAGAGCACATAAGAGTATAGCTTTATTTTCATCCTCAAGATGCATCTCAATGTTCTCCAAATCATCAAGGATTTTATTGAACTCCGTAAGTTTCTCCATGATGGCTTTTGACTCCACAATCTTGAATGAGTAAAGTTATTGCATTAGGAGTAGCATATGAGCCAAAAACTTGGTCATATACAATGACTCCAACTTGGACCACATCGATGCCGTTGTAGGTTCCATCACGAGATCCCTCAAAAATTTATCCCTGAGGCATAAGACAATGGCACCTAATTTTACCCAGTTCGGTCCAATACTGACCTACTATGGGGGAGAGAGCTGCTCTCCATTCCATTATAATGATGAATAACTTTACAAAAGAGATATCAAAGGGTTACAAGAATCAGTCTTCAAACCTAATTTTACCCAAAGTCCCGAATTTCTTCCTGTGACCAAAAGACTCAATCCTAATAGTAATTCTCTAAGGTGAATTAATGGTGATCCAATTCCAACCCTAGTGTTGTTGCAAAGAGAAAACTCTACAAACCCTAAATTTTTTGTTGGCTTCTAAACTCTTGTTATTTTACTCTCTACACTTTTTTTTTCATCTAATACAACGTCTATATTTATCATAAAAGTATCCCTCAAAATTTGGAACAAAACCACGCCCAAAATACGTTTATGTTTTTTCCTGCTTCAGCGTGAAATCAGACGCCGATTTTGTCACTCCGGGGGCCGATTTTTGTCGAGACAGAAGTCTAAAAAATTGAGCCAAAATCAGGCCCCGATTTTGCCAAAACGAACACTGATTTTGCATACCTCCAGAACGCCGATTTTGAGTCATACTACATCAGATATAGAATAGATGATTGTTAATTTTAAATTGTAACATACTATGTTTATCTTTTTTCACAATACAACAGATATGTTATAAATTATAATTGTTTTCAATAGCACCATTTGAGCTTGAGGTAGCCAACAGAAGACTACATTGATAAATTTTTATTTTCCAAAAAAATAATAATAAATATTTATTTAAATATAAGTTCTTCCGGCGTTAATTTTTTTTTACAAACTCGACTATTAGTTTGGTTGACAACTTTACCTTCAGAGTTGAACTTTGATTTTTTTCGGGATAGAGGCGGCTTGCCTACTTACATATTTCCTTACTCTACTGGTTTTCTTTTCCTTTTTCTTCCTTGTTTTGAGGGTTTTGGTCTAGACTCCTCTTTGTATATATTTTTACCCCATTTTTTAATAATATTTTGAGTTTGACGGCCTAGGATGAAGGTTCATCAGGGTGCCAAGTTGGGATGTCGGTGCTACCTCTTGATGTTTGTCCTTTCTCCAGGCTTATTCACAAACAAAAAAAAATTGTTATTAAGTGTAAAAACAATAAATAAATGTTAGCAAAAAACGACTACCACAAAAATTATTTGTCATTTTTATATTAACATTTAAATATTATCAAAAGCCAACTACCATAAAAACTATATATACACATTCACATTTTAATATTGCTGATTGAGTTTTTTTTTTACAATTAAAAAATAAATAATTCTTTAACTTTATTTTTATATAGCTATATATTAGTGCACTATTAAATATGTATTAAATTAATTAATTTTTTTTATTTAAAATTATATAGTAATGTTTATTATTTATTGAGCTAGATTTTTTATTTTCACTACTACATGTATCAACTCTAAAGTATTTATTAAGCAATTATATACTTCATTATGTGAATTAAAACACATGTTTAGGTTGAATTTACTTTTATTTTGATGTAAATTTAGTTGATTAAAAAAATTAAGTGAATAGAAATTATGTTTTTTAAAATTTTATTTGGATATTTTTTATGATTTTAAGTTCTATTAAGTACATAAATATATTTATTGAAATAAGAAAAACAAAAGTCGGGGTGGGTGGGTGGGTAAAAAAAACACCTCATTAAACATGTACTATAACATTGGTGGTTATGTCAGGCTTTCTAGGCCAGCTCATGCATTTATTTATAATGAATTGTTTTTTATAAGATAGTCCATCATATTTTGGTCCATCAATGTTGATAAAAAGATTTAATAGGATGAAAGCAATTGAGTAGTGCATCTCAATCAAAATTGTAGGTGCGGAAAATCGTGAATATATGAAAGATAAAAAGTATGAGGTAAATGCCAATACAACTAATAATATTCATAAGGTCATTACTGATAAAGATTCTAGAAGTGGTACGGTTTCATTTCTATATTTTCGAATATAGTCATTCTTTGGCATTGCATAACTCAAAGAGCCAACAAAATACATATTAGAAAACGTATTATCATGTTGATGCTCTATTTATTTTGTAGCTTGATTCTCCGTTAAATTTGCAACATGTAATTGTATTGGAGTCTTTACATGAATTGGTTAGTGATACTTGGTAATGCCTTTGAACGAGACAAATTTTTTATTTTGTAGTGACAATTGGATCACTCTTTATCCATGTCTAACATCCTTTTTTACATGGCTTAAATGAGACCAAAACTAAAAATTTCTACATCCTAGTTTATTATGAACCCTAGTTTGAGAATTAATGCAAAAGCTTTGGTGTAGGTCTCTCAGACGATAGAACTTTTTATGCAATACATGAATCACCACTTCTAGAATCTTTATCTATAATGACCTTATGAATATTCTTAGTTGTATTGGCATTTACCTCATACTTTTTACCTTTCGTATATTCACGATTTTCCGCACCTACAATTTTGGTTGAGATGCACTACTCAATTGCTTCATCCTATTATGTCTTTTTATCAACATTGATGGACCAAAATATGATGGAATATCTTATAAAAAATAATTCATTATAAATAAATGTATGAGCTGGCCTAGAAAGCCTGACATGACCACCAATGTTATAGTACATATTTAATGAGGTTTTTTTTTTTAGCCAGATCAACAAAAACTCACAACCTTGTTTAGCTAGTTTAATGCAGGCTTGGGTAGCCCATTTTGAGTGTACTAAAAAAAGTGTAACATCTTAAATCCCAACTTGAAATGTTTAACAAAGTAAAGTAGTTTTAAAGGTTTTTGCAACGGATTTAATTCGAGTATCAAAGTTTCCTAATAAATAAAAGACTTATGCTTGAAGATTGTTAAGTATGACTCAAAGGCAGTGTCAAGGGGGGATGGGCAAGGTACGTTTCAGAGGTATTGTTGTAATATGAACCATAGAATTTATATAACAGTTGTAACACTGTAAATATTTATTCATTATTCATTATTTATATATATTTTGTTTACAAAGCTAATCAAAGACAAAAGAAAAGAGCGCGAAAAAAGAAAAGAGAGAAAACTAGGTCCTAGGGAAGAAAACTCCTGAGGTGTTACTCTGAAGCAGAAGGAGGATGTCTTCAGAAGCGGACCTTAACTTTGCTATGAAATTAGCATTCTGATTACCTTCTCTAGGAGTATGATTATAATGCACTGAAAAGTTATTGAAAGCCAACATGTCCTTTATGTTTTGAATAAGGACAACATAAATATGATAATGCGGAGTGTCCCCCTTTATGCGATTATGGGAAGGAGGGAATCCGAGTAACAAGCCAGATCATCTATACCCATATCAATAGCCATGCGCAAGCCGTAGTAAATTGTTGTCAGCTCCGCCAACAAAATGTCTTCAGAATGGGAGATCATACGTGAGAGTGCGGAGAGGAAAAGACCCTCATTGTTGCAAAAAATGCCGCCAAAACTAGTATGGATAGAAGTCCCAATGCAACTTTCGTCTACATTTAGAATGGTGCCTATGTGGTTGTCGCAATTCCATTTGACGTAGCGATCAACATAGGTTGTTGTTTCTTCATTTTTGAAGGCTGAAGTGATGGTACCGACTGAGTTATAAATGTTGGTGACAATGCGGATTAGGGACCATGTTTGATTGTTGAGATACATCAAGTTCCGATTCCTCCAAGTCCACTAAAGAGTATCTAGGAACAAGGCAGAGTGAGAAGTATTAATACCATTACAGATCCGATCAGAGACGCATGTATAAGAGAAAAATTCATATCCAGAAAAGCTAACTTTGAGCCAAATGATTTTAGAATGTCTACAATCACGGACAATGAAGGAAAGTTTCTTCGTGGTTTCCACAACGGGTACAGGTGGCCGAGCTAGCTATTCAGCGATGGTGGAGTAAGTGCAAGGTTGGGGCAGCATCATGACACGCCAACCAAACAAGAAATTTGTATTTTTCCGAAGCTTTTATCTTCCAAATCCACGACCAAGTAACCTGAATATTGTTATCGGCTTGAGATTATGTGAGGGAGAGAGCCAAGTGTACTCACTCTTTGTAGAATATTCACTATTTATATAACACTTCATAACCAAACATCATGTTCCATTTTTTGCGATTTATCGTTTCTTTTCTCTTCTATTAATTGTTACTTTTCTAGCAGACTTAATGAGTACAAATGGTATTTCTAGTAATTACATTCTATAGTATTAACTCTTTCAAACGCCACATATATTTTCAATGAATGTTTGGATATAATTTTGGGAGAGTAAAAATGTTTATAGCTTTTTCTCCATAAACTAACTTATAACAAATATTTTAGCAAAATCAATCCATCGCCTAAAAACCAAACACATGCATGTTCTATTGTCCATTGCTTTATTGAATTGGGCGACAATGACATTACAATTACAATGAAACACATTAGCTTCACTTAACTTTTACTTGCAAACACATCAAAACAAAAAAGCCAATGGCCAATAATTGACATATCACTATCAAACACAGCTTGAAAACTAAAGTACGTACTACTTCAATGGAACCACATGATCAACTACAAGCACACTTTCCAAATGCTCCTTAATCTTGATCAAACCCTCACTGGGGTCCACACGGTCCAACTCCTCCCGTCCCGGAAAAACCACAAGGGAAGCAATGGAGAAGCCTTTCGCCCTCTCCGGCGATATATTTTCGCCGTAAGAGACATAACTAACTCCTCCAACACTCTCCTTGATACCTTGGATAGCCTGAAAAACCTCCTCCTTGGCTACACCGTTCTTTTCGTCCTTGAGTTTCAAGAAACTCACACGAAAAGCAGTCCCTGGTGAAGGATGCGGGGGAAGAGCAACTTCCCCCGCAATCCAGTCAACGACTAAGAGGTCGTCGAGGATAGGGAGTGCGAAGTTTCGTACACCGTTGAGGTGTTTAGGGTGAGCATTGTATATTTGAAGATCCTCCTTTGAGTCATAGCGACTATGCAACAAATGAGTGTAACGAAGATCTGAAATAGGTATAGTTGATGTGGTGTTTTCGTTGTTGTTTAGAATTGGGCCAAAGGTGAGGTGGCGAACTTGTTCAATTGTGACTAAAGTTTGAAGCTCATTGATCATGGTGTTAACTTTTGATGATTCTGTGTTTTCTTTGACTTTGAAAAGTACAAAATGCTCTACACCTTGGGAAGTAGAAGACATCTTGATTGAAGATTGGGATCTGGACGGTGGAGATTGATGGTAGGGTTTGAATGATGTGGAGAGTTTTTTTGCTTGTTTGGATGGTGAGAATGTGAGGAAAAGTGGTGAACAAGTTCTTAGACTTAGCATGATGTTATGTTAGAAGAAAAAGAGAAAAATTGAAGAAAACAAAATGAAGTGTTACTTTTTCTTAAGGTTAGAGAAGGATGAGAAATATAGGGTTGTTAAGTTAGGATATCAAATCTAGTTGATGATAATGTGTTTCACTTTTATATTTCTTCCATATTGGTCGGTGGTCCACTTTAGATATTTTATGTGCACGTTTTGCACAAGTGAGGTCATAAAGACCGAGGCATTTTGATTTGTGATGAGTGTATCCATTGCAAACTAACATCCACTATAGACTTAAGATAAATAATGACCTCTAAAATTACATAAAGAACTTACTACTATCTTTTTGACATGTTTTTCTTCTGTCAATTGTTTTTCAGAAGAAAATAAACATAACCCATTAATAACTTTTGACATGTTTCCTTTCCATTTGCTAAAAAAAATGTTTTCTTTTTTGTCTTTGTTAACTTTCTTTTAGAAAATCTTAAGTCATTCTAAAAATTGAAGAGTTGTCATTTGTTAACTTTGACTTATATTTTGTGTGTAATGCATTGTTTTCACATTATCTTGCAAATGAGTCACTAAAGATAAAATTTATACACGAACAATTATTTGTCACTGATTGATTAATTAAATTTGTTTCAAGTAAAAATGAGAATTATTATAATATACTCTTCGTCCTAAAATGTAAGCAAATAAAACTTACTTTCTTTATCTTAAAATATATGTAAAAAAACAAATTTTTATCCTATTTAATTTTATTTTAAAAAAACTAATATTTTTCAAGAAAAACTTTTGCTCATTCTCCTCAAATTAAATGCAAATTACATTCAATTTTCTTCGTAATCAATAGCAAATGAAAATTGTTTTTACATCTTTCCATGAAATGTATTCCCAACTTATAGATGTTTGGCAAGTGTACCAAATACTATCGAAGTAATAGTATCCATGAGGACTGTGTTAATCTCAATTTGGCAATAAAGTAAAAATTTAGGATGTATATATTATTTTGTAAAATATAGGTAGTAGATTTGATTTGATTGCATAAAATTAAATAACAGAAAATATAGATTCAATTAGAAAATATAGATTTGGGTAGAAAATATAGATTCAGTTAGAAAATATAGATTTGGTTTAGAAAATATGAAGAGAGATGAGATCAGGTCGAATCATCTAAGTTCCCCTAATTGGTATACTGCACCTATTCTTATGAATGATTTTCTAGTCCCACGATAGTTAACAAAATAGCCATAATCAATCCCTTGACTTAGGACCCTCTTCTCTAACTACAACCCTTAATTCCTTAGGTGGTCTAATAATCGTCGAATGTTTTAAGAACGTTAACCTAATATCACTAACAAACGATTATCCATTCCTAGACTAACCATGTTTATTAGAACAATTCAATTAGGTCTAAGTCGAAAGCTATGGTCAGTAGTCATTCATTCTCACAAAATCATGTTTATATGGTGTCAATATATAAAAAGCATTAAGAACAATTGAATTGAATAAAAACTAGATTGTCATTCACAATAAATAGAGTTTCACAGCAACATGCTTCAATTAGGGTTACAAAGAATCATCTCAGACCTAATCTCTAAGAGATTTAGCTACTCATAGTCGAGTTTACAAATAGCATAATCAATGGAAGAATTAAAAATACATGAACTGGTTATAAGGTGATGAAATCACCCCTGCAGCCGTCTTCAGGTCTCAAAATCGCACTTTCTCTCTCCAGGTTTTTTTTTTCTTTTTTTTTTCCGTTTCTGCTCCTAAAATCGTGGCACGATTTGAGGAAATCGTGACACGATTCTGCCTTGAATAACAAACTTCCAAATTAGGGTTCCTAAAATCGTGTCACGAAATAGCCATCGTGACACGTTTTAACTAATATCAAATGAACCTCATCATGTACTCCAAATCGTGACACATTTTCAACAGTCGTGACACGTTTTTGCTTTCTTTAAAATCTTCTATTTTTATTGCTTTCCTTGCTGTTTAAGCTTGCTTGTGAACTCAAAATATCATGAAAATAACACTAAAAATAGCGAATGACTGACTGTCATCACAACCCCAAACTTGAACCATTCCTTGTCCTCAAGGAATTTACTTGAAATATTGACAATCGACAGTAAAATAACAAATACCTGATCAAGCGATAGTACCCAAAAGTTCAACTCCTTACTAGTTAAAGATGAGCCAGTTTGACTTGTTATCATCCACCAATTCACAACTCCACGCAACAAATTGAATAGGGTTCACACACAGTCGACATGCAATCTACATATTACCATACGCTTGAAGAGTTTCTAGACGTCAATCAAAATCAATGTCAATGCACACTTTGTGGTCTTTAAGGGTTATAACGGGGCTTAGGTGAAGGTGGGATAATATTTGGATAAGTAGGCTACACAAAATCATGAGTTAGGCACTCCTATAGAAATTAAAGGTACTAGAGAACATTTTTAAATTTTTGGGACGATCGAGTTTAAAGTTACTCGGATTTTCAATGATATGTCCCTTTTTCATTCTATTTTATCTTTTTTTTATACACCATTTTTGTGTGTATTTTTCATTCATTTTTTTATAAAGTTCTTTCTTTGTTCTCTAGTACTTCCACCCCAAACTTAATTGCTTGCAAATTCCAATAGCAACCCCAAACTTGTTATTTAGAAACAGTCTACAATGCCTAACTCAGGTAAAACAAATTGGGATAAATCCTAAAAGTCTCTAAGTTTGTAATGTAGTTTGTCACCGAACAAAAAGTTCTAAACCAACCGGTTCAATTTGGCTAAAAAGAGGATATAAATTCAATATAAACAGGGTAGGCTTTAAAAAGGCTCACAGGACCAAACACTTTTGCCTCGGTGTGCTAATGACAAAGATCAATCGACGGTAGAGAAACAATGCAAGTTCTAGAAATGTAAAAGCATGGAACACTCTTATATAAGTAAATTGGAAAAATAAAATTTAGCTATGAACCTTACAATGTTTAGATTTCTGGGAGTTGTGACTACCTATCTTTAACTGGTGTACACTTCGCCTTTGAAACACAAGCCACTCCTCCTTTTAAACTTTTGGAATACCACTTGAACAAACATTTGTTACTAAACTGGAAAAAGTCAACAAACAAGCAAATTCATCAATAATAAACAAGTTCAGTTTCAATCACATAACATGGGGATACAACTGAGAAAATTAAAGAAAAATTGTTTGACTCAACAATAAAAATAAAATACTGAAAACAAAAAAATAAGAAAAGGATGGGTTGCCTCCCACCAAGCGCTTTCTTTTACGTCATTGAGCTTGACGCACCAACACCCAAGTCAGGGTGGATATTTCCATTTTGATTCTACAAGCATTCTCTTTTCATTTTTATTTTTTTCTTGTTGTTCATTTCCAACTTCATCTTCACTATCCACTTCATCAACCTTTCTGTTGGTACTCTCAAGATTCACCAGCTTGAGCACTTTTATGGTTCTCAATTCAATGACTTTGCGATTTTTATTCTTTGGATATTCACCATTCTCCTTATTTTTACTAAAATGAGGATAAGGCAACTTCACATAGTATGGAATCACTTGAGGCTTATCACTATCCTTGAGGAGATGACTTTTAAACTTTCTCAAAATGAAGCTTGCATCTATGAGTTTCTCTATTTTATCCCGCTCCTTCTTGGATTCACACTCAACTTTCTTTTTCTTACTCTTATCCACTCCCATAAGGATAATTGTTACTCTCCCATCAATCACTCCAATCATATTACATGTGTCATTCTTTTGATTGTTGGAAGTATTGCCACCAAAACTCCCCTTGATTGTGCTACCATTAGTTTTGACAATTGCCCAATTTAAGTTTCAAGGTTCTTAAAGTAAGCTTCATTGTTCTTTTGCACACTTTCTTGATTTGACTTTATCTCTTGGAAGTTGGTTTGGGTTGATTTGATGAAACTAGTCAAGGCTTCTTCAAGTGCGGTTGACTTTGTTTGTGGTTCTTGAATCTGTTGAACCTGAACTTGTCTTATACTTATGGCTTGTACCTGTTTTGAAAGTGCTTCTATTTGTTTACTCATCAATGCCTGACTAGCCAGGATAATACTATTCTCATTCACTCCAAGCACTCCTTTCTCACTTTGCTCAATCTCAACACAATACTCATTCTGAGCCATGATCTCAATTAGGGTTTGAACCTCAAGGTCTGTTTCTTCTCTTATACTACCCCCAGCCGAGGCATCAAGGAGCATCCTAGTTTCAACATTCATCCCGTGTGTAAATATTTGCATTTGTTCCAGTATATCAAAACCATGTGGTGGACACCTCTTCAATAACAGCCTGAACCTCTCCCAAGCATCATAGAGAGATTATGTATCACCTTGTTTGAAACCACTAATTTATGCTCTCTTCTTCAACAACTTCGATAATGGAAAGAACCTCTTCAAAAACTTCTCTTCTAACTCATCCCATTTTTGAATTATACCATTAGGCAGAGCATGCAACCAATCTTTTGCTCTTCCTGTTAATGTTAAAGCGAACAATTGCAACTTCTTTTGATCTTCAGTTACTCCATCTGTGCAGCAGAACAAACAAGATTCATAAAATATACTCAAGTGTTCGTATGAGTCTTGAAGTGATCCTCCATCATATTGATTTTCTCTAAGACCCACAAGAATTGAATTTTTTATGTTGAAGGCAACTAGGTTCGCCGGTTGAAACCCATAAGTGATAAGACATCGGTGTGTTCCTATACCATAGTCCCCTAAGGTGCGTCTAGATGACATATCTCCCATCCTAAATCAATTAGTATTTTGCTTGACCTCCCAGAAACAACAAAAAGAAAAAGATACCATCATAGCACCGCTCAAGATAAAATAAAAGCAACACAAATAATTTTTTTTTATATATATATATATAAACAAAAATATAAATGACAGAAATCCTAAATTATAACGAAATTACCAAATTGTAATGATTCAACAGTCCCCGACAGCGCGCCAAAAACTTGATATGGTGTTTGGTAAGTGTACCAAATACTTGATATGGTGTTTGGTAAGTGTACCAAATACTATCGACGTGATAAAATAAGTTCGTATCCACGAGGACTGTGTTAATCTCAATTTGACAATAAAATAAATATTTAGGATGTATATATTATTTTGTAAAATATAGGTAGTAGATTTGATTTGATTGCATAGAATTAAATAACAGAAAATATAGATTCAGTTAGAAAATATAGATTCAGGTAGAAAATATAGATTCAGTTAGAAAATATAGATTTGGTTTGAAAATATGAAGAGAGATGAGATCAAGTCTTTCGAATCATCTAAGTTCCCCTAATTGGTATACTGCACCTATTCTTAGGAATGATTTTCTAGTCTCATGATAGTTAACAAAATAGCCTTAATCAATCCCTTGACTTAGGACCCTCTTCTCTAACTACAACCCCTAATCCTTAGGTGGTCTAATAATCGTCGAAGATTTTAAGAACGTTAACCTAATATCACTAACAAACGATTATCCATTCCTAGACTAACCATGTTTATTAGAACAATTCAATTAGGTCTAAGTCGAAAGCTATGGTCAGTAGTCATTCATTCTCACAAAATCATGTTTATATGGTGTCAATATATGAAAAGTATTAAAAACAATTGAATTGAATAAAAACTAAATAGTCATTCACAATAAATATAGTTGCACATCAACATGCTTCAATTAGGGCTACAAAGAATCATCTCAGACTTAATCTCTAAGAGATTTAGCTACTCATAATCGAGTTTACAAATAGCATAATCAATGGAAGAATTAAAAATACATGAACTGGTTACAAGGTGATGAAATCGCCAATGCAACCGTCTTCAGGTATCAAAATCGCACTCTCTCTCTCTCTCTCTCTCTCTCTCTCTCTCTCTCTCTCTCTCTCTCTCTCTCTCTCTCTCTCTCTCTCTCTCTCTCTCTCTCTCTCTCTCTCTCTCTCTCTCTCTCTCTCTCTCTCTCTCTCTCTCTCCAGGATTCTTTTTTTTTTCGTTTTTGAAAACAATTAAGCTTAAATAGACAACAATTGCTCCTAAAATCGTGGCACGATTTGTGGAAATCGTTACACGATTTGAGGAAATCGTGACGCAATTCTGCCTTGAATAACAAACTTTCAAATTAGGGTTCCTAAAATCGTGTCACGAAATAGCCTTCGTGACACGTTTTAACCAATGTCGAATGAACCTCATTCTGTACTCCAAATCGTGACACGTTTTCAACAATCGTGACACGTTTTTGCTTTCTTCAAAATCTTATATTTTTATTGTTTTCCTTGCTGTTTAAGCTTGCTTGTGAACTCAAAATATCATGAAAATAACACTAAAAATAGCTAATGACTGACTGTCATCACCAAGAAAACATAAAAAATTACACTCCAAATTCTTATATTTTAGTTTTCTTAATAAGTGTGGTTTAATTTTTTTTTCTTCTAACAATTTGAGACGGAGGGAGTCCTAATTATAATTTATTATAAAAACATATACACGAGACAAATGTATCTAAGTAAAGAATTATTAAAAAATAGTTTTCATTAATATCCTCTACATAAAAATGAGAACAATTATAATAAATCCTTTATATTTTCTTAACACTTCGTTGTTTTCACATTGCTTTTATGGAAAGGAGTGACTAAAGAGTGATGTTGGGGCGTCCAACTCCTACACGAAACAAATGTTTATCACTAATCAATTAGTTGAACAATTTAATTTTTTTTGTATCTTCTAAATAATAACAATTTTTTTTTATCTTGTTATGTTTGAGTTGCCATAGTCAGAACTGGTTCAAAAATTATTGAATTTTGCTCAAGTTGCCGAACCATACCAACAATATCAATATTATTATAAGCAAATTATTGAATTTTGCTCAAGTTGCCGAACCATACCAACAATATCAATATTATTATGAGCCACCTCGTCAATTACATTAGCTAACGCAAAATGGAATGACGTGCTTGTTGTAGGATTCGCGCTTTTTCCCCCAACTGATTCCATGGGCATTTCAACATGCTTTTATGCCTGAGTAGGTGTACTTGCTTCACTTAGGGTTCTAAATAGGAAGCTGTTGGGAGCGATAATTGGCTAAACGCTGGGAGCGATAATTGGCTAAACCTCTAGGATCCGCTAAGAGAGAGACACTACACTCTTACTCAAAACCTTAAGGCAACGGGTTTATGGGTCTCCTCTCTTATATATCCAACATTTCCTCCATTTTTGGTCGATGTGGGACATAATCACTCACACTTGATTTCCAACAATCTTCCCCTCAAGTATGACTCACCCACATCCGTAAATACACCTGTGTATTTTCTTTTCTTTTATTGTGATGTGTTGTGCCCTAATATGCATGTTACATGTATCCTGTTGATCGGATAAAGGGTGAGAATGAGCCTATGCATGCATCTGTTAGGAGAGAGTGGGAAGCGCGTCAAGCATGCCGAGACGCGGCGGAGGCGGTGGGTGTAGTTCAGGCTCCCAGGCATAGGGCTGGCAGGCCACACCTCGTTATTGCTAAGGACGAGCCTCAACCTAAGGTTAACCCAAATTACGATCAGATGAACGTGGAGCATCAGGTGGAGGATGATGTTGAGGTAATGAAGGAGGATGTGGAGGAGGATGCCCAGCAGCAGCGACGACGGTGGAGGATGGAGGGAAACGTGTGGTGTAGCCATACCATGATCCTCTTTATGACTATTCTGGTGGCCCACATGACACTACTTAGCTGACGAGGTACCATGTTCACGTGGCCAGGAAGGCGTCTGAGGGAGTGGTACGTATTAATGTCTGTGAAACTTTAATGTGATACTTTAATGAATGATAGTAGACTGTTGTTAATCTTTATGAAATTGATGTTAATGTTTTGTTTATAATTTTTTGCAATGGCGGGGCAATTTAAAATGCATCAACAACGGGAAGAAGATTGACATGATGAATGATGACGATACTAGGCCTATCATGATTGCATTGTGGTGGCGTGATCGATTGGTTGTCACCGGTATTTCTTGGCTGCAGGATACCAGCTACAGCCAGATTGACCACACCCTGATTTATGCATTTGCGGAGAGGTGGCACGAGGAGACTTTAAGCTTTCATATTCCGTTTGGGGAAATGAGAGTGACACTTGATGATGTGTCATGTTTGTTGCATCTCCCCATTGATGGCATGCTTATGTCCCACAAGGTTATTTCAAGGGATGATGTGGTGGATATGATGATGAGGTATTTGGGGTCTACTGCTGGAGATGCTCTTGAAGAGGTGACTGAGACCAGAGGTGAACATGCACAGTTTAGCTATTTGAGGAAGATTTTCAAGCAGCGTCTCCAACTTCAGTTGGAGTTAGATACTGAGGGTGGTATGGAGAAGAAGGTGCAGAGGTTGCGAGACCAGGCTCTGTGCATATATTTGATGTTCTTGGTGAGGATCACGCTTTTCACTGACAAGCGTGTCAACTATGTGGATGTTGTCTACTTGAGGTACTTCAGAGACCTTAAAGTTGTTGCTAGTTTTTCATGGGGAGATGCATGCCTATATCACTTGTATAGGGAGCTTAACCAGTTGCCCATTGGTCTTGCAGTCAGCTGTCAGGATACTTGTCTTTGCTGCAGGTATAAATTAATAATTATGTTTGTTTTTTCATCTGTAAGTTTTGATTGTTTGTATATTTATATGTGGTTGTCTTTGTTGCACGCTTTGGATTTATCAGCACTTCAGGGGTATAGGCAGGAAGGATGCATGGGGTGGATATCGGGAGGATTATCCATGCGCCATGCTTTTTGCACCACATATGGGTTTGTCTACACCAGGCAAGTATGGATGCGTTGGATCTGTCAGGAGTTGTCATGCCCCCATATGTTGAGCACCGTCAGGTATGTCTATTTGAGCAGGTCAACATTTACTCTAGATGCTCTAAAATAGAGGCTCAACCAAAACAATAGTTTCTGCCTCTGTGCTGATGCAGTTCGGATTATATAATCCGGACAGGTTTTACACTTTCCGGATTATGTAATCCGGAAACATAATTTTTCACCCCAAATATTGACTTTCTACGGGGTGATTAACACTTTTCGAATTACATAATCCGGAAAGCGTAAAATCTGTCCGGATTATATAATCCAAATACATCCATTGCACATTTGCATCAACATCTATCAGTGGGCTTCAAGTTCAAAATCCACGAATTTGTCCGGATTTCATAATCCGAAAGGAGTCCGAATTATGTAATCCGGACAAAGGGTATTTTTGAAAAGAAAAAAAAAATAGGGCGCACGAGGAAATGAATAGGGTGGGAAAAGTAATAGTAAAAAAAAAAAGTACTACTATTATGGAAGATGGTTACGTCCAGTAAGCTGCTGAGTCCTTAACATTTCTAAGTTCCAAGTTCGTGCCTCGTAGCCCAAAATATTATAAAAACGGATAATAAATTAAAATATATAATATTTATGAAGGAAAAATATAATTTTTGTGTGAATTATATATTCTTTGAGCACAATATTATAAATACTAATACATTAAATCAGATAGATTTTGATGCCTTGCAGAACAAGCCTCTAGTTATCAAAGAACCAATGGACTCCAACAGAGCATGTACATCTTTTCATTATGCTTTGAACAATGCCACGTCTGAGATTGTTGAGAATTCTTTGGCAGTACTATTTCACCTATTATAGAAAAAAAAATCACTAAAGATGAATTCATCGCCTCTGATGAGGTTCTTGGTGATCAACATGTGGATATTGTCCATCGAAGTGGCAAGGTTAAACAGAAAACTGATCACAAAAAGATAAATACCATATTTGAGGACAATATCGTTCACACTCAGTGTGAACATTGTTTTGGATGATGATATTCATATGTTTACTCATAATCTGGATTGTGCAATTCATAATCATTATCAAGCTATTCCTCCAAAGAATGTTGGTGATATGCAAAGCTGTGTGGAGGATATTGTTAGGTTTGATTTTGAAATAACTAATCATGCTTTGTTTGAGGTACATAAAGATAACTTGTCTTGCAAGAAATCTAAGTGAAACTATTGAGAACACAAACAATATGATTCTTAAACAATATGGAGATAACTCTGATGTTTCTCTCTCACGTGGTGATTTCAATGAAAACAAGGTTTCTCAAGATACTCCTTTTCTTGATCAGCATGACAATGCTCTCTCACTCTTGACATTATGAATAAGAAGATCAACCCTAGAGTTCCATAGGATGTATTAGCTATAGAAACTTATAATGGGAGATGGTTGAGAAGCCCCCTTTGCCTAAAGCTAATATGCTTTTCTCTTGCTTGTATAAGGAGTAGAAATTAACTCATCTTTACAAAAAATACAAGAACCAAACCGTGAAGACAAGTGCAACTATATTAAGTATCAAAGGAGTCTTTGAGGTGTATACAAAAGTCAACCTAAATGAAAGTTCCATTTTTGGAACTTTAGGGATATGGCCACCATGTGTGCACGTGGCATTGAAGAGTTTATCCTAGCATTCATACTCTTATGATTTGTGTTTTGTTTCATCAATTTAATGTTCTAGTTTAGGATTGTTTTTAGAGATAGTTTTGATTTTTCAAACTATTGCTGGCCTTTTTCTTTTCATTCTTTTTGTTGAGATTGGTTTAAACCTCTCAATTTTATTTTATTTTTGCATTTCTTTTTCCTTTCTTTTTAATATACTTAGATAGGTGCTTTAGCACGTATCATGCTTGTAAATATTTGATTCAACAATCTTATTTTATAAAATTAAATCGCCATGCATCTAGATCTATCTAGGTGATCATGCCATGCAAATTGCTTGAGATGCATCTTTTTGGATTTATTTATTTCCTATCTATGGCCTTCCATTATTTGGTCTAAATCACAACAAATGTGATGGAAAGCAAAATAAGTTAATAAGTGTC
The DNA here is from genome assembly GCA_946800305.1 of Medicago arabica. Classification (NCBI taxonomy): domain Eukaryota; kingdom Viridiplantae; phylum Streptophyta; class Magnoliopsida; order Fabales; family Fabaceae; genus Medicago; species Medicago arabica. Next base: position 20,647,428 of record OX326971.1, on the reverse strand, counting down.
CTACAATATATAAGTAAACTAATGTCATTTTAACACTTATCAATTTTCCTCAACTTAAAATTTATTTGTCCTTAAACAAATTGTTATATAAAAAGTAGTTTCAATGCATAATTCACAAAAACTTCGTAGTGCATCATACATCCAAGGTTTGTGATCAATCACACACTTTAAATAAAATCTTGAAAGTTTGCATGATTCATGAAAATTCAAGTTGAAAATTGAATCTTATGAATAAACTTGAATCAAAACATGAATCTGAATCAACTGCTTATTTAAAGTAGAATTTCAAATTTTCAAATCCATAGTCAATAAATTTAGAATCACAATCCTTACAACTGTATACTCTCAGTGGTTGGTGTTTCTCTCAATTTAGGCCATGCACATACAACAATTATATTTTTAAATACATCTTAAAAAATATAATGAAACAAGCACTCAATCATAGATTAGTAAGGTTATAAAACAATTGGGCTAAAAAAATTATTGTTTTTCCTTGGATTCAAAAGGCCATAGGAACACCTATAATCTATGTACAACTATTTATAAATTTCATGCTTTCTTTTTCTTTGCCAATCCCACTCGTTCTTATGGCGAGTATGTTACCATTCAACGTATTCACAAAAGTTGATTCCAACTAAGGCATTTTGGAAAGAAAAAAAATTATCCTAATCATGCATATGTGTTTAATTCAATAAAAACCTATTTCAATATATTCAGATGGTAAACCAATTAACTTGAATGCAAAGTTTAAAAAGAAATGTTGAAATTTTAAGAGATATGGGTCGTGTATGGAAAATTAATGGTCAATTGCTTATTTTTGTTGTTGGTGCCTTTATTTTTCACTTTGTGCAACACAACCCTTCCCCTTCAGGTGAGAATAAATTGTCCATGGTCTGTAAAGCCATGATAATGCTTCACATGCTTAATATCTACAAAAAATTATCTGGTCAAAATTTTGCCAAGGGAGCCAATTGCTTTGCCTGACCATTTAAGTCAGAACCTAACCCTAGTTTCAGCCATTAATTCCCATGTCAAGTAGGATCATTCACCAGGTGGTTTAGCAGATTGCAGAATCTTCAAATTGGCTCTAACACTGCCTACCTCTTGTCAAATTTATGTTTTATTCTTTCCTAGGTAACAACAGAACACTTTAAACTGGGTGCTTAAATTAATTTCATATGTCCATATCATTCATTTTACGGTAATACTTAATAAGCATATATTTTCTCCAACCTAGCACCTCAAAATAAATTATTAAATAGGTCCTACAAATAATTTTATATCAATACATTTCAACAAAATTTATTTATTTTATTAAGATTTATTAAATGGAACTCATGAAATGAACGAGCTGAAATCTGAAGTGTTTACTATTTCAGATTATAAAATCTGAAATCACCGAAACTCAAAAAACAAAACAAAATGAAATTTTGATTGAGATTCCACAAATCAAATGATTTATCAACATGTTTAAACTACAACAATGACAACGACAATATAATACAACAACAACATCAACATAAATTAAATGAAAACAAGATCATGTATGAGTGAAACAAATTTTTCTATTTGGTTCATCCATGCACGTCTTTATTTCTTCATAAGTTCTAGGACGTATTAAACTTTCCTGAATAGCATGAACATATTTCATCAAGATAACGTCTACTCGATCAATCCCTTTGAACTATGCTGAGCAAATATAGAGAACATGGTTCTCACAATATCATCACTCTGAAGTTTCATTTGGATTGAATACTGCCATCAGAGTTTATTGACGGACGATGATACTCAACCTTGACCACCATTTAGGTAAACAATTTATCATCAACAAATATCATAAACTGATTGAGTTTCCCCTCCTTGTTGTAAACTATTGGTAGCTTAGTGTTTATTTCGTCCGGATAAGTGTTCATTGTTCTATGTTGTGACAAAAATTAACCAACCAAACCAATTTATAGAATTTTGTGTGTGTTGTGGACCATAGAAACAGTCAGTGAGTTGTAGACCGCATAAAATCATGTGTTTTCTGGTTTGACATATATAATCCAAACATTTAACATGCATATAGGTTTCGAGTTATGAAATCTGAACTGCGTGAGTCCCCTAATTCATTAGTTTTCAAACACATAGGGTTTCTGTTTGATTATATATTTCATATTTTATAAACCAAACTCGTAAATATTAGTTTAGTTTATAGAATATGAACTAAGGAAACACAAGATTATGCAGTTTTATGTGCTTATGTACACATGTACGGAACATATACCGTTTTTTAACTTAAGGGTAATACAGTAATGTTAACACATAATATAATCTAAAACGTAATACCCCAAGCGGGTAAATAAATTCCAAATGAGTCAAGATTAAGAAAACGATATCCACAAGATTGTTATTTAGCCAATTCAACAATAGAAAGAAAAAAATGCTTAAGGTTTTCCCCAGGATGGAGAAACTGCACTCAGAGGTATGTGTTTCAGTAGTTGCATCTTTGTATTTATCTGGATGAGGCTTCAAAAGAACCACCTAAAGAAGGATGACCACTATATAGGGTGGTTCCATAGGGGAAAACACCTTTATTGGAGGAAGCTAGCGTTTGGGAAAGATTCCTAAAAGCTTGGAGCTTCCTTTCTTTATCTAATATGTTTAAATATCGTAATATGGGATTCTTCTTCACAAGAGGATGTAGAAGATGACGAGCAACATATTTCATTATCATCTTCATAAGTGGGGATATTTTGTCCTATCATATAGTTTGAAGAAAAACATACTTAAATGATGACAAAATCAGAGAAATATTAGAAATTCTCATCACTAAACTCATTTCAGCTTATTGAAACCAAAGTAATGAAGAATTCATTTAGGATTTGACAAACCGAACGACGCAATGAGGGGGAGATTCGAATTTATGGGGATTTTGAGGGGTTTTTAGTTTAAATTACGAAAATGGAAAATGAGGGAAAGTATATGAGTATTATTATTATAATGATACATTTTCGATTGTATAAGCTGAAGTGTATTTTTTATTTTGTGGATTATGAATTCCGCACGAGAGAAAATGACATTTTTGGTGGACGTACGAAAAAGTTGGGGGGAGATAAGAAATGTATAGCATGCATAGCTGAGAGCATGAGAATGGTTATGGGGTTGGATTTTGCAAAAGACCCATTGTTTCTTATTGGGAAAAACTCAAGTCCCGCATTAAATAGATAAGGCTCTTGATAAAAGTTTGTAAAGAGACTCCTTACCTTACAAAGCGGTTTTGTAAGGATAATCGTTGAAGTTATAAAAAAAAAGTAACCGCAATTTCTCCGACCTCTCTCTAGATTATTCACGCTGCCCTCATCCCTCCTAATCAAAACTCTCTTTCGTGATGTAGCGGCAGATGTAGGGTGGTGCGATGATCGGCTTGGCTATCCGCATCACTCTCACACCAAGATCTCGGTGGTTTGGTCTTGGTTTTTTTTCCTCATTCATCATTCTTGTCTTCCAACGGCGACACATGTTTTGGGCTTTTGTGACGATTGAGGTGTTTCGTCCGATCGATTTTGAGATTGGAGGGGCTCCCTGTATTGGTCTTGAGAAGGGTTTTTTCTGTTTGGTTGTTGTATGTGTTTCTATTAGGGATTTTCTGTTACAATTGATGTGTTATTGAGTTTGTGTTACGGTGTTGTTGGTGTTTTGATTGATGATTTTTTTTCTTACGGTTGTTGCGTTATGGGTTTGAATGGATGGGTTTTAGGTTGTTGTTGTATGGAGGTTGATGTTGGTTGGAGATTGTTTTAATGATGTTTCCATTGATGTTTGATTTTTTTCTTACAGTTGTTGTGTTGTAGGTTTGTATGGATGGGTTTTTATAGAGGTTTTTGTTGGTGTACCTTAATTGACAAGGACATGTTTGTTACCATACGGCTAATGTATTTGTGGTTGTATTGGGAGTTTAGAGTTAGTTTGTTGTGTTTTCAATTTTTCGGAGTTGTCTGTATTAGAAGATAATTGTGTTAGGAGTGACAATTATGTTTGGGTTTGGCTCATCTCGACTTGTCCATTTTGTTATTTTTGTTGTTTTTGTGGAGTTCCCTATATTGTGTGTACATGAGGAGTTTTTGTTTGATTTGTCTTGTCCTACTCATCTTGAGATAACTGTGATGCGGGTGGTGGTTGGTGTTAGCAACATAAAGTGACGGTTGTTGGTGTTATTTTGAGTTAACGGTGATGTGGGTAGTTATAGGTGTTGGTAAATTAATGTGGTTGTTGCTGTTGTTGGGTCGGGAGTTTGAATGTAAAGTGGTGGTTTTTTATGGTCATGCTCGTGGTGGCTGGTGTTGGTTTTTGGTGAGGAGTAATGGTGATTTTTGTGGTGGTGGGTAGTGGTGATTATGTTTTTTGTGGATTTTCTTCTATGAATTTGTTGTTGATGTGGTTTCTCAATGTCATGGATGTTAGACGATGTAGCTTGTTTCGAGAATTGAGCTATGTGTTTTCTAGGTGGTGATTTTACCCGTGCTTAATTGCGCTCAACTGCAGAAGAGAAGCAAGGTGCGGTTGCACGGACTTTTGGTAGGTATATGATGGTTATTTTGGAGAGCGTTTAGACTTTGGTTTTGGAAGATGACTTTGTGGTTTTGGTGTTTAGTTTTTATTGGTTTCAGGACCCTCAGTGTAGGGTGTTTTTGATTTGTTTGTAGAAATTTGTATTTGATGTATGAGTGTTTGTTTGAGTTTCCGCGTATATAAGACACACTTGTCCTTTGTATGTTGCTATTTAAGTCTCCTAGCCTAGTGTTCCTCGTGCTAGCTAGGATTCTTTGCATTTTGAATCAATTTCATTTTAGCTTCTTAAAAAAAAAATGATTTTGTAAAGATGATTCAAACTTAATTACATTATGGATTGGGTCACCCATCATTTATATACATACACCAAACCCAATAGTGTTGGAGATTAGGGGTATATTGGGACAAACTGAACTCTCAATTAGATAAACAAAACTTTTGATAGTTTATAAAGAGAATGTATATGATTCGGTTTTCTAAAAATGAGTCACACCCAATTTTAACATTCCAAAATCTATAAGCGTAATCGGATTCAACTAATGTGTTAGAAGCGCTTAAGACAACAACACGCAACATACTTATTTGGGTCCAGTCATAAATTAATGCAAGCTTGTTCGTTTGAATGACAATGTTTTTCACATGCTACGAGAGAAAAAGCTAATAAAAAAACATGCGATCTCTGTTTCATTTGATTATGTACGGATTGAAGAAGTTCATTTTTGTATTGATTTTGTTGTGGCTTTCAACTTGATGTTATATTCTGGTGAATGAAGTAAAGTTTCTGGTAAAAAGGAGAAAAGTACCACCCAAAATTAAGTTAGTGGAACAAAGCATCCAACTGCAGGTAATAAAATCAAGATTTAATTAATGATTTAGTTCTTTAAGTTATTTGTTGGTTATATTTTGATCTTATAAGTTATTAACGTTACAATTTGATTCTTTAAGTTAATATTTGTTAGCCAAATAAATCCTCACCGTCAGTCTTTTGCCAAAACATTAAATAGGCACATGTGAACAATGACGTGACAACTTGCAATGTGTATCCACGCTAGACATTGGGTTAACGGTTTTGGCGGTGGAGATTTATTTGGTTGACGGAAGATGACTTAAAGGGACCAAATTGTAACGTTAATAACTTATGAGACTAAAATGTAACCAACAAATAACTTAAGGGACAACATTAGTAATTAAGCCTAAAATCAATTTAAAATTTGTACCAAAAAAAATCAATTTAAAATAGTATGATTTAATTAAGCATTGACATGTAATTATGAACACGAAAGGATGTCGATGTTATTTTCCGAAGAAACAAAAAATGGCAGATGATTGTTCCGTAAATACATACGGTTGCTAAGATTTGGTGGTGTTGATTCGAGACTTGAGTATGCATATATTAAGATTTTCAATTTAATTTTTTTTAATGTCAATTTTGGTATGGGTTAGTTTGACTTTTTTGAATAAAAAAGGAAGCATTGATAGTTATACAGATAAGCATGAATATGAATATAAGATGTCTGAATTTAACCACCAAACTATTTAAAAATATAAATAACAGTTCACTTTCATAATTTCGTTGTACATTTTTAAAAAAAAAAATTGTACATTGACAAGTGAAGCTTCACTAACTAGACATGATCTTTGTACTAGAGAATCTGATTTATATATCTCTAAAACGTAATTTGAAAACGTTTGAGGGTCACCATTAACCAATCAGTAACAAGGTCAACGCCCTAAGTTAACTAATAATGATCTTAATTTTACAATTTTAATGACCATGTGGTCTTTCAGAAAGGTCAACAAAATGTAGTTAGTTTTTTTTATCATTTATATCCTTCAACTACAAAGATTAGTTTATGCATCATCTAATTAAAAAACAACCGGCCTTAGCTTTTTAGTGAGAAATTTCAATTTCTCTCTAAACTTTTTTTCTCCTTCGTTTATTGAGGAGAGATAGTTTTAGGTCATTCTTTGACCTAAAATCATCCCTCTACATATTTTTTCCCTCTTATCTTTCAATCTAAATAAGTGGTTTTCGCATATATCAAGTTTTTCCTTTTATGTATTTCTGTGATTTCTCTAAGTGCGGTGTTGTGTTGTTCGTCGTCTTGTGTAGCGTTTGATTTGCGTCTTGTCGCGGTGTTCGTTTAGTTCATATCAAAAGATCTACTTGGGTGATGTGCGTTTGTTCGCAGATTCAACCTTTACGTTTTTAGCGATGTTTGTATTTGATGTACTCTATCAATTTGAATGAATGAATATCATTTTGTTTTTGTCAAAAAAAAAAGACTAATTAGATCTAAAGTAAATATCCTCTTTGTGGATATGTAACAACTAATCTTTCAAATCGGATAGGATCGCAATAGACGTCAAACCTAACTTGAGACAACACTAATTTTGTAAAAGGAGTTTGGTTTTATATAAAAATAAAGGAGAAAAAAATATGATAACTTATTAAAAATTATCATCAAATTATTATAAGTACCGTCATTTAGCCATAATGAAATATTTCCGGCATGGGGGGTGGATTATTATAATCAAGTTACATTAATAAGGTCATATCAACAAGTTAAATTATTATTATTATTATACAAAAATTGCTTTCTAAGAGCAAACTAGAGTTGGCCTCCTTTCCAACCTAATTGCTGGAAATGTAAGGAACAAAGAGAAAAGTAGATTCCCATTGCACATGTTATGTGCTAGACAATGTTTAATTTGTCTTGGCTTGGGTAGGGACCAAACACATTTTTTATATAAGATTTTTCAGACCTTGATGATTACCTCAAACATTGCATGCATATGATATCTGTATGGAACACTGTTCCCCCACCATTGTCTCTCTCCAAATATTGCTTAATCTATTGCATTATGCTTTATCTTTTAGCGGCTGATAAGGTTTAACTGAATTATGTCACACCCAAGTTGATATTATTTATTTGTCATGAAATGAGTGATTTATAATGTTTTATCAACATATCATTTTTGTGCAGTGGTAAACAAGAGTGTGACAAGTGATTAGTCAATAATGAACTAATTAAGTCAATAATTCCAAATCTTTTTTAACCTTTATAAGAAAGTGACTATAACACTCATAATTTCTGTCACAGGTTGTTTTACTTTAACGGTTAAGATTTTGAGCCAAGCCTAATTTGCATTGGCCTAAAAGTAAATAAATTGTCTTGAATAGGAAAGTTTCACATGACAAAGGAAAGTTTCACACTTAATTTGATTTTGTGTAAAATGAAAGTGGTACTTAATATTCGATTTCTAAGTGAGCACAATAAACGTGAAGGAATGCACACATGTTGTTCTCATGTTTGGAATCATGATATACTTGACAATGTTGCATCGGTGGTGCCGTGATTTTGTTGAAACTTCAAAGTATAACTTTATTAGCAAAATCACGTTGGCCAAATTCAACCCGTATCTAAAGGCGCACTAAGATCATCTCCAACGAGACTGTCTTATTGAGTTGTTTAACTTTAAGAAAGTATTAGAGTGCATTTGATTTATTAAAAGGTAAGTATTTGACAGAACTACACAGGACAAAACAGAACAACACAAGATAAAACAACACACCAAATTTGTAAGGTATTGAACAACATTTAGTTTTGTATAATGTTTGATGGACAAAATGTTATTTCGGTAATTTAGACAATTTATACGAGACAAAAATTTGTGTTGTGGTTTAGTGAAAAATTCAAGTTTTGTCTAGTTTCTTGCCTCTCAATTTTCCAGTCTCATCAACAATTTTAAAATCAAACAGAATACAGCAGAAGTTGCCTTCTTCAATGACATATTTTTTAACCAATCAAACATATACACATGTGAAAGCCAAATGCATTATTAATGTATTTTTAAGTTCCTATGATTGTTGAATAAAAATATCATATGCTGTTGTTATCCTAAATTACTATATGTTGTTGTGGGATGAAAGACCCAACCAAAATTTAGTTAAACAACTTAACCATAACTGTACTATTAGGGATGCTTTAGAAAGCTCAGTTGTTTGTTTTTGCAACGGTACAAATTGAATTTGAATGAATTGATTTTGTATAATTGATTTAAAGCTAAAATTAATTGAAGAATTCAATAACTTAACCTTCTAAGCATGTCAAAATCCAAGCATGATATTTCAATAGTTGAAACCAAACATAAACAATCTAAGTGAATTGATTTTGATTTTGTGAATAAAGAGAGTATGGAAATATGGGATAGAGGAATCAATTTTGTAGATAAGGAAAATGTCCTTTCCTTCAATGTGCAAAATCTAAACCAGAAACAAGCCATTTTCAGCAATCACTCATGTGGGCCTCTCTCCTAAGATCAGGAAATTAGGCTGCCACAAAATGGGTCCACCATCAAAGAATCTGCTCAATCAGTGAGAGTGAGAGTGAGAGAAAGAGAAATCCAAGCCAGAGAATTTTCAACTATAATAAGGTTTGTCATTGAGGACATTTATTGCATAAAGAGAATAAAAAGGAAGGGAAATTGAAAAGTAGATCAAGAGGAAGAACCTAAGAAAGAAGAGATAAACATGGAGAAGTTAACTTCCAAAAGAGAATCTTTGGGTCCCTTGTCATATTGTTGGGGTGTCACTGTTTACATACATCTACCTCTAGAGACTATACTGTATACTGCTGTATTATAACTATAAGCTAACAAAAAATACTTAACTTTACCAGCCAATATCATTCATTGAGTAAAAAAGAAGAAAAATTAAAATAATAGTCAACAGCTCATGGTCTCTTATCTAAGATTCTGTTTTTGTGGTTGTGTGTGATCAGAAACAAAAAAGATTTACCTAAAGCTGATTTCTTCCCCTGTTTCAGGGCATCTTACATAATACATATATGTATACTTTTGAGCCCCCCACCCCCCAAAGGAATAGTCCAGTGGTATGGGTTGCAACCTATGAAGCACGGACAGTTTTTGGATTATGTGTGTCTTGTGTGTCCGACATTGATCTGATATCTATGATTATATTGAATTATGTCATTTTTTTCAAATTATTATTAGGGTTGGCATATCCGTGTATGTGCCGTGTCCGTGTATGTGTTCATGCTTCATAGGTTGCGACACCGAGTAAATTATATGCACGAACTTAGGATTCCATATCTGCTACTAACATTTTCTCCTCCCTGACAAATTAATTACTAAGATTTTCCTTAAAAAAATGTATTGTTCTTAGTTCCCACCCACAAGGACACACATGCAATTAAAAAAAGCAAGTATTTTTCATTTGGTAAAAAGCTCAGGTTACATAGGAATGGACCTAAAAGAGTATCTGCAATCCATTCTCAATTTCAGATATATCATCTAAAGTAAGAACTAGGGGACCAACATTTTGAGTTGAACTTGTAAAGAGAATAAAGAAAGGTATCATCATGAGTTCCCATCTAAAAGAATTATAGACAAAGTTTAGTGAAGAACCTTTAGCTCCTTTTTACAAGGAGAAAAGTTAAAGCAAGTTGAAAGACTTAACTCATGCAATCTAACTCATCATTGCTAAAACAGCAGATAGAAAAAATAATTCTCATCTGTAAGTTGTATTTCATCACATGTTCAAAGAGAGAAAAAAATCACACAAATTATAAAGAAATTAAAAAGTAAAAAATAAACAAACTATTTATTTATTTCCATATTGAATAACAGAAGGGTGAATCAATAGTACCTGAAACATGATTAATTTTTTATTAGATCCAAAATTACAAGGTTACAATGAGAGAAATAGGGATGGATAATCAACATATAAATTTTATAATATTTAAAACATAATAAGGAGTAAGTGATGAGCTTAAGAAAGTCCTGTAATAATACAAGAAGAGAGTTTCAGTTTTCAACTAAAGAGCCTAAACATGTTCTACACCTCAACAAGATTGTGAAGTTAAGCTTCTCCACAAACCAAAAAAGAATTAAGAAAAACAAACCCTCTTTTCTATGTAGGCCTGTGTCTTTTGTGTCCACCTTTTCCATCTGATTTCACAGCACCACTTGAATCTCCTTCTGAAGTAACATCCATAGATTTAGTAAAAGAACTTGAAAGATCAGCATATAAATCAACCACTCTTCTAATATTGTTGTTGAGCTCTTTAATTAGTCCAACATTTCTGCTGAGATTATCAGGAATCTTAGACTCATGATTTTGGTTTATCTCATTGATTAGTAACCTGTTTTGATCCAAAATGTTCTGCACTTGTACAAAGCTCTTCTGAAAAGTTCCTAATATCTTAGTATCAATCTGTGTACCATTTCCAATACCAGAGAATGTATCATCCTCCATTCTTGTAATCTTTTAGAGTCAGAACTCAAAAGGCAATTCAAGTCAGAACCAACCCTGCATCATAACATATAACAAAATATGAAAATGATTTAAGAAATATATTTACTGTTAGTGTTTCAACCTATACAGCTCTTACACAAACACGGACACCATCCTAACACATCAATACTGGTATTAACTTTTAAAAATTAATTAATTAAATGTAAATACGTGTTGGTGTCATATCAGACACAACACACGTCTTCCATAAAAATGTGGGTGCGGTTGTAGTTAACAATTAACACACTGATAGTTGTATTAATTTTTAAATAAATGAATTAATCGAATATAATTGCATGCGTCCGTATCATGTCAGTGTCACTGTCTATAAAACACTTACAGACACGACACTAACACGTAAAAAAATGAATTAAGTGAATGTAACTATACATGTTAGCGTCATGTCTGACACGGCACATGACAGACATTAGACACGTCTTTCATCAGAAATGTCAGTGTTACTGTAGTTAACTAAAATAATTTCATCCATAATCATATACTCTTAACTGTACAGGCCTGCACTTAAACATAACAGAGAGACAAAACGTGAGCAGTTTTGGAATTGTTTAAGGCATTTGGGCAGATGAGACAAGGTCTGTTGTAGAAATCATGACCACCATTAGTTACTTTTCCAGAGGAATATAAACATGAATTAGTATTGTATTATTATTCATTATTATTATTATTACTACTAATTACTAATACAAGTACACTATAGAACTATTATTGTCACTATTATTATGGATAGTGATAATTAATAATAATAAATTTTTTATGAATTGGGAAAAAGCAGATCCCGTTTCCATAAAAGGGTACCTTTTTTTATTGTACTCAGAAAAATAGCTACCCTAAAAGCACAGAGTTCCATAGAAGAATCTCAGAAACTCAAATTCCCTCAAAAATAAAAATAAAAATCAATCATTAACCTTTTCCACAAAAAATAAAAATGACCCAGAAGCAAAAATCAACACAAAAACAAATTAAAATCCTAAATTTCATACATTCATAAAATTGGCATTGCTCAGAATTAAAATAATAAATAATCAACAAAAAAAATACTAAAAAAAATTAATAAAAAGTTGAAATTGAAAATCTTGCAACAGCATTATAAGCTCTTGTGAATTTGATAAATTGATTATTTCGAGTTATTACGAATCTCAAAACAATTTAACTGTAGAGATCTTCTGAGAATATTTTATTCAACGAGAAAGAAACAAAAGAACGAAAAAATATAAAACATGGAGCTAAAAAAAATCAATGTATGAACAAAAAAAGAAGCATAACAAGATTAAAAAAAAAAAACATAAATCAGAATTCTGGTTTAAGCGATGTAAAACAAATTCATGAAAGGTTTATTGATAATAGAATTATATGTATAAAGAAAAAACATGGTACCTTTTGAATCGGGAACATTATAATTTGAGATTGAAAGATTGAGCGGAAGAGTGATGATGAATCTCCGGAGAAGAAGACCTGTGTGCTGTGAAATGTGAATTGAATGAATGAATTCTTCGCTGCTTAGAGAGAGGAAGAGAGAGAAAGAGAGAAGAGAGAGAAAGAAAACATGTAGATTTGACAGTCACGCTCACGTTTGGACCCTCTTTGTGTCTTAAATCTTAATATTTACAAATATATATTCTCTTTTTTAATCCTATGTTTTTTTTGGAGGAAATTTTTAATCCTAGGTATTTAGCATTATTTTAATACTTTTTCATTTTAGTATTATTCATTGATGATTAAAACTTGGTTTTTAGCATGGTAAAAGAATTATTCATTCTCTAATTATCATAGACTCATACTACAATATATATGTGAGAGGCGACCTTACTTAAACATGATTTGTTCGATAAGATCATATTGTTATGTCCTGCGTGATTAACCGGCAGGATGATGTGTGCATCGTCTTCAGTTGTAGATGATCGATCTCGGCTAGTTCAACTGATCGGGATGGTTACAGTTGTCTGACAGACTTAAATATATGGGAAGAGTGGTCATATGTCGTATATGGATTAAATTGAGATTCGACAAAGGAATAAGATTCATTGATTGTTTCTATTCTTAGGTTTTGTCGTTTATGAGAAAAATGAAAAAAGTTAGAAAGATAGATTTTATCAATTAAATATAGAAGAGAAACAAAATTGGACAAAATTGGTGAGTGAAATAACGACAAAATAGGTAATCTAAGAATGATTACCTCAGTGCAGTTTCAATGGGGGCAAACGAGAGTCAAAATTGATAACCAGAGAAGAAAATAGATGTGCAAAAGTTTTATCGGTTGGAGAAAACTTTAGGTTTTTTTTCAATAAAATGATAAAGGAATTATAAGTTATGTAAATAGATGCTTTTTTAGAAGTTATGTAAATAGATGTTATAAGCCTAATATGACGAATTAAATGAGATAACCATTGACCAATCTCATTTACATGAGTTTGGGAACGATTCTTGGGAACGATTTAAAACTAAGAAATATCATTTAAACTATAAAATTTGATTCACTCTGCATTTGTGGGTTATAGCATCAATTAAGTAATAAACTTAATCGGTTAGCAGTTATGAAAGTTACAACTTTACTCTGGTTTGATCATCATTTGAGCTACAAAATTCGGATTTGTTAGTTTGCTTGTTTGTTAATTCAAGTTTAATCAAGTGATGTAATCGTGATTAGTTGGTTAATCACGTTAGATTTTTAGTTTGTTATTGATTAGTTACAAGTTTCCTAGAATATAGCGTATATTTGTTAGGATTTGTTTCTTAGCTTATACTTCAAGCAACCTAGCATATGCTTGTATATAAGCCAATTCACTTGTACATTTTTCATATCTCAATAATACAATCCAATTACTTCGATTCTCAATCTACTTTCATTCTTCAATTCTCTCTAAAATCCAACAAAATCATAAACCCTAAATCATAACTTGTTGATCAAGTTAAAGTTGTTGTGCTAACAAATTGGCATCAAGAGCCTTTGGTTTCGTTCTAAGGGGTGATTGAGAACTTCAATCACGCAAATTCAAGGTAGAAACACTGAAGGAAGAACCATGAATGGTATCAGCAGTTTCAGCACTCATCTTCCAATTCTTGAATCACGTAATTGGGAAAGATGGAGTGCAGTGATGAAGAATCTGTTTGGAGCACAAGATTTGTTGGAAATAGTGCATAATGGTGTTGGTGATCTAGCTGCAAATTCCATAGAAGTACAAAGGAATGTGCACACAAATTTGAAGAAGAAAGATTGCAAGGCTTTGTTCTTGATTCAACAGAGTCTTGGTGAAGGAAATTTTGAAAGATTCTCAAAATCAGTTAGTTCAAAGGAAGCATGGGATATTCTTTCAAAGTATCATGAAGGTGATGATAAGGTGAAGTTGATTAAACTTCACTCACTGAGAAGGAAGTTTGAATTGATGCAGATGGAGGATGAGCAGAAGATTGCTAAGTACATCTCCAAACTTATCAGTGTTGTGAATCAGATGAAAGCTCGAGGATAAGCTATGACTGATCAACAAATTGTTGAGAAGATAATGAGGACATTATCATCAAGGTTTAATTTAATTGTTGTGACAATTCAGGAATCAAAAGATGTGAAAACCTTGAAGATTGAAGAGCTACAGAGTTCATTGGAAGCTCATGAATTTATGGTTTCAGAAAGAAGCAATGAAAGATCAATTCAACAAGCCATGCAAGTTCAAACTATCAAGAAAGATGATTATGATAGGAAGAACTTCAAGAAAGGGAAGAATGAAAATAAGGGAGGAAACTGGTCCAAAAGCAAGAACAAAGCATCTGAGAAAGGTGAATCTTCAAAGGAAGGAAATTCTATCAAAACAAGAAGAAAGGTTTTGATAAGAAGAAGATTAAATGCTTTAAGTGTGAGTAGTTTGGGCATTTTGCTTCTAAATGTTGGTCTGGTAAAGAAAAGCAAAAAAAAATGATGAAGAACACACTAAGATTGCACAAGATGATTCAGACTGTGAGTCATTATTCATGATGGTTACAACAACTAGTAATGGGAGCTTCAATTCAAAAAGTTGGTTCTTAGATACTAGTTGTTCTAATCACATGATTGGAAATAAAGTTTGGTTAAGGGAAGTTGATCCTGGAAGAAACACAAAGGTGAAGCTTGCTGATCATATAACCTTAACTGCAGAAGGAAAGAGGAAGATTGTTATTGAAGGAAAGAATGGAAAAATAACAGTTATTGAAGATGTTCTCTATGTCTCTGATATAAAGTGCAATCTACTTAATGTTGGTCAGCTCATTCAGAAAGATTATTTAGTTACTATGAAGGATAATGCCTTGAAGTTGTTTGATAAAAATCAAAGGTTAATGTTGAAAACTCCTCTAACAAAGAATATGACATTTCATATTAACATGAAAGCTATGGAATTGAATTGTCTATCTGCTATAGTAAAAGGTGAAGATAGCTGGTTATGACATTATATGTTTGGTCATCTCAATTTTAGAGGTCTTAATAAGTTGGTTGATAAAGAAATGATTCTTGGTGTGCCTAAAATTGAGATACCTAGTACAGCCTGTGATACTTGCTTGATAGGGAAGCAACGTAGAAATGCATTCAGTTCAAGTACATCACATAGATCAAAGGAGCTACTAAATGTTGTATATTCAGATGTGTGTGGTCCTTTAGAGGTTTCTTCATTAAGAGGCAATAAATACTTCATCAGTTTTGTTGATGAGTTTAGCAGGAAAATATGCTTATATCTAATTAAGGCTAAGAGTGAAGCATTTGATATGTTTCAGAAGTTCAAAATCTTAGTAGAAAAACAAAGTGGAAAACCTATTAAGCTTTTAAAAATTGATGGAGGTGGTGAGTATACTTCAAAGGTGTTTGAGAAGTTTTATGAAGACAATGGTATTGTACATGAAGTAACTGCTTCATATACTCCACAAAACAATGGTTTGGTTGAAAGAAGAAATTGAAGCATGCTTGACATGACCAGAAGTATGCTCAAAATGAAGTAGATGCCTAATACATTTTGGGGGAGAAGCTGTAAGAAATGAAGCATACATCTTGAACAGATGCCCCACTAAGAAACTTGATCAAATTCTTGAAGAGATTTGGCTAGGAAGCAACCAGTCTGCTGAACACTTAAGAATTTTTGGTTCCTTATGCTATAAGCATATCCCTGATGCAAAGAGAAGAAAGCCGGGGGACAAGAGTGAGCATATGATACTAGTTGGTTATCATGAAACAGATGCATACATGTTATATCATTCTCTAAATCATTCAATAGTGGTTAGTAGAGATGTTAAAATTTGTGAGAATGAAGCTTGGGATTGGGACAAGAAAGAGAAGAGTTCTAATCTTACAATTCCTACAATAATTGAAGAAGATGATCAAGTTAAACAAGTTCAACTTGATACTGGAGTTCAAGATGAAGTACACGTTGAATAGAATCAAGTCACTAGAGCTTTAGGTAGACAGAGGTTTGTTTCCACAAGGCTAGTTCGACATGAAATTACTCGCGATAATCAGGTTAATAAAGAAGGGGAATTTGTTCATTGTGCATTACTTGCAGACTCATAACCATTCAACTATGAAATTGCAATGAATGAAGAAGTGCAGAAGAATGCTATGATTGAAGAATTGAATTCAATCAACATAAACAACACATGGGAACTGGCTAAGTTACCTGCTAGCAAGAAGGCTATACATGTGAAATGGATTTTCAAGTTGAAACTGAAGCCAAATGGTGAAGTAGCCAAGCACAAAGCTAGATTAGTAGCAAGGGGATTCATGAAGAAGGCTAGTATAAATTATTTTGAAGTATATGCTCCGGTAGCAAAGCCAGGGACTGTAAGACTGATAGTTTTCATAGCTTGTGGAAGAAGCTGGCCAATGTATCATCTAGATGTGAAATCTGCTTTCTTAAATGATCCACTAGATGAAGTAGTGTATGTAACATAGCCACCAAGTTTAAAAATCAAATGGAAGGAGGATATGGTGTATAGATTACACAAGGCACTCTATGGATTGAAACAGGCACCAAGAGCCTGGAGCAAGAGAATTGACAGCTTTCTTGTGCAGCAAGACTTTGTAAAATGCAAGTCTGAATATGGTGTTTATGTGAATAAAGGAATTGAAGGGAGTCAATTACTCATATGTCTCTATGTTGATGACCTGAGAGTAACTGGTAGTGATGTGAATGAGATAGAAGCATTCAAATCTCAAATGATGAATGAGTTTGAAATGACAGACTTAGGATACTTGACATATTATCTAGGCATGGAATTCACTGAAGTTGTAGAAGGATTGGTGATGCATCAAATGATGTATGCATCTGATATATTGAAGAGGTTCAATATGATGACCTGCAATCCATCAGCATCACCTGCTGAAACAAATGTGAAACTCGTGATGAATGAAGAAGAAGAACTAGTGGATCCTACATTGTTCAAGCAAATTGTTGGATCACTAAGGTATTTATGCAATAGTAGGCCTGATATTGCATATGAAGTTGGAATAATAATCAGGTTCATGAGTGAGCCAAGAGTATCTCATCTTCTAGCAGCTAAAAGAGTGATGAGATACATCAAAGGAACACTAGAGTTTGACATTCTATTTCCTAAATGTTTGGATGAAAACTTTATGAAATTAGTAACTCTAATGCAGATTTGTGTGGAGATAAGCAGGATATAAAGAGTACCTCATGATACCTATTTAAGTTTTTGAATGCCCTAATCTCATGGTGTGCTAAGAAGCAACCATTTGTGGCATTGTCAACCTGTGAGTCTGAGTACATTGCAGGATGTATGGCAGCATGTCAGGCAGTTTGGCTTGAAAACATACTCAATGATATGGAGATAGAAGTTAGCATACCAATAACATTGTTCATAAATAACAAATCTTCTATAAGCTTAGTAAGAAATTTAGTTCATCATGGAAGAAGCAAGCACATAGAAGCTAAGTTTCATTTCCTGAGGGAGCAAGTGAACAAGGGAGCATTGCAGACTGTTCATTGTTCTACTAAGTTGCAGCTTGCAGACATATTCACTAAGCCATTGAAGGTTGACAGGTTCGTTAAGCTAAGGAGTTTGATTGGCATGACAGAAGTGGAAACTTGAATTAAGAGAGGATGTTAGTTTATTTGTTTGTTAATTCAAGTTTAATCAAGTGATGTAATCATGCTAAGTTGCTTAATCACATTAGATTTTTAGTTTGTTATTGATTAGTTACAAGTTTTCTAGAATATAGCTTATATTTGTTAGGGTTTATTACTTTGCTTGTACTTCAAGCAACCTAGCATATACTTGTATATAAGCCAATTCACTTGTACATTTTTCATATCTCAATAATACAATTCAATTACTTCTATTCTCAATTTACTTTCATTCTTCAATTCTCTCTAAAATCCAACAAACTCATAAACCCTAAATCATAATTTGTTGATCAAGTTAAAGTTGATGCGCTAACATGATTGGTATGTTATTGGTGTAGTTGGAAAAGTAAGAAAAATAATACAAAATAATCGTTGAAAATTTAAGCAGAGTCAAGCTATAAAAAGGTAAAATAATCAATTAAAGACTTTGTAAGGCATATAGATCCCCATTTGAGTTACGTTGCTTTTGAAGAGTTTGTTCAGAGTTGTAGATATCATACTAAGTCACACTAAGTCTAATTGAAAGATATGAGTTTTCGACGTCTTCGAGTGCCTTAGATGAATTTTTGAAAAGTATCGTGAATCATTTTTCTCTCTAGAATTCTTGAACCCTTGAACATTCCATTTTACTCTCCAATTGCACACAAACACAACTCTTCGCCTACATGAACCTTATGTGGTTGTGATCCCACTTTCGCACATGCATGATTTATATGTTACCTTTATGACATACGACAGGAATAATATGTTGAGCAAAATAGAGAATATAATTTAAACTTTCACATATAAGAGGAAGTATTATGAGCACATAGTGCAAACATATTTTCCAAAATTCTTAGAATCAAAATTTTATGTGCGCGGCCTTGAATCCCGCTCACGCGAAAGAGGGAAAATCATATCTAATGTGAAGCTCCTTCTTCCAACTCTCATTTTTATTCATTATAACCTCCCTTAAAGAATCCTTCGTTGTTCATTCTTCCATTCCTGATTTGGTTCCAAACAAACCCTTAAACTTTCTATTCCCACCAAACCAAAACTTCAATCCTTAAACCTGGTTTACTATCCCTTCCATGAAACCACCATGAATCCATTCATCTTTATTGATTCATTAGTCATTAGATTAACTTTAATGGCCATAAACACAAACTGACATTCTCATCTTAGCTCATGTTTATCAAGGTTAAGCTTCAACTCTTTCTCTTTAATAATATTAGTACTTTTTATGTTTAGTGTCAACATTTGTATAAAATCATATCCTAGATATGAAGGATTTTCTAATCATGGAGCTAGGAGTAAGCTTGAAAGACGTTGTGCCTTAATCCAATCTTCATTTCACCATCTATGATCTAACTATGAGTATGGAACTTTCATTTTATCCTAAAAGATATTATTATCTTATTAGTTGCGACTCTTACTTAGTTACTCTCGTTTGTCTTACGGATTCCACCTCTTGTTTTATCTAAAAGGATGGTAAGATCTTTTTCTAAGTGACTAATGTTACTTATGTCTTTGTTCTACCTTACTTAGGTAAAGCTTGAACCTTTGTCCTTTGTAGTTGATTTTGATTTTGGTTCATAGATTCAATCATGTTATGCCTTGTGTGTTTAGAAGATTTGTCAGTTGTGAGGATTCAGGGTCGTTGCGAGGTAATTAACCCCATATGTTGAACCTTATTTTTTTATTTACGCTAAAATTCCATCTCTCTTGTGTTTGTCCCTTATTCTAGTTTTGGGGTCCTATACATTCTTAAGCTACTTTTAGATACATTTCAAACTTATGTTTACTATCAAAGTTCTAGCCTTCCCAGTGAATTTCTACAACATCCCTCAAAGTTGAATCTTTGATGAAAAATATAGCAAGTGCACCAAACTGCTCCAAGTAACATAGTAGTAAGTGTATTATGGGATTAAATCAAGTTTCCTACTAAGTATAACCTAAGGACTATGTTTCTTCAAAACAAATAAAAATAACCTAAGGACTATATAAACGATGGTTAACCTCGTGGGATGAAAATTCTAGTCCCTCAAGATGTCAGATTGTTCAATACTAGATATATCCCAAGGTTATAAAAACCATGAACTTATCCTCCCATAGGTTATTGACTCCAGAATATCATGTTGGAACAAAGGGTGTTTAACAATACCACTTTTAGTTTTGATTATAACAAAGTATTAAAAATTGGCAATTGGATATGCTAATATTTGTTTAAGTGTGCATGATCTTAGTCAAAGATTTTAATCTTAGAAAGTATTCTATAAGAACAAATGAAGAGCAAAATCCTAAAGAAGTTTGTTGCAGGTGATTCTGAAGACTTAGAGAGCCTGAAGAATCATCTGAAGTTGTTTCGAGAGGTTTTGAAGACTTGGAGAGTCTGAAGAAGTTGTTTCGAAGAAGTGCAAGATAAGAGGTTCTGAAGACTCAGAGAATCTGAAGAACGAAGAGAGTCTGAAGGAGCTGAAGAGAGTCTGAAGCTCAACAGAGTCTAGAGTTCTACAGAGAGTCTGAAGATTGCAACTCAAGAATTTGTTTAGATGAATCTCTAAATGCATTTCCTTGCAGAAGAAACGTTCATATGGAGTAACGGCTATCTTGAAATCAACTTAAGCATGGGATGCTTTGTGACAAAAGAGCGCAGGAAAAGGACATAGTACATGTACAACCCCTGTTTCCACTACTCCACTACTTGTACTATTGGCAGCTGTGTCTACTGGTATTTTCGCTCCAAGAAGAATGAAATTCAAAATTATCTTGAAGGACAATTACCATATCAAGCAACAAATCAACAGTGGTTGATCAAGCTTCTAGATGACTCTGTGATGCGCTGACATCTCTCAACGTCTCTCCACAACCTCTATATAAAGGAATGAAGACTTGAAGAAATGACTACTGACTGACTTAGAACTCTTACACATATATTGTTATTCTCCCTGAGTCAAGCCAAACACATCAACAACTTAAGAAATTCTTACAAACTTCATATCCTAGAATTTCTATGTGTCACAGAAAACAGAGTCTGTCTTATTGTATTGTATTTGGAACACCACTGATTGTTTTTCAAGTGTTCAAACTCTTATTCAATTTTCTGTAAATTGTGTTAGAAGTCTCTTGCTTGTGTGCTTGAGCAATAGAAGTCTCTTGGGTGTGTCCTTGAGCATTGGAAGTCTCTTGCTTGCGTGCTTGAGCATTGGAAGTCTCTTGTTGTGTGCTTGAGCAACTTGTAATTTGTTATTACATTTTAATAAACTCTCCTTGGAAGTGCAAGGGGGACATTACTACTTCCGGTTTGTGGAAGGAACCTATATAATTGCTTGTGTTCTCTCTTTCCCTTATCTCTTTACTTTATCCGCTGCAACATACTCTAAACTTCCATCAGAACCTGAACTCTATCAGACTCTGATCTGGAAAACAGAATCAATCTCTTTAAGAGACGCGAAAAAGTTAACACAATTCAACCCCCCCCCCCCTTGTGTTTTTCTCACCTTCATATCATGTTTCTCCTCAACTATTTAAGGGACTTAAACTCGCAACATGTGTATGAGGTGCCAAAATGTCATACTGCTCCTAATTTCGGGACATACATTCAAACAAGTGTCCTAAAACCTAAACATCATACTAAGGATCCCTAATTACTTAACGAATGCTTAGCAAATTTCCTATGTAAGCAAGATGTCAATCCATAAACCCTAACCTAATATCAATTCAAAGTCTAGGGTCGTTAATTCCTAGTTTTTTTTAGCATTCAACTAGAAAAAAATATGAAAATTAGATATAAGTTATATCATAAATGAATAAAAAATTCCTACATTAATAAATGCTAACAAATAAGTACAGGTTCATTTTAGAACCTTAATCTTAAGGTGTTCAATTATTTATGGTAACTTCATACATACATCATCCAGTCACTATTATAAGCAAAAATTAATATTTTAGATTCGTTCATTAAATGATGTATGTGATTTATAATAAAGACTATACATTATTAATTGAATGAATGAATCCAAAATGTAAAATTTTGTTTATAATAGTAACCGGATGATGTAATCAATGAAAAACAAAACATACTCTTAGAACAAATCAAAGGAGGTTAGAAAACACTCCTCTTTGATGCTTTGGTTGCCTGCCTTTGCCTTTTAACCTCCAAGGTTCTCAATGAATTATATGGTTGAATACAATTCATTAAATAAGCATTTTTTGCATTGGGTTTGCATTGAGTTTATGGGCTTTTCCTCCTGCCTATAGTAGAATAAATAGAAAAAAGTTGTTTATTTTTTCTGTTTAAGACACACGAGGCGTAGGTCATTGATGACTAAATTTGGCAAGTGCATCAAACCGTTTTCAGATAATAAAGTAGTAAGTAAAATCTTCTTCACATGGATTGTCGTTTCAACGAGGCAACTAGCTAAACTTGTTAAAACAGTAAATAAAAAGAAACTAAATATAGAGAGTTCGCAAGTTTGATTTGGTTGTGCAAAGTAGTTAAGTTTAATACATAAAAGTAAATGGTTTTTGGTAGCAGAGTTTAATGGTGGTTATCAATTATGAGACAAGGGTTCTATTTAAGTGATAAGTTCATGGAATTCTTACGTCCCTATGGTTGTGAAGTTGCTCATGCTGATCATAATAAGGTTAAATGCGCGATACGACGGGTTATGAGTTGTTAATCCTACATGCTTTTGTATGCCTCGTAGGGTATTAAGGTAGGGACTTACTTTCTCAGAGGTAATTGAAACATAAACATAGTTGGTATTCCTAAATTATCATCTAAAGGATCCATCTACCTTCATATGATGATACATGATGAGGATTTTACTATTTGTTCTTTCTTCACTTTCTCTCTTTAACCCTAATTTTTTTCTCCAAATTTCTCTTTATATTCATGAACCCTAATTTTTTTTATTTCTCCCTCTTTTTCTATAGATTCTACTTAATTAAGGAATTGAGGTGTAGGTGATAAATGCATTTTTTCACCTACCTTTTAGTCTTGCATTTTGAGAGCTATTTTGCGCCTAATATCATATTTTTAGCATGTTTCTATATTTTGGGTATGATTTAAGTGTTAATGTAATTTTTGGATTAATTTTCATATTTACTACGTACATACCCTATTCACCATGCATTTCATAACATGGGTTTCAGTTGTCCAGTTGAAGTGTGTGAATATGGGTTAGAAAGCTAATGAACATAGATCCAACTTCATGTTTAACTTAAAGTCCAGTTGTGATGTTCTGATGGTCGAAATTTCATATCTCTGAAGCATTGTAGTCAAGACTATTACTTTTCCCACCCTTTGGCCTTCTCGCGCGTCCTGTGCAAATTACCAACATGCCCTTCAGATTATAAAATCTGGAAAAGCCAAAATGCATTATGAAGTATAAAACGAACTTCACCCCTCCATTTTACAGTTTTACAATTTCACTTTCCCAATTCTCTCTCTATCTCTACCTTATCCCAAAATCCGAACACCACAGATCAACACCAAATTTCGAGTTTTCTTGTTCAAAAGCACCGCATTTCAACCCTCATCAAACATCATGAATGTTAGTTCGATTTCTGTACACATGCAACTTAATTTTTGACGTTTTTTCTTTTGGAAATTTGTACCAAAGAAATCCGAATTTTGTTTTCCGAACAAGATTGTTGCAGTCCGGAAATTATAATCCGGATTCACCCAGAATGTTTATTTCGTTGTTGTTTTGTGATGTGTTTCCTTCTTGGTCAATTTGTGATGTTTATCTTTGCAATTTTAATTCAAATTTTTACAATTGCATTTCACATCTTGCTCAACCAAGAAGGAAGCTAGATACCCATCAACTTTTTATTTTGATTTTCCTCAAACAACTTATGGTAAATGAGTTATAATCTCATGAACCTAAAATAAGTACTAGGGCTACATTTGCTAAGCAAACAAGAAAGCAAATATCGACTATCAAGTTCGTGTGATCAAAGTTGTAGCCATATTTTATTCCTGGGTCTGCTCCACCCTAGTTTATTACTACAATCTATTCTCTTGGAATATGAAAAATCAAGATTGAATGTATTTATACATAAATGACAATTTAGAAATAGTTACATACATTTCAGAAAGATTTATTACTTCAACTATTTTTTTTAATACTCGTAATTTTTGTAAACTACTCAATATATTAAAAGACAAATGAGTCATCGTGAGTTTAACTCAGTTGGTAGGGACACTGCATAATATATGCAAGGTTTAGAGTATAAACCCCGACCACCAAAAGAGAAAAAGGACAAAGGAAGTAGATGAATGTATTTTTTATTTTTTGTTTTACACAAAATATGAATGGTATAAACTTTTTACACTAATGATTGATATTTCCACAATATTTGTGAAATGGTCTATAAATCTATCAATGATATGATTTATTGGAGAAGTGAGGAGTAGTACTGAACTGTTTGACTGCTTTGTTTTCCAACTCGCAAACCCGGTTCGGGTTTTTTATCTCCGGTTCAGTTCCGAAAACGATTCTATATATCAAAATCTCGCTCTCTATTACAAACAACACTTTTCTCTTTCCATTTCTGTTATCAAAATTTCTTTCTCCACACACAATCGCAACAACCACCTCCAATGGCGGTGAATCTCACCGCGAACGCTATTCCGGCGATAATCGCCGGCGACGTTGACGCCAAACCGTTACTTCAAGTTCTCGACATTACAACAATCGTAAGCACCAAAAACTCTCACCAGCAACGTTACCGTCTTCTTCTCTCCGACGCCGTTTCGTCTCATCACGCTATGCTCGCTGCTCAACTCAACGACCGAGTGAATACCGGTCGAGTTAAGCAAGGTTCCATCGTTCAGCTTCTCGATTACATTTGCACTTCGGTTCAGAATCGCAAGTATTTCTCTTCGCTTCTTTCTTTTTTGTTGCTTAATTTGTTGTTTGATTAAGTGATTAATGTGATTAATTGCTTATCGGTTTATTTAGATTGTTTCGATTCGAATTTTGTTTTTTAGGTTATTTTAAGATGAATCTAGAACGTTCTATAAGTTGCGTTTGTAAGAATTAGTGTATGAATTAGGATATGGTACTTCGTTGATGAAATGTGATAGTTGAACTAAGTTTTAGTTTCTTGTGATAGTTGAAATTTGAATTTCATGTGATTTTCACTTTTTATTAGGTCATTTCAAATTTGAAATTTGAATTTTATGTGCATTTCACTTTTTAGGTCATTTTGAGTTTGAACCTAATCGTTCTAGAAGTTGCATTTATAAGAATTAGGATATGGAACCTTGTTGATGAAATGTGATAACTGACTTTTAGTTTCGTGATAGTTTATTAAGATTTTGTTGCAATTTGAATTTTATGTAGATTTTACTTTTTAGGTCATTCTAATGTTGAACATAAAACGTTCTAAAAGATGTATTTGTAATCGGTGTTGTTAGATCGTGGAAAATAGCACTTAGTTCAAATTCTGTTATGCTACAATATTGTTGCTCCGTTATAATTGCTATTTGACAAGATTTTCAACTGAATAGTGTATCATCAAACAATAGCGATTTATTCAAATTGTGTCATGTATTGTTTACTTAAATTTTAGTTTCTTGTAATACATGCTGTCAAAAGTGCTTTAGTTCAAATGGATTACATCAGCGTTACTATGGATTACAACAGTGTTATGTTATCGACAACGTTTTAGCTCGAATTTTCTTAAGATACATTTGAAATTTGTGTTGTCAATCACATATTGCATAAAATAGCAGTTTGTTCAAATTCCGCCACAATACAGTGTTATAGCTAGCGCCTATAGTCGCTATTTGACAACACTTTGTACCAAATAGTGTATTGTGAAATAGTAACAATTTGTTCAAATTGTGCCATGCTATAGCAGCTATTTGACAATAACACTGTTGTAATCCATTGTAATAGTTCAATCTTTTTACTTAAGTTTTAGTTTCTTGTATCCCTTGGGTTAATTGTTAGTGTAAGAATTAGGATATACCACCTCAGTGATGTATTGTGATAGTTGAATTAAGTTTTAATTTATTGTGATAATTTAAGTAAGATTGTTGTGATTTGAATTTCAGTTTTGTGCCTTTTCAATTTTCAACCTACTTTATATATGATAAAACATTACAACTGATTATTTTACATAAGTGTTAGCTTCTTCTATCTCCTGGGAGAATGATTAGTGATATAAGTAGGATATGGAATGGAACCTCAGTGATGAATTGTGATTGTTGAATTACGTTTTAGTTTCTTGTGATAGTTTACTTAAGATTTTTGCGATTTGAATTTTATGCGAATTTCAGTTTTTGAATAATTCTAAATTTTCAACCTAAAACGTTATAGTTGATGTGTTTGGTTATTTTACATTAGTGTTAGCTTCTTGTTGCTCTTGGGCGAATGATTAGTGATATGGAACCTCGGTAATGAACTGTGATAGTCTAATTAAGTAAACACTAATTAGACTTTAGATAGCTTCTTGTAGCTCTTATTGTTCTTCTTGTGATAGTTTAGTTAAGATTGTTGCGATTTGAATATTATGTGAATTTCAGTGTTTGTATCATTCCAAAATTTCAACCTAAAATGTTATAGATGATCCATTTGTTACTTTAGAAAAGTATTATCTTCTTTGGTCACTTGGACAAATGATTAGTGATATGGAACCTTAGTGAAGAATTGTGGTAGTTCAATTAAGTTTTAGTTTCTTGTGATAGTTTAACCAAGATTGTTGCGATTTGAATTTTATGTGAATTTCATTTTTTGCATCATTCCAATTTTCACCCTAAACATTATAGATGATACATTAGGAGGACTTATGGATGTTTAAGAGTTGAAAGAATGTTAGTGATGAAATGTAGCATAACTGACTTTAGGTTTATTCTCTAAACTTGATTTGTGTGCTTCTGTGTTTGTTTTTCCTTGAACAGAATTATTATGGTGCTTAACATGGAAACCATAATACCTGATTGTGAAATCATTGGGAATCCAAAGTCATTTGTGGATTCAGAGTTACCAGTTCAGAAAGCTTTGCAAGATAACACTGTGGCTGGTTCGTCCAGAAGTATTAACAATAATTTGGCTACTCAAAATGTTGGCAGTAATGGGCAGAATTTCAGGCCAACAGTTCAATCTTCATACCAACCTCCTCCGCTTTACAACAATAATTTGGCTGCTCCAAATGCTGGTAGCAACGGGCAGAATTTCAGGCCAACAGTTCAACCTGCATACCAACCTCCTCCGCTTTACAAAGGCCGTGGTGCAGTTATGAAAAATGAGGCGCCAGCACGTGTAATACCTATAGCTGCTTTAAATCCCTATCAGGGTAGGTGGGCCATCAAGGCAAGAGTTACTGCAAAAGGGGATTTGCGCCGCTATAACAATGCTCGTGGAGATGGAAAAGTCTTCTCGTTTGATCTCCTTGATTATGATGGAGGTGAAATAAGGGTTACTTGCTTTAATGCTGTTGTTGACCGTTTCTACGAAGTAATTGAGGTTGGTAAAGTTTACTTGATATCAAAAGGCAGCTTGAAACCTGCACAGAAGAATTTCAACCATTTGAAGAATGAATGGGAAATTATGCTGGATTTAAATTCAACGGTTGAACTTTGCCCGGATGAGGATGGTTCTATACCTAGACAGCAATTCTCCTTCCGACCTATCAGTGACATTGAAATTGTTGAGAGTAACGCTATCCTTGATGTTATTGGGGTTGTGACATCTGTGAATCCTTCAGTTCCCATCTTAAGGAAGAATGGAATGGAAACACTGAGAAGGGTTTTGAATCTAAAGGACAACTCTGGCAAGAGTGTTGAGCTAACACTTTGGGGTGAATTCTGCAACAGGGAAGGACAAAAGCTTCAAGAGATGGTGGATGCTGGGGTTTTCCCCATTTTAGCAGTAAAGGCTGGGAAGGTTAATGAATTCAGTGGAAAGTCTATAGGCTCTATTTCTACTACACAGCTTTTCATAAATCCTGATTTCCCTGAGGCTCAGACCTTAAGAAACTGGTTTGATCAAGTTGGGAAAGATTCTGCCTCTCTATCCATTTCTAAGGACATTACTCATGGAGGACCCAAGAATGAGATACGCAAAACTGTGTCTCAAATCAAAGATGAAGGTCTAGGGCGTTCTGACAAACCAGACTGGATAACAATGAGGGCAACTGTATCATTCATGAGGACCGATCCATTTTGTTACACAGCTTGCCCTCTGATGATTGGAGATCGACAGTGCAATAAGAAAGTGACGAAGTCTGGCGACACAAAGTGGCAGTGTGATAGATGTAACCAGGAGTTTGAGGAATGTGATTATCGTTACCTTCTCCAAGCTCAAATCCAGGATCATTCAGGATTAACTTGGGTAACTGCTTTCCAGGAAGCAGGGGAGGAGATTATGGGGTACTCAGCAAAAGATTTGTATGTGTTGAAGTATGAACAGGAGGATGATGAGAAGTTTGGAGATATAATCAAGAGTAGACTCTTCAATGAGTTTGTGTTTAGGCTGAAAATCAAAGAGGAGTTATATCAAGATGAACAGAAGGTGAAGATTACAGTAGTTAAGGCAGATAAGGTGAATTATTCTGCAGAGAGTAGGTATATGCTTGATTTTATTTCCAAGTTCCGTAGGCAGTGATTGTAGCTTGGTTGCAGCATATTTTCATGTGATTAGCCATACATATTGGCATTAGTTTATAAGCTTAACATAGAATTGACTATCAGTGATTACGGATTATTGCATCATACGTGTAATCACAATACGTTTTTATCAGCTATTATTATTCGACTTACAGTCTGATAGTTTGTTTTAAATTTTCTGTCAGCTATGAGCCATACATGTTGGCATTAATAGTATACAAGCTTTACATAGAACTGACTATTAGTGAATATGGATTATTGCGTCATACGTGTAAACTGTAATCACACTACGTTTATCAACCATTATTCTACTTATTGTCTGATCTTATGTTTAAAATTTCCTGTCGGCTATGTTTATACTTCATACTGGATTATTTCAAAATGAAATCTGCCATAAGTCTGCTAGTTAGTTTTGTTCCCATCAGCCGAATCTTGTAATAATCTGTTTCTATGATGTTTGAAAATGAACATCTCATTTAAATAATTGAGAAGCTTCTGCACAAGTGGAGTTCAAAAGTTAGATATTAGTTAACACACAAGAGACAGTTCAATTCATTACTGAAGAACATTACATATACTGATATACACATCATGATAAGAGGGAAAAAAAAGGTCCCGAGCAGCACAACAGAAATTTATCAGCGTCGCTTGACGGGATCGAAATTGGATACAGCGATCACTGCACCAATAATGACTACAACCACAACTCCACCAGCAGCGATGCTGAGCAAGAAGTTCTTGAGGGAAGGTGAAACGGCTGCTTCAGCCACATCAGGAACTACCATTGAAGCTGTTAATGCTGCTGCTGTGAGCCCCGATACAACTTTCTCCTTCATGGAAGCCCTAACTTGAAATCTTCCTTTGCGTTTCAAAGATTCTGTAGCCTTTGAAGACCGATGAGGCAGTGGATTGAAGAATGCCTCGGAGCTATTCACCACCCTCTTCTGGCTGGTGTAAGTTAGTGGTATTGCCACTGAAACTGCAGAAGTGGAAACCATTCCTTTTCTATAGGTTGTTTCTTCTTCCCCTGCTAGCTCTTAACTTGCTTGATGCTTGTGTGTATAGTGATGAAATGGGTTTGGTGTGATTCTGTGTTTTTCTTTGAGTGGAAGGGTGGTGGAGGCATGCGTGGAATGAGAGGTAGACATTTTGGGCATATATTTGCATGCATCTGATGTGGCAGCTTCTCCATTGGAAATTGATAGATAAGGTTATCTCATTGTTCAAATGTTCAATCAACATCTTTTTCTTTTTGGATTTTTCTTTTTCTTTTTTATAAACGAGGCTCCTTTATTAACTCAACTGCTGAGGCGAAATACCATCAACATCATGTATTACAAAAGTTTGCAAAAATGTAAGAACATGATCAACTACACTAATTTGAAAAGGAGTAGAATGGCCACAATAAGCAAGCATATGCACACACCGATTAGCCTCTTTGGAGTAAATCAAATAGAGCTCGTCCAATCTCTACTACGAAGCAAAGTGACAATTTCATTAAGGAGCAGAATTAAAGGTGTGTGGGTAGTATGATAAACACCACTGCGAAGGGTCGAAGACTCGACAAAGATTGAACTACTTGAACTGATTTTACAGTAACACCCTTTCATAAAATCTCCATTCTGATTTCGAAGGATGCCTCCACATACCGGCGAAGCACTAGCTAGCATGAATATGTGAACCATCAACATTCATTTTCAGTACCCCTGATGGTGGTCTAATCCAGAAATATATTGGGGTGGTATTCATTCCTATCTTCCTGTATCAATTCAAAGAATTATGGATATCATTAACTTGATTAATAACTTTGCACCAAACAATATTACCCATTTCTGAGTGTTGGTTAAAGATAAAGAGAGTTACAGTCTTTCCACAAAATATTAACGGCAAACCCAAACAAAACACATCCAAGACCAAGCTATATTTGCAATAATCATTAGCCTATAAATTTCATTCGAGCCAAGCCAAAGTTCCCAAACTAAAGAACTTACTTCAATGACCAGTTTTAAAGATATACTTCCAAAATACTCACATCATCGCAATCTCTAAACACGTGCATAAGGAGCATGAACAAGTTTGAGGGAGTTTTTTTTTACACCAGAATCGTTTATGCTCCCTCAAATTTATTCATGCTCCCTTAAAAAAGAAACTATGACGTCAAATAGAAACCTTCTAGCAATCATTCTTCAATGATTTTAGACAAATAATGTTTTTTTTTTTACTCTTTAGGGGTGATGAATGAATAGTGATGTAGGAGTACGTCTGCTGATTTTGGCAAAATTTCAATCGCAACATTAGCTAACTACCTTTGAGGAGGCCAACTACAATTAACTACCGTTGCAATCACCGAAAGACAGTAGCTGCAGTTGGGGGTAAAATGGTCTTTTTTTGATGTGATAGTAAAATCTTAAGTGGAAACAACAATTTTCTTTAATAAAAAAAATGGGTTTAGGGCCTAAACTTAGAGGCTTCATGAAATTGACACCTCTAATTGGAGATGGTACATTTCACTTATGAGGACTAATAGAAATAACATGTATTTCATCACCTTTATTAATAACTTAAGTAGAAAGAGTTTGGTTTATTTCTTGAATAAAAAGTATGGTGCATTTGAAGCCTTGAAAAAGTTTAAGGCTTTAGTTGAAAAAGAGTCTAGTATTGAAATAAAATGTTTGAAAATAGATAGGGGTGGATGAACTCACTTCCACTGCATTTGAGATTTTTTTAGAGTTATAATGAGATTAGACGGCAATTGACCAATACCTACATTCTACAACAAAACGGAGTGTCACAAAAGATAGAACTATAACGAACATAGTGCGAAGTATGTTAAAGGAGAAAAATGTTCCAAAACAATTCTGGTCTGAAGTAGTTAAATGGTCAATATCCAAACTCTTATACAATTGAGGATAGTCATTACCATTGTTGATTCAAAAAATAACATTAGCAAAGACACCACAATTAAAGTTGAATAAAATATTCAACTCAAAGTTTTTCATAGGGGTGGCCCACAAAAAAGCCTATAGCAACCTATGAATTGTAGATATCCAATTTTGGTTGGTTCCTTTTTTTCCAGAATTTTTTAATGGTCACACAAAAGATAATAGTAGGCTATGCAGAGGTTGGCTTCAAAAGTTACTAAAATTTTGTGAACATGATCTAATCTTTTTCTACTTCTCATCCAAAGCTTATTATGCATTCCATTTAAATAGTTTTAAATGTTAACATGCAAATAAGTGATATTCATATTTATTAGTGTGTAAATTAACTCTAAACAGGACTAAATTTTCAAACAAATAATAATTAATAATTTACAAAATGTCATCAAGAGAAAAAGGACGAGAATGTAATTGTTTAGAATTCAATAAGCATTAGTGAAAAAGTTAGTTCAATCATCAATAATAGCATTTATCAAATGCATTTTATATGACATTTCATCACAACTAACTAAATTTTTATCATGAACATTAGAAATAAAATCATTAAAATGAATTCAGAAAAATCAAAGTTTCTAAATTCAATAACTCAGATCGCTAGCAATCTCATATAATAATAGAAGGCTTAAGTATTCAAATTTACAAAAAAAAAAAAAATGCCTTTGAACTAAGGGCCTGATCAATTCAACTTTGCATTTTCAAGAACAATACATAAAAAAGAGGAAAATGAAAACATAGAGGATCAAAATTATTTAACAGACTTATCATAGGTTCTCTCCGCGAGGGATAATCTTATTTGACACAATGCGGGTACCATATCAATTTAATAGGGAACATCAGTTGATGTTCAAATTCAAATCTAACACAACCAAAAAGAAAATTGTTTAATTTTGAAAAATGAAGAAGAAATATGGAACACAAGATTTTGCAAAAAGATAATATAAATAAAGCAAAAAATATAAGATATGCAGAATTGTCTATCGAAAGAAAAATGAAAAAAGGAATAAAAAAAGAAAAGAATGCCCATTTTAGTGCAATTCTTCCATGAATTTTGTTAAGGAGAAGTAGAAATTGAAGGACATGATACTTAATTGATGAAACGATCGCAGGTTGCTCAGAAAACTCCTTTAAAAGGGATGACCCATTTTCTAGATTTTTTTTATGGTTTTGTTCAGTTAAATGAAAGAAGGTTGAAGGGATGAAGAAAACGTGGTTTGTTTGGCCAAACAAGGTCGATTTCGGCAGTGACATGGGAGTGAAAAAGGTGGTGGCGGCGGTAAAGGAAAATGACTGACTGAGGGTAAGAGAATAGAGGTCGGGTTTGATGAGGGAGGTTGGTTTTGGCCCAATTTTTGTTACTTCACGAGGGGGTCGTATGCATAAAACAGTGGTGTAATAGCAATATGTCCAAATTTTTATTTTAAACTTATAAACTAAAACAATTCCAAACCTAAAGCTTATATTAGTTAATTTTCAAAATATCTTCACCTTCAAATGTATCTTAAAAAACTTATTCAATTTCTCTTCAAAAAAAAAAACTTATTCAATTTATTTTTGGTAGATAAAATATTTTCAAATTTTCCTTCAATTGAAGCAGTTTTACTTAATGAGACGGACTAGCAAGTTTCATTTTCTTCTATTTTTTAATGGGTCGTTGGTTGCGATCGAAGTAGTTTTTCTTGACACAGAGGGTTGCAAAAGCCTAAAATGCCGAGATGCTGTGGACTTTGCAACAAAAGGCAAAAAAATGAAGATTTCTTTTCTCTCAATGATCTCAACTGTAAAGGTGGTGTGCCAGGAAGTATTTCATAGAATATAGTTCATGTGTAAGTTGTTTGTGTTGTGAGTTTTCTATTATATACTCATTTGTTATCCCAAATGAATTGGTGCAAGAATTCATCCAGGAAAATTATAACTTTCATAGTTTTAATTTACAATCCTGTGTCGTGGTGACTGGTGGTGTCATTCAGCCTATAGGTAAACCAAACAATTTTTTATTCACATTAGTGAAATTTACCTTCAAACAATCATTCTCATTCAATCCACTACAAGTAATCACATAACACATTATAAAACTTAAAATTAATTTCATATCTCGATATAGAACAAAAATAATATAAGGAATGTCATAAAATGTAACTGTTATCCCAAAATAATTGGTACAAGAACTTATCCAAAAAATTTATAAATTTCATAGTTTTAGTTTTTGTTCATATGCAACATCGCGTAGTTCGTGGGCGACAATAATTCCACCCGTGCGTCGCACCGGCTGCACACTAGTGTGTTGAACATGGTGCGAAGTTTGAAGTGGAATCAAAGCGATATGTAGATCATATATGAATGATATAGGAAGAATGAGATATTTCATGGAAATTGAGATAAGACAAGATAAAGGTGGTATTTTTATCCTTCATGTAAAATATGCCAGAGATTCCACAAACGTTTGGCATGGAAAGTTGCAACATGGTTTGCAATCCTATAGTGCCTCGATGAAAACTGACCAGAGATAAAGGTGGAAAGACAGATGATGCAAAATTCCATTAGAAAATAGTGGGATGTCTCATGCATATAGTTGCTATAGTAGGCTGGATCTTACATATGATATCTAGTTGCTATAATAGGCTGGATCTTCCATATGATATTTGTTTGATAACAAGATATTTAGTTTTTTTTAAAGACTAAATTAAATAACTTAAAGGGCTTAAGCATTACGAAAAATACTTTAGACTAACATAATACAATTAAATAACTTAAAGACATAAGTGATAAAAAAACTTAAATTTTTTTTTTATTATAATTAAATAATTTAAAGGACTTATAGTGTAATTTAGTCTTTTTTTTTAGATTACAACTTAAAATTTAGAAGTCAGGTGAACCCTTGTTTATGGTGTTTTGTTCATCTTTTAATTTTAAAAAATAAAATAATAATCAGAATAGCCACAAAATGAGGAAAAAAGGGAAATACGACCCAATTGAAATTGCCTCAACCAGCATAATCATCATTTATAATAACATAATTTATAATTATAATCCTATAAATTCTCCCTAAAAAATTTCCCTCCAAAACTCTAATTCTATAATCAATCATTAAATTAAGAAAATAGAAATTTAAATTAAAAAAAAAACTTATATATCCCCACTAACTCGCATCACTTACACATACAACAAAAAAAAATTATATTATCCTACTAACCCGCAATTGTATGATTATAATCCTACACGTTATCCTTAAAATAAATTCCCTCCAAAACTTTAATTCTATTAATTAATCATTAAATTCAGAAATATAAATACAAATTAAAAAATAGAAAAAATAACTTATATATCCCCACTAACTCGCATCACTTACACATACAACACACACAAAAAAACCCTCATATTATCTCATTATTCCACCGTTCTCATGATCAAATTATCCACAAACATCACTGATAAATATGCGGTATACATGAGTAAATTCATAGTAAAAAATAAATCATAATCAACAAACTATTTGAACCACAAACCACACTTACTACATGCAATTGTTGTAACAAGACAACAATTGCATGTTTACTTTCCTCCTTTCTCGATACATTTATCTTTTTTTTTTTTTTTTGTTATTTCATTCTCTTTTCATGTATCATCTCACCGTTCTCTCTTCCTTATATTAGAGTTGTTGTTTGTTGATTCTTATTTTTTATTTATTTGTATAAGGCAACACTTTTGTTGCATGCACATAATATCTGATGAAAAAGTTCAACAACTTATTTACTCATTCTTATTTCATGTTATTATTTTCTATAATAATCTGCCAAAAAAATAAAATAAAGAGAAGCAATATTGGTTTTTATTTTGCAATATTTGGTACAGTCTTAGTCCATCTTTTTCCTCTTTAGAGTTTCATTATCATTTTTTCATATTCTTTTTTATTTGATTTTAATCTGTTTGATACCAATCTTAATCCTACTCTTTTGCATAACTATGAAACTCAGTTTTCTATTGTTATTATTTGTATTTTTATCTATACATTAATTGCGATGAGATTTTACAAATATGTCATTTTTTAAACAAAAAAAAGAAGCTAGAAGTATCAGAGAAGGTAGATCATCCCTACTGTATTGACACCGTACAAGTTCTACAATAACTTTTGCCTCTCTTTCTCTTATTATATTAATTAAATTATAAACAGTTTTAGTTATAATCATGTAGATCTACCATATATAACTTTTCTCTTCAAGGCTTTCATTTTATTTTTTTAACTTTTTTATTTTTATAATCCTATAAATTATCCCGCAAATAGAAAATCATTTGTCTTTATGTACTATTTAGTTGTCTTTGTTATAATTTGTAATTTATTGTATGATACATATAATATATTCTTATTTCCTCATAAGATATAAAATATTAAAATGATGCATATTTTTAATTAGAATATTAAAAAGTCATATGTCTCATGTGAATTTTAAATGATTAAGAGTGTGTTGAAAATTGTGTGTTAAAATTTGTGTTGCTTGTATTTCTCTTTTTTAAATAACAATCATTATCAATAATAAGTCAATAAAACTTACCCATGCATCACACGGGTGGATGTCATAGTTTTTACTATAACCCAAATGAATTTTGGAACTAAAATCGCTGAACCCTTTGCAATTGCGTCAATCAACAAAATTTTTAAACTCAAATACACAAATCTATACTTAATGCATCACCCAAATAATCCTTAATTTATAAAACACAACTCACTGATGTAAAATTTTAAAATTAGAAATTCATTTCGGATACAATGTTAAAAAAAAAAAATTTAAATTAGAAATTCATTCAAATACTGTACTAAAAAAATTCATTCATAAAGAGAGAAATAAATTTTCTCTGCAACTGTGAGGCTATAGATAAAATTCAATAAAAAAAAACAAAGGAGAAGAAATACTTGCACTTAACACTAAAGTTCAGTTTTAACCTGATGGCTAAAAACAAAAACGTATGTATATTGTGAGAAACCAAAATTTTATGTAGAACAAACTAAAATAGTCACTACAGATAAATAATTTCAACTAAATTCTAATACTGCAACAAAAAGAGCAATTATCTTTCATATCATTGTGTATTTAGTAATTTATAATGTATTTTAATTATATATAAATAAGTAAGAGTCTTTCATATGTATTTTATAATTATTTATAAATAAGTAAGAGTCTTTCATGTTTTGGAAGGAAAAAAATAAAAAAAGAACTAACCAAAATCATACAAACAAGTAATGGGGGCAGTTGACTTAACGAGTTAAAGGTTGATCCGTGCCTCCCCACTTCACATCAAGCAATCAACAAACCTTCGCAACCAATAATCTATAAATCGGGTTACCATTCATTTCAATTGTTCAATCCTAACCTTCTCACATGCTTCATACCTTCAAACTTCAAACACTCTGCCATAGGCACTAACACCTTCGACAAAACCACTTAATCATTCATGGTCGATAACTATCAGCGTCACGTGCAAGTAGTTGGTTATCATGTCAAGTGCAAGTAGTTGGTCTTTGTATACGAGTATTGAAAACTATATGAATATTAATTGGGTTATGATAGGAGTATGAATTCATAAATTGTGTTAATACTAACCAAACAAGTGAAATGAACACATATTCACTTAAAATATTAAATTATTAGATATATTATCATCTCATCTGTACATTGTTCGCAATCCATTTTTTATTTAATATTGACTTTTTTATTCAATATCAAACTTTTAACTCACACTTAACACAAAGTTCGGGCGAAAGTTTGGTTCTTAATACTTTATTCGCATGATCGGGAAAATATTGTGTTGGTAAAACAAGATCAATTATCCCATATAAAATTCCAGATATTGATGATGAATAAAGTAGAGGTAGACATGATAAGATAATGAACCTTGCTATATGGTACGAGAGCTTGTGCACACGAATTGCACGATATGTGAAATTCTCCCCAAATTGTGCTAGCTTACATTTTTAAATAAAAGACAATCTAAGATAAAACAAACATTTTAAAAAGTGTACTTGTGTCGATGTATGCCCCAAGTATACACTCACCGTTTGACACATCAGTGGAGATACACCATGCAAGCCAAAGTGATTTGAAAAATATTCCATAAAATAAAAGTGTATGTGATTTCTCAAATTCTCTTAAAAAATCATCTAGGGGATACTATACTAGTTATTTAGGTTCAGAAACAAATTCAAAGAGGCTTATTTACAACAAAAAAAAAACATTCGTGCGTTTCCCACAAATTTGTTCTCGTGTACTTTAGCTTTTTTCTAAGATAATACACCTCTTTAATTCAATAGTAAAAATCCAATTTTCCTATAGTAGGAAACAATTTCCCAGACTAAATGCCACCTGGTAACATTCTTCGGAATAGTTTACACTTGAATTCAGTTTTGTCACACGACAAGCACTCTGTTCAAAGAAAAAGAATCATATACATTGTGCTAACACATAACACTATTTGTGAAGACACATAAACTGATAAACCTGACTCTACCTCTTTCAAATGAATAAAATAAATAAATTGTAAAGAGAAAAACAAATCATACATACAAAATAAACCTTGAACTACGTGATCGTTATTCTCATGTTTATCCTCACCGCCTCAAACTTTTCTTATTAGTCGACACCTTGGCTTTCTTTATGCAAGTTTTCAGTTCAAAGCACTAAAATTGAAAAAGAGTACACAAACAAGACACAAAGGAACATCCCTATGAATGAGCCACGTTAATGAAAAGGAAAATATCAATAGTTTAGGACTGCATTAAACATTTTTATGCTAGTTTAAAACACTGGGCACTCACGTAGAGTCTGAGAAGGGGTTTTAGATTTGGTGTATTTAGTCTCACCGTTTTTTTTATATACAAGGTATTGTTTTTAGAGCTTGAATATGTTACCTTTCAGTCACATGATAATTTTACCGTTGTACCAAAGCTCCTTCTATACTATAATTTAAAACACTAATAATCCTAATTATTTTTTTGATTGATAGATAAAATGACAATAGTCATCGAAAACTCTCACAGACAAACGAATGAATTAGGGATTGAACTTTTGCTACGGCATCCGACCTAACAATTTGAACGTTTTGACATTTGAGCTGAGACTAATGGACTAATCTTAATTCTAATCATGGAAAGAAGGTGATGTCAATTTTAAGGACAATAGAGGGGTATATTGGAGCACAATAACTAAGTGAAGTTCCTATAGACATTTATGATCCCAAGCAATGAAAAAATTTGATAAAAAATTGAGATTTAATGATTGAAAACTTTCTAAATAGATATGACAAATTAAAGGTGTTTGGATCCTCTACAACTGGACAATGGTGCTGTAGTAGATGTAGAAACAGTTAGATTTGTAGAGGATTCAAATCCCAATTTATGGTATACAAAAGATAACAAAATCTACACCTTATTCATATTTTCATCAAGGATTTTTGCCAATGATGAAAGAACATTGATTAAATGGATTATTAATATTATTGATTGATAGTCAAATGTTTTAAATTGTTTAACTTAAAAGTTTGATACAAAAGATTAAAATGAAATTTAACATTTTATAGTACATTAATTAAGTTTCTTTTTGAACTTTTCTATAGACCTCAAATTTTCTAGTTAAAGTCCTCTTTTATACCAGTTTTTAGCAATGCAATACTACAAAGATAGGGGGAAATCATTAGTCTAGGACAAAATTAATAGCACAAAACTTTGTGCTACATACTTGAACCAAATGAAAGATTACATGATTATGAAAGGCACAAAACTAATCAAATTGCTGATAAGTTAGCTAATTTTGGTAATACTAGTTTAGATATGGATTGTAAGGCCTTTGAGAAGTTACTTGCAAATGTATGATCACAATTTGCATAGTTAACCTAAAGTATAACTAATATAACCAACTAACAACTAGTCACAACTAACTTTTAACCACCATAAACTACGTTAAACTAAGTCTAATTGATATCCAACTATATCTAATCTAACAACTCCGTCCTTAACCCATTTGGGTTGGCCTGATGGTATTGACTTAGGACCTGCGAGTGTGCTCCTTCTTGAGGTCTCAGGATCAATTCTCCTAGGTGCCAATTTAGGTGGGTTAATTTAGCTTCTTCAAAACAAAAAAAAAAAAAACAACTCATCCTTTATTTCTCTGTTTCTCGAGCTAACATTTCCCTCGGTGGTTTTCCTCTGTGGTTTCATGTATGGTCTTGTGACCTTACATGACCGAGATGAACTTCTTGCGGCAGAAGATGGTATTTAATATCAAGATCTTCAAAGATTTTCTTCAACTCCAGGACTAATTCTGATCTTCTGCTGCTCTTATCGGTATAATTCTGAAAGTTTATGGTGTGATTAATGTATAGGGCCATTTTCATCTTGTTAACATTCTCAATATCCTTAACTATTACACTGTGGTTTGGACGCCAGTGTTGAGGCCTACTCTCCAAGTATCTGAAAACATGTTATACAAAAATATCAACATTAAGTTGAAATACACATTAATATAAACATTTATTCATTCAATGGTAAATTAATTGAAGCTTAAATGCAATTTTGGTCCTCGTGTTTTATCCAATCCGGGGATTTGATCGCGTTGTTTGCCTAAGTCGATATATATCAACTTGCAAATCAGAGAAAGTATAACAGATGCAACAAAAGACTTCTAATATTAAAATTTAGAGGTAGAGCATAGTAAAAACTTACACTTTTAATCTAGTCTTCAAGGCTCCAATACTTTCTATTGAAGTAGAAACATCAACAGCAAATTCAACTGAATCACTCATTTCTGGACTCCGGTAGAAGTTACTGATTGGCTTGGTTGCAAGAACTGAATTTGGATAGAATATCTTTTCATTGTCATATCTCAAAAAGATTGTAGTCAATATGTTCATCTCTTCAACAATCATCTGTGAAATACATGTAATAAATCTACCATCAGTTATGTACTTCTTGAGCTGCTATATTAATGATATAAATTATAAAGGTTATATCGATTAACCATGGTTTTAAATCGCAGTCTGTGTAAAGGGTTTTGAGGTCTCTACAACGGCATCACAGTTGCAATTTCGACTATACTTTCCCACAATAAAAAAGATTATAGTGTAACCGCAACCGCAATTTAAAACCATGCTATTAACAATTGAAAACTACCTGAACACCATCAATGACACAACGATCACCGACATCGAACGGATGCATCACAAAAACAAATATTATAGCTTCAAATACAGTCTTAGCTGTGTTACCAAAGACAAACACCACAAGTAAAAGCTGTGATGAAATAAAGACAAGAACTTGAGTTGTTAAGAGTCCCATAACAAGCAGCCAGACAATAATGGACAAAACAAGGACAATTGCAGAAGCAAGGTTATTCAATTCATCAACAGCTGTTTTGGCATCATTTAGTGAATGTACAAGTGATCGACGCTCTAGGTAGACTTTCACCTGCAAACATTAATAATATATGTGAGCATTGTTGTTGTAACATTAAACCGAGCAACAACTTTATTGTTGGAATTTAGAAGAAAAAATATGCATGTTGAAAGGAAAATTCTAACACATTTTCTCCTACTTACTTATCTTATGGCTACTTATTGTTATCAATATTCCAAAAGATTCAGGACAGCATAAATTAAAAGTAACGAAGATTATGATATATTGTTAACCAACTATAATAAAACAACAATGATACAAGAAAGTATAAAAATGATCAATAACCGGAAATAGATAGAGAAAATAGAAGTGATTGAATGTGTTGGTGTCGTACGAGTGTCAGATACATACATGTGCTGGACACTCATACATGTTTTTAATCTGAAGTGTCGGTGCTATATAATCAAATAGACAGACAAATACTAAAGACTATATCAAGTGACTTTACCAGCCAGTTCTTAAGAGACTTCCTCTTAATTCTTCCAGTCTCAACTGCTCCTTCAAAAAGTGGAAGCAAATTTTCTACTTCTTCAATTCTCATGAAGCGCCACAGATCTTCCTTCTCAATGCACCTGACGATTTCAACGGTTAAATGAAAATATGATAAGCCAATTCCAGAGAAAATGAATCTAAATCACATTGCAGGGAGATTTTAAAGGGTAACAAAATCTTACTTGCTTCCTGGCTTAGCAACATTCCTGAAAATTCGAAACGCAGCCGCCTTCGCTTCCCATTCACTAGTAATTTCATTATCTTTGTTGTCACTCACATCTTCATAGATGCTCTCTGGTGTATAGCTGATGGTAGACAAACCAGAACTCCTGATCACATTAATCAATCCTTTCATAGTCCAAGCAGAAACTTTCTCTTGTTTCATTTTCTTGAGCTTGTCCACATCAATGACTTGTTCTTGTTCTTTCTTCCCTTTCTTTTCATTATCTCTAATCAACGTCCTGAAACTAAGTCGGCCACTACTCGAACTCTTACCTACCGTCCCCGCCATCTCCATCAAAGGAGGACCAGAAAGAGTCCTAAGAATGTACTGATGAAAAATTGATTCTTGAACCCTATCGAAAAACCTAGATGATTGAAAATGTGAAGACAACAGCTTAATCAACAATGTTTTCGCCAACCATATAGCTGATGCAATAACACAAGAACCAAGTGCCC
The DNA here is from genome assembly GCA_946800305.1 of Medicago arabica. Taxonomy (NCBI): domain Eukaryota; kingdom Viridiplantae; phylum Streptophyta; class Magnoliopsida; order Fabales; family Fabaceae; genus Medicago; species Medicago arabica. The sequence goes on along the minus strand of OX326971.1, from coordinate 20,605,295 downwards.
TTGTGATGTAATCAAGAACCCTAATAACTTTTCTTGTTCTCTTAACTCCATTGTGGAAAATTAAACTCCATGCCAAAAGTACCAAACTAAACCATATAAAAGCTTGAACACTCTTCCTAACACCATAAACAAAGTACAAAACTTTCTTCTTAAACAGAAAGTTTCTTTCAATCAAGAAAACTAGAACACTGATAAACCAACTAGTGACTAATCTACCAGAGATAATTACCAATGTAAGCACACACCATTTCCAAAGTTCCAAACTCCAAATTTCCTTATGTTGCAACCTATGAACGAATAAGGTTGCAATCAAAAACCCTAAAATGCAAACAAAAGCAAACAACTCAATCCAACTCCAAAGTTTCCTCTTTTTCTTACCAGATCTCTTACTCACTTCAACTTCTGCAGTCTTGTACACTTCTTCATCATCATCATCATCATCTTCATCTTCTTCCTTCCCTCTTGGAGTACCAATCAAAGGGGTCCTTGGAGTAACAACAGTTCCACTTCCATCATGAGCATCACTTGAAGAACCAATTGCAACCTTCTTCATTTGAGTCTTTTCTTCAACAAAGGTTGCATCTTTTGGAAATGGTGGCTCAACCATTCTTGACTTTGGCTTTGAAAATTCAGACCTACCCAAGAAAGTGCTTGTTGTAGCTGTAACCATTTCTGTGGAAAGTTGAACATTGCTTCTTCTGAGATTCTCAAGCTCCATGAGTTCTGCTTCTGCATGTGACCCTTTTGGAGATGGAGATGAAACCATCTTGGAAATGAACTGAGGAGAGTAGGAACTGGTTTCATCAACATGGGTACCACCAAAATCGCTGTTTTCTTCGTTGTTGGAAATTCGAACAACAATCTCGTTTTTTGTCGTTTTGTTGTCTTTCATGTTTTTTTGTTCTTCTTCTTCCATCACAAGTTTATGACTTTCTAGATTCTTTAACAATGAATTTTCAAATGTACTTTAACTGAAAGAGAATATAGAACTAGCTTACTTGCAGCTTCTTCAAAGTGGAAAATTTTCAAGCAAAGAAGAAAATAGAGAATTTCTTTTTGGTTATGTAAAGGGTGTGTGACATGACAGATAAAGAGAGTTATTGCTGACTGTGATTTGACTAACAAAAAACTTTTTATTTTATTTTTAAATTCTGACTATATTGAAAATTAAGATCTCGTTAACGAGTGTCCGAGATACTTTTTAAACGATCCAAAAGAAGCAGTTATTCTGTAAAAAAGTTAAATATTTCGACTTCTAAAGTATTGATTACATGTATTCTTATAAATATAAGCAAAATTCGTTTTTTAGGTCCATTCATTTAATGATGTATGTGGTTCATGGTTCGTAATATGAACCACATACATCATTAAATCAATGAACCGAAAAAGTAAATGTTGCTTATATTTAGAAACGGAAGGAGTATTTTATAACCAAAAAAATAAATATTTACTGTTTATAGTCCTGAGTGTGTCTCGGAAGCACTTGTTAACATTTCTCTAAAAATTAATTTAAGGCTTAAATATGCATTTCATCACTACAATTAGGGGTCGTTTGAAATTTCATCCCTCAACTTACTAATGAAGGTGAGAAAAACACAAGAAGTGGGGGTTGAATTGAGTTAGCTTTTCGCAGCTCTTGAAGAGTGAGAATCTAATTCCTTTAAACTCAGAGTCTGAATGGGATCAAAGTCTGATGGGAGATTAGGTTCTGATGCAGCGGAATAATCAAGAGATAGAGAGAAGAGAGAACACAAGCAATTATACAGGTTCCTTCCACAAACCGGAAGTAGTCATGTCCCCCTTGTACTTCCAAGGAGAGTTCACTAAAATGTAATATCAATTACAAGTTGCTCAAACACACAGTAAGAGACTTCCATGCTCAAGCACGCAGGCAAGAGACTTCCTTGCTCAGAGACACAACTAAGAGACTTCCTTGCTCAAGCACGCAGGAAAGAGACTTCCTTGCTCAAAGACACAACTAAGAGACTTCCTTGCTCAAGGACGCAGCCAAGAGACTTCCTTTGCTCAAGCACAAAAGCAAGAGACTTCTTACACAATTACAGAAAATTGAATAGAGTTGAAACACTTGACAACAATCAAATGTGTTTCAATTACAACAAAGACAGACTCTGTTTTACACAAAAGACATACTCTGTTTTTCTGTGGAACTTAGAAATTCTAGAATACCCAGTTTGTAAGAATCTAAGTTGATGATGTGTTTTTGTTAAGACTCAGTTGAATACGAAAGCTACGCAGTGTAATTTTTCTAGTTGTAGAGTCCAACAATTCTTCAAGTCTTCTATCCTTTATATAGGCGTAGGAAAGAGACGTTGAGTCATCTAGCACATCAGGATGATTTCTGAAGTTTGATCAATGGTTGTTGATCTGTTGCTTGATTTGGTAATAGTCCTTCAATTGCATAATTTGAATTCCATTCCCTTTGAAGATTAATACCGGTAGACACAGTTGCCAAACTGTACGAGGTAGTGGAGTAGTGGAAACAGAGTTCGTACAACGTACTCTGTACTGGCCTGCATTCTTGTCTTTGTGCTTCCCACGCTCAAGTTGACTTTGAAGCTAGCCGTTACTCCATTTGAGAGTTTCTTTTGCATAGCAATGCTGTAGAAATCCTTGTTAGCAGATTATCAGATTTTGGGCTTCAGACTCACTGTAGCATTAAGCTTCTAGTAATCTTCAGACTCTCTTGGTTTTCAGATTCTGATAGTCTTCAGACTCTGATACAGTCTTTCAGACTCTCTTCGGTACAGTCTTCAGACTCTCTTCGATACAGTCTTCAGACTCTCTTCGATACAGTCTTCAGACTCTCTTTGATACAGAATCACAAGCAACAAGCTTCTCTGGATTTTTGCTCTTTAACATTGTTCAAACAGAATACTTTCTAAGATATAAATCTTAATTGATATCTTGCATACTTAAACAAATATTAGCAATATCCAATTGACAACTTTTTTAATACCTTGTTATCATCAAAACTCAAAACGTGGTATTGATGAACACCTTTGTTCCAACAATCTCCCCCTTTTTGATGATGACAAACATTAGTATTTAAAGGGTCAATTGTTGTTAATCTAATTAACAAGTTGACTTAAGGGTTCTGAGGTTTGTAAGCTCAGAGTCTGAGGTTTGTAAGCTCTGACTCCCCCTGAGTCTGATAGTTCTTAAGTTGAGGTTTGTAAGCTCCTCTTAAGTTCTATCCAGGTTAATTAAATTCATTTTCATAAGCAATCAAATTCATTCTCAGAATAATAAATGAATTTAGAGAACTGATTCTTAAACATGGGCTCAGAGTCTAACTAAGCACCTTTCGCAGATTTCCCTTTAACTCTTACATAGAACATGCAATGTATTTAAAAGAAATACAAATCTCATAATTTTCCCTTCTCCCTGTTGAGAAAATACAAACAAATACTTTTCCTTCTCCCCCTTTTGTCATCAACAAAAAAAAAGGTTTAGAACAAGTTCCTCCCCCTTTTTAAATGACTTAAGGTAAGGGTATAAACATATTTTAATGAAAAAATGAGATTCAGAGGGAAAAACATAGAAGATTCAGAGCATAAAAAAAAATTGAATGCAAATAGAATCAAATAAAACTTGTATAAATTGTAAGCAAAAACAGTTCAGAAGATAGCAAACAAGAATTACAAAACAAAACGAAACGAAATTAAACTAAGGTTGGTTTTGTTTGGCAAGATGATCCATCAATTTCTGGAGATCCTCTTGTTGTTTCTTTACCATCTCTTCCAGAGCCTCAGTTCTTCTTAAATGCGCTTCTCTTTCTAGTCTTGCTTCTTCTTGAACTCTGTACAGTCTCCTCTTCAAAGAGTGATAAACCATTGATTCCCTTGGATTATACTGATCTTCATCAAAGAATGGTGTATCTCTAATCCTCAGAATAGGAGCTCTTTCCAAGATAATAGCTTTCTCAGCCCGCTTGACTTCTTCAACATGCTTGGCAGTGACAAGAGCTTGTTCCCTGGCAGCAGCCTTCTGAATTTTGGTGAAAAATTCCAAGAACTCAGTCTTCACTGAAGAGAACTTGTCCTCGTAGCTCACATTGAGAATGGGCACAAACCTTTGCTCAATAATGTCTTTGAGCTTATTGCATGAAGAAGCATATAACTCATCTATCTTGTTTGAATCAAATAAGTCAATTTGAGGTTCAGAGGTTGAGGGTAGAGAAGCTCTTAAGGCTAGAAAAGCTTCAAACTCTGGGAAGATAGTTATAGGATCACAAAGAGGTTGGGGAACTCTTCTAGTTTCTGCTCTACATTCTGTAACAATTTCTGATATGATATCAGAAGCTTGTTCCAGATTTTCAGAGGCTGGTTCAACAACAGGTTCTGAAAGTTCAACAGAAGCTAAGGTAAAACTTTCTGTAGGTTCAGGTACAGGGTCTGGTTTGGAAACAGATTCTATAGCTTTTGTTGATTTGGATTTTCCAGGGGTCTTTGGTAGTTCTCCTCCTAGATGTTTGTCAAGAGAATCTAGAGTGTCTGGAGAGTCTACACAAATGATTTCATGTTGGGGGGATGGCTGTTTAGATTGAATGGTTACTTCAGGCTTTTTAGAAGGTTGAATTGCCTGAAGTGGTTTGAGAAATGACGGTTGAGCAGGATGGTCAGCAGGAAGATTCATAGACATTGTGATTGTGTCTTGAATTACTCTGTCCATAGTTGAATCAACATATTCAACTACTGCAGGGTCCAGTGGGTTATGGGATGATATGGGTTTGATTGGTGAGGGGGATGAATTTTTGAGGGATGGAAGAATTTGGCTTAAGGGTTTGTTATCTGATTCTGAATCAGATTCTGACTCTTGATTCAAAGAGGAAGATGAGCTATATGCTACGTTGCCAGAGGTGCCAATGCCAGCTTCTGGAGAAGCATAGTGATCAGACACAGTAGCTTCTGATAACTCAGCTTCTGCAGTAGCTACAGGATCCTTCTGTTTAAGAGCAGAAGCAAGCAACTTAGCAGCTTCTTTGACAGTCTCTTCCTTTAATTCGTCAGCCACCACTTCTGCTGCCATAGCCTTGCCAGCAGCATGTTCATCTTCAATCATAGACACAGAAGTACCTATCTTCTGTGCTTCATCCTTAGTCACAGGAACCACATCGACCTTTCTCTTCTTGACCTGACTTTCTCCACCATCAGAGTCAGCATCAAGGTAATCAGCAATATCTTGAGTCATTCTGTCATAGTCTCTGTCAGCCTTGCCTTTCTTCGCTTTCTTCTCATCCCTCTTAGCCTTCTTCTCGCCTTTCTTGGCTTTCTTCTCATCCTTGGTTTCTATTATCCTATCCTTAATTTCACGAAGTGTAGAAGATACTGATGAAGGCATAGGAGCTATGGTCTTAGGGGAACCAATTGTCACTCCTGGAAGAGCAGTAGATTTGATCTTTTTCTTGAGAGGCTCCTGCTTCTCTTCCTCTTCCTTGAGAACCACTTCATTGGTCCTTTTTCCCTTGACCTTAAGAGGTCCTCCTCCAACAGTCTCAGGAATAGCAGAATAGTTGATTATTCTACCAGTATCCTTGAAGTAATCCACCACAAGTCTTGCAAGAACTTCAGGATTATCTTCTTTGGATATGGGAGGGAAGTCCATCATCAAGTCAGATTGCACATAGGATTCCCTCATATCATGCTTAGAGGGGTTGAATCTCTTGACAATCTTCATGTACTGCAGAGTCTTGCCATTTATGATTCTTCCGGTCACAGTTCCTAGATGAATATCTGATACCACACCAGATTCTGATAAGACCTTCAAGAGGCCTCCTTGATACAGAATCTCAGATATTAATCTTCCAAAAGGAACTTGCCTTCTTGTTTCTGATTTACTCTTCTTGATGGCCCAGTACATGTGCATCACATATCTGGGGAAGTTAATCTTTATTTTGTTGATGAGAAAATAAAGAAGAACTTTGTGATCAATAGACAATGTGTTTGTTCCTCCTCCTTTCTGAAGCATACTGTCCAGTATAATCTTCAGAAGCACCCTATGCTCATGATGCATATCCACCAGTTTATTTGAGGGTCTCCCTTCAAATAATAGTTTGTTGCAGACAACAGCCCATTCACTTTTCTTGTTGACATTCCACTGAAATTTACCAGCGCTCTCCATTTGACAAGCCCTGACTACCACTTCTTCAGTGATAACTATTGGTATTCCCATCACAGCAGACCTTACTTCAAGACCATTGTACGGTCTTAAACCCATTTGGTCTCTGTTCTTGCCAGCCAGACTGGGGTTGTTTGAGATTGCAACTGTTTCTTCCAAAGTAGCTTCAGCTTTGTCGTAGACTTCTGACCTAACCCAAAAATCTCTAACAAGCTCCTGATATGTTGGTCCATTCAACATACCAAAGTAGTTCATCATTCCTTGTGATAAGAAATGAGAAGAAACGTCAACTCCATGACGACTGAGAGAACCAAAATCTACTGGAAATTCAACTTGAATTTCCAGAGTCTCCTTGATGATGTTCATTGTTCTGGGTTTGATAACGTAGGACTTTCCAGACTTGATTATGACACCAGATTGGATGAGATCACTTGCCATTATGGGGGTTTCTAAGTGTTTGATTTGAGAACAAAAAGTTTTGCAAAGTATTGAAAACAAGAAATTTGTTCAGAGAGAAAATCAAAGAGTGAAAAGCGAAGTGAGTTGTGTGTGTTATGTATTTATAGAGAAAGAGTTTGAAAACCGTTTGGAAAGAATAGGGGACAAACAAACACAAACAATAAATACATATAGCATGCAGCCGTAAAAGTATTGGGACAATGCGAAGGTAACTTGTTCAACGTAATGAAATCATTGCCCTTTGAGTTCTTACCCAATACAGACAGGCCACGTCTGAGAAACTATAAAGTAACTGTTACCGTAGTGGGGCAGGTGTTACTAAACTCAACAGTCATGCTTCCACTAATACGAGCTTCTGAGAGTCTAAAGATTCCTTACCAGAGTCTAAATAGTTTATCATAAGCTTTTATCAGAGTCTCTAAAAGAGGGTCTGATTCCCAAATAGCTTCTGAATATTTTCAGAGTCTGAATTCTGTTTTCAGAGGCGCACATTACCCAGAGACATAACACATGTTCAAATTTTTCTTTATGAAATCAAATCTTTCTACAGATAAGGGTTTAGTGAATATATCAGCCCATTGATGATCAGTATCAATGAATTGAATATCTAAAATTTCTTTTTGAACATAGTCTCTTATAAAATGATGTTTAATCTCAATGTGCTTTGCTCTTGAATGCAGAATTGGATTCTTAGACATACATATAGCTGCCGTATTATCACAATAAATTGGGATACAGTTTTCAGTTATTTGATAGTCCTCAAGCTGATGTTTCATCCAGAGTAGCTGTGTACAACAACTAGCAGCTGAGATGTATTCTGCTTCTGCTGTAGACAAAGCAATGGTTGCTTATCTCTTGCTAGCCCAGGATATCAGATTCTCTCCCAAGAATTGACAATTGCCACTGGTAGATTTTCTTTCAATCTTGTCTCCAGCATAGTCAGCATCACAGAATCCAACTAGCTTGTAGTCAGAGGATTTCTTATACAGAAGTCCAAGATTGGTAGTTCCTTTCAGATATCTAAAGATTCTCTTAACAGCTGTTAAGTGAGACTCTCTAGGATATGATTGAAACCTTGCACACAAACATAAACTGAATAAAATATCTGGTCTGGATGCAGTTAGGTATAACAAAGAACCAATCATACCTCTATACAGCTTCTGATCAACTTTGGTTCCTTGATCTTCTTTGCTCAGAGTGCAGGTTGGATGCATTGGAGTATTCATTTCTTTACAATCCTCAAGATTGAACTTCTTCAGAAGCTCTTTCGTGTATTTGGACTAATGAACATAAACTCCATCTTTGCATTGGTTGATTTGAATTCCAAGAAAGAACTTCAATTCTCCCATCATGCTCATTTCAAACTCATCCTGCATTACTTTGGAAAACTCTTTGCAAAGTGAACTATTTGTAGAACCAAAAATGATATCATCAACATAAATCTGAACTATAAGAATGTCTTTCTTCAAAGTCTTTCTGAATAGAGTAGTGTCAACTTGCCCTCGTTCAAAGTTGTTTTGAATTAAGAAATTACTTAGTCTTTCATACCAAGCTCTGGGAGCTTGTTTCAAGCCATAGAGTGATTTCTTCAATTTATAAACATGCTCTGGATGTTTTAAATCTTCAAAGCCAGGAGGTTGTTTGACATATACTTCTTCAGAAATGACACCATTAAGAAATGCACTCTTAACGTCCATTTGATACAGGGTTATGTTGTGATTAACTGCATAGGAAAGAAGTAACCTGATTGCTTCCAATCTTGCAACTGGAGCAAACGTTTCTGTGTAATCAATGCCTTCTTGTTGACTGTAGCCCTGCGCAACAAGTCTGGCCTTGTTTCTGATACTTCTCCTTGTTCACTAAGCTTATTTCTGAACACCCACTTGGTTCCAATGATGTTCTTGTGATCAGGCTTAGCTACTAGATCCCATACTTCATTCCTTTTGAATTGATTCAGTTCTTCTTGCATTGCCAGAATCCATCCTTCATCTCCAAGAGCTTCTTCAACAGAGGTTGGTTCAATAACAGATAATAATCCCAAGGCAGACTCTTCTTGTCTGAAATGCGATCTTGTTCTTCTGGGACTTTCTTTATTGCCAATTATCTGATCCTCTGGATGTGAAGACTTGTATTTGAAAGATTGTTTGGATTGACTAGCTTGCAAAGAACCATCTTGAGCTTCATCAGAAGCTTCTTCATTAGGAATTTCAGGGGATGTTCCAGCTTCTGAAGTATCTTCAGATTCTGGAATCTGATCAGCTTCTGAGTTGTCATCAGAATCTTGAGATTCTACACAACTTTCATCTTGCACTGGAGTTTCACTTCCAGGCACTTTGTCATCGAATCTGACATGCATAGATTCTTCAACACATTGTGTTTCTGAATTATACAGCCTGTATGCCTTAGAGCGTTCAGAGTAACCTAAAAAGATTCCCTTTTGAGCTTTGTCATCAAATTTCTTTAGGTAGACTTTGTTGTTCAGGACATAACACGTACATCCGAACTAATGAAAATAAGATATGTTGGGTTTCCTTCCTTTAAAGAGTTCATAAGCTGTTTTGTTCAACAGAGGTCTAATATAGATTCTGTTCTGAACATAACAAGCTGTGTTTACTGCTTCTGCCCAAAAATGCTTAGCCAGATTGTTCTCATGGATCATGGTTCTAGCCATCTCTTGTAAGGTTCTGTTATTTCTCTCTACAACTCCATTTTGTTGTGGAGTTCTAGGTGCAGAGAATTCATGAATAATTCCATGTTTTTCACAGAAAACCTCAAACGGTTCATTTTCAAATTCTCCTCCATGATCACTTCTGACTTTCAAGATTTTCAATTCCTTCTCTGATTGAATTTGGATGCAGAATTTACTAAACACAGAATAATAATCATCTTTAGTTTTCAAAAATTTAACCCAACACCATCTGTTGTAGTCATCAACAATGACTAGTCCATATTTACTTCCATATAAGGATGCAGTGCTAACTGGTCCAAATAAGTCAATATGAAGTAACTCCAAGGGTCTGGAAGTAGAAACAATTTCTTTCGGCTTGAAGGGACTCTTGACAATTTTCCTTTTCTGACATGCTCCGCAAAGAGCATCTGAATGATAGTCAATGTCTGGTAGGCCTTTGACAAGTTGCAACTTGCTAAGCTTAGAGATTAATCTCCAGTTAGCATGTCCCAAACGTCTATGCCACAACCACTTCTTATCACCCATTGACAAAAGGCACACTACCTTCTGATCAGTCAGTTCTGAGAATTTTATCTTGTATACATTGTTTCTTCGTTTTCCCTTGAAGACTATGGACTGATCATCCTTGTTAACCACTGTGCAGTTGTTTTTATTAAACAATACATCATAACCACTGTCACATAATTGACTTATGCTTAGTAAGTTATGTCTAAGTCCATCAACGAACCACACATTACTGATTGAGATCAGAGAGTTACCAATGGTTCCAGTACCAATGATTTTTCCAGTCTGGTTTCCTCCAAATCCCACAGTTCCTCCCTCTTTCATGGTTAGGGTTAGGAACATAGACCTTTCTCCCGTCATGTGACGCGAGCAACCACTGTCCAGGTACCAAGCCTTCTGCTTTTCTAGTCCTTTTAGACATACCTGCAGCATCAAAAATTTCAGACTTAGGTACCCATATTCTCATGGGTCCTTTTTGGTTAGTCTTAGAACTATTGAACTCCTTTCGTAAGTTATGTCTTGAAGTCATTGGCAATGTTTTCTCCCATACCTTGGGTTTGGAATCATTTGGTTTAGGTTTCAACTTGCCTTTCACAGTTTCTCTTCTTTGAAACTTAGGCTTTAGTTTTTCAGACTCTGGCTTTTTCAGAGTCTGTTTATCAGACTTTGAATTATTCAGAGTATGAGTCTTTAAAGCTTTGGGTTCAAAGTTTTTCAGACCCTTTAAGTTAACATTATGAGATTTTGACTTAGTCAGAACCTTAGAAGTAGAAGTTGTAGGTTCTGAATGAGTCACTGTGTTGACTTCATCAGACTTACTTACAAAGTGATTTTTCAACGCCTCTCTGGCTCCATCAGGACCAGGTTTCAGAGTCACTTCATTTGAGTTTCCTCCAATGAATCCAAGACCCTGTCCTCTGTTCTGATACGTGCTATAGATCATGGACGCAACCCTTGATCTGTCAATTCCAGTAGCAATAAATTCTTGCAGAGCAACATCTTGCTCACTTAAGTATTTACAGCTACACTTCTTGATCAATAAAGAGATATTTTCTTCTTTTAAATTCTCTAATTCCAACAGAGTTGAATTATGTCTTTTTGACAGCTTATCAAGCTGTTGTTTGACTTTCTTCAACTCAGTGGTCTTAGCTTTAAAATGACCAAGAAGCTCTTTGACAGATTCTACAAGTTTAGATCTTGTGAGTTCAGAATATACCTCTGTTTCATTTTCAGAGTCTGCATCTGATTCTGCCTCAGGTGTCTCTTTAACAGATTTGGTTGTAGCCATTAATCCAACAGCTACATTGGCTTCACCCTCAGCATCATCATCCTCAGACCCTGACTCATTATCAAGATCTTCCCAGGTGGCCATCAGACTTTTCTTGATCTGCTTCTTAAACTTGCTTGACTTGAAGGTTGGCCTCTTTGACTTGGATTTCTCCTTCTGCAGTTCTGGACACTCAGCAATAAAATGTCCAGTCTTCTTGCAGTTGAAGCAACCTTTCTGTTCCTCCTTTTTGAACCCCTTCCCACTGCTCTTGCTCAGAAATCTCTTATTCTTCTTAGCAAGACTGCATTCTGCTTGAAAGCATAGCCATTTCCTTTGCAATATCAGGATCCTCCTCTAAGCTTTCAGAAGCTGAAGATTCATTTTCAGACTCTTCAACCTTGAGAGCCTTTGAAGACCTTCCTTTTGATTTCAAGGCAATGGTTTTGGACTTTCTTGTAGAATCATGTTCATTGAGACTTAACTCATGAACCTTGAGTGAGCTTACAAGATCTTCAACACTTAAAGTGTTTAAATCTTTAGCCTCCTCAATTGCAGTGACATTTGGTCTCCATCTAGAAGGTAAGCTCCTTAAAATCTTGCTAACATGATCAGAAGCTATATAACTCTTCTTCAGTATCTGAAGACCAGATACTAGAGTTTGAAATCTTGAGTACATCTGCTCAATACTTTCATCCTCTTTCATCTTGAATAGTTCATACTGATGAACTAACAGAAGAGCTTTAGCTTCCCTGACCTTTTTGCTTCCTTCATAGTTAGCACAGAGAGAAGCAAACATGGCTCTAGCAGTAGATTTGTCACTCATCTTCATGTATTCCGTTTTAGGAATAGCAGTGACAAGAGCCCCTCTGATGATATGATGTTTCTTATAGATTTTCTTTTGAGTAGCAGTGTGAAGTTTGCGGTCAATGGCAGCACCTTCGTCATCAAGTTGTAAGTCACCAACACCATCTTCAAGTATGTCCCAGAGTTCTTCATCAAGACCCATGACATGACTATAGAAGTTGGTTTTCCACCAAGAAAATTCTTCAGGATCACCATTAAACTTAAGAATTTTTCCATAATCAGCCTTTTTACTGCTGTTATTGGATCCATAGTCATATGGTATAGCAGCACCAGAAGTAGCACCAGAAGAAGACGGTTCACTGGAAGACATGTTTTTCTCTGGATCTTTTCTGTTACTGCATGTGACCCTTTTGGAGATGGAGATGAAACCATCTTGGAAATGAACTGAGGAGAGTAGGAACTGGTTTCATCAACATGGGTACCACCAATATCGCTGTTTTCTTCGTTGTTGGAAATTCGAACAACAATCTCGTTTTTTGTCGTTTTGTTGTCTTTCATGTTTTTTTGTTCTTCTTCTTCCATCACAAGTTTATGACTTTCTAGATTCTTTAACAATGAATTTTCAACTGTACTTTAACTGAAAGAGAATATAGAACTAGCTTACTTGCAGCTTCTTCAAAGTGGAAAATTTTCAAGCAAAGAAGAAAACAGAGAATTTCTTTTTGGTTATGTAAAGGGTGTGTGACATGACAGATAAAGAGAGTTATTGCTGACTGTGATTTGACTAACAAAAAACTTTTTATTTTATTTTTAAATTCTGACTATATTGAAAATTAAGATCTCGTTAACGAGTGTCCGAGATACTTTTTAAACGATCCAAAAGAAGCAGTTATTCTGTAAAAAAGTTAAATATTTCGACTTCTAAAGTATTGATTACATGTATTCTTATAAATATAAGCAAAATTCGTTTTTTAGGTTCATTCATTTAATGATGTATGTGGTTCATGGTTATGAACCATGAACCACATACATCATTAAATGAATGAACCGAAAAAGTAAATGTTGCTTATATTTAGAAACGAAAGGAGTATTTTATAACCAAAAAAATAAATATTTACTGTTTATAGTCCTGAGTGTGTCTCGGAAGCACTTGTTAACATTTCTCTAAAAATTAATTTAAGGCTTAAATATGCATTTCATCAATACAATTAGGGGTCGTTTGAAATTTCATCCCTCAACTTACTAATGAAGGTGAGAAAAACACAAGAAGGGGGGTTGAATTGTGTTAGCTTTTCGCAGCTCTTGAAGAGTGAGAATCTAATTCCTTTAAACTCAGAGTCTGAATGGGATCAGAGTAAGATGGGAGATTAGGTTCTGATGCAGCGGAATAATCAAGAGATAGAGAGAAGAGATAACACAAGCAATTATACAGGTTCCTTCCACAAACCGGAAGTAGTCTTGTCCCCCTTGTACTTCCAAGGAGAGTTCACTAAAATGTAATATCAATTACAAGTTGCTCAAACACACAGTAAGAGACTTCCTTGCTCAAGCACGCATGCAAGAGACTTCCTTGCTCAAAGACACAACTAAGAGACTTCCTTGCTCAAGCACGCAGGCAAGAGACTTCCTTGCTCAAAGACACAACTAAGAGACTTCCTTGCTCAAGGACGCAGCCAAGAGACTTCCTTTGCTCAAGTACAAAAGCAAGAGACTTCTTACACAATTACAGAAAATTGAATAGAGTTGAAACACTTGACAACAATCAAATGTGTTTCAATTACAACAAAGACAGACTCTGTTTTACACAAAAGACAGACTCTATTTTTCTGTGGAACTTAGAAATTCTAGAATATTCAGTTTGTAAGAATCTAAGTTGATGATGTGTTTTTGTTAAGACTCAGTTGAATACGAAAGCTACGCAGTGTAATTTTTCTAGTTGTAGAGTCCAACAATTCTTCAAGTCTTCTATCCTTTATATAGGCGTAGGAAAGAGACGTTGAGTCATCTAGCACATCAGGATGATTTCTGAAGTTTGATCAATGGTTGTTGATCTGTTGCTTGATTTGGTAATAGTCCTTCAATTGCATAATTTGAATTCCATTCCCTTTGAAGATTAATACCGGTAGACACAGTTGCCAAACTATACGAGGTAGTGGAGTAGTGGAAACAGAGTTCGTACAACGTACTCTGTACTGGCCTGCATTCTTGTCTTTGTGCTTCCCACGCTCAAATTGACTTTGAAGCTAGCCGTTACTCCATTTGAGAGTTTCTTTTGCATAGCAATGCTTTAGAAATCCATGTTAGCAGATTATCAGATTTTGGGCTTCAGACTCACTGTAGCATTAAGCTTCTGGTAATCTTCAGACTCTCTTGGTTTTCAGATTCTGATAGTCTTCAGACTCTGATACAGTCTTTCAGACTCTCTTCGGTACAGTCTTCAGACTCTCTTCGATGCAGTCTTTAGACTCTGTTCGATACAGAATCACAAGCAACAAGCTTCTCTGGATTTTTGCTCTTTAACATTGTTGAAACAGAATACTTTCTAAGATATAAATCTTAATTGATATCCTGCATACTTAAACAAATATTAGCAATATCCAATTGACAACTTTTTTAGTACCTTGTTATCATCAAAACTCAAAACGTGGTATTGTTGAACACCTTTGTTCCAACAACTAATCCTCCCATTTTGCCCCTGCAAATATTAATCATTTGGAAATTCGTCCATTAACCCACTTAATGACTGCTACGTCATTAAATTAGCAAATATGACATGGGAAAAGACAAAAATACCCTTTTTTAATTAAAAAATCTGATTTTTTTTTTTAAAAATCATAAAAAAATTCTGAAAAAAAATTAAAAATCATAAAAAAATTCCAATTTTTTTTTAAAGATGAGGAAAAAAGTGGAAATTAGTTTTTTGAAATAAAAAGTAATATATAATTTTCAAATTAATACAAAAATAATTTTCGAAAATTTAATTTTCACTTTTTTTTTCAAATTTTTTAATTTAAACCATTTTTTTTCCAAAAATAATTTTTGAAAATTAATACAGTTTTTTTATGATTTTTAATTTTTTTTCAGATTTTTTAATTAAAAAATGGTATTTTTGTCTTTTCCCATGTCATTTGGCTAATTTGATGACGTGGCAGTCATTAAGTGGGCTAATGGACGAATTTTTAAATGATTAATATTTACAGGGGCAAAGTGGATGGATTAGTAAGTTCAGTCAAGAAATTTCAAACGACCCTTAATTACATATTTTAGCCTTAGTTTAAAGTTGTATATGAAAAAGATACTAAGCTACTAGGAGGGTTATTCACATCGAGTCGCAAGTAACTATAGATGCCGTTTAGTTTGGTCAGTTTAGTCGCTTTGAAGAATTGGTCTAACCAATTTATCATAGACCAATTTTTCTATGGTTTCATTTTATACTTAATGGTGCCGTTTAATTTGGTCATATGACTCATGGGTTCATTTTATACCAATATCATTTCCGTAGTCACCGGTAACATCACATCCATAATAAAACTTTAATGTAAATGTTTTTTTTAATATGATATTATCTAATCTATTTATTATTTAAGAGAAAGACTAACTTGTGCCCTTAAAGTACAAGTTAATAAATCAAATATAGTAATTTTGTGTTGAAATGTGTGCATTAAATTTAATTTTTGAATTTCTAATAAATAAAATGCACAAAATTTAAAGGAATATTTCTATTTTTGGGTTCCTTATCTTGTTCCATAAGGGCACAAGTTAACATGACCCATTATTTAATTAGTTAATGTAAGGCTTCTAAAATCTTGATAACCTAAAGGGAGTGAATGAGAGTGATAGAGTTGATGAGTTTGATCGGGTGTTTATGGACCATGATAAGATTTAATAGATTGAAGAATCCAAGGGCACAAAAAAGTGGTCCGTCATGGACTAATTTTTTCATGGGTTCATTTTATACGGAACCATGAATTGGACATCTTGTTAGCACTACTCAACTCTTAAAATATAAAAGCAAAAGTAGAAGTTGAAAAATCATTGTATGTGGTTAAAACTTTAGTTTAGATACACCAATTTTTTAACTATTTTGTTTGCTTGTATTTCATGAGTCATGCTAACATGTGCCATTAGGACACATATTAAGGACACATATTGAAAAGTTACTCATTTCTGTATCATGTGACATGTCATTAATTATGAAGTTCTTTTTTATTGAAGAATTTTGTTCATAAAATTGACATGGATCACCTTATGATCTCATATTTATTAGTCAATCTTATTCTTCAATTTTGTAGTTTCCATGAGATGTTTCTAATCTCATTCTGAAGTGTTTCTGATTCTCAAGTCCTTCTTAGCACTTGGTGTTGTTAAGATCCATGTTTCTTGGATATATGTGCATTTGTAATATCTTGTTCTAACACTTGAAGAAACTTGTTAGATCACAACACATATCATAATATTATTGATCTCTTTACTTCAATGTAGTTTGTTATCACTTAAGGAGAATTTTGTGATTTTCCTTAACAATTTAAGCACAATCACATATTCCAAAAAAACTAGAGATATATTTTCAATTTACAATAGAAACAATATTACCTTAGATATGTAATATTGACAATAATTTTCACTTTTCGTTATTTTTCATTCACAAAGCTTTACTAACCAGCTAGCTGTTAGTTTGTAATAGTTAGTTATCTTTTATCACTAACAACAATTTCAACGTTTGCGCTAGCTT
The DNA here is from genome assembly GCA_946800305.1 of Medicago arabica. NCBI lineage: Eukaryota > Viridiplantae > Streptophyta > Magnoliopsida > Fabales > Fabaceae > Medicago > Medicago arabica. Next base: position 20,588,699 of record OX326971.1, on the reverse strand, counting down.
GCATTATAACATTTTTTGACTGAAAGATTTTTTGACTTTTTAAATATATCTATCAAAACATTCAATAATTGATTATAAAAAATTGGAAAATACAATCTGATTGTTGTACCTAGAAAGGTACTACAATGAACAAGACGTGTGATATTGGTGGAAGGGGATCGAAGAGTCTTTATACTAAAGATATTATTTTCTTCAACTGTTTCATCATATCCATCATATGAAATCTTGGTAAGTTTTTGGGATTTAATTAGGTAAAGATGGAATGTGCTATAAAAACGTATATTTGAATTATGATCCATTTTCCATCAATTTTACGATTCTAAAAGAAATTATCGGTGCTTTTATAAATTTGTGTTGCCTCATAAGAGGTAATCATATCAAAACTAAATCTATCATATTGTTATATATCAAAATAATTTTTCTTGGTATAGATGGATGTTACACATTTCAATGGTTAAATCTATGTATGTTGAATGCAAAGAGCCTTGAATAGGTTGTTGTTTAATGACATGGAAATGAATCTATTGTGTCAATGGATTGGTGATTTTTAGGGCTTATTTTCATGGTACCTTCTATTTCTTTTGGTGCTTCTAGATTTTACTTTGTTGGTTACAAATCACTTTAATAATTGGATGTATTTTTAATGGATAATGTGGATTTGAATAGAAATGACTAAAAATGGTATTTACGACCATTAATATTTTGGTAGCTTTCTTAAAAAAGGACTTCGGAAACTTCGCATCTCTTTAATTCTCATGTTTTAAAGTAATGAATGAGTCTCCATAACTTACCTTGCATAAGCTCATTCACGTGTTAAATTATTAAGATACCAGAGTCCTTAATTCTATTTATTTCTACCATACACAAAAAAATCTATTTATTTCTAACCGATTAATAATATTGTAACACACTTGGGATTATTTATATTTTGATTTCAATTGTAAGTTTTAGGATATTACATATAATCTAAAAGTCTGGAGAAAAGTTTTTCTCTTCACAATTAGGGAAGGGGAGAATTTTTATTAATGACATTGACATTAATGTCAATTTTACTACTACCTTGGGGGATTCAAACTCAACACCTTGAGATAACAATGCTAAGCTTAACCGCTTAGATAACACCTCAAAAGTAATTGGAGGTAAGTAAAACTGTCAAGTATTGGTAAAATTACGAATAAAAAATAATTTTGAGTATTAGATAAATCATAAAATATTGCATCTCTTTGATCCTCCTATATAAAATATGAATCTTGAAATCATGCATATTAATCACCAAGAACACAATCAACTATATGCATCACACCATCGACATATCTCCTTAGTTCTTCTCGTATTAAATATGACTCTTAGAGTTATGTTTGTAATGTTTAAATGAACATCATATATAAAAATATAAAGTAAGTGTGGGTAAATTCTAACCTCAATTATATTTATATATTATGTATCTATTTTTTATGACTTGTTTTTTAAATAATCACAAAAAAATTATCAATTTATAAAAATATACATGTATTTTTCAAGAATAGATTGAATTCAAAAATGATTAGAAAAAGAGAAATGTTAACTAATGCTCCCGGGACATTAATTAAGGACCTTAAATAGTAACATTTTATAAAAGTTTGTGTTATCATTGCATTGAAAATTGAAAACTTTTAAATTTTAAAAGAATAATTACTTTATTTAGCATGTTTAAAGAGTGCCCCGTGGGTACTTGTTAACAAGACCCGAAAAAAGAGAAATGTAATTGAGAAATCATGTTTAATGTCTTAAAAATGTTTTGGATCTTCCATAACAATTTTAAATAGTCATTTCAACACTTTTTTAAAAGAGTTGGATGAAAAAATGGCGTAATTTGTTAAATAAATTAACAACTAACTTATTCATTTTTACTGACATAAATGATCAACTTAAAGGACCCAATATTCATTTACTAAACAAAGTTTTGATTAAGCATAACATGCACTCAAATTAAGGGTCGTTTGGATTAGCATTTTTTTAGCTTATGCAAACCAATATATGTAATAAATAAGCTTTTTAGCATTATTCATAAGCTTATCATAGTAGTTTATGAAGGAAGAATTTTCATTAGTGAGAACTCAAATTAACATAATTAACTAACTGTTAATAAGCTTACCAACCAACTAACTGTTAGTTTGTATAATAGTTAGTTATCTTAAATAACTAACTAACTAAGTAACAACATGTGTACAAGTGCCTCTCAGTCACCTATATATGTAACTGACCTACGTTTATTACATTATAACATTTTAGATTTCTGCTAAAATTTATCAATTGAAAATACTAATGATTTGCTCACTAAGAAAGCAACGAGGAACTACAGCTGCAAGTTTGTTGATGCATACAACCAAGAAAAATACGTTACTCTAATGGTGAAAGGAGATCCAATTTTCTTTACTCAAAAGACCTGGTTTTTTTTCAGCTGTTTTATCCTACCAATCTTATTTCCTTCTACTTGGCACTCATTGTTACGATCCATGATTATATTTTACTTCAGATTAAATCTTTGTAAGTTCTTGTATCTATTTTGGTAAAAAAAAATGTAATAGTTTTTTTTTTGAAAACTCGGTATCTAATCCAATGACCAACTAATCCGAAAAACTCTGTATGGACTTGCCCACCGAAATTGGCATCAGATGGAATCGAACCTGAGACCTTAAGAGGAACACACTCCAAGATTCCAAACCAACCACTAAGCCAACCCTGAATGGGTAAAAAATAATGTAATAGTTATTTAGATATGGTTGAATTATGATCCATTTTATTATATTTGAAAATAATATATTTATGTCATTGGTATAGGTTTTTTTTTATAATCCAAAAGCAAAATGACATCAAAAAAAATAGTACCCAACTAAGTTGATACCCTACCCTAGGACATAAAACCTAACCCAATCAACAACCATAACGGGTAAAATAAATAAATAAATAAAAATCCACACAGTGGATCCAACCCTAAACAATTCTAACAATTAAGCATAGGTCTAAAGGTTGGTGAATGAATCGATAGTCAACACGAAATCATATCACATGTCATTAACTCTTTGCAACAGCGACAACAAGCATTGACAAATGCTTGAAAGTGGGGGGTGGATTCGACCGCTAACACGTTAATTAACGAATCCACGCGCACCAACTGATCAACATATGCCGCACACGCATTAAGACACACCAGAGACGCACAACACACATCTTTTTTGAATAGTGAATGAACCAACCGCCAATACAGATAAAAATTCATGTGCCATCAGCCCCCTACAAAACACAGCAGGCTTAACCGTCCTTTCGAGCCAAAACAAACTTAGCAAACATATCATGAATGAGTTTCAATAAACCACCACACCGTTGAGCACGGCGTTTCAGGACAAATCCTACTGAACATGGATCTTGATGAGTCATCAATTAGTGTTTTTAATATATTATTTTAGTTTATTTTATTTAGATTTCATGTATTTTTATTTAATTTCTAGAACTATTTTACTTCAATTGCAAGCTATTTAATTTCAGAAATGAATATGATGAAAGATTGAATCTTGGAGCAAAAGAAAGGGTTTTGAGCATGATTAAAGGATAAAAGGATCTAAAATATGAATTGGAGCAGATTGAAGACAAAAATATGAAGATCTTGTGCAAAAATGCCAATTCCCCTTTTTGCTGTTTTGCTTCAAAGACTTGGCACTTGGGAAGATTTAGTGTAATTTTATATGCTGATTTGGTACATATTTATGTGCTGATTTGGTGCATATTTTATATACCGATTTAGTACAAATATATGTCCCGGTTTAGTGTAATTTTATGTTGTTCCTTTAGCTATAAATAGAGGAGCCATCAGACATATATTTCTTATCTTTTGTTCTTGGGAATTCTAAGTGACAATTATTTCTTTAAATAAAAGATCACCTTTATTTTATTGTTATTTACTTTGTGTAACCTAAAAATTCGTGTAACCTATAATCTAACCCAAAAAACCTAATCCACAAATTCGTGTAACCTAAAACCTAACCCAAAAAAAACCTCAATTTCTTCATCAATCCTCACCACAACACTCAAATTTCTTACTTAAAACCCAAACCCATCACCAAAACCACCTTTGCCACACAAATATTTACCAAAACCTAACCTACACCCAAACCAACCCAAACTACGGTCAATGACTTCAAAGAGAAAAGGCGGAAAATTTACTTTATGTTGGTACTATCCCACATGTACAAGAAGATCATGGTGATGATAGTGATGATGAGGAAGGTGCACACTTGCATGATGATCCGATGCACCATGACCATGAAGCCGGTGGACAATATAACAATGATCGGCGGACATGGATGCAAAACGAAATCCAAAAGATAAGCATCGAGCAACAAAGACAAAGTGCTGAAATCTCAAGGCTACGTGGTGATGTCACCAAATGCTCTTGAGAATGATGCAGCACCTCAACCTCCAAGGTCCCACAATAAATTGCGAGCTTTCCATTTTCCTTTCTCTTTTATTTTTGCAATTTTTCTTTTTCAAATCATTGAGGACAATGTTTTACCCAAGTATAGGGGAAGTCAATAAAATGTCAGCAGCTTGTTTTTATTGTGAAAATATGACATAATTTTTTTTGTTAAGTCTCTTCAGAAATGGTTGTTTCTTGTACATGAAAGTGATTTCTTGTGTTTTGAGTGTTCTTGCTATACCCTCACTAACTTCCCACATGAAGATGGTGTTTCTCTAACAATTAAAAGTAACTTCTGTAATTCCTTCTTGAACTATAATTGTCAAAAGATCAAAATGATTCCCACCTCTCTTATATGAAATGAAGAAATGATTTTTTTGGTTGGTTTAGTGTTAAGGTTAGAACTTGTTTCCTCATAATATTTTTTACACATGAGCAAGAAAAGGGCTGGACTACACACACGCACTCACTTGAAACTTGTTAGGTTGAATAAGTTCATAAGAAATGCTTGAAGTTATGATTAGTGTACGTTTGAGACAAAGCCTTGGAGGAGACATAAGTTTTGATAATGTTGTCATATGTTAAATGTTGTTTATGCTGCTAATGTTTATGCCTTTTGCTTGAGGACAAGCAAAGATTCAAGTATGGGGGAGTTTGGTGAGTCATTAATTAGTGTTTTTAATATATTATTTTAGTTTATTTTATTTAGATTTTATGTGTTTTTATTTAATTTTAAGAACTATTTTACTTCAATTGCAAGTTATTTAATTTCAGGAACGAATATGATGAAAGATTGAATCTTGGAGCAAAAGAAAGAGTTTTGAGCATGATTAAAGGATAAAAGGATCTAAAATATGATTTGGAGCAGATTGAAGACAAAAATATGAAGATCTTGTGCAAAAATACCAATTCCCCTTTTTGCTTTTTTGCTTCAAAGACTTAGCACTTGGGAAGATTTAGTGTAATTTTATATGCTGATTTGGTACATATTATGTGCTGATTTGGTACATATTTATGTGCTGATTTGGTGCATATTTTATATACCGATTTAGTACAAATATATGTCCCGATTTAGTGTAATTTCATGTTGTTCCTTCCTCTATAAATAGAGGAGCCATCAGACATATATTTCTCATCTTTTGTTCTTGGGAATTCTAAGTGACAATTATTTCTTTGAATAAAAGATCACCTTCATTTTATTGTTATTTACTTTTATGTTCTTCTTCTTCTTCTCCTTCTTCTTCTTCTCTATGTCTACAATGAACATGTGTGAGTAGACTCTTCTTTGTCTTGGGATTGTTGGATGAGTCTAATGGCCTAATCTCTATCAAACCAAGCCTTGAACCCTAATTTTTATGTAAATCTATTTTCTAATCTAATTTCACCGTTTTTATAATGAATTAACAAGTATCAAATTTATAAAGCGACAACGGATGGTTAGTACTTGTTAATTCATAATCACAAATATTAAGCAAAGTATCGAAAGATGAAGTTTTAATATTGGAACAAGTGAAATTAGACAAGGATTGCGAAACATGAGAATTAGCAAACCTTGAGACAATAAAGTTTCATGCTTCAAGGATTTCAATAGCAATCAACCATGGGAATAGGCGTGGTTGCTAGAGAAACACACTCTTTGAAACCAAAAGGAGATGTGATAGACTAAAGAGAAACTTGTCTTTAGAAAATAGGTCCAACATAAAGTTCTAGGTTTAAGGTTTGATTTGTGAAGGATTTGTCACCATGACAAACCAATAATCCCAAGACGTCTTTTTATTTTATTTTCTTTTAAAAACAAAATCCAATCTTTTCAACTTGAACTCTCATCTAATCATTGTTGAAAGTCAATCAAATTTATAACTCCATGTCGGAACGATATCTTTATTACTACATCGGTAAACCATGCACTTGCGGTTTTACTACATCATATCTTTAACAAAGAACCACCACCACTCAACACTACCAAATCACGATTGAACAATGACGGTCGTCGATGATAGATCTGAAAAAGTAACGAAGAGGAAAATTTGTCCATAGAATCAACATATTTCGTTTTGGGAGAAACACGAAATTCAGCAAGCCCACCGACATGTTTGTGTGTGTCACCTGATTGAATCAAAACCACCAGAAAAGGAACCTAATCTGGTTTAAACCAACGCCATCAGAGACAAACACAGTAGATCTGGTATGAAGGTGGTGCGGGTGGCAAGCGACCATCGCACCACCCGCTGGTATGAAGGTGGTGCGGGTGGCAAGCGACCATCGCACCATCCGCTGCCACGGCTACATCAAAAATAGTGTTTAAGTTGAAAAGGGAAAAGGTCGACGATCTGCTTTTTAGAGAGAAGTTAAAGCAAAAGTTTTTTTTAGAAAGATAAGTTTTCCTATTACTTAATTCTCCTATCTCAGTTAAGTATTTCACTTTGGCAAGTCAAATTACTAATTGCTAGATAGTATCATCTATCAATTATTATGTAACTTTAAAACAGTCAAGTCATCGATATAGGTGGATGGAGCTCTGATTTCTTTAATGTCATGAAATACATCTAAGCAATGGATTGGTGGTAGTTATTAGGATTGATTTTTATTATTGAAAGAAATATTAAACTTCTTCTTATCGAGATATATATTAGTGTAATGGATATCTTTCTTAAAATGGAAATGATTTTACTATGAAATTGATTTTTTATTATTTTCTTGGTAGTCGAACATATTGATTTATTATGTTATGATACAAATTTTAATTTCAAAAGTTAACAATTAATCAATTTATTTAAGGGTTACAATTTCTTGATATATTGTTGTTGCTGAAATATTGATCGGTAAAATAGGATTGAATTGAAAAATGATAAGAAAAATAATGTTATTAAAAAATCATGTTTAGTGTCTTAAAAACATTTCGGGCCTTCCATATCTATTTTAAATAGTCATGTAAGCACTTTTTAAAAGAGTTAGATGAAAAAATGGTATAATTTGTTAAATAAATAAACAACTATCTTATTCATTTTTATTGACATAAATTATCAACGTAAAGGACCCCAATATTCATTTACTAAACAAAGTTTTGATTAAGCATAACATGCACTCAATTTACTAGACAATAATGCCAGTTCATCTTCATCAGATCCTTCTATGAGATCTTGCTCTGGAGTGTCTTCTTCAGACTGTACATCTTGAAGAGCTATGAGAGATTTTTCCATTGACTTGAGAGCAATGGACTTAGTTTTCTAGGATGGATCATCCCTTAATACCTCCTTCTCATAACTCTTCATAGGGTTTATCGGAGTCTCCAAATTAAGTTTGTTCAAGTCTTTTGCTTCTTAAATCGTAGTTATTTTGGGTTTCCATTTGACATGAAGACTTCTCTAAATCTTCTTGACATGATATGTTGTAGTATAACTTATGTTGTAGTATAGTTATGTTCAGAGTCCATCAGAGTGTTGACCATTTACGTGTTCATCAGAATGTTGGTTGAAATATCAGATTGTATTGAACTCTGTTTAAGTCATGAAATATTATAAGTTTATTTCCTCAAAAAAACAGACAAAATCCATTTTTCGTTTTTAACCATGGAGGATTTACCAAAACTTCTAACAATTGTTTTTAATGTTTTTTATTAGCTAAATTGCCTTTTTGGTCCCTTAACTATTTAATTAGTATCGGTTTGGTCCCCTGACTAAAATTTGATTTATTTTGGTCCCTTAAATCTCTCTCCGTTACTACTTTTAGTCCTTTCCGTTAGTTTTATTAAAAAAAACGTTAAGGTTTATACAAATGTCATTATGTCATTGGCTGAAATTTGTATTCAACAATTTCTGGAAAATATGAACAACACCGTCAAGAGCAACAATGTCCTTGCTTTGTGGTTCACTATCAGTGACCTCCCCTTCATCTTCTTTCATTCTCTCATCACAAGAATTTAACTACTAAATCTTCCTTTGTTAGCTTCTCAATTTCCAATTCTATTTCAATGGCATAACTCAATCAATAACCAATTTTTTCACTCAATAAACATCACTTTCAAACAACTCAAACACAACAACACCAACACCACCACCTCCATGTGTTCCATCTCTTCTCAATAACAACAATAGCACAATCCAGACAAACAACAACACAAACAAAATTCATCATCTCTCTGTGCTCCTTTTCTTCTTCCAAAATAGAAAAATCTCTTCACTAATTTCAGAATCAAACTTCAACAACAATAGTAACACCGAAAATTTAACAACCAAAATTCATTAAGAAATTATTTGGGTTTCAATTTTAAGTTATGGGTTTGAAAAAGAGAAGAGAGAAAGGAGAAGAGAGGGGGACAACACTAGAGAGAGAGAGAAAATAGTGAAGGGAGAAGAGAAGGATGGGAGAAAGAGAGAAGGTTATGAAGGAAAAAAAAAACAGAAAAAAAACCAGAAATTTAAAGCTTTGTGTGTTGTATAACATAATTTTGAGATATGGGTTGTGGGAAGAGAAAAGAAATAGAGATTGGAGAAGAATAAGATGAGGAACAAAGAAGATGAATAGTGAAGAAGGGGGTGATTTTTGTGTTTTTTGATTTGAGTTTTTCTGGATTTTTGTGAAGAAGGGGTGATCTAACAAACCTAACGTTTTTTTAATAAAACTAACGGAAAAGGACTAAAAGGAGTAACGGAGAGAAACTTAAGGGGCCAAAATAAATCAAATTTTAGTTAGGGGACCAAACTGATACTAATTAAATAGTTAAGGGACCAAAAATGCAATTTAGCCTTTTTTATTTGTAGATAAAAATAGGTGCAAATGGGTCACATGTTGCATCATCCTGATAATATATTAATATAAAGAGGGGAAAAAGCACAAAGAGAAATAGGAGAATAAAACCAAAACCCTCAAGAAAATCAAAAGTTGAAAAAGAAAGACTAAAATAGATAGAACCGGCTAAATACAAAAGAGACAACCAATTAAAATTGTTGATTTGTATTTCTATCCAAATCAATAATATCTTTATTCTGAGACATGTTAGTTGAGGATTCATTCTAAAATCCATTGTTTGTCGGAGCACAATAGATACACTTGTAAATCCTAAAACTTACATATCATCGATAATATTTGCATTAAATTTTGACATGTTAGAGTATGTCACCACTATCGAACTATCAAAAGCATTCTAAACCAAAGCTTGTTTGACATTATCCCCAAAAGAAAGTGAATATGCTACTACTTTCTCATGCTAACTCTTCATGAAAAAGTTGTCAATTGTGTTCATATTAGATGCTTGATAATTATCAATTTTTTCTTGATCTAATGACTAGAAACTATTTCTGTGTATATGTCTTGCTTTCTTTTTAAATATTTTATTCCAACTACCACTTGAGCTTTAAATTTATCCTGCTTATTGTGGTTATTAAAAAAATATTTATACAATTATTTTATGACAATTTTTTACTCTCTCCTGTTGACTAATAAAAAAAATTGTCACTGAATAATTATACAAATATCATTGTTCAATCTACAAATATTATCACTTTCACTCTTCTTTGTGTCCTTGTAGTACACCATTTTGTCCTTTATTCTTATTTCATGACATAACAAATAAAAATAAAAATATTGTATTATCTTCCCCAATCATAACATAACCACCATGTCTTTTATAATAAATACTTATCAATATTATAATGTATTATTTTCACCAAAAAAATAAAATATTTTATATAATGTCTAATAATTCGTTCATTCAATCGACCTTGGATAGGATTTTACACTCATGTCTAGTTCTATATACTAAATATTCTTCAACTTGATAGGATCTTACACTCATGTCTAGTTCTATATACTAAATATTCTTCAACTTGTTTCTCCAAATTAAATTTCTTCTCCCAATTTCTCAAAACTCTCCAACAAAATGGTTGATGTTTTAAGCCCTTTTACAATCCCATCTCCTCCTCCACCACCTTCTTTATCAAACAAAAACAATAGCATACCCATGTTATATTATGGTCTAGTGGTGATGGGAATTGCAGCCATAGTCCTAGCAATATATAACATCATCATTATCAAACGTTGCAATAGGAGCCACAATCAATCACAACCCACAAGGCCAAATCTTATGGTTATTGAAGGATTTGAAAGAAGTAGTAATAGAAGCTTTGAAAACCAACAAAGGAACTTGCTTTCAAGCTTCAAGTACAAGAAGGAAGTGGTAGCAAAAGAACAAGAGCATAAGGGTTATGATTATGAATGCTATGTTTGCTTATCGGTTTATGAAGAAGGGGAAGATGTTAGGAAGCTACCAAAGTGTAAACATTGTTTTCATGCTCTTTGTATAGATATGTGGCTTTATTCTCACTTTGATTGCCCAATTTGTAGAACACCTGTTGGCCCTCTTTGTCATAATTTTCAAGATGAGAATTATCGTGATAGGGTGATTGAATCTAGTGGTAACATCTCTGTTTGATTTGATTAGTTTAGTAATGTGTGTGTGGGCATGTTGTTTTGCCTCTAGGACACGACATATTGAGTGAAACACCCCACCACACTAGTTAGGTTCTTTTTATGTTCTTGGTTGAGTTAGATGAGAAAATATTGTTACCTATTTGCTTATTATCTCTCTCTCTCTCTCTCTCTTGGATGGATGCTTATTATTTCTCTTTAATTGGAGCAACTTTAAATTATAAGATACTAATAATATTTTCACCAAAAATATCTTTAATTAATTGGAAAAAATTAATCATTTCTCTTGGTTTTTGTATGAAAGAAAAATTCATTGTTTCTCTCTTAATAATTGAAACATAATTTAATAAAAATAATGTATTTTGTTTATAAATTTAAATAAAATTAAATACTCCATATGTGAGGCGGTTAATGTTATGAACTATTATTTCACTTCATTTAATATTAAATATTTTGTTGATGGGAGATAAAATTAAATACTCCATATGTGAGGCGGTTTATGTTAAATAAAGAAGTGTCAATACTAAATTGTACAACCTACTATATAAAAATATTAAAAATGTTTTGTTTTGAATTTTTTTTATTAAGAATACTAATGAATGTCTTTGAGATATCGATTAAAGTTTAAAAAATATATATTTAAAAAAATGGTGTAACATCACTCAAAAGTTAAAATTTGTGTATTTTTTTATACCAAACAAAAATTGTATTTTTTTAGAAAATTTCTATTAAAAAATTCCCTAACTAATGTCGTTAATACACTTGTTGGCAAGACATTAAAAATATATGTGCCAATAACTTGAATCAAGTTGAAGACACATTTATACAGCCTTTTGTTTTGTTTTTTAGCATCGGGAAGGAGGGATGTCTTACAGCTCCATTTTATTGGTTGGCATTTGGTGTCCACATGAGTCAACATCATTGAAATTTCTTCATCGTGTTGTTTTATTGATTGGGCTTTCGCGACGGATTGTGATACTACATCTATCCCTAAAAATAGTTTTGTTTAGTGGGGAAGTGGGTGAAATTGCACAATCGTTAAATTTGAGGGGAAAACTGCAGTTAAGTTTAGTAGTTATGTTGAAAATACACTTGTAAACAAATATTTAAAGAAGAGTCTTGATAACGAGTATGTTAACTAGTGTCTTAGAGCATGTCCAATGATGAGTGTTTCATCTATTTAATACCGAAATAAATAAGTTTCTCCATTGTGGAGATAAAATGTTTGGTGCTTATGGAGAATGGTGACTATGTAAGCATCATCTCTCTCTTTAATTTTCGTGGTCCATACGTAAAAAAAATTCCACAGATCAATAAATTTTGTTAAAATACAATGACATTGAGTTATTAATAGGACATATTTAGTAACTTTTTTCTTAGAAGCTAGGTTGGAGAGATCGAGTGCTTATCAAGAAATATGATCGAAAATTATGAAAAAGATGATGTGTATATGCATGGTCCACTTAAGCATCCAAAATGTAGTGCTCTATTGTAGATGGTCTTATACACATTCCTTAACGACATTAAATAGTAAGTATTTATAAAAATTGAAGAATTCAATACATTAGAAATTAAATTATTTGACTTTTTTAATAAATATTTTCTTAATTATATGGATCCTTAAACAATATCCTTATGCCACTTGTTTGCAAGACCCATATTTAAAACAATTGTTCTTTTTTTGGCTTAAATATGTAAGATCAGGTAATTTATTTTGTTTAGTTTGCTATTAATTATATTAAACTATTTTGTTATTGTTGAGAGATGCCCATAATTATTTGATTAAATATTTAATTAAGCTATGAATATGAATATTTATTTTATTACACTTTGTGTGTGAGAAATAAAATGCATAATTCGGAAAATTATTTTATTAGAGAAGAAAAAGGATGACATTTTGTATAGTTGATATGTCAACCATCCTTATGTCTAGCAATATTTTGTTTAATAAAGGCTAAATTGTATTTTTGGTCGCTTAACTATTTAGGCAGTATCGCTTTGGTCCCTTAATTAAAATTCGATTTATTTTGGTCCATTAACTTCTTTCCGTTACACATTTTGATCATTTCTGTTAGTTTTAATTAAAAAACGTCAGGTTTTCTTCATCTTCTTTTCCTCTTTTTCATCTTCATCAATCTTCAACAACATGAACCCCAGAAAAATTCTAGAAGAAAATGAAGAAAACCTAACGTTTTTGAATTAAAACTAACGGAAAGGACCAAAATATATAACGGAGAGAAGTTAAGGAACCAAAATAAATCGAATTTTAATTAAGGGATCAAAACGATACTATCTAAATAGTTAAGAGACCAAAAATGCAATTTAGCCTTAAGAAAGAATAAATAATATGTTTTGAAATTTAAATTGTAACTTATTTTTCCTAGTTTTATGATCGATAACCTAGTACCACCATCCCACTCCCCTAATGCATTTATTTAGGATTAAAGATAGAGTAAATAGTCAATTACCCCTTTGAAATTGTAACTTTTGTCCAAACTCCTCTGAATTTTGCAAAACTTCAAAAAAATCCTTTGAAATTGTCAAACGTCAGTCAAATACCCCCTCCGTTAATTTCCTCCATCCAAAATGCTGACATGACTGTTAACTGCCACGTGGCACTGACACATGATCAAAAAAATCATGCCACGTCACGGGGGGTAATTGACTATATTTTATTTTTATTTTTTAAAAATCAAATTTTTTTCTTTTCAAAATTAACATTTGTGCCACCCACTCACCTTGCAAATACCCTCTAAAATTTAACAATTACGTGCATATACCCCCCTCAAATTTAAAATTTATGTAGCAAATACCTCCTCAAATTTATACTACCTATATATATGCAAATATCCCTTCAACTTTAAAACTTATATACAAATATCCCCATGTAGACTTAACATACCCAGTTTTCATGTAGATGCAGTAGTCATAGGCTGTATATAAGTCAGAATCTGCGGATATGTTGCAAAACTGGAAGGAGAAACCAGTTGGTTGGTTCGGGTAAATTTATTACTATTAGTTAAAGCCAAGTAAATTTCTTCATTAAGTCAATTTTCATTGTAGTACATTAGCCAATAAATTTCTTCATAAGAAAAAGCCAAGTAAATTTCCAGTTTTTCATTATACTAAAATAACAAATAAATATTTAACAGCTTATTAAAATATCTTATGTAAATTAAATAAAGTTAGTAAAATATCACTACCACTGATTTGTTCCTTTTCCACATTTTATTATGTTTAACTTAAACCAAGCTCTTGTTTTAGCTTCCTTGAACATGGAATATTCTGTCATAACCCAATGCAACCTGATGCCTCAGTTCCTTTAATATTTTTTTCAAAAAGTTCCGAAAAGAAAGAAAAAGAAAAAGAAAAGCAAAAAGAGAAATTTGCATATATATATATATATATATATATATATATATATATAAAAGTAGTATAAATTTGAGGAGGTATTTGCTAAATAAATAAATTTCAGGGGATATTTGCAAAGTGAGTGGGTGACACAAATGTTAATTTTGAAAAGAAAAAAAAATCAGATTTAAAAATAAAATAAAATAATATATATATATATATATAGTCAATTACCCCTCTGACATGACATGATTTTTTTTATCATGTGGCAATGCCACGTGGCAGTTAACAGGCATGTTGGATATAGAAAATTAATGGAGGGGGGTATTTGACTGACGTTTGACAATTTCAAAGGGATTTTTGAAGTTTTGAAAAATTTAAGGAGTTTTTTGACGAAAGTTACAATTTTATGGGATAATTGTCATTAAAGATAGTTGGAGATAACTTCCTATTAGTGCTATCGGTTCCTCATCAGTTTCAATTATTCCCTCACCTACTGATTCACATTTAGAAACAATAAAAAATAGAGAAAATTAAAACTTAGAGAGAGAGAGAGAGAGCTTGGAAGGAGAAGGGAAGAAAACTCAAAGGAAAGTATAGACATCTTTGAGACTTGTCACCGTAGGTAAGAAAACTTCTAATACTCCTTTTTATTTTGAATATCAATCTTGTTAGTAAAACAAAGTCTTTCCACTAGTCTATGATTGAAAACCTTGTTTTTTTTCCTTCTTTATGAATGACACATAGAACTATAGAACCAATTCATGGTGATTGGGTATTAGAAAACAACCAATTAGCTATTAGGATTTTTGAAAACAACTTTATAATATGAGTGATTGGAAGTAAATCTCCATTATGCCATGAAATTATGATTATTAGAGTTTTATTTTTACTCATGATTAAGAAAATAAAGTTTTTCACATCCTTTGATTTATTTTAGTAGGAATTACATGTTAGGAAAAATTATCAACATAGTAAATTTCTGGAAAATCACTTTTAAAGTTATAGGTGAAAACTACTTCAAGAATTACCTCTTATCTAAAGTTTTTCTGTCTACTAAGAAACCTATCATTTTGTGAATATCATAATATGGAGATTCATTCAATAGTATAAAAAAGATTTAGTATGTAATTAGGCAATGAGTAGTTTTGGTGATAAGGGAAAAGAAAATGACTTGAAGTAATATGAAACTTGTAAGTATGCATGGATTAAAATACATGTTTGCTGACAGGTATAAGTATTCTTATATTCCATTCACTGAAATTGCTAGTTACTGCAGACACGTAATTTAGAAAGTTAGTGGAAGAAGAAGAATAACAAATAATCATCTTGTTTATCTTGAACTTTAGTTAAGCTTTGAAATGCTTTTTATTAAATAAAATTCGGTTATATATTTATTAGGGGTTATTTCTAAATTAGTTGATAGATATTGTAGGAGAGAGTGTGATCGTAAATATTGAACTTGTGAAGGTGTAGATATATTGGAACAAAGACCGTTGCTTGGAGAGTTTAAAAACCGTTGTTGTGAAGGTAGGGGCATCACTCCACACACTTCCGTATGTGTATATGGTTATGTTGTGATAATTATCATAGTGTTGTTGTTTTGAAGTGAATGCTATGTGTTATATATTGGTAATGTGATAACTATCTTGGTGGTGTTGTTTTGACATGAATATTATGTGTATTAGTTTTGTGGTGCTGTTTTCACATAATATTATTGGTTTATGGGTGAATAACCTTAAGTAACTAAAATGATGATTCAAAACTATATCTAATGGAGGGATACTAGACTTTTGATTTTAGGAGATTATCCAACGGTGGAGTATTTACGGAGACATTTATGCATTAGATGACTCAGACGAATGCCCAACGGTGGGGCACTGACCAACGAGTTTTAGGAGTTATTATCCAACGGTGGGGGTAGTGACGATTCATATGCATTAGATGATTCAGAATAATGCCCAATGACGGGGTACTGAACATCGAAATTTTAGGAGTTATTACCTAGCGGTGGGGTATTGCCCAATGGTGGGGTATATTGTCCAATGGTGGGACATTTGGCTCCGTTTAGAGGTGAAATCCGGATCATGAGCATTGACATATAAATTGACCATTAAGGACTAACGCATTTTAGTCAGATTGTAACTTGGTGATAGGGGTGATGATTTTGAAAGCGGAGTAATGTGTCATGTATGTTTCATTTATTTTTATTGTTATGAAATCTATGTTGCATGCATATTTGTACCATGTTTGTTAATTGGAGATGACCCTTACTTTTGGACAGATGACTGTCAATCCGTTTTTCCTTCTTGGCGGTGACGCCTGGGAGGCAAAGTGATCTAGTAGAAGAGGGCGCAAGTAAAATGGTGGTACACATTTAGAGGCTAGTTATATTCTAACACTGGTATAAGTCTTGTTGAGAAACTTTTCACAAGTATCCGGAACTTTGACCAGCTAGGTGTAGTCTTGGGTAGATAAATGCCAAGTGTCTTGTGATTCGGAATAATATATTTGTTGATGTAAAATTTACTATTTTGGAAATTCTAAAAGAAATTATTTATTGTTTTACTTTAGAGTTGATGAGTTTCATGTTACAGATTTTATTTTTAAAAAAAATATTAATCTTTTCACTAAGAATTTCGGTAATTAAAGTCCGAAAAATTGGATCGTTACAAAATATATTTTTTGTCTTTTACTCTTTTAAAAATTGAAGTTTTAGTCCTCTTATTTTAAAAATCAGTTTTTCGATTTCTCAATTTAGCTTTTTTCAAAATTTTGACCTCTCCTCTTATTTTTGGGTCATTTTTTTATCATGCGACATTTTCATTTAAGATGTGACAATAGTTATTAATCATGTTTTGTTAAGATAGATATAATTTATGATCTAATAAACTCTTTCATGAATAGGCCATAGCATAAAAAGTGAATAAAAATTGAGCAAAATTCAGCAGAAAAAAAATGAATAAAAAAAAAACAAGTTTTTAAAATGGGGAGACCAAAACTTTTTTTGTTTAAAATTTTTGTTAGTGTAATGAGTTGAACTCATGCCTTTCTTATTGATGGAGATTAAAAACATGACCTCCCTCAATTTTTTTTGGCTAAATTTTATTTTTGGCCCCTTAACTTCTCTCCGTTACACATTTTGGTCATTTTCGTTAGTTTTAATTCAAAAACGTTAAGTTTTCTTTTGGAATTTTTAGTAGATTCTTGTTGTTGAAGGTTGATGGAGATGACATGAAGATGAAAAAGAGGAGAAGAAGATGAAGAAAACCTAATGTTTTTGAATTAAAACTAATGAAAAGGACCAAAATGTGTAACAGAGAGAAGTTAGGGAACCAAAATAATCGAATTTTATTTAAGGGACCAAAGCGATACTACCTAAATAGTTAAGGACAAAAATGCAATTTCTTTTCGATATGAGAAGATCTCTTCCCCTTTTTTGAAAATGATTTCCAATGTTCAACTTTGGTCATGTTGATTCTCAACCTTTGGTCATGAGAGTATATGACTTTGAAAGTATATGAATAATTAGATGGTGTAAATTAGAGACATGACCCATTTTGTTTTTTAAACATAAGAGGATATCCCTTCACCTTTTTTAGAAATGGATTCCCTCATGTTAAATTTTGGTCATGTTGAATCTCAACGCTTCGTCATAAAAGAGTGTGTGTATCTAAAAGTAGATTGATTATATGGTAGAGATTAAAACATGACTATCATCACTCCCCTCATGTATTTATAATGTGAGAAAATCATCCTCCTATCTTCAAAAATAGACCCCCTCTTGTTAAATTTTGGTCATGTTCAATCTCATCTCTTGGTCATGCTCATGATTGTGTGTTTAAAAGTAGACAAACTTTAGGCTGGTTGGATTTTGTAATGTTGACTATGCT
Source organism: Medicago arabica (assembly GCA_946800305.1). Lineage (NCBI taxonomy): Eukaryota > Viridiplantae > Streptophyta > Magnoliopsida > Fabales > Fabaceae > Medicago > Medicago arabica. Next base: position 20,570,576 of record OX326971.1, on the reverse strand, counting down.
AGCGATAAAATTAAAAGAAAATCCACCATTAAAAATTGCCAGTTCCTTGATGAGAATATGATATCTTGGACTAGCAAAAGACAATGCATTATTACATTGACTACAGTAGAAGCATAATAATTTCAGCTGCTAGTTGTTGCACACAACTACTCTATATGAAATATTAGTTAGAAGACTGTCAAATAAGTGAAAACAATATTCCAATTTATCAGAAGGAGTCTTCTTGACAATCCTAAGCTTGTAGCATTTCAAGAAGAAATACGAGATAGATTGGATACCTAGTATGCAAAGCAAAAAGTCCTAAGAAGTCAACTAAGGGAGATTGCCAAGACTCAATTCTTATAGTTATTGCACTTGTCTCGTGAACAAATTCTTCTAGTTATGTACCTCAATTATGCTTGCTTTGAATAATTTCTGGATTCTGAATGAATGTTTTATTTAGTATATTTTGCTTGCGTAGCGGGTTTTTGTTGATGACAAAGGAGGAGTAGTATAAAGTATTTAAATTCTAAGTCTGAATGCAAAAAACAAATAAACTTAGAATTTTTTTGCTCTTGATTAATTGATTTTCGCTAAGTTATACTTGACTCTAGATAGTCTATGAGGATTAATTAGTTTGGTAAATAGGTTTTGATAAGTGTAATTCTTGATTAAAAAATGAATCTATTTAACTTGGATAAAACGTAGGGGAGCTTACAAACTTTACCCTCTGGACTATCAGACTCAAGGGGAGTTTACAAACCTCAGACTCTGTAGTCAAATCGTTAATTAGACTAACATCAATTATTCTAAATACTCGTGATGTAATCATTAAAAATGGGGACATTGTTGAAACAAAATGGGTTTTGTACCATGTCTCTAAATATTAATGATCATAATGTATTGAAGAACAATTGAATATGCTAATATGTGTTTAAGTGTGCAGGACAATAGATTAAAATTTATCAAGTTTTGAACATATATAAAAGCATTTGAAGCACAAGAGAAGTGAAAGACTTTATAGATGATATAAAGTGAGGTCAACAATAAGTCAACATTTTTAATCAGAAATAAAAAATGCATCCAGAAGATTTTGAAGGTCAGACTCTAAATCATCAAACTCTGAGCCATCCAGGCTCTGAAGAAACTCTGAAGTCATGTCAGCTTTGTATTCTTCTAAAGAATGTTCGCTTTCAACATCTGACCAAGTATATACCGTCTTCTTCTAAATAACATGCTAAGTCAAACTCAAGAACAAAAGGAATGAAACATGTAATTCCAATTGCAGTAAATAGATTGTGAGTGTCTTTTCAACGCCATTAACCATATAAGGCAATATTCTAACATCTTTGATTAAGCTTCTCAAAGACTTTGTTTTATGCGCTGAAACTTCTCTAACACCTTTCATTTTCCATCTCTATATAAGAAGTTGAAGACTGGAAGAAATATATAAAACTCTACACAATTTGAGAGTGTCATTACTCTTCCAAATTCATAAGCGCATAAACACTTAAGAATTTCTTATCAAGTTTAAATCTTAGAAATTCTAAAGTTTAAAGAGTCTTACTCTGTTTTGTAATTGTTTACACATCTAATTGTATATCATGTGTAAAACCAAACAATCTTTTATTTGTTTAAGTTAGATTGTAAGAAGTCTCTTTCATTTGTGATTGAACATTAGAAGTATCTTGAGCATTTTGAAGTATCTTGTTTGTGTGCTTGAGCTTTTTTAATCTTTAGTGATTATGGTGAAAATCCTTTGAAAGTGCAAGGGGACTGGACTACTCTTGGTAAATTTGTGATAGGAACTAGTATAATCTCTCTCTCTCTCTCTCTCTCTCTCTCTCTCTCCCTCCCTCCCTCCCTCCCTCCCTCCCTCCCTCCCTCAACTAATCTGCCACATTCATAACTTGGACCAGACTCTGGACCCAGTTAGACTTTGACTAGTAAAACACTTAGAAAAATTTGAAAAAGCTAACACAATTCAACCCCCCTTCTTGTGTTTTTCTCACCTTCAAAAGTATCTCATATTTATTTGGTTGTCTTACAATTTAAGACCCTAATGAATTCATCCATCCCTAAGGAGAACGCAAGAAAGCTTATGGCCTTCTTGTCGTATAGAACCTTTTTGTGATCATCTCCATCCTAAAATGTTTATGGTTTTGTGATCAATTATTTTTACAAAAGTCATTTTTGTTCGAATGGGAACGGACAATATGGACAAGAAGACAAAATGTATACTTTCACAAACTCAATTGAGATAGGATCCTCGTTTTGATTCAAGGATATTACACCCTTCAAATTTAATAATTCATATTTTATTTTGAAAAGAAAAAAAAAACAATCATTTTCGTCCTTAAATGTGTAAAACGTTTTCATTATAGTTTTAAATGTTACAAAATTATAAATACTAAATAATTTGAAATGATAAATACATCCTCAAACGTCTCTTTCATTACAATTTAATGCATTCAATTGACCAAAATTGTAAAAACAAATTTTAGGAACAAAAATAACATACGAGGACAAAATGATAGACTATAAAGTCCAGACGGAAACTAGATTTGTCATAATGCATAGATTTGTCATGTTAATCTTTTGATGTAAGACATACGAAGAACATGAAATAAAGTCCTTGCACATATATTTTAAACCTAAAGGAAAATCAAGTAACTTGTATTTAAAAAAGTAAAATGACGCAATAAAACAAAAATATGAGCACACTGTTAAAACTGTTGAAGGGGTTTCTTTGCTTCTTACCAGAACCATGTGCTGGAAATGTAGTCCTTCCCTCTGAATGTGTAGATAAAATAATTTTAAACAAAATAAGAGGGGAGTGATATTTTTATGGCAGATAATTATAGAAAGTATGATAGAGAAATATTTTAAATTTGGTTCTAAAATGTTATTACCATCGCAATTTGAATCATTATAGAAGTATAGAGTATGATATAAGATTATTTAAATGTGTTAGCAAATGGGTATAAAAAAAATTATCTACTATCTATTATCTATCAATTGCAGATGAATGGAGCAAATAAACAAATGATATAAACAAAGAGAATGCACTAATCTTATCCGTAGGTATATGTATCATGCTATTTGCTTTCAAAGATGTGCATGTTTTCGAAAACAACACTTTTTGTTATAAAAGAAAAAGGATAGAGTTAAAAACTTGATTTGAAGGAAATACAAAGAGGAATTAAAAGGAAAACGGGGAGATAAAGAGAGACATGAGAATGGAAAAACACAAATAATTAAATTGATAAATTAGTATTCTAGCACATGTTTAATCTACTTCAAAAGTATATTCCATTGATTAAATGATTAAAAAAAACTTGATTATGTTGTATTCCCTTAATGCACCCAAAATACGAATAATCAAAGAGGAGAAAATAACAAAAAGTGGATTGAGAGAAACACCACATATAGTTATAGATGATAACGACTCACACATTTAAGAATAAAAATGATTGTTTACCCTTTTATAAATACAAAAGTTATCTATAAATAAAGGTAAAGTTCTTTCCGTCATGTCTCTCTTAAAAACTCACAAATCCGAAACCCACCATATTGTGCAATTTTTTCATCAAACATTGCTTTAATCCATCACATTTTTTAGATTTCCAACCGCTACACAAGATGTTAGCAAACATTTGCTTAAATCTTGCGTTTTTTCTTATTATTTAAGAAAAAAAATGACATTTTAACAAAACAAAAAATTCCACATCATTAGATAATATGACAACATTAAATATGATATGACAACAAATCATTAGATGTATATGTAAAACATTTTTACACTCTAAAAAACTATGACATGACATTTTGTTTTCTTCCAATTTTACCCTTAATTAAAATTATTTTATTTACTATTTTATCTTTTATAACGAGTAAATAAGCAATTACCCCTCGAAATTGTAAGTTTCGTCAATTACCTCTCTGACGTTAACAAAACTTCAATTACCCCTCTGAAATTGCACAACGTTAATCAATTTACCCCCTCCGTCAAATTCTTTTGTTAGTGAACATGACGTTTTGTAAATACCCCCTGAAGTTTTGCACTTATGTGCAAAATGTCCCTTAAACTTGAAAATTTATATTTTTATTCTTGTAAGGAGGTTATGGCTGAACCATAATTAATATTTCTCTTACAAGAGAATCAATGATGAGCTTGCAAAACCTCTCACAATTGATGAGTTGAATCTTCCTATTGTTGCAAGGAAAGGTACAAAGGCAATGCACAAAAAAGCCTTGTTATCCATTTGACAAACTGTCTCCTCACAATTTTTGTCATATTGTTTCTGAAGCATTGTCAAGTGAATAGAGGCAGGCTATGAAAGAGGAAATGAATGCATTAGAGAATTTCACATGGGAGATGATTGACAAGCTGAAAGGAAAAAATATTATTGATGGCAAGTGGGTTTTCACCTTGAAATGCAAAGCCTGGGAGACATATGTACACAAGATTATGAACAAAAGATGCACTCAAATTTATGGAGAAGACTATACTTTCAGTATTTTACTAGTATTAGCTACTCTTTTCAACATAAGTTGTGTCTTTCTAAGGTTTTGCAACATAAGTATCCTTACAACAAGATTCAACTCATAAGTTGTGTGAGGTTTTGCAAGATCATCATTGATTTTCTTGTTAGAGAAATATTAATTATGGTTCAGCCATAACCTCCTTACAAGAATAAAAATATAAATTTTCAAGTTTAAGGGACATTTTGCACATAAGTGCAAAATTTCAGGGGTAGTATTTGCAAAACGTCATGTTCATTAGCAGAAGAATTTGATGGAGGTGGTAAATTGATTAACGTTGTGCAATTTCAAGAGGGTAATTGAAGTTTTGTTAATGTCATGTGTGTAATTGACGAAACTTACAATTTCGAAGGGGTAAATAATTTACTCATTTTATAATACATAATTTTTTTTTTAGGAAACATAATTTATATTTTTGAATATTAACATATATCCTTAAAAAAAATCTCAAAATTATTCTTAGGTCACCTTAAAAAAAAATAAAAAATAAATACTGTTAGGTCTCACACGGATTGGAGCACGTGTGAGAAAAGATGAAAACGAGTTATTTATTTCGTGGATGATTCGTTGTTTCAACGCTTACCGCGTAAGCAAGCTACACGATCAAAAGCAGAATCGCTTCCAAAAATAATCACTTCTCAGAAACCACGATCGTGTAGATTATTAAGCTCCGTTTTTCTAATCGAATAGATCTCCGATTCAATCAACCACCCACCATGAGTTTCATCTTCGGAAAGAGAAAAACTCCCGCAGGTTCGTTCATCATCAATCAAACTCTATTTTTTTGCTATGAATCTCGTGAAATTGAAATTCAAAATTGGATTGTTCAATTTGATTATGAACTTATCAATAGTCATTAAATTTTTGCAGTTTTTTTGATTATTTTCAACATGATCGACCTTTTTTATTGCAAATTCCTTTGATATTGTAAATTAACGAGAAAAAGAAATCATCTTATTTGTGGCTGTAAAAGATGAAATAAAGTTAAATTGTTTTCGTATAAGCTATAAGCTGTTTTCATAAGCTATCTTGGGGAACTTACGAAAATAACGTGAAAAGAGCTTATAAACAATGTCATAAGCTGTTTTCATTAGTTGTACACAACTTATGTCAGTAGATAAGCTTGAATAAGTCAATTCAAGCAAGCCTTAACAGGAAGGTTTTCTTGTCTACTTGATTTGAAGTTGGGTATCTCTGTTATGATGATACTTAGTTTTCATCATGTATTGACATATCTTTTGAATGATTTGATGGGATTCGAATATAGTTTTTTTTTGTGTATGACTGAGTTTGTGATTTTCAGAGCTTCTCCGGGAAAACAAGAGAATGTTGGACAAATCAATTAGGGAAATTGAGCGGGAGAGGCAAGGCTTACAGACACAAGAGAAGAAATTGATTGCGGAGATAAAGAAAAGTGCCAAACAAGGCCAAATGGTAATGTGATCATGTCTTGATTGTATTATTTGCCTATGAAGTTATTTGTTGTAGCAAGTTGAATATGGCAGCTTAGGTTAGTTGTTTTTTTGGCAGAGTTGAATATGTCTTCTAAAAGGTGATTGCATATTACAAACCCACATGTGATTTCTTCTAAGAAAACATTTCTTCATGTAAAATGGAAATCAATTTCTGTGTTTCTTGAAGACATTATGTGGAGCAGCTAGGCTGTCGTAAATTAATTTCATATTCATGACGTCAGTCTATATTATCAATAGTGGCGCTATAGCTTGCAAAAGCGTAGCCGAGCCAGCATTCACTGTGACGCCTTGGGCCTGTGAGCCACCTTCAACAGCCACAGTTATTTCCGCCGCAATTGGCAGTGAAATTGTGGCCGGTTGCGGCCCAAACTCGGTATCATGTCCGCTATTTGGGTTTCAGGGCCAAATTTCCTGATGTCTTTATTTTAAAGCGTTATCTTCTTTTAAGGGTATAATTATTTAAACCCTTTATGTCATCTAATACTTTACTATTTCAATTCCCACTTGTTCTTTCGTCTTGTTGCTGTTTCCTTCTTTGTGTGCTCTGCGTCTTTGCATATTCTGCTGCGTCTTTTTCATCTTTATCTTGATTGATATGTTCTACTTCTTTGTTTGTGTTCTGCATCTTCCACATTCGCTTTCCATTCTGATTGTTTTGATTTATGTTATACGTTATGTTCTTGCCTCTGCTGCTCTGTTCTGTTACTCTGTTTTGTTCTTCGTTATGTTAAGTTCTGCTCTTTGATTACTTTTAGAACTTGATTTTGATGGGAAGTCATTTTGATTACATTTAGAACTTGATTTTGATGGAAAATGACGAAGTTTATTATGATTTTTAAGTATGATGGTCTCTTTAATTTTGTGTATTTTTCTACTTTTGAGTATTTATGTTTAATTTGTGCACTGCATTTTAGTCTTTCTAATAGCGGCTATCCCACTATCCGCTATACTTCTGTAGCATTTTAGGGGGTCAGTGCTATGCGACACTGTCTGGGATCACCAACATAGGTGTCAGTGAGTCAGCCAGTTGAAGCCACATTTTAGCCCCATAGTTTTACATCAGGTTGTTGTTATGCATAGTACTCTGCCTTGACACTAGGTATAAAAACAATGTTTTGCTTCTTTCATTTTCCATGGGATTAAACTCCTCTATAAGGAGGCAATAGTTTGATGATGCTGTTCTATCTGATAGTACCACAAATGGACCTTTTTCAGTGTGCAGTCTCGATTGCCTAAGGGTGTGAACCACAACATCCCAATGGCTGTTACATGTAGCATTTAGACACAATCTTACCACACCTAAATAAAAAATAATCGCTGGTCTAGTTACTATTAGATAAGTTCAGATGACTATATTGCACTGGGTCTGTTAATGGCAGCCATTGCCTTGGTAGTAGTTTGATGTTAGGATCCAATGGAGCCTATTATTGAGTCAATAGGTACCATGTCTGTTTCCTAAAGTAATTTTTGGCATACTTTGGCATAGTGGTTGTAGCATGTGTAGTTGATTGTGCCACGATAATCCCTGAAAAATATTTAAAAGGGTCCAAGTCTTTTGTCTGAAAATGATTTGACAAATGCTGCCCGAGACATACCAGCGGGATAATTACCAGTGATAACAGAATATCATTAATGTAGACAAGAAGATAGATGAAAAAGTCAGGTGGAAGTGCACTGAAAGAACATCGTGTGATCAGTTTCACATCGAATCATGCCGAATTGCAAGAGACTAGAACTGAATCATCAAAATAAGATTGTTTTAATTTCATTGAGAGATCAGGATAGTTAGCATGCTAAGTTAGCTGATCCTTGAGCTGTAAAACTGGTGGCTGATGCATTTATACTTTTCCAATAATTGACCATCATGATGAATAGCTGTAATGGTAGGAAAGAGGCAAAAATAGGCTATCTTGGCTAAACTGATACTATTGCTTACTAGGGAGAGTATCTATACAGGTAAGATTTGTGGTTTATTATGAGTATGATTTGTGAGCTAATCCTAAGCAACTGTACTCCAATGATGTCAACTGTCTCTATTACATTGTTTCTAATCTCTGATTGGACTTAAGAAACAAGACATTGACATGTGAACTTACTTCACTAACCTAAGTTTGATGCTCTGCTACCATGTAAATAATGAAATTGGGGTTTTGAGGATGTGTATTTTGTTAACAACTATTCTGATTATATAGATGATTAGTACATGAATACAGTAATGGTATTACTCATTACACATGGTATTTTCTTAGCACGATTTCTTATATGGTATATAGGTGCTGTGTGCATGTGATGAAAGAGATTTGCACTCTATCAGAATATACTTGAATTGCACTTAATGCAATGGGCAAAAGTAGTTAATGTTACATTTCCTTATAACCTGTTTGGTTTCACATTTATATGGCCCCAAAGGTACGTCCAATGTAAAGCTACAAATCGTAGCTTCCATATTTTCACGGAAAATATACATTGGGATGCGAGAATTTTAACTCCACCACTTTTCCAAACACCTACTTAGTGTTTGGCTCGAAATGTAGCATGACAATGAGATGTGACATTTCAACTGAATAGTTCTTGCATGATAAAATAGTAGAACCGGTTTATGCATGATGAGTGTAGTTTGCTTTCCATATTGTTACACGAACAAGTTTAGATTTTTACACCAAACCTAAATTTGGCAGCAATGGCATATATTTTAGGTTCTTTATTGTTAACTTCTGTTTTAGCCTTTAAGGTAGCCAGGCACAGGGTGACACTTATTATATTAATGGCATTTTTGTGTTTTATGTAATGTTGTTCAGGGAGCTGTTAGAGTCATGGCAAAAGATCTTGTTAGAACAAGGCATCAGATTGAAAAGTTTTACAAGCTAAAATCACAGCTCCAAGGTGTATCACTCAGAATTCAGGTATGTTATGGTGACTGTATCTGATGATTTGCAATAATTCTATCTTTTATGTTATTATTGGATAATATTCTGTTCTAAGGCTCATATCAATGTTTGTTTTGTGGAATATAATTAATTGGCTAACTCCGGTTAAAGTTTGATACCGTTTTGATTTAATTTATTACTTAAAGCTAGTTTATTTGCACTACGATTTTCAGACATTGAAATCAACACAAGCAATGGGTGAGGCTATGAAAGGTGTGACAAAGGCCATGGGGCAAATGAATAGGCAGATGAACTTGCCGAATTTGCAGAAAATCATGCAAGATTTCGAGAGACAGAATGAGAAGATGGAATTGACTATGGAAGTGATGGGAGATGCCATAGACGACGCTTTGGAAGGGGATGAAGAAGAAGAGGAGACAGACGAACTAGTGAACCAGGTTCTTGATGAGATTGGAATCGACATAAACCAAGAGGTATCTTTCTTAGTTGTTTCTCATTCAACATTACTTCTCACCTGAAAGTAAATGACACTAGTGGTAACTATAAGTTTATAACAATGCATAACAAGTTTATTATTTCAATGCACAGCTTGTAAATGCACCATCATCAGCCGTTGCTGCCCCGGCTGCAAATACGAAGGTACCTCAAGTTGAAACTGCTGCGGCCGATGATAGCGGGATAGATAGTGATTTACAGGCACGATTAGACAACTTAAGAAAAATGTAGTCTTTCATATATGATATAGGGACGGGACCCCTTGTTTATTGGGAAAATTGAACCTCATATGTATCATGCTATGATTGACAAGTTGTGCCAGGATTTGATGAACTCGTGATTATAAATAGATGTTATTCTGTATAAATAAAATTTCTTTTTTCAGTTTTGATATGTTAATGCCTTAATGCTACATACTTTGAATATATATCTGAACTTTATAGTAATTGTATATCTCCGACGATCAAAGAAAAAAAGACAAGGAAATGTAGTATCGACAATTGAATCCAAGTCATGGCCGAACCACAAAAAATGTAACAACAAAATTATACTTCCTATAGTTCCTAATTATTATATTTTATTTTTGTATCTATGAATATATACAATAGTTATAGTTATTAATTAATGTTCCCTCTAAAAAAAGAGTATATTATGTGATTTTTTTTTTTTAAAAAAAATTCTTTAATTATTCATAGTATTTAGAATGCTCTTGTTGAAGGGCATTTGAAGATAGATATATACAAACTCTGTCTCAAAATAATATTAGTTGTTTAGGGTTTATGTACGATTTTAAAAATAATAATTAATTGTGTTGATTTCAATGATAAAATTAGTTGCATTTACTAAAATACTCTTCGTAATTGTAGTTAGTGAATAAGTTGAATGAAATTTAGTAAATAAGAGTATAATAGTTGAAAAAATAATAAATATTGCGTTGATATTATAAAGTGACAATTATTCTGGGACAGAAAACAAAATTAAAGAGACAATTATTTTAGGATGGAGAAGATTTATTTGCCTATTATTTCCACATCTTAAGCTTTGAGTAGAACATGTGAATGCGATTCTTTTTTGACATTTTTTTTTCTTTAAAAAATAACAAAACTAAGGGTACGTGAGTTTCTATTTTGAACGACAAATATCAGGATGTTAATTGCTATACTATTAGTTTTTCTTGTCAGGATTTGAACTCTGACCGCCACCTTTTTAACCCTTAACTCAAATAAGTTGAGGTACCTAAGCCAGTAACAACCCAATAGTAAATTTTGCAAATTGCTAAACTAAAATGACGAGTGACCCATAAAACACATGATTAGTTTAATTATCACACATAGGAGACTCTCAACTCTTGATTTTTCTGTTCAAGATCTCATAAAATCTTGAATGAAAATATGTGGTCCTAAATCAAGTCATTGTATGTCTCGCGTAGGTAGTTTGGTCAAGGGACGTTAGGTAGTTTGGTCAAGGGACGTTGAAGAAGGTTTCATTTTCAATCTCCGAAAACTAACAATTCTCTTGCTATCAAGTAATTTACCAACAACTAACATTTGTCTAAAAAAAATCAAGTCATCATATGCTTTATTCTACCGAAAGTTTGAAGGATAATTGTTTTTCAAACTAGGTCAAGTTCAACCTGGTAAGGGAGCGGATTGCCACACACGCAGATTGCAGCCCATTACAGATCATGTTATGACAATGCTCTAAAGGCACATCCAAGCAAGTTTGAAGACGGAATAAGGAGCATGTGATGAAGATCTTGTCATAATTTATCAACCAGTATCTATTAAGACACTTGCTCAATAATGTCCAATAAAGATTTGTATTATGAAAAACCCATATTCCCCTGCTTTTTATTTTATTTTATAAATCTCAAATTCACCTCCAATAACTTCAAAGGCTTGGTCTAATTGTAAAAAGGCAGGTCTTGAATCCGAGAGGTCTTGGATTCGAGCCCCACTAGTACTTTTAAAGAGAAGTAAACATAAATACCTTTGTAAATGCTCTTTGAACTTAAAAGTCATGCCTTAGACTGAGGCATCATCTCTCCACCTTAAATTTACTATAACAATAAAAATTCCCCCTTCAATATAAACTAATTCAGGACTAATATCTAGGTATACATTTTTTAAACTCTAAGACCTCACACTCACATCTCTTACAATGTTTGTTGGTCCATTACCCTTGACCTATGAAGCTTGCATATGTGATACGGTTGTGGGCACAATACGATATGGGTACGTCTCCATTTTAGAGTATCTGGACTTCATAACCATCAACACAAGGACCATCCCCGGTCACTCATCCTTCCCTCAACTCGCGGATATAGGTCTGCATGAGATTTCAGTGCTTTCTAACTTTTCATAAAACTATCAGAACTAAGGATACGTATGTGAGTACAAAATAGTTAAATTTTGCTTTGTCAAAAATAGTTAAATTTTGCAACTACTCAAGTACATAATATTTAAATTTTGCAACTACTCAAGAAAAAACTAAAAAAAATAATTAATTTTTGCAAAACTATAATTGGCGTGTGATCCAAAAAACATGTGGTTGGTTTAATTACTTATAACTATACTAATATAAATCGGAGACTCTTTTTTAACGAGACGTGAACTTCATAAAAAATTACTACATGCCTAAATTGATGAACATTTTACTTGGTTTAACAAGTTGACTTGAATATTAAATATTGACCCGTTGCAAATTAAAAAGGGATGATTGTTGTACTCTTTTGAGAACTTCCTATAATCCAATAGTACTCAGACACAAAAGTATTTAAACACTACGTCTAAAATTTCATGTCTATCCTCGAGGACTTCCTATAATCCAATATAATTAAGAGTTTACAAGAAATTGTTGTTGTGTATACTTCAACTCAAAAAGTGGTAAACTAAGTTAAGCATAATATAAATTATTTATATCTAAAGAATATTTCTAACACATAAAAAATTCTAAGATGAGAGTTTGTAAGAACTTTTTTAAGTATATTTGCGCTAATATTTTATCAGAGTTTTGGCACAGTTGAAAGTGTATATTTTTATATATTTCTTTAAACATTCAATGTCCTTTTATATGAGATTTGAATAGAGCCATTGTTTGAAGAAAATGTCAGCTCATTAAACTTCCTTGAGAAGTTTTTTCATAATGCAAATCCTTTGCCTATTTTAGATTTTTCAGTTGAATAATAATAATTCAAAATTTCTTTGCTTCTTTAGGAATGATTTGTCACATCCATATTGCATCCATATTTGTCTACTCTTGTACCCATACTATTGAAAGTCACATTTCTTCAGAAGAAAACAAAATTGAGTTAGATGTTCATCAGAGCGTTGACCATTGACTTGATCCTTCAGAGCTTCGTCTTCATATTAGAGTTTCTCTTCACAACTTTGCATATTTGATCAAAACATTGATTTTTTGTTGACCATCTTCAATGAGAGCTTTGTCATCAGAGCCTATTTTCTTTGTTCCGTGCGTTGACTAACAAAGATTGTTGACTTTAGAGTTAGATTTTTATTATATTGTCCTACACACTTGAAGAAACTTTAGAGAATACCATATTGTTATCTTATATAGAAAAATGTTAATGAGTGTCCTTGAGATATTGATTAAAGTATTAAAATTAGTAGGTTTAAATCAAAAAGTTGTGTAATTATTGTTATGATAAAAATAAAAATTTATATTTCCAAGACAAAGTTTATATTAATGGATTCCTCTACCATTATTCTTATAACACTGATTAATAAGACCCTTTTATGTATTGTTATCATCAAATCAAAACCTTAGAGACATTATTCTAAAATTCACAGTATTTCAAAATTTGTGCTTCCATGGTTGATGAGTAATGGCATTAAGTGCTTCTACACATTTTACACATTTCCACCATTCACACATGTTCACAGACTTTTACTCAAAAGACAAGTTGACTTAGAATATTAAACATTGACCTGTTGCAAATTAAAAAGAGATGATTGTGGTACTCTTAAGATGACAAGATAACTTGTTGCCTCTCTCTTACTCTCAAATTTCCCAACTATGAGTTGCAATAAGCTCATTAGTTTGACTTTTCAGAAACTCAGCAAAAGAAAATTTCATGGCACTACCAAAACAAGTTCAAGCTATTGGGAGAATCTTATTGAGAAAGATGTAAAAGTTGGAAACCCTGAAGAAAATAATGAGAATGTATGCATATACAGGGTCCCACCAAACATGTTACGTGTAGAACCAAAAGCCTACATACCCAACAATATCTCAATAGGTCCTTACCATTATGGATCACAACACTTACAAGAAATGGAAATTCTTAAAAACATGTTTTTTCAGCGTCTCTTTGATCCAAAAGGTGCAAATGGAGCCAAATTAGAAGAGGCTTGGAAGTTTCTTGAGAAAGAAGAAATCAATGCTAGAAGATGTTACATGGGTGAAATCAAATTAAGCAGTAATGAGTTTCTAAAGATGATGTTAGTTGATGGTTCTTTCATCATTCAACTCTTGAGGGATTTATCAGATAACAAATTCAAACATGTTCCTTCTCTTAGTAGATGGATGTTACCAACCATTCGCCGCGAGTTGATAATGCTCGAAAACCAACTTCCAATGTGTGTTTTAACAAAATTGTTTGAATTAACCGGTAACATCACCAATAATCCTAAACCACAAACGAGTTTCAACAATCTTGCCTTTAAATTCTTCTACCGTTTGCTTACACCCGAGTCGAGAAAAATCCCTAAATGTCAAACATCTTACAAGTCCAAAGTTGAACATGTTCTTGATCTTCTTAGATACAACATAAGACCGAAACTCATTGGCGAAGAACTGAGAGGACGTCAAAGCGAGATGATTCATTCAATAACCGAACTAAAAGAAGGAGGTGTGAAAATTAAAGCTTGTGAGAATAGAGAATTGTTGGATATAAGCTTTGGAAAAAAATGGGGAGTTATGATAAAGCAACTAACAATTCCTCCTTTGTACATTGGTGATCATAGAGGAACCGTGTTTCGTAACATAGTTGCATTCGAGAAATGTCACAAGAGATGCAACCCCGACATGACAACTTACATGTTTTTCTTAAACGGACTTATAAACTCGACTAACGATGTTTCTGTTCTTCATTATAAAGGGATTATTCATCATTCTTTAGGAAGTGATGAACATGTGGAAGAATTGATCAACAACATAACTAAAGATATAGTTCCTGATATGAATGAGTCATATTTATACAAAGTTGTGAATGATGCAAATGATCATTTGAGTTGTTGGCGTGCAAGAATGAGAGCTTCAATTGTGCATAACTATTTGACTAGCTGGGCTGTGGGACTTTCAACATTTGGTGCTTTTTTGGCTCTTTACTTTACATTCATACAAACAATTTGTGGGATTAGGAACACGTTCAGTACAATGAAGGAAGCCAAGTTCAGTTCAGTGTTCAGAGGTTTGTTCATTCTTCCATTTGATGACCCTCCTCACTCTCCAGAAATCCATCATGTAGGTAAGGATCATGATGTCTCCACTAGGAGTGCTTCGTAAAATTCCATCTTTTTCACTCTCTTTCCAACAAATCGGCATAGTTTTCTCTCTCTAAGTTTTCGCTTCCATTTTGTTCATTGAGAGGATGGTTTTGGATTAATTTTTGACACAAAATCACCCATTTCCATCTTTATCTCCCTATTTTAGTCTAAATTAGTAATTTTTACATAGATCTAGTGTTTTTCCTTGTGATTTTGTTGTCGAAGGGAGATGTTGTCTTGATCGACGTCTTTTGCGGCATTGTATGATTTTCTATCTTGCTGCGGTGTTCGTTTGGTTCATATTGAAAAACCAGCTTCAGTCAATTACAGATTCAATCAATGATACATGAGCCAACGTTATAGACCTGTAGACATGAGTATTCTGATCACTTTGATTTTATCATATTGTTTGTAGACGTTTTGTCGTTGTATGTTGTTAACTTAGATGTTGTGAGTTTGTTTGCATATTCTCATTTACGTTTTTAATGATGTTGAATATGTGTTGTATTTGATGTGTTTTATCAATTTAAATAAATGAATATCAATTTTGTTTTCATCGACCAAGATCCGCCACTACTTGCTTCGAAAAATAAAGCACCTCTGTTTCATGGTTTTTGGATTCAAGAATTTATTTGTAAAGTTGAAAAAGTGAAGATATAAATTAAGAATAATGCTACATCAAGCGAGCCGAATTATCCCAAAGGCATTGCAAAGGAATGCCATTGGCTGTTTAGAAGCGCAAGCAGGCTATGAGTTTTCACAATATTAAAATGTCACGAGCAGTGGCGGAGCCACATTAATGTGAGGATGTGCATGTGCGCAATCGGAAATTTTGAGATTAACACATTAATATGTTTTATTTGTCCTTTAAACGTAAGAAATATTTACTTTGGGAAAACGGGGTGTTACACAATGCAGGATGAATTCGAAATGAGCATAATGGGAGAATTGACGTTCATTTTAGGAATTCAAATCAACACATGCAAAGATGGAGTCTATGTTAATCAGTCCAAATACACTAAAGAGCTCCTGAAGAAGTTAAATCTTGAGGACTGCAAAGAAATGAACACTCCAATGCATCCAACCTGCACGCTGAGCAAAGAAGATCAAGGAACCAAAGTTGATCAGAAGTTGTATAGAGGTATGATAGGTTCTTTGTTATACCTAACTGCATCCAGACCAGATATTTTATTCAGCTTCAATTTTCTCTTTTGCATCTCACCTAAAGACACTTTTCGAATTAGACGTGTCTCAGTGTCGGATACTTATAATTACACTGAATTATGTAATTTTTAAAATTATTAGTTGTGTCGACGTTTAGTATCTATGTCGTGTCCGTGTCCGTATCCGTGCTTCATAGCTCCGAGCTCTTCCTTTTCAGCTTTTACAACGTCCTTGCTTGAATTTATTTTTCATAAGTAGCTTCAACGTCCTTGCCCCTTCCTTTCCAAGAACTACCACCTGCCAGAAACACGTATTTGAATAACTTTGGATTGATTACGTCAAGCCAGTACGTCACCAAGTATACGTATTATCATGTCTTATCTCCTTCCAGCTGCCAAGGGCAGAGATATCAATGATTTCAGAAGACAACAATGACTTCCAATCCGTAATAGTATAAGTATTCATTTGCTTTAAGTCGTGTTCACCAAGAAGTTATTATACAATAATACCTTCCACCAGAAATAGGGCATTCACGAATTGATGCATCTCTTCCAATATTAATTACCACATCGTTTGGACATATGTTTCTTTTCTATTCTTCGATAGGTTAAAATATAGCTTTGGTCTCTGCAAATATGTCTCGTTTTGATTTTAGTCTATGTAATTGTTGTTTTGTATTTGATCTGGCAAATATGTTTCGTTTTGGTTTTGATCCTGATCCTACTTTATGATGATTTGCACACGTGGTACATGATGACAAAATCCATTTTTGTAGAAAAATAACTCTTGCAAAATATTTTGATTTTTAAAAAGGTCCCTAAAAATATTTTGTTTTTGGAAATAGTTTCCGAAGAGACTATTTTTAAAAACAAAACATTTTGCAAGGACTAAAAACTACAAAAAAATATTACAAGGACTAAAATCAAAACAAGACATATTTGCAAAAACCAAAACTATATTTTAACCTTTTCAATATAACATGGAAAATGTTACTTGTGTTACAAAGACATATGTTAAAGAATCGACTAACATAATTATGTATTAAAAATTGTGTCAATTTTTAATTTAAAATATTGAATATTAATTTTTTAATAGCTTCTTATTATTTTTGGAATGTTTAATATATATCCTAAGAACGCGAATTAGCATGATGCATAAAATAAAATATAAGACGTTAAGAGCAAAAATTTGTCAGATGAAGTACTTTTTATAATTCTCAAGATGCACTAATATTTAAACCGTTCCTAAAAAAAATATTAATATTTAAACCGTATGAAATCCTGTTGGGTAAAAAAAAATAACAAATGTGAAATTTAATCTTCTAGAAGATAACTCCCGAATAATAGTCTTTCAAAAAATAACACTCAAGTCTCATGGAATGTATCGACATGAGGTATATATTAAAGGTTAAAGAGAAAATTTTAAAGGGTCCATGAGATATTGAAGGAGTTTAAAAAAGAATTGTTAAAACTAATTTTATGGAATCAGGCCTCCAAAATAATATTTGGACATCGAGAAATTTATTAGACTTTTACTTTTTGCATCTTATTGCATTCTTACACGCCCTATTTTTTTCCTATAAAAATACCCTTTTCTTCGAATTTTATAATCTGAATAGAGTTTGAATTCTAAAATTCAAATTCTTCAAAAACTGTTGGAGCCAAAGACACCTTGGAGTTGTTTGTGTAATCTCTGTGAAAACTACATTTCGGATTGTATAAATCCGAAATTCTTTTTGTATTTTCAAATTATAGAATCCGAAAAGTGTCAAACATCCCAGAAAATTTGAATTTTGGTGTACAAAAAGGTACCTTAGCGGCAGGGGCGGAACTACAATGAAGCATGGTGTGGCAGCTGCCGCACCAAATTCCAGCCCATTATTTTTATATGCATAACTTAAGGCATCACAAGTGAGGGAAAGTGGAAACTGAAAACCACACACAACACAAACAAAACAAAATCGCGTTATTCTCTTCTCTACTCTCAGAAAGCGATTCAACTTGTTCTCTTCTCACAAACAAATCACAACCTCTTAACAAACAAATTGCAAGATTATGTTCTCCTCTTCTCACAACAAACAAACAAACCTCTTCTTCCACTCTCAGCAGTCAGCAGCATCATTTTCTCTCTTCACTCCTTCTTCAAATCTAAGCCAAGGTAAGTGAAATAGTCAATTGATTCTCTACTTTCTTATTCATTCTACAATTGCTTTTTTATGGTTTTAGAATTGTGAATTGAGAATTGAGGTTTTTTTAGGGTTTGAATTGGAGATTAAATATATGTTTTGGTTCAACGTAAATAATTGAAAATTGGTGGTGTATGCTTTTTATACAATTGCAATATGCCAAACGATTGTTAAATCTTAGACTTTTTAACATTATGTTTTTGTTAAATCTTAGACTTTTGATAGATTTGATACACTTTGTTTTGGTTCTGCAATGTATGTTTTGGTTTATCCAGAAAGTAGCATTATCAGTAGAAAAACAATTCATTCTACAATTGCAATGTGCCAACTATAATTGTAGTTATTGTTATTGCTAGTGTAAAAAAAAGAATATGTCATATTTAGATTTTCTTTATTAATAATACAAGTTAAAAATTGCTTTTTTATGATAATTGGTTATTGTACAATGGTGTTTATAGGATGAAGAAGTTCTTTCCAGTGTTGTCTCGAGACAAAGCTAGTTCTTCGACTAGTCAAGCATCGAATGTAACATCCCGATTTTTGTTAGTATTATTTTAATTATGTTTAATTATGCTTGTATGTGATTAATTGTCTCTGTGTGTATTTTGGTTGGGATTATCAGAATTCGGTGTTAGAATGGTATTTTAGTCATTTTAGACTAAGGGGTATTTTGGTCATTTACTAGGAGAACATTTTTAGTAAGCTTAGAATTAACATTATTTTAGTATTTTGAGGCGAATAGTTCCTTTTGTTAAGACTAGAGGCACTTATTAGTAATTATTTGGTTATGGTGATAATTAGATATTTTACTAAGTTAATTGAGTGGTAACATTTCTAATTAGTTGGGTGAGTGTTAGGCCCATTAAGAGGAGTTATACCCTAACCCATTTAGATGGTGACTATATAAGCTTAACTTAGAGAGGCTAGGGAACTTTTCATTCATTTCATCTAAGAGGCTAGAGATAGAGAAAAGGGTTAGAGAGAAGATTCAAGGGGAATCAAGCTAGAAGCAAGGGGGAGTGAAGAATTGGCTTAGCTTTGTGATGATAAGAGGTAAGGGGGCTAGTCTTCATTCATAATCAATTGTTTAATCTCTTCTTCTTCTCCATCTCATAAGTGCTTATTTGAATAAGTGATTATTTGAATTTAATTGTTGAAATTTGTGTTCTTGTTATGATGATATGTTTGAGTACATGAATTTGATGATAACTGAATTGTTGTTGATGAAATTGCATGTTCATGATATGTATAAATGGGTATATTGTGAATTATGTTCAATTGATGAATATTGATATGTTGTGGTTGTTCTATGGTTGAAATCATGATTAAATGATGTTGTTGCTGTTGTGAAATGTTGTTGTTGTTGATTGAACCTAGGGGTATCCCTAACAATGGAGTCTTATTGTGAATTGGTGTTGTTCTTAAAGATTTTCATGAAAATGGGTCAAATGATTATTTTGTTGAATTGATGTTTTGATTCAAGTTTCAAATGGTTTTGAGTGTCCATTTATGTCTAGAAATGTTTATACAAACTTTAGAAACCAATTTGGGAAATGGGGAACTAAAATTGGGAGTTTTTGGGTGAAAATGGAGTTTTTCCCGTGTACAGAACTGATGCAACTCGCAATGGCGAGTTGATGGCGAGCTGGAGGCGAGTTGAGGGTCACTCACTATGACTAACTCGCCATGGCGAGTGGAGTTACTCGCCATGGCGAGTTGCACAGTGCAGTCACCCCTCTTTTGTCGTTTTTAGGGCTTTTGGGGCGATCTGAAACATTTCGAACTGACTCTTTTGATGTAGTTAAATGTAATTGAGCTTTTAAACCTCTGTAAACATCAATCGAATGAGAAATAGGACTTGGTTTGGGAATTGTACCTCAAGCTTTAAAAATGTCCAAAACATCGATTGTTGCGAAACTTGTTTCTCTTAAGAAAAAGGGGTAAGATTATGTTGTATACTAAGTACATGTTTTTCTGAAAATAGTTGTGAATGGATTCAATGGGGTTTAACTTATCTTACTTTGAAAATGAGATTCTTTTGAAAATGATACGAGAAACAAACTTTGTGATTTCGATGCTCTTGTTGTAATTAGCCGATGAAATGCATATGTGTGCTCAACTGCACACATATGTGATCTAAGAGCATACATAGCCGAGGCATTAGTGTTGTTTTACTTTGAAAAGTATATGTTGGTTGTTTTGTTTAATCATAGACGAACTTTGTCAAATTTAATCCTCAAGACCAATTATCTCGGAAACCTTTTGTAAATGACTTTGTATGAATATTTGGGGATACGTGAACAATTGCTAGATGTTGAATATGATGATTATCTTGGATTGGAGGATTTTCTCTTTTACTTTAATTGTGAGAAACTATATGAAGTTGTGATGATGTTTGTTGATAGTCGAGATAACAATCATGTTGAATTGTTGATGAATGTATACATATTGATATTGTTGGTGAGTTGTTGTGAACATGTTGAATTGTTGATAAATGTATACATGTTGAATGGTTGATGAATATATACATATTGATATTGTTGGCGAGTTGTTGTGAACATGTTGAATTGTTGATAAATGAATACATGTTGAATTATTGATAAATGTCTACATGTTGATATTGTTGGTGGTGAATTCATATATGCTAATTAATGTTGATTGTTGGATGATGAATTCTATTTCAATTGTGATTTGTTGATTGTATGGATGTAAATTCTTGATAATACAATTGTTGTTGAAGTTGTTCAATGTAAATGGAGGTGAACTTTTACATTGTTGTTGTTGAGGTGATTTGCATTGTCAAGTCTTTGCTTGTATGTCCATGCATCATAGTCTCGTATGTGACGTAAGGGGAGGACCCTTACGTAGGTGTTAATGTAAGAGGAAGTGTACTCTTACATATGATGTGCAGTTGGTATCATGGGGCGACAACCTTTGTTGTTGGTGACGGTACCGCATGCATTTAGAGTCATGTTTATGCGCATAACATGAATTGGCATGAGTCCTATGCTTATGTGTTGATGATGGTTCTGTTTGTGATAAGTGTGATTGATGCATACATACTTGTGATAATTAGACTTGTTGTGTTGATGTGTACGTTGAGGTTGAATGCTCTTGTTAATTAATTGAAGCATAATTTGATTAATTTATGTTTAGTCATTCATATTTGATTATATGTTGGTGAACTTTGGTGAATTGTACACTTGGTGTTATTTGGTGAATATGTAAAGATGTGTACTTGTTGATGTTTGTTGTTAATGGTGACACTTGTAAATTTGATGATCTTAATTGATGACGTTTATTTCGGTGAAAATAATGATGTGTGATTTTTATGTGACTTTATGATCTTCTGGTGATGATGGCTTTCTTGCTTATACTTGAAATGACGGATTGTATTTGTTGAGTTGATTATACTAAATGAAATAAGGCGAGTAATACTTTCATTTATTGATGTTGATAAATGATGAGCTTATGTCGATTACGTAATTAGAGTTGAACATGATTGTTATGCTAGGATTGTGATATGGAACAGGGGACAATATTCATATGATGCTAGTATTCTAGGAGGGATGGTTATGTATATGTGTTATGCATGAATCCTTGAATTTCTATATTTGTTTATGTTGATTATTATTGATGTAAAGTTAACCCCCAGTGATTTTGACCGCCTACATTTCCGTATGGACGGGTAGACGGAGTGCAGGAGTAGTTTGCTTGCTTGGTGAGTTGATTTGAGGATAGCAGATGCTTCCTCTGTTTTTCTATCGAGTCTAGATTTAGGCTCTGATTAGGACATTGTCTTTATATTTATGGATTTGACTTATGTTGTTGATTATTGCTCATATGTCGGGACTTGGAGACTTATATATTTGTATGTTGGATTATTTGATGTATGATTATATCCGCTGCGACTATTGAGAATTTTATATATGCATGCATGTTGTTTTTGGAAACTTGTTGAAGACGTAGCGTCTATTTCATGAGTATTTATTATATTCGCGTATTTTATCACTTTAATAGAAATATGGCGTTACATCGAACACGGATATTGCTCCCAACTCGACCAATGAGGGTATTAAAGTTGTTGATTATGAATTGTTGGAAACGGATCCAGGAATTAGGCCTCCAATTTCAAGCTATTATCCTGACATTCAAGATGAGGTACGTAAAGCTTACTTAAAAATTCCTGACATCCAGGAATTGTTGAACGTGTTTTTTCAGCTATGAAGATTGTGAAGAGTCAATTACGTAACAAAATGGATAATCAATGGTTAAATGATCGTCTTGTAACTTATATTGAAAGAGATGTTCTTTTCACAATTAGCACTGATGTTATTCTAGCTCATTTTCAACAAATGGATGGTAGACAATTTTCATTGTAATTTGCATCAAACAACTGGGGAGTTTTTGTTTCTGTTGGGCATCGGGTTTTTATTATGCAGGATAGCAGGTTTTAGGCTTGTTTGTTTTTGCATGTCATGTGTTGTTTTCTGTCACAATAGTAGCTTTAGAGCTTTGCTCTTTTGTTTGTTTTTGTTTTCTTTCACAGCAGTAGCAGGTTTTAGGCTTCATGTAGTGCCGTTTGGCTTTTGTAACAGTGGACTTAGCACTTCTTGTGCTAAGCTTCCTTTTATCAATATATATGTTGTTTAAAAAAATGTTATATATTATTTTTAGTATAATTTGTATTATAGTTTCTTTAAAAAATTTGCCACACTAATATGAAATGTCTAGATCCGCCCCTGCTTAGCGGTCCACAACTCCTCAAACACGAGCCTTGGGACAAAGCAAAGTGGTTTTAATTTAAAAGCGGTGGTTAAACTTCTTAATGAAAAAACTAATCTTGCATTGGGTAGGACAATTAAAACCCTACAAAACAACTTCATCTTTTCTAAATTATTTACTTTTATATAAATTCCTCTTATTGCCAATTTAAACGACAATCTATGTAGAGATGATAACTTACTACTTTATTAATTAAGTATGATTTAGTGCACTTACCCATTTACACACCATAAGTAACCAATCCACAGTGCCGACATGGAAAGCTAAAAGGGCAAACCTTGCCCTTATGACCCAAATCACGTAATCGTACATAAGGAACAACGTTCGTACCGGCACCACATGTAGTTATCATAAGCTAGAGGCTCAATAGTCCAGTATGCCGGTGAGTTCACAAAAAAAGACAAAACAAATACAACATGTTCACCAGAATCACTAAAAATCAATGGCAATCACATGTTCCTCCTTCACATATGGGAATGATTCAAGATATCCAGCAGGAACGACAAGACAACTGGAAGGATACACATTTTTCTTCGTCATGGTGTTAAATATGGAAAAAGAAAGGAAAGAGTAATATGAAACTAGAAGTTCAAACCAAGAGACATAACTTGGATGACATGTCCCCACTAAATCTCATCTCATTGATGAAGTTCCCCCGAAGAGGGGAAAAATTTCCCAAAAATAGGAGTACCAAGGCAATGTCTTCCCTCCGACACCCACATAAGGGTCCGTTTGGTTCAAGAGTTTTGGAGGGGAGGGGATATTTTTAATTTCATGTGCTTGGTTCAATTTGTAGAAGGGGAGGGAAGGGAAGGGGAGGGGAGCAAATCTCTTTAAAATTTAATTGCATTGCCATAATTATCCTTAAATTAATTTTAAATCTCAATATTAACCTTGTAACATTACATATCCAGGACCTTTGAAACAAATAGATGCGTCCCGAGTTCCATACAGATTACTTTTCAATACAATTTCTTTCAAATTCATTAAAATTTCATGTATTGATTCTTGAATACCTACTATGGTAGAATATTCATGTGGTATTTTCTCAGATTTTGCACGTGTGATACATGTTCCCTCTATTTCTCCGAGCAAAATTCTTCGCATTGCAATGCCTATTGTATCTGCTTGACCTTTCCTAAGTGGAGACAGAATAAAGCGTCCATAATACAGACGCTTACTTTTTATTATTATTAGATTATATTATTTTGTAACAATCATATTATTATTAGGTTATCTTATTCTTGTAACAAATTTTATTATTTTGTTATATTTTCCTTATAACAACTTTGATTATATATTAAAAGATGTGCTATTTTTTTACAGAAGTAATTGGTAAAAATTGCAAGGATTACAAAGAATTGCTCTTATAAAAAATATATATACGATGCATGGAGTAAACTACATGAATCAGTTTGAGATAAAATAAACAACTTAAATATGCGCTACTCTTTCGTCGGTTTCTGAAATCGTAAAAACTAACAGTTTCTTTTATTTAATTGTTTAAGGATAAAACAGTAAAATAATCTTAAAATCTCTCCCCTCCCCTTGCGAACCAAACACGTTTTTAATTAAAAATATCTCCCCTCCTCTCCCCTCCGTTATAATCCCTCCCCTCCCCTTCCCTCCCCTCCTAATTCTCGAACCAAACGGACCCTAAAGGAGATTCCCCCATAGCAACGGCACACTATGAGGAAAAACAGACCTCTGATACGATATCGTCGTGTTAAGACGGAGGGATCATAAACCTTGGAGACCAGGAAGAACCACTAGAAAACGCATAAGGAGATGAAAACCACCTACCTGAGAAGAAAAAATGAGGGTACACTATGAGATAAACACTGGAAAATAGAACTTGAAGCATCAATACAAAGAAAAAAGTTAAAAAAAAGTTGGGAATGTGAAGCAAAAAAGGAAACACCCTTTAAATAAATGGCTTAAATGCATTTTTCACCCCCTATGTTTCAAAAAGTTGCGATTTTGGCCCCCCTTTAAAAAAAATGGATATTTTGACCCCCTAACTTTTGACCCTCTTTTGATTAGCTGATTTTGATGGAGATTATGACAATTTCACAGTCTCTGATGGTGTAAAATGGCATGGGATAGAAGGATGTTGATAAATGGAGTCCAAACTGGCATGGCGTAACTTTTGGCCCCCTAAAGAAGGATCCACTTATCAGTTTGGACTCCACTTATCATGCCAGTTTGGACACCATGCAAGTTTGGACTCCACTTATCAGCATCCTTCTATCCCCATGCCAGTTTACACCATCAGAGGCTGAGAAATTGGCATAAAATCAACTAATCAAAAGAGGGCCAAAAGTTAGGGGGACAAAATATATATTTTTTTAAAGGGGGCCAAAATCGCAACTTTTTAAAACATAGGGGGTGAAAAGTGCATTTAAGCCTAAATAAATAAGGGAACCCATCCAAATTTCAAAAAGATCTGTTAGTTAAAGGCGAAAGAGCACCATCCAGCAGATAAAACCTGTAAAACCCCCTCGTCAAACGAGAGCAGTGGAGCGATGCACACCATCACCAAAGCCATCATTACTCCTTGATGGGATAATACAATGACACAACCCAATGTGACGAAATAACAAAGATATGATGACACATGTCAAAAGGGTCACTGAAAACGTCAAATCTATAATGACAAGACTTTCACCCCCATATACACTTGATAGACTCCAAAAGAGGTATCTATAGCCAGAAAAAGGGAAATAGCTCATGAGATCTACATCAAAGTACATGTGTCCCTCTGCAAGATCCCTCTAATGGTAGACTTGAAAAAGGTCAAATCTTGAGGCCAGGGAAACACACAATTTTTAGGCTAGCACAAATGTCTGCACAAAAGGAAGCAAAGTAAAGTAACTCCACCACTATCAATTGTCTATCTTAGGGGGGGACGACACCATTCTTGAGTGACCCTCGATCCCGCGAGAAGGGGAAGTTGGCCCTTTAGGATGGCCATCTAGAGATTGACAGGTAAAGTTTAAGAGAGTCAACATAACTCTTCACAATGGATCATTACCTGGAGGAAGAGTGGTTTCACTGACAGCAGTTCATAAGTATGGTAGGATGAAAGAACCAAAAAAGTCCAGGAGAAATTACTCAGTTTCACCTACAAAGTTTTGGAAACAATATTATCCATAAAGGATAATAAGTCCCATTGACCTAAGAAATCGGGAACATGAAAGGCCAATTTAGATGAAGACGACAAAGCCAATGACTCTATAATTGGTAAGCCCAAAGAAGTCCCCACTTAAAGTACTAGACTCGTGAAAGCTTATATAAAGCTACATTCTGACTTCCTCAACCTACATCTTGGGGGTAATTGTTTCGGACGAGGCCAATGTCCACTCCAAGTTAGACCTGAGTCTAATCGAGGACTCGTAAGCAGGAGAGAGACCATACAATGGGCAAAACCTAAAGGGCGCCATTTAACCTTAATTATTTTTACTCTTCTCTCTGAGAATTATTAAAGATAGATCGATCGTCATTTAACCTTCTACAATTCGAAAAAACAAAAAACAAAAATAGTTTCTCTCATCATCCATGACATTTTCGTGTCCACTTTTTTCAATAAAACCAGATCGATCAAACTCCCAATACTTTGTAACCGCAAAAAGATATCGTTACTTGGGCCCAAATGTTTTTCAATAAGAACCAACGCTTCACATACAAATAATGCAAACATTCGTTCTTTTCAAACGAAAATGGGCTTCTTAGATTAATTCAAAATAAAAAGAAGAAAAATTGTGTTTATATAAATTTGTGGTGATGGAGAAAGAAAAGGGAGGCCAACAACCTATTGTTAATTATTATCATCATCATCATCATCATCATCATTATTATTATTATTATTATTATTTTGTTTGTAAAAATTAGAAATAAATCTCATGAAATGTTTTGTGAAATTCCCCTTTGAACTTTTGGAAAATTCATATCTTCGAAAAATTTTATCTCAAAATTGCAAGATTGAGAGAAAAATTGATCACATCTGAGTTGGAAGAAATTGTATGTTTGATTTTTGTTGTTGGTGGACTTATATAGTTTGTCTTATTCTTGTGTGATTTTTTTTCCTACAAATGATGCTAGGTTTATGTTTCCATGGTGGTGATAGAGATATGGTGGGAATAGAGAGGGGAGAAAGAGGTGTGAATTGTAGAATAATCTAATGTGAATGGTTAAGGGTCTTGTTAATCAGTACTCTAAGGGCATTGGTTAAAGAATTCATTAGTAATGCCTCAAGGGCACTCATTAACATTCTCCTTATCATAATTATAATAATATTTGTTTTACCGGATATTCCCATGGAAAAAAAGGCATGGAAGAGAATGAAAATTGTAAAGAAAAAGATAGAGATAAAAAAATCATAAAGAAATACTGAGAAAATTATGTCTGTTCTTCATAGACACATGCAAGTTCATTTTATTTGTGCAATGTAGCAGATATCTGAGAATAGGAGTTGCAAGTTGGATGCTTAGAGAACAAAAAAGTAATGAGTAACATGACTCATTTTCTGTATCCAATGTCAACAGCTATATATATAATTTACAACCATTACTCATAAGTTTCAAGAAAATAATCGCTTAACTGATTCACCGGTATCTCTAGCTATAACAGAAACTAAATAAATTTACTTCCCACATTGAAGATAATAACTAGTAGTAACCGCGCGCATGAAGATGATATGAAGTTCAAAAAGATAGAGGTGCAAGTAGCACCATTTGGTATCTAATCACGTCGCGAACTGTGAATTAAACAAAATTAATAACACCACCTCCACATTTTGTAAGCCATTAGCAGCAAATCCTTTGATAAATAATCTCACAAGTATTGTGCATGTACTCTGGCGCGATTCTCTTCCCACCATAGTCTAGCATGCATCTCCCCAAATTTTTCTCGACTGTAACATAGATAATATAAACATTAACAAATCAATTTCATAGATTTATAACAAGCTTATGAAATGGAGACTATGTGTAGCAGCAGAATGAATAACAGTTACTAACGAAACAGAATACACGCACACATAAAGCATCAGAGAAGCAACTTGAATATTGAAGTCACATTTGGCGATGAAATCTACAAATTTACACACGGAAACTTTGGCAAAAGCATGATGTGATGTAAATTACTTGTTTCCACATTCAATTGTTTTACATTGTTGCCAACTTGATGTAGCAACAACTAAGTGGTTGTTTGCAAGTCACATGGTTAATAAGTCTCAGCTAAAGTCAAATCACTCGGGTAATATCCAAGTTTCGTTCCTAGCTAAACTAGTCATTGACCTGATTTTACTTACTTCGACTAAACTCTAAATTAGTCATGCGCCTTTCCTCTTATGAATTGAGGAGCTAAAGACCAAAAAACTTGCTTTAGCAACAAGTATAAAGTGATTTCATTTCGATTTTTCGACGTTGTCAAAACTTATGGCCTGCACATGATTAAAACACTTATAATCCGTGAAATGACATTAACTATCTCAAGCAAGGTTGACTTACATCTAAATATCTAATAGTAGTTTTGGTGAACAATTAGGGATCTGAATTCCCTGTCATCGAGATAACTATGCATTGACACAATCACACGAAATCGGTAGTCTAATATTTTGACAACTCATATTTTCACTTTGCAAAACAGGTCTAAAATACAAAGTCCGAACACGACTAAGGTACAAATTCACAATAGTGTACCTGTGGTGACAAAAATAAATTATTTTCCAGATTTGGATTGCCTACAACTAAGGCAGCACCAACTCACATCTTAAAAAATTCGTTCCAAACCCTTGGATTCATCCATTTGGCAACTAATAAAAATATGATTCGAAGTGATGCGTGCATTCATTTCAAAAATTCAAATTTATTAACTGCATGTTAACATAAATACAGACAATGCAAAATAGAGTCTAACCAAAGAATTGGTACACAGCATACCTGAACCTGACTCTTCTGATCTCCCTTTTGCCGCCTGGCATAGACCTGATGGTAATGTAAACACCAGGTTCATCTTCCTCAACCCATTCACTATCCGGATCACTAGCATTGCTCATCGATAAATCACCAGAGCGATCAGCTTCTCTAGAAGAGCTACTTCTTATAGAAGCAGCTACTGATGATATATCTGTCTTAGCGGCACTAATGGTTGAAACCTTTGGGGTTGAGTTCATACCACTTAAGTCGTACTGATAATGTTTGGACTGCATTGAGTGTTGCTCAAAGGAATCTGAGGATGAGTATCCCATTGCCATTCCTGTAGGTCGGTATAAATTGCGTGATAGTTGTTCCTTTGTCAGTGGAGGTGTCACTGGGCTGTCTGCTATTGATTCACGCTTTGAACTCTGCTTTCAAATTCACACAAATGTACAAATTAAAAACAGTAAAATAACTTATTCTTATATCTATAACTATAAGTTAAACTCAATGTCTCTCACAGACCAATATGTGACTAATATATGATTTCAAAGATGTTTTGTCGACTTCAGTGACTAAAATGTGGTTTTTCAGTCCTCTAAAAATCGAAAACATGAATCTGAATAGACATGTGAACAACACGGCATAAATTACAAAATAACGAATTTTAAAAAAAATCATATTTAAACAAATTCTACCAGGCATTACTTTGATCGGTGGTTCATAGGGGACTGGTACTTGAAAATCACCTAAAATTCCAACAACAATTCACTGTACTTATGGGAAGTAGAAGTTTTGCCCTACTCGCCCTAACAAGTGAGACATCATCTTGAGTGATACTAATTCGAATAAATAACATTAAACGAATATGAGTGCCTCAAAACTCAACTCATCACCAATCAAGTCATTGTCTCACTAAGAAAAACAAGGATGATTGTGAACTTTTACTTCAATCAAATGAGCGACATTAGGCATCATCATTGATACTTCGAGTGATTTTCAAGCGCTAGACTATTATATAACATTTATCAAAATGGTACTTAAAGAAACATCCTACTTTATAAAATAAAATGACTTTGAACATGTAAAAGTATATTGTCATTGTTAAATATATTCCTTTCACATAGAAAAATGATCAATTGGCCTTGATCAAAGTGAGGAATTCTACTTTCTACTATTTCCACCGTAACTATGCATCTGCATACCAAATTACCAAAGTGAGAATTTACCTCGTCTTCAGATCTTGCTGGAGTTGGAAGCGGGAAGGCTTGGCGGTTAAGCCTTTGAACATTGTAAAGTTCCATGACCTTGTCATAGTTCTCCGCCCACCATCTTTGAGCTTGCCATTTGTTAAATATATCGCGACTATACATCAAACGTAAACAATAATTAAGTTGCGAAGTCATCATATCATATCATCATATAAAAAAGTAATCAAAACTAGTTATCCCAGAAAGAAAACAATACTACATTGTTCCTATTGTCTAAGCCACCCCCTTTTTGTTTTATGATGTTGCATTCAATTGAAACAATATTTTTTCAATGTTATGAAGACAACTTAGCTTTTTTACTATGTGGATCAATGTAACGACTGTAATTGCAGTCACAATATAAAGATATTAGAGTTTTTCTCAATGGCATTGTATTCGCAATTGCGGCTGCATTAGCCGTATTTGTCCACATTTTGCTGAAATATATAAAGGTTTGCAGTGTAACCGCAACTGTAACTGCAACCACAATTTAAAACCGTGAATCATGAAACCCTAAGCTTGAAATATTCTAATAATAATGATTTGTGGCCAATTAGCCATTATATCATATGATTGTGTTATTTTTGTCACTAAAGTTTCTTAGTTGAATTTCCAGTTTTAGTGGTGTATGACAATGATGTCAATTATACAAGTCTAGATGCTTTTTGACAAAGAATTCTAAGATGAATAAAGAATAATAATTAGTAAAACCGATCATGCTTTGTGAAAATGAAATTGTTGCATTGACCATACAATGAAGTTGTCTAGACATTCAAAAGCAGGTGGGTCCAAACTTTTGATGTCAATTACCCACCAAACAATGCAATGATTTAGATGTTTTAGTCGTTTTAATAGTACTAGCATAAGACCACACTATTTCTTAAATTTGTTAGTACTATAGCTTAAGACCACACTATTTATTAAATTTGTGATCTGAAATTCAGGAGAAAAAAAGACAAATAGAATCACTCAAGGGGTTGACCCACCCACCAGCAACATAATGGTAGGGATTGCACCACAAGTCATCATGTAGGGCCAATATAAACAAATGCCATGCGTGCTTTTATCTTACGATAAGATAACATAATATGAAGACAAAAATATGAAACTTAGGTGTGAGTACGATACCATAACTTATAAAATATTTATCATAAATTTGGGAAGGCTTCTTTGCTACCTAAAAAAAGAAGTTGGATATCAACTAAAAATAAAATTTATTTGAAAATTAATTAAATATAAAAAGGTGACATGGCATCAAATAATTGGTGTTGAGTACTATATCCAAATTGGCTAAATTTAGTCCTCAAATAATTGGTGTTGAGTATTATATATATTTAGTATCTAAAATAGATAAAAATAATAGTCTCTAAAGTGTATTAAGATCCATCTTTAAAAAAAAAAAAATCCATCTTGTTAGTTCTTGTTCTTGTTAATGACATGTAAGAGATTAATTGACAAATTTTATATGCATTAAAGACTAACAAGACTAACTTTCATATGTTGTAATATCTTTGTTACTTGCTATATTTTCATTGAAAATTTGGCATCGGATTTAAGAACCGATTAATTTGAAGGGATTAATTCTACCGCCCACTTGCAGGGGACCCATTTAAAGTCAGAGCATAACTTTGAGTGGATTTAGTCCATCGAAATTGACATCAAGTTGAAACGAAACTGAAATCTTGATAAGAGCAAACTCTAAGGATCTCAAACCAACGGCTAAACTAACTCTAAAAAATTTGATACTTGCTATATTAGACTTGAGGTGCTAACTCAATGATAAAAGCAGTTTTATAACTTCAAAGTAGTGAGTTTGAATCCTTTTAAAAACGTTGTAAAATAAAAATTAGTGTCACCCTAATTAATACTCTTTAAATATATTATATTCTTATATAATTTAATGACTACAATAAGTGGGAGAGATATTTTAGACTAAATTTCAACTTTAGTACAAAAGCCTATGTTAACTATTTATCACTTTGTTAGGTCCCTATTACCCACCTAGGTTCACATTTTGTCTTGTATATAGTTTAGGAGTGGAAGATTATGAGAGCACACCCCATCAAATTGCATAATAATAAAAGACAAAAACTGTTATTATAGGATGACAAAGTCACATAATCCGGCATGAAGAGATATGAGAAAAGAACAAATAAACTTCCCCGACCAAACGACATGACCCAATTTAAAGGTTCCTAACACAGTTAACCTTGGCCCCACAATTACTTTGGAGCCAGAATAAATTTTTCTTTAGGAACACTTTTGGGATTGCTTTTAGTAAAGGCGTGGTGAAACTTCAAACAAAGGTGAAGGGGAGATGGGCCCCACAAAACCCTTTTAGGACTTGAAGTGAGAATGCTGGTTTTGGTATGAAATGGTGGTTCTTGTTCAACTTACAAATTATGAGAGAAATATAGGAAACTAATATAAGGAAGGAGAGAAAATAATGAGAGATGTGATGAATAATATAGTATAAAAAGAAGAAAAAAAGATTGAGAAGAAACATAGATGTAGACATGTAGAGAAAAAGTGTACGAGAATTTTAGATATATTTATGCAAACTCTTATTTTAGAGTTTAATTTGTTAGGATGCTAGTGCAAAACAATTTACAACATCAATAATATGTAAAATATTTTATTGGTGTATTAGGATTAAATCCAATTTTATGCTTATGTTTGATATCACGGTGAATATATCAGAATCACAACGATCCACTGTGAAGTGATTATGGTTATCAATGTCATAACAAACATAACTATACACATTTCACTATTGACTCCTTTTCTAGTAAATAATAGTTTATTTATATTTTTGTCATCATACCCATTAACATTTACAAGGCCTTTTCTCACTGATATATTTACACTATGGTGTTTTTTTTTACCAAAAACAAAACCCTTTTACAAGAAAATGTGAAAAGGGAGTAAACAAACACATTTGTCCAATCACTTATGGTACTAGAAAAATGGACTTAGGATGCTTCAAAGATAAGAAGAAATGAATGAGCATAATTGGACTAAGTAATAAGGTATTGGAAAACCTCAAAAATCTCTTCCCCAATCCAAGTCCAAATTTGACCAAAAATGTGTTTGGCCTGAAATTCAAACATTTAGATGAGAAATTTTATTTTCATACTTAGTTTTTACTCTTAAAAATTAAGCTCAAATGGGTAAGAGAGACAAGTGAGATTGTGACTTTGTGAGAGACAAGATAAAATATATGATGTGAAAAAAATAGTGAGATTTTGTTTTCTAAATTTAGGTTGCTTTGAGAAATAAAAAGCCTCAATTGTTTGTTGAAGGATCATTACTCACCATATTCAAACTTGAATAAAAGACAAATAAACCTAGCATTGCACTAGTACGACTAATAAATGTTTTATACTAAGAACACTATACTTGAAACATATTGAAGTTATTTAAGTCACGTTTTTCCTTGAAAACAAAAACAAACCATGTGATATCGAGATCTTAAATTTAATCCACGTCTACTTTGGATTTTTTTTCTTATAATTTCATTTTTAATTTTTTTATAGTGTTATACATTCTTATTTAAATAATTTTAATTATTTTTAGATAATTTCATTTAATCTACATCTAGTTTTCTTTGGAGGTGATACTTTGCTGTTAGTTATATCCTTTTGTTTGGTAAATTATATTATTTCTCTAAATAATATATTTATAAAATAAGAGCAATGAATTTAAATTATTAATTTTAAATAAGAGCAATGAATTTATGATCACAGCATAGTTCATGCATCCTTAATTTAATAGAATATCCTAATTATTATCTGATAAAAATTTATAGGAAAAAATTGTCTTTACTATATAAATAAACTCAATACAATTTTTTTCCCCCAATTCTAAGAAAAAACTATTTCATGGTCAAACAATATAAAAAAAAGCATGGAAACAAATGAAATAAATAGTTATGCATGGAAACAAATATCCAAAAATTTTGTTTTTATTATATAAATAAACTCACTTTTAATCGATTTTTTTTTTTCATTTACAAATAGAATCCTATTTCTTGGTCAAAAACAATAAAAAAAATATATCAGAATTAGGAAAAAGAAAATCATTCAATGAAATTAACAATCACGCATGGAAACAAATATCCGAAACATTTGTTTTGACTATATAAATAAACTTAATTTAAGTGAATTTTATCTTCTAACGGAAAACTATTTCTTGGTCAAAAACAATCAAAAAAATTATTTCAGAACTAGGAAAAAAAGAAAAGAAATAAATGAAATCAATAATCATGCATGGAAATAAATATCCAAAGTTCTTTTTGGTCAAAAAAGATATCCAAATTCTTTCAGAAAAGATAAGTATCCGAAATTCTTAACCCAATTCCACAACTGCTTTTCTATTTTTTGGTAAATATTTTATTCGGTAAATAATTTTTTTAGTTGCAGTAAACAAAAGAAACCAATCAGAAAGACACGGTAATTTTACAACTATCTTGTTCTTAACTTACAACTATCTTGTTCACGTAAAATTAAGCAATTACTGGCTGTAAGATAGGGATCAAACTCAACTATACCTATTCATATTCTTTAATCAAGTAACAGTTAAATTAAAATATGAATGTACTGTAAAAGAAGAGAAAAAGAAAAGTAGCTAAAGAAGACTAGAGACTAGTGACTTTAACAGTGTGAAATGTGATAATAACCCTCCAACATAGAAAAAGAAAAGACACACCATAGTCATTACTCACTATCATCATCACTAGACCACTAGCCATAATCAATCAAAGAAGAGGGTCCATATCATTCATTGACCTCTAACAAACCCAGCCAATCTCAAAACGACGTCACAAACCAATACACCTGTCGTAAGGGGACGATGAGATTGATCTCTGACCTAGTCGATATTTGGATCGAATATTAAATTATATAAAAACTGATAACATGACACAATAAGTATCTTAGTAATGCACGTAAAACAAATATAGTTTGATCAAGAATTGTTCTACCAAAAACAGACAATAGAACGCGGTAATAAAAAACAACGTAATAAAAAACAACGTACCTGAACCGTATCCGCTTGAGATCATTACCACCTCTTGGAAGAGACACAAATGTTATCAAAACGCCAGGCTCTACCTGTGCCACCCACTCCTTGCCCTCCTCCTCCTCAAGCACCACCACTCTCCTCCCACTTCCTCCACCAAACGACGACGAAGACGAACTCGGTGTCCCTTCTCCACTTGATATTCCCTTCAACCTAGCTTCCATCTCCTTCCCCCATGTCCTCGTCCTCCGAAACTTCTCCGAGTCAGACACTTCTGACTCAGAGCTACCGTTTCGGAGGCGAGTCGCAGGAGTACAAGGATTACAGCTTTTGTATACACCTGAAGCTTTCAATGCCATGTCTTTTATCTGACATGTCAACGATTTTACGCTCTTTGCATTGTTGTTTGATTCTGAATCTTCTTCGAGTTTCTTCGGACGTGCTATGCATGTAAGCATGTTTTTTGTTATGTGGAATTCAGATCGTGTTTGTGTGAGAAATAAAACGACAAAAAATGGAGGTGAATATAATAATGTGGAGGGTGCGGTTAAGAAAATGTGAAAATCGAGGGACAGGTATTTGTAGGCGGCATGCGTAGCAGTGAGTGACTTCGGTTAAGAAAATCAGAGATTCTCTGAAAAAATATCAGAAAAAAGAAAAAGAGAAAGAAATTAATTAGTAAATAAAATGGGACATATGGTACGTAGTTTCTGAAAATAAAGTAATAAAAATATTAAAATGAAAAAAGAGAAAAATGTTGAATTGAATTGAAAAGAAAAAAAAAGAAAAGTACCATGTGCTTGACATTGGAATGGTGGAGGAAGAGAAGACAATGGAAGGAAGTGTGAGTTTTGATTTTGTTTTTGGTGGGTAAGAGAAGAGAAGAGGATTATGTGGAATATGAATGTGTGTTTTTAACACTTTTGTGTCTTATACACTTTGGATGATGTCAACTTCAAACAAATTTGTCCTTAATTACCCATTGTACCCTCGTAGCCACAAAAGGAGAAAGAGTTTTTTTCTAACAAAAATAAAAAACAAACAAATGAAGAAATGAACCATGGAATAGCGAGACAACAACATACACTGATGAAATCCTACCACCGAACAAAGACATTGTTCCCATTCTTTATATCAATTACTATATTATAAAAGAGCAAATAGTCGCGTTAGCCGCTGACTCTGCATCGTTGTCATATAGATTCTGACTCAAAATTAAATACAAAGAAGTCTCTAACTCTGCACTTCCGTTATCACTTTAGTCATTGGTGTTATATAATTATGTTAAGTGTGTGACGGGGACTAAAGTGAAAGTAGAAAATAGTCACTTTAGTCCTTGAACAAAAATAAAATTCCCAACTTAAATTTCAAATCCCTAAATCCATTAAAATGAAAATCTCAAGTCCCTACTTTATTATCTTATTTGATAATATTAACATAGCATTTTTTTTTGTCAAAAATATAGCGTTCTTTAATTTAAAATTAAAAAATAGAGATTAAAAATATCAACATTATTTTTTTTTATACAATTGGTTGTTTAATATTGTGTATTTTTGTCAAAATATAGTGTTCTTTTATTTAAAATTAAAAAATAGAGATTTTTTTTTTGTTACACAATTGGTTGTTTAATACCATGGACAAAGTTTTACCGTTAAGCATAAAAAAAACATAAACCTTTCAATAAAATTTATAAAATATACAATATTCAATATATCTAAAGAAAAAAGTCTACGATATTTAAAAAAAAGTCGCATTTTTATTCTGACAAGGGAAAAAAGTCACATATTAGTGTATATTTTTTTTAGGATTTTAGGGATGTCATTTAGGGATTTGAGATTTAGGGATT
This sequence comes from Medicago arabica, assembly GCA_946800305.1. NCBI lineage: Eukaryota > Viridiplantae > Streptophyta > Magnoliopsida > Fabales > Fabaceae > Medicago > Medicago arabica. The sequence continues at coordinate 20,533,520 of OX326971.1, read as the reverse complement.
TGATATTCAAGTTAGGAATATTGATTTTTGGTTCAGGGATTAAAATGACCATTTTCTACTTTCATTCTAGTCAATGTGGCACACTTAACAAAATTATTTAACGTCAGAGACTAAAGTGATAACGGAAGTGCAGAGTCAATGACTTCTTTGTATTTAATTATGAGTCGGGGACATATGTGACAACGAGGTGCAGAGTCAGGGACTAAAGTGACCATTTACTCTATTGTAAAACAATTATATGTTAGTTCTTTAATTCAAGGGTATTTTTAACCTTTAGATAATAATCAAACTTCAATCTCTTATATTTCTCTTATCTTTTCTCTTAAACCAAATAATCAAATCTATTATATTTCTCATCAACTTCTCTCTTCTCAAACTCTCTCTCACTTTTTTCTATCTTCTCATCTTCTTCTCCCAACCAAATACACCATAAAAGAAAACTTCAAGGCAATTTCTTTTCCATCCTATTGTATTTTCACGTGGATTATTAATTTCTGTAAATGCTTTTGGAGTTTTTGGGTTATGTAATCTAAAATATGACTTTTTTTTATATATTTTTTAATGGAAAATTGTATTTTTTTCATCGATTCGGATTTTAAATTCTGAACAAATAAGTAATTTGAATTTTATAATTTGAACACTTCCTGTATACTCTATTTCAAAGCAAGCGTATGTCGCATTCCTTTTTTTTTTTTCTTTCCGGATTATAAAATCTGAGCACATCATATACATACTCTTGTTTCAAGAATTCAAGAGAAAATAAGTTCAGGTATGATCCATTTAGGTAATGCTCCATTTAGTCTCTTGGATACATGACATGTAGCAAAATAACATCTAAGCGTTGTGATTTTAAATTAAGAAATAAACTTATCTTATTAATTAAAGGTTAATAGGTCTTTACCCTCTGTAATATAGGACATTTTTGGTTTTGCTCCCTTTAAAAAAAAATTGGATTCGGTCCTTGTAATTTTTTTTTTGTTTTAAAATAATCCCCTAGCCCAGTTGACTGTGCATTTTTGCTGATATGGCACACTGAGTCACCTTTTCTGATGACTTGACACGCTGACTGTATAATTAATTTTATTTTTATGGGCTACACGTGACATTTATTAATTTAAAAAAAAAACGAAAAAAATTCTTAAAAAATCAAAAAAAATCTGGAAAAGTAAATAAAAAAATTCTTTAAATTTTAAAAAACGAAAATAATTCTTATATAATTAAGAAAATGTGGAAAAATTTAAAAATATAAAAAAAATATGGAATTATTTTAAAAAATGAATTAATTCTGGAAAAAATTAATATATTTTGAAAAATTCATATTTTCAGATTTTTTTCAGTACCAGAAAAATAATGGAAAAATGAAAAAAATTCATATTTGTTTTTCGAAAGTAAGAAGTTTTACTTTATAAAAAAATGAAAAATTCAGGAACTTAAAATATTTCGAAATTTTTTAAAAAAAGTTCAGATTTTTCTTTAGAAATTATAAAGTTTGTTTTTTATTCATTTTTTAAATTTTTTCCAGATTTTTTTTTTTAGTTTTTTGAGATTTTTTTTCCTTCATTTTAGACTAATGCTGTTTATTACGAAAACAAATCCAACGAAAAGCATGAATTACACTATTTTAAGTTATAATTACCGATCTATCCATTAGCTATTTCCTATATTGCCATATTGCCCTTGTATGGCAAGTGTTTTCCCACTGTCGTATAATTTCGTGAAAATATATTCTTACTATATAGCAATGCTTTTTTTATTAACTTTTCTAGATTTTTTTATTTTTCCAAAAAAAAATCCGTTTTTATTAATTTTTCCAACTTTTTTTTTATTTTTCATTATTATTAAAAAAAATTAAATTTTAAAAAAAAATTCGTTTTTTATTTTTTTCATCTTTATTAATTTTTCCTGAACTTTTTTATTTTTTAATATTTTTTACGTTTTTACAAATTTTTTAAGATTTTTTTTTATTTTAAAAAAATAAAAAAAATGCCACGTGTACGCCATAAAAAATTAATAATACAGTCAGCGTGCCACGACATCATAAAAAGGTGATTCAACGTGCCACGTCAGCAAAAATGCATAGTCAGCTGGACTAGAGGGTATTCTAAAACAAAAAAAATTATTAGGACAAAGTTCAATTTTTTTTTTACAGGGGCAAAACCAAAAGTGCTATATATTACAGGGGGTGTCTATTAACCCATTAATTAATAAAAATAGAACTATGTCTCTACTCCTGTCAAACACATCAGTTCCTCTTCTCTATGCACCACTACCCCTCTTCCTCCTCTCCGTCGCCGCCCTCCTTTTCCTCTGTCGAAACCACATGTGTCATCATCGTCCCAGCTGCTTTCTTCTTCATGTGTTTAAAAAACATTCAGTGATTTGTTTGATTTTTTTATAAAAAAAACCTTCAACCTTCACCCAATCATTGTACATCGTTGGCCCTCTTCCCTCTTTCTCTTGTGATGGACATCAATTAATTGCCATAACATGCAAAAAGAAGAATCCAACGGAAAAGAGAAGAGAACCGTGAATCTGGGATGAAAGGAAGGGGGCACGATTTGTGATTTTTTAATTTTACTAAACAAATAGTTTTTCTCGACCCTTGGATGTTATTTTGCCACATGTCATGCATCAAGGCCCTAAATGGACTAAATGGAGCACTACCTAAATGGAGCATACCTGAACTCAGAGAAAATATGTTCCTATTATATGATCCGAACTATATCAATACAAAGACGAGATATGTTTGTGACAAGGATAACCAATTGAAGAATAATACTAACCATCATAACTTTAATCATTGTGTTTTAAGTCATTGTTAGTTGTTCATGTCTTTCCCAGTCAAAAATCTTATTCTTTGTTCGGACTACTTGATCGAATTGTTCTGGAGATTCATAAAAAAAAATTAAGAAACGTGACCTTTTAGAAGCGACTTCTTATGGAACTCCACCCCTCAAAATCTGAAGTTCCATCCTTTCGACTCATTTTTATTTTATTTTCATATTCTCGAAAAAAATCCGAAAAATTATGTATTAGTTTTATTTGATTTTTGGAATTAATTTGGTGGTATTTTTATATATATTTTATTTTATTTGACTCATTTTTATCTTTTTTACTTTGTTTTTAAAAGAAAAATTCACAACTACTGAAATTAAACGAGTTATGATTGTTCCTTATATATAAGCATATTTCATATTATATAATCCAAAAATTCCAATAAAAATTTGGATTATATTATCCGATCAGAGGTATTTTGAAAATATGATAAGCTGCGTGAAAACTGATGGTCATTCATCGCGTCTTATATGGTCAAATATGTCAAATACATTATCAAAACTAGTTTTAGTAATGTATCACTAAAACTAGTTTCTAATGAGATCTTGTATTTTCTAGGGGTTGGATGAACAATCATCGTAAAGAAATTCTCATTTTCACTGTGATGGTCGGATTAGAAAAGTGTATCAGATCGTTTACCAAGTAATAAAGTGATAAGTAGAGTATCGTATCCACATGGATTGTTGTTTCATCCAAACAATTCACGTTACTTATTTTAATTCGACGATATAAAATAAAAGAGTTAAGGGTTAGAGATTGCAATTTTTATCTGTTTGCAACAGAGTAAGTTACCTGTTTGGTTGCATAAAAGTAAGCAACGGTTAGGATTTTTTGAATCCCCGGTATCTATTTTGTTAGAATTAAATAACATTCATGTCGCGTTTAGTTATCTTAAGTAGACTATACAAGTGATGAGGTCGTTGGGACGTTCTAACCTAGTTGGTTGTCAACCCACGCCTGTTGATCACACGATGATCCTTACGTGCGGGGTCTATACTATCTCAGTTGATCTAGGTATATCTCTCTGATGGTTAACTATACCTGTTGACGCACAGTGATCCTTACGTGCGGGGTCTTTCTAATTCAATGGTAATTGAAACATATACTAAAATTGGAGTTCCTAGATTTCCAAAGGCAATGAAGGACAACATTCCAGAAGGTCTCCCCATCTATGAATCGTAGGACATTCATAGGACACTCACTTTCTCATCTTGGTAGTTCTACAAACGGGCAACCCCATCAGCGTTTACCTTACCAAAGGGTTGAGGAGAATGGTTCTACTAGGATCGTTCACTCTTTATGGACACTTGTTTCCCTAATTAATAACTAGTTACATCCTAGGTTCAGCAGATTTTACTCAATATTAGTAATGTCACCTCCTAAGTACTTATTACTAGGGTCAACACTCTTTCGTCTAGTGAATAACTACTTACTTCCTAGATAGGTAGATATAAATTTCAATATATAAGCATCAATATTAGGCTAAATCACAACCTAAGTACATAATCTAGGGTTGTGCTCCTTTGAAACAAACTAATCCTAATAAAACTTAATAGCGAACAGAAAATATACTAAAATAAACGACATTAAATTAAATAATTATCCAACAAAACAAATAGAGGTTCATCTTAGAACTCTAACCTAAAAAGATTTAGTTACACATGGTAACTAATGTTTTTTTTACTAAAGATAAAAACATACCCTAGAAAATTAAGGAGAAGATAGAAACTCTCCTGAAGCTCCAAAATTGCCTTCATCTTGAACTGCCACAGTTCTGAACGAGAAATTCTGAATGAGGAAGGCTATTATTTATAGTGAGAGTTTGTATCTGAGTTTGGCTAAAAGTGTGGGCTTTACCCAAAACAGATGCAGGAAAAGACGCTTGCGTTCCACATTTTTGTATGCACAGGGCGCATGGCAAACACCGTAGGCGCACGCGAGTGAGGCAAAATTAATGCCTGAGTGCATGGCTTGCCAAATCCATGTCCTAGGCATTTTTTTTCATGTGCTAGGTGCATGGTGCTCTTTCCTGGGCCCAAATTCTCCGATTTCCGTTGTTTTAGGTATTCGTCTTCAAATAACTTGCCTCAGAACTAGGGAACAAAATTCATGCCTCTTGCAAGTCTTTTGCATGATTTCTTCGTGAATTACTTCAAAAACCCCATAAAATTGCAACGTTTCGGGAAAACTAGAATGACAGACTCAAATATAGAAAACATTACAAAAGTCCCGAAATCATAGGCAATTGTTCTAACACTCCTCCTTTTTTGCTGCTAAAACCTACTGAAAAACATGCTAAGAATAACGTAAGATGGCCTGTCATCACAACTCCAAACTTAAACTGTTGCCTGTCCTCAAGTAACGAAAGAAAAACATAATTTATTCTTTGAATATTTTTTTCAGGAAAAACATACCTTTTCGGGAGTTGTGCTTAGGAATCATTCATCACATTTATAGCAGAGCAACAACCAACTTACCACAATACATTCAAGCGGGTCCGACTTGATGAAAGTAACATATATTCTCAGCCATACTCTTTTCTATTGATACACGTCTGTATCTTCTAAAACCAGTAGGGCTGGTCATGACATTTTCCCACTCCAGTTGTCACATGAATATACCTTGCTATAAATTTGAAACAGTTCTGAACAGACAATCAAGTTAAAGTTATTCATACACTTAGAGGACTTTGAGGGTTATAACTTGGCTTAGGTTAAGGGTGAATATATTTTGGGAAAGTAGGCTAACAAAAGAACTTGGAGTTAGTTTACTAATCTAGGGATTCCTACTAAACATTAATGAACTGTCATCCTTCCTTCCTTGATTCAGTAAAAATGGGTTAAACAGTAGAACTTTTTGTCTTTTTTTTTTTTGACAGAAACATATTTTTTTTAAGAGACCATTTTTTTGGCTCTTGATTTTTTTTTCTATTTTTTGTGTGAGTAGATCGTTACCCCACCCCAAACTTAAAATGTTTCTAATTCCAAAGAACAACCTCAAACTTAGTTTCAAAACATGTGCAACCATAATAATTCATATTAACTCCAAGTAAAATCAAATAGAGTGCCTTTAAAGTGTAGGACTGTGACATGATTCGTCGCTAATAAAGAAATAAATTTTCATCTGGAGGCTCAAAGTGGTTTCACAAAGGATAATAAGAATATAACAGGGTGGCTTGAAAGGCTCTAGGTACCAAATAAAAATTGCCTCGTGTGTAATATAATTTAACCGGTCGTCCGTTAAGAACAACCGCAAATTTAAGCAAAAATAACATTCACATGGAACACTCATAATATATATTATTGGAAGTATTTAAGTATCTAACAACCTAGAATGGATATGGAAATATTTGAATCTGAATATCACTAGTTATGCTATTTGAAAAAGAGATGGCGATCCTATAAGTATCTTTCACTAGCAAGCTCTAGAAAGTATCGTGCTCTTGAATGTACGGGTAAACTAGCCTCCGCCTTAAATGCTTTAAAATGAATACCTATGACTAAAATAAATTTAAGCATAAAAGGAAAGGTTGTATATGTAAATGCAAAAGAAATAAAATTTTATAAGATAATATTTGAAAGATAAGAAACAGAAAAAGAAAAGAAATTGATTAGTCAGATCATCTCAGTTTAGCAAAATAAAAATGAAAAAAATAAAGATAATGTGTTGCCTCCCATTCATTGCTTGTTTAACATCTGAGTTCCGACAATCAATAGGTTGTTTCTTTTTCATCGTGTGTTTAGCCTCCTGAGCCTGACAGATATGTGTAAGTGTTATATTTAGATCATTGAGAAGCTGGTTCTTCCCTCCTACTACTTGGGTCTTGTATATAGTCTCGCAGATGCATGACTTCCTCGATTGGGACCTTTGCCAGCCATCTAGCGTGGTCCTTGATCTCAACTCGACTGTTCTTGCAGATGCGGGTTATTTCAAAAGGCACATACCAAGAGTTATGCATGAGAGTAGATGAATAGAAAAGTTCATGAGATTTGATCATAACCATATCCCTTCTTCTGAAAGCATTCTTGTCTTTGATTTTGATTGGAACCTCATCCATGAAGCTGACTTGTCAGATCTCCTCTTGCGGAGCTTTCTTCACGTCTCACATTGGTTTCCCCTCATTGTTTTCCTTATTGTTTGTTTAGTCCATGTTGATCTTTCTCTTTAGTTTGGGTATATTCAAGAAGTTAATACAACACTACTTTATGACAGCTAGTTTACAATTGGATAAGTTTATTATGGCATATTTCTAATGATTTCATGTTTATTTCTAATTATAATTGATCTCGGTTTTTAACGTTTGTTCGCTTATACTTTAACAGACTATATGTAATGCAAACTCAATCTAAATTAAATGCTATAGTTAATACCAAATGTTATTACTAATCTAACCTAAAACTCTATAACTAAATGTTAATCCTAATCCCAAATGAAAAATTAAATGGACCGACGCTTAATAAATAACCTAATTAAAACTAAAGTGAATCTAATGCTGATATTATAACAACTGTTATTTTTACCACGACTTCCAAAATAGAATGCGAGATATTAAATATGACCTAAACCTAGACTCTAAAAATAAAGAAAAATAAACGAATGTGGTTAGTTCCTAAATGAAAAAACAAAAAGCAAAGAAAAATGGATAGTACTAAATGGAAACAATAAACTAAATGAAAAACAGAAAAATAAACTATGATAGTAACAAATGTAATAAATAAACTAAATGATAAATTAGACTCTAAAAAAAATGAAATGACTCAACTAGGACTAAATAGTTTTAGTATTTTTAATTTTATTATTTTTTTTGGTATTTTTGAATTTTTGAAAAAAGAAAAATAAAATGCGGAAAAATAAATAACTGAAATTTAAATGACAGAAAAATAAAGATAGAAAATGAGTAATCTTAATCGCTTAGTCAAAAATATCAACAGTCCCCGACAGCGGCGCCAAAAACTTATGTGCGGATTAGGCAAGTGTACCAAATCGTTTACCAAGTAATAAAGTGATAAGTAGAGTATCGCATCCACATGGATTGTCGTTTCGTCCAAACAATTCGCGTTACTTATTTTAGGTTTGACGGTATAATAAAAGATAGATATTCCAATTTTCATCTGTTTGCAACAGAGCAGTTTACCTGTTTTTGGTTGCAGAAAAGTAAGCAGCAGTTAGGATTCTTTGAATCCCCCTTATTATATTGTTGGATATTAAATAACAGTAATGTTGCGTATTTATCTTAGATATGTTATTCAAGTGATGAGGCACTGGGCGTGACTAAACTAGAAGGTTGGAAGCTGAATCTGCTGATCATACGGCGATCCTGTCTATAAATCTCAGTTAACTAGGTCTATCCCTCCTAAGTCTGGTTGTGTCTGCTGATCACACAGTGATTCTTACGTGTGGGTCTTACCGTCTCTAAGGTAATTGAAAACATAGACTTAAATTGGTGTTCCAGGTTTTCCCAAGGCAATGAAGGCCAAGGTTCCAACATGTCAACCCATCTATGAATCTTAGAACACTCATAGCACACTCTCTCACTTACTTAGTAGTTCTACAAACATGCATTCCTAATCTACGTCTACCTTACTAAGGGTTAAAGAGAATGGTTCTGTTTAGGTTTATTCCCCAGAGTCGCTTGTTTCCTTAATTACTAACTAGTTACATCATAGATTAAGCAAAGTTACTACTCAATCTTAGTAATGTTACCTCCTAAGTACTTACTACTAGGGCCAACTCGCTTTTGGTATTTTTTGCTAATTATTAATTAATTACTTCCTAGATAGATAGTTATTAGTATAATGCTCTAAATATCAAGATATAAGCAGCAAAATAGTAATAACAATATTAAGCCCTGTCACAACCTAAGTACCTTATTTAGGGTTACCCTCCTTTGAAATAAATAATTCCTAAATAAAACCAAATAATGAATAAAAGACATATAATATAAATCGACATTAAATTAAATAAATATCCAACAAAAATAAATATAGGTTCATTTTAGAACTCTAACCTAAAAAGATTTAGTTACACATGGTAACTAAAAACAAATTACTAAAGAGAAAAACATACCTTAGAAAATAAAAGAGAAGATACAAACTCTCTTGAAGCTCCAAAGTTGCATTCCTCTTAAACTACCATAGTTCTGAACGAGAAATTCTGAATGAGGAAGGTTAGTATTTATATTGAGAGTTTCTACCTAGGTTTGGGATAAAAGTGCGCACTTTACCCAAAACAGAAGCAGGAAAAGACGCTTGCACCTCGCATTTTTGCATGCACGGGGCACATGACAACACCATAGGCGCATGTGAGTGAGGCAAAGATCATGCCCTAGGCGCATGACTTGCCAAATCCATGCCCTAGGCATTTTTTTCATGTGCTAGGTGCATGGTGCTCTTTTCTGATTTTCTGTCTTTTTAGGTATTCATCTTCAAATAACTTGCCTTGGAACTAGGGAACAAAATTCCTTCCTCTTGTAAGTCTCGTGAGACCTCTTGAGTCTTTATTTTTGGTCTTCCCAAGTCTTCACTATTCTTTAGATGTTCTTGATTTGCCAATTTGCATGATTTCTTCGTGAATTACTTCAAAAACCCCCTAAAATTGTTATGTTTTGGGAAAACTAGGATTACAGACTCAAATATAGAAAAATTACAAAAGTCTCGAAATCCTAGACAATTGTTCTAATATTCCTCCTTTTTGTTGCTAAAACCTACTGAAATTAGGGTTTGTTCTTTATGAACTTTTTAGATAATTTCTTGTAACACTTTTGTATCTCTTTGTAAGAACTCATTTGTTGGGTATTTGTATTGGCTGCATTGTTGCTAAAACAAATATCCTCTTTCTGTAAGTTGGAACTAAAGTTCCAACATGTGTTTAGGAATCTCTGTAAGGTGTTGGTCACAATGTTCCAACATCCTGACACAATTCAGTGTGCCTGGGTTCATGCCTACCTGTGCCCGTGCGCTTTATTGTTTAAGGAAACAATATTTCCTTACCCTGTGGATTAAGTAACGCACATATCTTTACAAGATCAGCTGTAGAATATTTCTGAAGTAGTTATTATATTTTTTAGGAAATATTTATTATTGATTTGGATGATCCTAAAGATGTTCCAACATTTTAGGACTTTCCAGATTTTTAATTGATTTTGTTTTGCAGATTAACTGAACCGATCTGCTTTGTTCTGAAGCCCATCTAAGTATTTAGCTCAAGCTGCTTCAGTATATAAACAAGACTCCAAGACCTAATTGTTCATTCAAGCCATCATACTAAAAAGTTTAGATTTTTAGAGTACGAGTCTTTTTTGTGTTCTACTCTTGTATCTGTCGATGCAAGTTTAGTTCTGTATATTTGTGAGCCTTTCTTGTATCGTTTGTGATACATGTTAAGGACCTAGATCGAGTTGTATACTCATTGTGTACTACACCAAAGTTGTGAAACAATGTGCTAGTTGTTTGTGTTTGAAGGTAACTTCAATCTTGAGTTTGTTTAGGTCTGATAGATCACATGGGCTATGACTGACCATAGGATAGTGAGATGGAATCTCAGATCTAGGAGTTCCTAGGTTGAAGTCTATACGGGTAGGTCCTAGGTCTTTAGGGTAAACGAGGAGTTGTCTGAGAGCTATAAAATAAGGACTACACTAGTAGATTTTCTTCCTGGCTTGGTAGCCTCCAGAGTAGGTGTGTTTGTCCTCGAACTAGGTCAACAAACTCACCGCGTTCTTTACTTTCTTATCGTTTATTTTTCTTGTTTTTATTTCTGATTATCATAAAATGTTGAAACATTAAACGAAACATCGCAAACGTTCAAAACATCGCACAAAATATATTAAAACAAGTACGTTAGAATTTCAATCGGCATCAGAGCAGGCACCCTGCCTGTTTTAGGGTGAGCTCTAGGGAAGTTTCATTCTAGCGCTATGGACAAGGAAGAAGGATTTGTGAACAGACACCCTCTGTTGGATGGTCCAAACTATGATTATTGGAAGTCACGCATGAGTGCTTTCCTCAATTCCATTGACAGCAAAACCTGGAAGGCAGTTCTGAAAGGTTGGGAATATCTTGTGGCACTTGATGAAGATGGTAACAGAACAAATGTTTTGAAACCAGAAGAAGAATGAACTACTGCTGAAGATGAACTGACTCTTGGAAATTTCAAGACATTGAATGCTCTGTTCAATGGTGTAGACAAGAACATGTTCAAACTGATCAAGCAGTGCACTGTGGCTAAGGATGCTTGGGAGATTCTCAAAACTGCACATGAAGGCATTACCAAGGTAAAAAGTGCTAAAATCCAACTTCTTACTACTAAATTTGAGAATCTGAAAATGTTGGAAGATGAGAGCATTCAAGACTATCACTTGAATATTATTGATATTGCAAACTCCTTTGAGTCTCTTGGAGAGAAAATTTCTGATAAAAAGCTTGTTAAAAAATTCTCAGATCTCTACCTAAGAGGTTTGACATGAAAGTTACTGCCATAGAGGAGGCTCAAGATATTTCTAGCTTGAAGGTTGATGAATTAATAGGGTCTTTGCAAAATTTTGAAATAACTGTCAACATAAAGACTGATAAGAAGGGCAATGGTATTGCCTTTACATATAGTATGGATTCTGATGAGACACAAGGAAATCATGAAGATGATGAAGACATGTCAGAGTCACTAGCACTTCTTGGGAGACAGTTCAAAAAGATTTTCAAATAAATTGAGAGAAGGTCCAAACCAAATGATCAGAACATCAGACCCAACATTGATAATCAACCGGGTAAAGAGAAGATGGCAAGATCCGATGAAAAGAACTCTCAATACAAAGGTATCCAATATCATGAATGTGAAGGATATGACCATATCAGAACTGAATGTGCTAGTCAGTATTGTATTTGAATTTAGTTACACTTCCATTTTCTCATCTTTAACATTTTCCTATAAAATCACACACTTCTATATGATATTGCAGGCCGAAAACATGATTGCACATAGGGATGAGATCTTTTCCTGCCCCAAAAGAACCTGGTTCTTTACAGAGAAGGAGAAGAAGCTTTCGGCTAAAGCAGCAAAGGTATGGTATTGTTTTATTTTGCTGATATTCCTCTAAACGCAGGCATTGATTCTCCCATTTTACAGTGGATCACTTTAGAATTCTAAGAACAATCTTATAAGCCATAAATTGTGTGTACTTCGATTCCTTTCAAGGTCTTAGTATTATATACATTAGGGTTATTGTTAATTACAATAATTCAACCCTAAGTCCTAACCATACATGGGCTATCCTAAGACTAAGTTTTCTTCTAATTGATTATACCATATATACATTATGTGCTACCGTAAATATCTAAGATTTTCGAACCTAGTATTATGCATGTGAAGAAGGCTCGTTATTTCCCTTCAATGTTCTGCAATCTTTAACAGTGAAGGTGGCATGCTGGCCGAGCTAGTGATTAACTGAAATTTTTGGTTCTGATTCCGCAAAATATTGGTTAAAATGCAAACTGGTTTTAATAAGATGAAATGTCTGTTAACAGGCATCCTTGGATAAGGAAGAGGGTTTTTCTCAGAAGGTGGTTAGTGCCCAGCAAGCCGAAGACCTTAAAATGAAGGAAAAGAGGAAGCAGGAGCGAGACGTAAGAAATGTTTACCAATCTTGTGCATAATGATCAGTTTGTTCTGTTGCATATAAAATGTACATAAGGTTGCTTGTGCACTTTGCTACGACTTGCATATTTTTTGATGGAAATATCTTCAATCAGTGGCGTTGCCAAGAACATGGACCAGGGGGGTTCATAACCTGAAATCGTTGAATAATCAACTCATTATCAACCTTTTTGAACACATCTCTCTCAATGTAAGGTGCAAAAACTTAATTCCAGGGGGTTCAAAGTACAAATAATATGGAGGTATATATGCAATTTTATTAAGTTCAGGGGGTTCACTTGAACCCCCTCACTACTATGTAGCTCCGCCCCTGTCTTCAATGCAGAAAAATATGCCTAGGAAGAAGCGCAGAAAGTTGGAAGCTGCTAGAGAGATGTTGGAGGACGAGGAGCAGGATGACAAGCCAAAAGTAATCACTTCTTAACTGTTAACTCAATATTGTCAAAGCTTGGGGTGCATTTCCTCATTCCTCACTTTCTATTGCACTGAAAATGAAATGCATAAAATTGCAGGGTAAAGGGACAGATAAGAATGATAAGGGTGGAATGACACTTGTTGATCTTGCATACCGACGTGCAAAAGCAGTAAAGGCCGTCAAGAGAGCACTAGATTCTGGAAAGGTTGTGAAGAAGCCTCAAAAGAAATCTAATAAATCTAATCCTTCGCAAAAGACTTCTTCAAGGACAGAAGAGACGTGGGAGCTTTTCCAGACTGACATGAACGATAAAAAGCCGAAACAGAGAGGTTCTGGAGTAGGAAAGGTCAAGAAATCATTCAAAAGCAAGTCAAGGTATCATTTAAAAAAACCTATCTCATTTTTGAAACTATTATCTGATCTTTTTAAGCGTTAATAAAAACATCGATTTCGTTCTGGACTACAGTGCTTATAAAATAAAATGTTATTCAAATTCTCTTTCAGGTACAAGAGGAAGTAGTCTCCGAGGCGAATATGGAAGGCCAGGAAATTTGCAATGTACCCTTATTGGATCTTTTTAAACTATTACTCACTTGTGAATTGCACCTGACGCATTCTGTTTTTTATGTGAAGAGGGTGGTGCACTGCTAATAGAGTTATATCTAATCAATTTTGTAATCATAGCATCTGATCGAGTTCCAAATGTTATCAATAGCATCTGATTTCATAAAACTCTACTATATCATTTGGTAATGTGATACATAACTATAAAAAAAAATGATGAGAATAATCCATAAAAAAAATGATGAGAAGAATAAAAGGGTTTCGGTCTTGCTATAGAGTCATGTCATTTTCTTGGTGAGCTCAACCTCAATTCCCGACATAGAGTAGGCGAACTCATTTTTTTTATCCGGCTCCTCTCCTCTAAAGTGAGCAACTCACTTAAGAATGCAAAATGAGTAATATCAACTATTAACTAATAAATCATGAATTTGTTACAATATACTTTACAATTCACTCACTTAAGAGGATTCAAATTCCACATTTTTAATATGTTTCTCGTATCTAAGTTTGTTTGTTTTTAGAAAGGTAAAAAAAAAAAGCAATAGAACAAAAACATCTAGTGAAAGATATGACACCAAAACTATTTTTGTATCTAAGTTTCAAATATTATAATTAACAAATGGTCTTTTCTTTTTGATTTGAGCAAATAATCACTTTAGTCCCTAACTCTGTATCTTGTTGTGACAAAGGTCCCTGACTCAGAATTAAATTCAAATAATTAGATTTTGAACAAAAGAGATAATTAGATGACATTCAGGGATTTGAGATTCAATTTGGGGATATTGATTTTTGGTTTAGGAGGGACCAAAGTGACCATTTTCTACTTTCACTTTAGTCCTTGTGACATCTTATATACCATGTCATCGTAAAACTTGTGCCACATCATCACTTAACATAATTATTTAACGTCATGGACTAAAGTGATAACGGAAGTACTGAGTCAGAAACTTCTTTGTATTTAATCTTGAGTCAGAAACCTTTGTGACAGCGAGGTGCAGAGTCAGGACTAAAGTGACCATTTACTCTTTTGATTTTGCTAAAGGAGGAGAAGTCCACCAAGAGGATCAAAGTTATGGTGTTTTATATGCAATTATTTAGGGGAAGCTTTGTCATCAAATCCATAGTTTTTCAATCATCATAAAAGAAGGGGAGAATGTGAGTACGTATTCCTTCTTATAGATAATGTTTTGATGTTATGTCAAAACTAGGCTAGATTTGATTTCATGTAAAATGATGTTTCTATCTATAATTCCTGCAAAACACCCACACGATCCTTCATTTCTGCATATAACTATAATTGATTCTGCATGGCTTTCATACCAAAACAACTTGTTTTTCACTCATCTGTATTAACATAAAGGGTATATGTTTTGATACAACCTTGTCATCATCATAATATTGTTTTGCAAAAGTTGACTGTCGAAAGGTTTGTGTATCAATATACTTATACATTGTTTTGATACAATTGTTAACTTCTACAAGTGTGTTTCGACACAACAAGTGCATGTATCGATATATACCATTACTTTATTTTATTCTTTTAAAAAGTCGATATACAATCTAAGGATGCATACCATTTTTTTGTAAAGTATGTTTCGATACAAATATGATCCAAAGAAAATATAAGATCGGCTACCATTTAATTTGCTACAAAAATTGATGTAGTTAATATCAGATTTTTTAGCCACCGTTTGATCGTTATTTGTTTTATTAATTTATTTAACAAATTACTTATTTAATTATTATTCATTTTGTCAAAAGTCAAAACACATGGGAGAAACATACCAATATCGATGCGCTCTCAGAAACTACCACACTCTCTCTCCTTATCGCACCAAAATCAATCGCCATCGTTCTCTCACCGATCGCCACCGTCCACCTCACCGATCGCCATCGTCTCCCTCACCGATCTATCACACTCTGTCCCTATCTCTTAGCTCCATGGCGAGAACTTCAAGTTTCTCCGACGCGGCATCTCCGATCTATTGGTTCAAATATTAGATTCACTCTTCTCACCGATCTGAATTTTCGTCATCTACGTCGCATTCTTTTGTCCGTCTTTGATTCCTATTGATTTTTCTTCTATGATTCCTATTTGTGAAATTCCGACAATTTTCATTTTGATTTCTTTGCTTAGGGTTTAAACAAACTGAAGGTATAATCTCAAGGTGCTATTCCAATTCGATATGTTGTTTCTGGTTTTGTTATAATTTCATTTGAATCTCTTTTTTGGTATATTGTCAATTTTTGCTTAGGATTTTTGGTTTAATTTCATTTGAATCTCGTGTCTGCTACAATTATTTGATATGTTGTTTCAATTTTTGGTATAATTTCATTTGAATGTCGTTTTTGCACAGGATTTCTAACCTCAACCCTCAATTCCAAACCCTAGAGCGTTGCTTTATTTTCTTCGGTGATGATTTGAAGAAGCTTCGTAAGGAAACTTAAAGTCATGCTTGAACCTCTTTGTTCAATCATTGTTATGGTTTCTTCTCGCACTCTGCTTTCTTGACTTGTTTTTAAGCTTTTATAAAAGCACTTATATAGATAAGTAATTATAGGTGTATTTTCTAACCACGTCCAAATTTCTGATTTGAATATTCACCCTGCCCATTTTATGGTTTCAGTCTCTGGTTCACAAATTGCTTCTGGTTATGGAGTCAAAGCAACTTCTCTCAAATCATATTTCTTTCTCAAACATAGGAGCCAGAGCAAGAGCAGAGGTAGTGAAAATTTAGCATTGTGTGGTATGTCACAATCAATGCATTTTCATTTAATAAACTTCCACCAAATGTTTTACTTTCGTTGCATGATCCTTCCTTTTACTATCCATATTTAGTTGATGCTTAATCACAAGCGTGAAAGGGAAATAATACAAAGAATGAATGAATGTCACTTTTCTCTAAGGCACTTGGAAGGATCATGTTTGTCTTATGTCATGTTCATTTATGACACTTGAAACTTCTGGTAGTTCTACTTTCACATTTATTTGATTTATTCTATTTTTTCAACTGAGGGGTTGAATGTGATACTATGCCTGACAATGCATCAATGTTTATTTATCTGAAAGGATGTATATCAATGGAGGAAATATGGACAAAAGGTGACCAGATATATAACCCGTGTCCAAGCATATTTTAAATGTTCTTTTACTCCAAGCTGCACTGTCAAAAAGAAGGTAAAGATAATAACTGTTGTAACTGCGTTTAGGTATACATAGTTTTTCTGATTATTTTAGGACAAATCGATAGCGTACGAGGGGTTGTAAATAATTGTTAGTTATGATTATGATATTCCAGTTATGGTTATGTAATCTGAATGTTAAAATTATAATGAATGTGAAAGATTCATAAGCTCTATACATGGGTGATAGTTGGCTGTTTTTGGTTGAAGAAGATTCCCAAACTCTGAATGTTAAATCATTGTTTTTGGTGGATTGGTTTGCTTGCTAGGTATTTCTTATGACGAGACTTTTCATTATAAAAATGTTTGGTTTCGTTTTTGGAACCCCGCTACCAGAAAAATATCTGATAAATTTGGGTATAACTATAAGTCTTGTTCGATATATTTTAAGTTAGTGTTTGTTTATGATAATTCAACCGACATTTATAAGGTATTGGAATTAAGTCCCAATGGTGATAGGAATCCTCATACGAAAACCATAGTGAGAGTCATTAGTTTGGCGGATAATGTTTGGAGAACTATTCAATGTTTTCCGGTAGTTTCTCTTGAAGTGTGCAATCCAACGGGGTGGTGTACATTTGAATCGTACTGTTAATTGGTTGGCCAATAAGAGTGAAAGGTGGAGTGAAACTATTGGCTAATTTGTGATTCTTTCGTTTGATATTGGTAGAGAGAAATACACACACCTTCTGCCCCTCAAGGTTATGATAATGGTGGATCAGCGCCGAGTATTTGTGTATTGAAAGACACCTTGTATTTGTATCATGATTTCAAGAAGACCGGTTTGGTTATATGGAAGATAACAAAATTTGGAAATGAAAATTCTTGGACTCAATTCCACGAAGTTAGCCTTCAAAATATTCACACGAATTACAAATATGCTGGTAGTCGGCTTATAATATTAAAACCATTGCATCTTTATGAGAATGGTGAAACAATTGTATTGGCAGACATTGTTCAAGGCCGAGAGATTCTTTGTAACTTGAGAATAAACAA
The DNA here is from genome assembly GCA_946800305.1 of Medicago arabica. Taxonomy (NCBI): domain Eukaryota; kingdom Viridiplantae; phylum Streptophyta; class Magnoliopsida; order Fabales; family Fabaceae; genus Medicago; species Medicago arabica. Next base: position 20,515,879 of record OX326971.1, on the reverse strand, counting down.
AGCAAAGAAAACTAGGATGAACAAAATGATATGTTGGTTCCCAATGAAAGATTATGTCGAAATCTTGGTTTCAACTTCTTGAAAGTAAGTTCTTCTGGCTTTATACGTTTTTTGAATTTATAATACTTCATATACTTACTTACAATGGTGTGATAATTTTCTTTACTTCAAAACCCTATTATGATATTAAGATCTCAGTTGTGTAATATGCTTGTATATTTAAAGCATATAATATTTACTATATATATATATATATATATATATATATATATATAGTATAGATTAGCAAAACATTATATGCTTTAAATATACATACATATTACACAACTGAGATCTTAATATCATAATAGGGTTTTGAAGTAATATAAATTCAAAAAAAGTACAAAACCAGAAGAACTTACTTTTAAGAAGTTGAAACCAAGCTTTCGACATAATCTTTCATTGGGAACCAACATATCTTTTTGTTCATCCTAGTTTTCTTTGCTTTGTTTGTTCTCAGGTTACAAAGAATCGCCCGACCTTGAACAATGACTGACAATACCATTGTTTCAACATTCTCATAAAGATGCAATGGTTTTAATATTATAACCAGGATACAAGCATAATTGTAATTCATGTGAATATTGTGATAGCTAACTTTGTGGAATTGAGTCCAAGAATTTTCATTTCCAAATTTTGTCATCTTCCATATAACCAAACTGGTCTTCTTGAAATCATGATACAAATACAAGGAGTCTTTCAATACATAAATATTCGGCGCTGCTCCACCATTATCATAACCTTGAGGGGGCTGAAGCTGTGTGTATTTCTCTCTACTAATATCAAACGAAATAATCACAAATTTGCCAATGGTGTCATTCCACCATTCATTCTTATTGGCCAACCAATTAACAGTACGATTCAAATGTACACCACCCCGTCGGATTGCACACTTCAAGAGGAACTACCGGAAAACTTTGAATAGTTCTCTAAACATTATCCACCAAACTAAATACTCTCACTGTGGTTTTCGTACGAGGATTTCCTAAAACATAGCAATTTTTGGGGGGTTTTGAAGTAATTCATGAAGAAATCATGCAAATCGGCAAATCAAGAACAACTGAAGACTTGGGATGACCAAGAATGATGACTCAAGAGGCCTCAGGAGACTTACAAGAGGGAGCAATTATGTTCCCTAGTTCCGAGGCAAGTTATTTGAAGACGAAGACCTAAAACAACATAATATTGGAGAATTTGGGCCCAGGAATAGATGCCATGCGCCTAGGGCATGAAAAAATGTCTAGGGCATGGATTTAAAAAGCCATGCACCTAGTGCATCTACCATTCGCCTAGGGCATCATTCATGGGGCACTCACATGTGCATTTGCCATGCGCCCCGTGCATAAAATAATGCGGGGCGCAAGCGTCTTTTCCTTCTTCTACTTCTAGCCCAAACCCAGGTAGAAAGTCTCACTATAAATACTAGCCTTCCTCATTCAGAATTTCTCGTTCAGAACTGTGACAGTTTAAGAGTAAGGCAACTTTGGAGCTTTAGGAGAGTTTTTATCTTCTCCTTGATTTTCTACGATATGATTTTAGCTTTAGTAATTTATTTTTAGTTACCATGTGTAAGTAAATCATTTTAGGTTAGAGTTCTAAGATGAACCTCTGTTTATTTTTGTTGGATATTTATTTAATTTAATGTCAATATATATTATTTGTCTTTTATTCATTACTTAGTTTTATTTAGGAATTATTTATTTTAAAGGAGCATAACCCTAGATTAGGTACTTAGGTTGTGACAAGACTTAATATTGTTATTACTATCTTGCTGCTTATATCTTGATATTTATAGCATTATACTAACAATTATCTATCTAGGAAGGAATTAATTAGTAACTAGCGAAAGATACCGAAAACGAGTTGACCCTAGTAGTAAGTACTTAGGAGGTGACATTACTAAGACTGAGTAGTAACTCTGCTAAACCTAGGATGTAACTGAGATTTATAGACCCCACACGTAAGGATCACCGTGTGATTAGCAGGTGCAACTTTCGAGTTTCTAGGTTAGTCACGTCCCAACAGCCTCATCACTTGTTTAATATCTAAGAAAAATACACGATATTACTGTTATTTGATATCCAACAATTTAAATAAGGGGGTTCGAAGAATCCTAACCAATGATTACTTTTTTGCAACCAAAAATAAGTAAACTACTCTGTTGCATATAGATAAAATTTGCAACATCTATCTTTTATTATACCGTCAAACTAAAAATAAGTAACCCGAATTGTTTGGACGAAACGAAAATCCATGTCGATACGATACTCTACTTACACTTCATTACTAGGTAAACGATTTGGTACACTTGCCTAATCCGCACATCACATACCACACAATGATAAATTTTCACTACCTTTTCTCTGGCTCCTATGTTTGAGAATGAAATATGATTTGAGAGAAGTTGCTTTGACTCCATAACCAAAAGCAATTTGTGAACCAGAGACTGAATCATAAAATGGGCAGGGTCAATATTTAAATCAGCAATTTGGATGTGGTTAGAAAATACACCTATAATTACTTAACTATACAAGTGCTTTTATAAAAGCGTAAAAATAAGTCAAGAAAGCAGAGTGCGAGAAGAAACTATTACAAAGATTGAACAAACAGGTTCAAGCATGACTTTAAGTTTCCATACGAAGCTTCTTGAAATCATCATTGAAGAAAAGAAAGCAATGCTCTAGGGTTTGGAATTGGGGCATGAGTTTAGAAATCCTGAGCAAAAACGACATTCAAATGAAATTATACCAAATTGACAATATACCAAAAAGAGATCAAAATGAAAAATTGTCAGAATTTCACAAATAGGAATCATAGAAGAAAAATCAATAGGAATCAAAGACGAATAGAAGAACGCGACGTAGATGATGAAAAGTCAGATCTGTGTGAAATGTGAATCTAATATTTTAACCGAGAGATTGGAGATGCCGCGTCGGAGAAATTTGAAGTTCTCGCCATGGAGCTGAGATATAGGGAGACAGAGCGTGACAGATCAGTGAGGGAGACAATGGCGACCAGTGAGGCAGACGGTGGCGATTGGTGAGGGAACGGTGGCGATTGGTTTTGGTGCGATAAGGAGAGAGAGTGTGTGTGGTAGTTTCTGAGAGCGCGTCGATATTGGTAAGTTTCTCCCATGTGTTTTTGACTTTTGACAAATTGAATAACAATTAAATAAGTAATTTGTAAAAAGAAATTAATAAAACAAATTACGATCAAACGGTGGCTAATAAATCTGATATGAACTACCATCAATTTTTGTAGCAAATTAGTGGTAGCCAATCTTATATTTTATTGTTGTGAAGTGAATCCAGTGGTGGAGCCACGTGAGGACAAGGGGTGGCCATGACCTCCCCATTAAAAAATAATAAATTTTTTGTATGCTAGGAAATTACTATTCTACCCTTAGTTAGCATGATAATTACAACTTGCCATCCTCATTTTATCTTTTCTAGAAACACGACTCATCTTCTCTATAGTGACCGCAAGCGGCGATGCACTCCTCCATCCATCACCGTCAGTTACGTCAAGACGGTGACACCCTCTATCTCTTCGTCGAATCTCAGGCTCATAACCCACTTATCTTCTTTTCTTGGTATCGATTCGTCCGTCTCCATCTCTCCACAAACCCTAATTGTTAATTGTTTATTTTTTCTATCTTCTACTTGATTTATTCTTTTTTCCTTCGATTTTCGAATCCTACTGTGTTATTTATTAATGCATTTAGTTTTTGATTTGGTTTAACCTTCAATTTCCCCATAACCTTAATCAAAACAAAAGGGAATAAGGAAAATGAAAACAGAAATTGATTTTAAAACTTTGTTGAAGTAATGGGAAAAAGGAAATCGAAACTGAAATTGAAATTGAAAGTGTTTTTAATGTGGTTTCACCTTCAATTTCCCATCACCCTAATCAACACAGTAAAAGTTTATTGCTTTTCAATTCACTTTTTCTAAACCGATTACAAATGAATTGTAATAGAGTAACTTATTCTCGGACCTGGATCCTCTCCTTCAACAATTCTCTCATTCTCTCTCCTTCACTAAAACAACCATTAGATCAATCCAATGATTGATAATTTAAAAGTCAAAAAACCTTAAAAATATCCCCCTTCCCAATTTTTAATTGTGCATGACTTCTGTTTTTACACTTTCCACAATAAATTCTTCATTCATCTTCCTCTATTCAGTGCAAACAATTGCCGCCATATAGCTCATCCTCACCTTTATCGCTTTTGCATTCTCTTATGTGCCTAATTTTTTTTACTGTATGTTTTATTGTGAATCTCTTTACTGCATAAATAGAATTCCTCTATTTTAATTTAGAAACACCCACCTCTAATTGTTTTTATCATTTAGCATGAAAGCCCTGTTTTTAATAACAAAATCATTGTTTTCAACATATGAGAAACATATGAGTCATCTATGAAATGAACAAAAAAGACATACATTTTGTAAATAAATTGCATAAAATTTTATTGCATGAGAAGTATATGGATCGTAAACCGCCGCGTCGTCTGCCTTTATGCCATGAGAAACAAAAAGTTGTTAATTAAAAAAATCTTTGATGTTGGTTGAAGAGAAATTTTCTCATTGGAAAGGAAGGAAAAACTGAAGAGACGATGATGATTTACATTAATCTTGTTGATGTCGTTGCATTGCCACCACGCCGTCGGTTACTGTTGTGCAGTCCTAATTGGTGGTGTTGACAGCGCTGTCGGTGGGAAGGGAAGAGAAAGGATTTAAATATTACTTTCTTTTTAAATTTTATTCTCTTTTAAATTTTTGAACATGAGATTGATCTAATGGTTAAGATTTGGTGAAGGAGAGAGAATGAGAGAATTGTGGAAGGAGAGGATCCAGTTCCTTATTCTCTCAACTAGAAATAGTTAGCCTTATACAAATGAAGTTTTATTGACTGGAGCAATATGTGACAGTAAGATAAATATAACTACTAACTGATAAGTGATTGCAGCCATTGATAGGATTAGGATTGCATCCATTGACATGATTAGGAGTGTGTAAAGTTGTAGAAACTGGACATGTTATATGAAAGATGATTTGGTTTGGGGAATGACTAAATGGGAAGAGTATAGTTTGGTCCCTGGAATGTTCAAAATTGAGCACAAGAATGACTATTCTTTGAAGTAGGCAACCCTAAGAAAGGAGAGACTGTTTTTCTTTCATCTGCTGATGGCGTTGTTGGTCAATTTGCTAAATTAAATGGTTTCTATGTTGTTGGAAGTGCTGGAACTAAAGAAATTGTATTTGTAATTTCGCATAACTACTATTGGTGTTATACTTGCCTTCATAAATGGTGAATTAACATCAACCTTTTGTTGTTAATTCTATTGTTTATAGTATTGTTATTTTGAATTATCCTAACTACAGTAACCAAAATCCAAGTCTTTAATCACTTTATGAGGTGGAATTAGTTTGATTATAGATTTTAGTTTATTTTGTTTGCGGCCACCCCAAACTTTTTTGTCTGACTCCGCCATTTAGTGAATCGATGCAACCTTGTTATTTTCAGTTATTTTTATTAAACTCGGTTAGTTATGAATTTTAACAAACATCATATTTTTACGCATTAGTATCAATTATATAAACTCTTCTTTATTCACTTCCAAGGCTAAGAAACACACAAACTCTTCATTCTCTCTAGAATAATCATTGAATATAACTGCAGAGTAATAACATCCAATTTTGGAATTGTTCTTATAAATTGTGTTGAGTGTTATTGTGAGATTTATGAGCAAAATCTTAGGTTTTTCACCTCAAATAATTGGAGTTTTTTTTTTTTTTTACAAACATGTACAATTGGGGATTATTGCTTTGGAGAAAGCTTTGGAAGATGAAGTAGGATATGGTGCTTCAGAAATGGATTAATTTCGCAAAGGAGTGTCAAAGAAGAATCAAATTGAAGAGCTTGGGCGATCTTCTATTTTCTGTACTTTTTTTTTTTGACAAAAACAAAACGATATTCATTCTTTCAAATTGATAGAATACATCAGAATCAACATCGCTAAAACGTAAAAGGTGAATCTGCGAAAAAAAACTCACATCATCCAAGTTAATAGCATACAACGGAAAAATGCCTACAAACAAAATGATAAAATCTAAATCACCAGAATACTCATGCTTCCGGATCTACAACGTTGACGTCCAAATCATCGATTGAATCTGTGATTGACTGAAGTTTATCTTTCAATATGAACCAAACGAACACCGCAACAAAGCGCAAAATCAAACAACACCGCACAAGACGACGAACAACACAATGCCACACTCAGACGACGAAATCAGAAATAAACACACAAAAAAACACTTGATATATGTGAAAATCACTTATTTAGATTGAAAGAAGGGGAAAAAATATGCAGGGGGTGATTCTAGGTCAAAAAAGACCTAAAACCACCCCTCCTTTACGAGTGAAAGAGAAAGAAAACATAGAAAGAAGTTGGAGTTTCTCTATTTTATGTACACTTTTCTGATTGGTAGAGAAATAATATTTGTACCACCACTTTTTGACAACTTTTGAAACAACCATCTCTCATACTCACATGTGGTTTTATTCTCTCTCTTCTTCTTTCTCTATCTATTGTTTTTATCCAATTATAAGTGAGGAATAATGGTTGTCATAAAAGTTATCTAAAATTGGATGTACAAATATCACTCCTGTTTTAGGTATCTTTGTCTTGAGAAAGATTTTACCTTTATTAGAATTTTCTATTATTCTTTTGATACAGCAATTTTTGAAAAGTTTCATCTCAAAAACGCAGAAAATTTAAGTTATAACGACTAAATCTAAACGATTCAAGGTACACAAAATCAGACTTGTACAAAAGCTTCAAAAACTGTGTTTTTGAATCTTTAAGTCAATCTTAAAACTAGTTTTTCATTAATATCGATTTAAGTCAATTTAATTATCTTTATATTAATCACCTAGATTAATTTGATAAGTCATTAAATTAAAGTTTCTGTTATGAATATTATAAGTGGATGTCCATATAGCAAATGGGTTAATTGGCCATATTACTAGATTATTGGGCTTAGTCCATAAGCTACTCTATTTTCCTATAAATATAGTTCATCTGTAACATTATGAAGTACATCAAAAAATAATAATACTTTTTCCTATTCTCTTATTCTCTATTGTTGTTTCTATATACTTACTTTCATAACAGTTTCTTTGAATTCACCTTTGCGCCAATCACATTTTTAAATTGATTTAGAAAAGGTGAATTCAATTTAAAGCCACCCTTCTGTAGATAGGCAACGGATTTTCACTCGTTGAAAAGTTTCTATATTTTGTTCACTACCCTAAAGAAATCCATTGCCTATTCATTTTAAGCCACCCTTCTGTAGGCGTGGAGTTAACATGGTCGTTGCCAATTCCTAATAGGCAACGAATTTTATTCGTTGATATTTAAATCTCAATCAAAATCCGTCGCCTTTTCTTTTTAAATAAGCTACGAGTAGTAAACCATGACCTATACTTCATTTGCCCGTGGATTTTAAATATTTTAAGCCACTTTATAATAACGGTGCCTGTTAGTTTTTGTAAACCGTGGAGTCAAAAATTTCATAGCTCGCCAAATCTCCCTCTAATTTTTTTTAGATTCCCTCTATATTTGTTTTGAGACCATCTCTATATTTTTATTTTAATAATATAAAAATAAACATTAAGAAGGAAAATACATTAACACCTCAAAAACGTGAACGCTTAGAGACACCATTTTGTAACATGAAACCTAGTAAATGCACCGATTTGCTCACTTTCTCAATCACCACCGTTTTGCTCACTTTCTCAATCATCACCGTTGGTTGGTTATCGATACATGAAATTTCTGTAACATTATTTTGGAGACACAGCTCTATTTCTATATGAAGTTTCATTGATCTGTATAACAAATATTAATTAACAATGTAACTAACAAGCACTACTAGAAAAAGCAAAATTAGAGAGAGAAATTAGTGACGGAAAAATTAAAATTCCTCACAAATTTCTTGGTCGCAAAATTTAGTGACCGAATTAGAGAGAAATTTAACGTTTTCCCTCTCTAAAATTCCCTCACTAATTTTTGCTTTTTTAGTAGTGAAGTATGCGAGAGAAATATACATAGTAAAGTTATAACAAGGCAATGGGATTATTGGCAAAGAAATATATATAGTAAAGTTATAAAACTGTTACAGATGAGGGAAATTTCCTAGGAACTATAGCAAGGAATTCAAATCTTTGTCCCTTGATTTATACGAACTTCAAAGATTTGCTCAAAGAAAAAGAGGATAAGCTGACTTGTAAGGAGCGTCTATGGAGATATATTAATTTATGGGAAGTAAAATTTCATACTTGTTTCAATCATAAAATATTTATCGACGTTTGATGACATATTTTTTTTATTTTTTTTTGTAGAGGAGGTTCAATATTGCTGATGAAGGAAAGAAAGCGGTGTTTTCCCGCATTAATGATGTTTGGAGAAGACACAAATCTTGTATCAAGAAAAATCATTTTCTGAAGTACACCACAATGAAGGAAAGATTAAAAAACCGTTGCATATCTGAATGTCATTTTCGAAAACTGTTGATATATTGGAAACATAAAAATGTCCAAGTAAGCAAGCGTTTAGCTTAATAATTTCTAGAAACGATTGATATATTGGAGAGTGATATCATTTAATTTATTGTAGACCATTAGTGGAAAAAAATGCAACTACTAGGAAAAAGAAAAAGTTTATGCATCGTGTGGGAACAACAAATTTTGCTAGAATTTGAGCAAAATTGGGATTATATTTTTATTATGTGTGTTTTTGTTTTTGTAATTTGGTTTGATTTATGAGCTTCAGTAGCTAGTATGTCATTTTAGGCTAAAATATGGTTTTGGTCCCTGCAAAATATGCCTAGTTTTGGTTTTAGTCCCTGTAAAAAAAATTTGTTTTTGGTCCCTGCAAATATATCTCGTTTTGGTTTTGATCCCTGGCCCCACTTTTGTGATGATTTGCACACGTGGCACATGATGACTGAACCCATTTATTAGATAAATAGTCACTGCAAAATCTTTTGATTTTGAAAAAGGTCCCTGCAAAATATTTTACTTTTGAAAATAGTCCCTAGAGGGACTATTTTCAAAAACAAAATATTTTGCAGGGATCAAAAACAATTTTTTTTTGCAGGGACTAAAACCAAAACTAGGCATATTTGCAGGGACCAAAACCATATTTTAGCCGCCATTTTATTATAATTTTATCATTTCATCTATCTCTTATTAACTAGTATTTTTATTTTCAATATATATGATTACTAATGTAGCGGGAAAAGAAGGGTGGAGAAGAAGTAACCAAAGCTGAGATGTTCATTGAAACTCGAAAAATCCGAAAAGGAAAAGAATTGGATGGAGAAACACAAAGTGCAATTGTAAGTTAAATTTTGCTTGTTAGTGTTTTAGAGTTTGGGTTTTAATTTGTGATTGTTACAAGTGTTTTACAGAATTTCAATATAATTATATCATTCTTTGTCTTAAATGTATAAGCATGTTCAACCACCAACTACCAACAATTTAATCTATATATGTTTGATATTAGGATAAACTTGAAGAATCGATTAAAACTTCAGTTGAAGCTGGAGAACAAACTTTTGAAACATTGTTAGGGAAAGAAAGGCGTGCTAGAGTGCAGTGGTTTGGAAGAACTGCCACACCATCATTATTAAAGAAAAATTCTGAAATTTCTTTAATCAAAAGGCAATATGATGGTTAAATTGCTGAAATATCACATAAGATGGGAGCAATGGAATCACTTTTGAAAAACATGTACATGCAACAGAATCCATATTTAAGTGAAGAAGAAGTAGATAATATGTTGAGACATGTTTTACACAATGGTCATAGTCCAACACCACATTCATCGACATCAAACTACGCTCCTACTCAACAAAAGGTATAAATTAATCAAAATTGTGCTTTTGTTGTTTCAACTTTTTAAGTTATAATTGAATGATGATATTCAACTATATTAAAGTAGATATGTTAGATTTTGTTGTCCAACTTTAATATCCCAACGCTATATTGATTTTGTTGTTTCAACTATATTTAAAGTAGATGTGTTAGATTTTGTTCATTGGTTAATGATCAAAGTGAGATAAATATTAACTTAGTTTATCCTTTTTTATTAATATATTATTGAAAGTTTAAGGTGCCATATTTTTTGTTGTCTAATTGTGAAAGCAACATGCTATTATAGGTGGTTGATGATTATTTAACTTTGTTATTACTACTTTCATTTTTTTAGGTTGGAAACAAAGATAATGATGAAGATGTTGATCCTCAGGATGATCAAGACCTTCAAGATGATCATGATGATGATCCACAAATTGAGCTCCAAGATGATGCTTTTCTTGATGTTGACCTACTTGAAGAATTTGATGAAGACCAACCTTGATTCAAGTATGGGAAGATCGAAGATCATGTTTTTTTTTTTGTAATGAGATAATGTTAACTATTAGTTATAACACTTAGATGTATTTTCAAAAGTCTACCTTAAAGTTTGGTACACTCCAAGTTATTAATCTTTTTGATTTTAATCTTTTGAATTTATGAATGTATTAAGATATTATTGTCAAGTACTTGAAGGTATATGAACAATTTATTAGATGTATCTAATTGATAATATTGCATAAAGTTTGATTTCAAACCAATCTATATATATATGAAGAAAAAAAATATAAAGATGTATGGCTATAGTTGTATACATAATAATAGTAGATTGAAGCAATAGGGCACGGTTTTATACACTATAGACAACGATTTTTAATCTACAAGCAAAGTCATATGTCTTGTCTATTCAAAACCGTGGCTGGTTTAGACATTTTAAGTGACGGTTAAAACACATTGCTTCTAAATATCCGTGACATTTTCATGTACCCGCCACGCTTTTCATTCATTGCTAAACTGAAATCGTGGCTTAAAAGGAGCTGGAAAATCGATGACTTTAATGAATTATGCCACGGATTATACGATCTGTGGCTTAAAGCACGAAAACCGTGGCATAAATGAATAGGCAACAGCCGTATATACCACGTCTAAAAATCGTGGTGTGAACATTTAGGCAAGTTACTGGGCTTCAAGCCATGATTTGCGGTCGTTGCCTAAAGCGAAAAATGTTGTAGTGAGATCTCTCCATTCATTCAAGTTGGCAAACACTTTATTTGACTTGCTTGCCTCTGCAAACAATTGGTCCAAGTTTGATCTCTTGAACTTATGAGGCATGTTATATGTTAATTAATGAAAACAAAAATAGGTTAGTTAAAATCAAATTCATTGTAGAGAAAACACAATATGATTCCATAATACTTACTGAAATTTCTCTTCAAATGAGTTGGATCATATCAGAATCCGTAATCTCTTTTGAACTTAGTTTTGAAGGAAAAAAAACTCAATACATTGGTTTATCTGAGGTATTAGCTTAAAATGGACACATTTAATCCCTTTAGCGATAGTATTCCAATACCATTAGGTCTTTCATTTAGGTTCATATACTAGGATTCCCCATTCATGATACTCTTGTTAATCCAAGAATAGCCACGAAGATCCCTATCTAAGAGCATTTGGTTTGAGGAGAATAAATCGACACAAAGACCTTAATTAACCTATATCACATATTTATGTTATCAAAAAAGACAAAAACTCGATATCATCCATAAAAAACAGGGCTTCAATCGAAGAGCCAAAATGCGTACTAAATCTAACAACATTGTTTTCCACGAAAGACATTGCTAACACAAGTAAAAGAAATGAGAATGTACTCGATATGAGAAAAGGATATAAATATTCGAAGGAAAAAATAATTGAAAGCACGAGAATCTTAAAGAACCAAAGTTAGGGATAACATGGTGGAATAAATGCGAAACAAAGGAAACCTCAAAGGTATATATTTAAATTCGAGGGGAACACGAATCAACGGTTGGAAAAAATTGGAGTAATTCAATTACGATCAAACAATAAGATCTAAAACCATTAGATCCAACAATTCAGATCACACCTACTAAACGAAACGATCCCATTGTTACGTCAATCAAATGGCACAACAAATACACACATTGAAGCACTCATGAACCAAATTGATGTAACCCTTGAGGCGTTGCTTCAAAACCCCTTTATCCACCTCATCTCTTATCTATAAGTCTAGGGAGGCTAGGGGATACTACATTCAAATGAGTTCCTACATCAAGATTGACAAAACCACATTGTAAAAAAAAAAATCAACTTTTCCCACATCGAATAAAATTCAAAACTTTTTACTTCAACAATCTTAGACCCATTACGCACTATGTGACCAAGGGTATAAGGGGATAGTGTAATGGTATGTGCCTAAAAGGCTCTGCCCAATTATATTTTGGGTCTCCCAACACAAAGACCTATCAGGAACAAGGCAAAAAGTCCTAATAAACGGGTCAAGTCAAGGTACATTGAGGTGACCACCTCATCAGGTCACATGGTGAATCACATGATCCGAAATCTTACACGACTTCAGAGGAGTGCACAAGACAGAACAATATACTCTTACAGTATACTAGAAATAACCTTGTTCCACATTGAATGTCATCAAAGCACTTGCGTGTTCCACTACCTTAAAGCGTAACGAATTCCTAAATAGTTGCCAAGTTGTTCATGTATAAGGACGTGATTTGAACCAAATAGGCGCCACCACTTATCTTTTGTTTAGTTAGACAAAATATAATTGAGTGATTCCTAGTTATAGAGGACTCACTTAAACCAAATAGGCATCCCTGCCTATCATGGTTGTGTTACTCTAATCGTCTAAATTCACCTTGTGACTAACTGCTTTAAAGTTTTGGAGAGAAGATAAAAACCAATAAGAAGCCTTACACTAGATCAACTACTATAAATAGGGGACCTCTCCCACAGGTACGATAACATCACATTTTTACCACCTTACTTTTAACCCTTTTCTACCTTCTAGCACCCAATCTTACTTAAGCATCAAAGTGTATTTGTAGGCATTCTCTCTATTTAGAGAATGAGCGTACAAGTAGTCACAGTAATTCTACTCACCGGTAAAGAAAGAAAATATCTTGCTCAATAGGTACACCCCCATCTTTTCATATAGGAAAACCATCCACTTTGTCACCCATAATTATTATGCTTATACAAATAGCTAGAACTATATTTCAGATTAAATAAATTATCAACCATCTTAATCACTAGTTAGTTGTGCTAAAAATCTTCTTACCACGTTAGATAAATGTGTCCAAATTTAGCCCTTGATTAGCTCAATAGGTATTGGTGACCTATTAACCTCACAACAAGCCAAGTTATAAATATATTATATTTTTTTATTGTACAATATATATTATCTAATCAAGTTCTTTCTATTCTTATTTTTTATATATTTAGATGGTCGCTATAAATAGTTGTTGATTGTATTCATATTTCACCGTAATACTTTTAGTTTATCAAGGATGAATATTAAACCTTTTATTGTCATATTATTTCTTTGTGCACTTATTCTTATAAATGTTGTGGTAATTGAACCATCCAAAGATGAGAATCAATGTATATACATATATATAATTTGTATGCGCAATTGCTTTGTTATTTTATTATACTCAATAAAAAAAACTCTTTGTTGACTTGCAGTTGGTGTTATAGAAGAATCCAAAACAAGAATTGAGATAGATTGGTTTTATGGTATTTTTTGTGGTCCACATGGGTACAGTTGGGGATGGGGTAAAGAATGGAAAAAGGATATAGAAGGTGGAAAAGGTGAAGGTGCACGAGAAGAATATGAACACAATGGAGGTGAAAAAAACGAAGGAACTGAAAGAGACCAAAAAAGTGGAAGAGACACTGAAAATGAAAACAAAGGTTGGTCAAGTTACTTTACGTTTTGTAAAGGATGGGAGGGACGATATTAGGTAAGAGTAATTAGGGGCTCTGGCCTCACTCCATAACAATGAAAACCACCTACCATTTATAATAAGAAAATCATTAGCCCATATATATATATATATATATATATATATATATATATATATATATAAAGAATGCATAATGATTACATGCGTTACTTATCTAAAGTAAGGTTATTCTTATTACAATAATATACAAGCGGCATCCTCTTATGCATCCAACTTTCCACACAAAAAGATTTGTTCACAATAAAATATATATTAATAATTTCTATCTTTTTTTCATTTAACAATTTTCTCTTCCAAATATCCGTTCAATCATTCTTATAAAGATATCCATTCAATCTATAATCTTATTTACTATTTTATTCTTTTATAATATTATTTAAATTATTAGCTAAAAAAATAGTTAAATCTCATTAAAATATGAACTACCTCACTACAATAGGAACAATATTATCTACTTCTACAATCTATATTAAAGTAAGTTTATTTTTATTACAACAATTTAGAATTGACATCCTCTATTTTATTTCTTCCCAATTTCCTATTAGTAGTTTACTTATTCATATTTTATTTCTTGAATGAAACCGATATACAATCCCTATAGCACTCTAGCAATCTATGACTCAAATACAACAAAGATACTTAGAAAAAGTGTTTAATCTGAAGAACTAGTGGAAAGAGAGGTTTGAAAACTCAAGAGAGATAGTTGCAATTGATTCAATAGTTTGAGAGGAGTATATGTATTGCTATACATAGGAAGGAGTGATATGTGCAATATTTTAGGCAAAAACAACGTAGTGATTCGATTCAGACATGTGAAAATAGAAAATCTGAAGCCCACAAAATTTGATATGAATCAAGAATGTTTGATACAATTCATTCATGCAAGAAAAAGTTGAAGCTATGAAGATTGATACAAATCAAGAATACTTGCAATGATCCAAAAGTTTTCAGATTGATACGAATCAAGAATATTTGAATCGAATAAAAAAGTCAAAATGCAAGACCAGAGACAAAAAACTGATACGAATCAAGACATTTTGATTCGATTTATGATTTATACGATTCAAGGAATCATGATTCGAATCACAATTCATGATCAACAAGGAACAAAGGCAAAGAGACAGATTGATACGATTCAGAATAATGTGAATCGAATCAAGAACTTGGAAAAGAAGATTTTCACAAAAAAAAAAATACACACTTGACATAAAAGAACCATACGACACAATGCGACAATGATTTCTAGGTGCTTTAACAAGCTTGAACTAAAACTATTTAAACATCATCAAAGAAATCTAGCTAATAAACATCATTAAAACACAAACCTAACACTATAAGAAACTTCATATTTTGTCTGATGTGAGACACTTTAACACACCATCTCAGGACCAACACTATTGAGCTTGGTTCTTGGACATAAATGGTGAGTTTTTCGATAGCAAAAACCTGATAGCAAATGACCCGAAGAATCTTGGAGGAGGCTCTGATACCATCTTAGAAATTAGGCATAATTCATCCTTAAAAAACTGACTTGTGAGGTGAGGATTGCCCTCACTTATAAACACATATTCATGCCTATCTTATCTTATGTGAGACTCTTTAACAAAGTTGAATGTATTGCATGCATGGATGATTGAACTTAATTGCATGAATTTAATTGTTAGTTTGTGTTTAGGGATGATTGGTATGTTAATGGTTGATTTTGCATGTCATTTTATTTATCCTAAAATAGTGTTAGTATGTGTTAGAAAGTAAATTGGATTTGTCGAATTAAGCTAATATAAGAACATCAATACACAAATGAGTTGGCATTTACTTGAAAATAATTATGACATAGCTGAATCAAAATTCTTATAACTTGAGCTATAGAACTCATTTATGAGTGAATCCAGTTGGATTTGGAAGTTAGCTTATAATTTTATGATACTCGAAAGTTGTAAAATTTTATATTACTTTTACATTATTTTATGATATTATGAAGTGGATTGTTTTGTTTTACAAATTATTCTACATCAGTCACAATAGAACCTTTATATCATGAGCTAAGAAAATCCTTTTTGAGTGATACCAATTGTGTTTGAAAGAAGACATCTATAAGTTTAAGAGTAAGTGATTGAATAATATTAGTCTATTGTAATGAAATAAACTGATGTCTTTTAACTGATTACATTTAATTTTCTAATTAAGTTTAAATCTTATGAAAATTATTGTCCAATGACAAGATTGTGTTTATCCCATGTTAGGAAGCTCACCAAAAAATTAATATCTCAAACATTGATTTCTATTTTTCAGGTATAAGTCATTTCAATGTATCATTAGATACCTTACCAAAATCAGAGCCTAGTTTGAGCTCAACTCACTGTTGTATTTTAGAAAGTTCCATTGATGTATTTGTAAATATTTTGTACATGTTTCTAGTAAAGAAAGCTATTCAAAGTAATTTATTTGAAGTTTTAAAAAGCTTAAGTGTGGGGGAATTTGATCAGTGGAACTTTGCACATTATTGTTAGCCTTGCATTTTGAGATATTTTTATCCCTAACATAATATTTTTAGCATGATTCTATATTTGGGGACTGATTTGAGCGTTAATGTAAATATTGGATTAATTTTTCGTTTTTAATGTATTATGACCCGGTTCACCGTGAAGACCATAAGTTTGGCTGAAAATATTAAAATTAGGCGTACAAATAAGAGTTGGAAAGATAAGGAATATATCTACAACTTTCATGTTGAGTACAAAGCCTAGTTTGGACGTACTCCTAGTTAAATATATGAATCTACGGAGCATTACTGATCATTATGGGTTTTTGGGCCACTCAATCAATTGTAATGGGCCATTTTTTTTTCTAAGCCCAACTCTTGCTCAGGCTCGGTTTACTGCATTATATTTTTATTTTTAAGAAACTAAACCAGTCCACTAAAATTGACATCAGAGGATAAAATTGACACTAGAGAGACTCAAACTTCAGACCTTGAGAGGAATACACTCCAAGGTTCCAAATCATCACCACTAAACCAACCCAATTGAATTATGCTAACTTATATATCTATAAATAAGTCTACAAACAACCAAAAACTTCATCTTATGCTCATCTTGTTTCATAGTAATTTTTGGTGCAAACCTCTTGTAATGGAAGCTTAAGAACCCTAAATCAATCCATTGCTGAAAGGGTATTTCATTTATGAATTTCTTGAGGTTTGGCTTGTAATACAATTTTGTTTATGTCTTCTTTATTTGTGAATTTTTTTTTATTTTTTTGTTTATGCCTTTAACTCTTTTTCTATCAATTTCTTGTCTCGCTTTAAATGTGCTCATGATAAAATTTGTTTGATGCTTAATCATGTCGAGTTGAGTTTTATTTTTTGTTTTTTATGCTTAAACATTGCAATTTTGATTTCTATTACTGATTGAGATTATTCGAATTATTTTATCGCTTGTTTAATTTAATTCAGATAGAAATTGATAGAATCTATGACGTGTAGTTCTATGATTGATTGAACTCGGTAATGACATTAGTCGTGTGGTCACACTTGTTCACAACCATGATTCATTGAACAAGGTGATGACTTAGATTAACTAAATTAATATTCACTCCCCTATCATCTGCGGTATTTTTCTTCTTCTATGAACTCACCCTTTTGTTTCTCTACATGTAAATTAATCTTCGAACAAGATATCTCCAATGGCTACTATGCTTTCCAATATTTTTGAATCGTCTTTAATACTTGGAAGTAATGTATATGTTTTGGATTTTGACTTTTGAGCAATAAACCATTCGTGTTTTGGATTTTGATATTATTTCATGTTTTATGTTTCTCTATTGCACTTGATTTTTAAGAATTATTCATATTGTGTTCCTTTTACTATCGTTTTGAATGTCAAGGTTCTTTTACTATCACGTTTTATTTCCCATTGAGGTCAACTTATTCTTGATTCATTTAGTTTTTCAATGGTGTTTATATGTTTTTTTATTGGCTTTAATATATATTTCGTCCTTGCAATTAGGGATCGTTTAAAAATTGGTCTCTATAATCGCTAATCCTTTCAATCTGTCCACTCAAATATTAATCATTTAAAATTTCGTCATTTGACCCAGTTAATTACTGCTACGTCATCAAATTACTGATCAGAAGGTGCGAAAGTACCAAAATACCCTTGCTTTCAGACCAGGAGGTGGCAGTGGTGGTGGAATTGGAGAGGAAAGAAGACAGGGGTATTTTGGTCCATTCACATGAAATTAGTCAATCAGAACTGTCACGTTAGCTAATCAGTGATGTGACAGTAATTAACTGGGTTAAGGGACGAAATTTTAAATGATTAATATTCAGGAGAGCAGATTGCAAGGATTAGCGATTACATGGACCAATTTTTAAACGACCCCTAATTGCAACGACAAAATATATATTAAAACCTTTTTTATTTCTTCTTTGTTAAATTATTCTAATTTGAAATTTTTTTCTTCGTTCTATTTTTTAAAATTACAAATTTGACTGGCAAAAGTGTTGAGAACCCACCCTAAAGACCATTGCTTTCATCGGCTTCATTGTAAATGGTTTTATTCATCTTCTATCTTAATATGGTTGACATATATTCTAGGACCGAAGATGATTGTTTGCATATTTTGTATTTAGAATTATTCGTTTTAGAGGTAGAATGTTGTTGTTAGTGTCCGTTCAAAGATGAGACGACATTAGAGCTCTGCTTTGAATTGGTACTTAGCTTTTCATATGATTGTTTTTACATGCACTATTTTTATAGACACAATCAGTTTTTTATTAATTTGTTTCATAAAGGTCTGGAGATAAAAATAACCTTTCGAAAATAAAGCAATGTCGTTGAGAGTGAAGGTGAGAAAAATATAAAAAGGGATTGAAGACAGAGTCATGTTCAGAGTCTGAACCGAAATAGAGTATGCAACAAACACATAAGTAAGAAACTTTCTTTGCTTAATCACACAAGAAAGAGACTTCCTATAATCTAAGTTTAATCAAATAAAAATATTGTTGTTCAACACTTGGTATACAATCAGAGATGTAAGAAGTTTAAGTTGAGATGACTTATGATACTTAATGAATTCGAACATATAAAAATTTGTAAGAATTTCTCTAAGTGTTTGTGCGCTATTTAATTTGATAAAGTAAGGGCACTTCTCAAATTACAGAAGTTTGTTATATTTCTTCAACTGATCATGTTCATATATAGGAGAAATTCTGAGAGCTGTTGTTGAAGAAGTACCAACTCTTCAATTATGTCTTTGAGAAGTTTGATCAGAGTCGTTGAGATGTTGCCTCAAATGGTTAATGTTATTGAGTAATCATTCAAAATTTCTTTGCTTCTAATAGAATGATCTATTATATTCTCTTTGTCCTTGAAATTTCTTGTTTGTTTTTGCACGTGGTCAAATTACTACAAACTGTACTACTCATAATCTAAAAGTGACATTCCTTTAGAAGACAAAAAAATTGATCAGAGTCTTCAGCTGCTGCCGTGGTCTTCAAATTCTTGAAAGCCTTCAGAGTCTTCATTCCTTCATATGCTTCTTCCCTTCAGATGCTTCTGAACGAAAAATCTTCTTATAATTAAGATGTTGACTTTTATTCAGATCTTGTTCCAAGTCTTCAACTTCTCTGTTGCTTTATCTGCAATCTTATGCATTCAAAATCTTGATGTTTCAGAACCAAAACTTGATTTAAGAATTAGAATTTAATTTTATGGTCTTGCACGCTTGAACACACATTAGCATATCCAATTGTTCTTTTCATACTTTGTTATCATCAAAACTTGAGAGGCATGCTCAAAACCCATATTGGTTCAACATGTTGGAATATTTTATTGTTTTATTATATTCCAATATCATTATGTGGGCAAACATCGTAATAATAATTATATTAGCTATTTATCAATTATGAGCTTTAATTGATTAGTGATTAGATTAAGTAATAAGGCTATTAGGTTTCTAAGTGGATAATTAATTAAATATTTAATTAGTTGATATGGACTCAATGAGTGGATGTCCGGATGACCTATTAACGAAATAATGGGAAACCTTCATGGCCATCCAATATAAAAGAGGCTATGGTCCCCAATACACCGTACTTGGCAAAACTCTTTCTTCTCCCCATCTGAAGAGAACTTGAGGCATAAATGTACCGGTTGAGGGAGAACCAAATTAACCGCCACTAACTTATTGTTTGTTTCAGATCACCTCAATTTATGGTTGCTGCGCCATGAAATCTCTATGCAAGTATTCCTAATACTTTAATTCTCGGTATCTTTGATAAATCAAACATGTTGTAATCATGTTCAATGTTTTATTTGCTTCCGCTATTGATTCACAATTGTTGAACATGTTTTATAAAATCTGTTATGATTAAGACCTAAATTTCCAACAAGTGGTATCAGTGCGGTCTTCATCTTTGATTTATTGGGATTAAGTTTACATATTCGGCTGTATTTCGATGGCTGTTGTGTTTACTTTATTCATCCTTTATTTTATCGCATGATTCATCAATGCCTTATTTATTCATCGATAGCTGTATATTATGCATTGAAAGTTCTGCGATGAGTGTTTTTTGGTCATGTGATTTTGTTCCCGAATTGATTTCTTAAGGAAACATATGAATTGTACGGTTTCTTCCTTGGTCTATCATTTCGGTCAAAATTATAAATTGAACGAAGGTCTTTATTTTACTTTTGGTATGTGCTTTTGAACCGGTGACGTGTTTTGCAATTTTTTTTTGGTCAAGTACGTGTTTTGCATTTAATCATATATATGATTGAATACATTATGATTTCATCATATATTGTTTAATTCTTTCAACGAGGGCAATTTTTTGCATGAGGTTAAATTTTATTATAAGTTTTTTTTTAGCCTCCTTCGGAATTCGGGACTCTGGCATATGTTTTCGGTGATAATCGATTAATTTGGAAATAGATTGATAATGGTGTCATCAATTTTTATTTGTTCTTATTTTTCATATATTATCTCATTGATGGCGTGGTCTTGTTTTAAGATTGAATAATGGAGATACTCTTGTACAATATTTTTGTGTTGCGTAAGCATGTAAAAAGCTTATTTCAAGGTTGTTTTCTATATGTGTGTGAAGATTTGGATTCTAATACAAATTTTGGTTTTAGCTAATAAAGATTGTATTAGAATTTAAAATTGACAGGATGATTTATTTTAAAAGCAATAATTTTTGGGTCAAATTTATGTTTCGACCAATTATGTTTTGATATGATCTTGTTATAGTTTGGATTTGAATTTTTTATTTTTTGGTTATTTGATTTAAATCAAATATTTCGGTTAATATGATTTTCAAATAACATTATCATATCTTGCAGCTTAATTTCTATTTGAAATTATAAATTGATTCACAAAATTTGTACATAAAGTTTATGTTGAGAAATAGACAAACAAAGAGTTAATATATATATATTTGATTATCATATATTATTTATAAAATTTGTTGTCTCTTTTGAATAGTGTTTAACAACACATCTCAAAATATTATAAAAGAATTTTGGAGTACATGATTCAAAGATTTGATTCTTCTAACTTTGAGAAATATGGAGTCCAGAGTGGGTATTTCATTAAGGTTATTAGGCAAAGAAAATGTTAGAAGCACATTATGTAAATATTTAATTTAGCTAAGACACTATAATTTCGACTATCATATGACTTGTTCGAAAATTCAGTAATTTCAACTATCATATGAATTGTTCGAGAATTTTATATTTAGTATTCTCTTTGCACAATTAAGTTTATAATTGTTCCATTTAGAAATGATCATTTAAATGATCAATTCATAAAGTGTGCAAATAAGGAAAAATTGAAGCAAGAGAAAATAAAATAGTGCTTGATGAGTAAAACCACAAGTGCACGGTTCTACCGAAGTAGTAAAAATAGAGTATCGTTCAATAGGGAGTTGTTCAATTTAATTAACTTTTAGAAGATGATTTGAAGAAAGTTCAGTTGAAAAAATGTTTGATTTTTAACGGAAGAAAATAATAATAAAAGGCACATTGGGATTATTGGTCCATCTTAATGACAAGTTCTTCACAAACATAAACCGTTAATTTTATATTGGACCTACTTTCTGAAGACAAGTTTCTCTTAAGCGTATCAAAGATTCTCTCGAAGTCATTGGGTGTGTTCCTCTAGCAACCACGCCTATTCTCATGGTTGATTGCAATTAGAATCCTTGAAGAACGAAACTTTATATGTCTCAAGGTTTGTTAGACTATTCTCATGTTTCACAACCCTTCTCTAATTTCACTTGTTCCAATATCAAAGCTCCGCGTTTGCTTTATGAATTGATATTTATGATGATGAATTAACAAATAATAACCCTCCGCGTTCGCTTTATGAGTTTGGTATTTGTTAATTCATCATAAAAACGGTGAAATTAGATTTGAATGTATATTTATATAAAATTAGGGTTTAAGGCTTAGTTTGTTTAAAATTATGTCATTAAGACTTTTCCAACAATCCCAAGACAAGAAGAGTCTACTCACTCATGCTCATTGTAGACATAGAAGAGTTGAAGAAAACATAAAATAACAAGAAAGTAATAGAAATAACTTTTATTAAGAAAGACAATTGTCACTATTGAATTCCAAGAGCAAAAGATGAATTGTTGTGATAGCTAGCTACTCTATTTATAGTTTACAATGACTTAAGTCCTAAGAAAATATATCACTGGAATGTCCCACAAGAGACCACAGACTTTTAGGTCAAAAATAAACTAATAGGTAGCTTCTCCTTGAAGCAAAAAGCAGTAAAAGGCATCCTAGAGGGTTGGCACAGGCGTGTGGCTAGTGGCACGGGCCGTGCCAAGCTTCTTACTTGAGGGACGTCAAATTTTTGTACCGAATCTTCGTAATTTCAGCCCGAATCAGCTCCAGATCCCTTTCTTTAGCTCCAAGACTCAATCTTTAGAATATTTATTCCTGAAATTAAATATTTTGCAATTGAAGTAAAATAGTTCTAAAAAGGGAATAATATTAAATAAAACAAAATCAAATATAAATAAAATAGATTCAAATATTATATTAAAAACACTAATTATTGACTCATCAGTGTTCATTCGGTAAATACCTCAAAAGATAAGGGCGCAAATATAGAAAAGTAGTCATGACCGACTTATGTCCAATGATGTTGAAAGATATATCAATTTAGAATGGACAAAGTTGATAAAGATTGCTTTATCTTTAATGGATTATTTTTGTATTTCAAAGACTATTTGGTGAATCATGACCGACTTATTTGTTTCAATTTCTCTTTGAATGAATCAAGATATTTTAAGTTTTTATTTTATGATGATTCAACGTGTCTTTTAAGTTCAATTATTAGAGTCAATTCAGTTATGACTTGTGACATTCTATATTGTTTAAGGGTTTGAATACTATAACTTTTTCGTCCCACAAATTAAGAAAATTTTGAGATATAATTTTTTAAGTTTTTTTGAGGATATTGAGTTTGAGGGAGAGATATGGTTTTAGAACAAAATTGAATGAGGAAGAATTAGTTCTAAACTAATTCATATAGTTACTATTATTTATAGTATATTTGGATCCTCATGAGGACATTATTGTTTTTCTCAAAGTATTATTCAGATATCACAAAAGAGTTATATTAATGAAGTTGAAAATGAAATGACATATATTATTTTTGGATGACCTCAATCACCGAGAGAGACTTTTCAGTCAAAAATATTGCCCATTAGGAAATTTATGAATTCAGAAATTTAAGTATTTTCCCACGCTTTGCCTATAGTATTTTTATGTTTGATCTTATTATACGCATTTGGAAAAAGCATATATAATAAGATTGTTTGGCAAATACTTGAGCAATTCAAAATTTGAATTGTTGAAGAAGCAACTAAAATGATTTTTTAAAAGAGAACAAGAGAGCTTATGCTCACATAAGAGATCTGACAATTTAGAGATCATTTATGTGTCAGACTTTGGATTTTGGATGTAAGTAGATAATACACAGCCTAACTCAAGAAATGATTGTAAGTATTTATGTCACTTGATTGCATATTGTTAAAGGTATTGAAAGACCGCTCAAGTTATATAGTGACATAATTCAGTCTTATAGTTATTCAACAACCTTTATAAAGATTATTGTTGTTGAATGATAGAACATGTAGAGACAAACTTTATGCTAGCTATACCACTAATCAAAGACATGACACCTAAGGTCTTTCATATGGTTGTTGTCATTAAGGATGTCTTGGATTAGTGAGAGTCTCTTTTATTTTATGTTCTATACTTTTATTTTTGGTATTGATACAAACTTTATGTTATGATTTTCTGCATAAATAAAGTTCATGAAGTTATTTTGTTATAACCATTTATGTATCATTTTGTGCAAATATTAAATTTGCAAACTTCTGATTGATCTCACTAAAGTTTTCAGTTGGATCAGTTGGAAATAGGCATGATTTAGAGATCACATTACATGGAATTTCCATGCCACTCATCCATATCGATCTATGTCATCAAGTGCATTGATATGGTGGTTGTCGGGGTTCCGTCACGTTATACGTCAGTGACGACAACCGCGGTGGTCCCATTATCAATGTATGAGGTGGACCAGATTGTAAAGTTGAAATCTAAAGATAAATAACATTCAGATGCACGCCTAAAGAATTCTGATATAATTATTAAGATATGTAGCCCAAGTGGGAGATTGTTAGAATATTTTATTGTTTTATTATATTCCAATATCATTATGTGGGAAAATATCGTAATAATAATTATATTAGCTATTTATCAATTATGAGCCTTAATTGATTAGTGATTAGATTAAACAATAAGGCTATTATGTTTCTAAGTGGATAATTAATTAAATATTTAACTAATTGATATGGACTCAATGAGTAGATGTCCGGATGACCCATTATCGGAATAATGGGAAACCCTAATGGCCATCAAATATAAAAGAGGCTATGGTTCCCAATACACCGTACACGGCAAAACTCTCTCTTCTCCTCATTTGAAGAGAACTTGAGGCATAAATGTATCGGTTGAGGAAGAACCAAATTAGCCACCGCTAACTTATGGTTTGTTTCAGATCACCTCGGTTTATGGTTGTTGTTGAGAGGGTCGCCATGAAAGCTCTATCCAGGTATTCCTAATACTTTAATTCTCAGTATCTTTGATAAATCAAACATGTCGTAGATCCGATCATAATCATGTTCAATGTTTTATTTGCTTCCGCTATTGATTCATAATTGTTGAACATGTTTTATGAAATATGTTATTATTAAGACCTAATTTTCTAACACAACAATCTTCACCCTTTTGATGATGACATACACAATTATTTTCAAGAACAATTGTTGTTATAAATTAACTTGGAAACTTCAAAGGATGAGGTTTGTAAGCTCCTCCGGAATTTCAGACTACATAGGGTGAGGTTTGTAAGCTCCCCTTAAATCTAAGCAAGTTAATTAATTCATTAAAGCAGAACTTAAACTATCAGAAGCAATACACTCTAAGTTGTAATGAGTTAATCAATTGAGTATCAGAATTCAATACTTATATTCTTACTCTCCTTTTTATCATCAACAAAAACAAATAATACGCGTAAAAGGAACTGGATAAAAAACATTGATTCATAACATATTAAAGAGTTGATAGAGTACATAAAGGTTGTGCAAAACAAAACCAAAAAAAAGGGTAAGACTCCTAAGTGTTCTTGTTGTTCATCCAATACAACAAGACCTTGATTTCATCATCCATTTCATGTTGATTGGGAATTGCTGCGTCCATCTTTGATTCCTCAACTTCTTGCTTCTATCTCTGAGCAGTTAACTCATTTATGATCTCAGACTTGAAAGTTTCCATGTCATATGTTGAACCAGAAGATTTCTCAAAAGCAGTTTTGCTGAGTATCAGGTGTTATGGCTTCAGATGCACAACCTTATTCTCAAATGGTAAAAAATCTAGATATACTCGAAGGCCATCATTAATGGTGACATGTCTGACAGGTGGAAGTTGCCTGTTTGCAATGCATCTGAGATCCACCATATCCATCTCGTGAAGCACTTCTGCTAGCCAAAGTCTTAGAGCTTCTCTGCTTGCTTCCACTGCTGCCTTGCTTAATTCTTTGAAATTATTTAGAGCCTTTCCCACCTAAGCTATGAGATTATCCCACTTGGCAAAGTGAACCTCAATACTGTAACCAGTCAGCCTTTCCTCAAGCAAATCCTGAACTCTATTATATATAAATGTACTAAAAAGCATAGGGTGAGTAGACGGTGGTATAAAAAGGTTAAGGTTATGTGTTAATGGACAATTTAGGCAAATGTACAAAATCGTTACCAAGTAATAAAATGATAAGTAGAGTATCGTATCAACAATGATTGTCGTTTCAACTACGAAATTTGTGCTACTTATTTAAAACATGATATAAAATAAATAAACAATAAAAATTTAGTAAATGGGGTGTGTTTGTGTAATTTGATTTGTTTGCTCAAAGTGAGAGTTTATGAGTAACCTGTATTTGATTGTAGAATGTTAGTGGTGGTAAGATATCTTCAAATCTCCTATATTCATTTGTTGGAATTAAGTAGCACTCATGTTATTTACATAATTGTTAAATGGTACCCATTTAAGTGATGAGTTTGTGGGGTATGTATCCTCTCCAGCTGTTGAGTTGTGCAGGATAAACCTAAGGTTATATGTGTAACGCCCTATTTTATTTAATTAATTATTTTATTAAATTTGGAGTCTTTTATTAATTATTTAAGGTGATATTTGTTGAGTTGTGATGTGGTGTGTTGATGTTGATGATTATTATTATTAAGTTGTTTTGTTATATTTGGTGAAGAAATATAATAAAGTTTGTTTAAGAAAAATAAAATAATTCAAGTGAGGATAATTTGGTAATTAGAAGAGTTTGTTAGGAAGTTTAGAAGAGGCTATAAATAGGAGGGAGTAATGGAAGATTAGGTTAGAAAACCAGAATCAGAGAAACAGAGAGAACGTGAAAGTGCAGCTTTTGGGAGAAAACTGTAGAGTTCTGTAAAACCAAGAAAATCCAAGGTGATCCAGAATAGTGCATATGTGAGTTGATCCTCGTGTCGTCATAGGAGTCTTGCTCTGATATGTAACGGGATGGGGATACCTTTAATGTTTTGTTGTTTTTCCTTAATACGTAACTTTTAAGATGTTGTTAGACCATTTCAATTGGTATTTTAATTATGTTGATGATGTTGAGGCCTAATGCCAAGTTTTGGATTTAAGTTGAATGATTTTCCGCTGCAACTTTATTTTAAATATTATAAGCAGGTGTTTTATTTTAATGAGTGTGTTTTAACTCCACTTACGTTGAAACGATTTTTAGAATAAATAGTAGTGTGACATCCTGTTTTATGTTGAACTCTGATGATAAATTTAAGAATTATTTGTATGTTGGAAAAACGGGGTGTTACAATATGCACGTCAAAGGCATAAGGTTGTCAATCCATGAGGAACAATTCACCTTCGTATGGAGTATTACGTGGGGGTCCTACACTCTCAGAGGTAATTGAAGCATAAACTTATATTATGTTTTTGGGTCTTGATTTTTTTTCTTTTATCTATTTTGTTTTTGTGTAGACCCATATTTTTATAAGGTTTTGTCTATGTTTTTCTTTATTATTTTCTTTATTTTCATAAATAAATTCTACTGGTATCCCACCTGAAACTTATGATGTTACTAATTCCAAAGAGCAACCCCAAACTTAATTTCAAATCATATCAAGTTATTAAAAATATTCTATCTAGCTTCAAGAAAAATTAAATAAATGACATTAAAGTTCAAAACTTGTTGCATGACTCCTCCATTAGTAACAACAAAGGAAATTATTGCATGGAGGTTCGAAGGGGTTAGCAAAGGATAATAATATTAAGTGTGGATTGAAAGGCTCAAGGTACAAAAAAATATTGTCTCGTGTGTAGCATAACATGACTGATAGTCCGTAGAGAACAACCACAAATTCAAGCAAAAATAGCATTCATATGAAACACTCAATATTGGTAGAATTATATTATAAGAGTGGATTGAATATTAGGCTCAAATTCTCAATGGTTATGCTATACAGAAAATAATCGCTCGACCTTGAACAATGTTTGCCAATACAATTGTTTCACCATTCTCATAAAGATGCAAAACATATTTGTAATTTGAGTGAATATTGTGATAGCTAACTATGTGGAATTAAGTCCAAGAATTTTCATTTCCAAATTTTGTCATCTTCCATATAACCAAACCGGTCTTCTTCAAATCATGATGCAAATACAAGGAGTCATTCAATATACAAATAATCGGCGCTGCTCCACCATTATCATAACCTTGAGGGGGCAGCAACTGTGTGGATTTCTCTCTACCAATATCAAACGAAAGAACCACAAATTCACCAATAATGTCATTCCACCATTCACTCTTATTGGCTCACCTATTAACAGTACGATTCAAATTTACACCACCCGGTCGGATTGCACACTTCAAGAGGAACTACCGGAAAACATTGAATAGTTCTCCAAACATTATTCACCAAACTAAAGACTCTCATTGTGGTTTTCGTATGAGGATTCCTATCATCAATTGGGATTTAATTCTAGCACCTTATAAATGTCGGTTGAGTTATCATAAACAAACACTAACTTACAATATATCGAACAAGACTTAGTATACCCTAATTTATCAGATATTTTTCTAGTAGCAGGGTTCCGAAAACGAAACCAAACAATTTTATAAAGAAAAGTCTCGTCATAAGAAATACCTAGCAAACGAATCAATCAACCAAAAACAATGATTTAACATTCAGTGTTTGTGAATCTTCTTCCACCAAAAACAACTATCACCCACGTATAGAGTTTGTGAATCTTTCACATTCATTATAATTTTAACATTCATATTACATAACCAAAACTGGAAAATCATAATCGTAACTAACAATGATTTACAACCCTCTTATGCTATTGATTTGTCCTATAAGAATCAGAAAAACTATGTATGCTCAAACGCAGTTACGTTACAACAGTTATTAGCTTTACCTTCTTTTTTACAGTGCAGTTTGGAGTAAAAGAACATTTAAAATATGCTATTGGACACAGGTTATATATCTGGTCACCTTTTGTCCATATTTCCTCCATTGATATACATCCTTTCAATAAATAAACGTTGATGCACAGCCAGGCATAGTATCACATTCAACCCCTAAGTAGAAAAAATAGAATAAATCAAATAAATGTGATGGTAGAACTACTAGAAGTTTCAAGTGTCATAAATGAACATGACATAAGATAAACATGATCCTTCCAAGTGCCTTAGAGAAAAGTGACATTTATTCATTCTTTGCATTCTTTCCCTTTCACACTTGTGATTAAGCATCAACTAAATATTGCTAATAAAAGGAAGGATCGTGCAACAAGAGTAAAACATTTGGTGGAAGTTTATTAAATGAAAATGCATTGATTGTCACATACCACACAATGCTAAATTTTTCACTACCTCTGCTTTGGCTCCTATGTTTGAGAATGAAATATGATTTGAGAGAAGTTGTTTTGATTCCATAACCAAAAGGAATTTGTGAACCATAGACTGAAACCTAAAATGGGCTGGGTGAATATTCAAATCAACAATTTGGATGTGGTTAGAAAATACACCTATAATTACTTAAATATACAAGTGCTTTTATAGAAGCTTAAAAAATAAGTCAAGAAAGCACAGTGCGAGAAGAAACTATAACAATGATTGAACAAATAGGTTCAAGCATGACTTTAAGTTTCCTAACGAACCTTCTCAAATCATCACCGAAGAAAAGAAAGCAATGCTCTAGGCTTTTGAACTGGATCTTGAGGTTAGAAATCCTGAGCCAAAACGACATTCAAATGAAATTATACCAAAAATTGAAACAACATATCCAATAATTGTAGCAGAAACAAGATTCAAATGAAATTTAAACAAAAAATCCTAAGCAAAAATTGACAATATACAAAAAAAGAGATTCAAATGAAATTATAACAAAAACATAAACAACGAATATTGCTTCCCTATCAACCAAATCCTTTTGTATTGATCTCTGAATGACCCATCAACCAAATCAATAGCATATGATCTGGCTCTGTATGCTTTTGTCTTACTGATTCCAATACCCCATTTACGCTTAGTCTTATTCATAATATCTTGCAATCTCATATTTGGATTCTCACTAACCACTCACTATTCATAAGCTTTAATTTATAACCTCTGCTACATGTGTGTTTAGGACCAATCTTCCTCAACTGCCATGTCTCTTCACCAGGAATCTTTGCACAATAAGCTTCCCATCTACAATTTCCCTTGCATATTACTCTAACCCTCCTTGTATCATTCTTGTTGAACTTAATTTCCCTTGCTGAGTGCACACCATATGTTCTCATACCATCTTGAAAATCCTTCTTTGATTTAAAATAAGTACCAAGCTCCCAGTTGTAATCATGCATCTTTTCGGGCATCTTAAATGTTGGAAACTTCTTCCTTGCTTCCCCATCTTCACCATCACTCCCACAATCACTGTCTAGTTCCTCACTTTCATAATTATCACTATCACTCAAACCATAGTTCTTGGGTTTATTACCTAAACCATCTACCCCTATGTTATCACCATCCTCAAGCAACACAGTATTTTCAACTCCTTCCCTTGATATTTTGAATGGTCTACCCCTCTTCTTTTTCACCTTTGCACCACTACCCTCACCACTCACAACTTCAGCTTCAACACTTTGCACATGTTCACTTTGTTGCACATTCTCACTTTGCTGCACATGCTCAAAACTTTCACCTCTCAGAACTTCAACACTTTCACCAGGTTCACCCCTTTCCACAGACTCACCATTTTTCACATCTTCACCAAAGTTATCCTCAAGACCTATATCTTCTTCTGAGTCATTGAAGTCAATATCCAAAGCACTATCTTCTTCTGACTCAATATCATCTCTCTCACCAACCAACTCCTCATAATCAATTCTCTCCCTAATACCATCATTTTCAATATTTATTCCTGAACTGGGCCCACCAGATTCCATTTCTTTTTCCCAACTAGATTCCTTTTCATTTTCCCTAGCAGAACAGACCCCAATACTGTCAATATTGGACTGTCCAATATTGGGCTCTTCAATGTTGGGCTCTTTGTCCATACGAAGCCCATTATCCACAACATCATCACCATCACAGTCTTTATCAACTCCAAACCCAAATCGATGTCTATTTTTACTATTAATAACCACTTCATTCGGCCCTAATTTAAAATACTCTAGTGATGGATATTCTTCAGTTATAGGGTCTGACAGCAAATGGACAACATATAAATGGACCTTGTCAAACATAGCTGCAATGTTTTTCATTTTCTTTGTACCTAAGTCATCTCTCAACTTAACAAGCATATTATCATTTGGGTCATAATACCAGAGAGAATCTAGTCCTATGTAACCCATTTCCTTCAACCCACCTAAGTAGGGCTGGCAATGAACCGAACCAACTCGAAAATAGTTCGAGATTCAATTCGATAATTGATTCGTTGAACTTGGTTCATGAACCTAATGAGCCGAACTTGAGTTTAAAATTAAGCTCGTTAAATAAATGAGTTGAACTTGAGCTAAGTATGGTTCGACTCGTTTGGTTCATGAACCAGCCCGATATATATATATGTGTGTGTGTGTGTGTGTGTGTGTGTGCGTGTGCGTGTGCGTGTGCGTGTGCGTGTGCGTGTGCGTGTGCGTGTGTGTGTGTTCGTTCTCTAAAAAATATATATATGTATGTGTATGTGTGTTTATATAATATGTAATTTATTACAAGCTTTTTCTAATAATTATGTACTTTTTCATAAGAATTATTACAAATTTGATTAAAAATTAAGGAACATTATAATAATAGAGAGAGAAAAAAATGAAGCTAATAGTTTATACAAGCTTTTAAACAAACATATGCTCTAAAATAGTCCCACATCGGGGAGTTTACAAAATATTAGAGAGGTCAGTGTATATATATACACACAAGAGAAGTGCATTACAATTACAATGTAAAAGCTATACATGTAGTATATGGATTGTGCTACAGTAACAAAAGCTATGTACGCTTCATAGTTTTATTAGTTATAATTATTTTTTTAAATATGTCAAAACATATATTTTTGACAAAAAAAAAGCTTGTAAGATATACAATTCGAGCAAACGAGTTGAACCTAACGAGCTGAACCGAACTGTTCGTGAACTTTAAATGAGCCGAACTCGAGCTAAAAAAAAGGTTCGTTTCGAACTCGAGTCGAGTTTCGAGCTGAATCAATACTTATCGAGTCGAGTCGAGCTCAGACAGGTTCGATTCGACTCGGCTCATTTCCAGCCCTACACCTAAGACTTGAAAATATGAGCAGAAACCAGGGTCAAAATACCAACTGTCTTGAATCCCATCGTAATCTAAGTGATGGAATCTACGAAAATGACCCCTATGATGGAGAACACATTCATATCTACCCTCCATTTCAGAAACACAGAAGACCCTACTATAGCAACATATATCAAAGTTCAGTACAGAAACAAAGGAAACCCTAATCCCATTTTTTTCGTTTTTCAACAGTAAACACAAATGGTTTTTCACTTTTGAATGATGAAGGAAGAAGGAAGAAGATTTTAAACAGTAAACATTCAATTTCGATTTTCAACATAAAACCCCAATCCCAATTTTTTTTCGTTTTCAACAGTAAACACAAATGTTTTTTCGATTTTGGTTGATGAAGGAAGAAGGAAGAAGATGACATACCCGAATCGCGATTTTCTTCTCTTCGTCGTTCTCTGTTTGACGTTCTACCTTCTTTCTCTCTGTCAATCATTCTTTTTCTTCTTTCTCTTGTTGTTCTTTCTTCTCTCTAAAATGAGACCTTCTCTCTCTAAAAACTAAAGTCCATCAGACTTATGCCACGTCATCCTCACTCATTTGCCTGTTTCCACCCAGTCATATGCCACGTTGGATGATTTAGCGTTTTTTTCAAAAACTTGACGGTTGAGATTTAATTGGCTGACAGAGTGTAACTTAAGGGACCATCTTGTAACGATAATAACTTATGAGACCAAATTGTAACCAATAAATAACTTAAGGGACCAATTCATTAATTAAGCCAAATTATATCTTCAGTTTGTTTAAACTCTAAGCAAATAAATCATAACAAAAATTGTCAGAATTTCACAAATAGGAATCATAGAAGAAAAATCAATAGGAATCAAATATGAACAGAAGAATGCGACGTAGATGACGAAAATTCATATCGGTGATAAGAGTGAATCTAATATTTGAACCGAGAGATCGTAGATGCTGCGTTGGATAAATTTGAAGTTCTCGCCATGGAGCTGAGAGAGACAGAGCGTGACAGATCAGCGAGGAAATGGTGGCGATTGGTGAGGTAGACGGTGGCGATCGGTGAGGGAACGATGGCGATTAGTTTTGGTGCATTAAGGAGAGAGAGTGTGTGGTAGTTTCTGAGAGCACGTCGATATTGGTATGTTTCTCCCATGTGTTTTGACTTTTGACAAAATGAATAATAATGAAATAAGTAATTTGTATAAAAAAAATTAATAAAACAAATTATGATCAAACGGTGGCTAATAAATCTGATATTAACTACCATCAATTTTTGTAGCAAATTAATGGTAGCCAATCTAATATTTTCTTGTAGTGTGAAGTGAATCGATACAACCTTATTATTTTCAGTTATTTTTTATTAAACTCGGTTAGTTATGAATTTTAAGAAACATCATATTTTTACGCATTATCATCAATTACATAAACTCTTCTTTATTCACTTCTAAGGCTAAGAAATACACAAACTCTTCATCTTCTCTCTAGAATAATCACTGAATATAACTGCAGAGTAATAACATCCAACTTTAGAATTGTTCTTGTAAACTGCGTTGTGTTATTGTGAGATTTATGAGCAAAATCTTAGGTTTTTCATTGAAGATTTTTTTTTTTACAAACATTTACAATTGGGGATTATTGCTTTGGAGAAAGCTTTGGAAGATGAAGTAGGATGTGGTGCTTCAGAAAAGGATTGATTTCGCAAAGGAGTGTCAAAAGAAGAATCAAATTGAAGAGCTTGGGTGATCTTCTATTTTCTGTACATATTTTTTTTACAAAAACAAAACAATATTCATTTATTCAAATTGATAGAATGTATCAGAATCAACATCGTTAAAACGTAAAGTGTGAATCTCCGAAGAAAAAACTCACATCATCCAAGATTTTTTTTTGTTTTGAAGAAGTTAAATTAGCCCACCTAAATTGACACCGAGGAGAATCAAACCTGATACCTTGAGGAGGAGCACACTCCAAAGTCTCAAGTCAATAGCATACCACGACAAAATGCCTACGAACAATATGATAAAATCTAAATTACTAGAATACTCATGCTTCTGGATCTACAACGTTGACGTCCAAATCATTGATAGCATATGTATTGACTGAACCTGATCTTTCAATATGAACCAACATCGCAACAAAGCGTGAAATCAAACAATACCACACAAGATGAAGAACAACACAATTTACCACTCGGACGACGAAATCACGAAAAAACACAAAAAAAAAACTTGATATATGTGGAAATCACTTATTTAGATTGAAAGAAGGGAAAAAAAAGATGCAGGGGATGATTCTAGGTCTAAAAATGACCTAAAATCACCTCTCATTCACGAGTGAAAGAGAATGAAAACTTAGAAAGAAGTTGGAGTTTCTCTATTTTATGTACACTTTTTTGATTGGTTTATAGCAGAAAAATTTGCAACTTGTGCATAATTTTCGGGTTGTTGGGCAGAGAAATTATATTTGTACCACCATTTTTTGATAACTTTTGAAACAACCATCTCTCATACTCACATGTGGTTATATTCTCTCTCTTCTTCTTTCTCTATCTATTATTTTTATCCAATTAGAAGTGAGCAATAATGATTGTCATAAAAGTTAACTATAATTAGATGTATAAATATTACTCCTCTTTTGGGTATCTTTGTCTTGAGAAAGATTTACCTTTATTAGAATATTCTATTATTCTTTTGATACAGCAAATTTTGAAAAGTTTCATCTCAAAAACGTAGAAAATTTAAGTCATAACGACTAAATCTAAACAATTCAAGGTACACAAAATCAAACTTGTTCAAAAGCTTCAAAAACTATGTTTTTGAATCTTTAAGTCAATCTTAAAACTAGTTTTTCATTAATACCGATTTAAGTCAATTTAATTATCTTTATATTAATCACCTAGATTAATTTGATAAGTCATTACATCAAAGTTTCTTTGAATTCACCTCTGCGCCAATCACATTTTTAAATTGTTTTAGTTTACTTATTCATAAAAAAAATCGACAACGTTCGAGATTAGACTTATCGGTCCAAAACGTTATCCACTACGAATATCTGCGAATTTTTATCCACTTTGAATTGTACAATCTATTCACCCCCTCTAGATCAAGGCCATAAAGTCTAACAATATGATCATTATCTAGCTCGGGGATTACAACCTTCCTTGTGCTCTCCCTCGTTATTGGAACCAATTGGAACTACAAGCATGAATGTTATTTGATATAGCTGCGATGGGCCAGTTGACGCCAATAGCCTACCAGTAAGAGGTGGAGCAATCTCGGAGGTAGAAACATCTCATTTATTTTTCTGCCTCTTCTTAGAAGCATGGGCCTCATCTCTTGGAGAATCTCTCCATTCATTCAAGTTGGCAAACACTTTATTTGAATTGCTTGCCTCTGCAAGCATTTGGTCAAGTTTGATCTCTTGAACTTATGAAGCATGTTATATGCTAATCAATGAAAACAAAAATAGGTTAGTCAACATCAAATTCATTGTAAAGAAAACACAATATGATTCCATAGTACTTATTTAAATTTCTCTTAAAATGAGCTGGATCATATCGGAATCCATAATCTCTTTGAACTAAAAGTTTTGAAGGAAAAAAACTCAATACATTGTTTTATCAGAGGTATTAGCTCAGAATGAACACATTTAATCTCTTTGTCAATAGTATTCCAATAAAAAGGAAACTCAGGAACACGTTGGGCGTCATAAAAGAAATATAGTAATATCAACATGCCATGTATCACATCGCATAAATACATCTCCTTAATACAATTCAAATCTCAGAATAAATAACAACAAGTCTCAAGGTATCAAAATAAAGACTCAAGACGACACCCCTACATCAGAGCCTACTAAACTCTAAGCGCAAAATAAACAAGGAATCATCCATGTTAATCCTCATGCATCAAAGATAGTAGTCACTTCAATCCTGCAAGGGATGTCAATGGGTATCCAATGGCTAGGGTACTACAGTGTCCATCCACATACCCGTATTTGTAAAAAATACCCGTACCCGTGCCCGTACCCTTGCGGGCAACAAATTTAGTGCCCTTCCCCATACCCTATGGGTACATAAGTGCCCATAACCGCACCCATTACCCGCACTTTAACTATAAACAGGCAATAAAAACACCACAATGGAAATAAAACTATTGTCCGATTATTTTAAAATTAACTCATAAAATATTATGAATCGTAGTATTTAGTCAAATAAAAAACATCCAAAATATCCCTTAAAAATTGTACGCCGGCAAGATGGAGTTGTTATTTATTGTATTAAGTGGTTATTTGATTTAGGTTTGGGTTTAGGTTTAAATAGCTAAATAAATTAATTAATTATACACCAAAAATAAATAATTATTTACAATATTATATAAATATATATATATATATATATATATATATATATATATATATATAGGGTTGCGAGGCTGGGTAGTATAGTACCATTACCCATGCTCATACCCATTAAAATTTGTGGGTATTACCCGGACCGTGCCCATACCCGTGAAAGCGGGGTTTTACCCTACCCATTATAGGTATTTTTTACGGGTAACCATTAAATCTGGGTCCAATTGTCATCCCTCTGCAAATCACCTACGCCATTCAAACAAATGACGCGATCAACCAAACAACCAGGGTTAGATATTGCACATATAATCAAACATAATTAAATGAATAGCATTTTCATGATACACATATAAGCATTCATATCATCCTATAAAGATATTAACAAGTGAATAATTATTATTTACCAAAATATCTTAACATTGAATGCGTATAAAAGAAATAATTGAAGTCGACAAAAGTAGTTGACCTTCATTTGAACTTAAATTTAAAATTATAGTGTCCAATGTCCATGTTCACTTTCACTATGTAATGTAAAGAGAAAAAAATTACTTAAAATCTTTTAATTTTAAAAATTTCATGAAGAAACTAAAAACTAAAGAATTAAATAAATCCGCATGAAAAGTGACAAAAACATTTCGAAATCTTCGGCAGGAAAAGCCTCAACAAAAGTTA
The DNA here is from genome assembly GCA_946800305.1 of Medicago arabica. NCBI lineage: Eukaryota > Viridiplantae > Streptophyta > Magnoliopsida > Fabales > Fabaceae > Medicago > Medicago arabica. The sequence goes on along the minus strand of OX326971.1, from coordinate 20,478,491 downwards.
GAGTTACATGCGGATATTCATGCGGTGACAGAATCCGAAGGAAATGTCATTAGTGTTGCAATACCCCAGGGATTCCTGCGGATTAATTTCCGCAGGAAAAATGATGGATTTTAGTTGTTATTTTCCGATGTAGGAGATGATTGATGCCTTGTATTCTCATGAGTAGCATTATGAGCAGTAACAATTAGAAGTGCTAGGTATCTCACTCACTAGCATGAACATTATTTTCTTACACCGAATTAACGGATGACCAATCATGCTACGGTTGGGGCAATAATGAGGCAACTTTTCATGATATCATCATAGACGCGTTTGGATAAATCAAGATTCTCAAGAAGCAACACAGTTCCAACGTTCGATGCTATTTAATTCAAATATAATTCTTCGCCTCCAATATTCTAGCGGGAGGTGAATAATACGGATCCATACTTATGGAGTTATGCTTATTACCATCGTTGATTGAATAATTCATCTTCCATTTCCTTTGCATTTTTTCGTTTAATCATTCATCATCCATTAACTTCTGTTTTGTACGCTATGATAATTAGTTGTATGGGTTAGGTACCATATCACGTAACAAAAATAAGAGATGGGAAAAGAGGAACTGTAAATACAATATTTAAGCGGAAACCTCTCAATAAATAAGGTGAAAAACCATGGAGGAAGAGTATTAAACTTTCACTAAGTGAGAGAAATGACAAGACCTCTCCATGCAAAGAGAGACTAATTATCCTCTCTGTTGAAATAGGAGAATACTAACACTAGAACAAACCTTACAGGAAAAACTATATTTCCTCTTTATATTTTTTTTCTCACTCTCAACATGCTCTAATTCTTATCGTTTTGTTACTACTTGCTATTAATAGGAGAGGCAAGCCTTAGTTCTTTACATGCAACAAACCACTTGTCTTCCATGCAAAACATCAAGTGTGCAACATGTCACATGCATCTTGCAACTTGACACTGCATGCAAGTATCCACTTTGCCACTTAGAGTTGCACCAGAAATAAAAGTTGTCTTACATGCACCATGTACACGTGTCTTATTACAAAAATGGTTTTATTAATCATAATATTGGGTTTGGATCATGATTTGGGTAAGGTCCTAAAAAGGCGTAAACAGTACCAGAAACAGAGTACATAATGAAATATATGAGATTACCAGATTTTAGCTTTTTCCGCATCTAAGTCAAGTTCTAGACCATGAACTTGGTTTCTCTTTATTGGAAAAGCTTCAATGTTGACGGCAAGAGAGATTTCTTTATCCTTCGTAGATCTTGTTGCATGGTCACAACATCACAGGTATTGTCCTATAAAAATGAAGAAAATAAATCACAGGTATTGTCCTATAAAAATGAAGAAAATAAATCTTCTTGTTTCATCTCATTCTCTTACCCAACTACCTAGCATACAATTTTCTCTTCTTTCACGTGAGTGTATATGGTTTTGTTAACTACTAGAACTTTTCCCATGCCACAGAGATTAATGAATGGAAAACGGGCCCCTTTCTCCTCCTTTTTTATATCTTCTTCATCATCTTCTCAAATCTTAATTTGTGTTTTCTTTAGGTTTTGGTTGTTCTTCTATTCTAGCTCTAAACTTGACCATGGATGATGCATATCTGAACGTCATTTGTTGATATTTATATTTTAGAAAACGACATTTCATAAGAAAAAAACATCATTTCATTGTTTATAAAAATCATACTAATTTTTTTTACATTTTATTGTAAAAAATAATCAAAATTCTCTATTATAAGTACTAAAAATTCAGAAAAATTTTAAAAAAAATCGTTGACGTGTTTGGTAAATAAGATTTAATTATAGGTGATAGAAAACAATTTTTTTCTTCAAAAATAATACATTTAACTATTAATTTATTGATTTAGTGTACCAATACACTCAAATTTTTGAGTGTACCATAGAATTTGCCTCACGAGACATACCAACTATTTAAATTTCGTAAATTGAACAACAAAAACGAATGATTTGTAAAAGTGAAGTGTTTAAGCTGGTTTCTTCTAATTTTGTGGGTGTTGATCATTCTAGATCATCAAGTCATTTGCAACGTCGTTTAAAATAAGTCACATCACACAATTTTATGTTTAAAAATTTGAGATAAGGATCCAAACCGAATAGTTTTTAAATGAAAGAACTAAATCTATAAGTGTCATATTTGAGTCTGATTATAAATTAGTTGTTGATACTATTATTTCCACCTCTACTTCTCCGAATGAGATTGGAAGTTTAATTAGTGTCATATGAGCATCTGTTGAATAAGAATTCCTATCATTTTTGCTTGGTAAAACGCTCTATCAGTAACATGCACACGTGGACACCACAAAATAAATGTAACATGCACACGTTACTTATCTTTTAGAATGAAGAAACGGTCAACTATCTACTGTATATATTATTGCTCTGAGTAACACACATCTTTTACTGAAATTTATATACATACACAAAGAGAGATATCTATATCACATAGAAACATGTCTCATGAAATCGATTTCTTATTTTTTAGATTACATGTCTCTTGTGATCTCTAACATAAAATCAAGTTGTTCCCTAACCTCGTATACTTTAGGAAGAGAGTCTGTTAGTTAGTTAGTTAGTTAATCCATTGAAATGATGTTAGTTAGTTAGTTAGTTTTTTTGGTTCTAATCCATTGAGTTAGTTAGTTATATATATATATATATATATATATATATATATATATATCAGTTGTACGCTATACATTGAACAAAATAATGTATTGAAAACATAGCAACAAACAAATTATAGTAATAATATATCTAGAGAGTAGAGAGGAGTTGAAGAAGAGTAATCATCCATTTGAAGAGTAATTCATCATCATGACATTCTACTGCAAGCTAATTGGTGTGCAACTGAAGGCAAGGAGAAGAAGAAACAATGGGTTTGCTAGAGGAAGAAGAAACAACAATGGGTTTCCAAGGGGGAGAAGGATGCCCTTGTTCATGATTAGATTCAACTTATGTTTCCTCTTAATTCTTGTATATATATATATATATATATATATATCAGTTGTACACTACGCATTGAACAAAATAGTGTATTGAAAACATAGCAACAAACAAATTATAGTAATAATATATTTAGAGAGTAGGGAGGAGTTGAAGAAGAGTAATCATCCATTTGAAGAGTAATTCATCATCATGACATTCTACTGCAAGCTAATTGGTGTGCAACTGAAGGCAAGGAGAAGAAGAAACAATGGGTTTGCTAGAGGAAGAAGAAACAACAATGGGTTTCCAAGGGGGAGAAGGATGCCCTTTTCATGATAAGATTCAACTTATGTTTCCTCTTAATTCTTGTATATATATATATATCAGTTGTACGCTATACATTGAACAAAATAGTGTATTACAAACATAGCAACAAACAAATTATATTAATAATATATTTAGAGAGTAGAGAGGAGTTGAAGAAGAGTAATAATCCATTTGAAGAGTAATTCATCATCATCACATTCTACTGCAAGCTAATTGGTGTGCAACTAAAGGCAAGGAGAAGAAGAAACAATGAGTTTGCTAGAGGAAGAAGAAACAACAATGGGTTTCCAAGGGGGAGAAGGATGCCCTTGTTCATGATTAGATTCAACTTATGTTTCCTCTTAATTCTTGTATATATATATATATATATATATATATATATATATCAGTTGTACGCTATACATTGAACAAAATAGTGTATTGAAAACACAGCAACAAACAAATTATAGTAATAATATATCTAGAGAGTAGAGAGGAGTTGAAGAAGAGTAATCATCCATTTGAAGAGTAATTCATCATCATGACATTCTACTGCAAGCTAATTGGTGTGCAACTGAAGGCAAGGAGAAGAAGAAACAATGGGTTTGCTAGAGGAAGATGAAACAATAATGGGTTTCCAAGGGGGAGAAGGATGCCCTTGTTCATGATTAGATTCAACTTATGTTTCCTCTTAATTCTTGTATATATATATCAGTTGGACGCTATACATTGAACAAAATAGTGTATTGAAAACATAGCAACAAACAAATTATAGTAATAATATATGTAGAGAGTAGAGAGGAGTTGAAGAAGAGTAATTATCCATTTGAAGAGTAATTCATCATCATGACATTCTACTGCAAGCTAATTGGTGTGCAACTAAAGGCAAGGAGAAGAAGAAACAATGAGTTTTATAGAGGAAGAAGAAACAGCAATGGGTTTCCAAGGGGGAGAAGGATGCCCTTGTTCATGATTAGATTCAACTTATGTTTCCTCTTAATTCTTGTATATATATATATATATATATATATATATATATATATATATCAGTTGTACGCTATACATTGAACAAAATAGTGTATTGAAAACATAGCAACAAACAAATTATAGTAATAATATATCTAGAGAGTAGAGAGGAGTTGAAGAAGAGTAATCATCCATTTGAAGAGTAATTCATCATCATGACATTCTACTGCAAGCTAATTGGTGTGCAACTGAAGGCAAGGAGAAGAAGAAACAATGGGTTTGCTAGAGGAAGAAGAAACAACAATGGGTTTCCAAGGGGGAGAAGGATGCCCTTGTTCATGATTAGATTCAACTTATGTTTCCTCTTAATTCTTGTATATATATATATATATCAGTTGTACGCTACGCATTAAACAAAATAGTGTATTGAAAACATAGCAACAAACAAATTATAGTAATAATATATTTAGAGAGTAGAGAGGAGTTGAAGAAGAGTAATCATCCATTTGAAGAGTAATTCATCATCATGACATTCTACTGCAAGCTAATTGGAGTGCAACTGAAGGCAAGGAGAAGAAGAAACAATGGGTTTGCTAGAGGAAGAAGAAACAATAATGGGTTTCCAAGGGGGAAAAGGATGCCCTTGTTCATGATTAGATTCAACTTATGTTTCCTCTTAATTCTTGTATATATATATATATATATATATATATATATATATATATCAGTTGTACGCTATACATTAAACAAAATAGTGTATTGAAAACATAGCAACTAACAAATTATAGTAATAATATATCTAGAGAGTAGAGAGCAGTTGAAGAAGAGTAATCATCCATTTGAAGAGTAATTCATCATCATGACATTCTACTGCAAGCTAATTGGTGTGCAACTGAAGGCAAGGAGAAGAAGAAACAATGGGTTTGCTAGAGGAAGAAGAAACAACAATGGGGATCCAAGGGGGAGAAGGATACCCTTGTTCATGATTAGATTCAACTTATGTTTCCTCTTAATACTTGTATATATATATATATATATATATCAGTTGTACGCTACACATTGAACAAAATAGTGTATTGAAAACATAGCAACAAACAAATTATAGTAATAATATATTTAGAGAGTAGAGAGGAGTTGAAGAAGAGTAATCATCCATTTGAAGAGTAATTTATCATCATGACATTCTACTGCAAGCTAATTGGTGTGCAACTGAAGGCAAGGAGAAGAAGAAACAATGGGTTTGCTAGAGGAAGAAGAAACAATAATGGGTTTCCAAGGGGGAGAAGGATGCCCTTGTTCATGATTAGATTCAACTTATGTTTCCTCTTAATTTTTGTATATATATATATATCAGTTGTACGCTATACATTGAACAAAATAGTGTATTGAAAACATAGCAACAAACAAATTATAGTAATAATATATCTAGAGAGTAGAGAGGAGTTGAAGAAGAGTAATCATCCATTTGAAGAGTAATTCATCATCATGACATTTTACTGCAAGCTAATTGGTGTGCAACTGAAGGCAAGGAGAAGAAGAAACAATGGGTTAGCTAGAGGAAGAAGAAACAACAATGGGGATCCAAGGTGGAGAAGGATGCCCTTGTTCATGATTAGATTCAACTTATGTTTCCTCTTAATTTTTGTATATATATATATATATATATATATATATATATATATCAGTTGTACGCTATACATTGAACAAAATAGTGTATTGAAAACATAGCAACAAACAAATTATAGTAATAATATATCTAGAGAGTAGAGAGGAGTTGAAGAAGAGTAATCATCCATTTGAAGAGTAATTCATCATCATGACATTTTACTGCAAGCTAATTGGTGTGCAACTGAAGGCAAGGAGAAGAAGAAACAATAGGTTAGCTAGAGGAAGAAGAAACAACAATGGGGATCCAAGGTGGAGAAGGATGCCCTTGTTCATGATTAGATTCAACTTATGTTTCCTCTTAATTCTTGTATATATATATATCAGTTGTACGCTACGCATTGAACAAAATAGTGTATTGAAAACATAGCAACAAACAAATTATAGTAATAATATATTTAGTGAGTAGAGAGGAGTTGAAGAAGAGTAATCATCCATTTGAAGAGTAATTTATCATCATGACATTCTACTGCAAGCTAATTGGTGTGCAACTGAAGGCAAGGAGAAGAAGAAACAATGGGTTTGCTAGAGGAAGAAGAAACAACAATGGGGATCCAAGGGGGAGAAGGATACCCTTGTTCATGATTAGATTCAACTTATGTTTCCTCTTAATTTTTGTATATATATATATATATATATATATATATCAGTTGTACGCTATACATTGAACAAAATAGTGTATTGAAAACATAGCAACAAACAAATTATAGTAATAATATATCTAGAGAGTAGAGAGGAGTTGAAGAAGAGTAATCATCCATTTGAAGAGTAATTCATCATCATGACATTTTACTGCAAGCTAATTGGTGTGCAACTGAAGGCAAGGAGAAGAAGAAACAATGGGTTAGCTAGAGGAAGAAGAAACAACAATGGGGATCCAAGGTGGAGAAGGATGCCCTTGTTCATGATTAGATTCAACTTATGTTTCCTCTTAATTCTTGTATATATATATATCAGTTGTACGCTACGCATTGAACAAAATAGTGTATTGAAAACATAGCAACAAACAAATTATAGTAATAATATATTTAGAGAGTAGAGAGGAGTTGAAGAAGAGTAATCATCCATTTGAAGAGTAATTTATCATCATGACATTCTACTGCAAGCTAATTGGTGTGCAACTGAAGGCAAGGAGAAGAAGAAACAATGGGTTTGCTAGAGGAAGAAGAAACAATAATGGGTTTCCAAGGGGGAGAAGGATGCCCTTGTTCATGATTAGATTCAACTTATGTTTCCTCTTAATTTTTGTATATATATATATATATATATATATCAGTTGTACGCTATACATTGAACAAAATAGTGTATTGAAAACATAGCAACAAACAAATTATAGTAATAATATATCTAGAGAGTAGAGAGGAGTTGAAGAAGAGTAATCATCCATTTGAAGAGTAATTCATCATCATGACATTTTACTGCAAGCTAATTGGTGTGCAACTGAAGGCAAGGAGAAGAAGAAACAATGGGTTAGCTAGAGGAAGAAGAAACAACAATGGGGATCCAAGGTGGAGAAGGATGCCCTTGTTCATGATTAGATTCAACTTATGTTTCCTCTTAATTTTTGTATATATATATATATATATATATATATATATATCAGTTGTACGCTATACATTGAACAAAATAGTGTATTGAAAACATAGCAACAAACAAATTATAGTAATAATATATCTAGAGAGTAGAGAGGAGTTGAAGAAGAGTAATCATCCATTTGAAGAGTAATTCATCATCATGACATTCTACTGCAAGCTAATTGGTGTGCAATTGAAGGCAAGGAGAAGAAGAAACAATGGGTTAGCTAGAGGAAGAAGAAACAACAATGGGGATCCAAGGTGGAGAAGGATGCCCTTGTTCATGATTAGATTCAACTTATGTTTCCTCTTAATTCTTGTATATATATATATCAGTTGTACGCTACGCATTGAACAAAATAGTGTATTGAAAACATAGCAACAAACAAATTATAGTAATAATATATTTAGAGAGTAGAGAGGAGTTGAAGAAGAGTAATCATCCATTTGAAGAGTAATTTATCATCATGACATTCTACTGCAAGCTAATTGGTGTGCAACTGAAGGCAAGGAGAAGAAGAAACAATGGGTTTGCTAGAGGAAGAAGAAACAATAATGGGTTTCCAAGGGGGAGAAGGATGCCCTTGTTCATGATTAGATTCAACTTATGTTTCCTCTTAATTTTTGTATATATATATATATATATATATATATATATATATCAGTTGTACGCTATACATTGAACAAAATAGTGTATTGAAAACATAGCAACAAACAAATTATAGTAATAATATATCTAGAGAGTAGAGAGGAGTTGAAGAAGAGTAATCATCCATTTGAAGAGTAATTTATCATCATGACATTCTACTGCAAGCTAATTGGTGTGCAACTGAAGGCAAGGAGAAGAAGAAACAATGGGTTTGCTAGAGGAAGAAGAAACAATAATGGGTTTCCAAGGGGGAGAAGGATGCCCTTGTTCATGATTAGATTCAACTTATGTTTCCTCTTAATTTTTGTATATATATATATATATATATATATATATATATCAGTTGTACGCTATACATTGAACAAAATAGTGTATTGAAAACATAGCAACAAACAAATTATAGTAATAATATATCTAGAGAGTAGAGAGGAGTTGAAGAAGAGTAATCATCCATTTGAAGAGTAATTTATCATCATGACATTCTACTGCAAGCTAATTGGTGTGCAACTGAAGGCAAGGAGAAGAAGAAACAATGGGTTTGCTAGAGGAAGAAGAAACAATAATGGGTTTCCAAGGGGGAGAAGGATGCCCTTGTTCATGATTAGATTCAACTTATGTTTCCTCTTAATTTTTGTATATATATATATATATATATATATCAGTTGTACGCTATACATTGAACAAAATAGTGTATTGAAAACATAGCAACAAACAAATTATAGTAATAATATATCTAGAGAGTAGAGAGGAGTTGAAGAAGAGTAATCATCCATTTGAAGAGTAATTCATCATCATGACATTTTACTGCAAGCTAATTGGTGTGCAACTGAAGGCAAGGAGAAGAAGAAACAATGGGTTAGCTAGAGGAAGAAGAAACAACAATGGGGATCCAAGGTGGAGAAGGATGCCCTTGTTCATGATTAGATTCAACTTATGTTTCCTCTTAATTTTTGTATATATATATATATATATATATATATATATATATCAGTTGTACGCTATACATTGAACAAAATAGTGTATTGAAAACATAGCAACAAACAAATTATAGTAATAATATATCTAGAGAGTAGAGAGGAGTTGAAGAAGAGTAATCATCCATTTGAAGAGTAATTCATCATCATGACATTTTACTGCAAGCTAATTGGTGTGCAACTGAAGGCAAGGAGAAGAAGAAACAATGGGTTAGCTAGAGGAAGAAGAAACAACAATGGGGATCCAAGGTGGAGAAGGATGCCCTTGTTCATGATTAGATTCAACTTATGTTTCCTCTTAATTCTTGTATATATATATATATCAGTTGTACGCTACGCATTGAACAAAATAGTGTATTGAAAACATAGCAACAAACAAATTATAGTAATAATATATTTAGAGAGTAGAGAGGAGTTGAAGAAGAGTAATCATCCATTTGAAGAGTAATTTATCATCATGACATTCTACTGCAAGCTAATTGGTGTGCAACTGAAGGCAAGGAGAAGAAGAAACAATGGGTTTGCTAGAGGAAGAAGAAACAACAATGGGGATCCAAGGGGGAGAAGGATACCCTTGTTCATGATTAGATTCAACTTATGTTTCCTCTTAATTCTTGTATATATATATCAGTTGTACGCTACGCATTGAACAAAATAGTGTATTAAAAACATAAAACCAAACAAATTATAGTAATAATATATTTAGAGAGTAGAGAGGAGTTGAAGAAGAGTAATCATCCATTTGAAGAGTAATTTATCATCATGACATTATACTGCAAGCTAATTGGTGTGCAACTGAAGGCAAGGAGAAGAAGAAACAATGGGTTTGCTAGAGGAAGAAGAAACAATAATGGGTTTCCAAGGGGGAGAAGGATGCCCTTGTTCATGATTAGATTCAACTTATGTTTCCTCTTAATTTTTGTATATATATATATATATATATATATATATATATATATATATCAGTTGTACGCTATACATTGAACAAAATAGTGTATTGAAAACATAGCAACAAACAAATTATAGTAATAATATATCTAGAGAGTAGAGTGGAGTTGAAGAAGAGTAATCATCCATTTGAAGAGTAATTCATCATCATGACATTCTACTGCAAGCTAATTGGTGTGCAACTGAAGGCAAGGAGAAGAAGAAACAATGGGTTTGCTAGAGGAAGAAGAAACAACAATGGGTTTCCAAGGGGGAGAAGGATGCCCTTGTTCATGATTAGATTCAACTTATGTTTCCTCTTAATTCTTGTATATATATATATATATATATATATATATCAGTTGTACGCTATACATTGAACAAAATAGTGTATTGAAAACATAGCAACAAACAAATTATAGTAATAATATATTTAGAGAGTAGAGAGGAGTTGAAGAAGAGTAATCATCCATTTGAAGAGTAATTCATCATCATGACATTCTACTGCAAGCTAATTGGTGTGCAACTGAAGGCAAGGAGAAGAAGAAACAATGGGTTTGCTAGAGGAAGAAGAAACAAGAATGGGTTTCCAAGGGGAAGAAGGATGCCCTTGTTCATGATTAGATTCAACTTATGTTTCCTCTTAATTCTTGTATATATATATATATCAGTTGTACGCTACGCATTAAACAAAATAGTGTATTGAAAACATAGCAACAAACAAATTATAGTAATAATATATTTAGAGAGTAGAGAGGAGTTGAAGAAGAGTAATCATCCATTTGAAGAGTAATTCATCATCATGACATTCTACTGCAAGCTAATTGGTGTGCAACTGAAGGCAAGGAGAAGAAGAAACAATGGGTTTGCTAGAGGAAGAAGAAACAATAATGGGTTTCCAAGGGGGAAAAGGATGCCCTTGTTCATGATTAGATTCAACTTATGTTTCCTCTTAATTCTTGTATATATATATATATATCAGTTGTACGCTACGCATTGAACAAAATAGTGTATTGAAAACATAGCAACAAACAAATTATAGTAATAATATATTTAGAGAGTAGAGAGGAGTTGAAGAAGAGTAATCATCCATTTGAAGAGTAATTTATCATCATGACATTCTACTGCAAGCTAATTGGTGTGTAGCTGAAGGCAAGGAGAAGAAGAAACAATGGGTTAGCTAGAGGAAGAAGAAACAACAATGGGGATCCAAGGTAGAGAAGGATGCCCTTGTTCATGATTAAATTCAACTTATGTTTCCTCTTAATTCTTGTATATATATATATCAGTTGTACGCTACGCATTGAACAAAATAGTGTATTGAAAACATAGCAACAAACAAATTATAGTAATAATATATTTAGAGAGTAGAGAGGAGTTGAAGAAGAGTAATCATCCATTTGAAGAGTAATTTATCATCATGACATTCTACTGCAAGCTAATTGGTGTGCAACTGAAGGCAAGGAGAAGAAGAAACAATGGGTTTGCTAGAGGAAGAAGAAACAATAATGGGTTTCCAAGGGGGAGAAGGATGCCCTTGTTCATGATTAGATTCAACTTATGTTTCCTCTTAATTTTTGTATATATATATATATATATATATATATATATCAGTTGTACGCTATACATTGAACAAAATAGTGTATTGAAAACATAGCAACAAACAAATTATAGTAATAATATATCTAGAGAGTAGAGAGGAGTTGAAGAAGAGTAATCATCCATTTGAAGAGTAATTTATCATCATGACATTCTACTGCAAGCTAATTGGTGTGCAACTGAAGGCAAGGAGAAGAAGAAACAATGGGTTTGCTAGAGGAAGAAGAAACAATAATGGGTTTCCAAGGGGGAGAAGGATGCCCTTGTTCATGATTAGATTCAACTTATGTTTCCTCTTAATTTTTGTATATATATATATATATATATATCAGTTGTACGCTATACATTGAACAAAATAGTGTATTGAAAACATAGCAACAAACAAATTATAGTAATAATATATCTAGAGAGTAGAGAGGAGTTGAAGAAGAGTAATCATCCATTTGAAGAGTAATTCATCATCATGACATTTTACTGCAAGCTAATTGGTGTGCAACTGAAGGCAAGGAGAAGAAGAAACAATGGGTTAGCTAGAGGAAGAAGAAACAACAATGGGGATCCAAGGTGGAGAAGGATGCCCTTGTTCATGATTAGATTCAACTTATGTTTCCTCTTAATTTTTGTATATATATATATATATATATATATATATCAGTTGTACGCTATACATTGAACAAAATAGTGTATTGAAAACATAGCAACAAACAAATTATAGTAATAATATATCTAGAGAGTAGAGAGGAGTTGAAGAAGAGTAATCATCCATTTGAAGAGTAATTCATCATCATGACATTTTACTGCAAGCTAATTGGTGTGCAACTGAAGGCAAGGAGAAGAAGAAACAATGGGTTAGCTAGAGGAAGAAGAAACAACAATGGGGATCCAAGGTGGAGAAGGATGCCCTTGTTCATGATTAGATTCAACTTATGTTTCCTCTTAATTCTTGTATATATATATATATCAGTTGTACGCTACGCATTGAACAAAATAGTGTATTGAAAACATAGCAACAAACAAATTATAGTAATAATATATTTAGAGAGTAGAGAGGAGTTGAAGAAGAGTAATCATCCATTTGAAGAGTAATTTATCATCATGACATTCTACTGCAAGCTAATTGGTGTGCAACTGAAGGCAAGGAGAAGAAGAAACAATGGGTTTGCTAGAGGAAGAAGAAACAACAATGGGGATCCAAGGGGGAGAAGGATACCCTTGTTCATGATTAGATTCAACTTATGTTTCCTCTTAATTCTTGTATATATATATCAGTTGTACGCTACGCATTGAACAAAATAGTGTATTGAAAACATAAAACCAAACAAATTATAGTAATAATATATTTAGAGAGTAGAGAGGAGTTGAAGAAGAGTAATCATCCATTTGAAGAGTAATTTATCATCATGACATTATACTGCAAGCTAATTGGTGTGCAACTGAAGGCAAGGAGAAGAAGAAACAATGGGTTTGCTAGAGGAAGAAGAAACAATAATGGGTTTCCAAGGGGGAGAAGGATGCCCTTGTTCATGATTAGATTCAACTTATGTTTCCTCTTAATTTTTGTATATATATATATATATATATATATATATCAGTTGTACGCTATACATTGAACAAAATAGTGTATTGAAAACATAGCAACAAACAAATTATAGTAATAATATATCTAGAGAGTAGAGTGGAGTTGAAGAAGAGTAATCATCCATTTGAAGAGTAATTCATCATCATGACATTCTACTGCAAGCTAATTGGTGTGCAACTGAAGGCAAGGAGAAGAAGAAACAATGGGTTTGCTAGAGGAAGAAGAAACAACAATGGGTTTCCAAGGGGGAGAAGGATGCCCTTGTTCATGATTAGATTCAACTTATGTTTCCTCTTAATTCTTGTATATATATATATATATATATATATCAGTTGTACGCTATACATTGAACAAAATAGTGTATTGAAAACATAGCAACAAACAAATTATAGTAATAATATATTTAGAGAGTAGAGAGGAGTTGAAGAAGAGTAATCATCCATTTGAAGAGTAATTCATCATCATGACATTCTACTGCAAGCTAATTGGTGTGCAACTGAAGGCAAGGAGAAGAAGAAACAATGGGTTTGCTAGAGGAAGAAGAAACAAGAATGGGTTTCCAAGGGGAAGAAGGATGCCCTTGTTCATGATTAGATTCAACTTATGTTTCCTCTTAATTCTTGTATATATATATATATCAGTTGTACGCTACGCATTAAACAAAATAGTGTATTGAAAACATAGCAACAAACAAATTATAGTAATAATATATTTAGAGAGTAGAGAGGAGTTGAAGAAGAGTAATCATCCATTTGAAGAGTAATTCATCATCATGACATTCTACTGCAAGCTAATTGGTGTGTAACTGAAGGCAAGGAGAAGAAGAAACAATGGGTTAGCTAGAGGAAGAAGAAACAACAATGGGGATCCAAGGTAGAGAAGGATGCCCTTGTTCATGATTAGATTCAACTTATGTTTCCTCTTAATTCTTGTATATATATATCAGTTGTACGCTACGCATTGAACAAAATAGTGTATTGAAAACATAGCAACAAACAAATTATAGTAATAATATATTTAGAGAGTAGAGAGGAGTTGAAGAATAGTAATCATCCATTTGAAGAGTAATTTATCATCATGACATTCTACTGCAAGCTAATTGGTGTGCAACTGAAGGCAAGGAGAAGAAGAAACAATGGGTTTGCTAGAGGAAGAAGAAACAACAATGGGGATCCAAGGTGGAGAAGGATGCCCTTGTTCATGATTAGATTCAACTTATGTTTCCTCTTAATTCTTGTATATATATATATATATATATCAGTTGTACGCTATACATTGAACAAAATAGGGTATTGAAAACATAGCAATAAACAAATTATAGTAATAATATATTTAGAGAGTAGAGAGGAGTTGAAGAAGAGTAATCATCCATTTGAAGAGTAATTCATCATCATGACATTCTACTGCAAGCTAATTGGTGTGCAACTGAAGGCAAGGAGAAGAAGAAACAATGAGTTTGCTAAAGGAAGAAGAAACAACAATGGGTTTCCAAGGGGGAGAAGGATGCCCTTGTTCATGATTAGATTCAACTTATGTTTCCTCTTAATTCTTGTATATATATCAGTTGTACGCTATACATTGAACAAAATAGTGTATTGAAAACATAACAACAAACAAATTATAGTAATAATATATTTAGAGAGTAGAGAGGAGTTGAAGAAGAGTAATCATCCATTTGAAGAGTAATTCATCATCCAGACATTCTAGTGCAAGCTAATTGGTGTGCAATTGAAGGCAAGGAGAAGAAGAAACAATGGGTTTGCTAGAGGAAGAAGAAACAACAATGGGTTTCCAAGGGGGAGAAGGATGCCCTTTTCATGATTAGATTCAACTTATGTTTCCTCTTAATTCTTGTATATATATATATATATATCAGTTGTACGCTATACATTGAACAAAATAGTGTATTGAAAACATAGCAACAAACAAATTGTAGTAATAATATATTTAGAGAGTAGAGAGGAGTTGAAGAAGAGTAATCATCCATTTGAAGAGTAATTTATCATCATGACATTCTACTGCAAGCTAATTGGTGTGCAACTGAAGGCAAGGAGAAGAAGAAACAATGGGTTTGCTAGAGGAAGAAGAAACAATAATGGGTTTCCAAGGGGGAGAAGGATGCCCTTGTTCATGATTAGATTCAACTTATGTTTCCTCTTAATTTTTGTATATATATATATATATATATATATAAGTTGTACGCTATACATTGAACAAAATAGTGTATTGAAAACATAGCAACAAACAAATTATAGTAATAATATATCTAGAGAGTAGAGAGGAGTTGAAGAAGAGTAATCATCCATTTGAAGAGTAATTCATCATCATGACATTTTACTGCAAGCTAATTGGTGTGCAACTGAAGGCAAGGAGAAGAAGAAACAATGGGTTAGCTAGAGGAAGAAGAAACAACAATGGGGATCCAAGGTGGAGAAGGATGCCCTTGTTCATGATTAGATTCAACTTATGTTTCCTCTTAATTCTTGTATATATATATATCAGTTGTACGCTACGCATTGAACAAAATAGTGTATTGAAAACATAGCAACAAACAAATTATAGTAATAATATATTTAGTGAGTAGAGAGGAGTTGAAGAAGAGTAATCATCCATTTGAAGAGTAATTTATCATCATGACATTCTACTGCAAGCTAATTGGTGTGCAACTGAAGGCAAGGAGAAGAAGAAACAATGGGTTTGCTAGAGGAAGAAGAAACAACAATGGGGATCCAAGGGGGAGAAGGATACCCTTGTTCATGATTAGATTCAACTTATGTTTCCTCTTAATTTTTGTATATATATATATATATATATCAGTTGTACGCTATACATTGAACAAAATAGTGTATTGAAAACATAGCAACAAACAAATTATAGTAATAATATATCTAGAGAGTAGAGAGGAGTTGAAGAAGAGTAATCATCCATTTGAAGAGTAATTCATCATCATGACATTTTACTGCAAGCTAATTGGTGTGCAACTGAAGGCAAGGAGAAGAAGAAACAATGGGTTAGCTAGAGGAAGAAGAAATAACAATGGGGATCCAAGGTGGAGAAGGATGCCCTTGTTCATGATTAGATTCAACTTATGTTTCCTCTTAATTCTTGTATATATATATCAGTTGTACGCTACGCATTGAACAAAATAGTGTATTGAAAACATAAAACCAAACAAATTATAGTAATAATATATTTAGAGAGTAGAGAGGAGTTGAAGAAGAGTAATCATCCATTTGAAGAGTAATTTATCATCATGACATTATACTGCAAGCTAATTGGTGTGCAACTGAAGACAAGGA
This sequence comes from Medicago arabica, assembly GCA_946800305.1. Taxonomy (NCBI): domain Eukaryota; kingdom Viridiplantae; phylum Streptophyta; class Magnoliopsida; order Fabales; family Fabaceae; genus Medicago; species Medicago arabica. The sequence goes on along the minus strand of OX326971.1, from coordinate 20,461,988 downwards.
GAAGAAGAAACAATGGGTTTGCTAGAGGAAGAAGAAACAACAATTGGGATCCAAGGGGGAGAAGGATACCCTTGTTCATGATTAGATTCAACTTATGTTTCCTCTTAATTTTTGTATATATATATATATCAGTTGTACGCTATACATTGAACAAAATAGTGTATTGAAAACATAGCAACAAACAAATTATAGTAATAATATATCTAGAGAGTAGAGAGGAGTTGAAGAAGAGTAATCATCCATTTGAAGAGTAATTCATCATCATGACATTTTACTGCAAGCTAATTGGTGTGCAACTGAAGGCAAGGAGAAGAAGAAACAATGGGTTAGCTAGAGGAAGAAGAAACAACAATGGGGATCCAAGGTGGAGAAGGATGCCCTTGTTCATGATTAGATTCAACTTATGTTTCCTCTTAATTCTTGTATATATATATATCAGTTGTACGCTACGCATTGAACAAAATAGTGTATTGAAAACATAACAACAAACAAATTATAGTAATAATATATTTAGAGAGTAGAGAGGAGTTGAAGAAGAGTAATCATCCATTTGAAGAGTAATTTATCATCATGACATTCTACTGCAAGCTAATTGGTGTGCAACTGAAGGCAAGGAGAAGAAGAAACAATGGGTTTGCTAGAGGAAGAAGAAACAATAATGGGTTTCCAAGGGGGAGAAGGATGCCCTTGTTCATGATTAGATTCAACTTATGTTTCCTCTTAATTTTTGTATATATATATATATATATATATCGGTTGTACGCTATACATTGAACAAAATAGTGTATTGAAAACATAGCAACAAACAAATTATAGTAATAATATATCTAGAGAGTAGAGAGGAGTTGAAGAAGAGTAATCATCCATTTGAAGAGTAATTCATCATCATGACATTTTACTGCAAGCTAATTGGTGTGCAACTGAAGGCAAGGAGAAGAAGAAACAATGGGTTAGCTAGAGGAAGAAGAAACAACAATGGGGATCCAAGGTGGAGAAGGATGCTCTTGTTCATGATTAGATTCAACTTATGTTTCCTCTTAATTTTTGTATATATATATATATATATATATATATATATATATATATCAGTTGTACGCTATACATTGAACAAAATAGTGTATTGAAAACATAGCAACAAACAAATTATAGTAATAATATATGTAGAGAGTAGAGAGGAGTTGAAGAAGAGTAATCATCCATTTGAAGAGTAATTCGTCATCATGACATTTTACTGCAAGCTAATTGGTGTGCAACTGAAGGCAAGGAGAAGAAGAAACAATGGGTTAGCTAGAGGAAGAAGAAACAACAATGGGGATCCAAGGTGGAGAAGGATGCCCTTGTTCATGATTAGATTCAACTTATGTTTCGTCTTAATTCTTGTATATATATATATATATCAGTTGTACGCTACGCATTGAACAAAATAGTGTATTGAAAACATAGCAACAAACAAATTATAGTAATAATATATTTAGAGAGTAGAGAGGAGTTGAAGAAGAGTAATCATCCATTTGAAGAGTAATTTATCATCATGACATTCTACTGCAAGCTAATTGGTGTGCAACTGAAGGCAAGGAGAAGAAGAAACAATGGGTTAGCTAGAGGAAGAAGAAACAACAATGGGGATCCAAGGTGGAGAAGGATGCCCTTGTTCATGATTAGATTCAACTTATGTTTCCTCTTAATTCTTGTATATATATATATCAGTTGTACGCTACGCATTGAACAAAATAGTGTATTGAAAACATAACAACAAACAAATTATAGTAATAATATATTTAGAGAGTAGAGAGGAGTTGAAGAAGAGTAATCATCCATTTGAAGAGTAATTTATCATCATGACATTCTACTGCAAGCTAATTGGTGTGCAACTGAAGGCAAGGAGAAGAAGAAACAATGGGTTTGCTAGAGGAAGAAGAAACAATAATGGGTTTCCAAGGGGGAGAAGGATGCCCTTGTTCATGATTAGATTCAACTTATGTTTCCTCTTAATTTTTGTATATATATATATATATATATATATATATATATCAGTTGTACGCTATACATTGAACAAAATAGTGTATTGAAAACATAGCAACAAACAAATTATAGTAATAATATATCTAGAGAGTAGAGAAGAGTTGAAGAAGAGTAATCATCCATTTGAAGAGTAATTCATCATCATGACATTTTACTGCAAGCTAATTGGTGTGCAACTGAAGGCAAGGAGAAGAAGAAACAATGGGTTAGCTAGAGGAAGAAGAAACAACAATGGGGATCCAAGGTGGAGAAGGATGCCCTTGTTCATGATTAGATTCAACTTATGTTTCCTCTTAATTTTTGTATATATATATATATATATATATATATATATCAGTTGTACGCTATACATTGAACAAAATAGTGTATTGAAAACATAGCAACAAACAAATTATAGTAATAATATATGTAGAGAGTAGAGAGGAGTTGAAGAAGAGTAATCATCCATTTGAAGAGTAATTCGTCATCATGACATTTTACTGCAAGCTAATTGGTGTGCAACTGAAGGCAAGGAGAAGAAGAAACAATGGGTTAGCTAGAGGAAGAAGAAACAACAATGGGGATCCAAGGTGGAGAAGGATGCCCTTGTTCATGATTAGATTCAACTTATGTTTCGTCTTAATTCTTGTATATATATATATATCAGTTGTACGCTACGCATTGAACAAAATAGTGTATTGAAAACATAGCAACAAACAAATTATAGTAATAATATATTTAGAGAGTAGAGAGGAGTTGAAGAAGAGTAATCATCCATTTGAAGAGTAATTTATCATCATGACATTCTACTGCAAGCTAATTGGTGTGCAACTGAAGGCAAGGAGAAGAAGAAACAATGGGTTTGCTAGAGGAAGAAGAAACAACAATGGGGATCCAAGGGGGAGAAGGATACCCTTGTTCATGATTAGATTCAACTTATGTTTCCTCTTAATTCTTGTATATATATATATCAGTTGTACGCTACGCATTGAACAAAATAGTGTATTGAAAACATAAAACCAAACAAATTATAGTAATAATATATTTAGAGAGTAGAGAGGAGTTGAAGAAGAGTAATCATCCATTTGAAGAGTAATTTATCATCATGACATTCTACTGCAAGCTAATTGGTGTGCAACTGAAGGCAAGGAGAAGAAGAAACAATGGGTTTGCTAGAGGAAGAAGAAACAACAATGGGGATCCAAGGGGGAGAAGGATACCCTTGTTCATGATTAGATTCAACTTATGTTTCCTCTTAATTCTTGTATATATATATCAGTTGTACGCTACGCATTGAACAAAATAGTGTATTGAAAACATAAAACCAAACAAATTATAGTAATAATATATTTAGAGAGTAGAGAGGAGTTGAAGAAGAGTAATCATCCATTTGAAGAGTAATTTATCATCATGACATTATACTGCAAGCTAATTGGTGTGCAACTGAAGGCAAGGAGAAGAAGAAACAATGGGTTTGCTAGAGGAAGAAGAAACAACAATGGGGATCCAAGGGGGAGAAGGATACCCTTGTTCATGATTAGATTCAACTTATGTTTCCTCTTAATTTTTGTATATATATATATATATATCAGTTGTACGCTATACATTGAACAAAATAGTGTATTGAAAACATAGCAACAAACAAATTATAGTAATAATATATCTAGAGAGTAGAGAGGAGTTGAAGAAGAGTAATCATCCATTTGAAGAGTAATTCATCATCATGACATTTTACTGCAAGCTAATTGGTGTGCAACTGAAGGCAAGGAGAAGAAGAAACAATGGGTTAGCTAGAGGAAGAAGAAATAACAATGGGGATCCAAGGTGGAGAAGGATGCCCTTGTTCATGATTAGATTCAACTTATGTTTCCTCTTAATTCTTGTATATATATATATCAGTTGTACGCTACGCATTGAACAAAATAGTGTATTGAAAACATAGCAACAAACAAATTATAGTAATAATATATTTAGTGAGTAGAGAGGAGTTGAAGAAGAGTAATCATCCATTTGAAGAGTAATTTATCATCATGACATTCTACTGCAAGCTAATTGGTGTGCAACTGAAGGCAAGGAGAAGAAGAAACAATGGGTTTGCTAGAGGAAGAAGAAACAACAATTGGGATCCAAGGGGGAGAAGGATACCCTTGTTCATGATTAGATTCAACTTATGTTTCCTCTTAATTTTTGTATATATATATATCAGTTGTACGCTATACATTGAACAAAATAGTGTATTGAAAACATAGCAACAAACAAATTATAGTAATAATATATCTAGAGAGTAGAGAGGAGTTGAAGAAGAGTAATCATCCATTTGAAGAGTAATTCATCATCATGACATTTTACTGCAAGCTAATTGGTGTGCAACTGAAGGCAAGGAGAAGAAGAAACAATGGGTTAGCTAGAGGAAGAAGAAACAACAATGGGGATCCAAGGTGGAGAAGGATGCCCTTGTTCATGATTAGATTCAACTTATGTTTCCTCTTAATTCTTGTATATATATATATCAGTTGTACGCTACGCATTGAACAAAATAGTGTATTGAAAACATAACAACAAACAAATTATAGTAATAATATATTTAGAGAGTAGAGAGGAGTTAAAGAAGAGTAATCATCCATTTGAAGAGTAATTTATCATCATGACATTCTACTGCAAGCTAATTGGTGTGCAACTGAAGGCAAGGTGAAGAAGAAACAATGGGTTTGCTAGAGGAAGAAGAAACAATAATGGGTTTCCAAGGGGGAGAAGGATGCCCTTGTTCATGATTAGATTCAACTTATGTTTCCTCTTAATTTTTGTATATATATATATATATATATATCAGTTGTACGCTATACATTGAACAAAATAGTGTATTGAAAACATAGCAACAAACAAATTATAGTAATAATATATCTAGAGAGTAGAGAGGAGTTGAAGAAGAGTAATCATCCATTTGAAGAGTAATTCATCATCATGACATTTTACTGCAAGCTAATTGGTGTGCAACTGAAGGCAAGGAGAAGAAGAAACAATGGGTTAGCTAGAGGAAGAAGAAACAACAATGGGGATCCAAGGTGGAGAAGGATGCTCTTGTTCATGATTAGATTCAACTTATGTTTCCTCTTAATTTTTGTATATATATATATATATATATATATATATCAGTTGTACGCTATACATTGAACAAAATAGTGTATTGAAAACATAGCAACAAACAAATTATAGTAATAATATATGTAGAGAGTAGAGAGGAGTTGAAGAAGAGTAATCATCCATTTGAAGAGTAATTCGTCATCATGACATTTTACTGCAAGCTAATTGGTGTGCAACTGAAGGCAAGGAGAAGAAGAAACAATGGGTTAGCTAGAGGAAGAAGAAACAACAATGGGGATCCAAGGTGGAGAAGGATGCCCTTGTTCATGATTAGATTCAACTTATGTTTCGTCTTAATTCTTGTATATATATATATATATCAGTTGTACGCTACGCATTGAACAAAATAGTGTATTGAAAACATAGCAACAAACAAATTATAGTAATAATATATTTAGAGAGTAGAGAGGAGTTGAAGAAGAGTAATCATCCATTTGAAGAGTAATTTATCATCATGACATTCTACTGCAAGCTAATTGGTGTGCAACTGAAGGCAAGGAGAAGAAGAAACAATGGGTTAGCTAGAGGAAGAAGAAACAACAATGGGGATCCAAGGTGGAGAAGGATGCCCTTGTTCATGATTAGATTCAACTTATGTTTCCTCTTAATTCTTGTATATATATATATCAGTTGTATGCTACGCATTGAACAAAATAGTGTATTGAAAACATAACAACAAACAAATTATAGTAATAATATATTTAGAGAGTAGAGAGGAGTTGAAGAAGAGTAATCATCCATTTGAAGAGTAATTTATCATCATGACATTCTACTGCAAGCTAATTGGTGTGCAACTGAAGGCAAGGAGAAGAAGAAACAATGGGTTTGCTAGAGGAAGAAGAAACAATAATGGGTTTCCAAGGGGGAGAAGGATGCCCTTGTTCATGATTAGATTCAACTTATGTTTCCTCTTAATTTTTGTATATATATATATATATATATATATATATCAGTTGTACGCTATACATTGAACAAAATAGTGTATTGAAAACATAGCAACAAACAAATTATAGTAATAATATATCTAGAGAGTAGAGAAGAGTTGAAGAAGAGTAATCATCCATTTGAAGAGTAATTCATCATCATGACATTTTACTGCAAGCTAATTGGTGTGCAACTGAAGGCAAGGAGAAGAAGAAACAATGGGTTAGCTAGAGGAAGAAGAAACAACAATGGGGATCCAAGGTGGAGAAGGATGCCCTTGTTCATGATTAGATTCAACTTATGTTTCCTCTTAATTTTTGTATATATATATATATATATATATATATATATCAGTTGTACGCTATACATTGAACAAAATAGTGTATTGAAAACATAGCAACAAACAAATTATAGTAATAATATATGTAGAGAGTAGAGAGGAGTTGAAGAAGAGTAATCATCCATTTGAAGAGTAATTCGTCATCATGACATTTTACTGCAAGCTAATTGGTGTGCAACTGAAGGCAAGGAGAAGAAGAAACAATGGGTTAGCTAGAGGAAGAAGAAACAACAATGGGGATCCAAGGTGGAGAAGGATGCCCTTGTTCATGATTAGATTCAACTTATGTTTCGTCTTAATTCTTGTATATATATATATATCAGTTGTACGCTACGCATTGAACAAAATAGTGTATTGAAAACATAGCAACAAACAAATTATAGTAATAATATATTTAGAGAGTAGAGAGGAGTTGAAGAAGAGTAATCATCCATTTGAAGAGTAATTTATCATCATGACATTCTACTGCAAGCTAATTGGTGTGCAACTGAAGGCAAGGAGAAGAAGAAACAATGGGTTTGCTAGAGGAAGAAGAAACAACAATGGGGATCCAAGGGGGAGAAGGATACCCTTGTTCATGATTAGATTCAACTTATGTTTCCTCTTAATTCTTGTATATATATATATCAGTTGTACGCTACGCATTGAACAAAATAGTGTATTGAAAACATAAAACCAAACAAATTATAGTAATAATATATTTAGAGAGTAGAGAGGAGTTGAAGAAGAGTAATCATCCATTTGAAGAGTAATTTATCATCATGACATTCTACTGCAAGCTAATTGGTGTGCAACTGAAGGCAAGGAGAAGAAGAAACAATGGGTTTGCTAGAGGAAGAAGAAACAATAATGGGTTTCCAAGGGGGAGAAGGATGCCCTTGTTCATGATTAGATTCAACTTATGTTTCCTCTTAATTTTTGTATATATATATATATATATATATATATATATATATATATATATCAGTTGTACGCTATACATTGAACAAAATAGTGTATTGAAAACATAGCAACAAACAAATTATAGTAATAATATATCTAGAGAGTAGAGTGGAGTTGAAGAAGAGTAATCATCCATTTGAAGAGTAATTCATCATCATGACATTCTACTGCAAGCTAATTGGTGTGCAACTGAAGGCAAGGAGAAGAAGAAACAATGGGTTTGCTAGAGGAAGAAGAAACAACAATGGGTTTCCAAGGGGGAGAAGGATGCCCTTGTTCATGATTAGATTCAACTTATGTTTCCTCTTAATTCTTGTGTATATATATATATATATATCAGTTGTACGCTATACATTGAACAAAATAGTGTATTGAAAACATAGCAACAAACAAATTATAGTAATAATATATTTAGAGAGTAGAGAGGAGTTGAAGAAGAGTAATCATCCATTTGAAGAGTAATTCATCATCATGACATTCTACTGCAAGCTAATTGGTGTGCAACTGAAGGCAAGGAGAAGAAGAAACAATGGGTTTGCTAGAGGAAGAAGAAACAACAATGGGGATCCAAGGTGGAGAAGGATGCCCTTGTTCATGATTAGATTCAACTTATGTTTCCTCTTAATTTTTGTATATATATATATATATATATATATATATCAGTTGTACGCTATACATTGAACAAAATAGTGTATTGAAAACATAGCAACAAACAAATTATAGTAATAATATATGTAGAGAGTAGAGAGGAGTTGAAGAAGAGTAATCATCCATTTGAAGAGTAATTCGTCATCATGACATTTTACTGCAAGCTAATTGGTGTGCAACTGAAGGCAAGGAGAAGAAGAAACAATGGGTTAGCTAGAGGAAGAAGAAACAACAATGGGGATCCAAGGTGGAGAAGGATGCCCTTGTTCATGATTAGATTCAACTTATGTTTCGTCTTAATTCTTGTATATATATATATATCAGTTGTACGCTACGCATTGAACAAAATAGTGTATTGAAAACATAGCAACAAACAAATTATAGTAATAATATATTTAGAGAGTAGAGAGGAGTTGAAGAAGAGTAATCATCCATTTGAAGAGTAATTTATCATCATGACATTCTACTGCAAGCTAATTGGTGTGCAACTGAAGGCAAGGAGAAGAAGAAACAATGGGTTTGCTAGAGGAAGAAGAAACAACAATGGGGATCCAAGGGGGAGAAGGATACCCTTGTTCATGATTAGATTCAACTTATGTTTCCTCTTAATTCTTGTATATATATATATCAGTTGTACGCTACGCATTGAACAAAATAGTGTATTGAAAACATAAAACCAAACAAATTATAGTAATAATATATTTAGAGAGTAGAGAGGAGTTGAAGAAGAGTAATCATCCATTTGAAGAGTAATTTATCATCATGACATTCTACTGCAAGCTAATTGGTGTGCAACTGAAGGCAAGGAGAAGAAGAAACAATGGGTTTGCTAGAGGAAGAAGAAACAATAATGGGTTTCCAAGGGGGAGAAGGATGCCCTTGTTCATGATTAGATTCAACTTATGTTTCCTCTTAATTTTTGTATATATATATATATATATATATATATATATCAGTTGTACGCTATACATTGAACAAAATAGTGTATTGAAAACATAGCAACAAACAAATTATAGTAATAATATATCTAGAGAGTAGAGTGGAGTTGAAGAAGAGTAATCATCCATTTGAAGAGTAATTCATCATCATGACATTCTACTGCAAGCTAATTGGTGTGCAACTGAAGGCAAGGAGAAGAAGAAACAATGGGTTTGCTAGAGGAAGAAGAAACAACAATGGGTTTCCAAGGGGGAGAAGGATGCCCTTGTTCATGATTAGATTCAACTTATGTTTCCTCTTAATTCTTGTGTATATATATATATATATATATCAGTTGTACGCTATACATTGAACAAAATAGTGTATTGAAAACATAGCAACAAACAAATTATAGTAATAATATATTTAGAGAGTAGAGAGGAGTTGAAGAAGAGTAATCATCCATTTGAAGAGTAATTCATCATCATGACATTCTACTGCAAGCTAATTGGTGTGCAACTGAAGGCAAGGAGAAGAAGAAACAATGGGTTTGCTAGAGGAAGAAGAAACAAGAATGGGTTTCCAAGGGGAAGAAGGATGCCCTTGTTCATGATTAGATTCAACTTATGTTTCCTCTTAATTCTTGTATATATATATATATCAGTTGTACGCTACGCATTAAACAAAATAGTGTATTGAAAACATAGCAACAAACAAATTATAGTAATAATATATTTAGAGAGTAGAGAGGAGTTGAAGAAGAGTAATCATCCATTTGAAGAGTAATTCATCATCATGACATTCTACTGCAAGCTAATTGGTGTGTAACTGAAGGCAAGGAGAAGAAGAAACAATGGGTTAGCTAGAGGAAGAAGAAACAACAATGGGGATCCAAGGTAGAGAAGGATGCCCTTGTTCATGATTAGATTCAACTTATGTTTCCTCTTAATTCTTGTATATATATATCAGTTGTACGCTACGCATTGAACAAAATAGTGTATTGAAAACATAGCAACAAACAAATTATAGTAATAATATATTTAGAGAGTAGAGAGGAGTTGAAGAATAGTAATCATCCATTTGAAGAGTAATTTATCATCATGACATTCTACTGCAAGCTAATTGGTGTGCAACTGAAGGCAAGGAGAAGAAGAAACAATGGGTTTGCTAGAGGAAGAAGAAACAACAATGGGGATCCAAGGTGGAGAAGGATGCCCTTGTTCATGATTAGATTCAACTTATGTTTCCTCTTAATTCTTGTATATATATATATATATCAGTTGTACGCTATACATTGAACAAAATAGGGTATTGAAAACATAGCAATAAACAAATTATAGTAATAATATATTTAGAGAGTAGAGAGGAGTTGAAGAAGAGTAATCATCCATTTGAAGAGTAATTCATCATCATGACATTCTACTGCAAGCTAATTGGTGTGCAACTGAAGGCAAGGAGAAGAAGAAACAATGAGTTTGCTAAAGGAAGAAGAAACAACAATGGGTTTCCAAGGGGGAGAAGGATGCCCTTGTTCATGATTAGATTCAACTTATGTTTCCTCTTAATTCTTGTATATATATCAGTTGTACGCTATACATTGAACAAAATAGTGTATTGAAAACATAACAACAAACAAATTATAGTAATAATATATTTAGAGAGTAGAGAGGAGTTGAAGAAGAGTAATCATCCATTTGAAGAGTAATTCATCATCCTGACATTCTAGTGCAAGCTAATTGGTGTGCAATTGAAGGCAAGGAGAAGAAGAAACAATGGGTTTGCTAGAGGAAGAAGAAACAACAATGGGTTTCCAAGGGGGAGAAGGATGCCCTTTTCATGATTAGATTCAACTTATGTTTCCTCTTAATTCTTGTATATATATATATATATATATATATCAGTTGTACGCTATACATTGAACAAAATAGTGTATTGAAAACATAGCAACAAACAAATTATAGTAATAATATATTTAGAGAGTAGAGAGGAGTTGAAGAAGAGTAATCATCCATTTGAAGAGTAATTCATCATCATGACATTCTACTGCAAGCTAATTGGTGTGCAACTGAAGGCAAGGAGAAGAAGAAACAATGAGTTTGCTAGAGGAAGAAGAAACAACAATGAGTTTCCAAGGGGGAGAAGGATGCCCTTGTTCATGATTAGATTCAACTGATGTTTCCTCTTAATTCTTGTACTTTTTCTAGTAATAGGTATCTTTCTCCCATTGTCATTGGTTATGATTTGATGTTTTTAGTGAGTGCTTATACTTACTCTTTCTTTTCTTATGAATAATATCAAGAATTGTTCTTTTCTTTCCTTTTTTCTTTCTTTCTTCAAGAATTTTTAACTTTTCAATATTGTTGCAAGATATAATTATTACATGCACGTATAATCACTTTTATCAACCAAGCACGTATAAGTTTTTAGGCAATCCTCTCAAAAATTGATTAATGTAGAAATAGATTAAATTTGATTGTGCAGTGAAATTATCTTCACATAGGCTAATTACATATCATTATGATGAATTAATATGAATGTTACATGTCAGTATCAAAAATTAGCGACCAAGAACATTAATTATTTTCCAATTGAATTAGAATTTATATCATGTGTGAATTCATAAGTTTTTAGGCAATCCTCTCAAAAAAATGTTTTTGAAAGTGAATGTTTAAGAAGATTTCTTGTAATTTTACGGGTGTTGATTGTTTCACATCATCATTCATATGCAACCTCATTTAAAATATGTCATATCAGTTTTAATTTATTTGTCCAACACAATTTTAATTAATGTAGAAATTGGTTTACTAATTTGATTGTGCAGTGTAATTATCTTCACAAGGCTAATTGCATATCATTATGATGAATTAATATGAATGTTAGTACATTTTTTTTTAAGGAATGAATGTTAGTACAAGTCAGTATGAATTAGCGTCGACTAAGCACGTTAATTATTTTCCAATTGAGTAAGAATTTATATCATGTATGAATTCATAAGTTTTTAGGCAATCCTCTTAAAAAAAGATTTAGGAAATATGATTATAATTTTGTAACCATATTTCGAATCAAATCTTAATTCCAAAAAATTAAAAGTTCATTTTTTATTCTCGTTCAGTGACGGATATATAAAAAATTTCTATTGATCCTCCTATTTTAAAATCATATAGTTTTTGTCTTTTTATGAGATACATGGACATAAAAAAATGATGATGCAACATATTTTAAATGATGTGATATATGATCTAATGAAGTGGAATCATCAGACATACCAACGAATGATTTGTAAAAGTGAAGTGTTTAAGGTGGTTTCTTCTAATTTTGTGAGTGTTGATCATTCTAGATCATCAAGTCATTTGCAACGCCGTTTAAAATAAGTCACATCGCACAATTTTATGTTTAAAAATTTGAAATAAGGATCCAAACTGAATAGTTTTTAAATGAAAGAACCAAATCTATAAGTGTCATATTTGAGTTTGATTGTAAATTAGTTGATGATACTATTATTTCCACCTCTACTCCTCCTAATGATATTGGAGATATAATTAGTGTCATATGAGCATCTGTTAAATAAGAATCCCTATCATTTTTGCTTGGTAAAACGCTCTATCAGTAACATGCACATGTGAACACCACAAAATAAATGTAACATGCACACGTTACTTATCTTTTAGAATGAAGAAACGGTCAATTTTCTACTGTATATATTATTGCTCTGAGTAACACACATTTTGTACTAAAATTTATATACTTACACAAAAAGAGATATCTATATCACATAGAAACATGTCTCATGAAATCGATTTCTTATTTTTTAGATTACTTGTCTCTTGTGATCTCTAACATATAATTAAGTTGTTCCCTAACCTCGTATACTCTAGGAAGAGAGTTTGTTCTCTAGATATTTCTATCTTAGAATTGCACTTATGAAACAGATAAATCCTGAATGTCATTGATTACATCTCAAGTTATGTAGTACTAATTTATTATTTTGCATGTTTCATATTAGTTATTGCCGGAAGATGTTGGAGCAGAGGCGGAGCCACCCCCCAGCTAGCCTAGGAACCAGCTCAGGCTCAAGTCCAACTTTCTTTGTAACAAGCTCAGCCGCTACTAGAAATTTTACCTTTTCCTGCGGATTTACCTGCGGATGTTTGTGTAAATTCCGCAGGAAACACATTTCCTGCAGATTTTGCCAAGGATTAAAGGTTCTCAGGTGTGGTAATACCTTAGGATTTTAGGATCCACAAGAAAGATATATCCGCAGAAAATGTGAAATTATCCGCAGGAAATATGAAATTATTCGTAGGAAAGAAGTAACGTTTTGCGATAAATTTTTTGCTTAGACTCTATAATATTCCTGGCTCCGCCACTGTGTTGGAGTTGTATAGATGGCTAAGGTCATCGACACCATTTGTTCTCTAGTAGCAGGAAAGAAACAGTAAATTTGGATTATGTGTCTCTCAAAGTACACATATTTTTAATTGAAGGAGGTCTTTTGAATTTTAATTCGATGCAACCCTGAACACACAATCATTGTAAAATTATATATTGCCTATTATATTATACTTGATTTTTTTCTTTGTGTGAGAGATATACCGTATATATAGTATATTATACTTGATTTTTTTTTTTTATGCTCGATTACGTTCCTTCAATGTCTTGTGTAAGACGAAACCGTTTTATAACAGAAGAAGTAAAACAAAGACTGTTGTTGAGAAGCGCTCGGATTGGGAGCTGACAAATGAGACCCAGCCTATCCTGGTTAATTTTATGATTTTCAACTGCACGATACATAAAGTGGAAGTTGGTTACTTGAGATGGAGATTTACACATTGTTCTATTTGTGCAGCTTCGTCATCTTAAAGAAGACACTAAAGAGGACTAAAATGAATACTTGGAGTCATTGGGATCACCACACTTTACAACAGAGGTAGTTTTGTTCTCTTCAAGTGCAATTTGTTTCATGTGTGATGGATTCTTATATATATTTTGATTCATCTGAAAGATGTAGCTTGATAACCTCAATTCTTATATATAGTGATGTTGCAGGGTAAAGTAGAACTTAGGTCTATGCTTTATGTTCCTGCCTATGCTCCATCAATCCCAAGATTTCATGTGAGAGTATTCATTTCAGTTGACTCAATGTGTCTCGTGAAATTCTTCAAGAGAGCTGCATAGTAAGTAGATAGGGTGCATGCATGCACTTAACATGTCCACAAAATTTTATTTGATGATAAATGTATACCACACTTCATTAGTTTCAAATTGCTTAAATTTTATTTTTGCGTTGTGCATGGAGTTGCGGATTATGAGGAAATAGTTGGTCAGAAAGGCGTTTGACATGATTTTGGGGGATATCCTTGAGTCATAAAAGAGAGGTATGATCTAATTCGGTTAGAAAGCTTTTTTTCATTTTGGAGGGATCATAAGCACAATGGCAGAAAGGCTTCCTGCATGTTCATACGCACTTACTCGGAGGGATGAAATTCATATGCTTTTTGGCTCAGGGTTAAAAGGAAAGGTAGAGAAAATAGAAAAACTCTCTAATATTCTCAAAGAAAGATATTAGTATTTAAATTCTTCAATTCTTGAGTATGCTTAAACACTTGATGGTGAGCCTTATTTATACTACTCTAGGAATGCTTTACAATGTTGGAGCAGAGGCGGAACCACCCCCCAGCTAGCCTGGGCACTAGCTCAGGCTTAGGTCCAACTTTCTTTGTAACAAGCTCAGCCGCTACTAGAAATTTTACCTTTTCCTGCGGATTTACCTGCGGATGTTTGTGTAAATTCCGCAGGAAACACATTTTCTGCAGATTTTGCCAAGGATTATAGGTTCTCAGGAGAGGTAATACCTTAGGATTTTAGGATCCACAAGAAAGATATATCCGCAGAAAATGTGAAATTATCTGCATGAGATGTAAAATTATCCATAGGAAATAAGAAATTATTCGTAGGAAAGAAGTAACGTTTTGCGATAATTTTTTTGCCCAGACTCTATAATATTGTATTAAATATTGTATTTACATATATGTATTTGTGATGCATCTCTTTTGCGTTTTTAATAAATACAAATATGCTCGATTACGTTCCTTCACGAGAGGAATCCTCCCGAGAGCATCAGGAAAACAAGCTTAGTCAATGAAAATGCAGTGCCTAGAGGAAAACATGGTGGGACAACGGAAAACACCGAAGCCAAAGCCAATAAAATATGCCAACCGTCTTGTGAACTCATTCGCTATCTATTCCTTCGCTACATATAGCATTCTTGATTTTTTAAACCTTGTTGGTTTGTAGTAAAAAATAAGCTCATTACAACAACGCCAATGCAATCCACCCTAACTTTAAAATAACAATAGGAAGCAATTGTTTTATTTTTTTGTGCACCATTTTATTTTATTTTTTCTTCATGTAATACATCAAAGACATTTAAATGTTGTTTAATCCAATGTCTTACGAAAGACGAGGATTAATTCTTTAAAATATTTCTCTTTATGGAAGACTGTTAATAATTTGATTTGAGCAATGATGAAAGCATCGACGACAGTACTGAATGTGTAACTGCTGGAATTTGACGACATGGAGTTCATAAAATCTCGTTAAGAATTCATATGAACATGTCTTCTAATTTTAGTAATTACGCATTCAATACCGTCTTCATTGCTTTCAACATTGCTCTATTAATCAAATTATTCACCGTCTTGCATAAGGAAAAATGATTCAAGGAATATTATTCAATGTCTTGTGTAAGACGAAACCGTTTTATAACAGAAGAAGTAAAACAAAGACTGTTGTTGAGAAGCGCTCAGATTAGGAGCTGACAAATGAGAACCAACCTATCCTGGTTAATTTTATGATTTCCAACTGCACGATACATAAAGTGGAAGTTGGTTACTTGAGATGGAGATTTACACATTGTTCTATTTGTGCAGCTTCGTCATCATAAAGAAGACACTAAAGAGGACTAAAATGAATACTTGGAGTCATTGGCATCACCACACTTTACAATAGAGGTAGTTTTGTTCTCTTCAAGTGCAATTTGTTTTATGTGTGATGGATTCTTATATATATTTTGATTCATCTGAAAGATTTAGCTTGATCCTCAATTCTTATATATGGTGATGTTGCAGGGTAAAGTAGAACTTAGGTCTATGCTTTATGTTCCTGCCTATCCTCCATCAATCCCAAGACTTCATGTGAGAGTATTCATTTCAGTTGACTCAATGTGTCTCGTGAAATTTTTCAAGAGAGCTGCATAGTAAATAAATAGGGTGCATGCACTTAACGTGTCCACAAAATTTTCTTTGATGATAAATGTATACCACACTTCATTAGTTTCAAATTGCTTAAATTTTATTTTTGCGTTGTGCATGGAGTTGCGGATTATGAGGAAACAGTTGGTCAGAAAGGCGTTTGACATGATTTTGGGGGATATCCTTGAGTCATATCAGAGAGGTATGATCTAATTGGTTAGAAAGCTTTTTTTCATTTTGAAGGAATCATAAGCACAATGGCAGAAAGGCTTCCTGCATGTTCATACGCACTTACTTGTAGGGATGAAATTCATATGCTTTTTGGCTCAGGGTTAAAAGGAAAGGTAGAGAAAATAGAAAAACTCTCTAATATTCTCAAAGAAAGATATTAGTATTTGAATTCTTCAATTCTTGAGTATGCTTAAACACTTGATGGTAAGCCTTATTTATACTACTCTAGGAATGCTTTACAATGTTGGAGCAGAGGCGGAACCACCCCCCAGCTAGCCTGGGCACCAGCTCAGGCTTAGGTCCAACTTTCTTTGTAACAAGCTCAGCCGCTACTAGAAATTTTACCTTTTCCTGCGGATTTACCTGCGGATGTTTGTGTAAATTCCGCAGGAAACACATTTTCTGCAGATTTTGCCAAGGATTATAGGTTCTCAGGAGAGGTAATACCTTAGGATTTTAGGATCCACAAGAAAGATATATCCGCAGAAAATGTGAAATTATCTGCATGAGATGTAAAATTATCCATAGGAAATAAGAAATTATTCGTAGGAAAGAAGTAATGTTTTGCGATAATTTTTTTGCCCAGACTCTATAATATTGTATTAAATATTGTATTTACATATATGTATTTGTGATGCATCTCTTTTGTGTTTTTAATAAATACAAATATGCTCGATTACGTTCCTTCACGAGAGGAATCCTCCCGAGAGCATCAGGAAAACAAGCTTAGTCAATGAAAATGCAGTGCCTAGAGGAAAACATGGTGGGACAACGGAAAACACCGAAGCCAAATCCACTAAAATATGCCAACTGTCTTGTGAACTCATTCTCTATCCATTCCTTTGCTACACATAGCATTCTTGTTTTTTTAAACCTTGTTGGTTTGTAGTAAAAAATAAGCTCATTACAACGACGCCAAATGCAATCCACCCTAACTTTAAAATAACAATAGGAAGCAATTGTTTTATTTTTTTGTGCACCATTTTATTACTTTTTTCATCATGTAATATATCAAAGACATTTAAATGTTGTTTAATCCAATGTCTTACGAAAGACGAGGGATAATTCTTTAAAATATTTCTCTTTATGGAAGACTGTTAATAATTTGATTTGAGCAATGATGAAAGAATCGACGACAGTACTGAATGTGTAACTGCTGGAATTTGACGACATGGAGTTCATAAAATCTCGTTAAGAATTCCTATGAACATGTCTTCTAATTTTAGTAATTACGCATTCAATACCGCCTTCATTGCTTTCAACATTGCTCTATCAATCAAATTATTCACCGTCTTGCATAAGGAAAAATGATTCAAGGAATATTATTCAATGTCTTGTGTAAGACGAACCCGTTTTATAACAGAAGAAGTAAAACAAAGACTGTTGTTGAGAAGCGCTCAGATTAGGAGCTGACAAATGAGAACCAACCTATCCTGGTTAATTTTATGATTTCCAACTGCACGATACATAAAGTGGAAGTTGGTTACTTGAGATGGAGATTTACACATTGTTCTATTTGTGCAGCTTCGTCATCTTAAAGAAGACACTAAAGAGGACTAAAATGAATACTTGGAGTCATTTGCATCACCACACTTTACAACATAGGTAGTTTTGTTCTCTTCAAGTACAATTTGTTTCATGTGTGATGGATTCTTATATATATTTTGATTCATCTGAAAGATTTAGCTTGATCCTCAATTCTTATATATGATGATGTTGCAGGGTAAAGTAGAACTTAGGTCTATGCTTTATGTTCCTGCCTATCCTCCATCAATCCCAAGACTTCATGTGAGAGTATTCATTTCAGTTGACTCAATGTGTCTCGTGAAATTTTTCAAGAGAGCTGCATAGTAAATAGATAGGGTGCATGCATGCACTTAACGTGTCCACAAAATTTTCTTTGATGATAAATGTATACCACACTTCATTAGTTTCAAATTGCTTAAATTTTATTTTTGCGTTGTGCATGGAGTTGCGGATTATGAGGAAACAGTTGGTCAGAAAGGCGTTTGACATGATTTTGGGGGATATCCTTGAGTCATATCAGAGAGGTATGATCTAATCGGTTAGAAAGCTTTTTTTCATTTTGAAGGAATCATAAGCACAATGGCAGAAAGGCTTCCTGCATGTTCATACGCACTTACTCGGAGGGATGAAATTCATATGCTTTTTGGCTCAGGGTTAAAAGGAAAGGTAGAGAAAATAGAAAAACTCTCTAATATTCTCAAAGAAAGATATTAGTATTTGAATTCTTCAATTCTTGAGTATGCTTAAACACTTGATGGTGAGCCTTATTTATACTACTCTAGGAATGCTTTACAATGTTGGAGCAGAGGCGGAACCACCCCCCAGCTAGCCTGGGCACTAGCTCAGGCTTAGGTCCAACTTTCTTTGTAACAAGCTCAGCCGCTACTAGAAATTTTACCTTTTCCTGCGGATTTACCTGCGGATGTTTGTGTAAATTCCGCAGGAAACACATTTTCTGCAGATTTTGCCAAGGATTATAGGTTCTCAGGAGAGGTAATACCTTAGGATTTTAGGATCCACAAGAAAGATATATCCGCAGAAAATGTGAAATTATCTGCATGAGATGTAAAATTATCCATAGGAAATAAGAAATTATTCGTAGGAAAGAAGTAACGTTTTGCGATAATTTTTTTGCCCAGACTCTATAATATTGTATTAAATATTGTATTTACATATATGTATTTGTGATGCATCTCTTTTGCGTTTTTAATAAATACAAATATGCTCGATTACGTTCCTTCACGAGAGGAATCCTCCCGAGAGCATCAGGAAAACAAGCTTAGTCAATGAAAATGCAGTGCCTAGAGGAAAACATGGTGGGACAACGGAAAACACCGAAGCCAAAGCCAATAAAATATGCCAACCGTCTTGTGAACTCATTCGCTATCTATTCCTTCGCTACATATAGCATTCTTGATTTTTTAAACCTTGTTGGTTTGTAGTAAAAAATAAGCTCATTACAACAACGCCAATGCAATCCACCCTAACTTTAAAATAACAATAGGAAGCAATTGTTTTATATTTTTGTGCACCATTTTATTTTATTTTTTCTTCATGTAATACATCAAAGACATTTAAATGTTGTTTAATCCAATGTCTTACGAAAGACGAGGATTAATTCTTTAAAATATTTCTCTTTATGGAAGACTGTTAATAATTTGATTTGAGCAATGATGAAAGCATCGACGACAGTACTGAATGTGTAACTGCTGGAATTTGACGACATGGAGTTCATAAAATCTCGTTAAGAATTCATATGAACATGTCTTCTAATTTTAGTAATTACGCATTCAATACCGTCTTCATTGCTTTCAACATTGCTCTATTAATCAAATTATTCACCGTCTTGCATAAGGAAAAATGATTCAAGGAATATTATTCAATGTCTTGTGTAAGACGAAACCGTTTTATAACAGAAGAAGTAAAACAAAGACTGTTGTTGAGAAGCGCTCAGATTAGGAGCTGACAAATGAGAACCAACCTATCCTGGTTAATTTTATGATTTCCAACTGCACGATACATAAAGTGGAAGTTGGTTACTTGAGATGGAGATTTACACATTGTTCTATTTGTGCAGCTTCGTCATCTTAAAGAAGACACTAAAGAGGACTAAAATGAATACTTGGAGTCATTGGCATCACCACACTTTACAACAGAGGTAGTTTTGTTCTCTTCTCTTCGTCATCTTAAAGAAGACACTAAAGATTTTGTAATTGAATAAAATTGTCCTGATAATATTGAGGAGGTAAAAACTTACGGGTTAGTTCTCGACGCATATTCTCCCATGTCTTGATCTTGCTTTTCCCTTCACGCTCTCGTTTCCTTTTGAAATTTTCCCACCAAATTGAAGCGTTTTTCTTTAGCTTGACAGCAACGATCTTTACTTTTTGCTCCTTTGGAACCTCTTTATACTCAAATACACGTTCAACAGTTTGTAGCCAATCCACAAACTCGTCGGGTTGTAGTTTTCCTTCAAACTCTGGAACCTCCTTATACTCAAATACACGTTCTACAGTTTAGTAGGTTAACTAATTTGATTGTGCAGTGTAATTATCTTCACAACGCAATTACATATCATTGTGATTAACTAATATGAATGTCATGTCAGTATGAATTAGAGACCAAGCACGTTAATTATTTTCCAATTGAATAAGAATTTATATCATGTATGAATTCATAAGTTTTTAGGCAATCCTCTTAATAAAAAGATTTTAGGAAATATGAATATAATTTTGTGACCAAGAGTTGTATGTGTGAGTATTCGGTGACATTTATCAATTCATCTAACAAAAAGAAAAGAACAAACATAAAAATCTTTATAACTTTCTAAGTAAAATCTACAACCTTAGGTGATACATCTTACGATTCTTCTTTTGTATTTTTAGGAGAAGCAAAGGCAAATATAATAACGAAAAATTACCACAAAGTATATGGGATAATTTGTGGGAAAGAAGTTACAAACAATAACAATATTCATCTGAAAGCAATCCCCACCAAAGCCACACCACAAAAACATACAGCAATAAACACCCTTAATCCAGATGAAATTAAACAAAAGATGCACCTTCAATTAATGTTTCACTCCCAAAACAAAAAACCAAACCTATGCTCACATGGGATGTGCCCACACGCTCTATATTGAGAGAAACCTAAGCTCAAAGGTGTTATTCTTCTTTTTGTAATTGGACATATATATCTGCTCATAATGATATTGTAGTATAACTCTATCAATTTCTCAAACTACAATACTCTATAGGGAATGATTCTTTCTATCTATTTTTTCTTTGAAGAAAGATAATGATAAAAAGAATCATCCACTAGAAGAGTAATGAAGCTTGAATACTGAAACTTATAAACTTATTGATAATGGTTTTCCGGGTTTGAAACTTATTGAAAATCTGAATATGAATATGACTATGAACAGGCGATAGTTTAAATTGAGAATAACCATATTATAGGAAAAAAGTCCTTCGAAAGATAAAAAGGTTGGCACAAGTTTGGATGCGAGAATAATGGGATTTAAGAGAATTTAATGCGAAAAAAAAAATTGAAAATATCTTTTTTTGAGCATAATTTTTTTTTGAAGAAATCAAAATGGAATCATATACCACTAAAGAAACAGCAGTTTCCAAGCACAAGGAGTGCCTAGGAGACCACTAACTGTTACAAAAGTTTCGGGACACAAAAACAAACAACAAATTAGCCAATACCCAAACAAGACAAAGGGCTTGACCACCAACTATGCGTGCCATAAACAAACACCACGTTTTTCGCCTTCAAGTACCCTAGAGCTAACAATTTGACCTTATCTAGCAGGCGAGGCACAGTAGTTACAATATTATTGAACAATCTATTATTACGCTCATTCCATATCACCCAAGTACAAAGGAGCCATATGAGTCGCAGGAACGACCTCTTAGCTTTGCCACCACCTATCTGCTGAGGAAATTGCACCAGATGATCTATAATAACATTAGAGTCCACACCGTCAAAACCAATCCAACCGCGCACCTGCTGCCACAGAGGAACAAACACGGGACAAGAAAAGAATAAGTGATCAGCCGTCTCGACGTGACCACATCCAGAAACACAGAGAGCACCATCCGCAGAAATGACCCCACGAAAAGCCAGGTTGGCTTTTGTTGGAAGACGATCACGAATCAGCCGCCAAGCAAAAACCGAGACCTTCATAAGAACCTGATGATGCCACACTAACTCAACAGAAGAATCCAGCGGAGCCGCATCACCACCAGTCAAAAAATCGTAGGCTCCCCTCACGGAGTAACCCTCTGCAACATCAGGAAGCCACTCCCAAGAATCTGAAATAGTAGGAACCAAAAGAAAATCAGACAGTAACGCCCTACACTCCTCTAACTGATCCTCCTCCCAAGCCCAAAGCCTACGCCTCCACCTCCAATCCTCCCCATCCACCTCCAGTCCCCTAGAGAACATAGAAGCAACTGTAATAGATTTGTTCTCAGTCAAGTCGAATAAGCGTGGAAAACGCTCACAAAGCGGATAACCTCCCAACCACCTATGCGACCAAAAAAGCGTCGTCTCCCCATCACCCACCCGCCGCCTCACACTATCTCCAAACCACCCACCACCAATGTCTCCCACCCCATCACGGATCCTACCTACCGCCCGCCACCACGAAGAACCACTCCGGCCCCCCACCTCCAAACCCCCAACAGCTTCGCCATAACGGGCGACTAAAACACGATACCACAAGCCATCCCTATCCACTAACATCCTCCAACACCATTTACCTAATAGAGCCACATTAAACTCCTTCAACTTCCTCACCCCCAAACCTCCATGCTCCTTTTTGGAACATACGGTCTTCCAACCTATCCAAGTAATTTTCCTAAAATCCTCACTCCCACCCCAAAAGAAATTATTCAATAAAGATTCAATGGAAGAGATTATACCTGTTGGAGCTTTGAAAAAAGAAAGAGCATAGACAGGCAGAGAAGTCAGGACAGATTTGAGGAGAATCAAGCGACCACCGAAAGAGAGAAATCTACTATTCCAACCAGCAAGTCTAGATTTAACGCGATTCACGATTGGTTCCCAAAACTTTAGTCTCTGCGGATTACCACCGATAGGCATGCCTAAATACATAAAAGGGATTTTTCCCACCTTGCAGCGCAAGACCATAGCCGCCTCATTAAGCCAAGACTCAGGAATATTGCTACCCACCAATAAACTTTTATTGAAATTCACTCTCAGGCCAGACATAGATTCAAAAATTACAAGCGCTGCTCGCAGAGCCCGAACGTTCGCCCAACTCTTGTTCCCTACCAACAGAGTATCATCCGCAAACTGAAGGTGAGACACCATAACCTGATTAACCGTACCCACGGTGTACCATGTGAATAAATTATTGGCAACCAACGACTTCATCACAATGTTAAGGCCTTCAGCTGCAAGTAAAAACAGAAAAGGGGAAAGGGGATCCCCCTGACATAACCCTCTCTGCAAGCAAAACTCCTCAGTAGGACTGCCATTGACAAGAACAGCAGCAGTAGCGGAACTCACACATTCCCGAATCCACTTCCGCCACAAAGCTGGAAAAGCCATCCCCTTCATCACCGAATCCAAGTACCCCCAATCAACATAATCATAGGCTTTTTCAAAATCCACTTTGAAAAGCAGCAGCTCCTTCTTAAGTTTACAGGCCTCGTCGACAACCTCATTAGCAATCAGGATGCCATCTAAAATTTGCCGGTTCTTAACAAAAGCAGACTGGGTCTCAGCCACAACACTACTCATCACCTGCCTCAATCGGTTGGCTAAAACTTTTGCTAGGATCTTATACATGCTACCCACCAAAGAGATAGGCCGAAAGTCGTTTAACCTCTCAGGGTTGTCCACCTTCGGGATAAGCGCGATAAACGTAGCATTAATACCTTTCACCAACTTGCCATTTCTGTGGAACTCGAAAATAAACCTCATTATATCTTCCTTCAGCTCCGGCCAAAATTCCTTAATAAAACCAAAATTGACCCCATCAGGACCAGGGCTCTTAAAGCTATCGCAATCCCAAATTGCATCCTTTACTTCAGATTCAGAAAAAGGTTTGATAAGGCTCCCTCCCTCCCCCACCGACAAGGTCCGAAACTGGAGATTAGAAACACCAGGTCTGTCCACTGCGATCGCTTGAAAGTGATGTTTAAAATGCTTGAACACAGCATCACGGACCGGATAAACTCCCTCAATACGCACCCCGTCAACCATGACCGAACTAATGGCGTTGCGACGACGCCGCGACGATATGGCTGAGTGAAAATATTTGGTATTAGCATCTCCTTCTCTAAGCCATAAGTTCCTCGATTGTTGCCAACAGATGCTAGACTGAAGCCTAGCAAGGTGATGTAAATTAACCGAGACATCATGCAACTCGTTACGCTCTTCCGCTGACAACTCAAGAGATTCACCTTTATCATCCAACCACGCCATCTTCTCTTTCAAAGACCCAATCTGCGTAGATAAGTTCTGCGAGTGGGATCTGTGCCACGTTCTCAACGCCGACTTCATAAGCTTGAACTTTTCCTTTAGCACAAAACCACCCCACCCTTCCACCTGAAGAGACCTCCACGTATTTCTCACAAAAAGCTTGTAACCTGGTACGTCAGACCAACATTTGAGGAATCTTGAGGGGCGCGACCCCCAATTTTCTTCATCCACCGAGAGGAGCAAAGGACAATGGTCCGATAAACCTCGAAGATGAGCAACTTGCACACAATTCGGCCAGACGAGGCACCAATCTTCCGTCAAGAGAAATCGATCAATACGGCTCATAGACTTACCATCGCCTTTAAACCAAGTGAAATTCCGACCGCATAACGGCAGGTCACACAACACATTCTCAGTAATAAAAAGGTTGAAAGGGCCAAAGTCCAACGGCCCTCCCATAGAGCTCACAGAACGCCTTTCTTCCCTGCATCTAACTGCATTAAAGTCACCACAAACACACACCTTCTTGCCCCTTAACATCTGCAGACGAACCGACAAAGACTCCCATAAAACCTGTCTATCAGAACCATTACACGGGGCGTAAACATTAAACACATGGAACTCCTCATCTGAAGTAATGAACCGGCCATGAATGCTAAGAACATGGTCAAAACTGTTAGACGACCAAACCTCAACCTCTGCCGGATCCCACAAGGTGAATAACCCTCCGGACGCCCCTACCGATGGACGGAAAGAAAACGCCACAGAGCTCCCCTCCTGCACCACTCGCTCGCTTCCATGCAGAACCACCCAGTTTTTCCAATCATTAGACACTGAAGTAGAAGAACCAGAGTCATCAGACGCCTCCTTAGAAACCATCGACGCCGCTTTCTTCAACTTAGATGATCCTTGAAACTTACGTGCACTTTTCTTAAAGATATGCACAACCGTAGATCGATCTTTTGGGGGCAACCTGTCAACCTTCTTCAAGCTATGCATAGAATGCCTCAACACCCCCTACCTTTCTTGCGATTCAGCGAATTGACCTCTATCTGAGAGTCTTTATCTTGAGGCTTAGGTCCCTTTCTAAAGCTCTTACGAGAAGGAGAACCCACCCCTGCTCCACTAAGGTTCTGATTCCCCAACCACTCTAAACTCCAAGGGCCAGAAGCCACTGCGCAATCTACCCGAGCCGGGCATGACACTTGCCCATAAAACCGGGGCCCTGGTGAAGACACCGAACAAACATCACCAAATTCCTCCATGCCCTTGACACCTCCCACGTTGTTCGACGACGTGAACTCATTCACAGTGGAACCCGCTGGCTCCGAAAGAACCGGTTGTTCCAAATTAATAAACGCATCCTCGCCGTGATCCTTCGACCGAGAAAAACGCCCTTCACAAGCGTCCGAGTTTGATTCTGAGCCATCCTTGACGCCCACCTCTTGACTCAAATGACACTCCCCCACAACACCCTCCAAGTCTTGGACAAGCTTATCCACCAGGATATCCGTTTTAAAATCCAACCCATCCTCCACCTGCGCCTCCTCCCGCTCAGACCGGGTAACACTAATATCATCCTCTTCATCATACAGGCACGCATCATCGCCCAGATTAAAACCCCATTCCTCGATAATCTTCATCCTAACAAGTTCCCCGTCTATCAGAATCTCCTCACTACAGTTAATGATCTCGAAGGACGAAGTAGCTACTAAGACCCGGGCGTAATCAAACCTAACCTTCTCCAGCGTGTCATCGTCCAAGCGCAAGAATCGACCGCATTCTAGTATACACAGTTTAAAGAAGCTAACATTCCACGCTTGAAGCGGAATCCCATAAATCCTCAGCCACGCTCCTCTCTGAAACGGGAAAACCTTCTTTTCCCACCGGACCACATTCATGAAAAAATGGTCGAAGAATTCCTTAGCTTCTTGGATAATGATAACAACATCGGCCTCAGAAGAGCTACGAATCAGCACTCTCTCCGCTCCCATCGGTGTGATCACTAAATCCACAAAACCCGCATCCGCGACTCTATTCAGGACAGTCGGTATAGATTCACCATTAACCACCGAGGCCACCACCCCTTTACTCGCCCAGGAAACGTCCTCCGCCCGAGACTTGTAACTACGAACCAGTTTTTGGATTGAAGGCTGCCATATGCCATCAAGCGTGGCTCCACCAACACCTTTAACAGCATCTAACGTTCCCCCGCCGCGCCCCTTAAAGATCGGCCTACTCTTGGATACGTTGATAACGACGTCACCGATCCTAACGCCCTCCACCTGAGTACCAAAGCTCGAGTTCTTGGCAGCTGCACCCTCCCCCTCAGGATCCGCAGCACTTCCTGTTACCGTGACTTTGTCCCCTACCTGCATCCTCCCTAAGTCAACAGCCTTGCCACTATCTAGTACACCCGAAGAATCATCGACCCTCCCACTCTCGTTCCTTACCCTAATGACGCTGCCCCCACCTACTCCGCCCTTCTCGACCTCTCTCGCCGCCTCCTTATCAAACCTTGCGACCTTAGCCACAATTTTGAAGTTTCCAAACCAAACAGAATTCACAGCTTTTAAGAGTTTATAAACATCGCGGACGTTAGAAAATCTCACAAAACCGTACACCTCCCCCGCCACATTACGTCTCGCCGGCACAACCACCTCCTCTAACATACCACACACCTCCAGGGCCTTGCGTAAATGAAAATTCGAAAGGAGCGGCGGAAAATTTGTAAAGTAAAACGTAACATACTTACGGAAGTTCGTGGATTTACCTGATCCAAGGTGTCCAGGAATAGCAACCTCAGGACCCGCATTTCCGGCAGCCACGAACGGAGCAGCCTTGCCCACCACCGTCACCCTCCTTCCCTGAACGGCCAGGCTTTGCTCCCTCCACTCCTTCGCCCTTTGCTGTCTTCCCCACGCGGAACCTCCGTCTACCTCTCGCCGCTGCCTACCGTCCGTATGCAAACCTCCATCCCTGCGCCTGAAGCTTTCAACGCGCCGCCTGTAGCCTTCGCGTTTCCGCAACCAGTCCAAATCCCCATAGTACCGTTCAGCAGCTGAAACTTGATCGTAATCCACAGAGCTACCGCCAGGAACCGCACGTGAATCTCTCAATCTGTGAAGCCGGTCACCAATTGATTCTCTCTCCCAGAACCGGAAATCCTCCCTCTGCCTGTCCGAACCTCGGTCCGTCCGTCGCCGCGCTTTCCTCCTCCTCGGACTCACAACATGCCAATCCTCCCCAAAAACCCCCCCTATTTGTGGCACCCAGCTTGGCTAGCATAAAATTGAACATATCTACTCATAATAATATTGGAATAATGCAAAAAAACTTGGACATATCTTTTTTTTTAGCAAGAAAATTGGACATATCTAACAATATTGGAATTGGAATAGGAATAGATTAAAAATTGGAATACAAGTTAATCTATAATTGGAATACAAGTTAATCGGTGAAACTTATTTTAATTAGTAGGAGTATGTCTAGGTAAGTTTTTCTATTTTTGTTTTTAAATTTTCGTATTTTAGAGTAGTAATAGGGAGTTTTATTTAATTTGTTTTATGTTTATATGTAGCATATCTTTATAAATATGATTAAAATTTATTTATCTTTTTCCAGTTAGATTATATTTGTGTTTAGTTTCCTTATTTATAGGTTAGATTTATTTTTACCCATATTTTTTGTTTAGTGATATTTTATTTTCATATCTTATTTCAAAATAACAAAATTATATTTCTGTTTTGTTTAGGATATATATTATTCTTATTTTTATTTGTTACAATTTTTATGCTCTATTTTCTTAAGGAAATCGTGAATTATATATATATATATATATATGTGTGTGTGTGTGTGTGTGTTGCTGGTTGTGGTAGCATCGAGACAACAGATCATCTTTTTCTTTTCTTCAATGTAACTATTTTCGGAATGTCTGGTATTTAATAGGACATTGGGTTGGAATATCTCTTGTTCTTCTCGGGTGTATTAAAGATTTTTATCTCCAATTTACTCAGATGGCGGGCATGCCTAGAACTTCATATCATTATTTGAAGGTAATATGGCTAGCTTCAGTTTGGATAATATGGAAGGATAGAAACAATTATGTCTTCAAAAATGTGGTAATTGATCCACATAATATTCTTCAGAAGGTGAAACGGACTTTTTTTATGGTTATCTTCGAATGTAACATATTTAGCTTTTGGCTTTCATGACTGGTAGCGACATCCTTTATTTTGTATGGGTGTTGTGTAATTGTATTCGGTTTTGTGTTTTGCTTTCGGTGGTGACGCCTTTGCAGGTGTTTGACGTTTGTAACAGACTTTTGGGTGATTCACCAAGTTAGCACACATTGTGCGGGGTGAATTCATCCTCCTTCGAGCAATATATTTCATTTTGATTTGTTCAAAAAAAAAAGATATATGTGTGTGTGTGGTGCGTATTTAGGTTTATTTCCCTTGGTGATTGTTTCCCTAATTACTAAACTAGTTACATCTTATATTCAGCAGATTTTACTCAATTTTAGTAATGTCACCTCATAAGTACTTATTACCAGGGTCAACTCTCTTTTGGTATCTTTCGCTACTTTACTAATCATTTACTTCGTAGACAAATGGTTATTAATATAAGTAAATAAATATCAAGATATGAGCTTCCAATAGTAGTAGCAATGTTAAGCTTAAGTATCTAATATATGGTTGTACCTCACCAAAATAAATTAATCCTAAATAAAACTTAATAGCGAACAGAAAATATACTAAAATAAAACGACATTAAATTAAATAATTATTCAACAAAAGTAAACATAGGTTCAACTTAGAACCCTAACCTATAGATATCTAGTTACACATGATAATGTATTCTTTAATATTTTCATGTCTTTCTTGAAGCCCGAAACATGAATTTTTCTCTGGCGATTGTGAGCTACTGTTCACTCGTCATCCTTCCTTGAAATCTACCTAACATCACCGTTTCACCCTCAACCTCCTTGACCTTTTCAACCCAAATGGCTCCCAAACCTATCCTTATTCCTTGGAAATGCCTAGCCGACAGAGAAAGTGAATCGATCGCACAAATTGCTCTCCAAAAACCAACCGCACCAACAATCATACCCAGAGCCCAGAAAACGTTTGCCCAGGTTTTAAAAAATGTTTGTGACATTCCTCACAGACAGTTTCCCAAACCGACCATTAAAGGGGATATGTTCTCCATCTCTATTCCAGATGAGGAGTATAAGGTGGGCATGGATGAGGAGTATGTTCTCCACGCACGCATCATTTGGACGAAAGGTTCAATTCCCCTCACGGTTGCTGCCTTGAAGGTAAAGCTTATCCCAGTCTGGAAAAACCTAGGTCCATGGAGTATCTCTTCTCTAGGGAAAGGATTTTATGAGTTTGTGTTCTCATCTATTGAAGATGCATGAAGGGTACGATCAGTTGGATCATGGGTTTTGAACCTTGGATTGTTAAAGTTATTTGCATGGTCCAGAGACTTCAACCCTAAGTTACAACATAACACTTCGGCTCAGGTTTGGATCAGAATACACGGTTTGTCGCAAGAATATTGGAGAAAAAGAATCTTATTTGCGATCGCAAGCAGTGTGGGATCCCCCATCTGTGTAGATTCAAACACAAGCAAGCCTTAGATGTAGCGTACTTTTATCAATTTCTCTAGGGTTCTCGTTGATTTAGATTTAATGAAGGAACTCAAGTATGAAGTGCTTGTGGAAATAAAGGGTTGTGCCTTTTTCGTAGAGTTTGAATACGAGAAACTTCCTGAATTTTGCAGCTACTGCAGAATGGTGGGTCATAACATACATGATTGCAGGAATGTTAACAAGAAGGATGTTGTTAATTATGGTAAGGAACATGTGAAGGAAAACAAGAAAAAAGATGAAAGGAAACATGATGGAAAGCAGGGGATTAATTACAACTATGTTGAGAGAAAGTCAGGGATTATTGATTTGGACCCCAATAGTTCCAATTCCAAGCAGCAAGCCGATAATGAACAAATGTTGAAAACAAGCAGCAGGCCGATAATGAACTACAGTTAGCTGAAAACATACTTGATAATGTAGGAAAGAACACAGCGAATGGCTGCAGTCATGCCATGGAAAACATGTTCGTGGAAATAGAACAACAACACACAGTGCTCCAAAGAAAAATCAATTAGCAAGGTTGTTCAAGTTGTCAGCTCAACAAATACGAATGGAGAAAGTTCTGATGAGAGTGAATTTGTTGAAAATTCACAAATTCTCCCTGAACCAGATGATGAACAAGGATCCTCCTAACACATCCTCACACATAGCAGAATCCAAAAAGACATGGCTTTCTTGAAACAGTCTTGGGTAAATTTAGCTGACACCGAAGATGAGATCATCAGACAACAGGAAGAGGCTCTTGCTGCCAAAATAGCTGAAGAAGATAACATTGATTCACAAATTAAGCAGGAAAATCAGAAACATCGGGTATTAAGCTTGTGACCAGAAAAATTAAAAAGAGTCAGAAGCGTCATAGTCCATCAAACAAGGCTTCTAGTTCATACCTTACAAGATCAAAGGTTTCAGCCAAACCATTCAAATGAAGTGCTTGTACTGGAACATTAGGGGAATTGCTAACTTCCCTCCAAGGTCAGCCCTTAGAAACTTTATTATTACTCATAGACCACAATTTATCTTTATTGTCGAAACTTGGATTTTATTTGAACAACTTCCTAGGAATTGGTTCCTTAGACTTCATTACAAACTCTTTGCAACTAATACTAGACATAATCTTATCCCAACCCATTGGTGTTTGTGTCCTGACTCCCTAAACCCACACATAATAGACTGTGATGACCAACAAGTGACCTTTACAATCATTGATAACAACAAAAACATTTCCATCGCAGCTGTCTATGCATCCTGATGACACTCTGTCATTACGTAATTTTTATGTATTTTAATCACAATTTAGAGTTCACAAGGTAACTTAAGCAGCAAGAAAAGCAGAAAAAACTGAAGAATTCAAGAAGGACCAAATCGTGTCACGATTGGTACAAAACGTGGCACGATTAAAGAAGACAAAAACATGCTCTCTGCCAAGGCAAAAACGTGTCACGTTGACCAAAACGTGACACGATTTCTAGAAACCCTAATTTAGAAGTTGTTATACAAGGAAAATCGTGACACGATTCCACAAAAACGTGACACGATTTTAGGCGAATTTCTGTGCCTATTTAAGCTGAAGGCTATTCTAAAAACAAGGGTTACGATTTGAGAAGAAAAAAGTGCGATTTTTACACTGGAAGACGGCTGCAGGGACGATTTATTCACCTTGTAACCAGTTCATGTATGTATTGTTACCTCTAATGATTATGTTATTTATAAATTCAATTATGAGCAGCTAAATCCATTAGAGGTTAGGTCTAAGATGATTCTTTGTAACCCTAATTGACATATGTTGCTGTGAAACTCTATTTATTGTGAATGACAATTTAGTTTTTATTCAATTCAATTGTTCTTAATGCTTTATATATTCTGATCACATATATATATGATTTGGTGAGAACGAACGACTACTGACCATAGCTTTCGACTTTGACCTAATTGAATTGTTCTAATAATTATAATTAGTCTAGGAATGGATAATTCTTTATTAGTGATATTAGGTTAACGTTCTTCAAACCTTCGAAGATTATTAGACCATCTAAAGGATTAGGGGCTGCAATCTTAGAAGAGGGTCCTAACTCAAGGGATTGATTAGGACTATTTTGTTAACTATCGTGAAACTAGAAAATCATTCATAAGAATAGGTGCAGTGACCAATTAGGGGAACTCAGATGATTCGAAGACCTAACTCATCTTTCTCTTATTTTAAACAATCAATTTATTTTCTGTTACTAAGTTTTATGCTATTAAACGAATTTACTGCCTAGTGGCAAAACCAAATAACTTTTACTACATCCTAAATTAATAACGTATTTGACTTTTTGAGATTAAAACCAGTCCTTGTGGGAACGATAATTTTACTACTTCGATAGTATTTGGTACACTTGCCAAAATTCTATCACATTCAATGACTATGTACATAGAAGACAGATATGGCATAAACTAGAAAACCTACAAAATCCAAACCTTCCTTGATGTACCAGAGGCGACTTTAACACTATCCTTGGCTCACATGAACATAGAGGTTCCACTCCACCTGCTAGGTTTTCAATGAATGATTTCTTTGAATGGTCAGATTCTAATTCCTTATTTCATCTCCCAACCAGTGGTAATCAATTTACATGGGCCAATGGCAGAAGAGGGTCCAGACTCACTGAAAAAAGGCTAGATAAAGTTATTTGTAACCAAGCTTGGATTGATATATGTAACTCTCTCAATGTCTCATCTCTTGTTAAACTTAAGTCAGATCACCCTCCTATTTTGCTAGACTTTGCAAATACTCAAATGACCTTCGTGTCTCAATTCAAATTTCTCCATATGTGGACCCTTCATGAAGAATGCAGACAGATAATTCAGGAAGTATGGAACCACAATTTCATAGGTTGTCCAATGTTTATCTTAAGTCAGAAACTGAAAGCTCTCAAAGCAAAGTTGAAGATTTGGAATAAAATCACTTTTGGTAATATTCATACCCTTGTTAAAAATGCTGAACAGAACTTAGTCAACATCCAAAATGAAATTGATATAAATGCCTGCAATGATGATTTAATGGAACAACAAAAACAACTCAAATCCAATTGGAGAAAGAACTAGAGAAAAAGGAGGAATTTTGGAGAGAAAAAGCGAATGTATCATGGCACACTGATGGGGACAGAAACACCAAATATTTCCATAGATTAACCAAAATCAAACACACTTCCAAACTTATAAATGCAATCAAAGATGGGGAGAACATGCTCCATGAGCCAGGGCAAATTTCAAGTCATATCACAAATCACTTCAAAAATATTTTATCCACTAACTTTGTTGTGCAGGACTTGCAGATAGACAACATTATTGATGAGGTTATTCCAAATTTAATCATAGATGATATTAACAATATGCTATCCTTTCTTCCATCACCAGCTGAGATTCACAATGCAGTGCTCGCAATGAACAAAGATGGAGCACCTGGTCCGGATGGGTTTGGAGCTTCATTCTATCAAACTTATTGGGACATAATAAAAGAAGATGTAATCAAGGCAGTGTTAGAGTTTTCACTAAAGACTGGATACTTCCAAACTTCAATGCTTACACAATTGTCCTCATTCCAAAAGTTCTTGATGCCACAATTGTTAATCAGTACAGACCTATATCTCTTGCTAATTTCAAATTCAAAATTATTTCTAAACTTCTTGCAGATAGACTAGCTACTATCATGAAGAACATAATCTCTGTTGAACAAAGGGGCTTTATATAGGGAACAAACATTAAAGACTGTATATGTGTCACCTCATAAGCAATCAATCAGCTTCATTACAAGACTTTTGTAGGTAATCTTGCTATCAAAGTTGATATGGCTAAATCTTTTGATATAATGGAATGGAGTTTTCTTCTGAAAGTCCTGGAAAGGTTTGGATTCAATGATAGATTTTGTTCATGGATCAATACAATTTTGTACTCAGCTACTCTCTCAATCTCAGTAAATGGAGAGCAAAATGGTTACTTTCATTGCAAGAAAGGTGTCAGACAAGGTGATCCTCTATCTCCCCTTCTTTTTTTGCATTGCGGAAGATGTTTTAAGCAGGAACATATCCAAACTTGTGGAGCAAGGCAAGTTAGAGATAATCAAAGGCACTAGATTTGTCCCAGTCCCATCTCACTCTTCTATGCCGGTGACATAATGATATTCTGTAAAGGCAAAATTTCATCAATTCAGGCTCTAATGCAACTTTTTCAATCATACGCTGCTGCATTTGGCCAATTCATCAATCCTTCAAAGTCCACAGTTTATTATGGTTCTATATCTCCAGCTAGAATGGACCACATCACAAATTTGATAGGTTTCAACAAAGGCTCCCTCCCCTTCACTTACCTAGGTGTGCCAATCTTCAAAGGGAAACCTAAGAAGATTCATCTTCATCCCGTTGCAGACAAAATGAAATCAAAGCTTAGTGCGTGGAAGGCCTCATTACTGTCAATAGCAGGAAGAATGTTACTAGTTAAGTCAGTTATTCAAGCAATGTTGATTCACTCAATCTTAGTTTATTCTTGGCATGTATCGCTGCTCAAAGAAATGGAATCTTGGTGTAGGAATTTTATTTGGAGTGGTGACTGCTCTAAAAGAAAATTGGTCATAGTTTCTTGGAAAAAGTTAATAAGGTTCGTCTATTTTCATAACTTTTACCATTTTCAAAGTAATTTGACAAAACAAGATATACATGTTCAAACACCTTAACTAAGCATCATAGGCCAATTCCATTTGATTTCAAAATTTCATTAAGTTCGTCTGATTTTATCACTTTTCAAAAGACTTACATTTTTCAAAGCAAAACTTAGTTAAAGTTCAAGGAAACCATCCATACTCATTTTTAAAAATCATCATTATAGTAAACAACCATAACCTAACCCTTTCCCCTATTTCCACCCCAAAATACCCTTAACCTCCAAAATGACCAAAATACACTTCTAGGCTAAAAATCCACTAATCCCAAATTAAATACATACAAAGACAAATATTCACATACAAACACATATAAATACATATAAAAATTAATTAAAATAATTCTAGCTAAAAAAAGGTTGTTACACCAGGCGCATGGATCTAGGCGTAGGGCGCATAAGACTTGCGGAAAAAGTAGTTTTTTGTGACGTTTTCGCTCCCTAGAAGTCCGTGTTTTTAGCTCAGATTTGGTGGAAAATTTCGCTAAAAATATCAGCCTTCCTCATTCATAATTTTTCGTTCAGAACTGGAGCAGTTCAAGAGGAAGGCTATTCTTGAAGCCCACTGTAATACCCTAAACTCTAAAAGTGATAAATTACGCTAATGATACAATCATATAAAGAATTTAGATGCTACTTCTTAAATAAGTTCAAAACATGCAGAATTAAATTTTTAGACATCGGAGTAGAACAATTCATAACATCTCAACAACAACTAAATGAACCTCAAAGGTAGCCATGTCAACAAAGTCATAATACATCACCAAATAAAACTCCAAGTCTCAACATATTGAGTAATAAACATCTTAGATAGTCAAAATATAAACGGCAATAAACAAACACTCCTAATCAGAGCCCAACACACTAAGACTCCGAGGTAGTAGCCAAGCTAATCCTCAAGCAAAATACTCACCAAGCCAAGCAAACTAATCTTGCATGTCGTCTATCCATTCATACGAATAAGGCTGGCGGTCAACCAAACGACCATTGGGGGTTACACATCATTCATATCAATTAAAGAATAATCAAACAAAAAAAAACGGCATAAATATTTCCAAATAATCAATGACATCTAATCACATTATTCGCAAGGATTCAACATCATTATTCAACAAAGACATATACGCATTTAACAAGTATACTTTCACCCCTTCACATATTCATCAAAGTTCACCAAGTATACAAATCACTAAATTTCACCAATGCATGTAATTCACCCAAGTTCATCAAACATGACACATTTAATCAGTATTGAATGTATGCGATGCGCCTAGACACGATTCTATATCCATGTGATACTAGTCACCTCAAGGTCCTCACCTTAGATACAAATGTTTCATAAACATCATCGTTGAATTAAAAGTATTCTAATAACTTTCTATGGATACAAACATCCTAATCACCTTCAATGGATAAAAATATCCTAAATCACCTTCATTGGATATAAATATCCTAAAACTTATGATGCATGAATATATGACTCACTATGCACATGTTCAAGAACAAATTCATCATCATTTTCACCTTCATTTT
The DNA here is from genome assembly GCA_946800305.1 of Medicago arabica. Taxonomy (NCBI): domain Eukaryota; kingdom Viridiplantae; phylum Streptophyta; class Magnoliopsida; order Fabales; family Fabaceae; genus Medicago; species Medicago arabica. The sequence goes on along the minus strand of OX326971.1, from coordinate 20,425,726 downwards.
GCATACATGAATTCACCATAAATATCACCATCTTTTGCATGTTTAATTCAACAACATAATTCATCACCATCATAACCAACACCAAAACATAATCATGTTTATCACCAAACATTCATCAAATAGTCATCACCAAAAAGAAACACCTTCACCTCATAATTCACAAGTCATATTCAACAAAAGTCATCACCAAACTAACAATTTAAAATCACCAAAGAATCATCATCAACAACTATCATTAACAACAATGAACTCAAGAATCAACAAGAGCAAAATCACAGCTTGCACCATAAACGGACAATCGTCAACAACTTAACATTCGACATATCGGACCCCAAATCATCATAAATTCACTTTTATTCTATCATACTAACATGAATTTAAAGTCTACTACAAGTTATCCAACCATAAAACAATAATTTGGCAAAGTGCGTCTAGAGTTACAAAAACAAGCATTTTCCTATTATTTCTCTGAAATCAAAGTAAATAAGTTCAAGTGACTCAACCGAGTATATAAACAATTCACATATGAGTGCACTAGTATATACATATACGTTTCATAGGCCAATACCAATCGATCCCAAAATTCTCTTAAGTTCGTCTCATTTTGTCATTTTGCAAAACCAATTAATTATCAAAACGAAACCAAGTTAGATCCATCATACCATAGATTAAATACTCATAAACATCCTAATTAAACTCCTAGTACTCAAGTTTTGAGGATTGGTATCAAACCGTAAGTTTTGGGTTGACTTAAAAATAGTTATGCTGAATTTTCGTAAAATTGCGCCAAGACCTACTTGGAGTATTAACATCATAACTCAAAATTTAAAAATAATTTTTGAGTCAAACGAAATCCATTAGAAAGATAACATCTTTATCTACACCTTTCATGTTTACTCCAAAAGCCAATTCAAAATAGAAAAGGGTGAAAAAGGCTCTAAAACGCGAAAATCAAAGTTCTGACAGCACACACGGTCGTGCAGCTCAATGTCGAGCCACACGCACGGTCTGTGCTAGTAGGGTGCACGGTTGTGCTCTTCTGACACCACATATTTCTTCGATTTTTCCTCTTTCACCGTTTCACGCATAAAATTCAAACCGTTAATCGGATTTCGATTCCGTTTTCGCTTTTCCGCTCGTTAGACTTAGCTCTATCACATTCTATAGAAAATTCATGTTTATCCCATCCCAAAACAAATTACTCAAAATCACTTTACTCACTTATCTTTCAAAATCACTTAAACTAACTTTTCATATAAAACTCCAAGTTTCTCCCCAAAACTTTTCACAGCCAAAACTTATAACCAAAAACAGAGATTCATCTTACCTGTCTCAACACAACAACATCAATAATTCACCTCAAATCACCAAGAACCACAATTCACCATTAATGACTCATTTTCTTCAAAACTCATTAAATCAACAATAATTTAATCATAGCTTCACAAATAGCAATGCCCAAGGCATAATTTATCAACAACAACATAACATAATATCAATCAAATCATAATCTCACAATTTCATCAACAAACAACAACAACAACTTCATTTTCACTAATCTAAGCAAAAAAAATCACAAACGATCATATCACCACACTTCAACCATGAAAAATTAACAACAATAGCAACAAAAACAAGTTTAGTATCAATTTAACATACTCAAACTTATCACTAATTAAACAGCACGAAAATTGACATATAATTTCATCAAAATCACAAATCTCAAATAATCACTTAAATCTATAATCACGTATTTGAACTAGAGCTTAATTGATAAAAAAAATATTTAACCCCTTACCTCAAGGCTCTACGAACAAAAGTTATTGCTTCACTCTCCCTTTAATTCTTGATCTTCTCTCTTCTAGGTTCTCCTCTTGTTCCCTCTCTCTCTACCTCTCTGTTCTTATGACTATTTGTTGTTATGAGAAAATGACATAGTTTTTCTCTTAAGAGGTATCCTTACATACACCACATATAGGGCTAAATTAGGTTAAACCTGAATGTGCTTCTAAAACTTATGTCACTTAATTCCTAAAAGTTACTACACTCGCTAAAACCGTCAAAACACCAGATAACTAACATTTCTTAAATAATTACCAAGTCGTTAGTAACTTAGAAAAAATAAAATAATCATTCCCGTTTAAAAAGCCAAAATTAATCTCCTTTAGCAAAATGATTATTTTACCCTTGCTCATCAAATGACCAAAATACCCATGAATCTTAAATGACTAAAATATCATTCTTTGACCAAAATTCATTATTCACGAACAAAATACACACATAGATAATTAATCATACATAAACACATATAATAAATAATTAAAATAATTCTTTGACCAAAAATAAATAAATAAATCTAGCAAAAACATGTTGTTACACCCGGGAGGAGATCTATCTTCTCCTATCTTTTATAGAGTATGTTTTTATCTTTTTGTATTTATGTCTTTGTTATCATGTGTAACTAGATATCTATAGGTTAGGGTTCTAAAATAATTCTATTGAAACTCTATTTTTTTTCGCATTAAATTCTCTTAAATCCCATTATTCTCGCATCCAAACTTGTGCCAACCTTTTTATCTTTCGAAGGACTTTTTTCCTATAATATGGTTATTCTCAATTTAAACTATCGCCTGTTCATAGTCATATTCATATTCAGATTTTCAATAAGTTTCAAACCCGGAAAACCATTATCAATAAGTTTATAATTTTCAGTATTCAAGCTTCATTACTCTTCTAGTGGATGATTCTTTTTATCATTATCTTTCTTCAAAGAAAAAATAGATAGAAAGAATCATTCACTATAGAGTATTGTAGTTTGAGAAATTGATAGAGTTATACTACAATATCATTATGAGCAGATATATATGTCCAATTACAAAAAGAAGAATAACACCTTTGAGCTTAGGTTTCTCTCAATATAGAGCGTGTGGGCACATCCCATGTGAGCATAGGTTTGGTTTTTTGTTTTGGGAGTGAAACATTAATTGAAGGTGCATCTTTTGTTTAATTTCATCTGGATTAAGGGTGTTTATTGCTGTATGTTTTTATGGTGTGGCTTTGGTGGGGATTGCTTTCAGATGAATATTGTTATTGTTTGTAACTTCTTTCCCACAAATTATCCCATATACTTTGTGGTAATTTTTCGTTATTATATTTGCCTTTGCTTCTCCTAAAAATACAAAAGAAGAATCGTAAGATGTATCACCTAAGGTTGTAGATTTTACTTAGAAAATTATAAAGATTTTTATGTTTGTTCTTTTCTTTTTGTTAGATGAATTGATAAATGTCACCGAATACTCACACATACAACTCCGAGCTTTCGAATTTGATTTCTTATAACTAGACCATTGATTCGTGCATCGCACGGGAACGGGTCATATCAACTATAATATATAAGAATAAGAAAAAGAGTAAAATATATCACATTATAGATTTGACCCATAATTGAAAATGTTGAGAAAAAGTCATTAAGGCTCGGGTTCGAATTTCTTCAAAGGTTTTTTTTAATAAAGTATATCACATTATATATTTGACCCGTAATTGAAAATGTTGAGAAGAAGCCATTAAAGCTCAAGATCGAATCCCTTCAAAAGCTTTATTTAATAGAGATTTTTTAAATTAATTGCGTGGAGAAAAGGAGGGAATTTTTTTAGATTTGTGGTGAAAATGTTGAGAAGAAGCCATTAAGGCTCAAGATCGAATCCCTTCAAAAGCTTTATTTAATAGAGATTTTTTAAATTAATTGCGTGGAGAAAAGGAGGGAATTTTTTTAGATTTGTGGTGAAAATGTTGAGAAGAAGCAATTAAGGCTATTAACTGGTTTCGACGTTGAGATACACAAGTACGACTTTACATCTACATGTATTCACTAAGTTCCACCAATACGAGTATTCAGCGAGCACATAAGCAAGTAAGACACATTTAATCAATTATCAAATGTATGTTATGCGCCTTGACACAAGTCTATATACATATGGTACCAATTAGATTACGGAGATAATTTTACCGTTAATGAATCCACCAACATAATAAACATCACCAATTATGTTCTGCAGAAACTATGTAATAGACATTACTAATTTCACTCTTCAATTCACCTTAAAGCGAGTATGAATGCATGGACTTCTGGTAAGGACTCGACAATACATAACTCACTAATATATATATATATATATATATATATATCAACATAATAATCATCACCAGTTATGTTTATCGCCAACATTTGCATTATCAAATACTTACATCCATACAAATATATAGTTACAATTCAACAAATCATCGTCATATCATCAAGTTAAAATCACCAAAGAAATCATCATCATAATCATCTTCCAAATCATCATCATCAACATCCACTCAAAGAAACAACAAGTTTTAAAATTACATTTAACACAAAAGATGGACTATTAACCATATCATGGCAATCAACCTCTTAATCACTCAATCATCATATATTAATTCTTATTCAATCATCTCATCATGAATACAAATTCAATAACAAGTTTTCCGGTTATAAAACCACATTTTACCAAGGTTCTTCTATTTTCAAAACTTTCACCATTTTCAAAGTAATTTGACAAAACAAGATATACATGTTCAAACACCTCAACTAAGCATATACACTACTCACATATGATCACAGTAGCATATGCATATAAGCATCATATGCCAATTCCATTTGATTCCAAAATTTCATTAAGTTCGTCTCATTTTATCACTTTTCAAAAGACAAAAGTTTTTCATAGCAAAACTAAGTTAAAGTTCAAGGAAATCATCCATACACATTTTTAAAAATCATCATTATAGTAAACAACCTTAACCTCACCCTTTCCTTTAAGAAAACGAGTTTTTGGAAAATTATGCAATCTTGACCATTTTTCAAAAAGTTTGATTCAATTCACAAAACCAAGTCTAGTTTATTTCATTTGATGTTTCCAAGGGTTTAGAAAGCATAGTTATAGTTGATTACATTAAAAGAATCAGTTTGGAACTGTCCAGATCGACCCTGAGTGCCCGAAACGACTCAAAACATGGGGTGTCTATTCTATGCAACTCACCACATCGACCTACACCAAGAACAAGTGGTTGTTCCCTCTCTGAAACTCCCCAATTTCCACCCCAAAACCCCATTTGTATCCCCTTGACCCCAAATCTGTTTCCAAAACGTTTTTACTAGTTTACATACCTTTAATGGAAATAAAAACATCACAAACATGAAATCAAAACACTAAATCACCTCAAATTCATCATTTCGATCATTTTTCATCAAAACCCCAAAATTCTCCATATTCATCCAAAACTCAAATTCAATCACACCAATTCAAACCCCGTCAACATACAAACATAAATAAACATCTATGAAGTGAATTTGAACAAGTTTCAACAATAATCACTCATCAATTCATGAGTTTCATTCAAATAGTCAAAAATCATCAAAATCACTTATCAACAACAACAACCATGAATTGTATGCATGTAACATATCAATTTTATGAAATTTATCATACTCATAGATTCACATGAATTATGAGCACGATTTTCATCACTAACAATTCACATAATCACAATTAACACATAATTGAAAAAAATGAATTTAAGCTTAATTAATGAAGATCAAATCCGCATTACCTCTAAATGATGATTCCATTATCTTATGCTTCACTTTTGCTCCTATCTCTTCAACCCCAAGCTCTCTCTCTAGCCTCCTCTTCTTTTCCCCTTCTTCAAGTCTAAATCAACTTTCTCTATCTATCTCTCTCAAAATATTTTGTAGTGAATGATTGTAAAGACCTAATTTTCTCTTAAGTGTTACGTTTATATACCACAAACCAATTGGGCTAAGTCTCTAATTTTCTTAATGGGCTCAAAATCTATACTAGCTAATTCACAAATGTCACTACTCACTTAAACCGTTAAAACCAAATAATTACCAACTATAATTAATGAACTGAATTCACTAGTAACTTAGTAAAAATAAAATAACGATCCTCACTAAAACGCTAAAATAATTTTTCTAATGAACTTACTAATCTACTCTCACTAGCCAAATGACCAAGATACCCTTAACCTTCAAAATGACCAAAATACACTTCTAGGCTAAAAATCCACTAATCCCAAATTAAATACACACAAAGACAAATATTCACATACAAACACATATAACAATTAATTAAAATAATTCTAGTTAAAAAAGGGTTGTTACACCAGGCGCATGGATCTAGGCGTAGGGCGCATAAGACTTGCGGAAAAAGGGTTGTTTCGCTCCCTAGAAGCCCGTGTTTTTCGCTCAGCTTAGGTGGAAAATTTCCCTAAAAATACCAGCCTTCCTTATTCATCATTTTTCATTCATAACTGAAGCAGTTCAAGAGGAAGGCTATTCTTGGAGCCCAGTGTAACACCCTAAACTTTAAAAGCGATAAATTACGCTAATGATACAATCATATAAAGAATTTAGGTGCTACTTCTTTAATAATAAGTTCAAAACATGCATAATTAATTTTTTAAACATTGCAGTGGAACAATTTATAACATCTCAACAACAACTAAATGAACCTTCAAAGTAGCCATGTCAACAAAGTCATAATACATCACCAAATTAAACTCCAAGTATCAACATATTGAGTAATAAACATCTTAGATAGTCATAATATAAACGACAATTAACAAACACTCTTAATCAGAGCCCGACACACTAAGACTCCGAGGTAGTAGTCAAGCTAATCCTCAAGCAAAATACTCACCAAGCCAAGCACATCAATCTTGCATGTCGTCTACCCATTCATACGAATAAGACAGACGGTCTACCAAACGACCACTGTGGGTTAGACATCATTCATATCAATTAAATCATATTCAAACAAAATAAACGCCATAAATAATTCCAAATGATCAATGACATCTATTCACATTATTCGCAAGGATTCAACATCATTATTCAACAAAGACATATACACATTTAACAAGTATACTTTCACACCTTCACATATTCATCAAAGTTCACCAAATATACAAATCACCAAATTTCACCAATGCATGTAATTCACCCAAGTTCATCAAACACCTATCAAACATGACACATTTAATCAGTATTGAATGTATTCCATGCGCCTAGACATGATTCTATATGCATGTGGTACTGGTCACTTCAAGGTTGTCACCTTAGATACAAATGTATCATAAACATCATCGTTGAATACAAAGTATTCTAATAACCTTCGTTGGATAAAAACATCCTAATCACCTTCATTGGATATAAATATCATAAATCACCTTCATTTGATATAAATATCCTAAATATTATGATGCATGAACATATGACTCATTATGCACATGTTCAACACAAAATTCGTCATCATTTTCACATTCATTTTGCATACATGCCTTCACCATAAATAGCCCCCATCTTTTGCATGTAATAATTCAACAACATAATTCATCAACATCATAATCAACACCAAAACATAATCATGTTTATCCCCAAACATTCATCAAATAGTCATCACCAAAAAGAAATACCTCCACCTTATAATTCACAAGTCATATTCAACAAATGTCATCACCAAACTAACAATTTAAAATCACCATATAATCATCATCAACAACTATCATTAACAACAATCAACTCAAGAATCAACAAGTTCAAAATCACAGCTTGCACCAAAAACGGACAATCGTCCACAACTTAACATTCGACATATCAGACACCCAATCATCATAAATTCACTTTTATTCTATCATACTAACATGAATTCAAAGTCAACTACAAGTTATCCAACCATAAAACATTAATTTGGCAAAGTGCGTCTAGAGTTACAAAAACTAGCATTTTCCGATTATTTCTCTGAAATCAAAGTAAATAAGTTCAAGTGACTCAACCGAGTATATACACAATTCAGATATGAGTGCAGTAGTATATACATATACGTTTCATAGGCCAATATCAATCGATCCCAAAATTCTCTTAAGTTCGTCTCATTTTGTCATTTTGCAAAATTAATTCATTATCAAAACGAAACCAAGTTAGATCCATCATACCATAAATTAATTACACATAAACATCCTAATAAAACTCCAAGTACTCAGATTTTGAGGTTTGGAATCAAAGCATAAGTTTTGGGTTGACTTAAAAATAGTTATGCTGAATTTTCGTAAAATTGCGCCAAGACCTACTTGAAGTATTTTCATCATAACGCAAAATTTAAAAATCATTTTTGAATCAAACGAAATCCATTAGAACGATAACATCTTTATCTACACCTTTCATGTTTACATCAAAAGCCAATTCAAAATAGAAAAGGGTGAAAAAGGATTTAAAACGCGAAAATCGAAGTTCTGACAGCACACACGGTCGTGTAGCTCAATGACGAGCCACATGCACGGTCCGTGCCAGTAGGGCGCACAGTTGTGCTCATCTGACAACATAGATTTTCCGATTTTTCCACTTTCACCATTTCACGCATAAAAGTCAAACCGTTAATCTGATTTCGATTCCATTTTCGCCTTTGCGCTCCTTACACTTAACTCTATCACATTCTACAGAAAATTCAAGTTTATTCAATCCCAAAACAGATTACTCAAAATCACTTATCTTTCAAAATCACTTAAACTAAGTTTTCATATAAAACCCCAAGTTTCTTCCCAAAACTTTTCACAACCAAAACTTATAACCAAAAATAGAGATTCAACTTACCAGTCTCAACTCAACAACATCAACAATTCACCTCAAATCACCAAGAACCACAATTCACCATTAATGACCCATTTTCTTCAAAACTCATTAAATCAACAAAAACTTAATCATACCTTCACAAATAGCAATACACAAGGTATAATTTATCAACAACATAACATAATATCAATCAAATCATAATCTCACAATTTCATCAACAAACAACAACAACAACAACAACACCTTCATTTTCACTCATTTAAGCAAAAAAAAAAAATCACAAAGGTTCATATCACCACACATCAACCATGAAAAATTAACAACAACAACAACAAGTTTAGTATCAATTTAACTTACTCAAACTTATCACTAACTAAGGAGCACGAAAATTGACATAATTTCAACAAAATCACAAATCTCAAATAATCACTTAAATCTATAATCACTTATTCGAACTAGAGCTTAATTGATGAAAGAATATCTAGCCCCCTTACCTCAAGGCTCTACCAACAAAAGCTATGGCTTCACTCTCCCTTTAACTCTTGATCTTCTTTCTTCTAGGTTCTCCTTTTGTTCCCACTCTCTCTCTCTCTCTCTCTCTCTCTCTCTCTCTCTCTCTCTCTCTCTCTCTCTCTCTCTCTCTCTCTCTCTCTCTCTCTCTCTCTCTCTCTCTCTCTCTCTCTCTCTCTCTCTCTCTCTCTCTCTCTCTCTCTCTCTCTCTCTCTCTCTCTATTCTTATTCTTATGACTATTTGATGTTTTGAGAAAATGACCTTGTTTTTCTCTTAAGAGATATCCTTATGTACACCACATATAGGGCTAAATTAGGTTAAACCTTAATGGGCCTCTAAAACTTATGTCACTTAATTCCTAAAGGTTATTACACTCCTTAAAACCGTAAAAACACCAGATAACTACCGTTTCTTAAATAATTACCCAACTCGTTAGTAACTTAGAAAAAATAAAATAAACATTCCCACTTAAAACATCAAAATTAATCTACTTTAGCAAAATGACTATTTTACCCTTGTTCACCAAATGAGCAAAATACCCATGAATCTAAAATTACTAAAATACCATTCTTAGACCAAAAGTCACTATTCCCGAACAAAATACACACATACATAATTAATCATACATAAACACATATAATAAATAATTAAAATAATTCTTTGACCAAAAATAAATTAATAAATCTAGCGAAAACAGATTATTACACTCAAGAGGAGATCCATGTTCTCCTATCTTTTATAGAGTATGTTTTATCTTTTTGTATTTTTGTCTTTGTTATCATGTGTAACTAGATATCTATAGGTTAGGGTTCTAAGATGAACCTCTCTTTACTTTTATTGGATAATTATTTAATTTAATATCGTTTTATTTTAGTATATTTTCTGTTCGCTATTAAGTTTTATTCATGATTAATTTATTTTGGTGAGGTGCAACCATAGATTAGATACTTAGGTTGTGATAGGACATAACAATGCTACTACTATTGGAAGCTCATATCTTGATATTTATTTACTTATACTAATAACTATTTGTCTACGAAGTAAATGATTAGTAAAGTAGCGAAAGATACCAAAAGAGTGTTAACCCTAGTAGTAAGTACTTATGAGGTGACATTACAACAGTAAAATCTGAAAACAATCACCGAGGTATATAAACCTAAATACCCACCACACACGCACGCGCACATACATATACATACATACATATATATATATATATATATATATATATATATATATATATATATATATATATAATTCACGATTTGAGCATAAAAATTGTAACAAATAAAAATAAGAAGAATATATATCCTAGATTCTAGCCTAAACAAAACAGAAAAATATTTTTGTTATTTTGAAATAAGATATGAAAATAAAATATCACTAAACAAAAAATATGGGGTAAAAATAAATCTAACCTATAAATAAGGAAACTAAAAACAAATCTAATCTAACTGGAAAAAGATAAATAAATTTAAACCAACTATATAAAGCTATGCTACATAAAAACATAAAACAAATTAAACAAAATTCCCCCTTTTTTTTTTTTTTAAGAAAAACAAAATTCCCTATTACTACTCTAAAAATCGTTACCATCCATAAAATAAAGGATAAAATATGAATTTTTTTTTTTTTTTAAGAAATCAAAATGGAATTATATAACACTCAAGGTTAGCAGAGCCCAAGCACAAGAAGTGCCTAGGAGACCTCTACAAATTACAAATATACAAGAACATCAATACAAAAAGACAAATTAGCCAATACCCAGACAATCTAACGGGCTTGACCACCACCTCTGCGTGCCATGAACAAACACGACATTTTTAGCTTTCAGACATCCTAGAGCCAGCAATTTGACCTTATCTAATAAAGGAGGCACATGAGTAATGGAGTTATTGAACAACCTATTATTGCGCTCGTTCCACACCACCCAAGTACAAAGGAGCCAAATGAGCTGCAGAAACGACTTCTTTGTTTTGCCTGCACCTGCCTGTTGAGAAAACTGAACCAGATGATCTAGAATAGCATTGGGATCCACCCCATCAAAACCAATCCAACCGCGCACCTGCTGCCATAAAGGATCAAACACGGGACAAGATAAGAATAAATGCTCCACTGTTTCCACTTGACCACAACCAGCCACACAACGGACCTCCTCCTCGGAAACAACACCCCGAAAAGCCAGATTGGCCTTTGTTGGAAGTCGATCCCATAACAGGCGTCATGCAAAAACCGAAATCTTCACAGGGACCTGAGAATGCCACACCAACTCGAACGGTAGATCCAGCTGAGCCTCAACACCGCCAGTCAACAAATCATAAGCACCTCTCACCGAATAGCCCTCTGCTACATCAGGAAGCCACTCCCAAGAATCTGAAACATTAGGAGCCAAAAAGAAATCAAGAAGTAACGCCCTGCACTCCTCCACCTGGGCCTCCTCCCACGCCCAAAGCCTGCGCCTCCACCTCCAACCCACACCAGCCACCTCCAGACCCTCAGAGAGCATAGAAGCCACCGAAATGGTTTTGTTCTCCGCCAGGTCAAATAAACGCGGGAAGCGTTCACGAAACGGGGGGCCACCAAACCACCTATGCGACCAAAACAGTGTCGCAGCCCCATTACCCACCCTACGCCTAACACTGTCTCCGAACCACCCACCGCCAATGTCACCCACCCCATCGCGAATCCTACCTACCTCCCGCCACCACGAAGAAACACTTGGCGAAAGTGTTAGCCAATAGGTTGAGGCAGGTGATGAGTAGTGTGGTGGCTGAGACTCAGTCAGCTTTTGTTCAACATCGGCAAATTTTGGACGGCATCCTGATTGCCAATGAGATTGTCGATGAGGCCTGTAAACTTAAGAAAGAGCTTTTGCTTTTCAAAGTGGATTTTGAAAAAGCCTATGATTCAGTAGATTGGGGTTATTTGGACTCAGTGTTGGCAGGGATATCTTTTCCGGTTTTATGGAGGAAGTGGATTCGAGAATGTGTGGGTTCAGCCACTGCTGCGGTTCTTGTCAATGGTAGTCCTACGGAGGAGTTTCGGTTGCAGAGAGGGTTACGTCAGGGAGATCCCCTCTCCCCTTTTTTATTTTTACTAGCTGCTGAAGGTCTTAATGTTGTGATGAAGGCATTGGTGGAGAATAACTTGTTCACCGGGTATTCAGTGGGTTCGGCTAATCCGGTTGTGGTCTCTCACCTTCAGTTTGCGGATGATACCCTGCTGGTAGGGAACAAGAGTTGGGCGAACGTGCGAGCCATGCGGGCAGCACTTGTCAGTGGCTTAGTGGTGAAAATGTTGAGAAGAAGCCATTAAGACTCGGGTTATAGCTTGACGAGTTAAGATTTACAAATAAGAGATAATCATCGGTCTAAAAACATTAACATTATGGGTTGTTCTTGTTATTTATAAATATTTAAGAGACTATAGGTTTCAATAATATACTAACTATAATTCAATCCGAATTGCAAATATAACTTTAAAAAAAGTATACAACCTTCGGTTATTATTATAAACAAAAATCAACATTTTAAATTCATTCAAGTATGATGTATGTGGTCTTTTTTATAGACCACAAACATCATTTAATGATTGAATCTATACTATTTATTTTCCTGGACCTTTCGGGACCTTGTTTTTGCCTGTGTGGATCGATTCAATATGTGATGATTCGTATCAATCTTCATCTTGGTTCATTTGAATCGATTCATATATAGCATGATATGTATCATTCTTCATTATCCAGATTGCATATTTCCAACAGTCTAAATTGATACAGACACTTAGTGAATCGATTCACTAAGTTGTTTTCGGGTGAATTTTTGCACTTCTCAATCTTTTCTATATATAGTGAAATTCTGGCACGCAGTGGAGATATGTCCGAGACACCATAAATGTCATATATGATGTCCTAGTGTTTACCTTTGTTTTTTGTAAACAACTGCTGGTTTAAATTTAATTACATGCAAGATCAACCAGTAAATCTTTGGGACATATTGTGTTTGTTATTTTCCAGAATATGATGATGTTCTTGGTATTGTAAGCCTTCCAAATGGAATTGGTCTCTTCTTCATGTTCAACATCCTTCGCATGAAAGTCCCTTGTAAAGCATTATGGTCCATAATTTCTTCTCAAAAATCGGGCTAAGGAGGATGTAAACGTATCACAATGCAAGAAAGTGTTGAAAGCTTCAGATAAAAGGGTTTTTCTAGTCTTATTGATCTATATACATCGAATCAATGCAAGTCCATTTCCTTCAGTTGTTCTTTGTTCATTTGCTTCGCGATAATCCTCAGGGAGAAATAGATCAAACTTCGATTTAAAAGTGGCAAGAGGCCATAATTGAAACAATCAGATAAGATCATAAATTAACAAGTTTTTTCCTTGGGTTTTCATCTCAGTAACTCCTTTCCACTGCCCATATCTTTAGGATACACCCTCCTCTTAAGAACATTAACCACAACGTCACCAATCCCTACACCCTCCTCCGCTTGCACATTGTTCAAAACATGTACCCTCGTTCCCTTTCTCTCTAAAATCGCATTAACACCACCACCTCCGTTTCCCGTACCTTTAGCTCCGTCCTTCACGCTCCCTAAATTGTTAGGCTTTACACCCTCCGCCCCAACCTTAGGATCTCCGGCACTCCCCGTCTCCTTCCTCACTCCAACGACTTCTCCTCCACCTTCCCACCCCTTCTCGACCTCTCTCGCCGCCGCCTTATCAAACCTAGCCACCTTAGCAACAATTTTAAAATTTCCAAAACAGACAGAATTAACCGCTTTCAGAAGTTTACAGACATCACGAACATTCGAGTATCTCACAAAGCCATAAACTTTCCCATCCATATTTCGCTTAGCCGGAACAACCACTTCTTCTAACATTCTGCACACCTCTAAACCTTTCCGTAAATAAAAATTCGATAAATACGGCGGAAAATTAGTGAAGTAAAAAGTAACAAACTTACAGAATAGAGATGCGTTTCCACGAGCAGCAACATCAGATGCACCTTTGTTCTCCACCTCACAGTTTTCCGGCACAGCAGCAGGTGCTCCGCTGCCAAAGACTTGAAAACCCCTGCCAAGAGCAACCGAAGCCAGTGCACCACTCCCCTTCGCTTCACCCTTCCACCCGTAATGCCCTGTTTGCAGACCTCCGCTACGGATGGTGAGACCACATGCTCGTCTCGCCCTCGCCTCGCGAGCCATGGCCACGGTAGCCTGAACCGTCGTTGTCCCTTCTCTTCTCGCGCCGCTCCCAGTCTCTCTCAGAGTCCTCATGGTTCCGTACAACTTTCCTAATCTGGTAGAAATCCGCAAGGTTGCAGTCGAGACCCGCTCTTGAATCCCTAACCCTAGATTGACGGAAGCCACCAGGTTTCTCCTCTCTATACCAGTCCTTCTCCCTCTGCCATTCAATTCCTCTATCCGACTATCGTCGCGCTTTCCTCCTCCTTAGACTCACAACAAGCCAATCATCCCCCACCACCCGCCCATTTAGTGGCACCCAGCCTGGCCCCCTTCCCCCCTCCCGTTGTGAACTCACTTCTGACGCTTAGCTCCGGTGGGTCTGCTTGCGATAGAAGCACCGTCGACCCCTTCTCTCTTCCTCACTCTCGCTCTCTCTCATGTTTCCGTCACTTCCCCTCTCTCTTATTTTAACTATAGATACAATTCACATTACTAAAATTGAGTAAAATTTGAAAACAATCACCGAAGTAAATAAACCTAAATACCCACCACACAAGCGCGCGCACGCGCGCGCGCACACACAGATATGATATATATATATATATATATATATATATAATTCACGATTTGAGTATAAAAATTGTAACAAATAAAAATAAGAAGAATATCTATCCTAGATTCTAGCCTAAACAAAACAGAAAAATATTTTTGTTATTTTGAAATAAGATATGAAAATAAAATATCACTAAACAAAAATATGGGGTAAAAATAAATCTAACCTATAAATAAGGAAACTAAAAACAAATATAATCTAACTGGAAAAAGATAAATAAATTTAAACCAACTATATAAAGATATGCTACATAAAAACATAAAACAAATTAAACAAAATTCCCGTTTTTTTTTAAGAAAAACAAAATTCCCTATTACTACTCTAAAAATCGTTACCATCTATAAAATAAAGGATAAAATATGAAAATTTAAAAACAAAAATAGAAAAACTTACTAGACCTACTCCTAATAATTAAAATAAGTTTCACCGATTACATTGTATTCCAATTTTTAGATTAACTTGTATTCCAATTTTTAATCTATTCTAATTCCAATATTGTTAGATATGTTTTCTTGCTCAAAAAAATGATACGTCCAATTTTTTGTGCATTATTCCAATATTATTATGAGTAGATATGTTCAATTTTATGCTCAAAAAAAGATATGTTCAATTTTTTTTTCGCATTAAATTCTCTTAAATCCCATTATTCTCGCATCCAAACTTATGCCAACCTTTTTTATCTTGGGAAGTACTTTTTTCGTATAATATGGTTATTCTCAATTTAAACTATCGCCTGTTCAGAGTCATATTCAGTATTCAAACCTGGAAAACCATTATCATTAAGTTTATAATTTTCAGTATTCAAGCTTCATTACTTTTCTAGTGGATGATTCTTTTAATCATTATTTCTCTACAAAGAAAAAATAGATAGAAAGGATCATTCCCTAGAGAGTACTGTAGTTTGAGAAATTGATAGAGTTATACTACAATATCATTATGAGCAGATATATATGTCCAATTACAAAAAGAAGAATCACACCATTGAGCTTAGGTTTCTCTCAATATAGAGCGTGTCGGCACATCCCATGTGAGCATAGGTTTGGTTTTTTGTTTTGGGAGTGAAACATTAATTGAAGGTGCATCTTTTGTTTAATTTCATCTGGATTAAGGGTGTATATTGTTGTATGTTTTTGTGGTGTGGCTTTGGTGGGGATTGCTTTCAGATGAATATTGTTGTTGTTTGTAACTTCTTCCCCACAAACTATGCCTTATACTTTGTGGTAATTTTCGTTATTATATTTTCCTTTGCTTCTCCTTAAAAAACAAAAAGAAGAATCGTAAGATGTAACACCTAAGTTTGTAGATTTTACATAGAAAGTTATAAAGATTTTTATGTTTGTTCTTTTCTTTTTGTTAGATGAATTGATAAATATCACCGAATACTCACACTTACAACTCCGAGCTTTCGAATTTGATTTCTTATAGCTAGACCATCGACTCGTGCATCGCACGGGTCATATCAACTATAATATATTTACATTGTTAACCCGGTCTCAATATTAACATTAGATTTAACCTAATTTCATTGCCTAATTTTTCTATATTAACCATAGATTTAATTTAATCAAAATCTATTATCTCTTATTTCTAAATGTTAACCTGTACGCCATATTAACCCAAGATTTAACCTAATTATATCGTCTGATTTTACTATATTAACCCTAGATTTAACATAATCAAAATCTATTATCTCTTATTTCTAAATGTTAACCCGAATGCAATGATTTTACTATATTAACCCTAGATTTTATTTAATCAAAATTTATTATCTCTTATTTCGAAATGTTAATCGAACGCAATATTAACTCTAGATTTAACCTAATTTTATCGCCTGATTTTACTATATTAATCCTAGATTTAATTAAATCAAAATCTATTATCTCTTATTTATAAATGTTAACCCGAACGCAATATTAACCCTAGATTTAAAATAATTCTATCGCCTGATTTTACTATAATAACACTAGATTTAATATAATCAAAATCTAGTATCTCTTATTTCTAAATGTTAACCCGAACGAAATATTAACCTTAGATTTAAACTAATTCTATCGCCTGATTTTACTATATCAATCCTAGATTTAATTTAATCAAAATCTAGTATCTCTTATTTCTAAATATTAACCCGAACGAAATATTAACCTTAGATTTAAACTAATTATGTCGTCTGATTTTACTATATTAACCTAGATTTAACATAATCAAAAACTATTATCTCTTATTTCTAAATGTTAACCCGAACACAATATTAACTTTATATTTAACCTAATTTTATCGCCTGATTTTACTATATTAACCCTAGATTTAACATATTCAAAATCTATTATCTCTTATTTCTAAATGTTAACCGAACGCAATATTAACCTTAGATTTAAACTAATTATGTCGCCTGATTTTACTATATTAACCCTAGATTTAACATAATCAAAATCTATTATCTTTTATTTCTAAATGTTAACCCGAATGCAATATTAATCCTAGATTTAAACTAATTCTATTACCTGATTTTACTATATTAACCCTATATTTAACATTATCAAAATCTATTATATCTTATTTCTAAATGTTAACCCGAACGCAATATTAACTTTAGATTTAACCTAATTCTATCACCTGATTTTACTATATTAACCCTAGATTTAACATAATCAAAATCTATTATCTCTTATTTCTAAATGTTAACCCGAACGCAATATTAACTTTAGATTTAACCTAATTCTATCGCCTCATTTTACTATATTTACCCTAGATTTAACATAATCAAAATCTATTATATCTTATTTCTAAATGTTAACCCGAACGCAATATTAACTCTAGATTTAACTTAATTATATCGCCTGATTTTACTATATTAACCCTAGATTTAATTTATTCAAAATCTATTATCTCTTATTTCTAAATGTTAACCCGAGCGCAATATTAACCCTAGATTTAAACTAATTTTTTCGCCTAATTTTACTATAATAACCCTAGATTTAACATAATCAAAATATATGATCTCTTATTTGTAAATGTTAACCGAACGCAATAATAACCTTAGATTTAAACCCTAGATTTAACATAATCAAAATCTATTATCTTTTATTTCTAAATGTTAACCTGAATGCAATATTAACCCTAGATTTAAACTAATTCTCTTGCCTGATTTTATTATATTAACCCTAGATTTAACATAATCAAAATATATTATCTCTTATTTCTAAATGTTAACCCGAACGCAATATTAACTTTAGATTTAACCTAGTTCTATCTTCTGATTTTACTATATTAACCCTAGATTTAACATAATCAAAATCTATTATCTCTTATTTCTAAATATTAACCCGAATGCAATATTATCTCTTCTCTTATTTATAAATGTTAATCCGTCTCGCTATACTTAACCTTATTTTAACCTCCACACTTTTGCATTTAATGTTTATCTAAAGTAAAATAAAATCATGTTCATAATTAGATGCTATTTTTTTGGAAAGGAATAACCGTTAACCCGTCTCGCTATACTTAACCTAATCTCTTACTTATAAATGTCATGGAAATATTATGTTATGGTACAGTACCAACGTCTATGCTTCTTAATATTATGAAAGACTATATGATAATCATAACATTCATCGAAACTATTTTGTTACCTATTACCGTCAATATTACCTTCAATATGTAGCACGGGTCGATGGTCTAGTAAGAATAAAGTATATCACATTATAGATTTGACCCGTAATTGAAAATGTTGACAAGAAGCTATTAAGACTCGGGTTCGAATTTCTTCAAGGCTTTTTTCAATAAATTGTATCACATTATAGATTTGACCTGTAATTGAAAATGTTGAGAATAATGCATTAAGGCTCGGGTTCGAATCCCTTCAAAGACTTTTTTTAAATAAAGATTTTTTAGATTAATTGCTTTTTTCAATAAAGATTTTTTAGATTAATTGAGTGAAGAAAATGAGGGAAATTTTTAGATTAGAATTAGGGTTTAAGTAGGGTTAAGTATAGCTTGACGGGTTAATATTTATAAATAAAAGATAAGAGATACTCCCTCAAAAAAAACTGGCTATTGATATTTAATATCAATTAATGGAAGCAAAATTAAATTAAGAAAAATTGTCAGTGGTGAAAATGTTGAGAAGAAGCCATTAAGACTCGGGTTCGAATCCTTTCAAAAGCTTTTTTCAATTAAGATTTTTTAGATTAATTGCGTGGAGAAAAGGAGGGAAATTTTTAGACTAGAATCAGGGTTTAATTATGGTAAGTATAGCTTGACCGGTTAAGATTTATAGATAAGTGATAAGAGATACTCGATAAAAAAAAACAGCTTGACCGGTTAAGATTTATAGATAAGTGATAAGAGATACTCGATAAAAAAAAAACAGGGCGTTTGATATTGGATATGAATTAATGGAAGCAAAATTAAATCAAAAAAATTGCCAATGGCTTAGTGGTGAAAATGTTGAGAAGAAGCCGTTAAGGCCCCGGTTCAAATCCCTTCAAAGACTTTTTTTAAATAATATTTTTTTAGATTAATTGCTTTTTTCAATAAAGATTTTTTAGATTAATTGAGTGAAGAAAATGAGGGAAATTTTTAGATTTGAATTAGGGTTTAAGTAGGGTTAAGTATAGCTTGACGGGTTAATATATATAAATAAAAGATAAGAGATACTCCCTAAAAAGATAAGAGATACTCCCTAAAAAAAACACAGGGCTTTTGATATTTAATATCAATTAATGGAAGCAAAATTTAATTAAGAAAATTGTCAGTGGCTTAGTGGTGAAAATGTTGAGAAGAAACCATTAAGACTCGGGTTATAGCTTGACGAGTTAAGATTTACAAATAAGAGATAATCATCGGTCTAAAAACATTAACATTATGGGTTGTTCTTGTTATTTATAAATATTTAAGAGACTATAGGTTTCAATAATATACTAACTATAATTCAATCCGAATTGTAAATATAACTTTAAAAAAAGTATACAACCTTCGGTTATTATTATAAACAAAAATCAACATTTTAAATTCATTCAAGTATGATGTATGTGGTCTTTTTTATAGACCACACACATCATTTAATGATTGAATCTATACTATTTATTTTCCTGGACCTTTCGGGACCTTGTTCTTGCCTGTGTAGATCACTTCAATATGTGATGATTCGTATCAATCTTCATCTTGGTTCATTTGAATCGATTCATATATAGCATGATATGTATCATTCTTCATTATCCAGATTGCATATTTCCAACAGTCTAAATTGATACAGACACTTAGTGAATCGATTCACTAAGTTGTTTTCGGGTGAATTTTTGCACTTCTCAATCTTTTCTATATATAGTGAAATTCTGGCACGCAGTGGAGATATGTCTGAGACACCATAAATGTCATATATGATGTCCTAGTGTTTACCTTTGTTTTTTGTAAACAACTGCTGGTTTAAATTTAATTACCTGCAAGATCAACTAATAAATCTTTGGGACATATTGTGTTTGTTATTTTCCAGAATATGACGATGTTCTTGGTATTGTAAGCCTTCCAAATGGAATTGGTCTCTTCTTCATGTTCAACATCCTTCGCATGAAAGTCCCTTGTAAAGCATTATGGTCCATAATTTCTTCTCAAAAATCGGGCTAAGGGAGAAATAGATCAAACTTCGATTTAAAAGTGGCAAGAGGCCATAATTGAAACAACCAGATAAGATCATAAATTAACAAGTTTTTTCCTTGGGTTTTCATCTCAGTAACTCCTTTCCACTACCCATATCTTTAGGATACACCTTCCTCTTAAGAACATTAACCACAACGTCACCAATCCTTACACTCTCCTCCGCTTGCACATTGTTCAAAACCTGTACCCTCGCTCCCTCTCTCTCTAAAATCGCATTAACACCACCACCTCCGTTTCCCGTACCTTTAGCTCCGTCCTTCACGCTCCATAAATTGTTAGGCTTTACACCATCCGCCCCAACCATAGGATCTCCGGCACTCCCCGTTTCCTTCCTCACTCCAACGACTTCTCCTCCACCTTCCCACCCCTTCTCGATCTCTCTCGCCGCCGCCTTAGCAAACCTAGCCACCTTATCAACATTTTTAAAATTTCCAAAATAGACAGAATTAACCGCTTTCAGAAGTTTACAGACATCACGAACGTTCGAGTATCTCACAAAGCCATAAACTTCCCCATCCATATTTCACTTAGCCGGAACAACCACTTCTTCTAACATTCCGCACACCTCTAAACCTTTCCGTAAATAAAAATTCGATAAATACAGCGGAAAATTAGTGAAGTAAAAAGTAACAAACTTACGGAATAGAGATGCGTTTCCACGAGCAGGAACATCAGATGCACCTTTGTTCTCCGCCTCACAGTTTTCCGGCACAGCAGCAGGTGCTCCTCTGCCAAACACTTGACGACCCCTGCCAAGAGCAACCGAAGCTAGTGCACCACTCCCCTTCGCTTCTCCCTTCCACCCGTAATGCCCTGTTCGCAGACCTCCGCTACGGATGGTGAGACCACCTGCTCGTCTCACCGTCGCCTCGCCTCGCGAGCCATGGCCACGGTAGCCTGAATCGCCGTTGTTCCTTCTCTTCTCGCGCCGCTCCCAGTCTCTCTCAGAGTCCTCATGGTTCCGCACAGCTTTCCTCATCTGGTAGAAATCCGCAAGGTAGCAGTCGAGAACCGCTCTTGAATCCCTAACCCTAGATTGTCGGAAGCCAACAAGTTTCTTGTAACGCCCTAGTTTTTATTTATTTAATTTCAGTCGATTTTAATGAGTTTATATGATTTTAAATAATTTATGTTGATTTTATGGTGTGTTATATATTTTTATTATATGGTTGTTTTGATTATTTAATTAATATAGGTGATAATTATAATTATTAGAAGGTTGGGGATTAAAATGAATTATTTAATATTTTAATAGGAGTTAATTAGAATTAAGGAGAAATTAAGTGCTATTAATAGGAGTTAGAAGGAAAGAAAGGTCAGAATCAGTTTTCACGTAGAAACAGTGAGAAACAGAGAAAAAGGGAGAAAACCTAGAACAAGAGAGAAGAAGCAAGAGGAGAGAAGAACGCTGCTTTTTCAGGAAGATAATCTAAGGTAAGGGTGAGACTAACTCTCAACTTTAGGTTCTGTAATTCATTGGTTAATGTTGGGGTGTCAGGGTTGGTGAATTGAATTAGGTTAAGGATTAATTGATGCTATAACTTAATGAATTCATGTAATTGTTGTTGTTTAATGCTGTTCTGATGTTAGAATGCATAGGATTGATGAAATTCATCAAAATTGAGCCTTTAGGTGTTGAATTTGGGGTTTAGGGTTGAAAAGTATAAGTATGTTCGTACAGTTCGTAGTTCTGTCAATCGCCGCTCGCCACGGCGAGTAAACCCACTCGCCAGGCGAGCAATGCCTGTGTAGCTCGCCACAGCGAGCAGACCCACTCGCGAGGCGAGCAGTGAAACCCCCGTAGCTCGCCACAGCGAGCAGATGCACTCGCCACGGCGAGTTGCTTAATTAAAAAGTCATTAATTGTCTTAATGAGGTTTTTGGGTAAATTTTTATATCAATTTGAGTGCCTTAATATGTTTAGGGATGAATGGCACCTTTTTACAGAATCAAATTTGGGTTTTGGGAACTTAAAAATGAAGATTTTAGGTGAAAAATGTCAAAAATGCCGAGAGCAACCACTTTTGCTCGCCTTGAGCTTGCCCCCAACTCGCCACGGCGAGGAGCTCAATTTTCTGAACTCGCCAGTGCGAGTAGCCCAATTTTCTAAACTCGCCACGGCGAGTAACACTGTAGGTTGCCTAAGTTGTTGAATTTAGTTGCCATGCTTCGTTGTGACCTTTTGTTGTGTCTTGTCGAATTAAGTTGGAGTCTTATGTCATAGCTGATTATGCATATAGTAGTTGTTGTTGCTGTTGTTGAGTTGTATGTAGATATACACTATTGAGTCCATTTCATACTCATACCTTGTTGAGGGCTTATGCCCTGGAGTGTTTCCACTCAATCGTTGAGGGCTTATGCCCTGGAGTGTTTATCACTCAACTGTTGAGGGCTTATGCCCTGGAATGTTATTTCATTCAACCGTTGGGGGCTTATGCCCCGGAATGCTTAGCATTCAACGCGCGTAAAATGGTACCATATGCATTTGCATTAGTTGCATTGTTGTCGTCGTCGTTGTTGTTGTTGTTGTTGTTGTTGTCGTTGGTTGAGTCGTCGGTGTCGTAGTAAATGATGTTGTTGGATTGTTTAAAATATAAACTGACAGTTGTTTATTGCTTTATTGCTGTTGTTGAATTTAATTGATGAATTATGTTATCTATTGTTGTTTGTGAATCTCACCCCTTCTGCTGGAATTGCCGCCTTGTGGGCAAGTGCAGGTAACGAAGATTAGTAGAGATGTCGGCTCAAAGTGTCTTAGGGCTCTGATACGTAACGGGACGGGAATTTGTTGCTTGTTTTCTCTTTCTTTACGTATTATTTATGAATTATGAAACCTTTGATGAGGCCTGCGTGCCAAAGACTTATTTAGTTGTTTTAAATTAATTCCGCTGCAAAGTTTTGAAGGTTAATCTTTATTGACTATTTTATTGGAGAATAATTATTCATCTATTAATTTGGAGATTTTATTTGAATGAAAATGTAGCATTCCGTTTTGGTGAAAAACTCTGATTTAATTTGTTAATTAATAATGTTGGGAGAACGGGGTGTTACAATTGGTATCAGAGCAGGTCGGTCCGTCCGGCCAAGTAGTAGAGTCGAGTCGAGCCTAGTAGAGTCGTGTGACAATTTTGTATTGTCTTTGATGTCCTGGTTGTTGTTGTAGTGTAGATTTTCGCGATGGCTGGAAGGAATGATGTTGCACTTGCTGCTGCTTTGCAAGCGATGGCTCAAGCTGTGGGTCAACAGAATAATGCGGGTGGTAACGACGGTGTTCGCATGCTGGAAACCTTCTTGAGGAACCATCCACCAACTTTCAAGGGCAGGTATGACCCTGATGGAGCGCAGACATGGTTGAAGGAGGTTGAAAGAATCTTCAGAGTGATGCAATGCACTGATGTTCAAATCGTGCGTTTTGGCACACATATGCTGGCTGAAGAGGCTGATGATTGGTGGGTGAGTGTGCAACCAGTGCTAGGGAACGGAGGAGCTTCGATCACTTGGGCTGTGTTCAGAAGAGAGTTTCTGAATAGGTATTTTCATGAGGATGTCCGAGGTAAGAAGGAGATTGAATTTCTGGAACTGAAGCAAGGTGATATGTCAGTAACAGAGTATGCTGCCAAGTTTGTTGAGTTGGCAAAGTTTTACCCGCACTACACTCCGGAGACTGCTGAGTTCTCTAAGTGTATCAAGTTTGAGAATGGTCTGCGTGCTGAGATTAAGCGGGCCATTGGTTATCAGAAGATCCGCACCTTTTCTGATTTGGTGAGTAGCTGCAGAATTTACGAAGAGGATACGAAGGCTCACTACAAGGTGATTAATGAGAGGAAGAGTAAGAGTCAGCAGAACCGTCCTAAGCCTTACAGTGCTCCTGCTGATAAGGGTAAACAACGGGTGAATGATGAGAGGAGGCCCAGGAAGAATGAGACTCCTGCTGAGGTTGTCTGCTACAAGTGTGGTGGGAAAGGCCACAAGAGTAATGCTTGCCACCGCGATGAGAAGAAATGCTTCCGATGTGGGAAGAAAGGACATACAATAGCTGAATGCAAACGTGGTGATATTGTCTGTTTCAATTGTGATGAAGAGGGTCATCTTAGTTCTCAGTGCAAGAAGCCTAAGAAGGTTCAGCTTGGAGGGAAAGTGTTTGCATTGTCTGGTACACAGACGGACAATGAGGATCGACTTATCAGAGGTACTTGTTATTTTGATAATGCTCCTTTAATTGCTATTATTGATACTGGTGCTACACATTGTTTTATTGCTGTTAGTTGTGCTTCTAAGTTGGGGCTTACTATGTCTAATATGGATGGAGAAATGATTGTTGAAACTCCAGCTAAGGGTTCAGTGACTACTTCTCTTGTTTGTTTAAGTTGTCCACTGTCTGTGTTTGGTAGAGATTTTCAAGTTGATCTTGTATGTTTACCGTTGACGGGTATGGATGTAATCCTTGGGATGAACTGGTTAGAGTATAACCATGTCCTCATCAATTGTTTTAGTAAGACAGTACGTTTCTCTTCCGCTGAAGAGGAGAGTGAAGTTGATTTCTTGAGTACTAAGTAGTTGAAGCAGATAGAGCGCGATGGAATTATGATGTTTTCCTTGAAAGCGTATTTGTCAGTGGAGAATCAAGCAGTGATTGATAGCCTACCAGTCGTGAATGAATTTCCAGAAGTTTTTCCTGATGAGATTCCCGATGTGCCGCCAGAAAGGGAAGTTGAATTTTCAATTGATCTTGTTCCAGGTACGAAGCCTGTGTCGATGGCTCCTTACCGTATGTCAGCAGCTGAGTTGGCAGAGTTGAAGAAACAGTTGGAGGACCTACTTGATAAGAAGTTTGTAAGACCAAGTGTTTCACCTTGGGGAGCGCCAGTGTTATTGGTTAAGAAGAAAGATGGTAACATGAGGCTGTGTATAGATTACCGTCAGTTGAATAAAGTGACGATAAAGAATAGGTATCCACTTCCGAGAATTGATGACTTGATGGATCAGTTAGTGGGTGCACGTGTGTTCAGTAAAATTGATTTGAGATCAGGTTACCATCAGATCAAGGTGAAGGATGAAGATATGCAGAAGACGGCGTTCAGAACGCGATATGGTCACTATGAGTATAAGGTGATGCCTTTCGGTGTTACTAATGCACCTGGTGTATTTATGGAGTATATGAACGGAATTTTCCATGACTTTCTGGACATATTTGTTGTTGTTTTTATTGATGATATTCTGATTTATTCTAAGACTGAAGACGAGCATGCAGAGCATCTGAAGATTGTTTTGCAAGTGTTGAAAGATAAGAAGTTGTATGCCAAGTTGTCAAAATGTGAGTTCTGGTTAAGTGAAGTAAGTTTTCTTGGCCATATTATTTCTGGTAGTGGTATTGCGGTTGACCCGTCGAAAGTTGAAGCAGTATCGCAATGGGAGACTCTGAAGTCAGTCACAGAGATTAGAAGTTTTCTGGGTTTAGCAGGTTATTATCGCAGATTTATCGAAGGATTTTCGAAGTTGGCACTTCCCTTGACACAATTGACCTGTAAGGGTAAAGCTTTTGTGTGGGATAATAAGTGTGAGAATAGTTTCAATGAGTTGAAGCAACGGTTGACGACTGCTCCGATTTTAATTTTACCAAAGTCAGATGAACCTTTCGTTGTTTATTGTGATGCGTCCAAGTTGGGCTTAGGTGGTGTACTTATGCAGGATGGTAAGGTGGTAGCTTATGCTTCGAGACAATTGAGGATACATGAGAAGAACTATCATACACATGATTTAGAGTTGGCTGTTGTAGTTTTTGTGTTGAAAATTTGGAGGCATTATTTGTACGGTTCCAGATTTGAGGTGTTCAGTGATCATAAAAGTTTGAAATATTTGTTTGATCAGAAGGAGTTGAATATGAGGCAGAGAAGATGGCTCGAGTTGTTGAAGGACTATGATTTTAGTTTGAATTACCACCCGGGTAAAGCAAATGTGGTTGCAGATGCCTTAAGCAGAAAGACGTTGCATATGTCTGCTATGATGATGAAGGAGTTCGAGTTACTTGAGCAATTTAGAGATTTGAGCCTAGTTTGTGAATTGGCACCTCAGAGCGTGCAGTTGGGTATGTTGAAGATCAATAATGAATTCTTGAACAGTATCAAGGAAGCGCAGGAAGCTGATGTGAAGTTTGTGGACTTGATGGTTGCTAGTAACGAAGCGGAAGATAGTGATTTCCAGGTTGATGATCAGGGTGTGTTAAGATTCCGAGGCAGAATTTGTATTCCTGATGATGATGAGTTGAAAAAGTTGATTTTAGAAGAAAGTCACAGGAGTAGCTTAAGTATTCATCTGGGAGCTACGAAGATGTACCACGACTTCAAGAAAATGTTTTGGTGGTCTGGATTGAAGCGAGATGTCGCGCAATTTGTTTATGCATGTTTGACTTGTCAGAAATCTCAAGTTGAACATCATAAGCTTGCAGGGTTGTTGACACCATTAGATGTGCCAGAATGGAAGTGGGATAGCATATCCATGGATTTTGTAACGAGCTTACCGAATACTCCGAAGGGGCATGATGCCATTTGGGTAGTTGTTGACAGGTTAACAAAGTCGGCACATTTTATTCCGATCAATATCAATTATCCAGTAGCTCAGTTGGCAGAGATTTACATTCATAATATTGTGAAGTTGCATGGTGTTCCATCGAGTATTGTGTCGGATAGAGATCTGAGGTTTACTTCAAGGATTTGGAAGAGTTTGCAGGAGGCTTTGGGTTCTAAGTTGAAGTTGAGTTCGGCTTATCATCCTCAAACAGATGGTCAGTCGGAGAGGACGATTCAGTCGTTGGAAGATTTGCTAAGAGTGTGTGTACTTGAGCAAGGTGGGGTTTGGGATAGTCATCTACCGTTGATTGAGTTCACGTACAACAACAGTTATCATTCGAGTATTGGTATGGCACCATTTGAAGCTTTGTATGGTCGGAGGTGTAGAACTCTGTTGGGTTGGTTTGAATCGGGAGAAAGTATAGTGTTGGGACCGGAACTAGTCCAGCAGACTACAGAGAAAGTTAAGTTGATAAGAGAGCAGATGAAAGCGTCGTAGAGTCGGCAAAAGAGTTACCATGACAAGCGTAGAAAGGAACTTGAATTTCAGGAGGGTGATCATGTGTTCTTGAGAGTCACTCCTATGACAGGTGTAGGTCGTGCGTTGAAGTCTAAGAAGTTGACTCCGAAGTTTATTGGTCCTTATCAGATATCAGAGAGGATTGGGCCAGTGGCATATCGAATAGGTTTGCCACCACATCTTTCAAATTTGCATGATGTGTTTCATGTGTCGCAGTTGCGGAAGTACGTAGCGGATCCTTCGCATGTTATACCAAGAGA
Organism: Medicago arabica; assembly: GCA_946800305.1. Lineage (NCBI taxonomy): Eukaryota > Viridiplantae > Streptophyta > Magnoliopsida > Fabales > Fabaceae > Medicago > Medicago arabica. The sequence goes on along the minus strand of OX326971.1, from coordinate 20,397,741 downwards.
TGACGTGCAAGTTAGAGACAACCTTACGGTGGAGACTTTACCGTTGAGGATTGATGATCGTAAGGTGAAGAAGTTGAGAGGCAAGGAGATACCTCTGGTGAGAGTGGTCTGGGGTGGAGTGACTGGTGAAAGCTTGACTTGGGAGCTGGAGAGTAAGATGTTAGAGTCTTATCCTGAGTTGTTTGCTTGAGGTAATATTTCGAGGACGAAATTCTTTAAGTTGGGGAGAGTTGTAACGACCTAGTTGTTATTTATTTAATTTCAGTCGATTTTAATGAGTTTATATGATTTTAAATAATTTATGTTGATTTTATGGTGTGTTATATATTTTTATTATATGGTTGTTTTGATTATTTAATTAATATAGGTGATAATTATAATTATTAGAAGGTTGGGGATTAAAATGAATTATTTAATATTTTAATAGGAGTTAATTAGAATTAAGGAGAAATTAAGTGCTATTAATAGGAGTTAGAAGGAAAGAAAGGTCAGAATCAGTTTTCACGTAGAAACAGTGAGAAACAGAGAAAAAGGGAGAAAACCTAGAACAAGAGAGAAGAAGCAAGAGGAGAGAAGAACGCTGCTTTTTCAGGAAGATAATCTAAGGTAAGGGTGAGACTAACTCTCAACTTTAGGTTCTGTATTTCATTGGTTAATGTTGGGGTGTTAGGGTTGGTGAATTGAATTAGGTAAAGGATTAATTGAATTCATGTAATTGTTGTTGTTTAATGCTGTTCTGATGTTAGAATGCATAGGATTGATGAAATTCATCAAAATTGAGCCTTTAGGTGTTGAATTTGGGGTTTAGGGTTGAAAAGTAGAAGTCTGTTCGTACAGTTCGTAGTTCTGTCAATCGCCGCTCGCCACGGCGAGCAATGCATGTCTAGCTCGCCACAGCGAGCAGACCCACTCGCGAGGCGAGCAATGAAACCCCCGTAGCTCGCCACAGCGAGCAGATGCACTCGCCACGGCGAGTTGCTTAATTAAAAAGTCATTAATTGTCTTAATGAGGTTTTTGGGTAAATTTTTATATCAATTTGAGTGCCTTAATATGTTTAGGGATGAATGACACCTTTTTACAGAATCAAATTTGGGTTTTGGGAACTTAAAAATGAAGATTTTAGGTGAAAAATGTCAAAAATGCCGAGAGCAACCACTTTTGCTCGCCTTGAGCTCGCCCCCAACTCGCAACGGCGAGGAGCTCAATTTTCTGAACTCGCCACGGCGAGTAGCCCAATTTTCTGAACTCGCCACGGCGAGTAACACTGTAGGTTGCCTAAGTTGTTGAATTTAGTAGTGATGGTTCGTTGGGACCTTTTGTTGTGTCTTGTCGAATTAAGTTGGAGTCTTATGTCATAGCTGATTATGCATATAGTAGTTGTTGTTGCTGTTGTTGAGTTGTATGTAGATATACACTATTGAGTCCATTTCATACTCATACCTTGTTGAGGGCTTATGCCCTGGAGTGTTTCCACTCAATCGTTGAGGGCTTATGCCCTGGAGTGTTTATCACTCAACTGTTGAGGGCTTATGCCCTGGAATGTTATTTCATTCAACCGTTGGGGGCTTATGCCCCGGAATGCTTAGCATTCAACGCGCGTAAAATGGTACCACATGCATTTGCATTAGTCGCATTGTTGTTGTCGTCGTTGTTGTTGTTGTTGTTGTTGTTGTCGTTGGTTGAGTGGTCGGTGTCGTAGTTAATGATGTTGTTGGATTGTTTAAAATATAAACTGACAGTTGTTTATTGATTTATTGCTGCTGTTGAATTTAATTGATGAATTATGTTATCTATTGTTGTTTGTGAATCTCACCCCTTCTGTTGGAATTGCCGCCTTGTGGGCAAGTGCAGGTAACGAAGATTAGTAGAGATGTCGGCTCAAAGTGTCTTAGGGCTCTGATACGTAACGGGACGGGAATTTGTTGCTTGTTTTCTCTTTCCTTACGTATTATTTATGAATTATGAAACCTTTGATGAAGTCTGCGTGCCAAAGACTTATTTAGTTGTTTTAAATTAATTCCACTGCGAAGTTTTGAAGGTTAATCTTTATTGACTATTTTATTGGAGAATAATTATTCATCTATTAATTAATTTGGAGATTTTATTTGAATGAAAATGTAGCATTCCGTTTTGGTTGAAAAACTCTGATTTAATTTGTTAATTAATAATGTTGGAAGAACGGGGTGTTACATTTCTCCTCTCTGTACCAGTCCTTCTCCCTCTGCCATTCAATTCCTCTATCCGACTGTCACCGCGCTTTCCTCCTCCTTGGACTCACAACAAGCCAATCATCCCCCACCCCCCGCCAATTTAGTGGCACCCAGCCTGGCCCCCTTCCCCCCGTTGTGAACTCACTTCTGACGATGAGCGCCGGTGGGTCTGCCTGCGATAGAAGCACCGTTGACCCCCTTTCTCTTCCTCACTCTCGCTCTCTCTCATGTTTCCGTCGCTTCCCCTCTCTCTTATTTTAACTATAGATACAATTCACATTACTAAAATTGAGTAAAATCTGAAAACAATCACCGAAGTAAATAAACCTAAATACCCACCACACATGCGCGCGCGCGCGCGCGCACACACACAGATATATATATATATATATATATATATATATATATATATATATATATATATATATATATATATATATAATTCACGATTTGAGTATAAAAATTGTAACAAATAAAAATAAGAAGAATATCTATCCTAGATTCTAGCCTAAACAAAACAGAAAAATATTTTTGTTATTTTGAAATAAGATATGAAAATAAAATATCACTAAACAAAAAATATGGGGTAAAAATAAATCTAACCTATAAATAAGGAAACTAAAAACAAATCTAATCTAACTGGAAAAAGATAAATAAATTTAAACCAACTATATAAAGATATGCTACATAAAAACATAATTAAACAAAATTCCCTTCTTCTTTTTTTTAAGAAAAACAAAATTCCCTATTACTACTCTAAAAATCGTTACCATCCATAAAATAAAGGATAAAATATGAAAATTGAAAATCAAAAATAGAAAAACTTACTAGACCTACTCCTAATAATTAAAATAAGTTTCACCGATTAACTTGTATTCCAATTTTTAGATTAACTTGTATTCCAATTTTTAATCTATTCTAATTCCAATATTGTTAGATATGTTATCTTGCTCAAAAAAATGATACGTCCAATCTTTTTTGCATTATTCCAATATTATTATGAGTAGATATGTTCAATTTTATGCTCAAAAAAAGATATGTTCAATTTTTTTTTTCGCATTAAATTCTCTTAAATCCCATTATTCTCGCATCCAAACTTATGCCAACCTTTTTTATCTTGGGAAGGACTTTTTTCGTATAATATGGTTATTCTCAATTTAAACTATCGCCTGTTCATAGTCATATTCATATTCAGATTTTCAATAAGTTTCAAACCCGGAAAACCATTATCATTAAGTTTATAATTTTCAGTATTCAAGCTTCATTACTTTTCTAGTGGATGATTCTTTTAATCATTATTTCTCTACAAAGAAAAAATATAGATAGAAAGAATCATTCCCTAGAGAGTACTGTAGTTTGAGAAATTGATAGAGTTATACTACAATATCATTATGAGCAGATATATATGTCCAATTACAAAAAGAAGAATCACACCATTGAGCTTAGGTTTCTCTCAATATAGAGCGTGTCGGCACATCCCATGTGAGCATAGGTTTGGTTTTTTGTTTTGGGTGTGAAACATTAATTGAAGGTGCATCTTTTGTTTAATTTCATCTCGATTAAGGGTGTATATTGTTGTATGTTTTTGTGGTGTGGCTTTGGTGGGGATTGCTTTCAGATGAATATTGTTGTTGTTTGTAACTTCTTCCCCACAAACTATGCCTTATACTTTGTGGTAATTTTTCGTTATTATATTTGCCTTTGCTTCTCCTTAAAAAAACAAAAAGAAGAATCGTAAGATGTATCACCTAAGTTTGTAGATTTTACTTAGAAAGTTATAAAGATTTTTATGTTTGTTCTTTTCTTTTTGTTAGATGAATTGATAAATGTCACCGAATACTAACAATAAATTTAACCTAATTTCATCGCCTAATTTTTCTATATTAACCCTAGATTAAATTTAATCAAAATCTATTATCACTTATTTCTAAACGTTAACCCGAACGCAATATTAACCCTAGATTTAAACTAATTCTATCGCCTGATTTTACTATAATAACCCTAGATTTAACATAATCAAAATCTACTATCTCTTATTTCTAAATGTTAACCCGAACGAAATATTAACCTTAGATTTAAACTAATTATGTCGCCTGATTTTACTATATTAACCCTAGATTTAACATAATCAAAATCTATTATCTTTTATTTCTAAAGGTTAACCCGAATGCAATATTAACCTTAGATTTAAACTAATTCTATTGCTTGATTTTAATATATTAACCCTAGATTTAACATAATTAAAATCTATTTCTAATTGTTAACCCGAACGCAATATTAACTTTATATTTAACCTATTTTTATCGCCTGATCTTACTATATTAACCCTAGATTTAACATAATCAAAATCTATTATCTCTTATTTCTAAATGTTAACCCGAACGCAATATTAACTCTAGATTTAACTTAATTCTATCGTCTGATTTTAGTATATTAACCCTAGATTTAATTTATTCAAAGTCTATTATTTCTTATTTCTAAATCTTAACCCGAACGCAATATTAACCCTAGATTTAAACTAATTTTTTCGCCTGATTTTACTATATTAACCCTAGATTTAACATAATCAAAATATATTATCTCTTATTTCTAAATGTTAACGGAACGCAATATTAACCTTAAATTTAAACTAATTATGTCGCTTGATTTTACTATATTAACCCTAGATTTAACATAATCAAAATCTATTATCTTTTATTTCTAAATGTTAACCCGAATGCAATATTAACCCTAGATTTAAACTAATTCTATTGTCTGATTTTACTATATTAACCCTAGATTTAACATAATCAAAATCTATTATATCTTACTTCTAAATGTTAAGCCGAGCGCAATATTAACTTTAGATTTAACCTAATTCTATCGCCTGATTTTACTATATTAACCCTAGATTTAATATAATCAAAATCTATTATCTCTTATTTCTGAATGTTAACCCGAACGCAATATTAACTTTAGATTTAACCTAATTTTATCGCCTGATTTTACGATATTAACCCTAGATTTAACATAATCAAAATCTATTATCTCTTATTTCTAAATGTTAACCCGAACGCAATATTAACTCTAGATTTAACTTAATTTTGTCCCCTGATTTTACTATACTGACCATAGATTTAAGTTATTCAAAATCTATTATCTCTTATTTCTAAATGTTAACCCGAACGCAATATTAACCTTAGATTTAAACTAATTATGTCGCCTGATTTTACTATATTAACCCTAGATTTAACATAATCAAAATCTATTATCTTTTCTTTCTAAATGTTAACCCGAATGCAATATTAACCCTAGATTTAAACTAAGTCTATTGCCTGATTTTACTATATTAACCCTAGATTTAACATAATCAAAATCTATTATCTCTTATTTCTAAATGTTAACCCGAACGCAATATTAACTTTAGATTTAACTTAATTCTATCTTTTGATTTTACTATATTAACCCTAGATTTAACATAATCAAAATCTATTATCTCTTATTTCTAAATATTAACCCGAATGCAATATTATCTCTTCTCTTATTTATAAATGTTAATCCGTCTCGCTATACTTAACCTAATTTTAACCTAATTTTTCCCTCCACACTTTTTCATTTAATGTTTATCTAAAGTAAAATAAAATCATGTTCATAATTATATGCTTTTTTTTTGTAAAGGAATAACCGTTAACCCGTCTTGCTATACTTAACCTAATCTCTTACTTATAAATGTTAACCCGCCTCGCTACACTTAATCTATTATGTTACGTTACGGTACCAAGAACGATGTCATGGAAATATTATGTTATGGTACAGTACCAACGTCTATGCTTCTTAATATTATGAAATACTATATGACAATCATAACATTCATCTAAACTATTTTGTTACCTATTACCGTCAATATTACCTTCAATATGACCCGTGCGTTAGCACGGGTCGATGGTCTAGTAAGAATAAAGTATATCACATTATAGATTTGACCCGTAATTGAAAATGTTGACAAGAAGCTATTAAGACTCGGGTTCGAATTTCTTCAAAGGCTTTTTTCAATAAATTATATCACATTATAGATTTGACCTGTAATTGAAAATGTTGAGAATAAGGCATTAATGCTCGGGTTCGAATCCCTTCAAAGGCTTTTTTTAAATAAAGATTTTTTAGATTAATTGCTTTTTTCAATAAAGATTTTTTAGATTAATTGAGTGAAGAAATGGAGGGAAATTTTTAGATTTGAATTAGGGTTTAAGTAGGGTTAAGTATAGCTTGACGGGTTAATATTTATAAATAAAAGATAAGAGATACTCCCTCAAAAAAAACCGGGCTATTGATATTTAATATCAATTAATGGAGGCAAAATTAAATTAAGAAAATTGTCAGTGGCTTTGTGGTGAAAATGTTGAGAAGAAGCTATTAAGACTTGGGTTCGAATCCCTTCAAAAGCTTTTTTCAATTAAGATTTTTTAGATTAATTGCGTGGAGAAAAGGAGGGAAATTTTTAGATTAGAATCAGGGTTTAATTATGGTAAGTATAGCTTGACCGGTTAAGATTTATAGATAAGAGATACTCGATAAAAAAAACAGGTGTAAAAATTGCCAGTGGCTTAGTGGTGAAAATGTTGAGAAGAAGCCATTAAGGCTCGGGTTCAAATCCCTTCAAAGGCTTTTTTTAAATAATATTTTTTTAGATTAATTGCTTTTTTCAATAAAGATTTTTTAGATTAATTGAGTGAAGAAAATGAGGGAAATTTTTATATTAGAATTAGGGTTTAAGTAGGGTTAAGTATAGCTTGACGGGTTAATATATATAAATAAAAGATAAGAGATACTCCCTAAAAAAAACAGGGCTTTTGATATTTAATATCAATTAATGGAAGCAAAATTAAATTAAGAAAATTGTCAGTGGCTTAGTGGTGAAAATGTTGAGAAGTAGCCATTAAGACTCGGGTTATAGCTTGACGAGTTAAGATTTACAAATAAGAGATAATCATCGGTCTAAAAACATTAACATTATGGGTTGTTCTTGTTATTTATAAATATTTAAGAGACTATAGGTTTCAATAATATAGTAACTATAATTCAATCTGAATTACAAATATAACTTTAAAAAAAGTATACAACCTTCGGTTATTATTATAAACAAAAATCAACATTTTAAATTCATTCAAGTATGATGTATGTGGTCTTTTTTATAGATCACAAACATCATTTTATGATTGAATCTATACTATTTATTTTCCTGGACCTTTCAGGACCTTGTTTTTGCCTATGTGGATCGATTCAATATGTGATGATTCGTATCAATCTTCATTTTGGTTCATTTGAATCGATTCATATATATCATGATTTGTATCATTCTTCATTATCCAGATTGCATATTTCCAACAGTCTAAATTGATACAGACACTTAGTGTATCGATTCACTAAGTTGTTTTCGGGTGAATTTTTGCACTTCTCAATCTTTTCTATATATAGTGAAATTCTGGCACGCAGTGGAGATATGTCCGAGACACCATAAATGTCATATATGATGTCCTAGTGTTTACCTTTGTTTTTTGTAAACAACTGCTGGTTTAAATTTAATTACCTGCAAGATCAACCAGTAAATCTTTGGGACATATTGTGTTTTGGACCGTCATTGAATTTCCTAAAGAAACTTATAGGATCCTTCCTAAAGGATCCATACGTTTAGTCCAAATAACTTAAACCACTTCGCCTTGTCCCAAGACTCGTACTTGTTGGGCTATGGACCGTCATAATATTACTAGGAGTCTTAAGGACCTCTAGAAGGACCTGTAGACCCCCCAGGAGGCCTTAGCGCCCTCCAGAAGAGATCTAAGGCCCAAGGCGCGTTTTTTCCAGGGCGCCACCTTAAGAAGACCATTATAACCCGCCTAAAATACTAGATTACCCCTATGGCTTGGAGACCAAGCCATCAAAGCCCAAGCCCACGGCAGGCTATAAATACCCCCCTTTAGAGCATTCTCAAGGCATCCAATAATCAGTCTAAACCCTAATAGACAGAAAACCCTAGTTATTCACTACTCGTACTTTTTGCAAGTACAGTTGGCGCCGTCTGTGTTATTTTCCAGAATATGACGATGTTCTTCGTATTGTAAGCCTTCCAAATGGAATTGGTCTCTTCTTCATGTTCAACATCCTTCGCAGGAAAGTCCCTTGTAAACCATTATGGTCCATAATTTCTTCTCAAAAATCGGGCTAAGGAGGATGTAAACGTATCACAATGCAAGAAAGTGTTGAAAGCTTCAGATAAAAGGGTTTTTCTAGTCTTATTGATCTATCTACATCGAATCAATGCAAGTCCAATTCCTTCAGTTGTTCTTTGTTCATTTGCTTCGCGATAATCCTCAGGGAGAAATAGATCAAACTTCGATTTAAAAGTGGCAAGAGGCCATGATTGAAACAACCAGATAAGATCATAAATTAACAAGTTTTTTCCTTGGGTTTACATCTTAGTAACTCCTTGATTAAGGCCTTCATACTGATAACCCATAATGAGCCAAGGTTCTGAAAATTTTGGCCACTTGGATGATCTCGTACATAAAACGTACATAGACAGCCAAAAAGTTAAGAAGGCTACATGTTCTTATTCTACAACTTCTTCAGAATCATTGTCATGAGGATCTTCGATGTAAAGACCAAAGGCAGCCCTTTTGAAATCAAAATGAAAATATGAGGAAGTGTTGTCAGGATCAAAGATTTCACCGGTGGGTTTCAAGATAGTAATAGCAGCAACATCCAACAATGTGGGTGTAAGCATTCCACATTTGAAGTGAAGCCTACTAGTCGAAGCATTCCAAAAATGAGGTGCAACAATCAACATGTGTTTTTTTATAACTTAGGCCATGTCTCAACAATTGGATCAAGTCGAAAATCCCATTTCTTCTTTTCGACTTTGTTAAGCCAATTTGTATAGGCTTCTTTGTCAACCTTCAGGGCTGATCTGAAAACCCTAATATCTATGTAGCTAAGGTCATAAGGACCTTTTGTGAAGATTATGGGCGATCGTTTTCCATAACAAGGAAAAATTTCCTTAAGTTCATCGCTATCATCTCCATCATGTAATGGTCCTAAATATGCATGTGTTGAGTTAGATCAAGGAATTAATACATGAGATTTCCTGATTTGAGCTTTTTCCTCCTTCAAGTCCGGTTCTTCAATAAACTTGCAGTTTCCAGATTGAACTTGCAAGGAGAAGTTAACGGTAGAAGCGTCTTGTTGAGGGTTTGAAAGTGCTCCAGGTCTAGTCGTCATGATCCTTGGTTGAATTCCAAAGAGATTAAAGGTTTTTTATTTGCGATGGATGTAACACCCCGTTTTCCCAACTTTAAAATAACATAGATTAATCAGAGTTTTTCAACTTTAAAACAGAGTGTCACATTCAACTTTACAAAAATCCAACAAATATAAATATAGCTAAATTGCTATTTATTAAAACTTCTGCTTTTATAAAAATTTAACAAACATGCAGCGGAAATAATTTCAACATCTTAAATAGATTCTCATAAAAACAGTTCACGATGTTTAAATGGAAATACGTAACAAGGAAACATGCAACAAAACAATCCTCATCCCGTTACGTATCAGAGCATCCTAGACGACACAACGGAGATTACTCTCAACTGCACTATTCTTGGTCACCTGCAAGTTACTCATACGAAGAGCAACATTTCCAACCAGAAGGGGTGAGATTTCACATTCTATAATAATAAGCATATAATTCTTTAAAAGAATTTAACAACATAAATAACAACAAATTTAACAATGTTAAACAACAATTATACAACATAGATGCTTCACATAATTACTCATTAATCAACTCATTAAATATAATGGCAACTTGACAACACGACAACAACATCGACAACTCAACATCGACTACTTATGCAACGACAACTTCATCAACTTGACAACTTAATATCAACGACATATGCAACAATAACTTCATCAACTTGACAACTTATATGCATGTGGTACCAATCAGGGCATAAGCCCTCGTCGCTTTTGAGCATAGGCTCCAGGGTGAATGACGAAGCATTCTAGGGCATAAGCCCTCTACTTTAATTGAGCATAAGCTCCAGGACATAAGCTCTCTTATTTAGGGGTGAATGACAAAGCATTCCAGGGCATAAGCCCTATTCTTTAGGATGAATGACAAAGCATTCCAGGGCATAAGCCCTCTTCTTTAATTGAGCATAAGCTCCAGGGCATAAGCCCTCTTCTTTAGGGTGAATGACAAAGCATTCCAGGGCATAAGCCCTCTTCTTTAATTGGGCATAAGCCCTCTTCTTTAGGGGTGAATGACAAAGCATTCCAGGGCATAATTATAATTTCATATTCATCAATCATAAACAACGTCATATAACATCGTATACATAACATATTTCCATGGCAAACCAAAGATACTAGAAAGATATCACAATTATCAACAACTTTCATATTTATACCAAAGACCAATTTAAAACAGAGACGTGTGAAAAAGACGAAAAAACATGAAACATAGAATGATGTCACCGTACAATTTCGCTAAGACCTCCTTGGAGTATTTTCATCATAATTGAAAAACTAAAAGTCATTTTCACGTCAAACCAAAGCCGCTGGGAAGCTAACAACATTATCTAAAACTTTCATGTTTACACCCAAAGCCAATTCTGTACCGATCAATACCAGTTTTCGTTTCAAATTCAAAAAAGTTGTGCAGAAAGTCCATAAAAATTCATTGTGACCTACGTGCAGTAATTTGACCATAACTCAAGTTCTATAAAAAAAAATTGATGTCAAACCAACGGCATTAGAAAAATAACATCCATACCTACAACTTTCGTGTTTACACCTAAGACCAATTCTGTACCGATCAATACCAGTTTTCGTTTCAAAATTCGAGACAAAGATAAAAAAAATCAGAAAAAAAAAGCAACTTATATTATTCAAACTTCGCATTCACTCAAAATCATCACAATCAACAACAACAACTCAATATAATTCATACCCAATTCATAATATGACATTAACAACAACAATCATCAACAACTCATTTATCAACAAATTAACATACCCAAACATATCACTACAACTAGAGCACGAATTTCATCAATTAAATTGCAATTCAAAACCCTAACTTCTTTTCAAACCCTAATTTCTCTAATCATCAAAATAAAACAACAACAAACATGTTAAACCCTATTTCAGAACCATATACTGATTAAAGAAGGTTAGTCTCACCCTTACCTTAGATTTACTCCTGAATTAGCAGCAACGTTCTTCTCTCCTAAGGTCTTCTTCAAAACTCTTGTACGTGTTTTTGTTTTCTAACTTATATATTCTCTACCTAATATAATAACCCTAATTTCTCTTACACCCCAAAACTACTATTTTTCCTCATAATCTTATTTATTTCTAAATTAAATATATCTCTCCCCCACTTAATAATAATAATACACCAAATAAAAAATATATCTCTACACAAAATAACAAATATATTTCTATACTAGATAACATATATATTTTCACACAAAATAACAAATATATTTCTACACCAGATAACAAATATATTTCTACACTAGATAACATATATATTATACAAATAAATACCAACATATAACATAACAAAATATCACTTCATCAAAATAAATCGACTAAATTATAAAAAGACATCTAACCTCAATAAAATAATAAATAATAAAAGTAGGACGTTACAATGGAGATGGAGATTTGAGTTTCTGGGTAAAGATTTCTGGAATTTAGAAAGTGAAAATGTCATTTTTGTGTTTCGGAAGAAGAAGAAGATTACGAATGATGAAGTAAAGTGAGTGGAAAGCCAAAAGGTGAACCTTTTATAGTCTCTTAGATCAGCTTCAGTTGTAGAAAGTGCAATGATGTTTTTCTTTCTGCAGAACCATCCAATCAATGCTTGTCTCCAGCATAATCAGCATCACAATAAGCTACAAGATCAAAACTAGAACCTTTTCTTGCCACTGGTGCAAAAGTCTCATCATAGTCAATACCTTTTTGTTGGTTGTAGCCTTGAGCAACTAACCTTGTTTTGTTTCTGACAACCTTACCTTCTTCATCAAGCTTGTTTCTGAAAACCCATCTTGTACCAATGATGGTTTTGCCTTGATTATTTGGAACTAAGTTCCATACTTTGTTTCTTTCAAACTGAGACAGTTCTTCCTTCATGGATTGACTTAGGTTCCAATTGAGAAATCATTGCCATGTTATTGTCTTGAAAGGACATTCTAGTTCTTACACCATCAGTTGTGCTTCCAATGATTTGATCTACAGGATGATCTCCTACCATTCTCCAATTTCTAGGTGGACTTTGAAGTGATAGATCCTGAACATTCTGATCATCTTCCTTTTCTACTGAACTTACAGTGTTTTGATTTGAAACATTCTGAAGTGTTGGTACTTCAGTGTCTTTGCCTTCTTTAAGTTGAGAATGTTCATCATACTCATCAAATATGACATGCATATTGATTTCAACTGTCTGGGTTTTTAGATTGTATACTCTATAACCAAAGGTTATAGAGTATCCTAAAAAGATAGCTTTATCTGATTTAGGATCAAACTTACCCAATTTTATTTTATTGTTCAAAATGTAGCAATAGCAGCCAAATATGTGAAAAGAAGATATGCTAGGTTGGATGTCTTTCCAGAGTTCATATGGGTTTTATTGAGAACCTTTCTTATTGAAACTCTATTCAAAATGTAACAAGATGTGTTTATGGCTTATGCCCAAAAATAATCTTAAACATTTGATTCATTTAAAATTGTTCTAGCCATTTCTTGCAATGTTCTATTTTTTCTTTCAACAACTCCATTTTGTTGTGGAGTTCTTGCACAAGAGAAATTATGTTTAATATCATTTTCATTAAAGAATGTTTTGAAGGATGCATTTTCAAATTCACCTCCATGGCCACTCATTACTGTAATGATATGCCATTTCGGCCTCTTATCCTATTAAAAATATTTTCAAAACAATCGCATCACATTTTATTCTTCTATGCCATTTCGGTTTCTTATCCTCACAAAACCTTTTTTTTTCAAACTTTAAAATCAATCATAACCAATCACTCAGATTTTTACCCTGAACTACATGATTTTGATCCCATTCGGGTATGTAGGCAAAAGACAATGTCTTTCCAAATCAACAAAATAACAAAAATATTTTCTTTATTCCTTCTTCACACTTAGGCTTCTTAGGCATTTATTTACAAGCAAGTAATTAATTTAGCACAAAGATAATTAAAAACAAGAGGTTCCTATAGAGTATTATAGACCTTTAGGGTGCTTAAAACCTTCCCTAACGTAACCAACCCTCGGACCTTTGATCTCTTAATTTTAGGGTTTTTTTTCGAACTTTCCCCTTTTCCTCAGAAACAATAAAGCTCGGTGGTGAACTTTGAATTTACGAGTCAACGCTAATCTAATATCTTGATATCAAAAAATCACCGGAACAGAAATGACGACTTCACTGGGGACAATCCCTTAAGAAGGTTAAGCCTAACTTGTATTTATTTATCTTTGTGCTTTATTTCACTTGTAACTTGTAAATATGTGCTTATATGTTTACTTTCTTACGTGAGTGGTGAGATGAGTCCTACACCCGAGCTTGAGGGAAACATAAGATAGGAAGACGGTATAATTGATATAACCCCACTCAACGGAGGTTCCTTAGAAGTAATGTTATGTCGTCATGATTGTCATGCTTATTTTTGAGTGCCCGCGAAGTTGAGGACCTTTAGTTACCTTTAACCCGTCTTGGTCTTTTAGGACGTAGTGTGGTGGCTAATCAAGAGTAATCTTGAGTTGGTTGATATGCGATACTACACCCAAACGAGACTTTCCTACGAATGTTGTTGGACCGGAAGTAATTCCGCAACCCGATAAAATTCGGAAGTGGTCGTAGACTTTGAGAACTTGGTAGAACCCGTGATACAGGTACATGTGAAACCATATTCCTTACCATGTGACGTGTTTACCCTTGACTCCAACAATTGTGGACTTAACCTCATCATGTTTTCTATGTTCTTTAGCATAATCATGCATACATGCATCAATTCATAAACAACTTTCTCCATCAAATATCGAAGAACTTATACAAGCTTTTGTTGTAAATATTGTAGATATGGACTTTCCGAGGAGAAACACTAGGCAGTATTGCTTCAAGCGCCCAAATCTGTTGAGTTTAAGGAAGCTAGGGAAGACGGTGACTAGTCCAGAACATTTCCAAGCTCACCATGGAAATTTACTTGGTATCATCAAGACAGATGTTGAAGAAGGGCTCTTCCATACTTTGGTCCAGTTCTATGATCTGCTCTACCATTGCTTCGCTTCAACGGATTACCAGCTTATTCTCACCCTTGAGGGGGTACTCTTATTGGATTAATTTACCAGTTCTTAGCAAAGCACCCATCAGCGGCCTTGAGAAAACTCCTAAACCCTCAACCATTGATTCAGCTATCCACCTTGAAACATCTGAAGTGAAAACTAATCTCATCACCAAAGGAGGTCTCTTAGGCCTATCTACCAACTTCCTTTACCAAAAAGCTTCCATTTTTGCCGAAGTAGCCAGTCCTAATGCCTTTGAATCTATCCTTGCCCTGCTCATATATGGCCTCGTACTTTTCCCAAACATTGACAACTTTGTTGATATCAATGCCATCCAAATTTTTCTATAAAAAAAACCCATCCCTACCTTGTTGGCTGACACATACCATTCTATCCATGAGCTAACCCAAGTGGGTTGTGGAACCATCCTTTGTTGTACACCCTTGCTGTATAGGTGGTTTACCTCTCACTTACCCCGATCTCCACATTTCACAACAAATCCAGAAAACCTTCTATAGTCTCAAAGGATCTTGTCCCTTACCCCAACTGATGTAGTTTGGTACAACTCGGCTTATGACACTGAAACTATCATTGACAGTTGTGGAGAATTTCATAACGTGCCTCTCCTTGGTATACACAGGAGAATTAGCTACAACCCTACTCTTGCCATAAGCCAGTTCAGGTACCCCATGAAGGAAAAGCCTAAGAACCTCTCATTATCCAATGTGTTTTACCTCAACCAAGAAGACATTCAAGTCATGAGAGAAAAGATTGTACCAGATTGGCACACCATTCGTAGGAGGGATAGTGGCCAGTTGGGAAAGAAGACAAGTGTCATCCATGAATCCTACACTCAATGGGTCATTGATAGGGTTGTCCAATATGTGATGTCTTACCAACTACCAAGGTTCTTATCTGCAATTACTCCAGCACTACCTCTATCCGTACCATTTGACACCAAAGAGGAGTACTAAGAGCGATTGGCTGAGTTAAGCCGTGAAAGTGCCACTTGGAAAAGGAAATACCAGGAAGCTGAGCTTCAGACTGAGACGATGAGTGGACAGTGAGAACAAAATGATCACCAACTCCTCAAGCAAAGACAACAAATGATCGAGATAGATGAACTGCTCCAAGAAAAGGATATGCTGCTTGAACATTATGCTAATAAGAAGAAGTATATGGATTTTTTTTTGGCGCGCATTCAGATTTTGAGTGATCCACCTGCCTCAAGAGCTTGAAGATCTTCGAAACTTTTTACTTTCTTTTATGTTATTTTTTAGTTTCCATTTATGAACTTTTTTAGTTTATCCCTTGGCTTTGTTTGTTAAAAAGGGAATTATCTTGTAATGCTTTAATTATCCAATGAAATGTTCAATTATGATGTTTACAAAATTGCTTTTATAGGTCCTTCAATGACAAAAAAAAATCCACTTTTTACACAAACATATCATGCATCATTTTGCATTCATAGTTTCTAGTCCGAGTCTTACACTGTATCTTTTCAATAAAAGGTAAATCCATCAGTAAAGTGGTCTGATGTCTTCCTTCAACTTCAGTTCGCATATGCAAACACAAAAAATGTATCATCTTGAGCAGGAGGTCCACGAGTTTCGTGAAGAGGTAACAACACTTCAGACTGAGGTAGAGAAGTTAACTAACCTGGTATCTTCGCTGATGGTTACGCAGGACCCGCCACAAGTCCGACAAAGGCCCTAGAAGCAACGTCAGCCACTGTGCGTACAACGACCTCGACCACAGGTTCTTCAGTATCAGGTTCAAAAAGAATCAAAGGTTGATATGATTCCCATGAAATATGCGGAGCTGCTTCCCTATTTGTTTGGGAGGAACCGTATCCAAACCCGACCGCCTCTCTGGTATTATTCGTTCCGCTTGGAAACGAACTCTCCAGCATCAGAAGTATGTCCTCCTTAAAGACTTTGGCAACAACTTGTAGTCAATAGTTGTTGCCAGCGTTTGAAGTGACTACCATGAAACTGAAACGTCTTGTAGTCAACAGTTGTTCTAGACACGGTAATTTCTTTGGTACTCGTAGTGTTTTTTCGAAACGTCTTAAAATTGTTCTTTTCAAATTTAGAAAAGTACCTTATAAGAAAAAGAAATCACCACTGAAGAGATTACCAAGTTGAGTCATGACCAAGTCGCTTTCTTTAAGACGTTTTGCGGCACTACTCGAGTTTGTGCAAGGTAGACTAACAATCGCGCCGCATCCAAAATAAAACAACCAAGTTCACCTGTTCGATTACGTACTGCATTGTAAGTAATCGTTCGAGAAATAACACCCTCAATATGGTATTAAACCACTTTGTATGGTACGAAGATCACTCGAAACTGAAGGTACGTAAGGAGTAGAAGAAGGGAAGAAGGACTCATCGACACAAGTTGAAAGAGGGAGAAATACAAGAAGCATCAATTTTATTTTTCGGTGTAAAGAATAAATGAGGCGAGCTTTCCTTTTATAGGGAGAGTTCGTAACAAATCCGGAGTGACTTAAGGATTAAGTTAACTTGCGTATTAAGCAAACTTAATCTGTAAGCAATCCGCGTATCGGTTCTCACACGAGTGGATATATTCGAAACTTTTTGGATATTTTGTTGGATCGAATTGTAACGAAACTTATTCATTAAGAAAGCGCTTTCGAATAATGATTAAATTAACAAAAAATTAATTTAACATTTTCCATTGATAAAAAAAAATTCTTTTTGACCCAAGCCCATCATGTGTGTGATATAATATAAGTGGGTATCGCAAGGGCACAACCTTGGAGATCATCCTCCACTTATATAAACACTACTAATTGGTATCACCTATTCAATGTGAGACATTTTTTAATTCATGCCAAGACTAGTTTTTTTCTAAGGGACATGTGTTTATTCTTCCAACTTCCACTCAAATTCAACTAGTGTTCCAACGGTAAGGATATTGCATAATATATGTAAGGGTCAGGTTCGAACATTAATCACTTTACTAATTCACTTTAAAATAGTTAATTTTTAACCACTAAACTACTTGACAAAAAATAAATAAAATAAAATAAAAAATAGTTAACTTTTCATTTATTTCCATTTTTAACTTCTATTATTAACTCGTTAGCATGATGACCCTTTTTAATATCCGCACTCTTGTATGAAGGTAAGCACTGCGCGTGTAAGAAATGCGCGTGGGAGAGACGTAAACAGTAAGGGGCGGCTGTGAGCTGAGCTAAGCTAAGCTGAGTGATGAAAACGAAGACCCAAAGTTTAGGGAACTGTGTCCATGGCCCACTCACAATATTACTCTAAACCAAAAAAAAAAAAAAAATAGTTTATGACTTGTGAATGAATATTGATGGTAGAGTAGAGTTTGGTGCTGGTTGTTACTCTTTGTATTTATTGTACTTGTAATCCAACACCTGTTTCTTTTTTGTCTCACCAAAAATTAAAAAAGTGATAAAAAAAAGATGATTCTAGAGTGTGAAAAAAATAGCTTCATTGAGAATACAACATTTATATAAGTGGGTTGGTTTGGGTTTCAATAGAGGAAACATGCCCAATTTCAACCCAACAAGTACAACACTTCTAACTAGTTTACTTGTCTTTCTTCTTCATACATATCCAATCTTTCTTGCCAGATCCCAAAGGTACTCTCTCTCTCTCTCTCTCTCCTCTCTTTCTTATCCTCTTTACCTTTTTTCCTTTTTTGATTTTTTTATTATGCTCTTTATATTTTGTTTTTTTAATTGTTTTTTTTCTTCTTTTAGCATGATTTAAGGTTAAATTTTGATGTTTTTCATTTGCATGTGGAGTTTAAGGTTGTTAGTTGAGATTTCGAAAGGTTGTTTTTTGTCTGTTTAGTGTTTTAGGTAAAACTGTTTCTGTTATCCAATTCTAGTATGAATGAACTACTTCTTTTGTTGTTTTTATTTTTTTATACTAGCATGTTTGATTATTAGGCATGTGTTTGTTTTTATAATAATGTTTTTATTTTTGAAGTAATACAGCAAAATAAATTTATTAATTTATTTAGTTTCGTTAAGATCAATGAGAAGTGAAAGGATAATCATAAATAATCTATATTTGGGGGATTGATGTCATTTCATTAATAAACTTAAAGTTTCAATTTTTTACTACTTGGTTTTTCAAAGATCTAAACAGAATATTGAACTCAAGTTTCAAGGCAGAGATTTGAGTTTGATGATCCATTTTATATGGTTGGTGCCTTAGTTTGTATTCAATCCGTAAGAAGATGTCAGTTGACTAGTTTTTTGTGATCCCTTTGTAAGATTTTGAGAATTGTTGGATATTATTTTAATGTGACATTTCATAATTTAACAAATAATTTGATGAAAAATCGCTATAAGGAAAACAATGTATGTGCAATTTCAATGGATTAATATGAATATTGTTATGGAGTAAAATTTTTAGCTAACTAAATTTGAAAGGATTGCAAACTGAATTAAGCTAACTCAAAATTAGCCAAGCATGCATGTTTTTTTTTTTTTTTTTTTTTTTAAATTTAGCATCAAATTCTTCATTATGTCAAAGACTCATTGTAATGTACAATAAAGGTTATAGGATTTTTGAATGTAATGTTGATATCTATAGTTTAATGGGTTTGTCTTGTTGATTTGTGTTATTGGATTTTTGACAACCTTTCATTATATGTATGTTCTAATCGAGTATTGTTCTACATGGTTGTTTTAGTCTCCATGGCCTAATTTATGTTTTCTAAGAAATTGTAGTGAAGAAAGTAGAATATTATATTTGGATATGAGAGAAGCTAAGCTAATTGTCATTGTTGTTATGATTTTCATGTTTGAAAAGTTTAATTGTTTTTGTCGATCTTGTTCAAAAAAAAATTGTTTTTGTCGATTGATTTTACATCAAATATGTTGCTTGCTGACCTCTGATCACCACTTCTCATGTATTCAGGTGGGTCGAGCCGTGTCAATAGCTTCATTTTCGATCCTTGTTAGTAAACTGAAAAAAATTGACTAGGGATACCTTTACTCTTTGTCTATTTCCTTAAGCGACTAGCTGATTTGAGTATAGATAGGTTCATAATTTGGTGTTTTATTGCATCTA
The DNA here is from genome assembly GCA_946800305.1 of Medicago arabica. Lineage (NCBI taxonomy): Eukaryota > Viridiplantae > Streptophyta > Magnoliopsida > Fabales > Fabaceae > Medicago > Medicago arabica. The sequence goes on along the minus strand of OX326971.1, from coordinate 20,378,116 downwards.
TTGACTCATATGATCAAATCACCTAAGCGCGAAAAAGCTTTTGTTATATTACCTTCCTTCACATCCTTTAGAAACACATATTTTGTGTTGTAGTTTCTTAGTCTTGTAAATATGTCCTGTCATGTTCCTCTTATGCTTTTACATAAATTTCTTTTATGTTTGTGATATTCTTGGCATCAAATCTATCTTATACAGAATCATTCTCTCAGGTCAAGATCTAAATTTTAAGTAATGGCTGTGTTGTTGAAGGTTACATGAAGCCTTTTCTCTCTTTGAATCATCCTGATACCGAGTTCAGTTGCTCACAAGTTGATCATAATCACTCAATGGTATGTAAAACTTCTGTATTTGGATTTTTCCGCTTCCACTTTTAGTAACCAAGCAGTTATTGTCGTCCGTTTTCAGGCTCAGGCTCATGCTCATTATTCTTATAGTGATCCAATTTTCGCTGGTTCATTAGTTGCTTACGCACCGCATGCTGTTGTAAGTGTTTTGTCTAGTAATATATATCACTTCATGAATGCGCTATTAACACTTTTTGATGCTTGATTTTGTCAAAATGAAATGTTTGTTAAATTTCTTATTGAAATTCTTTTGTATAATAGTATCTTAATATGTCAATTTTTTTTAATGTTTTAGAATCAACCTCAAATGTTGCCTCAGATGATGGGATTAGCATCCACTAGAGTTGCATTACCACTTGATCTTGCACAAGATGGGCCCATTTATGTCAATGCAAAACAATACCATGGTATACTGAGAAGGCGACAGTCACGAGCTAAGCTTGAGGCACAGAACAAACTCATCAAAAATCGTAAAGTATGTTCCATGCTTTCAACTCTGCTTTTTTCATTCGGAACCTGATAGCATATAAACTAGTAGCAAAAAATTTCATGCGTGGATCAGAAAAATGTTCCTACACTCTTACCTTTTGAGATTGTAAGGAGAAATTTCAGATTTTATATAACCATCCAAGGGTGAACAAGGTTCATCCCGTGACGACGAGTGGTAGAATTAAAATGTCATGTTATTACACGGTGAAGTTGTTATTTGAAACGGAATGTTGTTATCTTTTTGCATATCAAAAGGACAGTTTTAGGCTTTTAGCATTTACAATTGGAAATGAAACTTCGATTAAGTGGAATTACATGTTGCATTTATTAAACAAGTCATTATTCAACTTTGAATAATGTGTTGCCTTTTTTTTGAATAGTTTATTCATCGTTTAATTTGATGCAGCCATATCTTCACGAATCTCGCCACAAACATGCTTTGAATAGAGTTAGAGGATCTGGTGGCCGATTTCTAAGCACCAAACAGCTTTCAGAGTCTAATGCAGAATTTGTCACTGGTTCACATTCTGACCCTGGCAACAATTATCAAAAGGAAAATCCTTTAGAGATGGAAAGTCATCATTCCTCAAAAACCAGAGATAACATATCTTCCATCACAAGTTGTTCCGATCGGACATGTTTTTCCGGCAACAGTTTCAGTTTTAGGCAGCCAGAGCACATGTTTCTCGGAAACTCTCCAAACATGGGGGGAGGAGCACCACAATGCAGTGGAGGACTCACATTTGGCGGAACAAAGCAACGCGCTTCTGTTGTCCGGTGATAGTTTCATCGGACAGGCAAATCATCCTTGGCTTAATCACTTCGGTTTCGGTGTTTTCATGGTAATTGGTCACTTTATTTTCTGCTTTTCATGTGTTCTTGTGAACTACTCTTTTTGAGAAAAACTTCAAAGTGTGTGCATTAGCACTTAGAACCTTTTGATTACTTTCACATGTATTTTAAAACTGTTATTGCTTACACTTGTCTTTTGAACTGGATTGGTATAGTTTCTGCATGAATTTTTTTTGGTTTGTGATCAATATATAATTTGCTTTGGTTTGAGCTTGGTTTAAAATATTTGAAATCCACCACTGGGTTAAAGAAAGTTGTGGACATGTATACAATATAGTATTTGATACGATACGTTTTTGATACGTCGATATGTACATATACTGTTGATATGTGCATCGATCTTTCCTTACAAAATAGTAATAGATTCTTTGCTAAAATATGCTATCAGATATGTTATGTTTATTGTTGTAAAAAATAAAAAGCTACGTTATGTTTACAATGAAAACAAATAATCATAATTTTCTTAAAAATAATAATAATAGGTCTCTCTTAAAGATCTGAGATGAATCCATGAAGTCGAAAACAGTGTTGAAAGCTTGAATATGAATGGAGAGAATGATGAAGTGGTGATATAAATCGCCTTTGTTTGATGTAATTGATAGCTGCCCCCTTCTTCTCATTGCTAAAAAGAGATCAACACTTAAAAATACTAAAGAGTGGTAATTGTTATTTACAATTTCTAGTTTAGTAACAATGAGTTAAGATTGTTGTCAAAATTTAATAGAGTAAATAGTCATTTTCGTTTATAAATGTGTAATGAATAGTCATATTAATCCTTTAAGGTAGGCTGTTTTGACCAACAAATTGTATAATCCAAGACTTTTGTAATTTTGTTACTTTAAGTGACTATTGTGGTTGCTACTCGATACATTTCAAGGGTAAAAATAACTATTTGCCAAAATTTAATATTGTATCAAACTATCTAATGGAGTCACCCATCACACTATTGTCCATGAGTAGAAATAATGCTCTTTTTTTTTAAGGAGAAAGAATGTTCTTCACGGTTATAGCCTAATTATTATTTACTCCGAAGAACAAAAGCAATCATCCGTAAAAATGGTGAGAAATAACAGGGGCACCTCTACAAACCTTAACACCAACAGAAAGCCCTTCGCGAATACATTGGATTTCTGCTTTTTATCCAATAAGTTTTGCTTGTTCCCAACTGAAATTTAAAAAATACCTCTGTTTGAGTTAACTTACGTTAGTGTACAATCTGCGTGACTTAACACCCGTTGCGTGAGTTAACTCACGCTAGTGTTAATCTCTGCGTGAATTAAGTCATGCAGGAATTAACGCATGTGTGAGTTAACTCATGTTGTGTCTGTGCAAAAAACCAGACAGCCTGAAACTCATTTCTCCAAATTTTCTTCATTCCTTCATTCTTTCATTCATCCATTCAGTTGCATCCATTTTTTCATCATTCATTCAAGCATTCATTCAATCAAACATTCACTGATAATTAAAATACGAAGAATAAAGGAATCAAATAACGCAAAATGTCATAAATAAAATGCAAACACACAAATGTAAATATATTACAACCATATCCGACAAAATGTCATAAAAAACTACAAATATACAAAACTCATAAAATAAGATCCTACTGCTCCTGTGGACCTCTACTCCTCCTCCGCGGAGTTGACACCTCCTCCAACACTCTATAATTGGACCGAATGTCCTCCAAAATGCCAAAATAAAAGTGGATGTGAATACATATCAGGAACCCCCATTTCACTCTCCACTCTAGCTCTGATGTTGCCGTGAATGGGTCAAGAGGATGTCTGGCCCACTGCTGCTCAACAAGAACCTCCTTGTAGGGAGGTACAGGACATGTGTATTCAGGAACGGCAACAAGGGCAATGATAATAGGATGGGATACACTGTATAACCATTTTATGTACCCCTACAATGCATCCACTCCTCGTCTTCCGGGGCCGGCTCACCCCTCTGCTGCTGGGTAAGGACATGGACAGTAAACTCCAATAAGGTCGTATCCACCTCCGCTGGCTCAAGAGGTTCAATCGTTGTATGAGGTCTGGGATCGGTCGGAACATAGTTGTACTGTCTCATAACCCACTCCGGCAAGTGACACACCATCCTGACTTTGCAGACCATGATCCATCTGGCGTACCAGCATACGACCTAAAAGGCATCAGGTCTCGTCGACGCTCATACGGGCTCCAGATGACATAAGCATGCTCCATCGAATCCAACCATTCTCTGTAGTGTCCATCATCAGAAAATCCCCTGGGAGGTTTCCATCTACCCACATACGGGTCCTCCCAATCGTAATCTTTATAAGCCCTCCTCGGAACGAGCTGCCTGAAGTGAGCCAGAACCCATCCCTGCAAACACAAAGAGACAAATTTATATCAACACATAAATATCATACAAACAACTATACATTTACGATTCACTAAAAAAATAAGCAAAAAATATATTACCACTAGCAAGCTCATGTAACCACCAACGACTGCAACAAATGAGTCGGAGGTAAGAGAAAGCTACTCATATAGGAAAGCAAGACCCATCCTGCCCCATGACCACTGCTTAACTCATCCAAATCCTTAAGTGCAAGCAGCCACGACAGATTAACGGTTTTGATGTTCTTGTCGGCAAAAAGGGTGTAGCCAAGCAAGAGCAACAAAAACGCCTTAACGCAGACGGTCCTAACAACAACCTGCTTAGCGTGCTCTTCCTCTGTGTTAGGCTCCACCAGCTGATTACACCTATTCCACAGTTGTTCGTAACGATTCTTAAGTTTAGTGCAACTGACATGAGCACCACAATGTCTATTAACCTTCTCCATCACCTCTTCCTCCGTAAAACATATCCTGCAACAGTTTTATGCCCCGCTCATGAGATAACTCATCATCCTCAATGAGCCTTCCAACGATGGGAATGTCTAGAAGACACGCCACATCATCTAGTGTGACAGTCATCTCCACAACATGCAGATGGAAGTTGTTGGTCTCCTTATGCTATCTCTCTGACAAGGCACAAACGAGCTTGTGATAGATGTTTTCGTACCCAGTCTTAAGGAGGGGGTAAGATCGGAATCATTCACCAGGTCCCAGAACCACCTATTCTTCTACCGACAACGAAAATGACAAGTTATCAATCTTAAATTTCTTCCCGATCGAGACACTGGTTATCTTATGGTCCATTTGCAACTGAAATTAAAAAAAACAATTAAATAAGTAAATTTTCAATTAAAATAAACAACATATCATTAAACATGTAATATTCTAAGTAGAAAAAAAGTCACGTTAAAAAAATAATTAGTAAAATAAACATGAAATATTCTATCATAAACATGAAATAAGTAAAATAATCATTAAAATAAATAAATTTTAATATTGTAACATAAACATTAAATAAGGAAAATAATTAATAACATGTCATTAAATAAATAAAGCAATTATACTTACTTGTTTATCGTCCCAAAGCTTGGAAGCTACGGATTTACCGTAGTTCGGTAAAAGTGACAACTCAGAAGGCCCCTTGTGGAAAGCCCTCCGGCCCGGCCTCAAACTCCACAGCAGGCTCTGTAACACCCTATTTCCCAATGATAATTATTAAATAATAAGAATATATTTAATGGTAAGGATGTTACAAAACTCGACATTATATCACAAAATAACGATAAAATGTTTTTTTTAAAATAATTCCATTGAAGAAGAAGACAATTATTCACTGATCACATTAATAAATTCATACTTGTCGTTCAATAATCATAAATAGGAAAATAACAAAGTTTCCAAGATTCAACTTAAACTGCAATTAAAAATTAAGTTGTCATCCCCAACCCTAGTTTTACAATATCAGAGCTCGTAGAGACTGCATACTTATTCAACTACTAATAACAGAACTAAAATAAGGCATCCCCTCATCTCCACCTTTTAAAACATTCCATAGCTCCTCCTTGTCAACCTAAGTATTTGTACCCAAGGTACAACCACCATATAGAAAACAACACAACAAAATAAAGGGTGAGAAATCCTACCATAACATAATAATAGGGGAAAGCACGCATGTTAAATAAATATCAAAATAATATAATCTCCACCATATCTTCACTCTCAATAGTTATTATGCATAATCTCTTCTTTTCACAGATCACTACAACACATCATTTTCACACTTACAACCACCAAGCACAAAACATCATCATATATATGCATATGGACTCTCCTATCGACCTATATGAATGTGGTATCACACTTACTCGTCATTTTTCTAGAGTTATGTTACTGGACTTTTCTCGTCATAGTTGCCAGAGGTATGTTACTGAACTTTTCTCGTCATCAATGCACGACATCATGCTCTAGACTCTATATGAACACAAATAAATTAAATTAGACAAGTAATGCACGTATACACATAGTCACATAATCCACATATTAATGCAAGATTCTCCCTAAAATGCACGATATCAAGACAAACCACAAAACATCATCACCACTCTCATCATCTTCATAGATAAATATCATCACTATCATCATCGTCATAAATTAACCATCGACACTCTCAACATCACAACAACATAAACATCGTCATTCTCATCATTATTATAATATAACCTCATCATTTCCCGTCGTAGTAATTTCTTTACATATATATATATATATAATATTAATCGTCATCACACTCCGTCATAGTTATAGGACTCCTCATCATTACTCTCTATCATCCGCTTATATCACCACCTTATCTCATCATTAATCCACACCTTATGTGTGACTAATTCTACGCCAACATCCCTTTATTTTATTTTATTATTCATCTCACGGACGTACTCTATTCTCTCATCTATTCAAGGCCCTCTATATACTTTATCCCTAATATCATATTCTATTCCTCATTCATAGTCTCAAGATGTTTTCTTATTCATTATCATTACATACAACTTCCCTTTCTACATAACTAGGTTCTTCCTCACCATTGTAATTAACTCTTTCATACTTATTCTCCTCAATAAAACTATCTTATATCTTATTACTTTGTTCTCATGTTTGTAGTCATCTATGCATCGTCCATTCCACTAATCTTAAATTTGTTCTAATTTAAAGTTATTATCTCACCTTATCATTAATTTCGACTTCAGCAACTTTCGTCACTGATACTACATTATAATTCAAGGTTTCATTCTCTCAATACTAATTGTTATTATTATCGTCAACCATTATAATTATTACCTCTTATCCTCTTTTCTATTCATCTTGCTCTCTTCAAATCGATCTCTGTTTTATTCATCGTTATCATCATTCGTATTATATTTCATTACTTAATATACAACTCTTTATCTTCCCTTACATTTCGTCTTAACGACCCTCTCATCGTTTACTATCATCTAAATTAGACTTCTATATTCTCTATTCATTTTTACACCTTATACATTACTAATTACTATCTAACATTCATCTTAAGTTCTTTAACTACCTTGGTTCTTTTACTATTTCAATTAACGGTATTTCTATACTCATTATTGGTTTCAGAAGATTATGTATAACCTCATCAGTTACTCGGAAAAGCACCTACTTTATATCCCCTTTTATCATCGTCTTATACCCTTTTTACTAAATCATGTGCTTTTAGACTAACCACGTACTCGCACTATTTGCTCTATTGAATTCTCGTCTTATAAACCTTAATTAACTTGATATCTTTTCTCACTGTTATTATCACCACCGACCTTACCCAATGTTTTAACTCCTACTCGCAACATAACCCATGTCGCGGTGATTTTCGGAGATCAAACTATTGATTAACATTGACTCACAAATTTTTAATTCACCACCGAGCTTTAATTTTTTCCATAGGAAGGGGGAAAAGTTCGAATAAACCCACATTTTAAAGATATTTAAGGTTCGGGGGTTAGTTACGTAAAGGGAAGGTATTAGCACCCTAAACGTCTATAGTATCATATAGGAACCTCTTGCTTTTATTTATTTTTTGGCTATAATTAATTTGCCTAAAAAAGGATTAAATTGATAAGTAAAAAGAAAGAAAAGGTTTTTTATTATTTTTTGATTTGGAAAGACAAGTTTCTTTTGCCTACGTACCTGCGAGGGATCAAAACCTCGTAGTTTGGTGTAAAAAATCGAGTGATTTGTTTGATGTTTTTTAATTATTTTTTAAAAGGTTTTAAAAAATGAAAGCCAAATGGCAAAGAGAAAAATTTGTTTGGTGTTTTTTAGTTTTAGAAAAAAAAAATTAAATATGCATTAAAGTTTTTATTAAAGAAAATTAAATGAAAAAGTCTCTTGATAAGAATCAAAGTTTTTTATGAAAATGAACTCTTTTTGAAATTTGTTTTATTGAATATTTGAATGTTTTTTTATATTTTTTTTAAGCCTAAAATTTGAAAGTTACAATGGATTAAGTGCGATAGATTTTCGTAGTGACGTTGGATCAAAACGAAACCCCTTCCCCTTGGATATTAGACTAATCCTAATGTTTTTGCATTTTTTATATAAAAGTGGAAATAACTATATAAATAAAAGAAAAATGCATGTTTTTTCCTTTATATTTACAATTTCCCTAAATACATTCTAATTGCACATTAATAAATGACAATAATTAAAATGCTAAATGATAATAATAAAATGAAATAAAAAGTGGACCAAAAAAGAACCAAAAAATGAGGTACTCCATCCGTTTCAAAATACATGTCCAAGTCAACTATTTCACATATGTCAATGCACAATTTTGATCGTTAATATCATTAATTATCTAAAGTAAAAAAATTATAAAAATTTAATATTTTGAAAATATTTGTCGAGACAAATCAAACAACATCTTACATGCTAATATTTGTATTTATACATTAGTTAAAAAGTATGGTCAAAATAAGTCAAGTGAATAGTGCACATTGCAAAAATTGAACATGTATTTTGAAACGAAGGGAGTATTTTGAAATAGCTCTGAGGGACAATAAACCGAATAGGGACTATGGTCTTAAGGCCCCTCTTAAAATTCAACGAGACAGAAAAAGAGGGATAGGAAAAGAATAGCTCGTCAACACAAGCTAACGGAGGGAGAAGATAGATTTTTTTTTTTGACATCTTATACATGCATGTGGTACCAATCTAGGGAATAAGCCCTCGTCGCTATTGAGTATGAATATACTCCTAGGGCATAAGCCCTCGTCGCTGTTGAGCATAAAAATACTCCTAGAGCATAAGCTCTCGTCTCTGTTGAGCAAAAGCTCCTAGGGCATGAGCCCTCGTCTCTGAATGATTATGCATGGACTCCACGTCTTAGAACTTAGACAACATAAAGGACTCCAATAATTCGGATCACGACTCATAAATCTTAGAATGACACATGCAGCTTTTAATCAATAACAAATGGCAGCATGGCAGAACATCAAACATCTCAAGACATAATAATATCATAAACTATCACATAATTTATCTCGTATAGTTCAAAGAAAGCATACACAATTGTATATGTCACTACTAACAAAAGTCAAACATTAATTAACAGCTCTATAGGTCGTCTTTAATATTGCAGTAGTACTTAATTCTATCTCAGGGGTCATCTCATAATAATCTGTACGACAAGAGTCGCATAGTTCTAAGAGGTAGTTTTGGTACAGTACTGCTCGCTATGGCGAGTTGGGCTGCTCTCCTTGCGAGCCAACAGGGGTCACTCGCTATGGCGAGTTGAGCTGCTCGCCTTGCGAGCCATCAAGGGTAACTCGCTATGGCGAGTTGGGTTGCTCTCCTTGCGAGCATCAGGGGTACTACTCGCTATGGCGAGTTGGGTTGCTCGCCTCGCGAGCTGATGAATACTCGTCGTGGCGAGCTGGTCGCTCGCTGTGGCGAGCGATGACAGAACAGTTACGGGTTACGACAATTTTCACTCAAAATTCCAATTTTCATCATGTTTCTCCCCAAATTCAACTAAAGTGATGTATAAGGGTTACCCTATGGTCTGTGAACAGTTTTCTACAACAATGGTACTGTTTCTCATCATCTAATCATCAATTTAACCTAATTCTCAATTCCTCAATTTCTCATGAACTAACCCTATAATCCGTTAACTATAATCATGAATTACTAGTTTTAATGAAATTGTAATGCTAGGCTCACCCTTACCTTAAGAAAATTGAGCAACAGCCTCTCTGGTTCTTCTCTTCTGTTTTCTCCCTTTTTCTCCCAAAAACTGAATTGTTCTAAACCAAATTTTCCCTTTTAAACCACTTCTATCTTAATTTATCTTATTTCACTTAATCCCTCATAATTCTATCTAATTTCCAAAACAGCCCCACAACTTAGATATTTATTTTATTTTCAAATCTTATTTTATTAAACAATAAAATAAGTCACAACACCTCATAAAATCACATAAATCATATAATTCACTTAATTCACACAAAATCATATAAATATTCTCTATACTCTAAAAATAATTTAAATAATCAAAACGGGCGTTACAACTTCCACCTAATAATACATATTTAATTCTCAAAGGAATGAAGTGTAATTCAAACATGTCAGAAGGGAGTGTAATTTTTTCTATATATTTAATTTTCAAGGGTGTGGCGTATATATTTTAAAATAGAAAAAAAGAGAAGTGTGTCATACCCCATTTTTTGACCACATTTTGAAAATTTTACTCGCGTTTTAAAAGCCGTGTATTTACGTCGTATCAGACGAGATTTCGGCAGGGAGGTATTTTAAAATACCTCATTTTCAGTTCCGATCAGACATTTTTGAGTTTTTACTGTTACTATTTTTATTTTATTAATTTTTCATTTATTACTGTATTATTTTTATTTTAACTAGTTCTCTTTTATTTTATTTAGTCATTTTTTGTTTTATTTATTTAACTAATTAATATTCTGTTTTTATTTTTATCCAATAGTCCTTTTTCAGTCATTTTTGTACAGATCCATAGGGTGCTGCCCAAGCCAGGGGCGTTTTTGTCCAATCTTTTTCCATCTCAACCATATTTGGTCACTATTTAAACAGCATTGATTGGCATTGATTGGGTCAGAGAAAAAGGACTGACACACATTCCAAAAACAGCCACAAACCCTAAATTCCTTCTTTTCTTATGCTTTTTCGGATCAAAACTCAAATTACCAAAGAAAAACTCAAGAACATTCAGAAACATAACATTTCCCAGCATCAACATTTTTTTTCGAATCCATCAATACAAGTTCGAATTCAATCCTCCAACACTAAAAAAAAAAAGTTCAAATCTATTTATCAAAAGCTTCCCACATCGAACACATTCATCACAACTTGAACTCGGCCAAAGCTTTGGAACATAATAGCTTCACAAGATCAAGGCTAGGTTGAAATCCGAAAAAGAAAGAGAAGAAGAACGTGCAAACAACAACCGTACAACAACATAAGAGCAACATATCCAGTTTCTAAAACGGTAAAGAGGTATTTGGTTTGTTGATTTTCGAAACTTGTGTGTTAGATCTAGGACTTGTTGTTGTTTTCCTTCGAATTTCAAACACAAAATCGAGTATAGGAGTAGAAAAGGGTTGAGAAAAGTAAAAAAAATCGAAAAAAGGAGGAGATTGACATTTTCCGGCGGCGGCGCCACCACCCTAGGGTGGCCGGCCATCGCGCCGGAGCGAGCTCTACTCGCCGGAGAAGATGAAGATTCATCTTCTCCGGCCACCTCCTTCATACCTTCGCCGGCCAGGCATTCTAGAGAGAGGGGAGAGGGTTTTGGAGTGTAGAGAGAGAAGTGGATGGGAGAAATGAAAAAAAAAACATGAAGAACATATATATATATATATATATATATATATATATATATATATGCACCCATTCAAACCGGTTCGGGTCAAACCGAACTGGTTACCCATTACTCAACCCAGCTTTTTTGTTCCTTTGGCCCAGTATTGTGATTTCTATTGCTGTTCATACCCCCAACCTTGCTGCCTGCACCTCCCTGCATTTTTTTTTGTAGTAACTTTTTTTATATAATTTCATGCATTTATTTTTTTTACTTCATATGATATTTGAACCATGTTCCATGCATTTTTAATTAGTGTTTTCATTTTTACATCATGCATTTTTTAGTTCATTTAATAGTTAAATTTCTATCTCATGTAGTTTTAGTTTATTTAGGCATTTGAAAAAAATCTTCTCATGCATTTTTACTTCTTTTAATCTTGTTTACCTAGCATTTGTGTTTATTTCAATGTGTTTGCATTTTATTGCTTTGTTATTTTAATTTGTTTAAATTGCATTCTTTAGTGTGTATAATAGGTTTCATAGAAATATTGCATGCATATTTAAATTTTTCGTCATTTATTTTATTTTTGGTTTAGTTTGTAATTAGGGAAATGATGTAATTTGTTTTTGCGCATTTTTTTCTTTTGAGACCATAGAATGTATTTAGGGTATGTAATATGTAACTGATACACGCACTGACACTCGCACTGACACTTTATTTATCGCTTTACGCTTATTTATTTTTTCCGCCGTTACGCGAGTTCACCGTTAGTTTAGAAAAATATTTTCATCAAAAATCAAATTCAAATTTTCTTTAAAGTAAACCTTGGTTTGTAATCCAAGTGTCTTTCTTTTTATTTTCCTTAATCAAATGTTAATCAATTTAATATCCACATTAGACATGGATTTCTTGCAATTAAAATTAACCAACTTCACCGTATTTTCTTCTCATGCCTTGAGACCTCTCATCTCTTCTTAAAATCTTTTTTTCAAAAATGCTAAAATCAATTCAACCCATCAAAAAAAGTTCTTTAGCCGAACTACTTGATTTTGATCCCGATTTATTTGGGTAAGTAGGCAAAGGGTTTTGGCCCTTCCAAATCAATAAAAATAATCAAAAACATGCTTCATCTTCCTCTTTTCTTTCACTTAAACTCTTAAATAATTTTTTGAATGAGTAAAATTAATTTAGCGCAAGATTAAGAATAGGTAGAAGGTTCCTATGGGATACCATAGTCGGTTCGGGTGCCTAACACCTTCCCCAATCGAAACCAACCCCCGGATCCAAGGTCTTATAAGGGTTTTTACTCACTTTTTTCCTTCCCGCGAATAAAAGTTGAGAGTTCAAAGATTAAAGGTTCAAATCCGATTAATGATTTTGATACCCGAAAATCGAGAGCACAAAGTGTAATTCAAACTTATTTTTAGGAAAGGAGGGTCTAATTTACTCTAAATAATTAAAGATGTTTTAGAAAAAGACAAATAATTATACAAAAATAATAAAATATTTTCCTTCAAAAAAATATATATATTTATATTAATCTTAAAATAAGAACAAAAATGAAACGAGGTATCAATCAAAATACGTTGTGAGATTAAGGAAGGTGACAAACTAAAAGAGCAAGTCATTGATTTCATTTCAAATTTAAAATTCAGCAATAAAATCATACATTTCCAACCATGAAATGAAGTATCGATCCAAATATGTAGTGAGATTAACAAAGGTGCAAACTAAAAGTGTAAGTCATTGATTTTATTTCAAAAATAAATGAAACAAGGTGTCGATTCAAATAAGATGTGACATTAAGAAAGGGGCTAAACTAAAAGAGAAAGTCATTGATATCATTTCAAAAATAAATTTCCGCAATAAAACTTATCTTTCCAATTGCTTTGAAGTAAGATTATGGCTAGATATTGCATCTCACTTGATCCTTCAAACTCGATTGATTAAATAAAATTTGTAGCATAAAATAAATAATTTAAATGGATAAAATAAAAGAGATTTGGTTGAAAGGAGAGACTCACATTATGTGTCTTGAAACTTCTTATCGTATGACAAAAGAAAATAAAGTTGCATATGGCTTGATTTTATTTTAGGTGTTGATGGACTGTTCATGCGTTTCAACAGTTTTAATGACAAGTGTATCAGTCGTTTTCATCAAATAATAAAGTTAGTAAGTAGAGTATTGTATCCACATGGATAGTCCTTTCGTCCGAACAATTATTGTTACTTATTTTTGTAAGTTTGACGGTATAAAAATAGGTTGCAATTTTAATCTTTGCAACTGAGCGAATTTATCTGTTTGAACTAGTCTCATACACATAAGACCACTCCTCACTCCCTTCCAAAGTTTGAGTACATCCACATAGTGATATCATTAACAACATGATATATTGGCAAATTCTATAGGAAAAAGAGAGTAAAATAAAGTAAAATTATTTTTGTATTAGAATCGAACCACTTTTCTTATTAATCAATATTTATTTTCATAATTTCTAACATAACAAAGAATTTTAGAACTGTCCCTTATCATTGTCGTCGTCCTTTTCCTCTTTGCCATCATCAATCTCCTCGGCCTCATCTATATCTTCATCTTGAACATGATAATAATCACGACCATCAAAGCTAAAAATGTTGTTTGGATTCACCAATTCTCGATAATCCGCATGCATTTCTTCAACGTCGTAAATTCCGTTTGGAATTAATCTCTTTTTTTGTAAAATATTCGAGATTAATCGATGATCCTTGTTGTCATCATCACCACCATCATCAGCTTCATCGATATCTCCATCATCCTCGTACTCGTCATGGCTGTTGTTATCATCATTGCTGCCATCATCAGCATAGTCTTCAACATAAACAACATTATTCATATTAATCTCATAGTCATCCCATGTGTCATCATCTTCATGATGATGTTCAGGATCACCAATTGCATTTGGTGATTTTGGTAACATGAGAACCAAGATTGCTGCTATCAAAAAGGACCTCATTCTTTTTGCACAAACTATTCTCTAAGCAAACAAAGATATGTATTTAATTTTGCAACTGTGATTGTCTCTCCCCCCAAACCTTCGTATTTATACACAAAATATATTAGACTTGTGAGATTTTTTATTATATATGGCAATTTGATTGATATGTTTGGTCTTTAAATTAATTGTTAAATGGTTTTTTTCTAAGAAATTCTATTATCTAAAAATTATAATGACTAATTATTATTTACCTAAATTGTTTGTGAAATTAAATTAAATTCTTTTTATTTTTTTTCTCCATTACTCATAATAATAAATATCAAACATTTTTTCCGATAAAATGTAAAAATTAGAATAATGTTTATAATCAATCAAATTTTATTTTTTCTAAAATAAATGAGTCAACAATAATTGTTCCTTAATTCATAAAAATAATTATTAATTTATTGGTATAAAAATAAAATGTATCAAAACACTTTAATTTGCAATGTAATGTAGAAACTTTCTAAAATATCAGATCATTTGGAAGGGACAATGCATTGTCATATGCAGGGGACGTGGTTCGAACCCCGGATACCCTAAATGTGAATTCTAGTCATTAGGTTATTTGACAAAAAAAATAGAAGTATAAGACTATGAAATCATTAATTATAAAAATTTATTCACAGTGCATTATGGGTTCTATTCTAGTTTTTTTGAGAGAAATTTATTTTTTGTCAAGTAGTGTAGTGACTAGAAATTCACTTCTTAATATGAATAAATGGGTGTTTAGAGTTCGATTGTTGGCTGGCTTCCACATATATTATACAATGTTCCTACAACTTAAGTTAAACTTACGCGAAAAGGAGAAGTTCTATTCTAGTTCTAGATCGTTAAAATATATATCACACAAATTCAGAGGGAATATGATATTTATATGATGTTTTGGTCTAATTTTTTATTTCAGTTTTACTTTTCATTTGAATTATTTTGTTTTCAATTCTACTCTTTTTTACCTAATTAAATTTTATCAATAAAATCAAGTTTGATATTAATTTTAACAAAATAAACATAATTGAAACAACTATTAATCATCCTTTACTTATATCCTGACCGGATTTTAAACTATGAGAGTTCCTTTCTCTAAAAATTGGAGTTATTTTATGACCAAAAATATAAACTAATTTTAATTCAATTTTGACTTGAAAATAAAATAAAAATATTAAAAATAATTTTATCATGATAAAGACCGGCTTTATTAACAAAAAGTGGATATACTAGTAAATGTTCTTTAAACAAGTCTTTCATGACTAAGATCAGGACATCGTCCTTTCATCCTAAACTTTTTCTATAAAAAAAAATGAAATTAATGGCAATGCGTATTGAATCCTTTCATTAAATGTAATCAATGTTGTATTGACCATGGAATAGTAAATACTTCTTCCGTTTCTGTCTAAGCACCATTTTGATTAAAAAAAATTGTATCTAAGTATAAATCCTTTTAAATTATTACATGTATTTATTATCTTTTCCTAAAGATACCCATAATTAATATTTAATACCAGTAACTTGTCTTGAAATATGAAAAGTCAATTTAATATACATACAAAGAAAGGACAATTTAGTAATATTAACACACAAACTATACACATTAATTGCACTAACATTTTTTCTTAAGAATTGTGAAAAATGCAAAAGGTGAGAGACGGAGGGAGTATACTACTCCCACTTTCATCATTAAATGTTTCATTGACTATAAAGTGAAAATCTAGTCTCTCTTATTAATAAGTGTTAAAATTAATACTATTGTCTTCTTTGAAGAATAAAGGGTTAACTAATGTTTCCCCCCGTCATTTGGGTGAATTTTGATTTATCTTTGTAAAAAAATATTGAGATTCACTCTGTCATTTGAAGATTGTTTGATTTTGAACTCTAATGACATATAACTGTGTAATTATTATTATGTGACGCGTTGACTATGTATTAACTAATGAGGTGCACACTTACTTGACATTATGGTATATTTTCTATTTATTTTTTTCCACCTGCCTTTTTTATTAATTAACAAATATGTAAAAAAAACAAAAATATATTAAAATTGAATTAAAACACCTAAAATAAAATTAAAACAAATCTTCATCTTCAATTTTTCACCTTTGTCAACAAAAAGTAGAATTAGAATCAAACTACATAAAATCATCAAACTACGGATGAGAACCTTCGCAACAGAGGTTGTATGGTGGTTTTGGTTTGTGTGCTATGTCTTTCTACTGCCGAATCCTCAGATCATCTGTTTTTTAGGTGCCTTTTCTCTTTGGCTTTATGGATGTGGTTGGGGGATCGGGTAGGTTGTGTGATTGCTAGAGCTGGTCCCGAGGGATTGTAGCTCCCAATACCGTGATATTTTGTATAGTGTCGTGATCCATACAGTTCACACCATTTGGTTGGCGTGTAATAGTTTTGGGTACATCACGGATTATATTTCACTTCATGCTGCCAAGATTTTCTCATCCATCACTTTATCTGGAGTGTCCTCTACAGGGAAATGTCTCCAGAGAGATGTGACTATTTTGAATACTTTTTTTTATCACTGCACATTACAGGAAGATGGGACATATTATCTTCGTTGTTTGGAAGTGCCCTACTCACCCTTGGGTGAAGGTTAATACAAACGACTCTTTGATAGGAGGGACACACCGCTTGTGGTGGTATCTTTAGAGATCACAAAGGTTAATTTTTGGGTTGATCCGCTAGTAATTTGGGGCACCTCTTGATTTTGGAAGCAAATATCCATGGTTTCATTCTCTCCATGGATCATGTCGTCATCAGTGGTGTTGGCGTTGGATAAAAGGAGCCTCCACTAGTGCAGTTTCAGCTTTTAAGAATCCTTCTGTTATTCCTTTTGGTTTGAGAAACCGTTGGCACAATTGCATGCACTAAGGACTGCATGTTATTACATCTCATATCTATCGTGAGGGAAATGGTTGTGTAGACAAGTGTGCTAATCATGGTCATTATATCATTAATGTGGTTTGGTGGGACACTTTACCATTGTTTCATATGGAAGATTTTTTCAGAGACCGTTTTAGGTTACCGAGTTATCGTAACCCTTAGGTCTTAGTTGTACATTTCATTTATTTATTTCTTTTGTTTTGCCATTATGCTTTGAAGGTTTTGGTTCCCCCTCTGTAAATATTTTTCCTTTTTTTAAACAATATTGGGTAGGGAGTATAGGATATAGGGTGATTGGGGGTGGAAACCTAGTTGGGTTATCCAACCTTCCTCTTGATGCCTTCCCTACTCTTGGTTTATAAAAAAAAAAAAAAAAAAAATTGTGAAAGAATACATTTAATGATATTCTTTTGACGGAGGAACATTTAATGAAATTATATTATCATGGCACCAATTAAGGTTGAAATTTGGATGAATTATTTTTTTTGTCAAGTAGATTGATGGTTAGGAATTCACTTTTTTAAGGTAAATAGTATAACGGCCTGATTTTAGGATTTTATTTATTTAATTGTTTTATTAATCATGTAATTGTTTGGTGTGTTTTATTTACTAGGTTAATTGGGTTTTAGAGAAATTAAGGGTATTTTGGTAATTTGAGGAGTAAGGGTAGTTTGATAATTTTAGGATGAAGGGTATTTTAGTAATTTTGGACATGGAGAGTTATTTAATGAAGTTAGTGGTAACTTGGGTAATTAATGGAATAGTGGTGTATGACTAATAGTGGGGGGTTTAAGTGGAGCAATTGTTTAGTAATATTTTATGAGTGATATAAAGTTACCAAGCCCAAGAGTATATAAGAGAAGTAGTCTTTGAGAAAATTAGGTCAAGAGTTCATTATCACAATTGAGAGAAAAAAGACAAAGTGGGAGAAGAGAGAAAAATAGGAAGGAAGTAGGGCTGGAAATGAGTCGAGTCGAATCAAACATATCTGAGTTCGACTCGACTCGATAAAAATTAGCTCGGCTCTAAACTCGACTCGAATTCGATACGAACCTTTTTTTTGGCTCGAGTTCCACTCGTTTAAAGTTCACGAACCACTCGACTCGGCTCATTAGGTTCAACTCATTTGAGAAAAAAAAATTGTCAAAAAATAAAGCTTGACCCTTAAACATGAAAATTTAACTAAATAAAACTATAGATCATGCTGGTCTTAAGACTACCTAAGAAAAAAGTAGTACTTTATAATAATAATTAAAAGAAAACTAAAACAACCGTAGTTGAGCACAGTCCTTGTAATGCAGCACAATTCTCTTTTTATATCCACTCCTCCTGTCTGATGTTTTCAAACTCCCCGATGTGAGACTAATTTTAGTACATATGTGTTTACTTAAAAGCCTGTTTAAGTATGTTATTAGTTTTTTTTCTTCTCTCTTTTATTATAATTATTGTTATTTACATTAGTAATAATTTCTCTAAAAACAAGTACATAAATATTAGAGGAATCTTGTAATAAACTATATATCGAGCCATCTCATGAACCAATCGAATCGAATTATATACAACTCAAGTTCAGCTCATTTATTTAACAAACTTAATTTCCAGCTCAAGTTCAACTCATTTAGTTCATGAACCAAGCTCAACGAGATAATTGTCGAATCGAGTTTCGAACTATTATCGGGTTGGTTCGGTTCATTGCCACCCCTAGTGTAACAGCCCGATTTTGCGATTATTTGATTTTAATTGTTCTATATGTGTTTTTTCATATTCGCGTGCATTTTCATGAGTTTTCGTATTAGGAGGGTATTTTGGTCATTTAGACTTAAGGGTATTTTAGTCTTTTACAAGTGAGGGTAATTGTAAGGGGTTAAGTTGTCGATATAATTAGGACCGATGTTTCTAGTTAATTACCGTTAGTAACTTAGAGTTAGCGGTTTGGTGTAATTAGAATTGAAACAATTAGTTAGTATGGGTTAGGCCCAATAGGGTTTATGAATATTTGACCCATAACTTTGAGAAAATAGGGTTAGACTTAGTCATTCACACATAACACAAGAGTAGAGAGATAGAGGCTAGAGAGGAGAGCAAGAGAAGAGGGTTGAAGCTAAAGGGGAGATTGAATCTAGGAGCAAAATTGAAGCTTGAGCTAGGATTCTTGGTGTTAGAGGTAAGAGGGATAGTCTTCACACATAATTCTTCAATTTTTCACTTCTACCCATTTTCATGATTTGATTATTTGAATTTAATTGTTGAAATTCGTGCTCTTGTTATGATGATATGTTTGAGTACGTGAACTTGACGATAATTGATTCGTTGTTGATGAAATTGCTTGCTCATGGTATATATAAATAGATATATTGTGAATTGTGTGAAATTGGTGAATATTGATGTGTTGTTGTTGATTGATGGTAAAATCTGAGATTAAAAGATGTTGTTGCTATTATAAGATGTTGTTGTTGTTGACTGAACCTATGGGTGTTCATAACCATGGAGTCTTGTTATGAATTTGTGTTGTTCTTAAGATTTTCATAAATATGGGTCAAGTGATTATTTTGTGGATATGATGTTGTGATTCAAGCTTTATATGAATTTGAATCTCTGTTTATGCCTAGAAATGTTTATACAAACTTTGGAAACCAATTTGGGCTATGAGGAACTAAAATTGAGAGTTTTGGGTGAAAAATGGAGTTTTCTCGTGTACTGAACTGTCACAACTCGCAACGGCGAGTTGGGGGCGAGCTGAAGGCGAGTTGGGGGTCACTCCCTGTGACCAACTCGCCATGGCGAGTGGATGTACTCGCCATGGCGAGTTGCACAATGACAGCACTCCTTGTTTCGTGTTCTTGCGTCTTTTTCGCATATTTCTGTTTCGAATTGGCCTTTGGTTGAAACATGAAAGTTTTAGATAATTGAGTTAGATTTCCAATGGCTTTGGTTTCACTTGAAAATGTTTTGTGGAGTTTGAGTTATGATAGAAACACTCCAAGTGGGTCTTGGAAGACTTTTACAAAAATTCAGCATAACCGTTTCTAACTCAACCCGAAACTTTTGGTTTGCTTCCAAACATCAAATCTGAGTATTATGAGTTTAATTACGATGTTTAATATTATCTAATCTATGTCTTGTTGAATCAAACTTAGTTTTTTTTTTCTCTTAATGAATTGGTTTTACAATATGATAAAGTGAGACGAACTTCGTGATTTTTGTGAATTAGTCGTGATTGGCCGATGAAATGCTTATGTAACCTCTACTGCACACAATTGTGACTAAGAGTATACATGGCTTAGGCAATTAACCTTGTTTAGTTGGTTTTGATTCATTGCTTCGATATTTTCAAAGTTGTGAATTATGAGTAGAACTTCATGAAAACTTAACTTAAAGACCAATTGTTTGGCAACCTTTTGTGACTGATCTTATATGATTAAGTGGAGACTCGTGAATGAATAATATACGTTGATTGTGTAACGCCTCCTTTTTATTTAATTATTTTTAGTTAATATTTGAATACTATTACATGATTTTATATTTGATAAGTGATAATATGTTTGTTATTTTGTTTAGAAATATATTTGTTATAAATATGTTTGTTATTTGTTATAGATATATTTGTTATAAATATGTTTGTTATTTGTTATAGAAATATTTGTTATTTTGTTTAAGAATATATTTGATATTTATTTGATTTATTATTTTTAGCATATGTATTATTTGGCTTAGTTGCGTATATATATATTTAAGAGAGGTACGTAGTAATATTATTATAAGAGAGTTTAGTGAGGTAAAATAAAATAGGATATTTTATTAGGAGGAGTTGTTATGTAATTTTAGAGAAGTTGAGGATTTAGTGGAAAAATAAGACAAGTGGAGAAAAGTTATTTAAAGAGGGAATTAGGTTAAGAAAAACAGAGTAAGCATTGTCAGAGTTTTTGGTGAGAAAGAGGAGAAACCTAGAAGCGGCAAGAACAAGAGAGAAGAACACAGCTTTGATTCAGGATTTTATTCAGGTAAGGGTGAGCCTAGCTTCGATTCTATTAACATGTCATTCATTGTTTATGATTAACTAAGGGATTGGGAAGAGTTTTGAGAGAGTTCTTAAGATAGGGTTTGATTAATGATTTTCGAATTGAATATGTGTAGAAACCAAAGAAATGGTATTAGATTGTGTTCAGGTCGATTTTAGGAGTGTATAACATCATTGTGAATCATTTTGGATGATTAAGGGATCAAAAATTGGGTTTTTGGAGTGAGAACTGTTCTTTCCCGTAAACGAATTCGGCCACCGATTTTCTGAAAGCAAAAACTGGAAAAACACTCACTTTTCACCCGTTTCTATTTTGAATTAGCTTTAGGTGTAAACACGAAAGTTGTAGGTATGGATGTTAGCTTTTTAATACCGTTGGTTTTACTTCTAAATGATTTATAGAACTTGAGTTATGGTTAAATTACTGCACGTAGGTCATAGTGAATATTTATGAATTTCAGCACAACCATTCCCGAATTTGAAATGAAAACTGGGATTGATTGTAACACCCCGTTTTCCCAACATTAAAATTTCTTGATTAAATCAGAGTATCGCATGAACGGAATGCTACATTTCTTAATATATCAAAAACAACGGAATAAATAATAATCTATTCTAATCAAAATCATTTAAGCTTCGCAGCGGATAAAATTCAAATTAACATAATGGTTCTGGCTCGCAGGCCTAATCAAAAATCTAACATAATTCAAAACTACTCTTATTCATGTCAGTTCAAGGTAATACGTAAGGAATAGAAAATACATAAAAGTCCCCATCCCGTTACGTATCAGAGCACCTAAGGACACAGTGAGGGTAGCCACTCACAACAGCAACAGCAACTAAAGCGTAAATACCTGCACTTGCCCACGAGGCGGCAATTCCAACAGAAGGGGTGAGATTCACAAAACAAAACATTAAACATATAATTCAACAATTATATTTAACAACATAACTTCATCATCATAATATCACCACAACAGTCAAGTAACACCTTAATCATAAACAACGCCATAGTCATCATCATAAATCAACGTCTTAATCAACAATCTTAGTTCGACTCGACTATGCAACTTAGACTCAACAATGCAACTTAGACTCAACAATGCAACTTAGACATCTTAATCATGCATGTGGTACCATATTGAGTATAAATATACTCCTAGGGCATAAGCCCTCGTCGCCATTGAGCATAAAGGTACTCCTAGAGCATAAGCTCTCGTCGCTATTGAGCATAAAAATACTCCTAGGGCATAAGCCCTCGTCGCTATTGAGCAAAAGCTCCTAGGGCATGAGCCCTCGTCTCTGGATGCATATGCATGGACTCAACTTCTTAAACTTAGACCTCTCAAATAAATTCCAATAATTGGATTACAACATCGTAAATCTTATAACAATACATGCAGCTTTTATTTAATAAAACATAGCAACATGGCAGCAACGAATCATCACAAGCATTCACATACCTCATCTCTTACAATTCAAAGAAAGCATATACTAATGTATAGGTCACCATAACTAATCAACTAGCAGCTCTATAGGTCACCTTAATATTTCAGTACTTAATCTAATCCAGGGGTAATCTCATAATCAATTGTGCGACAAGAGTCGCATTATTCCAAGAAGGTAGTCTGATACGGGACTACTCGCTATGGCGAGTGGAATCCTCGCCTCGCGAACCATCAGGGGTAACTCGCTGTGGCGAGTTGGGTTGCTCGCCTTGCGAGCTTCAGGGGTACTACTCGCTATGGCGAGTAGGGTTGCTCGCCTAGCGAGACAGCACGGGTTGCTCGCTATGGCGAGTGGGGGTTGCTCGCTTAGCGAGCCTTCTCAAAGGTTGCTCGCCTCGCGAGCCTACTAGGGTTAACTCGCTATGGCGAGTGGGTTGCTCGCCTCGCGAGCTGGTGAAGAGCACTCGCCGTGGTGAGTTGATTTCTCGCTGTGGCGAGCTGCGACAGAACAGCTACGGGGTTACGAGGGTTTTCACCCAAAACCCCAAATTTCATCCTAAACCTTCCAAATTTCGACTATAATGATGTACTAGGGTTATTCTAAGGTCTGTAAACAGTTTTCTACGTCATCGGTACAGTCTCTCATCATCTAATCACCAATTCATCACTTTTTAACCTAATTCTTAGTTCTTAAATTCTCATGAACGATTCCTAAGCATGTTAACTACAATCATGAATCATAAGCTTAATGAATTGCAATGCTAGGCTCACCCTTACCTTAGAAAATTGAGCAGCAGCCTCTCTTGTTCTTCTCTCCTGTTTTCTCCCTTTTTCTCCCAAAAAGCTGAATTGTACGTACTGTACAATTCTAAACCTAATTTTCCTTTTTAAACCACTTCTATTCTGTTTTATCTTATTTCATTTAATCCCTCATAATTCTACCTAATTCGAAAACAGCCCCACAACCTAATATTTATTTTATTTTGAACCCTTATTCTATTAAATAATAAAATAGACCACCTAATATAATCACAACAAAACACACAAATCACTTAAATATATTCTAACTCGACAAATTAATTAAATAATTGAGACGGGCGTTACAACTCTCCCCAACTTATAGAATTTTCGTCCTCGAAAATTTACCTCGTTCAGGTCTGAGTACCAGCCAAAGCGAAAACTCTCCCAGTAGTCTGAGCCTTCTTCGGCTTCTTGCATTGCGAACCAATATGACCTTCTTCATTACAGTTAAAGCACACGATGTCATCATGTTTGCATGCCGTAGTAGCATGTCCCTTCTTACCACAACGGTAACACCGCTTCACATCTCCCGTACAAGCATTACTCTTGTGGCCTTTTTCTCCACAGTTATAGCAGACGACCTCTGCGGGAGCATCTTTCTTCTGAGGTCTCCTCTCATCATTTACCTTCTGTTTACCCTTATCAACCGGGGCGCTGTACGGCTTATCACGACCTTGTTGGCGCTTACCCTTCCGCTCCTTCAGAACCTTATAATGAGCTTTGGTGTCCTCCTCATAAATTCTGCAGCTACTTACCAACTCGGAGAACTGACGGATCTTCTGATACCCAATTGCTCGCTTAACCTCAGCACGCAAGCCATTCTCGAACTTGATACACTTGGAGAATTCAGCAGTCTCATCAGTGTAGTGCGGATAAAACTTAGCCAGCTCAACGAACTTAGCAGCATACTCCGTGACTGACATGTCGCCTTGCTTCAGCTCCAGAAACTCAATCTCCTTCTTTCCGCGAACATCCTCTGGAAAGTATCTATTCAGGAATTCCCTCTTGAACACAGCCCAAGTAACTTCACCCTCGTTCTCCAGATTCGGACGAACACTAACCCACCAGTCATCAGCTTCCTCGGCCAAACAATGCGTACCAAAACAAACCATCTGAGGTGCAGTGCACTCCATGACTCGGAAAATCCTTTCAATCTCCTTGAGCCAAGTCTGAGCTCCATCGGGGTCATATCTGCCTCTAAAGGTAGGTGGATGGTTCCTCAGAAACGTCTCCAACATTCGAACTCCATTGTTACCACCAGCGTTAGGTTGTTGCCCAACAGCTTGAGCCATTGCTTGTAATGCAGCAGCAAGAGCAGCATCATTTCTCCCAGCCATCTTAGTTCACTACATAACGAGAACGGGTTAGAGAAATTCAAATAGAATTAAACTACCACTCGACACGGACAACTCGATCTACTTGGCCGGACGGACCGACCTGCTCTGATACCAATTGTAACACCCCGTTTTCCCAACATTAAAATTTCTTGATTAAATCAGAGTATCGCATGAACGGAATGCTACATTTCTTAATATATCAAAAACAACGGAATAAATAATAATCTATTCTAATCAAAATCATTTAAGCTTCGCAGCGGATAAAATTCAAATTAACATAATGGTTCTGGCTCGCAGGCCTAATCAAAAATCTAACATAATTCAAAACTACTCTTATTCATGTCAGTTCAAGGTAATACGTAAGGAATAGAAAATACATAAAAGTCCCCATCCCGTTACGTATCAGAGCACCTAAGGACACAGTGAGGGTAGCCACTCACAACAGCAACAGCAACTAAAGCGTAAATACCTGCACTTGCCCACGAGGCGGCAATTCCAACAGAAGGGGTGAGAATCACAAAACAAAACATTAAACATATAATTCAACAATTATATTTAACAACATAACTTCATCATCATAATATCACCACAACAGTCAAGTAACACCTTAATCATAAACAACGCCATAGTCATCATCATAAATCAACGTCTTAATCAACAATCTTAGTTCGACTCGACTATGCAACTTAGACTCAACAATGCAACTTAGACTCAACAATGCAACTTAGACATCTTAATCATGCATGTGGTACCATATTGAGTATAAATATACTCCTAGGGCATAAGCCCTCGTCGCCATTGAGCATAAAGGTACTCCTAGAGCATAAGCTCTCGTCGCTATTGAGCATAAAAATACTCCTAGGGCATAAGCCCTCGTCGCTATTGAGCAAAAGCTCCTAGGGCATAAGCCCTCGTCTCTGGATGCATATGCATGGACTCAACTTCTTAAACTTAGACCTCTCAAATAAATTCCAATAATTGGATTACAACATCGTAAATCTTATAACAATACATGCAGCTTTTATTTAATAAAACATAGCAACATGGCAGCAACGAATCATCACAAGCATTCACATACCTCATCTCTTACAATTCAAAGAAAGCATATACTAATGTATAGGTCACCATAACTAATCAACTAGCAGCTCTATAGGTCACCTTAATATTTCAGTACTTAATCTAATCCAGGGGTAATCTCATAATCAATTGTGCGACAAGAGTCGCATTATTCCAAGAAGGTAGTCTGATACGGGACTACTCGCTATGGCGAGTGGAATCCTCGCCTCGCGAACCATCAGGGGTAACTCGCTGTGGCGAGTTGGGTTGCTCGCCTTGCGAGCTTCAGGGGTACTACTCGCTATGGCGAGTAGGGTTGCTCGCCTAGCGAGACAGCACGGGTTGCTCGCTATGGCGAGTGGGGGTTGCTCGCTTAGCGAGCCTTCTCAAAGGTTGCTCGCCTCGCGAGCCTACTAGGGTTAACTCGCTATGGCGAGTGGGTTGCTCGCCTCGCGAGCTGGTGAAGAGCACTCGCCGTGGTGAGTTGATTTCTCGCTGTGGCGAGCTGCGACAGAACAGCTACGGGGTTACGAGGGTTTTCACCCAAAACCCCAAATTTCATCCTAAACCTTCCAAATTTCGACTATAATGATGTACTAGGGTTATTCTAAGGTCTGTAAACAGTTTTCTACGTCATCGGTACAGTCTCTCATCATCTAATCACCAATTCATCACTTTTTAACCTAATTCTTAGTTCTTAAATTCTCATGAACGATTCCTAAGCATGTTAACTACAATCATGAATCATAAGCTTAATGAATTGCAATGCTAGGCTCACCCTTACCTTAGAAAATTGAGCAGCAGCCTCTCTTGTTCTTCTCTCCTGTTTTCTCCCTTTTTCTCCCAAAAAGCTGAATTGTACGTACTGTACAATTCTAAACCTAATTTTCCTTTTTAAACCACTTCTATTCTGTTTTATCTTATTTCATTTAATCCCTCATAATTCTACCTAATTCGAAAACAGCCCCACAACCTAATATTTATTTTATTTTGAACCCTTATTCTATTAAATAATAAAATAGACCACCTAATATAATCACAACAAAACACACAAATCACTTAAATATATTCTAACTCGACAAATTAATTAAATAATTGAGACGGGCGTTACAACTCTCCCCAACTTATAGAATTTTCGTCCTCGAAAATTTACCTCGTTCAGGTCTGAGTACCAGCCAAAGCGAAAACTCTCCCAGTAGTCTGAGCCTTCTTCGGCTTCTTGCATTGCGAACCAATATGACCTTCTTCATTACAGTTAAAGCACACGATGTCATCATGTTTGCATGCCGTAGTAGCATGTCCCTTCTTACCACAACGGTAACACCGCTTCACATCTCCCGTACAAGCATTACTCTTGTGGCCTTTTTCTCCACAGTTATAGCAGACGACCTCTGCGGGAGCATCTTTCTTCTGAGGTCTCCTCTCATCATTTACCTTCTGTTTACCCTTATCAACCGGGGCGCTGTACGGCTTATCACGACCTTGTTGGCGCTTACCCTTCCGCTCCTTCAGAACCTTATAATGAGCTTTGGTGTCCTCCTCATAAATTCTGCAGCTACTTACCAACTCGGAGAACTGACGGATCTTCTGATACCCAATTGCTCGCTTAACCTCAGCACGCAAGCCATTCTCGAACTTGATACACTTGGAGAATTCAGCAGTCTCATCAGTGTAGTGCGGATAAAACTTAGCCAGCTCAACGAACTTAGCAGCATACTCCGTGACTGACATGTCGCCTTGCTTCAGCTCCAGAAACTCAATCTCCTTCTTTCCGCGAACATCCTCTGGAAAGTATCTATTCAGGAATTCCCTCTTGAACACAGCCCAAGTAACTTCACCCTCGTTCTCCAGATTCGGACGAACACTAACCCACCAGTCATCAGCTTCCTCGGCCAAACAATGCGTACCAAAACAAACCATCTGAGGTGCAGTGCACTCCATGACTCGGAAAATCCTTTCAATCTCCTTGAGCCAAGTCTGAGCTCCATCGGGGTCATATCTGCCTCTAAAGGTAGGTGGATGGTTCCTCAGAAACGTCTCCAACATTCGAACTCCATTGTTACCACCAGCGTTAGGTTGTTGCCCAACAGCTTGAGCCATTGCTTGTAATGCAGCAGCAAGAGCAGCATCATTTCTCCCAGCCATCTTAGTTCACTACATAACGAGAACGGGTTAGAGAAATTCAAATAGAATTAAACTACCACTCGACACGGACAACTCGATCTACTTGGCCGGACGGACCGACCTGCTCTGATACCAATTGTAACACCCCGTTTTCCCAACATTAAAATTTCTTGATTAAATCAGAGTATCGCATGAACGGAATGCTACATTTCTTAATATATCAAAAACAACGGAATAAATAATAATCTATTCTAATCAAAATCATTTAAGCTTCGCAGCGGATAAAATTCAAATTAACATAATGGTTCTGGCTCGCAGGCCTAATCAAAAATCTAACATAATTCAAAACTACTCTTATTCATGTCAGTTCAAGGTAATACGTAAGGAATAGAAAATACATAAAAGTCCCCATCCCGTTACGTATCAGAGCACCTAAGGACACAGTGAGGGTAGCCACTCACAACAGCAACAGCAACTAAAGCGTAAATACCTGCACTTGCCCACGAGGCGGCAATTCCAACAGAAGGGGTGAGAATCACAAAACAAAACATTAAACATATAATTCAACAATTATATTTAACAACATAACTTCATCATCATAATATCACCACAACAGTCAAGTAACACCTTAATCATAAACAACGCCATAGTCATCATCATAAATCAACGTCTTAATCAACAATCTTAGTTCGACTCGACTATGCAACTTAGACTCAACAATGCAACTTAGACTCAACAATGCAACTTAGACATCTTAATCATGCATGTGGTACCATATTGAGTATAAATATACTCCTAGGGCATAAGCCCTCGTCGCCATTGAGCATAAAGGTACTCCTAGAGCATAAGCTCTCGTCGCTATTGAGCATAAAAATACTCCTAGGGCATAAGCCCTCGTCGCTATTGAGCAAAAGCTCCTAGGGCATGAGCCCTCGTCTCTGGATGCATATGCATGGACTCAACTTCTTAAACTTAGACCTCTCAAATAAATTCCAATAATTGGATTACAACATCGTAAATCTTATAACAATACATGCAGCTTTTATTTAATAAAACATAGCAACATGGCAGCAACGAATCATCACAAGCATTCACATACCTCATCTCTTACAATTCAAAGAAAGCATATACTAATGTATAGGTCACCATAACTAATCAACTAGCAGCTCTATAGGTCACCTTAATATTTCAGTACTTAATCTAATCCAGGGGTAATCTCATAATCAATTGTGCGACAAGAGTCGCATTATTCCAAGAAGGTAGTCTGATACGGGACTACTCGCTATGGCGAGTGGAATCCTCGCCTCGCGAACCATCAGGGGTAACTCGCTGTGGCGAGTTGGGTTGCTCGCCTTGCGAGCTTCAGGGGTACTACTCGCTATGGCGAGTAGGGTTGCTCGCCTAGCGAGACAGCACGGGTTGCTCGCTATGGCGAGTGGGGGTTGCTCGCTTAGCGAGCCTTCTCAAAGGTTGCTCGCCTCGCGAGCCTACTAGGGTTAACTCGCTATGGCGAGTGGGTTGCTCGCCTCGCGAGCTGGTGAAGAGCACTCGCCGTGGTGAGTTGATTTCTCGCTGTGGCGAGCTGCGACAGAACAGCTACGGGGTTACGAGGGTTTTCACCCAAAACCCCAAATTTCATCCTAAACCTTCCAAATTTCGACTATAATGATGTACTAGGGTTATTCTAAGGTCTGTAAACAGTTTTCTACGTCATCGGTACAGTCTCTCATCATCTAATCACCAATTCATCACTTTTTAACCTAATTCTTAGTTCTTAAATTCTCATGAACGATTCCTAAGCATGTTAACTACAATCATGAATCATAAGCTTAATGAATTGCAATGCTAGGCTCACCCTTACCTTAGAAAATTGAGCAGCAGCCTCTCTTGTTCTTCTCTCCTGTTTTCTCCCTTTTTCTCCCAAAAAGCTGAATTGTACGTACTGTACAATTCTAAACCTAATTTTCCTTTTTAAACCACTTCTATTCTGTTTTATCTTATTTCATTTAATCCCTCATAATTCTACCTAATTCGAAAACAGCCCCACAACCTAATATTTATTTTATTTTGAACCCTTATTCTATTAAATAATAAAATAGACCACCTAATATAATCACAACAAAACACACAAATCACTTAAATATATTCTAACTCGACAAATTAATTAAATAATTGAGACGGGCGTTACAACTCTCCCCAACTTATAGAATTTTCGTCCTCGAAAATTTACCTCGTTCAGGTCTGAGTACCAGCCAAAGCGAAAACTCTCCCAGTAGTCTGAGCCTTCTTCGGCTTCTTGCATTGCGAACCAATATGACCTTCTTCATTACAGTTAAAGCACACGATGTCATCATGTTTGCATGCCGTAGTAGCATGTCCCTTCTTACCACAACGGTAACACCGCTTCACATCTCCCGTACAAGCATTACTCTTGTGGCCTTTTTCTCCACAGTTATAGCAGACGACCTCTGCGGGAGCATCTTCCTTCTGAGGTCTCCTCTCATCATTTACCTTCTGTTTACCCTTATCAACCGGGACGCTGTACGGCTTATCACGGCCTTGTTGGCGCTTACCCTTCCGCTCCTTCAGAACCTTATAATGAGCTTTGGTGTCCTCCTCATAAATTCTGCAGCTACTTACCAACTCGGAGAACTGACGGATCTTCTGATACCCAATTGCTCGCTTAACCTCAGCACGCAAGCCATTCTCGAACTTGATACACTTGGAGAATTCAGCAGTCTCATCAGTGTAGTGCGGATAAAACTTAGCCAGCTCAACGAACTTAGCAGCATACTCCGTGACTGACATGTCGCCTTGCTTCAGCTCCAGAAACTCAATCTCCTTCTTTCCGCGAACATCCTCTGGAAAGTATCTATTCAGGAATTCCCTCTTGAACACAGCCCAAGTAACTTCACCCTCGTTCTCCAGATTCGGACGAACACTAACCCACCAGTCATCAGCTTCCTCGGCCAAACAATGCGTACCAAAACAAACCATCTGAGGTGCAGTGCACTCCATGACTCGGAAAATCCTTTCAATCTCCTTGAGCCAAGTCTGAGCTCCATCGGGGTCATATCTGCCTCTAAAGGTAGGTGGATGGTTCCTCAGAAACGTCTCCAACATTCGAACTCCATTGTTACCACCAGGGTTAGGTTGTTGCCCAACAGCTTGAGCCATTGCTTGTAATGCAGCAGCAAGAGCAGCATCATTTCTCCCAGCCATCTTAGTTCACTACATAACGAGAACGGGTTAGAGAAATTCAAATAGAATTAAACTACCACTCGACACGGACAACTCGATCTACTTGGCCGGACGGACCGACCTGCTCTGATACCAATTGTAACACCCCGTTTTCCCAACATTAAAATTTCTTGATTAAATCAGAGTATCGCATGAACGGAATGCTACATTTCTTAATATATCAAAAACAACGGAATAAATAATAATCTATTCTAATCAAAATCATTTAAGCTTCGCAGCGGATAAAATTCAAATTAACATAATGGTTCTGGCTCGCAGGCCTAATCAAAAATCTAACATAATTCAAAACTACTCTTATTCATGTCAGTTCAAGGTAATACGTAAGGAATAGAAAATACATAAAAGTCCCCATCCCGTTACGTATCAGAGCACCTAAGGACACAGTGAGGGTAGCCACTCACAACAGCAACAGCAACTAAAGCGTAAATACCTGCACTTGCCCACGAGGCGGCAATTCCAACAGAAGGGGTGAGAATCACAAAACAAAACATTAAACATATAATTCAACAATTATATTTAACAACATAACTTCATCATCATAATATCACCACAACAGTCAAGTAACACCTTAATCATAAACAACGCCATAGTCATCATCATAAATCAACGTCTTAATCAACAATCTTAGTTCGACTCGACTATGCAACTTAGACTCAACAATGCAACTTAGACTCAACAATGCAACTTAGACATCTTAATCATGCATGTGGTACCATATTGAGTATAAATATACTCCTAGGGCATAAGCCCTCGTCGCCATTGAGCATAAAGGTACTCCTAGAGCATAAGCTCTCGTCGCTATTGAGCATAAAAATACTCCTAGGGCATAAGCCCTCGTCGCTATTGAGCAAAAGCTCCTAGGGCATGAGCCCTCGTCTCTGGATGCATATGCATGGACTCAACTTCTTAAACTTAGACCTCTCAAATAAATTCCAATAATTGGATTACAACATCGTAAATCTTATAACAATACATGCAGCTTTTATTTAATAAAACATAGCAACATGGCAGCAACGAATCATCACAAGCATTCACATACCTCATCTCTTACAATTCAAAGAAAGCATATACTAATGTATAGGTCACCATAACTAATCAACTAGCAGCTCTATAGGTCACCTTAATATTTCAGTACTTAATCTAATCCAGGGGTAATCTCATAATCAATTGTGCGACAAGAGTCGCATTATTCCAAGAAGGTAGTCTGATACGGGACTACTCGCTATGGCGAGTGGAATCCTCGCCTCGCGAACCATCAGGGGTAACTCGCTGTGGCGAGTTGGGTTGCTCGCCTTGCGAGCTTCAGGGGTACTACTCGCTATGGCGAGTAGGGTTGCTCGCCTAGCGAGACAGCACGGGTTGCTCGCTATGGCGAGTGGGGGTTGCTCGCTTAGCGAGCCTTCTCAAAGGTTGCTCGCCTCGCGAGCCTACTAGGGTTAACTCGCTATGGCGAGTGGGTTGCTCGCCTCGCGAGCTGGTGAAGAGCACTCGCCGTGGTGAGTTGATTTCTCGCTGTGGCGAGCTGCGACAGAACAGCTACGGGGTTACGAGGGTTTTCACCCAAAACCCCAAATTTCATCCTAAACCTTCCAAATTTCGACTATAATGATGTACTAGGGTTATTCTAAGGTCTGTAAACAGTTTTCTACGTCATCGGTACAGTCTCTCATCATCTAATCACCAATTCATCACTTTTTAACCTAATTCTTAGTTCTTAAATTCTCATGAACGATTCCTAAGCATGTTAACTACAATCATGAATCATAAGCTTAATGAATTGCAATGCTAGGCTCACCCTTACCTTAGAAAATTGAGCAGCAGCCTCTCTTGTTCTTCTCTCCTGTTTTCTCCCTTTTTCTCCCAAAAAGCTGAATTGTACGTACTGTACAATTCTAAACCTATTTTTCCTTTTTAAACCACTTCTATTCTGTTTTATCTTATTTCATTTAATCCCTCATAATTCTACCTAATTCGAAAACAGCCCCACAACCTAATATTTATTTTATTTTGAACCCTTATTCTATTAAATAATAAAATAGACCACCTAATATAATCACAACAAAACACACAAATCACTTAAATATATTCTAACTCGACAAATTAATTAAATAATTGAGACGGGCGTTACAACTCTCCCCAACTTATAGAATTTTCGTCCTCGAAAATTTACCTCGTTCAGGTCTGAGTACCAGCCAAAGCGAAAACTCTCCCAGTAGTCTGAGCCTTCTTCGGCTTCTTGCATTGCGAACCAATATGACCTTCTTCATTACAGTTAAAGCACACGATGTCATCATGTTTGCATGCCGTAGTAGCATGTCCCTTCTTACCACAACGGTAACACCGCTTCACATCTCCCGTACAAGCATTACTCTTGTGGCCTTTTTCTCCACAGTTATAGCAGACGACCTCTGCGGGAGCATCTTCCTTCTGAGGTCTCCTCTCATCATTTACCTTCTGTTTACCCTTATCAACCGGGACGCTGTACGGCTTATCACGGCCTTGTTGGCGCTTACCCTTCCGCTCCTTCAGAACCTTATAATGAGCTTTGGTGTCCTCCTCATAAATTCTGCAGCTACTTACCAACTCGGAGAACTGACGGATCTTCTGATACCCAATTGCTCGCTTAACCTCAGCACGCAAGCCATTCTCGAACTTGATACACTTGGAGAATTCAGCAGTCTCATCAGTGTAGTGCGGATAAAACTTAGCCAGCTCAACGAACTTAGCAGCATACTCCGTGACTGACATGTCGCCTTGCTTCAGCTCCAGAAACTCAATCTCCTTCTTTCCGCGAACATCCTCTGGAAAGTATCTATTCAGGAATTCCCTCTTGAACACAGCCCAAGTAACTTCACCCTCGTTCTCCAGATTCGGACGAACACTAACCCACCAGTCATCAGCTTCCTCGGCCAAACAATGCGTACCAAAACAAACCATCTGAGGTGCAGTGCACTCCATGACTCGGAAAATCCTTTCAATCTCCTTGAGCCAAGTCTGAGCTCCATCGGGGTCATATCTGCCTCTAAAGGTAGGTGGATGGTTCCTCAGAAACGTCTCCAACATTCGAACTCCATTGTTACCACCAGGGTTAGGTTGTTGCCCAACAGCTTGAGCCATTGCTTGTAATGCAGCAGCAAGAGCAGCATCATTTCTCCCAGCCATCTTAGTTCACTACATAACGAGAACGGGTTAGAGAAATTCAAATAGAATTAAACTACCACTCGACACGGACAACTCGATCTACTTGGCCGGACGGACCGACCTGCTCTGATACCAATTGTAACACCCCGTTTTCCCAACATTAAAATTTCTTGATTAAATCAGAGTATCGCATGAACGGAATGCTACATTTCTTAATATATCAAAAACAACGGAATAAATAATAATCTATTCTAATCAAAATCATTTAAGCTTCGCAGCGGATAAAATTCAAATTAACATAATGGTTCTGGCTCGCAGGCCTAATCAAAAATCTAACATAATTCAAAACTACTCTTATTCATGTCAGTTCAAGGTAATACGTAAGGAATAGAAAATACATAAAAGTCCCCATCCCGTTACGTATCAGAGCACCTAAGGACACAGTGAGGGTAGCCACTCACAACAGCAACAGCAACTAAAGCGTAAATACCTGCACTTGCCCACGAGGCGGCAATTCCAACAGAAGGGGTGAGAATCACAAAACAAAACATTAAACATATAATTCAACAATTATATTTAACAACATAACTTCATCATCATAATATCACCACAACAGTCAAGTAACACCTTAATCATAAACAACGCCATAGTCATCATCATAAATCAACGTCTTAATCAACAATCTTAGTTCGACTCGACTATGCAACTTAGACTCAACAATGCAACTTAGACTCAACAATGCAACTTAGACATCTTAATCATGCATGTGGTACCATATTGAGTATAAATATACTCCTAGGGCATAAGCCCTCGTCGCCATTGAGCATAAAGGTACTCCTAGAGCATAAGCTCTCGTCGCTATTGAGCATAAAAATACTCCTAGGGCATAAGCCCTCGTCGCTATTGAGCAAAAGCTCCTAGGGCATGAGCCCTCGTCTCTGGATGCATATGCATGGACTCAACTTCTTAAACTTAGACCTCTCAAATAAATTCCAATAATTGGATTACAACATCGTAAATCTTATAACAATACATGCAGCTTTTATTTAATAAAACATAGCAACATGGCAGCAACGAATCATCACAAGCATTCACATACCTCATCTCTTACAATTCAAAGAAAGCATATACTAATGTATAGGTCACCATAACTAATCAACTAGCAGCTCTATAGGTCACCTTAATATTTCAGTACTTAATCTAATCCAGGGGTAATCTCATAATCAATTGTGCGACAAGAGTCGCATTATTCCAAGAAGGTAGTCTGATACGGGACTACTCGCTATGGCGAGTGGAATCCTCGCCTCGCGAACCATCAGGGGTAACTCGCTGTGGCGAGTTGGGTTGCTCGCCTTGCGAGCTTCAGGGGTACTACTCGCTATGGCGAGTAGGGTTGCTCGCCTAGCGAGACAGCACGGGTTGCTCGCTATGGCGAGTGGGGGTTGCTCGCTTAGCGAGCCTTCTCAAAGGTTGCTCGCCTCGCGAGCCTACTAGGGTTAACTCGCTATGGCGAGTGGGTTGCTCGCCTCGCGAGCTGGTGAAGAGCACTCGCCGTGGTGAGTTGATTTCTCGCTGTGGCGAGCTGCGACAGAACAGCTACGGGGTTACGAGGGTTTTCACCCAAAACCCCAAATTTCATCCTAAACCTTCCAAATTTCGACTATAATGATGTACTAGGGTTATTCTAAGGTCTGTAAACAGTTTTCTACGTCATCGGTACAGTCTCTCATCATCTAATCACCAATTCATCACTTTTTAACCTAATTCTTAGTTCTTAAATTCTCATGAACGATTCCTAAGCATGTTAACTACAATCATGAATCATAAGCTTAATGAATTGCAATGCTAGGCTCACCCTTACCTTAGAAAATTGAGCAGCAGCCTCTCTTGTTCTTCTCTCCTGTTTTCTCCCTTTTTCTCCCAAAAAGCTGAATTGTACGTACTGTACAATTCTAAACCTAATTTTCCTTTTTAAACCACTTCTATTCTGTTTTATCTTATTTCATTTAATCCCTCATAATTCTACCTAATTCGAAAACAGCCCCACAACCTAATATTTATTTTATTTTGAACCCTTATTCTATTAAATAATAAAATAGACCACCTAATATAATCACAACAAAACACACAAATCACTTAAATATATTCTAACTCGACAAATTAATTAAATAATTGAGACGGGCGTTACAACTCTCCCCAACTTATAGAATTTTCGTCCTCGAAAATTTACCTCGTTCAGGTCTGAGTACCAGCCAAAGCGAAAACTCTCCCAGTAGTCTGAGCCTTCTTCGGCTTCTTGCATTGCGAACCAATATGACCTTCTTCATTACAGTTAAAGCACACGATGTCATCATGTTTGCATGCCGTAGTAGCATGTCCCTTCTTACCACAACGGTAACACCGCTTCACATCTCCCGTACAAGCATTACTCTTGTGGCCTTTTTCTCCACAGTTATAGCAGACGACCTCTGCGGGAGCATCTTCCTTCTGAGGTCTCCTCTCATCATTTACCTTCTGTTTACCCTTATCAACCGGGACGCTGTACGGCTTATCACGGCCTTGTTGGCGCTTACCCTTCCGCTCCTTCAGAACCTTATAATGAGCTTTGGTGTCCTCCTCATAAATTCTGCAGCTACTTACCAACTCGGAGAACTGACGGATCTTCTGATACCCAATTGCTCGCTTAACCTCAGCACGCAAGCCATTCTCGAACTTGATACACTTGGAGAATTCAGCAGTCTCATCAGTGTAGTGCGGATAAAACTTAGCCAGCTCAACGAACTTAGCAGCATACTCCGTGACTGACATGTCGCCTTGCTTCAGCTCCAGAAACTCAATCTCCTTCTTTCCGCGAACATCCTCTGGAAAGTATCTATTCAGGAATTCCCTCTTGAACACAGCCCAAGTAACTTCACCCTCGTTCTCCAGATTCGGACGAACACTAACCCACCAGTCATCAGCTTCCTCGGCCAAACAATGCGTACCAAAACAAACCATCTGAGGTGCAGTGCACTCCATGACTCGGAAAATCCTTTCAATCTCCTTGAGCCAAGTCTGAGCTCCATCGGGGTCATATCTGCCTCTAAAGGTAGGTGGATGGTTCCTCAGAAACGTCTCCAACATTCGAACTCCATTGTTACCACCAGGGTTAGGTTGTTGCCCAACAGCTTGAGCCATTGCTTGTAATGCAGCAGCAAGAGCAGCATCATTTCTCCCAGCCATCTTAGTTCACTACATAACGAGAACGGGTTAGAGAAATTCAAATAGAATTAAACTACCACTCGACACGGACAACTCGATCTACTTGGCCGGACGGACCGACCTGCTCTGATACCAATTGTAACACCCCGTTTTCCCAACATTAAAATTTCTTGATTAAATCAGAGTATCGCATGAACGGAATGCTACATTTCTTAATATATCAAAAACAACGGAATAAATAATAATCTATTCTAATCAAAATCATTTAAGCTTCGCAGCGGATAAAATTCAAATTAACATAATGGTTCTGGCTCGCAGGCCTAATCAAAAATCTAACATAATTCAAAACTACTCTTATTCATGTCAGTTCAAGGTAATACGTAAGGAATAGAAAATACATAAAAGTCCCCATCCCGTTACGTATCAGAGCACCTAAGGACACAGTGAGGGTAGCCACTCACAACAGCAACAGCAACTAAAGCGTAAATACCTGCACTTGCCCACGAGGCGGCAATTCCAACAGAAGGGGTGAGAATCACAAAACAAAACATTAAACATATAATTCAACAATTATATTTAACAACATAACTTCATCATCATAATATCACCACAACAGTCAAGTAACACCTTAATCATAAACAACGCCATAGTCATCATCATAAATCAACGTCTTAATCAACAATCTTAGTTCGACTCGACTATGCAACTTAGACTCAACAATGCAACTTAGACTCAACAATGCAACTTAGACATCTTAATCATGCATGTGGTACCATATTGAGTATAAATATACTCCTAGGGCATAAGCCCTCGTCGCCATTGAGCATAAAGGTACTCCTAGAGCATAAGCTCTCGTCGCTATTGAGCATAAAAATACTCCTAGGGCATAAGCCCTCGTCGCTATTGAGCAAAAGCTCCTAGGGCATGAGCCCTCGTCTCTGGATGCATATGCATGGACTCAACTTCTTAAACTTAGACCTCTCAAATAAATTCCAATAATTGGATTACAACATCGTAAATCTTATAACAATACATGCAGCTTTTATTTAATAAAACATAGCAACATGGCAGCAACGAATCATCACAAGCATTCACATACCTCATCTCTTACAATTCAAAGAAAGCATATACTAATGTATAGGTCACCATAACTAATCAACTAGCAGCTCTATAGGTCACCTTAATATTTCAGTACTTAATCTAATCCAGGGGTAATCTCATAATCAATTGTGCGACAAGAGTCGCATTATTCCAAGAAGGTAGTCTGATACGGGACTACTCGCTATGGCGAGTGGAATCCTCGCCTCGCGAACCATCAGGGGTAACTCGCTGTGGCGAGTTGGGTTGCTCGCCTTGCGAGCTTCAGGGGTACTACTCGCTATGGCGAGTAGGGTTGCTCGCCTAGCGAGACAGCACGGGTTGCTCGCTATGGCGAGTGGGGGTTGCTCGCTTAGCGAGCCTTCTCAAAGGTTGCTCGCCTCGCGAGCCTACTAGGGTTAACTCGCTATGGCGAGTGGGTTGCTCGCCTCGCGAGCTGGTGAAGAGCACTCGCCGTGGTGAGTTGATTTCTCGCTGTGGCGAGCTGCGACAGAACAGCTACGGGGTTACGA
This sequence comes from Medicago arabica, assembly GCA_946800305.1. NCBI lineage: Eukaryota > Viridiplantae > Streptophyta > Magnoliopsida > Fabales > Fabaceae > Medicago > Medicago arabica. The sequence continues at coordinate 20,338,814 of OX326971.1, read as the reverse complement.
GGGTTTTCACCCAAAACCCCAAATTTCATCCTAAACCTTCCAAATTTCGACTATAATGATGTACTAGGGTTATTCTAAGGTCTGTAAACAGTTTTCTACGTCATCGGTACAGTCTCTCATCATCTAATCACCAATTCATCACTTTTTAACCTAATTCTTAGTTCTTAAATTCTCATGAACGATTCCTAAGCATGTTAACTACAATCATGAATCATAAGCTTAATGAATTGCAATGCTAGGCTCACCCTTACCTTAGAAAATTGAGCAGCAGCCTCTCTTGTTCTTCTCTCCTGTTTTCTCCCTTTTTCTCCCAAAAAGCTGAATTGTACGTACTGTACAATTCTAAACCTAATTTTCCTTTTTAAACCACTTCTATTCTGTTTTATCTTATTTCATTTAATCCCTCATAATTCTACCTAATTCGAAAACAGCCCCACAACCTAATATTTATTTTATTTTGAACCCTTATTCTATTAAATAATAAAATAGACCACCTAATATAATCACAACAAAACACACAAATCACTTAAATATATTCTAACTCGACAAATTAATTAAATAATTGAGACGGGCGTTACAACTCTCCCCAACTTATAGAATTTTCGTCCTCGAAAATTTACCTCGTTCAGGTCTGAGTACCAGCCAAAGCGAAAACTCTCCCAGTAGTCTGAGCCTTCTTCGGCTTCTTGCATTGCGAACCAATATGACCTTCTTCATTACAGTTAAAGCACACGATGTCATCATGTTTGCATGCCGTAGTAGCATGTCCCTTCTTACCACAACGGTAACACCGCTTCACATCTCCCGTACAAGCATTACTCTTGTGGCCTTTTTCTCCACAGTTATAGCAGACGACCTCTGCGGGAGCATCTTCCTTCTGAGGTCTCCTCTCATCATTTACCTTCTGTTTACCCTTATCAACCGGGACGCTGTACGGCTTATCACGGCCTTGTTGGCGCTTACCCTTCCGCTCCTTCAGAACCTTATAATGAGCTTTGGTGTCCTCCTCATAAATTCTGCAGCTACTTACCAACTCGGAGAACTGACGGATCTTCTGATACCCAATTGCTCGCTTAACCTCAGCACGCAAGCCATTCTCGAACTTGATACACTTGGAGAATTCAGCAGTCTCATCAGTGTAGTGCGGATAAAACTTAGCTAGCTCAACGAACTTAGCAGCATACTCCGTGACTGACATGTCGCCTTGCTTCAGCTCCAGAAACTCAATCTCCTTCTTTCCGCGAACATCCTCTGGAAAGTATCTATTCAGGAATTCCCTCTTGAACACAGCCCAAGTAACTTCACCCTCGTTCTCCAGATTCGGACGAACACTAACCCACCAGTCATCAGCTTCCTCGGCCAAACAATGCGTACCAAAACAAACCATCTGAGGTGCAGTGCACTCCATGACTCGGAAAATCCTTTCAATCTCCTTGAGCCAAGTCTGAGCTCCATCGGGGTCATATCTGCCTCTAAAGGTAGGTGGATGGTTCCTCAGAAACGTCTCCAACATTCGAACTCCATTGTTACCACCAGGGTTAGGTTGTTGCCCAACAGCTTGAGCCATTGCTTGTAATGCAGCAGCAAGAGCAGCATCATTTCTCCCAGCCATCTTAGTTCACTACATAACGAGAACGGGTTAGAGAAATTCAAATAGAATTAAACTACCACTCGACACGGACAACTCGATCTACTTGGCCGGACGGACCGACCTGCTCTGATACCAATTGTAACACCCCGTTTTCCCAACATTAAAATTTCTTGATTAAATCAGAGTATCGCATGAACGGAATGCTACATTTCTTAATATATCAAAAACAACGGAATAAATAATAATCTATTCTAATCAAAATCATTTAAGCTTCGCAGCGGATAAAATTCAAATTAACATAATGGTTCTGGCTCGCAGGCCTAATCAAAAATCTAACATAATTCAAAACTACTCTTATTCATGTCAGTTCAAGGTAATACGTAAGGAATAGAAAATACATAAAAGTCCCCATCCCGTTACGTATCAGAGCACCTAAGGACACAGTGAGGGTAGCCACTCACAACAGCAACAGCAACTAAAGCGTAAATACCTGCACTTGCCCACGAGGCGGCAATTCCAACAGAAGGGGTGAGAATCACAAAACAAAACATTAAACATATAATTCAACAATTATATTTAACAACATAACTTCATCATCATAATATCACCACAACAGTCAAGTAACACCTTAATCATAAACAACGCCATAGTCATCATCATAAATCAACGTCTTAATCAACAATCTTAGTTCGACTCGACTATGCAACTTAGACTCAACAATGCAACTTAGACTCAACAATGCAACTTAGACATCTTAATCATGCATGTGGTACCATATTGAGTATAAATATACTCCTAGGGCATAAGCCCTCGTCGCCATTGAGCATAAAGGTACTCCTAGAGCATAAGCTCTCGTCGCTATTGAGCATAAAAATACTCCTAGGGCATAAGCCCTCGTCGCTATTGAGCAAAAGCTCCTAGGGCATGAGCCCTCGTCTCTGGATGCATATGCATGGACTCAACTTCTTAAACTTAGACCTCTCAAATAAATTCCAATAATTGGATTACAACATCGTAAATCTTATAACAATACATGCAGCTTTTATTTAATAAAACATAGCAACATGGCAGCAACGAATCATCACAAGCATTCACATACCTCATCTCTTACAATTCAAAGAAAGCATATACTAATGTATAGGTCACCATAACTAATCAACTAGCAGCTCTATAGGTCACCTTAATATTTCAGTACTTAATCTAATCCAGGGGTAATCTCATAATCAATTGTGCGACAAGAGTCGCATTATTCCAAGAAGGTAGTCTGATACGGGACTACTCGCTATGGCGAGTGGAATCCTCGCCTCGCGAACCATCAGGGGTAACTCGCTGTGGCGAGTTGGGTTGCTCGCCTTGCGAGCTTCAGGGGTACTACTCGCTATGGCGAGTAGGGTTGCTCGCCTAGCAAGACAGCACGGGTTGCTCGCTATGGCGAGTGGGGGTTGCTCGCTTAGCGAGCCTTCTCAAAGGTTGCTCGCCTCGCGAGCCTACTAGGGTTAACTCGCTATGGCGAGTGGGTTGCTCGCCTCGCGAGCTGGTGAAGAGCACTCGCCGTGGTGAGTTGATTTCTCGCTGTGGCGAGCTGCGACAGAACAGCTACGGGGTTACGAGGGTTTTCACCCAAAACCCCAAATTTCATCCTAAACCTTCCAAATTTCGACTATAATGATGTACTAGGGTTATTCTAAGGTCTGTAAACAGTTTTCTACGTCATCGGTACAGTCTCTCATCATCTAATCACCAATTCATCACTTTTTAACCTAATTCTTAGTTCTTAAATTCTCATGAACGATTCCTAAGCATGTTAACTACAATCATGAATCATAAGCTTAATGAATTGCAATGCTAGGCTCACCCTTACCTTAGAAAATTGAGCAGCAGCCTCTCTTGTTCTTCTCTCCTGTTTTCTCCCTTTTTCTCCCAAAAAGCTGAATTGTACGTACTGTACAATTCTAAACCTAATTTTCCTTTTTAAACCACTTCTATTCTGTTTTATCTTATTTCATTTAATCCCTCATAATTCTACCTAATTCGAAAACAGCCCCACAACCTAATATTTATTTTATTTTGAACCCTTATTCTATTAAATAATAAAATAGACCACCTAATATAATCACAACAAAACACACAAATCACTTAAATATATTCTAACTCGACAAATTAATTAAATAATTGAGACGGGCGTTACAACTCTCCCCAACTTATAGAATTTTCGTCCTCGAAAATTTACCTCGTTCAGGTCTGAGTACCAGCCAAAGCGAAAACTCTCCCAGTAGTCTGAGCCTTCTTCGGCTTCTTGCATTGCGAACCAATATGACCTTCTTCATTACAGTTAAAGCACACGATGTCATCATGTTTGCATGCCGTAGTAGCATGTCCCTTCTTACCACAACGGTAACACCGCTTCACATCTCCCGTACAAGCATTACTCTTGTGGCCTTTTTCTCCACAGTTATAGCAGACGACCTCTGCGGGAGCATCTTCCTTCTGAGGTCTCCTCTCATCATTTACCTTCTGTTTACCCTTATCAACCGGGACGCTGTACGGCTTATCACGGCCTTGTTGGCGCTTACCCTTCCGCTCCTTCAGAACCTTATAATGAGCTTTGGTGTCCTCCTCATAAATTCTGCAGCTACTTACCAACTCGGAGAACTGACGGATCTTCTGATACCCAATTGCTCGCTTAACCTCAGCACGCAAGCCATTCTCGAACTTGATACACTTGGAGAATTCAGCAGTCTCATCAGTGTAGTGCGGATAAAACTTAGCCAGCTCAACGAACTTAGCAGCATACTCCGTGACTGACATGTCGCCTTGCTTCAGCTCCAGAAACTCAATCTCCTTCTTTCCGCGAACATCCTCTGGAAAGTATCTATTCAGGAATTCCCTCTTGAACACAGCCCAAGTAACTTCACCCTCGTTCTCCAGATTCGGACGAACACTAACCCACCAGTCATCAGCTTCCTCGGCCAAACAATGCGTACCAAAACAAACCATCTGAGGTGCAGTGCACTCCATGACTCGGAAAATCCTTTCAATCTCCTTGAGCCAAGTCTGAGCTCCATCGGGGTCATATCTGCCTCTAAAGGTAGGTGGATGGTTCCTCAGAAACGTCTCCAACATTCGAACTCCATTGTTACCACCAGCGTTAGGTTGTTGCCCAACAGCTTGAGCCATTGCATGTAATGCAGCAGCAAGAGCAGCATCATTTCTCCCAGCCATCTTAGTTCACTACATAACGAGAACGGGTTAGAGAAATTCAAATAGAATTAAACTACCACTCGACACGGACAACTCGATCTACTTGGCCGGACGGACCGACCTGCTCTGATACCAATTGTAACACCCCGTTTTCCCAACATTAAAATTTCTTGATTAAATCAGAGTATCGCATGAACGGAATGCTACATTTCTTAATATATCAAAAACAACGGAATAAATAATAATCTATTCTAATCAAAATCATTTAAGCTTCGCAGCGGATAAAATTCAAATTAACATAATGGTTCTGGCTCGCAGGCCTAATCAAAAATCTAACATAATTCAAAACTACTCTTATTCATGTCAGTTCAAGGTAATACGTAAGGAATAGAAAATACATAAAAGTCCCCATCCCGTTACGTATCAGAGCACCTAAGGACACAGTGAGGGTAGCCACTCACAACAGCAACAGCAACTAAAGCGTAAATACCTGCACTTGCCCACGAGGCGGCAATTCCAACAGAAGGGGTGAGATTCACAAAACAAAACATTAAACATATAATTCAACAATTATATTTAACAACATAACTTCATCATCATAATATCACCACAACAGTCAAGTAACACCTTAATCATAAACAACGCCATAGTCATCATCATAAATCAACGTCTTAATCAACAATCTTAGTTCGACTCGACTATCCAACTTAGACTCAACAATGCAACTTAGACTCAACAATGCAACTTAGACATCTTAATCATGCATGTGGTACCATATTGAGTATAAATATACTCCTAGGGCATAAGCCCTCGTCGCCATTGAGCATAAAGGTACTCCTAGAGCATAAGCTCTCGTCGCTATTGAGCATAAAAATACTCCTAGGGCATAAGCCCTCGTCGCTATTGAGCAAAAGCTCCTAGGGCATGAGCCCTCGTCCTTGGATGCATATGCATGGACTCAACTTCTTAAACTTAGACCTCTCAAATAAATTCCAATAATTGGATTACAACATCGTAAATCTTATAACAATACATGCAGCTTTTATTTAATAAAACATAGCAACATGGCAGCAACGAATCATCACAAGCATTCACATACCTCATCTCTTACAATTCAAAGAAAGCATATACTAATGTATAGGTCACCATAACTAATCAACTAGCAGCTCTATAGGTCACCTTAATATTTCAGTACTTAATCTAATCCAGGGGTAATCTCATAATCAATTGTGCGACAAGAGTCGCATTATTCCAAGAAGGTAGTCTGATACGGGACTACTCGCTATGGCGAGTGGAATCCTCGTCTCGCGAACCATCAGGGGTAACTCGCTGTGGCGAGTTGGGTTGCTCGCCTTGCGAGCTTCAGGGGTACTACTCGCTATGGCGAGTAGGGTTGCTCGCCTAGCGAGACAGTACGGGTTGCTCGCTATGGCAAGTGGGGGTTGTTCGCTTAGCGAGCCTTCTCAAAGGTTGCTCGCTATGGCGAGTGGTTTGCTCGCCTCGCAAGCCTACTAGGGTTAACTCGCTATGGCGAGTGGGTTGCTCGCCTCGCGAGCTGGTGAAGAGCACTCGCCGTGGCGAGTTGATTGCTCGCTGTGGTGAGCTGCGACAGAACAGCTACGGGGTTACGAGGGTTTTCACCCAAAACCCCAAATTTCATCCTAAACCTTCCAAATTTCGACTATAATGATGTACTAGGGTTATTCTAAGGTCTGTAAACAGTTTTCTACGTCATCGGTACAGTCTCTCATCATCTAATCACCAATTCATCACTTTTTAACCTAATTCTTAGTTCTTAAATTCTCATGAACGATTCCTAAGCATGTTAACTACAATCATGAATCATAAGCTTAATGAATTGCAATGCTAGGCTCACCCTTACCTTAGAAAATTGAGCAGCAGCCTCTCTTGTTCTTCTCTCCTGTTTTCTCCCTTTTTCTCCCAAAAAGCTGAATTGTACGTACTGTACAATTCTAAACCTAATTTTCCTTTTTAAACCACTTCCATTCTGTTTTATCTTATTTCATTTAATCCCTCATAATTCTACCTAATTCGAAAACAGCCCCACAACCTAATATTTATTTTATTTTGAACCCTTATTCTATTAAATAATAAAATAGACCACCTAATATAATCACAACAAAACACACAAATCACTTAAATATATTCTAACTCGACAAATTAATTAAATAATTGAGACGGGCGTTACAACTCTCCCCAACTTATAGAATTTTCGTCCTCGAAAATTTACCTCGTTCAGGTCTGAGTACCAGCCAAAGCGAAAACTCTCCCAGTAGTCTGAGCCTTCTTCGGCTTCTTGCATTGCGAACCAATATGACCTTCTTCATTACAGTTAAAGCACACGATGTCATCATGTTTGCATGCCGTAGTAGCATGTCCCTTCTTACCACAACGGTAACACCGCTTCACATCTCCCGTACAAGCATTACTCTTGTGGCCTTTTTCTCCACAGTTATAGCAGACGACCTCTGCGGGAGCATCTTCCTTCTGAGGTCTCCTCTCATCATTTACCTTCTGTTTACCCTTATCAACCGGGGCGCTTTACGGCTTATCACGACCTTGTTGGCGCTTACCCTTCCGCTCCTTCAGAACCTTATAATGAGCTTTGGTGTCCTCCTCATAAATTCTGCAGCTACTTACCAACTCGGAGAACTGACGGATCTTCTGATACCCAATTGCTCGCTTAACCTCAGCACGCAAGCCATTCTCGAACTTGATACACTTGGAGAATTCAGCAGTCTCATCAGTGTAGTGCGGATAAAACTTAGCCAGCTCAACGAACTTAGCAGCATACTCCGTGACTGACATGTCGCCTTGCTTCAGCTCCAGAAACTCAATCTCCTTCTTTCCGCGAACATCCTCTGGAAAGTATCTATTCAGGAATTCCCTCTTGAACACAGCCCAAGTAACTTCACCCTCGTTCTCCAGATTCGGACGAACACTAACCCACCAGTCATCAGCTTCCTCGGCCAAACAATGCGTACCAAAACAAACCATCTGAGGTGCAGTGCACTCCATGACTCGGAAAATCCTTTCAATCTCCTTGAGCCAAGTCTGAGCTCCATCGGGGTCATATCTGCCTCTAAAGGTAGGTGGATGGTTCCTCAGAAACGTCTCCAACATTCGAACTCCATTGTTACCACCAGCGTTAGGTTGTTGCCCAACAGCTTGAGCCATTGCTTGTAATGCAGCAGCAAGAGCAGCATCATTTCTCCCAGCCATCTTAGTTCACTACATAACGAGAACGGGTTAGAGAAATTCAAATAGAATTAAACTACCACTCGACACGGACAACTCGATCTACTTGGCCGGACGGACCGACCTGCTCTGATACCAATTGTAACACCCCGTTTTCCCAACATTAAAATTTCTTGATTAAATCAGAGTATCGCATGAACGGAATGCTACATTTCTTAATATATCAAAAACAACGGAATAAATAATAATCTATTCTAATCAAAATCATTTAAGCTTCGCAGCGGATAAAATTCAAATTAACATAATGGTTCTGGCTCGCAGGCCTAATCAAAAATCTAACATAATTCAAAACTACTCTTATTCATGTCAGTTCAAGGTAATACGTAAGGAATAGAAAATACATAAAAGTCCCCATCCCGTTACGTATCAGAGCACCTAAGGACACAGTGAGGGTAGCCACTCACAACAGCAACAGCAACTAAAGCGTAAATACCTGCACTTGCCCACGAGGCGGCAATTCCAACAGAAGGGGTGAGATTCACAAAACAAAACATTAAACATATAATTCAACAATTATATTTAACAACATAACTTCATCATCATAATATCACCACAACAGTCAAGTAACACCTTAATCATAAACAACGCCATAGTCATCATCATAAATCAACGTCTTAATCAACAATCTTAGTTCGACTCGACTATCCAACTTAGACTCAACAATGCAACTTAGACTCAACAATGCAACTTAGACATCTTAATCATGCATGTGGTACCATATTGAGTATAAATATACTCCTAGGGCATAAGCCCTCGTCGCCATTGAGCATAAAGGTACTCCTAGAGCATAAGCTCTCGTCGCTATTGAGCATAAAAATACTCCTAGGGCATAAGCCCTCGTCGCTATTGAGCAAAAGCTCCTAGGGCATGAGCCCTCGTCCTTGGATGCATATGCATGGACTCAACTTCTTAAACTTAGACCTCTCAAATAAATTCCAATAATTGGATTACAACATCGTAAATCTTATAACAATACATGCAGCTTTTATTTAATAAAACATAGCAACATGGCAGCAACGAATCATCACAAGCATTCACATACCTCATCTCTTACAATTCAAAGAAAGCATATACTAATGTATAGGTCACCATAACTAATCAACTAGCAGCTCTATAGGTCACCTTAATATTTCAGTACTTAATCTAATCCAGGGGTAATCTCATAATCAATTGTGCGACAAGAGTCGCATTATTCCAAGAAGGTAGTCTGATACGGGACTACTCGCTATGGCGAGTGGAATCCTCGCCTCGCGAACCATCAGGGGTAACTCGCTGTGGCGAGTTGGGTTGCTCGCCTTGCGAGCTTTAGGGGTACTACTCGCTATGGCGAGTAGGGTTGCTCGCCTAGCGAGACAGTACGGGTTGCTCGCTATGGCAAGTGGGGGTTGTTCGCTTAGCGAGCCTTCTCAAAGGTTGCTCGCTATGGCGAGTGGTTTGCTCGCCTCGCAAGCCTACTAGGGTTAACTCGCTATGGCGAGTGGGTTGCTCGCCTCGCGAGCTGGTGAAGAGCACTCGCCGTGGCGAGTTGATTGCTCGCTGTGGTGAGCTGCGACAGAACAGCTACGGGGTTACGAGGGTTTTCACCCAAAACCCCAAATTTCATCCTAAACCTTCCAAATTTCGACTATAATGATGTACTAGGGTTATTCTAAGGTCTGTAAACAGTTTTCTACGTCATCGGTACAGTCTCTCATCATCTAATCACCAATTCATCACTTTTTAACCTAATTCTTAGTTCTTAAATTCTCATGAACGATTCCTAAGCATGTTAACTACAATCATGAATCATAAGCTTAATGAATTGCAATGCTAGGCTCACCCTTACCTTAGAAAATTGAGCAGCAGCCTCTCTTGTTCTTCTCTCCTGTTTTCTCCCTTTTTCTCCCAAAAAGCTGAATTGTACGTACTGTACAATTCTAAACCTAATTTTCCTTTTTAAACCACTTCCATTCTGTTTTATCTTATTTCATTTAATCCCTCATAATTCTACCTAATTCGAAAACAGCCCCACAACCTAATATTTATTTTATTTTGAACCCTTATTCTATTAAATAATAAAATAGACCACCTAATATAATCACAACAAAACACACAAATCACTTAAATATATTCTAACTCGACAAATTAATTAAATAATTGAGACGGGCGTTACATTGATAGGTACAGAATTGCTCTTAGGTGTAAACACGAAAGTTGTAGGTATGGATGTTAGCTTTTTAATGCCGTTGGTTTGACTTCTAAATGATTTATAAAACTTGAGGTATGGTCATATTACTGCACGTAGGTCACAGTGAATATTTATGAATTTCAGCACAACTTTCTCCGAATTTAAAATGAAAGCTGGTATTGATAGGTACTGAATTGGCCTTTGGTGTAAACATGAGAATTTTAGGCAATTGAGTTAACTTTCTAATGGCCTTTGTTTGACTTGAAAATGATTCTTAGATCTTGAGTTTTGTATTTCTAATTTGGACGAGACTTTGGGGATAGGGTCGTAGATAATAATAGAGATGCCCTAAGACCTGTAATCGAATCTGGAATGATGCTGTAAGATGTTTTTAATTGTTGGCGTTAATCTATGATTTATATGTTTGTTAAGTGAGTTATATGAATGACGTTTGAATGATATTGCAATGATGATTATGTGCTGTGAATATGTGTTAAATGTGCTGAGCTGCTGCCATGTATTGTTATAATTGCATGTATCAGTCAAGAGTCGTAAATGATGTTAAGATATTGTGTGTAACTTGTTTAAGTTGCAAAGAGTTGAGTCCATGCATTTGCATAATTTGAAGCTTTCGCTCAAAGCGACGGTGGAAATATCATTAACATCTTTGCAACTGTCTCAAATTATGCAAATGCATGGACTCAACTCTTTGCAACTTAAACAAGTTACACACAACATCTTAACATCATTTACGACTCTTGACCGACACATGCAATTATAACAATACATGGCAGCAACTCAGCACATTTAACACATTCACAGCACATAATCATCATTGCAATATCATTGAAACGTCATTCATATAACTCACTTAACAAACATATAAATCATAGATTAACGCCAACAATTAAAAACATCTTACAGCATCATTCCAGATTCGGTTACAGGTCTTAGGGCATCTCTATTATTATCTACGACCCTATCCCCAAAGTCTCGTCCAAATTAGAAATACAAAACTCAAGATCTAAGAATCACTTTCAAGTCAAACAAAGGCCATTAGAAATTTAACTCAATTGCCTAAAATTCTCATGTTTACACCAAAGGCCAATTCAGTACCTATCAATACCAGCTTTCATTTTAAATTCGGAGAAAGTTGTGCTGAAATTCATAAATATTCACTGTGACCTACGTGCAGTAATATGACCATACCTCAAGTTCTATAAATCATTTAGAAGTCAAACCAACGGCATTAAAAAGCTAACATCCATACCTACAACTTTCGTGTTTACACCTAAGAGCAATTCTGTACCTATCAATCCCAGTTTTCATTTCAAATTCGGGAATGGTTGTGCTGAAATTCATAAATATTCACTATGACCTACGTGCAGTAATTTAACCATAACTCAAGTTCTATAAATCATTTAGAATTAAAACCAACGGCATTAAAAATCTAACATCCATACCTACAACTTTCGTGTTTACACCTAAAGCTAATTCAAAATAGAAACGGGTGAAAAGTGAGTGTTTTTCCAGTTTTGGCTTTCAGAAAATCGGTGGCCGAATTCGTTTACGGGAAAGAACAGTTCTCACTCCAAAAACCCAATTTTTGATCCCTTAATCATCCAAAATGATTCACAATGATGTTATACACTCCTAAAATCGACCTGAACACAATCTAATACCATTTCTTTGGTTTCTACACATATTCAATTCGAAAATCATTAATCAAACCCTATCTTAAGAACTCTCTCAAAACTCTTCCCAATCCCTTAGTTAATCATAAACAATGAATGACATGTTAATATAATCGAAGCTAGGCTCACCCTTACCTGAATAAAATCCTGAATCAAAGCTGTGTTCTTCTCTCTTGTTCTTGCCTCTTCTAGGTTTCTCCTCTTTCTCACCAAAAACTCTGACAACGCTTACTCTGTTTTTCTTAACCTAATTCCCTCTTTAAATAACTTTTCTCCACTCGTCTTATTTTTCCACTAAATCCTCAACTTCTCTAAAATTACATAACAACTCCTCCTAATAAAATATCCTATTTTATTTTACCTCACTAAACTCTCTTATAATAATATTACTACGTACCTCTCTTAAATATATATATACGCAACTAAGCCAAATAATACATATGCTAAAAATAATAAATCAAATAAATATCAAATATATTCTTAAACAAAATAACAAATATTTCTATAACAAATAACAAACATATTTATAACAAATATTTCTATAACAAATAACAAATATATTTCACTTGGCAGCTCAAAAATAGATGGGAAAACTGTATTCATTTCACTTCTTCTATGTCATTCTTTGTAACACACATATATAGAGAGGGAAACCATTGTGCGGATCAACTTGCAAACATTGGCCTAAGCTTGAATCTTTCTTTTTGGTGGGATCATGTTCCTCCTCAAATTAGGGAAGCTTATACTAGAAATAGAATAGGCTTACCTTTCTTTAGATTTTCTTAATTTTCTTTTGTCTTTGGAGGGTTTTGGTCGTTTGTCCCCCCTCCTTTTCTTTGTCCTTGTTTTTCTTATTAATATATTTTTGGGGCTTGCTTCTTCAGTAAGTCCCCTTTGCAAAAAAAAAAAAAAAATAACAAATATATTTATAACAAATATATTTCTAAACAAAATAACAAACATATTATCACTTATCAAATATAAAATCATGTAAAAGTATTCAAATATTAACTAAAAATAATTAAATAAAAAGGGGGCGTTACAGATTGTATGTTGGTGTGTGCATACTTGTTGAATGATGGTGAATTTGCATAGTTGTATATGCATTGTTTGGTGATGATTGCATAGTTGTATATGCATTGGTGATGATTGCATAGTTGTATATGCATTGTTTGGTGATGATTGCATAGTTGTATATGCATTGTTTGGTGATGAGGTGATCTTTGTGTGAACATATGCATTGAGTCGAGTCATATGTTCATGCATTCATTGTTTGGTGACGGACTTATGTCCAAATGTAAGGCGGGGTGTGAAACCTTACATACGATGTTTTTGTTGCATCGAAGGTGACGACCTTGAGGTGATTTGGTACCACATGCATCTAGATGAGTGTATAACATTGCATACATTGTTTGGTGAATTGCATTGAGTCGTGATGTGCGATTGATGCATTTGGTTAACGTGAACTTGATTTGTGGATTGAATTGATATTGGACCATTGTGTGAATATACATGTATGATGATGTTTGTATTATTTGATAATCTCTATACACGATATTCTTGAATACTTGGTTGTGGATTATGTTGATGTAATGCTAACCCTCAGTGGTTTACCACCTACCTTTCCGTGCGGACGGGTAGAAGGAGTGCAGGATAAGTAGCTTGTTTGCTTGGTGTTGCTAAGGAGTAGGATTTCTCTATCTCTTTTGCGCGCGTCTAGATTAGGGGCTCTGATCTAGGATAGCGTTTTTATGTTAGACTCATTTTATCATATGTTGATTTGAGGAGTATGTTATGATTCTTTTATATCCGATGTTGAGGATAAGATTATGTATTAATTATCCTGAGATTTGGAGTTATGGTTTGTATTCTTGAATATATATTTCGCTGCTATGTTTATGAACCATGATAATTTACACTTGTGGACTTGAATTTGTTGTTGGCGTAGCATCTATTTCTAGAATATATTTGTATGTTCGTGTGTTTTACTGCTTAATAGGAATAGGGTGTTACACCTAGAAGGAAGAGAAAGAAAGAAGAATTTCAAGAGAGAAGAAGATACAGCTTGAAGAAACTCAAGAGTGAGAGTGGGTTGGAGCTTACAGTATAGCTTTTGGAAGGTTAAAGTAAGAGGAAAGTTTGTCTTCGCCATGTAGAGATTATGAGTGATAGAGTGGTTATGGGTCATATTTGTTTATTTGATTTTCATAAAATTGGTTTTGTGCTAAGTGCATTTTCGTGCTAATTAATTATGCTAATTATGAGTATGATAAACTTTGTGAAATTAAGTTGTTTATATGCTAAACTCATGTTTTGTGATATAGAATAAGTTGTTCTTGAGATTTTAGGTTAAACGTGTGAAAATCATGATATTGTTTATGATTATTGCTCAAACTATGTTCTATTTGCTTGTTATATGATTGGGTATGTTTGTATGTTGAAATTCATGAAAGTGATTATGTTTAATGTGATGTTTGGGTTAAGTTATGGTTGGTTGTGAAATTTGTGAGAAATGGGTGATTAATTATGAAAGTGTTGTCTTGATGAATTGAGTTCTATGATTCTTTTGGTGAAGTTGTTAATTTAGTGAAATGGGTATGAAATTCTGTTTTGATGGTGAATTTTGGGTGTGAAATTGAATTTGGGGAAAAACAGGTTTTTAAGCTAAAATTTGTTTTTAAGTGATTAAGTAAATAAGCTATTTTGAGCTAAGTTGAATTGAAAGTTTTTGAGTAATAATGAGGTTAAATGATAGGGTATAATTGGCTTAAGTGATTCAGATTATTTTGGCGCCATCGGGATTGAAAACGGTTTTGAAAACAGAGTTGTGCGCCGCAATACGGAAAAAAATGCAAAAATCATGTACTGGTGGACACGCACGACCGAGCGCCCCTGTGGCCCGACCGTATGCGCAGGAAGTCTGTTTTTTCGTCGTTTTTTAGTTTTAAAAGCATATCGATGGAACTGAGTATAATTATTTCTATATATTTAATTTCAAGGGTGTGGAGTATATATTTGAACATAGAAAAAAAAAGAGAAGTATAATTCAAACTTTTTTTCAGGAGAGGGGGGTCTAGTTTACTCTAAATAATTAAAGACGTTTTTAGAAAAAGCCAAATAATTATACAAAAATAATAAAATATTTATATTATTATTTTTGGATGAGCTAGGAGAAAGGACAAACATCAAGAGGAAGCCCTGACATTCCAACTAGGTTGGCACAACGAGGAACCTCCATCATTTGCCGCCAAACTCAAAATTTTATTAAAAAAGAGGGGGCGATGAAAGTATATACAAAGATGGGGGACTAGACCAAAACCCTCAAAAATAAAATGCAAGAAATTAGAACAACAAATTAGGGAAATCTGTAATTAGGCAGACCGCATCTATCCCAAAATAAATCCAAACACAACTCAAACGGTAAAGCAGATAGGCAGAAAACATATTCATTGGGCAGCCCGTGAAGATGCACCCGTGGAGCGGGTACGGTAAGGCGGTTTCCCATCGAATTGGTGCTTCTTCAACATCTATTTTTGCTTTTTAGACAAGACCAGCACAAATAGAGTTTCTGCTGAGCGCTGATCGTACTCTTTGATCCTCTGACAGAGATCAAAATCTTGTTGAATAAGTGGGTTACTAAGTTGCATGTCAGCAGCACGTGCATTCTTGTCAATTCCATCTGAGGCCGGATAAGTGGCTGAACCGGTCCCAACATGTTGCACCAAGGATGAAACATCAGCACCAAGGGCCACATTAACACTTTGAGGTAGGTCCACAAAAGCTACTTCCTATTCTGCGTTTGCATCAATAGAACTAAAATCAATTTACTTATATTGATTTTATAATGAGAACTAAAATCCAACGATGTATCGATCCAAATAAGTTATGAGATCAAGAAAGCGGGCAAACTAATAGAGCAGGTCATCGACTTCATTTCAAAAATAAAATTCAGCCATAAAACATACCTTTCCAGCAATGAAATAAAGTATCGATCCAAATATGATGTGAGATTAACAAAGGTGCAAACTAAAAGAGTAAGTCATTGATTTCATTTCAAAAAAATGAAATGAGGTGTCGATTCAAATAAGATTTGACATTAAGAAAGGGGGTAAACTAAAAGAGAAAGTCATTGATTTTATTTCAAAAAGTAAAATTCGGCAATAAAACTTATCTCTCCAATTTCTTCTTAGTAAGATTGGCTAGATATTGCATCTCACTTGATCTTTCAAACTCAATTGGTTAAATGAAATTTATGACATAAAATAAATAATTTGAATGGATAAATAAAATAGATTCGATTGGGGGAGAATCCACCTTATATGTCATGAAACTTCTTATCAATATATAACAAAGAAAATGGAGTTGCATATACTATCAATAGTCAAGCCATACACATCTTACTACGCAATCAATTTCTTCTTTGAACCAGTTTCATACACATATGACCCTTCCCTCCCTTCCAAAGTTTGGTACATCCACATAGTGATATCATTAACAACATAATAATATATAGGCACTTTCTATAGGAAAAAAGATAAAGTAAAATAAAGTAATATTATTTTTGTATATGCTACCAATTTCATTAGTTATCTTGGATAACTAATGAAAATAAGAAATGTCATAAACTCTTTTTATTAGTTCTCCAAAAGTTATGATAGTAGATAAGTTTGAATAAGACAACTAAAAAAGATAAGCTTCCCAAGCATGAGAGAGTTTTTCACCAGAAAAAATAAATAAAGTTCATTTTAATAGTTAACATGAAGTTTGATCAAACATGTCTGAATGAACGTTCAAAACATACTGCTTTCATGGTTTACAGTTGTACTCATTTATTTCACCATTCATATTTGGTGAAGAAATAAAAACATCTCATCCTTTATTATCTTTATATATGAGCAATTATAAGTAAATAACTAGTAAACTAATATTTAAATAACAAATAATTCGCTGCAACCATTTTTCTTGAAGGGTCGAAGGTACTACAAATCTGGAAATCAGGGGATACCGGATAATTTTTATTATATTATATATGATGACTGAAGAAGAAAAAAAACTTAGCAAAAAGAGCAGTTGAGATAAAGTTTTGTTATTATATCAATATTTATTTTCATAATTTCTAACACACAGAATTTTAGGACTGTCCCTTATCATCGTCGTCATCCTTTTCCTCTTTGCCATCATCAACCTCCTCAGCCTCATCTATATCTTGATCTTGTTGAACATGATAATAATCACGACCATCAAAGCTAAAAAATTTGTTTGGATTCACCAATTCCCGATAATCAGCATGCATTTCTTCAACGTCGTAAATTCCATTTGGAATTAATCTCTTATTTTGTAAAAGATTCAACATTAATCGACGATCCTCGTTGTCGTCATCACCACCATCCTCATCCTCATCAATATCGCCGTCATCCTCGTACTCGTCATGGCTGTTGTTATCTTCATTGCTGCCATCATCAGCATAGTCATCAACATAAACAACATTATTCATATTAATCTCATAGTCATCCCATGTTTCATCATCATCATGATGATGTTCAGGATCACCAATTGCATTTGGTGATTTTGGTAACATGAGAACCAAGATTGCTGCTATCAAAAACGACCTCATTCTTTTTGCACAAACTATTCTCTAAGCAAGCAAAGATGTGTATTTGTTTTTGCAAGTGTGATCGTCTCTCCCCCCAACCCTTCGTATTTATACACAAAATATATTAAACTTATGAGATTTTTTATTACATATATTTGGCAATTTGATTGATATGTTTGGTCTTTAAATTAATTGTTAAATGTTTTTTTCTATTATTTAAAAATGATAATGACTAATTATTATTTACCTAAATTGTCTGTGAAATTAAATTAAATTCTTTTTTTTTATTTTCTATTTTACATATAATAATAAATATTAAATATTTTTTACCATAAAATGTAAAAAATTAGAATATTGTTTATAAACAATCAAATTTTTTTTCTTCTTATGATATGATTTTTTTTTCTAAAATAAAAATTCAACAATAATTTTTCCTTAATTAATAAAAATAATTATTAATTTATGATATAAAATTAAAATGTATCAAAATACTTTCATTTGTCGGTCAATGTAATGTAGAAGGTTCCTAAATTTAAATATCATTTTTTTCAATGGTAATATATACTAAGAATAGGGGATTTTAGGCTGCCTTGTTTGTTATTCCAATTATCGTTAAACAAATTTTCCTATACTAATATTTTTTTTGAAGAAATATAATAATGTTATATTGTTGATGTTATTAAAAAGATAAGAATTTTTATTTAATTTGTTATATAGTTGTCATTAGAAAAAATAAATATGGTTCGTTGAGTTTTTTACAATTTTTTTCTTTGAGGGAAGAGATTTTTACAATTGAAAGTCACAAATGTCTATACTTATAATTTTAGTCAATATAAAAAATTATATAAAATATCGTTTTGTAATTTACACGCAGAATTTAAAAAAAATATCGTTGATAATTTACATGCATTAGCACAATAAAAAATTTGAAAATACAAACATCTAGGTGTCTGTCTTTTCGCAAGTGGAAAACAACCCCTTTCAGCTCTTTTGGCCTGACTTTTTCTCTTTCCAAAAATACCCTTGATTTTCAATACAAATAACGCATGTAACAAATATATAAGAATTTAAATTTATTAATGTGTTATTTTCAACGTCTCTTTCACACCTCTATATAAAAGATTGAAGACTTGAAGATTATATGAGACTCTATAACGTTTTGATAGTGTCAAAACTCTGCTGAAATTGTTGTGCATCAATACACTTAGAATTTCTTATAAACATTCATATCTTAGAAATTCTAGAGTCTTATCTTATTTGTATTTGTGAACACCACTGATTGTATATCAAGTGTTTAACCCCAAACATTTTTCTTTGTAATTTTGTTTGTTTAGAAGTCTCTTGCTTTTGTGCTTGAGCATAGGAAATATCTTGCAAGTGTGCTTGAGTATTAAAAGTCTCTTGTTGTGTGCTTGAGCATTTGTAATTAGATATTGATTTTAGTGAACTCTCTTTGAAAGTGCAAGGAGGACAAGACTACTTTCGGTTGTGGAAGGAACTTGTATAATTGTTTTGTGTCTTTCACTTATATCTCTCTATCTTACATTATCTGTTGCATTAGACTCTGAACATTGTTTCAGAATCTAATCTGAACTCTATCAGACTCTGGAATTTAGACTTAATTTAAAATAAAAAAAAATTAACACAATTCAACCCCTTCTTGTGTTTTTCTCATCTTCAGAGTTATTTCATGACCAAATAATATAAACCAATGTTAATTCAATTTTGACTTGAAATATAATAATTAAATTAAAATATATCAAAAAATATTTTTATCATGATAAATATCAACTTTATTCTTGACCAAAAAGTTAGACCGTCTTTATTAATAAAAAGAAAATATACTAGTAAGTGTATTTAAATTCTAAAGTCTTTCATTTCTTAGACCAGACACCATCCTCTCACCCTTAACTTTTTCTATCGGAATAAAATAATGAAATTAATTGCAATGTCTAGTGAATGCTTTCATTAAATGTAATCAATGTTCTATTGACTGTGTAATACTAGTAAATATTTTACTCCCTCCTTTCATTAAATGTTTTATTGACTGTTTTATGGACTATGGATGGACAAACTATTCTCTCACTTATTAATAAGCGTCGCAATTAATAATGCTTTCTTTTTTGACCAAAAAAAATACTCACACCTCCTTAAATTATACTTCATCACTCCGAGATGGATCAGGCTGATATAACAAAGTAAAATTAGGTCAGCCATATTATAGTTCTGAAGAAGTATCGTGTCAATCTTATCTCATAGGTTCACTGCGCGCCAGACATGGATGGCATTCAGGCAACCCAATAGAGCATGAATGATGTCCTTCGAATAATTTCCACTTTTTCCGCAATCTATTGGAATGTCATACATCTGTTACTAAGTCGTGCTCGAGTAGGAAAACAATCACGACACATGCGTAAAACCAGATTCTTAATTTTGGGTGGAGATTTCATGTTCTAAATTAAATTTTATCGACCTGGTTTATGCAAGTGTGTATTCTCAATAATTTCATTGACACAGATTTGATTGTCATTGTTAAGGTTTATTTTTGTTGGTGTTGTAATCACCTATAATTAATTAAAAAATATTACATTGGAGTTTGAGCTCCATAAGTGGTGGTGAGATTGAATGAAATCTAAATCTTGTAACAGCGTAGAATAACACAGAAGGGCGTAGACTTATAGATAGATTTATGGTAAAGTGTACTGTGAAGAAGATTTTCTTCTTAGACTTAGTTGGGTTTTAATGACAACAAACTTACATCACAAAAGAATAAAAATTATATGAAGGTTCAAATTGAAGAATGAAGATAATGTGATTTATGCTTCATAGTTATATTCTTGTAAGTATGGTTCTTATCTTTGATATTATCATTCTTAACTTATGGAACAACTTAGTATGCTCAGAAAATAATTACAAACATTTTTTCTAAGTTCTAATATGAAGCAATGCCTAAAAATCTTATAAAAAATTATTTTAGTAAGATTTGAATTTTTGATAAATCAAGTTACCATGGATTTGATTTTTAGATTTAATGTGCAACGACTATACTTTTTTAAATGGCTGAATGTCTCAATTTTATATGCCATTGCACAATTGATTTCTATGCACTACGTGATTTCCTAATGGCATGGAAAAGTTGAAAAAACGGCTAGTTTATTGTTTAAAAGCAATTTCATACTCATTTTTATGAATAGGTGCATTTTTAAATATGTGTCTATTCATTGATAAACTATTTGAAAAATAGCATTGCTTCATAAACATCATTTTAGCCTCTATAAATTCAATTGAGAATCAAAACATTTTATACACAACAACTTTCATTATCTCAATTGACATTTTCAATATCACTTGCTTTCAAACTTTCATTTAAATTGTTTGGAAAACTTTGCTTACGCTTTAACATTTATTAAAAAGTTTTCTGAGCACTAAGTCCATTTGTTTAAGAGTGATAATTGTAAAAGTATACAGCCATACACATTTGATATTCTTCAATTACTTTGTTGTAAAGTTTCTCGCCATTGTTGGTGGGAATTGTTGTAAAAGATAGTGGAGTGCTATCTTGTTTGTTTGTGAGAATTTCATCATAGGTTTGATGAAGATTCTTGTTGTAAAAGATAGTGGGGTGCTATTTTGGTGTGTAGAGAAATATTGTTAGGGGGCCTTTGGGATTAAGGTTGCTTTGTAACAAAGATTCTTTACATAGTGAAATCTTTCGTGGGGTGTGAAGGGAGTGGAGTACCTTAAGGTTTAGAGGGGAACCACTATAATTCTCTTGTGTCTTTTCTTCCTCCCTTACTCTTTTATTTTTCCGCATTCATACCTTCATCATTATTTACCGGAAAAATTATCAACAACGCTAAACTAAGAAAAATTAACCAATATTCCTAGAAACCTAATTCACCCCCCCTCTTAGGTTACAATCTGAACTTACAATTGGCATCAGAGCAAGAGCAAAGATAACTTGCTTATTTGATCTAGAAAATGGCTTCCGTTAAACCGTTTCTAGCAGAAGGTCCTAATACAAATGTGAATGGTGTGACAGGTATCAAACCACAAACATCATAGGATGATGATGACCGGAAAAAATGTTATTTGACAAAAAGACAAAGAAAATTCTTCAATCCTCTCTTAGGATGGATGAGTTTTTCAGAATTTCTAACTGCAAAACGGCCAAAGAAATCTGGGACACTTTGGAAACAACACATGAAGGAACGGAAGAAGAAAAACGTTCCAGATTGAAACCCTATCTCAAGAGTACGAGATGTTTAGAATGCAACCAGGAGAAAAGATTCTAGACATGCAGAAGAGATTTTCACATCTTATCAATCATCTTGCAGCCCTTGGAAAAACCTTGTCCAACAATGAAATAAACTTGAAGATTCTCAGGTCACTAACAAGGGAATGGCAACCAAAAGTAACAGCCATATCTGAAAAGAAAAGTCTTTCAAACATGTTGTCAACACTTTTTGGAAAATTACAAGAGCATGAAATTGAACTTGCAAGACTAGAACAACATGAAGAAGGAGTAAAGAAACACAAGAATATCTCCTCGAAGGCCGAGTCCAATGTTCTTCAACAAGATGAAAGTTCTGATGACGATGAGAATATTACTCTTCTTGTGAAAAAATTAGGAAAATTCCTTCAAAAGGATAAAAAAAAATTAAATTTGGAAATAAAAGAAAATTTCAAAAGAAGAAAGATGTTTCTACATCAAGTCAGAGTTTCACATGCTTCGAAAGTGGAAAAGAGGGGCATATGAAGGCAGACTGTCCAACCCTTGCAAGGAAAAGTAGCCATAAAGGAAAGAAAGAATTCAAGCCAAGAAGAGCCTACATTGCATGGGATGACAATGATATAAGTTCATCTTCAGAATCAGAGGATGACGAATATGCAAATTTAACATTAATGGCGTCACACCACTCTGATGATGAACAAGAGGTAAGTGATTATGAATTAAATTTTAAACCTTCTTATGAAGAATTACAAAATGCATTTGATGAATTGTTTGAAGAATTCATTAATCTTTCTAAAACTTGTGCAAAGCAAAAGAAACAAAATATATCTCTAGATAGAAAAGTTTTTGATGCACAAGAAGAATTAGAAAAAGTTAAAGGTTCTTCATGTAATAAATGTAAAGAACATCAAACAACAATTTCTCAATTAAATCAAGTAATCAAAAAATTTGAAAAAGGTCACAACAGTTTGGAAGATGTGCTAAGCTGACAAAGATATTCAAACAACAAAATCGGGCTTGGTTTTTCTAAATTTGATAAACCAAACACCAATAAAACGGTCTTTGTTAAAGCAAGCACAAATTCCAACAACATAGAAACCAAGAATATGCATATCGTTAATTCTTTCAAGAATGTGAATCAAAAATTTAATTCTAAAAGAAGAAGTTATTCTAACAATTCTTTTAAGAAAAATAATTCAAATTCTAAGAATAATTTCTCTCAAGGAAATAATTTTGATTCACATCATGTTCTTAATTTAACATGTTTTTATTGCAACATAAAAGGGCATACTTCAAATACTTGCTACATAAGAAACTTTGGTGTTCCTTATGGTGAATTTATTTGGGTAAAGAAAGGTAAGGACCCTAAGAAAAATGAGTACATAGAATGTATTATTAATTGTCTTGTAGGTACTTGAAGACCATATGTAAATCTTGTCAAATTAGGATTGGTTTTCAAGATACAAGACCATATGATATGATATGATTAAGATGATTTGAGAAAGATTGACACTTTGATGATGCTTTGGAATTTATGTGAACTCTTTATCATGTTCTTATTCATTCATGACTACGGTGAAAGGTACACATTTAATTTTCATGGAAATTATTTGCATGCATGAAAGTTGTTTCTCTGGACTTTGAAATTAAGTTTTGTATGAATTAGAAAACATTTTCATGAATGTGCTTGCCATTTTATTCATACAGAGTTTTACGATTTAAAATTTTGGTAGTTAACAGGTAATGCATTTAGAGAAAGTATTATGTCTTATATTAGTCAATAATGATGATTTATTGACGGAAAGTAAACTCATTTTTTTAGTCTCTAAAACTTTGTAACTAAATTGAGTATTTGGATGGTTTAAGCTGATGGAAAATGATTTTTTTTAATGATCGTAATTTATTATGTGAATAGTCATGATGATAAGGTTGCATGTTTGAAAGTCAATTGTTTAAATGGTTTATAGATAAATCAACCTTTCAGTTTTCAAACTTTGGTTCCTTATTTGTTCATGATATACATGTCATATATAAATATTTGAAATGTTTGTATATTTTATAGCAACATGAAAATAGTATATTTAAATTAGTTTAAATATCAAAAACAAGTTTTATTAATATTGTTGCTTTGTGTAAGGAAATATGATATTTATAATTGACGATCTCATATCATATGTGCAAAATCTATGTGAAAGATCGAATATTCGTTGTGAAGAAGATAAGTTTATTTTTACATAAAATTTATTATTTTCCTTATATTACGACCATTTGGATTTTACCCTTTTCTTCTTTTTTATGATGTCAAAAGGGGGAGAAAGTGTATGTTTGTGTTTTGTGTTTAAATTGTTTCAGGTTATCTAATTGCAAAACAAAGAAGGAGACATACAAGATAGGGGGAGTTTCATTGAGCAAACATTGTCAAAAGGGTATGGTTTATCATCATCAAAAAGGGGGAGATTGTGAAGAAGATTTCCTTCTTAGACTTGGCTGAGTTTTGATGACAACAAACTCACATCACAAAAGAAGAAAAACTATATGGAGGCTCAAGTTGAAGAATGAAGATAATGGGACTTAGGCTTCATAGTTATATTCTTGTAAGTATGGTTCTTATCTTTGACATTATGATTCTTAACTTATGGAACAACTTAGTATGCTCAGAAAATAATTACAACCATTTTTCTAAGTTCTAATATGAAGCAATGCCTAAAAATCTTATAAAAACTTATTTTAGTAGGATTTGAATTTTTGATAAATCAAGTGACCATGGATTTGATTTTTAGGATTAATGTGCAACGACTATAATTTTTTAAATGGTTGAATGTCTCAAATTTATATGCCATTGCACAATTGATTTCTATGCACTACGTGATTTCCTAATGGCATGGCAAAGTTGAAAAAACGGCTAGTTTATTGTTTAAAAGCAATTTCATACTCATTTTTATGAATATGTGCCTTTTTAAATATGTGTCTATTCATTGATAAACTATTTGAAAAATAGCATTGCTTCATAAACATCATTTTAGCCTCTATAAATTCAATTGAGAATCAAAACATTTTATACACAACAACTTTCATTATCTCAATTGACATTTTCAATATCACTTGCTTTCAAACTTTCATTTAAATTGTTTGGAAAACTTTGCTTACGCTTTAACATTTATTAAAAAGTTTTCTGAGCACTAAGTCCATTTGTTTAAGAGTGATATTGATAAAAGTATACAGCCATACACATTTGATATTCTTCAATTACTTTGTTGTAAAGTTTCTCGCCATTGTTGGTGGGAATTGTTGTAAAAGATAGTGGAGTGTTATCTTGTTTGTTTGTGAGAATTTCATCATAGGTTTGGTGAAGATTCTTGTTGTAAAAGATAGTGAGGTGTTATCTTGGTGTGTAGAGAAATATTGTTAGGGGGGCCTTTGGGAGTAAGGTTGCTTTGTAACAAAGATTCTTTACATAGTGAAATCTTTCGCGGGGTATGAAGGAAGTGGAGTACCATAAGGTTTAGAGGGGAACCACTATAATTCTCTTGTGTCTTTTCTTCCTCCCTTACTCTTTTATTTTTCCGCATTCATACCTTACATGTAACACCTTAAAATTCCGTTTTTGATTTATTAAATAAAAATAATATACTTAAAGATAAGTACACACATGCTCGACAATTCTTCATTCATCAAGTAATAATGATAAATTCAGCAGCAGAAAATTTCAAGTCAAACAATAAAACAATTTGAATCCTAGTCATCAAGCTAAAATAAACAAACTTCTAAAACTTCAAACTTCAGAACGAAAATTAAAATGCTAATTCCTTGACCCTGGTGGTTACAGATCAGAGTGCAAGTTCGACTACATAATTTCACTAAATAAATTAATGATGGAAGGAAACTTCTGTCGCCACCTTTTAAGCGTCCCACAGCTAGAGCTTCTCATCATGAGTGTATGTACCCCATGAGTACAAACTCCACAAATACACAACAACAAAAAAGGGGTGATTATATACTTATAATATATAGTTGGAACATATGAATAATACATAAACATAATTAACATTAATAGTCAACATTTACAAGTATCTTCAAAAGTTCTCATCAAGTCATACGTCAATCATTTACACACTCTTTACATAATCACATACACCAAGAATCAAATATCACCACTTATATGCAAATGTACTCATATCATCTATATGCATGCCGGTACCGCTTTTTATTCATGATTTTATTGTATGTCAGAGTTGTGTTACTGAACATACAATCGTCATTCGTCATTTTCCTAAATATAATATGATGCATAAAGACTCACTAAATACCACACATTAGCACATAATCAATACATCACATTTACAACATAATTCATTTCATCATTTACTTGTCATTATAAACAAGATATGTCATCGTCGTTGTTCGTCATTCATAAGAGTCATTTTGTTACATCATTCATCATCGTCATACAATAATCATTATCTCATCATTAATCAACAACATATAAGTTTATATATATATATATATATATTTCATCTCTTCGTTATTCATCATCAAGTTTAGAACTCACGCTCAACGTTAGTTTTCTCTCATTTACTACATGTTTTACTTTAACGGCATACCCTGTTCTTCGTCTCAGTTTAAGGTTTCTACCCCGTCGTTACCTTTTCTTATAGTGCCTTCTATTTATACGTCTAGTTCATTGTGTTTTAAGTACTTATCCGTACTTATTTAATCTTCTTTGATATCATCATTTTAATGTAAGCCGTTATCACTATATTCTTAATTTACCTAGTTTACATCCTTCTAATATGTTATAAACGTTCGATACTTCATTACCCTAAGAAATTACTCTTGACATTGTCATTTATTCTTGAACCATCTCTTTATATCCATCTTCGACTTCACCTTAAGCTTCCTTAACTAACTCACGTTTTAAACTCACCATATTTTTAAGAACATTACTTCTAAAGACACCTAAACGTGTTAGGTAAATATGTTTAGGAGCCTAACCCTCACTTTAGCAACTCAAATGGGCAGAAAAAGTTGGGTTTTCTAAGCTTGAGAAGGGTACACGGTCATGCTCTTTGGGGGCACGGTCGTGTGTTCCCTAAAACTCAAAATTGAAGCACACGAACAAGTCATGCACGGGTCGTGTGCCTAGGTGGCACGACCGTGAACTTTTGTCAGTGACAGTAAATCGCAGTTCTACTACGATTTCACTTTGGAGAATCTTTTTCGACTCCAATTTCGACCTCGTTTTTTACCATAAACTCGTCAAACTCGTCCCTAATCATCACCCTAAGGTCACTCTATCATTCAAATACTAATTTCCTCTTAACCTACCCAATTACACACTCTTTTCATGGTTAAATTTCCAATTCATTTACCTTAGTTTTGGTTTCTCCAATCCTAATATTTCAACAAACAACATTAACCCTCATCGCATATGTTCATCATCATTCTTTCACCATAATTTTCATCATAACAACACTTAAATTCATAAACTAAACAACTCTACTATTACACCAAAGACGCTCTAAGATGAAAGGATTATCCCTCCTACCTTGAATTCTCTAGAAACACAGTTTTGGCTCTCTTCTCTTCAGCTAGGGTTTTCTTCTTCTCCTCTTCTCTTTTCTCTTTTCTTCAATGTGTATTATTATTTTTCTCTCCTCCACCTACCACAATTTAACTTCCTCCTCCCCCACTTACTTGCTCATTCTATCTCACACCTCCCACCTCAATTCTTCTCCTCATCATATTAACCCTCATATCACGTCAATAATCATCAACTTTATTTTCTCGGAAATAATATAATACTCAAGTAAAATGCATTATCATCGCAGCAATAATCAAGACTCCACCTAATTAAGATTCCCTCATTCGCCTCTTCAACTCCCATGTTACGCTTCCTCCAGCAGGTCATCCCAATGTCACTTTCACTAATGCAATCTCTTTGCCTCTCAAATTCTTCACTTCTTGGTCTTCAATCCTTAAAGGTAAAGCATCAACGGTCAAGTTGTCCCTTACTTGCACTTCATCCATTAGAATTTTGTGAGATGGATCGGGAACATACTTTCGAAGTTGAGTCACATGAAATACATTGTGAAGGTTCGAGAGTGGCAACGGCAAAGCAACTTGGTAGGCCACTTCTTCTACTCTCTTGATAATTTGATATGAACTGATGAAACGTGGTGTAAGTTTATTAGACTTCAAAGCACAACCAACACCCGTCACTGTAGTGACTCTCAAAAACACATGATCCCCTTCTTCAAACTCCAAAGACTTCCTCTGCTTATCACGATAACTCTTCTTCCTGCTCTGTGATGCTTTCATCCTCTCCTAAATCATCTTAACCTTCTCAATAGTCTGTTGAAAAATCTCTGGTCCAAGTACTACACACTCACCAAATTCATACCAACACAAAGGCGTTTGACATCTCATACCATACAATTCTTCGAAAGGTGTCATGCCAATACTAGAGTGAAACTATTGTTATAAGTAAATTCAATTAATGGCAAGTAAGTATCCCACTTCCCTCCTTGCTCTAGTACACATGCTCTCAACAAATCTTATAATGACTAGAGTCTGACCATCAGTTTGAGGGGGGTGATAAGCAAAATCCAACTTCAGTTTAGTTCCCAAATCCCTTTGCAAACTTTCCCAAAATTTTGATGTGAATCTAGGATCTCTATCGGAAACAATACTCGAAGGAACACCATGCAACTTAACTATGTGCTCAATGTAAATTTTAGCTAACTTATGCAATGGATAATTTATTCTTCTGAGTATAAAATGAGCTGATTTAGTCAACCTATCCACGATCACCCCAAATGGAATCACTCCATTCGCGGTCTTTGACAAACACACAACAAAGTCCATATAAATATTGTCCCACTTCCACTCCGAAATAATCAAAGGTTGCATCAATCCAGACGACAAACAAGCACACACAAACAGATACTTCAGAATCTTATGGTCATTAAACACCTCAAACCTCGACCCATACAAGTAATGCCTCAACACCTTAAGTACAAACACTACAATTGCTAACTCTAAATCATGCTTCAGATAATTCCTCTCATGAATCTTTAGTTGTCTCGAAGCATAAGCTACAACCTTCCCGTTCTGCATAAGCATGCCACCAACCCTCTATTAGATGCATCACAATAAACTACAAACGACTCACTTTGGTTTGGCAAAATCAGAAATGGCGCAGATGTCAGCTTTTTCTTGAGCTCTTGAAAACTCTCTTCACATTGCATATCCCACACATATGCCTATCCATTTAGAGTTAATTGTGTCAAAGGAAACATCAACTTTGAAAATCCTTCTATGAACCTTCCATAATACCCTGCCAAACCTAATAAACTTCTTATTTTCATAACTGACTTAGGATCCTCCCATTGCAGCACTGCGTCTACTTTAAAAGGATCAACCATTATTCCACTACTATAAATTATATGACCCAAGAAACTCACTTCTTTCAACCAAACACACTTGGACATTTTAGCATACAACTTCTTTTCATTTAAAGTCTGCAACACTATCCACAAATGTTCCACATGCTCCTCATCCGACTTAGAGTATACAAAAATATCACCAATGAACACTACAACAAATTATCTAAATACGGACAGAAAAGCTTGTTCATATATTCCATAAACACTTCTGGTGCATTGGACACACCAAATGATATCACTAAATATTCATAATGTCCACATCAAGGTCTGAAAGTAGTCTTCGACACATCTTCTAACTTCACTCGAATCTAAGATATCCTGATCTAAAATCTACTTTACTAAACACACAAGCACTAATCAACTGATCCACCAGGTCATCGATTATAAGTAAAGGATATTTATTCTTGATAGTAACTTTATTCGACTTACGATAATCCACACACAACCTCATATTACCATATTTCATTTTAGTAAGTTGAAGGTGAGAAAAACACAATAAGGGGGTTGAACTGTGTTGACTTTTTCTAGTTCTTTTTTTGAGTGTTAACACTGGTCAGATTCTGGTGGGTTCAAAGTCTGGCACGGAGTCTGAATTCAGCGGATAATAACATAACACAAAGATAAACGACAGAGTAATATATATATATATATATATATATATATATATAGAGAGAGAGAGAGAGAGAGAGCATACACAAGCAGTTTATACTGATTCCTCCAATAAACAGGAGTAGTCTAGTCTCCTTGCACTTCCAGTGGATTTCACTATAATCTCACATATTACAATTGCTCAAAGACTCTTCCAAGAGACTTCCAAGTGCTTAAGCACACTTGCAAGATACTTCTAATGCTCAAGGTCACTGCCAAAAGACTTCACTGCTCAAGCACAATTGCAAGAGACTTTCAATGCTCAAGGATAACTCTAAGAGACTTCTGATGCTCAAGCAAACATGCAAGAGACTTCCAATGCTCAAGGACAACTCTAAGAGACTTCTATTGCTCAATCACAATTGAAAGAGACTTCTGATGCTCAAGATTCACAAGCAAGAGAATTCTATTTTTTTACAAATAAACAAATTTGTTCTTACACTTGATATACAATGCCAATGTAAATTGAACAATGTTGAACAAACTCTTTAAGACTTTGGGATTTCTAAGATACAAAAGTTGATAAGAAATTCCTAAGTGTTCTTGCGCTATTTGATTTTGACAGAGTAATGACACAATAAAATAGTAGAGTCTTTTTAATCTTCAAGTCTTTAGCTCCTTTTATAGGCAAGGATTTAGCGACATTGGAGAAGAGTGTCAGCACATTAAGAGTTATTA
Organism: Medicago arabica; assembly: GCA_946800305.1. Classification (NCBI taxonomy): domain Eukaryota; kingdom Viridiplantae; phylum Streptophyta; class Magnoliopsida; order Fabales; family Fabaceae; genus Medicago; species Medicago arabica. The sequence continues at coordinate 20,308,284 of OX326971.1, read as the reverse complement.
AGAAGCTTCAAATCAAGGATGTTGAACCATTGCCTAATATGGATAATTTTGATGGATAGTCATTCGAAAATCCATTGTTGAAACTGGAAGTATCTGTTTATTCTTTTTGTCCTTGAAGTTCTTTGTTTGTTTTTACACGTGGTCAGAAGAAGACAAACTGTACTCGGATCCTTGATGGAGACAACAATAGAAGACGAAAGATCTGACGTGGAGTCAGGGTCTCTCGGGATTTGTTGAGTCTGGGGGTCTTCTGAGAGACATCCTTTTCTTCTGATCCAAGATGTTGACTTTTGGTTTATCTTTCTTCAGATATTTTACCATAGTCTTTTAAGCTCTCTTATGCTTCAGATGTTATAATGCATGTTCAATACTTTGATGGATATATTATATGATCCAATTATTCTTCAATAATTTGTTATAATCAAAATCTTAGAGGAATTGTGCAAACCAATTTTGTTCTAACACAAGTAACACTTAAATTGGTGCTTCCCATGGTGAACCACTAGGCCTGATGAACTTCTTCTCTAGCAATTCCTTCAATTGTTTCTTCAACTCACCCAATATAGTATCAAGTCAACAGCAAACTCGCCCCCCCCCCTCTCTCTCTCTCTCTCTCTCTCTCTCTCTCTCTCTCTCTCTCTCTCTCTCTCTCTCTCTCTCTCTCTCTCTCTCTCTCTCTCTCTCTCTCTCTCTCTCTCTCTCTCTCCCGTGGCAAATCACTATAGTCGTATGAAAATACATCTAAAAATTCACACACTACTGGCTGATCGGTATAACTTTAGGCTCACCCTCTACCTTCAAAGAAGCAAACATCATAAACAGTTGGGCACCCTCCTTCAAAGATGTCATCACTTGTCCGATGGTCATAAACTGTGAACCCATATACTTCTGGGGTTTAGGAAACAATACAGTCTTAGCAAAAGAGTTAATATAGACACGGTTGAATATTCTTCAGCATCTGATAAGTGTCCAATTTATGTTATTTTACACAACATTAATTAACTTATTTTAAAAGTAATATCAAGAAACCCTGAAAATATGTAAATATAAATTCCTTTGAAAACGATAAATAAATAAATAAAATTGTCAAAAAAAGTTATGTAACATTGAACTATCATAAAAAATCATGATTTATTTAAGGGTTAAAAAATCATGATTAAAGATTTGTTGAAATAATAATGGTTGATTTTTCTTGCAAAAGATAGTTGATTTCAGTTATGATTAAGAATGAAACACATTCTTTAAAAAAAAGAATGAAACACGTTACTTTCTAAAATAAAATAAAATAATCAAACACATTAGGTTGAGATTCATAATACTTACACATCACATCAATCGCGTGAACCGACATCACTTGACTGATGTCACTCAAGTGTTAGTGAATTCTTTCTTCTTTTTTTGGTGAACAAAGAAGGCCAAAAAAAATAGTTTCAAAAAACTAAGTACAATGATAAATAAAATGACTATTAAAAAGATTTTTTTATATTCTAATCGAACTCTGGATTACTAAACCATCTTAGATAATAAATACAAGTATTAGTGCCCATTGTTTTTTCAATCTATTGTTAAAATTATAAAAGAGAGAAAAAAAAAAAACATTTATAAAGTAAAGTGAAAAGAAAAAACAAATATTATTTGAAGTAGAGTTAGCAAAACTAATGAGATCCATCTATTTATCCACACACCCTTTTATATAAATTTTGCTTTACAGTCTTCTTTCCCTCTCATTTTCATCTTCTTCTTCTTCTTCTTCAGCTGCTGCTGAAAATCCAAATCTCTCTCTCTCTCTCTCTCTCTCTCTCTCTAAAGCTTCACTCTTTTGAAAACCCATTTCTCGAAGAGAGAGAAAAAGGGTCATGGAACTTGCTGGTGATGGAACTCCGTTTGACCCTCGTACTGTTGAAGCTGTTTTCCGTGACTTCAAGGGCCGTAGAGCTGGCTTGATCAAAGCTCTCACTACTGGTTTCTTTCTCTCTCTCTCTCTCTCTCTCTCTAAAGCTTAATTCTCTCTCTCTCTCTCTCTCTATTTTGATTTTGTTTTTTTAATTGTTTTTTTTTTTGTTGTTATTGCAGATGTTGAAGATTTTTACCAGCAGTGTGACCCTGGTTAGGGTTTTTATCCTTTGATCTTTTACTCTCGTTTTAAGATTGTTTTTTTTTTGTGTGTGTCGGTCTCAATTGATGTGTTTGTTTATTTTGTTTTTAAATTTGATGTTAATTTGTATACTTATTCAGTGTATTGTTTTTGGATTTGTGTTTGAATGATGAAAACAGTTTTTTTTTTTTTTTTTGAAATTTAATTATGGAGTGAGTTCAATTTTACTGTTTTTTAATTTTGCTGATTAAGTGATTATGTGAACTTATGAATTTTAATAAACTTATGAACATTGTGATGTGAATTGGGAAATTGAGATATTTTGAAAACAGCCCTTTTGCTGTGTGTGTGTGTGTGTAATGATGTTTCACTGTCAATATTGTTAGATCCGGACTGGAGATAGAACCAGTGAGTTCAATTGGTTCAATCGGTTTAACCACAATTAAAAATATTTTTATTTTAAAAAATGAACTGGCTGGTTTGATCTGGTTCGCAGTTGAACCAGCCAGTTCGATCTGGTTTTGACAATGTTGTCATTTGGACAAACTTGTTTTGCCTCGTTGTTGATCTACATGAGTAGTTTTCTCACAAATTTTGAAATCAGTTGAGAAATGTTATGCTTCTTCTGACCTACAAGTTTTGCTATGTTCTATGTTCTGATTGTTTTGAATTGTTCCGATGAACTTATCTGGGCTTATTGTCTGCACTAATGCTGCATATTCGTCTGTTTTTTGTTTATTTTTCGTTTGCAAGAAGTTGAATCTAATGAAAATTTGCCATCTGTGAAACCTTAGGAACATCTTAGACTGTATATGTTTTCAAAATGATTTTGGACTGAATTAATGTTAATGAATCTCCAAAATCCTGTTATTTCATAAACCCTGTGTGTATTTGATTTTGGATTCACATTGTTTAGAAAGGAATGAGTATCGTATTTCATTGAATGCCGTAACATTCTTATGATTGTATGATATTATTTGAATGCTGTCTAAATCGTGATTTAACACGTATAATTGTATGATTCTGTGTTTTTGAAATTTGAATCACTGCAATGATCCCAAATCCAGTAGAAATATCAATGTAGATTTGGTAGGATTGTGAGATCTTACCTATCTCAAACAGATACATCGAATCTAGTGCTATGAAACTAATCCAGAAAACCATTTCCCTTGGCTGGTGATATATCGACGTATTTGCTTATCTCTTTTCTCTTTTTCTCGTATGTTTGATTTATTTAATTATGTAATTTACAAGTGGTGCAGAAAAATGAATTGATGTAGACTACATTATGAAATTTGTTGATGTGTTTTGTTTAACATGTTGTACATCAGAAAAGGAGAATCTTTCTCTGTATGGATATCCCGGTGAATTATGGGAAGTCACTTTACCTGCTGAAGAAGTTCCTCCTGAACTTCCAGAACCTGCATTGGGCATCAACTTTGCTAGGGATGGGATGCAAGAAAAGGACTGGCTATCTTTAGTTGCTGTTCACAGTGATACATGGCTTCTCTCTGTGGCTTTCTACTTCGGCGCAAGATTTGGATTTGATAAAGCCGACAGGTATGATAATTCTTTTTCTCAAATCCTTTATTATGTTATGGTATGTTTGGAACCGCGTCTCTGTTAGATTTCTTGTGTCTCAGAGCCTTTTTGCTGTGTATTTTTTCCGAAGCTACAAGCTGTAGCTTGAGCCTAGACATGTGTTCAGCACTTACTCACCACATATATACAAACATATACTTATTCTTTCACTTTTCAGTATTCATTTTCTGTGTTGAATGAGATCATATGTGGATGCATGTCATTTTCTTTTACTGCTAGATTGATTTGGTTTATTTTGTCAGTTGAAATCATCATAAAATATAGAGGACTTCCTTGCTTAAATTGTGTGGAGAGTAAGACTCAGATTGTTCTCAGCTATGTGCATCTATGCAATATTTAACATATTCTCCTTATTAACGATGCATGGGAAGATTTTTCGGTCATGACAAACTTTTATGATGTTGACATGATCCATCTACTGCCTATAGTTTGCATTTAGTTTTATGTTATGCAATATCAAAATGGAAAAATAGTTTGAAAATGTTTTTTTTTTGCAGTTGAACAGTTCTTTAACAGTTTACTGACTGCTTTCTTGTTAGTCACATCACACGTGCTCATCAGGGAGGAATGATCTCTTATCAAGATTTTCATTTGAGATTCTAAGCTTCTCTCTTTTTATGCAAAATAGGGTGTTTGACACTTAGCATTGTTTTCATGGATCTACATGACAATCTGTTAGCAATAAAATTTCCATGCGCATCTGTATGTTTGATCTGCATTGTTTACATGGGTTTACATGACATGTTATTAGCAAATACGATTTGTGTGTGCAAGTGCATTGTTCTACATGAGACAAGCTGTTAGGAATAATATTTTCCGTGTGGGTTTGATGGCATACCGAACTTGTGTGTTGATGAATGTCAAGAAGATTGCCAAAATGAAAAACAAAAATTAGTTCATTTAAATCAAGTATACTAGCTATTTATATCCTGATCTGTGATACAATGTAATTATTCATGTAGGAAACGCCTTTTCACTCTGATTAATGATCTGCCAACAATATTTGAGGTTGTGACTGGATCTGCTAAGAAACAGACTAAGGAAAAGCCATCTGTCTCAAGTCACAACAGCAACAAGTCAAAGTCGGGCTCAAAAGCGGTAAATAATTCCTCAACCTTCTCTCTTCCTTGTATATTATCATTTTATTTCTTCTTCTTGCTTTTTAGTATCATAATCGCATTATTCATTGTTTTGTACTCTAGTGACACATCAACACTAGCTCTGTCGCTATTGTAGATTCATGTTTTGCTTGAATAGATGTATGAAATGTCTTATAATAATGCTGAATGGAGTTGTTGGTAGTTATTTCCTTACAAATATGTGTCGTTCATGATTGTTTCCTCATGCAGCGTGGATCTGCTGAACTGGCAAAGTATTCAAAGCCGCCAGCAAAAGAAGATGATGAGGGAGTGGACGACGAAGAGGAGGATCAAGGGGAGTGTGCTGCATGCGGTGAAAGCTATGTATCTGCATCAGAGGAGTTCTGGATCTGCTGTGACATATGCGAGAAGTGGTATCATGGAAAATGTGTGAAGATCACTCCTGCCCGGGCTGAGCACATCAAGCAGTACAAGTGTCCTGCATGCAACAATAAGAGAGCTCGGCCTTGAATACCATAGGGAAGTGAGTTACTTCTTCTCACTGCTGTAACTCTATGCTGGATAGCTAACTAGTTAGTTGCTTAGACATTCTGTGTTGTGCCATTTTCGTGCGTTTCAGTCCCGTCAACCTATTTTGTGGATATTATTTATTAGATATTTGATAGTTGACTGGTTTTGAACATGTCTCCTACCTTTTCCCTGTATATTGGGATATTTATATGTTCTTAGTACCCGGAAAAATAATTGTTTTTGCAGAGAACAATTTCTGCTACATATTCTCAGTTTCATCTATGTTCGCAAGCATGCTACATTGGATTTTTCAGGTTTATGATCTGCCACATATTGGTGGAATCAGAGTGTCACTGTCATTTTAACGGAGCTTCAACATAATCGCAGTATCACTGTGATTTTGTATATCAAACATATCAAGGACTACTTGTTATGGATTATAAAAAAGGGATTTAGATATTCAATTATTTAGAGATTAATTTTTTTTAAAAGTAGAAACTGTTGTGTTTGTTTATGGGAATGAAAATCAGTTATCAAAACTAATTTTTGTTGAAAAGCTATTCAAAGTACTTTCTGATTTGTAGTTTTTAATAATTTTTTTCTTCATATTTTCATTTTTATTTTCCTTCCGAAATCTATATAAAACTTCAAAAGTGATTAGCTTGTTCAAGAAAAGTAGTTTTCTTTTACGAAAAATGCTGAAATAAATGGGTTGAGTTGTTAAGTGTGTTCTCATATAACATGTAAAAAAAAAGTGTATTTTCATATAAATTTCATTTAGACTACTTTTGTTGAAACCCCTCAACTTTGGTTGAAAAAAGTTTATCTTATTATTTCTTTTTTTTGAGGAAAAAGTTTATCTTATTTTTGTTTTGATTGTGGGAGATAACTTTGATTTTATAATAGAAACAACTATTTATAGCTTGTGTAGAGTTTGGGTTTGGGTTGATTACGACCTCTTTTTACTTTTATATTCGCATTTTTTTTTGTTGTTGAAAGAATTTTTTATACGCATGTTAACCCACTTCTGCTTAAAAATGAGATGGTTCAATTGGGTTTTAGTGTTTTTTTTTTTTTTCGTTCTAAGGGATAAATCCCCTTATTAATATTAGGTTGAAGTAGCTATTTAATGCTTTAATGTTAATTTTAGACTAGAATTAGTTCTAACTTTTTCCATCTTTTCTATTGCATGTGCTAAAATTTATTAAATATATAAATGGTCTATGTAAGTTCGCGTATTTTTGGTTTTCGTTCCCTGTAAGTTTTTTTTTCTTAAAACAAACCTTGTATTTTCACAACCTTTTGAAAAAGGTCCTTGCCGTCAGTTTCTGTTAACAAAAACGCAATGGTGGCTAACGGAGCACACGTGGCAGATCATGAGTTGGCAAATTTGATGATGTGGCATGAGAGATGATTAGTTGTGTGAAGACAGGGACTAAAATCCAAAAAGTAAATTGACACAGAGATAAAATTAAAAAACGAAAACATCAAAATTTGAATTTAAAACCATACTTTCATTCTTTTTCTTCCTCTCAAATAATAGTCTTGTTCTTCCTCTCATACTTTCCCCAATGACAACGTTATTTTGCATACAATGTTATTTTACAATCTAGAAACTTTTATACAATTTGGCATGTTATTATCTACATACTTTATGAATGGCTTTGCAATCAATTGCAACAAACATCACTAAATTAATCAAACTTAAGTAGCATACAATGTTTCAACTTAACATTAAAATCAAAGCACACAAGTACATAACTAAACCATTACAACCAAAATACCCAAATTCAACAAGGTTGTTACAAACCATGTATCAACTTCATCATTCAATTTAAATTCATTACAAACCCAACAAAAAATACCCAAGAAACAATCAACAAAACCACAAACAAGTTGGTCTTCTTCCTTGAATGTTCTAGCTTCTTTTTCAACTTCTCCTTTTTGTTGATTCCCAAATCTTTCAAAATCATAGTCAAATCTTTCATCACCACTTCACAATTGCAATCACATGGAAGGTTGTTCATGGACGAGGTTGATGATTCAGCTGCGATTACTGGGCGAACATATGGAGGATGTCCTTCAATTTCATCATCCCATATGTACAACTTACAACTACTAGCAGACTGCGATGAAAACAAACATATGCAGCTAATTAACATGTGCGAATATCAGAAAACAACAGCAAACTCACCATATCGGTTAGACATTTCCAATATCTCCTTTTAGGGTTGTCAAGTAAATTGGATATGAACATTCTCATGATTTTGTTGCAACCACAGATAGGTAACCCATTTGATGATGATTGAGTAATGGATTTAGAAGACATTGTTGAAAGAGATGGTTTTTGGTTCAATGGCGCAAGGTATGGGAGGGATGGGGAAAGTATGAGAGGAAGAACAAGACTGATATTTGAGAGGAAGAAGAAGACTGAAAGTTTGGTTTTAAATTTAAATTTTGATGTTTTCGTTTTTTAATTTCATTCCTGTGTCAATTTACTTTTTTGATTTTAGTCCCTGTCTTCACACAACTAATCATCTCTCATGCCACGTCATCAAATTTGTCAACTCATGACCTGTCACGTGTGCTCCGTTAGCCACCATGGCGTTTTTGTTAACATAAGCTGATGGCAAGGACCTTTTTCAAAAGGTTATGAAAATACAAGGTTTGTTTTAGAAAAAAAAACTTACAGGGACGAAAACTAAAAATGCGCGAACTTACAGGGACCATTTACATATTTAAACCAATTTATTTTGATAATACACATTCAAAAATAATTTAAAATTAAATTATTCAAACAACATGAATTTCAAGTAGACCACACATTTACGTTGGTACCATTGAGCTTAGTTCTTTTTAAGATTCTCGTGTGTGATAAGGTGTGGCAACATATGAAATTGCTCATAGTGTTAGGTTTGTGTTTTGATGATGTTTATTAGTTAGATTATTTTGATGATGTTTGATAAGTATTGTTAAATGCTTAGAACATGTCAAAGCATTTAGTAATCCTTGTCTCATTGTGTAATACGTGTCTTGTATGTCAAGTTTATCTTTGTCTGGGGAAAACTTCAATTTTGTGTGGCAAAACCACTTTTCTAAGTCTCTGATTCGATTCAAATATGTTTGAATTGTGTCGTTTCTTTTCTCTGTCCCTGGCTTTTGTTGTCCATGAGAATTTGATTCGATTCATGATTTCTTGAATCATATCATGTATGAATCGAATCAAAATGTTTTGATTCATGTCATTTGTTTTCTTTGTAATCTTAACAATTTATAAACATTTGTTAACAATAGTGGAAGTCCTTGATAAAGACATATTCTATCAAGAAGATTAGACGTACCTCGAAGCGAGGACGAAAGGGGGCTACTATAGACATTTCAATGTTCTTCTCTTCCCTATCCTTTTTTATTTTGCTTTATTATTTGTATATGATTTTTAATGTTTGTAGTTATTTGATTTGATTGTGATTAATTTTCATACTTAACCTAATCTTAATTCATTGAATTAAGATTCTTTTGAAATTCAATTTTATCAGAATTAAACTTCAATTAAGTTTCAAATCATTAATTCATATACTTTGGGTATCTTAGTGTTAGTTTGGTTTATTGCAATTAGGTTTGGTTTGAGCTTGTCAAGTTTTGTGAATTGTATATTTGATTATTGATATTTTATGTGCTTATTACATGTAAATCCTACTCTGATAAGGTGCGGATGCAAGTTTGGATTTTCTTTGACATACAAATTCAGAGGGCGAGAATGTTGATATCCTCCAACATCAGCCGGTTAGTAAAATATAACTTTTTATATACACACTAGTTACAAACTCGTACATCTTAGGGCTCAGTATGATCGCTAACAAATGCATATACATAAGTCTAAAAATTAGAAAAATAGAAGAAAATACTTTATCACCGACTGTGGGGATCGAACCCACGACCACGTGGTTAAAAGCCACGCGCTCTACCACTGAGCTAAGTCGGCTTAATTGCTTCTACTATGATCTTGTTAGTTATTTTGTGTAGTAACGTGAGATATTTCTTTATCATTTACCATAATTTATTAAAATGAAGTCATTATTAACTACAAATATATGCAGATTGATTTGTAGCACACATAACATGGTTTGTGAACAAAACTCTAACATAATTTCTTTTAAATACCCCCCCAACCACGAATCAATGATGCTTACAATATGTCTTCAAACTCATTTTCATTTTTGTACTTTCTTTCTAAGTTCTAACAATCTCTTTTAATTGGTGTACAACTGAATTTGATTTTTAATTAAGTAATGTAACTCTCTCTCTCTCCCTCTCCCTCTCCTTCCTTCTCTCTCTCGGTAAGATCATACATCTGCTCCTCAGTCGCTTGATAGTGATTTTGTGTAGGACCAACCACCTACGACTGACGCCATGTGAGCCCTCTACCCCATCTGGGTTCCTAGGACTCCTACCCTATTTAGTAGGGTTTTCCTCCACTCTCTCACTATGAACGCTGGTAGTCATGGCCTCTTTTTTCAAGTCGACGTCTATGTGGATTTGGGTTCTCATACATATTTACACAACAACAAAAAAATGAAAAAGTTTATGAAAAATCCATTCAGACATTTAGCAGACACTTTGAGTGTAAAATATTCAACATTGATTCATTATGTTATTTCTAATTTTAAACTACCACATTGAACTTGAATATAGTCTAAACAACATTTACGGTCAAACTATGCATATATAGGATCACAAACTACCATGAATTTCATAAAAATATCATAATAGTGATTTTGATGAATTGTTGATAACTTGCTTGATTTTGATGAAATAAATTGGATGAGATTCGTTTGAATGAGATTGGAGGGAGTGGTTGGTGTTTGTGTTTGAAATAATAGTGTTAGTTGTTCTTGCAGTTCTGGAATAAATACATAATGCAAGGGTAGTTAACTGTTGTTAAAAAAGGGTGATTATAAGTTTACTGCAGTTGGGTAGTGAACGACAGTTAACTGTCGTTGGGGGTAAAGTTGTCTTCAAGTGTGAGTTAACATAAATGATTTTTGCAACACAAATTTGAGTTGTATTATTAACCAATTTCGTTATTGCGTTAACCAACAAAATGTGTGTTATTAACCACTTTTGAAACATAAATTCCATTAATCATTTTGGAATAAAAATACAAGACATTAACCACTTATATTACATAATTTAAAAAATTACATAAGTATATGGATTAATGGTTAACAACGTACATTTTTTGCGTTTCAAATATATCCTCTACGATATTTTTTTTTAAAAAGAAAGTATTATTCACTGAATAATTACGGTGAACAATACATGATGTCATATTTGTGTCTAAAAGAGTGTGTTCAGCTAACATTTCTCATAAAATAATGGTTATTGTATTTAGGGTTAAATAAATTTTTGGTCCCTATAAATACAACAAATTTTGTTTTTAGTCCTCATAAAAAGAAGTAGCATGTTTTGGTCCCTATAACATTTTCTTAGCATACAGCTTAAATCATCGTTAAATTAAAATTTGTTTAATTATACTTAAACTTCTAAATGTTTGAATGAATTTTGACAGACATGATAAGAATATTATAAGAAAATGTTTTATAAAATTTTTTATTTTTAAAGATGTAGTGCATTAAATTTCCTAAAAAAATAAAACTTAACTTTCTATATCCAATGCTAATAGGATGGGAATTTAACATTCTCATTAAAAATAAAACTCAACTTTCTATATCCAATGCTAATAGGATGGGAATTTAATATTCCCGTAGAAATAAAACTCAACATTCTATAACTTCCACTATCACTCTAATTTATTTGGATTTTTATTTTTAAATTTTTTATTTTAAATCAATTTTAAAAACATTTCTATTTGTTATTTTATGTTTAATAAAAAAATTTGGGGGTGTGAGGATAATAGGAAAATCTCCTGGGTTAGTTGGAATTCTATTTGTGTACGTAAGGAGGAAGGAGGTTTGGACTCTCTTAGAAAAATTGTGTTGGAGGATGTTAGTAGATAGAAATAGTCTGTGGTATAGAGTGTTGGTGGCCCGTTATGGTGAGGAGGATGCTGTTTTGAAGGATGGGGGGCGGTGGGCTTCTGTTTGGTGGCGTGAGCTCGTGTGTGTGCGTGATGGTGGTGGGGGAACGGGAGGAGAGCAATTTAAAGACTGTGTTACAAAAGTGTTCGGGAATGGGAGGAATACTTATTTTTGGACTGATCCGTGGTTAGGTGGTATTGCCTTAGCGTGCGGTTTAGACGCTTGTACGATTTAAGTGTCAATAAACACTGCACGGTGGAGGATATGCATGTGTTGGGGTGGGAGGATGGTGGTGAGGCTTGGCAGTGGCGGAGGAGGTTGTGGGACTGGGAGGAGGAGTTAGTTGGGGAGTGTCGGTCGTTGCTTACTAACGTTATTTTGCAGATCACAAAGTCAGATGAATGGAGATGGCGACTTGATAATTCAAGAAAATAGTTTGTCTGTTCTGTTTATGATATGTTGACTTCAGGTGGTAATACTATTGTAGATGCGGCGTCAACTTTGGTGTGGCACAAACATGTCCCGCTAAAGGTCTATATTCTTGCTTGGAGGCTGCTTCGCAATCGGTTGCCAACAAAGTCAAATTTGACGGTTCGTGGTGTCATGGTTCAAGATGCGCATCTATGTGTTTCTGGTTTGGGGGAAGTGGAGACAGCTTAACACTTATTTGTTTCCTGCCCTTTATTCAGAGACTTATGGCAGCATGTACGTGTTTGGATTGGGGTTAGTGGGTGTTGTGGACTGAGTGTAATGATGGGCAGTTCAACAACACGAAAAATTCTATTCATCAATTGGTCGAAAAGGTTTAAATTAATTCATATTGGTGGATGAAGGCAGCTAACGTTGTTCATGTGTTCAGGGTTCACAGTTGGTTTGCTTGCCCTTTATTTTGGTTGGGAATATGCTAGTTGTGTCTTGTTCTTTTGTTATCTAAGTCTTTTGACTGAACTCTTGTGTAATTATAGTCATTCCCCTCTAGCACTCCTTGTACGGAAGGAACAAAGCCTTTGTTGTTAACAGAAGTTTCATTTTTGCCTCTTAAAAAAAATTATAAACATTTCCTGGATTTTTTTAACCAAACACGTAAGTAAAAATGTTATGCCCGAAAACATCATTAAAAAATATAACTTCATAACAAACACATTAAAAAATTAATACTTGGGGGAAATTAGGATCTTCTTTATTGAAGTAGGAAAAAAAAATTATTAGAAAAATTGTTATAATAAAACGTGGAGGACCCATCACAATCGTGATATTTATAAGACTAGAAAAGAGGAATTAGCGAAATCTCAAAATCAACAATTATTTCCAAAACTTCATTTCATTTTCTTTTTATCTCAAGAAAATTTTAAGTGTTATTTTTGTTTTTTTTTTGACGCAACTCTAGACACTAATCAATTTGAGTATATGAATTGTGGCTAACGGTTCTCATCAAAATGCTAAATTTCCATACCCAAGAGCTAATGGTCGAATTTTATTTGTTGTAAAACGGGATCTTCCGCACGCATATAAGCGGAGACATGACAAACTTTCCATAAGAGTTTTAAGGTTGTTACAAGCCAAAACTAGATTCAAACTCATAACCTTTGTTAAGCTATAAAAGACATGTGTCATCTCATCTAAGTGCTCTTGGGTAGATAATGGTCGAATTTGTGACCACATGTTTAAAATAGTTAAACTGCTTACAACACGGACCATATGAGTTTGGCACAATAATATTCATCCAAGTATGTAACTTTTTTTGTGATTATTCAAATATCTATAATTTACCCTTACCAAAAATGACACAAACATTTTATTGCATGGACGAGGCCACAAGTTTGCATTTGCAAATATATAATTTACCCAATGTAATATGCACACACTAGTTTCTTATGACATAAGTACATGACATAAATAGAACTGATGAAAGCAAAAGTAACAAGTGACTTTACAAAAGATAAATAAGCCTACAGCAAAATGTCCATTATGCTTATGCTGCTTTCTCTACATAACCATGTCTCATACCCTTGCAATTATTGAAGGACCAGTCCAACTTGATTGATGCTCTAACAAAATAAATCAATTTCTTGGCACATGCTCCCCAGAGGACTCAATTTAATTAACAAACTTCACATATCTATTGCCTGTGATAACAAGGATATGTTTTCAAGAAAAATCTGAATTGTGAATTCCACTTTTCAGTCAACTAAGTCTATTTGTGTCATTTGGTATAATGACATTAGGGTTTCTTGTATGTGGATTTAGTGTTTCAGATTCTTTCCCTTTTTTACCAGAACCAAAAAACCGTGAAGAAATGCTCCACAAAGTGTCAACAGGGGTTGCCTTTGCGGTAACCGGAGCAATCGATTTAGATGCAGCTTTTGACTTCATTGGTTGAAACTTACTATTATTGTTCTTCCCCATTCCGTTAGCAAGCAACCAGCGTGAACCAGATTGTTGCTGCGTCGAAGTGCCCCAAAGCTTCTTTTTCTGAGGCTCAGGTGTAAGACCTGCCACATGAACTTCAGTAATCTTGAACTGAGGAATGAGTTCTGCTTCAGAAATTTTATCCTCTTTATCCGAGTCCTTCATCTCCACCTTTGCTACTATTTCGCTCTCCTCATCGTCCTCGTCGTTGTTGTTGTTACGTAACTCGGACACACTACAAAATATTTTTTGCTTCGGCATGACAAACTCTCTCTCAACTTGTATAAGAGCAAGCATTGGTGTTCCAACTGGCTCATAATTTCTCAGGGGATCACGAAGCTGCACCATTAACGCTACTGTGAAATTGTTTCCTAGCAAACCGCATTTTCTGCCGGAGCCTTTGCCTCGTCTCCTAACTCCTCCCTTTGAACTCCCACGGATAAAGTCGAAAGGGTTAGCATGATGGGCAGCAAGAAGTTTCGAAGTATGCTCACTGATATTATCTACGTCGTCAATGTCACCAGAATCCAGCTTCATCCACTCATCAAGAGTTAACGATAGGCTCATGATCCCGTCAATGCCAACATCACTGCTGTCTTTTACATCCATCAACTGCAAACCAGCAGCTCCTTCCATGCCGAGGGAGCCGTTAATATCAATGCCTTTGCCTTGCAGAGCTGACATTTCCCCAATGGATTGTGCAACAATGTTAGATGGTGCATCCTCCTCGGACATCCCAGATTGTATTCTCAGTCCCTCCATTGAAAGTGCTTCAATTTTGTTCATAGCCAACGGTGCAAGATCTTCAATTGAAACAAACTCTGAGCCTGTTTGGTTGGCCACCGAATTTGAATTGAAATTGCCGGACTTCAGTCCAGATGGCGGTGTTCCTTTGAAGTCATTTTGCACAAAAGTTGTATCTTGACCTATTATTGAATCATGCTGCAAATGACATTGCCTAAAAAAAAGCAAAGCAAAATTTCATTCAGAAACATGTAAGCCCATGTTTGGTTAAAAAACTTAACCTATTATTGAATCATGCTGCAAATGACATTGCCTAAAAAAAGAGCAAAGCAAAATTTCATTCAGAAACATGTAAGCCCATGTTTGGTTGAAAAACTTAATTAAGCACTTATCATATGCTTATACATAAACTATTTCTATAACAAAAGATAAAATAAACTCAAACTATTTTCATATAAGCTACAAGATGTTTTCATAAGCTATCCTGGAGTGTGTGTGGAAATAAGCTTCCGAACAGTCTCACAACTGCTTAGGTCAATAAGTAAATTCAAATAATTCAATCAAAACAGACCCTAAGAATGGCTATTAAAAACTCTACCTTCAAAATCAATGATACAAAACAGGATAAACTAACCTCTCTGTTCCTTCTAAGGCAGGCATAGCTTCCCATGCTACTTGTTGCATTGTCTTCCCCGTGATATCTTCCAGTGGCATTAACTCCTTTGCCTGCATTGAGAGTTTTTCAATTCCAACTGAAGCCAAACACTGTAAAACTTCCATTATCCCGGAACCCATTTCTGCAGGTACAACAACAGGGTTGGAAACCTGCATGATTAAACTCCCGCTAGCTTTGGTATTCTTGAAAATTGAGGGATTCATAGATCGTAGATAGCCTCCGTCTTTTGTCTGAAGAAAAGGGCCCACCCCCTCGGCAAGAGGAGGCAACGTAGGAAGCTCTTCAGGTGGTAGTTGAATTGGACTTCCGAAACCAATACAATCTTTTGGTGGAGAATGATGAAAAGCCTTCTCGTTCAAACCCCATTGGCGCATTAAGGCTTCTGTTTCTAAATCTTCTAGCATTTGAGCCCTTTGTTTTCCCCTCACGTCTTGAGACTCAACGAGATGCTCCTTCTGAAGATCTCGGAACAAGGATGATGAATGCATACCCTCAGAGAAATTCCACTGCTCAGAGCCATTAGAAACATCATAGTCATCATCAGCTTCATCGTCACAGTCCATATCAAAATCAAATAAAGAGAAGCCCCCGTCTAGGGCTTCCTTCTCAAACTGTCTTAAAAGAATCTCTCTCGGAGACTCCGGCTCGTTTTCAGAATCCGAGCCTGCTGGACTATGGTCTGTGTTTAGCATGCTTAAAAATTCATTCTCAACCGATTCTGTAACATCATCTAAGCTATGTGTCTTTCTCATCTTATATTCAGATTTGAATTCCGCAACTTTAGGAGATTCTAGAGCCGCTGTCTCGAAATCTGAGACACTATTTATAGCTGATTCTAATTCTTGCAGAAGTTCATTTGTGAATAAGTCATCCTCTTTGGAAGCAGATTCATCTACCACTGACTGATCCCTACAACCATCATTTGCCTCATCAAGAGAATCGTGTATCAAACTATCTCCAGAAGATACTTGTAAGCCTGCAGTATCATTTGCCTCATCAAGAGAATCGTGTATCAAACTATCTTCAGAAGATACTTGTAAGGCTGCAGTATCATTGGTAAAAGTACTTTCAACTGTAGAAGTATCTTTAGAAGCCTTTGAGAATGACTCCTCTACTTTAACAGGTTCAATTGATGACATTTCTATACCCTTATCAACAACAAAAAATTCACTATCTTGACGGTCTTCAGGGTTTTCTTTTCCAGAATCAAGTAAAAGACAGCCATCTAGCTTATCTGTCTCCAGGTTTTCATGAAATGCATCAAGTTCAGGTGTGTCAAGCACTGGACATGTATTTCCATCGTTAACTGCATGCACTTCAGGCGTTTCTTTTCTGATATCAGAGGAAGTATATGCATCTGGTTTGATTGGCTCGAGATTTTCTTTTGACAAATCAGGATCAGGTTCATTGTCCAGAGAGCTGCACGCCTTTTCTTCATCGAATTTCTTATATAAGACGCCTATTGAGCTGGCTAGTGCAGAATTAGACGATGGCAACACCTCGTGAAGATCCTTTACCTCTTCCGCAACTTGAGAGGAGTATCGACTGCTAAAGTTTTGTAAACTTCCAGCACGCGTCACGCTGCTGCTTCCATCAAACTGTCTTTGTTTAACATCTGGCTTCGTCATCGTAAGACTATTCTGCCTCGAAGTCAACACATTAGGAGTGTTATGGCCATCTTTTGTCGCGCTGGTGTTATCACCAACAACTGTATACCCAAAACTGACATTCATCACAGCACCCTTAGCCTTTCCCAATAACCTGAAACTCGTAGTCCACTTCCCCGAGCTCTCCTCCTCCTCAAGCTCCTCCAAAGTGAGAGGAAGCAACCTTGTAAGATCAACTCGATGTTTCCCCAAATCAAGCTCCGGTGCACTGAGAAGCAAAGCATAAAGCAAAAAATGCTTAGCTTCATACTTTGCAGAATGGTGAGGTCCACTCCTACTTCCATAAACCGAACAAGTATAAGTCAACTTCTCATCAAATTCAGCCACACACTGAACCACTTTAGCCGGACGAGTCGCCAAAACCCCATCCCTCCTCTTCCAATACACCGAAAAACTCAAACCATCAAAAGTAGACGGCAACCCTTCAATCAAATGTACATGAAGATAAAAACTACAATTAAACCTCTTGTTTCGGATATGCGAAAGCGCCTTCAACGGTCTCCAATTCCATATAGACCTCTTATCCTTCTGCAAACCATCATTATCATCATTACTACTACTACCTTTACCCCTCGGTTTCGGATCAGGAAATAACGTTTTTCCACCAGTATTAGACCAAGAATTCGAACCCGACACCGAATTCCTCGAAGCACTTCTATCCAAGTACATAGCTTTATTCATAGTTTCAACATCCTTTAACAATTTCTTTTGACTACCAGAAACTCCACTACTCTTCTTACCACTTTCCATTCTCGACAACATCATGTTCTACCCATAAAAACAAAAATAACTAAATTAACGTTAATTCAAATAAAACAAAACCAAACCAAACCCACATTTTATTTTTGAAATAAAAACAAAAAAACCAAACTTTAACTAAATTAACGTTAATTCCAATGAAACAGACCCAAACCCAAATTTTCAAATAAAAACAAAAAAAGCAAACTTTAACTAAATTATCGTTAATTCCAATGAAACAGAACAAAACCCAGAATTTTAATTTTGAAATTAAGCACAAATAGCATAAATACAAGTAAAAATAAAACAAATTAATTAATACAGAAAGGGGTCAATTAAGAGATTGAGTACCTAGCTGGTGAAGAGAAAGGGAATGAGTTTAGGTTAATAGATTGAATTGATTTTCATTTCATGAGAAGATTCGTTCTGGAATTGAAATTGAAAAGGTGAAATTTTTTGAACATGAAAAGTCAAAGTGAAAGAGAAAGAGGAAAATGAAATCTTACATAAGTTACAGTTGTGTGAGAATACAGATAGCATAGCTTGCTTGTTTGTTTATCTTCTTCTTCTTCTGCTTTCTCTCTCCTTTATTTTCTCTCTCTAGAAATTGCCGCTACCTCTTTCAAATATCAAAATCAAAATCAAAATCAAAATTATTGAATAATTGGAGTTCTAAATGATAGAGTGAATAATAGGGTGGTAGGTTGTAGAAAAATTGATGTAATAGAAACCCCTATGATATTTCATTGTTATACTATTTTATCATGAAATTTATCTAGTTTCAATTTAAAGTTTATTTCTTTTTTGACAAAATTTAAAGGGTAAAATAGTTTTTCAATTTTTTTTACTAACATGTATTTTTTCTTTTTTTTACTCAATCAAATAATTGAAATTTCAAAAATAATTATATAGTATTTTGTAAAGCTTTGAGATCTAGAGATGTACTCCTTTTTGGGCATTGCAAAACAAGGATGAGAGACAGTTTTTATCTTTCTTGTATTCGTCAACAATTCAAACAAAGTTGAAAGAATATAAATCAAGCTCCGTACTCGACGGTGTTTGAGTATCCGTGCCCTGTCCTATAACAACATGAACTTGGACACATTTTTTACTTTTCTATTTCAGAAAAAAATATGTCCAGAACTACACAATTTCAACAGTTTTTTTTATTTTTATTTTATAAAAAAAAAATAGAGAAAACAACATGCTTAAGGTTACCTTTAAAATAAAAATAAAATATGAATGCAATTTAATGTTTTTGTTTAAAAGGTTTCTAATTTGAGAGCGATAAAAAATGTAATTTTAATACAAGCAGGATGAGTTCTACAATTTAGGTGATTATTAGTAACCTTATTATATGTCTTGTCACCGTCTCTTGAAATCGGGAAAAATCCAAATCCACTTAATTTGAGTTTTTCCCGTCAAATTCAGGGTGGGTTTGAGAACGTGCCTGTAGATACAAGTTAGGTTGCTATGTCTACTTATCTTTGGTCTCAAATTCAAATCATTCATGTATTACTAATTATTGTGTTGGAGCCGTTCATGTAAGACTTTATTTTAACTTCAATTGAGTTTTCCGCTAATAACAGTAGAATCGATCTCCCAAATTAATCGATCATTTTACATTCTAAAAACCTTCATCTCTGACCGAGATTTCTTTGAATGTTACTTTCAATATTCATATGGTTATGGTTATTGACTGATCATCCAAATTTCTTTTTTCTTTTCCTTTCTTCATGTCATGAGATTGTTCCTTCTTCACTCAAGTTTGTAGTAGGTAAGATATGGTAAGTGGTAACATTTTACCTTTACTTTTATAAAAGAAAAAAAAAACTAATATAAATTAGCAATTTTCACAACAACAATAAAATTAGTCAAAAAGCAGTTATCTAAAGATTGAGAATTTGAGGACCATGCATCGATAATAAATATAATTGAACAAATGCATAAAAAGCTTTCCATTGTTCAAATATAGCTAGAACTTAAACTCAAATTATTCAGCATGCTAAGTCCTTTGCATAAGTTTTGTCAAAGAAATTGTCTTTTACTCTTTTAGTTTAATGAAATGCAAAAAGTACACTTATCTCTGTACCAGAAAATAAAATTACATATTTCATAATCTTTTATAGTCTATGAACAAAAATTACTACAAAAAGGTAACCTTTTTTTATTTGATTATAGTAGAAAAAAAAAGTTTGAAGGCTCTTGATTATAGCTTAGCTGTCCCGTATAATTTTTTTGTCACGTATGATATGATATGTATGCATTCTTTAATGTGCATTATATAGTTTTTCTTATAAAGAAAATGTGCAAATATACTTTACCTTACCTGTACACTACATTTGTATGTTACGTGTACCAACAAGTCTCATTCTCTCATGAGAATATTTTAATGCATTATACCATTTGTCAATAGGAAAGGTAAAATTATCAAGAGGATGCCCACAAGATGACAATGCACCATGCGCAGTCACAAAAACCATCTTAGTTAAGCTTAACCTAAACATTCCTAGGTTGCCTCTAATAACAACTCTGCCTTGTAAAAACAAGAACATAAGAATGAGGAACATGATGAGAAGTACTGTGTTACACAACAAGAAATTGCTTCTGAATCCTTGCTACAGGCCAATGAATCAGAAGGAGCAAGGTTAGCAAGTTCATTCCTCGAATGTCAAATTCCATCTAACACCACTACAAACAAACAATATCAAGAGACCTAGGGTTTAACTAATGATAAGCACTTGTGAGACTGTTTAAAATTATTTTATGAAAAATGGTTATGACATGCCCACAACCATATTCAATTTCACCTTTTCCGGTGACGTTAAATCAGTGATACATATAATTAGCAGTAAATCTAATTTTTCATAAATAAACTAAACACATCGAGATAGATAAAGAGACAGCGATATTTAAGAAGACATTCTTCAGCTTATGCATATACATTCAAGAAGGCATCGGACTCTTTCATTAGGGTCTCTCTAAGGGTAAAGTCACTAAAGTCCTCGTTTTAAACCTACTAGAAGAAAAAAAAACTATAAAATACATGCTTTGGTCCCTTAACTTATTTTTGAATTTTATTTTGGTCCCCTAACTATAATGTGTCTCAATTTGGTCCCATAAATCTTCTGCCGTAACCTCTTTTGGTCCTCTCTATTAGTTTTTAACATCAAAACTCTAAGGTGGATCATATTTAAAGGTGGTTCACCATAGACCATATTAAATTTTTTGATGTTAACCATCTGATTTTTTTCTTTAAAAGAGGATTGTTAAATTATGTAGGGTCTATTGTACTTTACTGTGAACGACTAACATCTAATATTTTTTTCACATTCTTCATCTTCTTCTCTCATCTCTTCTTCTTCTTCATCATCTTCATCACCTTCAAATAGAATTAAAACCTAGATTTTTTTTCTACAAAAATTCAGAAATCATCATCATTAAACCCTTTTCAATTCTTTTCATCATCAATTAAAAAAAATGCATTTCTTCAAATTCAGCCCATCAAAAACACAATGCTTTAAAACAACAACAACATTAAAAAATATCTCTCTCTTCCAAACTATTCATAGAAACATCTACTATTTTTTTTTCTCTTCATCTTTCTCTTCTTTTTATAGAAACATTCACATAAAAACAAAAACATCATTTTAAAACAAAAATCAAACAACCTTCAATCAGAAATCACACACGAACCAGAAATCAAGACTGGACCACAACATGAAATTCGAAAACGCATGAAATTTGAAGAAAAAAAACAAACATCATTTTTAACTCTTTACATCTTGATTAAGAAAACAAAACTCATTTCTCAAAACCCATTTGAAATTCAAAATTCATCATTATTAAGAACCCATTATCAACAACAGTGAAATTCTCATTTCTTTAATTCCATTTAAATTCTCAGAATTCCAACAGCAAGTTCATTTATTAGAATTCGAAATCCCTATTTCTCACAATTTCTCATATCCATTTTTCAGAATTTGAAATTCCTACAATATGATGTTTTTGCAGTATCAAGATAAATGAAATTGGGTTTGATTTTGGGTATGTTATGCAGTATGATGTTTAAGGGTATTTTTTTCTTCTTCATTTCTATGTTTTTGGGCATATGATGTTTCTACATAGAAGTGAAAATTTTGGAAGTTATTTATGAGAAGAATAAGAAGAGGAAACCACACAAGGGTAACGATAGAGATTGAAACTTTGTTGATTTTGTTTTTCCATTTGGAGAAGATGAAGAAGATTGTTGTTGGAGAATATGGAAATTGTTAAAAGAATGGTGTTGATGCATGTGAGAAAGATGAAGAAGTGTAGGTGGGTGATAAATTGATTTTCTTCTTTTGGGTATAAGGTTAATTATGTAAGTTTTTTTTTTTGAGTTTTTTTGGGTTTTTTTTATGAATATTGATGAAGATGAAGAAAAACAAAAAAGATTAGGCATTGATAGTTCAGTGTTGTATACAATGAACCTGCAATCAAACGGTTGAAAACATATCAAAAAATTTAGACATTAAAAAACTAACGGAGATGACCACATTAGTAAACGAAAGAAGACTTATGGGACAAAATTTAAACACTTTATAGTTAAGGGACCAAAATAAAAACCAAAAATAAGTTAAGGGATCAAAAACATGTATTAAACCAATATTATAAACAAAAATGTCTCATTTTCAGACAAAAAGGAACTCATACTAAAATCTTCAAGCCTCATTTACTTTTGAAGATTATCGGGTCTGGCCTGAGTTACTTTCGATCCAATGAGGATTAATGTTTGACATTCACTCCATTTGAGGGGATGATAAAAACACATTATAACTAATCTCCCTTAATTAGTCATTCCCTTTTTTGTTTTAGTTTCTTAATTAGGTTAGTTTTTCCTCTTTGTCTCATCCCGTCATATAAATACGGGGCTGTAATATTTCAGTTCATTTAAGAGAAATATTAGTTTTATAGTCAATGGTTCCTCTTTCTATAGTAACTGGCAAGCAAATCATGAGTTAAAAGTCATCATTTTGTGCTATGAGTCAAAAATGATTTCTATTTCTTTTGTTTTACTAGAGTAGTAAAGGAAAATCATTGACAATATATCGAGTCATTTTTGTAAGATGCACGTAGTCTAGAGAAATTACTAGTACGTTAGTATTTGGCATTGAACTTATTCTTGATAATGAGATAGGATATTTAATTATTAAAAAAACCTACCGTATACAAATACAGTGTGTAAGAGTTATCCCATTTGATGTTCATATAGTTATTCTTATGCCCACGAAATTAAATTATGGTTTAAATGCTCTTTTGGTCCCTTAACTTGATTTTAAGTATCGGTTTGGTCCTATGTCTTATTAAAGGGAATGAGCAATTGAGTTTAATGTAAAGCTATTATTTTAAATTGCAGGGTTATTTTATTTTTCTCATTTTTCCAATTCTTTGATATAGTTTCTTAGGAAAGATGCTCGTGTAGTTCCTCCTATCTTAAAATTGGAGTAGAGACATATACGACTGGCCTTCAAAATTGTGATGAAGATATCACTTATATTATTTCGATTATTAATGAAATAGTGTAACTTTTATTAAAAAAAGGAGAACAGAAAATAAAAACGAAGCTAATTTACTTTTTTTTTTTTGGGTACAAAACTAGACACTCTGCAATCTGCATGATTGAATGGAAATTAAATGTGCATGTGTGTGATAACTAAAAATTGCTACAAATAATTCAAGTTTGGGAGGCTCTCATGGGCCAACCCACAATTTTCAATTGACGCGCCACCTCGGTTCAATAATTTGTTTGAAGGAACATAGGTTCAATAATTGTTCTCAAGCTTTGTCCAAAAAAACAATATAAAATCACTATAATTTTTTTTTTTGAAAGGATAAAATCACTATTATTATTAAGGAAAAATTACAAAATATTTTGAATATGTTAATTAATTATTTAATAGATGTTCATCAATAAACCTTTCACTTATTTATAACTCTTATTTTTGAGTGGGTTGTAATGTGATTATTCACTTACCCATATTTTTTTTTTGAATCAACAATAATTTTATTAAGCTAAGCTAGGTCAGAGAAACACCCAAGCTTGCAAAGAGGACAAAAAACAATAAAATCCCTATGTTCCTTTAAATATGACATAATGTGATTGTTCATCAATGTAAAGATTACACTTGTGATTAAAATAATACACAATTTTTTAAGAGGTCAAAAGATAATTAGATTACGAAACCCTTATAAGCACAAGATGTTCCTCAAAGGGAAAAGAGGCAATAGAAAGTAGTAGCATGTTTAAAAATAAAATAAAAAATACAAAACCATCATTACATAGTGTTGAAATCTATACAAAAGAGAAGAGTTTGTGCACCACGAACGGAAATCAACGAATTGAGTTGGTTTATGTACCTTAAGCCATCATCAAGAATGAAGCTTTACACGTTCAAAAAGTTGATACAAATAAGTTTGTTTATTGTTAAATATTTTTGCGTTTCACTCTTTTCAAATGAGTCAAATGCAAGCCAACCAAATCACCTGAAAACAAGCACAAATTCCTTTTTCGAAGACATGAGCACCGCCAAATTGAAGTGTGTGAGCTCACAGTTGAGCAAGGTAGATTCCCAACTAACAAAGAATTAAATGACAAAGGTATAAAAGTCAATCTCCAAGAAAAGATGATTGACTGTTTCCTCTTGGTTGCAACCTCCCCGAGAACAACATAGAACTTGTTGGAACTACTCCTCGACGAACCAAATTATCCCTTGTAGGTATCATGTTGTTAATGAGTTTCCACGCAAAGAGTGAGACTTTCAGAGGTATTGATTTATTCCGAATAATGTATGAGTGCACATCGATGGCACAATGATCACCTTAAGTGAGAATATTATAAACCCTCTTGACAGAATAATCATCAAAGGAATCATTCTTCCAAATCCATTTGTCAAGTAAATTTTCCTACCGAAAAATGTTATCCAACAGCAAACTACAATCCCTCAAATGATCATCCTCCCACGTAAATATTCTTCTTCTTCATCTCCACCACTGCCCATTAATCCCCCAACCTAATCGCCACATGTCAACTACTGAAACACTATAATCAACACATGTTTTAAACAAACGCCTAAATCTTGACAACAAACTAACACCCTCTAAAGAGGGTCACTCTAGAAAGATGTACTTTTCCATTACCAACTCTTCGCTCCACACCCTCTGAAAACCAACCAGAACTGCCACCTCCCATACAAATGACTTTCTACCCCCTCTTTTAACCCGATCACCCTCAAATCCCATATTCTGATGACATAACCTTAAACCACAACCCTCCTTGATCCATATACAATCTCTAACACTACTTTCATAACATGGCTAAATTAAATACAGATGGTGAAAATGGTGATGATCAGGAGAGCCAGAAGCTGAGGCTTGATTCTTTTTTTTTCTTTCATGTATTTATGTATTTTATTTTGTGGGCTATGCCCTGGATTTTTATGTACTATATGTATCGGGTATGTAATATTTGTACTTCAATTGTTCTAGTACTTATGCTCTGCACTCTGTTATTCTGCTACTTATGGTTGCTTCAGTTCACTCATATGTTATGGTAGATTTTATTTCTACAGGATTATTAAAGAAGTATTTCCTGAGGGGGAGTAATTTTTTTTATCTACCATTGAGGGGGAGCTTTGTCTATGTTCAAGCCTGATGATGCCATGTTTAGATACTAGTATGTGCTTGATGATTGATTGCATTCAGATGTGTGAGTGTGTCTGGTGTACTATTGTCATATCAGATGTCCTGACATCCTGGTGATGTGAGAATTTATCTTTCTACGTTTGATTTGTTAAAATATAGAGGACAGGACAGAACAAGAAAAGTTGTTCGGCATTTGATCCGAAAGATAACAATGGAACAAAACAAAAACGGTAGTGGAGCACTGGACAAGTCTCCCGAAATTTGTAACCCGCTTAATTGGAATATAAGTTTTTGTCCACTGGACAGGAGAGCAAAAGACAACGTAGCCCCCTATGATTATCACTTTCGGTAAGCAGCAGAATATTTTATTTTTTATTTTAGCTTTGCTTTGACATGCTTTTCCAATTTTGTTTATCACATTTTTCATTTAAAAATTTTAGTTGCCACTTTGTTGGTTGCACAACACGACAAATATAACCCCAGGTCCAATATATAATTATAATATTTTTGTATAATACATTAACATTAGTGTATTCGTACATTTTATTAAATAACTTCTTTTTAATCCATAATATGATAATGGACGTTCATAAATAACAAAATAATTTTAAGTTTGAAAATTTTGATATTCTATAACTAATACTAGTTCTATCAAAATATTACACTACGAGGGATATCATAGTAATTTTAGCATTCTTTATCTTGTGTTGTGCATCAACTATCAAACAATGTACAAAACAATAAATTGTGTTGTAACTCAACTAGTTATCAGGTCCTGTTTTGTCTGTCCTGTTATTTATTACGAAACAAACGCACCCTTAAGTTCTATATACCAGAGTTTATTTCTCTCTGGGTTGATTATGAGAACTTATTTCTCTCTGAGAGTTTATTACTCTCTTGCTGTCATGGAGTTGTCGAATCTCCGTTACCGGTTTTGAATGATCAACCAACCAAGGTAATAGTTTAAGGATGAAATGATTTTGATCTATATGTTTATGGGTTAAATGGAGAGGTGTGGGTGGTGAAGGTCAATGTGAAGAAGAGATCGAAAAAGAAGAAATGACTATGAACAGAGGGAGAGGAAAATGTTTCTCTACTTTGGAATTATAAGATTATATGGAAGAGCATAAAAGTAATACCGATGCCACACTTTAAAAAAAAGTTTTTTTTACTGAGTGGGACCATGAAACTTTTTTTAAAAAAACCTACTATAGAAGGTCATTTTTAGGGGACCATTGGTGGACCTTTAAAATTGGGGTCCATATTAGGGGTTTTCCAAATAATCATACTTTATTAAATGTTAAGAAATAAACTACACTTAATATTTTATCGAATTTTGATTTGTTAACACATTGGCATATTTGCCATTTTAGAGAAATTTTGTAATAATTTAATGTTAGGTATATAGACATGTATTGACTGCATTTTGTTAAAACAAGAGTTCAAGCAAGATGTCGGGCAAGTTGTCTTGACATGTTGGTACGACATCATAGCGTGCCTTATTCCCTCTTCTTGTAAACTAACTTTAAGCATGATATTCCTAAAGATTCTCTAAAAATTTGTTTCATGCGAAGAGTTGACCAATAAGCGTGTAGGTTCTAGAAGCAGAGTAAGGCGATTTGTACTTAGCGTGTTTCTTAAGAATGTTGTTGCAGCATTTAAGGAAACATCTGATACAGCTGGATGTCTGACCCGATTTATGCATCAAGCCCATTATGCAATCAGACTATATAAAGGAAGACTCAAGACCTGTTTTACGACTGAAGCCGCAATTCACAAAAGAGTCAATTAGGGTTTTTAGTCTGTCCTTGTTATTTGTGAGCCACTCTCGTACCGCCTTGATATTTGAGTTGGATTGTGTAGTTGAGTTGTAAAACTCTGAATCACTCCAGGCTTGTAAGAACGAGTTGATTTTTTGTTTAGGAGAGTGTCTCCATTCTACTGTTACGATTGAGTCGATCACTGGGACTGTGATTGAGAGGAAGTGAGTAGGGGATCTCATATTTAGGAAGAATCTTAAATAGAAATTGCACGGGTAGTGATTAAGTGAGAAGCTAGTAGACTGGAGATAATTTTTATGTATGCTTTGAAGTGATACTACTATAGTGAATTTCCTTTCTAGCTTGGTATCTCCCAGACGTAGGTGAATTTGCACCAAACTGGGTGAACAAACAACTTGTGTCATTTTACTTCATGCATCGTTTATTTCCATTTGTTGTTTGCTATCTGTGTTATCGAGATATCTTGACATTGCACTTGTCTTGACATCGTGTATAACATCTTTACTCCGTGCCCGAATTTCATTTAATATGGACAATTCTTGAAGGATTGCGTAAAGAATGAATTGTTTTTTTATCAATATATATTTTTAATATCAAGGCATCCTTGAATTATCGCTCAGATAAATAATTTTCTTGATCAATATTTATAAAGATTTGAGTTATAGTTTCTGAAGAACTAAAATTTAATATTAAAATATTCTTGAATGATTTTTTTTTTAATTCGTCTCTTTATACGCGTGGGCTTTTTATTTTTCTTAAATGGTTATTTACACATGTGACATGCCGACTCATTTAATAAAGTGACATATAGACGTTGAAAAATCAAAATTGGCATAAACGACTAATATCGTAAATGAGCTAATTTATAGAGGACTAAATTTTTCTTTTTTCTTTTTCTTCATATGAAGCCAAAATTGCAACATTTAAGAAGTTAGGGGCCAAAAATACACTTAGACCTCTATCTATTTAGTTACACTTTGATTTCATGTAACCCATGCGAACCAAAGCATCTTATGTATGTACCCGAAGTCACTTTGAAATTTGAATAATATTCCCTTGCGCGAATTCAACCTATATTCTTCCCTTTCGCGTAAATGTATCGGTTATAATTGTAACTATATTTGTTAGTTTCTGTGTGAAACATTTCCACAAGACTTACCCGAATTTGAGACTGAAGTTACAACAGAACTGAACAAGCAGGAGCAGAAAATGGCAGAAGAAAAAGGAACCAAACACAATGTTTCACTCCAAAAGGTGGTACATTAAGGCAAACTCAAAGAAAAGTTGAGCAAACAAATAAACTCAGTAGTGCTTAGCAAAAACAACAGAAAACTAAGACTACTTTTGCAGCTAAAAAACCCCACTTGTTAGGGAACAAAGCTAATTTAATTCGGAAACATGACGTTCAAAGATATCGAGACAAACCTTACCATTGCCTCGAAAACTTGCGTCACAAATTGAACAGCAGGTTGTTTAACATGCTCGTTTATTTGTTTCCTGTAACTATTTTCATCATCATGGAATCTATCCCAAATCACAATTCCTCCATAGTTATAAGATTGTACAATGTGATGAAGAACATTAGAAAGTAGATAATCTTGTGGTATGTCACCACTACTAGGAGCTGCAGTAGCTGATCCTAGAAGTCCCATGAAAATTTTATTATCTAGTTGATCTAACCATGTCCAAGAATTCCATGATTGTGTGAGCAATGTATCATTGGAGTTTATTCGATCATAGTCACAATTAGGGTTATTGTAGAATTTAACTATTGCATAATCAAAAGAGCCAGTTTTGATAGCTTTGTCAAGGTACTGATCTGGAATAATGCATTGGGATGCAACAGCTAAATAAAAGTACCTATAAGAGATATAATTTAGTTAGTATGAGAGTTAAACAATGAAGATATAAGAAAATTGATCATTTTGTATATTTCTACTAATTTGGATGATAATTAATCAATACATGAGATGCTCAATAGTAAAGATTATGAACTATATATGCTTGGAGAAAGTTCAATTGAATCAAATCTATGCAGCAAGGTTGCTTTGAATATTATCTTTGATTGTGGTTGTAAAATTGTTTGTGCAATACAATTTTTGTTGCATCTTAAGGTCAAAAATGAATAATGCGTTGATTTTTTATTTCTCAATTTTTTTTTTAGGAGATGTAAATCTCTCAAAAAAAATGTTAGGAGATATAAAATCAAATCTTCATTTGCTAAACAAAAATCCATTTCATATAACAAACCCAGAAGAAATAACTTTGCAGTTGCATTCTCTGTAAAAAAAAAAAAACACTGCACACACAAAATCATGCAGCAAACAATGAATCTACTAGAAAATATAAAAAGAGGAAATAGCAACAAACTCCCTTCGATAACAAAAATTTGGGATTTGAATTAAAAGAAAAAACAATACTTCCACATTGATCTTTATTTTTTTGAAAAAATATTTCAAATTTCACCCGGTCCAAATTTCAAATATTATTTATAAATTTCGGTTACAAAATTACGCCTATTATAGTCGACTTCCATAATCACTCATGGATTATCAAAACTCATGGATTATCAAAAGATTTAAAATTGCACGTTTTCCTAAACCAAGATGGAGTTGGAAGGCGACTAGCAGATGCACGGTCCCCCCCTTCCCTAAACACTTAAATTTATAAATTTTATTGCACTAATACTTAACTCGAATCCTTAAAAGCAAATAGGAATTTGAGATTTTGTATGCAATTTACAAAAGAACCGCAATCCTTAATGAGAATCTCGATTTAGAATTCCTCATTGAAATGCACTGCTCGCGATTTCATAGGGAATTCATCCTCGAAGTTTGCAATTTATTTGTTTCATATTTTCTTTCCATGCTATTTAAAAATCACTTTATAACATGTTTGGAACAACTTTTGTGTCCAATTTCTCACGTCTCAAAGCATGTACAACGTGAAATTTGAGAAGCTACAAAATGTATTAATGGCCTAAACATGACGTGTAAACAAACAGCCACTTAGTTTATTTATTCTCTAGCAAGTTTTAAGATACTCATCATTGTTATATCCTTGAAATTGTTATAATTTGAGTATACTTTTACTTTGAATAGTATCTTATAATTTCTAATTAAGTTGCTTGTATATGCATTTGAAAATTTATTTATTTTAATTAATAGATTATACTTTGAACATGGTCCCCTAAATATAATTCCCGGCTCCGTTCCTAATCATACCGTCCAGCAAGCAAAAAATTATAAACTCAAGCTATGCTTTTATATTCATGCATGTAAATATAGAACATAATGTGGATTAGGATTTGTTGTGGTAATAAAACAACACAGTTTCACATAATTTTTAATAATAGTCATTGGATTTTATTGGATGGTGCTATTATATTTTTGTCAAGCCAATCCAATAGTTGGAATAGAAACTGTGTTGTTCATTACGGCATTGAATCCAAATCCACATATCGTATCGACGGTTGCATTCAAAATAAAAGCCACAACCATACTCTAGATTTCACAAGACCACACTAAAAAATTGTCCAATTTATCTTTCCACTCTTCCTCAATGGCGTGTTTGGTTTGGTTTGAAGAGAAGTTGCAAAGAGGAAAATATATGAGAAGAGAAAAGAAAAGTATGTGAAAAATAAAGTGGATTTGTTGTGTTGGTTGGTACTCTCTCCGTTTGATAATAAATATTAGGCTAAATTGCATTTTTGGTCGCTTAACTATTTAGGTAGTATCGCTTTGATCCCTTAACTAAAATTCGATTTATTTTGGTCTCTTAACTTCTCTCCGTTACACATTTTGGTCCTTTTCGTTAGTTTTAATTCTAAAATGTTAGGTTTTCTTCATCTTCTTTTTCTCTTTTTCATCTTCATATTATCTCCATCAACCTTCAACAACAAGAATCTCAAAAAAATTCCAGAAGAAAATGAAGAAAACCTAACGTTTTTTAATTAAAACTGATAGAAAGGACCAAAATATATAACAAAGAGAAGTTAAGGGACCAAAATAAATCGAATTTTAATTAAAGGACCAAAGCGATACTACCTAAATAGTTAAGGGACCAAAAATGCAATTTAGCCTAAATATTACTACTTCAGGAGCGGAGCCACCCCTCAGCTAGCCCGGGCTCAGTGACAAATCGCCTAGGAGCCACTGGTCCGCAGAGGGCGTGGGTTCGTTCCATGCTACTTTTATTTTTTCTAGTAATATTTTTTATTCAAAAAATAAGGTCCTGTGGGGACTTGAACCATCGTTCTCCATGTTAGATTTAACAAAATAAACCACTGCACCAGTCCACAATTTTGTTAGTGTCTTAAAACTGTTTAATATATATTCTGAAAATATTTGGCAAAATATTTTGCCCAGACTCTACACAATTCCTGGCTTCGCCACTGTACTACTTTACATTTGTGATAGGAGAATAAATCAAATACTGAACAAAACAATCAAAAATATTTTTCTTTTTTTTTTTACTTATAAATTTTCTTCAATATGTGTGAATTTAACAAAAGACATGCTTATAATGGAACAGAAAATTATATTAGATAAATGAGAGAAATAGAAGAGAGAATTGTTGATTATTTATACAACTACTTTATGACAACTTTTATGATAACATTTTTATTCCAATAGAGATAAAAATTTAAAAATTTAAAAATGTAAGTATGAAAAAAAAAATTATGAAAATTATACTAAAATGGTCGTACAATCATTGCTCTTTCAAAATTGAGGGTGTGCACGCTGACCCATAGGTAGGTCCATCTCTATAATAAAGTTGAGACTTTATATTTTTAACCACTGTGATGCAAAGATTCTCTCAGCATGCTATGATTTTATCTTGTACGTTTTGGTGCAAGATGACCAGAGGCTATCAAATCAATTTGCTTTTTTGTCATTCATGTTTTCGATACATGAGGAGTAGAGGAGGGATAATAATTGAGCATGAGGTAGTATTTGTCTTGACCCTAATACACTACTGGTCGATATACCCGTGCTAAGCAAATTTAGCACATTTAGGCTATGTTTAAATTGATGGAATAAAGAAATAGAATGGTATGGAGTGGTATGATATTATGTTTCATTCTTTGAATTTCTAAAAATTGGATGGAATGGTATGAAACTTGATGGAATCCATTCCATCCCATGCCACTATCTCTCTCTATTTTTCATTCCTCCTAATTTGGGAGGTATGCAATGGAATAGAACCACTTAATTCTATTATTATTTCTTTATCCCTATTTTATTAGACCATATGTAATGGAAAATTTAATTCAACAACCCTCAACATCCACTTTTTCAATTCCCAACCCTCCATATCATTTTCTCTCTCTTCATTCAACACTCTTTCAATTTTTACCATCTCCAATAGTTTTTTCTTTCAACACTCTACCCCACCACTTTTATTTCATGTTCTTATTTTTTTTTTTATATTTTTGTTTTTTTTACATAAAATTTCAATTATCGATTATAATTAAATTAAAATAATAAACACGTAATAAATTATTTTTGAGTTTTTTTGGAAAAATAAAATTTTGTAAAATAATTTATTTTTATTTTCTTAACTTAAAATGCAATACAACAAACTAAGCATGCGACGCATAAATAACTTAAAAAATACAACAAACTAAGCACGGAACACATAAATAACTTAAAATGAAATACAACAAACTAAGCACGTAACACACAAATAACTTAAAATGCAAGACAACAAACTAAGCACACAAGTTATTTATTTAATACGATACAAATCATCTTCAATCACGAAACATTCCAAACTTTGTCCATATGTGCTTCACTAGATCTGCTTGCAATTCGTGATGAACGCTTGGATCACACAGTTCGGATCTAGCACGCACATGATTTGCAAAAGCGGGTAACACCTCGGTCGAGTATGGTTGCGGTGTACTAGATCCACTTCCCTCAGATTGCTCAAAATCGGTCCAACGTTGAGCATGTGTATGTCGTTCATCCTCAACAATCATATTATGTAATATGATGCATGACCTCATGATGATACCCAAATCGGCTATGTCCCACAAGAGAGTTGGTTCACGGATGATTTTAAATCGAGCTTGAAGCACTCCAAATGCACGTTCGATGCCCTTCCGACATGCCTCTTGATGTTTTGCAAATAACTTATCGGGTTCACTTTGAGGAAGTCTAATTGATTTGAAGAAAGTTGGATAAGATGGGTAGATACCATCAGCTAGATAGTATGTCATATTATAGGGACCTTAGATTCACAAAGAAATTCACCCTTGGAGCCTTTCCCTGTTTCACATCATCAAACACTGGTGACCAGTCTAAAACGTTTATATCCTTCAACGTTCCCGGACATCCAAAAAATGCATGCCAGATCCATAGATCATGAAATGCAACTGCTTCAAGAATAATTGTGGTGGTTCCCTTATCCCCCTGGTAAATTGACCTTCACGTGCTTTAGGACAATTTTTCCACCCCTAGTGCATGCAGTCAATACTCCCGATCATCCTTGGGAACCCCCGCATTTCACTAACATGTAGAATTCTTTGCAGGTCATCTTGGGTTAGTGCTCTCAGGTACACTTGTCCATACAACTGTATGATTCCTTTGCAGAATCTACGTAAGCACTCCAATGTGGTACTATTTCCTATTTTAATGTATTCATCGATCGTCAATTAGAAAATATCTCAATAGAGATCATGCAACGAAAAACCAAAGACTA
Source organism: Medicago arabica (assembly GCA_946800305.1). Lineage (NCBI taxonomy): Eukaryota > Viridiplantae > Streptophyta > Magnoliopsida > Fabales > Fabaceae > Medicago > Medicago arabica. The sequence continues at coordinate 20,274,536 of OX326971.1, read as the reverse complement.
ATTGACACTACTTTGCCAATGAGCCTACATATGATGATGCAATCTTTCGTCGTCGGTACCGGATGCAAAAACATGTTTTCCTTCAAATCGTTGGAGACCTTTCAAGTAATGATAACTCCTTCACCCAGCGAGTTGATGCAACCAATAAAGAAGGTATATCACCCTTATCAAAATGTACCACAACAATGCGAATGTTAGCATATGGTGTGGCAGTAGATGCGATCGATGAATACATTAAAATAAGAAGCAGTACAACATTGGAGTTCTTACGTAGATTCTGCAAAAGAATCAGACGATTGTATGGACAAGTGTACCTGAGAGCACCAACCCAAGATGACCTGCAAAGAATTCTACATGTTAGTGAAATGTGGGGGTTCCCAGGGATGATCGGGAGTATTGACTGCATGCACTAGGAGTGGAAAAATTGTCCTAAAGAATGGGAAGGTCAATTTATCAGGGGGGATAAGGTAACCACCACAATTATTCTTGAAGCAGTTGCATTTCATGATCTATGGATCTGGCATGCATTTTTTGGATGTCCGGGAACGTTGAACGATATAAACGTTTTAGACCGATCACCAGTGTTTGATGATGTGAAACAGGGAAATGCTCCAAGGGTGAATTTCTTTGTGAATCTAACGTCCCTATAATATGACATACTATCTAGCTGATGGTATCTACCATTCTTATCCAACTTTCTTCAAATCGATTAGACTTCCTCAAAGTGAACCCGATAAGTTATTTGCAAAACATCAGGAGGCATGTCGGAAGGACATCGAACGTGCATTTGGAGTGCTTCAAGCTTGATTTTAAAATCATCCGTGAACCAGCTCGCTTGTGGGACATAGCCGATTTGGGTATCATCATGAGGTCATGCATCATATTACATAATATGATTGTTGAGGATGAACGAGATACATATGCTCAACGTTGGACCGATTTTGAGCAATCTGAGGGAAGTGGATCTAGTACACTGCAACCATACTCGACCGAAGTGTTAACCGCTTTTGCAAATCATGTGCGTGCTAGATCCGAACTGTGTGATCCAAGTGTTCATCACAAATTGCCAGCAGATCTAGTGAAGCACATATGGACAAAGTTTGGAATGTTTCGTGATGGAAGATGATTTGTATCGTACTAAATAAATAACTTGTGTGTTGTGTGCTTAGTTTGTTGTCTTGCATTTTAAATTATTTGTGTATTGCGTGCTTAGTTTGTTGTATTTCATTTTAAGTTATTTATGTGCCGCGTGCTTAGTTTGTTGTATTCCATTTTAAGTTATTTATGTGCCGCGTGCTTAGTTTGTTGTATTGCATTTTAAGTTAAGAAAATAGAAATAAATTATTTTACAAAATTTTATTTTTCCATAAAAACTCAAAAATAAATTATTAAGTGTTTATTATTTTAATTTAATTATAATCGATAATTGAAATTTTTTTAAATAAAAAAAACAAAAATATAAAAACAAATAAGAATATGAAATAAAAGTGGTGGGGTAGAGTGTTGAAAGAAAATGATTTAGAGAGTTGAAAATTAAAAAAGTGAGTGTTGAGGGTTGTTTGAATTAAATTTTTCATTACATATGGTCTTAATCACCTCTCTCGTCCAACACATATTTCTCCCACTTTCAACAACACCACTCCAATACATTGAACTATTAAATTCTACATTAATAAGGCTATTGTATATGGTCTTACTTCATCACTGTACTGATTCTTCTCTGCTCTACTGTTACGCTGTGCACGTATTTCTTCTTGTTTGGTTTTTATGTTTGTTGTCTTGCAATCTCAGATTGTATCATTTCAACCAATTTTATTAAATTTAATTTTTTTTGTCCTTAAACCTTCGAGTATTAAAATTGTCCATAACATATAACTCTTTATATATTAAAATTCTTAAAGGGATAAAAAAAATTACAAGGCTTTCCTTTGCTTTCTTTAATCTTAATTCTTGATTATTTCCATAAAAATGACATGTTTTAATATTATATAATAGTCTTTGTTTAAAAATACTGACTGGCAGGATTCATCTCCATGTTGTGCGAAGATACTTGGAGATAAAAAATAAATAATACTGTTCTAAATCATTTTGAATGACGGTAGTCCACCTAATTTCTGCATCACCTTTTAAATAATTTTACAAATCTTTTAAAAATAAATTCAATGAAACCTGAGCAAACATTATTTTACATTATGACCTTTCTTCCTCTCTGACACTTAAAATAACTTCTCTCAAACCTAACCTCACAAACAACAAAAAACCAAAATGAATGAAAAATATTAAACAACAACAACCAAAATGGGGTTCTTAGAAAAATAATACAACAAAGAACAAGAAATAATTGTGAGAGAAGAAAGACAAATAATATAAATAAATAAATACTAAATTTGAACAAGGGTAATAACTTGAAAATGAAATCGAAACCCTCATTTGACATAAAAAAAGGTGAAGCAGTCATTCAAACAAGAATAAACAATTTTGGATTTTGAGTTTGTGGATTTCTTCAAATTTTATTTTAGAAGATTACTTAAGGGTAAGTAAAAATTAGGTGGACTGTCACATCATTAAATACTAACCAAATTATAAGCATTTTAAAACAAAATAATAATTATTAGGGAGGGACCAAAACTATATTTTTTTGGAAATTACAAAAATAAAAAACAATTATTTTTACGGATTAAAATCAATCCACCCTATATGAATCAAAAACATAATTAAGTCATCTTAACAAAAAGGAGTACTTATTTATGGACATATATATAGTACTAAACATATTAACATTTCTAATTAAAGAAAAAAAGAGTAAAATTACCTGTAATTTTGTCGTAGGTAGAGAAGATACTTAGCAAAGAACTCCCATTGATCTGAACCACCTTGAATATCCAAACTAATACCATTCAAGGTAACACTTCCAAGTGGACCAAATTGACCATTAAGGAAGTTAGTAAACACATAATTAGCTACATTTTTAGCATCTTCTATTGAACCAAGAGAGTAGGTTTCAACGTCACCTCCAAGAGAAAGAAAAACTTTCACACCTTTTTGTTGACAATGAATTATTTCAGGTTCAAGTTTTGTGCAAGGACTCTTGTCATTACAATGACCTATGAAGTTTAACTTTGGTATTCTCCCTTCTCCAAAGATATTGAGGAATGATAAGAGTACAATCTTGTAAAAACCAGTGTCACAAGTTGATTTCAAAGTGCTTTCTTCTATGTTTTGGCCCCAATAGACAACCATATTGCCACCATTTGATGATGATAAAGTGAAGGGGAATATTGTTAATGTTGAGACCAAGAAAAGGGTCAATGCTTGCCTTTTGGAAACCATATTGCGGTTATTGTGTTGTGTTTAGATAGTTTGATTAGTTTGGATCCATTGAGAAACCCTAATATAAAGGTCTTAGGGATAAGGTTATATATATTGTACGATATAATAATTAAGACGCATACAATATTATATCTATAAACTAGTAATGTTCTTATCTAACTTGTAAATAAAAAGTACTTTTTTTCTTGACCAAGTCAATAGGTAAACATTAATTAATCTTTAACGTACAGCTTCCAGCTTTCCAGCCTATCCAAAGTGGACTTTTTGGGATACTTTATTTTTCTTTCTAAAAATATCAATTCCAAAAACTACATTGGTTTTCACAAAAATTGTCGTAATCTTACTAACATACTCTAATGAGTAATGACACTCCATCTGCGATTTATAAAATTGAAATTATAATTGCCTTCTCTAAACAACACATTAGAAACACGAATAAAACATTATTTTTCAGACAAAAATTTATTAAAAATGAAAAGTGACAATGTGTTTGCATCAATTATTTGTAGGGTCGTGGTCTCGTGGATCAAAGTTCCTTTCAGTTCAGTCTTTTTTTATTTTCTTTATTTTTATATAAATAAATAAATAAATATGGCATTATGAGACAAAAAGAGTACTGTGTATAGTACTCCTTTCCTTATTGGTGGGAAAAAGAGTAATTGCTGGGTTTTGCACGTTAGATTACTGACTTCGGGTCACTGGATTGAGACGGGCGGTACGTAACATGAAGTAATACACTACTAGGAAAATCAAAATTAGGGAGGGAAATCAACGACGGAAAAAATAAAATCTCTCACAAATTCTTTGGTCGTAAAATTTAATGACAGATTTAGAGAGGATTTCATGTTTTCCCTCGCTAAATTTCCCTCACTAATCTTTGTTTTTTAGTAGTGACAATATACCAAAATAAAATAAATTAAAGGTGACGGTAACAAGTGCCTTAGGAACAGAAGATACATTTCCTTTGTCATTGCCACTCCCACTGAAATGTCCTCCCAGTACATAAACCTCCTGAAACATTTTGGAACTGTTATGTCTTATCACTACAAACAAGTTATAACCATCTTAATTACTAACATTTTTCATGGCTAGAAGTTTGAAAAACAAATGTGAAGATAACTAACCTGAATTATGGAGCTTATGTTTTTAACTGATACAACCTTTGCCAAATTAGTCAAGGGTCCATTGGTTAATACTGTAATCTTAGACTCTGGTTTCAATGTTTGCGATATAGATTCCCAAATTTCCATAGCTTGTGGTTGTCTTTCATGGACTTGTGTAATAAACAGTATGTCAAAGGTTGAATTGAATCAATTGATGATTTCAATTATTGATGATTTTTATGGACTTGTGTATTATTTATGAATCAAATTATTGATGATTTAAAATCATTTGAAAAGTGTTAAATGTCGCTTTAGGTATGTAATGATCAACTTTATATATTTAGTTTAAATTTAGAATGAACGATTTTTTATTTCCTATAACTTACATGTGTTGTATACAATATGATTTATATATTTTAGTTTTTTTTATGGGAGCCACCCCAATTTTTTTTGTCTGGCTCCATCATTGAGAAGATGGAAGTTGAAACATGATTGATAAATGGCGGGGGGAGATGAAAGTTGGGAAAATTTTGGTTGAAAAGTAACATTTAGTTTTCTTATCTTTACCCCTTTATTTGAAATCTCTCTCTCTCTCTCTCGTATTTATTTACTTTATGTGTATAAGGTGTCAAGTTTTGGTTGGTCGTGATCAATTGAAATTCTACTCTAAAACATAAATCCCACCATTTCTCCTTCAAAAACATAAATTATTCCCACCAAAATAGGATGCTTCCTACTCCAAAACATAAATACCCGTCATTTCTCCTTCAAAAAAAGGAAAAGAAATTCCCACCACTTTCTTCCATATACCTGTTGGGAGAGGTTTTTCTGGTTACAATTTACCCATTTTTTTCAAACCGGTTTGATGGTTATTATCGGTTCAATCAAAAAAGGAACCGTTAGGGCGTTAGTGAATTAAAAAGGCCGTTAGTATTGTGTATCTATTTTAGAAGCAACATTATTTTAGCAAAAATGTTAGCGACTTAGTGGTAAAAGTTGAGAAGTGCTCTCATGTGCTATATGTAGAATAATAAGTTATGAGAAGGGACAATTTTTTTTCTTTCAAATAATTAAATAAAACGTACACATAGGTTATAAGCACATGGAGCAATCCTATATGTAGAATAATATTTTATGATAAGGGACTACCAAACCCGATTGGTTGTGCTGAGCATGAACAATGAAAGGAGGAGTCAAAGAAAGTAGAAACTTTATAAGCATAAAGTGTCTTGCCATAGGAGAACTTGAAAACTTGTTTCACACTCAATCTGATATCAAATGTTTAAGTTTTAACGGCTTAATTTTTAATCTTGAAAATTTGTTCATCCATGAGATAAATGATTACACATGCCAAACCATACGGTATATTACTTATCCTAAATTTAATAAGAATGAAAAATGCTTGCTTCTATATGTGTTGTTTTGTACGCTTGCTGAGAGAAAGAAGAATGAAAAGGGCTTACTGAAGTGAGAAGTGAGAAGTGAGGGAAAAGTGTTTAAAGTGTACACTCTCCAGTCACTATTATAAGCAAATGTTCAATTTTTAGGTTCATTCAATAAATGATGTACGTGGTCTATTATATAGACCACATTCATCACTTATTAAATGAATCTAAAAAATAGATTTTTGCTTATAATAGTGACTGAAGAGTGTACTTGTGTTTACAATGGACCAAAAATAAAAGAAAAAATTCAGCTTGGGTTGGTGTGGCAAGTGCCACACTAGGACCTGCTCAGGTCCATCCATGCCTACATAACACTTTTTTTTATAAAAATTAATTAGACCCGCCAAAATGGGAGGGGTTAGGGTTGATTGTAGACTATTTAATATTTAATATAATAAAGAAAATATAAAGATAAAGATATTCTCATATGAGAAAAGTTTATTATGTATTAGTCTCCATTTATAAAACATAGTAGGGATAACATTGGCAAAAATGTTCATTATTTACTTCCAAATCTATCATTTTAGTTTCACAGAATAAATTTGAACTTATTGCTAAGCTTGATTGCACGAAATTAATAATAACAATTCCATCCATCACCTTATGCACAAATCTACGCCATGGAAAATATTATGAAAGAAAGCTAATGAGTGAAACAATCATTTCCCCTTGTGATTCAATTAGAGTACAAGTAGTATTTATAGTGATATAATGATTCAGATGGTAGTACAAACAAGCCACATGAGTAGAGGATAATAACTTGAGGCCTAAGAAACAGAAAAATAACTAACTTCCTAAACAAGTAACTAACTAGTATTTGTTAAATAATAGTTTTAACTAATTCTATCAGGGAGCTGTTTTTTTTCTAATAGAAGTAAGCTTGATTGTTTCTTACTTACTTGTTGCATGTCAACATTCTACTGCCTCAATCGGAAAGATCACATTTGGATGCTATGGTTTTCTGAAGTTTACGGAAGAGTTGGGCTCCATCAAAGGTTTGCGCCTTATCTTGACAACTTCTTCTAGATAGAATTCCTACGAGATAGAACCTGTTCAGGAGAGGGATCATTATGTTTATGGATTCGATGAACTGTTTAATGTGCTGGCAGCCCATCGAAGAATTTGATTTAACATGTTTTTATACTACGGATTTGTGTTTCAATGGTTCAATTTGTTCATATTTTACCACCAGATTTGCTTACCTCTTTTTCAATTCAAGTTTGGGAAGGTAAATGTAAAAAATCTAAGTGTGGGTTGATTGAGCCATACTGTGTTTGGGTTCGCTTCCTTTTTCTTCTGCCATTTTCTGTTTCAGTTGTTCGGTCCTGTTGTAATTCTAGTCTCAAATCCGGATGGATCTTCTACTTGGGTTTGAATTTTTGCAATAAAATCTAGCTGTTCAAAATAAGAAAAACATAACTTGGGTTCACAATACATATTTTGTTGCGGAAATGTTTTGCACAAAAGCTTTTAAAAATCTAGATACGAATTTAACCAATATGTTTGCTCCACTTACATAGATCGGTATGAATATAAGTTGAAATCGCGCAAGTGAATATTATTCAAATTTCAAAGTGACTTATGTACATACATAAGATGCTTTGGTTCGCGTGGGTTACATGAAAACCTAGGGAATCAAAGTCTTACTATATAGATAGATAGATAACATGCATAAAGGTACTTAACATAACAAGTGATGCTTATTTTCTTGATCTAACAACCTATAGCCACCGTAAAGTTTTATTCCATACTCGCATTCACACACATATAGTGCACTACGCGATCACTATCAATTTATAATAAGATTTAATTCGGAAACATGGAGTTCAAAGCTGCTGAGGCAGATCCGAGTATTGCCTCGGAAACTTGTGTCACATATCGAAGAACAGATCGTTTAACATACTCCTTTATCTGATTACTGTAATCATTTTTAACATCATGAAATCTATCCCAAAGCATAATTCCTCCATAGTTCGAAGTCGGTTTTATGAAAGGAAGAACCTTAGAAATGAGATCATTTGGTGGTATATAACCACCACTATGAGATGCATTAGGTGCTGCTGGTAGTCCCATGAAAACGGTATTATTTGGTAGAGCTAAAGATGTCCATGCATTCCATGATTGTAAAAGCAATGTAGCATTAGAGTTTATTTGATCATATTGACATGGAGGGTTATTGTAGAATTGAACAAGTATATAATCAAACAAGCCAGTTTTGATAGCTTTATCAAGGTACTGATCTGGCATACAACATTGGGGTGTAGCAGCCAAGTAAAAGTACCTACAAGTGATTTAATTAGTTAGCTAGTGAGATAGTTAAAGCAATGAAATGATAAGAGATAAATGCTATCAAGACTCCTGTCACTCTATCTATCTACCGCTCATTCTCTTATATATGGTAAAATCAATGTAGATCCCATACTTTCAAAATGGATCGCCCACATAAATAATAAGATTCACGCGTTTCACCCAATAAAATAATAAGTGTTAAATTTAGGTCTTAAGTTCGATTCTTTCTGACGGGTTAAATCCATACAAAGTTATGCTCTGACTTAAATAGACCCTGACAAGTGAATGGTGGGATTGGTTGTTTTGGATTAGTCGGATTTTCAATTAGATATCATGTTTTATAAAAAAAAAAACAAGTGTTGAATTAAAAATAAAATAAAAAACCATACAAGTGTTAAAGTCTTTTTTTTAAAGAGTCTAATGATAAAATTCAAACACAGTATTTAAAAATGAAGAAGTACAAATTTGAACCCACATCCTATCATATCAAATCAAATGAACATGCGTTATTTTATTTTTATTTATTTTTCATTTAAATTGTATTAACGAGACTAGACTAAACTTTTCTTTCATAGAATTTTCTGCACTTTCTAATTTTCCTAAAATCTGTACGTAATCTTGAATGTTAATTTGTTAAGACAATAATATAACAACAACAACATCTTAGAACTTGTGTAAACAATTCTTTAAAGACCTAAAAGATATTCTAGTATTAAATATGCGATGGAAAGAGTAGTAACATTTTTCATTCCATAAAAACAAAGTAAATTTACCTGTTTCGATGTCTTATATTGTGAAGATGTTTAACAAGGTCATCCCAATAAAGATTTGAACCATGTATAATGGCAAAATCAATACCATCTAAGGTAACACTTCCAAGTGGACCAGATTGATCACTAAGGAACTTAGCATTTAGATAATCCCCAATATTTTTAGCATCATCTGGTGAGCTAAGGGAGTAGTTTCCAGAATCACCTCCAAGGGAAAGAAAAACTTTGACACCTTTTTGTTGACAGTGTTTTATTTCGGGTTCGAGTTTTGTACAAGGGCTCCAGTCACCACAATGACCTGCAAAGTTCCAACTTGGGACTCTTCCTCCTCCAAAGACATTGAGGAAAGCTAACAGTACAATCTTGTAATTACCAGTGTCACATGTTGATGTCAAGTTGCCATCTCCTAGGTTTTGGCCCCAGTAGATGGCAATATTGCCACTACTTGATGATGCTTTGATAGTGATGGAGAATATTGTTAAGATCAAGAAATGGATCAATGTTTGCATTTTTGAACCCATATTTTGCTCGTTTGATTACTTAAGATTGATTGAGCTATTCTTTTATACAAAGGTCTTATGAATTATGGTAAGGTTATGTACCATATAAGACGTACATTTGTCCCATAAGTCTTAGTTCAACTGGCAAAAATACCGAAATTGTTAGGCCGGATGTCATGACCGGAGTTCGAACCTAAATCAATACTTGATCAAAACTAACTTTTCTATCTAAATCAATAAAATACTACACTAAGATAAAAATAAAAACATGCAGTATAAAGATGAGAAATCAAAACAGATAACTATGATGTCAATGCCTTTGTACATAAAAACGTGTTTTCTGCATGCGTTCTAGCTCCGGATTCAGTGAAGGCAGTTGTAACCACTTTGTACAGACAAACCTTGACTACTTTGCTATGCATGCATGCATTATGGCTCCGTCATCAGCGTTGAACATGACTCCACATGGTGAATGCAAAGATCAAAGGGTCCCCTAGCACATTGAAAACAGGGGCAGTCTAATATGAATTTAATCCAATGTTGAATCCTTTTATTATTATTTTTATAGGTTTTAATAAAATAATGTTTTTGTTTTCAAGTTTTTATTATTATAATTTACCTTTTTTTACTAAAACTGATGAAGATTTGTCATTAGACCATTTTTAGGGATCCATATTGGACACATCTAAAAACAAAAGGAAAAGATGAATCCGAGAGCAATAAGAGTACAAGATAACTAACATAAAAACAAGAATTCATACATGTATTGGATGATTGACTATGAGTTGTGATGGTTGCCCATTAGATCTACAAAGCTTATGCTCCAAAATATGTCTTAGGGTCTCAAAATTCGTGAACCACCTGTATGAAAACATACTTTTCTATTTATAAGCCTGTCAAAATCGGCCACTGAGCCCGAAATTCGGTGGCTGAACCAATTAAAACGCGTGACCCATATGGAGAATTCGGTGGCCGAATGTGAGAATTCGGTTGCCGAAAATTGTCGAATGAAACAACATCATGTGGCTAGGAAATTCGGTGGCCGAATTAGACTTCCTGAAAATCTGAATTTCATCCTTTTTTGTGCTTTCAGCTCCCATGAACTTGATGAATATCTCCTAAAATTACATAAAAATTGCCTACTAAAAGAGTAATGCAAGAGTGTCATCATAGAGCATTAATCTTGGGGAGCAAGAAAAGAACTAGTCCTTAGAAAACTAACTGTTATTTTGTCCTTATGTGTTTTGCTTTATGGACCAAGAAAGTTTTGAAACTAGCCATTCTGCGATGCTTCTCAACTTCTGGTATTTGCTTTTGATCTTCTTGTCACCTTGGTTATGTTTATGTCGTCATTACTTTTGGTGATTTTTGAATTTCTCAATCTCAAGTCTTTTCCGAGCTACTTCAGATCTTCGGAGTTTCAATCTCATGTATCTCTTGACTTGCGAATATGATCTACCTGATATGAAACCTCAAGTAAATTGATATTTATTCCATTCTTCAAAAACTTCAATATTAACTTATGAGATGAGAATCAGTTGATGAGAACTGATTCTTAACCTCTGAGTTTAGCCATTCTAAAGTGCTTTTGATGTGCCTATCTGATCTTCTGATCTTAAATCTGAAGTGATTTTGCTGTATATTATAAAGTCAATTTTATTAAAGAATTTGGTTCATAAGATTGACATCGATCATCTTCTGATCTCATATTCTTTGGTCAATCTTATCCTTAAATTTTTGTAGTGCCCTAGAGATGTTTCTGATCTCATTTTGAAGTTCTTCTGATCAATATGAAGTTCTTTTTATCACTTGATAATGTTAAGATTCATGTTTCTTGGATATCTTTGTATTTGTAATATCTTGTTTTAAAGAACACTAAAAGAAACTTGTTAGAAATTAGGGTTAATAGTGTTTTTCACCCCTGTAATATATGTCATTTCTGGTTTTCACCCTTATGAAATTTTCGGTTTGATTTGCATCCTTGTAAAATATATTTTTTTTCCGGAAAACCACCATCCTCCCTCCAACTCACCAATTATACATATGTGGCACTGACATGGCTTTTATTTTCACTTTCCACGTGTAAAAATCATTTAAAAAATCCAAAAAAAATAATATAAATTCATTTATATTAATTTAGAAATAAAAAATATTTAAAAATTAATTTTTGAAAATAAAAAATTGAAAAAATTAGGAAAAAAAAATTCAGGAATTTGATTTTTATGGAAATTTTTAAAAAAATTATGGAATTTTTTTTATTACCAAAAAATTTTTTTTGATAAAAAAATGAATTTTTTAATTTCAAAAGAAAAATCTTACTTTTTTTCGAAAATGATTTTTTTTCCAATATTTTAATTTTAAAAAGGATTTTATAAAAATTATGGAATAAAATTTTCGAAAAAAGAATTCATGAATTGTTTTCTATTTTGACAAAATTTTTATATTCCTGAATTTTATTTTTAAATCTTATCGTTTTTTTATATTCCTGAATTTTCGAGAATTTTTTTTTAAAATATTTTCTACAAAATTAGAAAACAATTCAGGATTTTTTTTCCGAAAATAAAACAATTGTCAAAAAATTTATTCCAAAATTTTTATAAATTTTTTTCAAAATAAAATATTGGAAAAAAAACATTTTCTAAAATAATTAGAAAAAAATTTCAAAAAAAGTTCTGATTTTTCTTTCGAAACAAAAAAATTCGTTTTTTGATACAAAATATAAAATTTTGGTAATAAAAAAAATTCTTGAGTTTTTTCTAATTTTTACAATTTTTTATTTTCGATTTTATTTTTTATTTTTTTAGTTATTTTTTATTTCCAAATTAGTATAAATGAATTTATTTTATTTTTTTGAATTTTTTAAAGATTTTTACTCGTGGCATAAAAAAAAAATAATGAAAATAAAAGTCATGTTAGCGTCACATATGCATAATTTATGAGTTGGAGGAAGGAGGGTGGTTTTTCGAAAAGAAATATTTTTCTGTACATACATACATATGATAAGAGAGAAGTGATATGGACACTCACTTGTTAAAATTTTCTTTAACACTCACTCTTTTATTGAAAAAATAATACAAATGGATACCATACATTGAAAATAGATACCAGATACTCCCTCCGTTTCAAAATACATGTCCAATTTTTGCAATGTGCACTATTCATTTGGCTTACTTTGACCATACTTTTTAACTAATGTATAAATACAAATATTAGCATGTAAGATGTCGTTTGATTTGTCTCGACAAATATTTTTAAAATATTAAATTTTTATAATTTTTTACTTTAGATAATTAAATATATTAAAGGTCAAAATTATGCATTGACATGTGTAAAGACTTGGACATGTATTTTGAAACGGAGAGAGTAAATAGTATCCATATGGGTTTGACCCAATAGAAAAGTGAACGTAAGAATCTTAAAAAAAAGGAGTGTTCCTATCATTTATGATAAGATTCTTTTGTTCACGTGGGTTCACGTTGTTTACATAATTTAATTTGGTAACATGACCTTCAAACTGCCGAGACAGACCGAATTCTTGCCTTGGAAACTTGTGTCACAAATCGACGAGCAGATTGTTCATCCCAGTGCTTTACCTGATTGCTGTAATTATTCCCAACATCATGGAATCTATCCCAAAGCATAAATCCTCCACAGCTATGGGTATAGCAAGTTTCTTCAATATGAGGAAGAACCTTAGAAATGAGATCATTTGCTGGTATATAACCACCACCAGGAGCTGCATCTGGTGATGCTGGTAGTCCCCAGAAAACGATACTAAGTTCTGGTGGAACTGACGACACCCAAGCATCCCATGATTGTAAGAGCGGTGTAGCGTCGACATTTGTTTGATCATATTGACATGAAGGGTTATTGTAAAATTTGACAAATATATAATTAAACAAGCCAGTTTTGATAGCTTTGTCAAGGTAGTAATCTGGAATAGAACATTGGGGTGTAGCAGCCAAGAAAAAGTACCTGAAGGGATATAATGTTGACTTGTTAGTTAGGGTTGATGAGTCAAAAAATGGACCTAAAGTTATATTTCCACCTATGATATATAACACTAATGAAGTACATAATTCAGTACTCCTATGAATAGTTTTTCTAATTTAATTTTTTTCTTATTATTTGTTATTTTAAAATACCAATTAAACTTTAACTACTTTAGTAAATGAAATTCATTTTACAATATAATTTAGTTTCACAAAAGTATGCATAATCTTGATACACTTGATATGTGATAAAAAAAAGTACAAATTTGATATTCAAAAAGAGAAGTAATAAACGTACCATGTTTCTGTCTCTCTATAATTGTCAAGATGCATAACAAGGTCATCCCAATAAAGATTTGTACCTGCTTCAATGTTAAAATTAATACCACTTAATGTAACTTCTCCAAGTGGACCAACTTGGTTTTTTTTCTTTTTTTGACTAGGAAGTGTAAGGAAGTTAGTATAAAGATAATCAGCAAAATTTTTAGCATCGTCTGATGAACCAAGGGAGTAGGTTCCAGATGGACCTCCAATGGAAAGGTAAACTTCAATAAAATTATTTTGACAGTGGTTGATTTCGGATTCGAGTTGTGTGCAAGAACTTCCACCACAATGACCTGTGAAGTTCAAACTTGGGGTTCTTCCTTCTCCAAAGACATCAAGGAACCCTAAGAGTACAATCTCATAAAGACCAGTGTCACATGCTGCTTTCAAGGTACCTTCTTCTGTGTTTTGGCCCCAGTAGATGGTAATCCAATCACTTGATGATGGTTTGATAGTGAAGGAGAATATTGTTAAGATTAACAAAAGGATCATTGCTTGCCTTTTGGAACTCATTGTGCTTTGTGTTTAGTTTGATTATTTTAGATCCATTTGAGCAACCCTTTATACAGGTCTTATGATAAGGTTATGTGTACTTCATTATTCTAATAAGAAATGTTTATTGAATGTGTAAATAAAAAATATTGTATAACTTTTTTAATTTAGTCCAGCCCACATAAGTAGACTCTTTGGGATACGTTTTTATTAATAAATTGGCATTTAATGTCATCACATTTGGTTAAATTTTGTTCTCGAATTATTCGAAATAGTTAAAACGTCTTTGAATTTTACAATTTTCAATCAATTTCATCCCATCGTCAAGTTGGATCGTTAACGGTGATGACATGTGACATTAAGCGCGGATGCGGATTGTCAACTCAAATGTCACGCATTCAGGGACAAATGATCAAAAGAGAGAAAAAGTTTAAGGACAAAAATGACCGAATTATCTATATATATTTAAAACTTTAATTTTTGTACAACGAGTCTTTCTTCCCCAATTATATATATATATATATATATATATATATATATATATTTTAAACCCTAATTTTTCAATTCCCCATTAGCAATTTGAAATCCCCAAAATTTCTTTTGTAAAAATTGTTCAAAGTGAATCTAAAATGATGGGTGGTGGTCCTATAGTCAAAAACAACTCCCAAAATCAAGTCTTATCTTCAAGCTATGAAATGGTGATGTGAGAATATTTGATTGTTGGTGTCCTATAAGATGTGTTGTATGTCAATACTCTGAAGAACTTAGGAAGACATTTCTACACATGTCATTTGCCAAAGGTTTGTTAAAAAATGGGCATGTCTTGTTTAATGTTATGCATTTTTGTTCTTGATTGATTTTATTTTTTACATGATGATGAAGATAATTGTGGTGTTTTTGTTTGGGTTGATGAAGCTAAAAAATTGGGATACTTAACAAACAATAGAAATGGTGGTGGTCAGGGAAGGAAGACAAGATTGATGGAGAATGTTCATACTATAACATCCCGATTTTTAGTTTATTATTATTTTAATTATTTAGAGTTTATTTGTTTATGTGATGGGGTTGATTTGATTGGTTAGTAGATTTTTTATTAGAAATTCTGGAGCAAAGGGTATTTTGGACAATTAAGGAATGAAGGGTATTTTTGTGAAGTTATTAGAAAATAAGAGTTTTGAGGAATTAAGAGAATCAGGGTCTATGAGTAAAAGGAATGTTTAAGTGAAGTAATTGTGTAGTGTTTTCTTTATGAATAATAAATAGAAACTAAACTCATTAAGAGTTGTAAGATCTAAGCCCAAAACAAATGGATAAAAATAAGTTGTAGTCTTTGTGAATTAGGGTTAGAAAATCATTTGTATCATTTTGAGAAAAAGGCAAGAGTAGAGAATAGAGAAAAGAGGCAAGAGGAGAAGAAAAGAGGAGAGCTCAAAGAATCACGAAGAGATGTAGACCCAAGCTTGAGGGAGGCTAGTTTTGAAGAGTTAAGAGGTAAGGGGGAGTTTTATTCACCATTGGAATATAATCAGCAATTGGGTAGAAAAAGGGTTGTGTGATTCTTGATATTTTCATGCCTTTATGATAAATTAGTTATGAATTGATGTTGAAATTATTATCTAGCATGTTATTGTGATTATGGATATAAGTTTACTTGTGAATCTATGAAGTTACCATGTTAACTCTATGTTTTGAATGTGTTGTTGTGGTGTTCCTGAGTTTTATGTGGAATTGGTGAAATTCATGAAAGTTGTTGCTAGATTGTTGTTTTGATGTTTTATAATTTGAATTGTTGAATGTTGTTGTGTTGAATTGTTGTGCATTATCGAGTCATGATATGATGTTCATGCATTCATGGTCAGTCCAATTTAACAATGGTGAAAACGATAATATGACGATGATAGGATCACTCAGAAACATACCTCTGATTATCCTTAATATGATACCTCTGCATTGGAGTATCACCAGCCTAATGTGACGTCCACTTGTTGATGGAAATCTTCTCTTTCTCTATCCTACTTTTCTGCCATGGACATGGTGGCCAAATTCTCTCTTTCGGATTCAACTTGTTATTACTCAATATTCTGATGATCACATATTATCTAACTTCTTCAGTCATAGTAGCCATCATTTCCCTCTATAACTCAAAATCTTTGCATTAACAAGTATCGTTGCACATACAAATATCATTAATAAGTATTATATAAACCAAAATTTACTTGTTAACTGTCGAAATCTACAAGTGCAAGTATGATAGACAATAAATCAAACTAATGTGGTGTCATAAAATTATCAAACTGGTCATAAAATTACAATATTCAAAATAAAGTTGATCCTAAAACTAGCAATTATAACATACATGCAGAATATAATAACATATTAGAAATGTGTCAAAATAAAATCTAATCCATGTAGTATTTTATTACCTTTTGCATGTATGAAATAAAATTCAATCCATTCTTCACATTGTCTACAAGCTCCTCGTGCAATAGTGTCAAAAACCACTTCCAATTATCCTTATTTTCTACATCCATAATGGCATAAGAAATGACAAAATTGCAATTATTTTCATCTTATCCCACAATAGGAAATAGTTTCTGTTTAGAACAAACAAAAGAATTTACCAGAGAAGGATAAAGATACTCACAATGGTGGTGGATCGACGGAAGTAAGTGCTCCACAGTTGATGGAGGTGCTCCGAGGATGTGTTGGTCGCAACTATGTTAAGGAGAAGAGGGTATTATACCTGTAGGTGCTCTGATGCCCAAGTCAATGTATAAGTAAGGGTTGGCTGAAGCATAGAGAGATACATACCTTATGAGCTTGTTAAGAGCCCATTATACATGGTCAAGGAGACCATTATGTATTAATGGTGGGAGAAACTGTTATGAATGACTCCCATGAATGTCCTCCATGATATCCATTATGGGCCTTCAGGTGTTTATGTGACTTCATTGAGGTGGAGAGGATCTGATGCTTATGGAAGACTTTTCTTGTTGGGCCTCTAAGTAATTGGGCCCTAATTTATGGTGGGCTAGGCTTTTGGCTAGTCTAGAACAGTTTCCCTCCAAAAGATCCTTTCAGAAAGCATCCATCTAAACCAATCCATGACCTACGTCCCGCCATATAACCTTTTCTACATGCATGTGGACAAACATAAAATCTTTTGAATTTTGATGGTGACTGTAGAATTTGTATGGTATTCATCTTCATAGAAGAACCTGGTTTCTTCTAATTAACTCATGCACATAAGCTTACAGAAGTCCATTCTACTCCCTTTAATTACTTTCCACCAACTTCCTTGTTTCCTTTGTTGCCCTAAAATTCAAACAACCATCAAGTATAACCTTGTAGTGACGCTTCATCATATTTAAAAACTTTACTCGAGCTCACTTTATAGTACATATTTTGTTAAGAAAATGTTTTACGCAAAAACTTACAAATATATAGTCGTGTTTATATATAACTTGTACATTTTTGTGAATTACATAGATGATGACATGTCGTCTTACGTTATTTTTAACATGTTTTTCAATTATTTTTCAGTAGGTTTTAGCAGCAAAAAGGAGGAGTATTAGAACGATTGCCTATGATTTCGGGACTTTTGTAATGTTTTCTATATTTGAGTGTGTAATTTTAGTTTTCCCGAAACATAGTAATTTTAGGAGGGTTTTGAAGAAATCATGCAAATCGGCAAATCAAGAACATTTGAAGAATTGTGAAGATTCAGGAAGTCAAAGAGTGAAGATTCAAGAGGCCTCATGAGACTTACAACTGGGAGGAATTTTGTTCCCATGTTCCCATGCAAGTTATTTAAAGACAAAGACCTAAAACGACAGAAAATCGGAGAATTTGGGCCCAGAAAACAGCACCATGCCCCTAGCACATGAACCATCCTAGCACATGAACAATGTTCCTAGCACATGAATCATGCGCCTAACACATGGGAAAGGCATCCATGCGCCTAGAGCATGGATTTTTCCATACAACCATGCGCTAGGCACGCTAAGTATGTGCCCCGTGCATCTGAAAATACGGGGCACAAACATATTTTCCTGCTTTTATTTTAGGTAAAGCCCACGCTTTTAGCTCAAACCCAAGTAGAAGCTCTCACTATAAATATCAACCTTCCTCATTCAGAATTTCTCGTTCAGAACTGTGGCAGTTCAAGTGGAAGGCAACTTTGAAGCTTCAGGAGAGTTTCTATCTTCTCCTTGATTTTCTATGGTATGTTTTTATCTTTAGTAAAAAAAATTAGTTACCATGTGTAACTAAATCTTTTTGAGTTAGAGTTCTAAGATGAACCTCTATTTACTTTTGTTGGATATTTATTTAATATAACATGTCGTTTAGTTTATTTATTCTTTTCTTCGCTATTAAGTTCCTGATTTAGTTATTTATTTCAAAGGAGCATAACCCTAAATTAGGTGTTTAGGTTGTGACAATGCATAACCCTAAATTACTATCTTGCTGCTTATATCTTGATATTTATAGCATTATACTAGTAACTATATGTCTAGGAAGTAAGTGATTATTAACCAACGAAAGATACCGAAAGAAAGTTGACCCTAGTAGTAAGTACTTAGAAGGTAACATTACTAAGATTGCGTAGTAACTCTGCTGAACCTAGGATGTAACTGGTTAGTAATTAGGGAAACAAACGTCTAGGAGGAATAAGACTTTATCAAACCATTCTCTTGAAACCCTTAGTAAGGTAGACGTAGATTAGGGGTGCTCGTTTGTAGAACTACTAAGAGCGTAGAAATGGTGTGTTTTGAGTGTCCTAAGATTTATAGATGGGTCGACCTAAGGGAACCTTGGCCTTCATTGCCTTGGGAAACACTGGAATGCCAATTTAAGTTTATGTTTCAATTACCTTTGAATTAGCAAGACCCCGCACGTAAGGATCATCGTGTGATCAGCAAGTGCAGTTAGCCATCAGAGCGATAAACCAATTAGGTTAGTAACGTCCCAACGGCCTCATCACTTGCATAGTCTACCTGAGATAAATAAATGCGACATTGTTGTTAGTTAATATCCAACAATATAATCAGGGGGATTCAAAGAATCCTAACTGCTGCTTACTTTTCTGCAACCAAAACAGGTAAACTTGTTTTGTTGCAAACAGATAAAAATTGCAACCTTTCTAACCCTTTTATCTTTTATATCGTCAAATTACAAAAATAAGTAACACGAGTTGTTTGGAAGAAACGACAATCCATATGGATACAATACTCTACTTATCACTTTATTACTTGGTAAACGATTTGGTACACTTGTCATATCCGACCATCAACAGACTAGTTAGAATTGAAGTTGAAAACGTGCAACTCAATTTTATTCAAATTTCAAAGTGACTTCCAGGACATACATAAGATAAGATGCTTTGATTCCCACGGGTTACATGAAAACCGAGGGAATCAAAGTGTAACTAGGTGGTACATAATATGCATAAAGGTACTTAACATAATAAGTGATCCTGATCATTTTCTTTCTTAACCTAACGATCTATAACCATCGTAAAGTTGGTGGTAGAGGATCTGAGTTTTCTCTTATTCCATACTCATACATATATATAGTGCACTACGCGATCACTATCAATTTATAATATGATTTAATTCGGGAACATGGAGTTCAAAGCTGCCGAGATAGATCCAACTATTTCCTCGGAAACTTGTGTCACAAATCGAAGAACAGATCGTTTAACGTACTCCTTTATCTGATTGCTGTAATCATTTCCAACATCATGAAATCTACCCCAAAGCATAATTCCTCCATAGTTCGAAGTTGGTTTAATGAAAGGAAGAACCTTAGAAATGAGATCATTTGGTGGTATATAACCACCACTAGGAGCTGCATTAGGTGCTGCTGGTAGTCCCATGAAAACGGTATTATTTGGTAATGCTAAAGATGTCCAAGCATTCCATGATTGTAAGAGCAACGTAGCATCTGAGTTTGTTCGATCATATTGACATGGAGGGTTATTGTAGAATTGAACAAGTACATAATCAAATAAGCCAGTTTTGATAGCTTTGTCAAGGTAGTAATCTGGCATAAAACATTGGGGTGCAGAAGCCAAGTAAAAGTACCTGGAAGAGATAAAAGGTTGATTTTAGTTAGGGTTGTAGGCAAAGAAGGATTCAAAAATATATTGAATGGAAAGCTATTTCTTAAAGATAAATATTATACGTGTCAAGCTAGCACTTCAGGCATTTTTAAGGATTCAAAAAAAGGAAACAATTGATAAGTTTTATATAAAAAAAAGTTGCTTTGTAGAATGCATAATTACCAAGATAAAATTTTCACTATGAACTTCTTAACAAAAGCACTTGTTTGCATTTTCCGTATCATTTAAAATCAAATTTTCACTATCTGTTTCCTAAATTAAGAGCATAAAAACATCAAAGAAAATGCAAGACATCCAAATCCAAACTAAGTTGACACCCCTTATTTCAAACCACTAACTACTACACTAACCACTATTAATAAAAATATTTTAGTGAAATTAAACTCATATTATCTTAAAATTTTGTTCACTCAATGATTCTCTTAAGAAATGTACACAATCTTATAAATATTTAATATGAGACAGACAAACTACTCATACTAACATGCTAAAACTTCTCATTCAAAAAATATTACCTGTTTTGTTGTCTTAGATTGTCAAGATCCCTAGCAAGGTCATCCCAGTAAAGATTTGTACCTCCTTCAATGTCAAAATCAATACCATCTAAGGTAACACTTCCAAGTGGACCAAATTGACCACTAAGAAAGTTAGTATACAGGTAATCAGCAACATTTTTAGCATCATCTGGTGAGCTAAGGGAATAGGATCCAGATGCACCTCCGATCGAAAGTAAAACTTTGAGCCCTTTTTGTTGACAGTATTTTATTTCGGGTTCGAGTTTTGTACAAGGGCTCCAGTCACCACAATGACCTGCAAAGTTCCAACTTGGGACTCTTCCTCCTCCAAAGACATTGAGGAAAGCTAACAGTACAATCTCGTAATTACCGGTGTCACATGTTGATGTCAAGGTGCCATCTCCTAGGTTTTGGCCCCAGTAGATGGCAATGCCACCACTTGATGATGCTTTGATAGTGAAGGGAAATATTGTTAAGACTAACAAAAGGAGCAATGCTTGCCTTTTAGAATCCATTTTGTGCTTTTTGTGTTAAGGTATTTTGATTTCTTTAGATCGAGTCAGCTACCCTTTTATAAAGGTCTCTGATAAGGTTAAGTACATTATTTTATTCTATAAACTAAAATTTATTCTAGTAAATAAAACTACTGGTAAATATTGAGTAACTTAGCATCCAGCCCACCAAAATAGACTTTTTGAGACACGTTTTGTTTTGGGAAAAAAAAAAATTAATTATCCCAAGACCACATTGTATGGATCCCTATTTTGTAGGGGTGGAAAAAAAAAACGAAAAAAATCGAATTGAAATGCTGAACTCTGGATCATTACTAATAGTTCTGAAACTGACTGAAACATTCAGTTCGGTTCAAAACAGTTCAATTCGATTTGAAACAGTTCAGTTTGGTTCAGAACAGTTCAAATAAGTAACTAAAATTCGATTTTGTTTGTTTTTTTCAAAGGTAACAATAATAACAGTTCAGTTTGGTTTGAAATAATTCAGTTCAGTTCGAATTATGCAAACAGTTCAGTTCAGTTATTTTAAATTTAGCAAACAATTCAATTTGTTTTGGATCAGTTTTCATTCCAAACTGAATCATGCCCCTGCTTCGTTCTTATTTTGATCTCTTTCGTATAATTATTTTTAGGATTTGGCTCAATTTTGAGGGGCTTACAATTACCACTTTAGTAAGGAGATCGTAAACTAATAAGTAAAATATCAATTTGTTCACCATTGATATATATAATGTTGAAATATATTTTAAATATATATTTTAAAAGTTGAAATGGTTAAATAAAGTTGTTAAGCAAAGGTTTAATGTTTCATCATTGAAACAATGTACCTATTGCGTCTCTTCATTAACATTATAGGTATATAATTATATTGTTTGTAATAAGCAATACAAAAACTCTTTAAAATAGGTGTTTCTCTTTAACGAAATGCATAAATATTTCTATACATAGAGAAACTTTGAAGGCAAGAAAAAAGATACAAACTCTCATTCTTGTGAGTCAAAAATAATATTAAATCATTATTTTTTCTTTTCTCTAGTGCACGAGAGTAAAAGATGAAACTTTATTCTGTAAATTATAGGTGTTTTGAGTCTTTTTAGTGAGAAACCATGTAAATCGGCAAAATAAGACATCATATGACGGATTAAAGATATAAAGAATGAATACCAATGGTTCTTAGAAGGTTTTTGAAGACAAAACAAGTTGGGGAAAATTCATCCCAAGTTCCAATGCATTTCTAGACGGAAGAAAGCTAAAAAAGGGATGAAAATTGCAAACTTCGCATTGGAGCTATTGCCTCATGTGTCCCCACATGTCACTCCATGCGCCCTACGCATGGCTGCAGGCAAAAAGGCTGATTTGCTTGTTTCCCAAGCTGGATCAGTGGAAAAATATCAGTTTTCATCTCATAAACCCTAAGTAATAATGCACTATAAATAGAAGGTCTTGCACACACTTTTATTCATTCAGAAAGCTAGTGGTACAAGGCAAGGGTCAAACATCATAACTTCAAGGCAGAGATTTCCCTCGTCCTCTTGTTCTCTCTAGGGTATGTTTTTTTTATTGTTTTCTAATGATGTCGGTTGCCATGTGCAACTAAACCTCTCTTGACTAGGGTTCCAAGATGAATCTTTTATCATTTGATGGATTAAATTTATAAAGTTTTTTATTCGGTTTATGATTCAAGTGTTTGATTTAATTTGTATATGTTTGTTCTTAATGTTTTTCAACTAGCGGTTGACCTGATCTCTAGGTCGAGGTATAGGACTAACAATCCTACCTCCGTCCGAACAAGACAATAATAAATTGCTTATTTTCTAAATTAATCTCTTTTAATTGAATCTAAGTATGATTATTAGGGTTTTGACCCATCTTCAGGGAAAGTCGCAATTATAACTTGTTAAATTGTTGCAATATAAAATTGAAAATTCCCACAACTATATCACAGTGTCATACCTACTTTCTTGAATCAAAGACAAGTCATAAACTAATAATTAACTGCATTGATTCTTACAAAGAAGATATATGGGATTTGAGGATACCATATTCGTCGTTAACTTCTGAATCAAAGCAACATAATATCACATTGTGCAGGACAATTAAAAAATATGCAACCGCTTTATCTTTTTACTGCTTTTATTTCTAATAAATCATGTTACTTACTAAGTTGAACGACAATTCATGTGGAGACGATAACTTCCTACTTTATTACTTATTACAATTTGTTGCACTTGTCAATTCATCCATCAACCACCAAGTTCTGAATTAATATTTATGTGTGGAAGGAGCTCGATTTATAAGTATATTTTCAATTGGGTTTGAGCTAAAATTATGGGCTTTTTCCTCGAGCCTGCAAGGAAAAAAATCAGCAAAAAGATGTTTTTTTACGAAACAACATATGCTCCAATGTGCCTGAGCTGCATATGTCATGAGCATGGCGTGTGGCCTTAGCATCAGAGGCAAAAAAAAGCCTCTTTTCAGTATTCTTCAAGTGTTTTCCCTCTCCGGTTTGTTTTTGGATACAATTTCCCCAATTTAAAATGTCTTCAAAGCCTTATAGAATCTTGATAATCTTTATTACATGTGTTCAAAAACTTCCATGAAGTTTTTTATTTGCCGAATTATATGATTTATCAATAAAATACTCAAAACAACTATAAAATTGTCTAGTTTAGTTTAAGAAGAAGCTGAATTGCAAGACTCTATTTTTAAATAAAGAAACCATAAATAGATGGCCTACATCAACTATTCCCTCTATGTTTACCATTCCAAATAGTGTACATGGCCACCCCTTCTATAAAAAACACTAAAAAATATATAATTATTTTTAACCAGCTTCTTTTTAATCCTAATAACGTGTAGTTCATTAATTGGTTGTTCTAACTTTGAAGAGTGATTAGTGGGATTTGCACCTATCGAAATTTTCTCTCACGTTAGATCCCTATCTTCGAGTCACTAATATAGAGACAACTAGTAAGATGCAGTAGTAGTTTATTATATTCTTTTCTTTTTGAAAATCAAATAGTAGTAATTTATGATCTGCGTTTTACACGATGATTTTGTGATTTAAAAAAGAGTGAAGTTGTCCATTAGTTCTAGTTCAATACGTAGAAATGTTGAACTTGTTAGATCATATATTGTTACCGAGATTTCAGCATCTTTACTTATGTATCGTGCTTAACACAATTTTACAGAACTGGCTTGTCAAGTTAAGATTGTCTCCATTTATAAACACATTGACATATCATCTCATATTCGATCTGAGACTCTTAACACACTTCTTCATATTGAGGACTAGACATTTAAGCGTGAACATAAATGGTGGGTGACCCGATAATGAAAATCTGATAGCAAGTGGCTCAACGGATCTTGAACCACGCTTTAATACTATCTTAGAAATTATGGTTAAGTCTAACACGACCTCACAAAACCGCCTTGTCATGTGAAGATTGTCTCCACTTGCAAACACATTATCAGGTCATTTCATATTCGATACAAGACTCTTAAGAGCAACTAGGTGACCAACCATATAGTTTAAAATAGAAGGAAATATCTAAGTGAATTGCCCTTGGGGTGAATTCAAAAGTATGCATGAATCCGGGACTAAAAGTCACAATTTGCAGAGGATGAACATTTCGTGAAGGGCGAAATTGAAGTCTTGGTTGTCATAATGATGGAGTTCCAACTACTGAAGAAGGACGTGGAATGAAAATATGTGGTAGTGGTCTAACAGGAGGAGGTTGGTGGAAATGAGGAAGGACTTGGGATGACCTGAGTAGGTGTGACAACTTTTGTTGTTATTGGAGTATGTGACCTAATAGGAGGACATATCTTACAAAATGTGGTTCTTACTTCTCACGATTTTTGCAACATAAAGGTTAACATAATATTAGAATCAATCATACATTTATCACTAGCAAAAAGACGGACACGTTATTACGTTAACGTTTGAAAATTATGAACGATATTTTTTTATAAAATTTTAATTTTGATTAAAATTAAAAAGATAAAATGGTTTTTGCTTTCAAATTATAACAAATCAAATTAACCATAATTATTTATTTCAATTAAACCAATAATATAACAAAAATATATATAATCTAAATTCTTATTTTTTTTCAATGACACCAACAATCTTTATTATAGAAAAAAAGTTGTTGTTTAAGGGTATAATCTATATCTTCTATACTATACATAAAGAAAACAACATATTTCAGCTCTTTTAAGCTGACTTTTTCTTTTTCCAAAAATGCCCTCAATTTTCAATACAAATAGCACATGTAACAAATAGATAAAAATAAATTTAAATATAAAAAAATATAACAAACACGATATTAATATATATATATATTGAAATACATATATATATATATATATGTTTGATTGTTTTTACCTTTAACATTTAAATAGTGTAACAAACTAGATGAGTATATTTATAATTACCTTATCATTATCCCAATTATACCCTTAAACAATTTTTTTTATTATAAAAATTGTTGTTGGTGTCATTAATAAAGGGTTAAATAGTGCTTTACCCCCCTGTAATATAGGTCATTTTCGATTTTCCCCGCTGTAATTTTTTTTATTTACCCCCTGTAAAAAAAAAATCTGGAATACACCCCTAATATGTCATTCAAAAACCAACTTCTTCTTTTTTTGGCAGAATTTTTCGTTTTTGAATTACCTATTAAGGGGTATTCCAAAAAAAATAAAATTACAGAGGGTAAATAAAAAAAATTACAGAGAAAAAAATCAGAAATGACCTATATTACAGGGGTAAAGCACCATTAACCCTTAAAAAAAATTAGATTATATATTTTTGTTATATTATTGGTGTCATTGAAATAGATAATCATGGTTAGTTTTGTTTGTTATAATTTGAAAGCAACAAACATTTATATTTTTAGTTTTGATTTAAATCAAAATTTCATAAAAAAGCCACCGTTTATAATTTTCAAACGTTACGTGCCCATCTTTTCGCTAGTTAGGATAATGAAAAAGCAAGTATATATACACTCATCTAACTTGTTACAATTTTTAAATGATAAAGAAAAAAAATTAAACATTTGTACTTGATACACTTTTATTTTAATATTCAAATTTAACTTTATCTATTTGCTGTATTATTTGTATTGAAAATTGAATGCATTTTTTTTAAGAGAAAAATTCAGCCCGAAAAAATTGAAAATATAGTATAGATATTATACTCAAGACGAACCATAATCCTAACTAAAAAAATAATCATCACAATTCCTGTCATTTTCTGATATGGGACATAAGTCCTTGTCATTTTTTATTATGGGCAAAATAAGTCTGTCATATTTAAATGGGGTACTAACATGTTCCTTTAAGATTCTTTTTAATGCCGCATAATTCACATTCTTTTTAGAGCAATGCTATATCTCAAGAAAAATAACATCATGAATTCTTCAAGAATAAAGAGTAACCAATCACAATGCACTATTTATCACAATTCAAGGAGGTGTGGCTGAAAAATAGGAAGTAAACAAATAAATCATGCAATCAAAATTTGCCAACTGTGTCTTAAAAAATTCTTTATACTATTTTTCTAGATAAATAGCATTTTTCTTCTTTTTAATGCCGCATAATTCACATTTAGTGACAGCCGACAACCGTAGATAAAAGTCATTTAACCGTAGATATAGCACAAAAAACCTATACCTACGGCTTTCTATTTCGAGGTCAATAGTTATGATATTCCTATTTCTACAAGAAACTCTCGTTATTCCTGCGGATTTTCAAGCGGAAATTTATCCGCAGGAATGTCTGAGGATTCTGCCACAACCGCCTCGGTCGGATGAAGTTTCCTGCGGATTCACATACCGTAGGAACATCCCTAGGTAACTATTATTTTGTTATGGATTTTCCTGCGGAATTATTAATCAATTTATTTTTGTTTTCTAAGGAAATTCCGGAGGTATTGCTGCGGGTTTTCATATGGTTTTTCCTGCGGTTTCTTTATTCTTTCTATAAAGTGATCTTCAGTATCAACCGTTCAAAAAATCATTTTAAAAGAAATTAAAGTTAAAACAATGTTAAAATCATTTTTTATCAAATTCTTTGTCACAAAGCTTTTCTTTATTATAATAAATCACTTGATAAAAGGTATTTGAATATGATACAAAGTACAAAGTAGGTAAAGAGAAAGGGGAAAGAAAAGAAAAATAGGAATTTCGATACTAATTTGAGCCAACTTGTTACTAGATCTAGTTCGGTTTGGTTTTTATGGTTAATCGAACCATGCCCACCCCTAGTCCTTAGTGCGGTCATTAAGACCGGAGAAATCTTATGTCATAGAGTAGATGACATATTTTACAGATTGTTTGTTGTACTTTGTAGTATAGTCTTCTCGCAATTTATAGCTTGTGCTTTGTTGAGGAATCAATTGTTTACCTGGATCTTCAAACTTCTTTTTAAGTACAAAGGTTGTTGCCACCTTTGGGTCGAACTACATTTGTTTGAGTTTCAGTTTGTGTTTGATGATTTAACACAATTATTCTTAGGATTTTAACTCTCATTTAAGAGGATATTGCAATTCAAATCATATACCAACCATATATAAGAACTCATTGATGGTTGATTATATTAATGGGTACTTGGTTGATTTACAACAAGTTGTGAATTGTAATGACACTCAAACAAAGAGGATACTCAGTTAACTAAATTTCTTTACAAAGTGTAGACATTTATTTTACAATTAGTTCTCCTTAATCATATCCATCATTTATGGATTTTCCTTAGAACCTGTAGGAAAAATATAGTATAGGAACTGCTGGTGGTTTAGTAGTATGGGACAATAGGCAATATATCAGTAATTTGTTTATTGTAGGAGGAGAGAATACAATATGGGAAAGCCTTTAATATTGTTCACATTATATCTCGAAGACTTGAATACAATTGCAATCATATAAGTCTCTTTATAGATGTTTGAAGATGTTTCTATAACTAAATAATCTAGGCTTTTGTTTGTCTTTTCTACATTAGATTACTTTAGATGTTTCTAGGCTACAACTTAATCTAGGCATTAACAATCTAGAAACATGTACCAACTTTATGCTATTTTAGTTTTCTCTAATAGACA
Organism: Medicago arabica; assembly: GCA_946800305.1. Lineage (NCBI taxonomy): Eukaryota > Viridiplantae > Streptophyta > Magnoliopsida > Fabales > Fabaceae > Medicago > Medicago arabica. The sequence goes on along the minus strand of OX326971.1, from coordinate 20,246,041 downwards.
TTGTCATTTTTTTAACTAGAATATTCTTGAAATATGTATCAATTTCAACACTCCTCCTTTATGCATATTTCGAAAACTCATAATGTAGTACGTAGTTGCTCAAACATAGATTTGTGATATCCCACGAAAGTAAGCTTAGTTAAGAGTATGAAGACAAAGAAGCCAAGGCCCCCTTCTTCCTTAGGCTTACAAATGTTATCCCACGAAATCATAGCGACCAATTTCTCTGGCATCCTTCAATATAACACATGTAATGTTACATATGCATTATTATGGTTCAAAAGTGTATAAAAGATTACTATCATAAAAGAGGAGTGATATTTAAACAACCAAAATATGATAGCTTGTAAAGTGGTGGGTAGGATGGCGATAGAATTAGGTTAAATCTAGAGTTAATATTGCGTTCGGGTTAACATTTAGGAATTAGATTAAATCTAGGGTTAATATTGTGTTCGGGTTCACATTTATAAATAAGAGTTTATTTTGCTTTGCATAACAATATGAAATTTCCATAACAATTAACATTTTGATAAGCACAAAAAATTTACTAACGATCTGCATTAGGAAAAATTGGATATTTTGTTAAGCAACGATATGTTTATTTTGCTTTGTATAACAATAGGAGATTTCAATAACAATTAACATTTTGATTAAATTAAATCTAGGGTAATATAGTAAAATCAGGCGATAGAATTAGGTTAAATCTAGGGTTAATATTGCGTTCGGGTTAATATTGCGTTCGGGTTAACATTTAGAAATAAGAGATAATAGATTTTGATTAAATTAAATCTAGGGTTAATATAGTAAAATTAGGCGATATAATTAGGTTAAATCTAGGGTTAATATTGCGTTCGGGTTAACATTTAGAAATAAGAGATAAGAGATTTTGATTAAATTAAATTTAGGGTTAATATAGTAAAATCAGGTGATAGAATTAGGTTAAATCTAAGGTTAATATTGTTCGGGTTAACATTTAGGAATTAGGTTAAATCTAGGGTTAATATTGTGTTCGGGTTAACATTTATAAATAAGAGTTTATTTTGCTTTGCATAACAATAGGAGATTTCCATAACAATTAACATTTTGATAAGCACAAAAAATTTACTAACGATCTGTATTAGGAAAATTGGATATTTTGTTAAGCAACGATCTGTTTATTTTGCTTTGCATAACAATAGGAGATTTCAATAACAATTAACATTTTGATTAAATTAAATCTAGGGTTAATACAGTAAAATCAGACGATAGAATTAGGTTAAATCTAGGGTTAATATTGCGTTCGGGTTAACATTTATAAATAAGAGAGCTTTGCATAACAATAGGAGATTTCAATAACAATTAACATTTTGATTAAATTAAACCTAGGGTTAATATAGTAAAATCAGGCGATAGAATTATGTTAATTTATGGTTAATATTGCGTTCGGGTTAACATTTAAAAATAAGATATTTTGATTAAATTAAATCTAAGGTTAATATAGTAAAATCAGGCGATAGAATTAGGTTAAATCTAGGGTTAATATTGCGTTCGAGTTAACATTTATAAATAAGAGATAATAAATTTCGATTAAATTAAATCTAGAGTTAATATAGTAAAATCAGACGATAGAATTAGGTTAAATCTAAGGTTAATATTATTTTCGGTTTAACATTTAGAAATAAGAGATTATCCATTAATCCATTGCTATCCTGCATTCACAAATACGTTCTCTAACTTTTGTAACCTTTAATTGGTTTTATCTAATTTTTTCTGAATACAGTACCATGAAAAAAAGAGGCATTCGCTGTGATGAGAAGTTGAAGAGGCTTTTGTAACCCTCAACCATTTTTTCTTTGACCATGTTTTTAGATTGAGATGCATTCATACCAACCGAGTCGGATTCAGATCCAGAATCAGAAGGAAGAATCGAAGTGAGATTATCAAGAACTAACCTTGCTTGTTCAACAGAGATCTGAAGCAATTCAGAAATCACAATAGATGGTGTTCGATGGGCTCACGAAGTGGATGAATCACGGTGGTTGGTGTGAGAGGCGGTGGAGGAGTGGACGGTGATGATTTCAGTTGGTGGTGTTTCTGTGACGGTGAAAAGGAGAGAAAAAGAGTGTGTTGTTGTGTTGTAATGGAGGAAAAATGAATTAGGGGTTGAAGTTCTAACTTTGCGAGAAGAAATGAATTGGTGGTGGTAGTTCTGTCATGCTGTTGTTGCATTTAAATTCTAGTTTTTTTTTTTTTGTAATAATGGGATTTAATTGATTTGAGATTTTAGTAAATGGTAAAAGATTCAACCAATTCTTGTTTTCTTTAGATTGTTTGTTCAAAAAATTTCTGGGTTTATACGAAATTAATATTTAAAATGATGAAGATCAAAAGGAAGAAGAGAGAAGGAGAAGAAGAAAAGGAAAGGTAAAAAATTAGGTGTGTGTGGTTTACCGTTGTATTCGATGGACTTGCAATCAAATGGTTGAAATCACATAAAAAATATTAGACATTAAAAAACTAACAGAGATGATCAAAATAAGTAACCAATTTGAGACGTTTTTTTTTAGTTAAGGGACCATTCTGAGAAAAAGAATCAAGTTAAGGGACCAAATGATGAATTAAGCCAAAATAAAAATAACAACGCAAAGTATTGAAACGAACAACCCTAACCTAGAATTAAACATCAGAATCGAAATCAAACCTAGGACATTGCATCACTTCTTTCATTGTTTGATCCACGGATGCATCACTTCTGGTGTTTGACGGCGGCAATAACGAGGTTAACGGCGATTGCAAGCACCGCGGCGGTTTTGATGAAGGCGGGCGCGAAGGAGTTTTTTTTTGTTTTGGGGTTTTCTCACGGTTGTGTGTTGGTAGTGGCGACAACGCTAGTGGGGTTGGTGGAAATTAGAGAAAGGGTCGTGAGAAGGAAGAAGGTTGAAGAGAAGAAATGGGTAAAAGAGAAGGAAGAAGGTTGAAGAGAAGTGTGCTCTCGATTTTCGGGTACCAAACCATTAATCGGATTTGAACCTTTAATCTTTGAACTCTCAACTTTTATTCGTGGGAAGAGAAAAAGTGAGTAAAAACCCTTATAAGACCTGGATCAGGGGGTTGGTTTCGATTGGGGAAGGTGTTAAGCACCCGAATCGACTATGGTATCCCATAGGAACCTTTTACCTATTCTTAATCTTGCACTAAATTATTTTTACTTATTTGAAAATTGTTGTTTAAGAGTTTAAGTGAAAGAAAGGAGGAAGATGAAGCATGTTTTTGGTTTATTTTTATTGATTTGGAAGGGCCAAGACCCTTTGCCTACTTACCCAAATAAATCGGGATCAAAATCAAGTAGTTCGGCTAAAGAACTTTTTTGATGGGTTGAATTGATTTTAACATTTTTTGAAAAAAGATTTTAAGAAGAGATGAGAGGCCTCAAGGCATGAGAAAAAAATACGGTGAAGTTGGTTAATTTTAATTGCAAGAAATCCATGTCTAATGTGGATATTAAATTGATTAACATTTGATTAAGGAAAATAAAAGGAAAAACACTTTGGTTACAAGCCAAGGTTTACTTTAAAGAAATTTGAATTTTGACTTTTTGATTTTTGATAAAAAATATTTTTTCTAAACTAACGGTGAACTAGCGTAACGACAAAAAAATAAATGAGCGTAAAGCGATAAATAAAGTGGTGAAGTGACGGTGCGTGTGTCAGTGCGTGTGTCGGTTACATATTACATACCCTAAATACATTCTATGGTCTCAAAAGAAAATAAGATGACGAGAAATAAAAATGCGCAAAAATAAATTACATCATTTCCCTAATTACACACTAAAGAGGATAAAAATGAATTACGTGACAAAAATTAACGATGCATGAAATATTTATACGAAACCTATTATACACACTAAAATCAAGAAAACAAAATAATGAAGCAACTAACAAAAATAAAAAGTAAATACATAAAAAAAGGACACATATGCTAAATAACACAAATCTATATAAAACATGCATATAATAATTTTTGTTTAAAACCTATATGGACTATAATGCATAAGATGAAGATTAAATTGATGAACAAACCATATAATAAACAAAGCATGATATGAAGAATAATTTTGGACTAAAATGCATGGAAGTGTAACTAACATTAAACAGAATTATATGATAAAACAATGCATAAAAAAAAAAATTGAATTATAATGCATGAAAGTACAAAACATGTAAAGAACAAAGTGGTACAGCAGCAGCAATCAAGGTGCAAATAGCAATCTGGAAAACAAAGCAAACAAAAATGGGCTCCAGGGGAGAGAGCAAATGGGCTTGAGAGAGGGAACCGGTTCGGTTCAGCCTGGGTCGATTCAGGCGAACCGAACCGGTTTAAAGGAGCATATATATATATATATATATATATATATATATATATATATGATTCTCATGGTTTTTTATTCATTTTCCAAGCTCATTTCTCTCTCTAAGTTCATACCTCTCCCTTCTCTCTAACATAGCTGCGCCGGCAGCTTCATCTTCTCCGATCCTCCTTCTCCGCTCCGGCGCGGTGGTGGCCGGCCCAACAGGACGGCGCCACCGCGTCGGAAAATCCAAGGTTCTCCGATTTAATTTTTTTTTTTCACTTTTAAACATCCATTTTCTTCTATTTCTCGAATCTGAACTTAGTTTTTTTTTAGAAAGGGTCCCAATCGGAGAAGATCTGAGTTTGAAATTTCACCAAAGTTGCACAAAAAAATGAAATGAGAACAAAGTTGTTACCTCTAAAACAGTTCCGATTTGGCTCTCAAAGTGAAAGAACGGTCTAGTTGCGTATAGATCCGGTCCGAAATCTCTTCTACCGGTTCAGTTCGTCCTTTCTCCTTCCTTGTTCACGCGTTTGGTTCGCGTTTCTTCTTTGTTCACGCGTTTGGTTCGCGTTTTTCCTTGTAGTTCCGTTGTTCGGTTCGATTCGTAGCTGAGGTGATGATATTGATTTATGGTTTAGTGGTTTTGAGTTTTGGTTAATTTTGTGTTACTGAAATTTTGGATGTTCATGAATGTTCATGTGATGTTCATGAGTATTTTGAATTTTTTGATGGTTTTGATCTGGAATTTTAGAAAGAGAAAGTGGAAAATGTGTTTGTTGAGGATTTGATGCTTTTCTGATTTTTCTGACTCTGATTAGGACGTTTCTGACGCGTGAACAGTACTTTAAATAGTACAAGTCTCTGATACATTGGAATGACAAAATTACCCCTGCTGAAACTTGGAGAAAAAGTTGGACCAGGATCAATAACAAAGTGACACGTGGACGAAATGACTAATTAAAGAATAAAATAAAAAAACAGATAAATAAATAGACAAATAAATAAAAAAACGAAAATTAAAACAAATAATAAAAGAAAATGATAATTATGACTGAATAATAAAAAATGTACCTTCGGAACCAAAAAAAGAGGTATTTTAAAATACCTTTCTGCCGAAATTTCGTCTGAGACGACGGAATAATACGGCTTTAAAACGCTAATAAAATAGTAAATCAACGACGTGAACAAAATGAGTTTTAACAACGTAAACTTTACAATAAATAAAATACGCATAAAACGCGGATAAAATTAAGAAATTAATACGCGAGTGACATTAAAATGTAAACGAAGTGAAAAAATAAAATGCGATCAAAATACGAATAAAAACAGATATCACGGGAATTAAAGCGCGAACGAAAAGCTATTAAAAAATACGAACAACATACGAAAATAAACAAATTAAAATTGGTCAAAATTTGGGGTATGACAAGAAGAAAGGGGTAACATGATAATCTTACATGTAATTTTGGTGAGTCAACGTGCCACCTCAGATGTTTAGTGACGTGGCAGTGATTAAGTGGGTTGAGAGATCAAATTTTAAGTGATTAATAATTGTAGAGACAAAATACGAGGATTAACGAATTCATGGACCAATTTTTAAATGACCACTATTCGTAGGGACTGAACACATATAAAAGTCTATAATAAATAGTTTATAAGCTCATAAAGATAGTTGATAAACTATTTTATATTGAATAGTAAATAAATAAATTAATTAAATTTGTAAAGTTCTTGACCAAAAAAAAAGTAAAGTTTGATAAATTCAGTAGTTGAATTAACTTATAAATATGAAAGACATACTAAAATTATATTTAAAAATTATTCCAATTAAGATTGTGAAGAAAAATTTGAGAGAAAAAACTATAAATTACCTATTCGAGTTAACTTATAAAAAAAAGTTATTATAATTTAGTTTCTTCTAAAAAACAGAAGTTATAAGATAGTAAAACTATGTTATTACTTGTGAAACAATGACTATTACCAAATAAGTATGTTTTAATCTTGTATAAAAAAAAGTCTATTTTAATCGTAGCTTATAAGTTTACAAGGTCAAAAACGTGTGTTTCCAAACAAATCTTTCATAATTGCATTAAAAAAAAAATTAGTTGTATACAAAAATCCAAATTCCATAATAGTGTAAAGCTAAATTAAACTATTTTATTAGAAAATGTATTTCTTATTTAAATTTTCAAATAATAAAAAAATGAGTGGTTCCATAAAATCAAAATTAGTCCACGTAATCATAATAACATTTTTTCTTAAGTATCGTAATCATAATAACATATTAGTTGTACTTTTTCTGGATCCTTCCTTCCTTAAAAAACAGTTTCTGCAAAACATAACATCACCATAGTTGTTTGTTCTGGATCCATCCAACGTTGTTCAATGAGTATGTCTGAAAACGAAGAACACGTAGACTACACCGACATCGAACCTTCTGCAGCGGCTAGAAGACGGTTGAGAGATAGGTCAAAGGTGCGTGCGTCCGTTACATTCAAATTCAAACCATGTTTTTTTTTGTTCTTTTTTTTTTCATTTGATTTCCACGTTTTTTGATTTTTACGATGTGGGTTTGTTTTGTTTTTGTCTCAAATGAAGGAGGTGTTGTCTAAACAAGCTGTTAAGATCGCTAAACGTGCTGAAGAACATGAAAGTTTCATCAACAAGGTATGTTTTTTTATATCTCGGACACGCCTTCAATCAGAAGTGTCGTTTTTTATGCTTTTTCATTTATATTTTTTTGGCAAGTATTTTATTTTATTATATTCATCATTTATGGCCATTTGGGTATGTGAATATTGAAAAAAGTTTTAATTTTGATGTGTTTTTGTTGTTTTTTCAGGTTACTCATTTATTGAATGTTCTTGGCTTTGGTGGGTTTTGTTTCCTATTAGGGGCAAGTAAGATGATTAATCTATCATTCTGAGTGATTCAGTGCAATTTTCTTTTTTAGTAAAATTTTCAATGTAGTATTTTTTGTTTTAATTTTGTGTTATTCTATTTTACAGGACCACAAGATGTTCCTTTAGTGTATTGTTTGTTCTACTTTGTGTTTGTTCCTCTTCGTTGGATATACTATAGATTCAAGAAATGGCATTACTATCTCCTGGTAAATTAACATATCTCAAATTCCGATTTTGAAATTTACTAATTTTGAATTTGTAAAACCTTTGCTTGCTTCTGGATGCATATATTTTTTGTTTTCGGATGATTATTAGTCTATGAAGCACAAACATGAACACCAGACACACGACACGACACAAAAACATTGACCCTATTAATTTGTGATTAATAGGGACTGTATGTAATCACTAGTGTCACTGTGGTGTTGGTGTTGGATACCGACATGTGTCAGATACTTGGACACGTCTACCATATGAAGGGTCAATGCTAGCTTGGTATTAGTTTCATTGGCATTTTAGCACAATTTTGGTCCTTTTGTAGCAGGGATAGGCAATGTGTAAGGAAAGATCAAAGACAATAATTTTAAGTGTCAAAACCATGTTATCAGATTCCCTGCAGTAAATGCGTAACATGGTTAGCGAACACAACCATCTAATCTAAATCAATGATAGATATTATAGTTAAAGCTGATTAGTTGAATGTATAATCTGAGCAATCTGATCGCAAAATGGCTGAGATTATTTCCCACATGTAACTGCATGATGCAGTTATAGTAGTGAATCTAAACCATATGTGGTGTTAACTTTACTGTCAAAAAGAACCCACTTGTGTTGGCGTGGTGGTGTTGGCTTGGGACAATGTGCTCCTCTCAAGCTCTCAGGTTCCATTCTCCCACAGTGCCAATTTCGGTGGGCAAGCTTGACTGCTTCAAAAAAAAACTATAATGTCAAAAATGTATTTTTTTAAGGTTGAATGTTGTCTAAGACACGTGGCTGAAAAATCATCGGAAGAAGGCTTATGTATTTAAACTGTGTTTCAATTCCCTTTCTAATTAAAATCATTGGAGGAGCGCCTCATCGCTGTCATTATCATATGGATAACGTTATTAATTTGTTCAGTTGCTGTTGTAGAAACATAAGTAATGAGAATAAGTTCATTAAACTATTGTTCATGTGTTTCAGGATTTTTGCTACTATGCCAATACAATCTTTTTGGTTTACCTTCTTTTTTATCCAAAGAATGAGAAGCTTTTTCTGGTCTGCTTTTCATTTGCTGAGGTGAGCATTTTATCTTTAGTAATTTGACATTCTAGCACACGAATGGTTCATTGGTCGAACATGTGATTTATTTAAGTGCGGTTTTAGGGTCCGTTAGCATGGGCTTTGATTGTTTGGCGTTGCAGTTTGGTGTTCAGTTCTCTTGACAAAATTGTTAGTGTTCTTATCCATCTTTTACCAGGTATGCTATACCTACAATATTTAATATTCATTTTTTCAGCAAGATAATAAACTTGTGCAAAATCATTGGCTCTACTATGGTCTTTGTATAATATGCATTCGTTTCAATATTGGACTTTTCACAATATCTCTGATGAAAAGTATTTTACTTGCTTTGTTCAAGTTCTACTATCATTCTTTTCCCATTGAAAATTCATAGGATTCTAGAGCTCTGTTGTCAATAGCGGAAAAAATTAGCCCACCACTCCTAGCCGCAACGGAAAAAAGCGGCCCGCTATTCAGGAGTGCGGGGGAATTCAATGCTGCCAAAGCAGCCGCTACACACACACCACGCAGAAAGACGGTTTTGCCCATTACTTTAAACCGTTTTAAGGGTAGTTTTATAATTTTTGAAACGTTAACCTCATGAATTATGAATACTTCATGAATTTTAAGTAATGTTTAAGGTATTTTAGTATTTCTTTTTGAACAATATGGTATTTTAGAATTAAATATATTAGTGTCCGCGCGACAAAATAGCGCCCGCTACGCACCCCGCTCCCGCACCGCACCAATTTTTGGGGTGGCTGCACCGCGCCGCTTTTCCGCTTTGACAACAGAATCTAGAGTGGTATCTAGCATTGGCCTTAGCTTAATCCATTAATTTTTGTTCAAATAGATATAGATATATGTTATCCCACGTAGGTAGCTTGGTTGGTGAGTTAAGCGACGCCAAAGAAGTTTTATGGAGATCCAGGGTCCGAACCCTGGAAACCAACATATAACTACTAATCTATTAACATTTTTCTACACAAACAAAAGTAACATTACTATTGAAGAGACTCGTGCTAGACAAGGAGATGTTTAAGTTTAGTATTTAAAGTCCTATATATGTGATCAACTTTGAAAATTGTTCAGTGATAATAAAAATAAGCTTTCTTGATCACAAGTTTTGAAGCTGGAAAATTTTGTAGATGTTGCCTTACTCTATTTGTGTAACTCACAATTCGCACTTAAAATTTTATTAGAAAACAAGAAGGCTAAAGATGCAGGAATGTGTACTTATTAAACATATGTTTATGCAAAACAATGTGAAGGACCTTCAATTAATATCATCCAAGATTGTTTACATCATAACAAAACACATATATTTTTGCTCTAATATCAGATTTTCGTGTGTTTATGCATAACATTATACTCTTATTTTCTTCTATTTATGCTGGTCAATAGAGTTGCAATTTTGCTACCCCACAAAAAACACCACCAATACGGTTATAGGTCACCAATAGAGTTGCAATTTATCTGATGTTGATTTTAACCATGGTAGTAGTCATGGTTGTCAAACTCTTGAGTTTACGGTTATAGGTCACAAAAATGAGTTAACTCACATGTAAACTCTCTTTTTGATAAAATATTACAAGCTCGAGTAAACTCTGATAACATTGGTAAATTCTCAATTTTACTAGCAAATTCTCGATTATATTGGTTTGGCCTCAAAATGGAAAAATTTGATCAAATGTTATTCAGTATATGGTTTAGTTATTTACGGGTTGCAATATATTTGGTATCTAGTTTGGTCTACTACTAGTTGTTGACCCAAATCCTATTGTTTGTTTACACGCCTACCTGATTTTGGATGTTTTCTTTTCTTCATCTCTACATCCTTGCATTACTACTTATCTGTCGGATTTAAAACCATTTAGGAGTCTTAACAATATGGTATTAACTCCCCATGTTCATGTTGTACAATTAGTATAAAAGTGATTTTTTTATTTGTTTATATGATGAAGAACTAGAACTTCTACCTAAACATGACAATATTTGATAGATGTTACCATTGGAATGGATTTGTGATAGACTTGTCATTGTCACCTTTACGTTACTTTATGCATCCATTTATATATTCATCATACCTAATGATTTTTTTTCTCCAGGATTGGTTTTCTTTACCATTCGATGGTGGAATCCTGAGACCTTAGAAGCTATGCGACCAGAGGGAGCTGCTGCAAGAGTTACATGGCCTTATATTGAAGATAAATCCTATCTATGTACATGGCTGTTTCTGGTTCCCTTAGTAGTTTACACCTTGTGGCAGGTTCTATACTACCTCATTGTCAATGTCTTACGCCGACAACGGTTTTTAAGAGATCCTGAAGTCATGACTTCCTATCGGTAATCATCTCTTCTCATTCGGTTTAGCCAATTATGTTTACCTTAGACAATAGAGTTTCAAAAGGCGGTCCACAACCATGATTGGAACAGCATTAGCTGTTTGACTGCTTTTCTCTACGATATTAAGGGTCGCATGTACTTGACTATTATTTATCATTGCTTAAAGTGGCACTAGCGATCATTTTGCAACTCTCGTCCCTTGAGGGTATATGGTCAAGCTCTTGCCACTGAGCGGACAACTCATGGACACGTGAATATTATTTAAAACCTTTCTTCAGACCGTTTTTTGTACAGTAGGTGTTTTATTGTAGTTGATCATTCTTTGATACTAAACAATTTTATTAATCTTACATTTTTTAGGGAACTGTCTAAAAAAGCTCAGAAAGCAAATAACATGTGGTGGCGCTTAAGTGGCTTGCTCGGGGATCAAAATCGCTTATTAATGTTCATTCTTCTTCAAGGAATGTTTACGGTGGCAACAATGGCACTGACTGTTCCGATATTCTTGTCCTATAAATTGTCCGTGGTTTTCCAATTACTGAAGGTTTCTGCATCAGTGTGGAATGGAGCAAGCTTTCTGTTAGAGGTTATGCCTAGGCAGGTTATTCTCAAGGAGAAAAAGAAATCAGAGATGCTAACTGTTCCAATATTAAATGATCAATCATAGATGATGATGAAGTTAAAATGATAGGAAGTTCAACAAATTTGTTGTGATAGATGTCTCCGAGTCCCAACATGGATTAATTTCCATAGTATGACTGAACTAATCATACTTCGTGTATGTTAAGCGAAACCACAATGTGTCGCCGTGATTTCAACAAAAGCTACACTTATGAGCTTGAATAAAATTACGGTATCACTGAAGTTTTGTCAAACTCACCGTCGTTCCAAACATGCACCTAGTATTACTAGTTGAGGTTGTAGTTTTTAATGGTTTTGAATGGGATACACCAATGTATATTCTGAGTTTTTCTTCTTGCATTCCACATTCATTTATACTAGTGACTGTTATATATAACAATGTCTTGAAAAGAATAATACATTACTATAGTTTTGTCTTCACTTGAATTTCAGTGAGCCTCACTTTCATTATACTATCTCTTTTCTACCAACGTTTTATACAAGACTTGCAAAGCTTTTTTGTAGCTCACATTACCATTTATCTTAACATAAAGAATATAACTGTGGCACGTACAAACATATCCTTAAAAATGGGCTCAATTCATTGTTGTCTACCACTTCTTAGATTGTATAGAGATTATTATTTTGACAAAAACTCAAGAACTATTAAGAATTCTACTTGGTTAGATGATTATAATTAGGTCTAGTTAGTGAAAGAGAACATTCCTCTAGGTTAGTAAAGCTATACTTGACCGCTTCTTTTTCCCATCCTATGAGTTTTTCGCGTGCCTTATACAGTTTGTATTATCGAATTTGAATGGCATAAACACCTTATAAAAACCTCTAAAAACACGTTGAAAAATTTCAGATTTTAGAATATGAATAAGGCGCACGAGAAACTCATAGAATGGAAAAAGTAATGGCCCTACAATTTTATTATCTTTCTATTTAGATTATTCTAGGTTAGTAAAGTTAAGACTTAATTAGGTTGCATGTAATCCTCTATTTCAAATTTATGTCATTATCAAAATTTTTTATCGTATATGGTACCCATATGTGTCATTCTAGTTTTTATAAAATAGGTGTGTGGCTAGAATAAGGATTAGAAGCAATTACTAAAAATGCAAATATACTTTTCTTCTTTTGGAGCTACCTAGTGCTTGAAATTTGCATATTCTTTGCACTCTCTTGATTACCATTAGCATCATTTATTGGTGCTTTCATTTTCACTTTATCTAATCGAGTGACTGGCCTACCATATGAAGCATTTTTCAAGTGTTTTATCTCTTTATGGTGACATTCAAACTTTCCTTATTCTGCTCAAACACTACAACTTTGTCGATGTTGTTAGCCTAACCAAATTAGTGGAAGCAATATCTATAATTAGAGATTCACCGGTTTAGAGATGTTAAAATATACGATAATATATAATTGGCTTAAATATGTAAAATGTCTCTGTAAGTTCGCGTGTTTATGGTTTTCGTCCCTGTAACTTTTTTGTTCTAAAACAAACCCTGTAAGTTGTTAATTTTTTAGTTTTAGTCCCTAACGTTAACTTATGTTAAAAAAACGCGTTGCTGGCAAACGGAAACAGGCGTGGCGAAGGCTGAGTTGACGTTAGTGGCTTACGTGGCCTCACAAATGATAAATGACTAGTTTTTAGGGACCAAAACCCAAAACGTAAACACCAAATTTTAAAATTAGATCTTCTTCATCCATTTGTTTTCTCTTGTTCTTCTCCCTACCAATTTCTTCATCTCCCTGGAATGTTCTCATCAATAATGTCTGATTCTATAGTTGCATTGTTCTCATCAATAAAATCTCATTTCTTCAACATGTTCATTCACATATGATTAAGATGGATCATTTCACTTTCATACTTTCAAACAACAAGAGAAAATGATGAAAATGGCAGGCTGATGCTCTTTTTCAAAGCATGTTACTGTAACAATTTATCAATAAGAAATTATAGACCATTACTATATGGAAAATGGAACATTGCACTCTTGCATTCATTGATAAAAATGAAAAGATCCAACTAAAAATGAAAATGATAAAACTCACAAAGACATCCCAGGAGAAATTATCAGATGCTTTGCAAAGAGAAGGTATGCCCGAAAGTACATGTGTGCAGATGTACATGTTTTTGAAGGTGTGCTATTGTTATGGAACTGTCATTGTCATATGGCAGACATATTGCAATACTTATGATTTGTTCTGCACCTTTCTGTTTCTCTTGTGTTGATTTCCCTATTCTATGCCAATCATACAATAACTTTTTACGAAGATTTCCTAAATCCACCCAACTGCAGCGCCTTGTAAGATCTGGTATACACATGCAACCATTCTAGTATGTGATATTAGCCATAAAGGTAAGACTTATAATACCTGTTATAAAACCAAATAAACAACTCATAAGTTGACACCAAAGCCTTTCCATAAAGTCTAAATTGAGATTCACATGAATGTTTTGAAGACAACACTGAAGAAGTGATAAGGTTAGTACGCAAGTTGGAACAACAACAAGTAGACAACTCCGATTTACACACCAATAAACACCACAATGATGGCAAAGTTAGTTGTGGAAAATGATATGAAAACGTATACAAGTGTCGCAAAATTTTGATGAAGAACAAAACTGAGATATCTGAGGAAGAACGCCAAGATCATGAAACATATTTTGACCTTATTAGAGAAAAACTAGCTGGTATATTGAACAAAACTAGCAGTCGAAAATGCTAAGCTAGGTTAATATGATGTTTTATGTCCTATCAAATCAAATTATCAATGCATAGATTTTGAATAAATTGCATAGTTTACGTAACATGAGTTAATAGCAATGGAATGAGAAGACAATCCAGGGAGATGAAGAAATTGGCAGGGAGAAGAACAAGAGAAAACAAATGGATGAAGAAGATCTAATTTTAAAATTTTAAAATTTGGTGTTTCCGTTTTTTCAATTTCGTCCCTCTACAAATTTGCGTTTTTGGTTTTGGTCCCTAAAAACTAGTCACTTATTATCTGTCAGGCCACGTAAGCCACTAACGCCAACTCAGCCTTCGCCACGCGTGTTTCCGTTTGCCAGCAACGCGTTTTTTTAACAGAAGTTAACGTTAGGGACTAAAACCAAAAAATTAACAACTTACAGGGTTTGTTTTAGAACAAAAAAAATTACAGTGACGAAAATAAAAAACACACGAATTTACAGGGACCTTTTACAAGTCTATATAATTTACCAGCTTAGAGATTCACTTATAATATATTTTAATTCATAAGCCTATTTAAAAATATAATAATTTAAAATAAAAAATCAATAGTTTAAAGATCCAAACAATAGTTAAACATATATAAACTGACTTTAGTAATCACAAACATCTTATCAACATCTCTATCAACGTATACGCTTCATTTTAAAGCTTAAAATTATAGTCATATACCTATGATTTTTTATTAGTTAATGTGCATACTTTATCCATGCTTGATAAAGTTGAATTGTAGACGTCCAACCTCTATTTTATTTGTTCTTTTTCGAATTTAATTTTCAAAGCAAAACTGTTAACTAGTTACCAATGAGCAGAAAATATCACAGGTTTATAAAACCAGATAATCTTTTCATAAAAAAAGTTCAAGATAAACACATCACTGTTCACTAGGTTGCTTAAATTCAACCAAAATGATTTCTCATATAAGCACATCCCCAGCATTGCCTACATCTTTGAATCCCTCTATTATAAATAAATAAACTTTTCAAAGAGTTTCTTTCATTATTATAATGATTTTTTTTTTTTGAAAGATTCGTTGTTATAATGATGAAAATATGGGGTTTGAATTAAACTTGCATGGATTAGGACATACATTGTTCACTTCATATGTGACTGGGGAAGAGAAAGCAAAGATTCCTAATGAAAGTGGTTCTCCTTTATTAGCTTGAAAATTATAGTACATGATTGAAAATTGAAACGTTGCTTTCCTCTCTGTGATATTTAATTTTTCATGTATACATCGCAATGATAAAGTAAAGTCACCTTTGAAATTTTTTGCAAAACACAATATTTCTGAACAAAATATCAACAATAAGAATGGACTTTGCAGACAATGTGTCGTGACAAAAGTCCGGGTGTTTAACTGATGAACAAGTAACTTAGTTTTTTTTTCTAACCTTTATGCTTTTATCTTTCAAGACGACAACTGCTTCGACCATTTTCTCAGCAGCTGCCCTACGTCTTGCACCTGTTTCTGAGTACGTGGGTAGGCCAGTAACTCGGATCGTGGTCCCTTTTGAAGACATTTGCATGTAATAAGGGGTGATGGGCTGAGTATGCAAACTTAGGCAACATCTACTTCAGCAATGACCTTATTTAGGACTAGAAATTTAGTCTGAGATGTACACGATGATTTATGACGATCCACAACTCTCAAGCATGATGCCTGCTATAGCGAAGTGTTCAAAATAATAAGCCGAGAACACAAATAGCCTATGACAGTCCTCATCCTCCAAACATGAGGTCCGTACGAGTGAAATACTTGCAATAATAAACCGAAGTAACAACCAATAAATGTTTTATAACATTCCACAACCCCAAACATGAGACTGGTAAGGGCGAAATGCAAGAGCTGAGATAACAAATATTTATAACAGACCACATAGCTAACAAGTCTTGATTGTTACCAAATCCAATTAACATCATATATTTAGTAGTAAATCACATTTTTATTCAACAAATAATCAAATACAATCAGAGGTTCATTGCTGCATATTATAGAAACATACAAGCTATGCCAAACCATAAGTTCACACTCTCAATAAATCTGGTAGAAGCTCTAATAGCACATCAAAAACAGAATTAGAGCTTCACCTCAGCTATCTTCCTATACAAATCAGTTATACTTAAAAATTCTAATGCATCATTTTTAGGACCATAGTAACAAAATATCATGCATCAATATCAATCAACAAAACCAAGCAAACCAAAACTCAAATCTCTCAAAAAATTTGTTCAGTAGGCTCTAATAATTGAACCAAAAAACCATAACTAGAGCCCAATTTCTCAATAGGTCTTTTTACAAAGTGTAGTGTAGGGTTCTAAATGGCGGTCGCAGTAACGGTTGCAGTCATGTCACAATCCAAATGAGTACCATGCAGTCTCAACTGCAGTCAAGTAAAAACATCGAAAATCATTATGTTGTGGCCGTTGCTTAAAACCCTACTTTAGTGTAACTATTCTCTTGCACGAGGCAATGAGCCATTGCCTTTCTCCTTGATGGAGTTAAGTTTTTGTAGCCTCCATTCACCCCTAAGACGAGCAATGAATGTTGCAGCCTTCGCATTCACGTCAGGACTGGGACAGAAAACGGGCCCAGTCACATCGCCGTTATGATTCACAACGGCAATGGTTTCCGTTACTTCCACATCAATGTGCTCACGCTCCGGTGATGTACTTCTCGAGCTCTGGTTACTTCGAATCTTGACAAAATCGCCTCGAACTGCAAACTTCATCGCTGGCATCTTGAACGGCGGTAAAGGAGGCGGAATGGGGATCAATGGTGACTGGCTGCCTGCATTGAAGGTTTCAACCGTCTCAATGAAGTTGTTTGATTTGTTCGGCAATGGCGGCTTTGTGTGACTTCTCCGGCGCGATGGTGCTGGTGGAGGAGTCGGTGGTGGTGGAGGGATATGTTTCTTTGATTTAGATGATCTCTTTGACGGTGGAGGTGGCGGCGGCGCTGGCACTGAATGGATTTTCTTACTCTTGCCGTGGCTTTTTCTGAATATACTGTGAAAAACCGACGGAGGTGGTGGCGGAGGAGGCGGCGGTGTCATCGTCACTGGTGGCGCTGTTCCGTGGTCCATTAATTCTTCAACACTATCGTAATGGTTATCATGATCGTTTTTCGGTTTCTGTTTCTTCTTTCGTTTTCTCTGATTAGAGAGTACTGAAGCCCAAACCATTGCTATCTCTCTCTTCACATTACTCTTCTTTCGCTCAGATCGTGTCTTCACCGACAGCCGAGGAGGTGACGGCGGCGGAGTATCCGCCGGTAAAGTATCGATCCTTGTGAATTCAGTATCTTCAACCTCCGTTATCTCGTTGCTACTCTCTACTCTCCGATGTATCTGGTTTGAATGACGCCGAGCTGAAACCGGTGGAGGAGGCGCTGGCGGTGGCGGAATGGTTGATTTCACCGGAGAAGTAGAAGAAGAAGAAGAACGAACTTCAAATGTATCCACCGGAATTTCCTTAACGTGAACTTGCTCTTCTTTTTCTTCTACACTCTGATCTTCCGGAAACCGTTTGCGGTGGTCTGAAACAGAAAACGCTGCCCTCGCCGGTGAACGGGACTGTTTCTCGATTTCAAAATCATCAAAGAAACGAAACTTGTAACCATTATCACCGGTTTCCATCTGACGTAGATCTGGATACGAACTACTACTCCTTCTCATCCGAGTAACACCGGTTATCACCGGTGACTGTAACAACCTGTTCGAAGTTTCATCAAAAACCTTACCCTCTTCATTAGAGAATCCAAACCATTGTTGCGACTCATAGCCACTAGTTCCACCTCTTCGCAACGTGTCGTTTTGATCGGGAATGGTGTTGTTGTTGATGGTGGTTTGTTGAGGTGTTGATGGTTCTTCATCGTCGTTTCGTCGAGCGAAAACGCCGAAAAGGATGGCGAGAACGACAAGGAGAATGTTGAGGGAGTTCCAGCTGGTTTTGACGGAGGAGGTTTGTTGGAGCAGGTTGGTGGTGGCGGAGAGAAGAGGAGGGATGGTGAGAAAGAGGAGGGTGAAGGCGAGGATAGGGAGGAGAATGATGAGAAGTGGAGGGCTGAGTAACGGTGGCGATGAGTTCCACGCGCCACCATGATGCGGCATTGTATTGGTGAAAGTTAGTGACAAAGTTATGGGAATTGGTTGGTTGGTTAGTTCCTTTCTGTGTTTGTATGTAATGTATGGTTGTGTTGTGTGTCTGTTTATTTAATGTTGATATTTGGTGAAATGGATATAATTATTGGATTGGATACAGATGTCAACTTTTTTGAGGGAATAATAAATGTGAGTATCTATTTACCTATTCCATTTTAGACGACACATTGGACTCACACGTTACTATTAGTATTACCATGTTTCTTTCAAGCTACTTCCATAACAAAGAAAAAGAAACTTATTACATGTAATTTGATCCTTACCTTACTAGACATGGGAGGGTGAAGAAATTCGTGATAGGTTTATAAGTTATATAACTCCAAAATATAGGGCATATAATCTATCTATAAATAGTCTTACGTTTAAGTAAATAAGTACATAAACTTGAACCAGTTAGACTTTATGATAGGATGACATTAAATAACTTGTGATTAGAAATGGATTAATTGAGCATGATTTGATAACCTATCTTGCTACATTGTGCCTCTAGGAAAAGTTAATCTTGTGGTTCACTTTGAACTTAATGTGACATCGTTTGTTTAATATATTAGGGATATAGATGACCATCGTTTGGAAGTATTCAAGGGTATGTATGTATCTTTTTACAGGCATCTCTTGTGGCTTTCAAATTAATAAATTGATTTTTTAAATCTTAGAAGAAGAAAAAAAGAACTATACAAATTTAAAGAAGGGTAGAAACTAGAAACTTTGGCAATGACTTAAAAATGTATGCCTTTTACCTATTTGCATTTATGCACAAGGACGAATGTACCTAGTAAGGAATGGGGCAGCTGACCCACTTGTTTTATCATTTAGTTAACTTTGATCACACTTGTTGAAATTTCTCAACGTCCTTATTAATGAATCAAATGTTTTTGCAATTTACTTTTACAAATCAATGAATATTGTAAAGGAGATTGTGATGAAGAAATACTTATATGGACACAATAAATTAAAATCATTTAGGTACATACTCGTCCTAATCAATTAATTATTCAGAACTTTCAAGTAAATGAGCAAATCGTAGACCAACTTCAATCAATGTATTGTGTATTTAAAGATGACAAAACATGAGCACTTTACTTAAATCCGTCGTTTTCTTTTCTTCTCGTTTCTTGACCATTGGAGTGGAGTACAGTTGGATTCTTGGCATATGGATATGAAAAAATATCCCTTGTGAGAAAGATGGCAACCCCTTAACAAGTCTAAGGATAAAGACTTATTTTATTTTTCACAATTTTCTTGCTGTTCAATTTAGTTTTCGATCAAAAATAATACCAATTAATTTATGATAGTTTCATATTGAAGATAGATTAGTTATTCTATATAATTAGTCTGGGATTAATGTCATTCTTAAAAAATGGTAAGCATTGTTGCTATAAACAAAATTGAGCTACAAAAAATTGTGAAAGACAAAATGGTTTTTCATTTAAGTGTAAAGCGGGGGTAAAATTGATTTTGAATGAATTGATTATGTAAAGAGAATTTTGGATAAAAGTGTGTGACTTATGTTTGGATGTATTTATGTAAAAATAAATTTAAGTTTAAGATCAATTGTAGATGGTAAAAGATACAAATTATAGTTTCACGTAAAATCAATTCTAGAAGCAAACTCAAATCTCCTTTAAATCATTCTAAACATGTTCAAATCAATTTTATATTCTCTAACATCACTTTTGACCCTCAAAAAATTGAAACCAAACATGTGCTAAGTTTAAACTATAGTGATATATTAATGGTCTGTTTGGGTTGATTTGTTTTTTCTTATGCAAAACAGATTATTGAAATAAATAAGCATTTATGTATTATTTATAAGTTTTCTTTTAAAAAGAGAGCATTATTTATAAGTTTGTTAAGGTAATTCATGAAAAAATATTATGAAAATACAATTTTCTCTAGTGAGAATTTATAAATTAACATAAAAATTTATATATTTGCATAAGTTATTTTTCACAAGCTCAAAAATAAGTCAATTCAAATGGGCCCTAAAAGGTTGGCAATTGCACACAATAACACCTATTTATTTACCCAATATTTTAAACTTGTCTTCGTCGTCCAACTAAATCTACAAGTATAAATCTTCGTTGTCTTAACTCAGTTGGTAGAGACAATACATAATATATGGTTTAAACTTCATCCACCATTTAAAAAAATCTACAAATATAAATCTTCGTGATCTTAACTCAGTTGGTAGAGACAATGTATAATATATGCAAGTTTGTGGTTTAAACCCCATCCACCATAAAAAAAATCTACAAGTACAAGTATAAGAAAGAAATTGGAGATTGAAGGGAAAAAAACATGTATTTTATGTGCAGCAAAAGCAAATTAAACCTACTTTTAGAATCACTTATTTTTGTCTCCAAGTAATTTGCTTTCCTAACTTGCCTAAACAGCTTATTCTCTAGTGGAAATTTTAAATTTGTTTTGGTTTGTGTATTTGTCCCTCCAGCTAGGTCAGACACCATAAAGACAAACAAGTACCGGAAACTTCTACCCGTACAAGTTTTGCTTAAATAATTGGATTTGGAGCGTGGCTGCAATGATTGAAACTCATGTCCTTTTTCACAACAATGAAGGAAAGTGCACTTTCGTCTAAAGATGGAAACTCAATGAAACTTTTGTTCAAATTTTTACTATTTGCATAAAGATCGATTTGAGTTATCTTATTTGAGAATAAAATGAATTTTGTAAATTTTATGGAAAAATTAATGAGAAAGTTTATGACATTGTTTAAAAGCTGCTTATGTTCTCAAGTTCTATCTATATGCTTTTGTTCAAATTTAACCTTCATATTTGATTATGAAAATAATTTAAATACAAGTGCTTATCATAATAAAAGTTTGTGTTATAAGCTACAAATAAGTCACTTATTAAAACAAGCTTAATAGTTATATCAATATGTCATGACTAACATGCACAATTGAGATATGTGGTGCATGGTGTACACAAAACTTTAATCTTTAAATCAATTTATTTACACACTCATATGTGAATCATCAACGACATACTATGTCATTTATTTACACATTACAACATTTTAAAGAGGTTTAATAGAAGTTTAACTCAAGCTTTTATGAGGTATGAATCAATATGTAACGAACTAAACTGACATTTGTTGAAGAAGAAAAAAATTAGTTACTATAAAACTATGGAAAAGACTATATATCAAAAATGATTTTATTAAGAAATATTCAAGAATGACATGGCAGAATAATCACTCTTAGATTTCAGTCTTATTTATTAACCTTTCATAAAATAAAAAATACATAACACCCACCACCCCATGATTTCCGGACAGGCTGAGATTTTATTGGTTAACATTAATTTCGGGATAATCTCTTGATAAAATCTAAAGGTGATTATTCTGCCATGTCATTCTTGAATCTTTCTTGATAAAATCTTTAATTGCTCGAAAACTATTTATGTTATAAATGTTGTCACACGATCACTAGTTTTCACGGTTTAAGATTTTTTTTATTAAGGAACGGTTTAAGAATTTATATAGCTTATTTCCCCTATTGACAAACAAAGATGGAAATCAACATAGATAATAATAGATTGCATAGATTTTTTAAAGAAGAATAAAAGGATAGCACAAAATTTTAAAAGGTTACATGCTTAGTGTTGACCTGCATTTGTTTGTCCAGTCTCCAGAAAAACAATAGCAAGATAATATACTTGAAATTTAGAAGAAAATGGGATATCAAACTTGAATTCTCTTAGTAGACTAGAGAGATTAAACTTAAAAGAGATATTTTGCAGCGCAAAAAAACATTTATTTTTTAAACTTTTTCCCCTCTTATTTTTTGTTCAAATTCTGGAGACATTTATCATCCACATAAAAAGCAACCAAACAAAGGTAAACAATTCACCTTTCAAAAAAAAAAAAAAAAGGTAAGCAACTTACTAAGAATCGAATTAGAGTTTTAACATTTTAATTTTGGAGTTCATTCAAACGAGTGTGTACACATTACATTATAAATAAAGTAAATGCTAACAAAAGAACCTAGCTAAGAATATTGTTTATTTCATTGTCCACTTCTTGGGGCCACGAGGGCTTTATTATTTCATATTTCCTCATATCCTATCCCCTATTGATATATTTTATTTTACAATACACCAAAGATCAATGGCATGGAAACCCCACACTTTGCACTTCATCTAATTCAAAAATAAATATCAAACATTGTTTGCATCGATTGAGTACGTGGATAACACATCAACCATAGAGGAGTGCAATAGATTATTTTGTTCTTCAAAGAAAGCTTCGATCTATTTTGGGGGAGATGGTGTATATTTTAAGGGGAGGGTAGGGCAGAGAGACAGGTTGGGAAAGAAAACGTACACCTACAGGCAAAGCAAAGAAAGAAACAACCCACCAAGTGACCCTTATATGCTGGTTCAAGGATATGAGTCTCCAACACATGCCTTAATATGTAAAGAAAAATGATATTTATACAATTTTTTTAGGACAATTTTTTTTTTATAAATCTCTTTAATATTCTTATTGTGTTTTTACTCTCTTTATCTCCTTATCTTTTTCTCTCTGGTACTTACCACCATTTATGTCGTTTTTTCTTTTGTATTGTCTCTTGCCTCCGATTTATCATGTTCCTAAAACATTATTACAGTCAAATACATTACAACAAAAGTTGCCATGTTCTTTATTTTTAGTACATCAAACGTATAAAAAATCATAAACATTAAACGAAGAATATGATTGCTTATTTTCTCATCCTATGAATTTCTCACGCACCATATGCAATTCGAATGCAGTTCGGATTATAGAATCTGAATAAGATAAATATCCTATAAAACCTCCAAAACACGTTGAAACATTTCAGATTTTAGAAACCAAATAGAGTGTGGGAGAAACTCATAGGGTGGAAAAAGTAATAGCAAAAAAATATTGGCAAACTAACTTGTTGTGTAAACAAGACCCAACTCCTAAAGATTGGGAAGATTTCTTTTTAGGCCCCCCTCACATCTCTTTAGGCCCCCTAAAATACGAAATTGTTCTTAATAACACGTTCAGGAGATAACTATCGGATGTTTATTTTAAAAATTTCTATTTTGTACATCCTGTAGATAATTAAGGGATGTTCATTTTAAAAATTTCCATTTTACACCTTCGAAAGATAACTACTGAATGCTCATTTTAAAATTTTAATTTTGTACCAACTTGAATATGCACTCAACTTGCGATTTTTAAGCAGTTGCTTTCTATTTTGCACTCAACTTGAATATGCTTCTAAACCTTGCGATTTTTCAACGATTTTTTTTTTTGTGTTTTCATCACGGTCAATTGAACAAATAGCGTCAATCTTCACTCAATTGCGATCAATTAACATGTTTTGTGAGTTTTGATGATGGTGGAAATTTGGGCGGTGGATTCGGCGTTCGCGTGAGGTGAGTGGGTTGAGATTTGTGGTTCAATATGAAGTGGTGGAGGAAGTGAGCTAGGGGAGAAATGCGAGAAGATACGAGAAGATGAAGAGAAATTTTGGTTGATGTTTGTTTGTTACGTAAAAAAAGGTTAAATGGGAAATAATCTGGTAGTAATCTACTGGTGGTAGAAAATGATTTTTTTTTAAAATGAACATCCAATAGTTACCTACCAAATGTATAAAATGAAAATTTTAAAATGAACATCAAGTAGTTATCTACTGGATGTACAAAACATATTTTTTTTAAATGAACATCCGGTAGTTATGTACTTGACGTGTTATTATGGACAATTTTAAAATTTTAAAGGGTCTAATATGATTGGGGCCTAAAAAGAAATGTTCAAAGATTGGAACGTTTAGCCCAATCCATAATAAGTGTTGGCCGATGCGGATCAAGTTAAATTGGCTTGTATGACTCTTATATTTAACTAAGTTTTGATAGGTACACTCCCCATCTTTAAAAAAAATAAAATCAACATGAACACTTTTTTCATATAGATTATTTTTCACACAAATATTACTTTTGTGGTATATGTATTTTTGAAAGATAAATTATAAAGACATCATCGTTTTAACACTCTTTTTAACAACCACTCTCTTATCTCTTATATTAGATGAAACTTATGTAGATTTCACCATTTAATGTGAGACTCATTTTCAAATAGTATTAAAGAGAGTTTTGTAAAAAAAAGACTAAATTGCATTTTTGGTCCCTTAACTATTTAGGTAGTATCCCTTTGGTCCCTTAATTAAAATTTGATTTATTTTGATCCCTTAACTTCTCTCTATTACACATTTTGGTCCTTTCCGTTAGTTTTAATTCAAAAATGTTAGGTTTTCTTCATCTTCTTCTCCTCTTTTTCATCTTCATATCATCTCCATCAACCTTCAACAACAAGAATCCCAGAAAAATTACAGAAGAAAATGAAGAAAACCTAACGTTTTTGAATTAAAACTAACAGAAAAGACCAAAATGTGTAACAGAGAGAAGTTAAGGGACCAAAATAAATCGAATTTTAATCAAGAGACCAAAGCGATACTACCTAAATAGTTAGGGGGACCAAAAATGCAATTTAGCAACAAAAAAAAAGTATTAAAGAGAGTGTTAGAAAAAATATTTGACTTAAATGCAATTATGATCCCCCTATTTTTAAAATTGTCAACTTTTATATCCCACTTTCTAAAACCAACATTTTGACCCCCTTAGTTATAAAGTCAACCAAAATTTTAAGGTCTCATCCTTTTTGGATGATGTGATATGTTCATTAATGACATAGATCTTACATGACATTGCCTACATGGTATATCATTTGACATATCGTTACCATGTCATTTTAATTAAAAACAATACATTCAAATATCATAATATTAAATAAAAAATTAATATTAAAGTAAAAAAGAATTGGGGGAGTAATATTAGAAACCTAATTTGTTATTTTATTCTCAAATTTAAGAAATAATTCACAATTCAATTTCGTTCGTGATTTTCACCGAGGGAAAGAAGTGTCTATACTTATGCAAATAGGAAAAAGTCGAATACAAAATAGTTGAGTCTTTCCCAAGTTCAAAAAGCTTCACGAATGTGATACAAGTGTTACAAGCACTCAATGCTAAGTGAAACTTGACAATTTGATATTTTACTCGTGTTTCATGCGTATAGTGTCATTAATAAATAAAAACGTCTATTTACGCTAGCGCACATTTTAAGATGTGGATGCATGCGTCATTAATAGAAAGCGTAAAACTCTGCGAATAGGGATGAGAATAGGTTAGGCCGAGTTAGGCTTTGCAAGGCCTAAGCCTGGCCTGTGGCCTATCACATGCTTAATTTTTAGGCCTGAGCCTAGCCTTATGAAAGCCTGATTAGGCCTGCGAGCCTATTTCATATGAACATCTTTAAATAAGTAATGTAATCCAAGGTTAAATAGAATAGCGGGCTAATAGATTGATGATATTAAACTCTTTCGATATTTAGCATGAAGTTTTACAGAACTTTATTATATATTATATCATAATTCAATTCTAATTTATAATAATACATTTAAATATGCGAAAAAATAATGTAAACTAATAAGCTTAAATTACTTTAAAGGTTGACAAATTTATAATTTAATTCAAAGTACAATATATAATATAATAATCAATAATATTATTCTTATTTACATAAGTAGGTTGGCCTAATAGGCTTAAAAGGTTTTCTAATAGCCTGCGGCCTGACCTATTCCCATCCCTATCTACGAAGGAGCAAATACCATGCCAAACCCAAGGCGGAACATACTCATAATAAAGGGGGAGAATCACACACAACTCACGAAAATGGCTAAGCAAAGCTAAATTTTCTTTACCATGATATTTCAACCGGTAGGACTAGTATTACCATATCATGTTTGTATCTTTCATTGAACACACAATCAATCAAACAAACTATTTTCACAAAATCTCTTTTAACTTTTGCTTGACTTTTCATTTATGCATTTCTTAATTTCTTAAAAACCTTCAACATCATTCATAATACTTTTTAGAAAAGCTAAATAACTTACAATTGAATGACACTAACTTAAAAATGTAAAAAATACTTTCTTTTTCAATAGAAATTTACATTTTTTTTTGTGTAGTTAATAAGTGCTCCATGCACTAATTAAAAAGACACCCATGAAAGGAAAAGTTAAACAAATGGAGTAGTTATTTGTCTGTTTTCAGTTTGAGAGCACCGACCAACATTATCCGAAAACAAACATGTCTCGTTGCAAGGACGTTGAGGTTCTTGTCACTCCACCACCTGTCATCAACCTTGACACGCTACCTCTTTTCCACTCCCACTCTTGTTCATTTCTCTTTCTTATTCTCTATTTTATTCTTCACTTTTTTGTCTAACTTTTCTAATCTATATACAAATAATACCAGAGACTAATCATATTTTGAAACATAGAAAGCATCTTTGAAGTTAGTTTTATTGAGGAGTGATGGGTGAAAATGGAATAAGTGATGATGATGAGAAAGTGGAAGTGAATATATATCCTCTAAATTGTTACTATTTTGGATCAAAAGATGCTATTCCTTCTAAAGATCACTCTCTTCAAAGAATCAAATCCAAGTTCGTTTTTTCTGTTATTATCCTATATTCGTTTTTTCTGTTAAAAATGAATGAACTCATTTATATTTTGTATGTTTTTTAATAGCTATGATTCCCGTGGAATGCGAACTTGTGTTGAAGCTGTTATGATGGTTAGTCCTTTTATACCTCTTTCTTTTAAGACAAGTTCTACTCTTTTTTTTTTTTTGGTAGAAAGGAAAAGTTGTTTGTACCGTAAATGTAGTTCTGTTTGCAGCTATGTCTAAGAGTTCAGGTTCGAACTCCGGATTTCCCATTTCTCGACATTAGGTCTCCATTTCTTTACACTTATAGCGTGTGAGTCTAGCCATTAAGCTGCTGAACAAAACAGAAGTAAGTCCTGAATTTCAAAGGATGTAAGGTTGATTTGGTGGCTTGAGTGGGGTATATAAGGAGGTCAGGTTCGATTTCTGCATAATATTTGCTTTTCCGGGATGTGGCGAGTCATGATTAGAGAAGTTTTTTAAGATTTTTCGTCGGGACTAGATTGAGTTTTCATTCAAAATGATTAATTAATCTAGTATTCTGTTCTTAATTTTAAGAGTAGATTGAAACAAAATATACACATCATAGAAAACCAATTTGGTTTTGTTTAGGTAGATTGAAATGCAAACTTTACGTAGAGATATCAAAGGAATTAAAAGAATATACTTGTGTTTTTTATGATTTGGAAAATGGTTTTCGACCATGATTACAGCCGTGACATTTTAGAATTTCAGTGTTGACCACACAACAACTACTATTGTGGCTGCATCAATTAACTGTAATTTGCTACAAAATCAAAAATCACAATCACAAATTCACAATGTGTTTGCCAATACGATAGAAAGGCTTCTAGAAAACAAAGAAGTTTTAGAATGTTCACACTTGAGCAATTACAAAATATGCATGAGTGACCAAAATTAACATGAGAATGTCATGTAAATACGAATGACTTTTCTATAATTATACATGATCAACCTTAAGTCATTGTGTTTTTTATTTTGGTTTTTAGACGTGCTTTCTGGTGAATGGTTGGTCACACAGGACAAGATTAGATCAGGAGTACATCTGTTAAGAGAGAAAATTAGGGTAGCTCTCGTCGTAGAAAAGATAGCAGAAAATCTTTTTAGGTGATTTAGTCATGTGTGGAAGACACTCATAGATGCATTGGTAAGGAGGGCTTACTAGATGGAGAATAGTTTGATGTTTAGAGGTGGAGGGAAAAAAAATCTGTTAAAAAAACTCGAGTCGTCAAATGGTTTATCTTTAAACTTAATTAATATATGGATTGGATTTGTATCCATCGGACCATCAGAACTGACGGGTTGAACCTGCAGCGTCTGTAGATGATTATAGAGTTGTCCAATCCATGTAGTCTAGTCTAACCACAGAATGATTTAATATTATTCTGATCATTATGTATATGCTCGACTTGAGACGATTTAGATATTCATAAGGATGTACACTAATAGTTTATATACTTCTCCGTATTTTGAAACCATATATCTTGAAAAAGAGCTGTTACATTGCGTCCACTTGCCTTCATTCTTAGTCTTCGCAATTAGATTATGGGTTTTACCATAAATGATTGCTCTTTTGAGTTACCAAGCTCTCTTGGATTAAGCAACTAGTATATTTTTCAACTTCTGGTGTTCATTTTCATTGTTTTCTTTCTAAACTCTCATTCACATGATTATTGAGGTTTGGTAAAACATGTTTGACCGAAAACTTTGCTTGGAGTTTCTTTTTATTCATACTCTTTATCTTAGCTATTAGAATTTGGTTTTGCAGAATGATTCTGAAATGATAATGTAACTGTTCTTGATTTAGGTTGAGTTGTTCAAACATCCGCATTTGTTGCTGTTTCAAATAAAAAATTCCATCTTTAAACTTCCCGGTGGCCGTTTAAGGCCAGGTGAATCAGGTATGGTAGGAATCTTTCAAACATTAACCGAGTTCGAAATGTTTGCAAATATTTTTACGAGTTTTTACTAGCGATTACATTAATTGATTTCTAGATACTGATGGATTGAAGCGTAAGCTGTCAAGGAAGCTTTCTGCTGATGAAAATTGGGCAGAATGGGAGGTATTAAATTAATCCTTTTTCTTATGTTTGTGCCTCACTGCTACTTTTTGCCTATGAAGTTAAAGTTCTAATTGTCTTTATGGTACTGTATAGATATAATATAATATATAGGAGTTTCTAATGTTATTTTTTAATGTGAGGTAAACTGGTAAAGTTGTAAATTTAGGAGTCGAGTTTACAATCTGAGTTCACCTAGAAAAAACAGGTTTATCAAGAATCTTATGAAAGTATAGATTATCTCGTAAGTGGACAATACTTAAATTCAAGTAAGCTATGGACATTTTCTATCGATGTGGCAGAAAAAAGCTTGTCATTTTGTGGAAGAGTTTATAGGGTCGGTGATAAATGATGCTGGCTATTTCCAAAATGACACCATTGGATGAAGTGTGGTTATTGATTATCAAGTTGGAATGGAAATTCTAAGAATCTGCAAAAAGGATTATATTTCTGTCGGTCCTGCATCAGTGGTGCTCCAATTTTGGACTGTCTTTACCAGAACAACGTGTTTGTGACCTTGGACCCGGATCATCACATACCGCAAAATGTTGCTGAACTAGGGTGATATCTCTGTTAGATACTGTAGGTTTGCCGGTATATGGTCAAGTTCTAGATCGAAAATGCTCAGTTACTAACTGGAACAGAAGGAAAGATCCACCGAGGAAATATACTCTCGGCTACCGGTGATTCCCAGCAACTAATCTAGAAATCAACCATCCTTAACAGAGGGAGGGAAGTCTATTTATAGACTTCCTATACAAGGGAATAAGGGAGACAGTCTTTAAGCTACTGACTCCTAAAAACCAGGGCATCTAACAACCCCTAACAGCCTTGGTAACAAATTATTTAAAAACAGAAAACAGAAGAAAAAACTGAATAACTAATACAAAGTATTAATTATTCCCATTTCTATAATTTTTCCTAACATAAACTCTTAGAGGTTGAGCCTCTGAATTCTCATTCCTATCAGATCTCCACCTCATTCACACTGAGAAGTATCAGCTCTACCAACTAACTACAGGTTAAGAATCTTAGTATTGGAATCGAACCTGAGACCTTGAGGAGTAGCATACTCCCAAATCCCAAGCCAATACCACTAGGCCAACCCAGTGGGTTGTTTTTTTTTATTGATATAGTTTTTGATATGGCATTTTGTTTGCATTTTAATTTGAATATTGTTTTACTATTACACTGATATTTGGAAACCCAAAATTTTCTTACAGCCATTGAACATCTTTTTTTTTTCTTCTCCATCGTTCTTTTCCAGTTTCATCATCAACGTATCAAATCTATCATACCACTCTATATCTTTCTCTCACAAGGTGCCTTCTCTCGCAAGTTTGCAAGTATGTTGAGTGTTGAGGCTATAGAATACTAGTTGTATAGTCCCTAATCGCAGAGGTGTTAGGTGCAGTAGTTGTGAAGGTTTTTCAAGTATCATAGTGGACAAATCTCACCAAGGGTGAAAACAGGAATCACCCACATCGGGTGAACCATTATTCTTGTGTGTTAAATTCTCAAACCTTATTCTTTACGTTCTAAACTTAACTATGTTTTTTTTTTTTTTCAAGTTTCAACTTGAGAATCATCACCTTAATTATAGACTAATATTAAAATGGTTCACAATTCAAACTTTCGTTGTGATTGTTATTTCTACTTCAATATTGTGCTAAAAAATGAAAAGAATTTAAGTTAACTATATTATTTTTTATTATAAAATACTATTAATTTATTTAATTTTTCTCTAATTTTACCTACGAATTATACTATGTACGCTACTCACTTTATTTCTATATACACTATTATGCAATCATGAAAATGAATAACAATCGATAGTGAACAAAGATAATTTGTTAATTTCAATCCACGCTCTTGTGTATGGAAAAAAGAGTTCTCTTGAAAGAGTAGAACCTAATTGGTGTGGTCCACATGTTTTCTGACAGTGATTAATCACTTTTAAACAGTGATGGATTCTTCATATCGATATTATGGTAACAAATGTTTTTTGATACACTCGTTTGTTTATATATATATATATATAAAAAATCTAGTGTATAAGAGGAAAAAGTCTTTCATGAACACAACCCCAAATAAATATTATGTAGGCACACTCATATGAAATTAACAAAATTAAACAAAAGGTAATTAGTCACATCAAATGATATCATGTAATTTTATTCTCTTTTAATTTTTGCTTGGTTTTGTGTGTGCGCCTAAATATTTTTGTTTGGGCTTGTGTCCAAGTAAGTGTTTCTCGTATAAGAGAGCTATGATGAATGCTTGAATTATTTGATATTACAAGGTTTACATTTATACAAACAATAAGCATGGATCAAGGCCGCACAAAAGCTGATCCATTTGACCAAAAATTATGAAACCAGAAACAACACTAGTAATTACAATGAAGGATAATAATTACAATGAACTAGGAAACAAAATAAATTGATGAATGCAATTACGAGGAAACAACACTAGTAGTATTACGATATGATTATTTGTGCCTTATTTACTAGATTTCCTTTGACAAGAGATATTGGTCTAATATATTGTTTTTCTTAATATATGATACGACTAGAAAAGCTTTAACGAGAGGAAGCTTCCTCTTGGTCAAAAACAATGACACTAATAGTAAGACTACATTTTAAAATTATTTTTAATATTATATACCTTACACAATTCTATGCATTTGATCCACCTATCTAAAAGTTCTCTATCACCTTTTTCTTTTAGAGGAATATGCTTGATGTACGTAACTACACTCCAAAAGATCAAAACCATAATAATTATCTTCATTCCTTATACTATATATTCAAAATATGCATTCATTCATATGAGTATATCACAAACAAGTATTTGCTATAATCAATTTCATTTCAACCTTAAGAAGAGAGTAACTATAGTAGTGACTCTATCCATCCTTAATCATCATGGCTAAATATGAGGTAGTTTTCATATCTACACCAACCATTGGAAACATGGTTCCCACAGTTGAATTTGCTAACCATCTAACCAAACACCACCCTCAACTCTCTGCAACCATTCTCGTTATCACAATCCCGAAACTACCACTAGTTAACACTTACCTTCAATCCCGTTCTTCCTCCGTGACTAATCTCCGTTTCATCCACCTCCCAACCGTAGACCCTCCTACACCCGATCAATACCAATCCTTCATAGGTTACATCTCCCTCCTTATACAGAAACACAAAAACAACATAAGAAACATACTCCTCGACCTCATAAAAACCGACTCGGTTAAACTCGCTGCTTTGTTTGTTGATATGTTCTCCGCCACCATCATCGATGTAGCTAATGAGGTATCCGTCCCTTGCTACCTTTTCTTTGCGTCGCCCGCTAGTTTTCTTGGATTCACGCTAAACCTTCCGAAACTTGAATCGGTTGAATCAGAAACTGAGTTTGAAATTCTGAGTTTCAGAAACCCTATTCCGAAACAAGTTTTGCCTAACATGGTTTTGAAATGGAAATCCGAAGAAGACGCTTATTCGTGGATTTCGTATCATGCGGGAAGGTACAAAGAAACAAAAGGTATTGTGGTAAATACGTTACAAGAGCTCGAACCTTATGCTCTTCAATCACTTTATGGCGATGATTTGCAGCTTCCACCGGTTTACACAATTGGGCCGATTATTGATCTTGTTGGACCGGTCCAATGGGATCCAAACCCGGTCCAATATAATTATATAATGGAGTGGCTCGATTTTCAGCCTCTTGCTTCTGTGGTTTTTTTATGTTTCGGTAGTTTGGGAAGTCTTGAAGTCATACAGGCTGAGCAAATTGCTATTGGGCTTGAACGTGCTGGGGTTAGATTCTTATGGGCACTACGTGGACCTCCGAAGGCCCAGTCAGCAGACCCAAGAGATTACACAAGTTACGAGAATGTTCTACCGGACGGATTTTTGAAACGGACTGCGGGGATGGGTATAGTTTGTGGGTGGGTTCCACAAGCGAAGGTGCTGGCCCATAAGGCAGTGGGTGGATTCGTGTCGCATTGTGGTTGGAACTCAATATTGGAGAGTTTGTGGTATGGTGTGCCAATTGCCACATGGCCGGTGTATGCGGAGCAACAAATGAACGCATTTCAAATGGTTAAAGAATTGGGATTAGCGGTGGAGATTAGGTTGGATTATAGGGTGGGTGGAGATTTGGTGCAGGCGGAAGAAGTTGAAAATGGTGTTAGTACATTGATGAACGGTAGTGATGAGATTAAGAGGAAGGTAAAAGAGATGAGAGAAAAGTGTAGAGTTGCTTTGATGGAGAACGGGTCGTCTTATACTAACCTTATCTCTCTGATTCAAGAGTTGACAAAATGATCAACCCATATTAGATATATCTTTTAGTCTAAAAAAATATATGAGATATATCAGTAGAATTTTGAATTTTGTAGGTTTAGGTTATATAGCTTTGGAATCAAAACTGGGTTGGGTAATGCTTCTGTATATGCAAGCTGAACAAGCCTATATTGTACTCTTTCTACATATGAATGAAATAATTTGTTCACTATATATTATTATTTTTTTAAAATGCAGTTTTGACAGTGTATATGAAATGTAATTTACTTAATTTAGGTGGGAGAGTGCCTTGGAATGTGGTGGAGACCTGATTTTGAAACATTAATGTACCCTTTCTTACCACCTAATGTCAAACATCCAAAGGTACATTTTTCATAAGGCATTTTTTTAAGCAAGTTTTAATGTTAGATGTCATAGTTTCATGATTTATCTTCATGGTGTAGGAATGTACAAAACTCTTCCTTGTAAGGCTTCCGGAAAGTCGAAGGTTCACGGTGCCAAAGAACATGAAGTTGTTATCAGTTCCGTTGTGCCAAATTCGTGACAATCACAAGGTATGAAGTATGAACAAATATGCTTGAATTTGTGTTGATGACTGTTTTGACGACTTAACCTGTGCATTTTGCAGACTTATGGGCCAATTATATCGGCGGTCCCGCAGCTACTCTCAAAGTTCTCTTTCAATATGATCGGAATTTAATCCTTCGGCGCAACTCATTAGGCAGCCAGTTCTGATCTTCAATAGGATTCCAGTCAAGGAAGGACTTGTAAATATCATAGATTCTTATACAACAATGAAACTTTAATGTTGAAAACAGCGATATATATCTTGCATAGTTACTATAAACTTTTCAAAAGAGCAAAGGAGTATAAAAGTTGTTGATTGAGTTTGATAGTTTGTTACAAGTTAGATAGAGAAGTGATTATATTGTGTTATTTATTGTTGTAGTATATACACAAACCTTGTATCATATTTCTCTCCAGATTTTTTCAATATGAATTTTGATTGTGATTATAGGAGATCCTCTCTTCCTCATTTTCCCTCAACCATGAGCTCTTATAACATAAAGTCAGCACACAGCATAGACATTATGTAATTATTAGCATTTTCCTTTTAACATTAGAGAATGTGAAGGAAGAGCATTGGGAGCTAGATCTTTATTAGGAATTTGCTGATCAGTAACATCATAGTTCATGGCTAGTAACTTGATGCCTAAAAAACACGGACACTGGATACGATGCTGATACAGACATGTCACACTTTAATAATTTGAGAAAACAATTGAATGTAATTAAGTAAACACGAATGTTGGTTGTGTGTGAGACGCTAACGCATATCAGACATCGGATCCGGTGATGCATAGCCACGTGTGTTGGGAAGAGAAAAATGTGAATGAAGTTGGCTGCATTGGAGGATACGTTTGGATCAAGCAACAAGTCAAGAGATGGTGGTCAAGCCCTTTTGTTTGTTCGGGTATTGGCTAACTCATTTTTTCCTCTTGCTTGGTTGTAATTGTTATTGTACTTTACAAGTGGTCTCTTAGGCACTTCTTGTGCTTGGGAACTACTGTTTGAAGAGTTATATATATCATTTTGATTTCTTAAAAAAAAAAAAAACAAGTCAAGAGATGTTTTTGATGTACAAATTAATGCTACTATCTATGAACTATTATCTGATGGGCCGAAACAAAACAAGGATACTGAGAGTCTGTTTGATTGTTCAAGTCATTTTTATTTTTAGTTCTTGTAATAGATATTCATTTTCTAATTAATTATTTAAAATCAATATTTTATAGAATTCAATTCAGTACGATCCATATATTATAATAGTTAAAACTAACATTAACAAGTGATAAACCAAAACAAGCATTCATAACACATTTTTCTAAGTGTGAAGGACTAAAAATATATTATACTCTGAAATAAAGACCGCAGAATTAAAAAAAATGTAAAACTAACTAAATGATTGAGTTCAAGTGGTTAACAAGCTTCGTTAAAAAACAAATCGTTCAAAAGAACATGAGTTCGTTTTCTATAAAACAATTTTTAGCTAAATTATCTTTATCCCACTACCCTAGATTTTTGGATATACCTTCCCTCATGAACATGAGAGTTAACACCAAAATAAAAACGGTAAATCTTAACATATCAATCAAGTGTAGATTTATGTTCAATCAATCACGTATTTTGATGTTAAATTTTTTATTATAAAATAGTACTAGAATTTTTCTAAATATTTAGATGATTAAAACAGATGTCCTCCCATCTTTAAAATCTAGCACAACTGATAATACCGACATTGTTAAGTTGAATATATGTTGTAGCATCCCACGTTTAAAACACGAATCTCTCACTTGCGTGCCCTTTCATCTACAATGGAAACAAAAAATGACGGCATACTAAAATTGATGGCGGCTATATATTTATTTATAGCAAGCAGCATAGAAATTCGGCAAAGAAAGTATTGAAGGGCTTGTTTTGGGATCACAAGAGACTATAGGGAAAGTCTACTGAGAAATTACTCAGTCACGTGAAAATAGTCGTTGCAAAAACGTGGCACTAAGTTAGTCTCTAAATTTTTTCCATAAATAGTGTCTTTAGTCTTTACAATTATCAACCCCACATACTAATTTTTATCCAAAAATTTAAACACTCAAGAGACAATTCTAGTTAAAGGATTATTTTATATATAATTTTGAAGTGTATGAGGGTTTCCCTATTTTAGAAAAAGTCCATAATTATACGCAGTTTTAGATCTCAGTCATCGATTTCAGATCAGTCGATTCTTATTACATCTTCATAAAATTAGTACTAAATAATCTCTACCATTGATCTAAGCTAATATTCATTACAGCGGCGCATGTTGTAACTGTGTGATCTACATCCGAGAGATTATGCAGAGTAATGACTCTTTTGTTCATGAAAGGTTAACTTAGTAGTATGAGTTTAAAATTATACTTTAAGAAACTTATTTCAAATCTATTCCCAAATAATTGTAAAATGGTAATTAGTGTGAGTTTAATTAATAACTATTCAATCTTCCCTCCAATTTTCTTTTTTATTGAAAAATAATAAATCTATTTCTTTTTAGGAATAATCTATTATTTCTCTTATATATTAAAACATAATTAATAAATAAAAATATAATGCTTGGGAGTTGCACGTGAGAAAAGAACAAAAAGGCAGGAAACTGTGTGTTAAGAGGGTAACATGTCTGAAAAGTCAATAGTGCAAGTCTTCTTTATCTTCAAACTTTCTCCTTTTTCTCCAATAGTCAAGGTTGAATCTTCACACCAACCAAACATTGCAAACTAAACTTTAGTTTCATACCTTCATTAAATACTAATAGTCAATACATACTATACTATATAATAGTACATAAATTTAGTTAGTCGCATAAATACTATGACCAATATCTTACATTAAACTCTTTCTTATAGCTCTCACATGAGAGCTTAGAAGCCAAATAATCATGAAGAAAGGTTGTTTAGCTCCAAATCTCAAACTCAATGTTCCTTCATCTAATCAAGCTTCTTTTGCAAAGTTCTTGTGAGTGATGATCTCTTACTTTAAGTATATGAATGTGATTATAATAATTGTTTGTTTAAGTAATTGAAATTTATTTGTAGGACTCAAAGTGGTACTTTTAAAGAAGGGAACTTGCTTGTTAATAAAGATGGAGTTAGAATTGTTTCTCAAAGTGAAGTTGAAACTGTAACATATTTCTCTCTCTCAACTTTTATCTTGCATTTGTTTATTTTGTTTCTTTTGAATTATATATCCAACATGTTTTATTTATTTATTTTTGTTTTGTTTTGTTTTTGTTTTTGTTTTTTGTTTTGGATTTGGTTGTCTTGTCTCTAATGAAATGTTTTCTGTGACAAGGGGTTATCTGATTTTTCTGAACTTACCATTTTTGGAAGGTTTCAAAACCAAAATAGAGTACTGTTTGTTATATAAAAAAAAAATGGAATATTGGTAAAATCCTTATAGTAAGACAAACATATTGAGTATTATATTTGGATTCAGAAAATGTACAGAGAGAGAAGTGGGATTGATTTTGCTTATTTTTTGGTGAACATTGAGCCTACTTTCTCTATCTTTCATAATATTTTTCATGAATTAATAATAAATAAATAGATCTGAATTTCTTTCCATTTCCATTTAAGAAATTTTTTATAAGGACTAAAAGCAAAAAAATATTAATATTGTGAGCTGCATAAGATTTTAATCACAATAGCTCATATGACTGACTGTGACTGCATTTTTTTTTCAAGATTTTCAATGAATTTAAATAACTTAATTAAAAGCTTGCCATAAAAATTTCATACTTTATATAATTATAATCAGTTGTAGCATACAACCATGGTGGTTTTTGGTACAATTATGGTATTGGTGTGGAAGTTTAGTCTAGGACTAGATGTATTATTCAGTCACTATAACTTTAAGAGCAGATTGTTGAATTCTGATAAATTTGCTATTTGAGTTTAATATTTGTGCTATTTTCAGCAACCACCAATCAAGCCAATAGACAATCAGATAAGTTTGGCAGAGATTGATACAATCAAAGTGATTGGTAAAGGAAATGGAGGGATTGTTCAATTGGTGCAACACAAATGGACTAATCAGTTTTTTGCATTGAAGGTAATATATACTTGCCACTATATAAATCCTTGCATGTACTCAAATTCTATGAAGCACAGACACTCCTCGGAATAGGTTTGTCCCGCTGTGTCTGACACCACCATGACACCGGCACATATGATTACACTTATGTGGTTTCCTTAAATAATTAGCGGTGTCGGCGTGTCAGTGTTGGTGTCGTTTCCGGTGTCTGTATCCGTGCTTCATAGCTCAAATTTCACTATACTTTTTTTTTACTTGCAATGTATTTTTTACAATCAGCAAATTCAAATGAATCTTGAGGATGCAACATGCAAGCAGATAGCAAAAGAGCTAAAAATCAATCAATCAGCACTATGTCCTTATGTTGTTGTTTGTTACCAATCAATCTATGATAATGGCACCATATCAATCATCTTAGAGTACATGGATGGAGGGTCCTTAGAGGATCTTCTCAACAAAGTTAAAACAATTCCAGAACCCTTTCTTGCTGCAATTTGCAAGCAGGTAAGGAACAAACAATAAGCGAGTAAATAGTCAAGTCGGTCCTTAAAACTGTACGGTTGTATTAACCTAGTCTCCCACATTATCGACTTTCTAAATTGATCCCTGAAATTGCAAAATGTTAATCAATTTTGTCCCTTTATCCAGATCTGTTATCAAATGCATTCTTGACACTATGCACTCAGTTTCAAATTCATCGACGCTAGTATCAACTTAATATCTTCGATGAAAAAAAATCAACTTAATATCATTCTCGTCCATACAAATACCAATAAGAGACCAATTTAATTAGAAATTTGCAATTTCTGGGAATTTTGGAGTATCAATAATGTGAGGGGCTAGATCGATAAAGTCCTACAATTTCGATGACCAATTTGATTTACTTCGGCCTAACTAGTCATTTTGGTTCTATAATTTAGGTGCTGAAGGGTTTGATGTATCTTCACCATGAGAAACACATTATTCATAGGGACTTGAAACCTTCTAATATACTGATAAATCATAGAGGGGAGGTGAAAATTACTGATTTTGGTGTAAGTGCAATCATGGAATCTACATCTGGTCAAGCAAATACTTTCATTGGTACATACAACTATATGTCTGTGAGTAAAATATTATGAGTTATTTATCATTTTCTTCTAACCAACTATGGTCATATCTGGATAAACAACTTAATCAAGCACTTATATATAGCATACATGTTTATCATATAAGTGCTTATGTATCAATTATTTCAATAACAAAAGATAAAATATAGTCAAACTGTTTTTATATATGTTATGAGTTGTTTTCATAAGTTATTCGAATGAGTTTATGAAAATAAGCTGAAAACAGCTTAAGAAATGTCATAAAACTGTTTTCATAAACTTTCTCAAACAGTCTTAAAAGAGCTTACGTCAGTAGATATGCTCAAATAAGTTAATCCAGACAGGACTATATGTGATACCATATTCCTGAATACAATTTATATCCATCGTGCTCATTTTACAGCCAGAAAGAATCAAAGCAAGCGATAGCGAACAAGGCTACAACTACAAAAGTGATATATGGAGCCTAGGACTGATGTTGCTCAAGTGTGCTACTGGGGAGTTTCCATATACACCACCAGATAACAGTGAAGGATGGGAAAATTTGTTTCTGCTTATTGAAGCAATTGTTGAAAAACCTTCACCTAGTGCTCCACCTGATGAATGTTCTCCTGAATTTTGCTCATTTATCTCAGCATGGTAAACATTAACTATATACTTCAGTATCTAAATTGTTCAGTCTCGAGAATATTTGTGTTATCTTATATAGTTTCGAGGAACGAACCTTCATCTGTGTTTAACCAAATCTTATAATCTGGCACATTCAATCACTTTTATTCAGCTAATGTAATAAATTTTATGTTGATTTGATGAGGCTTCTGATCTTCTATCAATCTTCTTTGTGTCAGTTTACAGAAAAATCCGAGGGACAGACCATCAACTCGAAACCTATTGGTACGCATACATCTTATTTTCTATATGAATATGTCATGTAAAATAGACTAATTAGTAAATAGTAGTTCTTACAGTGTATTTATTTGATCTAAATTTCAGAGGCATCCTTTTGTCAACATGTATGATGACTTGCATGTGGATCTTTCAGATTATTTCTCCAATGCAGGGTCTACACTTGCAACCATATCAAATTAAGTATGTTCCATTTGTGGACTTTTTTCAATCTAAGGGTAAAGGTTATTCTAATTTGAATGTAGTTCACTATATGAACAAAATGAGGCAGTGGTTTGTAAGTGTAAACTGAAAACAAAACAAATGATCAGGTTTTGGTCATCGGAAATTATATGACAGAATTCTTATTTTCCATTATAGTGATCCTTTGTGTTGAAGTAGGTTTTATTATGTTGCTTGAGATTGAAATATTCTTCAAAAGCCAACATCACCCATTTAAAGACATTACTTAAACTACCAGTAATTTAGGAATGTGCTAATTTGCTACCTTCAATTTAAAATACCATTATGCAGTAAAATATTATTGAATAGTGTAGCAGCGCCTCAAGTGTTCGTTAATCGTGTAATTTAACGAAGGATAAAGTTTCACTGATGTGATACTTGACAACTGATATACTGTTAATAACTTCAAAATGAATGTGATTCTTGTTGATCAAACTGTTGAATGATAAATATTTATTACATCGATCATTTATGTTAAAACTCATCAAATTAAACAAGTAGTAGTTAAGAATCAAATCGTCCTTATTGTCATATACATCAAAAGCATATACCGTTACAGATGGACTTCAGTTATTGGCAGGAGTACTAAATTCAAACTTTATCATCACTGAGAAAAATAAAAAGATAGAAATTATAAAAATTTAAAAAATAAGGTTACAGGAATTTATACATTTATGATGTTATAATCTAGCTAACATGAAAATTTTACATAATTAAAAAATAATGTAGAATTTTGATTTGGGAAGCTCCTCAGGTGATACCTCATCTTAAACTGAGGTATCCCTGTAAACTGCAAATTTTAGTATATAGAACATAGCCCTTATGAAAAAATATCCAGGGCTAAATAAATATACTAGTGACTGAGAAATACTTGAAAAAAAAAATAGTATATCTGTAAATATTCCAAATGCTGAGTATCTATTTTATGTTTTTTTCTTGAACTGTCTCTGAGCCTTCAGGTCAATAACAATGACTGAGATATTATCCTTGCTTCCCCTTTGATGGGCAATTTTGGATAGACATTCTGCAGCATAATGAGCTGCAGGATCAACTCCTTGGTCTTGCCCTGTTGAGACATTAATTCCATTCTTCTTATGCCAAATAAGGATTCGCTTTCGAGCAAAGTCACACGCTTCTTCATTTGTAATCACATCCCATAAACCATCACTGGCTAGAATAAGGCACTCGTCGTTTTTCTCTCGGGGGACAAACTTGAATTCTGGAGCTGGAATTATCCATGGTTTCAAGTATTTATCACCTGGTGGTAACAAAGATGAATATAAACTTAATATCCATGATAAAATTAAGAAAACTGCACATAAATTTCCACAAAATTTTTGATGGTTAACACAATATGGTTAATTACATTTTGTGGATGGTTAACGAATATAACAAGGTTTCAACTCATTAGTCATCCACAACGTAAACAATTTCCAGTATTCAGATTTACATGATATCTATTAATCACGATTTGTGTTCAAATATACACTTGAAAGTTGTGGTTAACGATGTCAATGAGTTGCAACATCTTGTTTTATCCATTGACCATCCTCTAAACGTAATTAAACACTCACTAAAAAAATTTATTTGTTATCAAAAGATAATGTTACATGAACAACATCATGTCAAGTAATCAATAGAGAAAGTCTACAAAGTCACTGATTTGCTTAGATTTATTTTTTTATATGTTTCAAAATCTAATGATTCAGAATTGATCATAAAGTATCTATCTGTATAAGTTGGTAGTGATAATTCAGAAACAATGCAGTAAAACACATACCTATTGATCTCGACACTGCCAAAACACCAAGAACTCGGTATCCATTCCATTGTATGATCCTTCCTCCTGCAGCTTCTATCCTTTCCCACTCATCCTCTCTATTTGGCTGCAAACAGGAAATAAAGTTTCCTGCATCAGATCACTTCAGCTTCTAAGAGTCCAGCAAACAAATTGTGAAACAAATGCCTTACTTTTTGGTCAATAGACAATGGCAATGCTTCTTTTCCTCGACACAAGACCGCTCTTGAATCGCCACAATTCGCAATTATTATGTGGTTTTGAGTCAAAATTGCAACCAGTGCAGTGGATCCAACAGTCTCAGGAGCAAGAGATTCTTCGGTACTTGACTCAGATCCGTCATTACTGTTCTTTCCAATATTAGCTTCAGGAACTCCTACAATCACATCATCTACTTTTTGAAAACAGTTGGTGAGTACTTTCTTCCATTGATCTTGCCAATTGTCTTTTTCGTTATTTTCAGATAAACTTGATTCTGCAGCTTCTATCTCCTCAACCAAAACTGAGTGAAGATGTTTCTGGCAGTAATTGGCAACCTATGAAGCCATCACACAAACTTGGTAAATGGAATGAATCAACTTTAACAATACACACAAACCGTAAACTCTCTCCGTTCCTTTCTGGAAAAACCAATAAATATTATTGCTTTTGATGAAATTATTTGTATTTTTCTTATAAATAACCAAGGGTATAATAACAAAACAATAGTTAATGTTGCATTGAACTTTGAAAACGACAAGTAAAAAGAAACGAAATTTTTCGGCAAAAGTGACAGTTAAAAAAAAAGCGGAGAGAGTAATTGACAGGAAGGAATTTAAGGTATACCTGACTTCCCCCATGTCCATCATAGACACCAAAAAAGTG
This sequence comes from Medicago arabica, assembly GCA_946800305.1. NCBI lineage: Eukaryota > Viridiplantae > Streptophyta > Magnoliopsida > Fabales > Fabaceae > Medicago > Medicago arabica. The sequence goes on along the minus strand of OX326971.1, from coordinate 20,203,206 downwards.
TGCTAGGGAATCTTTTGTGTTTTCATTCACATGGTCATCCATTAGCATCATTGAAGGTACTTGAAAAAGTAGAGGTTTAATAGCAATAGCATCCTCCATCTCTTGTCTCCTTCCAATAACTGACGAGAAACCGTAAAGAGGAGTTTCACTCAATTCCAAACCATTATCAGAGATTGTTGTGCATGTTTGCTTCTCTGACATCTCATGAACTGCTGCAATCGGTTTCGAATCAGGACCATCTGAGATACTTCTATTTTCACTCTCATGTTTCATTACAACAGAAGCCGTGTTCGTCACTGGCGCATTCAAACCATACTTATCATCCTCGATATTATCATCAACCGTGACAGTATTCGGTGTGTTCATATCAGACCAATTAGTCCTCGAAATTGCAGACTCCCCCGTAAAAGGACTGCTTTTGCTACTAACAGAAGATTGAGAGGATGGATTATGTATACACTGAAAATCCTTAGCTGTCTCGAACTCCTCATCATTTCTTTCAAAACTGTCACTTTCAATAACCATTTCTGAGACAGGTTCAGCTGCAACTTGATCCTCCTTAACCTCTAGAGACACTGATATTTGTTGATGTTGTAGACTAATATCCGCGTCGCCGTCTTCACCACTTCCAACAGAAAAAGACTGACAACCCTCAATTGAAGCAGGATTTAATATTAAAACTGATGATGTATTTGTCATAAGATTTAAACCAGTTATTTCCATGTGATTTGTCACTGTTGACTCTTTTTGTATTAAATTCCCAATTGAAAATGGCACTGCAACCGTCGAACTTATTTCCTCCATAAGTTTTCTTTTCTTTCTAAAAATATCCTTATCCTCTAGAATCCTATAATTTTTAACCTTGCTTAACACTCTTCTTTAGTAACACTTCAATTGCTTGTTATATAAACACTAAAAAGATCTTGCAAAGTTGCAACTATACTATAAAGTACAAAAACATTTATAGCTTACCATTTTTTGACTTTATATAATTAAATCCTATGAGTCAATAGGACAAAAATCTTCTATTTCAACCTCAGAATCAACCCTTTTGATTCCTGTCACAGAAAACAAAAGATGATTCAAGAAACTAATGCCAAAAATATTGATGAGGTCGGTGCCTATATTGTCTCACTCTAACAAACAAGAAGACAAGAAAAAATAGGGTCATTAAAAATGACAAAATAAATAAATAACACCAACAACAAGAAATGGTACAAATTAGAAGTTAGTTTCCCTTAAAGTTAGGGAAACAAATTCTACCACTTGAATTTTCATTGTGATTTCATTTTCTTTTGCTTTCATTTGTCAACATTATTATACAATATGGCTAATATTATTGGTCATGCTAGCTCCCACCTACTTTGTGATTGTTCCTATTTCCATTGCTATCAATAATAAATATTGTGCATAGAATTGTTTTTTGTGTGCACTGATATTTATCTCAAGAAACAGTGAAAGCACTAACAAATTATGTTTCCAAATTTCATAAAATAGATATATGATATGATTGATGGAAAAGGAATAAAAGGAAAGGAGGATCAAACAAAATCAATATCCTCAACAAGTTGATGCCATTAATGGTTAGTTATATGCTTATGTATATGAGATCATAAACAATGAAACATATATGTTCTCTTTATTGTTAAAAAAAATTAAAAATTCACATAAATTAGATACGACAATAACACTGACAAGTAACAAGTCAACACTGATAATAATTTTAAAAAATAAATAATTTTTATTTTGAAATTTTTAATAATTAAAGCGGCATTAATAGTCATTTTATAACCGCAGATAAGGGGATTTAAACTTTGTATCTTGAAGTTACATGGTAAAGTTCTTACGACTAAACTAACACCTCAAGTTTAGAAAAATAAAATAATGAAAAAAGATTGATAGATATCCAAAAATCTTTGACACCTTGAGAGAGAAAGAGAGAAAGTGATTTGATAAATATATTATGTTGCGTGAGAAAATAAAGTGTTGAATGACTGTATGAACTTAAGAGTATTCAGATATAAGAATTGTAAAATAATTGATTATAATCGCATACATAGGTATATGTAAGCGTCGAAAACTATTCATTAAGTGTCGGTCCTACATAAACACAAACAAATACCTAAAAGGTGATTGCCCTATTATAATCTTTAGGATTAAAAAAGTCTTGCACAAAATATTCTCTTCACCAACAAAAGGAGAAATTTTGGGGTTTTACATTTGTACCTTTGTTGAATATGATGCAAGAATGTGGTTGGTTGGTCAGGTTGGTTAATGGTTAGGTTTACATCATTCAATAACAAATATCTAAAAGGAACCTTTTTCTTTATAAAACCAATACCATTACAAGATTTAAAACATGAAAGTGATTCTAATTAATTTCAATCTGTCATCAAGTTTTTGTGGGCCTTGGTATCTTTCACAATCCTGTTCCATTCTACAAATATTAATACTATAGTCAAGATCAAGTATAAACCATATAATATATTTCATTTTTTAGCAACAAAATTACACAAAATGTGGAGGACCAATAGAAGGAGTATACGTAACAAAGATGAGACCGAAGGTATGGGCGTGAATATCATGGAAAGATCCTCAAGGGCGCATGGTAGCTATACCAACGCAACAAAACAAGGAATCAATGTTTTTAAATTATAGAATAGAAATAGATTCAACTGGGAAAGGAACAATGGGAATGGATTCTCGGTTGAAATCTATGAAGCACGAACACTCATCAGATTAAATGTGTCGTGGTATCAGACATGCGTCGGTGTTCGACACTGACACCAACGAGATATCTATAATTACATTAAATTATATCATTTTTTTTTAATTATTATAAGTGTTGACGTGTTGGTGTTTGTGTCATGTCCGTGATTGTGGTGAATGTGCATCTGTTAGAATTTTTTGTTGTCCATAATTTTCTTATGTGAATTGGGTATACGTGCTAATAAGATACTTTAAAATTAACTTATTTTAAAATTAAAATAAAAATTAAGATGTTAATTTTGAGATATCTTATTGACATAAATCATTTTCGTTTGATGTCATATTTTATAGACATGATTTATGTTAAGATTTTGTAATACATGTGATGAAGAATCATCAGGGGTATCATATGATAAAAAAGGATATGACTTGCAAACAAACTCAGGGGTATCATTTAATAGTATGACAAGACAACCGTACATAATACGAAAACTCATACCTCCTAGTTATTTGATTGAAATTGATCTACACCACATCAAGACGAGAAATCAAACCACCAAAGGAGCACCACACCAAAATGAGAAATCAAACAAAACAACATCACACGGAGATGAAAAAACACAAGAAAATTTTTGATCTATGTGAAAATCATTTATTTAGATTAAAAGGAGGGGGAATGAAACACGAGTGATTTCATGTTAAAAAGTAAACCAAAACACCTCCTCGACAAATAAAAAGTAAACTAAACCACCTCCTCGATGAAGAAACCGAAAGGAATAACCTAGAGAGTAACTAGTCAAACTTGTATTTTCTTGATTACGAAGCGACAGAGACGCATTAACACAAATGACGGAGGCACATTAACACATTGTAAATCCAGAAAAGAAGAAGGGACGATGGGATGAAACAGAGTTAGTAAAATTAGGGTTGCACTTTTTACCGTAAAGTCCGTTGTTCTCTTTCCTAGAATTGATTTTTTAAGGATGAGTGAATATAGTTTGACAAAAATAAAAACATGGTGAATGTAATTTTCTAGCGACATCTTTTTTAATGCTTAAAAAAAATTAAGTAATTATTTTTATGTATTTATTATAGGCTTTTTAATTCTATTTATTAGTAAAGTATGGTTTGTATTAATTAATTATGAAGTTTAGATTATACTTATTTTTATCATCTGGCTCAACCAGTTAACCCATAATTTAGAGGTCTCGTCGACTCAATCGAATTTTTAAAACAATATTTGCTAACTTTTATATAATTTATTTTTGCTTTAGTCCTTGAATTATACCTCTTGCTAACAAAGTAGTCTATGAAGTATATCACTTATTAGAAAATCGGCCATTATACATTGATATCATTTACTTGCAAATTAGTTTCTACGTTATATTACTCACTATCAAATTAGTCCTTACAAGTTAGCAGAATAACCAAGTTGTCTAATATCCTTCAAAACTATAATTTTTTTTTTATCTATTCGTGAATTTTAAGGGTGTGAACACATACATATGCATTTTTTTAAGCTGCACTTTGTAGCTTCTTGATTTTCATGGTAGAAAGAAAGTTGGACATGCAAATGCGGTGGATAGATGTGGATCAAAACACGCTTTTAAAATTTTAATGTATTAGAGTTTTATCCAGTATAATCCTGGTTACATTCTAAAATAACAATTATCCTTGTATAAAATTTAATTTTTAAAAAAACTCTTCCTTCTTTCTTGGTTACACCTCAAACCACTCTTCCGTCTTTCCTCTTCCAAAAGCATACTTCTTCAAGCAAATTTATGTTATATATCTTGTTTGTTGGGAAGAAGTTGCTGCCCTTGAAACCTGAAATGTTTAATGATTATGCATGTAAAACTCAAAGCGTATGGGGTTGCCACACTAACATTTAGGTTCGATTCGCCCCCAACAATAATTGTGTATTAGATGCAATAAGGAATGACCGGCGAATCCCCTTCAGGATACTATGAGTTCCTTGACGTGTATTGCACAACCACACCAAGCGTATCTCCTAACAGTATTTTACAAATCCAGCAATTCACTCATGCATTAAAGAATTGATGGATGATTTAGAGTAAGAGAATGATGAAGAAATATGTTGTTAATGTAACAAAATTCTGTCCAAAGTTGTGTGTTGCAATATATCGAACTAATGCCCAAATATCAAGTATTTATAGTGCATTATATGACCCTTCACATGAAAGAAGACACCCCTTTGACTTGAATCAATGTTATGGTTCATTAAATACCCTTTTGCCAAAGGTTATGACCATACACACTTGAATCAATGTCAAGGTTCATTAAGCACATTTTTACCAAAGGTTATAATGTATATGAAAGGTTCTCATGAAGAGTTACAACTTTTGATCTAAAGTGATTCCATGATTTTGGAAATCACCAACAATCCCCCACCATTTTCAAAATACTAAATCTCATAAATCCGGAAATTCCATGCCTTCAGATAATGGTATCTCACGATTTGAACCATTACTTAGTAAGTTAAGTTTTCGCTCATTCCCAAATAGTATGGTAGGCAAGCTTTGAACCAACTATTCATTAGAACAAGTGTGCATAACTTACACATAGAATCTTGGTACCGTTGATAAAGAGACTTGTAAAATGACACATTAAGAAGGTCTTGTGTCATATATCCCTTTTCATGAGAATTTAAGAGTCAAGCCCTTGAACTCCGTGAAGCGGCCAAACTTCATTCTCACATAGGTAGACTATATCGGGAATGCCCCATAAGTATGCATTCCAGCAAATATATGTTATATGTCCATTAAGAGGAAAACCCCATCCTACCTTTTTTTTTTCTTCTTATGGTCCAAGTACTTTTACACTTGGGATGTATCTATTGTCAAGTACTACAATTACTCTAATAGTGTACTTTCACCATTGAACCCAAGACTTGATGCTACTCAAGTGTGGGTTGAGTTTCCACTATTGGTAATCGGTTAGATATGGGCTTGAGTCCCATCCCCAATGATGTCTTCAACACCATATCCTTTGTCAGATCTTTCGTCAAAAGATCTGCAAGATTCTTCTCTGTTCTTATGAACATGATGGAAATTACTCCATTAGAAATCAAGTCTCTTACATAGCTATGTCTTAAACCAATATGCCTTGATTTCCTATTATAAACTTGGCTATAAGCTTTTGATAGTGTGGATTGACTATCACAATGTATGGATACTGGCGTCATTGGCTTTTGCCAAACTGGTATGTCATACAATAAATTTCTTAGTCATTCTGCCTCTTTACTCCCTGCAGCCAATGCAATAAATTCTGCAGCCATGGTGGAGTCGGCAATACATGTTTGTTTCTTTGAACCCCAAGAAACTGCACCTCCACCAAGGTTGAAGATCCATCCACTTGTGGAAGCATGATCTTTGTAACGCCCACTTTATTTATTTAATTATTTTATTAGAGTATATAGTATATTATTATATATTATATGATTTTAATGATGTTTGTGATGTATGAGATGATGTTGTGGTGTGATGTTTATTTTATTGTTTAATAAAATAAAATATGTGATGTTAATATATATATATATTTATATTAAAATTAAGATGTGATATAATAACAAATATTTTTAGAGATGGGGTTGTTTTCATAAATAAGATAGAGTTGTGGGGATAAGTGAGAATAGAAAGAATTATAAAAGGAAGTTAGGTTTAGAGAGAAACAGTCAGTACATTACAGACTTTTGCAAAAAGGGAGAAAAGTGGCTAGAGAAGAGGGAACCCCAATTCTGCAATATTACCAGGTAAGGGTGAGCCTAACTCGATTATATTATACTGTAATTCATCTGTTATGATTAACCTAAGGATTAGAGAGAGTTTTGAGAGAGTTCCAAAGTTAGGGTTTAATGAATTTTGTGATGAATTGATGTGAATTGATGTAGAAACATGTTACAGAACCTAGATTAATCACTAGGACTATAATTCTGATAGATTAGAAGCATAACATGAAGAATTGGACGAATTTTGGCAGGGTTTCGAGCGAACCTGTAACCCCTCTGCGATAGCTCGCCGTGGCGAGCAGACCCACTCGCCGTGGCGAGCAGTTAGGTATATACTCGCGAGGCGAGCAGCTAAGCTCGCCGTGGCGAGCGACCCCTTTAGTGCGCGCGAGGCGAACAACATCACTTGCCGTAGCGGGCACTGGCAGAATGCAATTTAAGTAGCTCGCCGTGGCGAGCAGAACCACTCGCCATAGCGAGCAATGTGGTCTCAGACCACTATAACTGGAGTTTTATAACTTTGTTTTGAGCGAGGCTTTGAGGGTAGACCTTGGGATAGTATTAGAGATGTTTAAGACTTATATTATAACTTGTAATGACGCTGTAAGGTGATTTTCAATTGTTGACATTAATCCATGATTTATATGTTGTTAAGCGAAGTTTATGAATGAAGTTTAAGTGATGTTTGCGATGATAACTTTGTGTTGTATATACATATGTTAAGTGTGCTGGGCTGCTGTCATGTACTGTTACAATTGCATGTGTCGATAAGGAGTCGTATATGATGTTAAGATGTTGTGTATTAACTTGTTTAAGTATATGAGTCGAGTTCATGCATTTGCATAATTTGAGACGGTGGAGCTTATGCTCAAAGCGACGGTGGAGCATTTGCTCAAAGCGACGGTGAAGCTTATTAAAGCTAAAATATTGGTACCACATGCATGATATTAAGATGTTAGAGTTGCATTTATCGATTCCTGTGTCTGAGATGCTATGAGACGTTGTTGTGTGATGATGTTCTAAGATGATTTATTATATGTAGATGTTTGAGATATCTTTCAGTTATATGTGACGAATATTGTTGACATTGTTAAGCATGATTATTTGAATTATATGATAATATAATTGTTGTGAATCTCACCCCTTTTGTTGGAATTGCCGCCTTGTGGGCAAGTGCAGGTGACCAAGCGTAGGTACGACGATGTGAGAGGTTCTTGTAGAGTCTTAGGAGCTCTGATACGTAACGAGATGGGGATTGATCAATTGTTTCTGTTCCTTTATGTATCATATTGACTAATGATGTTGTTTGCGACGTAACTTTGATTGAGATGCTTTATGAGGCTTTTGTGCCAAAAAAATTATTTATTTACGATTTTGAGACGTTTATGAATTCCGCTGCTATGTTTGAATATTGTTTAAGAATAAATTATTATTCATTTTGTTTTAAAGATTTTATGAAATGTGACATCCTGATTTATTGTGGTATACTCTGATTATTTGAATGAAATTTTTAAGTCGGGATTTTGGGGTGTTACAATCTTCAACATATGTTACCCAACTAGCATCTGTGTATCCTTCCAAAACAGAAGGGTCTCCACTATATGTTAAACAATAATTCATTGTTCATTTTAAGTATTTTAATACTCTTTTCACAGCGTGCCAGTGTTCTTTACTTGGATTGCTAGTATACCGACTTAACCTTCCAACAGCATATGCTATATCAGGTCTAGTACAAGTCATAGCATACATCAAGCATCCAATTACTTTAGAATATTCAAGTTGTGCCACATGAAAATCTTTGTTTGGTTGCAAACTGACAGTTTGGTCAAATGGGGTAGAGATTGGTTTACAATCTAAGTGATTGAATTTCTGAAGCACCTTTTCTATGTAATGAGATTGAGATAAACCAATATGGTTACCATCTCTTATGATTTTAATTCCTAAAATCACATCAGCTTCTCCTAAATCTTTCATATCAAAAATTTTGGATAAGAAAGCTTTAGTTTCTTCTACCTCATTTATACTTGTACCAAAGATCAACATGTCATCTACATATAAGCAAATCATGACACATTTTCCATTTTGGAATTTACTGTAAATACACTTGTCAGATTCATTTATGATGTATAAGTTGGCTAACACAACTTGGTCAAACTTTTGGTGACATTGTTTGGGTGCTTGTTTCAACCCATATAAAGACTTAGTTAATTTACACACTTTATCTTCTTGACCTTTGATCACAAACCCTTCCGGTTGTTTCATATATACCTCTTCATCCAACTCTCCGTTTAGGAAAGCAATTTTAATATCCATTTGATGGATTACAAACTTATGGATGGATGCCAGTGCAATTAGTATTCTGATTGATGCAATTCTTGCAACAGGTGCATATGTATCAAAATAATCAATGCCTTCTTTTTGTGTAAACCCTTTAGCAACTAGTCTAGCCTTAAATTTATCAATGGTACCATCCACTTTCATTTTCCTTTTAAAGATCCATTTACAACCTATCGGTTTGGATCCGGGTGGGAGATCTACCACTTTCCAAGTTTTATTACCCATAATTGAATCCATTTCTTCTTGAATAGCTTCTTTCCAAAAGGCTGAATCTTGAGATTTTATAGCCTCTTCATATGCTACCGGATCACTCTCAAGGTTAAAGCAAATTGGTCCATAACTATTTATGGATTTACCTGTTCCTTCTACAAGAAACATGAAGAAATCAGATCCAAAATCTTTCTCTTTCCGGATCCTCTTACTTCTTCTAAGTTCTGAACCATCCAATGTACCTACATTAGATTCATTGTTTTCTAAATTTTGTACATTAGAATGAACAATATCCTTGGAATAAGAAATTGAATTAAATCTATCTTCTTGAAAAATTGCATCTCTTGACTCAATTACTGTATTAACAAAATATGTGCTTTGCTATTTTCTGCATAGCCTAAAAATACACATTCAATTCCTCTTTCACCCAATTTCTTTCTTTTTGGTTCAGGCACTTTCACAATTGCTCTACAACCCCAAACTTTTAAATAATTAAGAGTCGGTTTCCTTTGTTTCCAAAGTTCATATGGGGTTATTTTGTTCCTTTTGTTTGGAACTCTATTGAGGATGTAACATGCTGTTAGCATTGCTTCACCCGAATATCCTTTAGATAATCCAGAATAGGACAACATGGCATTAACCATTTCTACCAAAGTCCTATTCTTCCTTTCTGCTATTCCATTTTGTTGTGGGGTGTATGATGCAGTTACTTGATGCACAATACCAGTGGATTCAAAATAACTCGGATGATAGAACTCTCATCTCCTATCACTTCTAAAGCATTTAATGAAAGTTTCATGTTGAAGTTCTACTTGTGCTTTGAATATTTTGAATTTATCTAAGACTTCATCTTTTGAATGCATTAAATAAACATAACAAAATCGAGTGTAATCATCTATGAAAGTAACAAAATATTTTTTACCATCAATGGTGGGCCAACCATGTAAGTCACATACATCTGAATGAATTAAATCTAGCACCCTAGAACTTCTTTTAACACTTTTAAAAGGTTGTCTTGTAATTTTAGTCAACATGCAAGTAATACATGAATCAAGGTTTTTATCAAAATTAGGAATTAGATTTGATTTCATCATATCCTCCAATTTTCTAAAATTAACATGTCCTAATCGCATATGCCATAAATCACAAGACTCAACAATATAAGCAGAAATCATATTATTATTATTAATATTTGCAACATTACATTTGAACATATTTTCACACAAATATCCCTTTCCTACAAACACACCCCCCTTTGAGAGGATAAATTTATCTCCCTCAAATACAGATTTGAACCCATTCTTATTAAGTAATGGTACAGAAATCAAGTTCTTCCTAACTTCAGAAACATAAAATACATCTTTAAGAGTGATTGTTTTTCCAGAAGTAAATTCAATCTCTATGGTCTCTTTTCCTTGGACTTGCACAATTGAAGCATTTCCCATGTACAAAACACTCCCATCTTCATTTATGGTCTTGAACATTTTCTTATTTTTGCACACATGGCGAGTAGCACCAGAGTCTATCCACCAAGAATCAACATCTTCAATCATGTTGATTTCAGAAATGACCGCAACAAAATCATCATTTGTTGCCCTTGAATTCTTTTCTTTGTTCTTCTTTTTAAAGAACCTGCACTCATTCTTGAAGTGTCCTTCTTTCCCACAAAAGTAAGATTCACCTTTCCTTTTCTTTTTGATGTTATTACCGTTGTGGTTTTGATGAGACCTATCATTTTCATGATTTCTCTTTTTGGAAAATTTACTTGAATTTTATTCTTCCATAACACGAACCTTCTCTTGAGTAACATGAGTCTTAATACCTTCTTGTTTTCGGTATTCTTCTTCTAAACGAAGGTGATTGCCAAGTTGCTCAAGAGAAATGTCTTCCTTCTTATGCTTCCTGATTCGTTTGAAATCTTTCCATGAGGGAGGAAGTTTGTCAATTATGGATGATACAATAATTGTTTCATCCATATTCATGTTATGTTGTTTGTAGTTGTTAAGAATACGTTCAATCTCATATAATTGTTCCATAACAGATTTATTATCTACCATTTTGTAATTATTAAAATGAGAGACAAGGAATTTCTTACTTGTTGCGTCTTCACGCATGTATCTGGTTTCCAATTTGTCCCACAAGTCTTTTGCAGAAGGGCTGCTCTGGTAGATATCGAACAGAGAGTCAGACATACCATTCAGGATATGTCATAAACAGATGTAGTCATCGTTGTCCCATTTCTGTCTGTCTCTTGTCTCAGCAACGGTTTCATCATCCTTCTCCTCAGGCCTTGCCATATTCAGAACGTATGCCACTTTCAATGTTGTAAGAAGAAACTTCATCTTCTTCTGCCAGCAGATGAAATTTCCCCCATCAAACTTTTCCAACTTAACAAAGTCAGATGCCATTTCTTTCAATGAAGCAGCCATAAGTAATCGAACCTAAAGATTGTTATATATCTTGTTTGTTGGGAAGAGGCTGCTGCACTTGAAACCTAAAATGTTTAATGATTATGCATGTAAAACTCAAAGCGTGTGGGGTTGCTACACTAACATTTAGGTTCAATTCGCCCCCACCAATAACTGTGTATTAGATGCAATAAGGAATGACCGGCGGATCCCCTTCAGGATACTATGAGTTCCTTGACGTGTATTGCACAACCACACCAAGCGTATCTCCTAACAGTATTTTACAGATTTATGGTTCCAACAATTCACTCATGCATTAGAGAATTGATGGATGATTTAGAGTAAGAGAATGATGAAGAATTATGTTGTTAATGTAACAAAATTCTGTCCAAAGTTGTGTGTTGTAATATATCGAACTAATGCCCAAATATCAAGTATTTATAGTGCATTATATGACCCTTCACATGAAAGAAGACACCCCTTTGACTTGAATCAATGTTATGGTTCATTAAATACCCTTTTGCCAAAGGTTATGACCATACACACTTGAATCAATGTCAAGGTTCATTAAGCACCTTTTTACCAAATGTTATAATGTATATGAAAGGTTCTCATGAAGAGTTACAACTTTTGATCTAAAGTGATTCCATGATTTTGGAAATCACCAACAATTTATCCCTTCTCTGACTTCAAAGAAAATCCAAAGCAAATAAGGTTCGCATGTTGTGTTCTTCAATCGATTATGTTTTTTTGTCATGTGTTCCCTAATTCTAAGCTTTTTCTGGGTCATGTAACTTTAGTTTAAGTAGGTCATGTAAACTGAGTTTAAGTGTACATACTTAAACTAAGTATAAGTAGCTCACGTAAACTTAATTTAAGTAGATCGTGTAAACTGAGTTTAAGTGTACATACTTAAATCAATTTAAGTAGATCATGTAAACTGAGTTTAAGTGTACATCTAAAAGTTCAACCTTGTTCAATGATTCTACATAATCTCATTTTAAGTATGTACATGTAAATTTAGTTTAAGTAGGTCATGGAAACTGAGTTTAAGTGTACGTACTTAAACTCAGTTTAAGTAGGCCGTGTAAACTAAGTTTAAGTAGGTTATGTAAACTAAGTTTACATTAACCTACTTAAACTGAATTTAAGTTAACCTCAACAATGTAAATTGAAACCGTCGTACAATGCAGCTGAACAAGAAGAAGAAAAAATGAAACTAGCCTTATTGAAAAAAGAAGAAATTCACTTACTTATATGCAATCGAGTATGGATGAAAGATGTTTGATTCACTCTTTAATCTTCCTTAGAGATTGATTGAACATCAGGACTGTTTGATCGTTTGTGGATAAAGAGGGTGAAATTTTAGAGCGAAAATGAATGAAATCAAGTTTTTAACAAAATTTATATAAAAAGGTAATTTTGGTATTATAATAAACTTTTAAGAAAATTTGAGTGTAAACCAGAAGTATATGGGGTATGAATAGAAAAATTCAATGTTTTAACGTGTTAAATTATGTTAATTTTTAAAAATGTGTTGCTTATTGTTTAAATTCACTGAAAATAAATATCATAACTAATCACATTATAAAATTGTACAAACATTCTAAGTAAAAAAAAAAACCTTTCTTAAAATATATATATATATATATATATATATATATATATATATATAAATGAAAACACAATATCGTAAATTAAAAAATATATATAAATAAAATATTAATTCATAAAAAATAATTACATAAAATTAAAACATAGGTTATTGGCCAATTAAGGTTGACATAAATATGGTCGGACGTTCTACTCAAACATACGTATAAACTTGAGGTCCAAGTTCAAAATTTGCAATTGATAGATTATAAGAAACTTTTAGTGAAAATTCTCGATAAAATTGGTGGTCCCCTCAGAGAGTAAGTTTATTTCCTCTAATTTAACCACGGTTTTACAACTCGAGAGTTTACCTCAACTCGTTTTGTTTAGGTAATCTCGACTCGTAAACTCGTAAAATTTATTATATGCATGACATATATTAGCTAATATAATACAGTAAATAGTTCAATAGTGCAAAATAAGACTTAATTACAAAGACAAATTATACCAAACTACCATAATAAAATGTTATGCTCAACTTAATTAGCATCAAAATACAAAAATTAATGCACAAAATCATAAGTTTCATAAGTCTCTAAGTTTAAGCCATTCATAAAACCATCCAAAAAAAAATCAAGTTTCACAAGTTCCTAAAGTTGTTAATAAAACTATCTAAAAAATATAGTTAATTTCTTCGAAAGATCAACAAACACCACCACTGCAACCCTAACCGACGTTGCAATCACCGGCGTCGAAATCTGAATTTCCATCGTCGGAATCGCAACCCTAACTAGTATGTGCTCCCTTGTTCATGATTTGCGAACTCGGAGATGAAAGAAAAAAGAAACATTTTATTTCAGGAACAACGTGTTCCTGTAAAGGTAACTATTCAGTGAAAGTATCAGTCCTTAGGCTTGTAGAAAAGGAATTGAGTTTTGAAAAGAAAAAAATGGGCTCAAAAAAGGGCCTTTTTTTTTTTAGATGTAAACTCGTAAAACTCGGTAAACTCGATCGAGTTTACACAAGTTTACCGAATGTTGACTAGGTCAAACTCGTCAAACCTTCCGATTTTATCAGAAACAGAGTTTACCTCCGAGTTAACATGATTTTGGTACCTGAAAACGTAAACTCGGTAAACTCGGAATGATAACACTCGATTCGATTTGCGGAACATTGAATTTAACCACAAATAATCAACAAAAAGAAATATAAAATTGCATAAAAATAACTCGAACGATGATCTTGAGTTTTTAATTCTTTAAGTTTCAAGCATGAGCATTTTCAATTCTCTTCCCTAATAATAATAATAATATTTTCAAACTGAAAATCAATAGGATGGCAAATTAGAAAGGGTTTCATATAAATATTTTGAGTTATGTATTTTATTGTGCAAAGGTGTGTTCAGCTTTCAATTCATCTCGGAATGCCTCCATGGCTCCATCGTAGTTTCCCTTTGTTGAACTTATATCCATTTTTATATGACTTAATCATAACAAACTTTCTCAACTAAATCTCAAATCTTGAGCATTTGTATTTATTCATAACAAACTTTCTCAACTAAATCTCAAATCTTGAGCATTTGTATTTATCTATGTACTTGAGTTATTTATATTAGAACATGATTCAATAGAAAGCAAGATATCATTGCAAAACATAAATTTTCTCAACTGATGATGAGAAGGAGCTGACACAAAACTGCGATATATACTGTATTATTGGAAGCATGCATATTTCCCATGAGTCTCTAGATGGATGCTTAAAAATGATTCACAATGGTATTATTGGAAGATGGGTGTTAGGAACATTCTGACATTCTTTTGATATCCACTATTTTATTGAGTGAAATCAATGGAAGTCTCACACTTTAAAAATAGATCTTACATAAAGTGGTGGAATTCATAGATTTCATCCAATAAAAGAGTAAGTGTTAAAGAATGTACATTCAAGATGATACTCGAAAATAACTTTTCAGCACGATATACATCATGCTTCCCTAGTCATTGAAACTTATAAAGACTCGAGTAATAATGATGGGTCAAGAATGACATAATCAAAATTTGAAGGAAATATCTTGATAGTGTCCTTTAATCTAAAAAAAAATTCATAGAAAATAGGGTTAATTAAGTAAATGGTCCCTATAAATATTAGGAATTTCGTATTTAGTTTTTACAAAAGAAAATCACACTTTACAGTCTCTTTAAAGTTTTTTGTATTTTTAGTCCTTGTAGAGTTTTTCATCGTCATTTTTAATCCCTGTAAAAAATTTGCATCTATATTTTGTATCCCTAAAATGTTACAAAAAATTGTCACAAAGACTAAAAAGGTTAACAAGGTTTAACAAGGTTGTAGTCAATAGAATCAATGTCAAGAAGGGTGAACTCTTAAAACTTTGGCTTCTCTTTCAAACCTTTAGGTGTTTTAAATAAGTAATTGTCGATAATTATACATTTATAATGATCAGGTCAAAAGTCAAATGTATACAAAAATTTATTTTGCCTACTCTTCAGCATTTTTGTGAAAGAGTGTGCATCAAAACAATTGTTCTAAGTATCAATGTTCTAAGTAAAAGTATTTGATTCTGGTGATGCACTAAATAGTACTTTATTATGTTGTGGCCTTCTAAACTTTTGCTCTTTGCTTATTAAGACATATAGCTTTCTTGTCACATTTAAGCAAAATACTTCATATATGATTTTAAATTTGAATTTTCTTCATATTTTTATTATTTGAATTATCCGGTCTATGTTTTTTTATGGCAAATAATCCGGATAGCTTCGAAGTATAAAAGGAAGTTCACCCCCACATTTTACAGTTTCACATTTTTACTTTCTCTCTTTCCCTCTTATCCCAAATTTTAAACTGCAAAAATCTGTCGAAAATTGAAGTTTTCTTACTCAAAAGGACCGCATTTCAACTATTGACAAATATCAAATGGAAGGTTAGTTTGATTTCTCTATGCATGCAAGTTAATTGTACTGTTTTTTTCCTTCTGCACTGAAGCAATCCGAATTTCGTTTTCCGGACCAGATTGTTGCAGTCCGGAAAATAAAATCCGGAAACACCTAGTATGATTTTTGATCTTCTGTTTGTTTTGTGTTGGGTTTGCCTTATAATTTAATTACACTAATATACATGTTACATAAGGCTCTTCCTCTACTCAGCGCGTAAGGGTGGCAGAGCATGCTTCCCGTAGGAGAGAGCGTCTCCATTGCACATTGGCATCAACGGGCATCGACATCCATCAAGGTGTTTCAAGTTCCAAAATCCACGAATTTGTCTGGATTTCATATTCCAAAAGGAGTGCAGATTATGTAATCCGGACTAGGCGTATTTTCGAGAGAAAAAATAGGGCACGCGGGAATTCCACAGGTGGGAAAACTAATAGTCTAATTCCAATTGCAATTCTGAAACACGGTTCAAAACCGAACCAATCCAATAGAAAAACCATAAACCAAACCAACTCAAACTGAAACCGTAAAAAAACACATTAAGTTTGGATGTACTTGGATCACTTTTTTACTCAACCACATGGTTTGGTTTGATTTGCGGTTTTTATTTTATCAACCGAACTAAACTGCAACATAAGAAAAACGCTAACTAAACCTTTGTCACCTAAACCAATACTCATTGAAACTCGATGAAATTTTTTATAAAACGGCATTTTTTTCTCTTGTTAAGTTTCTTTTTTATTTTTTATTTCAAAAATGCAATTATGTGCTACTTGAAATTTTATAGAATGATAAATCTTAGTCTTTTACATTTCTTATATAATAGGATTACATTTTGTCCACATTTTTAATTTCGTCTATATTGTTTTGTGAAAATAAAACTGTAATGTTGGATGAAATTTAAAATATTGTCGGAAACATTGCTGTAATTATGTTGCGTTATAGTTTTTTAACTCGATTTTAATGTTGGAAACAAAAAAAATGTAGTTTTGAAAGGAAAAAAAAAATTGCACCAACCGATCCAATCCAAACCGCATTGGTTTGGTTTGGTTTGGATTTTATTTTAAAAGTCAACCGAACCAAACCATATGCTTTTTTATCTAGCGGTTCGATTATCTTTTAGCCTCAAAACCAAACCAAACCGAATGCGAACACCCTTTCCAATTCCCAATTCCAAATTCAGAAAAGCATGATTCAGTAAGAAGCATACTGACTCGGAAGGATCTACCTGACTCTTGCTATACTCTACTTAGTCAAGAAGCTAAGTAAGCGGTATGTGTTAATTTTATATGTTGAATTCATCAACAACACAATATAAAGCATTAACCGCTTAATGCAATCAGAATGGGGCCAAAATATATCTCTAAATTATCCAAATCACCCACCATTTTATACCTATTTACATAGTTATCAGCCAGCAGAAATATCATGAGATGTTGTATTTCTAGTATAGGACCACTATAAGACTTGTTACATTTGTAACATGCATTATAATATGTTTGATAATACTCACATTGTGGGCACTTCTTTCTTTCAATTGTGAGAAGAATGTTTCATGATTGGTTCATGCTTTTGATCATGTGAGAAACAACCCAATAAAACAACCTGCATATTGATGACCTACTAGTGTTTCTGTCATCACTTCTTTTTTGACACACTGCGTTGACCTTCCACGCGTCGATGCTCAAAAGACCATCCCGCAATCCGAATGAACACACATTTCTTAGATCCAATTTCGATGCATTTCAATGACTACTTGTATTCTTTACATTTAACACCTCTTTCACATCCCAATACCATTGTAATCTTTGTTATATCTACTCCGTGATCTGAACTTGTAACAACAGTAACAGGTGATAATCTGATTTCTTGATCTCGAACCCATTTCATTTGGTCTTTTTGAGTAAAAAAATTCTTAAACAAACATTCAACTAACTATGAAGTTGCTCTTATATTTGAAGAAATTAACGTAGATGTATATTCATAAGCAAAACCTTATTAGTAATGAAGTTTTCGATAAGGTCATGACTATGAAGTTGCTCTTATATTTGAAGACATTAACGTAAATGTATATTCATATGCAAACCTTATTAGTAATAAGTTTTCGATAAAATGTACACCCATCCAGACAAATCTCGTCCGAATTTATAATCCAGACAAATCCCATTCGGACATGTCCATCCGGAGAAAGGTAAAATTGTCAAAAAGCCAAGAAGCAACTTCCAATATATATAACGACACGGAGATAAGAGCTCGAAATAAAATGAGTCAGGAAAGCCAAGAAAGATTCAAAGCTTACTTACCTGTGTAAAAAGGAACAGTTCAATTCTTTCGTTTGTTTGATAATAAAACTCCTTTGCATATTAATTTCTCAAAAAGGAGGATCATGTCTATAGAACATTTGAGATAAGTTTCCTGTAATGCCCCCTGCAATAATTAGATGCAGTTACTCACCCAACTAAAGAAATAGCAGTAAAATCAACTGCAAGGACATCAGAAGTTCCTGGGCCCAACTTTTACATACAGAATGTTACAAAGATCACTGAAAATTTGTAATCAAGACTCACTTTAAAAAAACTATAAGAATATTGGATAGCCAGCCTGAAACCTGAACAATGAATGATAGATTACAAGAATCTGTCCATATACATAAATAATAAGGATAGCAACTAGACAGAGAGAAAAACAAACAGTACTCATCATTTGATCAAACACACAGTGATCATATTTTACATAGTCACCTATTTTCCTGAAAGCTTCCAGGAAAATCCTGCACGAACACCGAGCGAAGCATCGTAAACTGCTTGACAGCTTCATCTGCAAAATACAAAATAAGAAAGCAAAAATTTGGACTGTGTGTGTGGTGGAGCAGTGGGGGGTGGGGAGGACTCCTTTCGGTAAATGAAAGCTGATTTTATTAAAATATTAAATGTATGTACAAAGGGCTTGTTCTCTGATCTATAAGAGCTACAACCAGGATACAAATGTCTGCTAACTTATGATCACTGGGAATACTAACTTGTTACTTGAACAAAAAGGTTTTTACACAGTAAGTCATGAACTTCAAGATGAGCAAAATCCGAAACAGCTGAAAGTAACTCAAAAACTTGGGAGAGGGTAATCTACCAAAGAATCTATATAACCTAATTAAGGTAAGGATTAGCCACAAGACCATCCTCTGTAACTAGTCATAACTTAAAGTACTTTGTTTCCTTTGTCATTGGTATAATGAACGGTAATATACATTGAAAGCTGTTTCAAACCATCATGTTCAAGTCGGAAAGGTCATCCATGGGAATTTCAAGGCCCATAAACCCATCCTCTTGCAATCCATCATCATCAATATTCAACCACGAACCAATATCCTGACCTTGGTCATCAAGCACATCCATTCCAGGTAGTTGCAGGTTGGACAAATCTATAGGTTCATCTTCACCCAGGGCACACTCATTCTTTTCCTTGGCATTGCTATTGGTAGACTTTTCATTTGATTTTGAACCAGATGGCAATTCTGGTTTAGGTTGGTCTGATAGCTTGCCAAGGAGGCCATTAACAGAAACAGAATGCTGACCTGCTTTCTGCTTAGGCTTTGATTTGGGTTTCCTTTCTCCTTTAGTATTAGATAATGCTGGCCTACCGGCTTTGGTAGTTCCATTTCTGGATTGCACTTCTCTGCTCTGCCCTTTTCCATCTCTGTCTCTTTCACTTCTCTTTCCTTTTGTGCTGCTTGGTAGAGAACCTCTAATGCCCGATGGAACACTTGAAGCACCGACATCATCAAGGGACAATTCCCTTTTCTTCCCCCTGTTTGACCAAAGATCTTCCTTCCCACTTGTCTGTTCAGATGAGTTGTTTATAACAGGATAAATATCTGATAAATTGACATCATGATTATTCATGTTCGGACTAAATTGTGAAGGACTCCTCCGTGAACTAATGGAACCTGAAGAAGAAATACAAATTAAAAATTAAAATCTAGTCTGTACTTGGGGGGATAAAAACCTATATATAACCGTTCAGGCAATCAAGGATAGAAATCATTTGTACCATCCCTATGTCCAAAATCATTGTACTGAATAAAATACTGACAGCTAGGAAAAAAGGCCGCCTCTCAGTCGGCAGTTGACTTTCTTAGCTGGCAGTCATTTTTGCGTTAGTTGCAGTATTTCATTGGGAAGACATCATTAGGGACAAGGAGAGTAGACAGGATTGGACAAACAACCATAAATTAAAGGTTTTAAAGCCATGTGAGATTTTGGCTAAGATGATCATAGGAAACACAACTAGGATACAAAATAATAGATTAGACCATTTATTCAAGAAGATATTGAACAGGGCACCTGTTCTTGCTTCCAGAGAAACAGAAGAAGCATGAGGTTTTGCAGATTCAGCCTCCATTCCACTTTGCTGGGAAGAAGCAGCAAAGAACATATCCTTGAATAAAGGCTCGTTGAAGCAGCTCTTGCCAGTATCTTCAAATTGATGGTACCGCTCCAATGTTCGTTTAACAAATCCCAATGCAGCTTGCTTGGCCACTTTGCTGCTTGTATTTCTCCCACCTGAAGGATTACGGCCCCAACAAGCCTGCCAACCAATTATTGTCAATTTACTATGCCATGAAACCTAAATATAAAACAATGACATTTTCTAATATGATGGCATCTACATTTGGCTATGGAGTGTTTAACTCTTACTCCGAGACAATTTTAATAAGATATTCATGCAGAGTATGGATTTTGATTTCTATGATAGAACACTAAAATAATAGGTCAAACAAGTCACAAGTCTGAATTAAAAAAATTAAAAAAAATTGTGTAATTAATGGTTGTGTTGCAAATGGTAGGTTTCCATAACCTCAACAATCCACACAAGTCATAAAGATTGGGATCACCAACACTATAGGGCATATGATACATTCCAGCAGCTTCATTTAGGGCTACCCACACTATTCAACAAAAAGCCCTGCACATTATATGTTTTCCTTGCTCTACTTCCCGCCGCATATTTAAATAATCAGAGTTAGACCATCTCTTCACTCTGTCCATACTACCCAATTCCCACTAGTCCAATGCAAAGATCCCCTTTCAACCATTGTAACAGAGCTCTTGGCCTGGGGGATAATTGGCTAGGTTGGAGTGCAAAAATACTATTTTAAAAGTGTAAAACTGGTTATATTAAAAAAGTAAGTAATATTGAACTTTAAGAGGGTTACCATGTACTTCTCATAAGCCATTACAACAAGTTTGTCCAAAGCGCGTTGCTCAAAATCCCTGTTAATCAAAATTTTACATCAGCAATGAGCAACAAAAGTTTAAATCCAGAAAATTATCAGGGCATAAATGGGAGTGCAATTACTTTTCTTGACATTCTTTGGTCACTGAGGCAGATTTCAATAAACCTTCTAGCAAGTCTTTCTTCTTGAAAACCTATGGTATACATGAAAATAGAATTACAACGTCAATTATATAATATCAAAATCACATCCATAAAGTTCAGAATTAAATTCATAAATAAGATGTCTAGGCCTGGTCTATATTGCTTCAATAAAAAGTCTGATATTAACATGAATTTGGGAAGCAGTGTTTTATAAATATTACATACTGATAAAAAAAAAATATTGGCAAAAAAACATTTAGATGACTACCAGTTATTAGTACATCATAACTTAACTTCAGCATCAGTTAGTACCTGTCTTTGATATTTCTCCTCAAACCCAGTCAAATCGTCGAATAATGCTACATCATCTGTTTGCGATATTTCAGGCTAGAAAAATAAAAAGAGAAAAAATCAGTAGTACAAAAACATAAAATATCTAACAATGATAGACAGAACTTGAAAAGAAAAAAAAAAACTCATTAGATCTATTGATCAGTAGTCTACTGAAAGTATAGCAGAATAAACTAGAACAAATATAGTTTAACCAAACCTGATAATGTTCATATTTCCCCACAATGAGATGTCATGAAAAATAGCACAAAAGTTATTAGGAAAGTGACTTACCACAGGGTCTGGGGAAATTCCAATGCTTTGAAGCTCCAAGAGAAGCCTTTCATTCATATTCATGGCATCATATTCCAACCCATTGGATGGAATATCAACTACATCATTTATAGTATCATGATGTTCTGGCTTCTGAGTTGTCCTATAACCATTGCAAGCAGAATGAGCAGTGAAGTTATAATTAGCTAGCGGGTGGCTATCCAGATGGTTCAGTTCCAACTCCCCGTTTGTCTCAAATTGAGTATCATACGCATCAAAATTGAAATTTTCACTTCCACTGCAACCCTCCTCTGAAATTAAAGCAGATAACAGCCTTTGACAGAGGGGAATTGCTTTACAATCCCCTTTAGTTAGTTGCAATTGTTCACCGACAATTCCAGCACCCCTTTGAGCATCATGTCCGATATCTCTTGCGCAACCCATCAACCCTAACCCATTAGTAACAGCTTCACAATCATCTATATTTGAAGAAACTGGAGTTGGCATCAATCCGCTTGACTCAAGATTTATCTGAAAGATGAATAAATTAGTGAAGAAGTTCAAATAAACAATTCAACAGCAGGTATGTTCAAGAAAACCTGATCAACTAAATCATGCTATTATCATAACTAACAACAAATATAATGTATGCAAGAACTGAGACGAAACTTTTAATTTATATCAAATTATAAAAGAGCACAATACAGCAGCGCTTCAAATTTGTCTTTTGCCATGATACTATTGCACTTAGGTTGCCTTTGATTGATTATTTATAAATTAGAATCTAGTTTTTACTATAAATAAGTAAATGTTCCTTTTGTCTCGAATCTCCTGATGTTATATATATACAAGTAAATGTTCCTTTTGTCTCGAATCTCCTGATAACATCAGGAGATTCGAGACAAAAGGAACATTTACTTATTTATAGTAAAAACTAGATTCTAATTTATAAATAATCAATCAAAGGCAACCTAAGTGCAATAGTATCATGGACAAAAGACAAATTTGAAGCACTGCTGTATTGTGCTCTTTTATTACATGTTAAACCTCTAAACATGGATAAGGTAGACAAGAGTCATGCTGCATTTGACCTAACACAAACTCTTAAAAAGTATAGTAACAATAATTGTCACTAATAATCACTAACAAGATAAGGATTCACACCTTTTGTTTCCAGTAAGCAACATCCTCCTCAATTATCATACCGAAGAAAGGCTCCATCTGCTTCCAAAATTGGCCAGTAATAGCACGACCTGCAGTAATAAGAAAATTCAGAGCTACTCCATCAGATAATAAGTATTTAGGTATCACATTTAGATAGTATTTAGTAAGATTAATACCAGAGTTGATTAGACCCTTTACAGCAGCCAATAGCTCTGCATGTCCATCCTCTGGACCTACTAAATCAATGAAACCAAAAGTGAATAATGATATAGCTGTATTACAAATGGAAACTTAACTTCAATATGTTTTTCTTGACACTTAAACCAGTACCATGGAAATCTGCTGATGCACTAATAGCTGAGTGCTTTTGACGAGTATATGCCTTCCGATCAGAAAGTTTCCTGGTTGGTGGACGACCTGCCTTGCTGCACGGATTTCATAGTAAGATTTTAGTCCATTCCCAAATAAACAATTTCACGATACTTTCTTCAGAGCTTGCATAATTTTTATCACTTTTGGAAATAAATCTATAATTAAAGGGTATATGTTTCTTTTAAAAAAAAACACAAACAGGCCCTGTAGCAATGATTTAGAAAGAGGGATTCAAACCTTTCACTCTTTTCAAATCCTAGTCTTGAACTTCTGAGCTGCTTTACGGTCCCTATGTTTCCAAGCTTCTCAGATGTCATTGGCGTCAATGACCTTGTAGCAGGAAAATTCCGCCCTGTTCTTCCTTGCCTCCGAACACCGTCTCCACGTTCTTCCCTGGATGCAAGCTTATTTTTTTTTGTTGGAGGAACCATGTTAGAAACCTTTTGAACATTTTGTCCAGTTTTCTGGTCTATCCCATCCGATTTCCTGCCCTTCTCTTTAGGCTTCATCTCAGCCACCCCCGACTCTTCACTTTCAGAGAAGGCGGCTGAAGATGACGGGTCGCCTTTTAATCTTATTTGTTGGGGAGAACCGCCAGACAAACGTTTGGCAACTCCTAACCCCAGATCACTGCCAGACGCGTCAGATACAGAATCCAAAGCAGGGGAATCGGCATTGCTTGAAACAACGGGAATAAAATTTGTTCTTCTGGCAGTACGGGAGCTCTTATGTGGCGGCTGCCAGAGGGGGGCAACAGGTGGAGAAGATGAACGCGCTGATGCTGCACGTTTGCGATTATTTGTGCTAACACCAGCAGGGGGCTTGGTTGTAGTGGTACAGTTAGATAGTTCCCAATCATTAGGAACAGTTTCTCTGTTAACAACTGGTGACAACTTGGAAGCAGAAACTCCTGAACCTGATCGTGGCGCCCGAATAGATGTATTCAATTTTGCGCTTGAATTAGGGCTAGTTGAATTGAATTCATCACGGACCGTTGCCCTGGGTATATAAAAAACATAAAAACTAAATCAATTATCAATTATAAAATATGTTCAAAAGGACAGAGATCATCCTTTAAAAAAAAAGTAAAAGTAAACAATTAGGACCAATAAACATCAACAAACTATAGTTACACTATCCCTCAAGAAATTTCTAACATAAACCTCTTTAAAAAGACGAAACCAACCACTTATTCTTATCCTAGAGCAGTTGATTAATTCAAAACACCTAATCAATTAAAGAATTAAAACACAATAAAGAAGGTAACTATCAACACTGATGACAATTCATAAGGATCAACAAAACACAGAAATGAAACAACTGAACAACCCCACAAAAGCAAGGAAGGGGCAATATGAACATGAAGTGGGGAAAATTGTTGCTACGGATAAAATAAAGCTTTCTTTCCAGAATCAATAAATCATAAGGCTCTACAGTGTTCTTACTTGTTAGCAGCTCTGAAATTCATCCTTTCCTTGTCTGAATTAAGAGGACGATCCCGCCTATCACTGACAGCAGAATTGCTATCGGTGTCATTTCTAGGAGTAGAGACGCGTGTGCCCAACCCAGCTTGCTGAGAGATGCCATCTGATTTTCCAGCTCCAGCAGTTCCATTAGAAAGGCCCAACCTGACAAACATACATGAAAAATCATAAGAATAGCCTACAGATTAGAAAAAAAACAATCGGAATTCATAGGAAAAAATTGTTACATGTCATCATCTCCCATTGAAGATACTTAAAATCATTGAGCATAATCACCAACAGTAATGTCCAATTTATAGACTAAGCCTTTCACCATAAAAGGAAAATTTGCAACGGCTCTTTAATTTTTTTATTTTGAAATACAATGTATTTATCCTAAAACTAAGTACAATGTATATCCCTGGGTAAGAAATTACCATTGGTAGACAAAGTAGTAAGTACAATGTATATAATTTAAAATATAATTTAAAATGTAAATTTTAAATTATATTTTTTTCCGATCAATATTTACGATGGCAATTCTTTATTGGCACTATAGTCGACTAATGCCAAATAATAAGTTGACCAAATTCAATAAATATTTGATATAATAAGAAAAACCAATTACGTTTTAGGATATATACATTGTACTTAATCTTCCAATAGTAGTTTGTTACCAATTACGTTTTAGGATATATATACATTGTATTTAAAAAATAAACTAGAGAGCTGTTGCAAATTTTCCTTTTATGGCGAAAAACTTAGTCTATAAATTGGACATTACCATGTATGATTATGCTCAATGATTTTAAGTATCTTCAATGGGAGATGACATGTAACAATTTTTTCCTCTTCTGAATTCCGATTGATTTTATCTAATTCGTAGGCTACGCATATGATATTTTCATGTATGTTTGTCTAGGTTGGGCCTTTCTAATGGATTAAAAGAAAAAATTGTTAGATGTCCATTAGAAAGGCCCAACCTAGACAAAGACGCATGAAAATATCATATGCATAGCCTACGAATTAGAGAAAATCAATCGGAATTCAAAAGAAGAAAAAATTGTTACATGAAAACTCCCATTGAAGATACTTAAAATCATTGAGCATAATCACTCACAGTAATGTCCAATTTATAGACCAAGTCTTTCGCCATAAAAGCAAAATTTGCAACGGCTCTCTAGTTTATTTTTTAAATACAATGTATATATATCCTAAAACGTAATTGGTAACAAACTACTATTGGAAGATTAAGTACAATGTATATATCCTAAAACGAAATTGATTTTTCTTATTATATCAAATATTTATGCAATTTAGTCAACATATTATTTGGCATTAGTTGACTATAGTGCCAATAAAAAATCACCATCATAAATATTGATGGGAAAAAAATGTAATTTAAAATTTACATTTTCAAAATACAATGCTCTACATTAACTGAGAAAAGACAATGTGTATTAGTACATTGCATCATTAATTGTGGTATACACATTGTCTTTTATCAACCAATATAAAACATTGTAGTTTGAAAATGTAAATTATAAAGTTTTTTTTTTCTATCAGTATTTATGACGTCAATTTTTTACTGTGCTATAGTCATTTAATGTCAAATAATAAATTGACCAAATTGCATAAATACCTAATATAATAAGAAACCAATTACGTTTTAGGCTATATACAATGTACTCAGTCTACCAATGGTAATTTATTGGATTCTCTTCCATTCATGGACAAAATACAATAATAAAAAATAAATGAGAGTCGTTTCAATTTTTCATTTATATTGTAAATGGTGAAAGGCTTCAAACCCTTCTTTATGTATAAATTAAACATTACTGTTAATTCATCCTGAATTGCTGCATGTAGTACTAATACCACAGCTTACCTAGCAATGGAATTCAGCCAATGAAAACCTCATCCTAAGAACAATCATTGAAAATTTTCCTCTACTTGAAGTTCAAAATTATATAATAATCTATTCATGTATATTGAGGCATAAGATTTATAGCAAATAAATAAATTGGAAAGAGTAAAGAAATATATATTCCCTATATATATTATTTTACTAAAACTTTTATTTTCAGATACAAAGACAATTTATCAATTTACTTATAATCATGTTAAATAATACTTTATCAGAGCATATATAAGCTAATTCTTTGTTTATGAAAAGATAAAGGCACACAATTACACTCATACCTGAAGGAATGAGAGTCGTTACTCAATTTTGACCTAGCATCAGTGGCTAGTCTTTGTTGCATTCCTTGCTTAGTTTCCTGGAAATTGTTAACAGGTTTTGCCGATGTTGTACTTGAAGACCCGTCTGGTTTGATGCCTGAACGCTTCTTCTTTGTTTTAGACTTTTCCCAACCATCACCTACAATGGGAAAAATTCGATCCTCGCCATGAACTGTACCATTATTAGCAAGCCGTACGATATCCTTCTCTCTATCTACAGTTCCAGATGACCTAACGAGCGAATTAATCCGCACATCCATCTAAAATTAAACGTGCCCCAAGTCAGGTTTGCTCAACAGAGTTTGAAGCATACCAAGTTAATATGTAATATGACACTCCATATAAAGAATAGTACAAACAAAGTTGTAAAGCCGTGGGACATAAGCGCAAGCCATATTAAAACAAAAAAAACTCTAAAATATAAAAGAATATTCGACGCTTCTTTGATTGTGTTTTGGATTTAGTTTTTAAAATTTATTTGGTAAAATAGTTTTTCAAAACTGTTTTCCAAAACAAGTATTATTTGTTTGATTTTTTTATAGTTTTAAAACGAGAAAATAAGGATGAAAGAGTTCATTACAGACATACATACATGCATGCTTAAGGGTGAAGCACATATATACAATAAACATAAATAGAAATAATTTTAGAATAGTCAGCATAAATCTTTTTTACACATGCATTCAATTACACCTTACCACGTACACATTTATGGAGATAATTTAGGAACTGATATAACAAAGCGGAATCATGGTGTAATTTGATTGGATGCACGTGTAAAAAAAATTACACTTATAGTGCATAGCCATTCATCTCATAATTTTATAATAGGTTTATACACATAAGGTGGTAACTCCACCAAATAACAGAGGTAAAATGTTATAGTTCGCAACTTATGCAAAGACAAACATAAAACAGGCTTCATGTCAGACAAAGATATATCGAACTTTTTGAATTTATGAATTGGGTTTATATATAGTCATATATTATTGCTTACTATCATGCATTATTAAGTTGAGAGCAGCAAGAAACCAAAGATATAACATTAGGAGGCACAAAAGACGAGAAATATTGTGTTACCAGTAAGCAAGCTACAAAGAAAACCAACACACATACCTTGACATCAACCAAAGAAGTTCTAGTGCGCTTGTTTGGAACAACAGTTTTGGTTCGTTCTTCCAACTTTTGCTGGTCATGTTCAAAACTACCTGTTACTGCATGACCATGAATGCCAACTTTACCCATGTTTGGGCCCAAGACTGGCCGGTCACTTAATGTAAAACTAGAACGGTCAGTAGAAAAAATTTCCGAACGAGCTCTTTTCTTTGAATTTATATTTGGGAAATCTTTGTTGAATCTAGATAAGGCTTCACTGAACATTTTAGCACGATCCCTGTTGAGTTGTACAATGTTATTAAATAGTTGTAACTTCAATGCAAGAAAAAGAGCATTTAAAAAACTACCTTGCCCTCCTAAAGTTTGCATGTAAACCATCCCTGAGTCTTTTGATATCTTCTGGTACTATGGATGTCAATTGCTTGCCTTTTGCATAACTAGATGGAGATTCATCTGGTGAAATTCCCAGAGCAGCACTAACATGTCGTTTATAATCCATGGGACGATTAGACTTATGGTCTAAAGCAACCAATTTTGGATCAAAACGCACACAACTGAAGAAGTTCATCACATCCCCTTGTGTCGCTGAAGAACTGCTTCGTGACATGTTTGGAAGAGAGGACAAAATTGGATTTTCTATGCCTTCACGAAAGCTACCTGATCTATCTAATGAAGCAGCTAAGTGGGATCCTCGCTGCCCAGTGTACAAAGGTCTATCTGGGCTGGTGGAAGATACGTCAAACTTGTTGGATGCTGCCATTGCACTAATTTCCGCACATCTTTTAAACAAAAAATACAGAACAGAGAGTATTGCATGACACAGATGTGGCACTATAGCACATAAAGGGCAAATCTGACTCGCAAGGGAACAATTGGACAACTTACCTGAAAGGTTCAAATTAATAGCAGAGAATCAAACTCCATTGGATATGATGCAGATATATTCATGTGGACACTAAATAAAAGGTTTAAGAATTAGCTCTGTTAACTTCAATTTCAGAGTTAACATCTAGGACAAGATTTTATTTTAATAGATATACCCTAAAGATTGATAATACAAAGACTCCATAGACAATGAACCTTGAACTAAGTTCAAATCAGCTACATGATATCTAAGCAACAGTTTAATTCAGAAACAATGAAACATTTTTGCAAAAAAAAATGTCCAAGTTTTAGATATGGTATAAATATCTCTAGTCTTATTGACACCACTAGAAACCCTTTCTGATATAAATGAAAAAATCTTTTGAAACAAAAGATTATCGAATGAAAAAAACTTTCTGCAAGTTTGTCTCAAGTCTCAAGCTCGTCACATTGATTGTAAATATATAATAAATCAAATAAATACACAACCTAACTTGGCTTACACAAGTCTAATAATGACAGCATAGTACCATGCAGAAATGTACTTTAATAGGCATAAATGCTCAGAGCAGCATCAAGACGAAATCTACATTGTTATGACAGATGTTATGAAGATTTTGTCAACAATAAACTTCACTCAAACCAAATACTGCTACAACTCACCGTCTACACTTCAAAAACTAACTGCTACAACAATGTTCAGTTTCAATTTCTAACACCAATTACTAAAACTTATTATCATCTGAATTTGAAACACGAGCCATGGCCCCATTCACTAGACGTCATTATCATCTTTCCAACAAAAAAACGAGTAGTCAATCTCATGACAACTACTGTTTCGTTATCTAGAAACTATCAAACATTCCCTAACATTCACTTAACAAATGAACCCATCAAAACATTTGAATTTTACTCCTGAATTTGTCAGCTTGTATGAAAACATATAGAACACCATTGATTACAAGCTATAAAACACTGACACAGACACGGACACGTTAACACCGTTAATTTTTTTTGAAAAATTAATTAATTGAACTTAATCACATGTGCCGTTGTCGTGTCGGTGTCAAACACCAGACACGCCTTCCATTAGAAGTGTCGGTGCTACAAGGTTACAAATACATTATTTTCCCTCCAACACTAACTCTAGTCTACTTTTTCGACTATGTTTTTCCTCTGATCAAAGCATTATTTGCCATACTAACATGAAATCACCACACGGTATTAAAAAAAACCTACTCCTTTTATTCAACTGCAAGCTTTTTCCTAATCACAAATTTCACTATACAAAGTATTCAGATAAAATACCATTAAAATTAAATTAGATCATGAATTTAGCTTAATTCATACAAATAGATACTATTCAACCTCTACTTCATAAAATTCAGTTAATACAAAAGTTCAAATTCATAATTCAGAAAGAAAAAAATACATAGAAAATTAACAACATAAATAAACCCTAATTATACAATCAATACAATAAAAACGAAGAATTTAATACACAAACTACCCCAATAAAGCTAAAAAACAATACCAATTAAAAAATCAAAACCCTAGAAGTTGAAATTGAAAACCAAATTGAACAAAAGCAGGCTCAAAATTGACACAAAAAAACAAAGAAACACGTAAAACAAACCTCAAATCTTGCAATGGTGTAATTGAATTATCGAATTCAGAAAATTGGGAAAAAATTGGGGAAGAACGTGTTAGAATTTGATTTTGCTTCAAGCTTCAAATCCATGGTGGACGAACGAGCCTCTGGTGTTTTGATCGGCAATGTATTGGGTTGAGTGGATATTACATTTTTGCCCATGGGTTTGTTATTTTGGAAAATTGGAATTCGTGTTTTGTAAAGGATGTTTTGGGGAATGGGGAATTAATACGGTATAACTGGCATAGAGTTATACATGTGATTATATATGCTATGCTACATCAATCATCAAGGATGTGGTATAAATACAACTATGGTGATAATTATCACAATTTATAATTTTATTTTTTTGAAGAATCACAAATTTTCAAATATATATGGTATATTTTCATGAATTTAGACATTTTGATTAAAGTACATGAATTTAGACTAATCATTATAAAAAATATTTTGTCTAACTTTTACCTTTTTTTACAATATTTGATTTCACAATTTATAAACTTTTTTATTTTAAGAATCACAAATTTACAAATATATATGGTATATTTTAATGAATTTTGACTTTTTTGTTAAAGTTCATGAATATAGACTAGTCATTATGAAAAAATATTTTGTCTAACTTTTACCTTTTTTTACAATATTTGATTTCACATTTTATCACATATATATCACAATTTATAAACTTTTTTTTTTTTGAAGAATCACAAATTTACAAATATATTTGGTATATCTTCATGAATTTTGACTTTTTTGTTAAACTTCATGAATATAGACTAATCATTATTAAAAAAATATTTTGTCTAACTTTTACCTTTTTTAATTTGATTTCACATTTTATCTCATATATATAGTATAATTTTTACAATAATTGATTTCACATATATATTTGTATAATTCATGAATATAGAATAATTTCTTTTGTGGATCTTCTAGTTATATTTATTCTATTTAATTTCATTTTGTATCACTCTTTTTTAATATTTTCATATGGTATATTTTCATGAATTTAGATTAATCATTATTAAAAAATATTCTGTCTAACTTTTACCTTTTTTTACAATATTTGATTTCACATTTTATCACATATGTATAGTATAATTTAATGAATATAAAATAATTTATTTTTTCTATCTTCTAGTAATATTTATTCTATTTAGTTTCATTTTGGATCACTTTTATTTAATATTTTCATAAATGTTGACTATATTTATGAAAAACAATTGTTTGTATTTTAGTTATATATTCATGAACTTAAACTAATAAATATAACAAAAATATAGATGATTTTTTTTCATAAATGTTAGTCAAAATTCAAAAACATTTTATATGTGTGTCTTTATATATATATATATATATATATATATATATATATATAGAGAGAGAGAGAGAGAGAGAGAAAGAGTGTATTTTTTTGTTAATTTAGTCTAGTTTTTATATTTTATATGTGTGTGTCTATATATATAGGCAAAAAAATATCATAAAAATTATACTAAATTAACGAAAAATATACTATATGTGTGTGTGTGTGTTTGTGTGTGTGTGAGAGAGAATAGTCGTGATTTTTCAAAAAAAACTAAATTTATTAGCCTAAGTTCATGAATGTGTGTGTATAATTTAGGGAAAAAAATAAAATAAATTAGTCTAAATTCAATTTAGTCAAATCCCTTAAAAAAATCAATTTGGTCAAATATCATTGTTAAGAAAATCAATTTTGTCAAATATTCATTTTAAAAAAATCAATTTGGTCAAATAATCATCAAAAGTATTTTGACTATACATAGTAGGTAAATTTGTAAAAAAAATAAAAAATAAGTTGATGATTGTATTATCTATTGAAAATTCAAACGTGACATTTATTATTTTTTGAAATTTAATTATTAGGCCAAAAAATAATAATAAGGGTTATTGAAATCAATTTTAAAATAATTTATTGTTTAATAAAAAATATGTGTTCAAGACCGAAAGACCCATTTACATAGGTCCAATACAAAATAACCTAAATCCAACGTTTGGGTAAATTACTCACAACACACCTCCTCCCTGCGATAGGGTGCTCGGAGCAACAGAGACTCGTTCAAACTGATAATAATGCATCACCCTTGTTTCGGGAATCTTGCTTGACAGTTACGATTCCCATGAATCTGTAACTGTCGAGCTCTATATGTGCTATACAGCTGCTCTTGCATTCCTCCACTCTCTATTTAAAGAGAAATACAACAGCAGTCCCAATGTTAGAATCTCCTTACTCTCTTTATCCCCTTTCTGACTCAATACTGCTTGAGCATCAGAGTGTCTGCAGGCACACACCCCCCATCACTTCAGTCAACCAGCAAAGGCTCACAATTGTTTACAACAACACCATTAGTCACCTTATAATCAAGTACGGTTATTAGCGTCGTCTATGGAAAATATAAGATATCCCCATTTTTTACCTAACAAAAAACCAAAGCTTTCAAACAAACTCTAAATATCATGACTACCAACGATGTCAGTTCACACATCAGAAGTGAAATCCACCACGTCGATCGCGACAAACACACTTCCACGTTGTCTCCTACTAGTATCCCGGGAGAGAAAAATTCCCAACAGATCCCTCACGTGGCGATACCACTTTAGGAACGACCCATTCTCGGTCCATTGTGACCTAACGAGGAGGCAAAAAACGCTTCCCCTAGAGATGCCATGCTCAACAACCTGCTCCACACGGTTCAACATCAAACATTGATGATCGAGGAGTAAAATCATTGCTTTTTGCAGATTGAAAATGATCACCCAAATAAGTGAGGTGCAACCCTATATTAGATACTTAGGTTGTGACATTGACTAACTTTGTTACTACTGTCTATAAGCTTATATCTTGATATTTATTTCCTTATACTAGAAACTATTAGTTTAGGAAGTAAGCGATTGTAAACTAGCGAAAGATACCGAAAGAGAGTTGACCCTAGTAATAAGTATTTAGGATGTGACATTACTAATATTGAGTAAAATTTGTTGAACCTAGAATGTAACTAGTTTAGTAATCAGGAAAATAATCAGTGAGGGGAATAAACCTAAATAAGATTATTGTCCTCGACCCTTAGGTAAGATAGACGCTGATAGGGTTTCCCGTTGGTAGAACTACTTAGGGGAAGGAGAGCGTGCTTTGAGAGTCCTAAGGTTCATGGAAGAATAAATTCCCAAGAATGTTCAAACATCCTACACAACATTAGACAGGTAACCCTGTCGCACAATAGTAAGGGAAAAAATAAATTTCTCATAACCATAAAAAGCTGAAAGTTGACAGTTAGACGTTTAAAACATACTCCTCAACATTTGTCAGACAGCTTGAGTACCTTCGAGCACCTTCAAGCACTCAATACAGTAGCACTCCCCCTCAATATAACACTTTATGAGTGACTACTAAAAATATTCTACTACTCCCCCTGAGTACATGCATATGGAAAAATTGAGAAAACACAAGAATTCCTAATACATAGATAAAGAAATCTTCAGAGGCTGGTCAGATATTTCTTCAGTTAATGACCTTCTAGGGAATATACTTCAGCTAGCAAACCTAGGCTAGCAGACCTATTAAAAGGTCACACGGTACATGTTCTAACATTCCTTAGAACATTGGCAGCAAACAAGTACTCAAAAATAATACTGAAATTCAGAGAATACTTCAGAACAAAGAAAAGATGTTGCAACATTGGTTACAACATTCAGTAGTACCAGAAAATAGTTGCAAAATAAATGCAACAACAGTTGAGTATGTCAGAATAATGCAAAATAAATGCATCACTCATACGCACAAACATCAAGCTATAGTGAATCAGTTAACCTATTACCTTTTTCTCCCTCTTTTTAGCCATAAAATATGTCAAATAGCAATTAAATCACATCAAGAGTATACCTTGACAGAGTATACCCCACAAATCAAAGACGTGCAGAGGATAAGTATTTGAGCACACCTCACATGTACAGAACATTACACCTCGTCATGGAGGCAAATTCCTAACTTGCCCCTTAGCTTTTCAAACTGCTTAGCATCCAAAGCTTTGGTGAAAATATCTGCTAGTTTCTCCTCAGTGTCAACATGCTCCAGTTTCACAACCTTCTCCTCCACAAGATCTCTGATGAAGTGGTGAAGGATATCAATATGCTTCGTCATGCTATGTTGAATAGGATTTTTGGAAATATTGATAGCACTTAAATTGTCACAAAACAATGTTAAATCATCTTACTCAACATTGTACTCCTTCGGCATCTGCTTCATCCACACAAGTTGTGAGCAACTACTCCCAGCTGCTATATACTCAGTTTCTGCAGTAGATAGAGATACAAAGTTCTGCTTCTTACTGAACCAAGAAATAAGATTGTTTCCTAGGAAGAAACCACTAACAGCTTCTTCTTCAGAAGCTGTGGTGGGATGAAGTAATGACAGAAGAGAGCGAGCACATTCCAGTTGCTGCTGAAAATGGCAAAAAAATTCTGCTGGCACAGTTCGTAGCATGTCCTAGGTTCTCCATGAATCCAATGATCCATTCTCCATTCGAATTTCTAATGAGTCCCCCATTGCTGGTCCTGGATTATTCTTGGCGCAACCATCAACATTGACTTTAAAAAAAGGATGGGTACTTTTCCTGTCATCTGCACTACCTGCCCAGTCAGCATCACAATAACCAATCAGCAATGAGTTTCCACTGTGTGAGTACATGATCCCATAATCACTGGTGTTATTGATGTACTTCAGTATCTTTTTAACTTGAGTAAGATGACTCGTTTTAGGTTCAGCTTGATACCTAGCACATTCACCTACAACAAAAGTAATATCAGGTCTGCTTGCAGTAAGATATAACAGACTTCCAATCATGCTTTTGTACATGCTTTGATCTACAACAACACCATTTTCATCTTTTGTCAGCTTCAAATGAGTGGCAGCTGGAGTTCTTTTGTGACCTCCATTATCCATGCCAAATTTTTTCACAATGTTCTTGGCCTATTTGCTTTGAGAGATAAATATAGTGTCCTCCATCTGTTTGACTTGAAGACCAAGAAAGTAGGTCAACTCTCATACTAGACTCATTTCAAACTCAGACTGCATTTGATGAATGAAATGTCCAACCATCTTGTTCGACATCCCACCAAAGACAATGTCATCAACATAGATTTGAGCAATCATTAGTCTTCCATTTTCTTCCTTCACAAATAAGGTTTTGTCTGTTCCTCCTTTTCTTTATCCTTGATTAACAAGAAACTGTGTGAGCCTCTCATACCAAGCTCTAGGTGCTTGCTTTAAACCATAAAGATCTTTCTTCAATTTGTATACATGATTGGGAAAGCTAGGATCAATGAATCTTTTAGGTTGTTCAACATGCACTTCTTCATTCAGGTGTCCATTCAGAAAGGCACTCTTAACATCCATGTGGAACAACTTAAATTTTAGAATAAAAGATACTCCTAGAAGTAGCCTTATAGATTATAGTCTGGCAACATGAGCAAAAGTCACATCAAAGTCTAGAACTTCCACTTGAGTGTAGCCTTGAGCCACTAGTCTTGCCTTGTTTCTGGTCACAGTTCCATAATCATCAGATTTGTTCTTAAAGTTCCACTTGGTACCAATTACATTCACACCTTCAGGTCTTGGAACCAGATCCCATACTTCACTTCTTTTAAACTGGTTTAGCTCTTCTTGCATTGCTTCAATCCAGAATTCATCTGTCAAAGCTTCTTTAACATTCTTTGGTTTAATCTTTGACACAAAGCAAGAGTTTGCAATCACTCCAACTGATCTTCTGGTTGTGATTCCTTGATCAGGATTTCCAATAATGAGATCTTGAGGATGATTCTTCTGAACTCTTATGGAGAGACCTTTATTAATGGACAAATGATCTTGCTCAGCTTCCTCAGTTTCTTCTTTCTCGGGTCCTGATTCATTCACTTGAACATGAGAAATTGTTTCTTGTACGGATGTTTCAACATCTGGAGCTCTGTCTTCAAAAACATCATCTATTACCACATTTATTGACTCCATTACAATCTGGTTATGGAATTAAATACCCTGTATGATCTGCTGTTAGTTGAGTAACCAAGATAAATCCCTTCATCACTCTTAGGGTTCATTTTCCTTTTGTGTTCTCTATCTTCCATAATGTAACATTTGCTTCCAAAAACATGGAAGTATTTGACAATAGGTTTTCTTCCTTTCTATATCTCATACAAGGTTGTGGTAGTGTCTGTCCTCAGAGTAACTATGTTATGTATGTGACAAACTGTGTTCATGGCCTCAGCCCAAAAGTGATACGGAAGATGTTTAGCATGAAACATGACCCTTGCTGATTCTTGTAAGGTTCTGTTCTTTCTTTCAACAACACCATTTTGCTGAGGTGTTATAGGAGATGAGAATTTATGCTTAATTCCCTCACTAGAGCAGTACTCGTTAAATTTAGCATTTTCAAACTCAGTTTCATGGTCACTTCTGATTCTTACAATGCCACAGTCTTTTTCTCTTTGAAGTTGAGTGCAAAGTTCTTTAAAAACATCAAAAATATCTGATTTTTCTCTTATAAAACTAACCCAAGTGAATCTAGAGAAATCATCAACAACAACAAAAATATACCTTTTGTCATCAATACTCTCAACTTGCATGGGCCCCATCAGATCCATGTGCAGAAGTTCAAGAACTTTAGATGTTACTTGATGTTCCAACCTCGGGGTTGGAACATCCTAGTTTGTTTGCCAATCTAGCATTCACCACATATGTTGCCTTCAACAATCTTGAGATCAGGTAGACCTCTGATAGCTTCTGAGGATAGAGCTTTCTTCATTCCTTTAAGGTGTAAGTGACCCAGTTTTTGATGTCATAGCTTGACCTCTTCTTCATATATTTTGCTCAGATTCTCACTCTTTTCAGACTTGTAATTGACTGATGATTTCTCCTTGTTTCTCAAACATCTGGTCCAGGTCAACATTTCTAGCAATCAGCTCATGATAAGAAACAGCTAACTCATCATAACTAAGTGCTTGTTCATAAGACTTTGAATCTGACATAACCCTACCAGCAAAACTCATTTTCCACTTCATCATCAAAATCATCTCCATCTAACCATGAAATAGTTAAACTTTTCTTTTGTCTCTTCAGAAAAGTGGCACATTCTGTTCTGATATGACCATATCCTTCACATTCATGTCATTGAACACCCCTGTATTGACCACTCTTCTCTTCTGTCTTTGTCATCTTCTCTTTATTAGATTGATTGTCAATGTTGGATCTGATGTTATGACCATTGAATATGGATCTTCTGTAAAAAAATTTGAAAATCCTTTTGAATTGTCTCCCAAGTAATGCAAGAGATTTTGTTATATCTTCATCATCTTCATGACCTTCTTGTGCCTCATCAGTTTCAGCATTGGACACAAAAGCAACACCCTTGCCTTTCTTATCAGTCTTGCTATTGATGGTTATTTTGAAGTTCTACATGGATCTTATCAATTCATCAACCTTCACACTTGAGATGTCATGTGCTTTCTCAATAGTAGTAACCTTCATGTCAAACCTCTTAGGTAGAGATCTGAAGATCTTCATGACAAGCTTCTCATTAGAGATTTTCTCTCCAAGTGAATCAAAAGAATTAACAATGTCAAAAATATTCTGATGGTAGTCATGTATGCTCCAATCCTCCATCATTCTTAGATTCTCAAATTTAGTAGTCAAAAGTTGAAGCCTATCACTTTTTACCTTAGTTGTACCTTCATGTGCAGTTTTGAGAATCTCCCAAACATCCTTAGCCACAATACATTGTTTGATCATTCTGAACATGTTCTTATCTACCCCATTGAACAAAGCATTCAATGCTTTGGAATTTCCAAGTGCAAGTTCATCTTCAGTAGAAGTCCGTTCTTCTTCTGGTTTCAAGACATTTTTCTTGTTACCATCTGCATCAAGTGTCACAGGATGTTCCCAACCTTTCAGAACTGCTTTCCAGGTTCTGGTTTCAATTGACTTGAGAAAAACACTCATACGTGATTTCCAATAGTCATAGTTTGACCCATCCAACAAAGGTGGTCTGTTAACAAATCCTCCTTCCTTGTCCATCTGGCTAGAAGTTAACTTCCCTAGAGCTCACCGTAAAACAGGCAGGGTGCCTTGTAACGCTCCATTTTTATTATTTAGTTATTTTATTGAGTCTAGTGTTATTTTAAATATTTTATTTGAATATTTTCTATGTGATGATTTTTAGTATTTATTAGTAGGTTGTTATGATATAAATAGTAAAGGAATCTAATTAGATTAGATTTAATGAGGCATAAGGGTAGGTTGGTAAATGGAGGAGTTTGTTAGGTTAAGAATATAAGAGGTTAGGAATACAGGGGATTTGTTAGGTTAAAAAAGATTAAGTGAGAAACAAACTCTTGGTGGTTATAAATAAAGGAGAACATTAGAGAATTAGGGTTAGAACAAGAAAACAGTTTTGGGAGAAAATAGAGAGCACGTAGGTCTTGGAATAATTAAGTTAGCTTTTCAATGGCTCTAGTTTGACTTGAAAATGTTGTGGATTTTGAATTATGATAGAAACACTCCAAGTAGGTCTTGGAAGACTTTTAAGAAAATTTAGCATAACTGCTTCTAAATCAACCCGAAACTTTTGGCTTGCTTCCAAACTTCAAATCCTAAGTATTATGAGTTTAATTAGAATGTTTAAGAGTATTTAATCTATGTCTTGATGAATCAAACTTAGTTTTCTTTTGATAATCAATTGGTGAATCATATTGATATGTTGTTGTTAATTTATGGTTGAATCTATGATTTATATGATGTTTATATGAAAGTTATATGATGTTTATATGAAAGTGTTTATATGATGTTTATATGAATGATGTTATTGTTGTTGTACTTGAAGTTGTGTCTTTGCATAATGATTGTTAAACGTAGGGGGCTTAATGTCTGTCGATGTTATTGTTGTTGCATTTTGAGTCATATCATTGCATAACCATTTGTCAAACGTAGGGGGCTTGATGTCTGTCAAGTCAAATTACGACTTTAACGGAGGGAGCTTGACGCTCTGTTGACTTGATGTCTGTCAAGTCGAATTACGACTTTAACGGAGGGAGCTTGATGCTCTGTTGGTACCACATGCATTTGTTGAGTCGTTGTGGTTGCATTTGTTGAGTCGTCGTTGTTGCATTGTTGAATGAAGTTGATTGATTCCTTTATGTGAATTAATTGTTGATGATAAGTTGTTGTTGTTCTATGTTGATTGATTCCTTTATGTGAATTAATTGTTGATGATTAGCTATTGCTGTTTTATGTTGATTGATTCCTTTATGTGAATTAATTGTTGATGATTAGTTGTTGCTGTTCTATGTTGATTGATTCCTTTAAGTGAATTAATTGTTGATGATTAGTTGTTGTTGTTCTATGTTGATTGATTCCTTTATGTGAATTAATTGTAGATGATTAATTGTTGTTGTTTTATGTTGATTAATTCTTCATTATGAATTGTTGCTTATTATTAACGAATGTGAAATCTCACCTCTTCTGTTTGAATGTTGTCTCTATGTGGGTAACATGCAGATATCTAGGAGTAACCGCTGATGTGAGTTGAGTTCTCGTGTCGTCTTAGGAGTCTTGCTCTGATACGTAACGGGATGGAGATATTTATATGTTTTATTTTCCCTTTGTTACGTATCTCTTATATGAACTGTATGATATGAACTTTGTGCTTAAGACTCATTTCATATTTGCAGTGGATTTCCAGATTAGTCGGAAACTTCAGACTTGCTAGTACATTCACTTTGAATCATTCATCTGAAAAAGTTTTCAAAACCTTTTGTAATGGTGTCTTGTCTTGAACTTATTTGTTTTTAATCTTTTGTTTGAGGACAAACAAAGAGTTAAGTTGGGGAGAGTTTGATAAGTGCTAAAAAGTATTAATTCAATGATATAAATTAGGCACTTTTGTTACTTGTTTTGCAAGTTATTCAGGGAAAAGTCGAGAGATAAGTGATTATTGTCATATTACACTTTATTTCTCTTACTCTACCCTTTTTGTGCAGGAATTGAACTCAAGGCACCAAACAAGGAAGGAAAACCAAGAAAAAGAGGCAAAGATCAAGGCAACTCGTCATCAACTCGCAACGGCGAGCAACCAATCAACTTGCCATCAACTCGCAACGGCGAGCTCAAGGCGAGCACTTGGCAGAGAGTTCACCTTTCCTCGCCATGGCGAACTCAAGGCGAGAAGAGCTCGCAATGGCGAGTGATTTTGCTCGCGAGGCGAGTTAGGGCGGCCAAAACTTCTCAAAGGTGACGTGGCACAAACCCACCGGCGAAGAAACCTCAACTCGCCATGGCGAGTGATGTTGCTCGCGAGGCGAGTGGATGCAGTTCAGAAAGCTTATAAAAGCCCTTCTGCTTCATTTTCAAAGGCATCTTGTTACAATTTTAGAGAGAGAATAGGGCGAAATTCTTTTGTTTTCATAGAGCAATAGTGATTGAGTGGGAATCATCAAGATTCTTGGAGAAATCAAGTTCTTGGCATGAATTCTTGTAATATTTTGATCTTGTATTATATGATTCTAGCAATTTACATGATATTGAAGTTATTCTTGCAATCCATTTCTTATCTTTGATTTAATTGCTATTGAAAATTACTTTTGAATCTAGGTTTAGAATATTCATCTGTCAAAACAATGATTCTAGACATATGATTGATGTTTTGATAATCACACAAAGTATCGGAACGTAAAACTTTCGGATCGTTGAATAGATTGAGAAATCGTCGATTAAACGATACGATCGACAATTGGATTGTTTGATAGTTTGGGAAATCAACTATTGAACAATACAATTGGTCTCACAAGATTATTTGGACACGAATAATCTTGTTGAGCGATACGTGATAATATCTGTAAACCGCTAGAATCCATATATGCGATTGTTAGGTTATGTTCGACGCTTAATCAAGGAACCCTAATCCCAACGTTTTTACGCCTTATTACTCTCAACTTTTATTATTCACAAATTAGTTTAAACAAAACAAACAAACTATCTTTTAACTTAGAATGATATTTGGTGTCGAACGGTCCGTGATATCGCACTAGTCCCTGAGGAGATGATATAAATACTTACTTTTGTTTAATGCAAAAATACTACATCAAAATGGCGCCGCTGCCGGGGACTGGCGTTTAGATATCATATATATTGCGACTATTATATCATTTTAAGACAATTTTGTATTGATTCATTACTGTATATATATATTCATTCATTCATTATTCTTTTTGTTGCTAATCTTCTTTGGTTAGATCTTTGAACTCTTGTACGCGAGGTACAGTTCTACCACAAGACTTAGAGTACGATCTTGAGATTGAAAGAACAGCTCGCAATAACAACAGTAAAACAAGAAGGGAGAAGAGACAAGCCAGACAAGCATAACAGGAAGGAACCTCAACCTTTACTCCTTCATTATCTACCATTGTAGAAGAAGAAATGGCTGGAAACAATCAAGATCAAAGTGTGATGCCTAGCTGGACAAGTCCAAGACGGCTAGCTTATCTTGGAAAGGATAAAGAGAAACAAGTGGAACTAAAGTCCGGAACTATACAACTTGTTTCAAATAATCCTTTTGCCAGGCTAGATCATGAAGATCTTTATCAACATCTATCGGTGTTTTATGCCTTGGCAAATACTCTTGGTGCATCTGAAGCTGACGAAGAGGCTGCGTTCATAAGGTTGTTCCAACACTCACTCATCGGCAAAGCTCAGGAGTGGTATCTCGATCAACCACCGACAATTATGAATGATTGGAATGCATTGGAGAAAGCGTTCCAAGAGAGGTTTTTCCCGGATCATAGGCATATGGATACAAAAACAGCAATTTCTATGTTCGCTCAAGGTTCAGATGAATCGTTATGTGATGCATGGGAGCGATACAAATCATTATTGAGAAAATGTCCAAAGCACGGGTTTGATGATACAACTCAAATCCACATGTTCCGTGGAGGACTACAACCGGAGCTGAAGCTTATTCTAGATGCAACTGCACATGGTCCTTTGATGGCATTGAGTCCTAAAGACACAGTAGACATCATCAACAAAATGTCACTCAACGACCGAGCAGCCAAACACAACCGAAGTGGTGCATTAAGAAAGCCCGGAATTCTTGAGCTAGGTTCAAGTGATGCAAATCTTGCCCAAACCAAGCTATTGACTCAACAAATGGAAGAGATAAAGAATCAAATGAAGGAAATGCCTAAACTTGTCAAAGAACAAATACAAAGAGAACAAAGGCATCAACAAGTCCATTTTCGTGAAATGTGTTCCAGTGATCATCCAATCGGTTATTGTCCACCACAACTTGAAGAAGAAGTAAATTTTGTGGGCAATCAACAAAGGTCAGGACAATTTCAAGGTCAATATCCGGACAATTCAAATCAATAACGGTATCCGAACAATATCAACTTTCAAAGAGGAAACAACTTCGGACAACTGTGGAGGTCTAATGTCGGACCTTCAAATCAACATCCATTCAACAACAACTTTCAACAATATCCACCACAACAAGACCGTACACAAAATCTTGAAGACACCCTCAACCAATTCATGCAACTAACCATGGCCAATCAACAAAACAACACCGCGTCCATAAAGAATCTTGAGACGCAAATGGGACAACAAGCTCAACACTTGAGCCAAATCTCTCAAATATTGGCCAATCAACAAGGAGGTACATTCACGGCAAACACTCAAAATAATCTCAACAATGGCAAGAATTAACAATGCAAAGCCATTACAACAAGAAGTGGCAAGGTGATTGGGCGAGGGATTGGTGACAACTTGGAGGTGGAAAATGAAGTAGTTGAAAAGGAAGAAGAGAATGAAGGAGGTGAAAAGGAAGAGGAGGATGTACATAGTGATGAAGATGTAAATAGTATAGGCGTAGTCGAAAAAGAACAAAAAAATGAAATAGAAAAAAATCAAAAAAATGAAGTATTAGTTGAAAAGGACGTGGAGAAGAACAAGAAGAAGGAAGTCAGGAAGAATGTGCCGACTCATAAGCTTCCATATCCGAAAGCTCAAT
The DNA here is from genome assembly GCA_946800305.1 of Medicago arabica. Classification (NCBI taxonomy): domain Eukaryota; kingdom Viridiplantae; phylum Streptophyta; class Magnoliopsida; order Fabales; family Fabaceae; genus Medicago; species Medicago arabica. The sequence continues at coordinate 20,159,339 of OX326971.1, read as the reverse complement.
CAAAGAAGGACTTGGAGACGCATTTCAAGAGATTCCTTGATATTTTCAAGAGGTTAGAGGTTAATATTCCTTTTGCCGAAGCTCTTGAACAAATGCCGACTTATGCCAAGTTCATGAAAGAGATTATATCCAAGAAGCGTCGATATAGTGATGAAGAAACCATTCAATTGGACGCAAATTGTAGCGCAATCATCCAAAGACGTTTACCAAAAAAAGAGAAAGATCCCGGAAGAGTTACATTGCCGGTAGCTATTGGAAACGTCAATGTCGGTAAAGCTTTAATTGATTTAGGCTCAAGTATTAATCTTATTCCATACTCAGTTGTCAAGAGGGTTGGTGGCTTATATCTTAAGTTAACTAAAAAAATGGTCTCTTCAAAAAAAGTGTATGTTTCTGTCAAAAAATAAAAAGACAAATAGTTCTACTGTTTTACCCATCTTGTTTGAATAAATAAAGGAAGGATGACAGCACATTCATGAATTAATAGGAATCCCTTGGTTAGTGAACTAACTTCAAGTTATTTTGTTAGCCTTCTTTCTCAAATATATCCACCATCAACCTAAGCCAAATTATAACCCTCTAAATCCTCTAATCGTGTAAATAATCTGATTTTAACTGTTTGTTTAGAATTGTTTCAAATTTATAGCAAGGTGCATTCATGTGACGACTGGAGTAGGAAAATGTCGTGACCAACCCTACTGCTTTGGGAGATACATACGTGTATCATTAGAAAAGAGTATGGTTGAGAATATATGTTACTTTCAACAAGCTAGACCCGCTTGAATATACTGTGGTAAGTTAATTGTTGCTCTGCTATAAATGCGATGAATGATGTCATAAGCACAACACTCGGAAATGTATGTTTTTCCTGAAAAAAAATGCAAAGAATGAAATATGTTTTTCTTTCGATACTCGAGGACAAGCAACAATTTAAGTATGGGGTTGTGATGACAGGTCATCTTACGTTTTGAGCACATGTGATGCGCCTAGTGTAACACCCCGTTTTCCCAAATTCAAAATTTCATAAATAAATCAGAGTATCATGTAAAACGGAATGCTACATTTCTAAAATTCTCATAAGGGAATAAATAAACATTTATTCTAGTAAAAATTGTTCTAACATCGCAGCGGATAAAGTTTAATGTTAACAAATCGTTTTGGCACGCAGGCCTCATAAATAAGTCTCGACATAAATTAACTGAAAACTTAAATCATAATCAAATACGTAAGGAATAGTAAGTAAACATAAAGGTTCCCATCCCGTTACGTATCAGAGCACCTAAGGACACGGTGATGGTAGCCACTCAAAACAGCAACAACAATTAAACTTAATCACCTGCACTTGCCCACAAGGCGACAATTCCAGCAGAAGGGGTGAGATTCTCATAACAAAACATTAAACATATAATTCAATAATTACAACTAACAGCATAACTTCATCATCATATATCATAATAATAGTCAGGTAACGTCTTAAACAACATCATAAATCAACATCATAATTCAACTTAGTAGTTTGACTTGACAATGCAACTTCGACTCAACTTATGCAACTTAGACATCTTAATCATGCATGTGGTACCATATTGAGTATAAATATACTCCTAGGGCATAAGCCCTCGTCGCTATTGAGCATAAAAATACTCCTAGAGCATAAGCTCTCGTCGTTGTTAAACAAAAGCTCCTAGGGCATGAGCCATCGTCTCTGGATGAATATGCATGGACTCAACTTCTTAAATCTTAGACATCTCAAAATAAATTCCAATAATTTGGATTACAACATCATAAATCTTATAACAATACATGCAGCTTTTAATTAATACATCATGGCAGCATGGCAGCAATCAACATCTCAAACATAGTAAAATCGTAAACATTCACATACATCATCTCTTATAATTCAGGAAAGCATATACAAATGTATAGGTCACAATAACGAATCAAATATCAGTTAACAGCCCTACATTTCTTCTTAATATCTCAGTACTTAATTTCCAAACCAGGGGTAATCTCATAACTAATCGTGCGACAAGAGTCGCATTATTCTAAAAGGTAGTCTGATACAGAACTACTCGCTATGGCGAGTGGGATCTCTCGCTTCGCGAACCATTACAGGGGTTACTCACTACGGCGAGTTGAACTGCTCGCCTCGCGTACCATCAAGGGTAACTCGCTATGGCGAGTTGGGTTGCTCGCAAGGCGAGCATCAGGGGTACTACTCGCTATGGCGAGTTGGGTTACTCGCCTGGCGAGCTCCTGGGTGTTACTCGTTATTGCGAGTAAGTTGTTCGCCTCGCGAACCTTCTAGGGGTTGCTCGCTATGGCGAGCTGTTCAATTCGCCTCGCGAGCTGATGAGTACTCGCCGTGGCAAGCTGGCTGCTCGCTGTGGCGAGTGGCGACAGAACAGTTACGGGGTTACGAGGGTTTTCACCCAAAACCCCAAATTTCATCCTACTTCTTCAAAATTTCGACTAATACAATGTCTAAGGGTTATTCTATGGTCTGTAAACAGTTTCCTACGTCAACGGTACAATATCTCATCATCTAATCATCAATTCACCACTTTTTGACCTAACTCTTAATCCTTAATTCTCATGAATTAAACCTAGAATTGTTAACTATAATCATGAACTACATGTTCTAATGAATTTGTAATGATAGGCTCACCCTTACCTTAAGAAATTCGAGCAGCAGCCTCTCCGATTCTTCTCTTCTGTTTTCTCCCTTTTTCTCTCAAAACTCTGATTGTATGTTCTGTACAATTCTAAATCTATTTCCCCCTTTTAAACCTCTTTTTGTTTGTTTTATTTTATCTTATTTACGCACAACTTTATCTAATTTTAAAACAAACCCACAACTTATCATTTATTTTATTTTCAAATCTTATTTTATTAAACAATAAAATAAGTCACAACACATCACATAAGTCACATAAATCACATAAATCACATAATATTTCAAATATCACTAATTCACACAAAATCATAAAAATATACTCTATACTTTATAAAATAATTTAAATAATTAAAACGGGCGTTACACCTAGGGCATGACAAAAATACACCATGCACCTAGAGCATCTAGCATGCGCCAAGGGAATATGCAAATATGCACTAGATGCGCCTAGGGCATGCTATATGTGCCCCGAGCGTTTGAAATGCGAGGGGAGCAGGTGTAATTTTATTCATTTTTGTGGGTTAAGTCCGCGTTTTTAGCCCAAACTCAGTTAGAAATCTCCACTATAAATGCCAATCTTCCTCATTCAGAATTTCTCGTTCAAATCTGTGGCAGTTCAAGAGGAAGGAAATTTTGGAGCTTAAGGAGATTTTCTATCTTCTCCTTGATTTTCTAGGGTATGTTTTTATCTTTAGTAATTTGTTTTTAGTTACCATGTGTAACTAAATCTTGTTAGGTTAAAGTTCTAAGATGAATTTCAATATATTTTTGTTGGATATTTATTTAATTTAATGTCATTTTATATTATTTATCTTTTTTTTTTTTACTATTTAGTTTTATTTGAGAATTATTTATTTCAAAGGTGCGTAACCCTGGATTTAGGTTGTGATACGGCTTAATATTGTTAATACTATCCTGCTGCTTATATCTTAATATTTATAGCATTATACTATTAACTATCTATCTAGGAAGTAATTAATTAGTAACAAGCGAAAGATACCGATAGTGAGTTGACAATAGTAGTAAGTACCTAGGAGGTGACATCACTAAGACCGAGGAGTAACTTTACTAAACCTAGGATGTAACTGGTTAGTAATCAAGGAAACAAGCGACTTCGGGAATAAACCTAGATATAACCATTCACTTAAACCTTTAGTAAGATAGACATAGATTAGGGCTGCCCGTTTGTAGAACTACTAAGTAAGTGAGAGGGTGTGTTCTATGAGTATCCTAAGATTCATAGATGGGCAAACCTAATGGAACCTTGACATTCATTGCCTTCAGAAAAAACTGGAAAGCCAATTTAAGTTTATGTTTTCAATTATCTTAGAGACGGTAAGACCCCGCACGTAAGGATCATCATGCGATCAGTAGATGCAACCAGACTTAGGAGGGATATATCTAATTAACCGAGATTGATAGACCCCACACGTAAGGATCACTATGTGATCAGCAGGTTCAACTTCCAACCTTGTAGGTTAGTCACGTCCCAACGACCTCATCACTTGTTTAGTCTACCTAAGGTAGATACGCGACATTAGCGTTATTTAATATCCAACAATATAAACATAGGAGATTCAAAGAATCCTAACCGTTGCTTAGTTTTCTACAACCAAAAACAGATAAACTACTCTGTTGCAAACAGATAAAAACTACAACCTTTCTAAACCTTTATCTTTTATTATATCGTCCAACCAAAAAAATAAGTAAAGTGAATTGTTTGGACGAAACGACAATCCCTGTGAATACAATACTCTACTTACACTTTATTACTTGGTAAGCGATTTGGTACACTTGCGTAATCCGCACATTACCTTTGAATTAGAAAGATCCCGCACATAAAGATCACCATGCGAAGTGCTGGTGCAATTAGCCATAAGAGAGATAGACCTAGATCAACCGAAATAGTATAAACTTCACACATAAGGATCACCGTGCGATCAACATGTGCAACTTGACAACCAACTAGGTTAGAACGTTCCAACAACCTCATGACTTGTATAGTCTACTTAAGATAACTAAACACGGCATGAATGTTATTTAATATCCAATAAAATAAATAGGGGGATTCAAAGATCCTAACTGTTGTTTCCTTTTCTGCAACCAAAAACATGTAACTTGCTCTGTTGCAAACAGATAAAAGTTGCAATCTCTAACCCGTTTCTCTTTTATTTTATATCGTCAACTTAAAATAAGTAACGCGAATTATTTGGACGAAACAAAAATCCATGTGGATACGATACTATACTTATCACTTTATTACTTGGTAAACGATTTGGTACACTTGCCTAATTCGACCATCATATGCCTTACTTGGTTGAATTCCAACATAGTTGGTTGAGATTGGGCTCCCAGGACATTCTTCATACTCTTGCCCTCCCCCACAATAGACACGATAAACAACATTATATGTTGCTAGAGCCCCAACAGTAGCTGTTTTGGAAGAAGAATCTCTTGGTATCCTACATTCTCTAAAAATTGCAATATCCAACGATTTGCACAATGTTATGTTTGAAACGGATAACAAGACTATGATGGATGCTCTTAAAGCTCACAATGTTCCTCTTAGCACATGTTTGGTTTCTAAGTCATTCCACCACAAATAATAAAAGTTAAAGATAATAGCTTCATTCAAGACGTGCGTTTAGTGGCTTGGGAACTACAAAAACAAACATACACTTAATAAATTCAATGGTTTGGTATCTGAATGTAAGAGTCTCTTATGCAGTAATCTCGACTATGTAGTGTCGTTTGTTAGGAGGCAAGCAAATAAAGTACTCATAGTATTGCTAGAGCCACCTTATCTCATCATAGCCCCATATTTTTCATAATGTGCCTCCTATTTGTATTCCTTGATTATTAATGATATGTAATAATCTTGCTTTGATTAAAAAAAGCTATGATAACAAAAGATTAAACAAAAGTTTATACAAATTTTAATTCACATTTTAATTACAATTTATATAAAAAATCCCTTATAATAATTTAACCTGATAATATATTGCTATGTTACCATATATTTTTATTATAACATCGTAAAAAACTTATTTGAATGTATAATAATGTATTGTAAAATTTGAAAAATGAACTCTAGAAATTATGTTAATTAGTGTAATATTTTACAAAAAATTCCGATGTGATGATATATTTTTTTTTAAATTTTTTAGTGATCAGATCATAGATTCAATCTGATTTATACCTATACAATTTTGTAACTGAATCAACTTATTTTATCTAGTTCATTCATGCGATTTAACCAACGACGACATGGTTCAACCATCGATTCATTGACTCAATGTGGCTTTACCATCTCAATTATCAATTCGTTTTTTAAACTATGTCTTTTAATTGTAAAAAAATCTTTTAAAATTTAACTAGCCTAGAAAAATCGAATGATCTTCAATTTATTTAGAGGTGAAATCCTAACTAAACGATCACCTAATAAAAAATAAAAAAAAACAACAAAAAATAAAAATGAACAACTAGCGACAAACCTATCTATCAATCATCGTAGGTAACACACACAGTTCCGAATCCTTCTTTGGCCGATTGTACAAGAAGAAGAAGAAGAAGAAGAAGGGTTCAACTTCGAAAATTTTCATACACGCTTCAATTCAAGGTTATTTCTTTTTCCATTTTAATCCTTCAATTCGATTATTCTCAATTTTCATAATCTTTTCTAATTGCACACCACTTGTTTGATAAAAGTACCCACTCATTATTTTCTCAACGTAAACAGTGTTTTAGTGTTTTTTTTGTTTGTTTATGAACTATAATTTATTTAGAGTTGGTAATGTTGAATGATTTGATTTGAAAATTTATTTAATTTTAGTTGGTTTTTTTTTCTTTTCTTTTCTTCCAGTATGATTTTGTAAAAATTAACCCTTTGTGCTGAAAATTGATTTATGGGTTGTTTTTGATGGATTTCAATTGAAGGTTGTTTGGGTTGAGAGGGGTGTTTGTTTGAAACTGTGGTGTGGAGAAGGAGAAGATGGAGGGTGAGGAAGGAGGAGGTGTGAGGCTGAGCAAGAGATTCAATGATGATAAGGGGGGAGGGGAAGTTGACTATAAGACGAAATCGGGTACTGCGTGGAGTCATAATTTTCTTAACCAAAAACCATGGCATCCTTTGTCTTATCCTAATCAACGCCGTAAGTGGATTGCTGAACAAACTCATGCTCAACGTGAACGTCGAACTGAAGAGGTTGCTCGTGAGGCAAGTAGCTTTCCTGATACCCTTCCCCTTTTAACCAATTCAGTTCTGATTCTAATTTGATAATCCTCTTGTTGCATTTTGCAGTATGCTCAGGAGCAAGAGTTTTATCGCACGACATCTCTCATCTCGAAGAAGGACAAGGAAAAGGTTCCATTTTGCACCCCAACCTTTTATTTTTATTTGTTTCCCCTATGAGGGCTGAAATCGAATTTTTCATGTTTTTGGTTTGTGTATGTGTAGGTGGAGCTTATGCAAGCTGTTAGCTTTATGTATGTTCGTCCTCCTGGTTACAATCCTGAAAGTGCCAAGGCTGCAGAACTGAATGACGAGAAGAAAAAAGAAGATATGGTGAATCATGATCCTACACAACCCAATCCTGATGAACCTTCCTCTTCATTGTACTTCCTCCTCACTTTGCCTTGTTTTTTTCCCAGTAATCTGTTTTTCCGTGATTGGTTTTCATTTCTTGTGTCATTGAATGTGTCTGAATCACTTAATTCCTAGGCCACCACATGGAGAGAGGAAAAAACCGAGGCCAAAAGATGTTTTTGGCCGTGCTCTACCAACTGAAGAAGAATTCGAAGTTCTTAAAAATGCACCAAGGTATGTCAATTAGTAATTCTTGCTTTTCTTGCGAGGATTAGTTTTTATGGTGGCATTCTTTTTAGTTAGGTTGCTTGGTATCACATATTAAGGAGTTTTGCTTGGCTGCATTTTCTGTTGAGATACATGTTATGTATAGTAAGAAATTTGCGGATCATACTAGGATCTTGGACGTATATATATATTTTTTATAGCACCAGCCTCTTGGAGATCACCATTGCCGATCATACTAGGATCTTGGACGTACTGAAATCTGTAGTATGAGGTGCATCCTAGATCTCTTTTTTGGTGATTGATGTAGGGATATAGTTTCACCTGATCACCACAGATTTTTTTACCTTTTATTATTGATTTTGGGAAGATGGAACTCCACTCTATTTCTGACACGACAATGTGGTCTTGAAGTTAAAATTTCTGTTGTGAAATTTCATCAATTATTTTGAATTTAATTGTACTTTTAGTAACTGAATATTTTTTAGGCATGAAACAGGAGTTGCTGCAAGGGCAAAACCTTTTGGAGTTGAAATTCGCAATGTTAAATGTTTAAGATGTGGGAACTATGGTCACCAAAGTGGTGATCGTGAATGTCCCTTGAAGGATGCTATAATGCCAAACGAGGAAAGTAGATTGAAAAGAGATGACCCTTTGAATGCTATCCTTGCCCACACAGATCTTACTGAGGTCAGCTACTCTTTCTATTGAATTATTGTTTGAGAAATTTTACAAATTAGTCCTTGACATTGTGGATCAATACATTTATGCCTGCATTGTGTTTGGTTTAATGGAATGTTTATATTTTTTTTTTATTGTTTGTGGACAAACTTACTTGTTTAATTCTGTGAGTATAATTGTTACTTGGTAATTGTTTTACCACACTTCCATTAAATAATTGACACACTATGATTTTACTCAATTACATCTCAATGTGACTAATCTGATCAGTTATATGCTATAACTTCCTGATAAGAAAATATGCGTTGTATCATAATGGGACAGTTTACATCTGTTTCACAAACTGACTACATTTGGTGAGAATCACAATTCCAAGAATACGACTTCTTCCTGTCTTTCCTCTATGTCAGTCTGATATCTCAATCTTTAATTAGCTTAAGGTCACCGGGACCTAAATTCACATGCAACCAGTAATGAATGTAAGAGAATTTAAGTACGCAATTGATTATTTTCCACCTGTTTCTAGCAATTATTGTACAGTCCAAGAGAAAGTGCTTCATATCCATAGTTCCTTGCATTTTTTATCCTTTATAGTTTTGCTTCATCATGGTACAAGTAATGCCCATTCTCTGATGAGTTTGTGTTTGGGTAAGCTTATTTTACTATTGTAAAGCTGAAAACAAAAATACTGGGGAGGGAGATTTTCCCTGGTTCTGGATCTTTGTGCCAGTTTAGAGACTCATGCTTCAAGCAAGAGTGTGGAAAGCTCAAGACCCGTGAAGTGTAGCAAACAGGTTGTCCAAGGGTTTAGTTTTGAGCAGGAAAAATGGTTTAGCATAGAGCAATAGACAAAAGGCTGGGGAAAACCTGTTTTGAGCAGGAAATTTTTTCATAGGAGTTGACTCTTGTCCAGCTATGACTTTGTTTTACTATGTAGTAAATAGATTAGAATCATAGATATATCAAAAAATAGAATAGAAGGAAATAGATTAAAGCCAAATTTGCACAAATTTGGACAATAAAATTAGTCAAGACCTCAGAAAGGAAAAATTCCCCCACAGGCCTTCAGATTATCTGTACCCTAAACTAAAATTTAGCATGCCTTCCAGGAATGTCTTTCGTAGTGGCTCAATTTGCTATTGGGTATTGCATCTGTATGTTCCTGTCATATGTAAATTATATAGTCTAGATGTCAACATCGAAAATACTCATTCCCCTCTCCCCCAAAAGTCGGCAGTATTGATAATTTGATATTGATTTTGTTGTTTTGTTTGGGAATGATGCAGCCTCTAAAATGGGAGCTCAAGCAGAAGCCAGGAATCAGTCCTCCTCGTGGAGGGTTTAAACCAGACGACCCCAACCAGCAGATAGTTGCTGAGGAAGAGGACATATTTGATGAATATGGAGGTATCTGCTATCAGCTCTTATTTTTAAAGTGATTTTATATGCTATGATGACGCCTCAGATGTTTATCCAACCATATCAACCATAATTACTCCCGATTTTACAGGTTTTCTCAATATGGGTGATATCCCTGATTTATTGACCAACTTATCTAAAAAACCAAAAAAGTCCAAAAAGAAGAAGCACAAAAAGCAGCAGCTATTGCATTCAGAAAGGGAGGCATCTTTAGATAACGGAGAGAGTAGATTTAAGAAAAAAAGAGTTAAGGAAAGCAAAAAGAAGCGAGATTATACAGAGTCAAGTTCATCAGGCTCTTCTGCCTCCGAAAAAGATCATGGAAAGAGCAGAAGAAACAAGCATTCGGATGATTCTGATAGTGACAGAAACGATCCAAGTAGAAAAGCTAAACGAGAATGTTCACTTTCACTCAAAGATTATGATCATCCTAGACACAGTAGGAGTAAACATGGCAAGCGAAGGCATTCCATTTCATCTGAAGAGTCTGGCCCTGATTGCTACAATGGAAATTATAAGAATAGGAATAGGCGTTCGTATTCATCTGAAGCTCCTGACAGTGACAGGGATGATCAAGGTAGAAAGAATATTCAAAAGCACAAGAGGAAACATGGCAGAAAAAGACATAATAAGTCTGATGAGAAGGATTCTGGTCCTGCCGATTATCATTTAAAACAGAAGGGCAGAGATGAGCATTCTTATAAATCAGATGATCGTAATCATCAACGTCAACCCGAGGATAAAATAAGCAGCCATAAGTATTCACCAACAATCCACTGCGATTCTCAAAGGCATCATGTAAGTTTTAGTCATGATCGGTACCGTGGAAGTCAGAAGAGCAGGTCTGAGCATTCTTGTTCTTCTAATGATTCTGATGTTGAAAAGAATGATCAAAGTAGAAGGATCAAAGAAGAACGTGGAAGCCAAAAGAGGAGAGCAGAACATTTATATTCTTCCGATGATTCCGATGTTGTAAAGAATGATCGAAGTAGAAGGATAAAAGAAAAACATGGAAATCAAAAGAGCAGAACTGAGCATTCTTATTCTTCTGATGATTCTGATGTTGAAAAGAATAGTCAAAGTAGAAGGATCAAAGAAAAACATGGAAGTCAGAAGAGCAGAGTTGAGCATTCTTATTCTTCTGATGATTCTGATGTTGAAAAGAAAAATCGAAGTAGAAGGATAAAAGAAAAACATGGAAGTCAGAAGAGAAGAGCTGATCATTCTTATTCTTCCTATGATTCTGATGTTGAAAAGAATAGTCGAAGTAGAAGGATCACAGAAAAACATCAAAATCAGAAGAGCAGAGCTGAGCATTCTTATTCTTCCGATGATTCTAATGTTGAAAAGAATGATCGAAGTAGAAGGATAAAAGAAAAACGTGGAAGTGAGAAGAGAAGAGCTGAGCATTCTTATTCTCGCGATGATTCTGACGTTGAAAACAATAGTCGAAGTAGAAGGATCAAAGAAAAACATCGAAGTCAGAAGAGCAGAGCTGAGCGTTCTTATTCTTCCGATGATTCTGATGTTGAAAAGAATGGTCGAAGTAGAAGGATCAAAGAAAAACATCGCGGTATGCCTGATGCTTCTGAACATGCTGAGATTGATGTGTGCCAACATAATAGAGAAAAGCCTTTGTATCATAGAAGTGAAAAGAGTTCCAATCATTATGAGAAACATAAGCTGAGAAAAAGCTTTCACAAGCATTGAATAACTCATTTCAACTCGAATGTGCATCACATAAATTGTGGAGCAAGGCACAATTTTTTCACAAACTTTCATCAAAGTCTTCCAAGAGGTTGCCAACATATTGAGCATTTTCATTATTATAGTCATTGTGCTCATCAATCTGATCATATGTAGTTGTTTGATGTATTAAATAGGAAGCAACAATTCACCGCACCATGAATCTGTTGTATATCTGTTATATGATAGTGTAGTGCTTTTCACAAGCTCAAAGCCTCCAATCCGTGCTTGAGAAAGTTGATGTCAAAGCGACTATCTTCAATCATCAAGTAACTACTAAATTATTTTCTCTAACTTGCCTAGAGTCTGAAATGTAATTATTGCCACTGTTTGTTTACACTGGATCAATTCAATTTTGAATATTTCACTTCGGTTCAGTTGTTTTCTTTTAATTAGGGAAATAGATGATTTACATAATTTTGCAATTGGATTATGATGGATTAACTGAAACAATCTATCTATTAATATATCAATTACAATTTTTATATGGATTGAAATCCATTTCACCCATAAATATATTTTAAGGTAATTTAATTACACTATCAGGACTCAGGGTGCCGGCACTTGCACGGTTCTCGGCTGTCCCTTGACTGCCAGGACCCATTTTGTCAACGACATAGCCCCTGACAGTCAGGTCATTTTCTGTTAGTCTGTTTGACACCAAATCTGTTAAGCGCTGGGCCATAGGCCTGTCGGTAGTTGGTTAGCGAGTTGTCGGTAGCCAACCCATTGGTTGGTTTGCATGTAGCAGGCCTATATATCAGAGGGTTGTTAGAAGTTGGGATGTTGATCAATCTGCCTATAGCCGACCTTCATGTTGGAGGGTTGCCATGCTGCTGGTCGGTCAAGTGGATTGAGTGAATGGTGGACAACCTTCCATCATAGTTGCCGGTATACTTTGGTATGCTACAAGCTTGCAGCATAGCAATCAGCCTATAGAACATTCTTGGAAGCAGAACAGCCTCAAAACAACTTAGCACACAATACAATCACAATCCTGGAAAGTTGACCAACTGATTGAAAATCTGTGAAACCAAAAAAAATGGAAACTATGATTTACCATGATTATTATATATTTAATGAATGTAAGTTGTATCTCGTTCATGTATCATTTGACATAATATTTTGATGTCTGCTCTGCGATTGACAGCTAAATCTTTGTTCTAATACAAACACATCAACTTGAGATGTTTAAACTCAAAATATCCCTATTAGTGTCTAAATTCGACATAATAGTATAATACCATCAAAACTCGAGTTTTTTTTTTTGGTTTTGTTTGGTACATATCAAAATAAGAAAGGTTGAGTTGAATAAGAAAATTATGTACTAAAAGGAATAATTTTAACAAAAGGAATAATTCAATCAAATCGATTCTCAAATGCAAATATAAAAGCCAATGTAACTCAAATTTCAAAATGAATCATAGTATAATCACAGTAGTAACATAATAAAGCTAGAAAATTCTTAGGCTGTCTAAACTGGTATTTTTTGAAAGATTTTGTAGATTAAGTTACTTGTATTTGACTCATTTGGTTTGATTAGATTACATTTTTATATTTTGATCAAGTTATATGTCAAAGAATAATAATAAAAATAAAAAATTGGTTGAGCTTAACATGATTTCAATTGAATTATATGGAGTTTACATCTTGAATCAAAGTAAGTGAGCTGTTTTTATTTCCCCACACCTATGTTTGAAAACCGATTCCATCCGGAAGTACTGTTCTGGACGGACAAGCAACACTATTTTTTCCACTTCTGAATGAGTGAACCAGGAAAAAACGGTTTTTTTTTTTGCTCCTCTAGAACGGGGGATCGGTTTTCAGACAAAGATGGGGATAAAAACAACTATTTCAAAGTAAACTTAGTATTTTAAGAAAATTAAAATTAGACCACATTTGATCTTTTCTATCAAAACCCAGTCCAATTGAATCCATAACGCTTGAGCATATGGTGAAAACCCAATAGTGTTTCCTTTCTTCTCTCAGCCTCCTTGCATTCCATAAACTCAGACAGAAATTTGACATCCTCTTTGATATCTCCACTAACATAAATGAGAGACCAACTTGGATTTCTTGTTGTGGTCCTGTCATGGTTGGCCATTATCCTTTCAAAGCCACGTGGCATAGGGTATTTCAACTCATATAAAATCTCTACTTTGTTCCATTCATGCTCTAAAAATGATCTTTCCACTTTGCACACTAAATCACACATAAGTATTTGGTCTGATATCCTTCCTGCAGAAAATATGTAGTTACATGAAGAAGTGAATTGCTTAGTGCCATTGATGAGTACACTCATCTTGAAATCCAACAACATATTGTCTTTATACATAGGAGGTTCTCCAGCACAACATAGAGCTATCTGAGGGAATTTCTTTCGAAACCAAAAACATAATGATGATTCCTTGATTCCTTGTTGGTACCAATTTACTCTCCCTTCAAAGATACCTTTAAACACAAATCCGAAATCATTACTGACAAACGAAGGCTTACATACTTCTATGTCATTGTTGGCACAAATATTAAGAGAACACACATCAAGCAGTGTCTCCTTTCCTTCATTATAAACAAGCATGGCTTTTGGAAATACTTCTGAACCCACTTTTTCTTGATCCTCAAACAATTGAAATCCTCTACAATCATAAACCATTATTATCTCAAGCTTAGGCAATATACAAATACTATCCGGTAGCTGAGTAAGGCTCTTGCATTCCCTCAAGAACAATCGTTCGAGGCCAATAAAATTTCCAATTGAATCTGGTAACTTATCTACGGAAGTCTGGTCTAAATAAACATCTCTTATATTCTCCATTACTCCCAATACTTCAGGGAAGCTCTTGAGACGCGAACAACCCCTCATATCTAGAGTCTCTAGATATGGCAGATTGATGTAGGGCACCAAAATTATTAGCTGGTTGCATCTTTGAGCAGTCAATAGCATGAGCTTATTGAGAAAACCAATCGACTTATGAATCATGATTAAATTAGTGCAATCGTCAAGACATAGTGCCCCTAAATTAACTAGTCCAGACAAGCTAGGTAGCTCAGTTAATAACTTGCAACCTTCAAAATCCAGAAAGCTTAAGAACTGAAACGCCTACAAAACATAAAAATAATGAAATTATTAGGTATTTACTGGATACTCACATTATAGTTTTAAGACCACTTACAAATGCATCTAATTGGCATGCTCTTTCATTCCAACAAGGTTACTACAAAGTAGTACAATGTTTAATTGTTTATTCCTTTTAGTAGCATAATAGTTATCATTAATATATATATATATATATATATATATATATATATATATATATATGTATGTATATGTATGTATGTATGTATATGTATGTATATGGAAGGTAAGCGGGACACAACATTGATATGCATAAACCAGTTGAATGTGTTAAAAATACACACCTTGAGTGATTTGAACGATACAAGGCAACTTTCAGGTAGGCTAAGTATCCTAAGATTCTTAGGATTGAAATCAGCTGGTAAAGATTGTGAAGGGTACCCACTCCAGTCTAAAACTCTCAAACTATTTGGTAGTTTTTGAGGACCTCTAGAAAAGCGTGCACTTCTAATTATAAGAATTTTCAGGTTTTTCATCTTCTTAAAGGCTTTTCCACTCCACTGCACTTCTTTGTCATTGCGCAAGTTGATAATTATGACTTCAATTGTATCAATACCCTTTCAATTCCAAATCATTATTTAATCAGAATGTAAGGTTTAGGAATATCATCTACATATTTCAAGAAATTACAAATTCTAATTATTAATATTCTTATGAAATTTAGTTTCATTAAGCATTTGTAATTGAGAATGGATAAATAAGAATCTAGAAATTTAGTGGTTATCAATCAGAAGAACAACATATATGTTTTAAGGTTGCCACATACCGTATTTTCTTCCAAAACATGAATTATGTCGTCATCAAACCATAATCTACTGCGTTTGCCAGCCTCCAATGTTGATTCCTGCCTCACGATTTCTCTGCCCATGTCTTGAACTAAGTCATGCATTCTCACAAAACCGCCATCGTCAATTTTCATGAGGGATTTGTCAGTTAACACTTCAATTCCATTTTCTGCCTTAAAACCATGTAGGTATAGCATTTCTTTGACATAGCTAATTTCATATGAGTTGAAGAAACAAGCGATGTCAAGAAAAATACCCTTGTCGTCTTCATCCAAATCATCATAGCTAACTTTAAGAGTTTCATGAATCGTTTTATCAGGAGTTTTTTCATATTCATTTAATACATCTTTCCATGCACACAAACTTCTTCCACACAAATGAGAACCTATGACCTCCAAAGCCAACGGAAGGCCACCAGCATAAGAAACTGCACGTTTTGAAATATCGCCATAACATGGATCAACTTTGTTGTTTTTAAAGGCATACCAATTAAACAACTCAAGAGATTTTTCATGATTTAAATGTTTAACCTCATATAAATTCAGAATCTCATGAATAGCCAACAAATGTTTGTCTCTTGTAGTAATTATGATCTTGCTGCCAGAGCCAAACCAATCATGCCCACCTGCAAGTGCTTGTATCTGCTTCACTTTGTCAACATCATCAAGAACCAAAAGTACCTTTTTTCTTTGGAGCCTCCTTTTTATAATTGAAATTCCTCTATAAACATCTCTCACTCTGATATCCTCCTCACCAAGTATATCAGAAAGTAGTGTTTCTTGGAGTTGCACAAGACCATGATTAATTGCACTTTGTCTTATATCAGCAAGAAAACACACACCATCAAATTGATCCGAAATTTGGTTATTATACACAGCACGAGCCAATGTTGATTTACCTACACCACCGGTTCCATAAATGCCAACCATGCTGGCTCTCTCATCAGACCCGAACCCTAGAAGAGATGCCACTTCTAACACCGGAGACTCTAGTGCAACTGGGTTCTTAGCAACAGGTAAAGGAATGCGATTGATCTTCTTAATGACTACCTCAACGATATTTCCAATAAATTTGTATTCTGGTTGTGACCTACACATCACAGAAGTATAAATGATTTGAAACAGAAGCAATGAATCCATTCTTAGTTCTTCACCTTAGTCAAAATTAATTACAGGTAATATACAATTAGGTCAAATTCTGTTACGCTGGTTAGTACCATAATGTGTCAACTTATCACAAATATGTTTTTTCAGTTTCACAATTTCACAAATTCATCATTTTATTAAGTAAAGGTCTAAACTGGTCATTGATAAAAAAAAAAGAAAAAGACATATTTTGTTCCAAAGAAATAAAGTATCAATTTGGTTCTTAAAAGTCTCCAATATTATGAGGCTAATTTGTGCACATAAAGTACAAATAATCATGTCTATTTACTTTCTATGTTCCCTTCATCTAGAATTGTATCTAAGATTTCTTTTGAGCTGTAAAATCCTATGAAGCACGGACACCTTTAGGATTAGGCGTGTTGCAGCGTCCGACACACGTCAGTGTCCGACACTCTTATGACACTTGTACGACACTGTCGAACAAGTGTGTTGAATAGTTGTTTTCTTCTTCACTTCGGCACTCCTTTGACTGGTGTCCGACACCTATATAACAGTTATATGAGGCGTGTCGAACAACTCAGGCAAATATCTAGATTTATTTTTCTGCTTTCACACACAATAGATTCCAGACTTAATGGTGTGTGAGAAATGTTGATCAAGGAGAGGTTATAGACATTAAAGTTGATTACAACGTATTTAAGTTTTTCAATAGTAGATGGATAAATAAAGGCCAAATATTATTGTACCTTGTTATAGAAATTCTTTTAATGAAATAAATTGTTCAAGTTAGATGCATATGTATGTATTTTGGTTTTTAATTTAGATCTTTTATAAATAAATTAATATATAGGCAGCGGTGTCAGTGTCCTATGTTTTATACATTAGTAGTATCGATTTATTCGTGTCAGAGTCCGTGTTTCACAGGTAAAATCATATACAAAAAAACTGTTAAACAAACAAAAGAAGGGCAATCAAAATAAATGCATAAAAGTATGGTATGAGATTATAAAACACTCTACCCATGTTGGAAATGCCAGCCAGAAACATTAGCAGCTTGGCATAAAGCATCTCTCCATTTTTGCACCTTATCCTTATCATCACAAAACCTCTGCTCATGTTTTCTCAAAGCTTCACCATAAGCACCACTTTGGTGGCGAACTTGTGATGGATCGACATCATAAAAAACCGGCAAAATCAAGCGTCTATGTGTGTTGGAACACTCAAGGATCATGACAAGTTCATTCAAGCAAAAAGTTGAGGAAGCATAATTGTTGGAGAAAACAACAATGTAGATCCTAGATTGTTGAATTGCTTGAAGAAGTGATGGTGTGATTTCTTCTCCCTTTTGAATTTCTTCTTCATCAATGAAAGTGTGAATACCCTTTTGATCAAGAGAATTGTAGAGGCTACCAGTGAAAGTGTTGCGGGTATCTATGCCTCTAAAACTGAGGAAAACATCATAAATACATTCATAGGTGAAGCTAGAAGAGACAGACAATGATAGATGTTTCATGATATGAGAATTTAGGAAAACTGATTTGTCTCTGAGCCTGAGACTCTGAGTGTTTGTTTGTATATTGTGAGTGGTGTTGGCAGCTAGTGAGGCATTGACTTGGATTTAGCAAGCGAGGCATTATCTTGATACTTGCTGGCAAAACAATAATTTTTCCCACACCAAACCAATAATATTTTATTTTTATGTTTTTTAAAAATATTGGTTGGACTGGTGTAGGTGTAGCTGTAGCCACACCAAGATTTATGTAGTCATATAGGGATGGCCATGGTACCTTTAGGTAGGGTACTATAGTGTCCAACCCCATATTCATCCCCTAGTTTATAAAAAACCTTATATCTAAGCGCATACTTCGGTGGACAACAAGTTTGATGATCATCCCATATTTTATGACATCTAAGCGCCCGTATCCACGTCTATTACCCACACTTTAACTTAACAACAAAAAGATAATAAATAACTAAAAAAAATATCACAACATAATTAAAATATGATCTGAAATCTCTTAAATAAACATATAAAATATTACGCATCATATTATTTAGCTAAATAAAAAACATCTAAAATATAAAAAACAAGTGTATATTACAATAAATATCAATGACTTGTGATTAATTAACTAACTTTAATATTACATAAAATTATTTATTGATATAGTCTATATAATATGCGGGCTTGGTATTTTTTTTGGTTTGGTTATTATTAACATAATATTTGTATTTTGATTAATACTTATATCTTATTTTTTATTTTTTTTAAATACTTAAAACAAAAGATAACACTTAATATATTTAATAGTACGAAGATAATCGAATACCAAAAAAATCGCAAACCAGCCAAAACCTCGATGTTAAGTCCAGTGAGATTAATACATCAAAACAAAATTATAACAAGAAAATATAAACTACATATCAGAAGAAAGTAACTGCATTTAGTCCACTTCCTCAATCTTAGAGCCAGCACCACCTGCACCAGAAGGAGCATCATCATCACCTGGAGCAGCATCCATGTCAAGACCTACGCCACCTTGGTACATCTTGGCAATGATAGGGTTGCCGACACCTCGCGGTTCCTTCATCTTGTCCTCAAACTCATCTGCCTATTCAAGCTGGTTGGCGTCTAGCCACTGGATAGTAGCCTCAATGGTGTCCTCGATCTTCTTGTCTTCGGAATCAAGCTTTCCTGCAATCTTTTCATCCTTAATGGTGTTCCTCATGTTGTATAGTTTTCCAATGCATTCTTGGCCTCAACCTACTTATGCTCTTCATCTTCCGACTTGTACTTCTCTGCCTCTTGAACCATCTTCTCAATGTTTTCCTTTGAAAGTCTACCCTTGTCATTGGTGACGGTGATTTTTGTAGAAAAAAGGACCTAAAGGTGAAAATGGTGGAGAAGAAAGAAGTAAAACCAGAAAATTAGAGAAGACAACAATGTTTTGTGAACAAAGTAAAAAAAACTAAGATACTTTGATACCTTTAGCTGAAGCATACATAACAAATATATAGAGCCAAGCCGTAAGCTTGCTTGTAAGATTGAACATTAAATCTGCACTAAATCTACTCTAAACACTAGTCATCATTACCTAAGAATATTAGACATCATTGCCTAGGGACTACTTTACTTACTTAATAAGTAACAATCTAATTATGACACTAACTTAAACAAGCAACAAGCTAATTATGACAGAAAAACAACAGCAATCTCCAACAATTTTGATCAACTGGCAAGTAGTTTTGTCTTCAGCAAAGACATTCAATATACCATTAGCATCAATGTCAAAGCACACAGTGATCTGCGGAACACCTCTAGGAGCAGGAGGGATGCCGGAAAGTTGAAATTTTCCCAACAAATTGTTATCTTTAATTCTTGTTCCCTCTCCTTCAAAGACTTAGAACTGTCATCACACCACCAACAGTCTCCAAACCAAGATCCTGAACCTTCTAATTGTACTCACCATTCAAGCGTGCAGCACAAACTGCAGCACCATATGCAACAGCCTCATCGGGATTAATGCTATTGCATAGCTCCTTTCCGTTAAAGAAATCCTGCAATAGTTGTTGAACCTTTGGAATTCTTGTAGAACCGCCTACAAGGACAACATCATGGACACTTTTTTTGTCCATCGTAGCATCTCTCAAACATATCTCAACTTGCTCCATACATTTCCTAAAGAGATCCATGTTGAGCTCCTCAAATCTGGCACGAGTAATGGAGGAGCAGAAATCAATTCCCTCGAATAGACAATCAATTTCAATGGTGGTTTGGACAGTAAATGATAAAGTTCTCTTTGCCTTCTCACAAGCAGTCCTCAACCTCATAAGAGCTCTTGGGTTGCCACTAATGTCCTTCTTGTTCTTTCTCTTAAACTCTTGAACAAAGTGATTCACCATTCTGTTATTAAAATCCTCACCTCCAAGATGGGTGTCTCCGGATATAGCTTTAACCTTAAAGAAGCCACATCCTTCACATTTCTTTATCATAGAGACGTCAAAAGTACCACCGCCAAGGTCAAAGATCAAGACATTCTTCTCTCCAACGCTGGTTGCCTTTGTGCCAAGATCATAAGCAATGGCTGCAGCAAAGGGCTCATAGATAATTCCCCTGACATTAATACCAGCAATAACACAGGCAACCACAGTTGCTTGTATCTGAGAATTATTAAAGTAAGCAGGGAAAGTAACAACAGCATCCTTAATGACAGAACCAAGGTAGGCCTCAGCAACCTCTCGAATCTTCATGAGTACCATGGCAGAGATCTCTTCTGCGGCAAATTGCTTATCTTCACCATTGTAGTTAACAACAATCATTGGCTTTTCATCCAGGCCAGAAATTATCTTAAAAGGCCACAACTTCATATCACTCTGAACGGAGGCATCGCTGAATCTACGACCAATCAACCTCTTAGCATCGAAGATGGTGTTGATAGGGTTCCGGGCGACTTGATTCTTAGCAGCATCACCGATGAGACTCTCAGAGTCGGTAAAGGCGACGTAAGACGGTGTGGTTCTGCTACATTGGTCATTGGCGATGATTTCAACACGGTCATATTGCCATACACCGACACATGAGTATGTAGTTCCAAGATCGATCCCAGTCGTTGGTCCCTCTAACTTTTTGAACATTGAATTAAATGTTTTTATTTCTAGTTTGCCGGGAAAAGGAATGACAGATCTGAAAGGAAGAGAAATATAATATGTTATGTAATATTACTTACTATTGTATATTAGGTAGTATAACAGACTACATCTTTTAAGAAAAAGTGTAACAAACATCTTTAAGTTTGTTAACTTAGACCAACAAAAAATATGATGATTTAAGTTAGCAAATGTGCACCTTGGACACTCTTGTAGATTTCAATACTTCTTCTACGATGTTTTCAAAAAAGTAAAATAAATAAATTAAAGCATGTCAAAATCCAATTATTTTTCAATGGATTTATTAAGTAAATGATCTATATAAATATTCATAAATTCTTTTTTAGGTCCTACAACTAAAATTGTACTTTTTAACCTCCGTAACATTTTCCTCTAACATTTTTAGGGACCCAAAATTCCAACAGAAAATTTTACAAGATTAAAAATGGCGATGTTTTTGTATAGACTAAACAAAATTCTCAATTTTTATAAGAATCATTTACTTAATTAACCCTTTCTCAGTTCACAAACAAACCTTGCGACGCGAGAAAACCAAATATATGTTGTGAATCTTCGGCACGTCTCTTCCCCTTCCACAAACTCAGACAGAAATTTGACACCCACTTTGTTATCTTCATAGGCATAAATGAAGGACCAACTTGGATTTATTGGTGTGGTCCTTGTCATAGGATATTTAAACTCATAAAATATCTACTTGATTCCATTCATGCTCTAAATATGATCTTTCCACTTTGCACACTAAATCACACAGAAGAATTATTTTTTCAGCAGAAAATATGTAGTTGCATGAAGAAGTGAATTGCTTAGTGCCATTGATGAGAACACTTAACTTGAAATCCAACAACATATTGTCTTTACACACAGGAGGTTCTACAGCACAACACAGAGCTATCCTGGGGAATTTATTTTGAAACCAAAAACGTAAGGATGATTTGTTGCTTTCATGTTGATACCAATTTCCTCTCCCTTCAACAATCCCTTTGCTCATGAAATCAACATTAATACCAAGAGTTGAAGTACTAAATACTTCTATGGCATTATCAGGGCATATGTTAAGAGAGGACATATCAAGCAATTCCAGACTTCCTTCTTTATAAACAAGCATGGCTTTTGGAAACATTTTTGAACCCACTTTTTCTTTATCCTCAAACAATTGAAATCCTCTACAACCATAAGCCATTGTTATCTCAAGTTTAGGCAATGTACGAATACTCTCCAGTAGCTGAGTTAGGCTCAAGCATTCCCTCAAGAACAATTGTTGGAGGCCAACGAGCTTTTGAATTGAAAATGGCAATTTATCTATGGAAGTTTGGTCTAAATAAACATCTCTTATATTTTCCATTACGCCCAATACTTCAGGGAAGCTCTTGAGATGCGAGCAACCACTCATATCTAGAGTCTCTAGAGATGGCAGATTGATGTTGGGCACCAAAAGTTCTAGCTGGATGCATCTTTGAGTACTCAATAACACAAGTTTATTAAGAGAACCAACCGACTTATGAATCGCGATTAAATTAGTGCAATCGTCAAGACACAGTGCCCACAAATTTACTAGTCCAGATAAGCTAGGTAGCTCAGTCAAAAACTTGCATCCACTAAAATCCAGAAAGGCCAAGGACTCAAACACCTACAAAACATAAAAACAATGAAATTATGAGATTTTTACTGAAAACACACATTATAGTTTAAGACCATTTGAACGTGATAAAAAAATACATACCTTGATCGGCTTGAACGATATAAGGCAACTTTCATGTAGGCTGAGTATCATAAGCTTCTTAGGATTGAAATCACTTGGCAAAGATTGTGGCGGATATCCACTCCAGTCTAAAACTCTCAAACTATTTGGTAGTTTTTGAGGATCTTTAGAAAATCGTGCACTTCTAATTATAAGAATTTTTAGGTTTTTCATCTTCTTGAATGCTTTTCCACTCCAACGCACTTCTTTGTCATTGCACAAGTTTATGATTATGACCTCAATTGTATCAGTGCCCTTTCAATTCCAAATCATTATTTAATCAGAATGTCAAGTTTAAGAATATTATCATCTAGATAATAATATCCTTTTCTTATTAAAATAAGTTTCATTAAGCATTTGTAATTGAGAATGGATAAATAAGAATATAAAAATTTATTAGTTATCAATCAAAAGAACAACATATATGTTTTGAGGTTCGCACATACCGTATTTTCTTCCAAAACATGAATTATATCGTCATCAGACCATAATCTACTGCGTTTGCCAGGCTCAAAAGTTGATTCCTGCCTCACGATTTCTCTGCCCATGTCTTGAACTAAGTCATGCATTCTCACACAACCGCCATCATCAATTTTCATGAGGGATTTGTCAGTTAGCACTTCAATTCCATTTTCTGCCTTAAAACCATGTAGGTATAGCATTTCTTTGACATAGCTAATTTCATATGAGTTGAAGAAACAAGCGATGTCAAGAAAAATACCCTTGTCTTCTTTATCCAAATCATTATAGCTAACTTTAAGAGTTTCATGAATATCTTCATGAGGAATTTCTTCATATTTATCTAATGCATCTTTCCATGCACACAAACTTCTTCCACACAAATGAGAACCTATGACCTCCAAAGCCAACGGAATGCCACCAGCATAAGAAACTGCACGTTTTGAAATATCGCCATAACATGGATCAACATTGTTGTTTTTAAAGGCATACCAGTTAAACAACTCAAGAGATTTTTCATTATTTAACTGTTTAACCTCATATAAACTTAGAATCCCATTAATTGCCAACAAATGTTTGTCTCTTGTAGTGATTATGATCTTGCTGCCGGAGCCAAACCAATCATGTCCACCTGCAAGTACTTGTATCTGCTTCGCTTTGTCAATATCATCAAGAACCAAAAGTACCTTTTTGCTTTGGAGTCTCTTCTTTATGATTGAAATTCCTCTGTTAACATTACCCACTCTAATATCCTTCTCACAAAGTATATCAGAAAGTAGTGTTTCTTGGAGTTGCACAAGACCATGTTTAATTGTACTTTCTCTTATATCAGCAAGAAAACACACACCATCAAATTGATCAGAAAGTTGGTTATTATACACAGCACGAGCCAATGTTGATTTTCCTACACCGCCGGTTCCATAAATGCCAACCATGTTGGCTCCCTCATCAGATTCGATCCCTAGAAGAGATGCCACATCTAACACTGGATAATCTAGCCCAACTGGGTTATCAGCAACATGTAAAGGAGTGCGATTGATCTTCTTAGTGACTTCCTCGACGATATTTCCAATAAATTTGTATTCTGATTGTGACCTACACATCATTGAAGTATGCATGATTTGAAACAGCAGCACTGAATCGTTTTTAGTACTTCATCTTAGTCAAAACTAATTACAGGTAAAATACAATTAGGTCTTTAGAATTTGCAACTTCCGTTACTTTGGTTAGTCACATAATGTGTCAACTTATCACAAATCTGTTTTTCCGGTTTCACAATTCACAAATTCATCATTCTATTAAGTAAAAGTATAAACTGGTCATTGAGAAAAAACACTAAGACCTATTTGGGTTCAAAGAAATAAAAAAGTATCAATCTGGTTCTTAAAAGTCTCAAATATCAGTCAAATTAGTCCCTTACCAAGCATTACTAAGATATCAATTCGTGAACTACAAGCGAACTTATGAAGAACTTGACCCATTAAGAGGCTAATTTTTACGCATATCTTATTTATTTCTAAATGTTAAACGCAATATTAACCTTAGAGTTAACCTAATTTTTCGCGTGACTTTACTATATTAACCCTATATTTAATTTATGCAAAATGACATCTCTTATTTTTAAATGTTAACCCGTTACACAGTATTAACCCTAGATTTAACCTAATATTTTCGCGTGACTTTACTATATTAACCATAGATTTAATTTATGCAAAATGTCATCTCTTATTTCTAAATGTTAACCCGTGACGCAATATTAACCCTAGATTTAACATAATTTTCGTGTGACTTTACTATATTAACCCTAGATTTAATTTTAACCTAATTTTTCCCTCTCTTATTTCTAAATGTTAACTCGTGACGCAATATTAACCCTAGATTTAACCTAATTTTTTCGTGTGACTTTACTATATTAACCCTAGATTTAATTTTAACCTAATTTTTTCCTCTCTTATTTCTAAATGTTAACTCGTGACGCAATATTAACCCTAGATTTAACCTAATTTTTTCGCGTGACTTTACTATATTAACCCTAGATTTAATTTAAACAAAATGTCATCTCTTATTTTTAAATGTTAACCCGTGACGCAATATTAACCCTAGATTTAATTTATGCAAAATGTCATCTCTTATTTCTAAATGTTAACCTGTGACGCAATATTAATCCTAGATTTAACATAATTTTTTCGCGTGACTTTACTATATTAACCTTAGATTTAATTTATGCAAAATGTCATCTCTTATTTCTAAATGTTAACCCGTGACGCAATATTAACCCTAGATCTAATTTTAACCTAATTTTTCCCTCCACACTTTTGCATTTAATGTTTATCTAAAGTAAAATAAAATTATGTTTCTAATTATAAACTGTTTTTTTGGAAAGTAATAACCGTTAACCCGTCTCGCTATACTTAACATAATCTCTTAATAATAAATGTTAAACCGTCTTACTATACTTAACTTATTATGTTACGTTACGGTATCAAGGACGATGTCATGGAAAATTATGTTATGGTACAATACCAATGTCTATGCTTCTTAATATTATAAAATACTATATGACAATCATGATATTCATTTAAGCTATTTTGTTATCTATTACGGTCAAATATTACCTTACATATGATTCGTGCGTTAGCATGGGTCGATGGTCCAGTAAAGTACTAATAATCATGCCTATTTACTTGCTATGTTCCCTTCATATAGAATTGTATCTGAGATTTCTTTTGCATTCTAATATCATCTATATAAAAACTATTAAACAAGCAAAAGAAGGGTAATTAAAATAAAGGTTAAATAAGTTTTTCGTCCCTAAAAATATAGCGAATTTTGATTTTAATTCCTAAAAAATTAAACTGAATGTTTTCGTGCTCACAATTTTTTTTAATTTTGTTTTTGGTCCCTAATGTTCAATTCATGTTAATATGAAGAGTAATGCTATATCTTTGGAAAAATAACATCAAGGATTCTTCAAGAATAAAGAGCAGCCAATCACAATACACTATTGGAAAATGCTATTTATCTAGAAAAATAGCATCAAGAATTTTTCAAGAAACAGTTGACAAGTTTTAATTGCATGATTTATTTGTTCCGTTCCTATTTTTCAGCCACACCTCCTTGAATTGTGGCAAATAGTGCATTGTGATTGGTTGCTCTTTATTCTTGAAGAATTCTTAATGTTATTTTTCTAGAGATATAACATTGCTCTACACTATTTGCCACAACTGAAGGAGGTGTGGCTGAAAATAGGAAGTGAACAAATAAATCATGTAATTAAAACTTGCCAGCTGTGTCTTGAAAAATTCTTGATGTTATTTTTCTAGAGAAATAACATTTTTCTAATATGAATGTCAAAATTATGAATCTTTTAATTTCAAAATATGTTCATGTTATATCCGTTTTAAACAAAACATATGAAAGTTGAACATAATAAACGGATATTTTCTCACAACTTCATTTTATTTTCGTCATATGTCCGTTGAAAAACACGTCAAAAATATTTTCGGAAGGGGTAAAAAATAAAACAAAAAAATTTGTGAGAATGAAAACTGCTCGTTTTATTTTATAAGAACTAAAATCAAAATCTATTATATTTATAGGGTTGAAAAACTTATTTAACCTTAAAATAAATGCATAAAAGTATGGTATGAGATTATAAAATACTGTACCCATGTTGGAAATGCCAGCCAGAAACATTAGCAGCTTGAAATAAAGCATCTCTCCATTTTTGCACCTTATCCTTATCATCACAAAACCTCTCCTCATGTTTTCTCAAAGCTTCACCATAAGCATGCTTTTGGTGGCGAACTTGTGATGGATCGACATCATAAAAAACCGGAATAAACAAGCGTCCTTGTGTATTGGAACACTCAAGGATCGTAGCAAGTTCGTCCAAGCAAAAGGTTGAGGAAGCATAGTTGCTAGAGAAAACAACAATGAAAATCCTAGATTGTTGAATTGCTTGAAAAAGTGCTGGTGTTATTTGTTCTCCTTTTTGAATTTCTTCTTCATCAAGGAAAGTGTGAATACCCTTTTGATCAAGAGAATTGTAGAGGTTACCGGTGAAAGTGTTGCGGGTATCTATTCCTCTAAAACTGATGAAAACATCATAGGTGAAGCTAGAAGAGACAGACAATGAAGCTTGTCTCATGATAATATGATGTAAGAATTGAGTAAACTGATTTATCTGAGTTTGAGTGTTTGTTTCTTAATATTGTGTTTGTTAGTTTGTATATATGTCCATTATATTATATATATATATATAGAAGAAATTAAGTTGATAGCTGAATGAACTGAACGTGTACGTTGTGTTGTGGACTGTGGTAGAAAAAGCTGAGAAGGTTAAGAGAATGTGCAGCACAAGGGAGTGAGGCATTGACTTGGTATTTAGCAGCCAAGTCTGAGTGTTTCTTTTGATGTTTGTTAACTGTGTTTGTTTGTATATTATGTAGAAAAAATCAAGTTGATAGCTGAATGTAGAAAAAATCAAGTTCTTGCATGAAAACGCACTTAACATCTCATCTCTTTATTATACTAAATGTTAGATAGTCTTCGATCAATTATAATTAACCTTAAACCCGTCCTTTCTGATGGGTCTAAATAACTTTGAGTGAAATATTATTGTTTCTAAAATGAATATGAAATTCTAAAGGCCATTTTTTAAGCCACTAACACATTGATGGTTCCTTGTTTGATAGAAGTTCCTTTTCATTTTTCCTTTTGATAGATTTAACTGCCCCTGTGGTCAGCCTTCTCCGATAACCGTTCCTTGTTATTTTTGTTTTCTTTCTGTTACTATTCCTTTCCATTTTTTTAGCAATTCATTTTCATTATTCTTTTTTCTTTCTCTTACCACATATTTTACAGAATTTAATTTATGACTTTGACTCCATATTCATCTTTGTTGATGCAAACTGAATGTCTAGATTTTGCATATCGATCACTCTCAATCATCACTCAGTTTGATTGTTTCTATAACTTTGAATGTAACTCTAGAATTAATAATATAATCAATTTGATACTTACATAGGAAACTCTACAAAACACGTGCATAAGGGACAGAGCTAGGAAAAACTTTTATGGGTGGCGAAAATTTAAGTCATGGCGGATTTCACTTGTGTGACATTGTGCTGGAAATATCACATGATATTGTTCAATCAAATGTGACACATGAATTACTCATTTTTAAATAAAACAAAAAGGTCTGATGAAAGGGAGAGAGAAGAAAACAAAAAACTTTTGTGGTTGGGCAATATTGCAATGTCAGGTGGGTGATATTCTCACCATAATGACACGCAAATGAGATTCATACATGATAGTTAAAACTATATTTTTTTTCCTTTAATAAAGCTTTAAAACTTTTTTTCATACGAAATTATACACAACATAAGTTGTTAGTGTTATAAATTTAAAATAACCTAAAAGTTTTAGGTTTTTTCTTTTTGACACAATGGAAAATAAATTATTTTTTGACAAATTCTTTAGATCTCAGGAAAATAAATTTTAATTAGCTATGATTTGCATTCTTTACAAAAAGGTAATAGTTTTGAATTGAAAATCACAATTATAAATTTTTTTAAAAGTTGAATTCATTATTTTTTTCACCACATTCCAACACAATACTTCTATATATATTTCCTTAACTAATACTTTAAGGGTAATGTTAATTTGTGCTCTAAGGGCACATGTTAAAGAACCTAAAAAAAGTAACTTTGCATTAGAAAACATAAGATTTTAACTTTTAAATAATTAACTACACGACTTTTAATACGTATATTTTTACAATGAATTTTTTAACGTGTGCCCTTAAAGACACAAGTTAACATTTACCGTACCTTAAAAACACTTTTTTAGCATTTTTCTCTTTTAAATTGGTCAAATGGCCAAATTATTATTGCAAGCTTTTTGTATTTATAACATAACAACTCAACTGCAATTAGGACTCTTGTGAAATTCCAATCCCACACGGTCCTATATTCTCTTATACACAATTAAGTTTGGCTACCACTTCACTTGAGAGGGGCGAGCATGTATAAAGTAGGGTATATATACACTATTTTTAGTATGTGAATGTGGCGACCGCCCCAATTCAACATAACCTAGCTCCGTCCCTACGTTGCTTTTGATGTTTCTTAATAGCTGAATGAAAAGAACGTGTTGCAGGTGTGAGGCATTGACCTTGTATTTAGCAGCTAAGTTTGAGTGTTGCTTTTAACTTTGTTTGTTTGTATATTATGTAGAAGAAATCAAGTTGATAGCTGAATGAGCTGAATGTGTTGCAGGTGTGGTGGTAGAAAATGTTGAGAAGGTTAAGGGAAGGTGCAGCACAAGGGAGTGATGAGGCATTGGGATATAGATCCTCTCCTCCAATATTTCTCTCCTTCTCTATGGGTAGTGACAGTGATTGCACACAGGCTGTCTCCTTATTTTTGACACATTGAGATGGTGTTTTCTTTGGGAAGACAACTGAAAAATAAAGTAGCTTTTCTAATAGTAGTAATAATAATCTATCTTATATATAAAAACTACCCCTTTCAACACTTTGGGTTGAATTTTTCTTTCCAAAAATACCCTTAATTTTCAATATAAAAAACATATGTTACAAATAGATAAGAATAAATTTAACAAATATAACAAACACGATATGAATATATGTATATCTGTTTTTTTTTTCTTCTAACTTTTTCATTATTAAAAAACATATGAGTATATTTATACTAACTTTTTCATTATTCCAATTATACTCTTAAACAACTTTTTCTATAATAAAGATTGTTGTTCGTGTCATTAAAAAAAATAACAAACATTTATATTTTTTCTTTTAATCAAAACCAAAATTTCATAAAAAAAATACCGCTCATAATTTTCAATCGTTACGCAATAAAAAGAGCAGAAAGACGCGCACGAAGTGCCTGTTTTTCGCTAGTAGTAGTAATAATAATAATAATAATAATAATAATATATATATATATATATATATATATATATATATATATATATATATAAAGAAAACTATCCCTTTCAGCACTTTTGGGTTGGACTTTTCTTTCCAAAAATACTCTTAATTTTAAATACAAATAACACATGTAACAAATGGATATGAATAAATTTAATTTAAATATTAAAACAAATGTAACAAATGTGAGCAAAAAATAATGTTAAAGATTGGACTTTAAAACCTCTAAAAAAATATTAGTAACAAACGTGAGTAAAAAATAATGTTAAAAATTGAACTTGAAATCCTCTACAAAAGATTAGTAACAAACATGAGCAAAAAATATTGTTAAAGATTGGACTTTAATTCCTCTAAAAAAAATTAGTACCAAACATTGAACAAAAAATAATGTTAAAGATTGAACTTTAAATATTCTAAAAAAAATTAGGACTCAAAATATTTTAGAAAAAGATTTGTTAGCACTATTTTAAAAATATTAATAAGTAGGGTTCTCATAGTTCGTTCCCGCATTGTTTAGTTTTTCTCAACTTCTCTCAGCCCTCTGCATCATAATTCACAATTTACCCGTAAGTTTTTTTCTTTTTCTTTCATGTTACAACTAATCAAAGTCGATTAATTTTATGGGTTATTTGACTTTGCTGGTTTATAAGTGATTATAATTCAAACTAAAATATGTTGAGTTTATAAATAATTTTGTTATATGTCTTGACAATTTTTTTGTTTATAAATCAATATATCAATAATTTCCATTAATATTTAAAAAATTTAATCAAAATTATACAAACATACATAATATAATAATCACATGCGTTAGCGCAGTAGAAAAAACGGACAGACGGCTATGATAGTGCCCGTCTTTCCGCTAGTTATATATAAAGAAAAGACTTAAATATGTGTATAGTCCTTGCAAATAGGTCGGTTGAATTTTAGTCCTATACTAATCCTTCCAATTTGCCACTGCAAATATTATTCACTTAAAATTTGGTCATAATTAAGATTTTTTGCGTATGTGGCATGAGGTGACTAGGACACCACCAGGATGACTCAGCTTTGTCCACTTGAAGTTCTCATTTTGCCCTTAATGAATCCTGAGTACGACGAAATGATGATTTTGCCCCTGTCTTTCCACTTCCCTCTCTTTTCTTTCTGAAACTCGATTTGGGGGGAAAATGTGCAAAATTAGGGTTCCAAAATAGAAACCCAGTAAAAGCAATCAAACACATACCATGTTCCAACGAAAACGAACGAACTTCTGTGGTGAAAACGAGATTCTGGAACGAAAACGAACGAACTTCTGTGGAGAAAAGGAGAGTACGAGAATCGACAATTCCAAGACAATTTGCGGTGAAAACGATTACGAGATTCGTTGGAGCTCGTTATCGCAGGTATGTATGTGTTTGATTTCTGCATTTTTTGAAACCGTAAATGTTGAACCCGTGTTAGATTTGTGATAAAAACAATATTTTCG
This sequence comes from Medicago arabica, assembly GCA_946800305.1. Classification (NCBI taxonomy): domain Eukaryota; kingdom Viridiplantae; phylum Streptophyta; class Magnoliopsida; order Fabales; family Fabaceae; genus Medicago; species Medicago arabica. The sequence continues at coordinate 20,127,691 of OX326971.1, read as the reverse complement.
AAATAAAAGGTATCTTAAATTTATAAATTTAAAGTACCTTTTCAAAATAATAATAATAATTAAATTACAAATACTTAAATATTAGTAATTGATATAAATTTTATTATTAATTAAAAATAGCTTTTGTGTCATTTTACATTTATCATTTGGTTGAACTGTTAATTTTATCAAGCACTTCAATTAGCCCATCGGCTATCTGTCATCAGTCATCAACTATAAACTATCAGACATCAATCATCAGATTTCCTAAAAAAAAATCATTAGATATTAGATATCAACTAGCTTATCAGCTATCCGCTATTTTTGTTAAACAGAGTCTATGTAAACAACCATAAGAGTGTTGAGTTAGATCAGAAAAGGGGAAGCTAGACAAACCAGAAAAGATTGCAGTTTTTTGTTTAGGAGAATGTTAAGAAATCAAAAGTAGTATTATTTGTAGGGTCTTACTAACCGGGCAATGGTTAAGGATTTAAAAAAACTTTCAATATCTTGAATGCATCATTTTCAAAACAAAATTTTCTTTTTAGACTTCTTAACCATTGCCCTCAGGGCAATGGTTAACATTTCCCTTATTTGTATTGGAAGTTGTGTAACCAATGCATCAAAAAGTTTAAAAAGTTTCATTTTCAACTTAAATTTTCCTCTTTTGACTTCATTAACTAGTGCTCAAGTGGTTAGCATGACCGGTTAGTTTTTAAGAACATGGATCACACTCTTCAAAATGTTTCTTTTGATATAGAAAAATTAATTGATAATCATTTACTCTCTCTATCTCAAATTATAAGTCGTTTTGACCATAAATTATATGACAAAAATAAATTAAAAAGTTAAATGATAATAAAGTAATAAATAGTTAATGATATAATTATTGAGATCAAATCCAAAAATCCCTATTTAATGTTTCAATGATAACAAATATCTTAATTATATTTATATTGGTTATGATCCTGTTGTTATCTAACATGTACTCTTCGGCAAAAGTTATGGTGCATAAGCCATTTCCTTATGCATCGTGCATAAACACTTCACAACCATCAGATCTAGTGTACATGTGTAATAATCTTAGACTTCTCTTTAAGTTAAACTTAGAGAGAGAAGTTCTCCCTTCTCTCTTATTTTAAATCATAATCCAATAACACTCAACTCCAATTTCTTAAAGAAATCGAACTTTACAATATTACACTATTACTACAACATAATAAAACAACAACCTTTGGTAACGTTGATGAAGAAAAATCGAAAAAGAGAAACATGAATTGTGAAAACGAGAAACTAGAATCAAGTAGAAGATGAGAATCGATAAAGATGAAAGATTGCATGATAAATTTTGCATTTAGTCACAACTTCAATTTTAATTTGGTGTTGAATTGACACCCTAAATTTCAATTTTCCCTTTCCTGCACAAATGGGTCCTGTACATGGACGTTTTTCAATTCTTTCTGTTTTAGAAGGCATATCAGAATTGCAGTATGTTGTTCATTTTTTCTCAGTTTCGAGAAACATTTCTGGAAGCATGGTTTTTTTTTTTTGGATGCTAGAAGCCTAGAACTAGAACTACTTGTAGAAGCACATGGAGAACAAATAAGAAGTCGACAGCAAATCAATAGTAGAAAAAACAAAGCTGAACAAGAAGCACTTGTATGTATTACAAAAGCAACACACTACATCATATATAGAGGACAAATAAGAAGTGGACAACGCATCATACATGGGTCAAGTTTCACTTGATATTAGAAAACAAAAGATAAGTACTTTTAGTACAAACGCCATAATCCCTATGCATCCTCATAAAAAAACACAACGCCTCACCATCCAATCCAGCATGACTACAAGCTTTCAGAACACTGAGTAAAGTGCAATGATGGAGTTCCAAATAACGTCGTGTCGGTGAGGAGTTTCGTCGAACAGTTGGTGTGCATGATTGAGCGAGACACTGTGACCATAGAAGTTGAGGAGGGAAGATGAAAGGAATGGGTTGTTGGTGAGAAAAGATGAATTGATGAGGTGGGAATGGATGGAAGTAGCGAGGTAGGGAAGGTGAAGGGAGGTGCAGGATTTGAGAAGGAGGGTGAAAACGTGTGGGTCAAGGGACATAGATAGTGAAGAATGTATGTGGTGGAAGATTGATAAAGCTTCTTCGTGACGAGATTGATTTACGTGTGTTGTTATTTGCTTTGTGTAGGATGAAGGATAGGAGACGTTGGTGTGGAAGACGCCATCACTTCTTTGTCACATATACGATGTTTAAGTATGTGAGACAATGAGGTAAAATATAAGAGGCTTCATTGGTCCATGCACTTTCACCAAATATTAGCATTGATCTCCGCACTTTTTTGGTATTGGATTTTTTTTTTTTAAGGAATATTAGCATGTGACATTATGTCAGTATTGATTTGGTCAAAATTGGTCTATAATCAAAATTGCAAAAGGGGTGATATTTAGGGGCTCGATTGTATTTTATTTTATTAGGAGGTCAGAATTGCAACTTCCTGATACTTAAGGAGTCAAAACTGCTATTAAGCCTAAAAATATTTATTTATGTTAAAATAGATTAACATGTAGTAAATATTTAATTATTAAGGGTGATAGTTGTAATTCAAGCATCTCATGAAGAGGGGAGTATAAATTTTACTTTTTCAAGAAATTGAAGTGTATATTTTAACATAAGAGGAAGATTGAGTGTAATTTACTTTTTTTTTTTAGTCGGAATATGTTGGTGCCAGATGGCAAACTTTAGTTTGACACTAAATCTCAATCGGCTATATCGATTAATGCAACAGTTTACCTCACATGAGTCTTTCTACATCCTACACCCTCATTTTTTATGCTTCATCTGCTTTAGAACAAAGACTAAAAAACAATAATGGAATCTTTTTTCTTCTCACCGGTCTAAACCACGTAACAAATGATTTCTTGTTTATCGAAAACTGACTATCAATTCAATTTAAATAGACTTTAACCCATGCAATGCACGGGTTTGATAAAGTTTCATATGTAAGTTCAAATTCGCTATATCATTACTTTTAATGTTAAAGAGGGAAAGTGCATTAATCATGTAGGTATATGCTTCAATATTGGAATTAGTTTTTTGGCCAACACCTTTGTGGTTACCAATCTTTTTGAATAACCTTATTTTTGTACTCTTATGACAAGTATGAAGACATAAAACTAGAAAGCACAAAATAAGTATGAGGAGGAACCTTACTAAATCTCATATGAAATGGACAACCTTTCATACACATAACCACAATTCTTTTCTTCTCATTCTTCTTGAGGTAAACATTTTTCCTCCTCTACAGAGCATATTCCTTGATAGAATTTTTGACTAGCTAAGCAGTAGTAAGTATCTTACATTTCTCATATATCACTGGTTCATCATTTTCAGACAACTTAAACCTACACAATTTTTTATCAACAACAGTATCTTCTTCGGAAGACTCAGGATTTTCTAGATAATCTGACTCTCCATTCTCATCTTCAAAATCTTACAAATTTGTCACACCATGATTCCTAGATGATTCAACACCAACCAAATTCTTACCATGGTTGAGTGATTCACTAACAGGAGTTGGATTCAAGGTTTGGTTAGACAACACAGATGTCCACTCCCAATCTTTATCATAATCATTGTCCTCAGTTGAGACCCCATCAACACTTTCAGATTCAGGTTGTTCCTCTCCATCTTCATCACCAATGTACTCAAGACCTGATTCATAATCTTCGTCAATTTCAGCTGAACCCTTTCCTTTATTTACTTCAACAACCTCTTAAACATCACTGTCATACCTATCATCAATTCCTTCCACATCTGGGGTTTCAACATAAAACTCAACACCTACCTCATTCTTATACTCATTTACGAATCTAATGACATCTCTGTCAGTTTTCAACAACCTAAGACCATCCCTCAAATATGTACCTGGACTAACATATCATGACTTATAATCCTCAACCACACCAACTTCTTTGAACAGTTTCTCCAAATCTATGAGGTTTATCTCATTTATGTCTCACTCACCCCTAAATTCACAGAATTCACCCTTCTTATAAGCAATCACAGAGTCAGAAATGAAGTACCCTTTGTGGTGAAAGCTTATCTTCAATGAGCGGTTCTCAACATCCCTAAAAAGGATTAAATAAATACGATTTTATCCCTATAAAACATATAAATTTAACATTTTTTTTAAAAAATTCCTAATTAAATACAATATTCAATACTTCCACCAACACTTTTTTATTAAAAAATAAGCTAACATGTGCTTTCCTGTTAACAAACAAATGAAAACAAACAAAAAAGACACATACTTTGATACATTCTTGTCAGACATCTTTCCATTGACCATGTCTTGTTGATATGATGATGATTCCTTCGTCGCATCTTTCTTCTTCGCCGAACCATCTTCAACCCATTTCATCTTCGCGCCACAACCACGATATCACAACAAACAGAGAAAACCTTTAAGATTCTAGAATTCAATTATGGAAGGAGACTTTTGGTTGCTAATGTGTATGGACTTCGATTATGGAAGGAGAGTGAGCAATGAAGTTTTTACTGTGAGAATTTGGGGGAAAAGTAAACCCTATAATCTGAAAGATCTCTCACGAGTCATTCCTTTTATATATTTTTCTAATTCATCATTTTACACGTGTGCCCTTCTTCTTTTTATTAAAAAATAGCTATTTACACATGTGGTGTGCGAGGTCCTTTAATGACATGACACATAAGCATTGAAAAGGTCAAAATTGGTCAAAAGGATGATTAGTGCAAAGAGGCTAATTCATAGGAGACTAAATTTGTCATTTTTTTTCATAGGGGGACCAAAATCGCAGTATTTAAAAAGTTAGGAGGAAAAAAGTACACTTAAGCCTATTTTTAAATTTGTGCCTTCATAGTTAGCAGCACCCAGGTTAGTATCTAGATATTTGTTTTGATTGCATCAAAACTACTTAATACCAAAGATAATTTCAAGCATCTAATCAATGAAATATCAGAATCATAACAAAGTTTCCATTGATATTTGATACATTTTTTTAATTATGTCAACATTACAAATGTCACAAGGCACAATAACTTGAACTTCATCTAAATTCATGGCAGTAAAATGTTATTTAGTGTTATGTTGGAAGTACAAGAGGAACTTGAAGACAAAGCATAACAAAAGGGGTTAAAAAAAAAAGAGAATTGAGGAAAAAGGGTCAGAAGTTGCCACAAGTGATGACACATTTTTCTTCTAATTTGCCAACCTGGACATCTTCTAATTTACAAACATTCAACATGGCTTCAAAATATATCTCACAACAAGTGAACCATTCCTCAAGGCACATACATAGATATCAATCCCTGTACACTAGGTTCTGCATGATATATGTCTGTTAGCGCTGAAATTAAGGCGTAACGACACCATCATCGAAGAAGGTGAATCTCCATGTATTTGCAACACGAGAAGGTCATAATGCACATTACAATAAGGTTAGGTCACTCTTCACAAGCACCATATGGTACAACCACCTACGCTTTGGTGATGTCCATTGAGTATCAGGTGGAATAGTTTATTACAGAATCACCTAGAACAAAACTGGTTGGTTAGAATCGCATAACTGAATACACATATAAGTAGTTATCAACGATTATGAAGGTTTTATTACTGTGTGTGGAGTCGAATGATGATCGTGGAGACACGCTTCCCTTTTCTGTAGCAAGTCCAAAAAAAAAAAAGGTATAATATCATTAGCTATAAAGGATAAAAAAATGTATTAACTGAGATAGACAGAAGGTATTTAAATATCATGGTAGGAATAGATATCCTTAAAAATTTCAATTTCATCTTTAGTCCTTGACTCCTAGTACTTTGTTTTTTTAGTCCCTGATATGTATACAATTTTGTTTTTTGGTCCTTGTTATTTTTATGTGGACCTTATTGATTTTAGTACCTAAATAAGATCTAATTCCAACATAGACAAATATTCCAAAGATTAAAGCCAAAACAAGGACTAAAACCAAATTTTCTTATGCTTCAGAGTATAAAGCAAAACAAAAATTTAGAGACTAAAAGCAAAGACTGATATAACACAAATGTGCATGTAGATGTCAATATTAAGCAGAGTGAATTTGCATTATAGTCTACAAAAATGTAGCAGAATTGTGTTAGTCCACACTATTATAGGCTACATCAGATTGACTCGTATATGTCGAGCAATGCCATCAATTTCGTCCACTTAAGGACCAATTTAATCACATTAACTGGCAATGAAGGCCTTTTCTATTCAAGTCTCTTGAGCATGATGCATATCTAAAAGTTACTTTTAGAATATGTGTGGTGCCATTTAGAACGGAAGAAAGAGATGTGAAAGTGTACAAAAACGATTAACCGTTTAAGTCAATGCTTTGATGGAAAACACAAAGGATAAAGGTTACAAATATCACGCCACATTTTTTATCCCTATATTCATTGATTATTGATTTATAAGATGATTAATTTTGGGTGTAAGTTCAATGGAGACATACTCATTCATGCATCTATTTTTTACATCACATTTGGACTAGGATTCAAGTATTTACAGATTTAAAGATGTTCCAACTCTTATTATAATTGTTTATATATCCTAGAGGAAATGAAATTTCCAATCCGAATAGAATGATGCAAAGAAAAGTGAATAGCTTAGACAAGATGATTGACTATTTTTTCCTGAAAAATCTTAATCTTCATGCAAGTAGATAGAGTTTTACCTTTCAGATGGGTCCGGAACCAGATCGAGCAGGCATTGGTTGTTCAACCTATTAAAACAATTATAATGAATATCCCAATTTCAACGTAATCGAACCAAATCAAAGAAAAAGATATGAAAATCCATGCACATATAAGTACACCTCATCACATTATTTATAATCCACCTGTTTCTTAATATCTTATACCTCGTCGAATTTCATAAAATTCTGTGTCAAGTTCCCCTACGACTCGTGGTTTAAATGCTGCCTCGGTTTCATAGAGCCTTTCACATACGACATCCCTAAACCAAGGATGATCCTGACAATTAACGATCAACGTCATCAGGGAATAACATGATTTAATACTAATCCATAGTAAGGGGTAAAAGAGAGAGAAAAAACAAATCTTACACACTTTAATTTCTTTTGCTTCTCTGGTTCCAAGCCTATGTGGAACACTAACCTGTACATTAGATCTTTCGCTTCGGGTGTCAATCTTGCCGCCTCCGGAAATTTTAAGTGGTTTTTCCAGTGGACAATCTGTACACACTCGTCACCAGGTAAAATGAGTACAATTTAACCGTTACGGTCAGTGCTACTAGAAAAATAGAGAAATAATAGGGAATTATAAATTTTACAAGAGAATTAGTCCTACATAATTAAAATTTCATATTTTGGTCAAGTTTATTGGGAATCATTGTGTATAACATATATTCACAATAAGGCTGAAAATAAGTGCTTAAGGAGATAAGAATAAGGAAAAAAGTTCAAAACCTTTCTGCATGTTGTTACAGGAACATCAGAGTAAAATGGAGGATAACCGACAAGCATCTCATACATTATAGCGCCAAGAGACCAATATTGGATCAATATATAAATTCCATAAGACACAAATATCACCATTCTCAGGTCAAGAATAAAATCTTTACAAACTAGTTCAACGTTTTTAAAAAATTTGAAGAATCAACAGCAAAATGTTTTACCCTAATTGGATATTTCTGGAAAAGTAAAGTTTAAACTGTATGATCTCAAACGAATAATGAGGAATTCTTAAAAATGGATATAAATTGTTTCCTTCCAAGTGTCTTAACTTTAAGAAATACACAATAACTTAGAACATAGAGATTTTTTTACACAACTGAATATATGAAAGTATCACAACACTATCATCTGCGTTCACTTCAAAATGAGAAAACTACTAAAACAGAAAATAAATAGATGCAACTCAAGAAAATAAAAACGAATATCAACAAACCAGTCGCGCTCCACACCATAACCCTTTTTTCAGTAAGACTTCCGGAGCAATATAATCTGGAGTTCCAACAGTGGAAAATGCCATAATGTAAGTTATTCATATTTTGAAGAAAGAGTTGCAATCCCTTTTATCAAAATTGTTTGGCATATTCTTCTTGATGAATTTGGCACAGACACCCATATTTATAAATAGTCTGCAGAACATGCACGAAAATTTTAATCAGATTAATTTGTAATTCAAATATCCATATATGATTCTAATCCTAATTATGAATAGGCAAACTTGATTCTTAACACTTTTCATAGTACAGATGCACTATATAACTGTCAAATATATTTATCCATTTATAATATATTAAAAATACTCTGAAACTATTTAGTTGACATCTCACCATAGTACAGATGCACTATAACATTGTCAAATATATTCCTGTCTCACTATCAATATTTCATTGCTACTCTCTCATTCTATTCTCCCTTTTCGTACGGCACTCTAACCATCTCCTACGACTTAATCTGCGCAACATGCAGGTCTGGTAAATGTCAAGTCCCATCTTTGAATGCATTTTTATTACTATTTCAAGAAAAAGAAATTGTCCCATATTATAAGTCATTTTAACAAAAAATAAATTGTCTCATGTTATATGCTGTTCTGCAATATCAATGAAGTATTCGTTACATTTTCCTACCATACCCTTAATATATGTTTCATGAAACCTGTGATATTAATCGCATTTCTGAATTCATGTGCTAAAACCTTAGGCGACTTATAATATGAGAATTGAAATCATTTTTAAGAAGCCATCAACAAAATGCAAAGTGAACAAACAGATCTTAATCAATATGAAAAAAAACCAAAACAATCTTAACAAAAGAAGAACCTCCTACAAGGACAACATCATGGACACTTCTTTTGTACTCACCACTCAAGATTGAAGCGTAAACTGCAGCACCATACGCAACAGCTTCGTCGGGATTAATACTATTGCATAGCTCCTTTCCGTTAAAGAAATCCTGTAATAGTTGTTGAACCTTTGGAATTCTGGTAGAACCTCCTACAAGGACAACATCATGGACACTTGTTTTGTCCATCCTAGCATCTCTCAAACATTTCTCAACTTGCTCCATACATTTCCTAAAGAGATCTATGTTGAGCTCTTCAAATGTGGCACGAGTAATGGGGGAGCAGAAATCAATTCCCTCGAATAGACAATCAATTTCAATGGTGGTTTGGACAGTAAATGATAAAGTTCTCTTTGCCTTCTCACAAGCAGTCCTCAACCTCATAAGAGCTCTTGGGTTGCCACTAATGTCCTTCTTGTTCTTTCTCTTAAACTCTTGAACAAAATGATTCACCATTCTGTTATTAAAATCCTCACCTCCAAGATGGGTGTCTCCGGATATAACTTTAACCTCAACGTCGCTCTCTTCAAAAGTTAGCAAAGAGACATCAAAAGTCCCACCACCAAGGTCAAAGATTAAGACATTCTTCTCTCCAACGCTGGTCGTGTTAAAACCATAAGCAATGGCTGCAGCAGTGGGCTCATCGATAATATCCATGGCATTAAGACCAGCAAAAACAGCGGCCTCCTTAGTAAGTTGTCTCTGAGAATCATTAAAGTAAACAGGGACAGTAACAACGGCATTCTCAATGGCAGAACCAAGGTAGGCCTCAGCAATCTCACGCATCTTCCAGAGTATCATGGATGAGATCTCCTCTGGGGCAAATTGCTTATCTTCACCAAAGTTGTTAACACCAATTAATGGCTTTTCATCCGGGCCAGAAATAATCTTAAAAGGCCACAACTTCATATCCCTCTGAACAGAGGCGTCGCTGAATCTACGACCAATCAACCTCTTAGCATCAAAGACGGTGTTGATAGGGTTCGAGGAGACTTGATTCTTAGCTGCATAACCAATGAGACACTCCGAGTCGGTAAAGGCGACGTAAGACGGTGTGGTTCTGTTACCTTGGTTGTTGGCGATGATTTCAACACGGTCATGTTGCCATACAGCTACGCATGAGTATGTGGTTCCGAGATCGATCCCAATCGCTGGTCCCTCTATCTTTTCGACCATTAAATTAAATAGTTTTAATTTTAGTCTGGGATTGACAGATCTCTCTTTTTGGACCAATGGAGAGAAAGATCTGAGAAAGATAAGTTTAACATGTTATTTAATATTAGTTATATTATATATCACGTATAACACAATACTCACATATTATCTTCTGTGCTATATTTCTTAATTAACCATTTCTAAATTCACAAACAAACCTTGTGTAAAGTACTGAACCAAACCAATGATATGCTAAATTTCTTCTGTGCTGCTCTACCCATTCCACAAACTGGGAGAGAAATCTGATACCCACTTTGTTATCTTCTTCATAGGCATAAATGAAGGACCAACTTGGATTTCTTATTGTGGTCATCTCGTGGGTAGCCATTATTCTTTTAGAGCCACATGGCATAGAGTATTTAAATTCATATGAAATATCTACTTGATTCCATTCATGCTCTAAATGCGATCTTTCCACTTTGCACACTAAATCACACATAAGAACTTGTTCAGTTATTTTTTCAGCAGAAAACATGTAGTTGCACGAAGAAGTGAATTGCTTAGTGCCATTGATGAGAACACTTAACTTGAAATCCAACAATATATTGCCTTTACACACAGGAGGTTCTACAGCACAACACAGAGCTATCCTGGGGAATTTATTTTGAAACCAAAAACGTAAGGATGATTCGTTGCTTTCATGTCGATACCAATTTCCTCTCCCTTTAGCAACCCCTTTTCTCATTAATACAACATTACCATCAAGAATTGAAGTGCTAAATACTTCTATGACATTACCAGGGCATATGTTAAGAGAGGACATATCAAGCAATTCCGCGCTTCCTTCTTTATAAACAAGCATGGCTTTTGGAAACACTTCTGAACCCACTATTTCTTTATCCTCAAACAATTGAAATCCTCTAAAACCATAAGCCGTTATTATCTCGAGTTTAGGCAATATACGAATACTATCCGTTAGCTGAGTTAGGCTCATGCATTCCCTCAAGAACAATTGTCGGAGGCCAACAAGATTTCTAATTGAAAATGGCAACTTATCTATGGAAGTTTGGTCTAAATAAACATCTCGTATATTCTCCATTACTCCCAATACTTCAGGGAAGCTCTTGAGACGCGAACAACCCCTCATATCTAGAGTCTCTAGAGATGGCAGATTGATGTTGGGCACCAAAAGTTCTAGCTCGTTGCATCTTTGAGTACTCAATAACACGAGTTTATTGAGAAAACCAACCGACTTATGAATCGTGATTAAATTAATGCAATCGTCAAGACACAGTGCCCCCAAATTTAGTAGTCCAGATAAGCTAGGTAGCTCAGTTAATAACTTGCATCCTTCAAAATCCAGAAAGCTCAAGGACTCAAACACCTACAAACCATGAAAACAATGAAATAAAATTATGAGATTTTTACTGGAAACGCACATTATATTTTAAGACCGTTGAACGCGTTCAAAAATACATACCTTGATCGGTTTGAACGATATAAGGTAACTTTCATGTAGGCTAAGTATCTTAAGCTTCTTAGGATTGAAATCACTTGGCAAAGATTGTGATGGATATCCACTCCAGTCTAAAACTCTCAAACTATTTGGTAGTTTTTGAGGACCTCTAGAAAAGCGTGCACTTCTAATTATAAGAATTTTCAGTTTTTTCATATTCTTGAAGGCTTCTCCACTCCACTGCACTTCTTTGTCATTGTACAAGTCGATGATTATGACTTCAACTGTATCAGTGCCCTTTCAGTTCCAAATCATTATTTCATCAGAATGTAAAGTTTAGGAGTATCATCATCTACATATTTTTTTTCAAGAAATTACAAATTCTAAATAATAATATCATTTTCTTATTAACATAAGTTTCATTAAGCCTTTGTAATTGAGAATGGATAAATAAGAATCTAGAAATTTAGTAGTTGTCAATCAGAAGAACAACATATATGTTTTGAGGTTCACACATACCGTATTTTCTTCCAAAACATGAATTATATCGTCATCAGACCATAATCTACTGCGTTTGCCAGGCTCCAAAGTTGATTCCTGCCTCACGATTTCTCTGCCCATGTCTTGAACTAAGTCATGCATTCTCACACAACCATTGGCATCAATTTTTATGAGGGATTTGTCGGTCAGCACTTGAATGCCATTTTCAGCACTAAAACCATGTAGGTATAGCATTTCTTTGGCATAGCTCATTTCATAAGAATTGTAGAAACAAGCAATGTCAAGAAAAATACCCTTGTCATCTTCATTCAAATCATCATAGCTAACTTTAAGAACTTCATGAATATCTTCATGAAGAATTCTTTCATATTTATCTAATGCAGATTTCCACACATCTAATCTTTTGCCGAACAAATGAGAACCTATCACCTCCAAAGCTAATGGAAGGCCATGAGCATAAGAAACGGCACGGTTTGAAATATCACTGTAACATGGATCCACTTTTCTGTTTCTAAAGGCATGCCAATTAAACAATTCAAGAGATTTTTCATGATTTAACTGTCTAACCTCGTATAAATTCAGAATCTCATGAATAGCCAACAAATGTTTGTCTCTTGTAGTGATTATGATCTTGCTGCCGGAGCCAAACCAATCATGTCCACCTGCAAGTACTTGTATCTGCTTCGCTTTGTCAACATCATCAAGAACCAAAAGTACCTTTTTTCTTTGGAGCCTTCTTTTTATGATTGAAATTCCTCTGTTAACATTACCCACTCTAATATCCTTCTCACAAAGTATTTCAGAAAGCAGTGTTTCTTGGAGTTGCACAAGACCATGATTAATTGCATTTTCTCTTATATCATCAAGAAAACACACACCGTCAAATTGATCAGAAATTTGGTTATTATACACAGCACGAGCCAATGTTGATTTTCCTACACCGCCGGTTCCATAAATGCCAACCATGTTGGCTCCCTCATCAGATCCGATCCCTAGAAGAGATGCTACTTCTAACACTGGAGACTCTAGCGCAACTGGGTTATCAGCAACATGTAAAGGAGTGCGATTGATCTTCTTAGTGACTTCCTCGACGATATTTCCAATAAATTTGTATTCTGATTGTGACCTACACATCACAGAAGTATGCATGATTTGAAACAGCAGCACTGAATCGATTCTTAGTACTTCATCTTAGTCAAAATTAATTACAGGACAGGTAAAATACAATTAGATCTTTAGAATTTGCATCTTTTGTTACTTTGGTTAGTCACATAATGTGTCAACTTATCACAAATCTGTCTTTTTCGGTTTCACAATTCACAAATTCATCATTCAATTGAGTAAAGGTCTAAACTGGTCATTAAAAAAAAACAGAGACGTATTATGAGGCTAATTTGTGCACATAAAGTACAAATAATCATATGCCTATTTACTTGCTATGTTCCCTTCATCTAGAATTGTATCTGAGATTTTTTTTGCATTATAAAATCAACTATTAGACAATTAAAAGAACCTTAATTAAAATAAATAAATAAAAGTATGGTATGAGATATATAATACTGTACCCATGTTGGAAATGCCAGCCAGAAACATTAGCAGCTTGACATAAAGCATCTTTCCATTTCTGCACCTTATCCTTATTATCACAGAACCTTTCCTCGTGTTTTTTCAAAGCTTCACCATAAGCACCGCTTTGGTGGCGAACTTGTGATGGATCGACATCATAAAAAACGGGCAAAAGCAAGCGTCCATGTGTGTTGGAACAGTCAAGGATCAGGGCAAGTTCATTCAAACAAAAAGTTGAGGAAGCATAGTTGTTAGAGAAAACAACAATGAAAATCCTAGATTGTTGAATTGCTTGAAAAAGTGCAGGTGTGATCTCTTCTCCCTTTTGAATTTCCTGTTCATCAAAGAAAGTGTGAATACCGTTTTGATGAAGAATATCGTAAAGGTCGCGGGTGAAATTGTTGCGGGTATCTATGCCTCTAAAACTGATGAAAACATCATAGGTGGTGAAGCTAGAAGAGACGGACAATGATGGCTGTGTCATGATTTAGTTGTTTGTTAATTGTGTTGGTTTGTATATTATGTTAAAGAAATTAAGTTGATACCTAAATGAAGTGAACGTGTTGCATGTGTGGTTGTAGAAAAAGATGAGAAGGTTAAGGCATTGACATTGACTTGGCAGTTAGCAGCTAAGTCTTCTCTATGTGCAGTGACACAGAATTTCTAAACCTTTAATTTTCAAATACAATTATCTATTTAAAACTAACTTAAAAATTATCTCAAACTAAATAGATCAAATGTGGTATTTGACCAATTTTTAAATACAATTAAATAACTATCCGAGAGAATATTTTTAGGAGATGATTGATTAATGAATATAACAAAACATCTCATTCAAAAAAGAATATAATATTTATTCTTTTTGGAGCTTGTACATAACCCCTTTCCTCTCACTGGAGAGGCTGACAATCAACCTCGCCAAAGCCATCACATCTCCACAGCTCAACTGAACTGGGCAGACAGCTGACAAACCGGTGGATCAACCTCAACAAGCGGCGGATCCAAGCAGCTCAACCATCCTCTTAGGTCCAACCAGTTCAGGTTTCATTTAATAAAACTTTAGAGAAGGTGAATGCAATTTGCTCTATAATTTATCTATTTATAATGATCTATTAAAACAACCTTCCTATTTTGTTCATTGACAACTAATCAAATTTGTTCATCCAAGTGAACCTGGAATATGAAAACACACATGAGAATATCCAAGTTATTTTTAAATTCGTGCCTTCATAGTTAGCAGCACTCGGGTTAGTATCTAGTCCTTATAAATTTATGCCTCCAATTTATTTGTTTTGATTGCATCAAAGCTACTTAATACCAAATATTCGTAAGCACGTGAACATTGAGCAGGTTTACCTCTAGTAAAAATAATTTCAACTATCTAATGAATGACATAACAGAATCATAACAAAGTTTCCATTGATATTTGGTACAATTTTTTTCATTATGTCAACATTACAAATGTCACAAGTCACAACAACTTGAACTTCATCTAAATTCATGGCAGTATAAAGTTATTTGCTGTTATGTTGGAAGTACAAGAGGAACTTGAAGACAAGGCATAACAAAAGGGTTTAAAAAAAAAAGAGAATTGAGGGAAAAGGGTCAGAAGTTGCCACAAGTGATGACACATTTTTCTTCTAATTTGCCAACCTAGGCATTTTCTAATTTACAAACATTCAACATGGCTTCGAAATATATATCACAAGAAGTGAAGCATTCCTCAAGGTACATACATAGATATCAATCCCTGTACACTAGGTTCTGCATGATACATGTCTGTTAGCACTGAAATTAAGGCGTAAAGACACCGTCATCGAAGGTCATAATGTACATTATACAATAAGGTTAGGTCACTCTTCACAAGTACCATAAGGTGCAACCACCTATGCTTTGGTGATGTCCATTGAGTATCAGGTGGAGTAGTTTATTACAGAATCACCTAGAACAAAACTGGTTGGTTAGAATCACATAAATGAACAAACATATAAGTAGTTGTCAAAGTTGAAAAAGGTTTTATTACTGTGTGTGGAGTCGATTGATGATCGTGGTGAGAGGCTTCCCTTTTCTGTATAAAGTCCAAAAAAAAGTGGTAGAATATCATTAGCTATAACGGATAAAGAAATGTATTAACTGAAATATCGAGAAGGTATTTAAATATCGTGATACGGATAGATATCCTTAAATATTTCAATTTCCACTTTAGTCCTTGTAATTTGTTTTTTTTAGTCCCTGATATGTGCACAATTTTGTTTTTGGTCCTTGTTATTTGATTTTAGTTCATGTGATATTTGTTCATGCCGGTTTAAGTCTTGTAATATGTAGAGCTTATTGATTTTAGTACCTAAATCACATATACGGACTAATTCCAACATAGACAAATATTCCAGAGATTAAATCTAAAACAAGGACTAAAAGCAAATTTTCTTCTTCAGAGTCTAAAGCAAAAGAAACATTTACAGAGACCAAAAGCAAAGACTGATATAACACAAGTGTGCATGTAGATGCCAATATTAGGCAGAGTGAACATGCATTCTAGTCTACAAAAATGTAGCGGGATCACGTTAGTCCACACCATTATAGCAGGATCTGATTGACTCATATATGTCGAGCAATGCCATCAATTTCGTCCACTTCAGGACCAATTTGATGACATTAATTGACAATGAAGGACAACTATACCTTGAGGGCACAAACCATAATATCATGTTAAGTATAGCTTTGGATGATCAAAATATACTTATAAGAAGCCATCTCTTTCAGAGGTCATAAGGAAACAAATTAAATTCAACTTTTATTAAGTCCTTGCAAGTTGGATTTCACCAATCACTTAGTTTTCAGAAGAACATAAGTCCGACATGGTTACATGTGCACACACCACTTTTCTATTCAAGTCTCTTGAGCATGATGCATATTTAAAAGTTACATTTAGAAGATGTGCGGTGCTATTTGGAACCAAAGAAATAGATACGAAAAAGCGTACAAAAACAATTGACCTATTAAGTAAGCCTCTGCATTACTTTTCATAAATTTCAGCATTCTTCGTGGCAAATAACATTAAACTGATCTCATGTACGGATAAGAAAATGAAATTGGTGATAACAAGTTGAAATACAACATTATAGATTCATAATATGTGGCATCAAAATATAATATGTGTTCATTAAAAAAGGAATAGTAACATATTATACTTTTAAGTAAAAAGTACTTACCAATAGAATGACGCTTCCCCTTGACAGCGGCAAAATTCTTATATGTATAGCCAACAAAACTGAGATCTTGAGGAGTTAAGAGCGTCTGTAGACAAAAATGATACAAGAAACATTAGAGTTGTAATATATAGTACAAATTCAATCAACTTATATTTAGCCTGGAAAATTTGTATCAGGGTAAACTACTAGAACTGATGAATTCAACAGTGAAGAAAAAAATAGATACTTATGAATTAATCGAAACATGCATAAAGGCATTGATTATTGATTTATAAGATGATTAATGTTGTGTGTAAGTTCAATGGAAACATACTCTTTCATTCAACTATTTTTTACATCACACTTGGACTAGGATTCAAGTATTTACAGATTTAAAGATGTTCCAACTGTTATTATAATTGTTTATATATCATAGAGGAAATGAAATTTCCAATCCGAATAGAATGATGGAAAGAAGTGAATGGCTAAGACAAGATGATTGACTATTTTTTTTCCTGAAAAATCTTAATTTTCATGCAAGTAAATAGAGTTTTACCTTTCTGATGGGTCCGGAACCAGATCGAGCTGGCATTGGTTGTTCAACCTATTAAGACAATTACAATGAATATCACAATTCGAACGTAATCGAACCAACTCAAAGCAAAAGATATCAAAATCCATGCACAATCAGTAGTGTGAAGTTTCATAAAATTTCATATAATCCACCTCTTTCTTAATATCTTATACCTCGTCGAATTTCATAAAATTCTGAGTGTCAAGTTCCCCTACGACTCGTGGTTTAAATGCTGCCTCAGTTTCATAGAGCCTATCCCATAAGATATCCCTAAACCAAGGATGATCCTGACAATTAAGAAAATTACCGTCATCAGGGAATAACGTGATTTAATATTAATCCATAGTAAGGGTGAAAAGATAGAAAGAAAACCACATCTTACACACTTTAATTTCTTTTGCTCCTCTGGTTCCAAGCCTATGTGGAACACCAGAAAGCAACCTGTACATCAGATCTTTCGCTTCAGGTGTCAATCTTGCCTCGTCTGGAAATTTTAAGTGGTTTTTCCAGTGGACAATCTGTAGACAGTCGTCACCAGGAAAATCGAGTACAACATAAATTTAACCGTTACAGTCAGTGCTACTAGAAAAAAAATAGAGAAATAATAGGGAATTATGAATTTTACAAGAGAATTAGTCCTGCATAATGAAAATTTCATATATTCATAATTAGGCTGAAAAGAAGTGCTTAAGGAGAGAAGAATAAGGAAAGAAGTTTAAAACCTTTCTACATGTTGTTACAGGATCATCAGAGTAAAATGGAGGATAACCGACAAGCATCTCATACATTATAGCACCAAGAGACCACCTGCAGCAAGTCAGAACACATGTTGGAAACAAATATCATCTTTTTCAGGTCAAGAATAATAATCTCTACAAGCAAATACAACATTTTAAAAAAGTTTGAAGAATCAACAACAAAATGTTTTACCCTAATTTGGATATTTGTGGAGAAGTAAAGTTTAAATTGTATGAACCTATATGCAAAATGAGTTATTAAAACTGGATAGAATCTTTTTTCCTTCAAAGTGTTTTAACTTTAAGAAATAAACAATAGCTTGGAACATATAGATATTTTTTGCTACCTTAACAACTGAATATATGTAAGTACCGTTATTCGCTACACTATCATCTGCATTCACTTGAAAATGTGAAAACTACTAAAATAGAATAGATGCAACTCAAGCAAATGAAAAAGAATATCAACAAACCAGTCGCACTCCACGCCATAACCCTTTTTCAGTAACACTTCTGGAGCAATATAGTCTGGAGTTCCAACAGTGGAAAATGCCTGCCATGAAATGAATAGACAAGCTGGAGAAGGATTTTCATGCGAGCAAATGAAAACATATTTGAAGTGATAAAATGCTATCAAAATGGACTTGTTCCTTTTATAACAAGGTACACAAGTTTAGAAGCACAAGTTGTGCTGAAATGATTGCACCAGAAAAGATGTGAAACGGAAAAGAAATACAAAATCATAAAGCACTTACCAACTTCCTCCTATTCATTTGCCAATGTTGAAGTTGTTCGAGAGGACTTTTCCAACGCCTACCATTTCTGCTATTCGGGTAATTTCCATCAACGTCCATTGTATCATTCAAGTTATCATCATCCAATATTTCCTTTTCACTTATAGGTGATAGATTTGAGACTTCAAGTGGTTTGCAAAGACCGAAATCCGACAATTTCATATGACCATTTATGTCTAAGAGAAGGTTGTCAGGTTTTATATCCCTGAGGAAACGAGGAAACGTGATGAAACTTATAACTGCAAAATATGGTTTACAAAACCTAGATGAAAGTAGATTTTAAAATGTAATAATACCAACCGATGAACGTAATTGTGTTTATGAATAGACTCAATGGCCAAAACGGTTTGGGCGATGTAAAATCTTGCCACACTTTCTGTCAAAGTTTCTTCCCTCATCAACAAAGTCATTATATCGCCACCAGGTAAATATTCCATTATAAGATATAAGAATTCAGGATCTTGAAATGAGTAATAAAGCTTCACAATGCAGTCATTGGCAACTTCTGCAAGTACATTCCTTTCAGCTCTAACATGCTCAACCTAAAATGGAAAACAAACTCAATGAAATTTACTTTATTGATAATAATAAGTTAAACAACGGATTGTATAGTTCTACATTGCAGTCCGCAAATTGAATTGCCGCCTCAATATAAAGATTTTAGAGGTCTTTGCAGTGGCATCACAATTGCAATCGCGGCTGCACCAACTGCATTTTTTCTCATTTTGCCATGATATCAAGGTTCACAGACCATGACCGCAATATAGAACCATGAGGAAAAGAACGAACATTCATATTGTTTATGAAAATATGAAAATCTCACCTGTCCCCTGCTGAGCATTTCGGACTTTTTCAACTTTTTCATGGCATATATATTCCCGGATTTCTTCTCGCGACAAAGTCTTACCTGTGAAATCACTTGGTATCAGATATCGCACAATTTCACCATATAAGAAGAAGAAGAAAATGGAAATCCAGAGGAAATATATGAATATCTGTACCTCACCAAAGGCTCCCCTGCCAATAATGGTTAGAAGATCAAAATCATCAACACATATTTTATGTCTTTTTAACCGCATATACTCCGTCTCCTTGCTCTCTAAATCCTTCAGTAAATTGATCTGTTCTTCTTCTGGTACATGCGAAGATTCTAACTCCTTTTGTAGCACCGAACGCCTAAAAATAATAAAGTCCCATGAAAAGCAAAGCAAAACAAGATGACGAAATAAATGTCAAGTCTCATCTTTGAATGCATTTCTATTACCATTTTAAATAAAAGAAAACAATCTCTTATGCATTTTGGAAGACTTTGCTTCACATCCTCTCCCCATATTATAAGTCATTTTACCAAAAAAGAAATTGTCTCATGTTATATACGGTTCTGCAAGTTGTAAATTGTAACCAAAATGTTACTTTTTCCTATTATACCCTTAATCATTACTTGTAAGTTGTAACCAAAATGTTTCATTAAACATGTACCTACCTAGAACACCCTAAAACACATTTAACAAAAATCCAAATACACGTATTAACGTATTAGAAAATCAAATTCACATTAACAAATACTCATTTCACACCAATGTTACGTTGGTCTGAGTGAAAATAAACTCATATCTCTTAAACAATATTTCGGGTTCGATCAATGTGGGTGAAAAAAACACGGTTGGGAGAGGTGGCAAGCCGGATGATACTTCGCACCAATAACATGACTATTAAAAAAAACACCATTTCACAAAAGGAGGTCATCCAACAAAGCAAATAAGAAGAAATATAAAGAATTAAGAAGCCATCAACAACATGCAAAGTGAAACAAACAGATCTTAACCAAATCAAAAAAAATAAAAATCATAAAAAAAGGAAAAACATAGAAAAATATTTGCATGATGTTTTTTTTTTTACCTTTCTTTGCGTTCTTGAATGTGTTTCATCTGAGACTTATAATGACTTTCAATGAATTTCTTAGCAGCAGCAACCCTTTCCATGGTCAAGGTGGAAACAACATCTTCATCATCTTCACCACCACCAATGGGACCAACCTCATCATGTTCCACCACTTCTTCTCCATCTACCACCTCAACTATATTTTCCTCCTTCGCCATGTGATTATTCTCCATACCAAAATCCAAAACCCCTCCCTCCTCTTTTCTCTCTTTTCTCTTCCTTAATTTGAAATGATTGTGACAAAAAAACAAGAGAAGAACGTGACCCTTCTAAAAAAACATACACATATGAAGGGTAAGGAGCTATGTGAGACAAGTGTTGAATGATGGTTGGTTTGGTCCTTGTTGCTTGGAACACAATCCTACGGTTTTTAATGTCGATGAATCCAAGGTCATAAACAACATGGGATTGAATTCTTTCACCTTTTTCAAGGAACATACGTACCATAAACTAATTAATACACTTCCCATTTGTTTTCTATTTATTTGACTTGTCAAAAAGAAAATCAATATGGCTGGTTTTTCTTTTCAAACATAACTTTGATGTTTCTATCACCATCAAGAAAAATAGGAAAAAACATCACAAACAAAAATCATGTACTACTTGTTTCTTTTTTTAGAAATAAGCTTTATTTTTGGACAATGGAGGCAATAATAAAACATAGACTCTCTTAATTTGTGGTTAAATACAGTATTTTCTTATCTATGATAATCATATTATTGATTAATTACATTGTTCCAAATATTGAGTTTAACCACAGATTAACTTCATTTAAGTTTTTGTGGTGTTTTGGTTCATTTGCACATGCTGTATTAACCGAAATGATTTTTTTACTCAAATTATAAGGTGTTTTAATCATTTTACAAAGATTAAAAAATATAATTTATTTTATATGAGAAAGAAAAATTATGAATCGTTTTACAAAGTTATTATCAAACTTTTTCATCTCCTTCATTCAACATGTGATATCCATCTTATTTGTTCAAGAATCTTGCCATTAAAAGTAAATTACCCTCAATTCGAAAATTAGGTCTCACATGATGACATTATGAAAAGTAAATCGAATCCTCCTTGTCATTATTTTCTTTATTTCATCACAAAGTGACATTAGAAGAGTAAAAATGCTCATGAAGTAAATTAGAATAGACTGAAGAATTAATTAGATACGAATCTCAAACTCTAAGAATTAATCTTCCTTCACATTCGATCTTTACTAAAATATCCTTACTATATATTGTCATCTTTACCGTAAATGCAAAGTGGATTATTTGTATATTCAATTGAGAGTGATGCAAGCAATATTAATTAGACTAAACAATAAGAAAAAAGTAATTAAGAAATTGAAAAATTATTATTTTTGGACTATTTTATTTTATTTCTTACAAATATGAGTTATTTATGAAGGAGAATTTGTTTTTAGGTTTTTTTTTTGTCTAGTAGCCTAATGGTTGGAGTTCTCTTTTCAAATGAGGTTTTTTTCTTTTTTTTGTCTAGTAGCCTAATAGTTGGAGCTCACACATTTTAAATGTTGAGAAGTAGGATGTCCGGGGTTCGAACCCCCAACCACTGTATATATTATGCAATGTCCATACCAACTGAGTTAAACACAAATGACCTCTTTTCAAATGATGTTAATGAATATGAAAAAGACAATGACTCGGGCTGTATTTTACAAGAAAAGTTTTATTCGAATACAAAATATGACATCAAATACTTACATGATATTGTACTGTTTATTATATTTATACTACGACAAACAATGTTTTTTCACGGTTTCGTAGTCAAGCTCAACCTCAAAGACATTCAAGCTCATGCTCAAAGCTACTGGTTCCGTCATACTCGGTTCTATTTCTTTATATCTACTCTAGAGTTATCAGCTTTCCTTTTGAGCATACTAAGAAGAAGCCCACATAGCGTTAGAAGCTACGACTTCTTCCTTCTAGGCTTACTTGCCAAGTACAATAACAACGAATTATTTACCATAAAGCTTTATTTAGTCACTTTTTTCCTCTCTATTCCATCTTTCTAAATAAGTTATATTAGTGCCCTTTATTTATCTGAATGCTTTGCACTTCCCTTCTAAACAATTTCTTTGATCTTACTCGGTTTTCCTTTTCCCTTTGCTTCCAAAAGTTCAACTTATCCAGAAAAATTGTCGGCGTATAAATGTGGTTTCGATCCTTTTGATGATGCTGGAAGTCGTTTTGATATATGATTTTATCTTGTTTCCATTTTATTTAACATTCTTGATCGGGAAGTCACCTTTTCCTTTCATTGGGCAGCACCCCGCATCAAGCTTGATATGTTTGGGTCTTGGTTTATGATGGCCTTTTTATTGATTTTGATGATCAGATCTCTCTCTATGAATGGAAAATAGGTGCTTCAGATCGAGAGTAATTACTATTGATAGGGCAAATATAGGGAGGGAGGACAAAGTAAATAGTGATGCCTATATTAAATTAATTGATTCATCATGGTAGAGAAGAAAAACGATGCACAGACCGTAGTCGAGCTGCAAATCAATGTCCCCGTAAGCAAAGAGTATACCCGATTGTTTTTAAGAGAACACTAAAAAAAACATATTCATCTCGGTTAGAGATGAATTGCTTTACGCCATTGTTTTGAGTTCTTATCTCACTCTTCATAGGGATTGATACTACAGAAAATGAACACTTATAGGGACTAACATGACAATAAATATGTATATTGAGAGTTATGGTAATATTAACGGAACATTTTAACTTAATGAACTATTTTGACTGATAGAGTGACAATCAATGGCTATTTTAAAATTTTGATAAATTGAGTAACTATTGTGACTACTCATTACACGGAATCAAAATAATTATTACTCCAATAAATATTGATCACCGAATAAATACAATTATCAATATCACGTGTCATCTTTTTTTGAAATATTTTCTATAGATTATTTTCTAAATACCCGCATAAGATCATCTTTAATAGTGAAGTCTTACTTAAGACACCTATTTTTAAATATCCGTTGGGGAGAAATTATTTTGGGATCCTACATGACTTAGAGTCTCACTTAAGACACCTATTTTTAAGTGGGATTCACATTGTTTTAATATTAAAAAATTAATATGTAATGATATAAAATTATAGATAGATGATTAGTAAATCTAATCTAAGAATTTTGCGTGAGATGCTTAATTGAAATGATTGAATTCTTATTAAATACTTAAAATTGATGTCCTCGTTATAGATGCTCTAAATCCATCCAAAAACCCACAAACCGCTCATCCCGCAGCCATCTAAACCACCACAACACGACTTATAAGACCACTTACAATGGTGGTGTTGAAGTAGCTTTTCAACTATTGAAACCATTGTAAGGTTGTGTTAAAAGTTGAATGCAAATGAGGTGGAAGAGAGAGATGATGAAAGCTTTCAACATGTTGAATGGAGGAATGGTGGGCCAAGCTAAAGATGATGTGGCGTTTGCTAATTGGCTTGTTGGATTTATCTCATCTTAATTATTTAAACTCAATTATTTCATTGCAAATGACTTTTTTTAAAATTTTTTTTTTTTACCAAAATTCATGATTTTTTTGTCTATAAATAGAGACCTGGTTCATTTGATTTGAACACAAAAAAAAACGAAATTTTCCACTATCTTAATATTATTAGCTTTTCTTGTATCGTACTAATTTAAATTTTAAGTTATTTGTGTGCCGCGTGCTTAGTTTGTTGTATAACATTTTAAATTATTTGTGTGTCGCGTGCTTAGTTTGTTGTATTGCATTTTAAGTTAAGAAAATAAAAATGAATTATTTTACAAAATTTTGTTTTTCCAAAAAAACTAAAAAATAAATTGTTAAGTATTTATTATTTTAATTTAATTATAATCGATAATTGTAATTTTATGTAATAAAAAAAATATAAAATTAAATAAGAATGTGAAATAAAAAGTGGTGGGGTAGAGTGTTAAAAGAAAAAACCATTAAAAAAGATAAAAGTTAAATGAGTGTTAAATAAAAGAGAGAAAATGATCTGAAGGGTTGGAAATTGAAAAAAATGGGTGTTGAATGTACCGCGTCAATTTTGTGTCTAGTACAAATTAGGGACGAAAAAGGACAGACATGGTGACCCAAGTCCCCACACACTGCTGACTAGATATAGAGTCAAAAGGCAAAAACGAATCTTTTTGGGTCAGCCCCTTGGGAAGCAAAGAACAACACGTACTTCTACATACTGTTACATTACAATTTACATCACAATACTTGCTTGCCACAAAAGAAACAACGCGGTATCTTCACATCATCAACCATAAAGGCATAAACACGTCAACAACCACATCACAACATAAAAAGAAACTTCTAGTACACTCATTAATTTCAATTTTAATTCTTCTTATTCTTATGGTAAACAAACAAAATTTGCTATACAAAAAGATCAATTTGATCACTTATTGAAGTAATAGTAACTTAAAGATCTTACTCTCTAATCTAATGTCACTATTTTTCATTTTTACTGCAATATTAAAAAGAGCAGTGCTATTTCAAGGGAAAGAAACCATCCCGACTGAAAATTAGTCAATCAAATTCTTGCTTTTGCGGAATAAAAGGAGGAGAGAGACTGCATTCATAAGAGAGCCAGAGAAATGGTATAGCGGTCGTGAAGCTTTCTTGAAGAAAAAATTCGCTTGAAACAACATTTTTGTATTAAAAAAGACATAACCAAAATATATTATAGGTCTATAATATAATACAAGTTCATTTTTTTCAATTAATTTTGTTTCTTCCTTAATCAGTGTTTCGGAGAACACAACCCTAATACAAATAGCTAAAAAGAACTACAAAAATTCAGTACCAACACGACCATGATGTAACAAATAATGAGCAATTTGATCTCTAGCCTTCAAAGAATTCAAAGAACAAGCACCATCCTCAATAACCATTTCATCATCAAAAACCTCAAACTTGCATTCATCATCCATTTCTTCATTCATAATCTCACAAATATTATGAAGCACACAACAAGCACCAAGAACAACAGGCAAATCTTGCAACTTAATTTCAGTCCTTTTCTTCAAACACCCCCACCTACCTTTCAACCTACCAAAAGCATCTTTACCAATTTTCTCAATTTCACTAATTCTCTCATTAAAACCATGTTGTGTCCACGTCAGATTCTTATGCTTATATGGCACCAAAACCCAATCCATAAGTGAATAACCTGAATTTCCAACTATCCAAATATTCTTCAAATTTCCTAATTTGGCCCTCTCATATAAAGCACTTTTTCCCAAAACTGTATTATCTTGCATTGAGCCAGGCCAACCAATACACACATCAGTAAAAACACCTTTACTATTTACCACACCTTGAACAGTTACTGAATAGCTAGTTTTTTGGTTCCTCTCAGTGAGTTTTTTGTTAAAATACAAACCAACATTTACCTTAGGTGCAATTATAGGAACATGAGTAGTATACATTACACCACCAACATTTGGAATACCGAAACTACCCTCAAACTCTTGTTTAGTTTCCTTCATTTTTTCTTCATCTGGCCAACGAAGAAACTTCTGCATTAAAACTGTTTTAATAGCTGCACAAACTTCTAACACAAGCTTATGACACGTGGATATTCCTAACCCGAATTTCTTCGAAACCAGCCTAAGCGGTTCGCCAGTGGCCAGGCGGTATATACATACCGCCACGCGCTGGCGAACCGGAATAGCGTCACGCAGCGTCGTGTTTTTCTTCGTTACCGATGAATCCAGCTCATTGCAGATCATGTTGAATGTATTTTTACTCATCCGAAAACATCGCCGGAATTCATCATCAGGGAAATCTTTACGGTTGCAACTCTCCCACCAGTCTTTAGGCCGGTCTTTCACCCACAGCCTACGTTGAATAGGCTGGTGGTTGATAATATCTTTTGAATCTGTACCGGGCTGGTCCAGACCATGTTGGTCTGGACCAGAACCAGATACAATTGCTGAAGCAGTTGTAATAGCAGACATACGAGCTTTTTTCGTTGTTGTTTGATGATGTTGGTCTAGCTGAGAGTAATGATTTTGAAGTTCTTCCATGTAATGATTCATGGTTTGTGTTTGGTTGTTGAAATTTGAATTGAACATATCTTTATGTTGTTGTGAATCTAACAAGTATTCTTTTTGTTCTATGGTTTCTTCTTCTTCTAAAAGAATAAGTGAAGCTAAGATATCCTTAATATTATTGTTGTTGGTGGTGGTGTTTTGTTTCTTTGGTTTGTGTTGTTGATGTTCTTCTTGGTTGTTGTCTTTTCTAATACGTTTCTTGAAAGTGTTGGGATTAATAATGTCTTGAAAGAGGTTATTGTAATCTTCTTGGGTAAGAAAAGGGAGAGAAGTGTTAATTTCCATGTAGGTGATTGTGGACGGTGTTGTTTTGTGATTTGAGTTTGAGATGGTTGAAGTGTGAATGATGAAGATTTATATAAGAGGATGAATGAAGAAGCGTGTGAGATAGTGTGAACACGATTTTAGATTGGGTGGGGACTTTGACTGATTGTACTTTTTGGATTTGTAGGATAGAATAAGTATAATTTGTTCGTTTGTGGAACCGTGTTTTTTTACGCGGTAGGATTTGGATTTCGATGCTTCATTTTGCACGATAAATACTCGATCCGGTCACATTTACAAGCAAAACATAATTTTTTAGGTTTATTGGATAACTAATGTATTTGGTCAATAAATGTGACCAAATACATTACTTATTTCATGAACCTAAAAAGTTGTTTTTTTACTTATAAATGATGTTATTTAAACAACTAAAAATCTACTCCCTCCGTCCATATATTTAAGCACATTTTTCATTTTTTATATTTCTTAAAAAAAATAAAATTGTTAGCGCAATTAATGTGTCTATTTTGTATGTTAATATGACCAAATTATCATTTGTGTGTATGTGTATTAAATTTGACTTTTCATATTTCAAGATAAGTTAATAGTATTAATTAAGGGTATTTTTAGGAAAAATAATAATAAGTGCATTTAGTAATTTGAAAAGGGGTTTACATTTAGGGACAAACATAAAGTCGAATGGATGCTTAGATATAGGGAGGGAAGAAGTATAATGCATCGACACTGCAAAAATATATTATTTTGGTTGCATTCTTTTTCAGTAGTTAAAATTCAAATGGGTTTCACTAAATCATGATATGAGTTTCATGTGAATTTTAACCAATCAAAGAGAGTATGTTCAAAAATATGTGTTAAAATATGTGTTGCTAGCAATTCTCAATTTCGATTCTATCTACAAGATAAAGTTAACATTTTAGATTATTTAATAAAAGTTTAAATACACTTTTGATCCTCGTATTTTAATTATCTCACGAAATTGGTCTTTTTTTAACCAAACAAAGTTGTCACTATACTACCATTTTTTCTTGCACTTTTGATCCTTACCCCCTGTTTGACCTCCAAAAATGCTGATGTGTTTAATTTTTGAATGGATTGTCTTGGAAAGTGATGATGTGACAAAACACATTATTTTTCAAATAAGTAAAACATTTGATAATAACTCAAAAATTACAGTTTTAACAAAATTAAAGATTAAAAAAAAGTTACAAATGCATTCAACAAAATATCAAATTAAAAAATTTAGGTTTAAAAAAAAAAGTCCTACAATATTCATCTTCTTCACTTTTCATCTTCATTTTTAAAGGTCAAATACCATGTCTCTTTTCTCATATCTCAACTCACTTCTTAAGCCATCACCTTCTTCACACATTCAACCACCATCTCTTTCTTATACCTTGTCTCTTATCTTTCGTGAATCCTTCAACTATCAACTACTTTACAGACTCAAACCTAGAAAGCCATCAAATACCAACACATTCTTCTCTCTTATCTCTGCCTCTCTCCTTCGAACACTGTCCTTTTCACAGACCTGGTTAATGATGATGATTATGTTGTGATGATGCTATGTGACGACAGTGGTGGTGGTGGTGGTGAATATTGAACCCTAATTTATCTCTTCCTAGATTGATATTAACCAATATCAAAAAATTCAAACTTATGGCAAAACCCCAAAAGATTTCATTCCTCAACCCAAAATCAATTGAATCTTGACCGATTCTCTCTCACTCTCTCTCTCTCTCTCTCTCTCTCTCTCTCTCTCTCTCTCTCTCTCTCTCTCTCCAAAATTGGGATTTTTTTTCTAGATACGGTTACTGCATTGAGGAACAATTTGAAGTGATCTTGTGGAAAAACATGGAATCCAAACCTTAACTTCATATGTATTTTTTGATTTTTTTGGTGGTTGTGGATGATAATGATTAATTTTAAAATTGTTTTGATTGACTTTGATTATGACTATTTTTTAATTTCTGGGTTTTATTAATGTGGTTAATTTATGGGTTTGAATGTAAATGATGAAGATTGTTGAAGCACTTATGTGATAAGAGAGAAGAAATAGATGATAGTTGAAGGAGTGAGGGAGACTATGCAATTAAAAAAAATTCTGAAATGCTTTAATGAATTTCTTCTAATTTAAAAAATGTGATTTGATGACATTTTAATGTCATTTCCCAAGTAAGCAATGCCACCTAAGTGCTTTTACGGACACATTATTAAAAAATTGGACACATCAATGTTTTTGGAGGCCAACTAGGGAATTAAGACTAAAAATGCAAAAATAATGGTAGTATAGAAGCAGCTTTGATCGGTTTTAAAAAGAGAGGACCAATTTCGTGAGTTGGTTAAAATATATATTAAGACAAAAAATGTAGTTAAACCTTTAATAAATGATGTATCTAGTCTATATTAAAAACTAAATACATCTTTTATTGAATGAATTTTAAAAGTTAAATTTCTCTTATAAGCGGTAATGGATGGAGTATCATTTATAACTATTGATTTTTTTGTTAACTTTTAATTACCATCACCTATACAAGGACTCTCTCTTGTAGCAAAGAAAATAGGTAGAAGATGGTCCACTATCACCTATACAAGAACTTTAACTTTAACTTTATTTAGTGATGTAAATTTATTAAGGGTTTTTCTGTCATCTGCAAATTTGCATATGTTAAGAAGTTTAAAATAGAAATTTTGTATTCAAACTTATATATTTAATATTAAATATAAGACTTTTGAGTAAAAAGAGTTGTTGTTTTCCAAGAAAAAGTTATTACTATTAATTGTTTTAACATCTGCAATGTTGCACATGTTAGCCAAACTCATTTATTAATGTGGCTCATTTAATGGTTTTGTTTAGATGTGTTGGGTTGGAATCAATGAATCTTTAATAAATATTGTTATTAAAGAATTACTAATAACTGATGTGTATGTGTGAGACTAATTTAAAGACTTTTTTAGTTTATTACTATTAGATTATATTAGTGATTTACACTTCAACGTCTTGTAAATACCATTCCACTGGTAGCTGCAGAAACACTAAAGTGTTGAGATACGAATTAAATTTAAATATTCCTTATTTCTCCAAATTTAAGGAGCTGATTATCGACACAAGGTTATTCGACGGAAAATAATTACACTCTTCATTATCTTATAATAGTTAAAAAGCTTAAATATACAATTCGTCCATGCAAAAATGGCGATCTTGAATTTTGGCCTATGTAATTGCTAACTCTTTCAAATAGACCTTTGAATTTCTACTCAATTTTAATTTCGTCCTTGCGATTTCGTGTTCCCCTCACTGCAACATTCAATGGGATATCATTTTCACTTTCGTTCCAAAATTTCCCCCTTCTTGGTAAATTAAGATCTAAAACCTTATTCCCAACTTCCCCTTATTTGATTTTTCAAGGAAAGGAGGAGGAAGAAGGGTAGTTTGGTCTCTTCATTTTTTTTCGAACCATCAACGGTATTTTAGTCCTTCCATGACAATTTTTGAGTCAGTAACATTCTTTCCCAGTCACCATGACCACATCAGGAAAAAATGAGCTCACGGATCAAACTAAAAGTGACTAGTAATTGTACGGTCTGTTTGAAAGTATTGGAAATTACATGGACTAAAGCTAAAGCTCGTTATATTTGCAAGGACAATATGAATATTTATGCATAGTTAGAAACATGTTAACCTAGTCCTCTCACTTTCTCAACCTTTTATCTGCTAATCTCTTCTGAATGAGCGCGCGTAAGTAGGGGGTTGAATTGCGTTGATGATCATAAAAATTCCTTTTTCCTTGTTAAAATGGTATGGCCTAATTAAATATTTTTACTTAAAACTCATTTTAACACATAAAGTTCTTTATCAAAAAATTTAACTTATTTTAAAGTATAATCATAAGAAATTGTAGATAAAGTAAGTAAAAAGATACATGAAGAGAGAAACAAAATTATATATTTATATTTACTAGCGAAAAGACGGGCACATGAGTGCCCGTCTTTCCACTCTTTTTACTGCGCTAAAATTTATAAATTATGAACCATATTTTTTTATGAAATTTTGATTTTGATTAAAACTAAAAATATAGATGTTTGTTGTTTTCTAGTTATAACAAACCAAATTAAACATGATTATATATTTCAATAACACCAACAACTGTCTTTATTATAGAAAAAGTTATTTAAGGGTATAATTGGGATAATAAAAAATTAAATATAAATATACTCATTTAGTTTGTTACACTTTTTAAATGATAAAGAAAAAAACAGACATATATATATATATATATATATATATATTCATATCGTGTTTGTTACATTTTTTTAATATTTAAATTTATTCTTATCTATTTGTTACTTATGTTATTTGTATTGAAAATTGAGGGCATTTTTGGAAAGAAAAATCCAACCCAAAAGTACTGAAAGGGATAGTTTTATTTATATATAGTATAGATATGGGAAGTGACTTATATTATTAATATTTTATTTAGGAATCCAATTTTTGTTTCCTTCATAACCTATAATGTTGATGTTGTCCTCCTTCCTCACACCAGCTACACCCTCGTTGTCGTCGCCGTCTTCCTTCCTCCCACCATCCAAACCCACGTCAGCAAGATGTAACACGAACCTTTGTTGGTGTGAGTGTGCTTCCTTCGAACACACCACCTCTAGCTCCCTTTAGGACTAAAAAAAGTCGAGGTTGGACCGACACTAGACGCACAATTGACAGCTTTATATACCTTGGTCGATGGTTCCTGTTGTTTTTTCGTCGCCGTCGACGACCCTTTTACGATGGCAGTTGTTCTATATGACCCTTTTCCTTTATCATGGCCCAAGCCCTAACTCGTTTTTCCAACCTCTCAACGCGTCTTCCCCATGGTCGTTCTCATTCTACAAGGTGTGCAAAAGGTCGGGTCTATGGTGATGCATCTGGATCTTCTTGGATCTAGATGGTTGGTGGCGGTGCGACCATCTCTCTTCTGATATTCAGTATTACCTCGCGCCAGAAGTTGAGGTAGCTTGTGTCAGCGCAATTATTTATGCATGTTAATGCCCCAAAATTCTAAATACTTTCTAGATTTGTTGAATTATGCAAGCTTCTAAGTTAAGGTTTTGTGTCGGTGTTGTTTGAATATTTGTGCTCTCGATTTTCGGGTATCAAAATCATTGATTGGATTTGAACCTTTAATCTTTGAACTCTCAACTTTTATTCGCGGGAAGGGAAAAAGTGAGTAAAAACCCTTATAAGACCTTGGATCCGGGGGTTGGTTTCGATTGGGGAAGGTGTTAGGCACCCGAACCGACTATGGTATCCCATAGGAACCTTCTACCTATTCATAATCTTGCGCTAAATTAATTTTACTTATTAAAAAAAAGTTTAAGAGTTTAAGTGAAAGAAAAGAGGAAGATGGAGCATTTTTTGGTTATTTTTATTGATTTGGAAGGGCCAAGACCCTTTGCCTACTTACCCAAATAAATCGGGATCAAAATCAAGTAGTTCAGCTAAAGA
Source organism: Medicago arabica (assembly GCA_946800305.1). Taxonomy (NCBI): domain Eukaryota; kingdom Viridiplantae; phylum Streptophyta; class Magnoliopsida; order Fabales; family Fabaceae; genus Medicago; species Medicago arabica. Next base: position 20,095,046 of record OX326971.1, on the reverse strand, counting down.
ACTTTTTTGATGGGTTGAATTGATTTTAACATTTTTTGAAAAAAAGATTTTAAGAAGAGATGAGAGGCCTCAAGGCATGAGAAGAAAATACGATGAAGTTGGTTAATTTTAATTGCAAGAAATCCATGTCTAATGTGGATATTAAATTGATTAACATTTGATTAAGGAAAATAAAAGGAAAAACACTTGGGTTACAAGCCAAGGTTTACTTTAAAGAAATTTGAATTTTGACTTTTTGATTTTTGATGAAAATATTTTTCTAAACTAACGGTGAATTGGCGTAACGGCGGAAAAAATAAATAAGCGTAAAGCGATAAATAAAGTGGTAAAGTGTCGGTTCGTGTGTCAGTGCGTGTGTCGGTTACATATTACATACCCTAAATACATTCTATGGTTACATATTTTTGGTTTAGTTTGTAATTAGGGAAATGATGTAAACCAAAAATAAAATAAATGACGAAAAATTTAAATATGCATGCAATATTTCTATGAAACCTATTATACATACTAAAAATGCAATTTAAACAAATTAAAATAACAAAGCAATAAAATGCAAACACATTGAAATAAACACAAATGCTAGGTAAACAAGATTAAAAGAAGTAAAAATGCATGAGAAGATTTTTTTTAAATGCCTAAATAAACTAAAACTACATGAGATAGAAATTTAACTATTAAATGAACTAAAAAATGCACGATGTAAAAATTAAAACACTAATTAAAAATGCATGGAACATAGTTCAAATATCATATGAAGTAAAAAAAAATGCATGAAATTATAAAAAAGTTACTACAAAAAAACATGCAGGGAGGGTGCAGGCAGCAAAAAAAAAGGTTTAAATAGCAACAAAAACCCAAAACAATGGGCCAAAGGAACAAAGAAAACGGGTTGGGCTAAGGAGGAACCGGTTCGGTTCAGGTGAACCGAACCGGTTTTAAAGGAGGGTATAAAAAGGTTTTCATGTCTTTTTTCTTTCATTTATCAAACTCATTCTCTCTCTAAAAACAAAATCAAAAAATCCTCTCTCTTCTCTCTAAGATTAAAACCGAAAAATAAGGAAGAAGGAGGTGGCCGGAGAAGATGAAGATTCATCTTCTCCGGCGAGCAGAGCTTGCTCTGGCGCGGTGGCCGGCCACCCCAGGGTGGTGCGCCGCCGCCGGAAAAAAAACCTAACCACCTCCATTTTCGAATTTTTTTTTACTTTCTCATATCCTTTTCTTCTCCTCTACACATATATCAACTCAAAAACTTCAAAAAACAATCACATAACCCTAGATCTAAAAAAAAAAATTCGAAAAAAAAAATACCTCTAACCGTTTTCGGTTCGTTCTTTGTTTGGTTCGACTGTGTTTCTTCTTTGTAAGGTTCAACTCGTCCTTTCTTCTCTTTGAATTCACGGATCCTTTTGCTGCGTTTTCTTTCTTTTCCTTGCGTGTTGATCCTTCTTGGTTACGTTTTGGTTCGATTAAGCCTTGTTTCTACTTATTTTTTGTTTGACTTCAATTCGGATTTTGGTGTTTGAATGTTTGGATGGTTTGATTTGAGGTCTGATTTCGGATCTATGATGTTGTGATTGTTTGGATGAGGATAGAATTCGAAAAAAGGTCACTGGGATGATTGTTGGATGAAGTTCATGATGAACATTCATGAGTGTTCATGAGTTTTTTGAGTTTTTTGTGGTTTTGATTCAGAATTGGTGGAGGGAGAAAGAAATTTGTGTTTCTAGTGATTTTGATGACTTTTCTGACTGATTGTGACTGATTAGGACTGATAGGGACCTTTCTGACGCGTGAACAGTACTTTAAATAGTACAAAGTCTCTGATACATTAAAATGACGAAAATACCCCTGCTGAAACTTGGAGAAAAAGTTGGACCAGGACCAATAACAAACTGACATGTGGACTGAATGACTTAAAAATGATAAAATCAGATAAATAAATAAATAATAACAAATAAATAAATAATAATTAAATAAATAAATAATAATAAAAAACGAAAATTAAAAATAATAAAAAAGAAATAATAAACATGACTAAAAAAATGTCCCGTCGGAACCAAAAAAATGAGGTATTTTAAAATACCTCTCTGCCGAAATTTCGTCTGAGACGACTGAAATACGCGGCTTTTTAAACGCTAAATAAAATAGTAAATCAACGACGTGAACAAAATGAATTTTAAAAAACATAAACTTTACGATAAATAAAGTACGCATAAAACGCGGATAAAAATTAAGAAATTAATACGCGAGTGACATTAAAATATAAACAACGTAAAAAATGAAATGCGATCACAATACGAATAAAAACAGATATCACGAGAATTAGAGCGCGAACGAAAAGCTAAAAAAACGGATAACGTACGAAATAAAAAAATAAATTGGTCAAAATTTGGGGTATGACAATATCCATCACAGTCTTTGTGACTGACTTCAAACTGCTTTGTTTTCTTAGTCATTCGTATGATTGACACTTGTTGTCTTCGGAGGGAGTTGTTGGTTCATAGACTCTTTTCTTGTTGACGATCGGTCCATACATCAGTTTGCATACCTTTGATTACTGCTTGTTAGAATTAACTAGAGGTTACCTTGCTAGGGTTTCAGTTAGTTTACCGATCAGAAATGCACTCTCCTTTTCTGGTTCGATTTTTGCCCTAGGTCGAGTAGAGTTTAGCTGGCCTTACCATGTTTGATTGGCAGGCAGAGCTCGTTCCTGTCTCTTCTTCTAGAACCGCTGATGAGTCAATAATTAGTGTCTTTTAAGTGTTTATTTTATTTAGATTTTATGTGTTTTTATTTACTTTCTAGAACTATTTTACTACAATTGCAAGTTATTTAATTTCAGGAACAAATATGATAAAAGATTGAATCTTGGAGCAAAAGAATGGGTTTTGAAGCTTGATTAAAGGATAAAAGGATCTAAAATATGATTTGGAGCTGATTCAAGACAAAAATATGAAGATCATGTTCAAAAATATCAGGTGTGGCCGCGCCGGACAGCGGCGCGGCCACGCCATCAAAGTTATCAAAGTCATTTGCCAAGCCAGAGTGTTGGCACAACCCGTGCTTGTGGTGGCACGACCGTGCCAAGGTCCCAGACTGCTTTTTTGTTATATTTTTGACGTAAAGCCCATGGATTTTCTTGTGTAAATACTCTAGTGATTTATTTCTTAGGGCTTAAAGTCAGTATTAGGCTATAAATAGAGCAGCCATCAGACATATATGCCATCTTTTGTTCTTGGAAATAATAAGTGACAATTGTTTCTTTGAATAAAAGTTCATCTTTATTTTCTTGATATTTACTTTCATGTTCTTCTTCTTCTCTATGTCTACGATTAACATGAGTGAGTAGACTTCTTTGTCTTGGGATTGTTGGATGAGTCTAATGACCTAATCCCTATCAAACCAAGCCTAGAACCCTAATCTTGTGTAAATCTATTTTCTAATCTATTTCACCGTTTTTCTAATGATGTTTCGTACTTAAAGGGTTTCAATAGTAATCAACCATGAGAATAGGCGTGGTTGCTATTGAAATACATTCATTGAGACCGAAAGGAGATATGAAAAGCCAAAGAGAAACTTGGCTTTAGAAAATAGGTCCAACGTAAGATTCTAGGTTTAGGGTTTGGTTTTTGAAGGATTTGTCACCAAGATGAACCAATAATCTCAAGGTGCTTTTTTTGTTATTTTTTTTCATTCAAAACAAAAATCAACCTTTTAACTTTGAACTTTCAATCTAATCATTGTTAAAAGTAAATCAAACTCATAACGCCCTGTTAGAACGATACTCTTTTTACTACTTCGGTAAAAACGTGTGCTTGCGGATTTTACACATCAATCGCGACATCAAGCCATCTTTATGTTGCAGCGATTCTCACGCCTCATGCTACTGCCACGCTCGTGCCTTATGTGCAGGCTGTTCTGAAATCTTCCTTTGTGCAGGCACTTTGTGGTCCTCGGGTACAATCTAAGCCTCTTCATGTACCCTTTATTCGTGGGGAATCATTGTCCATCAAAATTTCAAAGGCTGCTTATTACCGAGAGTTAGAAGCTTGCATGATTGACCTTCGTAGTCGATTGGTACTGAACAAAGGGGACAAACCTTATGTTAACAAAGACATCTATGCCAAGTTACAGACGTTGTGGAAAGTCAAAGGGCTGCGGTGTATGCTCTCCCTTGATCGGGGGTTCTATGAAATCTTTTTTGCCTCACAAGATGATATGCGAACTGTTTGGGAAGCCAATGCCGTAAGTTTGAAGCTGGGAGTTATTCAATTGTTTGAATGACAGAAGGACTTTAATATTCATCTTGGTATTACGACTATTTGTTCTCATGTGTATCAAGAAGGGAATTGTTGTGCGTACCTGTTAGCTTCTCTTGGCCACGGTTTGGTTGGTTCGACTTTGTTTGACACGCTTCCATCGTCGTTGTCTTTAGATTTCTTTAGGGAAAGGCAGGGCCTCCCTAATTTTCGCTTTCCCTTGGATTTCTATTTTTTCTTCTTTAGCTTCTGCTTTTATTTTTTTGAGGGTCTTGACCTAGTCCCCCCTCTTGTATTATTTTCCCTTTTTTTAATAATATATATGGAGTAGACGGTAGAGGATGGGAGTTCCAGTTTGGTGCCAACCTAGTTGGGATGTTTCCGGGCTCCCTAATGCCTCACCTACTTCTTGCCTTATAAAAAAATGTTTTGTTTTTACGTATAGGTGAGTTTAATTATGATATTTTATCTTCTAAAAAAATCAAAAAACTAATAATTAATATATTTAGGAACAAAATATTTTAAAAAGATGGAGTTATAATTTGATGCCTTAATTACATTTTTGACATCTAAGTTTCTGAAATGTGGGGTTTCGATACTCTTAGTTTATTTTGTGCGATTTTGGCCTCATGTTTCTCAAATGTTTGATTTTATGCTCGCACTTGTTTTCCCCCAATTTTGTGATGATTCATCACTACTTGGTAATAAATCAAGCTTTTTTATTCATTTTGATCTCTTTGAAATTTACGAAAATGAACTTTCTATAGACTTCCAACGACCAACCCTTGCATGAATTGTGAAGAATTCAATAAGTACTACATTGATTCCTTATGAGGTGTCAATTGAATAAATGAGTCCATAGTGACTATGATGTATATCTCATATCTAAAACCAATAGTTTTCCCTTTTGAGTTTTTTTTTTTTTAATTTTATAGTATCCATGTTGGACATATGATGAGGCTCCCATGTCATTAAAAAAAGGCAACTCAACAAAAATTTGAGGGAAAACAAGTGGGAGCATGAAATCAAATAAAATAATTGAGAAACTTGGGACTAAAATAGTACAAAATAAATTAAGCTTAATTTGATTTAGTGAAACTTTGACACATAGTTTTGTGGATTTGCAACAAGTTGTATGTCAAAAAGTGAATTTGGGTTTTGTTGCAACATACTAAGTGAATTATTTTTTTTTTAGAGAAGAGTGAGTGAATTTTGAAACCAATGACTTGGCTTATGTTAAATTACCTACTGCCCCCCCCCCCCCCCCCCGGCTTATGTTAAATTACCTATGCTCTCCCTTGATCGGGGGTTCTATGAAATCTTTTTTGCCTCACAAGATGATATGCGAACTGTTTGGGAAGCCAATGCCGTAAGTTTGAAGCTGGGAGTTATTCAATTGTTTGAATGACAGAAGGACTTTAATATTCATCTTGGTATTACGACTATTTGTTCTCATGTGTATCCAGAAGGGAATTGTTGTGCGTACCTTTAGCTTCTCTTGGCCACGGTTTGGTTGGTTCGACTTTGTTTGACACGCTTCCATCGTCGTTGTCTTTAGATTTCTTTAGGGAAAGGCAGGGCCTCCCTAATTTTCGCTTTCCCTTGGATTTCTATTTTTTCTTCTTTAGCTTCTGCTTTTATTTTTTTGAGGGTCTTGACCTAGTCCCCCCTCTTGTATTATTTTCCCTTTTTTTAATAATATATATGGAGTAGACGGTAGAGGATGGGAGTTCCAGTTTGGTGCCAACCTAGTTGGGATGTTTCCGGGCTCCCTAATGCCTCACCTACTTCTTGCCTTATAAAAAAATGTTTTGTTTTTACGTATAGGTGAGTTTAATTATGATATTTTATCTTCTAAAAAAAATCAAAAAACTAATAATTAATATATTTAGGAACAAAATATTTTAAAAAGATGGAGTTATAATTTGATGCCTTAATTACATTTTTGACATCTAAGTTTCTGAAATGTGGGGTTTCGATACTCTTAGTTTATTTTGTGCGATTTTGGCCTCATGTTTCTCAAATGTTTGATTTTATGCTCGCACTTGTTTTCCCCAAATTTTGTGATGATTCATCACTACCTGGTAATAAATCAAGCTTTTTTATTCATTTTGATCTCTTTGAAATTTACGAAAATGAACTTTCTATAGACTTCCAACGACCAACCCTTGCATGAATTGTGAAGAATTCAATAAGTACTACATTGATTCCTTATGAGGTGTCAATTGAATAAATGAGTCCATAGTGACTATGATGTATATCTCATATCTAAAACCAATAGTTTTCCCTTTTGAGTTTTTTTTTTTTTAATTTTATAGTATCCATGTTGGACATATGATGAGGCTCCCATGTCATTAAAAAAAGGCAACTCAACAAAAATTTGAGGGAAAACAAGTGGGAGCATGAAATCAAATAAAATAATTGAGAAACTTGGGACTAAAATAGTACAAAATAAATTAAGCTTAATTTGATTTAGTGAAACTTTGACACATAGTTTAGTGGATTTGCAACAAGTTGTATGTAAAAAAGTGAATTTGGGTTTTGTTGCAACATACTAAGTGAATTATTTTATTTTAGAGAGGAGTGAGTGAATTTTGAAACCAATGACTTGGCTTATGTTAAATTACCTACTGCCCCCCCCCCCCCCCCCCGGCTTATGTTAAATTACCTATGCTCTCCCTTGATCGGGGGTTCTATGAAATCTTTTTTGCCTCACAAGATGATATGCGAACTGTTTGGGAAGCCAATGCCGTAAGTTTGAAGCTGGGAGTTATTCAATTGTTTGAATGACAGAAGGACTTTAATATTCATCTTGGTATTACGACTATTTGTTCTCATGTGTATCAAGAAGGGAATTGTTGTGCGTACCTGTTAGCTTCTCTTGGCCACGGTTTGGTTGGTTCGACTTTGTTTGACACGCTTCCATCGTCGTTGTCTTTAGATTTCTTTAGGGAAAGGCAGGGCCTCCCTAATTTTCGCTTTCCCTTGGATTTCAATTTTTTCTTCTTTAGCTTCTGCTTTTATTTTTTTGAGGGTCTTGACCTAGTCCCCCCTCTTGTATTATTTTCCCTTTTTTTAATAATATATATGGAGTAGACGGTAGAGGATGGGAGTTCCAGTTTGGTGCCAACCTAGTTGGGATGTTTCCGGGCTCCCTAATGCCTCACCTACTTCTTGCCTTATAAAAAAATGTTTTGTTTTTACGTATAGGTGAGTTTAATTATGATATTTTATCTTCTAAAAAAAATCAAAAAACTAATAATTAATATATTTAGGAACAAAATATTTTAAAAAGATGGAGTTATAATTTGATGCCTTAATTACATTTTTGACATCTAAGTTTCTGAAATGTGGGGTTTCGATACTCTTAGTTTATTTTGTGCGATTTTGGCCTCATGTTTCTCAAATGTTTGATTTTATGCTCGCACTTGTTTTCCCCCAATTTTGTGATGATTCATCACTACTTGGTAATAAATCAAGCTTTTTTATTCATTTTGATCTCTTTGAAATTTACGAAAATGAACTTTCTATAGACTTCCAACGACCAACCCTTGCATGAATTGTGAAGAATTCAATAAGTACTACATTGATTCCTTATGAGGTGTCAATTGAATAAATGAGTCCATAGTGACTATGATGTATATCTCATATCTAAAACCAATAGTTTTCCCTTTTGAGTTTTTTATTTTATTTTATAGTATCCATGTTGGACATATGATGAGGCTCCCATGTCATTAAAAAAAGGCAACTCAACAAAAATTTGAGGGAAAACAAGTGGGAGCATGAAATCAAATAAAATAATTGAGAAACTTGGGACTAAAATAGTACAAAATAAATTAAGCTTAATTTGATTTAGTGAAACTTTGACACATAGTTTAGTGGATTTGCAACAAGTTGTATGTCAAAAAGTGAATTTAGGTTTTGTTGCAACATACTAAGTGAATTATTTTTTTTTAGAGAGGAGTGAGTGAATTTTGAAACCAATGACTTGGCTTATGTTAAATTACCTACTGCCCCCCCCCCCCCCCCGGCTTATGTTAAATTACCTATGCTCTCCCTTGATCGGGGGTTCTATGAAATCTTTTTTGCCTCACAAGATGATATGCGAACTGTTTGGGAAGCCAATGCCGTAAGTTTGAAGCTGGGAGTTATTCAATTGTTTGAATGACAGAAGGACTTTAATATTCATCTTGGTATTACGACTATTTGTTCTCATGTGTATCAAGAAGGGAATTGTTGTGCGTACCTGTTAGCTTCTCTTGGCCACGGTTTGGTTGGTTCGACTTTGTTTGACACGCTTCCATCGTCGTTGTCTTTAGATTTCTTTAGGGAAAGGCAGGGCCTCCCTAATTTTCGCTTTCCCTTGGATTTCTATTTTTTCTTCTTTAGCTTCTGCTTTTATTTTTTTGAGGGTCTTGACCTAGTCCCCCCTCTTGTATTATTTTCCCTTTTTTTAATAATATATATGGAGTAGACGGTAGAGGATGGGAGTTCCAGTTTGGTGCCAACCTAGTTGGGATGTTTCCGGGCTCCCTAATGCCTCACCTACTTCTTGCCTTATAAAAAAATGTTTTGTTTTTACGTATAGGTGAGTTTAATTATGATATTTTATCTTCTAAAAAAAATCAAAAAACTAATAATTAATATATTTAGGAACAAAATATTTTAAAAAGATGGAGTTATAATTTGATGCCTTAATTACATTTTTGACATCTAAGTTTCTGAAATGTGGGGTTTCGATACTCTTAGTTTATTTTGTGCGATTTTGGCCTCATGTTTCTCAAATGTTTGATTTTATGCTCGCACTTGTTTTCCCCAAATTTTGTGATGATTCATCACTACCTGGTAATAAATCAAGCTTTTTTATTCATTTTGATCTCTTTGAAATTTACGAAAATGAACTTTCTATAGACTTCCAACGACCAACCCTTGCATGAATTGTGAAGAATTCAATAAGTACTACATTGATTCCTTATGAGGTGTCAATTGAATAAATGAGTCCATAGTGACTATGATGTATATCTCATATCTAAAACCAATAGTTTTCCCTTTTGAGTTTTTTTTTTTTTTAATTTTATAGTATCCATGTTGGACATATGATGAGGCTCCCATGTCATTAAAAAAAGGCAACTCAACAAAAATTTGAGGGAAAACAAGTGGGAGCATGAAATCAAATAAAATAATTGAGAAACTTGGGACTAAAATAGTACAAAATAAATTAAGCTTAATTTGATTTAGTGAAACTTTGACACATAGTTTAGTGGATTTGCAACAAGTTGTATGTAAAAAAGTGAATTTGGGTTTTGTTGCAACATACTAAGTGAATTATTTTATTTTAGAGAGGAGTGAGTGAATTTTGAAACCAATGACTTGGCTTATGTTAAATTACCTACTGCCCCCCCCCCCCCCCCCCCCCCCGGCTTATGTTAAATTACCTATGCTCTCCCTTGATCGGGGGTTCTATGAAATCTTTTTTGCCTCACAAGATGATATGCGAACTGTTTGGGAAGCCAATGCCGTAAGTTTGAAGCTGGGAGTTATTCAATTGTTTGAATGACAGAAGGACTTTAATATTCATCTTGGTATTACGACTATTTGTTCTCATGTGTATCAAGAAGGGAATTGTTGTGCGTACCTGTTAGCTTCTCTTGGCCACGGTTTGGTTGGTTCGACTTTGTTTGACACGCTTCCATCGTCGTTGTCTTTAGATTTCTTTAGGGAAAGGCAGGGCCTCCCTAATTTTCGCTTTCCCTTGGATTTCAATTTTTTCTTCTTTAGCTTCTGCTTTTATTTTTTTGAGGGTCTTGACCTAGTCCCCCCTCTTGTATTATTTTCCCTTTTTTTAATAATATATATGGAGTAGACGGTAGAGGATGGGAGTTCCAGTTTGGTGCCAACCTAGTTGGGATGTTTCCGGGCTCCCTAATGCCTCACCTACTTCTTGCCTTATAAAAAAATGTTTTGTTTTTACGTATAGGTGAGTTTAATTATGATATTTTATCTTCTAAAAAAAATCAAAAAACTAATAATTAATATATTTAGGAACAAAATATTTTAAAAAGATGGAGTTATAATTTGATGCCTTAATTACATTTTTGACATCTAAGTTTCTGAAATGTGGGGTTTCGATACTCTTAGTTTATTTTGTGCGATTTTGGCCTCATGTTTCTCAAATGTTTGATTTTATGCTCGCACTTGTTTTCCCCCAATTTTGTGATGATTCATCACTACTTGGTAATAAATCAAGCTTTTTTATTCATTTTGATCTCTTTGAAATTTACGAAAATGAACTTTCTATAGACTTCCAACGACCAACCCTTGCATGAATTGTGAAGAATTCAATAAGTACTACATTGATTCCTTATGAGGTGTCAATTGAATAAATGAGTCCATAGTGACTATGATGTATATCTCATATCTAAAACCAATAGTTTTCCCTTTTGAGTTTTTTATTTTATTTTATAGTATCCATGTTGGACATATGATGAGGCTCCCATGTCATTAAAAAAAGGCAACTCAACAAAAATTTGAGGGAAAACAAGTGGGAGCATGAAATCAAATAAAATAATTGAGAAACTTGGGACTAAAATAGTACAAAATAAATTAAGCTTAATTTGATTTAGTGAAACTTTGACACATAGTTTTGTGGATTTGCAACAAGTTGTATGTCAAAAAGTGAATTTGGGTTTTGTTGCAACATACTAAGTGAATTATTTTTTTTTTAGAGAAGAGTGAGTGAATTTTGAAACCAATGACTTGGCTTATGTTAAATTACCTACTGCCCCCCCCCCCCCCCCCCCCCCCGGCTTATGTTAAATTACCTATGCTCTCCCTTGATCGGGGGTTCTATGAAATCTTTTTTGCCTCACAAGATGATATGCGAACTGTTTGGTAAGCTAATGCCGTAAGTTTGAAGCTGGGAGTTATTCAATTGTTTGAATGACAGAAGGACTTTAATATTCATCTTGGTATTACGACTATTTGTTCTCATGTGTATCAAGAAGGGAATTGTTGTGCGTACCTGTTAGCTTCTCTTGGCCACGGTTTGGTTGGTTCGACTTTGTTTGACACGCTTCCATCGTCGTTGTCTTTAGATTTCTTTAGGGAAAGGCAGGGCCTCCCTAATTTTCGCTTTCCCTTGGATTTCTATTTTTTCTTCTTTAGCTTCTGCTTTTATTTTTTTGAGGGTCTTGACCTAGTCCCCCCTCTTGTATTATTTTCCCTTTTTTTAATAATATATATGGAGTAGACGGTAGAGGATGGGAGTTCCAGCTTGGTGCCAACCTAGTTGGGATGTTTCCGGGCTCCCTAATGCCTCACCTACTTCTTGCCTTATAAAAAAATGTTTTGTTTTTACGTATAGGTGAGTTTAATTATGATATTTTATCTTCTAAAAAAAATCAAAAAACTAATAATTAATATATTTAGGAACAAAATATTTTAAAAAGATGGAGTTATAATTTGATGCCTTAATTACATTTTTGACATCTAAGTTTCTGAAATGTGGGGTTTCGATACTCTTAGTTTATTTTGTGCGATTTTGGCCTCATGTTTCTCAAATGTTTGATTTTATGCTCGCACTTGTTTTCCCCCAATTTTGTGATGATTCATCACTACTTGGTAATAAATCAAGCTTTTTTATTCATTTTGATCTCTTTGAAATTTACGAAAATGAACTTTCTATAGACTTCCAACGACCAACCATTGCATGAATTGTGAAGAATTCAATAAGTACTACATTGATTCCTTATGAGGTGTCAATTGAATAAATGAGTCCATAGTGACTATGATGTATATCTCATATCTAAAACCAATAGTTTTCCCTTTTGAGTTTTTTTTTTTTTAATTTTATAGTATCCATGTTGGACATATGATGAGGCTCCCATGTCATTAAAAAAAGGCAACTCAACAAAAATTTGAGGGAAAACAAGTGGGAGCATGAAATCAAATAAAATAATTGAGAAACTTGGGACTAAAATAGTACAAAATAAATTAAGCTTAATTTGATTTAGTGAAACTTTGACACATAGTTTTGTGGATTTGCAACAAGTTGTATGTCAAAAAGTGAATTTGGGTTTTGTTGCAACATACTAAGTGAATTATTTTTTTTTTAGAGAAGAGTGAGTGAATTTTGAAACCAATGACTTGGCTTATGTTAAATTACCTACGGCCCCCCCCCCCCCCGGCTTATGTTAAATTACCTATGCTCTCCCTTGATCGGGGGTTCTATGAAATCTTTTTTGCCTCACAAGATGATATGCGAACTGTTTGGGAAGCCAATGCCGTAAGTTTGAAGCTGGGAGTTATTCAATTGTTTGAATGACAGAAGGACTTTAATATTCATCTTGGTATTACGACTATTTGTTCTCATGTGTATCAAGAAGGGAATTGTTGTGCGTACCTATTAGCTTCTCTTGGCCACGGTTTGGTTGGTTCGACTTTGTTTGACACGCTTCCATCGTCGTTGTCTTTAGATTTCTTTAGGGAAAGGCAGGGTCTCCCTAATTTTCGCTTTCCCTTGGATTTCTATTTTTTCTTCTTTAGCTTCTGCTTTTATTTTTTTGAGGGTCTTGACCTAGTCCCCCCTCTTGTATTATTTTCCCTTTTTTTAATAATATATATGGAGTAGACGGTAGAGGATGGGAGTTCCAGTTTGGTGCCAACCTAGTTGGGATGTTTCCGGGCTCCCTAATGCCTCACCTACTTCTTGCCTTATAAAAAAATGTTTTGTTTTTACGTATAGGTGAGTTTAATTATGATATTTTATCTTCTAAAAAAAATCAAAAAACTAATAATTAATATATTTAGGAACAAAATATTTTAAAAAGATGGAGTTATAATTTGATGCCTTAATTACATTTTTGACATCTAAGTTTCTGAAATGTGGGGTTTCGATACTCTTAGTTTATTTTGTGCGATTTTGGCCTCATGTTTCTCAAATGTTTGATTTTATGCTCGCACTTGTTTTCCCCCAATTTTGTGATGATTCATCACTACTTGGTAATAAATCAAGCTTTTTTATTCATTTTGATCTCTTTGAAATTTACGAAAATGAACTTTCTATAGACTTCCAACGACCAACCCTTGCATGAATTGTGAAGAATTCAATAAGTACTACATTGATTCCTTATGAGGTGTCAATTGAATAAATGAGTCCATAGTGACTATGATGTATATCTCATATCTAAAACCAATAGTTTTCCCTTTTGAGTTTTTTTTTTTTAATTTTATAGTATCCATGTTGGACATATGATGAGGCTCCCATGTCATTAAAAAAAGGCAACTCAACAAAAATTTGAGGGAAAACAAGTGGGAGCATGAAATCAAATAAAATAATTGAGAAACTTGGGACTAAAATAGTACAAAATAAATTAAGCTTAATTTGATTTAGTGAAACTTTGACACATAGTTTTGTGGATTTGCAACAAGTTGTATGTCAAAAAGTGAATTTGGGTTTTGTTACAACATACTAAGTGAATTATTTTTTTTTTAGAGAAGAGTGAGTGAATTTTGAAACCAATGACTTGGCTTATGTTAAATTACCTACTGCCCCCCCCCCCGCAACATAAAATAATTTGATTTCTGCTATACTCTCACTTCAATTATCATATATCTTAATTATAAATTTGATTTCTAAGACATATTTAGTCTCAATAAGTGTTAAAAAATTTAAAGTGAATTGAGTTCATTTATGTAGAGGATGATTATAAGGAATTGTAGCATCCATAATTTTGGCCATTCTTATAACACTAAGTAAGTTGAAATAGATTTTTACAGGATTAATTATAAAATAAAACACCTTGTTTATAATGTGAGGTTCATGTGATCCAAACCCTAAATGGGAACATTTTAGTATCAATTTTGGAGCAGTCTAGCATTACTATGGAACAAATATTGTACAACAGTGTATCTTTTTTGGTAGCACATGTGCTAATCAACACATCCAGAATATGACAACTATCCACAACATTTTGATAAGTTCTATAATTTCAACCCTTGATTTTATGAGCTAAATCTAAGTCTCATACACAATGACACTCCCTTTTCCTTGAAGATCCAAATTTTCTGCTTTGTTGTTTTCATGATCAATGTTTAAGGAACAAGCCTCTTTGAACCTCTAGTTAGTAGATTCCAACATGAATCTTGCCACATCAATCACAATCACCAACAAACATTGATCTCAGGTTGTCTTTCGGAACATTGACTCAAGATCATCATTGCTTGCATTTGCTTTGTTGGAAGGACCAGTCTTGAATTCCACTCCCCCAAATCCATATTGTTGCACAACAAGTATTGATGAATTTGAACCAAAACTATTTGATGCCAACATGTCACCAATAACACCAAGTTCAGGACAATCAGCCCATTCCAACAATTCTGTCAAAACCAAAGAGTTTCTTCCTTTTCCATGACCTAAAATATATAAATCAAACCCTAATTTGTCCAATTCATCAAGCACTATAGGAATGTCTTCACCACTATGCACTTCTCTTTCTTCATAAGTTATAGTATCCTCATTGTTCACCGCCTTAAGTCGAAACGAGCCTACACGGTCTTCATCCAACTCTCTTTGCTTTCCACTATCTAAAACAGCAGTTAATAGTCCATGTATTTCGTTATTATTCACTGACGAATCAACTTCGGTGGTCTTACCACACAAAATAATCCTCACAACGGTAAGCATTGTCCATGGATGCTTCGACATTCTCCAAGAAATTGCTAAGGCCTCTCTATCATCAGGTCCACCAATGAAAATCATAAGAATACGCATTTTGGTTTTGATTAAAGCCGAGTGATGACCACGGTCCACAAAGATTCCAACCGAACAAGGCGCGTCTTGCATCACATTTTGGTTTATGTCTTTGATCACGGCATCCATTACTTCTAGAGAACCTTCCATTGTATTCTGCTTGTGAAACGGGAGCAAAACCAACGACGCTTGTTTCTCCAACGCTAAATTGTATATGTCTTTATGAATGGTCGAAAATGATGACATAGCAACAAGATTTTCCACATGAGTGTTAGCATTGTTGGATGCATATTCTTCAAAAACATTAGTGATATGGTTAGATGAGTAATTATTTGTTTCTGATGATTGGTCTAGGGTTTGTGTTGCTGTCCTAAGTTGCTGTTGTTGCTGGTCCATTTGTGCAACTAGAAGTGCAGTTGAACGTCCTTTGAGTTCAACAAGTTGAAGTGCAAACACACGTAAAGGCGAAACAGTTGTGCCATTGCAAGCTTCAAGGATATTGATCATTCCATTGGCATGGCGAGCATTGTGTACACAAGCCATAACTCTAATCTCAGAAGCAGCTCTCAAATTCTCTATTGTCCTTAGCTTGTTTTGCTCATGTGTAGCTCTTGGTTTGTACATTGCATTGATGATAGGTGCTACTACAAATGTCATCAAAAATATACTATACACCATAATTGTAAATGCCTGCACACCCAAAACCTGTCCAATATAAACAAAATTTATATTTAGTTATGAACCAAGTACATACAAATTTAAGAGTGAATCAACATTTTAGTCTAGAATTGCAAGACTAACTAATTTATCTTTTTTTATATAGGTTCTTTAACTTAATTTCGGTCATTTATCTCTTTTTTACGTCATTTTTGTTCTTTGCAGATGTTTGTATGTGGATTTTTAGGGCAAAAAGTAAGTTAAGGGACGACAAAAACAATTGTCTAAAATAAAATCCCTTGTTATTGATTTTTTTGTTTTGGTAATGAATGCATTGTAATTTTTTTTAAAAGCACATGAAGCTCAAAGAGTGACAAAAGGTTTTATCAAACATATCCAAAATCAAATAATAATACATGAGGCTAATGACGTAACAATAATGTATAAAAGTAAATCAATAAATACCTTTCTATCCCATCCAATGTTTAGTATAATCAATGACAAGACACCTTTAGTATTCATAAGCACTCCAAGAGCCATACTATCTCTAACAGACATTCCATAGACATTTGTAACAACTACAGTGCTCACAATCTTGGAAGAAATCAACAAGATCATGATAACACCAACCAACAAAATATTTTGTCTAAAAGTCACATAAATAAAATAGAAATTACTTCTCAAACCTATACTTGCAAAAAACAATGGTGCCAAATAGCCTGATGCAATATCTTCTGTTTGTTCAATCAACATGTCTGTAAACTTTCCACGTGGAAGAATTAACCCAAAAATCAATGCCCCAACAACAGAATGTGTACCAAGAAATTCAGTAATAGTTGCACATGCAATAACACCAATTAATACATAGGATAATTGGTACACGTCCCATTTATCTTCATCTGTTTTTTTTACTAATATTTTGTTGAGTGGAGGGCGTAACACAAAGTAACAAAAAAGAGCAAATAATATGGTTAATATCACTGATATTATTCCTCTTCTACCATTAATAATAAATGGTATAAGAACAATAAACATTGCCCAATTGATAAAGTCGCTCATTGTAGCTGCTGTTAATGCCACTTTACCGAGTCCAGTATAAAGAATCTTAAGATCTGAAAGAATGTGGGCCACCACTGGAAAACTTGTTATGGTAACAGTTAATGACCATAATAAATAACCTTTATAGTTCACAAATATTGAATCATATTCTTCGCATTTCCCAACCAAAAAATATGTTCCAAGTCCAAATGTCATTGGAATAATTGTTCCAACAATTGCAATGCTTGATGCCTTTTTTCTTGCTCTTAGTACTGAGTCTAAGTTCATCTCTAAGCCAGTGACAAACACATAGTAGATGATACCCAAGTGTGCTATAGACTCAAAACTAAGGAGTCCCTTTACACGCAGTATATACCCAAAGAGTGTGTTGGGATTTTTCTTTAGGGGAATATATACATTTATCACGAAAGCAGCCTAAAAAAAATTAACATAAATTTAGAATAATTTAGAAATTAATATGTAGAGGGAAAAATTGCTGAATGTATACAGGAATTCAAAATTATAATTAATACATAACTATGCATTCCCGTTATATACAATTTTATGTATATTTATGTATTTATAAACCTTTCTGATGACCATCAAAATTGTCTGGAAGCATCGACACTAGGTCCTGGCAGCCGTGGTTCCTCAGAGGTTTCCAAAGGTTTTTAGGGGAAAGGCCGCCGGAACCGCCTTTCAAATACCATACAACAAGGACCAAATGGCTCTCAAAAACAAATACACATAACATTTTTTCTTCCATAAACAAAGAGATTGTTTTCAAGATTTAAACACGTGATCTTCTTGTAATGTGTACTATAAATAAATAAATAAAAGGGAAAGAAAACCATGCACTTACAAGAAGCTCAGCAACGAATTGAGGTTGATGTAAGGGTCTTAGGATCCAAAATATTATACGATTGGCCAATGCAACCGCTAATATTTGTTTGACAAGTTCTTTAAGGTAATATTCTAAGACATTTTCTGAATTCCATATTCGACCAGGATTATCTATGCGGCTCACGAAGCAACCAATATCATCCTTTTTCAAACCAAGCTTGTTGGTCATGAATTCTGTTATATCATATTCATGTTCCATAATGACTTATTCAAATGATATGCCTCAAAAATCTTAATATTCTGTGTTTTATTTTCATTTCTTAAAGTCTCATGGAAAGAGCTTGTAATTCTTTAACTGAATTTGTTACATCTCTTCTATTATTAGAAAATCTTGTTGTCATCCAACTTCTTGATACATTTTTATAATTAGTTAATTATTAGCTGTTATTACTATAAGGGTCACGACCTGTCAACCTAGCTATTTTTATGTTAGGTATTTGATTATGTAAAAAAGAAATAGAGATTAATTTTTATGTACTAACTGTGTAACTTTTTTACACTAGATTAATCAAATCATGTATATTTTAGAAATCAACCATCGTAAAGTGATATGATTGAATATATGTGTACAAAAGCTGTACAAGATCATTTTTTTTCTAGAGGTACAAGATCCATGTATACAAATGAAATCCAAAGAAAAAAATTACCTATTTGATTTTATAAGAATATTATAGATATTGTTTGGTCACAAGTTGTACATAAATTAATTAGTAGAAAGTTTTTTTTTTCTTCGAAAAAATGAAATTTTCAGCGGCCTTTTCAAGGCCATTTGGCTCCCGAGTATTTGGTAGTTGAATACTCGTTCGAACGATTTTTCTAAACCAGCCATGGAAAGCCTCCGGCAACAAAACCCTCTAAGAGTGTTGAGGCTTCCAGACGATTTTGAAGGCCACCATCGCTAGAAAGCCCCGATCTTTTAATTTCATATGTGTTGTCGTCTTAGACCGTCAAAAAGAAAAATAAAAAAGTTATTTTTTAAAGTATCTAATTAATTAATTAAATTTAACTAAAAGAAAGTTATACAAATTAAAAAGTAATTAAATTTCTACATAAAAGTAAATATATTAAAATGTTTAAAATTTTAATTTTTTTAATCATACTAGCTAGGTATGATTAACATCTATTATACAAGATAAAAAAATTATCTTGACACTTCAGGCACTAAGCAAATGTGACACACTCAAAATATATTTATACCAACTAGTAGTTGGATCCGTGCAATTCACGAAAAGTTGATTATCTCATTAACTAATAAATGTTGATTATCTCATTTAACTCGATATTTTTGTCAAATTTAAAGGACAAAAAAATATATTTTGCCAATGAAATATTAGTTGTTCTTGAGCATGAGTTAATGCTTCCAAAAGACGGTGACGACAACAACAACAACCAAACATTATCCTACTAAGTGAGATCGATTACATGGACCGAAATACGTCATATTGTTTTTATGATAAATCATATTTAGATCCAACTCATTAATCTGTAAATATTTTCTAATAGTTTCTCTTATAGTTTTTCTAAGTCTTTTTATACTTCTTGTAATATGACTATCCTCTATTTGATATACTTTTCTTACTACAAAATCTACAATGTTGTCATTTCTAATCCTATCATATCTAGTCTTACCACACATCCAACGCAACATATCCATCTCTGCACTTTATTTTCGTGTCAGTTCTTAACCTCCCAATACTTTGTCCCATAAAACATCGTTGGTCGGACAATTATCTGATATTTTTTCACTTTAACTTAAACGGTAAATTTGAATCACATAAAAGACATGAGACTCTTCTCGATTTGAATCATCCAACTTGAATACAATGATTTACATCTTCTTTTATTTCTTTGTCATTTTATACTATGAATCCAAGATATTTAAATTGTGTAACTTGTATGATATGATCCCTAAATTTCACCTCTAAGGTCGAATTCTTTGCCTTTTGTTGAAATTACATTACATATACTATGTCTTGCTTCTACTCAAAAGAAAGTTATGCGCTTCTAAGACTTGTCTCCAAGTCTCCAATGTAACGACCCGATTTTAGGATTTTATTTATTATTGAATTGTTTGGCGTGTTTTAATTATTTAGATTGAAGGGGTTTTAGAGAAATTAAGTGTATTTTAGTACTTTTGGGTATAGAGAGTTATTTAATGGAAATTGGTAATAACTTGAGGTAATTAATAGAATAGTGGTGTATGAGTAATAGATAGGATTTTAATGAAGTAATTGTGTAGTAATATTTTGTGAGTGATAGAAAGTTTTCATTAGTGAGTGTGACTAAGCCCAAGAGTATATAAGAGAATAGTCTTTGTGAAAATTAGTTCAAGAACTCATTTGTTACATTTTAGAGAAAAGAGGCAAAGAGAGAGAGAAGTAGAGAGAAAGAGGAAGAAAAAAGAATTTCAAGAAAAAAGGGAGATCTAGCTTGGGGGAAAACTCAGGAGGGAGAGTAGATGGAAGATTAAAGTTAGCTTTTGAAGGGTTAAGGTAAGAGGAAAGTTTATATTCACCATTTAGAGATTATGAGTCATGTTTGATTATATGATTTTCATGAAATTGGTGATGTTAAGTTGATTTTCATGCTAATTAATTATGTTAATTATGTGTATGTGGAACTTTGTGAAATTAAGTGGTTTATGTGCTTAACTTCATATTTGGTGATATAGAATAAGTTGTTTTTGAGACTTTGGCTTAAATTTGTGAAAATCATGATGTTGTTGTTGAATGTTGTTGTTTTTATGATGAATATTCTTGATAAATGGTTGGGTACGTGTGGGTGCTATTTTTGTGGAATTAAGTGATAAATTCATGGATTGAAAATGATTTTTGTGATGTTCTTGAGTTTTAAAAAATTGAGTGAAGAATCATGAATTTAGAGATAAAATATGTGCTTTGATGTGTTTTAAATGTTTCTTTTAATTGTCTTAACTTGGGGTGATGATTATACAACGACTTTGGGATGAATGAGATCAAAAATGAGATTTTAGGGAAGTTTTGGGAGGGTTTCCCGAGAGGGAACCCATTTTCTGGGTTCCCATGAAACAGGGAGCTCGTTGAGCGAGCAGGTGCCTCGCTGCGGCGAGATGTGCAGAACAACACATGTTGTTCTGTGCGTTTGGGTCCTTCGGGGTGTTTCTGGACATCCTTGAATGTTCTTTATGTGATGTTTTTATGCTATTTTGATGAATTAAACTTATGTAATCTTACTTGCTTGGAATTGAATGAGTTATATTGATTTTGAGACAAACTTTGACCAGAACATGAACTTGAAATAGAACAAGTTAAAGTTTTTCTCAAATGAAATGTTGATGTTATGATTTAACTACTGTGATAATGAATAAAAAGAGACATGGAGGGTTGACAATGATGTTTTTGATTGTGTAAATTGGTTTTGATGAAATATGTGAAAATAGACAGATTTTGGAAAAATAGAGGAACTTTGGCTAAATGATGAATTATGGCATGATAGCTTATAAATGATTTATACTCATGATAATATGATGAATAATGATTGAATTAGTGATTGATATGCATATGATGTATTGATTAACTTAGTGAAAATTCTTAACCCTCTTTAAATGCGAGTTGTGCTAAATGAATGACTGTTGTTTTTTTGATGTGATAAATATTTGATGATGATTATTATGTTTTATGATGATTTTGGTGAAGATGATTATTGATGATGAATACATGTATATAAAATGGTGAATTTTATGATGATGATGTATTGTATGAACCTATGCATTTGGTGAATCATATGTTTTTGCATTCATGAGTCTTGGTGTTAGGATATTTAAATATCCAAATGGTGTAAGATCCCTCAGAGACGTAGTTATGGAATCCAATAGTGATAGGATCTCTCCATAAAATAACTCTGATATCCAAAGAATGGTACAACATACATGTAGAGTCGTGTCTAGAAGATCGCATGCATATGAGTCTATATGATATATCTCATACTAACTATGTGAATAATGTGAACGTTTGTGGATAGGGTACATGACTAAGTTTTTTTTTATACTTGTACATTTGTGGTGACGGTGTTCAAATGACAATGATGTAAGAACATCTTGGTGATTTCATTTGATGATGACTATTTTGGTGATGGTAATAATGTGCGAATCATATGTACTTGACTTGGTGATTCCTTTGATGGTGATTGCTTTCTTGTCTATACTCCTGAGATGATAATTGTGTTTATTTAAAATATTTAGATGAGAATATTTGTGAATATTATATGTTGTGATGAAAATGTGTAATTGAAGATGTAAAAGGCGATGATATGTTATTTCATGAGAAGAGATGTGATGATGTGTTTATGTGGTAACATGTCTAATTGAAGATGTGATGTTTAAAGATGAGTTTTGTTCAGTTAAGATATGAATGATATTTATTTAGTTTATATGTCACCGTGAAGTTGTTAATTGTTGTTGAAATGAATAGGTGCTTATGAAATGTTACTGAAAACTTGTTGACTTTATAACATGAAGATATAAGTGTATGTGGAATATGATTTGATGCTTATTCACGATGAAGTATGAATACTATGAGTTTAATTGTTGTTGAAGTGATAATTTTAATACTTGTTATATTCCTGAGATTATATCCTATTGTTGATGATTTGAGAGTTATTGCATCTATTTGATATATTGAAGGAGAATGCATGTGAATATAGTATTATTAGGAGGGTGATTATATGTATGTGTGATATTTGAAATCCAAATATATTATATAGGAAAATGCTGAATGGTACGGCAACGCTTCCAACGAAATTTCACGGAGCAACAAATGTTAGTTATTTTATTCTATGTTTAAGCAGTTTTCAACCACCATTTGACTTCTTAGCACATATTGTACCTATATTGTGGCTTCTCCCTAGTTAACCAATTTGTTTTTTGAACTGGTTCATTATAAAAGACAAATAAATAGATTACTAACACTGTAACATCCCGTTTTACTAACCAAACTTTATCGTTAAAGGCATGCAACTTGAACTTTATCGGGAGTATTTATATCAAGGCTGTTGTCTTTATTTAATTTAAACTCCATTGTTTTATATCGAAAATGCGCAAAAGCTGAGCAAGAGAAGATAAATTTGCAATTCGTGAAATTTCGTGACAATGTCATCCGTACTACATAGCACCTCTCTATTATATATATATATTTGAATTCATAGTTTCTTAATGTTGAATGTAAACTTATCCTCCGGTAGTTGTTTGGTTGACCGCCTCACCATTGTAAAATGTGTAGACGTGCATGTTGAGGACGCTTGAGACAGCGTAAATATCGAGGATTAGCTTGAGGCGGCGTAAGTATCGAAGATTAGCTTGAGGCTTCCTCATTTTTCTTTGCGTTTGGAGTCTAGTCGAAGCTCTGATTAGGATCTTTTGGGAGTTATTTTATTTATATTCTATGTTGGATTTACAACGAGACCTTGTTGATTTAGTTTGATGTATTCTCAGATTGGATTATGATGTTGAGACCTTAAGTTGATTTTTGAGATTGCTGTTTATTCCGTTGCGAAACTTTGATAAAAAATTATAATATGCATGTTTTGAGTTTTAATGGCGTAGCACCTTGATAATAATATGAATTAATTGTTGTATTTGCATTAAATATTAATGATGGGGTTCAAGGGTGTTACATCCAACATCTCATTCAATTCGTCCACCGACTCTCCAATTAAGACTACATGATTTGCAAAGCGCATACAACTTGGTATTAATTGTTAGATGTGTTTCGTAAGTACATCCAAAACTAATGTATAAAGATAAGTTATTAGGGTTGACCCTTGGTCTAATCTTTGTTATGAAAAAAATCATTGATAATGTTTTTAAAAGACAAATAATAAAACCCCCGAAGTAGTTTAGACTTCATAATATCACACCAGAGAGATTGTTGATAAGAATTAGGTTAAAGTGCACTTTTTCACCCCTAACTTTCAAAAACTTGCAATTTTGGCCATCTAAGTACAAAAACTACAATTTTAGCCCCTTTGCATCTTTGGTCCTTTTGGTCAATTTTGACTCCTTCAACG
The DNA here is from genome assembly GCA_946800305.1 of Medicago arabica. Lineage (NCBI taxonomy): Eukaryota > Viridiplantae > Streptophyta > Magnoliopsida > Fabales > Fabaceae > Medicago > Medicago arabica. Next base: position 20,071,397 of record OX326971.1, on the reverse strand, counting down.
CTACGTGGCATGCCACGTGTGTAATTAATTAATTAAAAAAATTAAAAACCAAAAAAATCAATTTTTAAATTAAATAAATTAAAAAAAGAATTAAAAAATCAGGAAAAAAAATAATGTTGGTATGAATAGGTATGACCTACTTTGTTGGTGTACAACAATGGAGCGGTTAAAGGAAATTATGTTGGTATGAATAGGTTTGGACGAAGATGTACTCCTGAAGGTATGAATATTTAGTTCTCTTAAGATGCATGCAAGCTCCATTCTTCATGTTTTCTTTCTTTGATGATTTCCTATTGTTAATGTTATTTAAGCATGTGCTAATCATATCATAGTGATAGAAAACTGAATTAAGAGAGAAAAGAAAAAGTAGTATCATTAATTGAAAAGAAAATATTACACAAGATTAATTAGGGCCTAATTTATACCGAGTATATTGTTTTTTTGTCGGTGTTCATAGGATTCTCTCTGGATTTGAAGCTTTTAGGTCATTTCCTTGTATTTCCAAAGTTTTACAGTAACACATTAATATAGAAGCTGAAACTAATACGAATTCCTAGTAGCATCTCACAGTCATTCACCTCTCCTTGAATATCTTTACCTTTTTAGGCTATTGTAGTTTTTGTATTTAGGGGATCAAAATTGCAAGTTTTTTAAAGTTAGAGAAGGAAAAATGTACTTTAACCTAAGAATTATTTAAAATCTCTTGCTAACTCCATTACAATAAAATCCAAAAATATATTTAAATAAATAAAAATAACAAATACAAAACGGACTTTCTTAGCTTGAAGCTACCATAAAGAATGCGACTTAGCTTTTTCTAATAATTGAAACATAGTATTATGTTTATGCTTAAATAACATGTTGTTACGTTTATTCCACACAATCCAAGTGCACAGTAACCAAATCAACTGAAGAAACGACCGCCGCGATTTCAGACCACCTGTGTGATAAATGAACTGCTGAAAATGATCTGAAATCACCTGAGTACCACGCCATAAAAACCGATCCGCGGACGCACTAGCTGCCACTGAGTATCAAATGTGCTACACGAGAGGAACAAATGTTGGACGTCCTCCTCATGACCACACCCTTCCACACAAAACCGATATGATGTAGAAATGATACCGCGCTTCGCCAAATTCGCCTTAGTTGGCAAACGATCACGCAACAACCGGCACACAAAAATGGAGACCTTCAATGGAACCTATTTGTGCCAAATGGAATCTAAGTCTGAACACACTGGCGGGTGCTCCTGAGTAGTGATCATATCATAGACACCACTAACTGAGTACCCCCCTGAAGGATCCGGGAGCCACTGTCAACCATCTGAGAAGGTAGACTGCACATAAACATCAAATAATAATAACCTACACTCCACTAACATTTCCTCCTCCCACACCCACAACCCCCTCCTCCAAACCCAAGTTTCCCCCCTCTCTCACCCCAAGCAAAAACATACTCGTAACCGTAGTTGATTTATCAACAACTAAATCAAACAGACGGCGGAAACGCACACTAAACAGAACACCACCAACCCAACAATCATAAGACTTTTTACTTTTATTTATGTGCTAAGTTCGTAAGTTTTCTTATGCACCTCACATCCACCTGATTTCTCCTTCATATTTTTATTTAATTATAAAATAGAAACCAATTTGTCCTTCCAACCGGTGGAAGATATGTTTGTTTATTTGGGTGCAAGAGCTTTTGACTGATCTTCCCACAACTTTACAGGATATTAATATCTCTAATATTAAAGACTCGATGTAGAATGCATGACTCTCAAAGGTTGTATTATATTAAATTGGCTTATTTGCCTCTTTCTAGTGGGCTCCTGAGTAGGAGGCAAAATTGGTAATGAGGTTAAACCCCTAGACAGGGTGTGGAAGTTAAGGCTCCCTTAAGGGTTCTCTTATTTTCCTAGCATCTTTGTGACACCCTCAACCCTAAAATTATTAATACTATAATATTTAGACACAAAAAATGAGTTTAATTTGCATTGAAAATTTTAGATTGCAAACTTTTTTTAAAAAATTAAACAATCCTTCACAAGGTTCAGGACATCACATTGGTCCACAACTCATCATAATTCACATTTTTCTCTATTGAAATTATAATAGAGATTTTCTCAAAAATAAAACTAAAGATAATAACTACAAATTTCCCAATGTCCTTATCAAAGATTACTTCTCCTAAAATCTAGACTCCAAGCTTTATCATCCTGTATTTACTGCAATTTTGAAAATGCATGACCAAGTTAGACAAACACAATAAATGAAAGGGCAAGTTTAAAAAATAGGTAATAGTATAAAACAAATGAGAAGAACATAAAATTTTCAAATACGCACCATACCATATATAACCATATTTAACAAAAATCATCAACCTCAAACATCAACATGGTTCACAATATCAAAGTAGTAACTGTGACATATCAAATCAGCAAGTATAAAGAACATCACAACAAATCATCGTTAACACAAGTCATCTAGATAGAACATCAGTATAAATCTACACATTCAACAAATTCAAACAATGATATGCATGCTCTTATACTCTAAATTTCTCTTTCTGTAGTACTATTATACTTTGAAGTACTTGGTTAAGAGATCAATAATACTAATCCACCACGTGAGTGGATGGACAAGTCATTATATCATGTTTGGTGGGAATATCATGGTTTTCTTATCATCATCGATATGTCAGGAGGAAGAATATCATGGTGGTCTTATCATTATTGATAAACCGATGTAACATCATGGTGGTCTTATCATTATTGATATGTCAGGGGAAATCATGGTGGTTTTATTATTATTGATAAGCCGTGTAAAGTCTGGCTTTATAGACCCTATCATTAATCATAGACACTTGTGTGGCTTGTTTAGAAGTACTTCCCTTATTCACTTAGGGTTGCGAGACCCAATCTAGATGATGACAAAATAATCTCCGCTTCAAGATTTCTAACGCCGAGTGTCTCCCTCCTCGTTGGCCTAAGATACTCTTTAAGAGCACCATCTTCAGCACAAGTATGACATATCATTATTTTATGATTTAAACAATAACATCAATACTCATCCAACTCAAATCGACATCTCATTCATCAATCACTATACTCACATGTCATATTTCCAACCAATATTTCACAATCAATAGTATCATGTATATGTTGCATACCAAAATTCATTTCAGCAAGATTCAACATCACATAACATCACAATTATATTAATAGTCGAATAATTCATCAATTCAAATAATTGTAGCAAATTAATCATGAGCACAACAAAATTTGTCAATGACATCAATTGCCACATAGTCAACATAATTTAAATCAATCAAGACCTTAATAAAGTTTGTAATACATGTTTTAATCTCACACTTTCAATTTCTTACATTAATTTAATTATCTCTCATATGGCTACAACTATTCGCCTGTGAGCCCCCGAAAGAAAATGGTGAATTTCATCAATCAAGAAATTAGGATTTTGAAACAGATAATGAAACTACTAAACAAAGTCAAAGGAATATGTTCAACTTACTAAAAGATTGAGGCATCATCCTCAATTTCATTAAAATTATAGGAAGTTTATAGCATAACTGATTGACACCGGAGACCAAATTTTTCATTTTCTCCTTTCTCTTTTTGATTTGCGTTTCAATTTGATTTGAGAGAGAAGTTAATGTGGTTTTACCGTCCCTCTCAAACTTATGTTATTCTACTTATTCTCATTTAAGATAATATTTCACATTAAAACTCTACAATTTTTTTAGCATAATTAAAGTAGTAAAATAAATAGATGTAATATTCACACTTTATATGAATCGTTAAGTCCAAATAACAGGCATAAATAATATACAAGAGAATTAATTAGAGTACTAATAATATCAGGAAATTAAGATGTAGTTTTTTTTTGGTTGAAGGAATTAAGATATAGTTATGCATACACTTATTATTAATCCAATACACACAAAAATATCACAATCACAATAACTATAAAGACACAATTTTTTTAAGGGAACTATCAAGACACAAAAACACGTAAAATCAATTAAAATAGTAGCTAATGATTTATAAGATGAACATACATATAAGAAGCGATCATATTACACCGATATAATGTTACATCAATGTTAAATCACTCAAGTTTTACTTAATACATATTTTCTAAATTTGACCGTTGAATTATAAGTTTGTATCATAAAGATCATTCACGTAAATTTTTACTAAAATCTAAAATCATTTGATATATTATCCAAATCTATCAAGATTAACGGTTTAAGTCGTTTTACAAAGAACACTATTACTCTTGGTGTATCTCAATAACATATTAAATGATTTTAGATTTTTGTAAAATTTGCATGAATGATTTATATGATATAAAGTATAAACTTACAATCCAACAGTCGAATTTAAAACATATGTATCGAGTAAAACGATATTGTGTGGGTGTGGGAAAAAAGTGGAGTGTTACATTCTCCTGGATAGGGTCCTTACTTTAGAACCTTTCTAGACGGAGGATGATTGCGGAATCTAGTGGTGTCCCTTGTGCATTATGTGGTGTTTTGGTGGACTCGTCCACTCACTTGTTTATTACATGTGATTTGGCCTTTCCGGTGTGGTATACTATATATGGGAGGTTAAGTTTAGAGTTTGTGCTTCTAAAAGATTTGTTTGGTCTTTACAAGGCTTTCCAGGATCTTGGAGTTGGGAGAAGCGTTATGTTCGATTTGACTTTGGTTTGACATACTGTTATGTGGTCTATCTGAAAGTTTCGTAATGATCTTATCTTCTTAGGTAAGTAACTTTTATAGAGCAACTGGTGGATTAGATAAAATTCTCTATTAAGAATTGACTTTTTGGCAAGAGCTCCAGTAACCCCTGCTACTTTCACAAGTGGGAGGTGGAACTAATTCTTTTCTGCAACCGATGGTGACTGGTGGAGGGGGCAATCTCGGATCACTCTGACTTTGGGTGGTTGGTGATCCACCCTTGGTCGTTCTTGTAGGTGTTGTTGTTTCCTTTTCTCTTTTTTCAGGCTGGAGCTGGAGTTTGTTGGTGCCGCGGAGCCTCGTCGGCAATAAGGTGTTTCAAAGGGTGTTTTCGCTTGGATTTTATTTCTGTCTGTTATTTGTAGCTTTTCTATTTGTTCGTTTGTGGTCTGTTTTTCTACATTTCTCTTTGGACCTGAGTACTTCTTGTACTTTCCGCATTTTTATATATTATATCATTTTCCATTAGAGAAAAGAAATACACACGTTCAAATTACATAGCACAAGGAATACAAAATCATAAAATAATATTGTTTAGTAAAATAATAATAATATAAACATATGTACATAACCTACAAACTCTATTAAGGCTCCTAATGTAATCTAGCCTGTCTCCCAATACAGGGTACCTAACAAGAGGAAAAAGTTTATAGAAACGTACTAAATCGTCAAGTAGGTTTTTATCATAGTTGACCCTGTAGGATCTGAAAGCAGATGTCTGACTAGAGACATTCTTAAGTTATTTGGTGCTATTATGAACATGTAGAGTGCAAACAATAGAAGATCTTTCGAGGACAGAGAAGAACCGAGAAATCCTTGCCACATCCTGCGATAAAAGTCACTTAATCATCATTCCATTATGGAGCAATTTCAATCACAAAAGTGGGAAAAAAAACTAAGCAATAAGATGGAGTCAGAATTATATCACAGAAAAGCAAACTGGTTTATCTTAATGCTAACAAGTAACCTGAATACTATTAACCTTTATGCCACGAGGTATTGTTATGGTTTTTAGTAAAAGTAAAAAGGGAGTTGTAGCATGTAAAGGATCACAAAATTTCAGATTAAATCTCTGCTATCCCTAAGGAGCTTTTATTAAAACTCAAAGAACAGCTTGAATGGAAATGGACCCATTCATATTAAATTTTTCACATAGTATGATTATGTGAAAAGAATTATGAAGTGTGAATCTCATTATTATCTTGTTCTACATGCACATTTAAAAAGTTTAATATGGTCCGACTGGACTTTGATCCTCTACATTTGCAGTATGGTGTTGTAGTTGTAGGGACCATTAAATTTAGAGAGAAACTACTCTTGAGGATCCAAACATTGGTCCAACCTACTTAATGTATGTGACACATACACATAACTTTCATGTGACCTTGTCCTGTACTAAAGATAAAGTTGAGTGCACAGAATTTTCATGTGACATTGTGATGTACTAGGGTTAGAGTTGAGTCTATTTCTTAAACGTGGAGGAGGGCCCGATTTAGGCTTTGTTTGAGAGTTAGGTGCAAAAGGGAAGGGAAGGGAGGGCTTTGGGGAAAGGGAAATGGAAAGGATGATATCCCCCACCTTACTTCAGGGTTTATTTTTCTTCATAAATATTGCAGTATTAAAAAAATTATATCAAGCCTTATAATATCAAGTTTTTATACTACTGGTCCTTATCCTGTTCTATGCTATCCTATCATGCATGCCAAAGGGGATTTTAGTGTTAACAAGAAAGCAGGCGCCATTTTCCAAATAACATAGAATTGGTATTATGATTTGTGGCATTTCTTTGGCAGTCAAGTTTCAACCACTGAAGCCAAGATAGAAGATAGAATGTAGAGAAGAGAAGCATAATTTGTATAGCACATACTAACAGCTACAACAAAGTCCTAAACATCTATGACATATGTGAGAGAAAATAGACCATACCACTCAGGTAAGCAGAAGAAAGTACGAAAGAATGTTCTGGTGCCTTCAATGTCTAGCTGCACAATTAGTGCTAATCCAAAAAGAAAGAATGATCTCTGTCGTTTCCTTTCTTGTGGCCAAAGTGTATTCCAAGCTGAAAGAAAAAGAAAATGTAAATGCACATACAAATCGAAAACCTTACATCAATGAGAAGTCTGAAAATATCAGCTCTCAAATTTGGAATGGACACAGTCTACATCTCAAAATTATGCATAATTTTCTGCCAGATAGTAGAACTGTTTGAGGAAAGAAAAAGTGAGCATAGTTTTCGTAATTTTGGAGAAACTGGTAACGGTTAGGGTCTAAGGTTCTAAGCTTACGGGTTTACTTGATTACCTCGCATGGATGGATTCTCCTTACTTCTTCCATAAGTAATAATGTCCCTTGCATTACCGTCATTCAAAATTGTAGCAATTACTGAAGCATATTTCGGAGCTTCCGACAACGATCTCACAACAGAGTAGCCTATTGGACGAAACCGGTATTAAAAGAGCTTTAAGTTAATTAAGCATATGCATATTATGAAAATGTGACGATGTCATGCCTGTGGCTGGATGCACCATGCTGGCAGCTGCACCAAATGCAAGGTTCTTCTGCTCTGTGTTTGGTAAGGATCCACCAACTGGGATATAAGACCATTCCTACACAAATTTGTAGATAAATACATTCAGAATTCAACATCAGATACTAAATATGTCCAAATGCACTAAAATAACTTGTACATCTCATTATAATTTCCCAACTATTATGTAACAGCTTAAAGGACAATCGGAAATCTAGGGTAAAAGACTGTTATCAAGGGAAGCACTGTTTTTCAGCCCGTCAATGTTCTCCAGTGTAATACATGCTTTCAGCGGAAAAAGAACTGAATAAATAAAATTGATGACCAATGATTGCGGCAAATATCAGAAAATGTATTTTTTTCAGAGTAAGATATGTAATAGTATTATAGGACAGATTGGTCATTTAACAATACACATGTGGCACTATGTATCATCCTATTTGGAAAAAGGATGCGTCCTTTTTTTGACAAGATGAGCCCGTGCTAAATTTACGTGGAACCCATATAATTTAGAAAGAACCATTTCCAAAGTCCGGGAACCATTCAATTTTCAGCCAATGGAAGGGAGTATGTTAAGAAAAGCCTGTTAGAAAGTGTATTGTTAGTACTCCTCAAAATGTAATACAGCTAGCATTGCCAAAGCCCTTACCTCTTCATAAGTTTTTGTAACTTTGATCCCCATCGTATTTAATCTTGATAAGAGCTTTTTCTTTAATAAATCAAAAGGCATGGCATCTTTAGACGCCAAACATGTTTCCTGCGATTGGAATTTGTCTATAAATACAAACAGAACTGCAATACTTAATGGAAAACACTACACTGAAAAAACATTGAGCAAACCTCAAAGAACACTTTTGTACGAGACATGGGCATTGCATAAAGAAATGTTGGATATTTAGCTTCTAGACTTTGAACATTTGTCTTCATATAGTCTCTGTAATCCATGAAAACCATCACGTTTGGATCGTAAGGACTGTTTTCAACCTAAAATTATAACAAAACAAAAAAAGAAGTCATTACTCATTATTACCATATCCATCACATAATATTTTTCAATTAAAAAGAGTATACATGTTATGTTGTTAAAGGCAAGGAAGGAAGCATGGATAGACCAATACTTAGGGACTTCCCGGACTTGGTACAATTTACCCGACTTATTCATCAAAAACATTATATATATATATATATATATATATATATATATATAGAGAGAGAGAGAGAGAGAGAGAGAGAGAGAGTTAAAGATAGTGAAAATATAGGGCCCCGTCCACTTTGTCAAAACATTTTCTACGTAGAAAATATTTTCAAAAAGTAAACGGTACCTAAGCTTGTCACACTGTTTCCACTGTAAAGTACAACAATCCAATCATATTTTGCAGGACAGGAGTAATACTACATGATATCATACTAACAGTCTAATAAAAACACTAGAACTCAAGAGCCAGCCCCCTACCTCAACTTCCACACCATAAGCTGTTTGTACACACACCTTTGGACCCCCAACCTCATACTGCAATAGTTTCCCTGAAGCTGCTCCTGATGCAACAGTAGCAAGCCTATAATAACAGGTCAGAAGTTTCAATATATAATAAGGGCAACCTGGTTCTACAAAACAACTGCCATGGCAAGGTTTAAGGAAGTTTCAATCTATTATAGATGAGATGATAAAAACTATAAAACATGCAAATTGTACCTGCAGGGCACTACAGTATCATATTCACAGACAACGTGATTATGACCATTGCTAGCCTCAACAATCCTTTCTACTTTTGAGCCAAGATACGAGACACCTGACTCGACACACCTAGGAAAAATTAATATGAATTACAAATCTACAAAAGGAAATAAAGTATTTATCACCAAGAAGTTAATTCAGAAATAACAGTGATACTATAGATATCATCAGCAGTTATACCTTCGTAACAATTCCTCGTGAAGCAAATGCCGACTGACACGGCCATAAGAACGTCCAACTGAAATGGGATTTTTATCATCAATATATACAACGGTATCCTTCCAAACATGCTCAATACAACCTTCAAGTCCAAGACCTGAAATTATAATGAAGTGCACTTGCTAAGGCATAATATCAACTAAGAAAGCTAAGTATATGCTCTTGTCCAGCAAGAAAATATATACTGTTTTTCAGGACATAAATATCAAACTGGTTTATGAAAACTATCAAAATGTCAAAGAGATCATCAGAATAAAGAAGCAAACAGAAATTCCTTTAAATGAAATCTGTTAGGCAGTACTAACACAAGTAGAGTGAAAATGAAAAGCTCTAAGATCACTGTTTCCATGGTTCATAAAAAGAAGGGCAAAACTGAAATCATAAGGGTAAAACTATCAAAATCTCATAAACATTGTCTATAAAGTTAATGTAATCAGAAAGATACGGTAAGAAGGATACCTTTAAATTCGTCCTCCCACACACCATAGTTGTTTGTGAAAGGGAGATCCGGACCAATAAGTCCAACTTTTAATCCTAACTTGCCGGATTCAGCAGCTAGAGCAAGACCAGCAGGACCACAACCAATAACAACGAGATCTAGTATTCCATCCCCAGTAGAGATAGGTGGCAACTGCAAGAGAGATTAACGATAAATTCTCAAGAGAATAAACACACACACACACAGACACACAACATATACCAATTCAATAATCAATATTGTTATCACCGAAATGTGAAAACCAGTGCTGTACGTGAAAGTTAATAATGCTTTCAAAACTACAAGCAATATTAACAAAACAACAGTTCATTGCTTGAAAAAAAAAATGGTGCATCTGTGCATGAAAGTTAACAATGCTTTCAAACTATAAGTAATATTACCAAAACGTGCTTGAAAATAAAGACGTGTAAGCCATAACATGGGTTACACGACACAGTTCACATCATTTTTATTCATAGAAAGAGCCATGGACGGAACAAGGTATACATGATTTGGGGCGGCCACCACCCCCAAGTATCATGTAATACTTGAGCCATATCTATTAAAAAACACACTTCACCCCCTAAAAAACAAGTTAGTCCCACTTTCTTTATAGAACCTGCACAAAATTGCTAATTTTGTTTAGGAGTAACGTTTTTCACTCACCCTAACCTTTGTAACACCCCATTTCATCCTTAATATTAACTGGCTGCAACTTTTAGAAAAATGTAAAAAAGATTATAATAATAATAATAATAATAATAATAATAATAATAAATTATGTTAAATAAAATATATCTAGAAGAAAAAAACAAATCCTCAAATTTAAATTATAACTCATATGTCGTTCAAGGAGCAATTGCTAATTGTGATGGTGTGATATCTCAAAAATGTGCTCTCTTGCGGATGGTTTATCACGAGGGAGCGGAAGAGTTCAGGTTTTCAATTTTTCGCTTAGTTAAGAAACCTGTTGAATTCTTAAATCTCCCAATATTTGATTGTACAGGGTTGGAGTACCCCTTGTACTCGTTAACAATAATTTTTGCTTATAAAGAATAAACAGCTCATCTTAGAGAATTCATATTCTTGTAAATAAAAGCATCATGTATGTCGCCGCATATCATGAGATTGTGGCGTCATTGTCATGCGCCATAATTGCACTGTTACCATCCTTGTCACAATAGAAATTACTCTACAGTTTTCACCCCGGCCCCTCGATAATTTTTCTAGTTCCGTCCCTGGAAGGAGCTACAAATTCATCCATATAATTCAAATATCTAAATTCTACATGCCCTAAAGAAATGAAACACCATTTTAAATTGCCAGAGCATAATTGTAACCAAATTTTTTTTGACAGAGCATAATGCAATTACTCCTACAAATAAATTTCAAACACTTTTAAATCAACATCTTGTAAATAAGATAATTCAATCAACAACTAAAAATAAATAACCTAAAAGCAAAAGCCAAAACCCAAAGTAAGGCCATAACCTTATTCTTTACATTTTCAACCAAAAGTTAAAGGAAAAAAGAAATAGAAAATATATGCAAACAAAATAGAGCTGTTTGGTAACAGTCATTCCCTCTCCAAAAAAAAGGTCATGGACCTCATGGTCACTCTCTCATGAGATTATATCATTTTTCACTAGCTTATACTTTTTTTTTCTTCCTTATATACTACTTCAAATAATATTGAGCTTAATTGGGAAATAAGTTAGTAATTATAAGTTGTTTTATGACATTTCATATTTATCAATTCGTAGTCTGCTAGCTTATCTTAACTTAAATTGAATAGTCATTAAAAATGAGTTTAATGGGCATGCACTTACGTTGCAAAATAGTTTTACACTATCATCCAATAAAAAACCATCAACCTACCATACCATACGACTTTTCAAAATATCTTTGTGATTTGGTGGAATACAAAATGATCATCAATTTCAAACTAATTTCAAAATGTCTATATAATTTCAAACTATTTTACATTGACGACGCATCTTCTTTTTTCTCATTACAAATAAATGTATGTAACTTTAAAACTATCAATTATTTCAAGAGATTAATTATCTATTTCATATTCATTAACTGACCTGACAACACAACATCGCGTACGTACGCCAACAGAGTATGCTAATTAAGTTCTTATTTCAACTAAGAACACTTCATTCAAACCACCGATTAATGCGCAACTTAACATAGCCAACAACAACGCCAACTACAATAAGAATGAGAATAAAAGAAACAAACCTTATCCGCAAGCTTAGATTGCATATCCATAGACTTTTTCTGCTGCATTTGAACAAAAACAAGTTCAGAACCACCAGCTTTAACAAAATCCTCCTCATCAGCATAATCCTCTTTAGCAACAACACAACTCTCACTTCCAGCACCACCTGCTTTCGCATTAACTTTCATCGAACGCAACCGAATCACGTTCGATGAAACTTCTCTTCTTCTCCAACAAATCTTCTTTCTCCTTAACCGCAATGAAGGACTTATGCAAAACGCCATTGCCGTTAAGTTTCTCGCTCCAACACACTCCATTGTAACGAAGATCAGTGTTAAAACGACGTCGTCGTTTAAGTGCTTAGAACCATGGTGTTGAAGATGATGACTGTTGAAACGACGACGTATTTGGTTGGCGCTTTTTTGAGAGGGATTGTATGGTTAACGTGTTTCGGTTTGAAGATATAAATAGCCATCATCTGAATTACACGTGGAGGTTTCTGATTCGGTAGGATTTTCCACGTGGAGGTTGTGGATTCGGTGGAGTTTTGTGCAGCTACCCTTATCATAAACGATTCGTCGTAACTTGCAACAGACAGCTTGCACGTGTAATTATTAGCAGCCTAACTTGAAATAAAAGAGAGGTGGCCAAACCAAAATTTTGTGTAAAAATAGCATACCTAATGTTAGGCATGCCTAATTTTTTTTTTTTACTCTCTAAAAAAGATATTTGTATAGTAAAATTTAACTAAGAATTGTTTTAGCATGAATCGAACTTAAGTTATCGTAAAACATTTATCTTTGATAAAACTTATTCACCATTTAAACATAAGAGTTAAATATGTTTTTGATTCCTATAAATACATCAACTTTTCGTTTTAGTCCCTCTAAAATTTTACTTTGACTTTTAGTCCTTAAAAAATTCTCCATCTTCACTTTTGGTCCCCTCTTTTAAAGTAAACTCATATGTAGAATTCATATTTTTGAATAAAATTTTGCAGAAAAATTCATAATATTATAAGAATCTCTTCCAAAAAAAATTAGAATTTTTTAACAAAACATGAATTTAATATGAATTTTTATATGTTTGAAGGTTAAAAATTCATAATTAATTTATGTTTTGTTAAAAAATTCTAATTATTTTGGAGATTTTTTTTTTTACAATATTATCACATTTCTGCACAATTTCATTAAAAAATACAAAAATTAACTTAAAAATATGGACCAAAAGTAGTGATTGAAAATTTTATAAGGACTAAAAGTTGAAGGAAAATTTTAGAGGGACTAAAACGTAAAGTTGGTATATTTATAAGGACTAAAAACATATTTAACCCTAAATATAATTGTTTGTTTAAACCTAAGTTGTTTTTAATTACATCACGAAGAACTTGTGGTAACTTATTCCCCTAGATACAAGAGTTTAAAAAAAGAGAAATGATATTTGAACAATTATTTTTTGATAATTTTTGTAACAATTTTATCTCTCATATTCACATTTTGTTTTTACTTTCTCTCTCAATTGTTTTGGTTTTTGTGTTAATACCTCATTTTCCTTGTTTTGGTTAATGTCATCTGAAAAGACATTCAAAATCCATTGATGCAAATATAATTACCTGTTTCATTTTTTTTTCCTTGAATTTGACTTAACATGTGATTCATAAGAGGACAAACTGTACTATCTAAAAGTGACATCTTCATAAGAAGATAAAGTCTGACATGTCCTTGAGAGTCTTCTATTCTTTAGAGTCTGATGATCTTCAGAGTTTGATCCGCAGAGCCTCTGAGTGCAACTCTTCTTCTAATTAAAGTGTTGACTCCTGGTTGACCTTCCTTGAGATCTTATACCAAGTCTTTTAGCTTCTTTTGTATTTATAATGCTCTTATATATGTTCAGACCTTGATAAATTTTAATCTATGGTCATACACACTTAAACATATATTAGCATATCCATTTGTTCTTCAATACTTTGGTTTTTTTTTTAAACAAGTCAAAATGAATTATATTAACAAAACCACAACAATCCCTTCAGCACAAGGCGTGCCAAAAAGACTACTAAAAATACAAGTAGTCCAATGAGAAACAACAAAACAGTGCTAGTCGATACCCAAACACATTAGGGGGGTTCAACCACCACATTTGGGTACCACAAATAAAAGTAACCTACTTTGCTTTCAACCACCACAAAGAACAATATTTTACTTTTTCAAGTAGATGATAACTATTGCAATGCTATATGAATTGAGGAAATAAGAAAAGAAAGCTAATGATGAAACTGACATTAATGATAAAAGGGAAGATTACTTTAAATTCCTCTAGGATTTTCTTAAATAACACAAGCACCCTTCTAATTTTCAAATACGTCAATCTCCCCTTATTTTATCCATTTCAATAACCTTGTTAATATACAATTTAATTTCAATCATTTTTGTTTTTATCTGTTTTCTCTCTCTTTTTACAATTAAGTTAAATGAGGTTTTTTTTTTATTTGTTTGTATCTGTTTTCTCTTTTCACAATTAAGTTAAATGTGGTTTTTTTTTTCGCAATGGAAAAACAATAACATTTGTTTTTACCACCAAATAAAATCAAATATCGACAATTACAGAAGAGATCAAAAGAGAATATAGAAATGAGAAGAATCTTGGTGGATAGACATTGTGGTTGATTAATGAAAAGGAAATAATCTTTGATATATCCATTTTATTACATTAGAGTTTAAAAATTAAACCACCTTGACTGAGTAACAATAAGTTGAGAAAAATCACCTAAGTGAAAAATGGAAAGAAAAAATGGTCGAAAATTAAATGAGTTTATACACATATGAAGAAGTTAATTGCTCAAAATAAATGGAATTTACAAAGTTTAAACCGTGTTATATTATACGTGAAATGCTTGTCAATATGATTATACTCTCATTTTAATCCACCAATAAATTCCTATTTTTTTGTATACACTATCTTTTTAATAAATTTTATATGTTATCTTTTTCTCGTAACAAACAATTGTCACTTATTATCTTTTTCTCCAACAAATTCCTTTTTTTTTTGCTCTCTCTCTTATAACATACAATTGTCAATTTTCTAACGAGTCTTTCACTTTCTCTTCCTTTTGAACATTCATGAAGTCTTTTATTTTTCTTCTGTCAAATTTGTTCTTTTACTTTGCAATTGAAAATTTAAACAATTAATATTCATCTTATTTATAGAATTTTAACTCTTCTTGGAACCATTGTTTGTAACAAAATTTTGTTTAAATTTGAAGATAACAAAAAACAAATTTTGTTTTAAAAAAATAAACTTTAGTTTTCCAAATAGATAACATTAATTAGTTTTCTTGAAAAAGATAAGAGTAATTGACAAAGGGTATAATTGACAAATTGTACCCTTAAAATACCAAAAAGACGGTTAAATAGGAACGGAAAATTCTCCCTAAAAAGACACTTAAAAAGGAACGGAGGGAGTAATAATTAATAAGTCTACAACAATAAAAATAATACCAGAATTTTTTGATTCTCTGTTGTTTTCGAAATATATGTTGAGATCTACAAGTTTTAAGATTTCTTGTTTGTCTATACTCCGGTTCTTCAAGCTTGATAGAGCTTTTATGCTTGCTGGTTTGTTTAGGGAGCTGTTGACACTTGGATTTTGATACCGTGATGACGGTCGATTCATTAATTGTTTTTTCGTAGAGGTTCACTTTTCATATTTATTTTAAACTTGGTTTCGCTTACTGATTAGTGAATTTTTGTAATGATAGATTTTGGTCGATCTACTTGGTTTGATTTATTATGTTGTATCCCCGTTCTTTGTTGTACCTGAGTCAGGTCTAATGTCCTTAGACTCTTTATCAATTTCTTTTTATTTAATAAAAAATTTCTTTTGACTAAAAATAGATAAAGAAAAACGGCAAATTAATTTATTTTTTTTAAAAAACAATCTTGAAAATGTGCAATTTTTTGAAAAGTAGGTATATGCCTTATAATTAATATTTTGTAATTTTTTTTCAACTCTTTAGATATTTAAAAGTTGAATTATAGGAAAATTTATTTTGATTGGTATTAAGATTAAGTTTGTTTGTTCTTTAAAAAAAGATTAAGTTAGAGTGTAATATCAAGTGAGTTTGTTTTAATTTGATTTTAGGAGAAAAAAATAGGGGGAAGTTAAAGCAAAAGACACAAAAAGATATAGTTTTGATGACGTGTCAAAAAATTAAAAAGGCGTAAGATTGTATTTTTTGTAGACATTAAGTTTCATAATTTTTTTTGGGTACAAAGTTTCATGATTAGAGAATTAGAGAATAGAAGATTGTAATTTTTTTTAACTCTTTAAATATTTAGAAGTTGAATTCTAAGAAAATTGGTTTTGATTGGGATTAAGATTAAATTTGTTTGTTCTTTAAAAAAAAGATTAAATTAGGGTATTTTATCAACTGAGTTTGTTTTAATTTGTTTTTATGAGAGAAATTATAGGGGGTTGAAGCAAAAGACACAAAATGATATAATTTTGATGACGTGTCAAAAAATTAAGAAGGGGTAAACTTGTATTTTTGGTAGATATTAAGTTTCATATTTAGATAATAGATCTGATGTGACAATCCACCTTTGTGTTTTTTAATAAAAAAAATGAAAAAAGGACTAACTTGCTAAGCTTTTGGAAAATAAAGGACCTAAACGGAAAAAAATAGATAAAAGACCTAACTGTTACAAATAAATAAAATAAATGAAGTGAATTGTTACAAAATCTTTACAAATTAGTTTAATTTTTTTAAATTGTTACAAAATCTTTACAAAGTTTAAATTAAAATCAAGTGAATTTACTTTTGGAGTACATTGATGCTTCTATTTAAATTTTACCAAAGTTTTCAGGTTCAAACTCAAGTTTGAGCATACATCAATGTTAAACTCATAGAGAGAATTTACGGCCTATTTTTATTATATAAGACTCAAGAGAGTAATCCTTGTAATTACACGCAAATGACACTCGATTAAAAAAAATATATAATCTATATATTTTTTAGCAAATATTTACTAAAACTGTGAAATTGGAACAGCCTTGATCAGATTTTTTTTTGGTTCTAGAAAAAATATTAATCAAAATTAAGTAAAAAAAAATCAAATATATATACTTATCGATTTTTATATATTTATTGTAGGAAAAAAAAAAACTTAAAGCAGTGTAATTTGTTTTTTTTTTTTTACAAAAATTGAACGATATTAATTCATTTAAATTGATATAGTACATCGATACAATAGAAAATTAGAGTAGCTAAAAACAAAAATGATGAATATGAATCTATAAACAAATTCACAACATCCATATTAATATCATAACTATACTAGACCATTGACCCGTGCGATGCACGAGTCATATCAACTATAATATATAAGAATAATAAGAATAAAATATATCACATTATAGATTTGATAAGTAATTGAAATTAAAATATCTCTAGTGTTTTGTAAAAAAAAAAAAAAGAGATTTAAATAGTCGATTAAAAATGTGATTTTCAGATTTTAACCATTAACATGGTAAAATTGGTTGTGTTGCAAAAATATTAATTTAAAATTTAGGCTTAATAAGATCTATGAATACATTTTTTAAAAAGAAATTTTTTTTTAGGGATTCAAAGAGAACTTATAGTTACAAAATGTGGAGCATATTACATCTATTCAACATATAAATAATAAATACAACTAACATTTATCTATCCCTTGAAGAAAAAAAACAAAAAAAACTCCCATAGGAACCTATATGTAGGAACACATTTCTTTTTCTCATAGGAAACTTATATTTACTTGTGGAGTATATTACAACCATTTAACATATGTTTTTTTGCCTCTAAAAACGGTAATCAATATAGGAAGAACATAAACCAATATACATAAAAATTACTCCAAGTAAAATCCTCAGATGCAAAGGCATTAACGTAATTTTTTTATGCATGTTATGTTTGTGCAAACTTTTCATTTACTTGTTGATTTAATTCCACCAATCTAGTCTTTAAGTGGATCAAGACTAAAAAATAACTTCATTTGCTCTTCATGCGGAATGAAAAGGTAGCAGTGTCTCACTGACAACAACTAATACAGTGTCACACTATTCTGCAAAAACTTGGCTGGAAAAAAAAAGCAATTGATTACATGTCTGTCATATATTTAGAGAAGTTTTTTTTTTTAAATATATTTAGAGAAGTTAGAAACACTAAAATCTCAAAATAAACTCAACTATATAAAAGTTTAGAGTAAATCTTATTATTTCCCTCTCATAAACGATTTTGATGTCTGATTCGAAGAATCAATTGAGAGGGTGAAGATGAAGTCTGCTGAAAAGTGAAAAACTCACATTGGAAAACCCATTTTTCTCTGTTAAAAAAAAAAAGATACAGTTAGAGGTATTCCATATCTATAGTGAAGACAATCTTCAATACATGAATAATCTAAAGTAATGACATTAATAACATTTTTTTTTGAAGAAATGACATTAATAACATGTTGCGGGAATTCAAATTCGATTTTCAAATTAGCAAGATGGTTTAAGAGTATTAATTACGTGGAGAAAGGAGGAAAATTTTTAGGTTAGAATTACAGTTAAGTATAGCTTGATTAATTAAGATTTATAGATAAGAGATATATCTAACTCTCCGAAAAACTCATAGCATAACTATGTTCAACTCTACGAAAGACTCAGGATAATCTACAGTGCTCAAAACTAATTTTTAAACCTGAATCAAATAGACACCACACTACGCGTACGACAGTAATAAAAAACATACCACCCGAAAACGTGAAGTCATGCAAAGCGACGAAATCACAAAAACAAAGGAAAGATGGTTGAAAAATATGTGAAAATCACTCATTTAACTAAAATAAGGAAAAACAACTTTGCGAGGTGATTTTACCCCATTTCTACATACAAGAAGGATGAACGCGGTGATAAAATATTGAAATTAACAGTAATAATTATCCCAATTCGAGAAGGACATCTCTCCTAAAAAAGGGAGGAAGACTAAAACTTTTGTTTATTAACTTACTTAAACATTCATTCACACATTACAACCTTAATATAACACACCGATAAGTAACTACCTTACTATAACTACTAATAACTTCGTAAAACTACTACTAATAACTACCTATATATAATTAATAATTAAATTCATAATACTAATATATACACATAGTTATAATTTTGGTACATATAATACATAATTAATATTTTATCTTATACACATATCTTATATCTTGTCTTCAAGGTTGTAATTTGCACAAATATAATATCCACCGGGATCATATGATGTTGTATCCCATAACTGCGGTGCAACTGCTTATTTTAGGCCATGAATCAATTTCATTGACGTATAATAATTCAACGATGAATTCAGTAGACATAAATGAATGATTCCTTAATGTTTGTATGAATGAATTGATTTTGATTGATTCTCGTAGAGAAATCAATTTGTTATTGATATCACTTTGTTGCATCACCACTTCTTAGGGCTGTTGAATCCCTATAACATGCGGTTGACACAATAACTACTAACTTCATAAAATTGCTACTAATAACTACCTATATATAATTAATAATTAACACTATAATATAATATTGACATAATACTAATATATACACATAGTTATAATTTTTATTACATATAATACATAATTAATATTTTATTTTATACACATATTTATAGGTGACGGCTAACAGCTGGGGTTTGGGAAGGAAAAGGTTTCCGAAGGATAAGGGATGGATGTAATTTGTTAAACTCAAATATTTCCTCAATTTTTAACTGAATCCTCTCCCTGAGCAGCTAGAATTGGAACGAGACTTTACACTATTAGGGTTATAGGTTTTTATATATATATATATATATATATATATATATATATATATATATATATATATCTTAAGGATCTATTTCACCACTTTAATTCATCGTTTCCCTTCATTGCTGTCAAACACTCCGATGGCTGATCTTCCATCGGAATTGTTCACTGAAATCCTCTCTCGCTTACCAGTACAATCCCTCCTCCAATTCCGATCAGTGTCAAAATCACTTAAATTCTTAATTGATTCCCATAACTTCACCAACCTTCACCTCATAAACTCTTTAAATTTCAACCTCATCCTCTGCCACAACTCCCAATTCTACCAAATTGATTTCCCTAACCTAACCACCACTGTTTTACTCAACCATCCATTGACCGGTTTCAGCTTCGACATTACTCTTCTGGCTTCATGCAACGGTGTCCTCTGCATCTCCAACGGCAAAAACCAATGTGCTTTATGGAACCCTAATATCCGCAAACATTAGTTCATCCGTTATCTTCCTATTTTTCGAAGTGCTGAATCTGAATCGGAAACATTCCTTGTTTGCGTTTATGGCTTAGCTTTCGATCCATTCGCTGACCATTACAAACTCCTCAGAATCAATTGCACTGTCTATCTAAAAGACCGCACCTTCAAGTCAGAAGTGAGACTCTTCAACTTGAAAACGAACTCGTGGAAAGTACTTCCCAATATGCCTTATGCTGTTTTATCCACCGACAAAATGAGTGTTTTTGTTGAGAACTCTCTTCACTGGGCAGTAACTCAAAAAATCAATGATAGGTTTCAACCTTCTTTAATTGTCGCGTTTAACCTCACACAAGAGATTAACGAGGTTCCTCTTCCTGAAATACGAGTAGCTTCTAGCGAGATGTTTAACATTGGTGTTTCTCTTTTTGAAAAGTGTCTTTGTATGATTGTGAGTTATCAAACTACTAAGGTTGATGTTTGGGTGATGAAAAAATATGGACTTAGAGATAGTTGGTCTAAACTGTTTACTGTGGGGGAGTGGCGTTTCAGTACACCTTTGATATATTTGAAGCCTTTATGTTATTTTAGTGACAGAAATATGATTCTGTTGAAAGTATATGATAATAAGCTGTTTTGGTATGATCTCAGTAGTGAAAAAGTTACTCGTATTCCAGGACTTCCTAATTTTCATGAAGCTGTGATTTGTGCTGGAAGCCTTCTTCCACCTTCCTTACCTTCAAGTAGAAAGAGAACCAACCCAAGTAGAAAGCGGAAGTATAATCAAGAAAAGGTAATAAGCTACATTTATATAGTTTATCTCAACTTTTTGCTCTGCGTTTGTATTTTGATGTTGAAATAACACAACTGTTTTTTAAGTTATATCACATAGTGTTTGTATTTTGATGTTCGAAATAACACAACTGCTTTTTATTATAGGATTAACTTAATCACCCTTCTTGTCCCAAAAGTGACATTAGAAGAAAGCTAAGGAAGAATGTGTGATTTGCAGATGAAACAAGATGCTCAAGTTGTTTCTGGTGATTGAGGACTTAGTTATGGTTGTAGAACTTTTACAGTGAAAAATTTGCTTTAGTGATGACTGCCAGGATTTTGTTCTTGTTTTCTTTTATGGATTTTTATTTTTTTTTATGAAAATTATGGATTTTGGTTTGGATGCTTTTGCTAGTTCTTATGGATTACTATATATGACAATATTTAGTAGAAATGATTAAACCTATTTTGGCTGCAATATTTTTTGAATAGGCATGTGAATCACGAGCATCATATCACCATCAATTTAGATGTCGATTTAGAAAAAAAATTGTGAACTTTAAAATTAGGCAAGCATGTGAATTGGTAGTGATTTTGGTGCCAATCTCTTTTAAGTCAATGAGCGGAGCGGTGACGAGGATATTGAGTTGTATGCAGAGAGAAGACCTATATATTATGTAGTAAGGAGAGTAGATATGTTGAAGAATAGTTAGACCATTAGAAGAAAAAGAAAGTTTAAAAAAAACTATTAGAGATATTATGAAAGACTTGGAGATTAATGAGTTGGACTGAAGTATAGTTTATGACAATATATTGTGACATAGTTTGATCCATGTAGCCGACCTTATTTAATAGGATAAAGCTTGATTGTTCTTGTTGCTGTTTGTATATTTTCATTTTTAGTATTTGCATGCAATTAATAATGCATGTTTAAAGGAATGCTATCATTAGGACTTCAATGACATTAACTAAATCAAGAAACATTCCAACATCTATGATTAAGCTTCTCAGTGACTCAAAATTATGCGCTGACGCCTCCACAACGTCTCTCATTTCCTTCACTATATAAGGAATTGACGACTTGAAGAATTAATAAGAAGATTTTGTATATTTTGAAAGTGACCAACTCTGTCGAAATCAAAGCGCATTTAAATTTAGAAATTCTTACAAACTTTATATCTCTGAAATTCTTAAGTCTTTAGAGTCCACTATGCTTTGTATTTGTTTATACCTCGATTGTAAATCAAGTGTAAAATCCAAACAATCTTTATTTGATTAAGTTAGATTGTCAGAAGTCTCTTTCGATTGGGATTGAGCATTAGAAGTCTCTTGCTTGTGTGCTTGAGAATTTGATGTCTTTTGCTCGTGGGCTTGGCATTTATAATATGTGGTGATTATTGTGAAAATCCCTTGAAAGTGCAAGGGGACTAGACTACTCTCAGATTATGAGAGGAACTAGCAATATAATAGCTTTCAAGGCCAAGACCACTAACATTGAATCAGTTTCTAGTCATATGTGATTGTACCTTTTGTGATAAGCAATCTCCGAAGATCTTATGACACCTGATAACTTAGCAATATAATAGAGTTTCCAATTCCAAGACCTTCACTAAAGCATCCTAAAAATAGTGCATTTCTATTTCTGAATATTCAACCACATGAAGAGACATTTGGATTAACAATAACAGTACCATCACAATTACATTTGATCGAAATTGAAGGGTGTGAAACCACCTCTTTGACAATACTTGTTTTTGGAGGTTTAATGTTGCATTTGAAATCCTTTAGAATAGTAAATTCTAGCATTGATCAAATGGTAGCTAACGAAGAATTTTTGCAGCAATAGACTCGCCAGAAATAATATGAGGAACTGCACACTTCCACGAAAAAAGTCTATTATTTAATATAGCACCGTTTCTTGACTGCCAAAGAACAATTGAAATGTTGATTCCTCATTACTCCCACAAAGATTGCACGCAGAAGGAATATTGCACCCTCTCTCTTTAAGTTTGTCATCACATGGAACTTGATCATGCAATATTCTCCAAACTAAAAGTGATTTGGATGGAGGGATATTTTTGGCCCATATGACTTTGGCCAAGTTAACCTCTTGTAACTGGTGTGATTTAAATCTAAAATCATCTTTCAATGTCAGAGTGCCAGTACATATTTGTATGCTTCTATACTAGCTGATCCTTCAAGCTTGCCCAAAGAGACGAAGAAATGTTGTGATTGATTGCTTTGCCATTTTCAATCAGTCTACTGATGAGAAGTGCTGACCAACTTTCTTCTTAGTGAAGCATGTGCGAGCACAATTTGAGATTTTTTACTACGTTTAAGCTAATGATTGATATGATGCCTAGCCCCTCTTGATCATAAAGTTTGCAAACTTTTTTCCATGCAACAATGACCATCTTTCTTTAAGTAACATCTCACGACCAAATGAAATTCCTGATGCAACTTTCTAACTCTTTTAACAAAACAACTGGCCAGTCATAAATTGTTATAGTGTGAATTAACATGCTTTGGACCACTGGTTTTACTAGTTCAACTCTTTCAAAAATTGTCGACAAGGAAGCTTTCCAACCTGATAGTTTTGCTTTGATTTTATCAGCTACTAGTTGCAGAAATCAAGCTTATGGTACCCTCGAACATATGAACTCCCAAATAGTTGAAAGGGAGGTATCATATATTGAAACCAATTATATTGACTAGACGATTGAGTCTAGCAGTTGAGAGGGAACCTGAATAAATTGTTGATTCGCTATTGTTGACATTTTGAAAATATCATGATATCATCTGCACAAAGTATGTGAGATGAAACTTTAAAGTTTCTAGTACCATTCATCTGTTCCAACTTCCTTGTTGTGTACCATTTATGCATATTGATAAAGTTGTTGAGTGTAACCGCATGTAAATCCGTAGGAAAATTGAGAGTTTTTTTTTTTTTTGGTTTAATAGCAGTTTTGACCCTCTAACTTTCACGAAGTTGCGATTTTGGCCCCCTAAGAAAAAAAACTACAAAACCGCCCTCTAAGTTTTGCAACTGTAGCAGTTTTGTCCCCCCAAGGCCAAAAAAAAAATAACATGTGGCACCTCACTTAGGGTGTCACGTCAGCGTAGACCGAGTCAAAATTGGCCTTGGAGGCCAAAACTGGCACAGATGCAAAACTTAGGGGGCGGTTTTGTAGTTTTTTTTCTTAGGGGGCCAAAATCACAACTTTGAAAAAGTTAGAGGGTCAAAACTGCTATTAAGCCTTTTTTTGTCAAGTAGTCTAGTGGCTAGAGCTCACACATTTTGAATGTGGAGAAGTTGGGTGTCTGGGGTTCGAACCCCTACCTCTGCATAATGAAAGATGACGGTCAATGTTCTTTAAAAAGAAAAAAAAAATGATGGTCTATATTAACATTTTAAATTGACAAAGAATCAAATGAATTTAACTGCATTGATGTTTAATTTAATTCACTATAAGAATGTTACTACCGTGTTCAATTAGCTCTACATCACTTTTAAGAAATTAATGATAGTAAGTTAATTGATATGCCGTTGTTAGACGTTAGATATTGTCTTACCTTTGATCATGACTTACTTTCAATTTTTTCTTTTGACTATAATTAAGTTTATTATATATTATTAAAAAAATAAAAACGGTTATTCTTTGTGTGCATGAGATGATATCTTTTGGATCAATGGACTCTGAAGTCTATATATATTGTAGTCCCAACACCCTCAATTTTGTGCAAGAATTATCATTGGTTAAGTTGTCACCAACAAAAAAAATTATGGCAATCTCAAAGTTAGTATTGAGTGTGTTTCTTAATGCCCTCTTGATTTTCTCAACTTTCACTCAAGATGCCAAGGCCAAAAATATTGGCAATCCAGCACTCGAGCCAGATAAACCGCGTCCAGGCCCCCCCGCTCCTTCTAACCCATATGGAAGAGGTTGCAATCCAATAACACGCTGCCGCGCAAAACCACCTGTAGCGGAGAAAGAAGAATATAAACTACATTGAAAAGTTGATCTATTTGATAAGAACTCAACCCATATCTTAGTTTGAACCCTTATATCAATATGAATTATCCGATGATAGGTAAAATGTAACATCCTCTATTTTCTAATATAATAAAGCCCTAAGTTTCTTTTAACAATGTATGGGAATAAGTTCCTTAACTTATTTTGTGTGTGGCCTGAGTATGTTTATTTAGTGTTTAAACTAATAAATAACCGAATTTTCGGACTCATGCGTTGCTATTTTCAAACCAAATCATATTGAATTTAAGAAGATTTTAAACCTTCCTTTAAATGTCACGCCATCATTTCCCTACCTAATTAAAGAGTTTTAACTAGTGAATCACAACATGATTTGATTAAATCAAATTTATCTTGTAACGTCTTTTTGTAGTCAAAGCCATCAGAAATAATAATAATAATAATAATAATAATAATAATAATAATTAGCTTTCAATGACGCCTTAATTACTTTACTCTTTGAAAACTTAGAGCATCCTTATAGTTTAAAACTAGTATAAGACTTGTGCCCGGCACGGGAAATTAATGCATTTTTTTTATCAAATGACTTTAAATGATATTTTTTTATATTAAAGTTAGAAGTATAATTATAAACTGATATCAACATTAAAAAAAGTTATCATCTCATCATATTATCATGAACATAAAGTCATTTGCAAGTTATCAAGCCATGTTGCATCATTTTACCAAAGTTCGTCTATTTTCATATTTTTCAACAAAATTAAGTAACATGGTGTTTACCGGTGTTTTTGGTAAACTACATGGCTAGTTTTGATTATTACAAGCAGGATCAAACCAGAAATCTTAGGACATGTTGTGCAATCTTTTTCTAGAAAATGCAAGAGTGTTCATCATATTCATAGGTTGTTTTATGAGTACAACGGTTTTTTTGGTATGAAAGCAAATGTCTTTCGACGAAAAAAGAAGTAAAAATAAATGCAAGTAAAAAGGGCTAAAAGTTCAAGCACAAAAACTTATAGAAATGTAAATTGCATTGCATTTGAATGTAAAAGGTGGTTTGACAAATCAGTTTACATACATTTTGTATGACTCTTTTCTCTAGACGCTGGTACTTCGAGTGCTATAATTCTATAAATGATTTGCGACCTATTTTTTCTATGAAAAAACTGTTATTTATACATAGTGAAAATAACTGTCAAAACTAAACTACCACGAGCTGCACCCTTCCTCAACTAAAAAAATGCATGTGCCCCACATCTTAATGAGAAATTGCTGCTTTTGAATTTGAATTATTTTTCTTTCGACCGTAACTGCTTGGCTTCGACCAATCTTCTCTCTGAATCACTTCTTGTCGAACTTCAAATCTCTTGAATTCTTCCAAATGCTAAGTCCCATACCATGTCGAAATCTATATGCTAAAGATAACATCTTTAATTCTTGAAAGAACAAAACTCAACTTTCATTGACTACATTAATTGAGCCTGTCGAAACTACAGGCTAACAAATTGCCCCCCAAAAATGTCATTTTCGACTAGAAAAAGTATGAAGGAGAAAATTGGCATTTTTGAAAAAACTTTATGTGTTCTTTAGAGAATGACGTCATGCTAATCATTACTTCCAAAAATGATCTTTTCAGTACACCTTTAAGATTTAAAGGGTGAATACTCTCAACCATGTGGCAATGTATCAATGGATTAGAACTCAAAAGTTTTTCTCTTTCCTATCAAAACCCATTACTTTTCCAATCTCTCACTTGTTCCCATTTGTCATCGCGACAACGACTTCTGGGGGTTTATAGGTTTTTATTTTTTGGAGAAAACTTCTTAACTTCCCACTAACTCAAAAAACTACCACTTCTCTTAAAACAGGTGGCAGTTACAAAAAAAGGGAAAATGAAGGGTTTTGTTTCATCCACTACCTTCATTGCTTATAAAACCCTAGTTTTCTATTCATTCGTGGGCTCATCTTCCATTTCTGAAAAGAAAAAAAAAACCTGCACTCTTTCTCTTCATGCACGAGAAAAGAAACAAATCAGCAAAAATGGAACACCTTCCAGAAGACATTATGCTCACCATTGTCAAAAAGATCGTAGCTTCAGGTACTAAAAACCTTTTCAGTTTTAGAGCAACCTTTGTTCTTCATCGCAAACTTGTTAAAAGAAAGTAGTGCTTAGGGCTCTACCAAGGGACTGATTGTGGTATATTTCTGACCATTGGCCTTGCGCAGCAAAACACAGGTTTATGCAACAGATCTCTCGTAGTGGACATGCAGCATACTGCATGCTGATGGCAGCCCAACCGATTTAAGAGAAACGCCCAAACCTGAAATAGATAAAGCTCATTCTAAAAAAAGCTGCGGCCCATGGATCTGATTGGCTAAGTACTTTTTACTGATGCTTAAAGTGTTGGCCAACGATGGTTTTTCGATGGATAAGGTTGTCCTTATCTTCAAGGACCTTTTCGATCAAAAACAACTAGCTGATTGCAAAAGGGCCATCATGAATGTAGAAGGTCCTCCTTTCTTCTGGGGGTATCACTGGTCGAGGCCTTTACTCACAGACTTGGAGTACATGTTCACTTGTACCTCAAATAAGACCTGTAAAGGTAATGGAAGGAAATCAGACATCTTCTGGCCACTTCCAGGGTCAGATGATGAGTATTCGATGACAGACCTCTGTCTTCTATGTCTTGATGTCTAAATCACTTGGTTCCTTGTCCATATATGTTTCTTAGAAGACGCAATATTTTAGGTTTTTCTTTGTATTTTAAGGCCGACGAAGCCGTTTTTTTAAATAGGCGTGTCGAAATGAATTTTAATGGTCTAACATCCATATTTCGACGTTAATGTATTTTGGCCCATTAGTTGGCTTTTAATTTAATCAGAATTCCATTTTAATTTCTATATGCAAAATAGTTTTCATTTCATGGTGTTGTTATGATACAATAACAATATCCACTTACTGTATGACTTTGACAAAACTTTCGCTTTGACAACACCCCCTTGGCATTAATTTAGCTGCAATCGAAATGTTAAGTTCTTTATTTCTTATTGAAATTACTCTTGCAATATTTTTACTTCTTGCAAGATAGGCTTATATTATTTCAAATACTTGCCATTTATTCTGAATATTCTGCTATCATAAGCCAACTCTTCAATTTCATACGTACCATTTGAAAATACTTGTAAAATTTTAAACGGTTCTTCCCAATTTGGAGACCATTTGCCTAAGACTCTATCTTTTTTTCTTATGCAAAATTACTTTCCACACATAATCCCCAATATTAAAGGATTTTGACTTAACCTTTTTTATTGTAAGCCTTTGCGTCACGTTCTTTCTCTCTTAACATAACCTCTAAGGCCATTAGCCTTTCTTCATCTACGTCAACCATTTCATCCAACATCATACTCCAATATTGATCTTTTGAAATTTTCATCTATCATTGCACTCTGACTGACTGTAAATAAACTTTGACTGGTAAAACTGCATCATGCCCAAAGGTTAGTCGAAATGGTATAGAGTTTGTTGATTCTTTAGGAGATGTTCGACAAGCCCAAAGAATCCAATCTAAGATCTTATGCCAATTTTCTGGTCTATGATTTACGTCTTTCTTAATCAAATTAATGATGATTTTATTGGAAGCTTCGACTTGACCATTTGCTTGAGCGTAATATGGTGTCGAAGTAAGTAACTTAAAACTCGTTTAGTTGGCAAAATCAACCATCTTTCGACCAATAAATATTGAATCTTGATCCGTAGTGATAGTTTCAGGAATTTCAAATCTATAAAGAATATGATTTTGGATAAAACTAATCACAACCTCTTGATCAATATTAGATAAAGGGATGACTTCAGTCCATTTAGTGAAATAATCCATTCCATCTAAAATAAAACGATAGCCTCTAGATGAAGTGGGATGAATTTCACCAATTATATCTAAAGTTCAACCTCTAAAGCCCAATTATATCTAAAGCCCAATAATAGGAGTATTCCAACTATTTGCAATATTGTTTTTACAATATTCATGTAAGCTTCACATTTTCAAAAAATTTATTTGTGATGTATACATGTATCACTTATCTGAAATTCTAATACAATAGGATAATGGTTTGACCTATTTTTTGAGGGATATAGTTTCTTCCTAAGTGTTAATCGCTTGAAGAAAGAAAATCATAGTTGAGGAAACTTAGCCGACTTCGGCTAGTTTTAGATTTCATCAACAGTAATAAATTAAATATGTGTATGTGTTATTATGCGATAAATATTTCAATGTGTATATGTGATAAGCGATACACCTATATATGTTCATAGATGATAAATGTTAATTGTGATGATTTTGCATTATGTGAATATGTACTATGTTATATGCGTAAAACTGTGAGTATGTGGTAATAATGAAACGACAGATCATCTCTTAATTCATTGTCCTATTTTTCGGTGTGCTTTGGCAACATGTCAAAACTTGGATTGGTTTGAATTCAGTTAGCTTGTCAAAGAAGCTAACTCCATTGAAATTAAGGTTTTTCTTTTCTTATTCATTTTCTATTTCATGAAACATTCCATCTTCATACCCCTTCATGATAGTTATAAGTACTTTGAACGTTAACTCATGACAAAGCCATAGGTCGGGAAGTTGCTAGTCTCCCAAGATTTACGCTCGTATTCTTGAGCTAAGAAGACAGAGAGGCTAATAGTGTTTTTACTGGAATATGTGAGTGTCATCCTCAAATGAATTATCAAGATTCTTTCTGTTTCTTACTCTATGTGACTAAAATGTCTAATTGGAAAGATTAAAATTTCATGTTCTGAAAGTATGTGACCAAAATAGTATTAAACAATGGTTTAAGGTATTTCCTCCATCCAAACCTTGTTAGGCTCAATCAAGGAATAATGGGCTATTTTATGGGACACTTGATTTTCTTTTCTGTCAACATGACTAAGCTAACCTTAAATAACCTAAGTTTGAACTTAATCCACTTTAAGATTTTTCTGCGTATGTTCCAGGTATTTTTGAAACTCCATCCATCATCTTCACAAATCATTCAAAATTGGATTATAAGTCTACTCTTCTAAAAAGCACATTTTGTTGTCAGAGCGACAATGTTGTTGAGAGCAAGTGCTTCTGCTGCTACTAAGTCTTTGAATCCTTTCGAAATTTCATGTTGTTGGTGCGAGGTGCCGCCGGATGAAGCATCCAAAAGTATTCTTGTCTAAGCTTTCAGGCCAATGGTAAATATCTGCATATGTTTCATTTCATCCAACTTATGACTGAGACACCTCTTCAAAAGCAGTTTGAACTTCTCCCAAATATCATAGAGAAATTCACCATCTTGTTGTCAAAGCTTGCAATCTCTTGGTTTCTCTTCAAATATTTGGCGATTGGAAAGAAGCGATCAAGAAGTATTCTCTTCAGCTCGTTCCAAGTACCAATGTTATCGTGGGGAAGTGTTTTTAACCAATCTTTTGGTCCTCTAGTTAGAGAATACCCGAACAACCTTAGCCTATTGTCTGATGTTGTAAGACCAAGAGGATATGTAGCAACTCAGGCCTTCAAGAAATGAGTTAGATGCTCAGTGTATTACTCAAATTTTTTCCAGATGGACTGATTGTCCCTCAACGAGTTCAGGACTGAATTATCGATGTCGAATGTCATTGGATTCACCGGTAAGAGCCCAGTAGAGATCTCCTCCAAGCTGTAAAGTCTTTCGTAGTTACCAAGAGTTATGCGCGAAACATCACACATTTTTCTTCTTCGTCACATGAGAAATTGACGTTCAAAGGAAGTGTGATAGTAGCTGCTACCTTTGCTTCTTTTTCTTTAGCTTACTAAATGGCTTTCCAGAGAGCTCTTGTAGTTCTTTCGATCTCAAATAGCAAGGTATCTGAGCTTTCACCTTGCATAAATAAAACTGTAAAACCTTTCACCAACACATTCAGCTTACTAACCTTTCATAAAATACATTGAGGTTTCTGCAAAATCAAAATTGATTCCAGTACATAACTGTTGATAAGCCATTATTGCATCACCACTTTAAACACATTTTGCTTGTGTTGAGCCAAGTTTTTCCAGAGAGAGTAATCTTGTGGCTTAAGTTTCAACGGTCGTTCAAAAGCTGCAATGACTTTGTCAAATTCTCTGGATAAGTTGTACAGGGCCCCAAGAACTATGTCGACATCTGCATCATCAAGTGAGATCACAGCTGCATCGTTGAATAATCTAGCAATCTGCAAAAAGGAATATCCATCTTTCAAAACTAACACATAAGATATATCTGCAAAAATGAATATTCCCTTCACTTGTTTCAATTAATTTTTTATCTGTGCTCTAGAAACAAAAATATCAAGGGAAAAAGTAGAAATCTATTGAAATTCTAGATTGATTTCTATTCAAATATATCACGATTCAATTAAAAGAAGAAAAACAATTTTCTAATTTTTTACAAGAAAAAAGAGAGATGATGTGGAAGTAGAATCATTGTGTCACAAATCGGCAACAATTTAGAAGTGTTGATAAAAAAAAAAATTATATTTGACAATATTAACTTTAGATGTAACTTAAATTTCTTATATAGTGCATTTGAAGATTTAGTGTTATTTGCTAAATTATACCTTTTAAGACTTTGGTCCCCCAGTGTTTAAATCCTGGCTCCGCCCCTAGGAGCAACAATGGGCTAAACGTTCAGGACCACTAAGAGACTTGAGGGACTTTTATTTCATCGATAGGAATGGACATAACTAAACCTTCTATCGAAATGTGTTTCTTTTTTTTAAAATGCTCTTATACTATATGGCCTTGCAATCCTGTTTTCTAATTCAAAATATTAAGTTTTCCTCTGTTGATCTGAAGTTACTTTTGCTTTGTATTCAATCATGTTTGTTCTAGCAGTGTAGTGTGTGTGCTAGCAAGGTGCATAAACACATCAAAACCTGCTGGGGAAGGAGCAATTGTTATGCAAACAGCAGCATATATCTTGGTGTCTCTGTAAGTATATAATTCTAATTCAGCATGTTTATCATGAACTACAAATGCACTTCACTCTCTAGTTTCCACTAACTTTTCACTGTATAATTATCTTTAATTTCACAGGTATGAAGTTTCCATTGGTCCAGTACTATCTCGTGGTATGACTGTTGCTGATCAGTTAACTGGCCAGTTAGGGCGAAAAAATCTTCAGTATGATCCTCCTTGAGCTAGTGTCCAGTGTTAGGCAAGACACTACTGACCCAATAAATAGGACTCTGCAAATCTATCATAGAAAGATGTTTAGAAATAGGAATTATATTATTGTCTTTGATGATATATTATAAAGAGGTGTTTCTTTTAATTTTATTTTGATGTTTGATTAGTGCAATTGTTGAATATTTTTTTGTTTTACATTTCAAAAATTTTCTAATTTCTGAAATTGATAGAAATTTGCTATAATTTTAATTTTTATCGTTTTGGAATGCAATGAAATGCATTATATTTTTTTTTTAAATTAATCCATTTCCTGCGGATTTTCCTTCGATTTGTTCGCAGCTGTTTCCTGCAGATATCTGTTCATTTCCTGCGATCCTTAAATCCTAAGGAAAGAATTACCGACGAAGGTATTACGTTGGACCCTATATCCATGGCAAAATCTGCAGGAAGTGTGTTTGCTGCGGTATTTGCACCTTTATTAACATTTTAAATTGACAATGAATCAAATGAATTTAACTGCATTGATGTTTAATTTAATTCACTATAAGAATGTTACTACCGTGTTCAATTAGCTCTACATCACTTTTAAGCAATTAATGATAGTAAGTTAATTGATATGCCGTTGTTAGACGTTAGATATTGTCTTACCTTTGATCATGACTTACTTTCAATTTTTTCTTTTGACTATAATTAAGTTTATTATTTATTATATATTATTAAAAAATAAAAACGGTTATTCTTTGTGTGCATGAGATGATATCTTTTGGATCAATGGCCTCTGAAGTCTATATATATTGTAGTCCCAACACCCTCAATTTTGTGCAAGAATTATCATTGGTTAAGTTGTCACTAACAAAAAAAATTATGGCAATCTCAAAGTTAGTATTGAGTGTGTTTCTTAATGCCCTCTTGATTTTCTCAACTTTCACTCAAGATGCCAAGGCCAAAAATATTGGCAATCCAGCACTCGAGCCAGATAAACCGCGTCCAGGCCCCCCCGCTCCTTCTAACCCATATGGAAGAGGTTGCAATCCAATAACACGCTGCCGCGCAAAACCACCTGCAGCGGAGAAAGAAGAATATAAACTACATTGAAAAGTTGATCTAGTTGATAAGAACTCAACCCATATCTTAGTTTGAACCCTTATATCAATACGAATTATCCGATGATATGTAAAATGTAATATCCTCTATTTTCTAATATAATAAAGCCCTAAGTTTCTTCTAACAATGTATGGGAATAAGTTCCTTAACTTATTTTGTGTGTGGCCTGAGTATGTTTATTTAGTGTTTAAACTAATAAATAACCGAATTTTCGGACTCATGCGTTACTATTTTCAAACCAAATCATATTGAATTTAAGAAGATTTTAAACCTTCCTTTAAATGTCACGCCATCATTTCCCTTTTCACTTGTTGTTACCTAATTAAAGAGGTTTAACTAGTGAATCACAACATGATTTGATTAAATCAAATTTATCTTGTAAAGTCTTTTTTGTAGTCAAAGCCATAAATAATAATAATAATAATAATAATAATAATAAGGGGCCTTCTACCGTACATCCAAAGATATGTATGTACCGATACTCCAAACTAAAATGACCAATAATTTTTTGACAACATGGAACAAGTAAGTTTGACATGATTGTAGATTTAGCACTACCAAACTTCTGAGTTTTGCACTTTCAGATATTTATTTTATTTAATTAAATCTTTAACCTAAAACAAATTTGAATCTTTGAACTTCATTCAGCTTCTTGTCCTTCAGAATCAGCATTTCAAGCGAAATTAATGGAGAGAAAGAAACGAAGGAATTCACATAGTACCATGGTGAGAGAAAATTAATGTTATTAATTAAATGAAGTTTTATTCAAAGATATGAGAGATGAAATTGATACATAAATGAACTTCTGTGTGTCCCAACAAGAAAAAGGAGAGTGCATTTCTGATGATGAAGGTTGGAGAGAAAATTGCCACGGGGTTACTGATTTTTGCATTTCAGATGATGAAGGTTGGAGAGAAAATAGTGATGGTGGTTACTGATTTTGTTTAATTTTAAATTAAAAAAATTTAATTTTTGAATAAATAATTTGTATAATTTATGGGGGTTAAATTGAATAATGTTGACATGGATCATTTAATTGAAATGTCACTTTTTTATTGGTCAAATATTTGGGAGTACCGAAACTCTCAATTTTATTAGGAGTACCATAGAAATTGCCTAATAATAATAATAATCTATATTATATAAATTTAAGACCTTTTCTCAAATGTATTTATAGAAATGTTTTCATCATCCTATTCTTATGACACGTGGCATTCTATATAGAAATATTTTCCTCATCCTATTTTTATGACACATGGCATTTTGAACTAACCCATCATCCTCATGCATTTGACTTTGAATACTCTTCCATTTTAATTTTTATAACCATTTATATCATTTATATTATAATGTATTATTACCATTAATATTTCTAATACAAAATAATATTGTGACATTGACTGATTCCTACCCTATCAAATTGATATTTTTTTAGCCAATTCATGATTATTTTTAGCTAATGCACATTTTAATGAATTTGTGAATTAATGAAATAAACCAACTTTTATTTTTATTTTCATGATGATAATAAAATAATAATATTATGAGACAATTTTAATATCATATATTTTATTGAATGCCAAAGAAATATGGATAAAAATCAATATCGTGTTTTTTTAATTTTCATAATAATAAATATAATATAATATAATAATAATAATAATTTTTATTGGCCGATTCGACAATGTTTAACTCCACTACTTTAATCTTTCTCTCTTAGTCTTCAATTCTCCATAAAAATATTCCTCATTTATGATTTATTTGTTATGAAAATTCTTCATAACAATAATCCTCATTTATGATTTTTTTTTGTGAAAAGTTATCTTTACAGTGAATGTATCAAACACATATTTTGTAAATCATGTCAATTTTTTATGCATCTATATGACAATAGAATGTTTAGAACAATTATTTGGTGTATGTATTTTTTTTTTGGACAAATCTTATTTATGGGTGTTGTAATGTTTATCAAATAAATACATGGTTTTCAATTTTGATTGCTATTATGTTGTTGTATATTGCAGATTTGTGGTGTAATCAAGAGGGAAATATTATAAAGCAAGATTTGAACGACCACGTGGTTTGAAAAAAATTCATCAACAATCAGAATTGAAATTCTTTATAGTATAAATGTTACTTTCGATAGAAATAATTAAATACTACGAGTCATTCAAAAAATATATATCACCAATTTAGGATAGTCTTTAATATATGGAAAACTATTTTAATAGGAGAATCAATTTCTATTTTAGGTGATATTTTACAATCAATGCAATCATGCTTCCTTCTCCATTTGATTTCAATGTGTCACTTATGAAGTGTTTTTGTTTTCAATGTGTGTAAGGGTAAATTAGGAATGTTGTATTTTTATTTGATAAATTTTAGAGCAGTCAATGAAGAATTATTGATTTTCTTAATAAGTGTGTTTTTTTTTTTTTTGCTTATATTTCAGGACGGATGGAGTATATATTCAAAATTTCAAATACGAAAATAAATGGAAATTGATATCACTCCACCAATAAAGCTAAATTTATCTACATTGGTATATTTCCAACTTGAATTGTTAAAACAAATCAATTAATTCAAAATTTCAAAGTAACTTCATATCCATAAAATAATTCATGTAAATGTCTAACTGAACTGCATATCCACAAAATCGACATTAATATTTTGACTACCAATTCGAAGACGTTCCTCTTTTTTCTTTCCAAATTTTGCATTCACTTGCCAACTATGCATTAATGCACATTTATTATAATATTTAAATTACTTCCCATTTTTGTAAAAAAATAAAAAAAAGATTACTTTCACATTTACTAATGATCAATAGAAATTTTTATTTTTAAAAGATGATGTACAATAGAAATATGTACTAACGTTTCAATAATGTCATCTATAGTCTTATCAAATCATTTTTTTATCAAGCACTTTCCTCTACAAAAGAGAAAAAAAAAAGCTCTTTTCTCATCACTAAACAAGCTCTCTCTCTTTCACTCTTCTAACTGTGTTCTTAACTTTGTATTCTCATTGCACACAAATATATAAATCATAGTACAAGTTGATAATGTAAGAAAAAAATTGAAGAAAAAAAAAACGATGTTTTAAAATTGTTTAGTGAATAAGAAAAAAGTTGATAATTAAATAGGTTTGTTGAAGGAATTTGAAATGTTTGGGTAATTACTTTATCAAAGAAAAAATGTCTAGGAGTTATAAATAATACAGGTTGAATAAAAAGAATTGCATGAAAGTGAATGACATCCAAAAATTAAATTTGAAGATAAAAAAATTATACAATTAACATTTAACCACTAACAAAATAGTTAAGCATAATGTCATGACTTCGGTGGGCGGGGGAGCCTACAAGAGATTAAATTATCATATTAGGCTAAGATAACCACATAAGTGGCATTGATAGCACATGTATTTTTTTTTTTTTAGGAAAGCACGTGTATTTTGTTAACTCATCATAACACGTCTATATTTTGTCATTATCTAATCCCACCAAAAAAACAAAAATGAAGGAATTGAAAATAATAAAAGTTGAATAAAAAATAGTATCAAAATGAATGACATCCAATATCTAAAATTTAAAATAAAACAATTAAGGAATCCAAAAAAACAAAAACAATTCAACATAATGTCGGGACTTCAAAATGTGGGTGGGGTGGGACTCAACTGAGTTGGATAATCAAATTATGCTAAGAAAAACCACAATGATATTGACAACACACACTCAACCAAAACCATAAGGCATTACATATATTAATCATCTCACTTTGCTCAACATCTACTTTTGCATCAAATGTGGGACTTTAACCCACACATGATACATCTAAATAAGGTAAAATGGATGCACAACATGTTAAAAAAGATGGATTCATGGTGGTTTCATACATGGAGGTTTTTGTTCATCTTTAAGAAAGGAGAGAAATGAAATTAGAAAACGAAAAAGATGAAAAAAAACAATTTGAACATGATAGAAAAGATAAGGAAAAAATAAGGGTTGTGTACTTTATCTGTGAGAGTATAAAAAATACAATGAGTTGCTGGTAATTTGATGAGTTTGTTGAAGGAGTTGAAGATTTTTAGCTAATTATTTTACCAAAAAATTACACCCAATCACAAAAGGATACATCATTTTAAGATGTCTAATAAGCATATATTTCGTCAACTCAACATGACATATGTATTTTTCCATTTTTACATTCAATCCAACATCAAATGTATTGGCAATTAAAATAATAGAGGTCGAATAATAAAATAGCATGAAAAAAATGACATCAAAGAACTAACTTTTAAGATAAGAAATTAACAAAATGATATCACAACACTAACAAAATGGTTAATCATAATGTTTGGACTCGGGTGGGAGCTTACACTGGGTTAGATTATCACATTATGATAAGAGAAACCACACAAGTTAGATTTATACCACATCTTCACTTAAAATGTTAAATAAACATGTATTTTGTTAGGTCAATTTAACATATTTATTTTGCCATTGTCATATCCACAAAAAATCAAAAGTGAATGAATTTGAAATGACATCTAAATACTAAAATTTAAGATGAAAGAACTAAGTAAATAACATCTAGAAACGAAATAACAAATAGTTCATCATAATGTTGAGACTTCCCATGGGGGCTAAATTGGGTTAGATAATCACATTACGCTAAAAATAACCACACAAGTGAGATTGATGCCACAATATTCAACCAAAACTGTAAAGCATTGGGTATATTGGTCATCTCACTTATATGTTGCTCAACATCTATATTTACATCAAATGTGAAACTTTAACTCACATTTGACACATGAACATCTTTCTCTTTAAGTGTGAGACTCTCTTGCATTAGTGATATATAGACATAACCAAATAAGATCAGATGGATGCACAACTCGCTAAAAAAAGATGGATTGGTAATGATTTCATGCATGTAATGAAGTTTTTGTTCCTCCCCTTCATGAAAAGAGAGAAAGGAAATTAGATAAAGGAAAATAAATGAAAAAGAATTTAACCTTGATAGAAATGATAAGGGAAAAAAAATAAGGTCGTATAAAGGCACAACATGCTAAAATTGGTGGGTTGGTGGTGGTTTCATGCAAGAATGTTTTTGTTCATTTCATTCATTAAAAGTGAGAAAGAAATATAGTGACTTGATGTTAATTTTCTGGTTTTTTTTAAGGAGTTAGAGATTTTTAGGTGATTATTTTACCAAAAAAATTAGACTCAATTAAAAAACAACACATCATTTTAAAATGTCTATTAAACATGTATTTTCTCAATTTAGAATATCACATCTG
This sequence comes from Medicago arabica, assembly GCA_946800305.1. NCBI lineage: Eukaryota > Viridiplantae > Streptophyta > Magnoliopsida > Fabales > Fabaceae > Medicago > Medicago arabica. Next base: position 20,032,803 of record OX326971.1, on the reverse strand, counting down.
CATCTTTCAATTGTCACATTCAGACCAAATATGCAGTAATTTAAAATAATAGAGATTGAATAAAAAATAAGATGCAAGCGAATGATATCCAAAAAAAAATTACGTTAAACAACTTAAAAAATGACATCCACACACTAACAAAATAGTCCAAACAAGTGAGGTTGATACAACATCTTTACTTAAAATTTATAATAATAATTTGTTTTTTTAACTCAATATAACACATCTATATTTTTCCATTGACAAATCTTACCAAATGCCAAAAGTGAAAGGTGGTGAAATAATAAATGTTAAATAAAAAACATAGCATCAAAAGAAATGACATCTAAAAATTAAAATTTTAGATAAAGGAATTAAACAAATGATATCCAAAAACGAAGAAAACTATTCATCAAAATATTGAGACTTTTAGGGCGGTTAAGGGGTGGCTAAACTAGGTTGGATAATCGCATGTATATTTCTCACGATCTACTCCTGCATCCAATGTGTAACTCTAATGGGTGTAATACACTTAATTGGACTAAGATCAACCACACAAGTGAAATGGATATCAATTTTCGCTTGAAATCTTAATATATTAGATATACATGTCACCTCACTTATATGTTTCTCAATATTTACTCCTACATAAAATGTGAAATTTTTACTCACACTTGACACAGTATCAGTGTTCCACCACCAAAAACTGTTCCCCCACAATTTTGAACCGGGATATCGTACCATCTTTAGACCTTTTGGTCGAGCCAACACTGATGTGGATCAACACATTGAAGAAGGAACAACCACACAAATGAAAATGATACTACATCTTCATCCCAAATTTTAATGTCTGAGTGTGATTTTTTTCCACTTATTTGGTAATCAACCTCCATTGTTTCATCCAATATTTAGTTGTAATTGTCACTCAATACAACGTAATATTCTCTCCCTCAACTATGATGCAATTATATCCCGTGTTTGGTACGGATGTCCATACTAGTTAGCTTTGAATGACACCTTAATTACTTTACTCTTTGAAAACTTAGAGCACACTCATAGTTTAAAACTAGTATAAGACTTGTGCCCGTCACGGGAAATTAATGCATTTTTTTTATCAAATGACTTTAAATGATATTATTTTATATTAAAGTTATAAGTATAATTATAAACTGAATTCAACATTAAAAAAAGTTATTATCTCATAATGTTGTTTATTTGTTGAAATATTCATATATTGTATATAAGAATTAAGGTATTAGAGTTTGAAATTATAATGCATTTTCGTAGTATAAAATATTCTCATTGTTAAACTTATCATGTTGAGTAAATTACACTCTTTTCCCTTCAAAGATGTTTGAATTACACTCTCCTCCCCTCTCCTCCCTCTTACGTTAAAATATGCATTTTCCTTCCTTGAAAAATAAAATTTATACTCCCTTCTTCTACAAGATGCTTGAATTACAACACACTCCTTCAATAATTAAATATGCACTACACTTTAATCTATTTTAACATAAATAATTTTTTTATGATATATACTAATTTTGAACCACCATTTTAGAAAAACAAATTCATTTCTTTATAGTTTAAATGTCAATGTTTTTTTGAAGAAGTTAAGGAAAATAAATAAATCAACAGACTACTTCTCAGGCACAAGGAGTGCTTAAGAGAGCTGCAAGGTAACAATTACAAAAATGTTAAGACACAAACAGCCAGACAGCCAACAAAGAAACTACTTATTACACAATTGCTTTAAGACAGATAAGAGGAGTCTGCCTCCAAACATAGTAATCAAAATCAAACATTACATAAGAAGATTTCAGCCACTAAAACGTTTGAACTTTAACTTTCTCGGCAAGGGATTCAATTTGATCCGACTTATTGTGGAAAATCCTTCTATTACGATCTTTCCAAATAACAAAAAGAGTATAGATCCAAATAGTAGTGAATGCATGCCTAGATTTTCTGGAAAAACCTCCAAGACCACAAAACTGATGAGCATGAAGGAGAATGTTACCATGAAGAGCCACCTCGAAGCCCAACCACTTCGTAACCAAATACCAAAGCCGCCCATAAAAATTACAACAACAAAACAGATGATTATAATCTTCAGAGCCCCTACACTGGGTCACACAAGGAAGCTGAGCAGCATCAAGAATACCTCTCCTACACAGGTTATCCTTAGTAGGAAGCCTATTTAAAAAAAGGCACCATAGAAATATATTCACCTTCAACGGCACCGCTTTAAGCCACAAAAAGCTATCGAAACCTTCATTAAGATTTGAATCAGTAATTGTTAAGTAAGAATAAGCTGATTTCACTGTGTAACACTGCGACGCATGGAGTTTCCACACCCATCTGTCACTCGTTCCAACCTGCAAAACACAAGCAGACAAACGCTCCACACACGCCATGACTAACCCCTCCTCCCAAGCAAGCAATCTCCTCCGCCATTTCCACGCCTCACCTCCAGCGCACCAACCTAACTCACACATCTCTGCCACCGTAGCCAGTTTATTGTCCGCAAGATGATACAACCTACTATATGCCATTTTTAGCGGACAACCATCCAACCACGGATCTACCCAAAACAGAGTTGAGCACCCATCCCCCACCTTCCTAATGATGTTGTCTGACAGCCACCTATTATCCACAACTCCCACCCCCGAACGGATTTGGTTTAAAGTCCGCCACCAAACCGATCCACCATCCTCCCCAAACCGCACCCTCCCTCCCTCCTCTCCATATTTGGCACGAAAAACTACATTCCATAAGCTATCTCGCTCTTCCAACAACCTCCACACCCATTTACCTAACAAAGAAATATTAAATTCCCTCAACCTTTTCACCCCCAAACCTCCATTCTCCGTTTGTAAGCATATAGTGTCCCATTTGATCCAAGATATTTTCCTAACATCCTCACCTCCCCCCCAAAAAAAATTGCAGAAAATAGAATCAAGGGAAGAAATAATACCTGAGGGAGCTTTGAAGAAAGAAAGGAAATAAATCGGAATAGCAGACAGAACGGACTTAAGCAGAATCAAACGGCCACCCATTGATAAATTTTTACACTTCCACCCAGACAGACGACTACGGATCCTTTCAACCAACGGATACCAAAACTGAAGCTTCCTAGGGTCTCCCCCAATAGGCAGCCCCAAGTACATAAAAGGAAGAAGGTCATGCTTGCACCTCATAACTGAAGCCGCCCCATGAAGCCAAGAAGCGTGGACGTTAACACCAAATAACATGCTTTTGTTAAAGTTGACTTTCAGGCCTGATATCGATTCAAATAACAATAATACCGCCTTCATTGCACGAACATTGGCCCAACTCTTAACCCCAACCAGAAGGGTATCATCCGCAAATTGAAGATGAGAAACAGACACCGCACTATGCGTCCCAATGCTATAAGGAGTGAAAATGTTATTAGACACCATCGCCGACATCATAATATTGAGCCCTTCGGCCGCCAACAGAAATAAGAAGGGGGATAGGGGATCCCCTTGCCGTAGACCCCGTTGAAAACAAAACTCATCAGTCGGACACCCATTAACTAACACGGACGCTGTTGCTGTCGTAACACACTCCATAATCCAAGATCTCCATAAAACAAGAAAATTCATTTTACACAACACCTCATCAAGGTAACCCCAATCCACCGAGTCATACGCTTTTTCAAAATCGACTTTAAACATGAGAAGGTCCTTTTTTGCTTGCCTAGCATCATCAACAATTTCATTTGCGATCAAGATTCCATCCAAAATTTGCCTACCTTTAATAAAAGCCGACTGCGTTGTAGAAACAACTTTGCCTACTACATTCCTTAGTCTGTTAACCAACACTTTGGAAAGAATTTTATAAATGCTACTCACCAACGCTATAGGCCGAAAATCAGCCACCCGTTGCGGACTGTCAACCTTTGGGATTAAGGCTATAAAAGTTGAATTTAATCCCTTTGTCAGCTTACCATGGCGGTGGAATTCCGCAAAAAAATTCAGCAAATCAATCTTCAACACTTCCCAAAAATCCTTAAAGAAACCCAAATTAATACCATCTGGACCCGGACATTTGAAGCTATCACAGTCCCATATAGCAGCTTTAATTTCTTCTAGCAGAAAAGGCTTAATGAGAACAGCCCCCTCCGTAGCTGAGATCGATTTAAACCCCAACCCGTCGATATCAGGTCGAAGCAATGATGACCTCTTAAAATGATTTTTGAAGTGTTGATAGACAGCCTTTCGAACCTCTGGTACGCCTTCGACTGACATCCCATTTACATGTAAGGAGCTTAGCGCATTTGCACGCCTACGAGATGACATAATACCATGAAAAATTTTAGAATTTGCGTCTCCTTCTTTCAACCATGTAACTCGCGACTTCTGCCACGACATACTAGCTTGCACTTTAGAGAATGTCTTGATGTCGGTCGACAAACCTTGCAACTCGACCTCCTCCTCCACAAACAAGTCACGACCCTCCCCAATTACATCCAAGGCGGCTAATCTATTTTTAGCAATTCGAATTTTACTGTCAATATTCGAAGTATGCATTAAATGCCAACCTTTCAACTGCACCTTTAACATTTTTAATTTTTCCTTAAGAACAAAACCGCCCCAACCAAACACATGAGTATTCTGCCAAAAATCTTTTACAAAGTCAAAATAACCAAGAACGTCCACCCAACACTTTAACATTCTAAGGGGTTTTGGCCCCCAATTTTGTTCATCAATAGTTAACACAATAGGGCAATGATCAGACAACCCTCTTGGAAGAGCCACTTGTATACAATTTGGAAAAAATGAAATCCAGACTTCTGACAGTAAAAATCGATCTAAACGACTCATCGATAAGCCATCACCACGATACCAAGTGAAATTACGACCACAGAGAGGTAAATCAATAAGAAAATTACCGTCAATGAATTGATTGAAGGGAGCAAAATCGTCAATACCACTGCTTGTTGAGCGGCTTTTCCTCTCTTCACAATTGCGAACGGCGTTGAAATCCCCAAGAATACACCAAGCATCTGTACAATGCCTCTGAATCAGACCACTTAACTCATTCCAAAGTAACTGACGACCTCTATTATCACACGGAGCATAAACATTGGCCAAGACAAAATCAACATTATTTTTTTTAATTTTCCTTTTACAATCAGAGCATTAGATAAATTCACAGTCATCCAAACATCCACTACACTAGCATCCTACATCGTTAGAATACCTCCTGACGCTCCAACTGACGACTTAAAAGAATAAGACATGTCTTCAGAGTCCCACAAAGAACAACACAAAATAACATCCACATCTTCCAATTTGGTTTCTTGAATACAAAAAACATCTGGACGCCTTTCTGAGATTAACCTCCTAACCTCCCTCTTCTTTTCCACCGCCCCCAACCCTCGAATATTATAAGAGCAAATCTTCATTGAAAACCCCCTACACCTACCACCTCACACCCGCCACCCTCTCTCTCTACTTCCCACCTCCTCTCGCTAACACTTGGAAACTGTTGTTACACCTAACACCAATAGCTTCCCCAACCTCCTTACTATCAGCCTCCACCCCCTTAGAATCACCATGTAACGTTACCCAGGTCTTCCACTCTTTAGATTCAGTAGAGTTCCTTGATCCGGCAGATAAAGATGCACACTTCTTTTTACCAGAGAAGGATCTCGATTTAATCACATGCGTTTGTTTCTTCTTTGACCGTTTCAGAGATCGAATCAACACATTTCTATCTGCCGCAGACAACCTTGCAATCTTTTTTAACCCAGTCAGTGATGGGGCCACTTTTCTTCTGCTAAGCGTTTGTTGTGAAGCAGAAGATTCCTTGCGCTGCTTTACCAGGGGCATTCCTTCACTGTTTTCAGCCAAAGGCCTCCACTTAGGGCGGCTACTAGAATTCTTCTTTACTACATGATCGGTGTCCGACTGTACCTTTAAAGGTTGTTGGTTAACAGTATCACTCTGCATCTCCTTGTCTTCATTTGTTTTAGAAACCCAATCATCATGCATTTGTTTCACAAGGGCATCCACAAAAGGCTCGTCCTCATTAAACCCTTCGGGGGTTGAACACTGTGAATTATTATCACCTTCACACTCAACTAAACATGCATCTTCTGCAAAACCAAACTCAGCGTCTTCAATGATGCGAATAGGAAAAAATTTCCCATCAATCCACACCTCTTCGATCACATTTAATTCTTTCAACAAAGGAGTAGCTACTAGAATGCGAGCAAAATCCATTCTATCTTTGTTATTAGTACAATCATCAATTTTTAGAAGTCGGCCTTGTGTCGCTGCCAGCTCTATGAAGAAAGTATTGTTCCAAGCCTGAATAGGCACCCCGTAGCATCTCACCCAGGCTCCCCTTTCATAATTCACTAACATGTCCTTCGTCCAAGGTCTACAGTCTTCCAAAAAATTACCAATCAAATCAGCCGCTGTATTAAATAGTTCCATTACATCACCTACCCCCCGGGTGCAATAACACTTTATCACCTCCCAAAGAAATTAGCATGAAATCAACAAAACCCGCATCCAAAAACGATTGTTGAACAAACGACAAACAAAAATCACTCTTTAATTTAGCTAAGATACTTTTAGATGCCCAATCGATATCTTCTTGTAACGGCATGAATTTACACGTCACCTTCGCTTCAGCCTCATTAACACCAAGTTGTTTCAGCCCCACCTCTTTGTCAACCAATACTGCCCTCTCAACATCTTCTTCCACTCCTTTCGGTACCACCTTCTCCTTCCTCCCCAAACACTCAATCTCCCCCACCTGACACAACAACTCCCTCTCCCTCTCCTTCTCACTTCTAATCGCTTCCTCCTTCACCTTCTCCAATTCTAGTATACGGTTTCCCCTACTCACACCTACTCCTCCCTCCACCTCCCTCTTTTTTTTTCCTTCCAACATCCTACCATTTTTTTCTCCCTCAACACTCCCTTTTTTCGATGTCACCACCGCTTCCTCCTTTCTCACTTCCTCCTTAACAAACCTATCAAACTTGGCCACATTCGCAAACAAACGCAAATCCCCAAAGAAAACATTATTAAGAGCTTTATTCAACTTTGTCACATCTCGCACTTTCAAGAATTTCACGAAACCAAACCGCTGCCCATGAATGTTACGATATAGAGAGACATAAACATCCGACAAAATTCCACAAACCTCCCGTCCTTTCCTTAAGTCAACATACAACAATCGATTGGGGAAATTAGTTATGTAAAAGACAGCTGATACCTGAGTCGACACAGCTGGAGCATTATCACTTCCGTGTCCCTTTTTTACTACTACTTCCGCCTTCAGGACTGCACTACCATAACCACCGTAACCTGCAGCTTCTCCCTTGAATTGTTGCTGCGCAAAGCTGTCCTGCCTTGCCCCGTCGCGTGAGCATGAAAACGGACGGTCCCGACGGTGTGTCGGTGATCGTCCACGTCCAGATTCCTTTGCTCCCCAATCCCTATTGCGCACTGAACCAAACCCACGCCTGCTGCCTGACCTGCTCCAGTATTCGCCGTCACCATACCAATCCAACCTGCTTCTCGTAGAACCTAACCCTCCTTGTCCGTTGCCCTGCCGTTGTTCGTTCCGTCCGCTGCTTTCCGGTCCCAATGCTTTCCTTCCTCTGTAACTCACCCAAGTCCATTCACCCTGGTCCCCTCCCGTTTGTGCCTCCCTGGAAGATGGCCCAACCCCTCCCTGATATCTCACCGCCGGAGAAAGGATCCGGCGCGGCGGGTCCCAGCTGTACCGGTAGCCACCGCCTTTCGCTCTCCTACCACTCATGCGCGCTGAAATTCGCTCTCCAGGATTATCGGAAGCGAAAACAGTGCCTTTAAATGTCAATGTTAATTAAATTTAAATATTTTGAAATTAATTTTATAATTTAGAGTATAAAATTAACTTTTAAATAACCATATTTTATTGTCTTTAGTAATTTTCACATATTTTAAGTTTATTTTGAGTTGTTTAATATTTTATAATAGGGTTTAAAAGTATACGTTAATGAAATTGTGGAAAAAAAAAATAGCAAAAAATTATATATTCAAATTTTGGTTATATTAAAATAGACCCGCAATATTATTTGTTTTTGAAGTGTGTTAGATTTTAAGATAAGAGGGGAGGGAAATGTAATTAATGCTTCTCTTAAGGGAGGAGATTGAAATGTTTTCTAATATGTTTTGAATAAGAAGGGAGGGGATTGTATATTTTAACATAAGAGGGGAAGGGAGTTTAATTCAAACATCTTTGAGGGGAGGAGAGTGTAATTTACTTTATTATGTTTAATATAACAATAAAATGTTGCCGACGTATGGTATATTAATATTTGCAACAAAAATATATTATATTATCATAAAAACTAAAATACTTTTTTATATAAATTAGTTTTTTGTTAATAATCAGTCTTCGAAATGGGTATCGAGTGCACGACAACAAATGTTAGATTTTTATTGGGTGTATATTAATATAGTATGTGATGTTCGGATTCTATGATATTCGTGTCAAGCACCGGGAACTAACATATTTTAAAAAATCTAATAAAAAATATTATTTTAAATCGAATTAAAAGTTGATTTACTTCATCACACTTCACCACTGTCCACTACCACCTTCTCCATTCAAAATCCAAACTGCTTGTTACTGATGTAACAATGGTTTCGTGGTAGTGTGATCGACTATCAAGGTTGCGTCACCATGGTTTCGTGGTGGGGTGATGTAATCATGGTTTGATGTGGTGTATCTCGCATTAGGATTCGTTGTAGCATTTCTAGATGTGGTGTTTCTCCCATTTTAGGTTCATTATTATTTTCTCCCTTTTAGGGGTTGTTTGCTACTATTCTCCTCGTTCGTCTGATTCGATCTATCCTTTTCCGATATGATTTTCGTTTGTTTTGTGAAACATGGTTTTGGTTGGTTCAAATTGCTTCAAAATGCATTAAAAGTTTAAAGCAGGCTATCATCATCTCTGCAGCCCACGACACCATATTCAATGTACTTTGTTTATTGGGATTCTAAGTTTAACGATCTAGACAATACATGTCGTATTTTTGTTGTTGTTTTGTTGTTCAGTTTGTTCATGCAATTGTTAGGTTCCTTCTTTCAGATTGGATTTAGACTTTTTTGGATCGAGAGGTCTTTAGCTTGGCGCAATTGATGTTTTTTTGTGTTTCAGTTTATTTGGTGGTCGTTAATGCTTGTTATTGTCCATTTGGTTGCAGTGAGTTATTGTTTAGTGTATGCTTAAGTCTTGGGGGACAGGTTCATTTGACATTTTTCAAGATCTGGTTTCAGTTTTTTTGGGCTCGTCTATAGATTGGTGATCGTGAACGTTCACACGCCATATTATTATTTTTGCAATCAAGTTTCATGCATGTACACAGTTTTCTAGGTTGTGCTCGTGATTAGTGCTCATTTTCTTTTGATCTTCTTTTATACCTGTTAGGGTTGTGTGTTTATTACATGTTTTGGTTAGTTCCAATTTTGTATATTTTAGCACTATCTACAATACATGTAACACGCTTGAACCCCACAAGTAATATTTAATGTGAATAAATCATTTAATCAAAGAGTTCAAGATTCAACATCTTCATTTTCACAAAACATGCATAATTTTGTTTTCATAAAAACTCGCAGCGGAATAAACAAATAACATCATCAAATACCCCAACAACATGTATCCAGTCTCAGTAATACATAAATAAAATAATCTCGACATAAATCCAAAAGTAAATAAACATAAATCATGGAGATATCCTAATCAGATCCTATAACTAGACTCCACATAAAAGAAAAACGAGGAAGCACCATGTTAAGCCTCAGGTACTCACGTCTCCACGAACGTTCTTAAATCTGCACATCTACACCATTTTTATTAATGAAGAGGCATTCAACCAAACGACCACTAAGGGTTAGATAATATTCAACGTAACAATATATAAGCACAAAAGTAGCATTCTAGGATTTAAGTATCACATATATACATGTTCATTATTCCTAGAATACTAGCATCATATGAATAATATCTTCAATTCAAATCATAACACGTCAAGTCATAATTCAACAATCAAGTCAAAGAAACATTCTTATAATCATATCAACACCGTCTCAAGTGTACAAACATCACCAAGCAAATATATATTCAGATACACAACTTCATAAGTTCACCTAATTAACCAAATCATGTAATTCACATAATTTCACCAAGTCACATAGTTTCACCAAGTCACATAGTAAAGTATGAGGCATTTCATATAGACTCAGATGCATGTAATGTTCTAGACACGTCTCTATATGCATGCGGTACCAATCTCTTAGATGTCGGAGTCATTTTACCGATTGATTCATCGCCACTTGGATAAAAGATCTTATCTTCACTTGGATGTCAGAAATATATCTCTGAGAGATCCTATCACCACTTGAATATTAAAATATCCTAACACCAAAACTTATGAATGCACAAACATATGACTCACCAAATGCATACGTTCATACAAGACATCACCATTATCAACACCGTCATTAACACCATCAATAACACCATCAACGATATACATGTATTCATCACCAAAATCATCATCAAATCATAATCATCATCATCATACATTTATCAACATTACTTCATTAAGCACAATTTGCATTATAGACAATCAATCACTCATGTCATGATAACCAACATATTATACATGTATTAATAATTGATTTATTCTTATTTCATCATATTATCATGAACATAAAGTCATTTGCAAGTTATCAAGCCATATTGCATCATTTTACCAAAGTTCGTCTATTTTCATATTTTTCAACAAAATTAAGTTACATGGTGTTTACCGGTGTTTTTGGTAAACTACAGGGCTAGTTTTGATTATTACAAGCAGGATCAAACCAGAAATCTTAAGACATGTTGTGCAATCTTTTTCTAAAAAATACAAGAGTGTTCATCATATTCATAGGTTGTTTTATGAATACAACAGTTTTTTTTGTATGAAAGCAAATGTCTTTCGACGAAAAAAGAAGTAAAAATAAATGCAAGTAAAAAGGGCTAAAAGTTCAAGCGCAAAAACTTATAGAAATGTAAATTGCATTGCATTTTAATGTAAAAGGTGGCTCAACAAATCAGTTTACATACATTTTGTATGACTCTTTTCTCTAGACGATGGTACTTCGTGTGCTATAATTCTATAAATGATTTGCGACCTATTTTTCCTATGAAAAAACTGTTATTTACACATAGTGAAAATAACTGTCAAAACTAAACTACCACGAGCTGCACTTCCTCAACTAGAAAAATGCATGTGCCCCACATCTTAACGAGAAATTGCTGCTTTTGAATTTGAATTATTTTTCTTTCGACAGTAACCGCTTGGCTTCGACCAATCTTCTCTTTGAATCACTTCTTGTCGAACTTCAAAGCTTTTGAATTCTTCCAAATGATAAGTCTCATACCATGTCGAAATCTCTATGCTAAAGATAACATCTATAATTCTTGAAAGAACAAAACTCAACTCTCATTGACTGCATTAATTGAGCCTGTCGAAATTACAGTCTAACAAATTGCCCCCAAAAAATTTCATTTTCGACTAGAAAGGTATGAAGGAGAAAATTGGCATTTTTGAAAAAACTCTATGAATTTTTTAGAGAATGAAGTCACGCTAATCATTACTTCCAAAAATGATCTTTTCAGTACACCTTTAAGATTTAAAGGGTGAATACTCTCAACCATGTGGCAATGTATCAATGGATTAGAACTCAAAAGTTCTTCTCTTTCCTATCAAAACTCATTACTTTTCCAATCTCACTTGTTCCCATTTGTCATCGCGACAACGACTTCTGGTGATTTATAGGTTTTTATTTTCTCGAGAAAACTTCTTAACTTCCCACTAACTCAAAAAACTACCACTTCTCTTAAAACAGGTGGCAGTTACAAAAAAAAAAAAGGGAAAATGAAGGGTTTTGTTTCATCCACTACCTTCATTGCTTATAAAACCTCAGTCTATTCATTCTTGGGCTCATCTTCCATTCCTGAAAAGAAAAAAAAAACCTGCAATCTTTCTCTTCATGCACAAGAAAAGAAAGAAATCTGCAAAAATGGAACACCTTCAATAAGACATTATGCTCACCATTGTCAAAAACATCGTAATGTATTTTGGCCCATTAGTTGGCTTTTAATTTAATCAAAACTTAAGAGGCATTGTTTAAACTTCTTCTGTTTTTCTCCTTCAATAACAATCTCTTCACTTTTGACATAAAGCTTTTTGTAGGAATCAACAAGCTCGTCATAGGAGACTTCATCATCACAAGAGTCTTCATCAGACTCACGTTTACCAGTGAAAGTTGTGACATGATTGGTAGTTTCATCATCAACCTCTCCTTGTGAATCATCATCTAACCAAGAAACAGACAACCCATTTTGCTTCTTGAGATAAGTGGGACATTCTGACCTGATATGACCATAACCTTCACATTCATGACACTGAATACCTTTTCCTTGGTTAGTCTTCTCATCAGCTCTTGTTTTCCTCTAAAAATTACCATTCTTATTGATGTCGGGCAACATGTTCTTAACGTTTGATCTAGGTCTCATGTCCACTCTTTTCAAGACTTTATTAAATTTCCTTCCAAGAAGCATAATAGCATCAGTACTGGAAACGAACACAATGCTCTTGTTTTTGTATTTAGCTCTATCACTGACAGCCAATTCAAAAGTTTGAAGTGACCCAATAACTCCTCCACCTTCATGGTAATTATGTCTTGGGCTTTTTCTATAGCAATGACCTTCATGTCAAACCTCTTAGGCAATGATCTGAGGATCTTTCTAACCAACTTCTCCTCTTACATCTTTTCCCCCAAATCACTTGAAGTATTGGCAATATCAAGAATGTTCATATGAAAATCATGGAAGGATTCATCTTCTTTCATCCTTAGATTCTCAAATTTAGTAGTGAGAAGTTGAAGTCTTGACATTCTCACTTTGGAGGTGCCCTCATGAGTGGTCCTTAGAATTTTGCAAGCATCCTTGGCCATAGTACAAGTATTGATAAGCCTAAACATATTTTTGTCAAGTCCATTGAATATGGAATTCAAGGCTTTAAAGTTACCCATATCAAGTTCATCTTCTTCTTTTGACCATGTCTCTTCTGGCTTAAGTTCAGTTGTGGCATTTCCATCTTTGTCCATCACTATTGGATGTTCCCAAACTTTAATAATTGCTTTCCATGTCTTACTGTCAATAGATTTAAGGAAAGCCACCATACATGCCTTCCGGTAATCATAGTTGGTGCCATCCAATATGGGTGGTTCATTAACCAATCCTCCTTCCTTGTCCATAGTACCATAAAATATATGCCTTGAAGTTCACCCAACAGAACAGGGTGCCTACTCTGATACCAATTGAAATTATGGCACACAGTAAAAGATGTCAAGCACGATGTCAAGACAACATGAATGTCAAATGAAATGTCAAGACATCGTGACAACACAAATGACAAATAACAACTTTAAAGTAAATGGCACAAGTTATTTGTTAACCCAGTTTGGTGCAACGTCACCTACATCTGGGGGCATCCAAGCCAGGAAGGAAATCTACTATAATAGTATTAATTTGAAGTCCTACGCAAACAACCTCCAATTTACTTACCTTCGCACCTAATCACTACCCGTGATATTCCTATCTAAGACTCTCCTAGATATGAGATCACATCTCACTTCCACTCAATCACACACCCGTGATTACAATGATTACAATAAGAATGGAGACACACTCCAATAAACAGAATCCACTCTTGTTTAAAAGCTTACGAGTGATTCACTATTACAACTCAACTATCAGTCCAACTCTAGCATCAAGGTGATACGAGAATGGCTCAAAAACAACAATGGGCAGACTAAAACCCTAATAAACACTTTCACAAATGACGGCTTCAATCGTCTTCTAGGTTTAGCGTCTTCATTTATATAGCCCGAATACATAATGGATTTGATGAGCAAATCGGGCTAAACACTCCAGCTGAACCAATATGGTCTTCAACACAGTATTCTCGAAGCATATAGTTTGTTTCCTTAAATATTTTGACATCCATTCTTAGAAAACATGGTAAAGTGTAAACTGACTGTTGATGCTTCTATAAACACACGCATCTTGGAGAATATACCACCTAAATCATATCTTCATATAATCTTCTGAGATCTTAGGCTAAAAACAAATATTAAAGAATGCGAAACAAGGCACGCTACGATCTCGTACCAACATCATCTTGTCCAACATCTTGCTATAACACTTGTTTTAACAAAATGCAGTCAATCACAATACACAAACCTAACAAAAACAATAAATTAGGCTTTTGGAAACAGTTTTTTTTTTTTAAATAAAAACAACAAGTGGGTAACCCGTACCTAACCCGAAAAATTATTGGGTTGCTCCGACCCATTGGACAATTCACCGAATTACCCAACAAAACCAACATGAGATTCAAGTCATGGGTCAGGTCTTAGGTTAGGCCAAACCCTATCCAAACCAACCCATGTATAACCCAATGTAAGTTAACAACTCTGACATTGTGACTAGATGACAAAGAGACATATTTTTGTAGCTTCTGATCTCTATTAGAGGTGATGATATTCGAGATATTTTCGAATAGTAAGTGTGAACACCTCTCTCTATTAGGATTTGAACATTGGTTAGAGGATAATGTTTAAATTGACAGGTTTTGAAATTCATAGACGAAAATATCATTAAAAATTGAGAGATTCTGATTATAATCTTTGGCAAGAATCTCATAAAAAAATGGAATTAGATAAGAGTTTTATTTAAACTTTATTCATATAAAATACACCAAAACAAGGAGTAGTAGTGAGATCTTTGGCTAGAATCCCATGAAAAATGGAATTAAATAAGACTTTTATTTAGATTTTATTCATTTCAAATACCCCAAAGCAAGGAGCAGTGACCAAGAATGTGACATTTTGGCCATGAAATACACATGGGCACACCCACAACCTTTCATTTTACAACACAACTTCAGTCTAGTAGAATAGAATCATAATTAAGAATTAATCACTCTACAGCTCTTCCTAATCTCTCCCTCAGAACCAATAAGTGGATTTATATTCCCCATCTTAATCATAGCATAAGCAAATTCCATAAAAAAAATTCTTTCATTCTCACTATAATATTGGACCAATTGTTTAGTGGTTGAAGTGGTTTCTTCATCACTTGAAAAGAGAATTTGGTCAGAGCTAAGGAGACCCTTACCATTAAGTAAATTCTTGAAGTAATTATTATCAAATTGATCAACTGAGTAGGGGTCTAGAACAGTAGTTGTGTTACCATCTCCATCTTGTGGACACAAGTTTTGTAATTGAGTTAGCATTTCATATTCTAAAGAATTGTCTGGTTCTTGTGTTCCAGAGAAGTTGAATAATCTGTTGCTAAAAAATGTGCACCTAGCTCGTCCAATTGTGTGGGCACCTAGAGAATATTAGAATGCATAAATAGAAATTGGTAATAAATTCAATATAGAGGAAAAGTAAGCATGAGATTTCCTTTGTCTTAATGTAATATGAGCAAGAATGATACATTGACAAAAGAAAAGTTTGGCTGCATAGTTAATTAAGTGCTTAGGCTACAATTGAAGAGAAAATGACAAAAAAATTCGCGTAGATCTATTTCTATAAGCTATTCCAAAAAGTTTATGAAAATAAGTTGCAAATACTTTATAGATTTCTTACAACTTAAACTAAACTATCTTGTATTCTTTGTTTCTATAAGCTATTTGGGAAAGTTTATGAAAATAAGAACAATTTATAGACACTCGTTAATATTTCTCTATTTTTATAAACACTTCTAAACACGCATGCAAGTGTTTATGTCATAAAATAAGTCCAAATATAAAAAAGGAAGTTCAGTGCACTAAAACTTCCGCATACGCATAGTCTGGGAAGAGGTCCCACCATTTTTGGCGTATTGTACACAACTTTACCATAATTTTTTTACATAAAAAGGTTGTTTTCAAGACTTGAACCCGATCTTTTAATCATGCGACAACAACTTTACCGTTGTCCAAATAAACTCTCCCAAAAATATCTTTTAAGTGGGAGCTTGGTGGTGAGCTATGGATTTGTAAGAGTTTGATTGGAGTTTAGGGTTTTGATCCCTTTCACCCCCACTAAGGCAATAACAAAGATAAAATAATTAATTTGACTATATACGATTATACCTGATAAAGTAACAACGTCTTTAACACTAAGACCAACGTTATCAAACTTGGAAATGATAGTATCTAGTGAGTCAAATGGAGAAGGAATTGCATTATTTGCCAGTGTTTTGTTTGAGACCAATCCATCTCTGCGTCCTAGCTGAACGTACCAAAATGGACCCCCACTCTACAAAATGTGATCACAATTAATTCAGCTAAACACAAATTTAGAAAAGAGAGATTTTTTTTAATATTTGCATGATTAGTTATGAATATTTAATAATTGAACTTGAACATACTAGGTGAACAGAATCTCTAGCAACTATGGCTAATATATCAGCACAAGACACAACTCCACTGCATGAACTCTCCACTGAACTTTTGATTCTATCTATGACTTCAAATCCTCTAGCTGAATTTATGTTTGGAGTTGCAAATTTCTCAATATCTTCGTCTCCATCAAGCAGGATTGAACCATCACAACCCTGGGAGCCAAAAATGTTGGATAAACAAAAAGGTAAAAATAAAAAAAGAGATTACTACATAGAAATTTAATATTATATTCCAATGCTTATAGAAAAAAAGACTATGTTCAAATAAAAACGTTCGACAGAGACATCTAGTTAGATATTTACGTAGATTTTTGAAAAAATAATAATATTACAAAATAAAAGATTAAATATACATTTAGTCCTTCCAGTTGAAGCGTTGATCGATCAACTTAATCCCTCGAATTTACTAAACATCAATTTATGGAAAAAATTCTTGAGTACCTATAGAAACATATGTGTGTTGGGATACGAGTTTGAACTCACAATCCTATTTCTTCTGACATAAGGTGTGATTCTTACTATTAGACTCTTTGACAAAATAAATATATGAACTAAAATCAATAAAAGACATAACCATTGACTTAAATTGTCTTTTGTCGCATCAACACAAATATAGAATCTTCAGATTGTGATGCAAAATTTGAGAAAATGGCCAAATTAATTGATATATTTGAATTTAAGGACTGATTTTCTATTTCTCAAATTTAAAATACTAAATTTATAGACCTTTACAATTTGAATAACTAAATTAATTTTAATATTAGTGTATAGTTATTGAACTATGTAAGTATGTATTGTTGTTATATGAAAAGTATGTAATTCACTTACATTTACAAAGCAATCATGGAAGTGAAGACGAAGCAAAGAAGCAGCCATTCGAATCTCTTCATTTATTGCATTAAGAACCTCACTTCTAACTATTGTAAAAAGATCAGGGCATGTTGTCCTGTAAAAATATGGGGTCAGTTGAGGCCTAATAGGTTCAGCCACACTCAAAATGAAGAAACTCGTCATAAGCCAAAAACATGCAATAGCTCTACATGATTTATTCATTTTTTTCTTTGTTTGTTACTAAGTTAGATGTATTTGGCAAACACATAACAATGGATGTATTTATAGCCACCAAATGAAACATATAGCAATTTTTTTATTGATTGTATAATCCTTTATCTTACCTCATTTAAAGATTTTAAATTTTTATGACTTTTTTCCCACTTAGGCATTTAGGGTTGAATTTTGATCACTATGTATCTAGTCAGGGCCGGCCTAAGTGCCATGTTAATTTTTAAAGGTCACGTTAATTTTTTTGCTTTAGGCCTCTTAATTTGTAGGGTCGGTCCTATATAGTGATATTTGAGGAAAGCATTTATGAGTTGATAATGTGATACTGTCTTAATGGACTATCAACTCATTTCCATGTCATCAAAATATTCATTAACCGGTATCATAAAAGCAATCAAATTTTAGGTGTTTTTTTTTATTTACTAGTTCATTTTCGTGGCATCAGTTTAGTTGTCACATATTTTATTTTATTTTGAAATAGTTTAGTTGTCACATAAGCATCTCACTTGTAATCATTTTGTGTCGGTTTAATTGTTACGTAAACATCTCACTTGTAATATAATCAAAATTCAATTGCAAATGCATAGATGAAAAAAATAAGATATTTTGAAAACTAGGAATCCAAAATCGTAGTTTTGAAAAAATGGCGGGACCAAATTATATTTAAATCATTTTGGTTTATTAACCCACCAATTTTTTAGAGAAAATAAAATCTCTAGTAATTCGGAGTTTGAGAAGTAAAATATGGTTGATAATTATTTTATGCATGAATTTTAATTGATCATCAATTCGACCATAACTAAGAAATCTTTTTTAACAATAGAACTCCTTAACTCCATAAAGAAAATACTCATTAACTATTTAAATACAACCACTTAATTTGTTGTGACTTAATATGATATGTGTCACCGACAACAAGACGGAAAATCATTGATCGAAGAAAATCAAACAATTTCGCACAAAATGACAAATAGCTCAACGTCGCATTCAAAAGACAAAATCACAAAGAAAAAAGTTTAGATATATGTGACAACCACTTATTTAGATTGAAATAGAGAGAGAAAAAAGATGAAGACATGTGATTTCGTGTAAAATAAATTGAGGCAAAACCATCTCATCAATGAAATACGTGAAAGAGAGAATCTATGGAGAGAAAACTAAGATCGGCTTGTTAGAGGATGAGGGGTTAGAGAGAGAAAACTAAGATTGGCTTGTTGGAAAAGAGGAACTTGAGAGAGAAATTTAAAGATAGATAGTTAAAAAAATTAACATGACTAAGTAAATTTAATATGATGGCATATTCATTTGAGAACGGTGTCAACCTACTTATTAAATTATGAAAATTGTAATCTCCTATTTGAGTTTGTGAATGAAGACAAAATCTAAACCACTCTCAGTTAAAAAGATCATGAAGATAAGCACTACTACAAATCTATGCTACATCATTGGAGCAATGTGAAGTTGTGTATGCATTGAGAATTTAAAATTGTTTTTTTGTTGGTATATGCATTCTGACTTCCAAAACACAAAGTGTGCCGCCCGCAACTGCTAAATAATTGTTCCTTCTTGGTGGAGTTGGATAACTGTCAAAATATAGAAGGGTAATAGTTAACAGCTGTGCTAGCTTATTGGCATAATCGATTTTTTATTGCTAAGATATTAAAATATATCAAATGGATCCACTCCTTGTTAAAATTGTTCTTGATCATTTTGTGATATTAGCGATGTTATAAAAGCGAGTCTAACGATTGAATCAGTTAAACAATAAATCAGAACCCTCTATGATTCGGTTATTTGAGCTATTTGATCGCGGTTTTATCTTATTTCAAACAGTTTAAAGCAGTTAAATCATGACCTAACTCGAGGTCTCGCCGATACAATGTATGGTCTGGTTTATAAAACATTTGATATTTGCAAGTTAGGAAGCTGATGAATCCTAATGTCAACCTCATTGTAAATGATAATTAGTTGGAAAATTAATTACACTATCTTATTGTGACACGTTTAGATGCAAATGGTGCATAGTGTCAAGCATGTCAAAAGTAAATATATCTGTACAAATGTGGCATAGTGCGTAGTATGTCAAAGACGTGACACAACCACTCAAAATTTCCATTATCACAGACTCTGCCTTATTTGAGTAGGCTCAAAAGTTTATTTTGTTAATTCAAACCTGTGATTAAGTTCCTGTGCTTATTTTGTTAATATGGATTATACAAATTTTACTCAGCAATAATATGTTCATTTTCTATAACTATGGCACAAGATGAGCCATAAAGCAGAAATATAGACTGTTACAACAACAGAGCCACTTAGGATTGCTGCATAAAACTTGCATCCAGCGTACTTTTCAATTACTACATTCTATTTCGCGATCGCCCGCTTTAGCGGCACAATCGACAACAAAGCATTTTAGTGCATGTATTTTGCCTATTTACGTCTTTTTACGTTTCCTATGCCTTAGAATTGACTCTACCATACTGTCCTATAACCAGTCCTAAATAGCATCTGCAGAATTGTTTGAATATCCAACCCTCCCCCATTCGCATGAGACTGATTAAGCCTTCAATAATACTATTGCTACATCGCCATAGAACTATGCTCCTGCATCATGAAGAGCTTAAGCTCTCCAGTCCTATTGCAGAAAGCCACTAATCACACAACCTCCAACTATAGATATCAATACCTCATCTGATTTGGTTACAGTATTTTATCCTGTGCTACACTTTATGCTCGTTCGATGGATTTATAATTTTTACCTCCTCCGAGCAATTTCAAAGGTTAATTAACTAGCCAATTTCACTCCGTAACCATATGTACTCTATATAGAATACTTCAAATAACATTTTAAGAGACTTCCCTATTATTACTATTCAACATCTTGTTCTCTCTTTTGTTTGAGAGGGTAAACACCTTCCAACTCATCACAGAACATTTCTCATACCAATATTTTGGTTACAAAGCGAAGTTATTACTCAACATTGCTTAAGTTAACCAGGTACCACAAGACCTGGTGCTGACCTGTGAAGTATAGCTACTAGGAGTTCAACAAGAATATGAAACCTATAAGATTTGAACACAGCACCTTATAATTAGAATCAACGACCTTCAACTTAAGCTACCCAATACCACACATCTCTATAAAGCCCTTGATTTACTTGTCTAAAGGTTGGGCCGGACCAGAGTTCCTTTTAATCTATGAGTTGAAAGGATGATATTTACGAAGATTTTGTTTCAAACATTTAAAAGTTCAAACTGGTCCTCCCCCTACCAAAATAAACCCTGGCCAGTTGTTAACCTTCATAAAAAGCTATCCCTTGCATAGAGAGCTAACTTATCCCTTTCCTAATAATGAAGTATACTAAAATTTAAAAGTAGATGCTGATAACCTTTCCCTAATAATGAAGTTTACTAAAATTCAAAAGTAGATGCTGATAAATCCAATGAGAAAACAGTAAATTAACCAATAAAATTATATTTCGATATAATATATCAACACCTCCTAAACCTCAAATTGGATCAAATAGATTAAATAAGCATAGACAGCCACCAACATTCTAGAGCAACAAAACATATGCTGCTAAACAGAAACTTAACAGTAATAATTGGTAAGAATTGTAAGCAAGTTCTTGCAACTCAGAAAATCAATATAATGCATAAAGAAATACGAGAAAAATATACAGCAAAAAGGAAACTCAAGCAGCAGAGTATAACAAACAACTTCATAGTTTTGCAATGTAAGCATATACTAGTATAAGAAAGTCACCAAAAAGATAAGGTATCTCACATACCCTGCAATAATATGTAAAATTGCCAATATTCTAAAGGAACAGTAAATGGTGTTTAGTTGAAACAACAAACCAATAAAACAAAACCAATGAATCGTTTTTCAAAATTGCATAACAAAACCAAAACTGAAAAAACATATCAGAGACTACAAGAGCACAAGGCCAAGTTCAGATGGTTTCAAGGCATTACGAACCCTATAATTGTACAAGTAGTAGTGAAGCTGTCCATCTCCAGGTCCAAACTTGAGCTCTTTAAGAAAACCCTCATTATGCATTACATCCAACGCGTTGAAAACATCGAAATCCTTCTGCTTTGCCACAATCAGCGCATCGTTCATCAACTGAGCTAGTGGAGTTTTAGTAACCACATTATAATAAGAATAAGCAATTTTCAAACTTGAGTAACTCTGATTCCCAAGAATAGAACTAGGCAATGTATAAAAGCTACAAAAATCAGTAATCTCGTGGTTTTCAGGACTCTCAACCAAGTAACTATCCACAACATCCTCATGTGGAAGCAGCCAATGCTCAACATCATCTTCATCAAAATCAGGCGCAACAACAAACTGCCCCAAATAACCCCTAAGCAACCTCGTAACCGCAGGAACATCCCTCAGCTCCATTTTCCTAAACCCTTCTGTAACCGTCGAATCAGGCAACTTATAAAGCTTAATCGTCCTACTCATCGTCATCCTCGCACCAAGCCTCGAAAACCCAACATCAATAAGCTTCTTCGGATTCAACGACCTATGCCAATACTGACAAGTAGCAACCGGAGTCGGTAGCACAACCCCAGCCGTATAAGCCGCTTGCCAAATATCCTCCAAATGAACCCTCCTAGTAACCTCCTTAATCATAACCGGCGCAAGCCTCTTCGACCTAAGTTTCTTATGCACACACAAAAAATTAATCTCAGCCATTCTAACAACCTTATCATTAACCCTAATCCTCGCCGGTATCCCAGTAATAAAAGCAACCAATTTCTTCGACGCTTTCGCTCGAACACCGATATGCCAAGTCTTAAAATACCCAGGAACACACAAAGCCCATGTTAAAAACTCCTTAGAATAATTAAACCTAAACATATTCTCATCATCCTCAACATAATTATTCTTCAACAAAAGATAAACCTCATCACATGTTTCTTGACAACCCATATCACATGTTGTCCATTCATATGCATTTGGAAGATTATAAGGTTCTTGTTTGACTTCTGATAAGGGTTTTGGTGGTTCAATTGGTCCTTCTGGTAGGGTTGTGTCACCAACATCTTTGTATTGACCAACAGGTTGTGTTTCCCAGAATTTGTGTTGTTTTGTTACTGACATTGAATCTTGGAAACTCCGAACAATTGTTTCCAACGAGGTTTCTTCTGTTAGATCTGGTTTTGATTCAGAATTGTTTTTTTCTTCCATTGTTGATTATGCTATGAAAAATGCAATGCTGAAATATTGAAAAGAAATAAATAAATTAAAATTGGATTCAATTGAATTGAAATTGAAACAGAGAGAGAAGAGGAAGAACCTTGATATTAACGATGATGATGAAAACAGTGAGAAGAGTGAAACTTATGATTAAATCATTCACTTGTAGAATAGGGTAAGTATCACTACCCAAAAAAGGAATAGGGTAAGTATTTCTGATGACGGGGTTTGCGGCCTTGTGGGAAAGGTTACACAAGGGAAACGAGTGGAAATTTGTTTTTCTCCGAAAAAACATAAGTAAAATACTCGCATATTCTTTTAGTAGTTAACTGTCGTCGGTTTATTCCATCGGTAGTTAATTATCGAAGTTTTCCTCTGGATTTAAATGTCGTTGGTTCATCGGCAGTTAACTGCCGATACGTTCTTTACACAAAAACAGAAGCATCGGAAACATATTATGTTTCAAAAACATTCCAAAACTTCTCAAATTCTCTCCTTTTCATTCAAATCAATTTTGAACGAAAATCAACTCAATCATCTACACAAGTATGTAGTATTAACCACTTGTATTACTTGTTGTTTGGTGATAAAAACAACAAACACATCGAGTTGATATATTTGACGACCATGGACGACTATGCAGGGATGTGTCATTATTCTTGGGGATGGATGACATTGGCATACAAATACTATTTGTCTATCTAAGGTCTCTTTGCCTATTGGCAAAGCTCTTGGGAGAAGCGTTACACTGCTTATGATAATTAATTGTCACTTTTGAACTTGTTTTTTTTTTGGTAATAACTTATAGGCTTAAATGCTATTTTGGTCTTTTAAGTATTTAACAGGTATCGCTTTGGTCCCTTAACTAAAAAAAGACCGTTTGGGTGCTTTAAGTTTTTTTATAGTCTTATTTTGGTCCCTTCTGTTAGGTTTCCGTTAAGTTAAATAAAAAACGTTAAGTGTGGACACGTGTCACCTTGTCATTGGCTCTGAGAATTTTTTTTTACAAAGAAAATAATATATTTTTTATAAATTTAATTTTTTTTAATTTCTTTTTTGTAAAATAGAAATTTCCATAACCAATGACAAGGTGACACGTGTTAACTCTGGACACGTATCACTTTATATCATTGGCTTTGGGAATTTTTGTAAAAAGATATTTTAAATTTTTTTTTGTAAAAAAAAACTCAGAGCCAATGAAAGGGTGACACGTGTCTAGGAGTTAAAAAAAAATTAAACCCTAACGGAAACGACCAAAACAAGACTAAAAAAAAACTTAAAGTACTCAAACGGTCTTTTTATTAGTTAAGGGACCAAAGCGATACCTGTTAAATACTTAAGGGACCAAAAAAGCATTTAAGTCCGACTTATAAATGTGATTTGTTTGGTTTGTGCAATAATGGTTTTTGGCCCATTTTCCTAGTTTTTTCAGTGTTGGTGATAATCCAGGCTATATCCCAAACTATCTTTTTGAGGCCAAATGGATGATGCAAAGGGGTCATGGAGAGATGTTGACATATCGTTCATTGCTTGATCATCTGGGGTTTGATGACGTTACCTGAAGGTCGTACAAAGAACACAAGGAGATCCAGAATTTTGAGGAAATTTTTTGGCATTCATGTTGGATCATGTGCGGTGTTAACAAGGCGTATCGTCACTTCCCTGAGAGAGTTAAACGGCAATACGGATACGTGCAGGACGTCCCTAGACATCTGACGGTTGTTGTTCAGGTGCGAGAGATTCATATTGTGCAGGCTTTCATTGACTTTCGTCTTCACACGGTTAAGGAAGACGGTTGGGGTAATCCGACAGGAGAGGCACCATGGCGGATGGATGATGACTATATGCTATAGTACAATAGGGTGTCTCACCCTCAGATTTTGCCACTTATTCCGGGATCTCCCCTAAGGCCAGCAAACGAGGAGCAGATCATTGCACACTAGTGGGAGCAGCACTAGGCGAGAGGCTCGTCTGATACCTATGAGATGGTTAGTGGCGTTGTTGTCTATGTTGATGAGCACTTGGGTATGGAGGTGATGAGCCTTGAGCAATGGTATGCAGCCTTGCGCTATGTTAGGGAGCAAATAACATCAATATTGACCAGGAGGCGAGGCCGGAGGCCGAGGAGGTAGCATGTCGAGCAGGAGCAGCAGTAGTAGTAATAGTGTTATGTTGTTAGTTTTAGGAGTTGTTGGTTTTAGGCTTTGTTAGTTTCATTTTCATACTTTGATGACTTTTGTTCGTATTTGGTTGACATTTTGTATTTTAACTCATGTTGGTACATTTTTATTTCATCGTGATAATTTTCATTTATTTTGAATTAAATGTTGATGCTTGGCTATTGTTCCTGATATGAAAATATTCGAACAGGTTGTATGGTTGTGTGTTTATGTGCTTAAAACACATAACAGGTCAAAAAATGAAGCTTCTGCCAATTCAGAGGCATCAGGACGCATCGTAGTTAACTGCCGAGGAAATAGGAAACCGACGGCAGTTAACAGCTGAGGAAATACGAAATCGGCGGCAATTAACTGCCGAGGGGTATTTTGATCATTTATATGTGTGTTTCAGCCTTATTCAATGTGTGAACAGCAATTTTCGAACGAGCGTGCCTACAAGATTTAATTACGTTTGACTTTGGGCTCATTTATTACCGATCAAAATAAAAATGATTTTGTCTTAAAATAATTTAGAGATTTTTGCGTTTGTTTACCTTAATACGTAAAAATCTTTTTTTTTTAATAATTTAGTTTGTTTGGATATAACCTTCAATAATTTTTTTAGGGATGTAACCTTCAATCATGTTCGTTTATATTTTGTTTAAGATTAAGATATGAAATTATAGTTGATAAAACTATTATGGAATTAAGGACTATTTCAAAATTATGATAAAATAAATTTGGGTGTAACTAAAAAAATCCAAATCAAATCAAACCTCGTACATTTTTTCCTTATTCAATCAATTTTTCTTATTTAAAAATAGATATTCAGGGTGTTTTGGTATACAATGGCATTAGCATTTTCCTTTTCATATTTTTCCAAACCTATAAATAATATTCTTATAATTTTTTCTACGACAAAAAAGTTTACGATCTATCATGTAACAACAAATGAATGCAACAGTGATAGTGCGGTGCTCCTGCATGGTGGCGGTGTTGTCCTCACGGTGGAATGAAGGGTGTTTGCATGCACGTTAGCAAACACTCAAGTCAGTGTAGGAAATGAGGTTGAATGTGTAAAAGTGTGTGGAAAAATGAATCGTACCTTGAGTGTGACGCGAAATCACCCTTATATAGAAAAAAAAGGTGCTAACGAATTCTGTTAAGCGCGGAGCCTCATCAGAGAGTCGTTGAAAGCCATGTATACGGTGCAGGAAGCTCGGGGGCGCGCTTCGGTGCGGTTGCGTGCATGGGAACTAGCTTGTTTACCCAAGTTACAATGCCTTGCTCTGAGGGTTTCGTGTCCATGTATCTTCGTGGAATTAGCTTTCGAGTCGGTCCATAACATTTTAGAAGGCAAAAAGTTGAACCCTAATACTTACTATGATCTGACAAGCCTTAAGACACTCATAAAACTACATACGTATCAATGAAATATTCACATTAATAGGATGATTTTAACCCCACCCCCTTCAAATATATATAAATTTATGAGATGTAGTTTAAATTCTTATCAACTTGACAAATATTTTGTATGCATATTGTTATATCTTTTGAAAGTATATTTTAAAAATTAATAAAAATGTTTTCAACTAAAAATGAAAAAAGAAAACACATTCAACGACCTAAAATATTGTAAAATATTATTATTCATTGTATTATTGAAATGATGTAATACAAAAGGATATATTTATTTAATTGGTGCACATGACAAGTCATATTTTCTATTGTTGTTTATCTTCTTCTTTCACTTCTTTAGGTGGCAGACCACGGCAAGGTGTTTTTGGATTGCAGCCTCTTCCCCATGGATTAACATAAGACGAGGGAGGATGTGGATGTCCCGGTTCGTCAGGTGGATATACTGCCTTGTCAATAGTTGAGGCCATAGCATCTTGAGTTAAAAGAGAAAAAATCAAGATAGCACTAAGAAACACACTCAATATTAACTTTGCCATTGTCATAATAGTTATGGTAGTGATAACTTAACCAATGAGGTTTTTTTTAATGAAATTGAGGGTCTTGGGATTACAATATATATATATATATATATATATATATATATATATATATATATATATAGATTTTAGATCCAATTGATCCAAAATACTAGTACCTTTTTCTAAATCTAATATAGAATAAACTTTATCATAGTCAAAAACAAAAATATATAAGGAAATTGCAATCAAAATTAAAGGCAATATCTTACAAAGTCCCAATTAAAAAGTTCTCTATTAATAAGATCTTGGTCAATTCAATTTCTAAGTTGAAAATCCCAATTTAATTTGGGAAATCCTAATTCAATTTTATTTTTTTCATTTATGCAAAACTTTTGTCATACACATTTTTCCTAAAACAATTCGTATGACATTTTGTACCAAACAAGTCCAAAACACTTGCGATAAATGGACTACTATACTCGTTAGACACATTCAAACTCTCATAGACTCACTCAACTCCACATGAGGTCCCTTTTATAAGAACCACCTAAGTTTAAAGAACAATATCTATGTATTATGTCTATGTATTATGTTTTGATGATAACAAGACTGTTAATAAAGAAATAATTTATCTACCAACTTTGTCTATAAGATTGTTAGTGGTATGTCAACTAGTATCTTAGCATCTCATTTATTTTTCATAAAAATTATTCAGCTTATATTCTTAAACCTATTTTCGTTATATTTTAACGTCATAAATAATAAATAATAATATCAAATAATAAAAAATTTCATAAAATACTTGTAATAAACTAAAGTTGGAAGATATAAAATTTTATTAGCATCAAAATAACCCAAAAATGCAACATCCTAATTTGTAACCCTACCATGTTTTAATTTTCAATATAGAGGAAATCTTGTATAAATTTTGAAAATTAGACTTGATTTATGACCAAAATATTTGGGTAAGTGGGTTTATTGGATCTAGGTCTTATTTTACCCGAAACCCGTTAATTTTTATAGGTTTTTCATACTTTAAAATCATACTCACCCAATTACCTAACTCAACCCACCTTTTTGGGTTGTTTGGGGGAGTTTGACCGGATTTTCTAGGTTGACCCAACTCATGTACATCCCAAATTTTAGTTATGATTTAACCCAAATTAGAGATTTCATACTGAGTCATGTAATTCTAGTTTTCCTGAAACCAATCAATTATTAGGTGTTTTTGTTGTAATTCACTGCAAAATCATGATATTTGAACAAGCAAACCACCTCATGAAGAATTAGGAAGACAATGAATGAAGATTCAAGATGCCTCTGAAGACATTACAATTTGAGGAAATTTTGTCTCAAGTCCCAAGGCAACTTTGGAGGAAGGATGCACTCAAAGAGATGAAGAACATATAAGAAACGCAATAAAAATAGGTGCCATGCGTCTCTGGTGTGTGCAAAATAGTGCCGAAAAGCACTGTTTTTGCACAAATGCACGTCACGCCTAGGTCCAAGCATGGCTCACGTGCGCTTTTGTGAAGCAAAAAAACATTTTATTATTTTTGGCAACAAGTTTGAGGAAAAGGCCCAATTTTTCAGCCTAAACTCATTGTGATATCAGCCTATAAATCCAACTCCTTTCATTCATAATTTGTTGGAACAAAATGTGTTTAACATTGTCACCTTAAGTTTTGATGATAACAAGGTATTAAAAGTTCAATTGGATATGCTAATATTTGTTCAAGTGTGCAGGATCATAGACTAAAATTTATAAATCTTAAAACAAGGTATTGGTTCTGAAAGAACAAATGAAAGCAATGAAATTTACAAAAGGAAGCTTATGTTGCAAGTCAGAGTCTGAAGACCATCAGAAACTAATAGTTAGAGTCTTAAAACACCCAGAGTCTGAAGTTCATCAGAGTCTGAAGTCAAGAACCTGGAATTAGTTATATTTTGTTATTTGAAGACACAAGTTTGCAAAAGGAAAAGAAATCTGAAGCAACAACTATTTCAGAGGAATTAGAAGGCATTAGATGTTTATCCACTGAAGAGTGCAGAAAAAAGACAATAGTACAATTGTACAACCACTACTCCATTACTTCACTCTTGTCTGCACATAGTACTGCTACAACTGTGTCTATGCTAATTAATTCTCCAAACAAGGAATGAAATCCAAATTATTCCCTCTTAGGACATTAATCAAATCAAGCAACAAATCATTGGTGATTTGATCAAGCTTCCTAACGACTCTTTCTGCTGGCAATTCTACAACGTCTCTTTCACACCTCTATATAAATGATTGAAGACTTGAAGATTAGTAGAAACTCTACAACGTTTTGATAGTGCCAAAACTTTATTGAAATTATTGTGCATCATTTACTTAGAATTTCTTAACAACTTTCATATTTTAGAAATTCTAGAGTCCTAATAGTCTGATTTTGATTTGTATTGTGAACACCAATAATAGTATATCAAGTGTTCAAACCAAACTTATTATGTGTAATTTGTTTGTTTAGAAGTCTCTTGCTTTTATGCTTGAACATAGAAAATCTCTTGCTTGTGTGCTTGAGTAATTGAAGTCTCTTGCTTATGTGTTTGAGCATTTGTAATCATATATTGATTTTAGTGAACTCTCCTTGCAAATGCAAAGGGGACAGAACTACTTCCGGATTATGGAAGGAACATGTATAATTGATTTGTGTCTTTCTCTTCTCTCTCTCTATCTTTACATTATCTGCTGGATTAGACTCTGAAATTGTTTCAGAATCTGAACTTTATCAGACTCTGAACTCTAGACTTAATTTAAAGAAGAAAAAGCTAACACAATTCAACCCCCTTCTTGTGTTTTTCTCACCTTCATAATTTCCCATTCAAAATGAAGCAATCCAAGAAGAAGGCAATCACTAGGAGAATCAAGGGCAAAATTTCTACTCAACCTTTTTCTCTAGAGTATGTTTTATTCCTTTTGTAATTTATCTTTAGTTACCATGAATAACTAAACCTTAACTGGGTAGGATTCTAAGATGAACCTCTTTTTGTTGGTTAGATCAATTTAATCCAAGTCTTTTCATCATTTATTTTACGAGACCTGTTAATTTTTAAATGAAAAAGTTTTAATGCATGATTGAAGCTCTAAGGAGTATGCCATGCCTAGGGAATCTAATTGAACTAGGAAACATGTAGCACACACAATACTTCATGAGTCGCTATCTTTGGTCATCTTTTCTCAATGTTGCATTATAAAGTTTTTTCCCCTGGTAAGGTATACGAGATATGATTATCTGTTTGTGGAACTACTAAGATAAGAAGGGGTATATGATGTACTTCTAAGATTCACAGATGGAGTTGGAGTCTTTAGATGACAATTTAGGAATCTCAATTATTTTACATTTTAATTACCTCTAAGTGAGTAAGGCCCCACTTTAACAACCTAACGTAGGGATACAAGACCTTGTAAGACTTGCAACCTTACACCCTTATAGCGCACATAAAGTTATTGTCATCATCAGTTGCAACTTGACATCTGAAAAGACGTAACAATCCCCCAAACTCATCACTTAAATAGAAACTTTATCTCGTAACAAATAATTGTTTGTCTTTAATCCAACAAGAAAATAGACGGGATTCTAAGAATCCTAACTGCCACTAAAATTATGCACTCAAAACCAGTTACTAAATCCCATTAGAGTCACTTATTCAGAGACTCTGACTAGAATAGCTTCTAAATGTCATCAAAATCTTAGCTTCATTGTGTAACAAACCGATTTTCGTTAGATTTATTTTAATTAATTTTTATATGTGTTTATATGTGCGTGTATGCGATTAAATGTTTTTGTGTGTTTTCGTAAAATTCGGTGTAAGAAGGGTATTTTAGTCATTTTGGACATAGGGGTATTTTGGTCATTTGGAGAGGAAGGGTAAATTAGTATTTCCGGTAAGAGTTACTTTTAGTGTTTCGAGTGAGAACCGTTAATTTTACTAAGTTACTATGTATGTCGAGGTAATTAATTAGAACCGTTGTTTAGTCGTTATATTTTAAACCTTGTGTTTAATGAATTAGAAACTTTGGTGAATTAGGCTCATTAAGAGAATAGGCTTTATTAACCCATGTCATGAGAAAATTAGGGTTATTTCATTCATTTCAAAGTTTTAGAAGAGGAAGAGAAAGAAAGTGCAAGAGAGAGGGTTTTGAATAGAGGGGATCTTGGGGAGCAAGAAGAGGATATAAACTCGAGGGATTGGAGCTAAAGTGAAGCACTAGCTTAAGATTATGAAGAATTAAGATAAGGGGGTTAGATTTCAATCATAATCTCTTAGTTTAATTTCTTCTCTAATTCTATGCAAAAGTGCTTATTTGAATAAGTGAATATTGTGGACTTGATTGTTGAAATTCGTGCTCTCGTTATAATGATATGTTTAATTATATGAATTTGATGATAATTGAATTGTTGTTGATGAAATTGCATGTTCATGATATGTATAAATGGGTATATTGTGAATTGTGCTTAATTTGGATGAAATTGGTGTAAATTAGGGTTGTTGTTGTTGATTGTGATGAATTCATGTTTGAATGAGGTTGTTGTTGAATTGGATATGTTGTTGTTGTTGAATTACACCATGGGTATTCCATTTTGTGAAGTTGTTGTTTGATTTGGTGAAGTTTATGTTAAGTTGTTCATGTGAAGGACCAAAATGAATTTTTGATATATGAATTGGTTGACTGAGTTTTTTGTGTTGTTGGGTGAGATAGACTTAATAGAATTTCCGTTTTCATGTTGTGGTTGTGTTAGTCGAGTCGTTTGGGACAAAACGGAATTTTTGTGTGAAAATTTGATTGTTAACCGTTTTGAAAAATGAGTGAATATGTGAGGTTTTGGAAAATGATTTTGGGATGGTTAAAACTTGAATTTTCCTGTAGATTATGATAGAGCTAAGGGTCAGGAATGTGTAGGCGAAAACGGCATAAAAAACGGGTTAACGGTTTGATTTTTCGAGCGAAAACATGAAGGTTGGAAAATTGATGATGTCTGTCAGGCCAAGATCGTGCCACGATGCGGGACCAGCATGCCACGATTTTGATCAGGATTTTAGTGTTTTTGATCCTGGAAAAATTGTGCCACGATGGGAGACCAACGTGCCACGATTATGTCAGACAGGAAACCTTAAAAATGCAATTTTCTTCAATCCAATTGTTTCCAAACTTATTCCTAAATGTAGGGTTAAGGTTGTTTATGCAATACATGATTTCTAAAAATGGTTTTGAATGAATTTAATGAGGTTTAACTTATTTTGCCTTCAAAATGGAATTCTTTTTGAAAAACGATAAGAGAGACGAACTTTGTGATTTTTATGATTTCGTCGTAATTAGCTAGTGAAACGGTAAGAGAGACGGCTTACAGGATTAGTAAGATTGCTTGCTTGGTGAGTCGCTTGAAGATATCGGAAGCTTCCTCTATTTTTATGTTAGAGTCTATATTAGGTTTTGATTAGGACGTCGTTGTCTTTACTCGTTTGAGATTATTTATGTTGTTGAAGTTTTTGCCCATGTGTCAGGATTTGGAGATTTATATGTTGACATGTATAATTATGTGATGTATGGTTTATATCTGATGCGACTGTTGAGGACTTATATATATGCATGCATGTTGTGTTGAAATCTGTTGAAGACGTAGCGTCTATTTCTTGAATATTTAGTATAATCACGTGTTTTGTCGCTTTAATAGAAATATGGCGTTACACATGGGATCTTGAAACTGTTAGATCGAATAAGAAGCTTAACATACCTTTGCATAACTTCTGATCCCTTTTCTTTCTAGGCTAACTTTTGATCACTCATTTTGTTTTAATAATGTTCTTCTGAGGAGAATCGTCAACAAGATATCAGACATTATTTCTTTTATATTGGATCAGCTTCTCTCTCACAACTAAACTCCATTCATCATCTTGGTGTGCTTCAGAGGGAACATCAAAGTTTAGTGATCCAGGTGCATTGTCAGATTCTGAGACTTCAGAAGCTGGTTCAGATGCTTGTAGGAGTTCAGAGACATCTTAAGAAACTTGTAAACCTGCAAGACTTTCAATTAGCTATGACATTTCATTTTCAAGCTCTTTATCATAAAAATATCATGTGTATTTACTTCTCAACTGTATAAGTTTTAGAGTTATACACTATATATGCCTTTGATATTTTAGTGTATCCATAAGAAGAGTATATTTTGGCATTAATTTTCTTTAGATAAACTTAATGTTCAAGGTATAACTAGTACATTTAAAATGGTGAAAGTAAGAATTACCTGTTCTTTTTCCTTTAGAGTTCGGATGATGTTTTGTTTGGATTAGGTCTGATGTAGATTCTATATATTCATAATATGGTGTATTCACATCTACACCTTTGATTCTAAGGAATTTTTGAACAAAATTAACTTGCTAGAGTCATCATCTATGACAAATCCATACTCCTTCTCATTTATAGATTCCGTACCAAATGGTTCAAACAAATCAATGTGAGAAATTCTAAAGGTCTAGATAAGTAAGACAATGTTCTTTGTTTTGAAAGATGTTTTAGAAATTATCTCTTTATGGTACACTCCTCATAAAGGATCTGAGTGATGATGTAACTCTTGTAGTTCTTTTACAAATGATCACTTGATAAGTTTAGAGGTTAATCTCTAGTTAGCATGTCCAAACTTTTTGTGCCATAGTTGCCTCTCAGTTCTCTATTAATATCTATTAGTTCTCTTTGGCCTGGAGTATGCATGTATGTATGTGTTTAGCTAATTTCCATTATCTTGAGAAAATTATTATGAAATAACCAAGGAAGGAACGGTACAACTTAAATTTGAAAAGAAAAAAAAAAGGAGATCTGTGGGGATCCGCGGGGACGGGGATCAGGGAAAATATTCCCCCGTAACGGGGATCGGAGACAGGGAATGGATACATCGGTGGGGCAGGGATCGGTGAAGTATCTTCTGCCCCCGATCCGCCCCATTGACATCCCTACTCAGAACCACCCTCATACACATCAACTCACATAGTCTCTGATACGCCATCAGTATCATAAGACAAACCCATTATTTCCATACCCCTCCACTTTGCTAAACTGGAAACCAACCCAATAGATTCTTATGTTCTCATGCTTGGGGAATCAAAAGATGTTATCCAACCTAAAACACAACTTATCACCTCCATTCATATGGCCTTGACCTCTCTTGATGACTCTCAAGTTATGGATATATCAACATATGATATTCCAGAAGTTGTCATCACAAAAATCTCAACTCAAACTTCCATTAACCCACCTCTTATCCTTACCTCCAACCTTGTTCACCAAGGAGTGGCCAAGTGATTTTTGATAGTTTGCAAGAACTAGTTGAAGCTAGACATCAGGCTATACATCTTGTCAACTATGCTGATAAATGGAACAATTTAAGAAAGCTTGTGGACATCACCTTGGACAATCTTCAAATTATTGCTCTTGCTTCTCAGCAAGAAACCCTTCAAAACTGGTTTGGAGAAGTCTGCAAGAGTATGGAAGAAGTTGAACTGAAGACCAACATATCAAGACAGATTACTTACTCTGAGCTAGTGAAGGAGTCTGGTATTGTTGAGGAAGTTTTAGAAGTGTCGGAAGTTCTAGAGGTTGTCAAATCTGGACTACAAGGTTCTTGGCTCTCCAAGTTCTTTACCAAACTTGAATAGGTTATCATTAAGAGTCAAGATCTTGAAGTATTTGACTTTCAAGATAAGATGCAATCTGATATGAAAGAACAAAAGATGACTACAGAAGCTGTGAAAGCTTAGTTGATGGAAGCCATGTTAGTACAAAAGCATTAAAGAGAAAAACAGGTTGAGCTTATCAAGAAGCAAAAGGAATTAGATAGAAAGATGTTGAAGCACCACGAGGAATCTCTAAGGAAGCAAGCTGAGTTAGCTAAGGAACAAGCTGAATTGGCAAAGAAGCAAGATCAAGCCAATGCTAAAATTGCTGCTCTTTTAGAGATGATGAAGAAGCAACAACAACCTTAGAACCTTAGTTGCACACCCTTTTATTTTGTTTTGCTTCTGAATATTTCTGCTTCTAATATATTAGTGCTTCTGAATGCTTAGCTGACTCTAATATTATCATGTGTTATTGAATGTTTATATATTTATGTTTTTACTCTATCTTTTCTTAATCTTTTTAAATATTTTTGTCGATGACAAAAGGGGAAGTAAGACATAATAAGTATTCAGGCTTTGAGTCTACTAGGTTAATTTAAAAATTGACTTATGAACCATCTTCTTATCTATTTGCCTCTAAATTTAATGTGAATTATTCTTAGTGATGCATTTATTCATAATTTTGGACTTAAAATAAATTTAATTAACCTGGGTAGAACTTAAGGGGAGCTTACAAACCTCGTCTTTTTGAACTATCAGAACAATTGACTATTAATACTTGTGTTTGTCATCATCAAAAATGAGAGATTGTTGGAACAAAATAAGTTTAAACAATGCCTCTTGAGTTTTGATGATAACAAGATATTAAAAGTTCAATTGGATATTCTAATATTTGTTCAAGGTGCAGGACCATAGACTAAAATTTTATTATGTCTTAATCAAGTATTGGTTATGGAAGAACAAATTATAGAGCAGAAATTTTCATGAGAAGTTACGTTGCATCCAGACTCTGAAGAAAGTCAGACTCTAAAACTCATCCAGACTCTGAAGTTGGTCAAACTCTGAAGTTTTCCAGACTCTGAAGGTCGGGATCTAGACTAGCTAAAGGACAAATGAGACGAGGTCTTGAAGATCAAGTCAGAATTATTTTCAAGATCATGCACAATGGTTCTGGAGATATCAGAAGGTCATTGGATGACATTGTCGAGTGATAGTACAAGAAGGACACTTTGTATGATCGCCACCTCGAACATTCCCATGCGCAAGAGTATGAAGCTACAATTGTGTTCTTTGGAAGAGAACGGTTAATTCGTCTTCAAGGAAATAATTCAAACACATGCATTCATAGGACATTAACCAAATCAAGCAAAAAAACAATGTTGTATGATCAAGCTTATCTAACGACTTTTGATGCATTGGCACACTCTCAACGTCTTTTTTTACCGCTATATAAAGAAATGAAGACTTGAAGACCAAGTGTGAAGACTCTACAATTTACAAGTGCCAAAACTTTGTCAAATTTACTACGCATCAAACACTTAAAATTTCTTATAAACTTTCATATCTTAGAAAATCTTAAGTCGAGAGTGTGAACTATTTTGTATTGTGAACACTACTTATTGTATATCGAGTGTTCAACCAAACAATTATTTCTTTGTAATTCTTGTTTGTTAGAAGTCTCTTGCTTGTGTGCTTAAGCAATTGTAATCTTGTGTGATTATAGTGGAAAATCTCTTGTAAAAGGAACCAGGATGATTGCTTGTGTCTCTTTCTCCTCTCTCCCTCTCTATCTCCTATATCCGTTGCATTTAACTCTGAATATTACTTCTGACTCTGAGCTCTATCAGAGGTTGAACTTAGAACTTTGTTAAAAAGAAGAAAAAGCTAACACAATTGAACCTCCTTCTTATGTTTTTTCTCACCATCATGCACCACAAAAACAACTGATCCAGAAGTATGTGAAAAAGGATAATACAAATGGTATTGGGTCTTCAAGCTTTGAAACATCCGTTGATTATAAGTAGGTTCCCACTAATAATGGAGTGCCAATAATCACCAATGATGTACATTCTGCCCATGAAGAAACTCTAATCCGACAAGTTTTCAAAGCTCAGGTGGAAGAAACGATTAATGAACATGTGGCAGATAAAAAGTCGCCTCCTTAGATTGCTCGGATTGAACAGCCTCTGAAGGCCAATACCTCTTTTCATTTTTCTCCTTCCAATGTTACAGATGTAATTGTTGATATAACTACACTGGTTGGACTACATAATAATGAGAAAACTCCTTTTATCTTGGAACTTATAATTCAGCAACCTACTGTCGTTGTAGATAACATTGTTACTCAAAGGATGAATACATAGATGGAAGCAAATGATTCTGAGGCAAATTCACCAAATACACATTCAACAACACATCAAGTACATAATATATCTGATACTCAGATTCGGTAGGTTGGCGTTGCTCAAGTAACACAATTGAACAAAGAGATAACTCAAACCATGTGCCCGATGCTACAAAAGAATCACAATTTAATTAGGAATTTATTGGCTATGGAGACAAACGAAGCTAACATCCCATTTACACCTTATTTAACGAAAAAACAAAAAAAGAGTTCAATAGGGCAGCTTATAAGACTCGTTTTAAGGGTGAACCCAATGTGGTTGATCGACATCATTTTCCAATTGGTTGTTTCTCTTCCTTACTTCTTTTGCTTCTTTTTTTTAAAGCTTTTAATCTTTTTTATTTTAAGGGTTTTGGTTTGGCTCCTCGTATTAAAGGTACCAACTCACTTGGTTCATATGAAAAAAGTATATTATTATTTTTAGTGCAAAGTATAAAACTTTTAATTATGACATTTTTGAATTCGATTACGATGAATATAAGCTCGCATTATTTTTGTCAAATGTCTCTAAAACAACTATTTTAATTATTTTGAGGGGAAAAATTATTATAATTATATGCAATAGAACAACGATCAGTTAAATATACAAAAAACCTACTATATTTTAGTAATCCTTTTTCTAAGTTATCCATTTTTTATGATATTAACCGTAACCATGATGTAGGGATATATATATATATATATATATATATATATATATATATATATATATTGTTCCAACTACATTATCATATAATGACACTACTTTATAGGATAAGAATTCTAGCTTGTAAAAGAAAAAGATAAGAATTATATTTGAATTGACCAACCAATTTTTTTGACTGTGATTAAGTTTTTTTTTTTTGAAAGAACTTGTATTAATTTTATTCTATATTAGCTTTAGAGAATATCTTTATATATTGTATCCTCAACTCCCTCGATATTGTACAAGAATCCTTGTTGATAAGTTACCAACAAAATACAAAATGCTCATGACACAATCAAAGTTAGTATTAATTATGTTCCTTAGTGCTCTCGTAATTTGCTCAACTTTCACTCAAAATGTTGAATCCACACCTATCGGCTATCCGGCGTTGCGACCTAACCTACCGACTCCCGGTCCCCCAACTCCTGCTAATCCCCCAAGCAGAGGTTGTAATCCAATAAACCGTTGTCACGGTTCACCACCTAAAGGGGCTGAAGACAGAAATAAAAAACAATAAATTATGACTTGTCATGTCTACCAAAATAATAAATAGACGGATATAAACAACTAAAGTCCATATACCTTTTGTATCAATTCATTTTAATAATACAATACATGGGTCATGGAGTATTGTTTTACAACATTGTTAGTCATTGAATGTGTTTTTTTTTTTTCTTTTCATTTTTAGTTGAAAATATTATTCAAAATTTTAAAATAAACTTTTAAAAGATATAAGAACATTCAGTTCCTTTCAAAAAAAAAAAAGAACATTCAGTTGAAAATATTCATTCAGACATATTTGATTGTTTATTTAAATAATAAAAAATATTCTTATATGGTAAGAGTGCCTGCAGTGCAGTTTGTATTAGTTTTGAAGAAGAAAAAATCATTTAATTTTAAGATAAACTTGCATGCAATTTGGTTCAGTAAGGACGACTCATTTTTTTTATTTGAACCAATTTAATGAAGTTTAATTTGGAACAATTTTTGGATAGCCAAATTACATCTCTAAACAATTCTATTAATATTATAGAAATTGAAGAGAAAACACCGACGTATAACCAGATTGCAACATAAGTTAAAAAAATTCATTTGATGGATCATTAAGAGTGTCGTGTATTAGTGATCAAATGATTATCTCTTGTCGCACAAAACCGTTGATTGTTGAACCTAGATGGTACATATAATATCATTATACAAGATGAGGGTGAGTTCCATGTTGATGGACTTCAATTTTTCGACCAGAAATGAGAGCAAATGAGAGAAAGAACTCAAGAGCTTTTGAGAGCATAAAAATGCGAAGGGAATTAAAAGAAGAAAACATAAGAGACCTCTCCTCTATAGAGGTTTAAGGAAAAAATAAGGAGTTGCGATCTTACGGCTAAGATCGATAGAAGATCGAAAATCATAATTAAACAGTCTTCAACATCCTCTTGGAGAAAAACCTCGAGAAGGCGCAACGCCTTCGCTATCATTCTCAACGACAGACCCATGCACATGTTTGGATTAGAATGGTGGAGCTACTTTAAAAGTATTGGCATGATTGGATTCTCTTGCTGGTGCATCTTGCTACGCAAAATCGAGTGTTCGGTCATTACAATTGCATTTTGGTTGTATTGATTTTCCTCGCCCAATATTTGATGAAATAATAATTGATAGAGATGGTTTTACTTTCAAATTGGAAGTGGTTTACGAATGGCTCCCAAACTTTTGCTCTCATTGTCGGATTATTTTTCATGATTTTACGGATTGTCATTCGTTGCACCTTAAGAAGCTCGCTAAAAATGCAGGCCTTGGTAAAAAAAATAAATAGCACACCACCAAAACAACTGATTCAAAAGTATGTGAAAAAAGGAGATTACAAATGGTATTGGGTCTTCAAGGTTTGAAACACCTATTGTTAATAAGTAGGTTCCTATTATTAATGGAGTGTTAATGATCACCAATGATGTACTTTTTGCGCATGAAAAAACTCTAATTCAACAAGTTTTCAAAGCTCAGGTGGAGAAAAAGACTAATGAACATGTGGCAGATAAGAAATCGTCTCCTTAAATTGCTCGGATTGAACAACCTCTGAAGGCCAATACCTCTTTTCATTTTTCTCTCTCCAATGTTACATATGAAATTGTTAATATAACTTCATAATAATAATGAGAAAACTCCTTTTTATCTATAACTTATATAATTCGACAACATGTTGTCGTTGTAGATAACATTGTTACTCAAAGGATGCACACATAGGTGGAAGAAAATAATTCTAATGCAAATACACAAAATACACATTCAACAACACATCAAGTAATAATATATCTGATACTCAGATTCAGTAGGTTGACGTTGCCCAAGTAACACAATTGAACAAAGAGACAACTCATACCATGTTCCCGATGCTACAAAAGAATCAAAAAAAGAGATCAATAGGGCAGCTTATAAGACTCGTTATAAGGGTGAAATCAAGGTAGTTGAACGGCATCATTTTCCAATTGGTTGTTTCTCTTCCTTGCTTTTTTTGTTTCTTTTTTTTTTAAGCTTTTGATCTTTTTTATTTTGAGGGTTTTGGTTTGGCCCCCATATTAAAGGTACCAACTCACATGGTTCATATAAAAAGGTATAATATTATTTTGGCTTTTCTACTTAATCATAATTTTTGTAACCTCACCTTTTCATGAAATGTCATAAAATAATATATTTTCTTAAAGGGCTTCTTCAAAAAAAAAAAATATTTTCTTAAAAGAAAATGAAAAAATATACAATAATGAAAATCGAAAACCAATCCAATTCAAACCATTTTTTTTGGATTGGATTTGATTTTAAAACCAAACCAATTAGATGAACAAATAATAAAAACCAAAAAGATTGGATTAAATGGTTTTTCCTCCCAAAATCAAAATAATCCAATCTGCGAACACCTCTAACTGACTCAATGGTTAAACCAACAATCTTTGTGACCACTTGACCTTAAGTCGCTAGGTTGATATTGTGTCTAACAATATCTTAAAAAAAAATAATTACATATATCTTGTTTCAATCATATTAAAAAGTTTTTTTTTCTTCCGTTAAAGACAAATTCATTAGAGAAAGTCTGACAATAAATTAAATTTCAAGACTCCATAAATACAAGACAGAGTTTCTTTAACCCATATGCAATCTACATTCTTAAGAGCGTATTTAGCTAAATAATGAGCAGCTTGATTGTCTTCACGCCTAACATGCAAAAAATTTAAACTACGAAAACTACCATTAAAACTAATAGAATATCGAACAATAGAGCAAACATAGTTGGAAGATTGATTCTGCTATAAGATTCAAAAAACACGTATATTTCGCAAATTCCAAGCCCTTCCGCATAGCTAAAACTTCTGCAACCTCTAATCTGATAATGAAAACACTTGCCAGTAACTAGCAGCAAAGACAACACCTTCATCATCTCTCACCACAACACCAATACGCCACTTACCCCCATATATTAGACTTGCTGCATCAACATCAAGCTTATAGAAACCGCTAATAGGAGGAGGTGTCCAATGAACATCATATCTTGGCGAAATTGGACTTCCACTTGGTGTCTCCGCCAACACCGTACTAACACTCTTAAAATTCACAATAGATCTTTGTACCTTTTGAACCGTGGCAGCCACATCAACATCAGTTCCCTCAAAATATTTCTTATTTCTATCACACGATATCTCATAACACAAGACCAAAACATAGGCTATAATACCCTCATCGATATAAACAATATTTCTCTCCAACCACTTATGAAAAGGTATGTATTTTTAGCACCAGACCATGCCCAGTAAAATTATAAGGCGGTTTGACCTATCTTATAGTGGGGGCACGGAACCTAAGGGCAAATCTGTAAAACCACACATAGACACTCCAATAACAAAACAGAAAACTAGGGTATGTTTTTGTTACTATAATCTTTGGCTATTGTGACACAGTTCTCACTCACTCGCTTTTTCACAACGCAAAAACTAAAACGCTCTTTGCTCTCTCTCTTTCCTCAACTCCGCGGCTTAGATCTGAGGAGTTTTGGAAACCCTAATAACCGTTCTCTTCAACAACATCGCTTTTTCTCTCTCCGATCATCAACTTTTTCATCATCTCTTAAGGTCGCTTTTTTCTTCTCTCTTTTTTTTCCGATTCGCTTTTTTTTTTTTTCCTTTTGCTTCGATTGTTTTTTTATTGTTTTGTTTTAATAGATTTATTTTTTATTGTTGTTTTTTAGTA
The DNA here is from genome assembly GCA_946800305.1 of Medicago arabica. Lineage (NCBI taxonomy): Eukaryota > Viridiplantae > Streptophyta > Magnoliopsida > Fabales > Fabaceae > Medicago > Medicago arabica. The sequence goes on along the minus strand of OX326971.1, from coordinate 19,990,936 downwards.
TTGGATCTGTTTATGCATTTTTTGTTCGTTTAATTTGCGTCTTTTTTTGTTATTGTTATTGGTTCTGTCTTTTTTCTGGTTATGTTTACATCGTACGATGATTTTGTTTTTTTTTTTGTTTGTTTTTTATATTCATGTTCTAGGTTTAGTTTTATATGCTTGATTTTTATTTCAGGTTAGATTTTTTTTGTCAAATCGCGTCATTGATTTTATTAATTTAAAAGATTATGTTGATTTTATTTTAATCTATCTTTTTTAATCCGATCATGATCATTGTTCTAATGATTTGTCTACATGGTTTTGCTTGTTCTATAATTGTGGTTTTGCAAACGTTGATTTTATTAAAAGTTAGAATGAAGGAAGTGATTTATGTTTTGGGAACAATTATTTGTTTGAAAGTGTAATTTTTAGTTGAAATAAAAAAGGGTTACCCTTGAGGTAGATTGAAAATAGTTAAAAGTGTATGTTTGGGCAGCGAGCGATTTACTTCTGATAATGATTTACTTGGTGGAGTGAGTGAAGAGGTAACGTCTTAGTTGTTTGGTTTATTGGTGGAAGAGAAGAGATTTTCATAGAGAAAAATGATTAATTTACTTTTATCTTTTATCTTATGTGTTATATTTTAGTGTTCTGATCCATAAAAACTTCAATTTGATTTATGTCAAAATTATCATGGTTACTTCATTTGTAAGTGGTGCTTAGACCTTTCTGAGAAGATGTGGTTTTTATACTTCAGTTGTGACTTTTCCTTTGCTGAACATGTTTTCCTTTTTTTGGGTTGGATTGGATTCATGCCAAACTAAGCATGCTTTAGTAATTGTGTGGTAATATTACTTCTTTTCATCTTGCAGTCATGGCAGGCGTTGCACCAGAGGGTTCACAGTTTGATGCTAAGCAGTTTGATTCAAAAATGAATGAGTTGTAAGTACAACCCCTTGTCATATTTTAATTTTTAAAGTGAAGTATACAATTCTGTTTTGTTAGCTTTTATTTAGTGTTACTGGTGTTGTTTCTATCTAACTTTGAGTACATACTTTGATTGCATCTACAGGCTCACAACTGATGCACAAGACTTCTTCACCTCTTATGACGAGGTCTATGATAGTTTTGATGCTATGGGCTTGCAAGAGAATCTTCTCAGAGGCATTTACGCATATGGTAGATTAATCTTTTCTGTCCTTTTCTACATCCTTCTGTACAAATCTTTAATTTTTAAACCAGATGGAAATTTTTCATGCTTTAATCTTTTTAGAATTAAAATGTTATTGTGGGCTCTATTGGTCCTGAAATTTTGTATGGTATTGTGGCAGCTAAAAACCTTCCATACTGTGAAATATACCCCCGTCTTTTTCCTATTTATCATGGTTGTTTCTTTATAATTTTTGAAATTGGAATATTCTTTTCGCTACCGTAAGTCCTATTTCTACTTTTTCATAAATAAAATTAGAGATTGTTCTTGTTTCTTTTTAAGTTTTATGCATGTAAAATGAAACTATCTTTCTTTTTCTACATAATATATCCTCTTATTTACTATAAAAAAGCTTTTAGCATGCTTTATGCTACCTTGCTAATGTTGTATGACTCTATTCAGCTGTATTTTTGTGCAAACAAGTATATGCAATGCCCTGAGTCTTTTATTGATATATTAAAAATGTATGCGCAAATCCTTAATGACTAGTTTGGTTTGTGTTCTAGGTTTTGAGAAGCCATCAGCTATTCAGCAACGGGGAATAGTTCCATTTATCAAGGGTCTTGATGTTATACAACAGGCTCAGTCTGGAACAGGGAAGACTGCAACCTTCTGCTCTGGGATTTTGCAGCAACTTGATTACAGTGTGACAGAATGCCAAGCCTTGGTCTTGGCACCTACTCGTGAGCTTGCTCAGCAGATTGAGAAGGTCATGCGTGCACTTGGAGATTATCTAGGTGTTAAGGTGCATGCTTGTGTCGGAGGAACCAGTGTTCGTGAAGATCAGCGCATTCTATCAAGCGGAGTTCATGTTGTTGTTGGTACCCCTGGGCGTGTATTTGACATGCTTCGCAGACAGTCGCTTCGGCCAGATTACATCAAAATGTTTGTATTGGACGAGGCTGATGAGATGCTTTCTCGTGGTTTTAAAGATCAGGTACCTTTTAATTTTTATACTCCTATAATTTTTCATTGGAAAATGATAAGGACTACATATAGTAATCGAGACTTAAAATCATTTCAAATCATTTTTAACATTCTGTATTCAGACTTAAAATCTATTTTTTATACATGTAATTTCGTTTTGGGGGGGTTTGTTGAAGTGTAGAATCACATTCCCAGGTATGCTGTTTCTGGGAATTGTACCTCTAGATAGTATGTTATCAATCTGTAATTCTATTTTTTATTTTTTTTATTTTTAAATTTGTTGTTGAAAAATAAATTAAGGTGGAAAATTGTGTTAGTATGGAATAGAAGTGGAGAATTATAGTTGATTGAGTTTAAGAATAACTTTTTTTCCATAGGAATTTAAGATTCCCACTTCCTGAGCTTTAACGTAGAGTATGGATATATTACATTCATGTAAATATTCATTAAAACAAACCAGGGAATATTGTTTAACCTATTTTAAAATGAAAATATATTTTTTGGGAATGATTTTGCATACCTTGAAACAAACACTGCTACTATCAGTAGCAAAACTAAAATATGGAGTTCAAGTTCCTTTCAATCTGTGAAGATTTGATCTTTATTTGTCTATGGGTATGAATAACACTTAGGGTTAGTTTTTTTAGAACTTGTCTGAAACATGGAAATATATATTCACTAGCTCACTTTCCCAATAATATTATTGCATGCCCTTAGACAAACACAGTCTCGTTCTATTGGGGGCACAAGTAAAACATGAAAAAAAGTTCCTTTCAGCTATCTTGACGATTCAATCTTTATTTGCCTACCGATTTATTATCCTAAAAGAATTGATGTATACATGTTATAACCTTCATTTTTATTTTCAGATCTATGATATATTCCAGCTGTTGCCATCTAAGATTCAAGTCGGAGTTTTCTCTGCTACAATGCCTCCTGAGGCACTTGAGATCACAAGGAAGTTCATGAACAAACCTGTAAGGATTCTTGTGAAGCGTGATGAACTCACCTTGGAGGGTATTAAGCAGTTTTATGTCAATGTTGATAAGGAGGAATGGAAGCTCGACACACTCTGTGATCTTTACGAGACTTTGGCTATCACCCAGAGTGTCATTTTTGTTAACACCAGACGAAAGGTTGACTGGCTGACAGACAAGATGAGAAGCCGTGACCACACAGTTTCGGCGACTCATGGAGATATGGACCAGAACACTAGGGACATTATCATGCGTGAATTCCGTTCTGGATCTTCCCGTGTTTTAATAACTACTGATCTTCTTGCTCGTGGTATTGATGTTCAGCAAGTGTCTCTAGTTATAAATTATGATCTCCCAACCCAGCCTGAGAACTATCTTCATCGTATTGGTCGTAGTGGAAGGTTTGGAAGGAAGGGTGTTGCTATTAACTTTGTCACAACTGATGACGAAAGAATGCTGAGTGACATCCAGAAGTTCTACAATGTGTTGATTGAGGAGCTGCCTTCCAATGTTGCTGAACTTCTGTGATGAAATTTTTTCTTCCATCATTACTTAGAGGGAAGTTAGTTTCTGAGGTAAGTGGTATGTAATGTTTCTCCCCTTTTTGCCCCATTTGTTGTATTTCTGTTTTAAAACCTTGTTTGGCCTTTTTAATAGGTGTAGTAATTTATTTTACATTTTCCGTCTGAACATCCTAAGTGATAAGTACTTGCAATGTGGAATGCATTATTGTCTGAATTGGCTTGTTGATCGTTGTTGCACCTTTTTAACAAGCAAGTTTTTGAATTTATCTTAAGTTCTAATATATATGCTGAAGTAGTTTGATTTTTTGGATGTAAACAAAGCTGTATCGCTGGCACCCATTTCACTATGTGTTTGTTTATTGGGGATAGATAACTCTATTCGGTCAAAGGTTACATAAGTTATGGTTTTATATCATTTAGAACATTTCACTATCCTGATTGCTGCACAATATTATTAAGCTCTTTAATTAAATGAACATGGCCTCAAGTAGCATGTTCGTAATGATCATTACTGCCATCCCAATTGAAACAATTAACACATTTATAGTAGATTGTTTCTATCGAATGTGGCCATTGGGAAAATATATTAGACAATAACTCGCCACTTTTAATTTGATGATGACGATAATTAGTGTCAAATAGCAGGCATCATGCATAACCTGCATCGTAGCCGAATTTGAATTAAGTGCTGTCATACTGTGATACACAGTACAGTTTTTCTTTATAAAATTGTAGCAGCTGAAGTTAAACGAGTTAATTTTCAATAGTTGATATAGTTAACTTCATTAAGTTATCTGTATGTATAATGTGATCCTACGACGGTGGTTGTTGGTTATATGTTCTTGATTGGACGATGTTGATTCTTACCGTTTTAATTCGAGTTTTTTATAGTTATATTTCGTAATAAAAATAACGATTGGCTCATATGATGAACGATAAAATGTGTTGTATTTTCGGTGAGACATCGACGATTCGGTAACTAAGTTTTGACATCTCCAGTCTGTCAATTTTGAAAATAAGAAGAAATCGATGACTATCTGGACTGGCAACTATATATAAAATTATTTATAATAGATAACCTTGTTATTTGAGGAGATATTTATTTTATTTTTATCATGTTATGTTTTGTATTAAATGGTTTTTACTCGAGCATGTTTTCAAAATCGTTGAAGTGCTTTTTTACTAATAAAATCTGTGTTTCATCATTAAATTGTGTTTTATATAAGAAGTAACTCGGAATTTGGATGATAGATTTCTTAAACACGCTTTTTAATAGAACGGATTTCTTTGACATTGAAGCAAAATATTCTATATTTGGATGTTTTAATGTTTGAAATTTGATGGATATTGATTCGAAGACAAATTACCTCTTATGATTTATCATCAAATCCATTGAAATTACGTTCAAATAAATTAATTCAATTCTGATGGTTTTTTAATTTTGTTTTACCAAGAGTAATATGGAACGTGAATTAAATATTTATCAAGGGTATATCCAATGCCATTGATTTAAGAGTTTAATTAGAATGCTCTGAGAGTGTAAAGTTTCTTTACACTGTCAAGCAATTAAAATCATTCTTTAATAAGTTTAAGTTTTAAAAAACGAAAAAAACAATTAAAATCTGAACTAATAATTTCCATCAATGTTCTTCCTCTTTTCATGGTTTTCATTATAAAACTTTACAATATTTTGCAAATGGGTCAATTTATTTATTGAAAAATGCTAATAATTTCCATCAATGTTCTTCCTCTTTTCATGGTTTTCTTTATAAAACTTAACAATATTTTGCAAATGGGTCAATTTATTTATTGAAAAATGCTATTTTTTTTTTATAATTTGTGTTGTTGGATACTCTTTTGGTACTGAATATTATTTCAGAAACAAAAATTGTTTATTTAATTCTGACTTAGTGAATTGATAAGAGTTGATGAAGTGGACCTCAAATTGATAAGAATTGGTATAATCAAATGTAACATATGAAAGAAGATAAAGTGAAGTTTTCCTCAAGTTATATCGTGTACAATGAACATAAATACGGGTGGCATTTACTCGAAAGATCATGGAAAGCATGTAGATGAAGGGATTTTAGTTGATTTTTGCTTTTTTTAACACTTAAGTGATGTGTCTAAAAGAGTGATTTTAATTGGTTGACAGTGTAAAATTTATTTTCACGAGTATTCTAAATAAACTCTTTAAATGTTATTCGACATATTAAGTTGATGGTATTTTTGTTTTTTTTTTTTTTTGTTAAACATATTTTGATGAAATGCCATCGATGATGATTTTTTTTCAATTATTTATAAAAAAAAAAAAAAGATTTTTTCTAGGGGATCAAAGTTTAACTATAAGAGGTCTCTTTTGTTTGAAAATGTTTTGTTTTGGTAGGTCAAAGATAGAGTTTTAAGAGTATTATACTTTGGAGCGACCCAACTTTTTTTTTTTTTTCATAACAAAAATTAGAAGAATGTAAACGCACCATAGAATTGACATTCAAACTATTTTAATACCTTAAAATCATCGCATATCATTTGCAACACCCAAATAATTTTATTTTCCTTAAAATCAAACATGGTTGCTATGTTATACATAAACATTGTTTTTTTGTCACGTGCCATATCGACAGTTTTATAACAAGAAAGATACATGATGTCGAAAGATAATTTTAACAGACAATTCTTGATAAAATATGATGGATTGAGTGATAGATCTAATATCGAGAAGGCAGATCCTAAGTTGGAAGAAGAGGGCAATAATCATTCATGTTGGTATAAGGTTTTGATTTTTACCCTAAATATACTTTAAATTTAAGACATAATTTATTGTATAATTCTTAAGTTAGTTATAATGGCTGGGTATTAAAAAAGGTTAACTTTTAAGATTTAAAGGGTATGCAAAATTATGTAAGATAATTTTACACAGACATTTAATGGAAATCCCTTGTAAGCGTATTGGAATGAGTGGCATGACATAGAAAGAATTGGGGATCCTTCATTGAGTGTCTGCTAAAATAATTTTATAAAATGAACAAATTATATATGCAATTTTATTTGGGTAGATAAAAAAAATGACATTATCCATTGAAAAACAAACGCACAACTGAAATAGTTGGAGTTCAAACCACAAAATCTAACAAATTTAGCAATTTTGACGTTTGAGAGATTTGTAGATGAATACACAAGTTTTAAATACATGCGAAAATGATTAAAAAATTCTTATAATAAAAACAAACAATAATAATGTGAAATTTGAGAAAACCACCAGCCACACGGACGTATCCAACAAATTAAAATAATTAGAGGCAAAATGATATAGGCAAAATTATATATATAATCAGTACTCCATTAAACTAGCAACAAGCTGAAGCACAAAATATTTCATCTATTCTATAATAGGGGTTTCAATTTAGGTAAACTTAGTTATTCAATTCACTCGCTACATTTCACACTCTGCCTTATTTCAACTTCAAAATGTCCGTTGCACCTCGTCCTCTATTGAGAAATAACATAAAAGATGGTGTATCGTTCGTCAACATCAAAGCTCGGAGATCACATCACGATTTTCGAGTTTTGAGGTTGACGGAGACATATAACAATTCTCTTTCACTTGTATGGATCACATCATGATCTAGTGATACAACCGTCTCATGTTCCATATCCGGGAACAATAATACAGAAAACATATATTAATTCTCTTTAACTTCAATAATAAACTTCTAAAAATAATATCAATTATCAATCCATTTAGGTTTTCTTTCCATAGGTTACTCTTAAAAAATTGTAGATGATTTACTCAGCAATCAATGAAAATTAGTCACATAGACAAATTTATAAGTGAAATAAAAACTAGTTTGTGGGTAGCACTTACAAATTTACACATCGACCTAATTTTCAATAGATGTTGGGTTAGTTATCCATTTCTTCAAGTGTAGCTTAGGTCTAAGTCAGTGTTTTAAAACCCGGACCAACCCGACTGGTCTTACCGAGAACCAGAGGGTGCAGCGGTTCGGGCAGGCTATTGGACCGGATATGCAATTAGCCCGTTGAAACCCGGTGTGATCCGATCGAGTCAATGGACAGACCGCTGAACCAGTTTAACCCACCCGATCCGACTCGTTTTTTTTTTAAATGAAAAGGTAAGACATGTTTAAAGACAAAAATATTTTTTGTTGACTATGTTCAGAACTTACTTGAGTTTGTCAGTCTATTATATTTTGATTTCCAACAATATTTAGAACATACTATGTTTTAACTTTTAAATATGGAATCCGAATTAAAACTTATTTTTGAGGTTTTTTATACCGTAGTATTGTTTAATGTATGGGTTCATTTGAATTTGGATTGGAATTAACTTGAAATTGAATTGTGCTGCAGTTAAGAAATTAACTTGCAAACTTGCAGCTGTGAATATAAATTTTTTAATGTACGAACTTTAAATAGAAAAAAAAATGACAGATTTTTTTATCAAAATTTCATTCATAAATATTTTTATATAGGTCGGATTAATAGTCATGCGGTCCGACCAGTGACCCGCTAGTTCGACCAATGACCCTGTAACCCAGTACCTTGACCGGGTCGATCACTGGTCTGGGTTTTAAAACATTGGTCTAACCATCAATTTAATATTATTATTAATCTTATCCACCACTCTTTTTTTTTAATTTTTTTTTTTTTACAAAAGAGGGCAAAGCCCAAGGAAAAACGAAACAAACTAAGAAGATGTTCTTAGATATGCAAGCCCCGAAAAGACCAACAAATAAAAGACTATGAAGTCATCGAAATGCTAAACTTAGCAAGCCAAACTGAACTTCTATTATCCTCACGCAATGTATGGTTAACTTGGATAGTCCAACTCAAGTTCAAAAACTTTCGAATACGTCGAACCAACATAGGAATATTCCCACTAAACTCACAATTATTTGTAGTCATGTCTACAAAGAATCTTCAAGTCATTTTCTACTATAAGTTGAGTTATATTATCCCTCCAAGCCATGTCCTACCTCAAATACACGCTTCATAATTTAACATGAAAAGCATCACATGATTCAATCTTCTTGGTGTAGCCTTTGATCTATCTTCTGTCGGAGTCTCGAAAGAGACCTCCACACCCTGCAAGAGTATCAAATATCTTCCATGATCCATCAGTGTTGAGTGTAACCCAACCAATCTGAGTTAGTTTCCATCCAATATATACGGACACCTTTTTTTTTCTTCTTCTTCTTCTTTTTTTTTTTTTAAAAAATCTTCTATGCATAGGATACAAGGTAATATCTTAGATATCTTTAATGAATCTATGAATTACCATGGTTGGGTTGCTTGGTTTTTGAAATTTTGCTTCGAAAATATATTTGTTCCGCCACACCCTCAAGTACCAACATGTCGTCATGAAAGTAGTCTATTAAGTAGTTGGGTTATCTCTAATACCGTTTTTGTTGAGATTGTTGAAAATCCACTCCGTACAATCAAAAGAGAAAAAATGAATTGCATAATTAGATGAGACAAGTCTGAGCCATACTTGAGTGTCATACATGTTGGAACAAGGGTGTTCAGCAATACCACATTTTGAGTTTTGATGATAACAAGGTATTAAAAATTGTCAATTGGATATGCTAATATTTGTTTAAGTATGCAGGATATTAATCAAGATTTTAATCTTAGAAAGTATTCTGTTTGAACAAATTGAGAGCAAGACCAAGAGAAGCTTGTTGCTTGTAATTCTGAAGATCTAAAGAGTCTGAAGAATCATCAGAAGCTGTGTCAAGAAGTCCTGAAGACCAAAAGAATCTGAAGTTCATATAAGTCTGAAGATGATCAGAACCTATAAGTTCAAGAGAGTCTGAAGACTATCAGAACCTGAAGACCAAGAGAGTCTGAAGATCATCAGAAGTTGAATTGCTACAGTGAGTCTGAAGCCTGCAATCTGAAGATCTGCTTAGAAGGATTTCTAAAGGCATTACGATGCATAAGAAACACTCAATTGGAGTAACGGCTAGCTTCAAAGTCAACTTGAGTGTGGGATGCTCAACGACAAAGAATGCAGAATAGTACAAAGTATGTGTGTACGAACTCTGTTTCCACTACTCCACTACCTCGTACAGTTTGACAACTATGTCTACCGGTATTAAGCTTCAAAAGGAATGGAATTCAAAATATGCATTTGAAGGACTATTACCATATCAAGCAACAGATCAACAACTATTGATCAAGCTTCCAGAATTCTCTTGATGTGCTGGATTGTCTCAACGTCTCTTTTCAACGCCTATATAAAGGATAGAAGACTTGAAGAATATGTTGGACTCTACAACTGAAAAACTACGCTGCTAAGCTATCGGATTCTCACTGAGTCAAACCAGAAACACACCAACAACTTAGATTATTCTTACAAACTGTGTATTCTAGAATCTCTAAGTTTATCAGAAAAACAGAGTCTGTCTTTGTTTAAGTTATTGGAACACATTTGATTGTTTATCAAGTGTCTCTAACTCTATTCAATTTTCTGTAAATTGTGTCAGAAGTCTCTTGCTTGTGTGCTTGAGCAAAGAAGTCTCTTAGTTGTGTCTTTGAGCATTGGAAGTCTCTTGCTTGTGTGCTTGAGCAAAAAAGTCTCTTAGTTGTGTCTTTGAGCATTGGAAGACTCTTGCCTGCGTGCTTGAGCAATTGGAAGTCTCTTACTGTGTATTTGAGCAACTTGTAATTGATATTACATTTTAGTGAAACTCTCCTTGGAAGTGAAAGGGGGGTAGGACTACTTCCGGTTTGTGGAAGGAACCTGTATAATTGCTTGTGTTCTCTCTTTCTCTCTATCTCTTGTTATTTTCCGCTGCAACAGAATCTGGTCTCCCATCAGACTCTGAATCCATTCAGACTCTGATCCTGTAGAAACAGATTCTAACTCCTCAAGAGTTTCGAAAAAGTTAACACAATTCAACCCCCTTCTTGTGTTTTTCTCACCTTCAATACAAGCAGTCACGGAGCACATGAATTTATAAAGAAATAGTGATAATGTTTGAATAAGATACACATACTTGTTGGAACAAAATGTGTTTAGACACTATCTCTTAAGTTTTGATGATAATAATGTATTAAAAGTTCAATTGGATATGCTAATATTTGTTCCAGTGTGCAGGACCATATACTAAAACTTATATGTCTTAAAACAAAGTATTAGTTTTGGAAGAACAATTGAGAGCAAAATAATTTTCAAGGGAAGCTTAGTTGCAAGTAAGAGTCTGAAGGAATCAGAGTTTCAGGACATTCAGAAGCTGACTGTCAGAGTCTGAAGATTCATCAGAAGCTGAAGTGAAGAACCTGAAGTTAGTTATTATGGATATTTGAAGACACAAATATGCAAAAAGGAATAGAAGACTGAAGCAACGAATATTCTGAAGAATCAGAAGGCTTTGGATGCTTATCCTTAAAGAAAGGACAAGTGAAGGACAATAGTACAATTGTACAACCACTACCTTCACTACTCCAACATATTTCCTGCACATAGTACAAGCTACAATTGTGTCTCTACCGGTGAATTCTCTATCAAGGAATGATTTTCAAATTGTTCTCTCCTAGCTAGGACATTAACCATATCAAGCAACAAATCAATGTTGACTGATCAAGCTTCTTCAATGACTATTTGATGCACATGCAACTCTAAAACGTCTCTTTCGTACCTCTACATAAAGGAATGAAGTCTTGAAGACATTGTTTGACTCTACAACATATTAACTGTGCCAAAATTCTGCTGAAATTGTTGTGCATAAACACTTAGAATTTCTTATAAACTTTTATATCTTCGAAATTCTTATGTCTTAGAGTCTGAATTATTTTGTATTGTGAACACCACTGATTGTATATCAAGTGTTCAACCAAAATTATTCTTTTATAATTTGTCTGTTTGGAAGTATCTTACTTTTGTGCTTGAGCATAGGAAATCTCTTGCTTGCATGTTTGAATATTTGAAGTCTCTTACTTGTAATCAGTTTGGATTATAGTAAAAATCTCCTTGGAAGTGCAAGGGGGACTGAACTGCTTCCAGATTATGGAAGGAATCAATATAATTGCTTACGTCTCTTTCTTCTCTCTCTCTCTCTCTCTCTCTCTCTCCATCTCTTTCATATCCGCTGCTTTAGACTCTGAACATTGTTCCATACTCTGAACTCTATCAGACTCTGGACTTAGTTTAAAAAGAAGAAAAAGTTAACACAATTCAACCTCCATTCTTGTGTTTTTCTCACCTTCACTACTCTCATCTATTATAAGAAAAATCATGTTTTTTAAATTCATTGAATAACTTATATATTTGAATAAGATACACCAGCTTCGTCCCTTTTTATAAGATTAATCTACAAAAATCACGAGCATAAAGAAAAATTGTTTGAGTAATAAATTTGTTACAATCATATGTTACTATTACAAGATTATCCTTTATTTATAGAGATATTTAATGTTAACTTTTCATATTTCAAGGTATATTGAGAATATTATGAGAGATGTATTTGAAAAAATAGTAATAAATGCATCTAAAAATTTGTAGATAGTCTTATAGTTAAAGACAAAACTTTTTTTTGTAAAGTAGTCTTATGAAAAGAGACAGAAGAGTAAAAAATAAGTTTTTTCCTTGCAATTGAGACCGAAAATAGTAACTTTTTTAACAAATTTATTACTCTTTCCGTTCCGCAATAGATGACCCATTTGACAATGCACATTATTGACTTAACATACTTTTACCTTATTTTTCTACTAATATATAAAATATATAATATCATATAAGACGTTGTTGGATTCGTCTCGATGAGTATTTTTAGAATATTAAATTTTCATAATTTTTTCTAATAGAAAATTGAAGATATTAAAGATACAAAATATATATTGATATGTGTGACAGAGTCAACCGTGTCACTTAATATGGTATGGAGGAAATATCTTTTAACTTCCTTTAATTATTGTAATTTATTATATGGAGTAAATAGGCATGGAGTCATAATGTTAATTAATAAAGGACCAAATGCAACCGATGGTGAGACATAATATAGGGGTTGGACTTTGAAATCTGTAGCCTTTGCGTATTTATATGTCGATGACTTAAGAAAATATAACATGACCGTGGCTACTATACTATTCCATGTAAAGTTATTTCCTCACGCGTAATTTCTTCACTCCGATGGAGGAACCTTCCAATCCCATCCTATTCCTATTCCATTTTCTCAACGCATCCACACTCAACTTTTAAATTGTTTTTGGCTTAATCTATTCTCAAGTTAGAGCTTGTAAGATGCATTTTTGCGACTACTTCATCAGATGACATTTATGAATAAATATTCTTTTTACTATCTTATATTAAATGACATAGTTGACTATGTCATACATACTATTACATATTTTTTATCTTTGATATCTTCAATTCTCCATTAGAAAAAAATTATGAAAATTTAATATTTAAAAAATATTTATCGAGATGAATTCAATAACTTCTTACATGATGTTGTTTATCTTTGTATATTAATAGAAAAATATGACCAAATTATGTTAAATCAATAATACACATTATCAAATAGATCATCTATTGTAGGACGGAGGAAGTACTCCCCGCGTCCTATTTTAAATGACCTAGTTTAAAAATGTGTAGTGTTCATGTAACATGTTTTGACTCAATTGTTCTACTAACATATAAAGATAAAATATAACATTAAGATGTTGGATTTGTTTCAAAGAATATTTTCAAAAATCACATTTTTATATTTTTTTATAATAAATTATTAAAAATATTTAAATTCAAAATTATGCATTAATATACGTGTCAACGTCAACCATGTCATTTAAACTGAAACATATGGAGTATTGTTTTTTGAGGTTTACTAAAAATGGCGATCTCAATTATAAGTGACTACCAACTTCAAAACATTTATTGGTACCACCTTCTACTTTATAAAATACTCCAATCACTAACAAACAATCCCAATTCACACACCCCAAAACAAAAAGACAAAATATAATATAAATAAAATACATGCTAAGACATATTCCAAAGTTTCTGTTCAGTTCCTCAGTCACCATATCTTTATTATTTATATTATATTTTTCTGACTAAAGATTTTTTTCTAATGCTTTTTTTTGACAAAGCAAAGATATTATTTATTCACATCTGTACCGACATATGCCACTTCTTCATCCTCACACCTCGCACACGCGCCACAACACAAGGACAACACCCATTTTTCTCTCTAATTTTTAAATTTATTACAGCTTAATTACCGTCATTATAAAATTAATTATTTTTTTATTTTTTGGATTAGAGCTTGATTAATCTTAATTACCTCGTTTCGAATCATTTCTGATTCCTCTCTCTCTTTCTCTATATATAAATAAAGAAGTCACTTTTCTAAGTCTGTTAATTCAGTTTATTTACTATGGCAATTTCCGATACACCGGAAACCACCGCAACCGCCACCGTAACAACCATCGAAACCGACACAGATCTCAAACGTTCTTCACTCCGACGACGACCGAGCGCCACATCAACCGCCGGTGGTCTCTTCGACGCGGAAAGTGCAGCTGCAGATGCGGTTCGAGATTCAGCTTCCGATGATTCGTTGAACGGTAAGATCAACAACGAAGAAGAGGTTAAAGATCGAAAAACGGATCATGCAGAAGGAATTCATGATGATGATGATAATGCGGTTAAGAAGAATGGTGGTAATGACGTCATCACTGATCGTGAAAATGAAAATGTTGCCGTCGATTTCAAATTCACTTATCGTCCTTCAGTTCCCGCTCACCGGAGAATCAAAGAAAGTCCTCTTAGCTCCGGCAATATTTTTAGACAGGTTGATTTTCAAGTTCTGATTTCAGTTTTGCATGGCTCGTTTCGTGCCTCGTAATCCACTTAATTAACGATAAACCAAATTTGTTAATGTAACTAATCCAATTTTTGTTGCTGATATTAACCGTTTTTAATATTTTTTAATATAAATAATAAATGATAATAGTATTAAAAGTTATAGTACATGATCTTTGTGTTACACTTTCATTGAAGTTGTGTCAGACACATGTTGGCGTCGCCAACGCTTGTAATTACATTCAATTATGTCATTTTGTGAATTTTCAACCTTGTTGTTAGTGTCATGTCTGGTGTTTGGGTCAGAGGCGATGTTTCAAACCTCATTAGAAATATCATTGAGTTGGCATGGTTTTGGAGTTGAGAAAATTCTAAGCTATTTTTATTTTATTATATTATATTATAAAATAAAATGTGATAATAAAATATATATATATATATATATATTATCAAATAATATTTTTTTATTTTATTTTATGTAGATTTTTGTTTCACTCTTGATTGCATGCTACATGTTTCTTTTTTTATACAGTATGCTATGCTGCTGTTTCATTACTTGATTAATTTACAATTGTGGTGCTAGTTTGCTTCATATTTTTATGGTACAAAGTTGTAAAATGGTCATTAATGTTCCTTTAATTAATAAAATTTCTTGATTTACTTATGTGTTTGACTAAATGAAATAGTACTTTTGAGTTTGTCAAAACTACATTTTTTTCCTTCTTATAATGGGCTTGCTTAGTTGTTTTGGCGTCTTCTGTAATTGTTGTTAATCAATGAATTACAGAGTCATGCAGGACTGTTCAATCTCTGTATTGTGGTGCTTGTTGCAGTGAATAGTAGACTTATTATTGAAAATCTGATGAAGGTTTGTCTATCTATCTGCAAAATTTGAATTTCCAACTTGGAAAAATTGCATTTTTATCTGTTTCATTGGTTTTATTTTTCTAAATTTTTTATTTTTATATGTAATTTTATGTTTCGCAGTATGGATGGTTGATTCGATCAGGCTTTTGGTTTAGTTCGAAATCGTTGAGAGATTGGCCCCTCTTCATGTGTTGGTAACGAGTTTGATGATCCCCTTTAAGAATTGATTTATACTGTTATTTGACATTCTGTAACAATGTTTATGATTCTTTCACAGTCTCAGTCTTGCAATATTTCCACTTGCTGCCTTTGTAGTCGAAAAGTTAGCACAACAAAAGCGTATTTCTGAACCAGTAAGTGATTTTCCCAAGTAAGCTTTTATTATATTTCATTTCAAGGGGAAAATAAGTGTCTTGTAGTCACTTCTGTTCCTTGATTGTTGTGCAAGTAACAACAGTTTTAGAGCATAATTATTGCGGAGTGATATTTTTAGACATGTGATTTTCAATATTTGACATGCATTGGAATATTGATTTGAATGTTGCAGGTTGTTGTTCTACTTCATATTGTAATTACAACTGTTGCAATTATCTATCCAGTTTTAGTTATCCTCAGGTCAGTATAGACTTAAAAGTCGACTCCTCGACTTCTATCTAGACTATTTCAGACAATTGTTCATTCATGTATCATATATCAATTTTTGAAGATTTAAATATTAAGCTTCATTTGATGATTGTGTTTTAGTCATGGAATTATGTCATTATCTAGGAAGGAATGTTTGAACATTATTTTTGCATCATATTAGAAAAGTTTCAAAGCTGTTCGAGGAACCTCATTTTAGTGTTTAGTTCATATAATGTAGAAGTTAAATTATATTTGAATAATATAATTAGAAAAACATAAGGTAATGTCTAGGGAACAAACAATTGGGAACAATTTTGTTGCTTCTTCATAGATATTCATGTCATGCGATAAAAGGCATTTGACAGACATTCATTAAACACTTGCAAATTCTTAACTGACTATTTGATCAAAGTAAAATCCCTGTGTTTCTTGAGCATAAAAGTTGACCACATCTGTGGCATTTATTCTAAACATTGATTTGCCTTTTGATGGATATAATATCTATAATAAAAGTTTCTTCTTGGTTATTCCATGGCCTTGCTGTGCAGGTGCGATTCTGCTTTTTTATCTGGTTCCACGTTGATGCTATTGACTTGCATAGTGTGGTTAAAATTGGTGTCATATGCACATACAACCTATGATATGAGAGCGCTTGCTGTTTCAAATGAAAAGGTAGCAAAGGTAGCGATTACTATTTTGGTAAATATAAGAGGTTATGCTATACGTTCTATGTGGTGTTTAGTTTTTGAACAATAAAGTCCTGCATGATTACACTGTAGTCTGTGATTCTAGTATTCTAATTGTTCTAGTAAAATCCATTCTGCTTCCACTTCCAATCCTCTGTTCATGGCTTCTTGCTGGATGGTGATATTATGCTACAATCTGTTCAAATGAGTGTCTGATAAAAGTTATGTTTTTCCCCTTATTCAATCATGTTACCTGTGGTATAGGGAGAAACAGTGCCCGATACTTTGAATATGGAGGAGTACCCACATAATGTGAGCTTCAAGAGTTTAGCATACTTCATGGTTGCTCCTACGTTATGCTACCAGGTAACAAAAGTTTTTAACTTAAATGTTGATATATGTAATCTATGAAGCACGGACACGGACACTGACACGTTGACATCGCTGATAATTTAAGAAAATCACATAATTCAGTGTAATCATACGTGTTGGTGTCGGACACTGAAGCATGCCCGACACTGGGATATGCCTAATCCAAGGAGTGTCCGTGCTTTATAGTATGTAATTCTTGCATTTAAAATTATTTTCTCATTGTTGCCTTGTTTTGGATTCTCATCTTCTACTGACATTTGCATGCATTTTTTTTTCTTTCTGATTAAAGCACATACAAGGTACTGCTCTGCGGACATATTTATGGCTATATTTTTGGTCTGGACTGTGTTTGAGGTTTTTAGTTAGAGTAAGGCCCTGTCAGAATCTGTTGCACTCCGTTTCTCCCAATTTCTCTCATCATCAGTGGATTTTTTCTATGTACTGCTTCCCCAACTTGTCTCTGATCTTTAAATCAATTTGTCTGACTGTGTATTCTGTCCTCCTTTTGGTCATCTGCTTAGCTTTTATAGCCCCTGTTGGCTTTTAGACCCTGATCTTTGATGCATTTTGTCCCAGCTGTGGTAGATGTAGTTTGGCTTCTCCTATCTGAGATGTAGTTTACCTCAACTCTTATCCCGGTTGTGGTACAACCCTTACTTCTATCTCAAATGTGACTGGTCTCATTTTATTTGCATATACAATTTGGCTCCATCTCTTGTGCTAAACGTGGTCTCTCCCTAGCTCTTATTTCTTTTGTCATATGTGATCAAGTTTTACTCTTCTCTGAAGCAGTTCGGGCCAAACTTCGTCTATGTTGACTTCCAAATGGTGTTATGTGAGGTCATACATATTTTCCTCTTTAAGAAGATTTCCCTTGTAGCAAGCTTGAAGATACAATGCTTTCACTTGAGGCAAGTGCTGGAATACCTCCAAAATATCTCATCAAATCATCACTCTATCATAAAATATTTAAGAATATCTTACAACCATTACATTGGTTATAAAATTTCCTTATTTTCATGATTTATTCTTTATTTAATTAGGATTAGAGTTTTTTTTGTTTATTACAGGAATAGGATTACAGTTCTAGTATAAATATAGGTTATTGTTTTATCTTGTGTATTGGACAATGAGGTCTGAAAATGTGTTTATAAGTGATGGGTAGTACTAACCTTACAATTTCACCAAAATAAAAAGTCTAACCATACAAGCCGGTTTTTTCTAAGATGGTATCAGAGCCTATCCAAGATCTGTTGGGCCAGCTGCTATTAGGTTACCTTTATTGGACCACTCAGGTCACGCCCCAAATGACCAGTCCTGGGTGTGAGTAAGCGTGTTAAGAGCCCCACATTGGATGAAAGTAGTGGGCAGTCCTCACCTTACCAGCCGGTTTTGTAAAGGACAAATTCTAAGATTTTGTAACATATTCACATCATTATTAATATAATTTTATTATTCCAAGTATTTCTTTTCTTCCCTCTATACATGGAAGACAAAAACCCAATAACTTCAACAAGTTATTGGTGATAAATTTGTGCTGAGATAAAATTATGATATTGATTTTACTCGTGTAATTCGCTCTTCTGTTTCTTATGTGATGAATTAATGCTATAGCCAAGCTATCCTCGCACACCTTCGGTTCGAAAGGGTTGGGTCTGTCGACAACTTCTCAAGCTGGTCATATTTACAGGAGTTATGGGATTTATAATAGAACAAGTAAGAAGTAGCTGTTAATAAATGTAATTGTAATTTTGATCCTTTTTCCCTTGAATTTTTTATTCAACTATCTTCAGATATTCTGAGTGATGACATTATTTTATTTAAATAATTTTTGCAGTATATGAATCCTATTGTCCAGAATTCACAACATCCTTTGAAGGGAAACCTCCTATATGCCATTGAGAGAGTTCTGAAGCTTTCTGTTCCAAATGTTTATGTGTGGCTGTGCATGTTCTACTGCTTTTTCCATCTTTGGTATGTATTTTCTCTTTGTTTTGGTTCAACATATATAAAATTTTCTTTTAAAAACATATCAGAATGAAATTGCCATAGTTTGTTGTGTTCATTGCCTTGAAGATTGTTCCATGTCAGCACTAATAGGTACCAAAACTAGCTGCTTTCCTGGCAATGTCCTAGGATTGTGCATTTATGTGTCTGTTATTGCTTGATTTATCAACACTTATGAAATGGAGAGTTTTATTATATTGGGAGTTTGAGTATTTTTGCCGTGAGCTATGAGGATATCGTGTTCTCTTTTTTCCGACTCTTTTTTCTTGTTTCTTGAAATTTATAAAATTATTCTGCTGTGAAATAGTTTAGAGTTGTATTCATGCACAAGGGCTACCTATTATGTTTTGATCTCTGTCTTATTTATATATAATATATTAAAAGCAAAGCTTTTCTTTGATAGTTTTTTCATACTAATGCTTACAACATTTGATCCTTAAAACCACTGTTGTAATATAGGTTAAATATACTTGCGGAGCTTCTCCGGTTTGGTGATCGTGAGTTCTACAAAGATTGGTGGAATGCCCAAACGGTTGAAGAGGTAGGCTCTTTGTCCTGGTGTGTTCTTAGGTGATTTTAGTTACAATATTTCCATGAAGAAAATCCATGACTCATTTTTGTTGAATGCATTTATGCTGCTGCTGTCATCAGTATTGGAGGATGTGGAATATGGTATGTTTCCTTTTCAGTCTTGCTTCTACATAAATGATATGCTGCACTAGTTTTTTGGATGAAATTATTGTGCACATTTCATAATTGGGTATCAACCTGAGATTTGAGAGAAATTATTACTTTCTGAATAATTTGTGAGGTTACAATACATGAGTTGCAGCTTGCCTTGCAAGCCACTAGCAAGCCTTGACAGAATTGTAACTCCTAATGATCTGACATATTTAACAGGAATCACAACAGAGTTGGAATATTCTAGAAACTAACATGATTAGAATATTTTAGAAACTCTACACAAGGCCTAGTCTTACACACGCAATACTCTATACTCAGTACTCTATCAAAGGATGATATATAGGCTGATTTAACCTGTTATCTAAGCCAGAAAGTAAGTTTCTTTTTTCATCTATGACTTTCTGGCTTACCTTTCCCGCATTTACCGAGTATATGGTTCCGGAATCGGATTTAGAACATATTAGACATTTTAAAAAATTATTGTGTAGATCCATTACTATTCAACTGAGTGGATTCCTTCATGTTGCAGCCTGTGCACAAATGGATGGTTCGCCACGTGTATTTTCCCTGCATAAGGTTTGGTATACCCAAGGTAATCAAGCACCCTCCTATCTTGCTGAGTGTACTCTGTGCAGTACTTTCAAAGCATATTTAGACACAACACAAATGAAAAGTTTGTCTTCAGAGTATGCATTACTTTTATAATTTGACATTTTTGGAGTAGGAATAGTAATGTTACATAAATTGTAAACATAATAATGTTACATAAATAGTAAAAGTAAATTATCTTTTCATGCATTACTTGTATAATTTGACATTTTTGGAGTAATAATGAACTTGTTTGGAAAATGCTTTCCACATCAACCAATTTAATGTTTTCCATTGCTTACATCAATCAATGAAATGCGCAATTTTGTGGAAACTTATGCCCTATTTCATCCAATTTTCTTGTTAATTTACTTTTACCTCAGCTGAATTGTTCATCCCTTATTGAAGGCTTGGTTATCGGTATAAAGTTTTCAACTGATACACAATATTCAAATTTTGCATTTTCCTTCAGATGGTTTTGGAATCTGTACCAGCATGCATTTGCATGCAGATTGACATGATTAAACAAGAAAGTGGTGCTCACTTTATGCCTAGTGTGCTAACCTTGTTGTCCTTCAATTTTTGGCCCTTTGCGTTAAGCTACCTGTTAATAACATTATTGTTTCTCATTGATTTGGATTAGATTATCATTTGTTAAAGATAGATCTCTATTCTTTTCTTAGTTCATTGTGTGTGTGTGATTGTGATTTTGATCCTATACAGGGTGCTGCTGCTTTGACTGCTTTCCTGGTTTCTGCTGTGTTCCATGAGGTGCATGGTTTATCTCTTTGTCTATCTCCCCATCTATTGCGTCCCCTTTTGCTTTTATTTTTGTTGATTGTTTAAAATTTGCTCATAAATTTCTTTCATTTGAGTGTAGTTATGCATTGCTGTTCCTTGCCGCATGTTCAAGTTGTGGGCTTTTATTGGAATTATGTTCCAGGTAAAGGCTCAGTGCCATGTTCTTCTACAGCCAACTGAATGAACTTTCACCCTTACAGGAATTGAAAATCTGAAGCGATAGTTTGTATTCTTCTATAGCCAACTGAATGAAAATGTTTACTTGACAAGTTGTCCGGTCTCAGTTGTTGATAAATGTGATATAATCTGTATTTTAGATTCAGTTGACATGATAATGATGAATGTTTTTGCGCTCTTTATAGGTTCCTTTGGTCTTGATCACTAATTACCTGCAAAATAAATACAGAAACTCAATGGTACGTCTTTAAATTGTCCAATTTAAGAATTTAGTTCATTAATAGTCTATTACATATTTACTATCTTCAAGTTGATTTATTGGTTTTTAATTCATATTTTCTTCATGCCAGGTTGGAAATATGATTTTTTGGTTCATATTTTGTATTCTTGGTCAACCTATGTGTGTACTACTATACTATCATGACTTGATGAATAGGAAAGGTGAAATTGACTGAGGTAGCATTACATCTTTACAGTTATGTGGATGAGCTTTTACTTTTGCAGAGCTAAATTGGTGTACATATGTTGCTCAATGTTATCTCCGGTGACTATCATCTGCTATGACGGTGGTTCATATGGGTTAAGCATTTCCATGTGATTTGCTTCGTCTTTTTGAAGTTAGTCATCTATGTATTTATTTAACTGAATTGCTTTGGCACTTCAGCAATATGCAAGCAATTTTGAAAGCACATTAACAATGTTATGCGCTAAAGTAAAAACTAACAGGTTTCAGATAACTGAGGCATAAGCTGTAAGTGCCTTAATGGTTTAGCTGTAGATGATTTATGGAAGTTTTAAATTTGAATAATGATGACTAGTATTGGTTGAAACTTAAATTTTCTGCAACATGTTATAATTTCATAAACGAATACTTAGATAAGGGTACCACACTTACCTATCCTTGTGGAAAACATATCTCGAATTGCACCAGTATGTACATCTAGTTTAGTTGATCATTGAAACATAACTAGATGGCGCTCTTGTGCTTTGCATGGGTCAATTTTGAGCACCATAAATTTAAAGCAGGTTAGACTTGAGATATTGCTATTTTTTTAAATAAAGTCAGTCTACCGTGTAGCCTTTATGCATAGAGTGGCAATAAATATGCATTGAAGAGTATACCTATCTATGTCTAGATGTAGCCTTTTAAGTATAGGGTGGTAATGAAATCATTGTTTTCTTATATAGACTAACAAATTTTTTTTATGGTTGTTTAAAAATGCATCAAAGATTTGGATAATAATAAGATTTGTATAATGATTTTCACAAAAAACTTTGATACAAATGACATGGTTTGATTGCAGCTTCTTGTCTAAATGTATAGGCTTATCTGTAAAGTCGAAATATTGTCATTATTCTAACTAAAGTCAAAGTCTACCATGTAAGCCTTTATGTATAGGGTGGCGATAAATGTGCATAGAATAGCGCACCTATCTCCTTAAAAAAAGAGTGCACATATTTATGTCTAAATGTAGCCTTTATGTATTGGGTGGCAACAAAATCATTGTTTTCTTATCTAACCTAACAAAATCTTTTTATGGTTGCTTAAGAATGCATCAAAGATTTGAACAATAATAAGATTTGCATAATGGTTTTCATAGAAGAAACTTTGATATAAATGACATGATTAAATATTTTCATTTTTCTAACTAAAATCAAAGTCTACGTGAAAGTCAAAGTCTACGATGTAGCCTTTATGTATAGGGTGGCGACAAAGGTACATAGAACAGTGTCCCTATTTATGTTTAGATGTAGCTTTTATGTATAAGGTGGCAACAAAATCATTGCTTTCTTATCTAGACTAACAAAATCTTTTTATGATTGCTTAATAAAATCTTTTTTCAACAACGTCCCAACTTTGTTTGAACGCTGGAGCTTTCCAAGGGCTCATATTAAACATGGCTCTTTTGACTTCCTCATCATGAATTTTATTGTTAGAATGGGAAACAAAGTATTCATGGGAAGAATGATTTGAAGAGGTCGTGTTGTAGAAAATTTAAGGCTTTGTTTGTAAGTTTGGAGGGGAAGGAAGGAGAAGAGTTTGGATTAATAATACAAAATCCTTCTCATTCGGCGAAACTCAAAGAATTGTATTGGATGAGAGTTTTAGGAGATTTTGACGGTTTACATGAATTCTTCAAATTTAATATATGTAGTTATAATATTCTTAAAATTAAAAATATATTAATCATAAACATTAATTTTACCATTTTCTCGTATATTTCAACCATTTCAAAGTCTTTCTTTTCCCTCCCTTCCGAACTCCCAAACAAAGTCCAAGAATTTGATAGGCTGATTTCACTCAATTTAGTTATCACTAGCCTCTTGTATTAAGTTTACGGTCAATAGTGTAGAGCTATAGAATAGTTTTCGTGCTCTCTACTATTTTAATGCACTTCCAGCAACACTGGTCCTTGCAGGAAATGAATTTGGTTTATGAGTTTAGTTTAGTGAATGAAAAAATTGGGACATAGAAAGTTTTGTTTTTTAGTTGATTTCATTATTCGAATTTTTCGATTAAATAACGTGACACATCAATATTGATGATCTCGCCTAAAACAAAAATCATGTCATAGTCAATATAGTAAAGAAAGCATCGTCACTTCCTTTTCTGAATTTCGTCATTTAGCATTATAGATTTGCTGTGATTTATGAAGTTGGTACAGTTTTTTTTTAGAGGATGAAGTTGGTAAAAACTTTTTTTTTTAGGGGAAGTTGGTAAAAACTTGAAAATTTATTTTATTATATACTAATAGGAAAAGCAAAATTAAGGAGGGAAATTAATGACGGAAAAAAAACCCTCACAAATTCATTAGTCGCAAAATTTAATGACGGAATTAGAGATGTATTTCACATTTTTCCTCGTCAATATTTGATTTTTTAGTCGGTAACGAAATATGGTACGGATTCCTCCATCCCTAAATCACTAATTTGACAAAAAGAGTATAGATAAACAAAAGAGTATTTAAGTACATTTATACATAAAATGAAGGTTTAATTAATGTGTTGGTCCCTAAAATTATTATATAATATACATGTTGAAAAATAAAATAAATGTATTTAATATTAATATGTTAATTAAACTAGTTTAGTAAAAAAAAAAGTTAAATAAATTAGTATTTGTGAAAAAAAAAAGTTAAATAAATTAGTAATACTTACAAATATATACAAAGACGTAGAAAATTATCATATCGCAGCGAAAACTCCTATCATAATAATTTATTAAAATATGACATAAATATATTAATAAGAAATTTCGGGTGTTAGAGTTAAAGAGTTGAAGGATCACATTTCTTCCGTTGATTCTAAGGATGAGATTCACGCTCTTGCAATTGATCTGTAAATCTAGACTGAATCGGTTAAAGGAATGTGCTGCTAACTCTAAATTTTTCCATAGAATTAATGTCAACGTTGCTCAGATGAAGGGTGTGGAAAATGCCAGTTCAACAGTGTTTAATCATTTTAAGGCGGTTAATATGGAGAGGTATGGGGTGTAGAATTTTCAGTTCAAATCGGTAAGGCTCTGTTTGAATTGATGGAATATAACGGAGCGGAGCGGAATGAAACATAATGGAATAGAGTGGAATGAGATAGAGAGACTCCATTATATTGTTTGGGTATTCTATAAAATATTTTCATTCCATTGTTTGAAAATTAAACGGAATGGAACAAGTTATATCATGTTTATGTCATTTTTACCCTTATTTAAGAAAACACTATTATTATGTAAAACATATTATTGCTAAAATCTTATTTCCTTCAACATAAATGGAATAAAAAAATCAAAATAAGACACAAATTGAAAAAAAATGGAAATGTCATCTTAGTTTAAAAATAAATTTATATTTTAATCAAATAAAATCTCTATACAACTTGACAAAAAATAAAATCTCCAAATCATATCAATCGAATTTGTTTTAAGAAATATAGATGTTCAGTACGCTAATCCTATATATCTACTGCTCCTTTATTCAGAAAAATATATATGTGCTATTTTGTCTACCATTTTGCACATATTGGCAAACACAATTGCGACAGAATATTTTGACTACAGTTGGCTCTTGTTTGAGTTCAGCAAGTTTTATGTTCATTGAAGAAGTTTATAACAATGACATGCCGAATTAAAAACGAGAAAGAATGATTTTTTTGACAGGATAGAAAGAATGAATTTGAGAGAAAGAGTCAATGGTATAAAGATAGAGGTAAACAAGTAATATTTTTATCCTGAAGCTCATTCCATTGGATACACCCCAAATTCGGGGGAATGAAAAATAAGAGGATTGGATGGAATGTGTTCCATTACGTTCCATTCCGCTCCATTCATTTTTTGCAAATCCAAACAATGGAACCTAGTTAGTTACCACTCCATTCCATCAATCCAAACATTGCCTAAGTGTTTTGGATAGAGGGGAATTAATCAAACCATTTAGTTTGGAGGAGGTTAAACAGGTAGTGTGAGATTATGACAACTTCAAAAGTCATGGGTCGGATGATATAAATTGTGGGTTTATCAAAGAATTTTGGGTCGAAATTAAAGACGATGTGATGCGCTTCTTTTTAGAGATTCATCGTAATAGAAAGCTTGTGAAAGATATAAACTGTACTTTTATAGCTCTTATTTCAAAGGCTGATAGTCCCCAACGTTTGATGAATTTCAGACCCTTTTCTCTTATTGGGTGCATGTATAACGCTCTAGCAAAGTTGCTAGTTAATAAATTTAAGGAATGTAATTAGGAGTGTTATATCTGACTCAAATCTGCATTTATTAAAAGGAGACATATTCTTGATGAGATCCTTATAACAAATGAGATAGTCGATGAAGCGCACAAGTTGAAAAAGGAATTGTTGTTATTTAAAAATGATTTCAAAAAGTGTATGGTTTAGTTGATTGAAAGTATCTAGATACGTTCTTGTGAGCTTAGCTCAGTTGGTATAGACAATGCATAATATATGCAAGTCCAGGGTTTGAACCCCGGCCACCACCAAAAAAAGGTATCTAGATACAATTATGGGTAAGATGGATTTTTCAACCATTTGGCGGCAGTGGATTATGGAGGGTCAAGGTTCTAGTAAATGGTAGCCCAACTAAATGAATTTTCTTTGCAGAGGATGTTAGGAAAATTGCAGGAATTAATTGGGATACAATTTTTTCAGTTAAGAAGTGTGGTGGTTTGGAAGTTCAGAGAATGAGGGAGTTTAACATGACTTTGTAAGACAAGTGGTGTAACGACCCGAATTTTTTAAATTTTATTTATTTAATTGTTTTATTATTTATTTAATTGTTTGAAGTGTTTTAATTGTTGGGTTAATTGAATTTTATTAGATATGAAAAAATTAAGAGTATTTTGGTAATTTTGGGAGTGAAGGGCAATTAAGTAATTTATAAGTGACGGTTATTTTATGAGGTGAGTAGTAAATTTGTAGAATTACTAGAGTATAGGTAAATGGTAAAAAGTGAGAGTTAAGTGAACTAGAAAGATGAGAGTTATTTGTTGATTTCTGCTCTTCTCCCAGCATATTTTGCTCGCGCCCAGCTGTTATGCCGAAAATACCTCTGCGTTCGTTAAGTAACACAAGTGTAATGTTCTGCGCTACTTAGCTAACGCTGTGTGAGTTAACTAGCGTTGTGTTAGTTAGTTAACTCACACTACGTTCTGTTTTAAAGAAGACATAACACCTTATTTCCTCATTTCTCATCTAAAATCTCAAAAATCTATCTCAAATCACCCAAATCCAAAATTCCTTCAAGTTCAAATCAAACAACACTCCAATAACAAGTAAGTTTTCATAATCAAACACCATTAACCTTTTATGTTGTTTATATGTTAGATTTTTTTTATCTTAAATTATATTTTATTTTAGTTTAATGATTTTGTTTAAATTTTGGTTTTTTTGGTAAGAAATCATACAATGTTTACATAAAAATGATTTGTGTTACTTAAATGCTTAGATGTTTGCATGTAAACACGTTGTAGTTTAGAGTTTAAGAGAATTTTTTAGATATAGAGTTTGTTTAAATTATGATTTTTTGGCAAGAAATCATACAATATTTACATGAAAATGACTTGTTTAGCTTAATTGTTTAGATGTTTGCATGTTTATGTTGTAGTTATCATTTTTAGGTTTATGTATAATTTGCACTCCAACTGTTTGATGAAATGTTTGAATGAGTTTTTCATTGATTGTTTTTAATTTCTTATTGTGTAGATTTGAAACAATGGCCGGATGGATCGACGTTCATGCACAATTCAACGGCGGAGAACCTCAGAAGTTGAAGGTTCGGTGCCTTGGTGTAACGTTAAGAGGTCTCAAGGATCAGCTGAATGAATTCAACCAAGGAGTCAACCCCGGAGACACAAGGAGGGTGGAATACGTTCGGTATAAACGTCCAACAGTCGACGAGGGGAGAATATCATTCACTTAGATGGAATTAACGAACGACGAAAACGTGAGGAGCATGTTTTGGGAGCACACCATGTTCCAGTGGATCGACATGCGTGCAACGTTGGTGAGATCAACTGAAGATATCATCAAAAGTCTGATTCCGCTAGAAGATCGTGATTAGGTAAGGAATGCATCTTTCAACTACATCAATTATCTTACCTTGAAATGGAAATTCAAACTTGCTAAACGCCGGTTCCTAAGCTTTCACCCGACAGTTCTATTGTTCCATTCAAAAGATTAAATTTCTGTTAAGCTAAAACTCATGTTTGGTTATATGGAATAAATGCTTTTGAGAACTTAATTATGTGAAAATCATGATATTGTTGATGATTATTGCTCAAACCATGTTCTAATTACTTGTCATGTTATTGGGTATGTGTTTATGTTGAAATTTATGGAAGTGATTATGAAAAATATGATGTTTGGATTAAGTTATGGTTATTTGTGAGAAAATGGTTATAATCATGAAAGTTGTCTTTTGATGAATTAGGTTATATGATTGTGTTGGTGAAGTTGTTATTGTGATGAAATGGATAAGAAATTTTGTTATGGTTGTGAATCTTTGGGTGTGGGATTGAAATGGAGAAAAATAACTATTTTAAGCTAAAAGTCGTTTTTAAATGATTATGTGGATTAAGTTATGTGGTGTTAAGTTGAATTTAATTGTTTTGAGATATAAATGATGTTAAATGGCAGTGTCATGGATAATGTAAAGTAACCCAACACTTTGTTTAAAACTAAATAAATTTGCCGTATTAGATTGTTTTGGAATTGATTTTGCGTACTTGTACTTGTGTATGAATTGAATTGATCTTTCTAAAAGGTAATGAAAATGATTGAATGAATAAATGTGGTAAATGAGAATGATTAGAAAAAACAATTTTCAACAAACCATAGTGTTAAAATGCACCAAATGTCATTTAAAATTTAGCAAATGAATATTATTTTTTAAATGCAGCGAATATTTTTTTAAATATTAACATAAAGTATTGTGAACGAATAAATGAACATAACATATTCTACAAAATGCACGTTTACAGGCATAAAAAACAACATCTTTTTCAATATTTAAAGAAAGGCAAAGCGCAACGGTAATTAACTGCAGCTTGCCCAACAGTAGTTAACTATCGTTGGTGCAGCAGTAGTTAACTACCACCGGAGGTATTTACGTCATTTCGATCCGTTTTTAAGAAATTTTGAATGTCAGGAAAGCAATTTTTTTATTTTAATGCAAAGAATCAATACATCCAACATGTTCATTATATTTTACTTTTTATTTTCTTTTATTATTATGTTACAAATTCAAGATTTTACACATTATTCTCTCAAATTCATAACTTTATTGTAATTTAGGGGGTTTCAGTCTTTCAGGGCACAACAACACAACCTAACCAAACACTTGCCACCTCTTTCATATCCCTTGTTTTGACAATGTTGTTTGCAATTTGAGAAATTCACACATGGCTCTATGCAATGAAATTTTGAGGTTGATCCAATTGTCAATCCTGTAGCCATCAAATTAAGTTAAATCATTAAATCTAGATGGTCAATAGAACAAAATTTACTATTTCATAGTTTTTTTATGCAATAGACAAGAACTACACAATCACCAAAATAAATTATTTTTTAACTTTCATCTAGCTAACATTTTATTTTACAAATTTATGAAAATGGTAAATTCGTATGATAAATGTTGTTGAATCATACACATCTAACAACTTAAGTTTTTATTTTAATATTTGAATCATTAGAATAAGAACGCATAAAGAAGAATTCATATTATATTTTGATTTTGTGATGGTAAATTTTAAATTAAACATGAAACTCAATAGAAATATTTATGTTACCTGAAGGAAGAACCAGAGCAATACACAAAATCAAGTAAAGAAAGGATTGATAAATGGAAAAAGTCATTGTATAGAATTTCAACTTATATTTTTATTTTTTGTGAGAAGCATGCTTAATAAACATGTTCATTATATATTACCTATAAGATAGAGATGAAAGAAAAACATTAAAGACTTTTTTTTTTGGTTACAACATTGAAGACCTTTGAAAAAATTCAATACAAAAAAGAGACTATTGAAAAATAAAAAATGTGTTAATGGTATTCAATATTATTTTTTTGGAAATGTTAATCAATATACTTTATTTGCATTATATTTTTATTATTAAATTTGTGTTATTTCTTTTATTTCATAGTCAACATTACAATATTTTGACTTCATCATCATCATCATCATCATCATCATCATCATCATCATTATTATTATTATTCACAAAGTTTTGTTTTACTCAAGCATTGGTACATATGAGGACCTATTTGGTGGATGAATTTAGCAGAAAGAGTTGGTTGTTTCTAATCAAGCAAAGAGTGAAGTTTTCGGTATATTCAAGAAATGCAAAGTCTTAACAGAAAAGAAAAGTGGTAAATTTGTTAAGATATTGAGAACTGATGGAGGTGAAGAGTATACTTTCAATGATTTGAGATGTTTTGTGAAGAAAATGGTAAAATTCATGAAGTGACTGCACCATACACTCCATGACATAATGGCTTAGCAGAAAGAAGAAACACGACACTACTTGACATGACAAGGACATGTTAAAATTGAAGAACATGTCAAAGACTTTCTGGGGAGAAGTTGTGAAGACTGCAACATATATTATAAATAGATGTCATACAAAGAGACTTGACAAGATTCTAGAAGAAGTATGGATGGAAAGGAAGCAGTTTGCAAAACACTTAAGAATGTTTGGTTCCTTGTGCTACAAGTATATCCTTGATGAAAAGAGAAATAAATTAGGCGACAGAAGTGAGCCTATGATATTGGTTGGATATCATGAGACATGTGCTTACAGTCTCTACAATCATATGAATCACTCTATAATAATTAGCAGAGATGTCATAGTATGTGAATCAGAAGCTTAGGACTCGAACAAAAAAGAGAATAACTCTAATCCAATTGTTCCTGTAATATTTGATGAAGAACAAATTCAACAAGGAGTTGAGATTCAGCAAGAACCTCCCAGAATAGCTAATCAAGACATCATAGTCTCTCAAAGATAAAGGTATGTGTCCTTTAGACTAGCTGATCATGAAGTCATCCCCGATAATGAAGTAAATGATGATGGGGATTTATGCATTTTGCATTATTAGCTTATTCTCAACCTATCAATTATGAAAAAGCATTATCTGATAAAGTGTAGAAAAATGTTATGATAGAAGAGATAGATGCAATAATCTGGAACAATACTTGGGATCTAACAAAGTTACCAGCAAATAAGAAAGCTATAGATATGAAATGGATTTTTAACTTGAAGCTAAAACCAAATGGTGAAGATAGCTAAGCACAAAGCAAGATTAGTAGCTAGAGGCTTTATGCATAAAGTTGGACCTGATTACTTTGAAGTATATACACATGTAGCAAGACTTGAGACAATCAGATTGATAGTGGTTATAGCTTGTAGAAGGAACTAGCCTTTGTACCACTTAGATGTGAAGTCAACATTTCTAAACGGTCCATTGAATGAAGTTGTGTATGTCACACAACCTCCAGGTTTCAAAATAAAAGGAAAGAAAGATGTGGTATTCAGGTTACATAAGGCTTTATATGGATTGAAGCAAGCTCCAAGAGCATGTAATAAGAGGATTGACAACTTTCTAGTTCAACAAGAATTTGTCAAATGCAAAGCTGGATATGGTGTGTATGTGAAAAATAGCAAAGATGGTAATCTGATACTCATTTGCTTATATCTTGATGATTTAGTAGTAACTAGTAGCAACTTAACTGAGATAGAAGCATTTAAAGGTTAGATGATGAAAGAGTTTGATATGACTGATTTAGGAAAGTTAACATATTTCCTTGGAATGGAATTTACTGAAACTTCTGAAGGTTTGTTATGCATCAAAAGAAATATACTATTGATATTTGTAACACCCTATTTCCCGACGATAATTATTAAATAATAAGAATAAATTTAACAATTAGGATGTTACAAACTTCACATGATATCATATAATAGCATAAATTTTCCTTTTAAATAATAATTTCAACATCGGAAAACAATTCCCTGATCTCATTAATAAAAATTTCTCTAGTTATTCAACATCGAAATTGAAATAACAATTGTTCTCAAGATTTAAACTCAAAGATAAATAAATTCATCGTCAACCCCAACCTTGTGGGTTACATATCAGAGCTCGTATTCGAATACATGTCTAATCATCACTAAAATAAAATTGACGGAAGACAAGTCCCGTCGCAACCTTCTAGACGTCCCGCAACTAGATCTCCTCGTCCTAAGTATATGTACCCCACGGGTACAGACACCATAAATACAACAACTAGAAAGGGGTGAGAAATTCAGTCATACCATATTATTAGGAAACATGCACAAATCATTAAAAGAAAGATAATAATAATATTTTGTTCTCGTAATAACATCAACCAATATTTTATCCTCAACGAATCTTTCATTTTATCATCTCACTCCATTTCACAATTTTAACATCAAACGCAAGTATTATCATTTAAATGCATATGAACTCAACCTAAGACCTATATGAGTGTGGTATCACACATACAATCACCAAGTTGCCAGAGATATGTTACTGGACTTTTAATCACCAATTTTCCAAAGCTATGTTAGTGAATTTTTCAACACCAAATTGCCAGAGATATGTTATTGGACTTTTCAATACCAATTCATCACCATTTTCCTAGACTCAATTCTAGTAGGCATGCATGGGGACCGACTCGTCAAGTAATTACACATCGTTCATTAATGCAAGACTCTTCCTAATATGCATAACACCACAACATAATCAAGAACATCACCATAATTGAACAAGACCATTCCCATCACCAAATATAATCATACCTCACAATTTCATCACCATTATCGTCACCAATATAAATAAGCTTCACCTCTCTCATCACCATAATAATATAGACATCGTCATTCTCATCATCGTTATAATATAACTTCATCGTTCTCATCATCATCCTATTTAAACGTCATTATTCTCATTTATATTATATGTACACATCATCTTTTATAAACCTCGTTATATTATAAACATTTTCATCCTCGTCGTATTTATTTAAATACATGTATCTAATATCAATCGTCATCACTCTCTGTCACAATTATAGGACTCCTAATTTTTACTCTCTATCATCCATTTATATCACCATTTTATCCCTGAATTAGTCCACGCCTTACGCGTGACTCATTCCGCGTCAACGTCCCTCTATTTTATTTTATTATTCATCTCACAGACGTACTCTATTCTCTCATCTATTCTAGGCCCTCTATATACTTTATTCTGGTATCATACCATATTCCTCATTCTTAGTCTTAAGATATTTACTTGTTCATTATCATTACATATAACGTCTCCTTTCTTTACAACTAGGTCCTACCTCACCATCGTCATTAACTTCTTCATACTTGTTCTTCTCATTCAAACGACTTTATATCTTATTACTTTGTTCTCACGTTTGTCGTCATCTATACATCGTCTATTCTCATAATCTTAAATTTGTTCTAATTTAAAGTTATTATCTCACCTTATCATTAATTTTGACTTCAACAACTTTCCTTACTAAGACATCATTATAATTCAAGGTTTCATTCTCTCGATACCGACCGATATTATTATCGTCTACCATTTTAACTATTACCTCTTATCCTTTTTCCTATTCATCTTGCTCTATTCTAATCGATCTCCGTCTTATTCATCATTATCATCATTCCTATTATCTTTCATTACTTAATATACAACTTCTTATCTTCCCTTATATTTCGTTTAACGACCCTCTCATCGTTTATGATCATCTAAATTAGACTTCTATATTCTCTATTCATTTTTACACCTTATACGTTACTATCTAACATTCATCTTAAGTTCTTTAACTATCTTGGCTCTTTTACTCTTCCACTTAAAAGTATTCCTAAACTTATTATTGGTTTAAGGAGATTATGTTTAACTTCAACAGTTACTAGGAAAAGCACCTACTTCATATCCCCTATTATCATCGTCTTATACCCCTTTTACTAAATCGTATGTTTTTAGACTCACCACGTACCCACAATATTTGCTCTATTAAAGTCTTGTATTATTAACCTCAATTAACTTGATATCTTTTCTCACTGGTATTACCATCCCCGACCTTACCCAATGCTTTAACTCCTACTCACAACATAACCCACTATATCATTTACTCGTCACCCTAAACAAGGTACGTCATCTGAAGATGAGAAAAACACAGGGGGGAGGTGAATTGTGTTAGCTTTATCTTCAATTTAACTAAGTAAAAAGTTTAGCTTATGATAGAGTTCAGAACCTGAAGCAATGTTCAGAGTTAAATGAAAGGGATATAATAGTGATACATACATACATATATATATATATATACATACATATATATATATATATATATATATATATATATATATATATATATAGAGAGAGAGAGAGAGGAGAAAGACACAAAGCAATTTATCCTGGTTCCTTCCACAATCCGGAAGTAATCTATTTCCCTTGTCACTTACAAGATATTTTTCACTATAAACAATCAGATTGCAATTGCTCAAGCACACAAGCAACATACTTCATATGCTCAAGCACACAAGCAAGAGACTTCTATCAAACAAAGATTACAAAGAAAATGATTTGGATTGAACACTTGATATACAATCAGAGTTGTTCACAAAATACAATACAGTTCAGACTATAGACTTATGAATTTCTAAGATATGAAAGTTTGTAAGAAATTCTAGGTATTTGATGTGTAGTAATTTTGGCAGAGTAATGGCAATCGTAAAATTCAAGAGTCTTATTAAATCTTCAAGTCTTTAACATTTATATAGAGGTTAAGAGATATGTTGAAGAGTACCAACGCATCAACATAGTCGTTTGAGAAGCTTGATCAATCATCATTTATTTGGTTAATGTTCTATCAAGGAATGATATTGAATCCTTTTCTTTATAAGGAATTATCTGTTATTTTCTAAAGGAGACACAATTGTAGCTTCATACAATGCACATGAGAATGTTGGAGATAGTGGAGGTAGTAGTCGTACACTTTTTCCTTCATTGTACTTCAATGAAAGTGACATCCATTTACCTTCTGACACTTTCAGAACCACTATGCTTGATCTTTAGAACTATCATAGCTTGACATACATTGCTTCTTCTCCTTTTTCCGTCAGTCTATTCAGAGTCTGAGGTCCAACTTCTGGATAGTCTTCAGAGTCTGGGTAGTCATCAGAGTCTTACTCCTTCAGATTCTGACTTGCTACTTGCCTTCTCTTACAATGTATAATTTGTTCTTTCAGAACCAATACTTGACAAAGACAATGTATAATTTTTGTCTATGGTGTTGCACACTTGAACAAATACTAGCATGTCCAATTGAACTTTTAATACCATGTTATCATCAAAACTTAAAGAGACATTGTTTAAACTTATTTTGTTCCAACATCATCGTCATTACTCGTCTTTCACATGCATAATTTATTACATTATTCATCACCGTCATTCAACAATTATTATCTCGTCATAAGTCATCCTCATAAGACACAGTAACTTCTCATCATTAATTAACATCTTATAGGAGTATATATACATATTCTTTTCCTTCGTTAATCAATACTACATTTTAGAATTTACACTCGTCTTTTGTTCTCTCCATTACTACACCTTTCTAGTTAGTTCCCATACCAACTCAACTTCACTATAAGGGTACTGCCCTGAACACCTGGACATACCCCCCCCCCCCCCCCCCACCTAGGGGTCATGATGGTCGTATATGACAAGTGTATCAATCGTTAACCAAGTAATAAAGTGATGAGTAGAGTATCATATCCACATGGATTGTCCTTTTGTCCAAACAATTTGCGTTACTTATTTTTGTAAGTTGACGGTATAAAAGTTCAGGGTTAAAAGACTTGCAATTTTTATCTGTTTGCAACATAGCAAGTTTACTTGTTTTGGTTGCAGAAAAGTAAGCAACGGTTAGGATTCTTCGAATCCCCTCTGTATATATGTTGTTGGATAATAAGTAATAGAAATGTCAGGTTTATTTATCTTAGGTAGACTATACAAGTGATGAGGTCGTTGGGACGTTACTAACCTATTTTGGTCTATCCCTCCGATAGCTAATTGCACCTACTGATCACATGATGATCCTTAACTGCGGGGTCTTTCTATCTCAAAGGTAATTGAAACATAAACTTTAATATTGGATTTCAGTGTTTCTCAATGCAATGAAGGCCAAGGTTCCCTTAGATTTACCCATCTATGAATCTTAGGACACTCATAGCATAGTCTCTCTACGCTTTGTTAGTAGTTCTACAAACCGGCAGCCCTAATCTACGTCTACCTTACTAAGGGTTTCAAGAGAATGATTCTATTAGGTTACAACTTATTTGCTTCAGCTAGGGACTTTTTTCCCTAATTACTAACCAATTAATTTCTAGGTTCGGTAAGGCACCCTCTGAATCAATAGTTTCACCTACTAAGTACCCACGTCTAAGGTCAACAATTCTTATGGTATCTTTGGCTAGTTAATAATCACTTACTTCTTAGACAAAGGGATATAAATATCAGGATATAAGCATCCAGTTAGTGATAATAATATTAGGCCATGTCGCAACCTAAGTACCTAATCTTGGGTTGCCCCACTCACACAAATAAACTATTTCCTAATAAAACTTAATAGCGAACAAAAGAATAAATAAATTAAATAAACAACATATTATATTAAATAAATATCCAACAAAAATATACAGAGGTTCATCTTATAACTCTAACCTAAAAAGATTTAGTTACACATGGTAACTAAAATCAAATTACTAAAGATAAAAACATATCGTAGAAAATCAAGGAGAACATATAAACTATCCTGAAGCTCCAAAGTTGTCTTCCTCTTGAACTGCCACAGTTCTGAATGAGAAATTCTGAATGAGGAAGGCTGATATTTATAGTGAGAGTTTCTACCTAAGTTTGGGCTAAAAGTGTGGGCTTTACCCAAAATAAAAGCAGGAAAATACGCTTGTGCCCCACATTTTCAGATGCACAAGGAACATTGCTAGTTTGCCTAGCGCATGAGAGAGGGCAAATCCATGCCCTAGGCACATGAGCACTTCCACTAGGCGCATGAATGCCTCTCCATGTGCTAGGCACATGATTCATGTGCGAAGCACATTTGTCATTTAGGCACATTACTCATGTGTTAGGCGCGTGACATCTCTTCCTGGGCCTAAATTCTCTGATTTTTCATTGTTTTAGGTCTTCGCCTTCAAATAACGTACCTCAGAAATTAGGAACAAAATTCCTCTCATTTGTGAGTCTTTTGAAGCCTCTTGAATCTTCATTCTTTGTTCATTGAATCTTCACAATTCTTCAGATGTTCTTGATTTGCCAATTTGCATGTTGTTAAGGGATTCGACATTTTGAGGATGCTTGTGGTTTTTCTTTAAAGGTTTTTGGTGTTTTTATTTTCTCTTTTTGGTGTATACTTAAGATTTATATATATATATATATATATATATATATATATATATATATATATATATATATAGAGTGCATATCTAGTGAGAAAGTCATTCTTATATGAGAGTGGGAGGGTCAATTGACAACCTTTGGATTAAAAGGAACGGTTCAGATTATAACCTCACTTAAGTATATCATGTGACACCTTTTTCTCACTATTTGTTTTTTAATAAACCTCACTTAAGTATATCTACAGTTGTGTCACACCTTTTATTACTCTATCAGTAAACTTCTCAGACTCTTAGTATTCTTTTACTCAGATCGTACCACACCTTCTTCCTTATGTGCCTTTTGGCCTACTAAAATCTTGTTTCTTCTTCACAAAGTGACAAAGACCAACTTTTCAAGTATCTCTCAAATTCTTAGTATTCTTGTTTCATATCTTCTTGTTTAATTTTTTGTTGTTTATATATCTATGTGACATATGTATACACGTACACTTATAATGTATTTTAGATACATATATCTAACATCCATATGCCATAATTTTTTAGGTGGTTACTTTATTTTCATGTACGTGTTTTTTGATTTGTTTTTTTTAAGTGATTATAACATAGTTTGAACAATTATTTATTTCTATTTTTATTAATATTTTTAGGTCAAATCTTTGTTTATTAATTTTATTTACATGTACGTGTTTTTTTTTTAATTATAGGAATATTGTTTGTATGGAGATGGCTGATGATGTAGCTGAAGATGCAGCAAACATGCTAGACGAAAGGATTTCTGCGTGCGAAGATGAATCTAAACCTGCAATTGGTAAGGTGTTTGATTCTTTAGAAGAAGGAGAATTTTTTTATAAAAAGTATGCACTCTCTGTTGGGTTTAGTGTGCGTAATTCATCTCAAACAAGTGATAAACATGGTGTGAAATGGAAGTATTTTTTATGTTCAAAAGAAGGTTTCAAAGTAGAAAGACAAACAGCCTTACCTGAATTGGTTGTTAATGAAAATAGTTTGCCTAAAGCTAGAAAAAGAAGATTGACAAGGGAGGGATGCAATGCCAAGATTGCTTTTAAGAGGACAGAAGAGGGTAAATATGAAGTTGCAAAATTCTATGAAGGTCATACTCATGCACTAGTCACACCTAGAAAGAGGCATCTTCTAAGATCGGCAAGGAGTGTTAGCAATGCTCATAAGAAAATGTTGTTTTCCAATAGTAGAGCTAATGTGGGGACTTCCAAATCTTATCACTTAATGAAAGAACAAGTTGGAGGTTATGAAAATATAGGATGCACACAAAGAGACCTCCAAAATTATTCAAGGAATGTGAAAGAATTGACCAAAGACTCGGATGCACATATGTTTATCGATAATTTTAGAAGAAAGCGTGAGATGAACCCTTCATTCTTCTACGACTATGTGGCTGATAAGGAAGGGAGGCTGAAATATGTGTTTTGGGTTGATGGCATTTGTCGGAAAAATTATTGTTTATTTGGAGATGTTGTTTCATTTGACACGACATATGGTAAAAACAAGTATAAAATGATTTTTGCTCCATTTACAGGTGTAAATCATCATCGCCAAAGTGTAACCTTTGGGGCTGCCTTCTTAGCTGATGAAAAAATTGATGCATTTGTGTGGTTGTTTGAGGCGTTTTTGAAAGCAATGGGAGGGCGCAAGCCTAATTTGATCATAACAGATCAAGACCCAGCAATGAAGACTGCGGTGGAGAAAGTATTTGATGGTTCTTCACATAGACTTTGCATGTGACATATTTTGAAAAAAGTTTCAGAAAAGGTAGGTGCTTCCTTAAATGACAACGATGATTTTAATCAACGCTTCAAGTCATGTGTTTGGAATTCAGAATCTCAAGAAGAATTTGAATTAAGATGGGATACTATTATTAGTGATTTTGAGTTGGAAGAGAATGGTTGGCTTTCCCAAATGTATGATATTAGAAGTATGTGGATACCGGCCTATTTTAAAGATATTTTTATGGCTGGAATTTTGAGAACAACATCTAGATCAGAGAGTGAAAATTCATTTTTCGGCAACTACTTGAATAAGGATCTTAGCTTGGTGGAGTTTTGGATGCGATTTGAATCTGCGTTAGAGGCACAAAGACACAAGGAACTTCTTGCAGATAATGATACACTGCATTCTTTTCCGGTATTGAAGTTGCATATGAATTTAGAGAAGCATGGCAGAGAGGTTTTCACTCATGAAAACTTTTACATATTTCAGAGGGAGTTGTGGAGTGCATGTGTGGATTGTGGAATTGAAGGAACGAAAGAGGTAGATGGGAATTCATTATTTTCTATCATGGATAATATTGTGGTCAATGGCATCAAAGTGAGCAAATCTAGAGAAGTTGTTTATCATCTTTCTGATCATATTGCGTATTGTTCATGTAAAATGTTTGAATCTGAAGGTATGCCATGTCGACATATTCTTTTTATATTAAAGGGGAAAGGTTTAAATGAAATTCCAAACTATTACATTGTTAATAGATGGACGAAATTAGCAACAAGCACACCAATTTTTGATTGTGATGGGAATGTGTTAGAGGAGTGTTCTAAATCTGAAAGTGAGACTAAGTTAATCTCAGATGCATGGGCACAATTTTTTAAATGCATGTATTTGGCAGGTACAAATAAGGAGAAGTTGCGCCTCATTATAAATGAAGGTGCTAGTACTGAATCAAAATTGGCTAAAATGAAGAGTGGTATTGCACCAACATTATTAGATGAAGTTGAGGTTTTTACTGGTTCCAATGTGCCAAAAGAAATTGATATCCTTCCACCTGAGCATTCGAATACCAAAGGATGTGGAAAACGAATAAAAGGGGGGAAAGAGAAGGCAATGGAACAGCAACAAAAGAGAACAAGACTTTGTAAAGCTTGTAAAAAATTTGCGCATCATGATAGTCGCAATTGTCCCACAAAATCCTCTTCATAGCTTCCGGTAAGAAACATTCTTATATTATATTTGTTTTTGAAAACCTATTTTATTAAGATGTTTAACTTTACAATTTACTCATTACTCAGGATTTGGTTGAAAACTTGATGTCGTATGTGAAGGCCTGAATTGTTACTTGCTGTCATGGATGAACACTTTGTTGTAGAAGTGCTTGCTGTCATGGATGAACACTTTGTTGCAGAAGTAACTTGATATCATGGATGTGATGGAGTTTAATTTTTGAAACTTTGTAATTTTGGAACATTTGTTACCAATGTCTGTAGTTTGAATTTGAGATATTGAAACTTTTGATGTTTATAGCTTATGTTATCTTGATGGTTTTGAAAGGATTATAATGCAAAAAATTAGAATCAATGTTTGAATTTGAGATATTGAAACTTTTGATGTTTATAGCTTATGCTATCTTGATGGTTTTGAAAGGATTATAATGGAGAAAATTAGAATCAAAGCTTGAATTTGAGATATTTAAACTTTTGCTGTCTGTAGTTTTAATGAACCAGTTGAAACCAACTTGCATAAACTAGTATTTCACCCAATTTGTGCAGAAAAGTATATACACAGTAGCATTACAATCCTTTGACACATTTTATCAAATAATTTGAAGCAGATTATAACCTTTGAATTTGGTATTTTCGATTATAACCTCCACCCAATTTGAAAATCTATCCAAAAAATTCAGCAATATGTTATCAAATCTTACTTAAAAATTCAGCAATATGTTAACAAAAAAATAAAAAATAAAATCTATCCAAACTCCAACATTGGCTTTAAAAAGTTTCTTCACCAATATGTTATCAAATCGTTCTATCAATTCAAAAACTTTCTTTGACACATTTTATCAAACAACTTGAATGTGTAACCAAATTCAATATCCAGTCAAAATAAAATAACACCAACTGAAACTGTTGTTCAAAAAGATAATGAAGAGAGAAACAACTGAAAAAGAAACCAAGAGCAGATCCAACCCTCCTCCCATTCGTCCCTCACCATCAGTGTCCCAATCGCAAACTCCCAATAGAAAATAGGAAAATGGGTCATACGGTGGTTGCCATGGAGAAGGCGCAACAACCATGGTGGCCGCGAGAATGTACGAAGACCAAAGGATGGAGGTCGTGCGTGGCGAACATGGTCGGCGGCGACAGTGGAGGAGTTTATAATCTGAACCATGTACGAAGACCATGTTTATAACCTTAAATCGAGAAAGCCATGGTTTATAACCTCTGATTTGTTTGTACGAAGAACATAGGAAAAATGAGAAAGCCTTGCACGTGACAAACTTAAAGTGAGGTTATAATCTGAACCATTCCTTTTAATCCAAAGGTTGTCAATTGACCCTCCCACTCTCATATAAGAATGACTTTCTCACTAGATATGCACTCATATATATATATATATATATATATATATATATATATATATATATATATATAATATTTCGCCATTCAACAAAAAAACGTGTAATAATTTGTGAAGAACCTTCCTACAATTAAGTACTCCCAAAGATCTTAAATATCCCAAAATTTTAAATATAAGCAAAAAAATAAATACATGGACTATTTTCTAAAGGGATGGATATTTTGACTCCAAAAGTAAGTTATTTTACTTACTCCAAATCTTGACCTTTAATTCTATTATCAATATATGGCTTAGATTAATTGATAATAAGTGATAAAGTAGGCTTTCATTTTCTTCTCTATTGAAGTTGACATTCTTCACCCAAAAATGGTAAAACAATTAATTACTCTTAATTTAATTGATAGTTTTTTTATTCTCTCCATTTGCTCTTTTTTATACGCATAAGGAGAAAAATTGTAAAAAGCTTATCAATAAAACTTGAAAACCCATCCATGGATATTCTTCCACCAAAAAAAAAAACTTGAAAACCCTATCACGACAAAAGTGCACAAGATGTAAAAACACATATTGGCTATCAATTAAGCATAGTTTTTTACAATCCTGCTTTTTTTTATACGTATGTATTTCATGTTCTTTTCTCTGACAAACCCACAATCTTAAAATAATTACCGACAGAAAAAAATAATTATCTAAAAAAATTTAAGATATATTTTACTTTTTTCTTTGCTAGCCTATGTATTTATTTTTTGCGTAAAAAAAGGAAGGGAGAAGAATAAAAAAACAACCAATTTTTTCAAAAAAAAAAACCAATTAAAAGTTATTAATTATTTTGCCATTTTGGGGTGATGAGTGTTAACTCCAATAGAGAAGAAAATTAAAGCTCATTGTATCACTTATTCTTCTAAGCCATTAATTAAAATACAATTAAAGGCCAAGATTTGGAGTAAGTAAACAATCTTACTCTTGGAGTTAAAATATCCCCCCTCATTTTCTAATATTTAAGACCGAAGAAAGTGCTTCTCATGATAAAATATATAAATAACTTTATTTAGAAATTTGACTGCATCAATAACTATATTAGTCAATTTCTTTGTAAGTAACAGTCAATTATATACATAAATTGCAAACATAAAAAAAGAAAAAATAATAGAATGAAAAACTTCTACCGTACATCAAAATATAAATGATACACTTTTATGGTGACATAAAACGAAAACTAAAGAAAAATAATAGTGTAATATTAAAAGAAAAAGAGTATAATGGCTAGGTTACAATTTTTCCTAGTATTTTCATCTTTTTTTGGGGAATTTTTGCTAGTATTTGATAGCACTTTTAAATGTGATAAAATGAGTAAGAAACAAATGTGATGAAAAAAAAACATAAAAACTATGATCAACATGACACCTGAAGCATCTGGTAATAGTTGTTCACAGAAAAAAGTTAAAATTTTTTTAAGGTTCCCGGCAAAAAAATAAGTGTGCCAATGTAGACCTAAGCTTTACATCAAGAATCTCTGATTTAGTTCAAGTTATTTCCTTTTCATCCCTTCTCAACTTTATCATCATATGAGCAGATGAGTCAACAATAGAAGCCGAAATTTTTGCGCTCTGACCTGCCGTGTCTCTTGCGCAGGTCACTGCCAACATAAGCAACTGTTGCAGTGCATGTTAATCCAAATTTTATATGTACAAGATAAAATGGGAAGAAATTATTGATGGGAATCAACATTTTTTAATTTCAAACCCTCCATGCTCTTGAGTGCAGTTTCATAATTCTTGACATGAGAACTAATTCTAGAAGATGTTACTCTCCTTGGATCTAAAGGTCCACTTTGTGAAATTCTTTGTCCACTTGAATTTATGATGGCTTTTCCATTGACATCTTCAGTAGCACGACGATAATTCAAATCAGCACCACCAAATGCATTGCGGCTACTACTACCATGAAGTCGCCTTGATCCACTCGACTCGCCCAAAACATTGGCATTTGATAACTGCATGATTTTACAAAACACATTATAAAATAAACAATGAAATTTTTTTTTTTTAAAAGGAAACCGAAGGAAATTAGGGACTTGCAAAAAATCTTACCATAGCAGCATCACTAGGGCCTGGATATTTCTGGTTTGAAATATTTACAGAATTTAAAATGGGTCCCGACATTCTTCGCCTGGAAGAGTTTACTGAAACCATACCAGAATGACGCCCTTCTTCCCTTCCTGCGAGATAGTGGGAAGGAAAAAAAAAAGGAGAACCAGAAAGTCCAAAAGCTCAATATGGTGAAAAATACATAAAACCTTTGAATAGGCTAACAAGGAGATAAAAAGACTCTTAAAGTGAATAATTGTGACAGGAAAGGAAAAGACGAGCTAGGAAAAAGCATTTTCAATAACAATGTTTTGATATTTCAAAAAATTTAAAACTGCTAGACCTGTTTTGAAAAATTGTAAAAGAAAATGCTGAGTAAAATACTGGATCAGTATTATTTTATGTTTATTAGTTTAAGTGAAAATGAAAACATAAAATGGAAATCAAATGGCCATGAAAAATAAAAACAATATCAGAGCAATAGCAACAAATAGGAGAAGATGAAAGACTAATTTAGTGAATAACAATATCAAACGACATGAAAGACTAATGTATGTTCATTTTAAAAATCAAGCTAGAAATAATGCATTTTCAAAAATAATGAAGAA
Source organism: Medicago arabica (assembly GCA_946800305.1). Lineage (NCBI taxonomy): Eukaryota > Viridiplantae > Streptophyta > Magnoliopsida > Fabales > Fabaceae > Medicago > Medicago arabica. The sequence continues at coordinate 19,946,707 of OX326971.1, read as the reverse complement.
AATGTTTTGACATTTTCAAAATCAAAATTTTGAAATATGCTAGATCTGTTTCGAAAATTGTAGGAGAAAACTGAGGAAATTGGAAAAGAAAACAAGCCCTTAGGTATTCTTCCCAAATAAATTTAATAAAGCTAAATAGTATTGGTGCATGCAACGGAGAGAGAGAGAGACAGAAGGTTTAAATGCACTAAGAATAGTAAGCTAAACATAAAATGACTTAAATTTTCTAAAGAAAGGATCCACACACGTATTATACTGACCAAACTAAATTGAATGTCAAAAGGAAATAGAGACAACAAAGAAATTACCTGTGTGTCTATTAGCACTAGCCATAGCAGGAGGGATTCCAGAACTGGTTCCAGCATTAAGCCCCTAAAATACAAGCATAAGAATTATATCCATTGCTAATGGAAAATATCCCAAATGAGAGAAAAATAGAGAGAGAACCACTTACAATAGCACGTGCTGGAGGAGTGATTAGCTGTGATTGCTGATACTTCAAGATAGTCCAATCAAAGACGTAATCAGACTGGAACCCTGTTCAAATGCCAATATGATAATGAATCAATTTGCAGCAATAGATTGAAGAGCTAATCCTGCAAGCATATATAAAATAAACTCAAAGATTTACACCAAAGGGGTGTTTTTTTTATGAGAACAGTTTCAAACCTTCACGAATAAACAGGTCACGAAATATTCTTTTGAGGTAAGCATAATCTGGCCTATCATCAAACCTTAATGACCGGCAATAATGGAAGTATGATGCAAACTCTGTTGGATAACCTCGACACAAGGCCTGAAATACATAACAAGGCAATGGTACAATTTAAGATATGGAGAAAACTTATATACTGTTTTTTAGGAACTGTTTGTACTGTTCTTGACTAAAAAAAATACAAATTTGCTAAAACAGCGGGTCCCGTAAAAATTGTTTGGTAGTTATTTTATAATTTTAGTTGGAAACAGCATGTACAGTACAGATGGAACTATACCCAAGTTTTCTCCTATAAGATAATAGTGCATATTATGTATTCAAGGGACAAATATATATAAAACCCACCCACCTCAATCGAGGTAGAAACCTTCTTTTCACTGATTTTCTCGTACTTTTCTCTCTTGGTTCGTGCTTGAAGCCCTTGCCAAGGAAGACTGCATATAAAATGAAAATCAAGCCAATGGGTTTCAACAAAGCACCAGAAGAAAACAATGCAAGGTAGACAGTAATAATCACCTTCCCCTGAGGAAGTACATCAAGACATAACCAACAGACTCTAAATCATCTCTTCGACTTTGCTCTATAGTAATGATCAGAAAAATAGTATCAAGAAACATAAATATGTTAGATAATACCACTTTGATGCACATTAAGCAATGCTAAGTAAGTATCAAGAGATCGTATATACCAATGCCAAGGTGGGTATTCATGCTAGCATATCTTGCAGTTCCAGTCAAATTCTTATTTTCCCTGTTGAATGAAATACATTACAAGTCATATCCACAATAAATTAATACTAAAACAACAACAGCAAAACTAGGCTATATAAAATTAGGGTCTAAATATGGATGAATGAAAAAATCACAATTTATCCTGAAAAACAATGTTTTGATGAAATAAAAATGCCGTAAGCATTCTACACATAGTTAATTTTGATATAGTTCTTATATCACCAGCTTATAAAAACAAGCCTTACCTGCATGGACCAAACGACACCATAATGCCCTGTTATATATCATATAGTTATCCAACTTATTAATCTCTAGATATTTCTTAATCTCTTGTAGTTTTTCTAGGTCTACCTCTAGCGATTTGACTACCCTCTATTTAATACTTCTGAAATTAAAATTAAACAACGACATGAACACAATAAAAACTTGTCTAAAAATTATACATGATGTAGGAAGGAGATGAACTACTGGTCTGCTTTGATGATACAATTATAATTACCAGAAAGAGTCAAGATATATAGAATAAAAGACTCTATTGTTAGATGACTAGAAGACACTGGCACAGTGATGTTGACTAAAGGATACCAGTAGTAGTGGTGATGTTAGAAGGCCATCAGCAACGGCTGTAGTAGCAGGATACAGGTGGCGATGGCAGTCAGAGGATGTGATAATGTTGCTGGCAGTGGTAGGGACCGACAACCGCTAATGTTGGAGAATGCTGGTAGTGGCAATAGCTGAGGTTGCCAGCTGCAGCATTGATCAAAGGTTGCAGGTAAGGCTGTGTCAGCATCTGATCTAAAGTAGAACCAAACCAACCCTTCTCAGAGCTTTATACATTGCCCTTTTGATTGGTGTTCATTTTCATACTTGCTTGGAATAGTAATTATTAGGGTATTGATTAAGAATTGAATATATTGCAAACTAATGTTTTTAATTTCATGGAATTGAACTCAAATAGGAATACCCAATGTGGTTATAATCGCATCAATTGTGTGATTCAATACCAAACCATGAGAAATCGAAATGAATTGCGTCAAGAATTGTTTTTTATCATGAATTGTGTTAATTGTGCATGAATCTCACGTTTTGTTCCCCGTAACAAACTTCCACCTAAGCAATCTCCATATTCTTCCTATAATTCTTTTTATTCTAATTATCCCCTTTTCCACTTATCATCATTTGCCTTGCGTCTGGATACTTTCCAAACCTTTTGGGCTTTGCTAATTTTGGACTGAATAGCAGAACCCTATCAGAGTATCTATTTTATGTTTGCAACATTTAAAATAGTTAAAATGAGATCACATTAAAATTTAATAAAAAAAATGAAAATAAAATAAATAAATATTAAAAATTGATGAGGTTTGATTTCAAAATAGAAACCAAAATCTGATCCGACAGATCTTCACAAAAAATGCATCAAAAAGATCCAATAAAATTATATTTTGTGTATTTTACAGTTTTTTTGTATCGGTTTTCAGTTTTTGTTTGGAATAGTTTAGATGAAACACTCCGACTTCTCTCACCTTTGGTCCCTTTTGACACAGTCCTATCTCTTCCCACGCGTCAAAACACTTGAACTAGCCGCTGATGGTGTTTTACTGAAGTAACAGGTCAGACTAAAAGGAAAAAGGACGTTGATGTTACATGGAACCACTTAAGAGTGTTCCATCCCACAGGCTTTTAGTTAAGTGTGAGTGTTGTTCACAACTTCACATGCTTGTAAGGGTGTTGTTGTAAGGATAAATCATCACGTTGCTGGAACAAAGGAGAATGATGGTGCTTGTAAGTTGTACATCACATTTTGTTAATTTTTCCCTCTAGATAGTAACCAAATAAAACGTTTAGGAAAGAAGACCGGAAAATTAAAACCAAGAAACTATGTTCCATAACTCACATGTCATGGTAAATAAGGTTTTTGGCTATGTGAAGAATTGCAACCACTATGGTTAAATTTTTGTGTGATAGTAGACAATTCCATTTGAAAAACTAGTCACCGGAGGCAGCTCTACACTGCTATACCGCCCTATTGATAACTGTGACAGATAGACGTTCTAACTTTCTCTCCAAAACATTCATTCAAATCTTATCTTTTCTTGCATGACCATTCGGCCAACACAACATTCTCATGTCTGTCAATCATATCTTTATCTCTTTTTACCCTTTATCCTCCAAAATTTATTACGTTAAAGCCTCATTAGTCTTTTCAATATAGTTTTTCTTAGAAATCGTGGTTGGGTCTTACACAACCTTACAAAACCGGCTTGTGAGGTGAGGACTGCCCCCACTTATAAACACATTGTCGGGCCATCTCTTATCCAATGTGAAACTATTTAACAGTTTTCTTTATAGGTCAAAAGGCGCTTTTACATTCCAAATAACCCTAAAGAATCGCTCCACTTATTCCACCTAACGTGAATTCAAGATTTAGGTCTCCTACTACTTCTTCATCACTTTGTATGATGATAATCTTTGCAATCACAAATTTAAATTGAGGGAGAGGAGATTTATACAACTTAGACTTAGATTTTTTTGTCGAACTTAACCCCACAAAATCTATTTGTAAGGCGAGGATTGTCAAAGCTTTATAAGCTTTTTATTTTGCCCATGTCTCTAGGCGACAAGGGACTTGGGACCTCATCACGCCCTAGTAATAAAGGTTTCCGTATTTCTCCACCCTTTTTCCTTGAATTTCATTTTACATTTCAAAAAGGAATCACCAAAACTTACCAATAAATCATTTGATTTTAATATTAAAATAATCAAAACCAATTTAAAAAACTTAGTTATTGAAACCGATCAAATTTGTAAAGATTAAAGAAAATAGCTTTCTAGTTGGAAAAGGCTTTGGTGGTTGTTTTAAGAAACTAGTTTAAACTTAAGCAGCTCTGGAACTGGACCAGGTTTTAAAGCTTCCATCAAATATCTACTTATTGCAACTGCCAGCCTCCAATCCCTTCTAAAGTATAGTCTAATGAAATAGACAGACATTCAGGCATCATCATAATATTCAAAGACAAACAGTGGGTGGGCGTTCAAAACAATAATAGACAAGCTAAGCGTGATCGGTTTATCTACTTACGATAATACTGACACAAAAATGTTTATAATGCAAACTTTTAATTATAAAATACATATAAACCCCCCTTCATGCATATACATTGCTTATATTTCTCCAATATGCAGATTAAATAAAATAAAAGTATTGAGATAAATTAAAATGGTACTAAGGCATATCAATTCCACTATGCCATCGAGGTCTAACAATTAGGAATAGCCTAGTTTACTAAAGGCATTCACAAACCAACTAAATCATCGTACCTGTAAGGAATATGTTGATGGGTCGTACTATCTCTATATTTCTTCGCTAAACCAAAATCAATACAGTAAACCTACATATAAACCAATATATAATAAATACCTAATATATGAACATAAATATACAATACATTAGAAGGCCACATAAACAACTTAGCCACCTGGTTTTCCCGCTTTCCCAAGCCCATGAGGAAATTATCTGGCTTAATATCCCGGTGGAGAAGCGATTTAGAATGCACAAACTCAACACGTTTGATCTGGCAAAGGAAAAAAAACAGAAGGACAAAAGTTTTTAATGGATTATGAAAATACTAATTGATACATCATTTTACCGACAAAAACAGAGTCAACCACAGTGATAAGAATTGTAATTGTTAGTCGTAGTTACTTACTATTAGTTCATTAGTAAGCCGAGTATTTAGTAAAAAAAATAATTGTATAAATAGGACCTACCATTTGCTCAGCAAGCATGAGAACTGTCTTTAGCGAGAGCTTTCTACTACAGAAGTTAAACATCTCTTCAAGACTAGGTCCAAGTAGATCCATTACTAGAACATTGTAATCTCCCTCCACTCCAAACCATTTAATATTTGGAATCCCAGCTGCCAAGATAAATCTTGAGTTAGAGCTATCTATAAGTTACAAATAAGATCAATTATTCAAAAGCAGTGTTTGTTGCAAAAAGTGGAATTGAAAATAAAAAAATTATATGCTTATGAGAATGGCCATTACGCTCTCCCTGCAGTATTCTGTACAACTTGGACTCATATAGCAGCTGAGGATTCTTTGTCCTGACATTTTCCTAATTAGAAGAGCAACAAAGAACAGAAAGAAAAAAGTAAGAAAGTCAGATGTAGAGCACCCAGAATGTAGTATTAGTTAAAGAAAAACAATGCCCAAAATTACCAGCAAAGTTCAAGTAGAGTGTAGAGGTCATAGCAGGAATAAAATAAGCTACATTAGTATGTCACTCTATTTTAATAACTTTGTGGAGCAATAAGTATTTAAATTGACAGATGATTCATTTCAGATGTAAGAACCTTTTCACAGACTAGCATTCAGTCTAATCATCAAATTTTCCAATGAAGCATACATTATTTTGTTAGAAATTGGTTCTGTTACTGCTATTAATGGCAACAGATGACCGCTTCATTTTCAACTATAAAACTAGTTATTTTCATGTCTACTTCCTATACATATGGTAAACCATTAAGTGATTAATAATTAATAAATTAGAGAAACCCGGGTCACATATCAACAGCAGTTTATTTTCTTTGGCGCGGGCAGGGAGGAGAAGATTATTAATAATCATGTCATTTCTTCGAATCCAGTAACCAACCATAGATTCTGAGATTAATGTATAAAAAATTTGAATTTTTCTAAGGAGACTTGATTAATAGTAATATGCAAGGTATGTTTCAAGTATTTGGGAACTATCAATCTACCAATCTGTGAAGGATATTTGTGAAGTAGACCAGTGTAAATTTTATGTGGCATTGGAATGGAAATGCTTCTTACTTGTTGTGTTGTTCCTAACACCATACTGGTTTTCCAAAAATCTGCCACATAACGTCCGATATATAGCACCACCATATCCTTCACAAGTTGGTCAAGAAACGGGCTATTTGTGAAGGATATGGTGGTGCTATATATAGCACGTTATGTGTTATACTGGTTCTTGGTGCTAGTTGAAGTTGAAGTATATGCGGAAATTAACGTCCGATATATAGCACCACCATATCCTTCACAAATTGGTCATACTGGTTTTCCAAAAATCTGCCACCGATATCTGTCATTTGACAACACAGGGCGCTATAGAGTTCTGGAGACAAAATTGGTTTTGTCATGTTTCGATGTTCTCGAGTAGAATTGATTTTGCCTCTATAATTGATTCTAACTTGAAGCTAGAATCAGTAGTTTTTATCTCCACATGTGATTTTTGAACTCAGTTTTTGGTCAACTCACTTTTACGTTAACTTATTGAAACATAAATCCCTCTACCCATTTCAAATATTCTCTTCACATTTAACCCAGGTCAATTGTGGATCACAAATGATAGTGGTAATTTCGAATTCCGCTTCACAACATTGTTATAACACCACTATTTCACAATAATTTGTACTAAATAGCGTATCACAGAACAATAGCAATGTGCTCAAATTCCGCTATGCAATAGCGCTATAGCGCCGCTGTTTAACAACGTTGATTTAACCACTGTTCCAGACAGCCCAGCCCAATAACCTCTAATCCTCGCCCCACTTGAGGCACGACAGAAGACTTCATGTGGTCCTTATACCATAGGAGCATGGTTCCATCAATCAGGACTGTCGATATGATCTCTAACAAACTCCCGCCTTCCACGGAGTCAGTTACAGGTGGTCTCCTCTATATAAAGGCGGCTTCGCGTCAATACAAGGACAAGTCACATTTTCACTACCTTTCCACCGACATTGAGTCTACTCTATAATCTCACCAGAGAACTTGCTCCACCATGGATGAGAATAGTTCCACCGTGTCAGAAAGCTTCTTATATACACTAACATTGATTAAATATACACCGATTTGGTTTACACCAGATCAACCACTTTTCCTAAACCCTGTTTCCCATCAATCACAACTTAACAATAAACAACTAAATGGTAATACAAAAATCTAACAAATTATCTTATTCTCCATAATTCAAGTTCAACAAACAAATAAAGCATAAAAAATACAAATTACATAAAAAATTATATTGAATATGATTAAAAAAGCAATTAATCAACATCACTTACGAGCTTAATTGCAACATCTTCATTAGTTACAATGTTAGTACCTGCAATTCAAACAAAAACAAAAAATACCAACATGATCAATAAAAAAACAAACATAAAAAATAAAAAAATAAAAAAATCATAAGAAAGAGAAAAACAGAGCAACCTAAATAGATCTCTCCGAATGAGCCACTACCGATCTTACGACCAACACGAAACTTATTCCCAACGCGACGTTCCATTCAAAATTCAAACCCTTACGCTAATTTCAAAAAGAAGATAATTTTAATGCTAAAATTTATTCACAATTCACACCAAGAAACCATGTTGATTGATCGGATTATAAATTAAAAAATGTATTGAAAATGTTAAGAATTTGAAGAAAAAGGAGCTTAAAAAATGGAAGAAAGATGAAATCTTTGAAAAAAACGAAGATGAATAGTATTTTTGACGTGGCGTGAGATATAGCTAATTATGTTGGAAAAGAAGATATAGGTTAGTTGGGTTAATTAGGTAAAAAATAAATAACGTAATGATGGTAATGGATATGGCCGACAATGAACCGAGAAAATATAGATTGAAACTCAACTTAACAATTAAATTGTTAATATTTTTTTTACATCAAATATTTAAGTGAATTGGTTTCGAGAGTTCACTAGGGTCGGAGCATGCCTCAAGTCAAGATCGCTTATAAATTATCCACCAAAGATAATCTCAAGCCGACAATGGGATTTGAACTACATCCTTGTATGGGATAACGTCTCAACTCTTTATCAATTGAATCAACTTTTATTGGTTAACTTGTTGAACTTGATTTATGAATCAAATAAATTGAATTTGAGTTGTCAAATATATATATATATATATATATATATATATATATATATATATATCAAACTATTCCATAGGGTGATTAACATTGAAAGAGAAACTTTGTCCCTTAGTTATGGGTTCCCTAACTACTCAAGTAGAGTGTTAGGTATTGTTGTTTTTGGGTTTTGAGCTACACGAAAAAATACATAACTACAAACAGAAAAATAAAATGATAAATTTGCAAAAATAAACTTGTTTGATTGAATGAATGTGTAATTTGTTAATTAAAATGTATGAACAGAGTATTTATAGTGTGACTATTACCTATTAGCCAAACAATGTGACATATAATGAGTAACCCCTATTCGATTAATTTTTGTGGGTATTGTGATAACTCTTTTGGTAGTGGGATCGTGGGGCCCTGTGTTTGGCTTCAACTTCCTCTCCTTGGCATGGTTTGTTGACAAGGTCCCTTTGTGCGCAACTCCACTTTATATCTTGTCTCTTCCCTCATTCCTCATAACGGTTATTTGTGTTAAGAGTAGAGATCATAGATAATGTGTCATTGTCGAGTCTCACTGTGCTTTGTGACTCAGTTTTGAGCCTTTGAGGACACACGTTATGAGTTTGTATCTTATAAATAATCAGCTCCCTCGGGGATCATAACCCCGCCCTTCTTGTTGTGGTTGCCATATTTGGCTTACTAATCACTGGGGATGAAGCTTCTGCAGCTCATGATGTCCCTATCCCTAAATTAGGATTTCATTTCTTTAAGTCCACTCCCATCTATCCCGTTTTCATGGAGTATATTTATGAGACTTCAACTAATTTCACAAATGTAGAGTACAACACATTCTTGTTATATTCGTTCAACAAGTTTCTCGCTTGTATTGGTTTTGTAACAGTTGTTTGTGGCTTACAGATGTATGTTGCCATCTAGATATCTAAAAAAAACATAGCTTAGGGATCATTATTTCTTTTCTCCTTATACCGTTCTTACACACTATTTTGGATTGGTTAAAGGAAAGTATAACCATAAGGAGTGTGAGTTGACCTCTTTGGTTTCTCCAATTGTGGTTTCACATTTATTTTCCTGAACTTTTAGATAAAATATTTGATCCCAACTAGGGACAAGTAGTATAAAGGTAAATAACTTGTTATCCAAGTAACATCAATTTTGCTTTCTCGACAGCAGATTGATTATTTTCTTCAACCCGGATACCAGCTGGCTGGAACCCAATTTTGTTTAAGAAAAATGTGGTTCAACTTAGAAATTTTTATGTTGGAAAGGACAATATATCACCCAAAGTTCAAGCATTTGTGAACGATGACTAGATGAAGATCTTGACAACCAGGGACCTGCTTTATGGTTTAATTAGGTCAGATAGTAGAACTAAAAAGACTTTAGCAGAGTACTACAACTCATAGTGTGTGGCAGGATTATTTGAACTCTCCAGCACATCCCACTCAGCTATGATACTAGATTTCTATGCTATCTTTTTTTTTTTGTGGTGTCCGGAGTTCGAACCCTGGACCTTGCATATATTATGCATTGTTCCTACCAACATAGCTAAATTCATGAGGACTTATGTGTCATCTTTTACTTACATGACACCCAACTATTATAACTATATTAACTTTTCTTTAAAATTAAAAGTTATAAACTATACAAACAACCAATTTTTTTGAAATATTAATAGGAATTTCATTCACTCTATTGTATGAGTTGATTTTGGTTGATTTTTGACATTTTAAAATAAAAGTTATTGGACTGTGAGAGTTGAATGTCATGTCAATATATGATAAGAAACAATATATGATTGTATCATACAAGTGGTGCATATACGATAAGAAACAATATATTATCATTTCGTAACATGTTAATATAAATATATGGTTAAATATGTTTTTCGTCGCTACAAAATAACGAGTTTTCAAGTTTAGTCCTATTGTAGTTTGTAAGAATAGTCCATATTTTAAAACTTTTTATAAAGTTGGATATTTTTAGTCTTCTAAAATAGTTCCTATAAAATACAAACGGGGGACTAAAAATGAATAAATGCTTGTAGGAACTAAATTTAAAAGCTTGTAACTTCATAGACACTAACAACATATTTAACCACACACATATTGTTGAAATTAAAAAAGGACCGACAACACGAAGAATTCTTCAAACTCATGGGAAAACTTCAAATTACTCTTCCTTTCGTGGAGATATTGGGTCAATGCCCTATTTACAACAAATTCACGAAAGATCAAAGCCCTATTGAAACTTAGCTACTCATGGCTAATGCACAAATAACTAGGTTAAATGAAAACAACATTACAAAATTATTTTTCTTCCTTGTTTTTAATTTGGTCTATATTGTTGAAAACATTCTTGGATGGAAATGAACTTGTAATGTTGGACGAGATTTAAAAAAGGGCAGTGTTGTATGTCCTGAGAGAATATCCCACGAAGTGGTCGCGAATAAATGTTTAGCCGATTCGAATGATTGTTGTCTGGAAAAAATGGATTGCTATTCTTTATTTTTGTTTACTAAGCGGTTTTGTCAAATAATTATGAAGCAGCGCTAACTAATCATACAAAAACAAATAGATAGAAATTGGCCAGCTCATTCGCTAAATTTCAAGAATTAAGCATTGCCCTTGTATCATCGAAAACATTGCTGGAAATATGTCGCGTTTTAGTTTTTTCATTTGATTTTAATGTTGGAAACAAAAAATGTATTGTCTTGACCACATTGGTTTGGTTTGATTTGCTTCAATTTTATTTTAAAAATCAACCGAACCAAACGAAACCGTATGCTTTTTCGAACGATTTTTCACCTGAAAACCGAATCAAACCGCACCACAGACACCCCTAAATTTTTCTTTTATCTCCAACGCAACAACACAATACTGAGGGAGGCTCCGTTGCTAAACATCCACCACCTTCGAAGTAGCCACTGCTTTTACAAAATTGGTAGCACGAATTATTTTGACCTGGACACATTTTTGAAACCTGACAATGTACCAATTCGGATACTCCTGACAATGCCACAATCAATAAAACACTGTTAGAAATGTTATCTAATAATGTGGAGAAATGTTTTCCATTTCTTTTTAGACATAATCTCTTGTATTTCACCATTCTCATTCTCATATTCTACAATTATAAGCGATAAATAAAAATAATATTGAAGTTGAGTTATGAAAGTAACTTGTTACCTACAACCACAAGGGAAGCAATGCACACAATTGCAATGGTAAAAAAGTATTGATTGATACGAGTTCCCATTCTATTTTTTATTGTTCATCGGAAGCACTTTGTAATAGGCTATTTATTTACAAGATAATAGCTAGGGCAGTTAATGCACTTTGTTGCATGTTTCTTAATTATAAAAAGAAATAAAATAAAATAAATAGTACGTTGTAAGTTTTGATTTGTAATCTAAACTGTTTATTTTGTGTTCATTTCGGCAACGGTTTTCGGTCCATTCATTCTAGTAAATTAATTTACTAGAAAACTGTTATAGATTAATATTGTAACTTATATGTTAATTAATTTCAACTTAAAAGTACACAAAGCTCTACGTCGTTCTGAACATATCACAAATCGATGTGGTTTCAACACAATCTTGTTCAATTGTCCATAACATTCATGGCTACCATAATCGTATACATATATCATTGATCAACTAAACTACTTACTCAAACATCCAAATAATAATTTACTTTTTGAAAGGAATACAAATAATAATCAATTAGAAAGTGAAATTATTAAGGGAATATTAATTGATTAGGGGTTGAAGTAAGAAGTGCCACACATGCATTTCCATCCTTCAGGCTCATAATTAGCATATTGAACACCAATAACATGTTTGTTGGTAGGAATCTGAGTTGGGTTACAAGGAATGCATCCTCCACATTTGTGTTCACATCTTGGTGGTGTTGACCCAATCCTACCTACTCCCCTCAAGTCTTCTTCATATTCCATCATCACATTTCCTCCCTTGAATTAAATTAAATTAAATTAATTAAAAGTACATATAAAATTATGTAGTGTTACTAATATATATTGTAAAAAAAATTGTAACCAAAAAAATATATATTTGTAAAATCAGATGCATAAAAATATATGGAAGAACTAAACATATTGGTCTTTAAAATTGAATTTGTCAGCCAATTTAATCCCTCAAATTTGTGAAGTAGGAGTAGTAATTTAATCTTTTTTTTTTTAGGAAATGATATAATCCTTTAAATTGAAGAATGCTAATTTAGTTGGTCACTCCATCAAAATATTCTTTTAGTAAACATACATATTGACTATAAATAATTGTTTGTTGCATCAAAACAAGCATATATAACATTTAAAATTGTGGTACAAAATTTAAGAAAATGAATGTATTGATTGATATTTTTGAAGGGATAAAAATTATTATTTTGCAAATTTGAGGGATTAAATTGACCAAATTTTACAACAATATATATATATAAGATGTATAAACCTGTGTAGAGTCCAAAGGTCTTCGAACATCTTGTATGCTATTTGTTGAATCAACTTTGAAGAATGCTGCTGGTAAATGTAAAAAAAAATATAAAAGGTGAAAGCAAAATGTTATAATAATGGTTCAAAGAAAACATGTTTTGAGCCCAAAAAGAAACCTAGACAAAGGCTTGTTGATTTAGAGTGAGGTGAAAGTGTAAAGTTAACTAACCTCGTTGATTTGCAGCACCAGACAGCAACAAAGGCTTGCTTATTACACAAACCAAACACCAAAGTAGAGTTGAAACTGTTAAGATTGTAGTGTAACACATCGTTCTCTTCATACTTGATAATTAACAATGATGACCAACTTTATATGAGAGAGATAGATAGGTTTAGATATGCAATAAGAACTAGGTGAGTTTGGATGAGGTTGGCAAAACAATTCACAAAAGGAATAAATAGCAGACAGATAGATATGCCAGAAATCTAGCCATTTGGTTCTGTTGCAAAATTCCTTTATTTTTTAATTTTATGCTTTTCCCAACATATTGACTTGGTAGAATTTAATATATCCAGCGGATAAAATGTCAATTTCCACCAAAAATGGATAATTATTTAATTAATTTTAAAAATAATTTCATTATCTACTTTATTTATGTAAAAGAAAAATTTAGATGAGTAAAATTTCAGGATCTTACTAAAATTAGGATATGCCGATCAAGGCTGAAACACATTTCCAACCAAGTAACTATTAGATAAACATGTATTTACAAATTACTCATCATCAAAATCAATTTTATCTATATGACACACTCTTAAGAGATGAGTTAATTTTTTTATCAATTTAATTAATTTCTCTTGGCAATCACTTTATATAATTTTATCTATCTAAAATCTTTACATGCCAAAATAATTTTAAAAATCTTTACATTTTGTTTTTGAAGATTTCTCCACAAGTTGATGTAGTGTTAGTGGCAAACCCATATTGTATTACATTTGATTTGATCTAACGTAAAATAGAATTTGTCGAAATTTATTGTTTTTTTTTTAAGGAGATTGATATACAGAAATCGAAATTTATTGTTAGATACTTCATTGGCAATTAGGTATCGGTCTTTTTTATAAGAATGTGATATTGAAATTTCATTTTCAAAGAAAGAAAAATACTCTTAACATAATAATTTCTTATTTTCCTTTCATTTGAAAAATGAATTTACTTACGGTTACGGGTCATATTAACTAGTGTATTTTAAATATTGATTAATAAAATAAAAAAATAAATTAAAAATAACACATTTTAAACTTTTAGACATTAATCATATTATTTCTAACGTAATATTTATTATATTTGATTTTTAATTAGTGGTCCAAATAATTTAATTAACATTTTTGTTTTTTTATTAGGCCAAATTGATTACGAGCTGCAATGTCCCTTGGTCTGGGGTACTTGTGCAGGTCATAGCTACTAGCTAGCATGTATAGACTGCAGAGCCCTTTCTTTCATAACTTTTTATTTCAACTGTTTCTGTATTGACTTTTTGGATAACTCAAGTTTCACAGTTAAAAATAATTTTTAAAGCTAATAACCTATGTCTCATTGCTTAAATAATTGAATGTGCAAATATTCATTTACAAAGTTTTATATTTAAAAATTTAAAATATTTTTTTTTAATCTAAAATTCTTCTTTTTGATGGATGCCTTAATCACAAGTTAACAAAACCTTACCTTTGATTCTTTCAAAAAAAAAAAACCTTACATTTGAAATATCTGTTAATATTGTGTACGTAAGGAATGTAAAAATATATATTTCTTAAAAATACAGATCATAATGCCTCCTTTTTTATGTTACAAGGTCATAATGCATGCTTGTTAAAGTTGTATTTACTCATTTTTTCTATTTTAAATGATCTATTTTAATTTTTTAAACAACATTATAATAGAATATATGTTAGTATTTTGCTTTGAAATGTTAACGAGACATTAATTATCTTTTTTTTTCTTCAAAAAAATTAATTATCTTTTTTGTATTATTCTTATGGATCTCTTTACATTTCGATCTGTCATCTACTAACATTTGAATCTCCAAGACCAACAGTGTTATAAGTTGTGACAGTCAAAGATGGGTTGGAGCTGGAGACTTGAGTGAGATCTGATTGATTCATGATGTTGATTTAAGACCTAAGCCGTTTTTGCTCACTGACTCATTTGTATGCCAATTCATCATTTTAGGTTTAATTAATTAATCAGTTAGAGTGAAAGTTAAATCAAGGGTACGTTTGGAAGGAACCAAAGAAAAATCTTGCTTTGATTTGATTGGACCCTGCTTAAAAATAGCAGCATCAGTTTTAAACTATAAACACACCATGGTGGGGCCTGCCATGCAACAATCAGTTTTGCACAATTTGTAAACCCATGCAACTACTAGCATTATTTTAGAAGATTTGTTTATTCTAACTTGCCATTATATTTTGCTAAAACTAAATTGTGTTGCTTGAATTTTCTATGTACTGAAAAGAAAATACTTTTTTACTAAAAAAAATACTAATATTTGGTGCCCTAATATTTAACTGACTTTACATTCACAATATTATTATTATGTACAAGGTACAAGGCTATGTCATTATTTTTCATTTGGCAAAGTTATCGATGAAAAGGGAAATAAAGAGGTATTTTCCCTAGCAGTGCAGAAAAAGCAGCTTTGAAAAGTAACACAACACACACAAGTATCAAAAAATAAATAAACCAAAGCTTACTTCCCAAGTCAACAGTGGAAAAATGGAAAGTATTACTGATGATAGATTTTGCAGTGTACTAAAATATTTTGATAGTGATGGTTGATGAGTTTGAGTACCATAGGAAGAAAGATTTGATTAATGAAGTTTGTGTATTACCCAGATCAGATCGGATGTACGCTAAAATAAGATATTGGGATGTGTCCTTCTCTTTCACACTGCACTATGCATGAAATCAGTACAAAAAACTGAAAGGGGACATTGCCCTAAAATTATGTTAAGACTTAATATGATTTGATGATTCACTCAAGTTTCTTTCTCAAATTAATATCTACTCCAGTCAAACATTAACTAGAAATTAAATGTCTTTTTTATTTATTGGCTAAAATATGCATTTCATCCCTGCAATTAGGGGTCGTTTGAAATTTCATCCTTGAACTTACTAATCCTCCCATTTTGCCCCTGCAAATATTAATCATTTGAAAATTCGTCCATTAACCCACTTAATGACTGCCACGTCATCAAATTAGAAAAATGGCATGGGAAAAGACAAAAATACCCTTTTTTAATTAAAAAATCTGAAAAATAAAATAAAAAATCTGGAAAAAAATTAAAAAATCTGAAAAAAATCTGAAAAAAAAATTTGGAAAAAAAAGTGAAAACTAAATTTTCAAAAATTATTTTTTTATTAATTTGAAAATTATATATTACTTTATTTTTTCCGAAAAACTAATTTTCAGTTTTAAAAAACTAATTTCCACTTTTTTTCTTCATCTTTAAAAAAAATTGGAATTTTTTTATGATTTTTTAATTTTTTTTTCAAATTTTTTATTTAAAAAAGGGTATTTTTGTCTTTTCCCATGCCATTTTGCTAATTTGATGACGTGGCAGTCATTAAGTGGGTTAATGGACGAATTTTCAAATGATTAATATTTGCAGGGGCAAAATGGAAGGATTAGTAAGTTCAGGGATGAAATTTCAAACGACCCCTAATTGCAGGGATGAAATTCATATTTAAGCCTTATTTATTTCACCAAACCATGATCCTACTATAATATATCCTAATCGTGTTTGCAATTTGTATAAAAGTTGTTATTCTTTGATAAATCATATCAATTGAGTTGTAAGCTCAATAATAATAATAATAATAATAATAATAATAATAATAATAATAATAATAATAATAATAAAAGTTTTATATTATAATTTCATGAGACGGAGTATAATGCAACAAAGGAAAGAAAAAGTTATATTATATTTGTGTTTTTTTTTATATCATCTTTTAAAACAAAATTCAAAATTATCTTACATTTTAAGTTTAATTTCTATGTGTTGTCAATCTAAAAAGATGTACACGTTTAAGGAGTGGTTAAGGTTACGTGGAATGGTCTTTTGACTTCCTTTCAAGATGATGTTTGGGTAAGAGATGTTTCGTTTTGGGTGAAAGCATGAGGTTGTTTCGGGCCTCGGTCCATCAATCATTGTCGGTTGGTGATATGAGTTCTTGGGTCGATGCTGCGTGAGAGTGAGATTTTATGTGGAGACGTGGGTTGTTTGTTTGGAAGTATGTGTTATTGGGCGAGTTATTGGTTGTGGCGGATGGGAGGTAGTTATCGAAAGGAGTATATTCTTGGTCTTGGAATCTCTCTTCAAACGGGGAGTACTCGGTTTAGTATGTATACGACTCTTTCTCGGATGATACGTTGGGAAAAGGTGGAGGGTGTCAAAGTTATCCCATCTTTTGGTGCGAGTTTGGAGGAGTTTGACTCATTCTAAAATCCAGGTTTTCTCATTAGTTACGTTTGTGCTCTTTGTAGGATTTCTACTAAATCTGTTAATCATATCTTTGCCTTGTGAGGGATGGCCTTAAAGGTATGGTTCTTGATTCATATATGGTTGGGAGTGGACTTTGTCCAAGGATCTGATGGGTCTTTTTAAAGGGTTCTTATGTTTAACTAGTAGAGAGATAAAAATGCTTGTTTTTTTGTTGATCTGTCATACTGTTGAGTGCTACATCTGGACAACTTGTAATGACCTTGTGGTTTATGGTCAGATTATAAATATGGAGAAATTAGTTCATAAGATCTAATTCTCTTTGTGATATCAGTTTTTTGGGACCTATTCTGGTTAACCTTGTTCTAGCCATGAGTGGGTGGTGGAATCACTTCTCTGTTGGAGCTGATAGCCTCTTTGTGTAGGGGACTTGTTTGAGTGTTTTTGAGCGGGTTTTCTGGTTCGCACTGTTTTCCTCTGTCTCATCTCTCTGGTAGAGTAGTTTGGTCCATTCTTTCTTTAATTTTAGGCATCAGGTTGGAGGGTGGAGTTTTTGTTCTTTGTTCCTTTTTGGTGTTGTTGTTGGTTTAGTTTTTCTGGTGGTGTTGATGGTCATCTCGGGCGTTTCTCAAATCTCGTATATTTGTTCTCATTTTCTTATATATTATATCTATTCCCCATTCCAAAAACATAAGTCTGTCACAACCATTTTGGTATTATGGTTGGGAGGTATACTTACTACGACATATGAAAATATATCAAATGGATAAAAAAGACTTGCATTAGTTTTCTTTGATTTAAAGAAGATATATGATAGAGCATCTAAGAATCTTTTGTGGGAAGCCATAGAGAAGAAAGAAGTTAATATTGCTTATATTTAAGCTATCAAAAATATGTATGAGTAGGCTTTGATTAATGTGAGAATGCAAGGTGTGGGGCCACTCATGATTTTCGCATAAAAATATGATTACACCAAGGGTCAACCTTAATATGGCTTCTAATAATTTTCTCATTTACTTTAACTTATGATGTACTTACGAAACACATTCAAGTGTTAACATTAATATGTATGTGTTTTTCAAATAATATAGTCTTACTTGAAGAGTTGATGAAGGAACCAAATTGAAGGTTGAGCACTTGGAGAGAAGTCGTATAAGCGTATAGTTTCTGCCTGAGTAGAAGTAAGACAGAGTATATGAAGTGTAATTTTAATAAAAGGCAGCACATTTCTAACTTAGAGGTATGCCATACCTTGGAAGTTAAATCAAGTGCAAAAGATGCAAATGAGAATAGGATACTTCTGGATCCGTTAAACCAAGAGAACTTTGAATCTGACACTTTTTTTTTGGAGTTATCAATTGATGATATTTGATTGATTCAAGAAAGTAAAACTAATGACTTAAAAGAAGCGCTGAATAGGAGGTAACCTATTGACCGTCGATACTCAGACGTTAAACAAGCGCTGAATGGGAGACAACCCATTATTTTTAGTTTTTGCATTTTCTTTTTGCTAAGCTGAGATGATCTGACTAATCAATTTCTTTTCTTTATATGTTGCTTTTTCTTTCAAGTATTATCTAATAAAAAAAAATTCTTTTGCATTTACATTTACAACCTTTCCTTTTATGCTTAAATTTGTTTTAGTTTTAGGTATTCATTTAAAGCACTTTAGGCGGAGGCTAGTTTACCCTTACATTCAAGAGCACGATACTTTCTGGGCTTGGTAGTGAAGGTACTTATACGATCACCATCTCTTTTCCAAATAGCGTAACCAGTGAGATTCAGAGCCTAATATTTCCATATCCATTTTAGGTTGTTAGATATTTAAAAACTTCCAATATATATTATGAGTGTTCTATAGCAATGCTATTGTTGCTTGAATTTGCGACCGTTCTTTACGAACGATCGGTTAAGTTATATTACACATGAGGCAAAAAAATTAGTTGGTACCTCTAGCCTTTCAAGCCACCATGTTATATTCTTATTATCCTTTGTGAAACCAATTTGAGCCTGCAGATGCAAATTTCTTTCTTTATTAGTGATGAATCATATCACAGTCCTACACTTTAAATGCACCCTGTTTGATTTCACTTGGAGTTAGATATGTATTATTATGACTGCACATGTTTTGAAACTAAGCTCGGGGTTGCTCTTTGGAATTAGCAACATTTTAAGTTTGGGACGGGGTAACAGTAGAACATATTTTGTCAGAAAAAGGAGAAAAAAATGAGATAATGTAGATAACCATGGATCTATATACAAAAGAAAAAAGAAAAAAATCGAGAGAAAAAAAATGGTCTCTTCAAAAGAAATGTATGTTTCTGTAAAAAAAAAAAAGACAAATAGTTCTACTGTTTTACACTTTTGATTGAATCAAGGAAGGAAGGATGACAATTCATTAATGTTTAGTAAGAATCCCTAGGTTAGTAAACTAACTCCAAGTTATAACCCTCGAAGTCCTCCAAGTGTGTGAATAACTTTAACTTGACTGTCTATTTAGAATTGTTTCAAATTTATAGCAAGGTACATTCATGTGACGACTGGAGTGAGCAAATGTCGTGACCAGCCATACTGACTTTAGGAGATACATACGTATATCATTAGAAAACAGTATGGCTGAGAATATAGGTTACTTTCACCAAGCCGGACCTACTTGAATGTATTGTGGTAAGTTAGTTGTTGCTATGCTATAAATTTCATGAATGATTCCTAAACACAACTCCCAAAAAGGTATGTTTTTCCTGAAAAAATGCAAACAATAAATTATGTTTTTCTTTCGTTACTTGAGGACAAGCAGCAATTTAAATTTGGGGTTGTGATGACAGGACATCTTACGTTATTCTTAGCATGTTTTTCAGTTATTTTCAGTAAGTTTTAGCAGCAAAAAGGAGGAGTATTAGAACAATTGTATATGATTTAGGGACTTTTGTAATGTTTTGTATATTTGAGTCTGTAATTCTAATTTTTCCGAAACATAGCAATTTTAGGGTTTTTTGAAGTAATTCACGAAGAAATCATGTAATTCGGAAAATCAAGAACATCTGAAGAATAACGAAGATTTAGGAAGACAAATAATGAAGATTCAAGAAGAATCAAGAGACTTACAACATGGAGGAATTCTGTTCTTAAATTTCGAGGCAAGTTATTTGAAGACGAAGACCTAAAACGACGAAAAATCGGAGAATTTAGGCCCAGGATTAGACACCATGCGCATATCACATGGGAAAAATGCCTAGCACATGGAATTAACATACCATGTGCATAGGACATTTTCCATGCGCCTAGGGCATGGTTTTCCATGCACTCACATGCACTAGGCATGCTAGCTATGCGTCCCGTGCATCCAAAAATGTGGGGCGCAAGCGTCTTTTCCTTGTTTTATTTTGGGTAAATCCCGCACTTTTAGCTCAAACCTGGGTAGAAACTCTCGCTATAAATAATGTGGTAGTTCAAGAGGAAGTGTGGAGAGTTTCTACCTTCTTCTTGATTTTATAGGGTATGTTTTTATCTTTAGTAATTTGTTTTTAGTTACCATGTGTAACTAATTCTTTTTAGGTTAAAGTTCTAAGATGAAACTCTAATTTTTTTTGAATATTTATTTAATATAATATCGTTTTTATTTTATTTATCTTTTGTTCTCTATTAAGTTTTATTAGGAAATTCCTTAGTTAATTTATGTAGTAGGTGCATCCCTAGATTAGATACTTAGGTTGTGACAGAGCCTAATATTGTTATTACTATCTGGATGCTTATATCTTGATATTTATATCTTTATACTAATAACTATCTATTTAGGAAATAGTTAGTTAGTAATTAGCGAAAGATATCGAAAACGAGTTGACCCTAGTAGTAACTACTTAGGAGGTGACATTACTAAGACTGGGTAGTAACTCTGATAAAACTCGGATGTAACTGGTTAGTAATTAAGGAAACATGTATCTGCTTGAAGGAAATAAGTCGTAGCCTAATAGAACCATTCTCTTAAAACCCTTGGTAAAGTAGACTAGATAGGGCTGCCCGCTTGTAGAACTACTAAGAACGGAGAGAGGGTGTGCTATAAGTGTCCTAAAATTCATAGATGGACCGACCTAATAAAACTTTGGCCTTCATTGCCTTGAGAATAACTGAAACGCGAATTTAATTTTATGCTTTCACCTATAAATTGACTTGTGGGATAGTTAAGAGAGTTACTCATATCCATTATTGCATTTGCCATCCTTAAAGTCAAATTGTTATACTTAGCTTGCATTCTATCTTCTTGTTTCTCTTGGCTCTTTTTTATATAGTTTCTAAAAAATTAGGTTTTGTTATTCTGGGTCGTGTTCTTTTGTTTGTCTATCATATACTTTAGGTATATTGTTGCTTTGATTGTTCATCGGCAACAATTCTTATGAGTTTATGTTTATTAAACTATATGTATTAAATTGAATTACTTATTGTTATTGTGTAGTTTAAGAAAAATAACATGATTACTTGATTAAAAAAGTGCATATTGCATCATTGTTATTTGTTTTTTTTACTCTTTATTTTGCTTCCTAATCTCATGCAATAATTTTTAATATAACAATTAAAAATGATAGGACATGGATAAGACCTAATTAAAAAGGTTTGCTATCAAGTTTATTATATAATTTTCTGTGGAAAACACCCAAGTTTGTTATCAAGAAGCAGTTTTTTTAGTTTGGTAGGTTACTATTGTAGATTTATTGAATGTTTTTCTTAGTTAGCCTAAAATTTTATTAAGTTGACCCGCAAGAGGGAGTTTTTATGTGGGATGTCCAATGCAATACGAACTTCTAAGAACTTATGAGAAGATTGATTTCTCCAACGATCTTATTTTTATTTTTTATTTTATAATTGATGGAAGATGTGCATCACAAAGAATTTTAAGGAGGTCACCCCTTTTTCTTAATACTCTCATTCAAACACGTTTAACTACAAAGTTTTGATAAGATTCAATATATTAGTGCTGGTATTCGATCCCAACAACCAGCAAGAATACAGTTTTATCATCATAATAAATTGAAAAAAGATAAATTATAGTTTTCAAAAGGATAACTTTTCATAACACCGTCTTTTTTTCTTTTCAAAATCAATAATCTAAACCTATATATAAAGTGGTACCAAAATTTAATGTAGTTTTTTCATTCAATTTTACACTTCATTGAAGTTATTTTATTATTTTTTACTGAATAAAATAATTAAATTCAATAGTAATTTTAAACTTGAACCAAATCAAATTTGATCCAATCTTTGATTTAAATTTAAAACAAAAGTTTCTCCTTAAATCAATCTTAACAAATCAAATCTAAATTCATCATAATTGTTATGAATAATAGATTTAGTGGATGTCCATCCTTAATCTTCCACCTTCTTATAACCCCTATTAGTGAATATATGATTAGCTGTCCTTAATTGCTTTGATCATTCACTTGCTCATTTGTTTCTTATAAATAGGAACTATATTGTAATGTAAATGACACACTAGAAGTAATACAACATACTCTTTTGTTCTCTCTTTATTCCTTTATCTCTGCTCTTCTATGTTGTACAATATCTTGCAATACTTTAAATTAATTTCATAACACGTTATCAACACGAAGCTCTAACAATCTGAGGTAATATTGATTCTTGGTTGTTCTTGATATTACTTATTGTGTTGTATACATGTTTGCGACATAATTTATTTGATTCTAAACCTTACTCCTATTTCTCTGCTCAATATGGGTACAACGTATGTCACATTTTTTTTGTGCGCTTCACTTTAGTGGTGTTAAGATCTTGAAAGTTGTTTTCCTTAGTACTTTTGGCTCAAATGTTAAGATCTTGAAAGTTATTTTCCTTAGTACTTTTGGCTCATTGATCTGAATGTTATTATGCGAATGCATATAATAGATATGTTTATCAATTTAAATTTCAACATGAAAGTGGCAGTGCCTAAAGGCCTAAAAATTCCACCACTAGAGTATTGGCAGTGGTAGTTATTTAAAATTCTCTATAGATATTACACTATAGAATTACCGAGCTAACATCACATAAGTATCTAATATTAAGGGTCAAAGGCATAAGCAGCTAGATGTTTATCAATTTTAATCGATTATGTAAGCGAGTATTTTTAGATATCTTGTTACAATGAAAAAATAATGGAGACGTTAAAGAAGCAAAACAAAAACTTATAGAAAAACTTATCACTGAAATTTTACTATTGTTTGCACGGGCTATATAAACTTATGTTTGCTTCTGATGTAATCATTGTAAGTACCTACCGACCATCTCTTTAATTTAGTTTATGAAAATATTATTTTCTTGGCTTCATACCATCTATCGTTTATTTTCCAATTTTGAATTGATTTAGATTTTGAGCAATATTTTTTGTCTTCTTGAATATGGATATTTGTGCTACTTTCCAAAATATCATCCCTGAAGAATTGTTTAAAGAATAAATATTTTTTTTATGATTTTTTATAAATATTTGTGATGTAGTTCTAGAAGAACTAATAATTTAATATCAAGCATTCGGGAAAGATTGCAAAATAAAAATATTGTGATTTTCCTCAATAGAGGTTTGTGGTTGAGTTCTCAAAGAACCTAGATCTTTGTTCACAATTGAAATAGATAAGATTTAATCTTAGTATAAATTGGACAAAATAAATTTTAAGATTTTATTTTTGCCCCTCGAATATGCTCCTGAAGTAGCGAAATCGAAAAATAATATCAAGAATTGATATAGACGAGAAGATCATTGATATGATACATGTTAAGATGATCAAAGTTTGTTATTTATGACTTATGATGATTATGATCTTTACTACTAATGATTTCTCACAAGGCATAAATTAGAGATATTTATGACTTATGATGATTATGATCTTTACTACTAATGATTTCTCACAAGGCATAAATTAGAGATACTGTCAGCTATGTCATCTCTTTGCACATTAGACAGTTATAATTTGTACTCCACATAATTTATTTTCTAATGAAATAGTAGATTGTGCTTATGAATTTGATATTATTGCTACTTTTTAAACAATTAAGATTTAAGAACTATATTATTTTGAAATGAGATTCTCGTTAGCCGACTGAATAACTATAAATTAGATTTATATTATTGATTCCTTCTAAAAAGTATGCATAATTTATTTCGAAGTTTCGAGCAAGTATTGCTCCTAGAACTTGGATTCACTAAGGAGCACAATAATTTTATTTATATTTTGTTGGATATTGTTTGTAAATGAAATATTTCTTATACAAAAGACTATAAAAATATTGATGACTCAAAAAGAGCAAATATATTGTTATATGAAGTAATAAAATTATGCACTGAGAATGTGTTATATATATGATATATCCAGTAGAGCATTATAACTAATTTCATAGAAATTTATTACGTTTCAAGGATATGATTCTAAATTAATATCATATTAAAGAAAAAAAATGTTAAATATCTCTATATATATACTCTGGAGAAAATAAGTGCAGTGAAAAAAAAAATATCTCTGATTTATACTACACTTATATTAGTGCAATGAAAACACATATTATTGTAAACCTGAAGTTTACATATTATATCATTACTGCAATGGAAGCACGTATTATTGTAAACCAAAAGTTTACAAATTGTATTAAATTTATCGTTGGCAAGACCGGTTGGGTTATCCTGGATCTATTATGATGTAGAAACTAGTTGGTAAAAAAATGAATCTATATTGAAGAGCCAAAAAATTCTTCAATCTAGTAACTATTGCGTGTTACTAGTTCCCAGTGAACGTTGACATTTTAAAAGAATGAGTCTATAACTTATGTAAGATGATGTTTAATTAATACACTGGTCATGTGAATCATTTGATATTATATGATTTGAATCAATGCATCAACTAAATGATCACATGTATATTCACAACCAGAAGTTTGTGTGATTATTAAGTCAATAATTTGACTAAGAGTTTATTTTCTGAACTTTTCAGAAAGCATTTGATAAGTATCATTCGTCAATTGAAATTGACATTGAACAGATGGTAACATATGCTCATAAAAATGGACTTGAAGATCCATTCTTTAGACGTCTAAAGTTAATTATATAATTGCTACTTATCATACCATACCTTATAAACTCTAGTTTGGTTATGAGACCATGTCTTATAAACTCTATTTTGAGAATCAATAAATTTGTATGTTGAGATATTGATTTGCATTAAGCCAACACATTACTATATATACGTCCTCCCCTTAATCTATCATTGGTTTTAGGTTAACAACCTAATATTTCTCATCTAAGTGGATTTTGGATGTGTTATTTATATCACAATTGCTTCAACATAATGCACTAAGATAAATCTTGAAATAATAATAAGAAAATATATTTGATATGAATCTCCATCTATCATTAATTTTACTAAGCCAACTTGTTTACAAGCCAGTGGACTGATTATCAATTGACGAATTAGTTTTCCCAAATTTAGGGGGAGATGAAAAACAGCTAAAAATGTGAACTTGAAGTTCAAATAAATTATTTGAAAGGAAATATTATTGTCTCGTCTTGATCCTTAAGATATAACTCATTTTCAAAGGTAAACAAATCAAATATTAGTTGTTAATGCTCCAAGCTACATAAATGTCCATGTCGGATAATCTAATAATGCAAATGAATATCAATCGTGCCTGAAGCATGATAGATCAATCGGTTCCAAATATACAAAGCCTTGAATAAGAAACAAAGCTTAAAGGAAAGATAACCCAAACGAGGATATAGAAACTCTAATAGAGTTTTATGACATAATTGATTTTTCAGTTCCAGAAGAACTAATCAGGTACCAGAAACTTATGAAATATTAATAAATTATGTCATGAATGAAAGATCACAATGGAATGAGATGGAACCGAAATGAAGTCAACGTTGATGCATGTTTGCATATAACATAGCGCTATATGTGATAAATAATAATGAGGATCATGGTTTAAAGTCTATTAAAGTTATAGATAATGAAAATATTTACAAATGGAAAGAGACAATTCTAGTGAAATCAAACTCGTTTCACAAGTAGACCTTGTTTGGACTCGTAGTCCGTACACTTGAAGGTGTGAAGTTGAATGGATATGTATGATTTTTCACGCGAAAAGAGAATTAAACTGGTAAAATACACATATATATAGAGTTTGATATGTTCACCTGAAGTGAATAGGTAAATGTCTACCATTTATTTTTAAGTGACATATATTCTTTAAAGACATATTCACCTGAAGTGAATTCAAGAACTTTATCACACTTGATTAAGTTCAGTAGCACATGAAAGACTCATATTATATGAAAGATGTGTTACAATATATTCAAATGACTCACTTGATATTTTTATATAAAATTCTCCGAAGGGATTAATTTTATTGAGGCATTTATTTCATATTCTCAAAGAGATTACTTAATTAAATCGAAATTTAGAAGCATGTTGTATAATATTCTTAGTGAATATTTTCTAAAAGAGTCATATAAAAATGATATCATTTGTCCATTCGAAAATAAATCTAAGAACTCCTGAAGAGTTTTCGAAAGTCGATTTCTTAAAGAAAAGAAACTAAGATGAAATATGTAGCAATGATATATATTTATTTGAGATAACAAGCTGAGTATTCGAAAAATATCACTTTTGTGGATCATGAAGCTTATATAGAAATGTGATAAAATGGTTATAGATTGGACAAATCACATTTGTTATGCACTCAGAAGATTGTAAAGTCACTAGATGTGGACAAAAATTGTTTGAGAATTTGAGTAAATAATGAAGAACTGATTGGTCTTGAAGTACCATATTTTAGTTCAATCGAGACACAATAATGTACCTTGCTAACTATTCATGTTATGATTTGTTACTTTGTTATATTTGAAATGCAGTTTATTTGTGTGATGCTCATAATAAAATTGTAGCACTGGATAAAGAAAGTCGAGAATGTGTTTGATTGAGGTCTATGATTGAATACATAGAAGAAACTTGCAGTTTGTCTTCCGGAAGAGTGAATGAAATAATCGTTTATGAATATGATATCATGTGCTTTGCTCAGTTGAAAGAAGGCGATCTTAAGAAGAATGATGATATAAGTTGTCAACATATTTTTTCATGTGATAATTTTGTAGACCTTTTTCACAAAGTCACTCTCAACCATAATTTTTGAATAGATGATACAAAAGATTGATCTTCATCGTCTCAGAGATGATTGTTTGGTTGAGGGGGAAATATAAATATATGTTTCACTCTTTTTCCCTTCACCATGGTTTTGTCCCACTGAGTTTCCTGATAAGGTTTTTAATGAGGTAGTTATATCAGATATTGTACTCTTTTTCCTTCATTGAGATTTTTTTCCCATTGGGTTTTTCTTAGTAAGGTTTTAATGAGGCATGTTCTAATGGACATCTAAGAGGGAGTGTTATGAATAATAGAATTAGTGGATGCCCATCCTTAATCTTCCACCTTCCTATAACCCATATTAGTGAATGTATGATCATTGGTCCTTAATTGCTTTGATCACTCACTTGCTCATTTGGGTCCTATAAATAGAACCTATATTGTAATGTAAATGACATACTTGAGAAGTAATACAACATACTCTTTTCTTCTCTCTTTATCTCTTTCTCTTTGCTCTTCTATGTTATACAATATCTTGCAATACTTTAAATTAATTTCATAACAATAATTCAGTTTTGATTTCAATATATTCATTAAAAATATAAATAAGAATACAATTTTTTCTAAGACTTTAAATTTAATTTTTGTCACGTTTTGAAAGCTTACTCTAGTTTATAGTAAAAAAATAAAAAACATATAAATGGACGCTCTTTGTCAACAAAGAGTTGTCTTAGGGTCCGTTTGCATTGAGCTTAATTTGAGCTTATGCAAATAAATCAACTTTTATTTATTATTCATAAGCTTGTTAAGGTAGTTAATGAAAAAACAACTTATGAAGATACAATTTTTATCAGTGAGAACTTATGAATTAATATAAAAACTTATTTACTTGCATAAGATATTTTTCATAAGCTCAAAATAAGTCCAACCAAACGGAGCCTTAATCTCCTTTAAAAACCCTAGAGCCATGAATAATTTGGGCGAAGTATACATTGTGTCTTAGTAAAAGGCTATTAGCATGTTTTATTTCCTTTCAAAAGGTTCCATAAAAACGTACAAGAGAATAGATCCTCTAAAAAAAAACTACAAGAGAATAGGTAGATTTGTCTAAACATGTGTTTGAAAACACAACCAAAAATCGACAAGAAACCAAAATTCCTAAAAGAATAAAGGAATAATCAAATTCTGAAACCCAAAAATAAAATAATAAATAGTTAGTCTATCTATTTTCATAACGAATTTACCACTTGTGTTATCCTCAATTCAAGTGCCACCTTAGCTGACAATTTTACTGAGGAATCCTCTCCTACTTCAGTTGTCAGAGATCATGCGTTGAATTCATCTAACAATGAAGAACTCAATGCTATCAGCCATTCGATGAATCCAACATTTGATCTCTGATCGAGGAGAATCTAGTGCATAGGATCGTTGACCCTAGTTCCATCGATACTCGCCTCAAACAGGAATCGGGGTTCTTGGGCTAGGTAACCCCATGTATGCAAGCCTAGGAGAAATCCTAACTTTAGGGCTTGGCCTTGGAGAAGGTATTGGGCCATAGCTATATGGTCTTGCAGAAGCAGGTCTAGGTGACAAATTAACTTGCTCCAATGCCCTTGATTGAAGGTGTTCAGGATAGTCACGGACACATCCAATACGAGGTCCAGCTCCTGTAGACCACTTGCATGATAATCTCTTGGAAAGGTCAAATACTGGGACCTCAAATTTCTTGGCATTAACCTCTGTTGCATTATTAATTTTGATTCCTTTGTTGCTCACATTATTGGTAGATATTAATTGAGAAGTTTGAGTAGGGTCCATAGTTTGTTGTGATTCATTTGTTTTAATAAATGGATTGGTCCCAATGAATGAAGGAGCATCATCATCTATAGCATATCTCTGTAAAGAGGGTAAAAAAGCAAGTAAGATAATTTATTCAACATCTAATTTATTTTTTTGTTCAGTAGTATTAGTTAGATAAAAATTCACCTTGACATTAGAGAGGTCTACATTGTGCTCCTCAAGAAAGCTAACAAATTCTCTAAAGTTCTCTTCAGTTGGGTGATAATGACCACTGTAAGGCCAAATAGCCTGCAAAGTTTATACAAAAAACACTATTTGTAAGCAAATTTGCTTATGCAAAATTATATATCTATGTAATGAAAACACAATGGATTATATATAGTCGAGTTCCAATACTTCTGAATCTTGACCTTCGGATTAAGGTGGAACAATTTGTGTATTTATATTGTTAAGTCAAAAATACAAATTATTCGATCTTCATTCAACGGTCAAGATTTGCAACTGCAACAAATTCAGGTCAATGAAAAGAATAGGTTACGCGTTTTTACCTCGAGTACACCTTGTTGTGCCACTAATCTTCCAGCAGCTGTGGTTGCGGCCCCAGATAGAAAGCTAGAGTGTTGAAAAGCACCCTTTTGTTTCCTTCCGACATACAAAGACCTAGTGGTGCTAAGAACAAATATCCATTTGGACTTTTCATCAGTCTCCACAAACCTCCCATCTTTTCTATACACTAACTTTCCCTTTTCAACAATTACTTCATATTCTTCCCTTTCTTTCTGAAATTATAACATCAAACATACAAATTAGATTATATGCTATCATTGGGGTCTAAGTCTAACGCATGTGGTTGATGCGTAATGCATGTGACTATTATAAACCCTAAAGTTCCGAGTTCAATATATACTTCAAAAATTACTATCATTTTATAATCTATTGATAACTTACTGGTCCAAGATATTTAATGCACTGGCGTTGAAGGGTGGCCCTTGGACATTTCTCGAGATTAATTTCTTTACCATCTCCAACATCCAACCTACAAAAAGTTACCCATCAAGATTATCAGATCCAATAGTTTTTACTAGTACTCCCTCCGTGTCAAAATATAACTAAAATTTACTTTTTAGGTTAATTCAATTAATGATGTATGTGGTTCATATTATGGACCACATACATCATTAATTAAATGAATCTAAAAAGTAATGTTTGCTTATATTTTGATACGGATGGATGGAGTAGTTTCATATAATTATTACAATCAATAATAAGATATCAATGATTAGGTACCATAGAGTAAAAGCTTACCAATAGAAAAATGGTTGAGTACTTTGGCTCTCAAACCAAAGATCATAATATAAGTGCAAATTGTGACCATACCGATGACGTGGGTCAATCTGTGGGGAAAAATAAACATTGTTAATACTATAAGATAAGATTAGATTAGACATGTAATATTATTTTAGTGTTAGTTAATTAATTTATAATATTATATTAAGATAAATAACTTACAGCTTCAAGCCAATGTTGGAGGGCTAATTTTTGTGCCTTGTCATCCTTGGACAAACCTTTTCCAACCTGTATGAAAAATAAAAATTAGAAAATTAGTAAAGACACCTTAAAAATGAAATGAAAAATATGAATGAATTTAGTTTAATTTTTAGAAATTAAATTGAATTTCAAATGGAATATACCTTAGCTGCTCTAGTCCTTGCCCTTCCCCACCTTGACACTGCAGTTTCTTGTTTATGCTCATCAAAAAATGAAACAGAACTTCTTCTAAGAGCAGCAAAATCCAATGCTTTCCACCTTAATATCATTTAAAAACATAAGATAACAAGTTAATATCCTTTACCAATTTAATCTCTTAAATTATAATCTTGAAAATTTCGTTAAATTCAACGACCATAATCGAATATCAAAATCCGTACAATAATTCAACGACTAAATTGACTATTCAGTTAATCAAATATCACAAAATAAAAAAGACGGTTTTTCGAACAAGACTAACCATAGTTCCTCAACAACAACAGCACAATCAGCAAGATTTCTTCTAGTTCTGTAACTCTTATAAACTTTCTGAACCTTAGTTGCTGCAGCATCAAGCTCAAAAACAGGTTTTGGAGAAGAGAAAACAACTTCTTTAGGCAAAGAAAGCAAAGGCACTGCCTTATGTTTCAAGTTTTCATCAACATTTGTTTCAAGAGTCACATGTTCTGGTCTATTATCCTCTAACCTAGTTGAACCTTTTGTTGTTGAAGTTTCTGATTCTCTTTTGTTGAAACTTGTTCTCAAAATCATAGCACCATCTTTGGAACCAAAACTATAGTTGAATGTAAGACCAAAGAGTGAATGCCTAACAATTTCTTCCCAAGCTGATGATAGTACAGAAAGTGATAGTCCCATAGAGATGTAGATTCACACCAATTTCAATTTGTTTGATGAAAATTCAAAACTATACTTTCTTGAATCCTGTTCAAATTACATATAAACCAATCATTAATCAAACTATACATAATTCAATAAACTAGTATAGAAAATTTTCATAACCCTATCTTTCTTTTATAATTTTCGAGTATTATCTGTGCACAACTGCGAATTTTTTTAAAATCATTTATGAAATAGGACACTTGGATCAACACCTTAATTTTTTTTTCTCGTGTAAATTTAATCAAGATATTTATATAGATGATGAATATATTATATAAGAAAAAACTTATGTAACAAAAAAATATAAGAAAAAATTTCATTGAAAGCAAAGGTAAGAAAATTCAAACCTTTGTTGTTGAGCTTATGAAGAAGTATATATCTTAAGTTATGTATGAATTGAAGTGTGACTTAGAACAAGAGATTGGAACTCAAATTGAATGAATAAAGACGAGTCTATCTCAATGGTTTATATATAAGTATGGTATTCAACAAATACGTGTCAAAGGAGAAGAAAGAGAGAGAAAGTAAAAGGGTAGTGTTTGAATTCCACAAGGAATTTTCTCAACACGTTCGAATGTGGAAAAAAAAGGTGTGTAAATTATAAAGTTCCAATTTTACTTGTGTGAAGACCTTAAAAAAAAAAAAAAAGTCCAATCCACGTGTTGGTTAGCGTTGTTCAAAACGGTTTTTGGTTTGTATTAAGGAGGAGACATAACCCCTTATAAGGGATATATGATGACTATAAATTATAAAGTATAGTTGCATTTGTTTTCTTCTTATAAAGTATATATGACTATAAACTATAAAGTATAGTCGTATTTGTTTTCTTCTTATTCTAGGTCCATAAAACGATTGAACCATAGAACAACAGGAAAAAAACAGGTGAGTATGGCTGCCAGTCAAAGAAAGTAAGCTTCTACGATACTCCATGACATGAAAAACAAAATCAACTAAATAAACATTTTAGTCTTAAAATTGTATCAATTTAAACCCTATAAATTGAAACAATATGAAAAATTTTAGTTCTTTTTTTATAGTTTTGCTCCAATATTTTTTTAAAAACTATACTTGTTTTCATGCACGAAAATATTAGAAGTCATAATGTATTATTTTATTGGTTTGGAAAAATGTTTAATAAAGGTGTATTTTTTTTTGATGGAGCAATTAGACTGATTGATATTTATCAATTAAAGAGGTTTCTTTTTAATGGCAAATAGAAATATATGTAAATATATGAAAAGAGGTAACAAATGTACAACGAGAATTTGAACACCCAAGGGGATAAAAAAAAAAAGGATGCCAACAACACCACAAAAGGAGACTAGCAGACAATCACTAACACAAACTAGTGTTTTGACTTGTGCACGCATGAATCCTATCGACCATAAAAGAAATCGATAAATGATCTTTGACCCGTGAGATACACATGTATCTATCAATAAAAACAAATTAGATTATTAGAGATCAAATATGACAATCAAATTCGTCTCAATATGTCCTTGATGTCATTTGATAGAGAAAACATAATCTATTAAAGATTATTTATTTATTTAATCACAATATAAGTTTTGGGGCAATTATTCTCTTTTTTTCTGTATAATTAAAAAAAAACACTATCTTCTTTTTTAATTATAAAGAAAAAAGAATATAGTATTTGTTAGGTTAAATTGCTGCTAACCTAATGCAGCATTTTAGAGGGAAATTATTAGGTTAAGTTGCTGCAGGCCTAATAAAATTAATAAATAAGGTAAAATAAGTCTAGAGAAACAATAGATATATACAAACGATGACACAACATGATATGAATGAAAAGCTCATCAGTGAGGAGAAATAGTAGGGATTGCTGCATTTTAGAGAGAATTTGTTAGGTTAAGTTGCTGCATGCAAACTTAACAAAATTAATAAATAAGGATAAACTAAAACAAACCCCCTCCTAATGACTCAAACCAAAAGCGGAATGGACCAAGTCAACTACACCAAAAAGATAAGACATAGAAAATCAGGAAACAAATCAAAAACTTCGCTCAAAAACATCAACAATACCCCCACACGATAACTACCAACTCAAGCAAATAATTGGTTACACTATCCAGTTATAGTGAGAAAAGAGCGAACTAGAGTGAGACCCAAAAAAACCAATACCACAAGAGAACCGTACCTTCTAGACCAATTTCTCCATATCTAGAATGTTACAGGAGAACACAAAATCATTACGGACTATCCAGATAGTCTACACAACCGTATGCCAAATCAACAAAAAAACCACGTCTAATTTTAGCTATACCAGCTAACCCTTTACATCCCAAAAAAGACTAACCAAATCCACCCGCACCACCGAAGACCAACCTAACCACCTACAAATCAAATAATGCGCCTTAGAAGCTACCCCACACGTGACAAAGAGATGATCAACCGACTCTATGCGAACATCACAAAAAACGCATACAACACTAGATGTCTCAATAATAAATCTATCCATTAAAGAGGTTATTTCACAAAATCAAGAAATTAAATTGACTAACTTTTACTGAAAGCGAAAATTAGACAACCTAAAACGGTCCATAAAAGAACATCCCTAACAAAAAATGACAAAGTATCCCACCAAATTGTATCTTAAATAATATGACCATGATTTCTCAGCTTGTCTGTTCAACCATTACCTTTCCGAAAGACGTGAGAAGAAACTACCTGAAGACCATTCGAGAAGCAACTGTGTCAAAGATTACGCCATAGTAATTACTGACACCTATAGTTATTCCTCTAATTTTTCAACATAGGGTCTTCATTGAGGCAAATAGGAGGGAGGACCTTTGAAGCGGGTTTGAACTTTTTAAAATATCTAATATTTTTTTAGGATATAGACTTAACTCTCCAAAGTTCTCTATGAAATCCTCTCAAAAAGACTCTTATGTTTTGTTTGCGAATTTGGACATGAAGATAAACGAGACCTTGGGGGGGGGGGGGGGGGGGGGGGTTGTTAAAATAACCTCATATATTGGAGAAACTCAAAAGTTGTATTTGAGGATAATTTTAGAGGATTTATATAATTTTTTTAAATTCAAATTTTAAAAAAAAATTAAATTAGTCCACCAAAATTGGCACTAGACAGGATCGAATTTGAGGATAATTTAAGAGGGTTTATATAATTTTTTTAAATTCAATTTTAAAAATAAAAAAAAACTAAATTAGCCCATCCAAATTGGTACCGGATATAATCGAACAAAGAGGGTTTTTAAATTCAACTTATGTTGTTATAACATTAGACATGCCTATGATTTGACTTATGAAATAAATAAATCAATTTTTCTAAGTTTGTTTATAGATAGATAAAATGACAAATAATCATTGAAATTCACACACACAAGTGGAGAGATCGAAGTTTGAAACCCTAACTCACTTAGAATGACCCCACACTAAGCCTCAAATAAGTTGCATCCATTTTATTCATTTCTCTCCCTAGTATCTCTCAAACTCTAACCTTTGTTGGTCGTTTTGTTCATTTCTCTGCAATCCGAAGGTTGTTTTGCGTTAAATGATAGCTAGCATTTCGTGTTGTTCGTGACTACCATATCATCCCTTTAGTCAGTGGCGGAGCCAAGATTCTTATAAGGTTTGGGTAAAAAAAAATTGTAACACATTTATAGAGGTTTACATAAGAAATTGCAAGCAAATAATCAAAAATCTAAAGAAATTGCCAAATTTATAAGGGTTTATATAAGAAATTAAGAAGAATTTATATAAGAAATTGCAAAAAAATTGAGTCGAAGCCTAAGCAAGTGCTCGGACTCGCCGGACCTTAGAACAACCGCTACCTTTAGTCTATTAGGGCGAGTCTTTAAAGAAACAAAGAGGGCATTAGCTCAAAAAAGAAAAAAACTAAAGAAACATCATGAAGTAACGAATGACTAATCTTAATAAACAAGACTCAAAACAGTCTCAAGGATTGTTTTTCCATTTTTTTTTATCATCATGGAAGGTTGGGGAAGTTGTCGTTGCAATCAATGAATTATTTGTCTAATTGTGCTAAGGTTGGGGTACATTTTATCAACGTAACCCAATTAATCTTTTGATTGACTTTAGTGGGATACAAATAGTGAGTAGACTTTTATTTCTTTTTATGTATTATTTGGTGAAATTAAAAGTTGAACTAATTAATAAATATGAAATGATATAAAAATGAAAGATAAAATTTATAAAAAATATGATAAACTATAAATCCATATACTACTTGAAGCAATTTATCAAAAACACATTATATGCTCGTGAAATTATTTTTGTTTTTTTTGGTCATTTATATATATTCAGGGTCATGTTAACTTATACTTTAAATAACCTAAAAAATCAACTTTACATTGAAAAATATAATATCTTAACTTTTAAGAAGTTGAATGCACAACTTTTAATACGTATATTTCTATAATAAATTTCTTAACATGTACCCTGGAAAGCACAAGTTAGCATTTACCATATATCCATTGTAAACCATCACATAACTCAAATGACCTAAATTGTGAAAATATCTTGAGACGCAAGTTAAAGATTTTAATTGAAGTGGTGTGGCCATTGGAGACAACTGCAAGAAAACTACTAGTAAAAATATTTGTATTTATGTCAATAGGTCAACCTCTGCTTGTTCAAGGTCAAACCCCGCGTTACGGTAGAAAATGAAATGCGTTGTTGACATCAGGAACTGACATTCGTGACTTTACTACTGTCTTGGTTGCTGAAAAAAAGTCTCACTTTTCCAACTGCATGCGTTTATATTTTTTAGTTATGTTGTGGATTAAGGCGGTTAGAAAATTGATGTGGTGCATTTAAAATTTACATCAACCACCTACTTCACCCTTGAAAAAAAAATATATTTTGAAACAAACTTTTCAAAAAAAATGG
Organism: Medicago arabica; assembly: GCA_946800305.1. Classification (NCBI taxonomy): domain Eukaryota; kingdom Viridiplantae; phylum Streptophyta; class Magnoliopsida; order Fabales; family Fabaceae; genus Medicago; species Medicago arabica. The sequence continues at coordinate 19,910,171 of OX326971.1, read as the reverse complement.
AACCAAATTCTTGATAAAATATTGTAACACAAAGTAACGTTAAATCAATATAGTTAATAAATGTTAGGATGTCAACCAAATACTACGTTCAATCTAAATTATAAAATAAGATTTACGATTTACATTCATTCAATAAATAATAAAAGTAACAAAGTAACATGTTTCCTTGCCCTATTGTGCGCCACAGACAACCAAATACTTTGGATCATGGATCAACATTTATTAATTATTGATTTGACATTGGAAAGTTGAACACGAAGCTTCACAGGTGAACCGACGATTTTTCCAAATGTCAAATCTCGAAATCAAGATTCCTCTATTTTCAAATCGAATGTTGTTGATCCATGACCCAAAATCAAGTTTAAGTCCACTCAATTTTCTTTTGTTCTTATGAAATGATTAAGTGAGATGAAGTGATAGTGTAGAGCGAGAAATGGTGGATGGTGTTGGATGACTCCTAATGCTTGGAAAAAGAGGAGGTGGGGGAAAAGCTTGAGAGAGAAAGGAGACATCCAAGGATATTAATGTTTGTTCTAAAAAACTTAAGGTTTTCCGGCACTTATGACCCCTAACTTTTTAGATCTTGTAATTTTGTCATTTATTAAAAGGGTTTGTCTAATATGTGCAACATTGCACATGTTAAAACAACTAATAATAGAAACTTTTTCTTGAAAAAAACAATTATTTATTCAAAAGATTTATATTTAATATTAAGTATATAAATTTCAATATAAAACTTCTATTTTAAACTTCTTAACATGTGCAAATTGCACATGATAGAAAAACTCTTATTAAAAATATGACCTAAATGGTTTCAGAATAGTCTTCAGCTTAAATAGGCACATAAATTCGCCCAAAATCGTGTCACGTGTTAAGTAAATCGTGGCACGTTTTGCCTTGTGTAACAAACAACTTAATTAGGGTTTCTTCAAATCGTGTCACGTTTTGGTCAACGTGACACGTTTTTCCTTGGCAGAGAGTATGTTTTTGGTCTTCACAAATCGTGTTACGTTTTTGCAGAATCGTGACACATTTTTTTCTTTGTATTTTCTTCAATTTTTCTGCTTTTCTTGCTGCTTAAGTTACCTTATGAACTCTAAATTGTGATCAAAATACATGAAAAATTACGTAATGACAAGATATCATCAGAGGTAGTCTTGAAAAGATTCAGGGAGTTGAATCCCCATAATCAAAGGATGGTTCAGATTCAAACACAGTAGGGTCATAAAAAACTGGTGGATTAATGACCAAGCGGGGAGCATGAACGTTTCTTGTCCATTTAACAAGCACACAGACAATTTTGTGAGTTTTTGTTGAAACTCTAAGAGCCCTAGCAGCTATTTTCTCAGATCTTGAAGGCTTCTTAGCCTGACCAGATGTTTCAGCCTTCTCTTTGTTGGCTGTGACAAAGGTGTCTAGGGAGTGAAACAAGGCAGATATGTTGGGAAGGTTATTGGTGGTTCTTATTGGTGATAGTGGTGGTGTGGAAGAGGGAATATTGTTTGGAGTGGGAAGTTGAGAGATCAGAAAATTGCTTGCACCAACAACTGATCCCATAGCGGATGAAGATAGATTAACCTTCTGAGTTGGTTGAGTCATAAGTTGTACCTCCATAGAGGGCAAAGATCTTGAGGCCAAAGGCACTGGATCTGCTGACAGTTGGCTACCTTGAGAAAGAATAGGTTCATTAGATGCATTTTGATCAATACTCTGATCAGCATTTCCTTGAACTTTCTTAGCTATTACTTGAGCATTTTCAACATTTTGAACTTCTGGTTCAATAACATAGACTTCAACATTCTGAACTTCTGGTTTAGTTGTTTCTTGAATATTTTGAGCTGTCTCATGACCATCTTGAAATACTTCATTGTTGAAGTTAGAGTTGAGGTCTTCAATGTTGAGATCAAACCCAGATGAGAACTCCATTTGTTCAACTTGAACATCTTCTTCAATCATCATGTTTGAAGCTAAGAGCTCAGCTACTTCCTGAGTGTCTTCATCAACATTCTGAGCATCCTTCTCGGTATTTTCTTCAACTCTCTGATTTCTAGCAAGAGAGTTTTCTACAGCAGGTTGTGGTAGACTTCCATCAACTTTCTCAGTAGTACTTCCATTATCTTTCTCAGTAGTTTCATCTTCCTCTTGAAGAGATGCATCATTAATCTTCTAGCATCATCTTTAGCTAATGAATCATATTGAGAGCTTCCTTCTTTAACAATCTTCTTTGCAAGTTTAGCAACTTCAGAGAATGACTCTACAGCTAATGGAGATTCAGTTCTTACTTCAGGGACTTTATCTTCTTCTTCCTTAGAGGAGTTTTCAATATCCTCTACTCTTCTCATTTTCCTGGGTTTCTGAACATTCTTATTAGAAAGTCTTTTTATAGACCCAGAGGTTCCAGAAGTGGGAGGGGTTGCCATGTTGGATGAAGTGATGCATAGTTGTCCTAAAGTTTTGGATGTAAACTTCATGAAGTCTAGCTTGCGTTTTTCTCCTTCAAGAGGCACATTTGCCTTTTGAAACAAAGGAGTCAAGTGCATCCCATAAGGTAGACCAGCAACAGTTTGTTTTATGGCTAAATAAGAATCTATCATGTGTTGGATGATAATGAAACATAGGTTTAGCTTGGTTTTGTTCATGAGGTGGTAGATGATACAGAGATCTACATCTGAGACTACATCAAAATAGCCACATCTAGGCAATAAGGAGTGCCTAATCATGTTATGAATGATTTTTGGTGTGTCTTCTAAGTTGGTGGCGTTGAAGGTGTGATTAGCTTTGGTATATTTGATAATGAGTTCATTTCTGTTAACTCTAACTTTATCAAACCATAAGCTTGAGAAAAGTTTATTACCTTCATTTGGGATGATCAAAGCTTCAGAGAGAAAGTCTTGAGTTACCTTGATCTCCACACCCTTGACTGAAGAGAAGAGAAACTTCTCATTTACATTCTTCTTCTCCTTGACAGATAGGTTGGTGTAGAACTCTCTAACCAGACCTTCATAGATGTGCTCTTGAAGAGTCACAAAACTTGTCCATCCTTGAGGTTCTGTAAACTCTTTCATATCTCATGCTTTGTTTTTCAAGCTTTCAAGATCAAAGTATTTAGCCCTACTCATTGGTCTGAGAGAAATCTTCTCAGCTTTCTGAGTCCTTATAGTAGAAGCGAGCTTTGAAATATCCTTTCCCTTTCCATGCTATTTAGAAGAGACATTCTCTTCTTTTTCAACAACTTCTTCTTCTTCTTTATATGTTTCTGCAGCATCTTCATCAAATGCTGGAATAATCACATATGGCAAAACAGTGTGTAACGGGGTTTCATTTTGAGGAGAGTGATCAGAGGCATGATCAACAGCGACGTTAGGTGGTGGTGATTGAGAACGTTCTTCATGAGATGTTTCATCATCATGAATTTTTGAAGCTATGTTGGTTTTCGCCATTTCGTAAGAAAATGAAGAACATAGGGTTTTGAATTATTTTTAATGAGAGATGAAAGTGGTTTGGGAATGAGATAGGTATGAAATAATCAGATTTGATTTCTGATTTATTTAAAAGGAAATGGTTTAGAGAAGGTGGAAGTGAAATGATGTTAGTTTACATTGGAAAGGAGGAAAACTTGAAAAGTAGTGTGGATGAGAGAGTAAACTAGCCGTTTGTGGAAAGGTGAAGGGATTGGTGAGTTGACAGTTTAGCCTTTTTACATGGTGGTTAATTCTTAAATCTTTCTTCTTATAACCAAACATTAAATGCTTAAGATTTTAGAGACATTTTTGGATAAGATCAATACCAAATCTCACTTTGAGATTTCTGACTCAGAGTTCAGGTACTGAACGTTATGAACTGTATAAACATTCTGACCTGATAAACTATCGGATGAACATTCTAATCATATGAACATTCTGATTAAGGTTAATATATCTGAGATGAATCAGACAACATCAGGGGGTTTAATCTAAGGTCCTTAGTGATCAATGATCAAAGTTTATTGGGATTTTTTATGATTAACAATTTTTCTTTAATAAAATTGAATCTATCCTCAATTAAAGGTTTAGTGAAATTGTCAGCTAGCTGATTTTCTGAGTCAACAAGGCTTAACACAATATCCTTTTTCTAAACATGGTCTCTAATGAAATGATGCATTATTTTAATATGTTTAGACCTAGAATGTTGAATATGATTTTTGAAAGATTAATAACACTTAAGTTATCATAAAAATAAGAACACTTAAGTTATCATAAAAATAAGAACACTTGTGTACCTTATTTGAGTAATCTTCCAACTGAGATCCACAAAGCTTGAGAGCAGCAATTTGCTGCAGATTTATACTCAGCTTCAGTTGTGGAGAGTGCAATGATGTTTTGCTTTCTGCAAGACCATCCAATTAATGCTTGTCCCAAGAATTGACAGGTGCCACCTGTACTCTTCAATTTTGTCTTCAGCATAATCAGCATCACCATAGGCTTATAGGATAATATCCTTCACCTTAAGATTCAATGAAGAGAGCATGTTTGTGACCCTTTAAAAATAACCTGCAACTTAAAATTAATTCTTAAGTGGTTTACTTGGAAAAGTTAAGTTTGTGAAACTGCTTCAGAACGTTCTGACGTTCTTGTGCAGATTATGCATAAACTGATTTAATCAAGTAACTGTGTTGTGTGTGTATTGTGTTTACTGAAAGTAAAGAGTAAAGGGAAGAGAGAAAGAACACACAAAAGTTTTATAGTGGTTCACCCAATGTGGGTTAGTCCACTCCTCATAATCTTGTGAGAGTTTCCACTATAATGTTTGAGACAACTTCTCAATTCCTGCACCATACAAACTTTGTTCACCTGAACAGTTACAACACTTGTATTCTCTAAGCCTCAACAGGCTTGCATCTTCTTGCTAAGTTACCCACTTAGACTTTTACACCTTTTGCTCAAACTAACACTTTAGTACCTATAAAGCTAGATGAGACTTTACAAGATGTTTGGAGTTTGAGTATTTGCAGAAACACACAAAAGAAGAATGGAGGAAAAAAGTTATCTTTAAAGAGATAACATAAAGAATTGATTTACACTACAAAGAGATATAAGAATCTCAGTGATGATCAATTCAGAAAAGAATGGAAGGAGAACTTATCTTTAACAAGACAAGAAAGAATTGATTTACACTACAAGAGACGTTGAAAATGTCCAGTGATGATCAATTCAAAATGCTAAAGCTTCAAACACATTTAAGATGTTTTCTTGTATGCTTTGCAATGATGCAAGTATTTGCTGAGGCCTTGATCTCTATTTATAGAGTCTTTGAGCTCATATAGCCGTTGTATAGTGTCCAATGGTGTTATGCCACGTGTCCTGGGCCCCACAAGCTTTTACTTGAAAATCTGGGTGAACATTCTGGCCATTAGAATGTTTTTGTGTTTCCAAAATGAACATCAGAATGTTGTTGTGTTCTATATCAGAATGTTGATATTCATGATGTTCTTCATCTGGGTTCATCCATGATGAATGTATGATGAAGTTCTGGGTTTGTTCAATGCGTTGTCATATGATTTTTCGGGCTTTATCCATAAAAAGTTACTTCTCCATATGCAGCAAAAAGTTGCTGGAAAATGTAGGATAAAGTTATCCCAATCTGCATTGAGCATTGTGCAGGAGAGAGAAAGAGCAGTGGATCTGCAATCTTCAGGCCCATGCTTCTATGAGATATGCAAGGATATTGTACTGTATCATTTCTCATACGTGTCCTTCTTTGATTGATCAGGACAGATCTTCATTTTGCTTTGCTTTTTAACTTTTCACCTACTGTACTGTTTACAGCATGAAGCATGTGCAGAGCTGAACATTCTGATCATCAGAATGTTCCATTTGTTTTCACTTAGGATCATTTGTAAGACTTGTACTTGATGTAATCAATCCTAATAGTGAAAATATAATTGAAGTGCAGTGATTGCAACATCTAGGATGATATTATCATTGGAATAATCCTAGCCTTTCAATGTTCATAATCTTGATGAACATTGAATATCCTTTTTGACGTTTAACTTTATAAATGCCTTTATTGTTTTGATTGATCTATGCAAGTGTATTTTACTGGACATTTATTCATGTCACGTGTATCTTGCATGTTCTTGATAATGTTCTTGAGATTCTGGGCTTGTATAAAAACAACATTCTGACCTCTGCTTGAACATTCTGATCAACTCACTAAGCAACATTCTAAACTAACTTTCTGAACTCAGAGTTAGTTCATGAATTCAAATGTCCTTTGATTTCTTTTATCTTGGTATGATTAACACTTTGTTTGTGTCTTGGTTAATCACTCAAGAACGCACAAATACCAAGAACTATCAAAGTCCATTAATCCTATAATCACCGTAGATGCCTTTGATGATTCCTAGATCCAAAGTCAAAATCCTTGTCTGCATAATATATGTTCATATCACATATGTTCTTGCATGTTCTTGGTGTTGGCATTGATCTATGTGTTTGCTCTAATGAACCTTCTGGACAACCTTCTGAACTACCTTCTGAACTCATTCTGGGTTCATACATATGAACTTCAGAATGTTTCTTCTGCGTTTGTTTATGAACAACCTTTTGTACTCTGTCAGAACGTTCTGATCAACATTCTGAACTAACTTTCTAAACTTCAGAATTAGTTCATGAATGTAATGTTCTTTGATTTCTTGTATCTTGGTGAGATTTAAACCTTGTTCCCATCTTAGTAAAAACACTCAAGAGCACAAGTTAAATACCAAAAAATTAATCAAAGTCCATTAAGTCCTTAACCATTTAAAGTTTATTATCTTTAAAATTAATTAGGGATTTTGCCTCAACAGTTCTACTGTCCTTTGAGAAAAGGCGATGAGAAACCTTTTTCCCTCCATGCGATGCACCTCGCATAAAGACTGAATGATGTGCATGAACATGTGAATGACAACCATTTCATGATGATATATTTGAAGGATGGTGTTCCAATTCCTCCCACTTCTGATGCAAAAAAATGGGATGAAAGATATGTCGGTTGGATATTTATGTACAATTGAAGATGGGTGAAGATTGAAAATGATGAAAGTTTTAATTTTGACAATTGTAGCATGGATCTTGTGGGCGGATTAATTAAAATATATATTATTAGTTGAAACGTGTAATTTTATATGATTTTAATATAATGATCTTATTACTTAATAAAATATAATAGTCTTATTTAAAGCCCATTGGTTTATTTTTACAAAAAACCGTGGTTATTAAATCGATTATTACACGTGAGTGTGACTCGATGACAGGTTGGCATCTTAATCCGTCGTGTCGTTTACTTTTCCGTCTCCCAATTGTAACAAACAAACAGAAAACGCATCAACAAAAAATCCACTCTGGTTTTTCTACACAAACCTTAAACTCATCATGACGAAAACAAAAAATTCTCCATTAGGTATCAATTCTATAATCCCTTTCCTATTTATTTCATTCAATCAAATTTTATATGTTTTTTTCTTCTTCTTGCAATATGTAATTTAGTCTTTAAAATTGCATGTGTAGTCAATTTAGTCCTTCAATTGCATGTGTTTAGTCAATTGAATTGTATTTAAGATGATTGGTTTTGCATTCCGGAAAGGATTAGCGGCGTAGCTTGTTGCTGATTGCGTTTCATTTATATTTAAGTTATAAGTGAAATGTTAGAAGTTAAATTTAGACGAAAAGTATAAAAATTAGTCCTTCAAATTTGAAAATGACCAAGTTGAATGATATTTTTCAATTTAAAAGACTAAGTTACTATTTTGCAAATTTGAGGGATTAAATTGACAAAAGTTTATAATTTCAATGACTACAATGGCTGTTTTTTCGTCTTTTATGTGGTAGGGGGAAAATCGTATTCTCTATGAAACACTGACATACAATACGTATAGAGCTTTGGTAATTTGAAAAATAGAACTGAAACCCATGCGTCGTTTTTGTGTTGATGCCAGACACCAAACACACCTTTAATCTAAAGTTTAGATGCTACATATGTTTTTTTTAGTGTGTGTGTGGAAGTTATGGAAACTATGAGATAATTTTGTCATGATGTTTTATTCAATTAGTTAAAGAAGAAAAAGGACTCGATTTGGTTGAAAGAGCAAAGGATGAATTTGAGGCTATATTGCATCCTCATAAGTCTTCTAGTCATCATCACAGGGAAACTCATGGTATGAATAGTGACATAGACGAGAATACCTCATTGGATGACGTTAAAGCTCCAAATGTGTTTGAACGAGCGAAGGAGGAGTTTGAAGCCATTGCTCAAGTGTTCCATCACAACAATGAGGATTCAACTCATGACATAAGGTTGAAATCATAACTTCCTTATACCAAAATTTTATGAAAAAATTGATAAGCAAAAGTCGATAATTTTGTATACAAACTCTGATTTCTACTTGTTTTATGTTGTTACATAGGGATGAAAATCAAATGGCTGAATTAAACCATAAACAAAAAATCTCAGGCTCTTCATCAGGTATATCTTAACTTTGTGGGAGTGCTTCTTTTTCTTGGTCATTTTGAGATTGCGTTCATAAGAATATTGTGTTGATGCCTTCTTTAAAGTAATGTTTGTCATTGGGCCTCATCAATTTTGTGTATTGGTTCTTGGACTTGCATGTTGTTGTTGAATTCATTTCTTTGTTTTAACAATGATATGAGGATCTTGTGGTCGTTTTCTTTTTTAATGGGAAAGGGGAAGTTATATTTTTCAAAGTATCACTAATGATCATTTTACGTCTGCATCCAAGAGAATTTAAACCCTGTCCCTTGAGGTTACAAAGGCAAACTCTTAATACCGTGGTTTACTTTTTTGAACGACTGCATATTTGTAAATTTTAATTATAGGAGCACATCAGCATGTGAGTCTAATATGCTTAAAAATAGTTTGAATATAGAAACAAAATATAAGTTTTGGCTTGAATGGTTTGTTGAGGAACCCTACCTTGTCTGATCCATTCGGCACTAGCAATTTGTTTTTTGTCGATGCATCCATTGCCTTGTATTCCTTGCTCTATATGCAATATACTGTGAATGTAAAAAACACCGTTGTAAATAATAATGAAGTCTTATTTAATCCTGTTGTTGTTTGATATGATAGTTGAGGGACATCATAATTTGTTGACTTAATACATGACATTTTCTGTTGACAGAAACAAAAACAAAGAAAGGCAACATATTTGTGAAAGCTAAGCAAGAGATTAAATCCATCATACATCATGATAAGTCAAAACACCATCATGATAAAGAAACTCATGGAAAGAGTGATGATATTGTTGAGAATACCCCTATCAGTGAAGTTAAGGGACCAAATGTCTTTGAAAGAGTAAAAGAAGAATTTGAAGCTGTTATCGAAGCAATACATCCAAAGAAAGGAAGATGACAATTTTCTTTCTCTACAATGGAATGGTGTTGAATTCGGTTTGATATGTATGGATGCGTTATGTACATTAGATAAACAGTAATCTTTCTTATACTTGGATTATAATTTGTAGTGTTTGAGATGTTTTCTGTGGGAATGGTAGTCTCCTTTAACATTGCACATATACATTTGAGTGTAAACCATTGATCTTGTAACAGCATTTACTTTTGAAATTGGATTGGACACCAAAGATTAAGGCATTATATTTACCAACGTGATGATATTTCACTTTGGCAATGGCATTGTACAATTCGTTAATATTGTAGAGAGTATAAAGGTTTTATCTCAGTCTTGGTTTATTGTATCTTTAGGTTGTAAAAGGAACACCATTCCTAATGTGTTTTCTTATCTTACTAAATCTGCCATGTCGATTTTGTTAATCTTGCGTCCCAATGTCATTTGCATTGCGAAGCTATATTCTGAAGATTCAGTCAAACCGCACATTTAAATACTACTGAGAGAATAAACACTTGCTATATCTCTGGCCCATTGAAAAGATGTGTTGTGGTGTACTGCAGTTCTGTATTTTTGCTTCTTCAGTCTGGGAGATGCATTTACTTTTTTTGATTCCATTATCAGTTTCAGGTTGCTGTTCTTTTCTCAATTTGGATTTCAGTTATGATGATTTTACTTTATGATTTTGTAATGTTTCTATCACTATCATTAGTTTCTACTCAATGTCATTTTCTGCAATAGAATACTGTTGGAAGTTACAGAAACTATGAGATGATTTTGTTATGTTTTATGCAATTTGTTAAAGAAGTAAGAGCTTATTTGGTTGAAAAAAGTGAAGGAAGAATTTGAGGCTATATTGCATCCTCAGATGTCTCCAAGCCATCATCACAGGGAAACTCATGACAGGTGAAAGTAGATATTTCTGTCGACAAAATCGGATTTCTGCTTGTTCTATTTTGTCATGCAGGGATGCAAATCAAATGGACGAATCAAACCATAAACAAAATATCTCAGGCTCTTCATCAGGTATACCTTACTATTAGAGTGCTAAGTTTTCTTGATCTTTTGAGGTTGTCTACATAAGAATTAATAATAATGTGTTAATGCTTCTTTAAAGTGTAATGTTTGTCATTAGGCCTCATCAATTTTATGCATTGGTTCTTGGACTTGTTGTTTTTGTGGTGGTGGTGGTTGTGCGTTCCTTTGTTTTAACAATGATTTGAGGATCTTTTTGTGATCTGCTTTATTGAAATAAATGGGAAATTGTTTATAAACTAGACCTGCAACTAAAGAGATTTGAGCTATGTCCCTTGTAAGTTGTAAGTTGTAACCCTTGAAGTTGCAAGGTCAAACTCAGATTTGAACTTTGTCCCTTGTTACCCTCGAGGTTACAAGTCATCAAACTCTCACTATTTTGGTTTACTTTTTGTACGAATCCATACTTGTAAATTGTAATTCTGGGAGCACATCATTTCTAGAAATAGTTTACCCTGTTTAGAAATAGTTTAAATTGTACTGAAACAAAAATCAATTTTATCTCAAATAGCTTGGTGAGGAACCCTACTTTCTCTGATCAATATGACACGTGCAATTTCTTTTCTGTCGATACATTCAACATATTTGTGAGAGTTAAGGAAGAGGTTAAATCTGTCATACATCATGATAAGTCAAAAGTTGAGAATACCTCTATAAATGAAGTTAAAGAACGAAATGCCTTTGAAAAATAAAAGAAGAATTTGAAGCTATGGATGGATGTGTTATGTACATTAGATAAACAGTAAACATGTTTATACTCTGATTGTAATCTGTAATGCTTGAGTTGTTTGCGCAAATGATAGTCTCCTTTAACATTGCATATATACATTTGAGTGCAAATCACTGATGTGGTAACAGTATTTAATTTTGAAATTGCATTGGACACATAAGATCGATATTATGTTTTACCAACGTGATGTTATTCAGTTCGGCAATGACATTGTACAATTCATGAATATTGTAGAGTGTACAAAGGTTTTATCTCAGTCTTGGTTTATTGTATCTTTAGCCTTTAGGTTGTAAAAGGAACACCATTACTAAATCTGCCACCTCGATTTTTTTAATCTCGCGTCACAATGTCATTTGCATTGCGAAGCTATATTCTGAAGCTTCAGTCTAATCGCACGTTTTAACTGATCCTACTGAGAGCACAAACAAGTGCTATATCTCTGTAGAAAAGATGTGTTGTGTTGTACTGCAGTGCTATATCTCTGCAGTGCTGTATTATCAGTTTTGGGTTGCTATTCTTTTGTCAATTTGAAGTTCAGTCATGATATGATTCTGTTTTGTTTTTTGTAAAGTTTCTATCACTCACTTATTATTTTTAGTTTCTACCAAGTTTTTTTTTTCTTTTCCACAGTTGTTATTAGTTGAGTGAAGTTTTTGTATTTTAAAATGTATTGCAGCTAGGCCATCTCATTGGATTGTAATCCTTATTCTGATTTCGCAATTTTCGGCTCTTAGTATGCTGCATTTTCTGCAATAGATTACTGTTGAATTGTTTAAATAGTTTATTTTAATCATATGCACAATTTGTGCATGAACATTGGTCAATCCTTATCAACAAATTGCTTTGTTTAAAAGCAACTTGGACTTCATCTATTTCTGACAATATTTTAATTAGGAAATGATTAGTTCAATGGACAATTTAAACTGTTAGGACTAATAAATTTCAAAATAGTATTATATCTAGATAGGACGAGTAATGAGGAGTGTTATGAGCACTTTCTTTCTAATACTCTCTCTAAAACCCTTACTCTTATTTGGTATTAGACCTACACGTGTTTCACCGATATGAAATTGAGTGTTAGAAATAGAGTGTTCATGAAACTCAAATTACAAACAATGGAACGCAATTATTTATTTATGCAGTTTGATCAAGTGTGTTTACCTCTACGACTACTAAGTAGTAATAGTTATGTACACTACTTGAGTGAATTGAGGTTTATAATGTTACAAGATTATATGTATAATACTACCCTCCAAATTATAATAATACATCTAAACGGTACTGCGCGGGGCAGGGGTGGTTTCAATGTCCGATTAGCTTGGGCAGTTGTCCGGGCTTTGGCCAAAAACCTTTGCAATTTGTTATGTAAACTCCTATGAAATTCTTATATAAATCCCTGTAAATTGAGCAATTTCTTTAGATTTGTTGATTATTTGCTTGCAATTTCTTATGTAAACCCTTTGAATGTTAATTATTTGCTGCAAATACAATTTATCCTAAACTCAATGAGTGAAAGAGACCTACATCTAAAAATTGCAGTGAAAAAATGTGTTGCAAATTTTTTTTGCCCAAGCTTTATAATAATCTGGGCTCTGCCATTGGCGCGGGACTATCGCCCTCACGGCCCTCCAAAACAAACAATTAGACCTAACACGCGTCTAGGCCAAACGCAAGGGCATGGATGAAGGGAGCTTCGCAATGCTGCGCTAGCTCAACTCCCTCGTCTATTGACCCTATTCTGTTCCTATGAGTCATACTCAACAAAGGTCAATAGTTTTGCCGACCTTCAAACAATACACGTAGGCTTTGCTCAACCACATGTACATCTTCAATAAATAACCACAAGTATCCTTCCACTTTACGTCATTATGAATGCAGTTTTTTTGTGTTCAATTCACTCTTCATTTAAAACAAGTGTCTGAGTTATGATATACCAAAACATGAATATATGCAACCAAAATGCAACTTTTAGAGAGTAGAAAGACAAAGTTGTACAAAAAATCATACGTACGATTACCTTATAGTTAAGAAATTGGATATGCATCCAAAAGTTAAGAAGGAAACAAACCGGTGGTCATGGCCATCGTCATAAGCTTCTTTCAGCCTCATCCTCTGACCTTTGATGGCCATCTTTGTCCCAAAAGCCATTAATTAATGCAACTCTAACTGCGTAACGTACCACGGAAGAATTCAACTCTACTCCAAAATATCACTTTTTCTGGTACAATCCAAAAAGTTCACTTTCTGAACTGTGCCAAACTATGCGGATACGGGTGTGGGTACGATGCGATACGCACACGGATACATGATTTTGGTTTTTTAATCTAGAATACGATACAGATAAGATACATTGACAAATCTTTTATACTAAAACTCATATCAATGGAAAATACTTGAAGAAAATAAACATTGATTACTCTGTTATTATTTTATTATAAAAGTCACAATTTAAAAAAAAATAATACATGTGATCAAAATAAAAAAATGTAAAGTTTTCTTATAAACCATATTATATTTTCATACGTTGAAATATTGAGAGAAAGATCATTAAAAGAACGCAATTCAAATTTCATCTTATGTTGATTAATTGAATCACTTCTCTCTCATTATTTTCATCCACAAGAAATATAAATTTGAGTGGTTAATCGAGAAATAATTCTAATGATGTATATCTAAAATTGAACCATACACATCCTAATGAATTTTTACAACATTGTTTCACTTTTTTACCTTTCATATTTTCTAGGATACATATCTATGAAGTATCTTATAAATATCTTTGTGTATCCGTGGAGTATTCTATATGTATCCCATAAAATATTTTTTAAAAATTAAAATAATTAATTATGATAGTCCGTTGGTATGTATCCGCGAGTATCCGTAGAGTATCAGTATCCGATACGGGTACGTATCTGTTTAAGAGTATATAAGCTTCATAGCTGCCAAATCTCTAAATTGAGAAATATGTGTGAGATTGTACCGAGAAAAAGTTTAGGTGAGTGAGTCCCTCACTAAAGTTATGAAATTGTACCATATAATATAAAATACAACTCGTTTGGTTGCTAAGAAATGTCTCAAGTTTAGGTGACTTGAGACATTTGAATGTACTCCTATCAAAATATCAGATTTGATTTACGCCGATGTTAATTTTAGCGAGTAAAAAAATAGTTCTCATAAAGAAAAAGGAAGTCATAGAATCTCCTAAAATAAAAGGAAGTTGATGTATTGAAATTAAATTTTGGATTAGATAGATAACTTTCTCTTCTATATAGAACTGAGGAATTACCAAATACCCCTCCAACTTATTTCTCTCTTCCAAACCAAATACAGCTTAAAAGATAACCAAAACAAGCGGCGGGAGATCCATTCTAATTCGAAAGAGACACTTATCAGCTGAACAAGTTCCAAAGCTATCGGTTGTGATCTAAGCAAACTGAATCATGAAATGCAACTACAAAATCCAAATCATATGACAGATTGACAGCAGCTATGAAAGAACAACAATCATCCATTCACTATATACCATTTTTCAGCTTCAAATCATAACTCAAAACCACTTACTTAAGCACACAGACACTTCTCGTATTAAGCATGTCCCAGTGTCAGACACCTATAGTACATCTCTCACGCGTCCACACACACTCTCTGTCTTCTAGTAGTTGTATATAATTAAGGACCCTTGCTCATTCCCTTAATACGTACATACACACACTCTTCTTTTTACAACTCATCATCATATATCTAATAGTAGTAATGATGTACTTGAGAAGTGGATTCTCTGAATATTCAAACGAAATCAGCAACAACACTGGCAGTGCCAGTGAGTTATGCTGCACAACAGCACCAAATTCAACTGTTACTACTTCACAAGATATCATCACAATCACACAACCACTCAACCGTCTCTCAGTCAATCTAGCTTCAATACTAGATGATACAGGGTTTGACTTCTTTTCCGACGCAAAGATCATCGGCAAAGATGGTAGAGAAGTTTCCGTGCACCGGTGCATTTTATCGGCGAGGAGTAGTTTCTTTAAGGATGTGTTTAAGGGAAAGAAAGAAACGACGCTGCAACTGAAGGACGTGGCTAAGGATTATGATGTTGGGTTTGAAGCGCTTAACGTTGTTTTGCGTTATTTGTATAGTGGGAGAGTTGATGATCATCATTTGTCTGCTAAAGATGTTTGTGTCTGTGTGGATGATGATTGTTTACACTTTGGCTGTTGGCCTGTTGTTGATTTCATGCTTCAACTTCTCTATGCTTCATTCACCTTTCAAATTTTCGAATTACTTGCTCTTTATCAGGTAAGAAGAATTAAGCACTTACAGATGCTATTTCAATAATAAAATATGAAAAAAGTTAAAGTAATTTCATAGGGGCAACCCCGTGCACTAAAACTCTCGCATAGGTAGGGTCTGGGAAGGGGTCTTGCCGTTTTGGTGTATTGTACGCAGTCTTACCCTGTTTTTTACACAAGAGGCTGTTTCCGAGACTTGAACGAGTGACCTTTCAGTTAAATTAATTTCATAGAATTTATTAAAATAATCTTAAAACAATTTCTTGACAGTTGATTTGATTACTTGCAGGATCATCTACTAGACATTCTTGACAAAATGGCAATAGATGACATGTTGATGGTTCTTTCTATAGCAAACATTTGTGGTCAAACATGTGACAAACTACTAACAAGATGTACAGAGATAATAGTTGAATCTAATGTTGATATAACCACTCTTGAAAAATCACTGCCTCAACCTATAGTGAAACAAGTAATATACAAACGCAAACAACTCGGCTTAGACATGTATGAAACCGTAAATCTTCTAGACAAACATGTCACCAGAATACATAGAGCTCTAGATTCAGATGATGTAGAATTAGTAAGGTTGCTTTTGAAAGAAGAACACACTACTCTAGATGAGGCTCGTGCACTTCACTATGCTGTTGCATATTGTGATGTCAAAACCACTACCGAGCTCCTTGATCTTGGACTTGCCGATGTAAATCATAAAAATCTTAGGGGCTATAGTGTGCTACATGTTGCGGCGAAGAGAAAAGAACCAAAGATTATTGTATCTTTGTTAACGAAGGGAGCTCGACCTTCTGAACTCACTATGGATGGCAGAAAATCTCTTCAGATTTCAAAGCGTTGTACGAAAGCTGTGGATTATTATAAATCTACGGAGGAAGGAAAGGTTTCTTCGAATGATCGATTGTGTATAGAGATATTGGAGCAAGCTGAGAGAAGGGAGCCTTTACATGGGGAGGCATCTCTTTCTCTTGCTAAGGCAGGGGATGATTTGCGTATGAAATTGTTGTACCTAGAAAACCGAGGTATTTTCTTACATGTTCGTATTTTTCGATTTATTTTCTTTTCTTTTTTCGATAAATGTTGAATCAACATTTGTGTCGCCTTGACATATGTTACTCCCGAATTTCACGATAAATGTTGATCAACTGCCGATTCATTGTTTTTCAGTTGGACTAGCAAAACTTTTGTTTCCCATGGAAGCAAAGGTTGTGATGGATATCACTCCAATTGACGGCACATCTGAGTTTACTCCGAATTTGGGTGGTTACCAGAGAACAACTATGGACTTGAATGAGGCACCTTTTAAAATAAAAGAGGAGCATCTAATTCGGATGAAGGCACTGTCTAGAGCAGGTAATATATACATGTTTCCCATCTTTCCTTTTATTTTGTGAGTACTTTCCTAAAGGTCGAAGGCTCAAAGTAATTCTTATCAACCATTTTATTTAAATCTGAAATGTTTCCGTTATATTTTTCTTGTTTTTACATATATCCATCTGGTTTGGTTCGAAAACAATTGATATAGGGACCAATTTTCATTATAAGTTAGATTTTAGTCACCATTTATTTGTTAAATTTAAAATGTTTCCGTTCTATTTTTCTTTATTTTGATTTTTTGCTCATCTTCATGAGCAGTGGAGTTGGGGAAACGGTTCTTCCCTCGTTGCTCGGAAGTGTTGAACAATATCATGGATGCTGATGACCTGTCACAGCTTGCATGTATGGGTCATGACAGTCCCGAAGAACGACTAGTGAAGCGCAGACGATACGCAGAGCTACAAGAAGTTCTTAATAAGGTCTTCCATGAGGACAAAGAGGAGTTTGATAAATCTGGCATGTCTTCATCATCCTCATCCACGTCAATAGGAATGCCAAGGGCTAATAATAGTATGATAGCAATGAATCATTGATGAAGATAATAATAATGTACTCTGAAGTGTATACTTTCTTTTATAGAGATTTCATTTGTTTAATTTGTAGTTTTTGTTTAGTCATACTCTTTCTCTTTCTAATGGTATTTCATTGGTCTTAAAAGGAATAAAGGTGTGAATATTTTTTACATCATAGAATTGTTCTTGTTAACTATTTTTATTGAAGTGTGTCTTCACAGACATTTGAGTCTTGAGATAATTAGCAGAATTCTAAACTAAGAACTAATTTCATTGGTCAAAACGTCGTCAGAAAGGCTCATGAAACTTCGACTTCCACCCAACGTCCTACTATGTTCATCAATCTCTGCTTTATAAATTGAAACACCCTCCGTATTCTATATCATAGTCACATGATTCGCTGGGGTGGGTAGAGAAATGGGTTCGTGGGAACTTGTTCTCGAATCTTTTACAAATTCGTACGCACCAATTTGCGGCTCCTCAGGGAAATAATCCTGTTGAAGTAGATAGAGCCACCTTCCACCCCAACATTTGCTATTGGCAGAACTATTCCCCTGCCATCCCAAAATAAATGTCTGTTCATTCCTCTGACTTCAATAAATTGACAAGGACTTTTTTTTTAAAGACAAATATATAGTATATAGATAGAAAAAACTGATAGTACAATCGTCCTACCAACACAAACACAGGAGGGGCACAAGAGATACCGGCCAAGTGACTGAGTCCAACAAAAATAAAAACAAAAACATGCAACTCATTCATAGAAATTCCATTTGCTGGGAACTCACTCTACGGGTATGCATGATTTTAGACGGTTTCCACATTTATTAGCCGACACGCCATGGATTGGATTATCTTCGATTGAAAACCAAAAGATATAAAAAATATTAACTTTTATTTTTCCAATTGAATCAAATTAGTTATTTTTTTGACTCAAAAAATTGATAATTTATAAACTTTGATTTTTTAACTAAATGTATCTCTTTTTAAAATAGGTCCTTTCGCTACCTAGTGTAATTCAAGCTTGAAATGATGAGTATTTATTCCACTTGAGAGGAGTGGAAACATAAATTCTTTTTCTCTACTAGTCAGTTATGTTTGTTAGTCAGTTAAGCAATTGCTTTCCAAACAAGCCATGGACAAGGTCTCTTATCAATTCTTGCTTCCAATTAATTTCTGATTCTTTTTGTTTTCAGCATTACTTTAATCAAGATTCTTCTGTTTAATGTTCAGATCACTCATCTTGTCAGGGTTCTTGGTTATGGTGTTACTCTCTTTGAATATATTAATTCTTCACTCTCTTTGAATGAATGATTGAATGTATTGACTATTGATATCAGGACCTTAAATACATTCCAAATGTATATTGCTTGTCCTACTTCTTCTTTGTTCCTATTCGTTGAATGTACTATAGATCAAGAAATGACATTACTACTTGCTGGTGATAATTCTACCTTTCAGCATGTTAAAGTAATGGACTATATACACTATATTGTATTCTTCTTATTGTTCCTTTCATGTTTCAGAATTTTTGCTATTATGCAAATAGGATTTTCTTGGTTTATTTTCTTTTCTATCCTAGGAACGAATAGCTTTTCATGGTTTGCTTTTCTTTAGCCGAGGGGCCGTTAGCTTGGGCTTTGATTGTATGGCGCTGTAGCTTGGTTTTCAGTTCTATTGATAAAATTCGTGCTTCTCCATCTTTTACCTGGTAAATAAATTCTCACTGTTCTCATAACAACCTTTTATGGTTAAAGAACTTGTCTACATCTAATTCATAATGTTAGAAGGAAGTTTGAAGTAAAAATACCATTGAAGAGTTCCATGCTAGAAATTGTTTAAATCCTATCAATGCACATTATGCTAAGAAATACCTCACTGTTACTTATATTTATCTGTCTTCATTTTCTATTCAAATATGGCACACACATCTGAATTATCATCTTTACTCACCCTGTATATTGTGATCATATGCAATTTTACATTTTCATGATCTGCGGAATAGCTTAAACATCACATATTCAAGTTTTCTAATACACGCAACCACTAAATTGAACTCATGAATCGTGACAGCCATGCTAAATTTATGAATGATATTGTGCCCTTGTTTGCTTTATTATGACTTTAACTCTATTATTCTTTTCAGGAATTGCTTTCTTTACCATTAGGTGGTGGAATCCTGCTACCTTTGAAGCTATGCATCCAGAGGGATCTCTTGAAGGAGATACATGGCCTTATGTTGAACATAAATCCTATATTTGGACATGGATGTTTCTGGTACACTTAGCAGCTTACATTCTGTGGCAACTTCTATACCTCCTCATTGTTAATGTCTTGTGCCGACAACGGCTTTTAAGAGACCCTGAAGTCATGACTTCCTACGGTTAATCAATGATCACACACATACTTCCTTCCCTTTTACCATTTCATAATAGGAGGGAGAGGGACGACAATAGATAGAGTCAAGAGAGGCACTCTATTATTCATCTTTATACTCACCGTAAAAATGACGTGTATATAATAAACAAACTTATTAGTCTCATTTTAATAACTTGAATACGGCTACCTGCCTTAATACATGTTTTTGAAAAACTAGGTGAATATTAATATCATTACGACAATAGCAATAATGGTAAAATAGTAGCAAATATAACATACTGATTAATTATAAATGTTATCCCTTTCTGTGAGTCCATAATCATATCTGCTACTATTTCAGTAGAATTTCTGATGAGGGTTAAAACATCAAATTTCACTTTTCTTTCACATTATTGACTTCAACCTCATACAGGGAACTCTCAAGAAAAACTAAGAAAGCAAACAATGTATGGTGGCGCTTAAGTGGGTTTCTCGGGGATCAAAATCGCTTGCTGACGTACATCGTTCTTCAAGGCATATTTACCATTGCAACCATGGCACTGACTGTCCCCATATTCTTCTCATATAAATTGCATGCATTCTTCCAAATAAGTAAGCTTTCTGTATCTGTCTATGGAATGGAAGTTTTCTGTTGGAAGTATTGCCTAAACAAGCAATTCTTATGGCGAAAAATAAACCAGAGATGAAATCTGCCCAAGGTTAAATGGACCAACCAATGACCAAGGTCAAGTGATGGAGAGTTCAACAATGCTGATCTTTGGACATCTGACTGACTTACTCAACTAATATCCATGTCTTTTGTTCTGATTGAGGTTCTATTTGTTAGATCTAATCCGTAGTGTTAAGTATACAAATTTGAGTAGGTGAAGTTGTAAATGCATATTACTCTTTTTCTTTTTTCATGCAAGCATTCCATAAAATGGATACTTGTAAAAGAAAGTTTAGATATTGTTGATATGTTGCCCCACCCCCTCTTTCATTAGAAGAGGGAAAGAAAGGAAAAATCAATGGATATGGTGACTTACCAAAAAGAA
This sequence comes from Medicago arabica, assembly GCA_946800305.1. Classification (NCBI taxonomy): domain Eukaryota; kingdom Viridiplantae; phylum Streptophyta; class Magnoliopsida; order Fabales; family Fabaceae; genus Medicago; species Medicago arabica. The sequence goes on along the minus strand of OX326971.1, from coordinate 19,889,410 downwards.
GTTTCCATGTTCAAAACATCCAAAGCAGTAGCATCCTTCCCGTTGAATTCATCCGCAAGTCCATACCAGTTTAATGCCTGAAATTGGAAGCAAGGTGTTACCTTGCCCTAATCTACAAAGAATGAAAAAATGAATTAGCCAATAAATATTTACTTGCTCTCCAAGTTGAGGCTTTTTGTGTTGAAAATAATGATCCAAGCCATGTTTGATAGCCACACATATCAGTTTTTCGGAGTCCACATTCTTGGATCATAATGGAGTCAAAATACCCGGTTTCAAATTTGGATATGAAAAAAACTGTTCCATTGCTATCAACAAGTTAAGAACAACATCACCGTCGTATTCCGACTACTCATAAGATAAGTCATTTTCAGCACCGTAAGTGTTGTGAAAGCCTCTTCCAATAAGTGCTAATTCTTAAACTCACATCCGATGATTGCTTCCACTTCATTCAACGGGGCGTAGAAATGTTGTTGTTGATGGTGGTGCTGTCTTCTTTTTCTTCTTTAGGAGATAGTTTTCCTTTGTCATAGTTGTTGTTGGTGTATTCTTTCTCTTGCTTAGGAGATAGTTCTTCTTAGTTGTCTATTTTGAGTGCATGTATTTGGATGAGAAGTGCTTCTTCTATCTCTTTGTATGCTTGAGTTTCTATGGTGCGCAATTGTGATGTTGTTTGAGAGAAGACAAATTCTACAACCATGCCGCTTAGAATTTACACTCATACAAAGAGCAAGAAGAAACACTTCTCATTCAAACTCATGCACTCAAAATAGACTACAAAGAAGAACTATCTCCTAAGCAAGAGAATGAAGACACCAAAAACACGATGACAAAGAAGAACTATCTCTTAAACAAGAAAAAGAAGACACCACCACCATCAACAACATTTCTTCGCCCTGTTGAATGAAGTGGAAGCAATCGTAAGATATGAGTTTAAGAATAAGCACTTATTGGAAGAGGCCTTCACACATAGCACTTATGGTGCTAAAAATGACTTATGAGCAGTTGAAATATGTGGGTGATGCTGTTCTTAACTTGTTAGCAAATGAACCGTTTTTTTATATCCAAATTTGAAACCGGTTATTTTGACTCCATAATGATCCAAGAATGTGGACTTTAAAAAACTGGCATGTGTGGCTATCAAGGGTTGGATCGTTATTTACGACAAAAAAAACCTCAACTTGGAGAGAGCAGGTAAGTATTTATTGGCTAATTAATTACTCCATTCTTTGTAGATTATGGCAAGGTAGATAGTTTTAATATCAATGATTTGTCCGCTGTTATTCAACATTTGCAAGTCTTCAAGATAGTCTTTCCTTGCTTAACATACGCCACTAACATTTCCTTATCTTGCACCCAAACACTTCCACTTCGAAGCGCAACTAACTGTTTTTATTGAACACCAGCTTCCTATGCTTATTGAACACCGTCTTTCTATGCTTACTGAAAGGTTCACACTACTCACTACCATTGTGATGAGATAAAGATTATTATATGATGTTGAATCTGCATAGAGTGATAAGGAGGATTCATCTTCAGGTCCTAGAGTATTGAAGTTCCAACACAAGTGCATGTATCTGAACGGAAAACCTTTAGCAGTTTTCTCTGAATCCTGTGGAACTTTAGTTTCTAAGGCCACATTCCACCGGTCACTTGAAAGACAATCATCAAAGATGTCCACTATTACAGATCTTAAAAATACTATTTATTTGGAATATATGGATATAAATTATCGAAGAGATTAGGCTAATGAGATCCTTCCTAATTTCGAAGGGACGTTATATCTAGAAGGGTCTATGGTAATTTTGAAGGGACAAAAAATGAGATGAAGAGAAGAAATAACACAAGTCTAAGACGGAGAGAGATTTTTAGTGTGTGTTGTGACCTCTCTATTTATAGAGAAAATTCACAACTTGAGAAACTTTAGAAACAAATAATTCACATATTAGATTTAGGACAAAAATATCTCAAATTGAATACAAAAATATATTATATTGATTACCAAAATATATTTCAGAAAGTGCCAAAATATGTTAGATTACATACCAAAATATTTCTGATTGTGCAGAATATTTCAGATTGCGTTCCAAAATATTTTAAAAAAAACTTGGAGTCTAAGAAAATAGTAAATATGTAAATATTTTATTTTCTCTAGTGCTTACTTTGTTCACATAACATCAAAATCATGTACCCCATTAAAGATACACATCCATTATATAAACACTACTAACGTGCCTTTAAAAAAAAAAAAAACTATTAATGTGTGTGATCTATGGAAGGTGAGACTTGCATTTTTTTTAATTCACAATATTTTTTTATTAAAGCATTAAAATATAAAAGACAGGAGAGGCCTGAACCAATACATCAGATTCAAAATGTATAAAACTTGTGAAAAGAAATCTGGATCTATCCCAAGAAAGAAAAAGACATAAGAAAAGAGGTGTCAAAGACCACCATTGTACAAAAAACTAACAACTGCTACAAAACTACCATCTCTATGATGATATTCGCAAGTATACTTAGCAATTGTTTAGTATCTGTTAAGGCAGCTTTGGAGGAACCCTTTTGGGCACGAGTCCTCATTCCGACAGAGTTAAAGTTAGAAGGCTTCACTTTATTCCCTTGCTTCTTCTTCTTTCTCTCTGCCTTGGTGCTCTCAGATAGACTTGAAAAGTGCTGCCCAAAGTCTTCAACATGGTCTTCCACCTCTAGTCTCTCGTCATGGCTGAGAGTGTCCTCCATCTCCTCATCTACTTCATCCCCCCAAAATTTGGAAAGAAGCTGCACACTCTTAAGGGCTGCAACGGAAAGAGAGGAGTTGGAAGCAGAAACTAAGGTTTGGCTTGAAGGGAGCTTGTAAGTTGTCAAACTAGCATAACTAGTTGTTATAGGTTGCGGCATAGGAGTAAGGACTCGAGTATCAACTCAAGCCTTCAACCTGTTTGGATCCACAACTCTAACTGAGGTAGCAGGTATGACACTGGGGGATGAAAACCTCCCAGCATTATCATCCTGCAGCGACGAGGTTGAAAGAATGATGGGGAATGACAACCTCCCACTATTCTTCTTCAACTGTTGATCAGTGGTGCTATCCACAATTTCCGAGTGATGCTTCCTAGCATCGTGTTGTCTGCCAAATGGAGCAACCGAATTATCCAAAGCCTCAACTAAGGCGTCCCCATTTTCTTTGTCATTCCCAGCTTCCAAAATAGCAAACGAGTTATGTAGCTCAAAACTTAGGTCCTCCAAAGCTTCTTGAGCTCTTGGGAACGCACGAGTGTGTTCCTTGGAACCTGTAATCATATTTTGGGCAGTAAGTGTTTTGGCTTGAGTGTTGTTCCTAGCTAGCAGATGTTGTGTGGCTTCGTGCATAACCAATGTTGATGTTGTAGCATGAGTGACTGTCTTATTATTGTTATTTTCATTTTCGGCGTGCTGCTGACTATATTGAAGGGACTCTAATTTTGAATGTATTTTCTGCTCATTAATATTGACAGATGCATCCTTGTTGGGTATATTATATTGTTGGATAGGTTTTTTCTGACTATTTTTTGAGGCGGCATGAGATTGGATAGTGTTAATGCGGTTGCAATGTTGGATAGAGTGGCTTAACAACTTACAATGAGTGCAAAATGACGGCTTACGCTCGTATTCAACAGTTACCGGGAAGGCAAAACCGTCCCTTTCAACCACCACAGAATCAAAAAGCTTTCTGGACATATTGACATCAACAAGAATACGCGCATAGTGACCAAAGAGACGGGATTGTGCGGCTTCATCAATAGTGAGGGGGGTACCAATACCTGAAATCAATTTCAAATAAAGTGGTATTCCTCCAATATTCTTGAGGGAGATTCATAAGCCGTATCCACAATTGCGTGTGTGACTGAATCTCATTTTGAGGATCAAAATCCTTAGACCAGCAAAAGAATCTCAGAATCCCAGGCTTCAATTGAACATCACCCAACGTCCAAATCTTCTTCATCTCTTCAATGGAGTGGAAATTGAACTTGAAGTCACCCCTGCCAAGTGGGGTAATGGTATAGGGCTTCAAATGTGGCCACAACCCTTCCAACTTCTGCTTAAGAACTTTTGATGACAAAGGAGGATCACCATTCTGAAGTGTGACACGACCATGAAGGTTGCGAAGGAAATCTGAAAGTTCCGCATCATATTCATGCTGGGTGATTCTGATGCGGACGGTGTCACCTATGATGACCTTAGGCGGGAGCGAAGGTAAGAAATCATCCCTGACGGCAGACATAACTTGGGCAAAGGATTTTGTTCCCGACGGCACCGTCTCCGGCGAGGAGAGAAACGACCAAGGACAGATAGCCGGAGCCATAGAATCAGGGCAGACCAGAAGAAATCCAAAGTAGTATAAATCTCAGAATCCAGAACCTTCCCAATGAAGATGAACTTCACCGGAGAAAATAGATCTATAGTAAAATACCGAAGCAACACACAAAAATTAACAAGGTAACATCAGGGGAAAGAGTACCATGAAAACAAAGGGAGAGAACACCACAAGCAACCAAAGAGGGGAACCCTCACCAGTCTCTCACCGGAAAAGGGGTTAAGCTGTGTTGCACGGGTGCTGGTACGATACCCGTACCGGGTACGGGTGCGGGTGCGGGATACATCATTTCTCAAAAAACAAAGGTACGGGTACGTTAGGATAATATATATTTTTTAATTTAAAATAACATAGCATGAGTAAGGTTAGCAAGGAGAAGTGAGAAGTCAGAACAAAAGCTAGTATAGACTACGAAAAAGGAAGATAAGAAGATACAAGAAAAGGCTTGAGTGCTAGACTTTTCTACTTCTGCAACTATTGACATACAAGAGAAAGTAGACATTAAGTAAGTAGCAGCAGTTTCAGAGTCTAGTAATTGTTGTTGTGGCTCTTGAACCGTTTGAGTTTATAAAAAAACAAACAAAAACTATAATTGCTATTAATTATCATGAAAATTCTCATTTTCTCAAGAAAAAACTATTATAAGTACCCTGAGAGTACCACCGCCGTACCGTAACCGTACCAAAGTTTAAAAACAAAAAAAATTATTGGTGCGTCACGGGTGTGTACCGTACGAGTACCGGTACCCACGTAGTACCCGGTACAGATACGTTTTGCAAAATGAAGTACCTGTGCTTCAGAGGGGTTAAGTCACCAGATCAGGGATAGGCTTATAATTGTATGGATCTGATTCTTTTACGTGAACGAAGCAGAGAAACGAATAGATCAAAGTTGGGATGGTATAAACAATGTAAGAACGGGTGGGATTGGTGGAGAAAGGACATCACCGGAATAATGTCGGAAAACCAACGTATCGCCAGAGAGTAGTTGTTTTGGAGAGAGAAGAGAGTTTCATGTTACGAACCTTGTCTTGAGTTTTTTTAATGTGCTGGGTGCTTCTCACTGCAGCATAAAATTTACCAATGTCCGCACCATGATCGCATTAGCTTTCCCTTATTTAACCTTATATTATATCACCGGACCTGATCAAATCACCACCAAAAGAAAATCACCGGACAATAGAATGGACGCTATTTGAACCAAAAATAATAGAATGAAAGCTATAAACCATGTTTCACAATTGTAAAGGAAAAGGTATCATAATCTCAGGTTAATATTCAAAATGAGACAAAAACATGTAAATTCAACTCAAGTAAGACTAACAATTTAACAAGATGGCTTTATTACCTTCCACACCTCTTGCAGGCAAACCTCTTCCATTGGCAATCATAATGCTAGCAACAAATATCCTCCTTTATAGAAATCTAGATGTAAACCTCCTGCATTTCCAATCATAATGTGCTTAAATAAGTGATTTGGCATCTAACAATTATGAAATATATTTTATAACAAATTAGTGTGTCCTATATTCAAAACCCTTGGGTGTGTTTGTAATCTATCAAATCAGTAGTTGTGATGAGTCATTATGGTTTGACTATCTTTTTATATGGCTTGGTGTGATTCCATCCCTTATTTGATATTCTCTATACCAAATAAAATGAAAAGCAAAAATCTCAATTTATTAAGTAAGACATTAATAACGGTAGGATATAATGGGATACCCAAGGAAATGGTAACGGTAGGATATAATGGTATTTAATGGGTTAGAATTAGAGATAGTAACGGTAGATACACCGATAGGAAAAGGGTGCAGCACAAAACAATGAGACTAAGAATTTGCTTGAGGGATAAATTTAATACGAGAGTGTCACATCAGAATTTTTATGATATGGCAAAAAAGTGCTGAGATTTCAACAAAGTAATTTGAAGGTCTAATTTAATTTAATAAATATAATAAGACAGGTAGAACAAAGCGTGTTGAAACTTCAAAATGTAACTTTTACAAAATCAAAGGTATTCTAACACAAAAATGTTACTTCTTTTGATTTTTAAACAATATCATAATGACATTTGTTAACATTTTTTTTTAATTCAATCCTATTTTATTGGAAAGTTTAGGAACCTTATGGCAATTTAGTTTTGCTAACAATAAGAGAGAGAGAGAAAATAATAATATATAGGCCGAAAGTTGTATACATATACGATGTTGATGTCGAATGTTCCCAACCAATTATTTGAAAGTGAATTGCATGAAGTTACCAGTTTCTCACAAACATGTAGTCAAGGCATTTATGACTCCAATCTTGATTGGGAGTCCACCGATACGTGACCGAGGGGATTTGCAGCAACAAGTTTGAGTCTCATTGTGGTGTCCAAATATAATTTCTTATATATATTATTGAGTATTCTAAGGTTTAATTTTAAGTCATTTATAACAAATCACAACTATAAAGTCAAGAAAATTCCAAAATTCAAGATACAACATGAATTATATACATTACTAAAAGTTAAAATAAAACTTAAATATTTGTAATTAAAATATTGATAAAGTCATAGACATTAATGGTTCATCATAAAAGTATATGAAAATTGCTTTTCTGACGAACGAAACTTTCTAAAAACACAAGTAAAATATCAATTTACCTTCAACGGCAGCTAACTACCGTTCTGCTGATCGGCATCAGTTAACTACCGCTGAGTCCAACGGTAGTTAACTACCGCTACAGCCAGCGGTAGTTAACTACTGTTGTGTTCCTGGTTCAAATTTTAGTGACTTTCTCCTTCCCTTTTTCCCCACATTTCAACATGTTTATGCATAATAATTTGAACACATTTTTTCACTCATTTTCATCCAATTTCAAATACATAAATTCTAAAACACATAAAAAGTAATAATAATATTAACATGATAAAAAAAACGCAAGAAATAATTCAAAAGGTACGTAAATATCATAGAAATACGAAAAATGTTACAAGGTACGAAAATGTCATAATACTACAACACTAGAGTCAAAATGTACAAAAATAAGAGCCTAATAAGAATCAATCATGCTGCCTACGATGCCTATTCCCCCTGTGCTGCTTGGCAATCTGATACATAAGGGCAGAGCGAGCAGTACTGCCAATCCGAATCACTTCCTGAACAATCTCCTCTTTAGTCATCTCGCCGCTCATGGCCACAATATTATAAGATATCTACACCACATCTCTGATGATCGTCAATGTGTCAGACATCTCTCTGGAATGCTCCTCCTCTATAAGCTGCTCCCGGTTCGCCGGCCTGAGAGTAGATCCTTCATCAGGTGGGATAATCTTATGGTGAGAGACTTTGACATACCAAGCCATGTGGCCAGGCTGATGATCCCATGCTCTATCACACCTCTCTCCCCAATCACTGTAGAACCACGGACTAGGGTCTATCAACAAAGTAGCCAACATCTCCTTAGGCATCTCAGGGACATCTGACGGATGTCTGGAGATGTCCTGTATAAAGCCAACATGCCTCTTAACCCGCTAAGGTAAATGACGGTACACCCTCTCCTTCACGCACACCAGCCATCCCGAGTAAGTGACAATAAGTTGAAAAGGGCGCATCTGTCTGTGATCATCATATGTAGACCACCTCACATCATCCACCTCTAAGCGATCCAGGAGTAGGTGGTAATGGTGCACAACTGTATGCCCTCTGGTAGTAAGCCATCTCCCCGCACATGGTCTCTCCCGATTCCAGCTCTTGTTTTTCTTCCTTGTGTACAGACTTGACAAATGCTCCAAAATCCATCCCTGCAACAAAAAAATAATACACAAAATAAATATTCGATGATTTAAAAATAAAATCCTAAATAAATGTAGTGGACCATATGAAAATAATAATCTAACATGATGATAAAAATTATAAAATAAATTCATAAATAAATGAAGATAAATACTCCCTCTGGTCCTATTTATAAGAAACATTTTACTTTTTTGATTCATTGCATAAATGATATATTTGGTCTATATTCTATACCAAATATATTAATTACTCAATGAATCTAAAAAGTCAACTTTTTCTTATATATAGGACTGTAGGGAGCATTAAATTATTACCATAAGAAGGGTCACACATCCAGCCATCGTCTTGTTACGAAGACGAACATAATCATCAAGATAATCATATAAGTAAGCTAAAGTCATCCCTCCCCATGATTACTTCCCAATAGCATTCAAGTCCGCCATACAATCAAGATATATCAAGTCAATGTGTCTGTTTGTTTTGTTAGTGAACAACGCACAACCGACGAGAGAAAACTCCTCACACACCACTGCCTCTTCCTATCCCTCTCCTGCCTCTCCTCCCTCGTATGTGGGTGCTCCAGCTGTCTAGCCTCTGTCAGGTTGGATTCATAAAGCTGCTTTAGTGCCAGATAACTAATATGAGCACCATACTCTTTATTTGACGCAACACGAGCAACAACATTTGACATGACCAACAACATAGTCATCTTTGTAATCCCATGTGCCCGATCCACTACCGCGTAATGGTCCAGCATGCGGCCCTGAATAGGAAGGTGGAGGAGATTAGACACATCGTCCAAAGTGATCGTCATCTACTAGATGAAAACTACTAGTCTCCGTGTGCCACCTCTCGCAGAGAGCACGTACCATGGCATGGGTCATACTCGAATACTCGATGTATATCTGATCATGTAAGCCAGACGCCTACACATGATCCCAAAACCACCTCATACCCTCCTTCGGCTTAGAAACCTCTCTCACCTTTCTCCCTGAATTTATACACTTATACTCCGTATTATACCACATCTGAAATTCAAATCATTTAAGACATTATCACTATAATATTCTCAAGATGCACCTCAAGATGAATTTATACACTTATAGCTTTATCTTCATCCTCAAGATGCACCTCAATATTCTCTAGGTCATCAAGGATTTTGTTGAACTCTGTAAGTTGCTCCATGATGGCCTTTGACTCCACCATCTTGAATGAGTAGAGTTGTTGCTTTAGGAATTGTCGATGAGCCAAAGAATTTGTCATATACAAAGACTCCAACTTTGACCACATCGATGCCGCAGTTGGTTCCTTCGCTACTTCTCTCAAGACTTTATCCCGAGGCACAAGACAATGGCACTCCTAGCCTTGTCCACCATTCGGTCTTCTCCGCTCGTGACATGGTGACCGGCAACGCACATTCACCCTTCAAAGCTTTCTCACACTTTTGTTGTATTAACACCGCTTCCATCTTTATCTTCCATAACCCAAAATCGTTATCTTCGGTAAACTTCTTAATATCCCACTTCGAACCCAAGATACTTGATTATCCTTTGATCCTTGCCCCACGGTGGGCGCCAATTGTTGGGAATCCGATGAAAAATCACACCAATAAATAATTGATGTGTGGATCAAGTAATAATCAAGCAACCAAACAAAGTGTATGGAAGTTATAAACATAAGCAAAGGTAGAAAACAACGAGAGAAAGAAAGAGAGAACACAAAAGAATTTGTTTACCCAGTTCGGTCCAAAACTGACCTAGTTTGGGGGAGAGAGCAGCTCTCCGTTTCACTATAATGATGAGTAACTTTACAAAAGAAATATCAATGGGTTACAAGAATACGTCTCCCGCCTAATTCTACCCAAAGTCCCAATCTCTTCCTGTTACCAATAGACTTAATCCTAATAGTGTTTCCCAAGGTGAATCAACCTTCAAACCCTAGTGTTTGTTGCCAAGAGCAAACTCTATACAAACCCTAGTTTTGTTGTTGCCTTTCTAAACCCTTGTTTCAGCCCCCTCTATCTCAAGGTTTACTCTGATACAAAGTCTATATTTATAGTAAAAGTATTCCTCATAAAATTGGAACAAATCCAGCCCAAAAATACGAAATAATTTTATGTTGTTTTGACAGTTCGGGCCCCAAATTCCTCCATTCATGCGCCGATTTTTCACGCGTTGCCAGGCTGAAAAAAACAGTGCAAATTCGGGCCTCAGACAACACCATTCGGGCCTCGAATTGGAAGTTTCCAGAAATCTCAATTTCTCCAAACATGTAACATACATAAAAAGTGAAGTTTGATCCTAAATTGTTGACGTTTTAAAACAAAACAACCAACTTGACATTAAGAAATGACTAAATTGACACGAAAACAAGATCAAGGACCTATCCTTCCTTCGGATGATTTAAGAACCATCCTTCCTTTGGCAGTTGCTATGGATGCTTTCTTGTCTGCAATCGCTAAGCCTTTTTTCCTCAGGAGCTCCTATGTTTTGATAATATCATCTTCAATAAAGTTTTTTAAAATGTGAAATACATAAGATTGGTCAAAATTTATGATTTCTATTTCTGCCTCTTTCAAAAAAAAAAATTGGTTGAATATGGTCACCAATTAACAAGAAAACTTAAACTCTTATTTATAATTTGTTTGCATAGGACTAATAGTATTAACTTTATCAGTGCATTATGTCACCTAACTGATTCGCCTATGATCTTAACCTATATTTTTAGAAAAAAATGCATCAACATTGTTGAAACAAATGAAAATTAACATCTTTGTAAAAAAAATTGCTGAAACAAGATGCATACATTTAAAGATAAAAATGTTTATAACATTCCATGGAAACAAATTTGTAGAAACAATGATGTTACAAACTATAAAATATAACTTTCATGCAATGGCACCTAATCTTAATCATTGAAAAGCATGATAATGTTACTATATAGCTGCACCAGTTTCTCTTGATCAGAATGAAAGAGACACTTTTTATGCAGTATATAGCTGCACCAGTTTCTCTTGATCAGAATGAAAGAGACACTTTTTATGCAGCAAAGTTTTATAATGTTTTGTGTCAGCCCTTTAAAGAGTGAAATAAAAAGGTGCTACATTGTCGTTGAGGGCAGTTTCATGACATGTCTTTGGCAAAATTGGAAGTTTAGAATTCAAGTAATTATGCGTTTATAAGATATAGTGCATTGCGTCTAAAAAAAATCATATACGTAAACATACATTTATATTAATCGGTTAACAACATATTAACTTATTCAAACAAATAACAAATATTTTCAAAATAATAGTGTTCAACCCGTGCGAAGCAAGGGTTTATTACTAGTTTTTATAAACAATGAACAATATTTTTTTCTTATGAAATAATATTTCTTGAAAATATAAAAGTGGTTAAATAACTCTTTATTTAATACAAATGAGGTTGATTTATTAATTTAGGAAGCAAGTGTATCAATATTCGATATGTTTGAATGTGTGAATATACCATAGAAGCTCCCTTGATACACCTCATCTTGAAGACTATTTTGGGCCGCTAATTTTTTTTATTACCATCTATTTTTTCAATTTTCATAGTCTTCCTTTTCATATCAATTGTAAATATATAAAATTAATGAACATTGATTTTATAAAATAAATTGTAATTTTAGGCTAGACAATGTCAATATTATTAGACTAGACATCTTCACTCGAGTTTATACTCAAACACTTATATCAAATTCGGTTCCGCAGGGGAAACAATCCTATTGATGTAGCACTTGAGAGACCTCTTTCACCCCAACATTTGCTACTGATAAAACTATTCCCCTGATACCGTTACAAACTAGAACAAAGAATGATTTGGAGCAAAATAAATGTCTGTTGATTACTCTGACTTCAATAAATTGACATGGACTGGTATAGAGTGCATGGTAGAATTGGAATGTTGGATGCCGTGAGCCTGAAGAAAGGCCACAATCTGTGTTGGACTTGGAATGTGAGTGTCATCCATATCAATGTTGATGCCAATAGAAGCCACTTGGTACCCATCTTTGATGTGTTCCTTAATAATTTTCTTGGCCAATTTCTAGTGTCAAACCATTTCGGCAGGCAGCAACCAAACCACGCTAGGCATAATTTGGAGGTCCCTTAGCCATTCATATTTGGAAAAGTTGAAAAAATTAAAGTTCCGTCATTGTAGCTATTTGAGCTCCATGCTGCCACTTTTTTATTTATCTAACCCTATATAAAAAATGGATCAAATTTCAACATAACAAATACATCATTTGGCAAAAGGGGTTTTATTATAAATACATCAAGAGAGAGCTTATCATAAAACCCCCCCTTTATTATATAGGGTTTGGTAAATATAAAAATGGCAGCATGGAGCTCAGATGGTCGTGAAGGACTTGTACAAAATGTATCTGTTGGTGAAGACATATGGTTGATGTGATCAAGTTGCATAAACATGTTAAGGAACTAGAATGCCAAACTTCTCTTGTTGAAATTTCAGGCCGTTATGATGATCATTCTACTTTTGTTGAGTTTGATTGCAATATTATTTTACATATTTTGGTAAAGTTTACCTCACACAATTGTTCATCAACTTAAAATATAAATATATATGGGATATGAATTATGAGACTTTCTCATATAAATATATACGGGGATATGAATTATGAGACTTTCTTTTTTTATCGATGAATTGTGAGACTTATTTTCATATATATGACAAAAATTACGAATTCTAATAGAGTTTATTACTAGAGTAAAAAGTAAATGTATTATTTTAATGGGATGTGATTTTATGGGACTCACTTAATACTATACAATGAGAATATTGTTATATATCTTGTTTGTTAGGAAGAGGCTGATGCACTTGAAACCTGAAATGTTTAATGATTATGCATGTAAAACTCAAAGCGTATGGGGTTGTCACACTAACCTTTAGGTTCGATTCGCCCCCACCAATAACTGTGTATTAGATGCAATAAGGAATGACCGACGAATCCCCTTCAGGATACTATGAGTTCCTTGACATGTATTGCACAACCACACCAAGCGTATCTCCTAACAGTATTTTACAGATTTATGGTTCCAGAAATTCACTCATGCATTAGAGAATTGATGGATGATTTAGAGTAAGAGAATGATGAAGAATTATGTTGTTAATGTAACAAAATTCTGTCCAAAGTTGTGTGTTGCAATATGTCGAACTAATGTCCAAATATCAAGTATTTATAGTGCATTATATGACCCTTCACATGAAAGAAGACACCCCTTTGACTTGAATCAATGTTATGGTTCATTAAATACCCTTTTGCCAAAGGTTATGACCATACACACTTGAATCAATGTCAAGGTTCATTAAACACCTTTTTACCAAAGGTTATAATGTATATGAAAGGTTCTCATGAAGAGTTACAACTTTTGATCTAAAGTGATTCCATGATTTTGGAAATCACCAACAAATATTAGAGTCACGTTAGATAGGTCTTGATTCAAAAACTATGGGTTGTATACTAATCGCCGTGCTTGGTGTAAACCGGATATCCTCTAGATCTCCTCGTAATTTCAAAGACTAAGCTCTCGAGCTGGATCGGACCATAATGGACGGCAAAATTCTCCCTCACGAGAGTTAATACTGCTGCAATCTCATAACTGGATTTGGACGAAGACGCAGTTTGAGTTAGTAAATATTACAATTGTTGTTTTGAGACAATGAAATAAGATGTCTCAGCTTGCAAAGTCGATACATATTAGTTAAATTGCAAATTCAGTGTGAACTATGCATTATAGCGAACTCATAACTGTATTAAAATATTCAAATGGAATTCAAACTCGTAACTGTTTTACAAGTATCCATTTTATGGAATGCTTGCATGAGAAAAGAAAAAGAGTAATATGCATTTACAACTCCACCTACTCAAATTTGTATACTTAACACTACGGATTAGATCAAACAAATAGAACTTCAATCAGAACGAAAGACATGGAGATTAGTTGAGTAAGTCAATCAGATGTCTCAAGAACAGCATTGTTGAACTCTCCATCACTTGACCTTGGTCATTGGTTGGTCCATTTGACCTTGGACAGGTTTTACCTCTGATTTATTTTTCTCCTTAAGAATTGCCTGCCTTGGCATTACTTCCAACAGAAAACTTCCTCCATTCCATTCCGACGCAGAAAGCTTAATTATTTGGAAGATAGCATGCAATTCATATGAGAAGAATATGGGGACGGTCAGTGTCATGGTTGCAACGGTAAATATGCCTTGAAGAACGATGTACATCAGCAAGCGATTTTGATCCCCGAGAAACCCACTTAAGCTCCACCATACATTGGTTGCTTTCTTATCTTTTCTTGAGAGTTCCCTGTAAAAGGTTGAAGTCAACAATGTGAAAAAAAGAGTTAAATTTGATGTTTTATCCCTCATTGGAAATTCTACTGAAATAGTAGCAGATATGATTATGGACTCTCAGAAAGGGATAACATCTATAATTAATCAGTATGCTTTATTTGCTACTATTTTACTATTAATGCTATTATCGTAATGATATTAATATTCAACTAGTTTGTCAAAAACATGTAGTAAGATAGACCATATTCAAGTTACTAAAATGAGACTAATAAGTTTGGATGCATGTATAAAGTATTTAGTGGTCGAAGATACGGACATTAAGGTTACCTAAGTCAGTTTGTTTATACAGTGAGCATAAAGACGGATAATATAGTAGCTATCTCGACTCTATCTATTGTCGTCCCTCTCCCTACTATTATGAACTCAAAAAGAGGGAAGTATGTCTGCGATCGTTGATTACCTGTAGGAAGTCATGACTTCAGGATCTCTTAAAAGCCTTTTTCGGCACAAGACATTAACAATGAGGAGGTATAGAAGCTGCCACACAATGTAAGCTGCTAAGTGTACCAGAAACATCCATGTCCAAATATAGGATTTATGTTCAACATAAGGCCATGTATCTTCTTCAAGAGATCCCTCTGGATGCATAGCTTCAAAGGTAGCAGGATTCCACCACCTAATGGTAAAGAAAGCAATTCCTGAAAAGAATAATAGAGATAAAGTCATAATAAAGCAAACAAGGGTACAATTTCAATCATAAATTTAGCATGGCGGTCACGATTCATGAGTTCAATTTAGTGGTTGCGTATATTAAAAAACTTGAATGTGTTATATCTAAGCCGTTCCACAAATCAAGAAATTGCAAAATTGGTTATGATCAGATCACAATGTACATGGTGAATAAAGATGATAATTCAGATGTGTGAAACTCGTTATTAAGTACTACCAACTCGCAGAAACCAGCACATTATATATCAACAGAACAGTGAGAATTTATTTACCAGGTAAAAGATGAAGAAGCTTAGAAGCACACTGAGAATTTTATCAATAGAACTGAAAACCAAGCTACAGCGCCATACAATCAAAGCCCAAGCTAACGTCCCCTCGGCAAAAGAAAAGCAAACCATGAAAAGCTTTTCGTTCCTAGGATAGAAGAGAAAATAAACCAAGAAAATCGTATTTGCATAATAGCAAAAATCCTGAAAATTGAAAAGAACAATAAGAAGATTTTAATATAGAGTGTATAGTACATTTATTTAACATGCTAAAAGGTAGAATTATCACCACTCACCAGTAAGTAGTAATGCCATTTCTTGATCTTATAGTACATCCAACGAAGAGGAACAAAGCAGAAGTAGAACAAGCAATATACATAGGGAATGTATTGAGGTCCTGATATCAATGCATTCAGTCATTCATTCAAAGTGAAGAAATAATTCAACTATGAATTAATTTATTCAAAGATAATAACACTTACTTGTCCCCAAAAGGAAGCATAAGCCACCATAACCAAGAACACCAAAAAGATGAGTGATCTGAACATTGAACAGAAGAATCTTGATTAGTAATAATTCTGAAAACAAAAAAGAGTCATATATTAATTTTAAGCAAGAATTTAGAAGATACCTTGTTGATCAAGTTTTCTTGTGCTTCAGCTTTTTTGTCGATCTTAGTGTTGTCTTGTTTCAATTCCTTCATTGGTAAACTCTTTTTCTTGGCTCTCTGGTTCATGGTTCATGGTGCTTTGTTCCTTTTCTTAATTCTTCCTTGGAGTTGGTTACTTTTTCATATTAAAACGAAATAATATATATGTAATTAAAGAGCTAGTTTAATGGATATGTTTGTATGGACTTTTGATATGAACCAACTATTTCTCAACGTTACACCATTCAAGTGCGATTGAATGGATTGATTTGTCTCAATTCAATATTTCTTACTTTGTATTTATTACAACGGTGAATACACAAATACTTGATAAGAATACTTCGGTAAAAAAAAAAAAAACAGAAACTCTGTCTTATTTATACAATTTTTTAATGTGTTCCTTCACTCATTATAGAACGAGGGAAGTATATACTTACCTGGCAAGAAACACCCATAAGAAAAATTTGTTTATTTTCAAATTATATTATCAGCCCCAAAAAAGTGACACATTTGCTTATTTCACATTTACTTGGAAAAGTTATAAAATGAAAAATTATAATTTTATCAAATTAACTTTATTAAGTATGATGTATTTAATGATCAAGAATTGTTCCACATATAAATTGAACACGAGTTCAACCAAACAATTCGTCTTTAGGAAGAGGTCATTAGTCAGTTAAATTCAATCATTTAATATGAATTTATAAAAGGAAAAGAAAAATTACTTGGTTTGAATATAGTATTAATTGGAGGATACAAATTGAAAGAGACACTCATTTTAAAACAATTTTTCAAATGCATAGTTATAATTTTTTTTTAATAACCTCTAAAAAAAGTTTTTTTTTAATAAGATGTGTAGTAATACGGTTAGAGATAATCATATTTTTTTAATTTAAAGACAAATCCTTGAATAGTTCACGGACCCATGAATATATAATAGGAATCGACTATTCTAAAGGGAACAACCCACTTTTATTTATATTTTTAAAAGAAATATTAACAATGTTTTTGAAACACTCTTTAAAAAAATTTAATGCATTAAAAATTGAAATATTTTACATGTTTTAAATATAATTTTTAATTTAGAATTCTTAAAGAGTATCCGATACACACTCGTCAGCAAGACCTTATGTTTGTTTAATTGCAAATGTGAATTTAGGCAATTCTCTCATCGGGGTATGGGTATCTCCAATGTCCAACATGAATGCAATTTTGCGTCATACGAGAAAATAAAATGAAGCATCATACTAAGGGTGTTTGCGGTGTGGTTTGGTTCGGTTTTAAGCATAAAAGTCATCCAAACCGCGAGATAAAAAAGCATGCGGTTTGGTTTGGTTCGGTTGATTTTTAGAAAGTCATCCAAACCAAACCAAACCAATGCGGGTTGGATTGGTTCGGTTGGTGCGGTTTATCGCAAGATAAAAAAATATTACATTAACACTAATATTGCCAACTTGTTACAAAATAAACATAGGACATTTTATTTTGCTGTTTACATGATAAAATATGACTATACATAATTGCATAGATCCTAAATTTTTATTTTCAATACCAACAATATATTCTTCTGTCTTAATATAGTCATGTATTACATGTGTCATAAAGTGGCAGAACATACCACCAAAGTTATATAGCTGATCAAAATAGGTAAAATTATAAATAATCAGATTAAAACCAAACAAAACTTATATCAAAATAGGTAAAATTCAGAAGAAACATAAGCATGAAACAAATTATTATGAAGAAAAGGAAACAAATTCATCATTGGAAATGAATTGAAGGAGATGAAAAGGAATTAGAATCGAACATGATGGTGGAACAATGGAAAAATCGAGTCGAAGAGAGATTATTCTTGGGTTATAGTTTCAAATTCACAAGAGAAAGGGGTCACAATCCAATCATACAAAAAACTTACACTCAAATTATCCGCATGGAAGAGAGAAACGAGTCACAAGTTGTAATGTATGAATATGTGTACCAATTTACATTCAATCAATGCAATTTAAGTTTATTTTCTTAAGCATCTTTACAATTTACTTGTTTTATTCAAGCAATTTCTTTTATTTCATTTGAAAGTAACTTCGACGAGTTTGACTGGGTTAAATTCGATAAGTTATCTTCGTAAGTTTTTTATGTTCTTGAAGAACAGTCACAAATTCTAGAAAATAACAAAAACAAAAACACAAATATGTCTTTAAGATTTACTGGTTGATCTTGCACGTAATTAATTTTAAACCAGCGATTGTTTACCAAAAATCAATGTAAACAACTAGTTAGCATTTTCCTTCATTTATTGAGAAGAAACTGAATCAACTGGTCAAAAGTTTCATCCTCATTATACCAAATGCAAACTAAATTAATCATGATCTTGTTTTTGCTTCGCCAGTTATGTCAATGGCACCAAGTTCCCCGGCCGGTCAAGTTCTCATCTCTCTTCCAGTCAGATTTTAGCCACCGACTTTCCCGTTCATCGTTAGCATTCACCATAATGTAACAGCACAAGTGTTAGAAAAATGGAAAAGTATTGATTTAAGGTAAAATATGGACAGTATATACTAGTTAACCATGAACATGGACTACTTTTAAAAAGAAATTAAATATCACGGTTTTTGCGGTAATAACAGTACTATAGCCGGTGTATGGCATCAAATAAATAAAATCAAGCATTTACACTTCATAAAGAGATAAATGACATACATGATCAAAGATGAATTCAACCAAAAAATGGAGATTTAATGTAGAGGTCGAAGGAGGAAGAAAGAGGATTGGGTAGAGTGCTCATTTCCTTTTAGTGGGTGTCTTATGAGGTTAAGTCCTTAAAGAGTTATATTGTGGGTCTTCCTTAAAAAAAAATTATATTGTGGGTCTTGGTGGTTCTTTTGATAAAAAGTTTTTAGAAAATGCGAAAGAGTACTCTTAGGGTATGTGTTAAGAGGATTAAATAAAAATATTGTTTTGAGAAATTTTAAAAAGTCGTTGAATTAACTTTTTAAAAATTAAAATATTGTTGAATCCAATTTAAATGTACTATTTTTGGTTTTCTTAATAAATGTTTGTACTTGTTTGCATAACCTAAAGTTTTCTTCTTATGCTCGAATGAAAAACTTAGAGTACGCTTTGATGATTGGGGACGAGTGATTTTAAAAATAAGAAATAATAATTGGAACTTGTAAAGTTTGGAATTTGGATATAAGCAGTATTCATCATTGTGATATATTGCAAGAATAGGTTTGTTTGATTTCTTGGATGTGTTAATTCCAATGTATAAACAAGAGTATTTATAGTAAATTATTTCTTATTAGCCAAGCGATATGTCTTACAGTGTGTAGCCCCCATTCGTCTACTTTTTACAGGGTGTCTGATAACTCCCACATTAGTGGAATCGTGACACTCCATGTTCGGCTTCTTCATCCTCTCCTCAGCATGATCCGTTGACTTAGTCTCTATATATTATTCGCATTTCCACTACTGATTGTATCAAGTAGTTAAGGGCAACAAATCGTAGGTTATGCGTCATTATCCAATCCTACCATGTCTTTGATTTAGTTGTGAGCCTCCAACGATCCATGTTCTGAGTTAGTGTTATTGAGAAAGAATTACCTCCCTTGTTCGACTAACTACCCCAACATCGCCTGTTTTCACTTGGCTAAGGGGCTCCCTCGTCTGACTGCTTCAATCGCCTAATTGTCGATTTGACTAACGCGATGATTATTTTTTTGTATAAACAAAATAATAGATAATTTTTAAATTGTCTATAACTTTGGTGTAGAATGAAATTTTTAAAAAAAAAAAAAAAAATTGAGTTGCTTAAGTAATTATTTTCAACTTTAAGGGTTCGTTTGTTACAAATTAAAATAAAAGTGATTTTGACATTTAATAATTTAGAGATTTTAAATAAAAATAAATTTAGAATCTGTTTTACGTTTGTTTATCATAATAAAAATCAATTTTTTTTAAAAATAATTTAGTTTCTTTTAAAACAACAATATAAAAAGGATCTATTGTTATAAATTTTCCTCAATCTTTTGACATTTATTTTCTTTCTCCTAAAAAAAAAAATCTATTTTTGAGATTTTTTTGACAAATTTTCTTAGAGGTTATTATCAGGCCAACAGATTAAGGCCCCGTTTGGATTGAGCTTATGCAAATAAATAAGTTTTTATCTTAATTTATAAGTTCTCACTAACGAAAATTGTACTTTCATAATTTTTTTCTTCATAAACTACATTAACAAACTTATAAATAATACACAAAGGCATATTTATTCATAAGCTCTAAAATAAGTTAATCCAAACAAGGGCTAAAATGAAAGTGATTTTGACCTTAAATAATTTAGACTTTATTTTTGAGATATTATAAAAAAAAAATCTATTTTACGTTTGTTTATCATTATATATATATATATATATATATGATTTAGAAAAATAATTTAATTAGTTTATTTGGATACAATAATATAATTATATAAAATATGATTTTTTTTGTTACAAAATCGTCTTAATCTTTTGACACTTATTTTCCTTTTCCTTTAAAAAAATTATTTTTTAGATTCATATTTTTGTTTTAAGTTGTAACAAACCACTGATTAAATGATGCAAGTGCAACACTTTTAAAAGTCATTATTTCCTATTTTGCTCCACGCAACAATTGAAGTCGATATTTCAAAAACAAAAACAAAAAAACAATTGAAGTAGTTGCCCGCTGATCAAAGGTTCTCCAATCTTCACTGTCCTCTACAATCAACTGAGGTACCTTCCATTAATCTCAATGATCTCGTTCTCATTTTTCTTTTACAGTTTACTAGTGACGAACAAAGATCACAGCTTTTTTGGAACAAAATTTGAAAATTATTAAAAAAAAGAGGATAAACCCTAGGTTTGGGAAACTGAAGAAAAAAACGTAACACCCCTTTTCCCAGATAAATTCTTTGTTTTGTTGAAAAAAAATAGGTTTTTTTTTTACATAGGGTTTGATCAATAAAAAAAATGGCGGTATGGAGTTCAGATGGTCCTGAAGGAGCTTTTGAACAAAATGTATCTGTTGGTGAAGACATTTGTGAAAGAAGCCTTGAGGTTGATCTGATCAAGATGAAAAATCACCTGAAGAAACGAGAAGCTGAACTTTGGTTGTTGAAATTGCATTCCACGTTATTGATCAGTCTCCTTGTGTTGTTTTACTTTGTACTGTTCTTATGGGCAATAAGTAGTGGGTGATCTCGACCATTAATATATGTCACATAGATGCACTCACATAACAAAAATACATATCGTTTGAATATTTTAATAAAATAAATTAATTATTCTCTTTTCACCTTTTTATATTTGTGTGTGCCTAACTGTTTTAGATTTGGGCATGTGATCATACAAGTCTGCTATGCTATTATGGATGTTTAGATGAGAGATGTGTTAAAATGTTGATTCTAGGTATTTTTTTTTTTATAAACCAAGAGCAAAACGACATCTAAAAAGAATAGTGTCCAACTAAGTTAGAGTCATATTCTAATTTTTTGTTAATTGCTCATATATATTATTAAAAAAGGTGAAAAATTACATAAAAACTGTGGGGGAAATAAAACTTGATATGGTCAATCAACCCTAACGGGTAAAACATAACAAAAAACCAAAAAGATTCACAAAGTCAATCCAACCCTAATCAAATCTAAAAAATGATACCAAGTGGGTTTATACATCAGCAAATGAAACGATCGTCAACACGAAATCGGATCACGTACCAGCAACAACGACAACAATCATTAACGACTTTTTCGAGTCCAACAGTCCCATGTCAATCAAAAGATGTCTGGGATACGAAACATAACACATATTCTTGAGAGTCACATATTCTTGAGAGTGGGGAGTGGATTTGACCACCAACACGGTAAATAGAGAATCAACACACCAACCGTTTATTGTGATGATCAACAGAAAATTAACGGTCATTTCTGGCCCAACAATAGTACTACAACCACCTCCAAAGAAAGGAAGGCAACGACGGATTCGAAAAACCCACTAGAACCAATCCACACGGCGGTGGAAAAAGTCCATAACGGCGGAAATCCATCATCCTGTTATTATAAACAACAAATCCACCAATTGAGTTCACAACGTTGTTCTATATTTGAGGAACGACAAAGAAAACACAAGGCCCCCGATCAGACCATTATTTCCGAAGATAGCAACAAAGCACCCAATCCCTGAAACACAATCAAAACCAACGACCACCACCATTAAGGAGCAGAAGTTGTTGAAACAGAACCATAAGGGTTTCATGAACAGATTGCAGATGGCTAGGTCTACAAGTACGTTGTCGTAGAGATCCAAACCGCAAACTCTGCTAACTCCTCCACAACCACCAACGCCATAAACACCGTCAGTTCAGGAAGAGGGGTGGTGCGGAGGGCCAGCGCTGCTCATCGCACCACCAGGATGGGCACTACATCCCAAAGAAGGAGATTGGAGAGGGTTGCAGCGGTGATCGAGAGTTATTAATTTGAACAAATGTTTATTGCAATTTGCAGTTTTTTTTGTTGTCAAGTAGTCTAATGGTTAGATTTCATACATTTTAAACGTGTGAAGAAGTGAAATGTCCGCGGTTTGAACCTCCGCTCCAGCATATATTATGCAATGTTCCTACCAACTAAGGTAAGCTCACGAGAACATTTGCAGCATCTTTTTATTAGATGATTTATTGCTTCACCAAAATCATTTTACATATCACGGTTGGTAAGTCATATCGTGCCATTGAGATTTTATAAATTTACACTTTTGAGCTTCAATAAAATCGTGACGTTACTGTAATTTTATCATGGCCACCGCGATTCCAAACAAGCATTCCAATGGGAGGTTCATCGAAAGTTCATAAGTCTAAGAACCAACACTTTTATGGTTCTTCACAATCATTCATCAACTTAAATTATAAATATGTGAGATAATTTTTTTCATATTATGAGATAAGTTGTGGGACTCTATTTTCCATATTTGTGTCTTCATCGTTATCTCTTGAATATTGCAGACAAATTGAAAGTTGAAAAGCTTTAATAAAATCAATGGAGAGCATTGCATTTGTCCCCGATGGAACTTTTTAGTGCTAGACAACTGGTTTTCAATGTACATCGTCATGTACCCCTAACCCATGCTCTCAATATAGTGTGTGTACACACACTATTGAATGGCTGATTTTTTATATGAAGTTTCTCCTAGTGTTAGGTTTGTGTTTTGATGATGTTTATTAGCTAGTTTCTTTTGATGTTTGATAAGTATTAGTTAAATGCCTAGAATATGTTAAAACACCTTGTAATTCTTGTCTCGTTGTGTCATATGTGTCGTATATCAAGTTTATCTTTGTGTAGGAAAACTTTAATTTTTGTGTGGCAAAATCACTTTTTTAGGTCATTGATTCGATTCAAATATGTTTGAATTGTATCATTCCTTCTCTCTGTCGCCGGCTTTAGTTGACCATGTGAATTTGATTTGATTTATGATTCTTTGAATCATATCATTTATGAATCGAATCAAAATATCTTGATTTGTATCATTTATTTTCTCTGGTCTTGTGTTTTGTCTTGTTGAATCGCATCACTGTTCTTTGGTTCATATCAATCTTCATATGGGTTGCCTTGATTCGATTCAAATGTTGTCTGAACCGTATCATCTTCATTGTTCCAGAGTTTTCCATTTACACATGTCTAAATCGAATCACACTTACTCTGATTCAAATCATAACGTTGTTTTTGCCTAAAATATTTCACTCATCAGTCATTCCTATATATAGCTATACCCATACCCATTGTTTTAAAACCCGGACCGACCCGGCCAGTCGAACCGGTTGGACCAGGACCTGGAGGGTGCAACGGTTCGGGCAGGCTATTGGACCAGATATGCAATTAGCCCGCTGAAATCTGGTGTGACCCGGACGGGCCAGTGGACGGACTGCTGAACCAGTTTAGCCCACCCGATCAATTTTTCCATTTTTTATTTTTTTTATATATAAAAGGCAAGGCATATATCAAGACTATGATAATTTGACTCCATGGGAATAAATAGTTTATTGATTAGTGAATTGTTATAACTTATTTGAGTTTCTGTATTTTGTTGACTATGTTTAAAACTTACTTGGGTTTGTCGGTCTATTATTTTTTTGTTGATTATGTTCAGAAATTACTTGGGTTTGTAAATCTGTTATATTTTGATTTCCAACAATGTTTAGAACATACTATGTTATGAAGATAAAATTTGAATTAGAACTTATTTGTGAGGTTTTTTATGCAGTGCTATTGTTTAATGTATGAGCTAATTTGAATTTGGATTGGAATTAGCATGAATTGTGCTGCAGTTAAGAAATTAACTTGCAAACTTGCAACTGTGAATATAATTTTTTAACGTACGAACTTTAAATAGAAATAAACAGGATTTTTTTTTATCAAAATTTCATTCATAATGTAATTTTTGGTCATAAATATTTTTATATAGACCGGGTCAATAGTCATGCAGTCGAACCAGTGACCCACTGGTTCGACCAGTAACCCAGTGACCCGGTGCCTTGACCGGGTCGATCACCGGTCCGAGTTTTAAAACATTGCCCATACCACTTCCAAACTACTGAATCAATTGCAAGTAACATATTAGAGTCTCCAAACCTCTCACTCCACCCATTCTTCAAATTAAAGTCGTCTGCAATGTGTTGGTAAAGAAGAAAAATTATGTAGATAGAAGTATCTAAGAATTAACCTAATCTTAATTCAATGTGTCCGTAAAGAATGAATGGTGGGACTATCTTGTTTGCACGTAATGTCATTTATACATTGTTAAGTTAATAAATGAAGCATTTATCTATTCAAAGAGATCTTATGAGAGGTTAGTATGACCTGCAATATTAGAAGGTGTTTAGTGGTTTAATTAACGATGTTAAGTTGATAAGGAGGTGAGTGTCTATTGTAAAATTAGAGGGGTTGTTTATGTCATTTAAAGAGATATCAGAGAAGAGAAGGTGAATGCATTTTTCCCTTTAAATTAAGAAATGGATTATATAGAAAATTGTGTTTAAGTCCTTAAGAAACCCTCTCACTTTACCTTTGTAATATTAGAGATTCTTATTGTTTTAGTCCCTCGTTTGGACATGTCACTTAAAAAAGGTGAAAAGGCATGCATTTGCTGACTAGACTAGTGTCACACTCAATATCACTCATACTACTATGGCTTATTCAATCGGTCGATCCCTTAACTTAATTGATTGTTTCAATTTGGTCTCCTAACTATAATTTGTACCATTTTGGTCCCTTATGTTTTGCTCTGTTATTAGTTTTAGTCCTTCATGTTAGTTTCTCTTAAAAAAATGTTAACTTATGTACCAATTTGGTCTTCTATGTTTTGCTCCGTTACTAGTTTTAGTCCTTTCTGTTAACGTTTTTTTGAGATAAACTAACATAAATGACGAAAACTAGTAACAGAGCAAAACATAGGGGACCAAATTGATACAAATTATAGTTAAGAGACTAAATTAAGACAATCAATTAAGTTAAGGGACCAAATGATTGAATAAGCCTACTATTATTAGTAGCATAATGGATATCATATGTTTGTTCATCTTCCTTTTTCTTTTGTATTTAGTTGTTTTTATGTTTTAATATTTTTTTAAATTGAAATTTAAAAAGCAATAGATTATTATGTGCAAATTTATCTATCACTCAAAAATGTTCAACTAAAAGATAGTCAATTTTAAATTTCCAATAATTGACATAATTTTTTAAAAAAAAATTGTTTTTTTAAAGAGATTGCTCAAGATAATGTTATCCATAAGAATATGAAGAAATAGTCAATGAGTTGTTTTTTTTATAGACGATCATATTAACAAGAGTCTTAATCTAAGGATATATGTTAAGATTTAAAATTAGAAATCATAGATAAATTTTGGCTTAAATATGTCATTGATTCCTGCATTTAAACCGATTTTTGGCATTGGTCCTTGCACTTTTTTTGTTTGATATTGGTCCCTTCACTTTATAAAATATATTGGCATTAGTCCTTATGTTAGCTTTCCGTTTAAAAAAAAAAATTAACGGTATGCTGTGTGGACCAGTTATTATACGCCACGTGGTACACTAAATGACAAAATTGCTGAATTAAAATAATTAAATAAAATATTTGATTTTTATTTAGTTTTACTAGCATCGTCATCATCATTATCATCATTATTATTATTCTTATTATTATTATTATTATTATTAGGGTTAAATATGTTTTTGGTCCCTATAAATATACCAACTTTTTATTTTAGTCCTTCTAAAATTTCCCTTCAACTTTTAGTCCCTCAAAAATTCTCCATCTTCACTTTTGGTCCCTTTTTTAAAGTAAATTCATATTTTTGAATAAAATTTCGCAGAAAAATTCATAATATTATAAGAATCTCTCCCAAAAAAATTAGAATTTTTTAACAAAACATTAATTTAATAGAAATTTTTTATATTTTTTATGATTAAAAATTCATAATTAATTTATGTTTTGTTAAAAAATTCTAATTTTTTTGGAATTTTTTTTACAATATTATACACAATTCTGCACAATTTCATTAAAAAAAATACAAAATTTAACTTAAAAATTGGGACCAAAAGTAGTGATTGAAAATTTTATAGGAACTAAAAGTTGAAGGAAAATTTTAGAGGGACTAAAACGACAAGTTGATATATTTATAGGGACCAAAAACATATTTAACCCTTATTATTATTATTATTATTATTTAATTGTTTGATTAGAAATTAAAATGAAAAGAAGAGATATCACAAAAACTATTAAGCAAACACCTGGACTGCACACACAATTCTCATCTCATTGTCCACATGCTGCACACCACCATGTTCTGCTCTCAGGCCTCTCCATCTTCATCCCTCTCAGAAACTTCATCTTAAACCCCAGTATTTGGTGCTCCAACTTTAATAGTTTATATGATATCTCTTTTATAGTACATATATGATATCTCTTTTATTTTGTTAAGAATAGTTTATATGATATCTCTTTTATTTTTTATTTTTTTTATCTTTTTTAAGCAAAAGAAAGGGTGCAAAGGGATCTCCATCTACAACATCTTGCAATATATAGATAGAAAAAAAGAACAAAAGAGAGAGGGATATAAACCAAAACCCTCGATGATAAAAGAAGAAGATAAAAAGAAGAAGCGTAAAACAGATAAAACAACCAGAAGCTAGAGGAGCCGCATTAAACCAAAATACTAGCGAGGCGAACGACTGGAAGCCCCAACCTTAAATCCTTTGCTAGTCTTAGAGTGATGCTTTAATTTGTTTTTCTTTTTCTTTGGAACCACCACCTGAAATTGTTGATTTGAGTCTGAATTAACAAAATCTTCCTTCTGACCCAAGTTAGCCCATGAATCGCTCAGAAAATCCATAGTTTGTTGGGCCACATGAACAAGCCCTAAAACTTACATGTCATGAATAACATTTTCAATAAAGTGTGACGAGTTAGAGTTTGTCGCCACTAAGGCCCTACCAAGATCTTCCTAAGCATTATCTCTCCTATGTGCTCTGTTTCCGTAGGAGAAGCTCTAGGCTTATTCCACGCCATACAATGGCTAAGTGATATGCAATTTGACAACGTCGATTTCAACTTGGATTCAAAGATTACAACAAATGCATTTAACCATCGTCGGATTGATGTTACAGAATTTGGTCAAGTAATTTCAGCATGTCAGAATCTCTTCAGTACACGCTTTTCAAACTCTAAGGTCGAGTTTAACATGAGACACGTAAATGAGGTAGCTCACACTCTTGCTGGAGTTGCCACATTATCAGCTAGTATTATCATGTACCTCATTGTATAAACTCTCTTATTATTAATGAAATGTTATAAGCATGCTCTTTCCTTTAAAAAAAATATTCGCCTCTTCGTCACAATTGCTTGATTTTTTTTTCTTTTCATTCATTCATTCCGTGGGCACTTTTTTTTTCCTAAACTTTTCTTTGGTTTGTACCAAAAAAAGTATAATAATAACTTTTCTTTGGTAATTCGATTGATATAGTACGTTAGTGTGGTGCTTAATACAGTAAGTTCAGTTCTAAATATTCTCTTTTGTTTTTTATTCAAGTTCTGAATATTCGCTTAAGTTGTTGAAAACGAAATAAATTAGTTAATATAATGTGCAAATGTGTGCAAAGGTTGTTGTAGTTAGATTATCTAAATATTGTTTTTTGAAGAAATTATCTAAATATTGTTTGTTGACCTTGCAACAATTTGTTGTTCAAATCAAAGAGTTTTGATACAAAAATAATTATTGTCGTTGGTCATCATCATCACAAGTTCTCCAATTTTCACCGTCCAACAACTCAAACTTTTGAGGTACCTTCCGATCCGTTAATCTCTATCCTACTTTTTCTCAATTTTCGGTTTCTAATACTCCCCTCAAATTTCATGTCCGGTAGTTAGGAACAAAGACAATAATTTTAGTGGTAGAAAAATTGAAAATTAATCCATCACTATACATTGTTTCAGAAAGAGGGTAAATTCAAGGTTTCGGAAACTCAAGACAAAAATTCAACGTTTTTTAATTATAGAAGGAAGTATTAAAGTGGTAGATATTTGGCCCCTTTAACTATTTGGTTTAGTGTTTGATCAATGATTAGTGTATATGGAAAAATATTTGTTGGATGAGGTGAAATTTAAATGGATTTTATTTACGTCGAAAAGGAAGTAGTCTCTAGTCTCTATGATTAGCTTATCATAAACCCCCTTTTGCCAAATGAAGTATTTGTTATGCTAACATTTGATCCATTTTTTACATAGGGTTTGGTAAATAGAAAAATGGCAGCATGGAGCTCAGATGGTCCTGAAGGACTTGTACAAAATGTATCTGTTGGTGAAGACATATGGCAAAGAAGCATTGAGGTTGATATGATCAAGTTGCATGAACATGTTAAGGAACTAGATGCTAAGCTTCTCTTGTTGAAATTTCAGGCCATTATGATGATCATTCTACTTTTGTTGAGTTTCATTGCAATCTTATTTTACATATTTTGGTAAAGTTTACCTCACACAATTGTTCATCAACTTAAAATATAAATATGGGATGAATTATGAGACTTTTTTTTTTAATGAATTGTGAGACTTATTTTCATATATGAGATAAATTATAAGGCTCATTTCTAATGGAGTTTATTATTAGAGTAAAAAGTAGATGTATTTGTTTTTGAAGAAGTTAAACTAGTCCATCCAAATTTGTACCGGAAAGAATCCAACCAGAGACTTTGAGGATGAACAAACTCCTATGTCACAAACCAAAACCAAATGGGTTAAAAAAATGTAGACGATTGTTTTAATGGGATGTGATTCTTTGGGACTCACTTATATATCAATCATTTTAGCCACATGACATCTTAATAGGTACTTACTTCGGTCCTATTTATAAAAAAAAATTAATTTTTTAGATTCATTGACCCTTTCTGACAGCGTTTGGCATCACGTCTGGATTTGGCTTGGTATAGACTTTGTTGCTCCTAATATGCTTCGACGTCACTTTGTTCAGTTTTCTTAAATGGCGGGCATGCCGCGATCTTCACACATTTACTTTAAAGTTATCTGGCTTGCCTGTGTCTGGGTTCTCTGGAAGGAACGGAGTAATCATATCTTTAAAAATATGGCTTCAAACCCTTCAGCTCTCATTGAGAAGGTTAAGTTTGATTCCTTCTTGTGGATGAAATCAAAACACAGGTGTCGTTTATTTACAGTTATGATGAATGGTGGAAACATCCTCATTTGTGTATGGGTGTCCACTTGTAATTATTATTGTTGTGTTTTGATGATGCCTTCGCTTTTATGGCATCGGTGTAACTTTTTGGGTGTTGTCATCTTTGCATACCTTGTGTAGGATGATTTGCCATTGTTATTAATACATCTCATTTTGGGCTTGTTAAAAAAAATCGCTGCAATAATTATTAAACAAATAAAATAAAATAAAAATTGTAACAATTGAAGTCCTATTTTGCTCACACAACACAACAATTGAAGTCGCTGTCTCGCTATCGAATGTTCTCCAATCTTCAACTGAGGTACCTTCCATTAATCTCAATCCTCTCGTTCGAATTTTTCTTTTACTACTGTTCAGGAGTTAGGAACAAAGATCAAAGGTTTTGCGGAACAAAATTTGAAAATTAATAAAAAAAAAAAAGGGGATAAACCCTAGGTTTGAGAAACTGAAGAAAAAAAACGTAAAACCCCTTTTCCCAAGTAAATTCTTTGTTTTGTTGAAAAAATTTGGTTTTTTTTTATATATAGGTTTGATCAATAAAAAAATGGCGGTATGGAGTTCAGATAGTCCTGAAGGAGCTTTTGAACAAAATGTATCTGTTGGTGAAGACATTTGTGAAAGAAGCCTTGAGGTTGATCTGATCAAGATGAAAAATCACCTGAAGAAACGAGAAGCTGAACTTTGGTTGTTGAAATTGCATTCCACGTTATTGATCAGTCTCCTTGTGTTGTTTTACTTTGCACTGTTCTTATGGGCAATAAGTAGTGGGTGATCTCGACCATTAATATGTGTCACATAGATACACTCACATAACAAAAATACATATCGTTTGATTTAGATCTTGGCATGTGATCATACAAGTCTGCTATGCTATTATGGATGTTTAGATGAGATATGTGTTAAAATGTTGATTCTAGGTATTTTTTTTTATAAGTCAAGAGCAAAATGACATCCAACAATAATAGTGTCCAACTAAGTTGGAGCCATACTCTAATTTTTGTCAATTGCTCATATATATTTTTAAAAAAGATGAAAAATTACATAAAAATTGTGGGGAAATACAGAATCAATGTGACTTTGGTCAATGTGATTCTGGTCTTTGTACAACATTAAGACTTTATGTAAATTAATTTAGCAGTTATTTCATATCATTACTATATTTAAGACTAGGCATTTATAGGAAGAATATTTTCTATGATTTTTAGGCTAGACTAGTGCTCCCTTCTCTGCCATCGGTATTCTATATATACCTCTTGTATTAATGATCAAATTACTGAAATAAAAGAATATTTCTGCATGGTATCAGAGCTAGATCTGAACCATCCCTAACCTAGTGCCATCACACCATGGTCGGCCCAAAATCTGATGAATTGCTCACGGTGGAGACTGGATCTTTTCTGACCAGCTCACAAGATGGGCTTACTCATCTCATCACTGACCATAAATTGAATGGCGAAAATTATAACATATGGGTAAGATCAGTCACGATCTTCATCCAAGGAAAAGGAAAGGAAGGCTACATCACATGAGATACCAAGTGTCCTGAGAAGGGGGACACCAACATCAAAAAATGGAAAGCCGAGAACAATCAAGTGATGTCATGGCTGCTCAACACCATGACCAATGAAATTGTTGAAGACTTCATGTTCTATGATGTTGCAAAAGACATATGGGATGCAATCAAGGAGAAATATTCTAACGTCGACAACACATCTGTAGTGTTTGAGATAAAAAGCTTACTCCATGATCTCCGACAGGGAGAGTCCTCTGTCACCGAGTATTTCAACACACTTTGCAGACATTGGCAGCAGTTGGACACATATGAAGAAGTCAAATGGTGTTGCACAAAGGATCAAAAGAAGTACAAGGAGCTGATCGAAAAAGATAGGATATACAAGTTCCTATTGGGACTAAATAAGGATCTTGATGCAGTTCGTGGAAGAATCCTTGGAACCAAACCACTTCCCAAAATTCGGGAAGCCTTCTCGGAAATAAGAAGGGAAGAAAGCAGGAGGAAACTCATGTTGGGAACTTCTACTGAGGGCTCTGCAATGGCAGCAAGAGGCAACCAACCTTGGCCACCATAAAAGAAAACGCGACCCTGGTGTGATCAATGCAAGAGGCATGGCCACACCATGGAAACATGCTGAATTATACATGGAAAACCTTCAGAAGCTAAGCAGTTCATAGGCAAGGAAGGGAGAGGTAACACAACATTTAATCGTCAAAAAGTTGAGGTAAATTCTAACTCATCTCCATTCAACCAAGAACAAATGGAGGCCCTTCATAAACTCCTTCAGCGAACTATGTTATCTGCGGAAAAAGGTGGTACTGCTAATGTGGCCCAAAAAGGTAATTATTTATATGCTCTAAACACTAACAAAGGGAAAACAAAGTCATGGATCATTGACGCAGGAGCTTAAGATCACATGACTGGAGATTCCACTTTGTTTAGTAGTTATTCTCCATATCCCTATAACTATACAATCCGGATAGCTGACGGGACACATGCCAAGGTCATGGGTAAAGGATCAATTATTATTTTTGAAACTATTACTCTTGACTCAATCCTATATGTGCCAAAACTAGACTGTAACTTGCTGTTCATTAGTAAGATTACACGAGATTTGAAATGTGTTGCTAAATTCTTCCGTAACTTGTGTGAATTTCAGATTTTAGAGTCGGGGAAGACGATTGGCAATGCTAAAGAGTGTTCTGGACTCTACCTCCTCCAGGTTGAAGAATTAGAAGAAAAACCTAAGAACCATTCCTATGTGGCAGCAGCTTTTCCAAATATTGAGAATTTTGTAATGTTGTGGCACTATAGATTAGGCCACCCAAATTTCATGTACTTGGAAAAGATTTTTCCATCATTATTTAATAAAAACCAGAAGCATTTTCTGTGTGAAATATGTCAGTTGTCTAAACATACCCGCAATCATTACTCAATCCAACCTTATAAACCCTCTCAACCTTTTTCATTAATTCATAGTGATGTATGGGGACCGTCACGAGTTAACAACATTACTGGCTCGAGATGGTTTGTCACCTTTATTGATGATCACACACGGGTCACTTGGGTGTTTCTTATGAAGGAAAAATCAGTAGTAGAGAGGATATTTGAATTTTTTCACAACATGGTGCAAACACAATTTCAAAGCAAGATTCAGATACTCAGAACTGATAATGGTCGCGAGTACTACAACCTGGCTCTAAATTCCTATCTTAAAAAGGTTGGAGTTATTCACCAAAGTTCTTGTGTGGATACTCCACAACAAAATGGAGTTGCGGAACGGAAAAATAGACATCTTCTAGAAGTGACTAGATCAATCATGCTAGCTACTAATGTCCCAAAGCAATTTTGGGGAGAAGTTGTACTTTCAGCAACCCACCTTATAAACAGAATGCCTTCTCGTATCCTTGATTTTAAAACCCCTATTTCCACACTTCAAACTTCATTCCCAACCATCAAAAAAGTTGTGTCTATTCCTTTGAAAATATTTGGGTGTTCAGCCTTTGTGCACAACCTCAACCCCCACCGTGGTAAACTAGACCCAAAATCCATCAAGTGTATCTTTCTCAGATACTCTCCTCATCAAAAAGGATATAGGTGTTACTCGCCCCAAACTAAAAAATTCTACCACACCATGGATGTAACTTTCTTTGAAAATCAACCGTATCACACCAAAGTTGGCATTCAGGGGGAGCAACCATACATATATCCCATTGATACTTCAGAATACCAACCTTTGGCACCCGACCAAATATCAAATATTGAACCTGACCATGTACCTAATCTAGAACCTACACAAACTACACTGGACCAGACCTCAAACACTGAATCAGAAACTACACCGGACCAGGATGAAGCAAAAACTACACAAACTATACCGGACCAGACCTCAAACTGGAGGACTTATGAAAGGAAAAGAAGGAAGGAAGTAGAGTCAAGCACAACTCCAATGCAAAACCATGAGTCTAACCAGGCTTTAAGAGATTAAGTTCCCACAGGTAATATTGTTCTTAACCCTGAACAAGTTGATATGAATACATCAAATAGTGATAAGGAAGAGTAACTTATATTAATAAAATAATATGGAAATACTGATTTTTGTGGTAGGGATATGAAAATATTTGGCAATCTTTGTCGTTTGTATTGAGGGGAAAAACACAGATGTACAACATAAAATCGACTGATAAAAAAGTAACATGAGTTTTTGTTTTGTGCTAGTTTTTTGTGAGTTTGATATGTGGTAAACGGAGGTAAAAGAGGGTTAACGGGGACGATTAGTGACATGGATTAGTAATCCACGTGTTATTTTATAATTGGTTAACAATAAAAACAATTCATAAGAAATTGTGTGTAAATTTTCTCCTTAAATTAAATTTATTATTATTTATTTGTTACATGTGTTATTTGTATTTAAAATTAAAATTAATTAAGGGTATTTTTGAAAAGAAAAGTTCAACCCAAAAACATGCTGAAAGAGATAGTTTTCTTTATATATATAGTATAGATTATTATTATTGTTGATGTTGTTGTATAATTGTTTGATTAGAAATTAAAATGAAAAGAAGAGATATCACAGAAACTATTAAGCAAACACATGTAGTGCGCACACACAATTCTCATCTCATTGTCCACACGCTACACACCACCATGTTCTGCTCTCAGCATATCTTCATGAAGTAAAAATAGTGTTCATAACACATGCAACAGAATAAAGTTTGGATCTATTTTGCGCTTAAATTATAAAATTATAAATTAGATACTTAAAGTGTACCGTTGTATCAATTCTTGAAGCATAAAAAATTCTTTAAAGATGTGAAGACTCTACGCGTACCTACACTGAGACCAATTCTTACCCTCAACCTTTGAGTAGTGGAACAAAAAAACTAGAGCATATTTATGTTTTGTATTTGGTTGTGTTGTGTGTTTTGATCAAATCACTTAAGGTCTATTTATAAGTCACTCACACTCTCATCAAATAGGAGGTATTGACTAATCTTAATGACCTTTTAATTTTATATGGTCAATCATTGTAAAAAGCAATTAACATATGTTAATGACAATTTACTTGAAAAAACGGTTTCTTGCCATATGATGTTTGACCACTATGATTTCATATAATCATCTAATTATATGTAATTATATATATACAAAGTCATATCGTTGATTTCATATATATGCATAATTTGATCAATCATTGACCATTATCAATTTCATATATAAATATATATAATCAATTGCCGTACACTAACTTTACTTATCTGTTTAATTTTTATTTATTTCAAAAATAAATAATATGCCTAATTTATTTATATATATTATTTGTATTCTTTGTACTAGCAAAAATACAATAATATTCCACTTAGAAAATTTATATATTGATTAATTAAATTATTCAATTTAATCATCAAATAATAAAATAATTCTTTAGCAAGAGCTAGAACACTCGTTTGTGTGTGACCCTGTAGGTTCAATATTAAACTAGTAATAGATTAATCAAATTAATATATTAATCAAGGTACGCGTCTAGTAACACTCCTTGACGTTCAAGTAGTATGAAGTATTACTTTGCCTCAAGAACCAATTAGAATATTATAATATTTTTCTTCCGTCGTTACAACTCTTGTTAACTCTAGAGCATGGTACAATTGTCAAACTCTAATAAGTTAACATATATGACTTAAGAAACTCATTTCTTCTTTCATTCAGTTTCTCTGGCGGCCAGGGCTTTTATTTATTATCATAAAGTTCAAACTCATTACCAAGAGTTGACGGATCCCATCTTGATTAGTCATTAATTATACAAGTATTTAATTGTATCCAATATCCTTTCAACTAGCACCCTAAGGTGTTAGATGTTCAGAATCAAAATACAATAAATAACATGTTAATTACCATGACAATCTCATGTTAAAGAAAATCATTATATTCTTGAGAATTTTTCTATTGACATTTTAAGGTAATATCGACCATTATAAATTCTCAGTTGAGTCAGTTCAATGATCATATCACTATATGCATCATCTATATATGTAATTCAATAAATGAGAATTATTAATCTTTATCCAATAAAGACTATCACATATATATTGATCTATCCGAAATATTGATATCCTACTCACAATAATCATACGATCAAGAACAATTTAGATTAAAAATACAAAAAAACTTGTTTCTCATTATCATAATCTCTATCATAATAACAAGTCTATAGTTTTAATCAAGGACATTATCAAATTAACTATTTCACTAAACAGTAAACAAGATAATGAATATTTTATTAAGTCTAAAATAGATTACATAATTGATTGGATCTTGGGCATCTCCAACACTTCATCCCTCTCCATAACTTCATCTTCAACCCCAGCATTCGACACTCCAACTTTAATGATTTATATGATATTTCTTTTATAGTATATATAATATCTCTTTTATTTTGTTAAGAATAGTTTATATCATATATTTTGTTTTTAATTTCTTATCAAACAATAGTAATAGTAAAACTAATTAAAAAATAAATATTTTATTTAATTATTTTAATTCTGCAATTTTGTCTTTTAGTGTGTCATGTGACATATAATAATTGATCTACGTGACATACCGTTGGTTTTTTTAACGGAAAACTAACAGAAAGATCAATATCAATGTTTATAAACTGCATGAACCAATACACAAAAAAAAAAATGTATGGAACAATGCCGAAAATCGGTTAAAGTACATGGACAGATATTTAAGTCATAAATTTTAGCAGAAGGCTAACTAATGCCTTAAGGGTATTGATTAAGCAACTAAAACAAGTAATGTTTTAATAAAAGTACTCCCTCCGTCCCTATATGTAACCCCTTTGCATTTTTCACATTTCTTAAGAAAAGTTGTCAGTGTAATTAATGTGTCTGTTTTGTGTTAATATTACCAAATTATCATTTGTTTGTATGCATATTAAATTTGACTTTTCATATTTCAAGACAAGTTAGTAGTATTAATTAGGGGTATGTATAGGAAAAAAATAATAAACGCATCTAGTAATTTGAAAAGGGGTTTAGATTTATGGACAAAAATAAAATCAAATGTGTGCTTAGATATAGGGACGGAGAGAGTAGTATAGTATTCATTATTTGGTCAAATGTAACATCTTACATTTCCAAGACAAAACTTCTACTTTTGAATTCCTTAATCATTGCCCTTAGGGAAAACCCTAAATTTTATATAGTAAATGTTACTTTTGTGGTTTCAATGCGTTGAATGCACAATTTTCAAGGTAAATGTTCTATTTTAAACATTTTCCTTTTATATAATGGTAAAAATGGTCATAAATTATCATCGTGAATTTAATTCAGTTGGTAGAGATATTGCATATTATATGTAGGGGCCAGAATTCGAATCACAGACACCTCATTTCTCCACAATTAAATTGTGTGAGCTTTAGCCACTAGGCAGTGGCTACTTGACAAAAAAATAAATGGTTATAAATTATATATTTGAAAAATTATATTCTCTCTTCCTTTTTTTCTCTATTGTTTTTAATCAATAAAAAAAACAAAGATATCATCAAAATTGTCACAACTAATTGACAAATATCACTCAAGAGCGCTTAGATGAGATACAACGTGTCTCTTCTAGCTTAACTAATGTCATGGGTTCGAATTCAGTCTTGAACATGCAACAATATTAAAACTCTTAGGGTGTGCTTGCTGCCCATTTGGATCTCATAATGCTCGAGGGATTAGTCTCCGCAGTTACGTGCGGAGAATACTTAGTTTATGCACCAAAAAAAAAAAAAAAAACTAATCGACAAATATGACTGTCAATTGTATTTCCTTATTTTGTAACGGTAGAAAAGTTGAACTCAGTCAAAATGACATAGAAGCGGTTGACAGCTTCATTGTCGTCGCATGTTCTTCGATCTTCACACCATTCCATTGAAGAAGAAAGGCAAAGGAACATCCTCTACACTCCAGTTCAGCGAGGTACCTTCCATAATCCATTAATCTCTTTTCTCTCTTTCCCAAACAGAATCTCTGCAGATAGCCTATCATAAAACCCATTTCCCAATCAAGAAATGGCAGCATGGAGTTCAGATGGTCCTGAAGGAGTTTTTGTACAAAATGTATCAGTTGGTACAGACATTTGTCGAAGAAGCCTTGAAGCTGATTTCATCAAGATGAATAATGAATTGAAGGAACTCAAAGCCAAACTTCGCTGGGTGAAATTACTATCCTTCTTCATGATCGGAATTTTGTTGAGTTTCATTCCAATGTTGTTTTACAAATTTAAGTAAATTAAGGTGTGGTAAATCAAGTGGTTACTGTCACTATTTTGTAATCAAATGTTTGTTAGTAAGGGCAACTTGTTTATTTGGATTTTAGGTGCTTAATTTCAGATCTTCAATGAAATGTTATTAGGGTTAGGCACGAGACTCAATTTCGTCTATGACAATTTTCTCTTGATTAGGTGCGTTTGGTTTGCAAAACAGTAAGTACTAGACAAAACAGTACAAGATAGAACAGCACAACACAAGGTACAACAACACATGACAAATTTTTATATAATTGGTTTTTTTTGTTGTTTTATACGATTTTTGGTAGACAAAATGCTATTTTGGTATTTTAGACAACTTGTACGTGGGACAAAAAGTTGTGTTGTGGTTTGGTGAGGGACAAAAATATCAGTTTTTGTCCTGTCCTCTACCTCCAGCTTACAAATCAAACACTGGACAACTTGAGTTGTTCTGTCCTGTGCTTCATTTTTTAGCAAATCAAACACAAGTCTCCAACAATAAATAAACTCAAATTAGTCACTAACATTGTTGTTATATTGGGAACAAATTAGTCCCTATGTTGTAATGAATGATGGACTAATTTGTGCGCCGCATAAAAATTTTTGAGGAATAATATGAGTGATTTTTTGTATGAGACTAAACTAGCTCGGAAAAACTGTGAAGGACTAAATTGGATCTTCATTCTTAATGTTATCAATGTGTGTAGTATTGTAGATAACTTCACATGACCTACCAGCCATTTTCAATCATATATAGTTTTCTTTTTCTTTTTTAACGAACAAGGTTAGTATTAGTTAGATATAGTTGACTACACATTTTGCACTTAAATAATTGTTAGATATTGATGCTGTAAAGATAAATTGCTTTGAATCATTTCAGAAAACAGACACGGTTTGGGTTAGTAATACTACAATTTTAGTTATAGGATAATGAAACAAGTAAAACTAAGTTATGAAACTAAGTAAAACAATTTTAGTTTGGGTTAGTAAAACTAAGTTATGAACTAATCTCCCTGCTTTGAATCATTTCAGAGAACAGACACAGTTTTGAATCATTTCCAAAACATGTATAGATGCCCAGCATTTTCATACACATACAGGTAACACTTTTCAACAACATACAATGCCGAGTGTTAGTAGAAACAAAAAGTCTTGAATGATCACAAATTGCTCTTCATATCTGTGACGAAACTGAAGTCCATGATCCCATCTGCACACCGACCTCTGAAAGGTTGCGGCAACACTTTTGTGCACCTACCTGAGTCCATCACGGTAGCAGATTAGAACTCGAATCATCCCCTACCAAATTCACTGTGGCTATGTTGTCGTCTGGCTTTATTAATATTGTCGGATTTAAGATCTTTTGATTGTGTGTTTGTTGGTGTATCTATGTTTTTTTTCTTCTTTTAAGATCTTTTGATGAACTCTCCCAAGAGTGTCTGGCTTCTTGAAAAAGTTTGTGTGTGAAACTAATGTGGTCCGCTGCTAACCCTGACGCCATCATCACCCGAGAAACGTCTCTGACACATGTGGGTAGTTTTGCGAAATTTGAGACCACATATAGTCGAATTGTGCTTGCATATGCCAAAGATAAAATTTGTTGCTTTATGGAAATAAAAACTCCAAACTCTCCTTTCTTCTTTGCTCTAGACCATGTCCGGAAGAATTTGATTTGGTTATTAGGTTTTAGATATTTGGTTTATTTAAGGTTTGGTAATGTACTTTTAGTTCAAATAAAAAACGATGTAGTTGCTAAGTGCTAACTTACTCGCTCTAAAATAATTAGATTGGTGTAAAATTACAAATCTCATATTTATCACGAAAAATGACTCGTAAAACATTGACTCATTATAGCTTTACCAATTCTCGCTCACCATAAAATGTATATTCAACTAATTTTTTTTATTAACCATCGTATTTTACTCTCCAAAACACACCTTATTTTAGGGATGTGAAATCCCTTGATAAAAAGGTGCACTGCACTATAAGTAGTAGCAATCACAATTTGGAAAGGGTAGTTCAAACAAAAACATGTGTAATCTCCTGAAACATTTTCAAGTCTTGAATCTATTCCTACATTCCTACATGAACTTTCAAGTCTTACATAACCAAGGTTTTTTTGTTTAAAATTGTAAATCAAAATAAGTTTCAAACTCAGTGACAGCAAGTGATCGAAGTCAATGATCAAGTTAAAAAGAAACTCAGTCTAAAACTTCACGTTCCCTTTTTTGTGGTTTTACATACCTTGTTCAGTTGAGCTTTTACACTATTACTCACACTTAAAAAATCAGTCATTGCTTTTTCATGTGCTATATTCCCCTTTGTTGAAAAAAATAATTATCTTCACCATTTTTTTTATTCTTTCTGTTGGATTTTTCACCTACGGAACCATCACATTTTTTTTTATTCTTTCTGTTGGATTTTTCACCTGCAGAGCCATCACAATTTCTTGAGCAGTTGAGCACAAGTATCTCTGACAAGTTTGTGTACATTACAGCCATAGAAAAAGAGAGAAAATAAAGAAAAGGAAAAAGTGATAACTAAAGAGTTAATTGAGCATGGAACTGCAACAATTATAATGTTACGTAAAACATAACTAAACTTCAGATTATTGAATACTTTGCTGTTCAAGTTTCAACTGACAAGAAACTATGATGTAGGTCATTGATTTCAGAACTGAAAAACGGTTCCCTATTAATATTGCACTCTACGACTACTTTGAAGAGGTACCAGAGAGCAGGAAGACCTGTGCAAGTATAAGATGAAAAACAGAGAGACAAAAAAATGTAATAACATTTCAAGAAAATGAAATGCAACCTTGCTTGCCACCCAGTTCATTATTACCTCGTCACTTTCCTTACACTACTTTTATATTCTACCCCGTTCCCTCTCTTTTTATTCCTATCTTAATCACTTGCCACAAGTGCATTTCTGTTGGTGCACACATGGCCAACTAATTCCCTGCTACCTTTTCTATTTATCTTAAACATCAACTTTAGTAGATGTAAGATGCTTAACAAAGGCCAACATTCTACACATGAAAAGTATAAATGGCAATAGCTGTTGCCCACTTTAACACTGTCACCATTCACAGGTCATGCATTTCCTTCATGATAGATAGGTAGCTCATTTCATAAAGTATTAATCAGTATCAGCAGTAAACTTATAGAGAGCCCAGGCATGTGTTACTATTTGCAATAAAACCATATTTATGGGAACAGAGTCGAATAAAACATGACAAAATTAAAACTCAAAATGAAGTTGTTCAAACTTCAAAGGAGAATTAGAAATACTTTTACAGGAAAACTCAAAGGGCAGTGTCTTCAGAATCAGAACCAGAAACAATGTAATCAGTATAAGAAAAATAAACACATATTTCTGAATTCTTGGACAACTAGTGCACAAGGGAAGATCCAAGTTCTGTCAACGTCTTTAACCAAATCAGAGTTGCTGACCCTCACCTTTATCATTGCATATTTGCATCATTATTCAAGAAATAACATGAAATCAATCATGTCAAGTAAGTTCCAAAGGTTCAAAAAAATATCTGGAATCCTAGCACCATGGATGCAGTTATCACACGCTTATTATTGAGCAAAACAATGCAAGGCCAACTTGATATTGAAAGCTTACAAAACAACAAATACATTTTGATCAAAATGCAAAATAGAGCTTGAGTGACAACAAAGCACTCATCTCAACATTTGGATTTGAAAAGGGGAACTCTAAATCAACAATAATTCAATATTCATAAACTTAAAAAGTAAAAGCAAATAACACACACCTGGTATTTCAGGGAGGCTCCACTTATTTTTGGGTGGTGCTGGTTGAGATGCCCTTCCTAACCTAGAGGATATGGAGGAGTTAGCTTCTATAGACGATATAGAATTTGGCTGATGGTTCAAAATTGTCTCACAATTAGTGCACTCCAACGACAAGTGTTAATTGCACCCTCCGCATAATGAAACAGTCAAACCCTCAGAGACATAAAATAGACCTTAAGTTAGCAATGCTACCTATCCCTTAGTCAATTATGCTTCAAAGTGAACCGCCACAATGAATGGGAGAAGCACTAGCTAGAGGCATAGTTAGGGTTTTCACTTGTGTTATCTGCATTAGTTTCAAATCAAGGGACATGCTTTCGAATATCTGATAGTACTTTATCCCAGTTGCCCTTAAAAATACACAATCATCTGATAA
Source organism: Medicago arabica (assembly GCA_946800305.1). Taxonomy (NCBI): domain Eukaryota; kingdom Viridiplantae; phylum Streptophyta; class Magnoliopsida; order Fabales; family Fabaceae; genus Medicago; species Medicago arabica. The sequence goes on along the minus strand of OX326971.1, from coordinate 19,847,057 downwards.
TGAATTCTTCTATCCAATGATAAATAACCATGCTGCACTTGTAAGGAACTCTCATTGTGCCTCTCCTTAGAGGTCACCAATTAACAGAATCAAAAGTCTAACGAAACTAAAATAATCCAAAATGGAACAGCTGAGAGAATAGATAAGGTCTGAGAATAATCAGACATTTTCACTCTTCGCTTCGACTGATTATTCAGAAGAAGAATCATCTATTGAGGCTCTAGCAGGAAACTTCAAAGCCCCTACTTATTGCCGGTTTGTTTTTTCTTTGAAACCTCTTTTGTTACAGAGCAGCCAGCAGTACACTTCATGTTGTCTCATAACAAAAAAATTTATATCATAATCATTATCCAGAGATGAACTCTCCAGCTGAGGCAAGTCAAATCTTATAACTACAACAACTAGAGACCATTTTCCAGTTTTCAACTTATCCCTCGTGATTTACAACTGAGCCCATCACACCTACGTGTACACTGTGATACACTTTATTTAGTTCAAAAAACAAAATAGTTCCACCTGATACTAAGTCAGTTCTAGCATAAGAATGCTAGAATGCAATTTCTTCCTATGGACCTAAACAACTAGATTGAATTAATCAAATTTCAAACCATGATTGTTTCAACAAGAATTTATGATAATAATAGTCAATTCAAGATAGATTAGAATTCCTAATAAATAGCTCTGCCCAACAAATTATTTAAACAGCCAAAACCAATCTGCATTAGAAGAAAAATCCAAACAACGCTCAAGGTATGCTGATTCTTAAGGTTGATTTGGAGCCATTCTAAACAAATAATATACAACAAGAAACACATACAATTATTGCCACTTAACTAACTAAAACAACAAACAGCACCCCCAAGTTAGCATGAAAAACACCTCAGATAAACAACATCACAGCACAGTTCCAATAAATGCATTCACAGCAGAAACAGTATAAACAGGTTATATTTCAAAATCCTGCGTTGCATCAACAAATAAACCAACTAGGAGTACAGTACAGAAAATTTAAAATCCAACTAGCTACATTCACTAAAGGTTCAAGTTTCAACAAGATAATCTACCAATTGAAATCAACGGCTTCAAATTTCAACTACAAGTAATCATATAACATCTTATTCTTCTCTTAAAGACAGCAATGGAAAACACAAGATTTCAAGGGTTTTCAGTTACGGCAGTGTCACTGTTGTTGGAACTAGGAGGCTTCTGTTGACCGATGATACGCCCGGTTAACGCATCCACAGGACGCATGTCACGGTGTCCCCCTTTACGGGCCATGGCCACAGTCGGTGGTGGAGGAAGTAACCCTGCTCGAAACAGAAGACGCTCGACGGGATTTGAAGGCTGAGCTCCAACAGAAAGCCAATACCTAAAACATAAAAAGAAAAACAACACTATAAGATACATACATACAAACGTGAATGGATCCTCTCGTGTGTATTTTACACATGGGAGAGTAAAGTGTGATCTCTCACCATTCACAAAGAGACAAACATGAGGGATTTACAACAACAACCAAGCCTTATCTCACTAAGTGGGGTCGGCTACATGAATCAAATTATGTCATAATGTTCTATGATATACCATTTTCGATACAACATAAGGGATTTAAATGGAACAAATTTGAATGGTAAGAGAAATACACATACATCAGATACTTATAAAACATGTCTGACATTGGTAATAATTTAAAAAATTAACTAACTGAATGCAATCACATGTGTTAGTGTCATAATGGGCACTTACGAGTGTCAAACACAGGCTTCTGATCAAAGGTGTCTGTTGTAAATTCATTCCAACATTTGGAAATTAGGGATTATGCTTTATTTTGTAAAAAAGAAATTAGAAATTCTGAAATTTAAATTAATTGTAGGTACTTAGATCAACTTGGATTAGCATCAAGATACAACACTAAGGTCTATTGCAGGCAGACCTTAATTGGAGGAAACTATGGCCTTCTTAATGTCACCACTTTCACTCCCAATCCTGACTACTACAGGCAAGTGTAAATTGAAAAAAAATGTAAAATGAAGGAGAAAACAGTAATATAAATCTGTTTTTCCAAATTGTTGAAGAATTATAATATGTACGGCCAATTATTTAATATATCTAATCCTATGTTTTGGATTTGATTTTGAGCAGTGCACTTTTGTGGCATAAGCTTATGGGGAAAGGTGTTCTTGCAGCTTCTAGTGATGTTTTTTCACCATTTGTACGAACTTATGCCCATTGTTCAAAAGGCAGAGTAAGTATGCTAATTTGACACGTAAATTTATAAAACTTCAGCTGATACAAAATCATATAGAACACAGCACACTGACATTTGGCATAATTTTTTTATCATATAAGCATCATTACATGTATGTGCACAAAAGCTTTCGACAGTTAGCAAATTGAATTTTAGATCAATACATTGGAGCATTCCTATAACCATTCTTAATTTCTTTCATTCTGCATGATGGAGTAACATTACTGCTAATCAACTTAAGCAATCAGACTAAGTTCATACTCAATGTTCATGACCGTGTGCATGTGAGTAATGGAGAAAATGAAGATGCAAAAAGCAACACCCACATAGATAATTCATTCATTAATCAACTCAAGAGGGCATTTTCTTGGGTTGGAACAAAACTATCAGATGTCACATTCAGGGAGGAGTACCACTTAACACCAAAAGATAATGACCTTAAAAGCAAAATCATGTTGCTGAATGGTAGTCCACTAAAGTTAACAGATGATGGAGAAATTCCTAAATCGGATCCAGTACTTGATAGTGTATATTCTTCAATATACATAGCTCCTTTATCCATTGCATTTATTGTATACCCCAACCTTGATGCTCCAGCTTGTTTTAGAAACAGTAAATTATTATAAGAAATGTTTTTTGAATCTTGTAGAGTATTAGGAATGTTGGAATTGTAAACTCATTGAAATTTTACGTAGTAGCTCTATATTTTTTCTTCACTGCAAAATTGCAACAGCCTTTACTGAATATATACTCTACTTATTCTGTCGATTACTTAACACAATGATTAGTATAAATAATTTTATATTCATAATATAAAGATGGCAAAATTACACCGGTGGTCCCTTAACATACACCATACAGAACACTAACATATTGATCAGAAGCTCTATAATTTTCCTAAAATCACGAGTGCTACAAAGTTAGTTATAAAGTACTAACACATACACCATACATAACACTAACATATTGACATTTCAGCAATAATTTGAGAATATGAATTAATTGAAGGTAATCACATCTCTCGTTGTCGTGTCAAACACCAGACACATTCGATCAGAAGTGTCAACAGAAAGCACCGACACATACACTACGCATTTACAGAGACACGCCGACATCAGTAGTAATTTTTAAATTATAAATCAATTTTCATCAAATGTGTCAGTGTCATGTCAGTGTCAGACACATGCCTTCAAAAAAAGTGTCGGTGTTACAAAGCGAGTTAGTTAGTGAGAGTATTAATGACTACTTACTTGACTCTATCAAAGTTGATACCCATTCTTTTGCCACCATCTTGACCAGGTAAGGGATTATAGTAACCAAGAACTTCGAGATGCTTTCCATCTCTCGGAGATCTGCTATCAGCAGCCATAACACGATAGAATGGTTTGTTTTTGCATCCTAAACGTGATAATCGAATCCTAACCACCATTTTCCCCCAAATTCAACTTTTCTTCTTCTATCTGTGTGGTGATTGCAATAGCACAAATCAATTTCAATGTGAATAAGGAAGAAACAAATGAATGTGAAGAATGAAGAAAGGGGAACAAACCTGTCTGTAACGGAGTGGCTGACGGTCGCCGGAATGGACGTGACGGTGTCGGAGAATCGCAGGAGAGATACGGGTGAAGGGTTTATGGGCACACTGGTTTTTGTAAAGAAGTATCAAAGGGAAGAAAAAAAAAATGAAAAAAGGTGAAGAAAAAATATTTTATCGTGATTCAACCGTTGAACATAAAAAATAAATCAATAATTTTTGTGTATTGTTTTTTTTTGTTAAACTTTGAGAGAGGTGTAGGACAGGACTTTTCAGAAGGTCACCCATCCATCTTAGTATTACTCTCGTCCAAGCAAGCGTAACTGCGGAGTTATGATAGGATCCGGTGCATTAGTGCTGGTATGATCGCACCTTTTTTGTATATTGTAAGGGTTAATTAAGTAAAAGATATTTATTCTACTTAAAAAAGAGTAAAAGATCTATACAATGTTCAAAATTTTGTTTTTAGTTCTTATAAAATAAAATCACACTCTTTTAAAGAAAAATATTTTTTAATTTCTGTGACATTTTTCGTTAACATGTTAGGGACAAAAAAATTGACAGAATTATTTTTGCAAGGACTACAATTATTTATGGAAAAATATTAAAAATGGTAACGTAAAATTTTACAAAGATTAAAATGTACGCTTTTATTTTGTAGAGACTAAAAATAAAATTTTAAATATTTATAGGAACCATTTACTTAATTAACTTTAAAAAAACCCTATATATAATTACTTTTTATCAAATTATATATATATATATATATATATATAATATTTAATTCAATAAAAAAACATATATTATAGACATTAGTGAAAAAAATACAAAAATATTTCCAATTGACTTTTCCTTCTTCGACTTGGTACACTTGTCCAGCTTCTCCACAGTTATAGTAAACCACGGTATTGCTCTTGCACTCAAAAGCCTTGTGTCCTCCCTTCCTACACTTGTATCAATTCACAACGGTACCTTACCATTATTAGTAAAATGTCCTAAACCTCCACACCTAAAGCATTTCACTTACTCCCCTTTTGGCTTGGCACCTCTAAAAGCATTCTTTTTTCACTTATTCGCTCCACAAGGCTTGTGACGCTAATGCCCCTTGCCCTTCTTATCATTAAACATCTTGTAGTAACTAGACCTTACCTTACTATCCTAATAAAAAATCCGACACCTATTCACTAAGGTTAGAAAATCCTGAATCTCATGGAATCCTATGAACTGCTTAATCTCAAGGCGAAGTCCACTTTCAAACTTGATACACTTCGATGCCTCTTGTAACACCCTTGAAACCCACAATTTATATTTATATTTAATACAAATACAACAATTAATTCATATTAAGATCAAGGATTTACGTCATTACACTCAAAACATGCATATTACACTTTTCATCAAAGTTTCACAATGGAATAAACAACATCTCCAAATTAATCTCAAGGTCTCAATATCATAGTTCATGCTCAAGAATACATCAAATAAATCAACAAGGTTCTCCACATAAATCCAACAGAAAATAGAAACAAGATAACTCCGGATAAAAGTCTTAATCAGAGCCTAGACTAGACTCCAAAAACAAAGAAAATAAGGAAGCCTCAAGCTAATCATCAGTACTTATGCCACCTCAAACGTCCTAAACCTGCACGTCTACATCATTTTACAATGGTGACGCGACCAAAAGTCACTGGAGCGTAATTTTACATTCAACATTAAGAAACTACGAATTCAAGTAGAATTAGGATTTCAAATATCAAACATATGTATAATCACCCTCCTAATAATACTATATCCACATGCATTCTCATTCAATGTGTCAAGTAGATGCAATAACTCTCAAATCATCAAAAATAGGATATAATCTGAGGAATATAACAAGTATTAAAGTCATCACTTCAACCAAAATTAAACTTATAGAATTCATACTTCATCATAAATAAGCATCAAGTCATATTCCTCATATACACATGTCTTCGTGTTATAAAGTCAACAAGTTTCCACTAACATTTCATTACCACATATTCATTTCAACGACAATTAACAACTTCAAGTTGACATATAATCAAAATAAATATCATTCACATCTTAACTTAACAAAACTCGTCTTCAACATCACAACTTCAATTAGACATATTACCACATACATACACCATCACATCTTTTCTCATCAAATAACTTATCATCACCTTTTACATCTTCAATTACACAGGTTCATCACAAACATACAATATGCATATATATTCTTACCTAATTATCTCAAATAAATACAATCATCATCTCAAGAGTATAGACAAGAAAGCAATCATCATCAAAGGAATCACCAAGTCAAGTAGATTCACACATTATCACCATCACAAAAATAGTCATCATCAAATGAAATTACCAAGATGTTGTTACATCATTCTCATTTGATCACTATCACCACAAATGTACAAGTATCACCAAAAACAAACATAGTAATGTACACATCTCCACAAACATTCACATAATTCACATAGTCAAGTATGAGATATATCATATAGATACATATGCATGCAATGTTTTAGACATGACTGTACACGTATGCGGTACCATTCTTTTGATACTGCAGTTATTTTATCGAGGGATCATATCACCACTTGGATTTTAGAAGTATATCTCTAAGGGATCTTATTCTCCACTTGGATTTCAGAAGTATATATCTGAGGGATCCTACACCACTTGGATATTGAAATATCCTAATGTAACACCCCGTTTTCCCAACATAAAAATTCATAAATAAAATCAGAGTATTCACATAACGGAATGCTACATTTCTATCAACAAAAATCTCCAATTTGAATTAATAACTATTTATTCTTCATAAAAGTAGTCAATAATAAACTTTCAAACTTCGCAGCGGAATTAATTCAAATCAACAAATTAGTCTTTGGCATGTAGACCTCATCAAAATAATAAAATTCATAAGTAATACGTAAAGAGAGAGAAAGCAAGTAATAAAATTCTCATCCCGTTACGTATCAGAGCCTAGGACACTTTGAGCCGACATTTCTGCTAATCTTCATTACCTGCAAGTTACCCATAGGGAAGACAATGTTTTCAAGCAGAAGGGGTGAGATTCACAAACAACAAAAGATAGTATAATTCATCAATTAAATTAAACAACATCAACGTAAACAATAAGCAACTGTCAGTTTATAATTAAACAATCAACAACATCATCAACAAGCTAGGACATCAACGACTTGACCGACAACAACAACTACGACGACAACAATGCGACTAATGCAAATGCATGTGGTACCATTTAACGCGTTTGAATGACTAGCATTCCGGGGCATAAGCCCCCAACAGTTTGAATGAAATAACATTTCAGGGCATAAGCCCTCAACGATTGAGTGTAAACACTCCAGGGCATGAACCCTCAACAATGTATGAGTATGAAATGGACTCAATAGTGTATATCTGCATACAACTCAACAACAGCACCAACAACTACTATATGCATATTCAACTATGACATAAACTCCAACTTGAACGAAGGAACACAACAAAAGAACAAGACAAGGTCTCACGGCAAAAATTCAACAAATAAAGCATGCTACAGTAATGCTCGCCGTGGCGAGCTACTTTACTCGCTATGGCGAGTTCAAGAAAACGTGCTACTCGCTAAGGCGAGTTCAAAGCGAGCTGAAGGCGAGCAAAACTGGGTGCTCTCTGCATTTTTGACATTTTTCATCCAAAATCTTCATTTTTAAGTTCCCAAAACCCAAATTTGATTCTATAAAAGGTGTCATTCATTCCTAAACATATTAAGGTACTCATATTGATATAAAAATTGATCCATAAACATCATTAAGATAATTAATGATTTTTAATTAAAACAACTCGCCGTGGCGAGTGCATTTGCTCGCTGTGGCGAGCTATGCTGGTTTTACTCGCCTGGCGAGTGAGTTTGCTCGTTGTGGCGAGCTACACAGGTTTTACTCGCCTAGCAAGTGGGTTTGCTCGCTGTGGCGAGTGGCGATTTACAGAACTACGAACTGTACGAACAGACTTCTCATTTTCAACCCTAAACCCCAATTTTGACACCCAAAAACCCAATTTAGATGAATTGCATTACTTCTATACAAACTAACATCAGAACAGCAACAAACAACAACATTTTCATGAATTCATCAAGTATTTAAAACTAATTCATCTTCAACCTAATTCAGTTCATCAGCCTTAACAACAACAACATCAATTAACAAATTATACAACCTAAAATTGAGAGTTAGTCTCACCCTTACCTGAATTTTGATGAACAAAGCTCTACAATTCTCCTCACTTGGCTCTTCTCCCTTGGTTCTTGGTTTTCTCCCTTTTCTCTGTTTCTACGTAAAAACTGTTTTCTGACTTTTCCCTTCCCTTTTCTCTTACTCCCTATTAATTCCACTTAATTCCCACTTAATTCTAATTAACTCCTATTTAAAAATATTAGTCAATTCTTTTTAATCTCCAAACTTCCAATAATTATAATTTTTCACCTATTTTATTTAAACAATAAATAATCATATAATAAATTATACCACACCATCAAATCCACATAAACCATTTAATATCATATAAAATATTAAAAATCAACAAAATAATAAATAAACAACAACTAGGGCGTTACACCTAACACCATGACTCATGAATGCATGAACATATGACTCACCAAGTGCTTACGTTCATACAAGACATCACCACCATAAACTTCACCATTTTGTATACATGTATTTATCATCATTTTATACATATATACATATACCATCATGAATTATCATAATCAAAATCATCATCATAATCACCAACAAACATTCACCACACTTTAAAGAAATAACATCTCAACATTTAGCAAATGTGGCATTTAAAGACGATTAAGCATTTTCACCTAGATAATCAATACATCAAGTGTATATCAATTATTAATTCAATCACTATTCATCATATTATCATAAGCATAAAATCATGGGTAAATACCTCTTTTCGTCCCTGTAATATTAGCGAATTCCGGTTTTAGTCCATGTAAAAAAAAAGATTTAGATTATGTCCCTGTAATTTCAGATTCTTCCATTTAGATTATGGCAAGTAAAATGAGGGATCAAAACTGGAGGAATCTGAAATTACAGGGACCAAAAGTGGGAGGAATCTGAAATTACAGGACGTAATTTATGCAGATTCTGCTGACGTGATGAAAGGAGGGACCAAAAGTAGAAGAATCTGAAATTACAGGGACATAATCTAAATCTTTTTTTATAGGGACTAAAACCGGAATTCGCTAATATTACAGGGACGAGAAAAGATATTTACCCTAAAATCATTTGCAAGCCATCATGCCTTAATTCAACAATTCACCAAAGTTCGTCTATTTTCACATATTTCATCAAAACCAAGTTACATGTTCACATACATTTTTACATATTATCTATATGTTTATAATCAAATTAGTGCAAGCATAACATCATCATGTCATTCAAGAAAAACACTACTTCGTTCTAATTCATGCTTATGTTCAAGTTTGGTCAAAGTTCGTCTCAAAATCAACATAACCAACCCAATTTCAAGCAAGCATGGTTACATAACAGTAATTCATCAAATCATCACAAAAGGAGTACTCAGGGATGGCCGAAAACATCCCCAAAAGACCAAAGCATGCAAAACATCACATGTAGTTTTTGCAGAGCTCACCATGGTGAGCCACAAGGTCGCTCAGCGAGCCCCTGTTTTCTGGTCACCCAGAAAATGGGTTTCCCTCTCGGGAACCATCCCAAAAATCTCATTTTTGATTTCATTCATCCCAAAATCATTGTTTGAACCTTACACATAGTTAATACAATATAAATGAGCTTATATAACACATAAAAACACTGATTTCACCTTTAAATTCATGATTCTTCACCCAATTATCAAAACTCGAAAACATCACATAATCACTTTTAAACCATGAACTTATCACTTAAAATCATACAAACAACACCCACACATACCCAATCATTTATCAAGAACATACATTGTGAAATCAACAACATTCAACAACAACATCATGATTATCATTTAATTAAGCTAAAATTTCAAGAACAACTTATTCTATATAATTAAACATGAGTTTAAGCACATAAACAACTTAATTTCACAAAGTTCATCATATCCATAATTAGCACGAAAATCAACTAAACACAACACCAACTTCATGAAAATCACAAAAACAAACATGACCCATAACAACTATATCACTCATAATCTCTAATTATTTTTATTTTTTGGATAAAGGCCAGAAGGAAGGTTAGACATCAAGGTGAAACTGGATCATCTCAACTAGGTTGACACCCAATAGAAACCTCAATCCTCTACCGCCTTCACTCATAATCTCTAAACGGTGAATATAAACTTTCATCTTATCTTAACCTTCCAAAATGTAGATCCTCCCTCTTGAGTTTTCCAAGGTAGATCCTCCTTTCTCTTGAAATTCTTCATTCTTGCTCTTTCTCTCTTTTCTTAACTTTGCCTCTTTTCTCTAAAATGTTATAATGAACTCTTGACCTAATTTCACAAAGACTATTTCTCTTATATACTATTAGGCTTAGTCAAACTCACTAATTGTACTTGCAAAAAGTACAAGTAGCGAATACTAGGGTTTGTGACTGTCTATTAGGGTTTAGACTGATTATTCGATGCCTTGAGAATGCTCTCAAGGGTCGTATTTATAGCCTGCTGTGGGCTTGAGTTTTGGTGGCTTGGTCTTCAAGTCACAGAGATATTTCAGTATTTTAGGCGAGTTCTAGATGTTTCTAGAAGCCACTTGAGGCGGCGCCCTAGAAAGGACGCGCCTTGGGCCTTAGAACTCTTCTGGAGGGCGCTAAGGCCTCTTGGGGGGGTCTACAAACCCTTCTGGGGGTCTTTAAGACTCTTAGGAATATTATGACGGTCCATAGCCCAACAAGCACGAGTCTTGGGACAAGGCGAAGTGGTTTATATCCTGACAAGCGTAGGATTCCTTAGGAAGGATCTTCCTAGCTGATTAGGAAATTCAATGACGGTCCACTAATGGACTTAGTAACTTTATACCACTCATAAAATATTACTACACAATTACTTTATTAAAACTCCCACTATGTTGATATGAGTGAAATCAAGATGGTTGATATCATGTAGGAGAAGAGGAACCTACTCCAAAAAGTTTCAAAGGTGGTAGATAGACATATCTGTTAGGTTCTGGACGCAAAACACGCGCTGAATAAGAGGCAACATATTTCGTCAAACTCAAAAGATAAAACAAGCGCTTAATAGGAGGAAACCTATAGATCGTTGGGATAAGACGTTAAACAAGCGATGAATGGAGGAAACCCATTATTTTGCATTTTATTTTTTGCTAAGCTGAGATTATTTGACTAATCAATTTAATTTCTCTTTCTGTTGCTAATCCTCAATATTATCTAATAAAATTTTATTTCTTTTGCATTACATTTACAACCTTTCCATTTATGCTTAATCTTATTTTAGTCTTAAAGAATTATTTCAGAACATTTACAGAGGATGCTAGGTTACCCTTACATTCAAGAGCACAATAACCATTGAGGCTTACTACAGAAGGTACTCATATAGGTCACCATCTCTTTTCTGTATAGCATAACCAGTGAGATTTAGAGCCAAATATATTTCCATATCCATTCTAGGGTGTTAGTTACTTAAATTCCTTGAGCCTTTCAAGCCACCCTTTTATATTCTTATTATCCTTTGTGAAACGATTTGAGCCTCCCGATGCAAAATTCTTTTGTTGGTACTAAGTGATGAATCATGTCACAATCATGCGCCTTATTTGCTACCCATTTTGATTTCTCTTGGAGTTAGAATAGGTAATTATTTTTGACTGAGTATGGTTTGAAGGTAAGTTTGGAGTTATTCTTTGGAATTAGCAACATTTTAAGTTTGGGGTGGGGGTACCAGTTGAACTTATTTATCAAAAAGAAATTTTTAAAAAAAATGTAGATTGCCATGGGTCTACACAAAAAAAATAGAAAAAATAAATAAATAAAGAGTCAAAAACATCAAAAATTTTGGCCTCTTCAAAAAAATATGTTTATGATTGAATAAAGATAAATAACTCTACTTAGTACCCATCTTGTCTGAATTAAGGAAGGAAGGTTGACAATACAATAAATGTTTAGTAGGAATCCATAAGTTAGTAATCTAATTCTAAGTTTCTTTATTAGCCTGCTTTCCAAATTATATCCACCCTTAATCTAAGCCAAGTTATAACCCTCAAAGTCCTCAAAGTGTGTAAATAATTTGATTTTGACTCCTTGTTTAGAATTGTCCCAAATTTATACCAAGGTACATTCATGTGACGACTAGAGTGGGCAAATACCGTGACCAGCCCTACTGGCTTTAGGAGATACATAAGTGTATCATGGAAAAAAGTATGGCTAACCATGTGAGCTATCTTCTCCAAGTCTTTCCCGCTTGAACGTAATGAGATAAGTAAGCCAACAGTGTAGATGAGATGAGTAATGATCTGAGCATAACTCCGGAAAGGTATGTTTTTCCTAAAAAAAAAATGTAAAGAATTTAAAATATGTTTTTCTTTCGTTACTTGAGGACAATAAACAATTTAAGTTTGGGGTTGTGATGACATGTCATCATACATTATACTTAGCATGTTTTCCAGTCATATTCAGTAGGTTTTAGAAGCAAAAAGGAGGAGTATTAGAGCAATTGCGTATGATTTCGGAACATTTGTAATGTTTTCTAAATTTGAGTCTGTAATTCTAGTTTTCCCGAAACATATCATTTTTAGGGAATTTTTGAAGAACATTTGAAGATATGTGAAGACTTTGGGAAGATCCAGAAAGAAGATTCAGAAGGCCTCAGAAGAATTTATCGAGGAAGGAATTATGTTCCCAAGTCTCGAGGTTAGTTATTCGGAAGAAAACACCTAAAACGACGGAAAAACAGAGAATTTGGACCCGGAACACACAACCACGTGCCTAGGGCATGTGTTGAGCGCCCCTGTACATCCAAAACGGGCGGGGAGAAAACATCTTTTTTTTTGTTTTTTTGTGAGTAAAGCCCGCGTTATTAGCCCAAACCCAGGTAGAAACTCCCATTATAAATATCAGTTTTCCTCATTCAAAATTTGTCGTTCAGAACTCCAGTAGTTCAAGAGGAAGGCAATTCTAGGAGCTTCCGGAGGAGATTCTGTCTTCTCCTTGTTTTTCTAGGGTATGTTTTTATTTCTAGTAATTTTTTTTAGTTACCATGTGTAACTAAATCTTTTTAGGATAGTATTTTAAGATGAACCTCTATTTTGTTGGACATTTCTTTAATTTCATGTCGTTTATATTTTATTTATTTTCTGTTCTCTATTAAGTTTTATTAGGATTACTTTATTTTTGTAGTAGCGCAACCCCAGATTAGGTACTTAGGTTGTGACATAGCTTAATATTGATATTACTATCTTGATGCTTATATCTTGATATTTTTATCTCGTATAGTAATATCTATCTAACTAGGAAGTAATTAATTAGAAATTAGTGAAAGATACCGAAAGCGTGTTGACCCTAGTAGTAAGTACTTAGGAGGTGACATTACTAATATTGAGTAAAATTTGTTGAACCTATGATGTAACTAGTTAGAAATTAAGGAAACAAGTGACTTCTTGAAGGAAATAAATTGAGCCTGGTAGAACCATTCTCTTAAACCCTTGGTAAGGTAGACGCTGATAGGGTTGCCCGTTTGTAGAACTACTAAGAGTGAGAGAGAGTGTACTATGAGTGTCCTAAGATTCATAGATGGGTTGATCTATAGGAACATTGACCTTCATTGCCCATGGAAATCTTGGAACGTCAATTTAAGTCTATGTTTCAATTACCTCTGAGGTGGTAAAACAGTACCACACGTAAGGATCATCGTGTGATCAGCAGGTGCAACCAATCATTTGAAGGATTGACCGATATCAACCGAGATAGTATGGACCCCCCCCCCCCCCCCCCCCCCACGTAAGGATCACCGTGCGATCAACAGGTGCAACTCGACAACCGATTAGGTTAGAACATCCCAACAGCCTCATCACTTTTATAGTCAATTTAAGATAAATATACACGACATGACTGTTATTTAATATCCAACAAATCAATAGTGGGGATTCATAGAGTTCTAACCGGTGCTTACTTTTCTGCAACCAAAACAGGTAACTTGCTCTGTTGCAAATAGATAAAAATTACAATCTCTAACCCTTAACTCTTTTATTTTTTATCGTCAACTTAAAATAAGTAATGCGAATTGTTTGGACGAATCGACAATCCTTGTGCATACAATACTCTACTTATCACTCTATTATCTTTTGACTTTTCTAGAAAAAGAGGAAAATAATTAACAAGTTATTACTGATAAAATTAGTGGATTTATCTATAAACATATATTTTTTTGGGTACATATATAAGATAGGTCTATGTTTTGTATTCTTTTTTGTTAAGTAGTCTAATGATTAGAAATTGAAAAAAGAATAAGTTAGAATAACCCAACCTCGACAATCCATGCATTTTTATTCTGTTTCATATTATTTTTTAAAATGTTCTTTGTTTTTTATTTATAGGATATCTTTTGTTTTTATGAAGTTATAAAGTTAATTTGTTCTTTCCTAAATAATTCTTCTAGAATCGATAAAAAAATCTTTTGAGGACTATCATTTTTTAATTTTTAATCAGAGAAGATGAGAAGGCCAGCTACCACCTAACAAATTATGAATAAAAGGAAAATACTAAAAAGTAATAGTGTTAAATTGTTAAACTATTATATTATTTAAATAGGAAACTGCTACGTGTATCTAAAGAAAAATATAAAAACTGGAAATTATTTAAATTCAGTATCCGATTTTATTTTGTATGCCATTAAATTATTCGTACTTTGAATAGTATACTATAAAAATATATTATATTAAAAAGTGGTATGTGATTTCAAGTTTTTACCTTATTCACCAAATTATCGGATATTATTTTGTAAATATAGTAATAAGTTTAATAAATTAAAGATTTGTCAAAAAAAAACTTTAACAAATTAAAGATGATATCGTATGGTTTTAAAAAGAAATAAAAAAAGATCAAGACGATAAAGAATCTAACATAAACACAATGGCATAAAAGGACATAAGTTTTATTGATTTCTAGAAAGTATAAAGTTAATTCATTAAACTAATATATTATTATTTAAATGGGAAACTTTAGCTAAAAAATTATTAAAATTCGGAAGGAGATCAAGCTCCACGATATTTATTTTGGCCAATCTTTAAGAAAATAATTATTTTGGTCAATAGCTTCATAATATTATTATCACATGAAAAAATATTTACGATGAATTATAGAGGAATAGAAGACAAACGAACGATATACTGCATCGTTAAATATTTTTGAATGACAAAACCTATCATTTTAAACATAATATTTATAGACTTAGGGGGATATATTATTATTAAAATTGAGAAATTTTTTATTTGATAATGTTTGTCATTATTCGAATTTAATTCTTTTAAAAGTTTATACGTATAGTTATCAATATAATACAACATGATGCAAGGTTCGGATTTGTAAGATCCATATTCTATACAAAGTTATTAGAGGTGTAACTATTATAAGTTAGACACATAATTTCAATGAATCCCGACTCGATATATATATATATATATATATATATATATATATATATATATATATATATATCGAGACATATTGATTAATAGTAGAATCTAAAAAACTAATAAAAAAAATTAAAGCCAAGTAGTATTTTTGGTTTGTGTAATACAAACCTACTGATGATCATCATTTAACTGTCACAGTAAATTTAGCTTTCATCGCGTCCCATGCACTTTGGACGTGAAAGTTGAGAAGCCACAAATAGTAGTTTTTGTGTGCATGCACGTTTAGGTCAAATCTAACTGCATTTCTAAATGAAGACATGAAAGTTATCGTCGTATAGCTATCACAATAATTTGCATTTCCATTTATAAAGTTCCATTGCATGTAAAATACAACGGGTCGAACAGTTACACCTTTTTTTTTTTTTTTTTTTGGAAAAGGTAAAATGATATATAAACAATAGTGATTCACCCCGCACAAGACGTGCAAGGGGAGAACCACCCAACAGTAATTACAACAGTCAAGGTGCCAACAAATTCAAGCACCGGTAACAAATAGACACAAAAACAACGCAAAAACAATTACAGAAGAACTCCCATGCAAGGAAGCGGATTCTGACACCACTCATGATAACTATAGGTGAAAGTAACCTGTTTTGCTTTGATCCACATAAAAGAGTTTAATTTCACCTTTTCCAGTAAAGCAGAAAGCGTAGAAGTCGCCTGTTGAAAGACCTGGTTGTTCCTTTCCTTCCATATTACCCACGCAGAAACAAACCAAATAATTTTTAAAAACAAATGAATACTTCTTGGTAGCCCTGCCATATTAATAAATTGATGTAAATGATTCCTGATATCGCCAGGGCTAACAGAAGAGATGCCTAACCAATGCCATACATGATACCATAAAGAGCTAGAGAGCTTGCAGTCAAGAAATAAATGTTTGGCCGTTTCTGGATGACCACACCCTGATACACACGCCGCATTAGCTAAAGTAAGAACCCTCCGATGTAACAAATTATCTTTAGTTGGCAGCCTATTACGCAAAAGCCGCCAAACAAACAGAGAGACCTTGGACGGGATAAAATTGTGCCATACATTGACATCATGGTTGTTGTCCACCGGATCGCCTGAGTTAGTAAGAAAGCGGTATGCAGTTCTCACTAAATAACCTTTAGTAGGATCTAGATACACCGCCATTTATCTGCTACATGATCCTGCAAAACAATGTTATGAAAAGAGGATGAACACTCCCTCACACTTTCCTCCTCCCAAGCCAACAAACGCCGCCTCCACAACCACGCTCCGCCCCCCTCCTCCCACCCTAAACAACTCATCTCCGCCACCGTGCGCTCTTTATCCACCGCCAAATCAAACAGTCGAGGGAATTGGACACACAACGGAGTGTCTCCCACCCACGTATCATACCAAAACAAAGTGTCTCGACCGTCACCGACAACCCGTTGAATGTTATTTTCAAACCATCTCCCAACACCTTCTCCAACCCCCTCCAGAACCCTACTCAGCATCCGCCACCAAGGCGAACTATGGATACCCCCCTCTACCAAACGCCCCCTACTTCTCCATAACGGGCTTTTAGAACCCTATACCACAACCTATCTTTATTTGTCAATAACCTCCAACACCACTTCCCCAACAAAGCTGAATTAAAAGCACCTATCCGCCTAACCCCCAAACCACCATTCTCCTTTGGAGTACAAACAGACTCCCATTTTATCTTAGCAATTTTCCTATGTTCCTCACTCCCCCCCCCCCCCCCCCCCCAAATTTTTTTTTAATAAACAGAGATTCAATAGAAGAGATTATACCTGCAGGGGCTTTGAAGAAGGAAAGAAAGTAAACCGGAAGAGAAGATAGGACAGATTTCAAGAGAACCAAACGTCCACCGAAGGAAAGGAATTTATTATTCCACGACGACAGGCGAAGAGCAATGCGATCGACAACTGGTTTCCAGAAACTAAGTTTCCTTGAATCACCACCGATAGGCAAACCTAAATAAGTAAAAGGTACCGTGCCCCTTCGACAGTTCAGAACCAGAGCAGCCTTTGACAGCCAAGAGTCGGAAATATTAACGCCTGTCAACATGCTTTTATTGAAATTAACCTTCAACCACGACACTTCCTCAAACAACAACAGGACAGCCCTCATAGATCGCACGTTCAGCCAGCTTTTATCCCCTATAATAATAGTGTCATCTGCAAACTGAAGATGTGTGATCCTAACCTCATTAGCAATTCCAACACCATACCCAGTAAAACGTTGAGCCGTGACCACCGCATTCATAAGCACGTTGAAACCTTCCGCGGCAAGCAAAAACAAGAAAGGTGACAAAGGATCTCCTTGCCGAAAACCTCGATCATTTTTATGACTTACATATATAATAGATATAGTTTTATCACGATCCTAAAATTTATCATACACTAGATTTAACATTTATCATCTATTAACCTTCACAGTAAATTTAATTTTTATCTACCAAACCAAATATGTGTGTACTAAGTAACGGGTCAATGATTATACTGATATTAATAGAGTTTTTTTTTTTTTTAGGGAATGATATTAATAGAGTTGTATAACAATTTCAAAACATTTCATTAAAAAAACAATCAAAACTTACTATAAATCGGATATAGAATTATTTCTACGTACAAAGGTAAAACTCAATTTTTACATTAAAAAAAGGCAAAACTTAATTTTGATAATCAAATGACATGCACTTTTAATATTGATGAACAGTGCCTATGAAACAATTTTTTAAAATAATTAATAAATTAAAAAAGGAAAAAGGAGGGAGAAAACCCTCCTTTTTTGTGTTTAAAAGGAGGGTGGCACAAAGAGGGTGCCACCTACTTCAAAAACCCTCTTCTCTTGTTCATTGCTTCTTGTTTCCTTGTTCCTTTCTTCATTTTCTCAACAATGGCCAACAACGACGACACCAGTGTTTTCTCATTGGGAGGTTTCAAATTTTGTAAGAATCTCTCTCTCTCTCTCTCTATATATATATATATATATATATATATATATATATTTCAACAATATCTTTGTCTCATTTTTTTTTTTAATTATGCAATGTTTTCCTGACTAAACTTTTGTTTTTTGTTTCCCAGCTTTACTCAATGAATTTACCAATGAAGGGAGTAGTGCTGACCATGTTGATATTCTCGAGGTTTGAGTTATTATTTATCAAGTAGTCTTTTTTCTCTACTCGAATTTGTTGCCTCGTGTTTTCGGTTGATGAATGGTTTTAGTTGCTCAGTTATTCAATTTGGTTTTCTCTTGTTGCTTCAATTAAAGATTCTTACATTTTTACCCTTATTTTTTGTTAATTTCATGCTTTATTGTTTTCTTTTATAATTTAATTGATTCTTGATTCTGAATGTCAATATTTTTTTTTAGGAATTGAGATCGATTCAAGCCTTAACTCAACAACGCTATAATGCTCTTCAGTATCTATTTGCATCCCCCATTGTTGCGAAGCGTCTTGAGGTTCTCAAAGAGATCCAGGTATAAACCCTAAATAGTTGTTAAGTTTTTTTTTTTTTTTTTGTTATGACTTTTTTCTGTGTTGTGTTATGCTTTATTGAATAGTTTATGGCTAGATGTGTACCATTTATCATATTCGCATGATGTATTTTTATTATAAAAACTATTGAGATCATTTTAGGGTTACTTGCATTTTTTTCTTTTCTTTCTTTCATAAATTGTTCTTATGAATTCAAGTTTCCTAGTAGCATCTGAACTTATTTTGTGACTTTACAGAGAGAACATGATGAATTGAAGGCAAAGTTTTTGGAAGAGAGAGCAGCTCTTGAAGCCAAATACCAATTATTGTATCAACCATTGTACACTAAGGTATCTTAAGGATTCAAATGTTTAAAATTATTGAATCTGGTTTAAAATTACTAAACCTATTTATGAATGAATGCAGCGCTATGAAATTGTGAATGGTCTTGCTGAAGTGGAAGGGGTAGAAATCGAAACTCCAGCTGATACAGATGAGCCTGAAGGTATATTACCTAGAAATTGACCTCATTTTTATTATTTTGATTCTCAACTTTAACAAATTTCTTGTGAATTATGTAGTGAAGGGAGTGCCTTATTTTTGGCTCATTGCTTTGCAAAATAATGACGAGATAGCTGATGTGGTAAGTTGAATAAAGTGTTCAATTGTTAACTTGTTTTACTCTTTAATGCTTGAGGTTTTCTAGCCATAAAATTATATTTTGGTAACGATCTTTTCACTTATTCTTTATGAATTAGATTACAGAGCGTGATGAACATGCTCTGAAGTATCTCAAAGACATCAAGTATACCAGGACCATAGAACCGCAAGGATTCAAATTTGAGTTCTTTTTTGATTCAAATCCGTATTTTTCAAACACGGTCCTGACCAAAACTTATCATATGGTCGACGAAGATGAGCCTATATTGGAGAAGGCTATTGGGTAAGTTGGTTCTTTTAACCTGATGCTATTATGCGATTAGCGATCTATTTTGAATTGTTTAGGATCACGAGTAAGGTTTGCTTGCTGCATTTTTTAACAGGACCAAAATTGAATGGCTTCCGGGCAAATCTTTGACCGAGAAGAAAGATTCAAACACTGCAAAACAAACTATCGAAACTGAAAAATGTGATAGTTTCTTCAATTTTTTCAACTCGCTAGAGATTCCCAAAGATGGCATGGGCGTTGACGAAGAAGCGGTATGAAAGACGATTTATAAAAACTCGTTGATATATATATATATATATGTGAAATACTATTTTTCTTGAACAAATTTATTTATTTTTTTAAACAGGATGAAAAACTTCAGGATGAGATGGAACATGACTATGACATCGGGTAAGCTAAATACTATGATGTTTTAACATAATTGTTGACTCATGATACCCTTTTGGTTTTTGCAACTATGATTATGTACTTGAATGGATATTGATGCTTGCTTAGGTCCATCATAAGAGACAAAATCATTCCCAATGCTGTATCATGGTATACCGGGGAGGCTCTGATGGAGAGTCTGGAGATTTAGACGATGATGATGAGGAGGAGGAGGATGATGAAGAGGAAGAGGCGGAGGTGGAAAAGGATGAGGAAGATGAAAACTATGGCTTGAATGATGATGAAGAAGATGACAATGAAGATGTCAACAATCCAAAAGAGAGGGTATAGTCTTGATGATTTGAATTGCTGAAGTATTTGTTCAATTTTTTTGTTTGTTTTAAATTTGAATTTTGAACTAGAACTAATACTTGTTTTTTTGCGTGTCCCTTTGTGTTAATTTCCTTCAGATTGTTGTTCCACTCCTCAGCAATTAAGGTAAGATATTTTAACTTTTGCTGAAGTTGTTTGGTTGACTACTTTAGTTAACACTGTCTTTACAAAGAGCGATGACAATATTCTTCTATCGGTTGAAATCACAATTCCACCAAATTATGTGGATTCCACTTCCATCAAATTTGCACTACAAGAAAATATGTAATTTGCTACGCCCATTATCACAGCTAATTCGCAGCTAATTCCTAGCAAACGAGTTTAGCTAGAGATAAGCTACGGAATACCTATTGATTCGGCCGTAGCACGGATTGAGAGACAAATTTGCTAGGGAAATATTTCTTAGTAAATCCATAGTAGAAAGAAATAAATTACTAGCAAATATTTAGTTGATCTATAGCAAATAAGTATTGATAATGTATTTTCCATAGCAACATAACTATGACATATCGTAGCAATTTCGCAACAAATCCATAGCAAAAAACTATGACTTGTCATAGCAAATTTGCAACAAATCCATAGCAACATAACACTTATCGTAGCAAATCTACAACAACTCTATAGTATAATTTATTTTTGCTGTTTCTTTTTTACTATAGTATAATTTATTACTATATTAATTTAACTAATTTATTACAATAATAATGTATATACATAGCTAAACATAACAAGCCAAATTTGTAGAAAATGCAAAGCTAAAGTATCACTCTGATTTTAAATCTATATTTTTAATATATTAAAAAAAATACTAAATCCAACATTCCTAGTAATAGAAGATCCTCTAGCATCCATGAATGAATTAGGCTCCCAGGGAAGATCATTTTCTACCATACATATGTAGATAGACATGAAAAGAACAAAAAATGGACCTGTTTGCAAACTGTGTTATAAAGATCTTCCAGGAAAACTCCACCCCTGCATAAGCTGGTTAAACACACCATCACAAGATTTTGAAATTTATGCCATATTCCCTCCTTTACGAACCCTGTGAACACATAATGTTAAGAGATTACCATTACCCTACGTAGGCCCTGTTTGGATAAACAGCTTAATCACCCAGAGTGTAAGTATAGAGTGTGTCCTGATTCACGAGAGAGAAACCTGAATCGATCTGAGTCTATACCAATTGGAAACTGACATGCAAGATAAAAGAAATATGAAAGTAGTTCTTATATTAATCTCATCATGTTAATTGCTTAATTCCTAAGATAAGTTTCATTCAAAACATTTTAGACAGTGTTTATTTTCAAAAACTTTGAAAGTATCAATTATAAAGAAAAAATTTGTGACCACCTACCGCAGCAACTCGAGTCAGTTTCCCTTGATCCTCATCCCCTTCTGGTGTGGCCTCAAGTCCAAGAATGCAAGTACACACACTAACAAAGTGTCGTATAATCATTTGTGTGGAAACTGTTCAAAAAACAAAAATACATTGATCTAAGTCAGAAGCAATGACAATGAAAGAAAGTGAATAAACTATTCAAGACAAGATATATAGGAAATCACAACACTGAACTAGTGGTTTATGGCTTGATTCAACCGTGAATTCATTCGTTATAAGAAATTCACTGATTGACAAATAAGAATACCCTCAAGATTAAGAATGCACAATTTCCCTTTCCCAAATCATCATGGGGTAACAGTCAGCATTACAATATTAAACAATAAACATATACCCCCAATGTAACTGCTTCAAAATTCTTCACACCTTTACATAAGAATGCAGCCCAGTTAGAAAACTCTATGTAACCTAGGGGCCAAATCATGGTTCTAAATTACAGTTGAGATCACAGTTGCGGTTATAGTTACACACTTACACTGCAAGCCATGATATTGCTACAAAATGTAGACTAATGTGGTCACAATTGCAATGCCATTGCAGAGACCTTTAAAACCTTGCAATGAAAACCCCATGAAAAGAAACAGAGGAATTGAAATGAAGTATTTATATAGACTAAGAATTAAAGTACAAAAAACAATAAAAAAAAATCTTGACATGAATTGTTTTGCATGAAGCTTATAACATAACATTATCGAAAAAAGCAAATGATAACTTACTGTTGCTAGCCCAACTGAGATCAACAATGAAGGTATCCTCAGTTTCACCACTACAGTAAACAAGATTAACACATTAGTGTCCTGATCAGCAATGAAGGTATCCTCATTCTTTAACTAATGGTTTAGCCATGTTTGATTCCCAAAAGTACAATAGGCAAGTTGGAGCAAAAGAGCCAAGATAATATAATTTTCTCATATACTATCAATGACAGTACAAAGTATATTTTCGTCTAATGTTGTTGTTACTTAAGCACTTACTAGAACTTCCAGGTAGTTTTCCCCTTTAATTAAATATAAGAAAATGCCACAGATAGACACAAACTAGGTACTACATCAGTCAAAATTTGAAGTATGAGCACATAATCATAAGCACACATATTACACGCAGTAGCCTCCTCAATATTTTTTCCAGTTGCTGAATCCAAGAATAGGACATCAGAAAATCCATTGGCTTTTGCTTCAGTTACTGCAGTATATACCTACACGGCCAGAAATATGCACAATGAAGAGTGAAAACTTATAGTATGATTGTGATTTTGACATAGCAGCCTAAGTAACAATATGCATCAGTCCTTTGATGTGATTTCTTCTCAAATCCAACAACTTTTCACAAGTCTCAACCAAGGAAAATATATAATATTCAATTTGGAGGGAAAAAAACCATCAAACATTGATGTATATAATATATTACTAACACTATTGCATTGCTTACCGGGGCACAATTAGTAACACTCTTGATTCCTCCTGTTCCACCACTGCCAGGCCAGCTATTGATCGGTGCAATTTATCCTCCACTTTTAAGTTTAGTCTTCCTCCCTGTGATTTTTTTTTTTTAAATAAAAGAAATCATGAATATGAAATTTCAGCAAGTTGTAAGATGAATCAATTTATCAAACACTCTTAACTCGCTCATTCACATATAGAACCAAATTTATTTCTATTTTATTTTATCATATCAGCTTATCTATACACATATATAGAATCAACTTATCTTTACACATACATAGAATTTGAATATCAACTTATCTATACATAGAATCTGAAAAATTACAAATATGTGTTAATCAATAAGCAAAAGTGTGTATGCATAGGCACAGCATAGGTGAAGTCCAAAGCTCAATTATCATGAATAGGCATAGGTGAAGAATCACATGGCCGAAACAGGGTGAAATCACTGTGAACACATTACACAGAGACTAATTTGACCAACAAAATCAACATTTCAATTTAGCCATCATCTTCATAATTTTAAGTAATTTGTCGGACTAATACACATCGAGTCACTTCAAGCATATTTCACGAATTAATAGCTTCTTTAGATCAACTTACTTGAACTTATTTATGCGCATAAGCACTTATGAGACCGTTGTAATAGCTTATGAAATCAATTTATGATGTGTCCATGTGTTGTTTTCAGCTTATTGCATAAGCTCTCTGAGATAGTTTTTGAAAATAACTTATAGCTTTTCTCAACATTTTGACAGGAGTTTATCGATTGTTATCTAAATATACATAAACACCATCACTTATGTGATATGATTTTACACTTAATTAAGTTGTTTATCCAAACATTGATTTATTCAATTATTTATTCTAAATCATCATCAAACAATAATAATCAACGAGAATAAAAACGAATAGAAATGTAAAATTAAACCAAGAGTTATACGAGGAACCTTGTTGTTCTAGCTCCAGACGGAGCTGGTCTCCGACGCCGACGCATCCAACTAGTTGCAGCAGCATGAATCACAATTTCTCTCTGTAGAGCTCGACAATTCATTCATGATTAAACTAAGAATTCAATTTTTAGTACATAAATTGGTGAGATTAGGGTTTGGGATTGAAATTGCATACCTGATGAGGTTCTTCGTTGAAAGAGGAGGAAGATGAGAATCGCGATGGCATTTCCAAATCAACGAGAACAATTTAGTTCGATCAGAATTGACTTCTCCTACGCTTCGAAGAAGAATTTATGGTGGATATGATATGACGGCGAAAGTACAGATCAAACAACGATGCACCAAGGTCTGAACGCACAGAGAGAGCAATCGAGTTAGACTCAGATCTGAACAATCCGGTGGTGCGATGATCCGAATCGGTGGCGCGTTGGGATGAACGGTGGCAGCGTTGAACTATTCTGCTTGTGAAGAGGATGGAATCGCAAACGAGAGAGAGAGTAAAGGGAAATGAATTTTTTTTTTTGCGTTAAAAAAATGAATTGTTTTTTTTTTTAAATAAACGAATCGAATGTTGTGATAATATTATTTTTTTGGTACAGTAACAAACAAATGTAAGCATCAGCTAGGCAAACTTAATTTGTGGTAAGAGGAAAGCTAATTAAAGACAAATTAACTAAGGAAAAGGACTGTAGCAATATTTTGGTAGCTAATATGATATTTTCTTGTAGTGTTGGTGAGATATGTATGAATTTCGACAAATAGGATACAAAAAAAAGTATGTTAGAAACTGCGCACTAATCACATAGTTCTTATCTTTATTTATTTTCTATGTCGCTCGACATTGTGTTTTTTATTTTAATTATGTATTTATATATTTTTTTTCAGCTTGGCAAGGGTCAAAGAGCAGCAGAGTGCAAGCAACAATAAAAGATGGATGTTTTTGGGTCCCAAGTTGCGTGATGAAGAATTATATTTCATTCATTGTGATGTTGTCTTTATGTGTTTGTATTTTATATAATGCCCATTCTCCTATTTTGGTTAGTATTTTGGAGAAATGTGGTTATAGATGAGGATGTATTGATTTATTGCTATGATTTATAGGTTTGTCCTAGATACTTATTTTTTGACAATATTATGTCCCCGTTAATATCAATATTTATTGGTAAAATCTGACTACCAATTCATTTCAACAAGTTTTTTTTAATATCGAACATGTTCGGATTGTGTGTCTAGTATGTTGTAATATGTTTTAATTGAAAATTTATGGTATATCAAGTGTGAGTAGAGGTATCATATTGAATGGAAAATTAGATGATGAACACATAAATAAAGAGACTCATATAAATGTTTTAAAGATTGTTTAGAGTCTAATGTGAGACTCGAACTGTACTTGTGTGATTGTTCAAACTCCAATTTGATGATTTACCTCACCCTTTCACTACTCAACAATGGAATCAGAGTCTTGTTCAACAACTCTTTGTATCGAAATTATTCTTGTCAGAGATGGTTAGAAGGCTTGTCTCGTTGATGTTGAGTATCAATAGTTGTGCAAGTGTATGTGGATGAAATATTTTCTACTTGAGGGAGAGAAGTACCAAGTTAATAAAAGGACTCACTTGAATGAGAGATTGTTGGTATATTAAATGTGAGTAAGAGTCTCGAATTTAATGGAAAAGATCTTGCTGACCATTATATAAGTGATGTGACCCATACCCCTAATGCTCTAATGTTTTGGACTAAGATGTTGTGTCCAATTGCACCCAAAAAAAAAAAATGATGTCTAATTTTACCTATGTGGTTGCTTAAATTTAAATGTGATGATTTTCCAGACCCCCCTTATGGTCTAATCATAGTATCAAAGTTTGATTTTTACCAACACTTTGTATTGACAGTCTTCTTGACAAAGGTGATTAAGAAGAGGTGTGTTCATTTGATGTTGAGTGCAAACAACGGTGCAAGTGTATTTTTGGTCTATGTAATATGAACCTACTAGTCATCATTGTTTAACTGTCACAATAAATTTAGCTTCCATTTACAAAACAACATTTAAATGCACTTTATCGCGTCTCCATTCACTTTGGAAGTGAAAATTGAGAAGCAACAAATAGTTGCATTTGCATGCACACGAGTTCAGACCAAATCTAGTTGCGGTTCCAAACGAAGACATGGAAATTGTTGTTGTTTAGTTCTCATTGTAATTTGCATTTCCAGTTATAAAGTTCAATTGTAATTATGATGTACTGCAGTCACCTTTTTCACACAGTCACACATTCATTACATTAATAACTGTCTCATATTGATCAAACAGCTTAGAAAAAAGTATTTACATTTTATTTATAATTATGTTCTCAAATCAGGATCATCCGATCATGATCAGACGGCCGAGAATGCATGACTGCATGAATGCACTAAATTACCGACTACAGTCAGTCACGGTCCGTTCAATTGCATGTAAAATATAATGAGTCGATAGTTGCACCTATTTTCATCACTTACATATACTATAATAGATGAAGTTGTATTATGATCAAATAATTTATATACATTAGATATAGTATTTATCATCTATTAACCATCACATTCATAGTAAATTTAATTTTTAACAGCCAAACCAGAAATTTGTACTAAGTAACGAGTCAATGATGATCATTTTTTTGTTTCTCAGCATTTCTCAATGAATTTCTCGATGAAGGGAGTAGTGCTGACCATGTTGATATTCTCGAGGTTTGAATGTCTCTTCTTTAGTTACTCAATTATTTTTTACGGTATGCTTCAATTAACGACCGTTTTGTCTTTTGTTTCCAATTTTTTTTTTTTTTTTTTGTAAAGTTTCATGCTGTATTGCTATCGATAATTGATTTTTTTGATTTTTAGGTTTGTGTTTTGATCATTGATTTTAGTTGCTCAATTACTCAACTTGATTATCTCTTTTTGCTTCAATTATAAGCAATTTTGTTTGAATTATCTTAAATGTTTTTGAAAAATTTCATGTTTTATATTTAAATAATTTGTCTTAATTGAAACCTTATTTTGATAACAATTTCTACGCTTTGGGATTTTGTTTCAATGATTTGATTTGAGTTATTATTTATCGAGTACTTTTTTTTTCTACATAAATTTGGTGCGTTGTTTTTTGTTTGATGAATGGTTTTAGTGGCTCAATTATTCAATTTGGTTTTCTCTTTTTCTTTCAATTATAAACAACTTTGTTTTGATGATTGATTTGATTTATTATTTTGGATTTTCCTAGTTGAATTTAGTTGCTCATTACTCAATTTGATTTTCTCTTGATGCTTCAATTATAGATCCTTACATTTTTAACCTTATTTTTTTTTGGTTAGTTTCATCCTTTCTTGTTTTCTTCTATTACTATATATTATTTAATTGATTCTTGATTATAAACTTCTTAAAAAAAAAAAATTCTTGATTCTAAATGTCAATTTTTATTTTATTTTTAGGAATCGATATTGATTCAGGCCTTAACTCGACAAAGCTAACCCAAGAGCGCTTAGATGAGATGGAACGGGTCTCTTCTAGCTTAACCAAGGTCCTGGGTTCAAATCCAGCCTTGGGCATGCAGCAGCGTTAAAATTCTTAGGGAGATTAGTCTCCGCAGTTATGCGCGGATGATACCCGGTTTACACCCAAAAAAAAGACTCGACAACGCTATAATGCTCTTTAGTATCTATTTGCATCCCCCATTGTCGAGAAGCGTCTTAAGGTTCTGAAAGAGATCCATGTATGTTCTTTAAATAGTTGTTGTAAAGCTTTTTTTTTTTTGTTAAGACTTTTTTTTTCTGTGTTGTGTTATGCTTTAACTAATAGTTTATCCAGGTACCATTTATTATTAAGAACTATTGAGATCAATTTAGGGTTATTTGCTTCGCTTTTCATAGTTTGTAACTAACCATCCATTATTAACCTATTTTGGTTTTTAAAACAGTGAATTTGTCATTAGTTCCTATAAATTAAATTTCCTTGTAGCTTCTGAACTTGTTTTGTGACTTTAAAGAGAGAACATGATGAATTGAAGGCAAAGTTTTTGGAGGAGAGAGCAGCTCTTGAAGCCAAATACCAATTTGTATCAACCATTGTATCTAAGGTATCTTGAGGTTTCTTGTCAAAGATTTTCAAAGACATCAAGTATACAGGACCACAGAACCACAAGGATTCAAACTTGAGTTCTTTTTTGATTCAAATATGTATTTTTCAAACACAGTCCTGACCAAAACTTATCATATGGTTGACGAAGACGAGCCTATACTAGAGAAGGCTATTGGGTAAGTTGGTTCTTTTAACCTGATGCGCGATCAAGCATCTATTTTGCATTGTTTAAGATCATGCGTAAGGTTTGCTCGCTGCATTTTTTAACAGGACCAAAATTGAATGGCTTCCAAGAAAATCATTGACCGAGAAGAAAGATTCACACATTGTAAAACCAACTATTGAAACTAAAATATGTGATAGTTTCTTCAATTTTTTCAACCCGCTAGAGATTCCCAAAGATGAAATGAGTGTTGACGAACAAGTGATATGAAAGACATATCTATAAAAACTCGTTGATATATATAAATATGAAATACTATTTTTCTTGAACAATTTTATTTTATTTTTTAAACAGGCTGAAGAACTTCAAAATGAGATGGAACAAGACTATGACATTGGGTAAGCTAAATACTATGATGATTTAACATAATTGTTGACTCATGATACCCTTTTGCATTTTTCATCTTCGATTCTATACTTAAATGAATTTTGATACTTGTTTAGGTCCACCATAAGAGACAAAATCATCCCCAATGTTGTATCATGGTATATTGGGGAGGCTTCTGATGGAGAGTTTAGAGATTTAGATGACGATGAGGAGGAGGAGAAAAAGGTGGAGGTGAAAAAGGAGGAGGAAGATGATGACAACGACGACTTGGATGATAATGAAGAAGATGACAATGAAGATGTCAACAATCCAAAAAAGAGGGTATAATCTTGATGATTTGAATTGCTGAAATATTTGTTCAAGTTTTTTGTTTGTTTTAGATTTGAATTTTGAACTAGAATCAACACATTTGTTTTTCGCTTGTCCATTTGTGTTAATTTCCTTCAGAATGTTGTTGCAGTCCTTAGCAATTAAGGTAAGATATTTTAACCTTCACCGAAGTTGTTTTCTTGACTCCCTTTAGTTAACACTGTCTTTACAAAAAGAGATGACAAAATTCACTTCTATTGGTTGAAGTCTCAAGTCCCACAAAATTATGTGGACTCCACTCTATTAAATTTGGTGAGATAGGTAGAATTTCAACAAATAGAAGTGTGTTTTAGAAACAAAGTGCTAATCACATATTTCTTGTATTTATTTTCTATGTCACTCAAAATTGATTTTCTGATTTTAATTTTGTATTTATATATTTTTTCAGTCTACCAAGGTCAAAGACAAGCAGAGTGTAAGCTGCAGTAAGAGGTGGTTGTTTTTGGATCCCATTTTGCATTAGATATCATTCAAAGTGATTTTGTTTTTCAATGGGCGTTGAAATTATTTTTCTTCTTTATACCTTAATAGTTTGAATTTTATTTAGTGCCCATTCTTATATTTTTGTTAGTATTTTGGAGAAATGTGGTTATTGATGGGGATGTATTGATTTATTTTCATGATTTATAGGTTCGTCCTTGATAGTTATTATTTTGACAATTATATTTTGTCCCCGATAATATCGATATTTATGCTAAAATTTGATTATCAATTCGTTCCAATAAGTTTTCTTTTTTAATCGGTACATGTTTGGATTGTGTGTTTAGTATTTTGGAATCCGTTTTAATTTCAAATTTATTGTATAGCAAGTGTGAGTTAAAGTATCATATTGAATGGAAAATTAGATGTTGAACAACATATAAGTGAGAAAATTCGTATAAATGTTTTCAAGTTTGTTCATAGTTTGATGCGAGACTCCAAATGCACTTGCATGATTGTTCAAAATCCAATTTGATGATTTCCCCGACCCTCTCATTATTCAACAATGGTATCAGAGTCTCCTTCAATAACTCTATGTATCAAAATTATTCTTTTCAGAGATGGTTAGAAGGCTTGTCTCGTTGATGGTGAGTGTCAATGGTTGTACAAGTGTACATGGATGAAATATTTTCTTCTTGAGGGAGATAAATACCAAATGGCTTATTAGATCGTTTGGTCCCTTATTTAGTTTCATATTTTCATTTTGGTCCCACAATTAATAAAAATGGCGTCTTAATCCCTCACATTTTGCTCCGTTTGCCAAATAAATCCTTGACGGTTAAGTTTAACTTCAAATGTGTCTATGGTGGACCAACCTTAAGAGTGCTCCACCATAGACTTCATTAATTTTTTAAATTTTAACCGTTTGATCTTTTAAAAAAAAGCTACCATTAGATTATGAAGGACTATTTTATCTTATAATGATCCAACAACAACAACCATTGGATTAACAAAAAAGACTACCATTGGATTAAATGGACCATGGTTAAATATATAAAAAACCAAAAAAACAAAAAAATCTCATTCTTCATCTTCTTCCCTCATTCTCTTCATCATCTTCATCACCATCTTCATACCTTTATAACACAAACCCAGAAAAGAAAAAAAATAGTATTTATTTATTTTAAACAAAATCCATAATCATTAATCAACAACAACAAGACCCACTCTTCATCAACATCTTAAAACAACAACTCATTAACACAATTCGATTCAATTCATCACACCTTAACACTTTCCTCAATCATAACCCATAAGGATCAACAAATCTATAATTAAACCCTAATCCCTAATTAGAACACGAGAAAGGGAGTGATAGGCTTTTCCTATGAAGATGATCATCGTCTAAATTAAATTAATTCAAGAAATTTATTTATTTAATAACTTTAATGAATTAAAAATATAAGTTACTCAATTCAATAAAAAATTAATGACATGGATAATGTTTTGCCTAAATGTGACATGAATACTATGAATGTGATGTTGAAGAAGATGAATAAGAGGAAGGAAGAAGATGAAACATGGGATATAAAGTTAGTTGTTGTTGACTCACGGTAAGATAAAATAGACATGCGTAATCCAATGATCATCTTTTAAAACAAAATATCGAACGGTTAAAATTAACAAAATTTATACGATCTACGACGGACCACTCTTAAGGTTGGTCGAACAAAAACATTTGAAGTTAAAGTTAACAGTCAAGGATTTATTTGGCAAACGGAAGAAAATCTGAGGGACCAAAACGTGAGTTTTATTAATTATGGGACCAAAATAAAAACTTGAAATTAATTAGAGGACTAACGAATCAAATAAGCCATACCAAATAAATGGACTTACTTGAAAGAGAGATTGTTGGTATATTAAATGCGACTAAGAGTCTCACATTGAATGGAAAACATGTTCTTCATCGGCATATAAGGGAGGTTACCCATATACCTAATGCTCTAAAGTTTTGGACTAAGATATGGTGTCTAATTGCATAAAAAAAAGGCTTCATTGGTCCATTGGTCCCCTGACTAATTTCTTATTTTCATTTTGGTCCCATAAGTCTATAAATCAATGTTTTTGTTCCTCAAGTTTACCTACGTTTGCCAAAAAAAATCCTTTTTGTTAAAACATTAAAACTATCGTTAGTGAACGACCACTTGGCCAATCCAACGTGGAGTGTATACAATGAGAGTTTCCTGGCTAGAGAGAGAAGGGGTTGGTTTTTGAAAATAGAAAGAGATGGAGAGAATATGAAAGATCTGGAAAGAGGAAAAGAAGAAGCAAATTGAAAGAGAAGAAGAAGCAAATTGAATATGACTATTGAATCGACTTACCAAATCATTACCAAATTCTCTAATCTATTCTTGCCCGAATTCCTTAGTGAGAGAATAATTAATCCTAAAATAATCCCTAATTCCTTAGTGAATTTAAAATTAGAATAAAGCATGAATGAACAAGAGTTCTCAATTGGTTTGAAGGGTTTGCATCTATTCCTAGATTTAAAAGGCAAGAATTTCTTACCTAAGCGTTTATAAATTCAACTCCCGTTTCACAATATAAATTGTAAATCAATTTAAAGGTGATCAATCAATAATAGCATTAAGAACAGAGATAAGAAAAATGATTCAATAAATTTCTTCATTAATTAGAATAAAGTCATAGAACAAAAATTGTCATCTAGTTAATCTCATCCCTAACAATAGAGAAATTAGCCGCTCATGGCTTGAGTACAAAGAATAAAAAAGATTAAAAGAATTACACATAAAGGTGGAGGGTGAGAAGCTTCAACTCCAGTCCTCTAGGTCGAACAACACCCAGGTGTAAAATGACAACATTGACCTTTCTTCTTCCAAACTTGCATTCTTGTGAAATTACTTTCATAGTTGACTTTCCAAAACTTCTTAGACACATTAAAACTTCTAAAACTTTATGTAAACCAGTTAAAACACATAAATAAACCAAATGCTCCAACGATTGTTTGGCTAGGAAAAAATAAACACAAATCAACTTTTTTCTCTAAATATCAGATGATGAAGATTTTTACTATAAAAAGACTAAAACTAATTAAAAAAATAAGAAATTCAATTAAAACAAAGTCTAGAACTATCAGAAATTAATACAAAAATGATGAGTAACCAATTCCCGAATATGACACGGCGTTGACAAGGAAGCAGTTGGAAAGACTATCTATAATAACTCGTTGATAAATATAAATATGAAATACTATTTTTCTTGAACAAATTTATTTTATTTTTTATACAGGCTGAAGAACTTCAGAATGAGATGGAACAAGACTATGATATTGGGTAAGCTAAATACTATGACGTCCTTTTGCTTTTTTCAACTTTAATTCAATACTTGAATGAATTTTGATGGTGGTTTAGGTCCACCATAAGAGACAAAAACATTATGAATGATGTGTCATGGTATACTTGGGAGGCTTCTAATGGAGAGTGTGGAGATCTAATTATGATAATGATGATGAGGATAAGGAGGAGGAAGAGGTGGAAATGGAAAAAGAGGACAAAGATGATGATGACGACGACGATATGGTTGACGACGAAGAAGATGACAATGAAGACGTCGACAATCCAAAAAAGAAGGTGTAATTTTGATGATCTGAATTGCTGAAATATTTTTTCAAATTTTTGTTTTTATTAAATTTGTTGAACTAGAGTTAACACATTTGTTGTTTTCCTTTCCTTTTGTGTTAATTTCCTTCATAATGTTGTTGAAGTCCTCAACAATTAAGGTAAGATATTTTAACTTTTGCTGAAGTTATTTGCTTGACTCCCTTTAGTTAACGTTGTCTTTACAAAGAGCAATGACAATAGCCTCTTTTATCGGTTGAAATCACATGTTCCACCGAATCACATGGATTCACCTCTATTAAATTTGGTGAAATATGTATGAATTTCGACAAATAGAAGTGTGTGTTAGAAACTTCACGCAAATCACATAGTTCTTGTCTTTATTTTCTATGTCACTCGACATTGCTTTTCTGATTTTAATCTTGTGTTTATATATTTTTTCAGCCTGGCATGGGTCAAAGACCAGTAGAATGCAATCTATTGTAAGAGATGGTTGTTTTTGGGTCCCAAGTTGCATGATGAAGAATTATATTTCATTCAATCTGATGCTGTTTTTCAGGAACGTTGGATTTATTTTTCTTCTTTATATCTTATAGTTTGAATTTTATTTAGTGCCCATTCTCTTATTTTGGTTAGTATTTTGGAGAAATGTGGTTATAGACGGGGATGTATTGATTTACTGTTATGCTTTATAGATCCGTCTTGGATTTGTGACCTTAATTCATACAACCTATTTTTCGTAAAAGAAGTTTATGTGTTGATTTCAAATTTCAAAGATGTAGTTGATTCTCCATTATTTAGACTTACTTGAAACTATTTGGTTTCATTAAATATTTTGTTGTTTGCATGGAGATTACTTAATGGTTACCTTTAAACTAAAACTAATTTAATCCATAGAGGGGTCAAATTTAGGCATCCACTTTGTATGCGTGGAAGGATGTTATGTGACTTGAAACAACCAAACATATGTTTATTTTTATTTTTTATTATTGTTTTGTTGCTGCTAAATTAAGGTTGGATATACTATCTTGGTTAGAAATCAACTATTAATTGACAAACGATAGATTTTGTCATGTGGTGCAATTTATAGGTATAATGTCTCATGGAAAGCAAGTAAATAATGTTTTCATTCAATTTGATTAGCTTGCTTGTGGTGTCAATCTGGAAGTATCATAAATGAGGTTTTCCGTAATCTGAAACGTATTTCATGATCACCTATTGCAATGGTTAAATTATTGATATGGTAATGGATTAAGTCTAAAGTTAAAAGTTTTTCATATGGCCACTATCAATGTAGCATCCAAACACTTGTATGTTTAGAAGTGGTTTTATCATGTAGTCGATTATCTTTTTATTTTTGGTTTGGTGGTGCTATTTTTTTTTGGTGCCTTTGATGCAACGTTTGATATTTGTATTTTTCTATCTCAAGACTTTCATTTTGTTGTTTGTTATATTATTTTTTGACTTTTTTTAAAAAAGGAAAAATAATAAACAAGTTAATTACTGATAAAATTAGTGGATTTATCTATATACATGTTCTTGTTTGGGTACATATATAAGGCAGGTGCATGTTTTGTATTCTTTTGTGTCAAGTAGTTAGAAATTCGCAAATGAATAAGTTAGAAATTAGAAGTTCAAACTTCGGTCTCTATGTATGGAGACAATCCATGTATTTTTATTCTGTTTCATATTATTTCTTAAAATGTTTTTTATTTTTATTTTTAGGATATCTTTTGTTTTTATGAAACTAGCAAGTTAATTTGTTCTTTCCTAAATAATTCTTCTAAGAATCGATAAAAAAAATAAAATTCTTTTGAGGTATTGTTTTTTAGTTTTTAATCAGCATATTTCATAAAGAAGATGAAAAGGCCAGCTACCACCTAACAAAATATGAATAAAAGGACAATATTAAAAAGTAACAGTTTTAAATTGTTAAACTATTATATCATTTAAATTTAAAAAGCAAACTGCAACGTGTATCCAAAGAAAAATACAAAAATTGGAAATTATTTAAATCCAATATCTGATTTTATTCTGTATACCATTAATTATTCGTACTTTGCATAGTATACTAAAAAAGAAATATTATATTAAAAAAAGGCACGTGATTTCAATTTTCTACCTTATTCACCAAATTGTTTGATATTATTTTTGTAAATATAGTAATAATTTTAATAAATTCAAGATGACATTGTTTGATTTTAAAAAGAAATAAAATTATTGAAAGATATTTTTTTTTTTATAAAAAAGGTAGTGGACCTTAATAATAATATTAATAGTGAAAGAAATTCCTCAAAAAGAAAATAATATTAATATTGAAAGAAATTCCTCAAAAAGAAAATAATATTAATATTATAGAAAAATAATAATTTTAAATTAATAAATTAAAAAAGGAAAAAGGTGGGAGAAAACAAGTTTTTTTTTTTGTTTAAAAGGAGGGTGGCACAAAGAGGATTAGAGACATAGCCTTAACCTCTCTCCCTACTTTCTCTTGTTCATTGCTTCTTGGTTTCTTGTTCCTTTCTTCATTTTCTCAACAATGGCCAACAACGACGACACCAGTGTTTTCTCATTGGATGGTTTCAAATTCTGTAAGAATGTTTCTCTCTATATAATTCAACAACATCTTTGTAAGAATGTTTTTTGTTTCTCGGCAATTCTCAATGAAGATAGTAGTATTGACCATGTTGATATTCTGGAGGTTTGAATGTCTCTTCTTTAGTTACTCAATTTGTTTTTTACATTTTGCTTCACTTAAAGACCGTTTTGTCTTTTTGTTTTTTGTTTTCAATTTTTTATGTAAAGTTTCATCCTTTATTGCTATCGATAATGTTTTAATCAAATCCTTAATTTTTTGTAGATACCCAGAAGAAAAATGTTTGATCTTTCATGGTTTCTATACTGTGATTTGAGAGAAAATGGATAAAGTGATTTATGTGGCAACCTTAAGGATTTATGATCAAGAGGTTGCTGAGATAGTTTTCACGACCAACAAAAAAGAACATCGAAGACAAGAAATGTGTAGTTTGTTGATGGGTGTGCTTGAGAATTGGTTGACTTGCTTAGGAGTTGGGAGCTTGGTTTTGCATTACTCTAAAGATGCTATAGACACATGGACAAATACATTTCATTTTGCAATGATGACGGATGAAGGCAAGCGTAAATTTATTGATTATACTTTCTATGATTTTCAGGACACTATCATGTGCCTTAAGCCATTTAACAAAAAAAGTGCCTTGAGTGGCTTAAGGCACATGATAATGTCATGAAATTCAATGAAACTATAATCAATAAATTTACGCTTGTCTTCATCCATCATCATAGCAAAATGAATAGCATTTGTCCTTGTGTCTATAACATCTTTAGAGGAATGCATAACGAAGCTCCCAACTCCTAAGCCAGTCAACCGATTCTCAAGCACACCCATCGACAAACGACACATTCCTTGTCTTCAATGTTCTTTCTTGGTGGCCATGAAAACTATCTCAACAACCTCTTGACCATAAATCCTTATGGTTGCCACATAAATCACTTTATCCATTTTCCCTAAAATCACAGTATAGAAACCACGAAAATTCAAATGTTTTTCTTCTGAGTATCTACTAAAAATAACATCTTCAATTATAAGCCAAATTGTTTATAATTTTTTGTTTTCTTGGTTTTTGTTTTGATCATTGGTTTTAGTTGCTCGATTACTCAACTTGATTTCTCTTATTGCTTCAATTATAAGCCATTTTGTTTTAATTCTCTTAAATATTTTTGAAAAGTTTCATGCTTTATATTTAACAGTTTTGTTTTAATCGAAACCTTAATTTGATTATCAATTTTTACATTTTGGGTTTTTGTTTGGATGATTGATTTGAGTTATTATTTATCAAGTAGTATTTCTTTCTCTACTTGAATTTGTTACCTCGTGTTTTTTGGTTGATGAATAGTTTTAGTTGATCACTTTAATTCTCTCTTTTTCTTTCAATCATAAACTGTTTTGGATCGATCAGAAGACCAATCCAACGCCAACACGCGGCCTAACATACACCACTTTAAGGCCCTGCAACTGAAGGAACACAACAACTTTAATACACCGCATCACATACAAAAGCTCCTCTGTGCGAGGATCACCATACATGTGTCCTCTAACCATGTCTAATCACAGGCCGTAAAATTCGGAGGCGGTTATTCTCAACGCGTGCCTATATAAGGGTGATATTGCTTCACCCCAAGGTATGATTCACTTTTCACAACATTTTCTACACTCTTTTTCTCATTCCATTATTGACCTGAGTGTTGCAGTGCTAACGTGCCTGCAGGCACTTTTCGTCCAACCGCGAAGACTCATCCCCACCGTACCGGAGTATTTTTTGCCACCGTTGCCTCTCATCCATCCTCACCGGACAGATCATAAACAATTTCTTTTTGATGACCGGTTTGATTTATTATTTTGGCTTTTTCTAGTTAAATTTAGTTGCTCAACTTGATTTTCTCTATTTTTTTTTAACATTTTTTTTATTTTCTCTTGTTGCTTCAATCATAGATCCTTACAATTTTACCCTTATTTTTTGTTAGTTTCATGCTTTATTGTTTTCTTTTATATTTTAATTGATTCTTGATTTTTAATGTCAATTTTTTTTAGGAATTGAAATTGATTCAGGCCTTAACTCAACAACGCTATAATGCTCTTCGGTATCTATTTGCATCTCCCGTTGTCGAGAAGCGTCTTGAGGTTCTAAAAGATAACCAGGTAAATTCCCTAAATAGTTGTTGTAAAGCTTTATTGAATAGTTTATGGCTAGATGTGTACCATTTATCATATTCACATGGTGTATTTTTATTATTATGAACTATTGAGATCATTTTAGGGTTATTTGCTTTTTTTCTTCTTTTATAGTTTGAACCTAACCGTCCATTATTAACCTATTTTTGCTTTTAAAAAAATGAATCTGTAAATTGTTCTTATACTTTACCTAACCGTCCCTTTATAGTTTCAATTTTTAATGTAAAGTATCATGCTTTACTACTATCGATAATGTTTTAATCAAACCCTTAATTTTTTTGTAGATACTCGGAAGAAAATTGTTTGAACTTTCTTGGTTCCTATACTGCGATTTTTGAGAAAATGGATAAAGTGATTTTTGTGGCAACCGTAACGATTTATGGTCAAGAGGTTGCTGAGATATTTTTCATGGCCACCAAGAAAGAACATCGAAGACAAGGAATGTGTCGTTTGTTGATGGGTGTGCTTGAGAATTGGTTGACTGACTCAGAAGTTGGAATCTTGGATTTGCATTCCTCTAATGATGATATAGACACCTGGACA
This sequence comes from Medicago arabica, assembly GCA_946800305.1. Taxonomy (NCBI): domain Eukaryota; kingdom Viridiplantae; phylum Streptophyta; class Magnoliopsida; order Fabales; family Fabaceae; genus Medicago; species Medicago arabica. The sequence goes on along the minus strand of OX326971.1, from coordinate 19,808,220 downwards.
AATGCATTTCATTTTGCTATGATGACGGATGAAAGCAAGCGTAAATTTTCTGATTACACTTTTTTGAATTTCAGGACACCATCATCACGTGCCTTAAGCTACTTAACAAAAAAAGTTCCTTAAGCCAGTGAATGGATCAATATGGCCTTACAATGCTTGATGATAGTTATTTTTTGGCGAAGAGTACTTGATGGTAGTTATATCATGGCTGTCGTAAAAATATCTTTTGTCGGTGGAATTTCGTTTGAATATGTTTGAATGATTAACTTTTTTTGACGTATTTTTAATAATATGCTTTGCAAATACCTTTTTTGGTTTTTTCATTTTTCAAATAGATAATCTTCATATTTTATGTTACCATCACTCATCATAGTTTCAATTATAGTGTTAAATACTTTGATCAATTGATCTTGTTGATAATCCTACCACTTATAACACCATCACCTAGAAAAAGGTGAGGAATACAACTCAAAACCTTGGTTTGTCTTGCAATTTTAGTCAGAGTTGTGTCCCTCACCCTTTTGCTAGGCGATGGTGCTCTAACGCCAAAAGTGGTAGCAATATAAATATGATCAATTGATCAAAGTATTTAACACTATAATTCAAACTATGATGAGTAATGGTAACAAAAAATATAGATGATTATCTATTTGAAAAATAAATAAAAAAACAAAAATGTATTTGCAAACCATATCATTAAAATTACGTCAAAAAAAAAATCATTCAAATGAAATTCCACCAACAAAATATATTTTTACGACTGCCATGATATAACTATCATCAAGTACTATTCTCTAAAAAAAAGCATCAATCACTATAAGGCCATATTGGTCCATTCAGTGGCTTAAGGCACTTTTTTTGTTAAATGGCTTAAGACACGTGATAATGTTTTGAAATTCAATGAAAGTATAATCAATAAATTTACGCTTGTCTTCTTCTATCATCATAGCAAAATGAAATGCATTTGTCCAGGTGTATATAGCATCTTTAGAGGAATGCAAAACCAAGCTCCCAACTCCTAAGTCAGTCAACCGATTCTCAAGCACACCCATCAACAAACGACACATTTCTTGTCTTCGATGTTTTTTCTTGGTGGCCGTGAAAACTATCTCACAACCTCTTGGCCATAAATCCTTATGGTTGCAACAAAAATCACTTTATCCATTTTCTTTAAAATCACGGTATAGAAACCACGAAAGTTAAAACGTTATTCTTTTGAGTATCTACTAAAAACAACATCTTCAATTATAAGCCAACTTGTTTATAATTTTTTGTTTTCAAGGTTTTTGTTTAGATCATTGGTTTTAGTTGCTCGATTACTCGACTTGATTTTCTCTTATTGCTTCAATTATAAGCCATTTTGTTTTAATTCTCTAAAATATTTTTGAAAAGTTTCATGCTTAATTGTTTTGTTTTAATTGAAACCTTAATTTGATTATCAATTTCTACATTTTGGGTTTTTGTTTTGAGTTATTATTTATCAAGTAGTATTTCTTTCTCTACTTGAATTTTTTGCCTCGTTTTTTCGGTTGATGAATAGTTTTAGTTGCTCCATTATTCAATTTAATGTTGTCTGTTTTTTTTCTTCAATTATAAACTGTTCTGGACTGAAATAAGACCGATCCCACGTCGACATGTGGCCTAACATACACCACTTAAGGACCCGCACATGAAGGAACATGTCAACTTTAATACAGCGCATAACATACAAACGCTCCACCGTGTGAAGATCACCCTACACGTGTCCTCTAACTGTGCATAATCACACGCCGCAAAACGCGGAGGCGGTTATTCTCAATGTGTGTCTATATAAGGGTGACATTGCTTCACCCTCAAGGTATGATTCACTTTTCGCAACACTTTCTACAATTTCTTTCTTAGTTCCATTAGCGTTGGAGTGCTAACGTGCCTGCAGACACCTTTCGTTCTACCGCGAAGACTGATCGCCACCGTACCGGAGCACTTTCCGCCACCGCTGCCTCTCATCCATCTCACCGGACAAATCATAAACAATTTTGTTTTGATAATTGGTTTTATTTATTATTTTGGTTTTTTCTAGTTGAATTTAGTTGCTCAACTTGATTTTCTCTTGTTGCTTCAATTATAGATCCTTACATTTTTACCCTTATTTTTTGTTAGTTTCATGCTTTATTGTTTTCTTTTATATTTTAATTGATTCTTGATTTTGAATGTCAATTTGTTTTAGGAATTGAAATTGATTCATGCCTTAACTCAACAACGCTGTAATGCTCTTCGGTATCTATTTGCATCTCCCATTATCGAGAAGCTTCTTGAGGTTCTGAAAGAGATCCAACAAATTCCCTAAATAGTTGTTATAAAGCTTTTTTTTTTTTTTTTTGCTAAGACTTTTTTCTGTGTTGTGTTATGCTTTATTGAATACTTTATGGCTAGATGTGTACCATTTATCATATTCACATGGTGTATTTTTATTATTAAGAACTATTGAGATCATTTTAGGGTTATTTGCTTTTTTTCTTCTTTCATAGTTTGAACCTAACCGTCCATTATTAACCTATTTTTGCTTTTAAAAAAATGAATCTGTAAATTGTTCTTATGAATTCGAGTTTCCTAGTAGCTTCTGAACATGTATTTTGACTTTACAAAGAGAACATGAGAGAAGCTCTTGAAGCCAAATACCAATTATTGTATCAACCATTGTACACTAAGGTATCTTAAGGATTCAAATGTTTAAAATTATTGAATCTGGTTTAAAATTACTAAACCTATTTATGAATGAATGCAGCGCTATGAAATTGTGAATGGTCTTGCTGAAGTGGAAGGGGCAGCAATTGAAACTCCAGCTGATATAGATGAGCCTGAAGGTATATTAATTACTAGAAATTGACCCCTTACACTTTTATTGTTTTGATTCTCCACTTTAACACTTTCTTGTGAATTATGTAGTGAAGGGAGTGCCTTATTTTTGACTTATTGCTTTGCAAAATAATGACAAGATAGCTGATGTGGTAAGTTGAATAAAGTATTCAATTGCAAATTTGTTTTACTCTTTAATGCTTGAGGTTTTATAGCCATAAAATTATATTTTGGTAACAATCTTTTCACTCCTTCTTTTTGAATTAGATTACGGAGCGTGATGAAGATGCTCTAAAGTATCTTAAAGACATCAAGTATACTAGGATCGCAGAACCGCGAGGATTCAAATTTGAGTTCTTTTTCGATTCAAATCCATATTTTTCAAACACTGTCCTAACCAAAACCTATCATATGGTTGACGAAGACGAGCCTATACTGGAGAAGTCTATTGGATAAGTTGGTCCTTTTAACCTGATGCTATTATGCGATCAACTATCTATTTTGCATTGTTTAGGATCATGAGTAAGGTTTGCTTGCTGCATTTTTTAACAAGACCAAAATTGAATGGATTCCGGGCAAATCTTTGACCCAGAAGAAAGATTCAACCACTGGAAAACCAGCTATCGAAACTGAAAAATGTGATAGTTTCTTCAATTTTTTCAACCCACCAAAGATTCCCAAAGATGACATGGGTGTTAATGAAGAAGTGGTATGAAAGTCTCTCTCTATATATATATATATATATGAAATACTATTTTTCTTGAACACATTTATTTTATTTTTTAAACAGGTTGAAGAACTTTAGAATGAGATGGAACATGACTATGACATTGGGTAAGCTAAATACTATGATGTTTTAGCATAATTATTGACTCATGATACCCTTTTGCTTTTTGCAACTTTGATTATGTACTTGAATGAATTTTGATGCTTGTTTAGGTCCACCATTAGAGACAAAATATTTCCCAATGTTGTATCATGGTATACCGGGGAGGCTTCTCATGGCGAGTCTGAAGATCTAGATGATGATGATGAGGAGGAGGAGGAAGACGTGGAGGTAGAAAAGGAGGAGGAAGATAACGACGTCGGCTTGGATGATAATGAAGAAGATGATAATGAAGATGTCGACAATCCGAAATAGAAGGTATAATCTTGATGATTTGAATTGCTGAAATATTTGTTCATTTTTCTTTGTTTTTTTTAAATTTGATTTTTGAACTAGAATTTACACATTTGTTTTTTGCATGTCCTTTTTTTGTTAATTTCCTTCATAATGTTGTTCCGGTCCTCAACAATTAAGGTAATATATGTTATCGGCAAAATTAAACTAATAGTCCCGTAACTTAATTTCAAGTAACGTTTTAATCATTTATATATTTTTTTCTATGTCAATCCTTTATCTTTGTAATTGTTAACACTATTATCCTTTTTTTTTTTTTTTACAAAAATCCAGCAAATTCATAACAAAAACCATTTTTCAACAAAATACTCATATCTTCATAAAAAAACCTAGAATCACATATATTCATAAAACGCCCTTCACCATTTCAGCTTATGTATATCAAATTTGTGCTCTCTATCATTGTTTCATGCTGAAAATGAATCTCAATCTCAACCTCTTATACAACCTACACCAATTAACCTCTTCCACAACAACCTCACCGCCATCCTCTTGTTGTCACTTTGCCTTACTGCCACTTTTCCTTTGTGTGAGAGAGAGAAATAGAGAGAGATTTGGATTACAAATCTGCATCTTACTGTTGCTTTTGGGTTTTGAATTGCTGGTTTTGGAGTGTTGGTTTTGTGCGCTGAAGTAAAGCATTTACCCTCCAACACTTATTCATCTCTTTTATTGCTTTGTGGCATATATGGTAAACACTCGTTTGGCCATGTCATATGGATTGTAACTTGTAAGTTGTAAGAGCGGTGAAAATCAATTGACAATTAATAAGTTTATGTGAAACTTGTAACTTATAAGATTATGTGAAACAAAGAGTGAAGTTGGGTTGCATTTTGTTTTGTAGAATTTTTATGAATGTTTGGGTTTTTGGTTTTTGTTGATGAAGAACTTATATTTGTTATGTATTTGTTGGGTTTTTGAGTTTTTTATGTGAAGAAGGATAATAGTGTTAACATTTAAAAAGATAAAGGATTAAAATGAGAAAAAAAAAGATAAAAGACCAAAACGTTACCTAAAATTAAGTTAAGAAACTATCAATGTAATTCTGCCATATTTTTATATTCTGCTGAAGTTGTTTGCTTGACTCCTTTAGTTAACGTTGTCTTTACAAAGAGTGATGGCAATATTCTTCTATCGGTTGAAATCACAAGAATCCCATCAAGTTATGTGGATTCCACTTCCATCAAATTTGGTGAGATATTTATGAATTTCGACAAATTGAACTATGTTAGAAATTGTGCACTATTCATATAGTTCTTATCTTTATTTATTTTTTGTGGCTCAACATTGCATTTTTTATTTTATTTTAATTCTGTATTTATATATTTTTTCAAGAGTGAATCATCAACTTCGTTCCTAAATTTGCACGAATTGGCCAAATTCGTCCCCCAATTTAACGAAATATCAAAGTAGTCTCTGAATTTGTAAAATTTCAATCAATTTAGTTCCTCCGTCCAATTGGAGTGTTACGGTGTTGACGTGACCGTTAACCTCTCACATGTCAGATGCCACGTAAGCAGGGACTAATTTGGCCAAATGTGACCAAAATTTCCAAGGACGAAATTGATTGATTTGCATAAATAAAGTTTAAAGTTGAAAACAAAATGATAAAAACTGAAAATGAAAGAATAAAAAAAGGGCAAAAAATGGGTGAAAAGGAATAGAGAAAAAGAAAAAGAAGCGAAACGACGTTACCTTAACCACATATGAATTCTTCCTTCAAAAATCCAACATTGATCGCCAGAGATGATGATGATTTTGGAGAGGTGAAGATGGTGATGGTTTTAGCGGGAAGTAGAAAGGCCAGGGTCGTGTTTGATGTGAAAAGAGAGAAATCTGAGGGTGGAAGGTAAGCGTAAAAGAGGGGTAAAAATGGAAAAACAGAAAAAATTGAAGTTGAAAAGTGAAAACTGAAATTTTCATCGTTTTCATCAAGTTGGTCCTTGTACACGTGGCTTCCTTGTTGACACGTACAAGACAACACAACATGTAACAGAACATTTGGACGGAGGGACCATTTTGATGGAAGTCTGACAAATTCAAGGACTATTTTGATGTTTCGTTAAATTGGAGGACAAATTTGATCGATTCATGTAAATTCAAGGACGAAGTTGATGATTAACTCATTTTTTCAGCTTGGCAAGGGTCAAAGACCAGCACAGTGCAAGCTGCAGTAAAAGATGGTTGTTTTTGTGTCCAATTTGCATGACGATGACTTAGATTTCAATCAATGTGATGTTGTCTTTATATGTTTGAATTTTATTTAGTGCCCATTCTCTTATTTTTGTTAGTATTTTGGAGAAATGTGGTTAGAGATGGGGATGTATTGATTTATTGCTATGATTTATCGGTTTGTCCCGGATATTTTTTTTGACAATATTCTGCCCCCGATAATATCAATATTTATTAGTAAAATTTGACTACCAATTCATTTCAACAATTTTTGTCTTAATTGAAACATGTTCAGATTTTGTGTTTAGTGTTTTATAATTTGATTTAGTTGCAAATCTATGGTATATCAACTGTGAGTCAGAGGTATCATATTGAATGGAAATTAGATGTTGAACACAAAAATGAAGAGACTCATGTTTTAAAGAATGTTCATATATAGTCCAATGTGAGATTCCAATTGCACTTGCATGATTGTTCGAAGTCCGATTTGATGATTTCCCTCACCCTTTAATTACTCAACAATGGAATTAGAGTATCAACAACCCTTTGTATCAAAATTATTCTTGTCAAAGTTTGAGTTTTTACCAACACTTTGTATCAAAAGTCTTCTTGGCAAAGGTGATTAAGAGGTGTGTTCCGTTGATGCCGAGTGCAAAAAATAGTGCAAGTTAATTTTTGGTCTGTGTAATATGAACCTACTAATCATCATCGTTTAACTGTCACGATAAATTTAGCTTCCATCTACAAAACAACGTTTAAATGTACTTTATCGTGTCTCCATGCACTTTGGACGTGAAAGTTGAGAAGCCACAAGTAGTAGCTTTTGCGTTCATGTGATTTCAAACCAAATCTTGTTGTAACCAAATCTAGTAGCGGTTCTAAACGAAGACATGGAAATTGTCGCCGTTTAGCTGTCATTATAATTTTCATTTCGAGTTATAAAGTTCAATTGCATGTAAAATATAACGAGACGACAGTTACACCTATTTTCATCACTTAGATGTATAATAGATGTAGCTGTATCATGATCAAATTCATATGGCATCATAATTTATATACACTAGATAGAGAATTTATTAACCATCACATTCACAATAAATTTAATTTTTATCTACCAAACCGGATGTGTGTACTAAGTAACGAGTCAATGATGATCACATTTTTGTTTCTCAATGAAGGGAGTAGTGCTGACCATGTTGATATTCTCGAGGTTTGAACTTTGAATGTCTCTTCTTTAGTTACTCAATTTGTTTTTTACGGTATGCTTCAATTAAAGACCGTTTTGTCTTTTGTTTTAATTTTTTTGTTTGTTTGTAAAGTTTCATGCTTTATTGCTATCAACAATGTTTTCATCAAACCCTTAATTTGATTATATTTTTCAAACACAATCCTGACCAAAACCTATCATATGATTGACGAAGATGAGCCTACACTGGAGAAGGCTATTGGGTAGTTTGGTTCTTTTAACGTGATGCTATTATGCGATTAGCGATTTATTTTGTATTGTTTAGGATCACAAGTATGGTTCTTTTAACCTGGAAAATCTTTGATCGAAAAGAAAGATTCAAACACTATAAAACCAACTATCGAAACACGAAAATGTGATAGTTTCTTCAATTTTTTCAACCCACCAGAGATCCCCGAAGATAATAAATATAAATATAAAAACTATTTTTCTGGAACAAGACTATGCTTTTTGCAACTTTGATTCTATACTTGAATGATTTTTTATGGTGGTTTAGGTCCACTATAAGAGACAAAATCATTCTGAATGATGTGTCATGGTATACTGGGGAGGCTTCTGAGGGAGAGTGTGGAGATCTAAATGGGAGAGAAAGAAGAAGATGATGATGACGACGACTTGGTTGATGATGAAGAAGATGACAATGAAGATGTTGACAATCCAAAAAGAATGTATAATCTTGATGATTTGAATTGCTGAAATATTTGTTCAATTTTTTTGTTTTTATTAAATTTGAATTTTGAACTAGAATTAACACATTTGTTGTTTTCATGTCCTTTTGTGTTAATTTCCTTCAGAATGTTGTTGAAGTGCTCAAAAATTAAGGTTAGATATTTTAACTTTCGTTGAAGTTGTTTGCTTGATTCTCTTTAGTTAACATTGTCTTTACAAAGAGAAATGACAATAGCCTCTTCTATCAATTGAAATCACAACGCGCAAATCACATAGTTCTTGTCTTTATTTTCTATGTCGCTCCACATTGCTTTTATGATTTTAATCTTGTGTTTATATATTTTTTCAGCCAGACTTGGGTCAAAGACCAACAAAATACAATCTATAGTATGAGATGGTTGTCTTTGGGTCCCAAGTTGCATGATGAAGAATTAGATTTCATTCAATCAGATGTTGTTTTTCAAGGACATTGGATTTATTTTTCTTCTTTATACCTTAGTTTGAATTTTATTTAGTTCCCATTCTCTTATTTTGGTTAGTATTTTGGAGAAATGTGGCTATAGATGGAGATGTATTGATTTATTGTTATGCTTTATAGGTTCGTCTTGGATATATACTTTTTTTTTTTATAATATTATGTCCCCAGTAATATCGATATTTGTGGTAAAATATTATTACCAATTCATTTCAATAAGTTTTCTTTTATAATCGATACATGGTTGTATTTTGTATTTAGTATTTTGTAATCTGTTTTAATTGCAAATTTATGGTATATAAAGCGTGTGTGTGTGTTAGAATATGTTCTTTTCGGAATTAGAAAGAGTATCTTGAAAGGAAAAAAAATCACCACTAAAGAGATCACCGGGATGATTCACGACCAGGCTACTCTCTATAAGAAGTTTTGCGGCACTACCCGAATTTATGCAAGGTAGGCTATCAACCACGCCGCCTCTAGGATAAAACAACCCAATTCACTTGTTCGATTACTTACCCGCACCGTAAGTAATTGTTCGGAAAAAAACACCCTCAATATTGTATAAAATCACTGTTGTAGGACCGAAGACAGCTCGAAAACGAAGGGGGGGGGGGGGTATAAGGAATATAAGAAAAGAAGAAAGACTCGTCAACACAAGTCGAAAAGGGAGAGAGAAGAAAAATATTGGAAGTATGACAATATCTTTTGGTGTGTTGAATGAGTTATGCGAGCTCTCCTTTTATAAGAACAGTTTGTAACAAATTTGGAGTGAATTAATCATTAAGAAACCTAATAACTAAGCATTTTCCGAGACACAAATTTTCAGAAATGGAAATTGTATTGACTATCACAAATTGTCTTAAGCCAACAAACCACAAGCTCTTAGACACATCAGCCGGAGGTTCCATGAAGAACAAAACTGCAGCAGAAATATGATAGCTCATTGATAACATGTCCTTGAACGAGTATCTCTCCCAAAGAGAGACTAGGGTGTTGTTAAAAATCAACGATTTCTAAGTTTCGAAACATATGATGCCTTAATAGCAAGCATCAAACTCTTTAGTGACAATATCGAAGCACCAACTAAGAGATTGGAAGCACAAGATGTAAGCTGCGACTTTTGTGAGCAAGCTCATGAAAGTGGTGCATGACTTCTAGCAAGTTTGAGGTTTTCTGAAGATCAGTTCAAGTATATGGGTGCATATATAAGGCAACAAAGAAATCCCTGTTCCAATACTTTCAATTCCGGCTAACTAAACTGTCAAAAAATTTCATGGGGAGGAAACAACAATTTCCAACCACTGCACATAAAGAAGGCAAACCAGCACCTTTGTCTTCACAAGCTAAGGCAACAACGAAGAAAGTCGGAAATGATGAGAAGATGTAAGTACTCCTAGAACTTATGAAGAACATCAATGTCACTCTTCCTTTTGCTGCTACACTTAAATATAATCATATCTACACTAGGTTTGTTGACAAATTTCTTACCAAACAATGTGAACTTTGAAAAATTAAAGAAGCACGAAGAATGGTAAAATATGCCTTAGTTCCAAAGAAAAAGAAACAGGGGTAGTGGAAGAAATAAGTCAAGAATAAGGGAAAGAGTAAAAAAGAAGAATACATGATTAAAGAGGAAAGTAGTAAAAAAGTATCCACTGGAGGGCCAAATGAAGAGATGACTCAAGGAAAAGTTGAATCCGGGAAGGTTCATATGATGACTTTTGAGAAAGTAAAAATACATAGCATGGAAGTAAAGTCCATGCAAGGGAGAAAGAAAATTTCAAAGAAAAATCAAAATAAAAAGAGAAACTAGGGGCGACAAGAAAAGGAGCATGTTGAAATACCAAAAACAAAGGAAGGTATAAAGCATGACCATGAAGAATGCAAGAGTCTAACTAAGGGAGTTGCAACCAATGAGGATCAAGAAAATGAAAATTTTCAAGAACTCCTCAAAGCCTTAGGAAGGTTTAAGGTCAACATGCCCATTAGAGAGATGTTCAAAGATATCCCATACTACATCCACTTTCTTCATGACATCCTGAAACTTGAGAAAAATCCATCGGATAAAGAGTTTATTGCTCTAACAAAATATTGTTGGGATGTTTATGAATTTTAGGTTCCGAAAAATGAAGGAGATCCATGATGTTTCAGTGTACCTTTAAAGGTAGGAGATGTAACGCCTCCGCTTGGTGGGCATGTAACGCTCGAGGCTGATGAGGGCAGGGAGTGACTTGTCTCTTGGCAACTTCTAGGGAAAACTGAATCACATCGAAATGAGAGGGATCCTAAAGCTGTGTAGGTATGAGTTTGCATGGTTCAAGGGAATTATTTTATGCTACTTATAACAACAAGAAGCATCTTCTTTTCGGTAGCCCATACCATATGAACTCCACAGTTAGGCATGCTTGACTTGGAGTAATTTTGGGATGGGTGACCTTCTAGGAAGTTTCATGGAAAACGTGCGACTAAGGACAAAAACACATTGAAAAGACTCATGTCGGTCTGTGGGGTCAGTCGGAAATCCTTAAAGTAATCTGGGATGTTACAAGTGGTATCAGAGAAGACCTCTCCCAGTACGATGTGGTTAAGGGACAAACCAAGCGGAAGATGTTGGGCATGTAACACTCGAGGCTGATGAGGGCGGGGAGCAGTCTGACTCCTGGCAGCTTCTATGAAAAATTGAATCACATGAATTGTTTGGTACTACTCATATCAACAAGATCCATTTTCTTTTTTGTAGCCCAAACCATAAGAATTCCACAATTAAACGTGCTTAACTTGGAGTAATTTTGGGATAGGTGGCCTTCTGGGAGGTTACTCGGAAAGCGTGCGAGTGAGGAAAAAAACACGCTGAAAAAACTCGTGTTGGTATGTGGGGTCAGCCGACAATCCTGACAGCAACCTAGGATGTTATAGGAGACATCTATGTGCGTGAAATCTTATGTGGTCTAGGAGATGCCGGTAACCTCATGTCATATGCAACATTTGAAAAGATTTGAGGATTGAAGCTAAGACCATGTTTCATGAATCTAGGACTCACAAATGGAACTACAACAGTGCATATAGGCATTTAGAGACATGATGATAAACATTGAATGATTTGAGTTCGAGATTGATATTATTGTCCCAAAGGACAACTACGATCAAGAATGCCCGCTGATTCTAAGAAGATCATTCATGGCGTCTTCTTAATCTATGGTAGACTTGGAGCAAACATAAGTGTTCATAAGGTCCAATGGTTATTATGATTGCTACAAGATAACTCCACCATCTAATGCATACAACTTGGCTATGGAATTTGATGATAACTAGGAAACATTCAAGGCAATAATAGATAGCATGTTTGATTGGTCAGAACCTGAAGTGGAACACTCATATGAAGAAGAGTGGAAATATCAAGAAGATGAGGAGGAAGAAAACATGAAGCCTAAAGGTTTGAGGCTCCCAAGCTCACCTTAGACAAATCTGTCAAGCTCGCGGCGCTAAATACACGTTGAATGGAAGGCAATCCATAAATTTATCTCTTCAGTCATTTAAATTTCAATCATTTATTTTCCATAGTCATTCCATCTAACAATATTTTTTTTTACTTTTATTGTTTACTAACTTGCAACTAGGCACATTGTTTTTACATGAATTGTACAACCTTTTCTTTCCAAAAATTTAAAAAAAATTGTTTTAGTCTTGGAGAATTATTCCAACCACTAACAACAAAAGACTAGCTTACATCTGAAGTTCAAGTGCACGATAACTATCGGGGCTTGCTGCAGAAGATATTCATAAATATTCACCGTTACATTTTGTATTGCATAACCGGTAAGATTTTGAGACAAATATATATTCTGCTTTCTACTATAATTCTTTCTATATGTGTGTTCCATGTGGATTGTAATTTTTGGTCAAAATTCCGGTCGTTCTCTACAGACTATCGGTTATAATATCATACACATGAGGCACTTGTTTTAGTAACTTGAGCCTTCTTTAGGCCACCCTGAATTATTATTATTATTTTTATATCCTTTGTGAAACCATTTTGAGCCTCCATACATTATTTCTTTCTTTGTTACTTTTGTGACTTAAATCATGTTACACGTTTTGAACCCTATAAAGAAACATTTGTTTTATTTCTTTTGGAGTTTGTTAAATCAGTGAAATACTTGTCACATTTTTAAATTAAGTTGAGGTTTCTCAATTGGAATTAGCAACATCTTAAGTTTGGGGTGGGATAGCAGTAGAACTTGGTTATTATGAGAAAAAAATAGAGAAAAAGAAAAATGTAGATGAAACGTCAAAATGATGGTCTACACAAAAAAAAATATAGAAAACACAAGAACCAATAAAAATTGGCCTCTTCAAAAATAAAAAGAGAATAAGTAGTTCTACTAATACCCATTTTTCTTGTTTGGTATAAAAGCCATTACCTCATAAACATTGGTCGTGACATTTTGAATCAAAGCTACAGGTTGGAAGTAAGTATTTAAAACAGGGAAACCTTAGGAAACCACCTCCAAAATGTTTATTAGCTTACTTTCCCAAATATATTTCACCTTAACCTAAGTCATGTTATAACCTAGAAAATACATCTATATGTGAGTGTGGTAATATGTATCTTGAATGTTTGTTTATAATTGCTTCAATCTCATAACAAGGGACAATCACATGACGACTGGAGTGTGGCAAACGCCTTGACCAGCCCACTGAATTTAGGAGGTACTTATGTGTAACTTGGAATCATAAGTGGTTGAAAGTAATAGTATCTTCTCTTAGTCTGTCTTGCTTGCATGGAAGTGGTAAGCTAGTTAAGTCTGGGAGTGGAAAGAGTAACAATCTGAGCACCATCTCCGAAAATGTATGTTCCAAATTTTGAATTCATGTAACATCTAACTTCTTGCTATTTTGTTCTTGGAAACAAACAACGATTTAAGTTTGGGGTTGTGATGATGGAACATCTTATGACATTTTAGGCTATGTTTTTAGTTGTTTTCTTTGCATTTGAAGACAAATTAGTTAGAGGATTTGTTAATGGTTTGAGGAAAGTTTTGTATTGTTTTCATGCAAATCCATAGGTGTTTTGAGTCTTTTTAGTTAGAAATAATGTAAATCGTCAAAACAATACATCACGTGAATGATCGAGGATATGAAGATTGAAAATCAAAAGTTCTGAGAAGTTATTTGAAGATAATACAAATTGAATAAATAACTTGTGCCTCGACCTCAACCAGTCGAACCCATTGTTCAAAGACAATAACCTGTGCATCAACCTCGACCTCAACCAGTCGAACCAATGGTACAAGCACATACGAAGTTGTTAGAATTGTCCAACAACAAAATTTCGGAGCACATAATAATATAGCCACTTTGGTTGAAAATATCATGGCTCAAAATGGTTTAAATGTAGGTTTACGTAGACCAAATTTTGTATCTCCTACAAACTGAACTTCCAAGGGGTTATAAAATTCCTAAGTTCACAACTTTTGCTGGTGACACTAGCGAATCCACATTCGAACACATACCACGTTATCTAACGGAAGCTGGAGATATTGCCAACAATGAGAATTTGAGATTAAAGTTTTTCTCAAATTCTCTAACAAAGAGTGCCTTTACGTGGTTTACCACACTTGCACGACATTCCATCCAACACTGGACTCAATTACAAAGGCTATTTCATGAACAATTTTACATGGGCCAATTGAATATAATTCTAGAGGAATTAGCAAGTGTGAGGAGACAATCGACTGAATCTATCGAAGATTATTTGAATATATTCAGATTGTTAAAGGCAAGATGTTTTACTCAAGTGCATGAACATGAGTTAGTCGAAATGGCCGCTGGTGGCCGGGATTATTCCATTAGGAAGAAATTAGGCACTCAATACTTGAGAGATATTGCCCAACTGGCCGATAGAGTTCGACATGTCGAAAGATTGAAGGCTGAGAAGGCTAGAACTCACAAGTTCATAAGGGAAAAGGTTGCTTACGTTGACACAAATGAAAGTGACCAATAATTCGACAAAGCCTATGAAGATGTTGAAGCCTATGTAAAGTATTAAGGCCATTCGATGGGAAAAATCCTGTCGAGGCACAAAATGATAGATACACTCCCAAAACTTACACGTTTGACGTAACAAAATATGATGGGATTTTTGATCTCTTAGTTGCTGATGGTCAAGTGGCGGTACCTAACGGTTTAAAAATCCCACCACTAGAACAACGTAAAAAAAGAGGGTATTGTAAATATCATAATTTTTTGGGTCACAAGACTTCACATTGTGTACTTTTCAGGGACTTAGTGCAAAGAGGTCTAAATGAAGGCAGGCTGAAGTTTGGAGACAAAACAAAGCCTCAGATGCAGGTAGACGGTGATCCATTAAAAGACGTTGACGCAAAGGATGCTGTTGAGAAATTATATGTCGAAGCAAAGGATGATGTTGTTGAATGTCATATCGTAGAAGTTTCTGGAAATCCCAAAGATGCTGACAAAATCACTTTAGAACTCCAGTTCGATGAGAAGGCAGAAGCAGCTTATTCCATGGCTGAAGAGGAGTTGATTGATTTCCTCAATCGTTGCAGATTGAAGAACTCTGAGGTAATATTGTGCTCCAGATGTAGTTCAATATTCGACAAATAGGCTACCAAAATCTCTGAGGGGAAAATTGTCCACTGATCATAGACCAAAGTACTCTTTTACTAAGAGTTATATCCCTTTCATCAATAACTCTTCGACCACCAACTATGTTAGTAAGAATGGTCTAGAGAGAGCTTATGTGCCTTATGATAATGCACATAAAATGGTTCAATCGACCCATAAGAATGTTCAGTACATAAATAGTAATGTGGGGAAAGGCAATACTAATAATGTTGTTACTAAAAGCATCACCACTGATACTTGAAATCCAGACGAGTCGAAGAGATATGATTATCAAAATAATTACAAAGGAGAAAATCCTATGACTCGGACTCAGTGGAGGAGGTATCAAAGGTTCAAAAAGGGGTTTGCTGCAAAAGCTAATGATAAAGCGGTTGACCCTAAAGAAAAACTGGTCGAAACGGTTAGAATACTAGTAAAAGAAAGATTGTCTCTTCCTCCTGTTGAAGAAAATGATGTTGGATACGATGATATGGATTCAGACTTCAAGGATTCAGAACCAGATTTCGATGTTATATGCAATGTGGTTTCTATTTTACCCGCCGAATATGATGTGGTATCTGAAGTTGGACAATTTGAATAAGATTACAATCTAGAAGACCAGGAGAAGTACAAATCCATGTGTTACTATGTGACAAATTATGGCTATGGTGATCAACAAAAGGCCATATTTGAAAAACCTAATGGCTCTATGAAAATCCATCTCAACCCATTATTCATTCAAGCCAAAATTGATGACATTAGAGTCAACAAGGTATTGGTAGATGGTGGTAATGTTATGAATTTAATGCCTTGATCTCTGCTTAAGAAGATTGGGAAATGTGGTACAGATCTAAAACCTCATAACATAGTCATGTCGAACTATGAGGGAAAAGCCGATCACTCTCTTGATGTTATCCAAGTAAACCTCACTGTAGGATCTGTTACCAGACCAACTTTGTTCATGGTAGTGCCATCAAAAGCAAACTAGGGAGAGAATGGATACATGGAATTGGTGTTGTTCCTTCATCTATGCGTCAGAAAGTTGTAATTTGGAAAGACGATGGCTCAATTGAAGTTGTCGAAGTAGATCAAAGCTACTTTCTTGCTGAAGTTAACAACATCACAAGAAAAACCTTTGAGAAAAGTTTGGCAAAGATTGCGTCATGTTCTTTTGCTGAAGATGTTGGTAATAATGAAATAGATGCAGTGTCGGTAAGACATGATCCAACCCATGGCTTCATGTTGGAAAAAGAGGGTCTTTACGGTAATAGATCTGATTCCCCACCCAGGAGGATTAGTCTAGATAACAATCACGTCTTAGTAAAATACTTTAGACAAAATTACGGCTCACTTAGCCGAAAGGGAACTTTAGAAGTCAGGGTTCAAACAAAATATGGTTAGGTGAACCATTTAAAAAGTGTTATCGAGTCAGTTGGTAAATAACCAAAAGGAATAATGGTTGAAAGACCAAAAAACTCGATTAGATGTTTACTTTCCAAACGTGAGTTGGTTTCAGAATATATAATTTCTAAATAGAGACTACAAGAACAAAGATAAGTCGGTACTTATTGGATGACTTCAGAGGGATTAGTTAATGTCAAAACTTATGGGGGCAGAAAACATTCCCAAAATGCTCAAATTCTTCAAATCCTAGTGAGCCATTTTATATCTTGTTTATCTGTGTCTCAATTCTTGGTTATCCCCAAGTAGTTTATGTCCTGGAATTGCTCATATTTCAAAAAAAAAAAAA
Source organism: Medicago arabica (assembly GCA_946800305.1). NCBI lineage: Eukaryota > Viridiplantae > Streptophyta > Magnoliopsida > Fabales > Fabaceae > Medicago > Medicago arabica. Next base: position 19,791,266 of record OX326971.1, on the reverse strand, counting down.
ATCAAATTTTGGCCATTAACAATTTGTCGAAGGAATCATCTTTGTGACAATGAAACGTATTAACATAAAACGGCGAATGTTTGAGAAATGAAAGTTTTGTTCCAAAACAAATAAACGACGAGGGAGTAATATTTTGTAGAAGAACAAAAACTTGGTGTTAAATCAGGGATTACCGTTAAGAAACAAATTGCTAAATCACAAAGTCATGTGGATCGTTTAATCGACGATTTCTCGCTCGATTAAATGACCCAAAAGCATTAAGTTCTAGATTAGAAGTGATTATCAAATAGTAACATCTATGTCTAGCATGATAACTTAAGATAGATTGTTATTCTAGTTCTCAAATCCAAAAGCATTTGTCAATATCATTTTGAATCTCAATAAGACATTAAACACAAGAATAACAACAATATTGAATAAATAAGCTAGAACCATATATTAAATGATCAAAAGATTACATAATAGCTTGTTTGAATACCTCACGACCCACAAGGGTATATGTAACACCCCGAAATCCCGACTTAAAAATTTCATCCAAATAATCAGAGTATATCACAATAAATCAGGATGTCACATTTCATAAAATCTCTTAAATCAAATCGAATAATAATTTATTCTAAAACAATATTCAAACATAGCAGCGGAATTCATAAACATCTCAAAATCTTAAATAAATAATTCTCGGCACAAAAGCCTCATAAAACATCTCAAATCAAGTTACGTCGCAAACATCATAATTAATCAACATGATACATAAAAGGAATAGAAATAATGATAATCCCCATCCCGTTACGTATCAGAGCTCCTAAGACTCCATAAGAACCTCTCACATCGACGAACCTAAGCTTGGTCACCTGCAGTTGCCCACAAGGCGGCAATTCCAACAGAAGGGGTGAGATTCACAACAATTATATTAACATATAATTCAAATAATTATTCTTAACAATAACAACATTAATCGTCACATATAACTGAAAACATCTCAAACATCTACGTATAATAAATCATCTTAGAACATCTTCACAAACATCCGTCTCAAAACATCTCAGACACAGGACTCGACAAATGCAACTCTAACATCTTATCATCATGCATGTGGTACCAATATTTTAGCTTTAATAAGCTTCACCGTCGCTTTGAGCAAATGCTCCACCGTCGCTTTGAGCATAAGCTCCACCGTCTCAAATTATGCAAATGCATGAACTCGACTCATATACTTAAACAAGTTAATACACCACATCTTAACATCATATACGACTCTCTATCAACACATGCAATTGCAACAGTACATGACAGCAGCACAGTACACTTACACATGTATATACAGCACAAAGTTATCATCGCAAACATCATTTATACTTCATTCATAAACTTCGCTTAATGAACATTTAACCAAAGATTAATGCCAACAATTAAATTCCTCTTACAGCGTCATTACAGGTTCCAATTTAAGTCTTAAACATCTCTAATACTATCCAAAGGTCTACCCTCAAAGCTTCACTCAAAACAGAGTTATAAAACTCAAGTTATAGCGGTCCGAGACCACATTACTCGCTATGGCGAGTGGTTCTGCTCGCCTCGGCGAGCTATCAATTTTTCATTCTGCCAGTGCTCGCTACGACGAGCGTTGTTGCTCGCCTCGCGCGCGCTAAAGGGGTTGCTCGCCACGGCGAGTGATGTTGCTTGCCTCGCGAGTTAAACTGTTCTGCTCGCCACGGCGAGTGATGTTGCTCGCCTCGCGAGTTAAACTGTTCTGCTCGCCACGACGAGTAGGTCTGCTCGCTACGACGAGCGGTCGCAGAACAGGTGCGGTTCGCTCAAATCCTCGCTAAAACTCGTCCAATCTCTCATACTAAGGCTCTAATCATTCAGAATTATGATCCTAGTGTCTAACCTAGGTTCTGTAACATGTTTCTACATCAGTTCGCATCATTCTCTCATCAATTCATCACAAAATATACCAAAACCCTAACTTAAGAACTCCCTCTAAACCCTTCCCAATCCCTTAGTTAATCATAAATAATGAATTACAGTATAACATAATTGAAGCTAGGCTCACCCTTACCTGGTAATATTGCAGAATTGAGGTTCCCTCTTCTCTAGTCACTTTCTCCCTTTTTGCAAAAGTCTGTAACGTACTGACTGTTTCTTTCTAAACCTAACTCCCTTTTATAACTCTTTCTATTCTCACTTATCCCCACAACTCTATCTTATTTATGAAACAACCCTATCTCTCAAAATATTTGTTATTATGTCACATCTTAACTTTAATATAAATATATATATATATATATATATATATATATATATTAACATCACATATTTTATTTTATTAAACAATAAAATAGACATCACACCACAACATCATCTCATACGTCACAAACATCATTAAAATCATATAATATATAATAATATACTATATACTTTAATAAAATAAATAAAGCGGGCGTTACAACTCTCCCCCACTTAAAGGATTTTCGTCCTCGAAAATCTTACCTCGATTAAACAACTCTGGATATGACTCCAGCATCTTACTTTCCAGCTCCCAAGTTAGGCTTTCACTGGTCGCTCCACTCCAAACAACTCTCACCAGAGGTATCTCCTTGCCTCTCAACAACTTCACCTTGTGATCATCGATCATCAAGGGTAGAGTTTCAACCGTAAGGTTGTCTCTTACTTGTACATCGTCACTTTGGATCACATGAGATGGATCCGGAACGTACTTCCTCAGTTGCGACACATGAAAAACATCGTGCAAATTCGATAAATGCGGTGGTAATCCAACACGATAAGCCACCGTCCCAATCCTTTCTGATATCTGATACGGACCAATAAACTTTGGAGTCAACTTCTTCGACTTCAAGGCACGACCTACTCCGGTCATTGGAGTAACTCGCAAAAACACATGATCTCCCTCTTGGAACTCAAGGTCCTTTCTACGCTTGTCATGATAACTCTTTTGTCGACTCTGCGACGCTTTCATCTTCTCTTGGATCATTCTTACTTTCTCAGTGGTTTGTTGCACAATCTCCGGTCCCAAAACCACACTTTCACCCGACTCAAACCAACACAACGAAGTTCTACATCTCATTCCATACAAAGCTTCGAAAGGTGCCATTCCAATACTAGAATGGTAACTGTTATTATAAGTGAACTCAATCAACGGGAGATGATTATCCCAAGCTCCTCCTTGTTCAAGTACACACACTCTCAACAAGTCTTCCAACGATTGAATCGTCCTCTCGGATTGACCATCTGTCTGCGGATGATACGCCGAGCTCAACTTCAACTGCGACCCTAAAGCTTCTTGCAAACTTTTCCAAAATCTAGAAGTAAATCTTGGATCTCTATCTGACACAATGCTCGAAGGAACACCATGCAATCTTACTATCTCTTGAATGTAAATCTCTGCTAACCGAACCATAGGAAAAGTGATATTGATTGGTAGAAAATGAACTGACTTTGTTAACCTATCAACAATCACCCAAATAGCATTGTTCCCTCTTGGAGTAGTTGGCAAACTCGTCACAAAATCCATGGATATGCTATCCCATTTCCACTCTGGCACATCCAACGGTACCATCATACCAGCAGGTTTCTGATGTTCTATCTTCGATTTCTGACAAACTAGGCAAGAATACACAAATTGTGCCACATCAGGTTTTAATCCAAACCACCAAAACAACTTCTTCAAATCATGATACATCTTCGTAGCTCCTGGGTGAATACTCAAGCTACTTCTATGACTCTCTTCAAGTATTGCCTTCTTCATCTCATCGTTGTCCGGAATACAGATTCTACCTCGGAATCTCAACACACCGTGATCATCGACTCTAAAATCACCATCTGCAGTTTGGTTACTCGCAACAAGCAAATCTACAAACTTAACATCTTCTTTCTGCGCTTCCTTAATATTTTTCAGAAACTCATTGTCAATCTTCAACATTCCTAGCTTTACACTCTGATGTGATCTTTCACAAACCAAACTCAAATCTCTGAATTGTTCCAACAGTTCGAACTCTTCCGCCATAATAGCAGACATATGCAACGTTTTCCTACTCAAGGCATCAGCAACTACGTTAGCTTTACCCGGATGGTAACTCAAATCAAAATCATAATCCTTCAATAACTCGAGCCATCTCCTCTGTCTCATATTTAATTCTTTCTGATCAAACTGGTACTTCAAGCTCTTGTGATCACTAAACACTTCAAACCTCGAACCATACAAATAGTGTCTCCAAATCTTCAACACAAACACTACTGCAGCCAACTCAAGATCGTGGGTAGGATAATTTCGTTCATGAATCCTCAATTGCCTGGATGCATAAGCAACCACTCTACTGTCTTGCATCAGTACACCACCTAAACCCATCTTAGACGCATCACAATACACCACAAAAGGTACTTCAGGCTTTGGCAAAATTAAAACTGGAGTTGTCGTCAACCGCTTCTTCAACTCATTGAAGCTACTCTCACATTGAGCATCCCACACAAAGGCTTTACCTTTACACGTCAACTGCGTTAACGGAAGTGCCAACTTAGAAAATCCTTCTATAAATCTTCTATAGTAACCAGCCAATCCCAAAAAGCTTCTAATCTCAGTAACCGACCTCGGTGTCTCCCATTGCGACACTGCTTCAACTTTAGATGGATCAACTGATATTCCTTCACCGGAAATAATATGACCGAGAAAACTAACTTCCTTCAACCAGAACTCACACTTAGACAATTGAACATACAACTTCTTTTCTTTCAATACTTGCAAGACAATCTTCAAATGTTCAGCATGTTCTTCCTCGGATTTAGAATATATTAGAATGTCGTCAATAAACACAACCACAAAACGATCCAAAAATGCCTGGAAGGTCCGATTCATATACTCCATAAATACTCCTGGCGCGTTCGTAACACCGAAAGGCATCACCTTATACTCATAATGACCATATCGAGTTCTAAAGGCCGTCTTCTGCATATCTTCATCCCTCACTTTTATCTGGTGATAACCCGACCTTAAGTCAATCTTGCTAAACACACGTGCACCCACTAACTGATCCATCAAATCGTCAATCCTCGGAAGTGGATTCCTATTCTTTATAGTTACCTTGTTCAACTGACGATAGTCAATACATAGTCTCATACTCTCATCCTTCTTCTTTACTAGCAATACATGCGCTCCCCAAGGCGAAACACTTGGTCTTATAAACTTCTTCTCAAGCAGATCCTCCAATTGTTTCTTTAACTCAGCTAACTCAGAAGCTGACATACGGTAAGGTGTCATAGACACAGGCTTCGTTCCAGGAACAAGATCAATCGCAAATTCAACTTCTCTTTCAGGGGGCACATCAGGAATCTCATCCGGAAATACTTTAGGAAACTCGCACACCACTTGTAATTCGTCAATCTTCTCTTGATTCTCAATAGATAAGGATGCCATCAGAGAAAACATCAAAACTCCATCTCGTTCTAATTGTTTCAGCTGCTTGGTAGATAAGAATTCTGCTCCACTCTCTTCCTCTTCAGACAAGAAATACACCGTCTTGCGAAAACAGTTGATAAGCACACGGTTGTACTCTAACCAATTCATCCCCAGAATTACATCCATACCAATCAAAGGTAGGCAGACTAAATCCATCTCAAAATTACGATCAAACATAGACAACGAACAACTTAAACACACACGAGAAGTAGTCACTGAACCCTTAGCTGGAGTTTCGACAACCATCTCTCCATTCATATCAGACATAACAAGACCCAACTTAACAGCACAATCATAAGCAACAAAACAATGTGTAGCGCCAGTATCAATAATAGCAACTAAAGGTATATCATTAATATAGCAAGTACCTCTGATCAAACGATCCTCGTTCTCAGTCTGAGTGTTGGTCAACGCGAAAACCCTCCCAGTATTCCTAACTTTCTTTGGCTTCTTGCACTGCGAGCCAATATGTCCTTGCTCGTCACAGTTGAAACACACAACATCATCAAACTTGCAGTCTGGGGTAATATGCCCTTTCTGTCTGCATCGGTAACACCTCTTCACATCAACAGGACACGCATTACTCTTGTGGCCTTTCTGCCCGCAATTATAGCAGGTAATCTCAGCAGGGGCCTCCTTCTTCTGTGGTCGCCTCTCATCATTCACTCTTTGCTTAACCTTATCCCTAGGAGCATCATAAGGTTTGGGACGACTCTGCTGACCCTTAGCTTTTCTATCATTCACTACCTTGTAGTGAGCCTTGATATCCCCCTCATAAATCCTGCAACTACTCACCAGCTCAGAGAAATTTCGAATCTTCTAGTAACCAATTGCCCTCTTAATCTCAGGACGCAAGCCATTCTCAAACTTGATGCACTTGGAAAACTCAGCATTCTCAGCAGTATAATGGGGGTAGAACTTTGCCAGTTCCACAAACTTCGAAGCATACTCAGTCACGGACATATTTCCTTGCTTCAACTCAAGGAACTCGATCTCCTTCTTTCCCCGGACATCCTCAGGAAAGTAACGGTTCAGGAATTCCCTCCTAAACACCGCCCAAGTCACAGCAGCACCTCCTTCGTCAAGGATAGGTCGAATACCAACCCACCAGTCATCAGCCTCCTCTGCCAACATATGGGTACCGAACCGTACCATCTGACCATCTTCGCACTGCATCACCCTGAAGATCCGCTCAACTTCCTTGAGCCACGTCTGATTCCCGTCAGGATCATATCGCCCTTTGAAGGTAGGCGGGTGGTTCCTCAGAAAAGTTTCCAACATTCTCGTCCCGTCGTTTCCACCAGCGTTGTCCTGATTTCCCACAGCTTGGGCCATTGCTTGCAACGCAGCAGCAAGAGCAGCATCATTCCTTCCAGCCATCTTATTCCTCTACAAGGCAAACATAAGTTAGAATAATATAACTATAATATTCTAACTCTAAGACACCGTCACTCGACTCTCTAATTGGCCGAACGGACCGACCTGCTCTGATACCAATTGTAACACCCCGAAATCCCGACTTAAAAATTTCATCCAAATAATCAGAGTATATCACAATAAATAAGGATGTCACATTTCATAAAATCTCTTAAATCAAATCGAATAATAATTTATTCTAAAACAATATTCAAACATAGCAGCGGAATTCATAAACGTCTCAAAATCTTAAATAAATAATTCTCGGCACAAAAGCCTCATAAAACATCTCAAATCAAGTTACGTCGCAAACATCATAATTAATCAACATGATACATAAAAGGAATAGAAATAATGATAATCCCCATCCCGTTACGTATCAGAGCTCCTAAGACTCCACAAGAACCTCTCACATCGACGAACCTAAGCTTGGTCACCTGCACTTGCCCACAAGACGGCAATTCCAACAGAAGGGTTGAGATTCACAACAATTATATTAACATATAATTCAAATAATTATGCTTAACAATAACAACATTAATCGTCACATATAACTGAAAACATCTCAAACATCTACGTATAATAAATCATCTTAGAACATCTTCACAAACATCCGTCTCAAAACATCTCAGACACAGGACTCGACAAATGCAACTCTAACATCTTATCATCATGCATGTGGTACCAATATTTTAGCTTTAATAAGCTTCACCGTCACTTTGAGCAAATGCTCCACCGTCGCTTTGAGCATAAGCTCCACCGTCTCAAATTATGCAAATGCATGAACTCGACTCATATACTTAAACAAGTTAATACACCACATCTTAACATCATATACGACTCTCTATCAACACATGCAATTGCAACAGTACATGACAGCAGCACAGTACACTTACACATGTATATACAGCACAAAGTTATCATCGCAAACATCATTTATACTTCATTCATAAACTTCGCTTAATGAACATTTAACCAAAGATTAATGCCAACAATTAAATTCCTCTTACAGCGTCATTACAGGATCCAATTTAAGTCTTAAACATCTCTAATACTATCGAAAGGTCTACCCTCAAAGCCTCGCTCAAAACAGAGTTATAAAACTCAAGTTATAGCGGTCCGAGACCACATTACTCGCTATGGCGAGTGGTTCTGCTCGCCTCGGCGAGCTATCAATTTTTCATTCTACCAGTGCTCGCTACGGCGAGTGATGTTGCTTGCCTCGCGAGTTAAACTGTTCTGCTCGCCACGGCGAGTAGGTCTGCTCGCTACGGCGAGCGGTCGCAGAACAGGTGCGGTTCGCTCAAATCCTCGCTAAAACTCGTCCAATCTCTCATACTAAGGCTCTAATCATTCAGAATTATGATCCTAGTGTCTAACCTAGGTTCTGTAACATGTTTCTACATCAGTTCGCATCATTCTCTCATCAATTCATCACAAAATCTACCAAAACCCTAACTTAAGAACTCCCTCTAAACCCTTCCCAATCCCTTAGTTAATCATAAATAATGAATTACAGTATAACATAATTGAAGCTAGGCTCACCCTTACCTGGTAATATTGCAGAATTGAGGTTCCCTCTTCTCTAGCCACTTTCTCCCTTTTTGCAAAAGTCTGTAACGTACTGACTGTTTCTTTCTAAACCTAACTCCCTTTTATAACTCTTTCTATTCTCACTTATCCCCACAACTCTATCTTATTTATGAAACAACCCCATCTCTCAAAATATTTGTTATTATGTCACATCTTAACTTTAATATAAATATATATATATATATATATATATATATTAACATCACATATTTTATTTTATTAAATAATAAAATAGACATCACACCACAACATCATCTCATACGTCACAAACATCATTAAAATCATATAATATATAATAATATACTGTATACTCTAATAAAATAATTAAATAAATAAAATGGGCGTTACAGTATATGTAGCTACATATGTCTATGATAGCTTTGCAAGGAATGAAGAAAAGATGAAGATTCTATGACAAGATCCATGATGTCTCAACAAATCTTGGCTTGAATCTACTCCTAACTACCTTGTTTTGTGTTTCTCTCTCTAGAAAATGCCATATTCTCTCTCTAAAACCAGAAAACTTAATAAAACAGTAAAAGTCCCCTTGGAAAGAAGAGAAAAATCAATTTATATGACTGAATTCGCAAAATCTCGCTTAAGCGAGATGCCAAAGAATCTCAAACTCTTCAATGAAACCATGCCACGTGGATCTTATTCTCTGGAATTGCTGAATCTCACTTAAGCGAGCTGGAAGCGAGATGAGGAGCGAGATTGAAGTTGCGCTCGACACACATCTCGCTTAAGCGAGTTGGCTTGTTCTTCAAATCTCGCTTGAGCGAAATGGGAAGCGAGCTGAGGCTTTCTCTTGACATGAATCTCGCTTAAGCGAATTGATCTCGCTTAAGCGAGTTCTGCTTGGCTTGGAAAGTCATTTCTTGGTCATTGCTTGTCATTTTCCTGCAAAAGTTGAATGGAGTAAGGCAATAACGCATAAGTAGTAAAATTACAACAAATGATTAATTATCTTTAGATATCTTGCAAGACAAGTCACTAAAATGCCTAGAATAACCCGTAATTTACGGTACTTTTGAGCACTTATCAGGGCATTAGCCTGAAACAGAGACATTCCCAAGTGAAATCTAGGTCTTCTATGTTCAAAATGGTGTTTCTGCAATTAATAAGTTGTCACCGTTTGAAGAGGTCTTGAAAAGCAGGAAAGTTTCATCTGCAGAAAACCTATCGATGGCCAATACCTTTAGCATGAGGTAAAATTATGTGGCCCTGTCAGAGTCATGTTTCACCGCTTTCACTAGGATGAATTTGATATTCTCCAGATCAGGGCGAATCTATTGAACCATAAAAGCGGCCAACAATACACTATAAGACGCATGGCTAATTTTTGACAATCTCTCCATGAATTGTCGTTTGGCGGCACACGGTAAGAGATCACCCACATACCACAGACAATCTCTCGATAAGGCCCTGAAGACCATCTTTTTGTTGGAAAGTTGGCGATGACGTTTGGAGCTCACACTAAAATTCAGGAGATCTTATGTTCCAGAAGCAGCGACCTTTTTAATGATATGAATAAGAAGATCATTCGGGAGGTCATCCATTACTCGTAAGGTTTAGTGTGCTCTGTTCACGGAAAATAAGAACGCAAATGTTTAAGATAGGAATGGAAGGAAAGGATTTTAAAAAGGAAAAAGGTTATCTGTCTGGATTGAACTCTATGTTAGTAATTGCCACGTTTTGGTTGGAAGTTGGTTTTTTCAGAGTCCGGGGAAGTCAAATGGAATCAACATAGCGCCAGCCTTTGAAAATGCGTTTGTGGTTTGTTTCCTTTCAAAAATGTCAACTCTCTCCTTCAAATAATTCAGACGAAAATGACATTTTTGGGGGGCAATTTGTTAGCTGATATTTTCACCAGCCTCATTTAATGTGGTCAACATTACTTGACTTTTACTCTTGCAGGAATCGAAGTATTTTCTTCAATCAAAGGAGTTCGACGAGATGTTGGATTTAGTATAAGAAGTCTCAAAGCTTTGACGTTCGACAAGATACAGAACAATAGGCGAAGCCGTCGAAGTCAAGCAACTGCCTTTGAAGCGGGAAGATTCGACTTTCAGAAGAGAAGTTGTTTCCTCAAGGGAGAACGTGGGAGACAAATGATTATCTACATGGAGGGAGTATTGATCGTGAGATTAGTTTCTTTCCATTTATTTCCTATGTATAAATAGTAGTTTTCCATAGGAAAAACGGGTCGCAAATCACCTATACAGAATTCTAAAATACTCGAAGTATCGGCGCGAGAGAAAATAGTCATAAACAATGTATGTAAAATATTTGTCGAACCACATTTATTTTTAATGCACTTGCATTTTCACTTTTTCGTTTGTTTAAGTTTCTGCAATTTAAACTTAATGCACCTTTATCGCTTTTAAAACCTGTCGAAAGACGCCACACGGTCTCGTCCCGTTCATTAAGCAACCTACGAATTCGATGAACGCACAACAACAAAATGCACAACATGTCCTAGGATCTTTGATTTGGTCTTTTTTGTTATAATCAAAACCAATCGGTATTTATTTACCAAAAACACCGGTAAACATATGGTTACTATCACTGCAACAACCAAGCACTTTTATGAAGTGGTTTAATCATGTAGTCAATTATCTTTTGAATTTTGGTTTGGTGGTGCTTTTTTATGGTAGCTTTGATGTATGTAACCTTTGATTTTTGTATTTTTCAATCTCAACACATTCATTTTGTTGTTTGTTATATTGTCTTTTGACTTTTTCAAAAAAAGGAAAAATAATAAACAAGTTATTAATGATAAAATTACTGCATTTATCTATATATATATATATATATATATATATATATATATATATATATATATAATGTATATTATGAGAATGATTATCAATCATTAGATCAAAAATAGATATCTGGGATTAAAAACTCACATATGTAACTTTCCACATTCAATCAACATGGAACCTTTCACTTTCTCATCTTCTCCCAATTCACCTTTCTGCAAGTAGTCTAATAGTTAAAAATTCGCAAATGATTAAGTTAGAAATAAGAAATACGAACCTCGGCCCCTATATACGGGGACAATCCATGTATTTTTATTCTGATTTATATTATTTTTTTAAAATGTTTTTTATTTTTATTGTTAGGATTTTTTTTTGACACAATTTTTAGGATATCTTTTGTTTTATGAAATTAGCAAGTTAATTTGTTCTTTCCTAAATAATTCTTCTAAGAATCGATAAAAAAAATATATATTTTGAGGTATCGTTTTTTAATTTTTAATCAGCATATTTCATAAAGAATATGAAAAGGCCAGCTACCACCTAATAAAATATGAATAAAAGGACAATATTAAAAAGTAATAGTGTTAAATTGTTAATTTATTACATCATTTAAATTTAAATAGCAAACTGCAACGTGTATCCAAAAAAAAAATACAATAATTGGAAATTATTTAAATTCGGTATCTGATTTTATTCTGTATGCCATGAATTATTCGTACTTTGCATAGTATACTATAAAAAAATATATCATATTAAAAAAAGGCATGTAATTTCAATTTTTTACCTTATTCACCAAATTGTCTCATATTATTTTGTAAATATAGTAATAATTTTAATAAATTAAAGATGATATTGTATTTTAAAAAGAAATAGAAAAAAAGTCTACCATAAACAGAATGTGGATAAAAGGACATAAGTTTTATTGATTTCTAGAAAGTATAAATTAGTTAATTCATTAAACTAATATATCTTCTTAATAAATTAAGAAGATAAAGAATCTACCATAAACAGAATGTGGATAAAAGGACATAAGTTTTATTGATTTCTAGAAAGTATAAATTAGTTAATTCATTAAACTAATATATTATTATTTATTCGGAGTTAGTAGATCAAGCTATATTTTTTTTTGGTCAAGAGCTCCACAATATTATTAGTAGATGAAAAAATATTTATAATAAATTATAGAGGAAAAGAAAACAAACGAACAACAAATTGTGCCGTTAATTTATTTTTGAATGACAAAACCAATCATCTTAAAACAACATCCATAAACTTAAGGGACAAATTATTATTAAAATTGGGCAAAAAAAAATTAGTATTTGATATCATTTTTGTTTGTCATTATTCGAATTTAATCCTTTTAAAAGTTATAGTTATCAAGATAATACAAGTTCCGATTTGTAGGATCCATATTCTATACAAAATCATTAGAGGTGTAACTATTCTAAGTTGGACACATAATTTCAATGAATCCCGACTCGATATATATATATATATATATATATATATATATATATATATATATATATATATATATATTGGTTACAAATAATAGAATTTAAAAACTAAATAAAAAGTAAAGCCTAGTATTTTTTTGATTGTGTAATACAAACCTACTAGTCGTTTTTTTTTAAGAGAACAAACCTACTAGTCGTTATCGTTTAACTGTCACAATAATTAGCTTCCATGTACAAAATAAATTTTAAATGCATTTTATCGCGTCTCCATGCACTTTGGACGTGAAAGTTGAGAAGCCACAAATAATAGCTTTTGTGTGCACAAGTTCAGGCCAAATCTAATTGTAGTTCTAAACGAAGACATGAAAATTATTGTCGTATAACTATCACAATAATTTACATTTCCATTTATAAAGTTCAATTGCATGTAAAATATAACGGGTCGACAGTTACATCTATTTTTATCACTTACATATATAATTGATGTAGTTTTATCATGATCCTAAAATTTCACTTACATATATAATAGATGTAGTTTTATCATGATCCAAAAATTTATCATACACTAGATATAGCATTTATCATCTATTAACATTCACAGTAAATTTAATTTTTATCTACCAAACCGGATGTGTGTACTAAGTAACGGGTCAATGATGATATTGATATTAATAGAGTTGTATAACAATTTTAAAACATTACTATAAATCGGATATAGAAATATTTGTTCGTACAAAGGTAAAACTAATTTTTTACTTGAAAAAAGGACTCATTTTTGATAATCAAACAACATGCACTCTTTAAATTTGATGTATAGTCCGTTTGAAACAATGTTTTGGAGCAATTTCCCGCGGTGCCAAAGGCACAATCAGTAGCATATGCATCAACGCAAGTTTATGCCAAATCGATCATGTTAGATTATGTTAAGGATGATTTTCATCGTAATAGATTAAGTTTATCTTTGTATATATTTTGACGTTGGTTTCTGCATTCTATTGCTTTATAAAAAAAAAGTACAACTTTAATATGAGATTTTATAACTTTTGCTCGATGTTTTCGCATTCTATTGCTTTATAAAAAAAAGTACAACTTTAATATGAGAAAGTTTAAAACAAATGGTTTTTTTTTTACTGAAAGATATTTTTTTATGAAAAAGGAAGTAGACCCGAATAATAATAATTTTTTTTAGGAATTTTAGTATTGAAAGAAATTCCTCAAAAATAGAAAATAATATTAGTATTATAGAAAAAATTGAATTTTAAATTAATAAATTAAAAAAGGAAAAAGGAGGGAGAAAACAAGCTTTTTTTGTGTTTAAAAGGAGGGTGGCACAAAGAGGATTAGAGACATAGCCTTACCCTCTCTCCCTACTTTCTCTTGTTCATTGCTTCTTGTTTCCTTTCATCATTTTCTCAACAATGGCCAACAACGACGATACCAGTGTTTTCTCATTGGATGGTTTCAAATTTTGTAAGAATGTTTCTCTCTCTATTTCAACAACATCTTTGTCTCATGGTTTTTATTTTTCTATTATGTAGTGTTTTTATGACTAAATCTTTGTATTTTGTTTCTCAGCAATGCTCAATGAATTTGTCAAAGAAGGGAGTGGTGCTAACCATGTTGATATTCTTGAGGTTTGAACTTTGAATGTCTTCTTTAGTTACTCAATTTGTTTTTTACGGTTTGCTTCAATTAAAGACCGCTTTATTGCTATTGATAATGTTTTAATCAAACCCTTAATTTGATTATGATTTTTGGTTTTTTCGGGGGAATTTAGGTTTTTGTTTTGATCATTAGTTTTAGTTGCTCGATTACTTGACTTGATTTTCCCTTATTGCTTCAATTATTAGCCATTTTGTTTTAATTCTCTTAAATATTTTTGAAAAGTTTCATGGTTTATATTTAACTAAATTGTTCTAATTGAAACCATAATTTGATAATCAATTTCTACGTTTTGGGTTTTTGTTTTGATGATTGATTTGATTTATTATTTCTCAAGTACACCACTTTTTTTTCTACTTGAATTTAGCGTCTCATTTTTTGTTTGATGAATGGTTTTAGTTGCTCAATTATTCAATTTGGTTTTCTCTTTTTCTTTCGATTATAAACACTTTTGTTTTGATGATTGGTTTGATTTATTATTTTGGTTTTCACTAGTTGAATTTAGTTGCTCAAGTTGATTTTCTCTTGTTGCTTCAATTATAGGTTCTTGCATTTTTACCCTAATTTTTTTGTTAGTTTCATGCTTTATTGTTTTCTGCTATATTTCAATTGATTCTTGATTCTGAATGTCAATTATTTTTTTTTAGCAATTGAGATTGATTCAGACATTAACTCGACAACGCTACAATAATGCTTTTCGGTATCTATTTGCATCCCCCATTGTTGAGAAGCGTCTTGAGGTTCTGGAAGAGATCCAGGTATATTCCCTAAATAGTCGTACTAAAGCGTTTTTTTTCTTCTTCTTTCTGTTAAGACTTTTTTCTGTGTTGTGTTATGCTTCATTTAATATTTTATCTCTAGATGTGTACCATTTATCATATTCACATGGTGTATTTTTAATATTAAGAACTCTTGAGATCATTTTAGGGTTATTTGTTTTTTTTTTTCTTTCGTAGTTTGAACCTAACCGTCCATCATTAACCTATTTTTGCTTTTAAAAAAATGAATCTATAAATTGTTCTTATGAATTCGAGTTTCCTAGTAGCTTCTGAACTTGTTTTGTGACTTTACAGAAAGAACATGATGAATTGAAGGCAAAGTTTTTGGAGGAGAGAGCAGCTCTTGAAGCCAAATACCAATTATTGTATCAACCATTGTACACTAAGGTATCTTAAGGATTCAAATGTTTAAAATTATTGAATCTGATTTGTATTAGTATATGTATATTAATCACTAAACCTATTTATGAATGAATGCAGCGGTATGAAATTGTGAATGGTCTTGCTGAAGTGGAAGGGGCAGCAATTGAAACTCCAGCTGATACAGATGAGCCTGAAGGTATATTAACTAGAAATTGACCTCACTTTTATTAGTTTGATTCTCCACTTTAACAATTTTCTTGTGAATTATGTAGTGAAGGGAGTGCCTTATTTTTGGCTCATTGCTTTGCAAAATAATGACGAGATAGCTGATGAGGTAATTGAATAAAGTGTTCAATCGTTAACTTGTTTTACTGTTTAATGCTTAGGTTTTATAGCCATAAAACTACATTTTGGTAATGATATTTTCAATGATGATCTTTATGAACTAGATTACGGAGCGTGATGAAGATGCTTTGAAGTATCTCAAAGACATCAAATATACCAAGATCACAGAACCGCAAGGGTTCAAACTTGAGTTCTTTTTCGATTCAAATCCGTATTTTTCAAACACGGTCCTGACCAAAACCTATCATATGGTTGATGGAGACGAGCCTATACTGGAGAAGGCTATTGGGTAAGTTGGTCATTTTAACTTGATGCTGTTATGCGATCAGCGATCTATTTTGCATTTAGGATCACGAGTAAGGCTTGCTTGTTGCATTTTTTTATCAGGACCAAAATTGAATGGCTTCCGGGCAAATGTTTGACCAAGAAAGATTCAAACACTCCAAAACCAACTATCGGAACTGAAAAATATGATAGTTTCTTCAATTTTTTCATCCCGCCAGAGATTCCCAAAGATGTCATGGGTGTTGACGAAGAAGTGGTATGAAAGACTATAAAAACTCGTTGATAAATATAAATATGAAATACTATTTTTCTTGAACAATTTTATTTTTAAACAGGCTAAAGAACTTCAGAATGAAATGGAGCAGGACTATGACATTGGGTAAGCTAAATACTACGATGTTTTAACATAATTTTGACTCATGACACCCTTTTGCTTTTTGCAACTTTGATTCTCTACTTGAATGAATTTTGATGCTTGTTTAGGTCCACCATAAGAGACAAAATCATTCCCAATGCTATATCATGGTATTCTGGGGAGGCTTCTGATGGAGAGTTTGAAGATCTAGATGATGATGATGATGATGAGGAAGAGGAAGAGGAAGAGGAAAAGGAAGAGGACGAGGAAGAGGTGAAGGTGGAAAAGAAGGAGGAAGATGACGACAACGGCTTGGATGATGATGAAGATGACAATGAAGTTGTCGACAATCCAAAAAAGAAGGTATAATCTTGATGATTTGAATTGCTGAAATATTTGTTCAATTTTTTTGTTTGTTTTAAATTTGAATTTTGAACTAGAATTAATTTATTTGTTTTTTTGCTTGTCCTTTTGTGTTAATTTCCTTCAGAATGTTGTTCCAGTCCTCAACAATTAAGGTAAGATATTTTAACTTTCACCAAAGTTGTTTGATTGACTCCATTAGTTAACATTTTCTTTCCAAAGAGCGATGACAATATTCTTCTATCGGTTGAAATCACAAGTCTCACCAAATTATGTGGATTCTACTTCCATCAAATTTGGTGAGATATGTATGAATTTCGAAAAATAGAAGTGTGTTAGAAACCGTACACTAATCACATCTTATCTTTATTTATTTTGTACGTCGCTTGACATTACATATTTTTATTTTAATTATGTATTTATATATTTTTTTTTCAGCTTGGAAAGGGTCAAAGACTAGCAGAGTGCAAGCTGCAGTAAGAGATGGTTGTTTTTGGGTACCAATTTGCATGATGAAGAATTAGATTTCAATAAATGTGATGTTGTTTTTCATGGATGTTGAATTTATTTTCATTTTTTATATCTTATATGTTTGAATTTGTTTTAGTGTCCGGCCCATTCTCCTATTTTGGTTAGTATTTTGGAGAAATGTTGTTATAGACGGGGATGTATTGATTTATTGCAATCATTTATAGATTCATTCTGGATACTTGTTTTTTTTTACAATATTATGTCCCTGATAATATCGATCGATATTTGTGATAAAATATGATTACCAATTCATTTCACAAGTTTTCATTTATAATCGCTACATGTTTGGATTGTGTATTTAGTATTTTGCAATCCGTTTTAATTACAAATTTATGGTATTCGAAGTGTGAGTCAAAATATGATATGAAAAGGAAAGTTAGATGTTGAACAACATATAAATGAGGAGACTCATATAAATGTCTTAAAGATTATTTAGAGTCTAATGTGCGACTCCAACTGCATTTGCGTGATTGTTCAAATCCCAATTTGATGATCTCTGTAACCCTCTCATTACTTAGGAATGGTATCAAAGTCTTGTTCAACAACTTTTTGTATCAAAATTGTTCTATTCATAGATAGTTAGAAGGCTTGTCTCGTTGATGGTGAGTGTCAATGATTATGCAAGTGTACGTGGATGAAATAGTTTCTACTTGAGGGAAAGAAATACCAAATTGATGAATGGATTCACTTGAAGAAGAGATTGTTGGTATATTAAACATGAGTAAGAGTATCACACTGAATGCAAAAGATGTTAATCAACGTATAAGTGAGGTGACCCATATACCTGAAGCGCTAAAGTTTTGGACTAAAATGTTGTGTCTAATTGCATCAAAAATAAAAGATGTGGTGTCTATTTTCACTTGCGTGGTTCCTCATATTTCAATGTGATGACATGCATAAAAAACTAGGGTTTCTGTATTTATTCACTGTGTGTGAGTTCTTGCCGCCCCAAGCTAAACCTGCAAATATGGCTACCCAGATGAGCAAAAAGCGAAAGTTCGTCGCTGATGGGTTCCTTAGACAGGGTGTTCTCGACATTAAGGTGAAGATCATGCTCGATTGGAGGAAAGCAGGGTCCTAAAACTCCCCTCCTTGATATTGTCACCATTCACACTCCAAAGAAGAGGAGGAGTACCTCAGGCTTGCTGCTGTTGTGGCCAATGATATTGAGGTTCCTGTCCCAGTCTCTGTTGTTTGAGAATGTTTTGATTTGCTTTGAAGTAAACCTTTTAATTAGCGATGAGTCTGGTTTGACTGTTTTGTTACATTCAGTGATTGTTATCAAAGACCTCTGCAATTTTTGTAGTTTTCAGTGTTTGTTGAAGACCTTCATAATTTTCGTAGTTTCAGATTTTCTAAAATATTGTTTTACTAAGTTGCAACTTTGCAAGTTTTTATTAAAAAATAAATAAAAAAATTCAATGTGATGATTTTTCAGATCCCTTTATGATTTAACGGGTCTTGTTAACTAGTGCCTCCAGGGCACTAGTTAAGAAAGTTAAAAGTAGAAATTTTCTATTAAAAACAACAATTTTTTCACTTTCATAAAGTAGAATATTCCACTTTTCATCACTTTCCAATGCAAAACTTCTATATTAGTCTCCTTAACTAGTGTCTGAGGGCACTAATTAACATTTCCCATGATTTAATATATGTAAATATATTACAAAACATTAATTTTCAATCTTTAGAAAAATAAATTGGCACAATTTGTAACAGTTTGTTTTTAGCTAGAATTATTTTATTTAATTATTTTGTGTGCTTATATGTGTTTATGAGTGATTATTTGTCTATGCGTGTATTTTATTCGGGATTAATGGATTTTGGCGTAAGAAATGTATTTTAGTCATTTTAGACTCACGGGTATTTTGGTAATCATAGAGTTGAGGTTATTTAAGTGTTTTGGGGTAAATAGTTATTTTTACTAAGTTACTAGTGAGTTGGGATAATTATTTAGAGATGATAATTGTTCTGCATTTTAACGTTTAAAGTGAGTAGTAACTTTTGAGAATTAGTTGCTAAGGTGGTTAAGCTCATTATGACAATTAGAAACCAACACCAATTAGATGGTGGTATATAAACATAACCCTTGTGAGAAAAATTAGTTTTACATTCATTCATTCACTTCAAAAAATATTTTCAGAGGTAGAAAGAGAAAGTAGATCACAAAAAAAAGGGGGTTAGAGAGAGGCAAAGCTAGAAGAGGAAGCAAGAGGGAGAGCTTGGGATTTGAAGAGTTAGGAGCTAAAGTGAAGTTATGGCTAGGATTTGTGAAGCTAGAGGTAAGGGGGATAGGTCCTTTTCATCTCATAAGCCAGAACTTTCAATTTTCACTTTTGTTCATAAACACTTTTGTAGAACTTATGATTTTGTGAATTTAATTATTGATTTTCGTGCTCATGTTCGTGTAATAAATTTGGGTATGTAAAATTGGTCATAAACTTGTGTATTATGATTAAACTTCATGATGATTATGTGTTAAAGTGATTATGTTGAACTTTTGGCTTAAAATGATGAAAAATGATGTTGTTGTTGTTGATTGTTGATGAACTCATGAATTTATGCTTAGATTGTTGTTGATTTATGTTGTTGATGTTAATTCATGTCTTGGGTATGTTTGTTGTGATGAATTCACAAGTTTGTTCATAATTGAGGTGAAGTTGTTGTTGTGTTACTGAGTCTTGGTGAATTTTGGTGAAAATGATGAATTGAGTTGGATTATGGATTTAGATTATTTTTAATGAGTTGGATGAATTTAATATGATGGATTAGAATATGGTGAACTTCTGTTTTCGATTAAATAAGTTTTGGTGAGAAATCGTTCGGGAGAAATCGGGTTTTTAGACGAAAAGTCGTTTTTAAGAACTTTTGAAAATAATTTATTTTGGTTGATTTCAAATTAAGTTGTTTTAAGTTGAACTGCTATATTTTTGGGGAGAGAATTATAGGTTTAAGAGTTACGGACGAAACGATGAAAATGGAACCGAAATCAAAGTTACAGATGGATTTTTACGCGCGAAAACGCGCTTCTTTGTTTTGCAGGAAAAACGCACGGTCTGCTTCAGGTATACCATGACCCGTGTGTTTGTTACTGGATCATGCGCTTTTTGTGCACGACTGTGCACATGCTGTATGGTCTCGGAATGTTGTTTTTTCGCATTTTAAGGCCCCGTTTGCACTTCTAAAAGTCCCTAACCCTTAACGCTACTTGAATATAGTTTAAATGAGCTTAATAAGTGGTTTAACATGGCTTAATCTTGAGGAAAAACATTGGTCAAAAATCATGTTCGAAATGAGACGAACTTGTGAGATTTTGGAAATTTAAGTAACTTTGTGAAACGAAAATGTCGTGAATGTTTTCCCTAGATGTTAGGTGATATGTGGGGATGTTTGGGGGTTGTAAGATTGATACTTGAAATTTTATTTTGGTGAAATATTTGGAAATCGACAAATTTACCGAAATAGGCAAACTTTGTCAAAATGAATTTTCTTGACTAGATAACTTGCAAATTGTTTTAGAAACATGACAATAGGATGAAATGAGAATGAAATGATGATTGTTGAGTGTTTGATATGATGAATATCATGGTGTGCCTAGTTGTCCATCCTTGTTGCGAAATATGAACTTGAACGATAATGTTCTTTAAAGTGATAGATTTTGATGAATGATTATGATGATGGCTCTTATTTGAATTATGACTTGTTGATTGTGTTGATAATGAAACTTGATAATGCATATGGTGTTGATTTATGAAGAATGTAATGGGAGGTGTACGTTTAAATTGCTTGGTGATTATATAGTTGGTGTTAGGTGCATTGTCGAGTCTTACTTAAAATCCATGCATCATAGTCATATTGAGTCATATGAGAAATGTAAAAGGAGGTGTACTTTTGCATAGGTGAAATACGTATGAGGACGTGTACTCTTACGTCGGTGTGGGTTCAAACGGTAAAATTATATATGGAATCCAATGGTACCACATGCATCTAGAAGAGTCTAGAATATTGCATGCACTTGAGAATTGGTGTGTCGTGTCGTATTTGATCATGTGAATTGGTGTGTGCGCATTGGTGAATGTTGTGAATACTTGAAAAGGTGAATTATATGCATTGTTTGTATATACTTGTACACTTGGTTGATTTATAATGATGTAGAGTTTTATCAATCTTTAAAAATGAAATATGATGTTTTATTTCACTTGATTATATTGTATTGTGGAATTGTATCTAAACCTTAACGGCCGTTCGGTTGCCCATCGCGTCATTTGTTTAAATGACGTTGGTGAATTGCAAGATTAGTTGTTTTGCTTGCTTGGTGAGTATGTCGGACGCTAGCTTTGAAGCTACCTCATCTTTCGCATTGGAGTCTTAGTTGTAGGGCTGTGGTTAGGTGTTCGTCTTGAGTCGTTCATTTTTCATATCTTTGAGACTTATTCACTCAGGATGTTGATATTGAAATTTTATCTTGGTGATGTATTGTGATCATATTACATGGCTACTTTGAGATCTTCATTTGGTTGATGATGAGATGTTATAACTATTATTCCGCTGAGATGTTTTGAAAACTTATTTATGCATGATTTGAACTTGTAGAAGAAGTAGCATATAAATTCTTTATATGATTGTATCATTTTGCCTAATTTATCACTTTAAAAGTTTAGAGTGTTACACAATTTCCTAGACAAAATTTTCACTTTAAGTTCCTTAACATGTGCTCTAAAAGCACAAGCTAGCATTTCCATACATATATATATATATATATATATATATATATATATATATGAACATATATTTTGACTCCTAAAAGAGTAACTCTTTATAGGTACTTCAAATCATCATGCTCCATTTAATTTTAATCTAACGACATCAAGGTTGTTATAATTACAACACATACGTGTTCCCTCATCTGATTCTCTATCTTCTAAATAAGATCTTAAATTTCTTCCTAATTTCCAGCACCTTGTTCAAATCCCTTCTAATCTAAATATATAAATCCCTTCTAAACTCACCCAATTTAGTTTGTTTGGATATAAATATATAAAAGAGATTTTTTGTTATAAAATTAATTTAATCTTTTGAACTATATTTTCTCTCTTCTAAAAAAATATATTTTTGAGAAACTACTCTCTTAAAGAACTTCTCATTTGAAGCTGTTTTTAGATTCTAATTTTTTTTTTTAAAGCTGTAACAAATGGATATAATACTCTTAAAGGAGATTAATTTTCTTTTTTAAAAATAAATTTTTTTATAAAACAAATAACAAACGGACTCTTAGTCTCTAAATATTATCACCATCTTCCTTCTATTTACAAGCACTCATTCGGCTAACTTCTCTTCTCACTTCACAATTAATCGATCTTTCCTTTATATAGTTTCACTTCGTCAAACATCTTCAAACTCCACACCTACCTACCTTCAAACACAACCTCATGTGTTTAAAGGGAAAAACATGTGTAACAGTTAAACCTCATGTTTAAATGGACAAAAAATGAAATATAAAGTTCTTGGAGGATGAAAATATTAGGTTTTTATTTTTTAGGACTACAATAAAAAAATTGCTATATTTTTAAGTATAAAAAACTTATCTAACCCTTACTTAAATAGTTGATAAATTAAATAAGAATACACATGACTTACCTCGATTTATTTAAGTAATTGTCTTCTTGTGACATATGTTTTTTTTTTAAACACATTAGCTAATGATCGAACCAACAATTTTTGGAAAATGATGTGGATGCACATAAAAATGATGTGGTGATTCCCCTTTTCAGAAACATCATATGCATCATCTCTTAATTTTTAGTCCTCTCAATTTCTTCAAATTAAACTTAGTTAGTTATTATTCCAAACTCAAATTAAACAACAAAAAGCATTCCATATTGGTGGGAACAGTCGGCCTCATCAGTCACACGTGTTTGGTATGCCTTTTTAGCCTTTAATTTATCACCGCTTGGAAACAAAATGAGAGACACGAGAGATAGAGAGAAGGAGCGGCGGTCGCTCTAGAGCATACCTAGGGCCACCGCGTCGGAGCTTTTCTCCAGTAGAGAGACACACTGGGGGATTGGGGTCCAGCCAGGGTGGCAGATATCAGGGGGGATAGGGGAGATTGGTCTGTGGTGCGGTCTAGAAAGAGGAAAGCGACGAAACAGGAGTACAAAGGACAGGATAGAGCAAGAGTATCAGATGGGCACGGAGGAACGGTTACAGGTTACGGTCAGGGAAGGTTGTGCGATTCAGATAGGGTTTCCTTAAATCTACGTCGGTTTCATCAGGAGCATAGGGTTTCGGCAGACAAGCGATATTCCAATGAAGCGGGAGGTCGCGTTTCATCATTTGAGTGGCATGGAACAAGTGCAGTTTTGGCAACTGGTGATCATGGCAGAAAAGCTTCATTCTACGTCACCAATTTTTCGGACAGTATGCCCTTGTTTCGTTTGAGGCAAGCTTTTGAAGTCTCTGGCATTTTAATTGATATTTATATTGCACGGCACATGAATGCACGCGGTCAGGAGTTTGGTTTCGTAAGGTATGCTAATGTTAAGAATATAGATAAATTATCACAAGCATTAAATAATGTCTGGATTGGTGAATGTGGTGTTTAGGCAAGGAAAGCTCGGCTTGATAGATTTGCTCACAATGACGTGGAAGCTAGGGTTTCTATTATACCGGTGAAGGAGGAGGAAGGTAAGGGACGGGCGGTGGTGCGTAGTACGGGTGAGAGAGTTAAAAATGTAAGGGTGGGAAACTTTAAGAAGGGAGATGGTGGTGAGGGTGCAAAAAAAGCAAGGATGGGAAATTTGAAGGTGGGAGAGAGCGGTGACGGTGATGTTGTTATTGTGGGGAAGGTGGTTTTCAAGGTGGGGGGAAAGGCGAGGGTGAATGGCAATGGTGTTGGTTCGGTGATGGAGGAAAGTCAGCAGGCTGATAAGGTGGGGGCTGCGAAGGTGACTGTTGGTGGTACGTTGCCGACAGGAAAAGATGTCAGCATGAAGGATACTGGGTCTATGAAGGTGTAGCAAGTAGGTTCCAAATTTGAATTTATTCCGGTTTTCAATTCTAGTAAAGAGGATCGGAAGTGAGCAAACTCTGGTATGATGGCTTCGATTATGGCGGGGGAATCGGTGTTAGCACTTCAACAACGTGTCGATGACGCTGGTTTTCATTAAATGGTTATCACTCCCATGGGGGGATAGAGTTTTCTTCATTGCAACAACGGGGAGGATGTCTGGAAAGTTTTAAATGATGCTGTTAATTTTTTCGGTAGATGTCAGGTATGAACGAGGGGCTTGGTTGCATATTTACGGTGTTCCTATTCATGCTTGGAGTGATGCTTTCTTTAAGCTATGTGTTTCTAGTATTGGGAGGTTTCTTCATGCAGACGAGTGCACCATTGACAAGGTTCGTCTCGACTTTGCAAGGTTACTAATTTTGACGCCAAATTTGGAAATAGTGAATTTGTCTGCTGATTTTATTATTGATGGATGCAAATATATTATAAAGATAGTGGAGGAGTGGGGATGTAACTTGGGGGAGGACGCGTTCATGTCGGAAGAGGTGTGAGATGATAGACCGGTAGTGTTAAAAACACTTAATGATAATGGTGTGCATGAGGTTCAAGGGGAGTGGGAGTTGGATGAGCTAGTTAATGATTTAGAAGATTATTGGCGTCAACATGATGGTATCAAGGAAGAATCACCTTTTGCACATGTTGTATCACCACATAACATTGCGGTGTCTCAACCATTACAGCAGCCTCATGTTAATTCTGTTACGGCTTCAGGGCAAGGCAAGCAACCTTTATCACATGTTTTATCACCACATCATTAAAAAGCTAACGCTATGGAGGCTGAAGTGAAGCAGCAGCATAACATTGCGATGTCTCGGCCATTACTGCAGCCTCATGTCAATTTTTTTACGGCTTCAGTGCAAGGCAAGCAACATATTAATTGTCAGCAGAAACCGGTTGGAATGGGGCCGTGGAGTCTCGATTGGATTTCTCAAATTCCCATATCTAAAGGTGCTAATGCTTTTTCTTCCCCTAGCTTGAATGATATTGTGGTTAATTCTTGTCCGAAAGCGGAGCATGTTTCTTCATTTCCGTCAAAAAATGCTATAAATAAAAAGAAAGGTGGTGCAGTCAAACTCTCAGGTGGTTTTATGAAGTGAGTTCCTAGAATGTCAGACATGGATAGAAAACAAATTTTAAAATTTTTGAAAAAACATGATAGGAAAAGAAAGGACTGTAAGGTTTCAAGTGACTCAAAGGTGGCAGCGAATTCTAATTCAGACTCTTCTAATAATTCATCTTCATTAGTCAATAATGATTGGGAGAATTGGATGGTGTTTCATGATAAAGCGAAAGGGGTGGCAGATGATGTTAGAGATACGAGCAACAATTTTAATTTGTTGACGAGGGAGGGGAGGAAGGAGGGGAGGAAGGAGTGGCGTGCGGCAGGGGGTGGTGAGGGTGTGTGTGGGGATGGTAGTGGGAGTGGGGTCGGTGGTAAGGGTTGTTGAGGGCGTAGGAGTGGTAAGAGTATGGTGTTTGGGTGGTATCAATGAAGATAGTTTCTTACAATGTGAAGGGGTTAGGAGGTGGTGTGAAGGGGTTAGGATTGTTGAGGGCGTAGGAGTGGTAAGAGTATGGTGTTTGGGTGGTATCAATGAAGATAGTTTCTTACAATGTGAAGATAGTTTCCTATTGAGAGGGGTCTCCGTCAAGGGGATCCTATGTCGCCTTTCTTATTTTCGCTAGCTGCTGAAGGCTTCAATGTATTGATGAATGTTGTGGTGGGGGCGCAGATGTTTCTGTGATTATAGCATTGGTCGTGATAATGAGGTTCGATTAACATATCTTCAGTTCGCAGATGATACTCTAATTATTGGTGAGAAAAACTGGTTAAATGTGCGCTCAATGTGGGCGATGTTACTTTTGTTTGAAGAGGTGTCCGCTCTGAAGGTGAACTTCAATAAAAGTATGCTCACGGGTGTCAATGTTACCGAATCTTGGTTGTTGGAGGCTGCCTTGGTTATGAATTGTCGTAAGGGGACCATTCCTTTCATTTAATTGGGTATGCCTATTGGTGGTGATTCGCGGAAACTGAGTTTTGGGAAACCTGTTCTTGATCGCATAGCGGCTCGTCTATCATTCTGGAATAATAAATTTCTTTCTTTCGGTGGTTGTCTGATATTGCTCAAATCTGTCATGTCCTCTCTTCTGGTTTACTTTCTTTCCTTTTTCAAAGCTCCCACAGGTATAATTTCTTCTATCGAATCTCTTTTTAAAAGATTTTTTTGGAGGGGTGGTGAGGAAAATAGGAAAATAACTTAGATTAAATGGGACTCAATTTGTTTACCAAAAGAGTGTGGTGGTTTGGACGTGAGGCAGGTTTCTTTACTTGGGAAATGTTGTTGGAGGTTGTTGATAGATAAGGGGGGATTGTGGTATAGAGTTTTGGAGGCTCATTATGGTGAGGTTGGGGGCGGCTGTAGGAGGGTGGAAATCAAAGTTCGCTTTGGTGGCGGATGATTAACAAGGTCCGAGAGGGGATTGGTGAGGGAATGGGGCGTTGGTTTGATGAAAATGTCCGTCGGGTGGTTGGTGATGGGTGTGGTACTCTGTTTTGGTATGACAACTGGATTGGGGAAATACCTTTAAGATTAAAATTCCCCAGACTTTTTGATCTAGCTGAAAGAAAGGAAAATACGGTAGAGGAGATGTCGAGGCTAGGGTGGGAGGAAGAGGGATCGGTGTGGGTGTGGAGACGCCGTTTGTTAGCTTGGGAGGAGTAGAGCGTGAGGGAGTGTTCAATTATGTTAAATAATATTTTTTTGCAGGAAAACGTTATGGTTACTTGGCGGTGGTTATTGGATCCTATTTGTGGCTATTCAGCGCGGGAATCCTATCGGTACCTTACTCATTCAGGGGCAACATTGGATGGGAATCTTGTGGACGATGTCTGGTTTAAACATATTCCTTCAAAGGTAACTCTCTTGGTGTGGCGACTCCTTCGCAACAGACTTCCGACTAGAGACAACTTGTTACCACGAGGTGTTATTCATATTGATGCAATGACGTGTGCAGCAGGGTGTGGTGTTTCAGAAACGTCATTGCATCTATTTCTCAACTGCGGCATCTCTAATGGCCTATGGACAACAATGCGGCTTTGGTTAGGTATTCATGCGGTGTCTTCAGGTGAACTTCGGCATCATTTTCAATAGTTTACAAAAATGGTAGGTATGCCTAGGAGCTCTCACTTATTCCTTACGGTCATTTGGTTTATTGTTGTCTGGGTTATCTGGAAGGAAAGAAACAACCGTGTCTTTCAACAGACGGCTGCTACTCCTTTTATGCTTATTGAAAAAGTCAAGCTTCATTCGTTCTTATGGTTAAAATCAAAGCATGTTTCCTTCAGTTACAGTTACCATGACTGGTGGAAGCATTCGATCCCTTGTATGGGTATTATTGTTTAATTTATTTTGTCTGTTTGGATGGTGCTTTTTTTTCTAGCATCTTGACCTTGTAAATATTTGCTGGTGTTTCTCCTTTTAACGTCTTGTGAGGGATGATTCACCGATGTTTATAGTATATCTCATTTTAATTTGTTCAAAAATGATCGAACCAACAACTAAACTGATTAAATGAAGATTTAAATACAACAACCGTATCCTCTATTTTTAAAATTTCAAACATTTGGTCCCTTAATAAATTTAACATTTAATGTTTGATGATGTGTTAATCATTTAAATGACATTGAAATAAAAATCGAAAAATGCTAAAATGCACTACGCTTGTTTTCGTCACACCCGCACGAACGGATGCACTACCATTTTCCAATCTGCAATTGTCAAAAGTTTTCTCCATTTTTTTTGGTTGCCAAATACTACTTTTGGTCCTTTTAGTTTGACAAATTTTTTAAGTTAATCCTTTAAGTTTCGAAAGTTTCAATTTGGTCCTTTTAGTTTGAAAGAATTCCCAAGTTAGTCATTTTAGTTTGAAAGAATTCCCAAGTTAGTCATTTAAGTTTCAAAAGTTTCAAATAGATCCTTTTAGTTGATAAATTATTTCTCTGTTAGTCTCCATTTAACTAATGTTGATGTAGTCGTTAAGTTGTTGACTTGGATCAAAATGATGCCTTTTAAAAGTTCGATGATGTTAAAACACTACGTTTAATGGTCACAGATCATTTATGAAATTCAATTTTTTTTAAGGGTCATGGGTGCTTTAATTCAAATTTTAATATGGTTTGTTTTTTTTTTTTTTAAGGAATATGGTTTCTTTGTTGTAGAAGTCTATTTCATTGTGCTAAACTCAATATTGTTATTTTTTTTTCTTTTATAGTATTTCGTACTCTTGTGATTATTTAAATTATTTTTTAGATTTTATTTTAGTACCTTCAGTTATTTTTCTTCCATTTGAGTTCTTGATTTATAAACTTTAGATATTTTAGCCTCGTAAAAAAAATATTGTCCAATTTTGATCTTTTAGGTTACAAAAATTTGTAGTTTATAGGATCTAAATGAACAAAATAATTTTAATAAATAAAAGTGTATAATGTAAAAGAGGACTAGGTTAAGACCCTCAAAAAGAGACAAATCTAAAGCTTGGCATGTCAAGCTTGTCCTTAGAAACCTGATTAGCAATAGAAGCAGGAACTGATTCCCAAGAAAATAAACCTTGAATATCCAAACCTATGTTTGCAAGGGAATCAACACAATGGTTATATTCTCTATAAATATGAGTAACCACTAAATTCATGTATAAAAACAACTTTTTCAATTGAACCACCTGTTACTTATACTCCAAGGAACCATAGATTCATTAGCAAAAGCTATAACCACTAACTTGGAATATGTCTCTAACCAAAAGTTGGACCAATTCTTCTGATGAGCCACCTCAATGGCTCTCATTGCACCACATAACTCAGCCCTGAAAGTATTTTCAGGACCAAGATTCTCAAACACACAAAGAAGACAATCAACATTATTCCTGAAATTTAAAATTTATATGAAAACATGAGTGAAAGACCATATAATTGATATTAAGAATTTGTATAAACAAATTGATGTGAAAAAAATAACAAAATTATCACTTAAAATTAAATTAATGAACGACGAGGAAGACAAGATATGATAAGAGTATCATATCTTGATTCAATCTGTTGTTTGGTGCACCAATAGGATATGATAATTTAAACCTGTTTTTAATCATATCCTACTCCCCCTTTGTTATTTTTATCATTAATATTTGGTAGGTTAACGACCTAATAACATAAAGGCAAAATTACACAATTAGTCTCTTAACTTAATTTTAGGTAACACTTTCGTCCTTTATCTTTTTTTTTGTCACGATTTAATCATTTATGTTATAAAATAACAACATAGTTATCCTTTTGTATGGAAAAAAATAATCAAAAACTCCAAAAAAAAATCATCAAATTCATAAACAAACACAAATATTCATCTTACAAGCCTAGAAATACCTCCTTCGACTAACATAAACTATCAAACACGCGTATCATCTATTCTCGCAATACCTCCTTCGACTCCCATCGCATCTACCTTTCTTCATGTTTTTTTCTTTTATAATTTTATTTTACTGATTTTCTTCTCAATTGATTTCAACTCCAACGAGATATGTTGTTGCTTTCAACCTGATTTTCTTCTTCTCTTCAATTCAATTTTTTGTTTTCAATTTCTTATTTCAATTCAATTCCTCATAATGATTTCGACATGCACTAATGTTTAGTTTTTTTTTTCTTTCATTTCAATATCAATTCTTTCTTCACGCAGCTGAGTTGGGGATTCAGTATCGAATATCAATTCCAATTAATTCAATTCCTAAAATGATTTAACGATATCAAACATACTTTTATCTAAACGATACAAAAAAAATTGTTCTCAATCATCTTTCTTATCATTGTGCAGTGTGCACCAAACGCATGGCACGATAAGTGTCTATCATGTTACTGTCATATCCTATCTTTATTCATTTTTTAATCATATCATGTGTCTATCATATCATACACACCTAGGGGTGGCAAAAAAATCTGTGCATGCGGGTATTCGTGGATAGAATCTGTCATGGGCACAAGACGGGTGGCTAAACGGGTACCCCGCGGGTATAATAAACGGATATTTAATTACCCGTTACTTTATGGACACAGACACAAATTTGATGATACCTATGCCCGATTGTATCCATACCCGTAATTAAATTAAAAAAATTATTAAAATATCCATGTATGTGTGTGTGTGTGTGTGTGTATACAAGAGTTTGAGAACATTGAATTTAACTCAATCTTGAAAGATATGGATGGTGCCATTGACAAAAGCGGTGAATGACATTGTTAGTGAATGTTATGAGATTTTATTTCAAATATCATTGTTATGTCTATTTTTATTTGGAGGTTTCTATGCTTTTATTTGAGGAAGTGGGAAGTGAAAGTGAAGTTATTGATGCTTGGAATGAGTATGAAATTTTGGATGTTTATTTATATTTTAGTCTTTTCTAGCTTTTATTTAGAGATTTTTATGCTTTTTGGATGTTTATTTGGATTTTGGATATTTAGATTTTATTTCAACAGTTGCTTTTTGGATTATGGTATGGATTATGAAACTTGAATGAAATATATTATGTAAAAGGTAATCGTGCATGTTGTCGTGCTTGTGGCTTCTCGTGCCATATACACCGCTGCATAAAGCTGATAGGCATTAAGCTCATAGCAACCATGTCATCTTTCATTTATTATTTTGAAATTAATTAATTCAAACACACTAATGTTTGAAATGAATCCACCGTGAAACGAAACGATACCCACCAGGCCACCAACATGGTACTTTATTCCTTTCTCTTTTTCATGTCACACTCATAGTGAGAGACATAATTTCTCTTCTTTATTTCTTTCTTTCTCTTATTCCAAGAACAATACCAAACCCACTATAGAAGCAAAGCAATAATAATCACGTTACCTTTGATTCCATACTTTCAGTTGTTATAAAGATCCCTTCTTCCATCACACAAACAAAGCTTTCCCTTTAACACATAGTTACAAGGAAATCAGTTACAATAAACACTGTAACACATTGAGTTTAGGAATCACAAAGAGAGCGATGAAGAGAATAAGAGTGCACTCGGAATTCGAGAGACTAGTCTCACCTAATCTACCAATTCCCCAGCTAACTGAATGCACCCCTTTTCCCTCCCAACTGTATTATCAATTACAAATTCGAAGCTGTAATACTTCCAGGACAATCTGCTCTCCATCCAGCAAGGGAGCGATACAGAAGAAATTGTGCTGCATGATCAACAGGAATAAGCTGGCCTTGTTGATTATGACCAACTGTGATGAAAGAAGGAATCAGCTCGACATTCCAACGGTATTAGGGCGGCATTGCCAAAAGATGTCTCCCAGATGACGATTCTCCGTGATTTTGCACCCAAAGATCCTAACCTAGTTACAGCATCAGCTAGTGCATGCTCATTTAGTTCACACTCTCTTATTTCAAGTTTCTGAAGCATTGGACAACCATTGGAGAATTCCAAGAGCCCTTCATCGGTTACACCGACATTTCCAAGAAGTATCCATCTCACATTTGGACTGTGTTGTCCAATGTAACGAAGGCCTTCATCTGTTAATCCTCCAGGTATCTGTTATAGTGCAAATCGTTATTGGCATAGCAAGGTGAGGCGAAAGTTGCACAGGTTTTTCATGTGAGTACCGATCATTCGTAGTGCTGCATTTGTGATGTCATATACATGAACATACATGTATTCGAGCTTTGGACAACCCTGTGATATGGCAATTAGTCCTGTTTGGGTAACAATGCCTTCTCCATCTTCCCTTTCAACATAATCAGCAGCCACTTTGATTCTTAGCCTTCTCATCTTCTTACAGCAGCGAGCAAGTACTGCTATTGTAACATGTTTCCGTGTTTTTGAATCAATATTCTTCCAATCCATAGATGTCTGTTAATTAGATGCAATTGTCACTTAGTTATTTACAACAATGAGTTAGTTACAATTACAAATTATGATAATCAAACAGTTACCTGAGAAATTAGGTCTCTGAGTTCGAAGTCGTCAATGTTCTCCAACAATATTTTGTCACAATGACTCTGCCACCAGCTCCAAGGAAATCATACCCTACTCCAATCAAATTTTCTAGAAGTTCTAAAGTACGAACGCATCTATGAGTCTTTTCATAACCATAGATGATATTACTTTGGGAGTGTCAATACCAAGATCTTCCCTTAGTAACTTAGAAAGAAAGAAGTCTGTTGTATGTGTAACTTAGCCCATATCTCTTTTATTCTTCTGTGACATTTTCTAGGAAGCAACTACCTTCATATATGGAAGATACCTTCTGAAATATGGCAGCAACAAGGGTTGTCTTTCCTATGCCTCCCATGCCCCAAATTCCAATAGTTCTAACTTCTCTTGAATCAACTTTTGATAGTGATTCAATGCTTGAATAGTTTTCATCTAGTATGAACAAACATCTACAAAACACCAGATGAAAACTATTCGTAGATGTTTCGTTCAGAAGAACAGTGATCAGAAGAGTAACCTCTGTAACCAACCACCTTGTTTCCTCTCCAACATCACCACCACCTCAACTTATTTCCTTGTGTCACACTTGAAGTTCCAGAAATTCTAATGACAGTTACCAACGTGTTCATGGTGATGTTCCTTCTCATAATGTTGTTTGGAAGGTTGTTGCTTCTGATGATGATGATGATGGAAAGGTTTTCACTGACATTGTCTACGAGAAAGCAGCTGGTGAAGGAATTGCCGAGGTTGTCCTTCTACCTTTCTCATTTTCTTTTTGCTTCACCCTTTTTGTTTCTTACGTCATAGTAAATATTTTAGTTACTCTGATTATTATAGAAACTGTTTGACTAATATTATTATAGAAACTGTTTGACTAATTTTATCTTTTGTTATAGAAATAGTTTATGCATTAGCCCTTATATGAAAATTATTGATGCTATAAGCACTTTTATGATATACGTTTATGCTATAAGCGCTTAATACAATTGTTATTATTCAAACATTTAGTCCCACTAGTCCTTAGTATTTTAACTACTAGGATTTTGATATGACGTTTTTTTTGTATAATTTAGGTACTAATTGAAGAAATGTTTAGAGCCAAAAAATAATTAAGTTGAAATGTTGATAAACTATGGAATATATTCGCACCGTTAGTCGTTAGAAATTTAACTGCAGAAATTTGTGGGATAAATATTCATATAAATTAGGGACTAAGTTTGAGAAATATTGATGTAGTATATGGTTTTCCCTTCTTTCTTTTCTAGTTTTGTTCAATTGTTTAAATGTTGGGAATTTTGCAGATTAGTATTAATAGGCCAGATAGAAGAAATGCTTTTTGACCTCACTCGGTTAAGGAGCTTATTCGTGCTTTCAATGATGCTAGAGATGATCCTTCTGTTGCATCATTCTCACTGGAAAGGTATACCTTTTTGCTACTGCCATTTGTTTTATTGTTTTGTAAACTTGGCATGTTGAGGCAAGAAATGGATTTATTGCAACTTGTTTGTTCACCATTCACTTGTTATGTGACTTAAGCATTCCTTTAAATGATTATTACATTGTCTTGTTCAAGTGATTTTGGATTTTCCATTGGTTTTATTTTATCACCAATTGCTTCAGATATAAGCTTACCATGTTGTCACTTGTCATGAAATGATCAACTTGATGGAAACAATTATTGTTTCTTAAATAATCATATGAAGCTTTCAGTATGGTTATAAACTAGTGATTTCAAAACCAAATCATACGGTTCAACCGGTTGAACCTTGAATCGGACTATACTATGGTTTGATCTCAGTTTTGTCCAAGTTCAAGCAATTCAAATCGGTTGACTTGACTCAGAGGTCTCGTCATTTCAAAATTCGTTTCAATTTTTATACACTGCAGTTAACATATATTTATGATTTGACGATGTAGTTTGTCGCTATAGACACAGCTCATCCTTAATGCGGAACTGAATGATTTTAATGACATATTGATGATGTAGGGAACATATGCATTTTGTAGTGGTGGTGACCAAGCCTTGAGGACTGCAGATGGTTATTCTGATTATGAAAATGTTGGTCGCCTTAATGTGTTAGACTTGCAGGTATATATCAATTTATTCCAGATTTTTCTATTTGTGTGAATGAAAGTGAACAAAACATCTACTAATAGTTTTCATCTGGTGTTTCGTAGATGTTTGTTCATACCATATGAAAACTATTCCAGCATTAAATCATTATCAAAAGTTGATTCAAGAGAAGTTAGAACTATTGGAATTTGGGGCATGGGAGGCATAGGAAAGACAACCCTTGCTGCTGCCATAATTCAGAAGGTATCTTCCATATATGAAGGTTGTTTTGCTTCCTAGAAAATGTCACAGAAGAATAAAAGAGACATGAGCTAAGTTACACATACAACAGACTTCTTTCTAAGTTACTAGGGGAAGATCTTGGTGTTGACACTCCCAAAGTAATATCATCTATGGTTATGAAAAGACTCAAACGCGTGAAGGATTTCATTGTATTAGATGACGTTAATACTTTAGAACTTCTAGAAAATTTGATTGGAGTAGGGCATGATTTCCTTGGAGCTGGTGGCAGAGTCATTATCACAAAATCTTGTTGGAGAACATTGACGACTTCGAACTCAGAGACCTAATTTCTCAGGTAACTATATGATTATTATAATTTGTAATTGTAACTAACTCATTGATGTAAATAACTAACTGACAATGGCATCTAATTAACAGACATCTATGGATTGGAAGAATATTGATTCACAAACACGAAAACGCGTTACAATAGGAGTACTTTCTCACTGCTGTAAGCAGATGAGAAGGCTAAGAATCGAAGTGGTTGCTGATTATGTTGAAAGGGAAGATGGAGAAGGGATTGTTACCCAAACAGGACTAATTGCCATATCACAGGGTTGTCCAAAGCTCGAATACATGTATGTTCATGTATATGACATCACAAACGCAGCGCTAAAGATCGGTGCTCACTTGAAAAACCTGTGCGACTTTCGCCTCACCTTGCTATGACAAGAACGATTTGCACTATACCAGATACTAGGAGGATTAACCGATGCTGGCCTTCGTTACATTGGACAACACAATCCAAATGTGAGATGGATAATTCTTGGAAATGTCAGTGTAACCGATGAAGAGCTCTTGGAATTCTTTAATGGTTGTCCAATGCTTCAGAAACTTGAAATCAGAGAGTGTGAACTAAGTGAGCGTGCACTTGCACTAGCTAATGCTGTAACTAGGTTAGGATCTTTGGGTGCAAAATCACTGAGAATCGTCATCTGGGAGACATCTTTTAGAAATGCTGCCCGAAGACCGTTGGAATGTCGAGCTGATTCCTTCTTTCATCACAGTTGGTCATAATCAACAAGGTCAGCTTATTCCTGTTGATCATGCAGCACAATTTCTTCTGTATCGCTCCCTTGCTGGATGAGAGCAGATTGTCCTGGAAGTATTACAGCTTCGAATTAGTAATTGATAATACAGTTGGGAGGGAAAAGGGGTGCATTCAGTTAGCTGGGAAATTGGTAGATTAGGTGAGACTAGACTCTCGAATTCTGAGTGCACTCTTATTCTCTTCATCGTTCTCTTTGTAATTCCCAAACTCAATGTGTTGTAGTCTCTATTGTAACTGATTTCTTTGTGTTGTACCATTAATAAAAGAAGTTCATTCGGTATATTATTTTAATTTCCAAACAATTTTGTCACGTTGTTGGCTGTATGGGATGAAATCATGCATGTAGAATATAAGAATGAGGTAGTGAGAGCGAGGGAAGCGTAGGTTGGAATTTGGTTAGAGTTATGGGAAATATTTAAAGATCAGCCCTGCAATGATATACTTGTAGTGGTGCCCATCATTTTGCTGACATTCTTACATAGATTATCATGAGGGTAATGAGTAGAAGCTTATTGCCTGGCACATATTATTGCTGAAGTTGTTCTCCAAAGTGTTTAACTAATCTAAGGAACCTGGAAATTCCACTTTCCATTGGTGCACTATACTCACAGAAGAGAGGCGTTGGAACAAAGTTCAGGTAATCTTTTAGCATTTCGTAAGCTGCTTTAGCTTAATTAGAATTTGGAAAGAAATTATTGTTTTCGCTTTTTACATAAGATTAGGACATGATGATGGACAATGAACTCTATCCGAAACATTAACGCTGTGAAACTCATTTACTTTGGCGACTTGTGCATCTGATTCGGACTAGAACTGCATTTCTTACTTAGAATCCGTTCTCTCATTTGATTTCAGACAACCTTGATGAGAGAATTTCTTGCTCTAGTGCTAGCACTAGCAAGTAGAAGTAGAACCACTAAACCAGTCATTAAATCACATTGTTTTTTGTGTGCCCTAGCGCTCCACTGCGGTTTCTTACAATGCAAGATTACAACACTTGTAGTCAGCAGTGCCTGTCTTGTTTGTGAGCAACAAGACCAAACGCTGCTATCTTGGCTCCAATCAACCATTTCCAATGCAAACCCAGACCCACATTGAAAAAACATAAGGTTTGAAAATAGTCTAAAGACATCCGAACCTTGCAAGTCGGTTTTGTAAGGATGAGTTAGTCTCAATTTAAAACCTACGAAAACCAAATTTAACTTTGACAGCATGCAAATTTCTTAAATAAGTCAGAATTGTTATCACAGGTTAGTTTGATATTCAAATGGGATTAACTTTGAATTTGTCAATGCACATGAGTTTTGTTGCTGCTAGAAAGAGCCTTACTTCAGAGAACGGCACCGTTCAACCTGTAAGACATGGTCTTGTGTCACCTCGCTACTATGATTCAAATTTCACCACATGTTTAATTAATCACTAACAGTTATTTATTTTAGAGTTAGTTAGTTGGTTAGATTTTAATTTTGTTAAGGACGAAATCGAGTTTGGTGTTTGACTACAATGTTGCCATCAAATCTGGTGACGTCGCCCGCACTTCAGTCTCGAAATCAAGAGGAAAAATACAAAAATACCAACAAGTTGTATTTTAAGTTAATAAAGGATTCTGGGAAATGTCGCGTAAGTGTAACTCAGCTCAGTTGGCAGCTACCAAGGACATTGTGTGCAGGGGCCAGGTTTGGAACTCCCCACACATGATGTGTGTGAATCTAGTCATTATACTACCTAACCCAAAAAAAATCCTGGGAAATCTAAAATTGTAACATTACATATATAGAGCATGAGCCTCAGTTGTAAGACATTTTGTGAAGAGTTGTGGTCATCATCAGTAATTTGTAAGTTATAATCATGTTAAATTTTGTCAGCGATCGGTGTAATTTTTTAGTGGCGGTGGATCTCTTTTCTAACATTTTATACAAATCACAACAAGCTTTGGAATGGGTGGGTTGCATTAAGATAGTCGATAGCCTCTGGTCTAAGCTCTACATGGATCCCATTTTAATTATAAGTGGTTTAGAATAACTGTGATTAAATCCTCAAAAGAGTTTAATTTTATAAGAAGAAATTGCGACATACACATCCAAAAAGAAATATTTATAAAATAGCATTTTTGCTAAAATGATGAAATTGCTGAAGAACTTAATATGTTGTGGGAATGAAGTTAGTCTGTGAGGCAGATTTTGATCATGGTGCTGGAAATTGGGAAGAGATTTGAGATCTTATTTAGAAGATAGGAAAATCAGATGAGGGCAACATAAGTGTGTGGTAATTATAACAACCTTAATGCCATTAGATTAAAATTAACTGGAGGGTGATGATTTGAAGTAATTTAAAGAGTTACTTTTGCGGTCAGGATATCATTCCCATATATGTGTGTGTGTGTATATATATATATATATATATATATATATATATATATTGCTAATTTATATCTACCTAAATTCATTAAGGTATAATTAAGTTAGCAAACTACGCCGATTTGATTATTTACATTTACTTTTATAAGTTTTATCAAACTTCTTAAAAAAAAAAGTTTTATTAAATTATTTACATCTACTTTAGTTGTTATTGACACCTACTTTCATCATTCCAAAATGACCCACACATTCTTTTGGATAAACAAATATAAGAAAATGGATGTAAATTAATAAAATTGATGTTAAATATACAAAGAAAAGTGGTAAATTAGCAAAGTGAATGTCAATGATTTAAAGAAACTTATAGAACTAAACCTCAGCTACAAGTTTTAAATAATAAAGGTTAGTGGTTTTTTAGTCAAAGTCAAAGTCAAGTGGATGTAGGTTGTTATTTACTCTTTAGTGATTTTAGATGAAGGATGCTAATTTACAACTACTTGAAACCATTAAGGAGTAAGTTAGCAACTTACATCCACTTAATTATTTACATTTTAAAATGACCCACATCAATTTCGATTTCAAAGTTTCAAAACCTAAAACCACATAAATTCTACAATGTTTCAAGACTGAACAAAGGAAAGAAACATGAAACATGAAACAAGAAGGAACATAAAGGGTGCCATAATAGAAATAGAGAGGAGAGGAGAGGTGTTGTGTTTTCGTGTAATGTTGGGATGAGATGAGAATGGCAGCACTGGTGGCTGGTGGTTGTGCGTGTAAACTGTGAAGAGAAAGAAAGTGAATATGTAGTTCATACTGCACTATGGGTGTTTAGACAGGGAAGAATTAATACTGGGTTGGGCTAGATAAAAACATTGTGTTAGGCTGGTGTGGCTATTGTCACACCCTACCTTACACAGATCCGCTCCGGCTTCTGACTATTGTACACATTGTAGATGTATTGGTCTCATCAAGTGAAAAAATTTAAAAAATTGAAGAACCCTGAAATTAATAAACAAGATAAGAGGATGTTAGGGAAAAAACTTAGAAAAGAGCTACAACGAGTGTTTCTACAGAACAATGATAAAAGGAAAGATAAAGAGAAAGTTACAACTGGTGGTGAACTTAAGGAATCCACTTCAAAGTAAATGAATAAATGTGATCAATTGTTGAATCAAGAGGGTTAACAAGGTCTAACCACGCCATTTCTAGATTGGCACTTAAGAGACTTTTAATACAAAACAAGTCCTATTTAATTCTAATTAATGAACCATGGGTGAATTTCAATTCATTTCCTACAAGATGGCTTAATGGGTTAGACGTAAAACTTTTAGACGTGAACAATAAAGATAGTTTGACACATAACATTTTATGTTACTATTCAATGCATTTGAACTCTGCAATTTTATATTTTGATGATCAATGTGCTTCTTCAAAAATAATGGAAAATTCCATTTATTATGCTAATATTGCTATATATGCTTTCACTTTCGACCTTATAAAAAGAAATATGTGGATGTACAGGATCTTCGAATTCAACATCAAGTGCCTTGGTTCTTTTTTGGTGACTTTAACACTATCAATGAGGCTCATGAGTAAAGAATAACACAAGTTCCTGTTAGGTTTCTTATGGAGGATTTTTACATATGGTCATATGCAAATAACCTTGTCGTCTTTGCAACAAGGGGAGCATGCTTTACTTGGTATGATTGAAGAAGTGGATTTGCACATACTCAAGACAGTATTGATAGAGATATTACCAACCACCTATGGTTATATATGTTTAATTTATCTCTTGTAGTTATCTCATCAAGAATAGTTCGAATCATTTTCCACTGCTTTTAGATTTTGTTCATAATGATGCAAGTTTGGCTTTGGAATCACTATTTAAGTTCACGAGCATGTGGTCACTTCATAGATATTGTAGAGAGGTTATCATTAATTGTTGTAATATTGAGGTTATTGGTGTCATGTGTACATTTTAGGTAAAAAATCTAAAGATTTTGAAGAATAGCCTCGATTTTTGGAACATAAACATCTTAGACAATGTCTATATTAAAGTTAGACGAACTGAAGTTAAGTTGCAAGTCATCCAAAACCATATTGATAGTTCTTGTGGCATAGACATCTTGATGAACCTTGAAAAGCAAGCTTAAATTGATTTTGACACTACTCTTAATACGAAAGAAATTTTTTGGCTAGAAAATCGAAATTTAATTGGCATTTGAAAGGTGATAGAAACATAAGACATTGTCATAGGGTGGCCAAGATAAGAAATACAAACAAAACGATTAACTTCATTAAAAATGGAGACAATCTTCTCACTGAACCTCAAGATATTACTGATCATATTATGAACCAATATTAAAACTTATTTTGGTCAACTAGTTTTATACAACTTTTTTTTTTGGGTAACAAGTTAATAAGTGAAGTAAATGTGTAGTGTTATTTTTATGAGGAAGAATAGTGACTAAGCTCAATAGGAGTTATGTAAACCAAAGTCAATCCATGAGAATATAAAAGAGTGGTTGTCTTCACAATTTAGGGTTAGATAATCATTTGCTAAATTTTAGAGTAAGAGGCAAAGAGAGAGAGAGAGACTTGAGGCAATAGAGAAGCAAAAGGGGGTCTAAAGGGAGAAAGAGGAAAAAAGCTTGAAGAACAAAAGGGAATAGGGAGATTAAAGCTTGTACGAGGTTAGCTTATTGGATTAAGAGGTAAATAAGGGAATATTATTTTAACCATTTAGGATTTATGAGCAATTGAGTAGTTGTGGTTGTGTGTTTTCTTCCATCATCATGAACTATTGTGATGAATTAATATCAATTTTGTGCTCTAATTATTGTGGTTATTTTGAGTATGTGAAAAGTTGTGAAACCATGTTGTTGTTGTATGAGAATCCATGTTTGATTATGATAAGTTAGTGTTTTTGAGTTTTAAGCTTAATTGAATGAAATTCATGAAGTTGATGATGAATGATGTTAAATTCGAATTCTATCTTCTTGTTATAACATTGGGAGTGTGAATATTTTGTTCCCATGAATTTTAAGTGATTATGTGGTGTTCTTGAGTTTTTGGAAAAATGTGTGGAAAGTCATGAATTTGGATGTGTAAATGATGTTTTAGTGTGTGTTGAGTGTTTATAATGTAGTGGGTAACCTAGGGTAATGTTTTGAAAGATTGGAATGTGTTGGGGTTGGTTTAAGGGCTTTATAAGTGATTATTTGGTGAAAATTGTGTTTTAATAAGCTGAAAAACGAATTTTTTGAAAATATGTGTTGATGTGATCGATTACACCAAGAGTGTAATCGATTACACATTGCCCATGATTTCCAGAAACTAATTTTTGAACAGCATAATCGATTACACCCTTGATAGGATGAGTATGGACTTATTTCTATCAATCAAAAGAGGTTTAGGCATATATCTTACTTGGTTGTTTGGTTGCCTACATCCTCGTGGTGTAGACGTACAAGTTGAAGACGCTTTGTTGACATGAGTTCCCGAGGATGGCTTGGAGCCTACTCACCTTTTTATGGTTATGATTTTCAGAGTCGTGTCTAGTGGTGCTCTGATGTGGATGTTGGGGATTTTATTTATGTTCAAGGAACCATTGAGTTCACTTTAATGATGTATCTGAGATCTGATATATGACTTTATGTTGTTGAGATCTTTATTTTCGCTACGACTGTTTATGTACATGATGGATTATGCGTGTTTTAGATTAATGAAGTAGTAACACCTTGAAGTTATATGATTAATTGTTGCATTTATGATTTAATATTGTATGTGGGGTTCAAGGGTGTTACATCAGGTGTTTTATGCGATGAGAAAGTACTGCTAAAATTGAAAGGAAAATTCTATCGGACAACAGTTAGACCAGCAATGTTTTATGGTATGAAGTGGTGGACGGTTAAGAACCAACACGAAAATCAAGTAAATGTAGCGGAGATGAGGATGTTGTGTTGGATGAGTGGTTAGACCACAAAAGATAGGATTTTCAATGACACCATTAAAGAGAGTTGGGGTAGCGCCTATAGTAGAAAAGATGGTAGAAAACAGGCTTAGGTGGTTTGGGCATGTAGAGAGAAGATCGATAGATGTTGTAGTACGAGTAGTTAAGATGGAGGAGTGCCGGATTAGAAGAGGTAGATGAAGACCTAGAAGAACTATAAGAGAAACTATTAGAAAAGATTTAGAGATTAATGAGTTGAAGCCAAATATGGTTTTGGATAAAACATTATGGTGTAATTTGATCAATTTACCCACTTAGCGAGATAAGATTTGGTTTTGTTGTTGTTAGGGTACATGATACAAGTTTATACCAAGCTTTATGAGTTCACACTAATCATGCACAACGACGCTATATGATAGTATATTTACAAAATATTGGACATTCTTTGATGAGAATGAAAATATGAAGATGATAGATAATAAATAGAGAGATGGAAAAAAATAATGGAGAAAGGGAAAGTGAAATGTTAGATTAGATGAGAGATAATTTAAAATGTAAAATTTTAAGAAGAGAAATAAGATAAGTTGAAAGAGAAAAAAGTAATAAAAAATTGACAATGAGAGAGATGAATATGTAAAATAATGAAAAAGTAAGAGACATGATAGATAGAAAGTGAAAAATAATAAAGAAATTGTAAAAGTAAGAAATGTAAAGAGTAAAATAATAAACAATGACACGGTAAAATATTTTTTCTTACTGAGACAATGTAAAATATTAAAATGACTAATTTATCCGATAAAATTGATTTGACTCTTTTGAATGAAGGATACAAATGTAATTAACTAGGTAATTAGCATTCACATATAAGTGTTAGAAATCCGTTACGTGTATCGAAAGGGAAGTCAATGATTATTTTAACGTTTGACAGAGTTGTATCAAGATTCAAGATGTTCATATATCTGAAATAGCGACAATTATTCTCGATTTTTATTAAAAAAATAACTTTTTTGAAAGAAGTTAAACTAATCCACCGAAATCAACTTTGAGAATAGTGGAATATGAGACATTGAAAGAAGGACATTTCAAGATCTCGAAACAGCACTACCGGTACAACTCAAATGAAATTATTATTAAATATTATTATCATAGAGATCAATTCTATCAACTTTATTCTCGATATCTTAATTTTTCAACAATAATTTTATTGTAAAATAATTAAATAAAAATATAAAAACAAGTGACTAACTTCACAAGAAACAATATGTCAAATACAAGTAAAATTTTAGTATGATCAACTTGGGGTTTGTCTTGAGATTTGGAGGATACTCCTTTTACTAATTTGCTTTCAAGGAGGGATCTCAATTCGATTCTCTCTTTTATCAATTTGGATGGTTAGTTACACTTCTTAAAAAAAATAAAAAAATTGAATATGGGAAGTAAAAAAAAGATATTTTTGACTGAGATATATTTTTGCTAATAAAAAAATCAGTAAACCATAATGAGAATACAATATAATAAGATAAATTAAAAAAGGGAAAAGGAGAAACCTCCCTTTTTATTATAAAGTAAATAAATAAAAATATAAAAGCAAATAACTTCATGGCAATTCTGTCAAAAAAAGAAATTAACTTCATTGCAAACATTATTTTTTTGACTGAAATATATTTGGGTTAATTACTAAATTTCACCCTATAATATTTGTGAAGTCTGAAAAATGACTCTGTAAAATAAAAAACACATATTCTAACCCTGTAATTTGAGATTCTTTTTAATTTTTACCACGTAATATAGTTGAAGTCCAAAAAAGTTATTTAGACGTTGAATTTTTTCGATTCTTTTCACGCACGTTTAGGACGTTAAAATATGACTTTACACAAAAAATTAGAATTTTTCAACTAATAAGGACGAATTAATCATGAATTTTTAAAGCGCAAAAACAAAACAACAAAAACCCCGACCTAGAAATCGAATTTTGAGCTAATTGTTTGCAGAGACATCTATAGAAATAAATAAAAAAAGATATGCAAAGTTTCGTAGCTTTTCAAAGACATTTCAATTTATTTTTATTTTTTAACCAAAACGTGCAAAATTGCAATTTTGTTCCGAGTAAAC
The DNA here is from genome assembly GCA_946800305.1 of Medicago arabica. Lineage (NCBI taxonomy): Eukaryota > Viridiplantae > Streptophyta > Magnoliopsida > Fabales > Fabaceae > Medicago > Medicago arabica. The sequence goes on along the minus strand of OX326971.1, from coordinate 19,746,990 downwards.
ATATGCTCATGGGTCAAATTTCGATCTCTAATTTTGAAGGCATGGTTAGAGAATCACAAGAACTTTGACCATGAAATTTTGGATTTTTTAAACGAGATACAAATTAATTATGAATTGTTTAAGAAATTTATAATTATACAAAATAAAATTCGTAATAAATTTGTCCCCAGTCGGAAAATCTATCTTTTTTTTTGTGTAAAGCCATGTTTTAACATCCTAAAGATTCATGGAAAAAAATCATGACAAAATTCAATCTCTATATCACTTTTTTGGACCATGCGTATATTATATGGTCAAAAATAAGAACTTCAAATTACACGGTTAGAATATGTATTTTTTATTTAACAAAGTTATTTTTCAGACAACGCGTATTTTACAGGGTCAATTTAAACAATTAATCCAATATATTTTTTAATAAAAAATCAGTAAACGTTAATAATAATAATAATAAAATACTTTCTATATTTTTTAATAAAATTCATTCAACGCTAATAATAATAATAAAATACTTTTTCTATTTTTAATAAAAATCAGTAAACGCTAATAATGATAATAAAATACTTTTTATATTTTTTAATAAAAAATCAGTAAACGCTAATAATAATATAATACTTTTTGTTACAATAATAATATAATATTAACTGAGTCAAACTAAATTAATACAATATACTAATGCATTAAATTAAATTAAAAGGAAAAAGTTGGTGAAAACCATCCTTTTTTGTGTTTAAAAGGAGGGAGACACAATGAAGCTTACACACACATAGCAGCTTAAGCTTCAAAATCATCTCTCCCTACTTTGTTTAATTCTTGTGTTCCTTTGTTCTTTTGTTCCCTTTCCCTCAACAATGGCCAACAACAACAATAACCAAATGCCCTCATTGGAAAATCTCCCAGGTTCGAATGTTCTTCTTCCTTCTCTCTAAACAATTTCTCTATGTTTCCCTAACCTCTTATTTTTCATGTTTTTCTTGATTGAATTTTGATTTTTTGTTTTTCTTACCAGTTCAAGATGGTGGTGCTCGTGCTGACTTTGGTGAATTTATCATGGTTTGAATGTCTCTTCTTTATATTTAGTGCCATAGTTTGATTTTTTTTTTCCTTTCATTTTTGCTTCATTTATAGACCTTTGTTTTTTCTCTTTCAATTTTTTTTGTAACGTGATGCTTTATTTGTTATCTATAACGTTATGCTTTTTTTCCGATCTGGATCCTCTCATGAGTGAAAAAACATGAGAGAGTTGTGTTTTTTTTTCTGAGGGGATGAGAGAGTTGTGTTAATGATCAATAAACTTATAAAATTATAAGTGAGATCATTAACATAACTCACTCATGTTATTTTTTACACATCAGAGATCCAAATCCTCGATTTTTTTTTATGTTTGGATTTTTTTTATGTTTGGTTTGATTTATTATTACATCTTTTTTTCCTAGTGAATTTAGTTGCTCTATTACTCAACTTGATTTTGTGTTTTTGCTTCAATTATAGATCCTTACGTTTTTGCCCTTTTTGTTTGCTTGTTATCTTTTATAATTTCACTGAACCTTGATTTTGAATGTCAGTATTTATATTTAGGGTTCTTACTTTGAGATTGGTTTGATTTATTATTCATCAAGTGTTTTTATTTCCTAGTTCAATTTAGTTGCTCAATTACTCAATTTGATTATCTCTTTTAGCTTCAATCATAGTAGATCCTTACGTTTTTACCATTATTTTTTGTTAATTTCATGCTTAATTGTTATCTTATATATTTTAAATGATCCTTGATATTGATTGTCAACTTTTATTTTAGGGTTTTAGTCTTAAAGGTTGTTTGAGATATTATTTATCAATTAAATTTTTTCCTGGTTGAATTTGAGTGCAGAACAAGTTTCGCGACTTGGCTGGGAAGCTCTCTAGGGTTATGGGGTATCTCTCTCTGTCTCCCAATGTCAAGAAGCGTGTTGAGGTTCTCAGAGAGATTCAGGTATATTCCCTAAGTTTCATTGTTATTGTTATGCTTCAAAATTTTATTTTATTTTTTAAGATTTTTGTGTCTGTTTTTTTATGCTTTATTGAATAATTTATGCTTGATATGTACCATTTATCATATGAATATAATATATCACCTTAATTATGACCATGTAGATATGAACATTAATATATGCATTTGAAAATCTACGTTGGACTGAGGAAAGATATTTCATTATTTCATTTTATTAATTCATTTATTTTAACCTAGCGTAAAATATATTTAACACTTGTAATATTGGATTTGTCAATTGCTCTTATAATTTTTACCTAATCTCCGGTTATTAATTTATTTATGCGTTTATAATTAGCTACTTTTGTGTTAAATAATGAATCTGTAAATTGTTTTATGACTGTACAGAGAGAACATGATGAATTGAAGGAAAAGTTTTTGGAGGAGAGAGCAGCTCTTGAAGCCAAATACCAATTATTGTATCAACCATTGTACGCTAAGGTATCTTGAGGATTCTTTTCAATGATTGCGCAATTATTCACGTTTAAAATTATCGAATCTGATTCGTATGGGAACATTCAAATGTAATATATTGATCACTATACCTATTTATAAATGAATGCAGCGTTATGAAATTGTGAATGGCCTTGCTGAAGTGGAAGGGGTAGCAATGGAAACTGCAGCTGATACTGAAGGTATATTAACTAAAAATCGACATTTTGTACTTTTATTGCTTTGATTCTCCACTTCAATAGTTTTCTTGTGAATTATGTAGAGAAGGGAATTCCTTGTTTCTGGCTAAAAGCACTGAAAAACAATGAAGAGGTAGCTGATGAGGTAAATTGAAAAAAGTGTTCAGTTGTTAACTTTTTTACTCTTAAATGCTTGAGTTTTTATAGCCATAAAACTACTTTTTAGTAATGATCTTTTCACTACCTTTTGAATCAGATTACTTACCGCGATGTGGAAGCTCTGAAGTTCCTCATAGATATCAGATATACCAAGATGGCAGAACCGCTAGGGTTCAAACTCGAGTTCTTTTTTGATCCCAATCCGTATTTTTCAAACACGGTCTTGACCAAAACTTATCACATGCTTGATGAAGACGAGCCTTTATTGAAGAGTGCTTTTGGGTAAGTTGGTCTTTTTAATTTGATACGTATTAGAGTATAGTGAATAAACCATAGTTAGTTGATTCATTAACCATAGTTTACATATCAACTAACTATGGTTTATTCACTATACTATTATGCAATCCATTTTTAATAGTTTATGATTGTGAATAAGGTTTGCTTGCTGTATTTTTTAACAGGACGGTAATTAATTGGCTGCCCGAAATGTCTTTGACGGAGAAGATTGCAGATGAAGAGCAAAAGAAGGATTTGAAGAATGAGAAACCAGTTATCGAAACTCATTCGTGTGATAGTTTCTTTAACTTCTTCAACCCACCAGATATACCTGAAAATGACCTGGATATTGACGAAGACGCTGTATGATAATTAAAACTCACTGCTAAATATAGATATGATATAATGTTTATTTTTATACAATTTTTTTTTTTTTTAAACAGTGTCTTGAACTTCAGACTCAGATGGAAAAGGACTATGACATTGGGTAAGCTAAATAATATAGTGTTTTAACATAATTATTCTTGACTCATGATACTCTTTTGCTATTTGTAATTTTGATTATGTACTTAAATGAACTTTGATGCTTGTTTAGGTCAACCATAAGGGACAAGATCATACCACATGCTGTTACATGGTTTACTGGAGAGGCTGTTGATGGAGAGGGCGATGAGGATGTTGAAGATGAGGGTAACGATGGCGAGGATCCGAACGACGGCTTGGATGATGGCAATGTATAATATTGGTGATTTGAATTGCTTAAATATTTTTTTAATTTTTTTGCTTGTTTTAAATTTGAAGTTTGAACTCGGCAATACATTTCTGATTTTAATTTCATACTTATATGTTTTCAGCTTGGTGATGGTCAAGGTGAAATACCAACAGTTGCGTGATGAAGAATAGTTGGATTTATGTTGAATTATATTTAGAGTCCATTCTCCTGTTTTGATCAATATTTTGGAGGAACATGGTTTTAATAATTGGGGATGTACTGATTTATTGCTACTTTAATTCATAGGTTCGTCCTTGATACTATAGTTTCTTGACAATATTTCATCCCTCTTATTATCAATTTTATGGTAAAATATGATTACCATTTCGTTTCAACAAGTTTTTCTTTTTAGTTACTAGTACATGTTTTAATTTTTTGGATTAAATTTCATTTGCAAAAATGGATGGTATATATCAATTGTGGGTAAAGGTCGCACATTGGAATGAAAAGTAGGTGTTGAGAAACATATATGTATTGGGACTCACATACCTGCTGATTTAAGGTTTTGAGTTAAAAGTGGTGTCTAATTTCACTTGTGTGGATGATCCTCTTGGTTTCTCGTGATCCTGTGGTGAGAGGCATGTCATGTTTATGTTTAGTGACATTGGCAATGTAAATGTATGTGGATGGAAAATCCCCTACTTGAGAGTAATTCTGAATTATTGATCAAGTCCACACTTGTGAGAGACATTTTTTTGTATATCAAGTGTGAATAAGAGTCCACATTGAATGGAAAATTATATAATGAGTACCATATAAGTGAGAGACTCAAATACCTAATACTTAAAGGTTTTGAGCTAAGATGTGATGTTCAATTTCACTTATGTGGTTGCTCTAAGCTCATTGTATGTTTGCGTGGTTGAAAAAGCATTTGCTTGACGGAGAGAAATCCAAATTAATGGATTGACTCACGGTTTTAGGGAGTTTGTTGATGTATCAAGTGTGAGTAAAAGTTCTATATTTGATGAAAAAGTAGTTGTTGAGTAGCATACAAGCGAGGAAACTCGTATATTTAATGTCTTAAGATTTTAGTCTAAGATATCCAATTGCATTTGTTTTATTTCTCTAAATCCAATGTGGTAACCTCTCAGGCTTTCTCATGATCAAAAAGTGGTATCAAAGTTTGACTCAATCAACTTTTTTTATCAAAATATTTCATATAAAAGTGGTTACGAGGTGTGTCCCATTAATGTTGAGTGGTAATGATGATGTTATAAAATCGATTTAGAGGTGTGTCGCATTAATGTTGGGTGGTAACGATGATGCAAGTCTATGTGATGAAAAAACCCTACTTAATGTGGAACAAATTAGTGAATGAATTCACACCTAAGGGGAGATTGTTGATATATCAAGTGTGAGTAAAAGTTCCACATGTAATAGAAAATTAGATGTTGACAACTTATAAGTGAGGGTATTCATATACTTAATATTTAAAGAGTTGGGTTAAGAAGCATTGTCCAGTTTTACTTTTGTGGTTGTTCAAAGTCAATGTGATGTTCTCTCAGACGCCCTCATGAGCAAAACAAAATGGACTTTTGCTTCTTCAAAAAAAACATAAATGATGTTTGTTTTCATTTTATTTTCTATTTTCCAAAGCTTTATACAAGATTTGGGAAAATTAGTTTTAGCTTTTAACTTTTTTTATAATAGAAATCATCATAGTAAAATAAAGCCCAAAATTAAGACCAGATATATGCTTAGATTATTTTCTTTCAAATATTCACAAATGAAACTTTTCAATTTAAGTTTTTTAGTATTAGAAACATTTAGAATTGCAATTCACAGTCAAAAGAATCAAAAGATAGTATATATCGAGGAAGTCATGAGTGGACACAACAATTTGGACATAATATTTTGTCACATGAACATTACTCGATGCCACAAACATTCATACATTTGATAATACAAAGTTTTACATATGTTCATAAAAATTTAAGGTTCAGTAAACACAACAAAGTTGCATAATCATGTAGCATAGTCAATCATAATGTATTAGAATTTGACATAGTTACATTTTATTGAGACTGAACATATGTTTGGTTTATTGTCTTTCAAAGAGGCACAAATCAAACTTTATGATTCAAGATTTTTAGTATTGGAAGTTTATCATTGAGAACTGCAATATGTACTCAAAGGAAATAGATACCATGTATCGAGCAAGTTATGAGTGGACACAACAATTTTGATATAATATTTGGTCACATGAACATGACTCAATGCCACAAACATCCGTACATGTAACAATACAAAGTTTTGCATATGTTCATAAAACTTTAAGGTTTAGTAAACACAACAAAGTCACATGATCATGTAGTAGAGTCAATTATAACGTATTAAAGTTAGAACCTGTTTCCTTATAATACCTCTAACACAGGCGCAAGAAAAAGCTGGACTACACACACACTCACTTGATATTTGTTGTTGGGTTAAATAGGTCCATGAGAAGCACTTGAAGTTATGATAAGTGTACGCTGAAAACAAAGCCTTGAAGGAAACAAAAAAAATTAATTTATGTTGTTATTGTTGTCATGTTGCTAAAGTTCTTTGCCTTTTGCTTTAGGACAATCAAAATCAAAGATTCAAGCATGGGGGAGTTTGATAATTTTATATGGTTTTTAAGTGTTTATTTTAGTAGAATTTTATGTGTTTTAATTTCTTTTTAGAATTTTGGTACTTCATATTTGTTTGTTTTTATTTCAGGATCAAATATGATGAAAGATCGAGTCTTTGAGCAAAAGAATGGATTAAGATGCATGATTAAAGCTTGTTTGAGAAGAAAGCTAAAAAGAGAGAAATTATGTCATATTTATGTGCTGATTTGGTGCATATTGGAGAAATAATGATTGAACCTTTTCCTACCACGGCTGAAAGACAACCATCAGCAATCTTAATTTTTAAATTACCTGCACAAGGACTGTATGAAAAAAAAAACATACTAGACTCTCCTATCATATAATCAGTAGCACCTAAACAACAATCCAAGTAGAACTTGATTTGACACTAAGGGGCAATGGAACCGAAAGAAAACATACGGGAAGTAGTTTGAGACTCAAGAAGATTGTACAGTTGTTCATTGGTTGACGAAGTGAGTTTGAGGAAGATTGTTTCCCTTGATGGGAAGTATTTTAGAGTGCACGGCCTTCGGCTGATGTGTTGAAAATTGTCTTATCCATCACCACCCATTGTCACGCCTTCTCTCTTATGGTCTTAGATTATTTATTCATCCTTTTTTATTTATTTTCACTTTTTGATCCGACTCACTGCAAGCTGCGAAATTGAGTTTTTTCTGTCTGATGAATAGTGCGTGTAAACTGTACCGTACCAATGTGATGAACAATACTCGGTCAACAGTGTTATTGGATATCAAAACCAGAAGGAAAAAAAAAACAAAAGATGTCGTAGTGATGAGGGCTAGGGTTTATGCGGAAGCAAGACCCCCAAAATCGGGGGCTTTGATACCATGTAGAAATCACTCTATAACTTTAGAGTTGTTTTTTTCAATGAAAATGGTGCTCCTTTTATACGAGAGAATATAACTAATCAACATCTTCATCTAAGGAATGACATAAGGAAAAATAAACAACAATTAAAAATTGAATAATAATAAAAGAAAATATTATATATTTCAACATGTCATGGGACTTAGGAATATAATTCCTCCTTTTGCAATGTCTGCTAAGGCCTCTTAAATCTTGATATATTGTCTTCCCAAAGTCTTCACAAGTCTTTAAAAGTCCGTTTGTTATAACTTTTTTAACAAAAAAATCATTTTTAAGAGTGTTGCATTCGTTTCTTACAATTTTTTTATAAAAAATCAAAATCTAAAAAAAATAATTAAAAACAGCTTCAAATGAGAAGCTGTTATGAGCAGCTTCTCAAAAAAAAATTAGAGGAGAGAGAAAATATGTTTTGAAAGATTGAACTAATTTTATAATAAAAAATCCTTTTATATAGTTTTATACAAACAAACTAAATTATTTGTTTAAAAAAATGATTTTTATTATGGTAAACAAACGCAAAATAGATTCTGATTTTTCATAAAATCACTAAAATATAATCTCTAAATTATTTTATATCAAAATCACTTTTATTTTAATTTATAACAAAATGGCCCTAAATGTTTTGTTTTCCCGATTTGCATGATTTATTCGTGAATTACATGATTACATCAAAACACCATTGAATTGCTATGTTTCGGGAAAAGTAGAATTATATGATTCATATAGAAAACATTACAAAATGTCCCAAAATTATAGACAATTTCTCTAATAATCCTCTATTCTAGATGAAATACTAATTGAAAATGACTTGTCATCATGTTCTAGTCATTTCATCTCATCTGCTGGAGCACCTAAATATGTGTGGGATTCTTCTATGTTGAAAGCTTTTGGTATTGAATTTGTTTACGAGGCTTCTACTTCCTCTAGTACACCATCTAATCTTTAAGTGTATGTTGCTGCAACAAATTCCACTCTAGATAAGTTGAGAGCTCTGGTACAAGCTTAAGGTGAAACACATTAGAGATTGGAAGCGAGATTGGAAAATACACACAAAAACATTGCTCTCAACAATCATAAGACTCATCAAATTCAGAAAACTTTGTCCACCATGATGGCACTCCTCCAAAATTTAACTCCTAAGCAACCTAAGGATTTTTTTTCTTTTTATGTTTTCATCTTCTATGTTTATCTTTTTATGCATTTTACTTTTATGCACTGGTTTTTCAATTCATGTCATTAATTAAATTTTTTTGTTGATGACTAAAGGGGGAGTAATATTATAGCCTTACATTTTTATCTCTGAGGCTATTATCTAGAGTTAAAGCAAAATGCATATTAATTTTCGGTTCAAAAATTAGATGTTGATATGCAGTTACTTTTGTGAAATTAGATGTCGAGGGGGAGGGGGTTACAAACCTATCAAATTGATAAATTGTTCATCAAAATGCTATTATATAAAAATGTTGATGTTTGTCATCGTTAAAAAAGGGGAAGATTGTAAGACCAAAATTGGTTAAATGGACAAAGTCATTAAAACGTTGATGATAATAAGGCGATACAAAAAGCATGATTAAAAGAACAAACCTGCCTGTTTTAGAACAATTAGAACAATCATGGTGTGCAAAAAATTTTAAGTACAAAAGTGAAGTACTGCCTCTGCCTCTGGACATGAAGTCAAAGCTCTAAGCATAAAGTCAAAGCTTTGAACCTTAATAAGCTTTGTGGCATAGATAAAGGCAAAGCTCTGTATCAAGGTTAAGGGCAACTATGTGTAAGTCAACGATCGTGTATAAGCATCTGGAGTGAGATCCTTTGTACCAGGATTTGAATTCAGAATTCGTCATTGATACCCGCAACCACATTTCTCCAAGATATCTCATCATTCAATCAGGCATTCGAATACAAGGATTTCTTAAACAATGATCACCTAACTTTGATACTATTTCAAGGACTGAGTTTGATTTAAGAAGGTTATGACACTCAAGCATATTTGCTTACATACATTCGAGTCTAACCTATTCACATATACAAAGTAATTATATACACACTTGTTCATTGTATACACCCTATATAGAAAAAAAGTCAAAAGGAAATCTATAAGGAATACACTTTTAAGTGTATTGTGCTTAAAATTTGTTTACTATTCCTAGATTTTTTGTAAACATTATCTTTTTGTAAACAACTTTTTGTTGTAAATATGTGGGTTAAGATTAAGAAGCCCTCTAAGTTGAGGAAAATAAATCTAGAACCATGTTGTCTTAGTGAAATTGTTGTAATCGGTTGATTATAGTGAAATCTTGGAAGTTCAAGGGGATTGGACCAACTCTGAATTGTTGAGGGGGCAAGATATCTTTGTTGTATCATCTTCTATCACTTATCACTTTACTTTTCGCTGCTACTTATTTATAACACGTAAAATACACTGCTATTTTAGCTTGACTTATACATGTTTTGATCTCGGTTTTATAGATTTTAGCAATTTTATGCTAGTATTGTGTGTCTATTTCAGGTATATGTTGATTAAAGATCCCTGCGCGTCAAAATGCTTAAAAACGGTGAAAAAGGAAGAAAGTTAAAAGTCACAAGAAAGTCAACGCTCGGCATGATAGCCGTCATGACCCATGACCGGCAAACTGTCACCCCCTGTGACACCCGTCATATGGGTTGGGTTGAATTTTTCTTCCCACTTTTCAGAAGTAGTTTTCCCACTTCCTGCATGTTGAAAATTGGCTTCAAATTGTGAATGCAGAAAGCCCAGAAATCGTGACACGATTTGCCTTGGCAGTAAGCATGTTTTTGAGATGGAAAATTGTGACACGATTTGGGAAATCGTGACACGATTCAACAACTTCCTCAGCAAGTTTACCTGAAAGGGACTGGTCACAACGGTTGGAAAGCACAATCGTGGAACGATTGGACCGAATCGTGACACGATTTGGGACGTTTGTGACTAGTATTTAAGTGGTTTCTGCAGTTTTTGAAGGAGAGCTGAAGCAAGAGGTCTAAGGTTTACAAAGGGGTGAACTTGAGGGTTGAGTATCTTTGTAAGAAAGGTCTCTTGGGTTGGGATAAACATTGTAATCACCTTGGGTGAGGGAAAATCATATGAGTGTGGAGAGTCAAGCAAATGGTAGAGATTAGGTATAGGCTGATTTCTTGTGACCTTTTGTAACTCATTCTCATAGTGGATTAGAGAGCTGCTCTTTCCCCTAGTGTAGGTCATATTGGCTGAACTGGGTTACCATCTCTTGTGTGTTTGTTTTCCCTTTTAAGCTCTCTTATCTCTTCATTAGCTCTACTCTTAGTTCCTTTTAGGTCTGTTTTTGTTGTTGCTTGTGTTCACTTTGATAGTGTGGTTACTACTTTCCTTTGCTCCACACATCATTGTTTATTGGTGTGAGATTTGAGTCTGAATTCACAACAATTGGCGCCCACCGTGGGGCAAAGGAGTAAATTAGTTTAGTGAGTACCATGGGTTCAAAGTGGGATATTGAGAAGTTCACTGAAAGTAAGGATTTTAGGTTATGGAAGGTGAAGATGCAAGCGGTTTTGACACAACAAAAGTGTGTAGAAGCATTGAAGGGTGAAGGTGCGTTGCCGGTCACCATGACACAAGCAGAGAAGACCGAGATGGTGGACAAGGCTAGGAGTATCATTGTCTTGTGCCTCGGGGACAAAATTTTGAGGGATGTTGCGAAGGAACCAACCGCGACATCGATGTGGTCAAAGTTGGAGTCATTGTATATGACCAAATCTTTGGCTCATAGGCAATTCCTTAAGCAAAAAATCTACTCATTCAAGATGGTGGAGTCAAAGACCGTAACGGAGCAATTAACAGAGTTCAACAAAATCCTTGATGATTTGGAGAACATTGAGGTGCAAATTGAGGACGAAGACAAAGTTATACTCTTGTTGTGTGCTCTACCTAGATCATTTGAATCCTTTAAGGATACCGTGCTCTATGGCAAAGAAGGCACTATCACCTTGGAAGAAGTTCAAGCGGCTTTGAGAACTAAGGAGTTGACCAAGTCCAAGGACTTGAGAGCGGATGAAAACAGTGAAGGCTTTAGTGTCTCAAGAGGAAATGATGGTGGTAGAGGTAATCGTAGAAATTCAAAGGGCGGTAAAAACTCAAAGTGTAAGTGCTTTAAGTGCCACAAGTTTGGTCACTTCAAGAGGGATTGTCTGGAGGACAATGACGACTCCGCGCAAGTTGTGTCCGAGGAGTATGAGGATGCGGGTGCTTTGGTGGTGTGTCATTGGGAAGATGAAGGTGAGGTTTCTCACTTTGGTATTAATGCCTTGTAAAGCGGTGTTCGTCTGAAGAGACGTTTAACACTCAACATCAGCCTGGAGAGGCGGTGGGAAGAGTACTCATGGTTAGCTTGAAGAGGCAGTGTGAATAATAATCGTGGTCAACCTTTGAGGTGGAGTGACAAGGTGAAAGCATAGTGTGGGTACGCATTTGAAAGTTGAGGTAGAGAAAGCTTAACTTGAGGTGAAGTTAGTGACACCGGGAATAGTACAACTATGGAGGCCTTGGGTGTTATGCTCTAGTTGTGAGCGTGGAATTCTTCATGAGGACGGAAGGCATTCCGGGGTTTGAAGAATGTATGGTGTGGCTTGTGCGATTACCTAAAAGATCAAGGGTGATTGGATGCAAGGTGATCTTCAAGGAAGCGGGAGACGTTCCGTGGTTGAAGAGGGTTGGTGTAGTCTTGTGGAACTACCTAAAATCCTAGTGTAGTTGGATGCAAGGATCTTCAAGAGAGCGGAAGGGATTCCAAGGATTGAAGAGGTAAAGGGTGGAAGCTTGTGGAGCTACGTGGTGTAGTTGGATGCAAGGAAAACAAAGGAGAGAGCAGCATGGTGGTTGATGGTTAAACTAGCATCATCACCGATTAGAAGTCAAGGTGGAGAATGTTGAAAATTGGCTTCAAATTGTGAATGCAGAAAGTTTACCTGAAAGTTTACCTGAAAGGGTTTCTGCAGTATTTGGACCAAATCGTGATACGATTTGGGACGTTTGTGACTAGTATTTAAGTGGTTTCTGCAGTTTTTGAAGGAGAGTTGAAGCAAGAGGTCTAGGGTTTACAAAGGGGGGAACTTGAGGGTTGAGTATCTTTGTAAGAAGGGTCTCTTGGGTTGGGATAAACATTGTAATCACCTTGGATGAGGGAAAATCATATGAGTGTGGAGAGTCAAGCAAAGGGTAGAGATTAGGTATAGGCTGATTTCTTGTAACCTTTTGTAACTCATTCTCATAGTGGATTGGAGAGCTGCTATCTCCCCAGAGTAGGATATATTGGCTGAACTAGGTTACCATCTCTTGTGTGTTTGTTTTCCCTTTTAAGCTCCCTTATCTCTTTGTGCTTTGTTAGTGATTGTGTTATTGTCATTAACTCTACTCTTAGTTCCTTTTAGGTATGTTGTTGTTGTTGTTTGTGTTCAACTTGATAGTGTGGTTACTACTTTCCTTTGCTCATTGTTTATTGGTGTGAGATTTGAGTCCGAATTCACAACACTGCATTTTCTCCACTATCTTGGACATGATCAAAAGCAATTTAGAGGAGATTTTTGCCTATAAATAGACCTTATGAACTCAGTTGAAGTACTGATAGGTCCGCAAGTGCACGGAAATATCGGTTTTAGTATAAAAGATGTTAAATCCACAGAGACCAATGTCAAGTACCGTTATCTATCGTCACGTTGTTTATCTAAGGCGATGTTAATTAGTTTGGTTGCAAAATTGAGAAAAGTACTTGTTTTTAATTACTTTAAATGACGAGAGCCCGGAATATAATTCGTGTCGACCGTTGATGCTTGCTAAATTATATTTTATTATTGTAACAGGAAAATATTTTCGCACGTTAAAAGGATTAAATTAAAGGGGTCATCAGCTTTCGCGTGTATGACACTGAATTTTGACTTTGTAATCTATTCGACCGCTTTCGCGCGTACGCCTTACAACTTCAAAACTCTATTTGAAAAATATTCAATTCACACTTGAAAAGTTATTTTTAGTAGAAATTTTAATTTAAAGGTCTGGTTAGCTTTCGCATAACTGGTACCGTATTTTAAACTCATAGACGCCAGCTTTCGCGTGTACGGCCACAAGTTTAAAATAGCAATTTTAAAAAAATTAGAAATTTATAAATTAATTAAAAAAAAAGCTTTCGCTGAATTTTAAAATCATTTGCTAAAAATTCTACAGACAGATACAAGTTTCACTCTTTCGATGTGAAACCGGTATCGCGTTATTCCAGTTTTCACTGTAAATGTTCATCATTAAAAATCAGAATTTCCAAGCTTAAAAATAATTCCTGTTACAATTACTAATCATACAATTTAACAGAGCATCACTTGTACGACATTCATCACATTCTGGACTCTATAAAAATCTATAATAAATAAACAATTGTTCATGCTATTCATTATAATTAAAACTGAGAAGCAAAAGAACAAAATAAATGAATAGAAACTAAGTAAGTAAATAAGAACCTTTCAATGATGGTTACTTTCAATTAAGGGAGTAAGTGCACAACAACAATGAAAGCCAATACCAATATGGATTAAAGTGGAACAGCAACGCAGCAACAAAGGAAGGAATTGGAATTGATGCAGCCTTTGTTAATCACGGCAAGAGGGAAAGAAAACTATAGCAGCTAGATGTATCAACGCAGCAACATGAATTGGAACATTAATTTGAATAAGCAACAATAGAAATAAAAGGACAGCAACATACACACACAAATATTAAGAGAACGATTTTAATCCTAAATTAATGAACAGGGAATGAATTCATAGTAGACAAGTTGGAATTAAAAATGAAACTTTTAGTATTGCAGCGTGAGACAAAACAAAAGAAGTCATAAAGCAATCTGGAATTGAAAATAAAATAAGGGTTCTGAAAGCTTAAACAAAAACAAGCGTACAAAAATATCACTAAATTTCTCCTTAAAAAGCTTGGTATCCACAACTGATTCTTGAAGGTCTCTTTTATAGCCAAAGATTCATCAAGGAGTGCTTCTGATCATGTCTAAGGTAGTGGATAAAATGGAGGAAGTGGGCAAACTGCTTCTGAAACGTGGGGAAAGAATTGGTCTGGCTTTTACTTCCCACTCACTTCTGACTTTTTAACCTTTTTTTTTCTTCCTTTTTTACCCTTTCTTTCCTTTTTCACCGAATATCATCATTTGACGCGCAGAGACCTTTAACCGATAAATACCTGAAATAGACACACAATACCAGCATAACATTGCAAAAATTTATAAAATCAAAATCAAAAAATGTGTAAATCGAGTCAAAATAGTAGTGCATTTTATGTGTTATCAAGTACCAAGGATTTTAGAGAGAAATTTAATAATTTAGAAACTGATTTATTTTCATGCTTATTGTAATCTTAGTTTTCAGTTTTAAGTTTCCTTTTCAATCAAACCTTGTTGATACACTTTTTACCGCATAATATAATTCCAAGTTTTAGATTTCTTTTATTTTCCTCTTAATTCACGCTGCCTCTTTCCAAATTAATTTGTGTTCCATTTTGTTGTTGCTTGTGTGGTATCTATTTGATTCAAAGCACCGAATATTGCCTCTTTATTTTAATATCAATTCTTGATATAATGTTATGTGATTCAGTATTTCAATTCATATTTTAATTTCAATACAATTCCAATTTTCAATTTTCATAATTCCTTTTCACTCCAATTTAGTTTTCCCATTAATAGTTGTTAGAACCTTTATATTTGTTAACATTGTTATGATGCTACAATTCCAAACTGTGAGTGCATATTGTTGTTGCAGCCATTTAGGTTAATTCCCTTTGATAGAACTCATTAGTGTCGTGCCTCTTTGTTGTTGCTGCGGTCATTTCAGTTCTGCTGGTTCCTGCGTGTTGTAGTTGTTCTGTTCTGTTGTTTTTAAAATTACGACAGAGCTTTGAAACGATTACTGGGGCGAGTCACGACCAGGTCGCTTTCTTTAAGACGTTTCACGGTACTACCTGAAATGTGCAAGGTAGACTATCAACCGTGCGTCTCCAGGATAAAACAGCCCAGATTCTTTTTCTGTACGATTAAAGGCTGCACTGCCCAGAATCGGTCGAGAATAACACCTCTGAGAATATGGTTTTAGAAAAACCACTCGAGAAGACCAAGGAGGAAAAGAACGATTCGTCAACACAAATCGCGGGAGATGAGAAGGGGGAAAACCAGAGAAGAGCGTTCGATTCTCGGTTTTGGTGTAAAGAATGAGGATCCCGAGCTCTCTATTTATAGAGGGGATTCGACCTCGTCGACCCGGTTCACGACCCGCTCACGCAAGCCCACGCTCCAGTAACGGTAACCCACGAGGCGGAAACGTGCGGAAGTGGACTCGGTCTTTGCTTGCAGGATTCTCGGAGCAAAAAAGAAAAATTATATTTATTTTCTGAGCACCAAAAAATATTCTTTTGCGGCCCAGGCCCAAGCCGGTCCGGTCGGTCGGCGGCGTCGTCGTCGCGCGTTATATTATTTTTTTGGCATTAGCTCACTCCGTTCACAAAAGTGTGTACCCCAAGGGCACACCCTTGGAGGTGATATCCCACATATATAAACACTACTAGAGTGTGTGATCTACCCAATGTGGGACATAGAATTTTCAATTCACACTTGACACTAGTTTCTCCACTTGTGTTTACATTTCAAACTTCACAAACTCACTAGTATACTCACTAGTGTTCCAACAATCCCCCACTTGAATTCAAAATTGGTTTCTCAGATTACGTTTTAAACGTTTCCTAAAGATTGCTAGTAAACAAAGGTGTGTTTAACACTTGAACCTTTGCATAGTGAGTAGTATTCCGATTAACAAGAGTTGCTTACAGCATTGAACTCTATCTCAGACATAGTTTCTTAGGTGATTTCTAAAAGCCCGTGCGTTTAAGGCCTTGCACGTCTATCCCAGTTTTAACGAATGGTCTAGGAATTCTGCCTCGAAATTCCATAAGAACCGGCCTCAGTTCTACATACGTATAGGTGAGTCTATCAGAAGTACTCCTGTAGCTATGTACTCCACTCCATAAGGAGTATAGATCTCATTAAGAGTTTCTATTATCTCAACCTTCTGTCACTGCAGGATCATGCATTCTCATAGCATGTTCTATCACTTGTGACTTGTTGTTACCCATTGAACCTAGTTCTTGGGATCTCCAGTCATTTAGGTCGGGTTGCCATCACTTATGATCAATAGGCATTAGTTAGTCTCATCCTGATGGATGTATTTGCGACTTTCTCTCTGTTTAGTCCTTTCGTCAAAGGATCAGCTAAGTTTTCATTTGTTCGTACGAAATCTACTCTTACCGTTCCATTCGAAAGATATTCTCTTATCGTGCTGTGTTTTCGTCTTATCTGTCGTCTCTTACCATTGTAGTAACGATTCTCAATCTTTGCGATAGCCGCGGTACTATCACAATGAATCAACACAGCAGGTAACGGTCTTTCCCATAAAGGGATTTCAGATAGCAAGCATCTTAGCCAACTTGCTTCTTCACTAGCAGCAGCTAGTGCTATCATCTCAGATTCCATTGTGGATTGAGCCAGAATGGTCTGTTTCTTGGATTTCCAAGAAACAGCTCCTCCAGCAATGGTAAATATATACCCACTGGTCGCTTTGGAATCATCTAATAAGGTGTTCCAATCTGCGTCACTATATCCTTCAAGCACTGCAGGATATCTCTGATAATGCAGTCCTAGGGTCATGGTCTTCTTCAAGTATCTCATGACTCTTTCGATAGCTTGCCAATGCTCCATGCTTGGCCTGCTAGTAAACTTGCATAGTAATCCCACGGCGTAGCCGATGTCGGGTCTAGTACAATCAGTGGCATATCTGAGACTGCCAATGATGCTCGCATATTCAGATTGTCTTACACTGTCTCCAGTGTTCTTAAATAGCTTCACACTTGGGTCACAAGGTGTGCTCGCAGGTTTACAATCGAAGTAATTATATTTCCTTAAGATCTTCTCAACGTAGTGAGATTGATTCAAGGAAATTCCATTATCAGTACTAGTAATCTTGATTCCAAGAATTACATCTGCTTCACCTAGATCTTTCATATCAAAGTGGTTGCACATCAAAGTTTTCACTTCTTTAATGACGTTGAGGTTCGAACCAAATATGAGTAAGTCGTCTACGTATAGACATATGATCGTGCAAGTGTTATTTTCGTATTTGTAATAAATACACTTGTCGCTTTCATTCGCCTTATACTCATTCTCAATCATTAGGTTGTCGAATTTCTCATGCCATTGTTTCGGTGCTTGTTTTAAACCATACAGAGATTTGTCCAACTTACAAACTTTGTTTTCCTGTCCATGGACTACAAAACCTTCTGGTTGATCCATGTAGATTTCTTCTTCTAATTCACCGTTTAAAAAAGCAGTTTTTACGTCCATTTGGTGTACTATCAAATTGTGGATGGCCGCCAAAGAGATTAGTACCCTAATGGACGTGATTCTAGTAACAGGTGAATAAGTATCAAAGAAATCTACATTTCTCTTTGTCTAAAACCTTTGGCTACAAGGCGTGCCTTGTATTTGTCGATTGACCCGTCAGGTTTTAGTTTCTTTTTCAGAATCCACTTACACCCTATTGTCTTGCTTCCAGGAGGCAAGTCAGTTAGGTGCCAGGTTTCGTTGGACATTAGAGAATCCATTTCATCATTTATAGCTTCTTGCCATAAGTCAGCGTCAATTGAAGACAAAGCTTCCTTGACGCTTGATGGATCCTCCTCTATTGTATATGCCACATAGTCGGGGCCATAATCTTTAGCTATTCTTGCTCTCTTACCTCTACGAGGTTCTATAACATCTCTTTCGATGTTTTCGTTGCTTGTTCTGATTTCAGAAGGTTGATCAAGAGTTGAGTTAATGGTACCCCACTATTACCCCCACTGTCTCCTGACTTAAAGGGAAATTTATTTTCAAAGAAGTCAACATCATTTGATTCTATGATCATTTTAAATTTCAGGTCGTAAAACCTATAGGCTTTACTGTTTAAGGCATACCCAATGAATACACATTCATAGGCTCTACTTGCTAGTTTAACTCTTTTGGGGTCTGATTTTCTTACATAGGCAAGGCTGCCCCATGTTCTAAAATAAGACAAGTTTGGTTGTCTTTTCTTCAAAATTTCATAAGGAGAAGTTTTGTTCTTAGTTTTGGGTACTCTGTTTAGCACATAGCAAACAGTCAATAAAATTTCTCCCCACCAGTGAGGTGCTGCTCCGGAATTAAGCATGGTTGCAACTACTAATTCGGTAAGCGTTCTATTTTTTCTTTCCGCTTTACCGTTCATTTCTGGAGAATAAGGAGCAGTTGTTTCATGAATAATTCCGAGTTCTTTATAATACTCATTGAATGTATGTGATCCGTATTCAGTACCTCTGTCACTTCTAAAACGCTTGATTCTAATATTGAATTGATTTTCAATTTCTTTTACATATTGTTTAAACATTTCAAGCGCTTCATTTTTATTTCGCATTAAGTACACATGTGTGTAATCGGAGCAGTCATCTATAAAAGTGATGAAATATCTTTTTCCATTTCTCGTCAAGTTACCGTCTAATTCGCATAAATCAGAATGAATTAATTCAAAAGGTTCAGTTATCCTGGTTACTGATTTATGAGAACTTTTAGTTATTTTCGCTTGACTGCAATATTGACATTTTCCAAAATCGTTTAAAGATACTTTAGGTATTAAACCTAAACCGCTCATATTTGAAATAATTGTTTTATTAACGTGACAGAGTCTAGAATGCCAAATATTAAAATCACACAACATATAAGCAGAAGAAGAAATTTTATTAATATCAATGTTTAACTTAAACATGCCATCAGTGGCGTACCCTTTCCCAACAAAAATACCATTCTTAGTGATGGTGTACAAATCAGCCCCAATGCTTTGGACAAACCCAGCCTTATTCAAAAGAAAACCTGAAACTAAGTTCTTCCTAATCTTAGGAGTGTGTAACACATCCTTCAGTATCAGAGTCTTTCCAGAGGTGAATTTCAGCTCTATATCTCCGATTCCAGCAACATCAGTGGAGTGAGAGTCTCCCAGCAACACCTTCTGATCATCACAAGCAATATATGTTTTAAACATATCTCTGTCATAGCAGACATGGCGAGAAGCACCAGTGTCCACCCACCAGCCATCAGAACCTGCAATCATGTTAATCTCAGTAATCATAGCCACGTAGGGCTCATCAGGCGCAGCAGCAATAGCCAAGTTAGCCTGTGCAGGTCGGTTGCTTCTATTTCTGCACTTGCGTGCCATATGACCTGCCATCCCACAGTTGTAACAGTTGAAAGGAGGGGCACCGTCATTCTTGGGTGGCTGATGAATCTGGGGTCTTGGATTGTTCCCAGTCTTATTCCTGTTGGAATTCTTATTCATAGGGCGGTTCTGATTCTTAAATTGTTTGCCAGTAGGCTTCAGAACAGCACCTACAGATTTCTTTTTAGTGTTGTTGTTAGAAACAGCATACACTTCTTCATTCTGGTCCTGCTTTCTCGCTTCTTCTTCAATACGAAGGCGAGTAATCAGACTTTCAAGAGAGAACTCCTTAGTTTTGTGTCTAAGTTGACTCTTGAAGTCCTTCCAAGCAGGAGGCAGCTTATCAATAATCACAGCAATTAGAAATTGTTCGGGGAGTTGCATCCCTTCAGCTATGATCTCGTGAGCAATTTGTTGCAGCTCATGTGATTGTGCCTCGACGAGCTTATCATCACTTATTTTGAAATTCAGATAGCGGCTCACCGCATATTTCTTAACACCAGCCTCTTCGGTGTCATATTTTTTCTGTAGTGCCTCCCATAATTGTTTGGCAGTATCACAGAGTCTATAGTAATCATACAGAGGGTCTGTGAGTCGATTAAGAATATAATTCTTACAGAGGTAGTCAGTTTCTTTCCACAAAGCAATGTCTATGGACAGCTGTTTATCAGTTACAGCTTTCTCAGCAGAAGAAGCAGGGTCAATTGTTTTATCCTTGCCATTCGCTCCAGCAGGAGTCGAACTCGTCGGTGCCACAGGCAGGGGTTCGTTCAAAACGTAGGCAACCTTTTTAGTGGTTAAGAAAAACAGCATTTTTTGTTGCCAACGTTTGAAGTGGCTGCCTGAGAACAGAAACGGTTTATTAAAATCATCAGCAGCAGTAATTTTTTCAGAACTCATCGTATCGTATTTGAAACGTCTTAAAATTGTTGTTTTTAAAATTACGACAGAGCTTTGAAACGATTACTGGGGCGAGTCACGACCAGGTCGCTTTCTTTAAGACGTTTCACGGTACTACCTGAAATGTGCAAGGTAGACTATCAACCGTGCGTCTCCAGGATAAAACAACCCAGATTCTTTTTTTGTACGATTAAAGGCTGCACTGCCCAGAATCGGTCGAGAATAACACCTCTGAGAATATGGTTTTAGAAAAACCACTCGAGAAGACCAAGGAGGAAAAGAACGATTCGTCAACACAAATCGCGGGAGATGAGAAGGGGAGAAAACCAGAGAAGAGCGTTCGATTCTCGGTTTTGGTGTAAAGAATGAGGATCCCAAGCTCTCTATTTATAGAGGGGATTCGACCTCGCCGACCCGGTTCACGACCCGCTCGCGCAAGCCCACGCTCCAGTAACGGTAACCCACGAGGCGGAAACGTGCGGAAGTGTGCCGAAACGTGGATGCGCGTGTGGAGAACGTGGAGGCGTGTGGAAAGCGTGTGCTGGCGTGTGCTGGACTCGGTCTTTGCTTGCAGGATTCTCGGAGCAAAAAAGAAAAATTATATTTATTTTCTGAGCACCAAAAAATATTCTTTTGCGGCCCAGTCGGTCGGCGGCGTCGTCGTCGTGCGCGTTATATTATTTTTTTGGCATTAGCTCACTCCGTTCACAAAAGTGTGTACCCCAAGGGCACACCCTTGGAGGTGATATCCCACATATATAAACACTACTAGAGTGTGTGATCTACCCAATGTGGGACATAGAATTTTCAATTCACACTTGACACTAGTTTCTCCACTTGTGTTTACATTTCAAACTTCACAAACTCGCTAGTATATTCACTAGTGTTCCAACATGTTCTATTTCAATTACATGCGTATAGCTTTCATTGTGGCAGTGGAACTATACTCAATTAAGGTTGCCGGTTAATTCAGGTTTTGCTTTTACTTGTTCACTTTTGTTCTCTTTTATTACTTCTGTGTTTCGAAAATGATAAGTAGCATGAAGAAAAGTCCATTTATTATAATGTTTGAGTAGATTTTTTAGAGTCCGGAATATGATGAACGTCGTACCAATGATATTATGTTAAGTTGTATGATTATAATTTGTAACCGGAATTATTGTTAAGCTTGAAAGTTTTGGTTTTTATCGATGAATATTTACAGTGAAAGCTTAAATAACGCGATACCAATTTCATATCGAAAGAGTGAAACGTGTATCTATATGTAGAATATTCAAGATAATGTTTTTATAATTAATTTAGAAATTGTTGATTTTCAAAAACGTTATTTTAAATGCATAGTCGGATACACGAAAGCGGGCGTCTTTGAGTTTAAAATACGGTACCGATGTTGCGAAAGCAAACATGACCTTTAAATTAAAATTTCTACTGTAAAATGATTATTTTTCAAACGGATTTTTGAAGTTGTAAGGCGTACGCTTGAAAGCAGTCAAATAGATTACAAACTCAAAATTCGATGTCGTACACGTGAAAGTTGACGACCTCTTTATATTAATTATTTTTACGTGCGAGAATAATTTCCTGTTATAATAATAAAATATAATTTAGCAAGCATTAACGGTTGACGCGAATTATATTTATGTCTCTTGTCATTAAAAATAATTAAAAACTAAGTTAGTGAAGATAAATAACGGTACTTGACATTAGTCTATATGAGATTCGACATCTTTTATAATAAAACTGATATTTTCGTGCACTTGCGGACCTATCACTTATATGTCTAATATTCATAAAAAGATATTCAAAAAGCGACCAACACAATTCAACCCCCCCCCCCCCCCCCCCTCATTTATTGTGTTTTTCTCACCTTCACTCTCTTTTATCAGTTGTTGATAGAGGTTATGAAGGTGAGAAAAACACAAGAAGATGGTTGAATTGTGTTTGCCTTTTCTTCGTTTTCTCCTAGACTGAAGTCACTGTTCAAAACCTGGTAGAGTTCAGCTTCTGAAGTGATGTTCAAAATCTAAATGCAGCGGATAAAAACACACACACAGAGAGAGAGAGAGAGAGAGAAAGCAATTATACAGGTTCCTTCCACAAACCGGAAGTAGTCATGTCCCCCTTGCACTTCTAAGGAGAGTTCACTAAAATCAATATTTGATTACACTTGCTCAAACACTAAAGTAAGAGACTTCAAACTACTCAAGCACAACTGCAAGAGATTTCCTATGCTCAAGCACAACTGCAAGAGACTTTCGATGCTCAAGCACAATTGTAAGAGACTTCTATTCAAACAGAATTACAAAGAAAATTGTTTGAGGTTGAACACTTGATATACAATCAGTGGTGTTCACAATACAATTCGGATATAGACTCATAAGACTCTAGAATTTCTAAGATATGAAAATTGTTAAGAAATTCTAAGTGAACTTTTGATGTGGAACTATTTCAGCAGAGGTTTGGCACTTGTAAAATTGTTGTAAGAGTCCTCTTTATTCTTCAAGTCTTCACTCCTTTATATAAAGGTGTGAAAGAGACGTTGTTGATTGCCAGCACATCAAAAAAGAGTCGTTTGAAGCTTGATCAAATCACCAATGATCTGTTGCCTGATTTGGTTATTGTCCTATGAAGGAACAATTTCAAATCCATTCTATGTATAGAGGAATAACCAGTGTAGTCACAACTATTGTTTTTGTACTATTGCAGACACAAAACATAGTAGTGGAGAAGGTGGTTGTACAATTGTCCTTTTCCAACGTTCTTCAAAGAATAAGCATCCAATGCCTTCAAATTCTCTAAATTAGTTGTTACTTCAGGCTTCTATACCTTCTGCAATGATAGGGGTGTTAAAATTAGCATTTGACATCCGTTTGAAGCTTCCAGTCTTCTAGCTTCTGATGATCTTCAGAACCTCTGATGAAGTCAGCTTCTAATGAGAGTGCTTCTGATGACGTCATCTTCAGAACTCCTTGTCTTCAAATCCTCTTGTCTTCAGAACCTCTTTTCTTCAGACGCTTCCTTGCAACATAAGCTTCCTTTTTGTAGATTCAATTGCTCTCATTTGTTCTTCAGAACCTATGTTTGAATTTAAAGACACTAAATTTTTAGTCTATGGTCATACACACTTAAACAAATATTAGCATATCCAATTGACAATTTTTAATACATTGTATCATCAAAACTCAAAGGGTAATGTTAAACATTTTGTTCCAACAAGTTAGGGACATCAACTTCATGATATTATTCTGGCAATGATCACTTATAATCTTGAGATTATTTAGAAAAGCAGAAATAATTTATGATTCCAGAACATTGCTCCTAAGTTAGAACAAGATTTTGCTCACATCAAAAGTCTTGTTCATCACTTTTCTACTCATTCCAAAGGTCACATGTACTCATCAATTAAAGAACTTGCTATTTTGAAGCATTTTAGTGTCCAGACTCCTTCTCTTTCTCCTTTTATTGAGAAGTTTTGTTGGATTATGCCTCCAATTCATTGGAGAAAATGCAACACTGATCAATGTTGCATAAGTGTTTTGATCATGTCACCTAGTCAACGGAAAACACAAAGTATATCAAATGAGCTAGGTGAAGTCGTTCTCATTTTGGGTTTGAGGCCTATAAGTAATAAACTTGTTTCTATTTAAAGACTTAATGGGCTTTTGAAAAAAAAAAGTATTTTTGAGAGGCCTAATTCAACAGTTTGGGTTGTCTTATGCCTTGGTCGGCCCTAAACTAAAAACACATATATTTTGCGATGGAAAAACTATCACGTATAATACATGGATAAGAAGGAAAATATTAAACGGTAATAAAGTTAGATTATTAAAAATATTATTTCATTATTTAAATAGGAAATTGCAGTTTGTATAGAAAAAAGGAAATTTTGGCAAAAATATATTAACATTAGAAAATATTAAATTCGGTATCCGATTTCATTTTTAAGTCATTAATTATTCATGCTTTGTATAGTATACTGTCAAAAATAAAAAATATTATTTTGAAATAAAATATGTGTGATTTCAATTTTTACCTCCATAACCAAATCATATCAGATATTTTCTTGAAAATTTAGTAATAATTTCAATAAATTTAAGATAATATCATATAATTTTGAAATATATATATATATATATATATATATATATATATATCAGGTACATAATTTCAATTGTTTACCTTGTTCACGAAATTTTGTCAGATATTGTTCTGTAAATTTGTTAATAATTTTAATAAATTAAATATAATATTCTATGATTTTGAAAAGAAATAAAAATATTAAAGAAGATATCATATAACATGGGGTCTATAAAAGGACGTAAGTTCTATCGGGAGTATTAGAAATTAATAAATTAAGGAAACTATCTTCAAAGATATCTGATGGGTTGAAAACATTGAAAAAATTATCACATGTTTGAGTGACTTATCACATTAGTATGAAGAAACCCCTCATATCGACAAATCATAACTTATATACTATTTGTCTGACTTGCATCAAGAGGTATATCTACTGTTGTACTCACTGTAAGTACACCTTTCATACTTCTTTGCATGTGTCTGCGCCTATTTCAGGGATCTCTGGTGGGTCAAAAAAGTTAAAAGAAACTATTAAATGTTTGAGTTTTGATAACTGATTTTGTGTTCTTTGAATCCTTCTTTGGTTTCTTGTTCACAATCTTCTCAGTCAAAGATTTTTCAGGCAGCTAATCACTTTTCATTATGTTAAAAAATGCAGCAAATTAATTTTTAACAAGACGATAATTGATTAGCTACCAAGGAAATATTTGACTGAAAAGATTGTGAACAAGAAACAAACGAAGGATTTAAAGAACACGAAATTGGTTATCAAAACTTAAACATCCAAAAGTTTCTTCAACTTTTTCGACCCACCAAAGATCCGCAAATTAGACGTGAACATTGGCAAAGAAGTATGAAAGGTGTACTTACGGTGAGTACAACAGTAGATACACCTCATAGTGCAAGTTAGGAAAATAGTATATAAGTTATGATTTGCTAACATGAGGGGTATCTACTATTGTACTCACTGTGGGGCCTAGTGAAACGTTTCCAAATATCTCAAGATTCACCACAAATTCATCGTGGTTAAAGCATGTCCAAATGTTATATCCAAGTTCTATGATTTTGTTTATTTTATCGTATCATTTTGTCTATGTAAGGTTGTCAAGTATATATTTTTCGTACTCAGATGTGTTACAAACGATATATAATGAGATATAATTTAGAAAATTTCACGTTTTAAATCATCTATGTGTGTGTGTGTGTTTGTTTTGGTTATTTGTATGTCAATTCTCCATATTTGTTTCTTTGAATATCCATTGATTATGTTGATGTCATATTAAAATAAAATAAAAAAAGAGTTAGAACATGGTACATCTATATGCAAGCCACATCAGCACATCAATTGATTAAACATGTTTCTCCCTTACATTCCAACTCGCCTTTATGGGACCCATGTCACCCATTATGCTCTAACCCTTCCAAACATTCACTAACCTCGCTATAACCTCCTAAAACTCCCAAGGACCATCTCTATAAAAGGGAAAAGAAAGCATCCAGAAAAGCGGAACTTTCACAAACACATAAACATAAGTTGATACTTACAATGAGTACAACAGTAGACACCCCTCATGGTGAAAGTCAGGGGAATAGTATAGAGGTTAAGATTTGCCAACATGATGCACTTATGTTTTTGTGTTTCTGAAAGTTCCCATTTTATGAATGCTTTCCTTTCCCTTATATACAGACGGTC
Organism: Medicago arabica; assembly: GCA_946800305.1. Classification (NCBI taxonomy): domain Eukaryota; kingdom Viridiplantae; phylum Streptophyta; class Magnoliopsida; order Fabales; family Fabaceae; genus Medicago; species Medicago arabica. The sequence continues at coordinate 19,720,646 of OX326971.1, read as the reverse complement.
CTTAAGAGTTTTATGAGGTTATAGAGAAGTTAGTGAATATTTAAGAGGGTTAGAGCATAATGGGGTACGTGGGTCCCATAAAGTTGAGTTAGAGTATAAGGACTACCTAAGTTAAATCAACTGATGGATCGATGTGGCTTACCTAGGAATGTATCTCTGGCCCAATATTATTTTAATAGTCGAAAAGGCTATCTATAAAATCATGTTGCTAAATGTAAATTTGAAATATTGTTTCCTTTTAAACTATTATATTTTAATTTTTAAACTGTGTGTTGAACTTCACACCGAGATGGACCAGGACTACGACATTAGATAAGCTAAATATTGTTGTGTTTTAACATAAGAATTATTGACTCATGATGCTCTTTTGCTTTTTGTAATTTTATTTTGTACTTAAATGAACTTTGATGCTTGTTCAGATCAACCATAAGGAACAATATCATCCCCCCCCCCCCCCCCCAATGATGTTTCTTGGTTTACTGGGGAGGCTGCTGATGGAGAGGATGATGAGGTAATGTAAAGCAGCTTGAATGGTGACTAGGTTTAATCTTGTTGATTTGAATTGCTTAAAAAAATGTTTGTTTAAAATTTGAAGTTTGAACTCAAATTAACACGTTTGTTTTCTTTAATTTTCCTTGGAAATGTTGCTACAACCATCAACAATTAAGGTAACATATTTTAACTTTGGTCATAGTTGTTTGCTTGAAATCATTTAGTCAATTGTGTCTTTACAAAGAGTGATAACAACCCCCCCCCCCCCCCCCCCCCCCCGAAAAAAAAATCTCTTCTATTGGTTGAAATTACGGGTCCAATCAAGTCATGTGGATTCCATTTCTCCATAAATTTGATGAGATCTCTATGAATTTTAACAGTAGAGAGAGAGAGAGAGAGCTAGTTTCTCACATAATTCTTATCTTTATTTTCCATGTCACTTGGGCTTGCATTTTATGATTTTAATTTTTTTTATATGTTTTCAGCTTGGTGACGGTGCACAGGGTGAAAGACCAGCAGATTGCAAGCAACAATAAGATATACTTGTTTAAGGGTCCTAAGTTGTGTGATGAAGAAATGTTGGGTTTAATTTTCTTCTTTATATCTTCTAGTTTGAATTTTATTTTGATTCCATACTCCTATTTTGATCAGTATTTTGGGTGAATGTGGTTGTATAGTTGGGATGTATTTGATTTATCACACTTTAATTCATAGGTTCGTCCTTTCTTTCTTATTTTTTAAAAAATTCCACACGTTCATTCTTGATACTATATATTTTTGACAATATTTCATCCTTGATATTAACATTTTTATGGTAAAATCTTATTACCATTTCGTTTCAACAAGTTTTTTCTTCTTAATTACCAGCACGTGTTTAGATTGCATGTTTTGGTATATCAATTGTGAGTAAGATTCATACATTGGATGGAAAAGTAGGTGTTGAGCAACATATAAGTAATATAACAAATAGACCTGATGATTCATGGTTTTAATGATCATATGAGTCTCTTGATCCAATTGTGGTCAGAAGGTGTTTCTTGTTGATGTTCAATGAAAATGGCAACGTAAATGTATGTGGATGGGAAAACCCCTGCATGAGGAAGTAATTTAAAGTTATTGAATGAAATTACACTTGAGATAGACGTTTTTGGCATATCAAGTGTGAGTAAGAGTCGACATTGAATTGAAAACTATATATTGAGTAACATATAAGTGAGAGAATCAAATTCCTAACAGAGTATGGCATGGAGGCTCCAGCTGTCTGAAGATGTTTTTCCTTAAGTCTACGATATCCATTGCTTTCCTTACACTTTCTAGCCAATTTGACAAATTCTTTTCCACGTTTCTATATGACAATTGCTTCAGCTTTTCCAGAGCTTCATTCACAGTCAATCTGAGTTTGTTCCACTTGCCAGCATAGCTCTTAGTGTTGATTGTCATCTGACTATCAGAAAACAATTTCTTAACCCTGTTATAAATAATATTGCACATTCCTTCTAGGTCAGGGTGATGAGGATGAGGAGTAGGATAAAAGGTAATCTCAGACAGAGGTGGTTGAGAGGATGAAGAAGGTTTGGCAGATGCAGGGATCTTTTTTGTGTTAGAGTCATAGTTAAAGTCAAATTATGCGTTTTTTACAATAACCTGATTTGAGGTTTGGTGATAGGGTCGGCATATTGTGGTTAAGGCTTCTATAATGGTTTCAATTGGGAGAGTATGAGCAGCTTCAATTACCGTGTCAGGTGCAATTTCAGCAGTTATAGTTTGGTTTAGGCTTTCTAGGGGGGTAGAGGAAGGTGGGAGTGCTACTAAAGTCAAAGATATAACAATAATTGTTGGTCTTGACTTAGCAGTATAGGGGAAGGATCATATGTTATAATGAAATCATCTGGGTCTATGGGAAGTGAAGTTTTAAGATGGATGGGAATCCACTCCTCGTTAGATGAATTTAATAACTCATCTAAGTGACCTTCTGACAGTTGGCTTGATGTTGGAACAAGTTTAGAGGTGTGTACAACAATTGGGGTAATGGAAGAAAGTGTGGGTTCAATTTGAGTGGTTTCTGGGTAGTTTGAGGAGAAGGTTGTGGTGAAGAAGGCTGAGAAGCAAAAATGTTACCATGTGGGTGTCTTTCTAATTCATCTAAAAAGGATGAATCAACATGTTGGATATGGATGGCAACATATGCTTCTACTGTGTTGGTTTGAGGAGGGGAGGATAAGGGGATAATAGAAGGAATAACAATGTCATCTATAATAGTATTAGAGAACATACCTGCATTGTCTTTTGAGGTCCCTTCCTTTAGAGCAGTTTCTTTAGCTACTTCAACTTCTTCTTCTTCAAAACTCTTATTTTCTAAAAACTTTGCTTCTTTCTCAACAGCCTCAAGCAAAACTTCTGCAATCTTTTCATTTAACACACTTGCTAAAACTTCAGCCCAAGCCAGAGCAGCAACCTTTTCATCTTGGATTGGAGCTTCCACCTCTGGCTTCTGCTTAATTGTACCTAGTTACTAGAGTTTCGTTACCATCATATTCAGTGTAAGAGTCTGATGGAGTAATTTGCAGCTTCTTGATTTGCCTTGGCTTTTCTTGAGCTTTCCTCTTTACTCTAGAAGTTGCATAAGCCTTTTCTTTTTCCTAAGTGGCAGCTAGAGTAGCTCCACTCCTAGTTTTGGTCTCCTTTATCACTACACCTTCAATGATTTCTTGTAGCTCCTTATGAACTTAAGCTTTCTTCTTCTTCTTCTTAGCTGGTTCAGATTCCTTGGTCTTTGGTTCCTTTAGAACCTTAGAAGTAGTCTTAGTTTTTCTTTTCCTTTTCTTTCCATCCACACCTTCTGATGCAACGGGAAGATCTTCAAAGTTGACATTATGATCTTCATATTACCCAAAAGCTATGTTGAGAGAACTTACCCATACTTTATTCCCAGATCAGAGGCTTTACCTAGATCCTCTAGAGTCTGAACTAGTTTGCTTTGGTGAAAGAGTTCAGATAGAAGTCTTGGATAATGCACATTTCTTCCTTGATTAATTATGGTGTCTTCAATAGCTATGCATAGGTGATGAAAGATATAAGCAGCCAAATTGATCTTCTCCTTAAGGTTAAGGTAAAGAAGAATGAACATGTGTATCTAGTTTGGTTGATATGTGTTTCCTACCCTAGAAAGGAAACAGTGCATAAGGAATCATAAGAGTATTATGAAGTCATTGTGCATACTCTTAGCTTTGTCCAACTTTTCCATGTTCCAAAATAGTTTATGTTTGATAAGTTCTCCAAATTTATTAGGGATTGTTTTGTGATTGAATTCAAACAATCTTGTGTTCTCCAGTCCTATTATTTTGGCAATGGTGGATTGAGTGATTATGATCTAAATCCTATGACAGATGAACAAATCTCTGTCTCTGTGAATTCTTACAAACCCAGTTCAGCTCTTGACTTCCCTTTCATGTTTGGGTCATCTTTAATCAACACATTCATCTCCCCTACAACAACAACTTTGTCAAACACTTATGCTCTTACCCAAAAATCCTTAACCAAATTCGTGTAGCATGGTCCATCCAAAACATCACAGAAATTCATCCATCCATGTTTCTCAAAATAATGGTCGAAGTTAAACTTGTTTCTTCTAAGTGATGCGAAGTCCACAACCTGCTCCTTTATCAACTTCAAATCTCTTTCTAGAACTCTCATAGTTCGTGCCCTATGAACCATCTAGTCTTGAGCTTGTAAATCCGCTTAACCCTTTTGAGAAGATAATACAAACGAGGAGGCCATTTTTATGAAGTTTTAGGTTAATAAGAGGATATTTGAAAAGTGGAGGTTTTTCAGAGAAAGCTTTAATATGAATAGTGTAGGAAGTGAGAGCGAGAAGTGTGTGAATTTGCTTAAGTGTTTTTGTTAAAACTGTTTAACTTTAGATTTTGAAACCATAAACACACATTAATGATAATGGAGGCGCGAGACAACAGTATTCAAAGCATAATCATCATTGTTTAGCGGTTATTATCAAACAGTTACAACCCACATTAGTAACTTACTTAGAAAACGTGACATATGAGTGGGACATGTGTCAATAAAGCAAACAAAAACCTTTCCACTTATATGTGCCATCAGAGTCTAGGTCATCCAGATTCTAATTCACTCAGAGGCTACTACTCATCAAAGGTACTTACTCAGAGGCTACTACTCATCATAGGTACTTACTCAGAGGCTCTGAGTGGAGTTGCTTATGAGTTCTTTCACAATTTGAGTTACTTTTCAAAGGCAAGCATCATTCTGATATAAAGTGCATGTTCAGATTCTTTTTGATAAATTCAAATCTTTCAATAGTTAAGGGTTTTGTACATATATCATCCCATTGATAATCAGAACCAATGAATTGTATATTTAGAACTCCTTTATGAACATAATATCTTATAAAATGATATTTTATCTCAATGTGTTTGACTTTTGAATGAAGAATAGGATTCTTAGACAAACATATAACAACAATATTATCACAGTAAACTGGGATACTCCCTTCACAAATTTGATAGACTTCTAATTGATATTTCATTCGAGAGTAGTTGTGTGCAAAACCTAGCAGCTGAGATATATTTTGCTTCTGTTGTAGACAATGCAATTGTGCTTTGCCCTTCATTATTTAAAAGACTTTTTTACCCATCATTTAATGGTTCTCTTTTTAATGTTAGGGGATGTATTTAATGTTTAAAAAAATTTAAGAGGATATATTAGTAAAAATATCAAAAAAATTACATTAATTAATGATTGTATTGTTTATGATGTTTTTTTGGTGTTATTTAATATAATAATGGCTTAATAGCAGTTTTAGCCCCCTAACTTTTCCAAAGTTGCGATTTTGGCCCCCTAAGGAAAAAAACTACAAAAACGCCCCCTAAATTTTGCACATGTGGCAGTTTTTGCCCCCAATGCCAATTTTGACTCGGTCTACGCTTACGTGGCACCCTAAGTGAGGTGCCACGTGTTATTGTTTTTATTTATTTTTTTGTGTTGGGGGACCAAAACTGCTACAGTTGCAAAACTTAAGGGACGGTTTTGTATTTTTTTTCTTCTAAGGGGGCCAAAATTGCAACTTCGTGAAAGTTAGGGGGCGAAAACTGCTATTAAGCCTATAATAAAATTGGAGGGAGTAATAATTATCATTGTTTAACTATTACATCAAATTTATCTCCATTTGAAAAAATATGTTTTAAAAAAAAAACTATATAATTAACAATTAATTTCATGAAAAAAACAATTAATTTTATCATGCGGATATTTATATCTTTTACATTGGTTTTACTTTTAGTTTTTCATGAATATATTCCAACAATTTACCTTGAGTCAAATATAATTTATTTCTTCAAAGAATTAGTTTTCTAAACTAATTTATCCAACTTTAATTTTTGAAAAATATTATTTTGACACAAAATCCAAAATTAACATCATATATTCACTCAAAATCCAACACAAAACTACTTGAGTTGGTCTGATCGTGTTTGTTTGAACCTTTAGCCTCCTTAAGATCTTATGGTTGATTTCACCGGTATCAATTCAGGTGAGCTAATTTACCTTTTTCAAAAAACATCATATATTTCTTTCATTCACCTCAATTTTTTTTCTTTTCGAGTTCAACATCCACACTTGTTCGTATACACCGTATGAATATGATGTCCATTTCTTTGTTTGAATTAAAGCTGCCCCAAATGGGCCTAGCTCACTAAACTTGTATTTTAGCATGAGTCGAACCGTAAAGGCACAAAAAAGCGACCATTTTTTTTGTTCAGGCTTGTATTTTAAATAAATCAGGTTGGGCTAACCAATTAAAATATACAAAAACAATTTTTAGTTTAAAAATTAGTTTTGACATTATATGTTTAAAAACTAAATGGCCAATACTAAAGAAACAAACCCTAAGTCCCCTTATTCTCTCACTCAGAAATGTTGGATCGTGCGTGTGACTGACTCTTAGAGCACCATTATCGGTGCTTTTGCACCGTGGTATAACATAACCAAATGCAACCTTGTCAGTGTAGTATGGATAATTGACATAGTATAAATTGCTTTACTTTTTCATGGTGGCTCTGTATTACTACCGTGTCTTTACCTTCCATTCCTTACTTTTGCTCACTTTTATTATTTTTTAATAATAGGTGTGTGTTTTTATCATTACTTTTGAAGTATATTGTAAGATTAGTGAGACCCATTTTAGAATTTTAGAAGAGTAGTATGAATATTTAAAAAATGTAGATGAGTGGTTTAAATAATTGAGAAGTGTGAAGTAATATGATATATTATGTAGGACCCATTTATACCACTCATATGGGTAGCATGGATGTAAGTGCTCTTAATTCGTGTTTGTGCAAAAGAATTGTGTCTCTTGAGAGAAACATGCGAGAGAGTTTGCTACAAGATATACATCAACACTCTGCCATAACCCCGTTCATGTATTATTGTTTATATTCATGTTTCTAACGAGTCTTTTTCTTCTTCTTCTGAATACTATTGTCAGACCACTGTTTCAATCGACCTATATATGTCTTTTAAATTCATTTATCGATATATGTATTTGAGTTCAAATCGTGTCATCAGACCAATGTATGATTTTGATCATTATATATAAAGGGATTAGTTTAAGGGATGTGTTAATTTTTTTCTCTCCACGGTTAAGGTTGCTATAAGAGTAGATGTTTGTGTGGTATATATTTTGTATAGAAGATGTTTAAAATACGACTTTGCGTAAAAAAAAAATATGAAGACGTGTGGTTTATTTGATGATTGACAATTTATGTGGTATGCACCTCTCAATTTTTTTTTATGTGGCATGTATTTTTGCATACAAACATAATGTTAGTGTATTCTTTATCAATTAAAATTTCACATGAAGACACTTTTTTATTTGTAAATATAGTCTTTCAAAGAAACATTTTAGTATGTCATTTTTTTTTTCGCGTTAGAAAATAGTGACTTTATCGTATATTGCATCTCCTTTTTAAAACAAAAATTGTAAAAATAAATCAATTTGTCCATACGAGCATAACACAATTGGTAGGTACAATGCATTGTTATATGCAAGGATCATTTTCGAATATTAGATTCTTCATTTATTCACCTCAAACATGAAATTCTAACCATTATAGTATTGGATAAAATAATATCGAATTGACCCATCGACCAGCCCACATAAACCATTAATGTTTGGACGAAACTCATCTTTGACAAACCATATAACAAACAAATCAATACAATCAAACCTATATGTACTGATCCACCGACCATGTAACAAATAAATCGATGCAATCAAACCTATTTATGTCTATTGGTCCACCGACCATGTAACAAACAAATCGATACATTCAAACCTATTTATAACCGAATTAAGACAAGTTCGGTCGGACCGACCCATTTGACAGCTACCACTAAAAAGTAAAGAAGGAAACCCTAATAAGAGAATTAAATGAATTAAAAAAGGAAGAGAGGGAGAAGGGCATTTAAAAGGAGAGGAAACATAGGATTAGAATCAGTTTGAGGCAGTCAGTGAAATCTATCAAAACCCTCTCTTTCTCTCTATCTCTCCTTTTTCGCTGTCACTTTCTTCCTCTTTCTCAACAATGACTGGCAACAAAGAAGGTTTCAACATCGCAGATCTCAGTTCTGGTACACTCTTCTTTTCAATCAACACTCGTTTTTTCCGTAATTTCTATGTTTTTTTTTGTTTAATTGAGTTTTGATTTTTCTTTGTAGCTCTCAATGAAGAGGATCGTGCTGACCTAGTTAACGCTCTCAAGGTTCGTGCTTTTTCTTCAATTTTTTAGACCCTTTTGTTTGTTTTGTTGTTTTTGGTTGTAAAGTTTCGTGCTTTTTTAGTCTAACCCTAATTTTGATAAAACCCCTAATTTTGATTAAACCCTAATTTTGATAAAATCCCTAATTTTGATAAACCCCTAATTTTGATAAACCCCAAATTTTGATTAAACCCTAATTTTGATAAAACCCCTAATTTTGATAAACCCCTAATTTTGATTAAACCCTAATTTTGTTTTGGGTTTGAGTTTTGATGAGTTTTTGGATTATTGTTTATTAAGGGTTTTTATTTTTGATTGAATTTGTGTGCAGAGTAAGATTCAGAGTCTTGCTGGACAGCATTCTGATGTTCTAGAGAGTCTATCCCCTGTTGTCAGGAAGCGTGTTGAGGTTCTCAGAGAGATTCAGGTATATTCTTAAGTTTTTAAGTTTTGAATGTGTGTTGTTTTATGCTTAATTGGATGATTTATCCTCCTATGTGGATTATTTATTGGATATTGCTGCTTTATAAAGTGTGAAATGAGAAGTTCAAGGATTGTTATATCAACAAACCCATGATTTGTTTTGATACACTTATGATATCCATCTTTGATTTGTTAATTGATTGTCCATAATACTCACTTTATTACTCTCAAAGTAAATTGATCACTTTAGAGGATTGATCCCTCTGTTACATTGATTGGAGCTTTAGTGAAATCATAATAAGATAACTGTGTCAGTGAAGGGTTGGATTCATTGTGGGTTTTTAGTAGTTAGTGTCTTTTATGGTATATGTAAAAGGCTGATATCATGACCTGAACTGTGATCCTCTATTCAGTCACATGGGGTCGCCTCCAATTGTACCCTGAGTCTCTTCTGCAAGTTATACATAATTAACATTCAATAGGGTGAACTGATTACTGAACTTCGTATTTCTTTTGTTCATTACTTTTAGCGCTTGGGAATCTATTTGGACTGAAGCAAGTTATTACATTTTTTCATTTTATTATATACTATTTTATGATTTTTGAAAATCTGACCCTGACTTTATATCTCTTAGGTAAAATTTTATTCTTATATTGAATTTTTTTGTTTTTTCATCTGTGAATAGACATCTTCATCCTTATATAATGTTTAACGAGTCTGTCAATTGCTCTAATAGTTTGTACCTAATCTTCTCTTATATTTATCTGTTTTTGTTTTTTTCTTAGCTACCCAGCAAAGATAAGTTTTCCGTGTGATATTGTCTTCTGAAATTGTTTTATGATTGTACAGGGTGAACATGATGAATTGGAGGCCAAGTTTTTGGAGGAGAGAGCAGCTCTTGAAGCCAAATACCAAAAATTGTATCAACCATTGTACACAAAGGTATATTGAGGATTCTGTTATTGATTGTATAGAGAAAATTGCATATCTGGCATGATCTTTAACGAGTGCATCACTTGCTCTGCTGTCTAATTTAATCATACTTGATCTTTCTATTATTCAAGTTTATAATTATTGAATCTTATTTGTATGGAACATTTGATGTAATATCTTTTATCTTTAATTACTGAACTTGTCTATAAAATGGATGCAGCGATATGACATTGTGAATGGTGTCACTGAAGTGGAAGGGGCAGCAATGGAAACTACAGCTGATGCAGAAGAGGACGATGGTAGTAATTGTGAACTGACGCCTTACACTTTTATCGTTTCAATTAGTCATCTTCACTAATTTACTTTTGACTTATGCAGAGAAAGGAGTTCCTTCATTTTGGCTCAATGCTATGAAAAACAATGAGGTGTTATCTGAAGAGGTAAGTTGAAAAAACCGTCAAGTTGTTAAGTTCTTACTCTTAAATGCTCGATTTTTTTGGCAATAAATGTACTTTTGTAATGATGTTTTCCCTGCTTCTCTACGAACTAGGTTACGGAGCGCGATGAAGCTGCTCTCAGGTTTCTCAAAGATATCAAGTGGAGCAGGAACGATGACCCGAAAGGGTTCAAGCTTGAGTTCTTCTTTGATACCAATCCATATTTTTCAAACTCGGTCTTGACGAAGACATATCATATGGTTGATGAGGATGAACCTATATTGGAGAAAGCAGTTGGGTACGCTGGTCATTTTTACCTGATGCTGTTGGTTATTTGTTTTGGTCAAAAGTGGCTTGTTTAATCATGAATTAAGGTTTGCTTGCTTCATTTTGCTTTTTCAGGACTGAAATTCAATGGCTTCCTGGAAAATGCTTGACAGAAAAGGTTTTGAAGAAAAAGCCCAAGAAGGGTGCAAAGAATGCTAAACCAATTACCAAAACTGAAACTTGTGAAAGCTTCTTCAACTTTTTCAATCCACCAGAAGTCCCTGGAGACGATGAAGAAATTGATGACGATATGGTATGGAAGGCTATATAGTTAAATACTATTATTGAACTTTCTACTTTTGCTTGAACTCTTTAATTTATTTTTTAACAGGGTGAGGAACTTCAGAATCAGATGGAACAGGACTACGACATTGGGTAAGCTTAACTGCCTATTTGTCTATTATAGCATAATAACTGTGGTTTTTTGCATTTGTAATTTTTGAATATACCCTTAAATGAGTTTATCTTCTTCAGGTCAACAATAAGAGATAAGATCATCCCCCATGCTGTATCATGGTTTACTGGAGAGGCTGCTCAGGGAGAGGAGTTTGGAGACCTGGATGACGACGACGATGATGAAGATGACGACGATGCTGAGGATGATGATGAAGACGAGGAGGAGGACGAGGATGACGATGAAGATGAGGAAGATACCAAGACTAAAAAGAAGGTGTGAACTTGTTTGATTTGAAGTAGTGAATTATTGGTTTGTTTTTTTATTTTTTTTATTTGAAGCTTGAATGCAAATTAACTTGCTTGTTTTTTCACCTGCCCCATGTTAATTTCCTTTGGAACGTTGCTGCAGTCATCTGCTAAGGTAAACGTTGTGACCTTAATGCAATCATGTTATAGACACTTCATTTTGGATTTGTTTGCTTGATCCTATATTGCTAAGGAGTGTTACCAACACTCTCCACTTTTGGCTTCATAAATTTATTTGGTACCCATACCAAAATCAGTGGGAGCCACATATTTCAACTATTATGCGCAATAGCGCAGTAGAATGCAAACAATGTAAAGTGATACTCTATTTAGTACATTGTACTGTCAAATAGTGGCACTATAACACTGTAGCGTAGCAGAGCTTGAACAAACTGCTATTATTTTTGCGATTGACAACACCTTCATGGCTTTGAATGTTCAATTTCTGATTTCCATTTTGTATTGTATATTTTCAGAAGAGCGGAATAGCTCAGCTTGGTGAGGGTCAGCAGGGTGAAAGACCACCAGAGTGCAAGCAGCAATAGTTTGTTTCTTTGGAGTATTATGCTGCTGAAAGTTGTTTTGGGGTCCTAGTGCCTGATGAAAAAGGATTGCAATTTCATGTGGTTTTTCATGGCCCTTGATTCATTTTCCTACCCTTAGTTTTATAGTCTGAATTTATCGAGTCTTTTTCTCTTTTTTGTCTCTTCTACTTTTGGAGATGGTTGTTATATAGTCAGGGGTGTTGTGATTTATTGGTACTTCAATTCATAGGTCTGCTTCCCAGATACTTAAAGTTTGTGCTTCATTATTACCAATATTTCTGGTAAACTCAGATTGGCAAATCAATGCTACAAGTTTTTGTGTGGGAAGAAAATTTTTAATTTTTTCTTAATGGGCATGTTTTGATTCTGATTATATTTTTGGTATTCAGTTTTAGTTACGAAAATGAAATTTTTGCATTCAATATTTTTTGAAGATGGGATAAGTTAAAAATTTAGAGATAAGTTTAGTTTTTTCCTCTTTCATACATAAATTGTAAAATTTAGAGAAAGTATTTTTGGTATTGAAACGAGAATGATATGATAATAATAATATATTTGGTCTCTTTACACGTTTGTAGGAATTTGAAAACAATTGATTTGCATTTGACAATATAGTACTGGTGATTTTGTAAAAAAAAATTATTTTTGCATATAATTTCAGCAGATGTTTCACATTGTATAATTTTTGCATAAAATGTGTAATTATTTTTTACATATGTTTCACTTGCAGACCGTAAATATATATCTATTTTTTCAACGAACTATTTAGGCTTCTAACACTGGTTTGGATCGCTGTTCTTGATAGAAACAAGTTAGTTTTCTCAGTCCATCACCTTTGTATCTTGTTGTCTGCAACCTTGGTCATGCATCTCGTTTCTGAAGCCTGTCCCTTCAAATGCGTATACAAACAAATGAAAATGCTTTTCATTTTCTACAAGAGACTTTTCAAATGAAAATTTATTCCGACTTTGGTTGACAAATATCATGATTTTTTTTTTGTTGACAAAGACATATATCATGTTATAAACCTTTTATTTAATCTACATATACTACAACTAAATAATCATTCATTTTCTGATCTTGGTGAACCACAAGTCAACTAAAAAGTTGATCATTCGATTGAATGTCAAACATGATACCATAAATTGTTTTTGATACTACAACGGTATAACCTCGCTTTGTTTTGTTTTGTTGTTGCTATCATCATTTCTTCGAATATCATGATAATTTTAAAATATAAAATTGAAAAACTTAATCAATTTTTAATTTATTTTTTGAATGGCAAAGATTAATTTTTAATTTAAAGGCACAATTATAAATTATTGACAAATTTTATAATTTAAATATAATTTTTTATACGTAAAGACTTGTTCAATTTAGCTCTCAAGTTCGATTCTCTTTGGTGTTAGTTTAGCCGAGCTAATTTAGTTTTTTCAATTTTTTTTTAAATATAAAGACTTATTCAATATTTTTTTTAATTAAATGAAATTAAGAGTAAAAAGTGTAATTTTGATGTAAGATTTAAAAATGTATCATTTTGAAAAAATGAATATTAAATCCTCAGTTTAAATTTTGCAATTTAATTCCTAAATCATTATATCCATATTTGTTACACATATCTTTTGTTATATATAGCTACACGTTTTTATTTTATTTTATTCAATAGTCTAGTGGCTAGATCGCACACTTTAAAGTGTGGAGAAGTGGGGAATCTGGGGTTCAAACCCCAGCCCCTGCAAACATTATCCCTGGGTAGCTATCAACTGAGCTACACTTACGAGATCTTTTTAATCTTATGAATGCATGACTTGTCTTTGACATGATTTGAAAGAAAAGGTCAAATGAGTCCTGTAAAAGTAAAATTAAACAAGAAAGAGTAAAAAGGATATATAATTTCTACGTTCATTTATGTAAGAACCTATGCTAAAAACTCACTGATAAAACATACTAGAAGAAGATGAAAAAGGAAGAGAAATCAATGGTTCATCAGATGGAATAAGAGAGTGCACTCAATACTCAATAGGGAGAATACTTATGCTCGCAAGAGTCTTACATGATTGAAGTAAATTGAAAGGTACCATTAATTCTCATGACTGTTGTTGATTAACCAAAACCCTGTAACTTGCCTAAATATTAAAAACAATGGGAAAAACTGATTGTAGGAAATGCTGCAATTAAGCAAAATCACCATGTCAAACACACAAAAACGAAAGAAAAATAACTATAAAAGACAGCCAAACACAAACAAAATTCAATATTGGTATAGAATAAATGCATATAAAATAGATAAATGATATTTGTAAAACCAACCTTTTAACAACTTTCTATCTCATATTCATATTATACTTTTATTCTCTCTCCGTTATTTTTTACCAATAAAAAAAGAGCAAAAGAAGTTGTCACATAAATTGGCTGAACTGAGTTGTTCAAATATCACTGCTCTATAAAATAACATGATAACATGAAGATGAGGTTCTGTACTATTCATTATATCATCATAATTTATTTTTTTAACTAGAGAAACATAATATAATAAAATTTAAGATTATCTTATCCTATCTTATTTCTTCATTCCAATCAAAAGAACAAAATTCTTATGTATGACCGTTGAATTGAAATAAATTCTTTTATTATATCCTACCATCAAAATAACCTCGTACAAGAACGGAATCCATTTAAATAATTTTGAATTTGATGACTTTATCTAATCAATTAGCCTTTCTTAAGTAAATAACTTATTTTAAGAATTTATTCATCAATTAAATATACTAAAATCATTAATTAAAAGTATCATGCACAAAATGGTCATTTCCTCTTTCATGTATCGATGAATGAAAAACAAAAATGGAGGGAAATTATTAAACAAACCCTAATAACCAGGCAACTTCAACCAAATCAAATAGCGAAATAAAGAAACCATTTTTGTGCTTCTATTCAATGGCGAGGCTTCTTCGAACTACTTTTTTTCTTAATCGCTCTTTCTTCCATCATCACCTTCCAACGGTAGTACATTGCATTATTTATTTATTTTTTAATTTGGTTACTTATTGTATGAACAATGAGTGATTCATTGACCCTTTTGTTTGCAGCGCTTTTGCTCCAAAAATGGAGTTTTGGGCACATCTCAAGTTTTGAGCTTTTCGACTAATAAAGGTTTTTTGAACTTTTTTCCCCCTTTTAGTTTTTTGCTTCACTTGTCTGAATCCTAAAAGTTTAAAAACTCAATAATTGTATTGAAAATAAGTCTCTTGTGTTGCAGACACGGACACCGGACATGGATAATAATTTTAGAAAATGACATAATTCAGAGTAATCATAGGTGTTGGTGTCGGACACCAACGCATGTCTGATACCGGAACATCTCTAATCCGAGGAGTGTCCGTGCTTCATAGGTTGCTGAACTTGCTGTCATATGAAATTATAATTATCATGAATAGGGTGTTGGCTTATATGTAACAACGACGCCTCAAATTGAAGACGTGTACGGTGTCCTCCGTAGCACCGACACTTCTGATCGAAGGTGTGTTTGGTGTATGACGCACATTTGTGTCCGACAGTGACACGACACGACAATGACACATGTGATTACATCTAATTCCGTCATTTTCTCAAATTACTATCAGTGCCAACATGTCCGTGTCTGGGTCGGGGCTTCATTATTAGTGTCGATGTGTCAATGTCGTGTCTGATGTCCTTGTCTGGGAAGTGCTTGATAGCCGGTGTCTGGCACGTGTCGGTGTTTGATACGAACACATGTAGTTACATTCAATCATTTCCATTTTCATAAATTGTTGCTAGTGTATGCGGCTGTGAGGTGTCCGTGTCTTGGGTCAGTGATTCTTATTCATTTTGTTGTGTTTAATCTAGAATTTGGTAGATATTTTTGCTGTTTTAGTATTATGTGAACCAAACTGGAATTGAAAAATTTGGACTTTTTGATTTTGCTAGTTTTGTTGTGTATTATAGTCATGGTATTACAAATATTGAATTAGGTGTTTGTACTCTTTCCCTTTGTTGTGCTGATTTTAAGTTAATAACATGTTTTCATTTTCATATGTGATATATGGGAAGGTAAGAAGCGCTCTAAATCAGATGGAAGTGACTCGGGTGAAGAGAACATGTCTAAGAAAGATTTGGCCCTACAACAAGCCATGGATCAGATCACCTCTACATTTGGAAAGGGTTCGATCATGTGGCTTGGTCGTACTGTCTCACCCAAAAATGTACCTGTTGTGTCAACTGGTTCTTTTGCTCTTGATATAGCGCTAGGAATCTTTGGTCTTCCTAAGGTATATTCACATCTTTTACTTTTGTGGCACCTGAACCAACATTGGACCTTTTTGTTTTTAAATATAAGTTGCTCTCACTGATGATTAAAGTTTTTATTTTTGGCTCAGTTTGTTAAGATTCATCCCACACTTCTAATTTTTCTAATCAATAAAAAAAGTGGTTATTTCTGTTTTTGATGGCCATCACTTGTTAATCTTCTTGACTGAGTGTCTAGGTTTTGAATTTTGATAGTTTACTCTGCAAAATTTTGGTCTGGATATTAGACAGTACTTGCATTTTATTTTAAAGTTTAATTTGATGTATGCACTGAGCAAGAGTGAAGGGAAGATGAATCGTTTGTTTCATTATGCAACATATAAGCATTAATTATTATACGTAACTGTGATGTCTGTAGGGACGTGTTGTGGAAATATTCGGTCCAGAGGCTTCTGGGAAAACAACTCTTGCTCTGCATGTTATTGCAGAGGCACAGAAGCAAGGAGGTATTCATTATATGCTATTTTTGAAGTGATAATTGTAATGCTTATACTTCCTTTTTTTTTTAAAGGTGTAATGCTTATACTTCTGGTTGTATTAGATTTGGCATTGGCATTTCAACTCTTGCCTTGTCTTGTCTATGGTTATACGACTGTAATAGTAATGTAGTAATCATTGCTATGCAGCCAGTCACACTTGTTCTGCTAATGATTTGTGTTCGATGAGTTTAATAATGACGACAAATAGTCCTGTATAATTTTGTTAGTGTGGTTAACTTGTTTAGAATATCTATTAATCAGTAAGTTTGTACATGCAGGATATTGTGCCTTTATTGATGCTGAGCATGCCCTTGATAAGTCACTTGCAGAGTCTATTGGCGTAAATACCGAGAACTTGCTTCTCTCACAGCCAGATTGTGGTGAACAGGCACTTAGCCTCGTGGATACCTTAATTCGGAGTGGTTCGATTGATGTAATTGTTGTCGACAGCGTAAGTGTGAGACTCTCCTTTTTTATCTTTTAACAATAATCCTTTTGTGTGTGCGCGCGCATGGATCATGAAATAATTTTGTTGTAACTTTTGTGCCTTGAATGGCGTGTTTAATAACTTCTCAGGGTCCTGAAATATGTGATGTTGATTCAGTTCCGGAAGCAACACATTTCTTATCTCCCTATTTTTCCTTGATATGGTCTTGATTAAGTTATTAGTATCTTGTTTCTTGTAATTGAGTAAATGAATTTAACTTTTTTCCCTGTCTCCACTTATAGGTGGCTGCTCTTGTTCCTAAAGGTGAGCTTGATGGTGAGATGGGTGATGCTCACATGGCAATGCAAGCTAGGTTGATGAGCCAGGCTCTTCGGAAATTATGCCACTCTTTGTCACTTTCACAGTGTATATTGATTTTTATAAACCAGGTATCAGCCACAGTTGCTGATTGCACTGTCATAGTATTTTCCCGTAGTTGAATTATGCATATTAATTTTTTTTCTCTGTAGCAATTAGGATGCATAGCAAACATAACTTAACACTAGCTTGTTTATGTTGATACTAAAATTCAGTTCCCTCTACCATTGTTTCCTATTTAATGTTATTCCCTAGCTACATTTTGATCTTGTTTCTTTATTATCTGTCTGACTCTGCATGTGTGCAAAGTTGAGTAAATGTGTAAAATTTGAAGACTAGAAATCAAAAGCTTAAGCTTAACCAAATGAAGAGTGTGTTGGGATGTGTGTGTTAGAGTGTGTTGTTAGTTGTTAGCATTATTATTTTTAATTTCATTCCACATTTGAGAGTGTGTTGTTAGCATTATTTCTAATCATGGGGACTATTGTCTACCCTTCTCCAGGTAAGGTCAAAGATTTCTACTTTCGGTGGATTCGGTGGGCCTACTGAAGTTACTTGTGGTGGCAATGCTTTGAAATTCTATTCTTCTGTGAGGCTAAATATCAAAAGAGTAGGGTTTGTCAAGAAGGGTGAAGAGGTACAGTTCATCTTTCATTGATCTTCTATTACTTCTTGGTTTGGTATTTCCATGCCTGTTCAAATATACTCCCTCCGTTTCTAATTATAAGCAAAATTGACTTTTTTGGTACATTCAATTAAAGATGTATGTGGCCCTGGGCCACATACATCATTAATTGAATGTACCTAAAAAGTCAATTTTGCTTATAATTAGAAACGGAGGGAGTAATGGTTTAAAAAGAGTTATGAATTGCCTACAATAGCATTGCTATGGTGTTGTTACATTGCATCCTCGTCTGCGTCTTTTCTGGCCAACCCCTTCATTTTCTGGCCGACCATCAACCAACTCATCTGGCCGACCATCAACTAACTCAACATTTTCCTTTACACTTTAATTTGTTCACATTGTCCTAATTTTTGTCTAATGTGTGTTCTGTTTTGTTATACTAATCCCATCATCTTCTCTTCTTTCTTTAATAACTTCACTTTTATGCTCTTATTGCTCGGCGATGATGCCTTCGATTGATGGTGATTGTGTGGTTCCACTTTTGATTATTAATTATGATTGTCTTTAAATTTGGGTAGATTTTTCTTTATAACCATTTATGCATAATATAAACTATTTCTCCTGTATCTATTTTTTTGAATGACAATTGTTAGTTTGTTAGTTATTAAAGTTAGTTTTTTGTTGTGGGTGGGGTTGAACCCACAATCTCCGTTATCTCTCCACTCCACTCCTTAAATTCCCCACCCGAACTACCTCAACCACCTTATAACTCCCATTTATCTTGTATCTATGATTTTTGGTATAGCAGCCATTCTGGTGTCCACTATTATGCTATAACATTTTTGTGATTGGTTGCTCTGTGCTACAATTTGGGATTCACACATAAGCTTTGTTGAAGTCATAGGGTTTCCAATAGGGGGGTTAAGAAAGAATTAAGGGTTTGAATTATGATTATGGTTTGATATGATTGATTTGATGTAAAAAGACTAAACACCGACTCTTGTCTATACCAATACAAGGCACCAAAATCCCTCATTTTTTGTGTACAAAATCCCTCTATTATTTCTATGTATGTACTCCCTCCGGACTTGGTTATAAGCAAAAAAGTGTCTATATTTGTTGAACTTAATTCAAATATAAATAAATGCCAACTAATCTATCCACATTTTATGTTATTATTCCAAAAATACCCTTAAATTAAGTCTTGAATATTGTGAGTAAATGACGATTATATTTAGAGTAGGTTAGTAAATGTATTACTTTTTTACATGAAATAGGTTCCCTTCCTTTTCTGGGCTAGCAGCAGTGCAAGTTGTTTGTTTCCCATCAACACCCATTTTTAATGCCAGAACTAATGTGCGTTCATTGAGATTAAAGGACGTATGTATGTGACATTATCTCAAGCAATCCCTTGAAAATTGGCACTTTGTATCAATTTAAGTGTAGGGAGGGATGGTGTGTCAGGTGGCACTTCTTTTCCATAGTTGATAGGAACATAGTTGCCAATAAATAAATCAAGAGATATTGCTGAGAATAACCACTGTGGCGATAATTTTCCTTTTGTATTGCAGAAGTTTACCTTTGGCGAGGATCCAACCACTATACCATTGGATACGACTGAAATGTGAGTTCAGGTGCACAACTTACCTTTCGGTTTCATGACGGAATAGATGAGGATTTGGCTTGGTAACCATGTCGGTAGTCTTGTGAAATATGGCTTCCAAAACAATTTTAGAACCTGGAGAAAGTATATGAGGCTCCGGGTGGCTATGAAAGTGCAAGAACCGTTGAAGCGTAGTTGGGAGTTTGAGAGGGCAGACGCTGTCACACTGATGCTGTCACTGTTGCATTCCGATATGAAATACTCGGTTACTTCTGCTATGTGTGTGGCATCCTAGGGCACACAGATGGGTATTGTCCAAAGAGATATGAAGCAGTTTTTTTTGAAGGATATAAGCAGTGGGTCCCCCCACCCTCACAGATGTTGCGTTATTGTACCTCCTACTATCATCCAGCTATTGATTCTCATCTGGTCCGCTATTCACACCTCTGAATTCAGTCCTTAAGTGGGGGGACCACTGCTATTTTCCTCAACAAAGCCTGCTTCATATCTCTTTGGACAATACCCATCTGTGTGCCCTAGGATGCCACACACATAACAGAAGTTACTGAGTTTTTCATATCGGAATGCTACAGTGACAGCATCAGCGTCTACCCTCTCAAATTCCCAACCACGCATGGTTCCTGCACTTTCATAGCCACCGAGAGCCTCATATACTTTCTCCAGATTCCAAAATTGTTTTTGAAGTCATATTTCACAAGACCACCGACATGGTTTCCCAGCAAAATCCCCATCGATTTTGTCATGAAACCGAAAGGTAAGTTGTGCACCTGAACCCACATTTCAATTGTATCCAACGACATGGTGGTTGGATCCTCACCAAAGGTATCCTTCTGCAACACCAAAGGAAAATTATCGAACAGCCATGGCCCACTGTGATAAATCCGATTCATGCCTCCTTGATGGGAAAATTGAAACATGAAACGATTGGTGTCCATTATGGAGATGTCCACCTTGTCCTCAGATTGCCAGTGATAAGTCATTCTGTTTTTGAAAGTATGGAAGCAAACAGGCTTGTTAATGAGAAGCCTACCAATCTAGGAGATCAGGGTTGGTGTTTGTTTGGTCAGTGTTTGTGTGGCCAGCGTTGTCAACAGGACTTGTGGGCATTGCCATGATGGTAAGCAAGTAATTTGTCATCTGTCATATAATGTTAGAAGAGTATATTGCACTAATGAATAAATAGTTTTAGTTAGCCTGGGTCTGTTCCAAAATTCTCATACGAATTAATACACCATTCCAATTATGGCAGCAGTTTAATGAAATGATATGCTCATAATTCTTTGCATTAAAATTGTGACTAAGAGTGACCAATAACAGCAGTAGTTGCACGCTGTAATCCCAAAGTATCAGGGAAGGGCACGGTGTAAATGCTGTTTTGAGACTTTCTTGCTGGATATTGAATTCGGCTATACTGGAAAAGGAAATAGTAGCTCCACTAGAATAATCCGCAATAATATGACACATCAAGCTGAACTGTCCAAGAGAATATAAATCCCGTCCAAACCGGCTAGTCATTATTCTCAGCAGTATCTCTTGTCACACAATCCCTCTCTACCTCCTTGCACTCTAGTCCTTAAATTGATACAGCCTGCCAATTTTCAAGGGATTGCTTAAGATAATGTTGCATATATACGTCCTTTAATCTCAATGAATGCGTATTAATTCTGGCATTAAAGTTGGGTGTTAATGGGAAACATACCTCTTACACTGCTGCTCTCAGAATTAACTTTACATTTGATTTAGAGAACTCTGATGTGAAGTTCATTCGGAGACAAGCCAACGGTGTTGCTCATAGTTTAGCTAGAGTAGCCCCATGTTATGCTAGTTTTTAGCTTTTCTTGACATACCATCATGTATCTCTACTCTTATTATCAATGAACTGCGCTAAGCTTATTTCCGTAAAAAAAAGTAAATGCACTTAACTCTCGTCCTTAAAACATATGAAAGTGGTAGTTTTGGTTATGAATGAATCCAGAGGGAGTAGTAATAAAGAAATATGGATTTTTTTTAAAACTCGGTATCCTGACCACGACAAATCCGGGTGACCAATCCCACCATAGAAATATGGAAATTAATAAGTCTAATCTTGAGAGATAGGTAGTCAAATATATTCTATGATAGGAAACTAATCCTATGAGATACTTTAGATACATCGAGATATTATAAAGCCTTCGTCAGATACTATACAGGAGTAAGTGTCTTGGACAAATTTTTTTATTACAACGTGTCTTCGACAAATAAGTGGCTGTCAAGCTATTGAGATTAATTGTCATTTTTGATAAATGGACTTGTCAAATTTTTGCATCGAGAACTATACCTCAAATACATTTTATTTAATATGCAGTTTTCATGATTTAGTAATAGTATGGTTAAGTGCTTTTCAAAACAAGTTATTTGAAGTTGGGTGCTTATTATTCAAATTTTTTAATTGTTCATAGTCAATGTAATTCCACATCGAGCAGTTAATCTACAAAGTAGCTTTAGTGTCTGATAAATGTGGTATGCTTTTCGTTACAAGCCCCATTTTAGTGGTGTAATAATTTATATTGCAATGTGGACATAAAGAGACATCAGAGTTCAGAATTATTAATTTCAGACCAACCTTGTTAGTTTTGAGGAAGACCTATGGGAAAACTGTATGCAAAATGCATTGTATTGGGTTGGTTAATTTAAACTTATCTACTGACATGAACACTTGTGATACTCTTTGGGAGATCTTATGTACACAACTTGTGACAAGTCAATAAGCTGTTTTCAGCTTTTTTTCAATAAGCATTCTAGGATAGCTTATGAACACAATTCATAACTTTTACGAAATGACTTTATTTTATCTTTTGTTGTAAAAATAGTTCATACATAAGCACTCATATGATTAACGCTTATGCTATAAGTGCATAACTAAGCTATTTATCCAAATTAGGGCCTAAGTACATTAACTGTCTATGTGGTCCTGGCCTTTTGATTCATAAGCTATCCTAGCCTCTTTATGGGGGAGCCTTGGCGCAATGGTAAAGTTGTTGTCATGTGACTGAAAGGTCGCGGGTTCAAGTCCTGGAAACAGCCTCTTGTGTAAAAACAAGGTAAGGCTGCGTACAATACATCAAATGACGGGACCCTTTCCCGGACCCTGCAGATGTGGGAGCTTTGTGCACCGGGCTGCCCTTTATTTGTTCATTGGATGCAAATTGATATAATGCTAACCCTCAAACTGGTCATCTTCCCTAGATATATATCTTGGATAGGTAGGTCTCTTTTCACATTTGCTTGATCTTTTGCTTGTTATATGTCTGCCAGTGCAAAATTTTGCATCTTTGGATCTTAAGATTGCTATGAATGCATTAAGGTCTAATTAATGGTATTTCACTCTGCAGACTGTAGGAAGTCAGGTTCTTGTCAAGGTTGTGAAGAACAAGCATGCCCCTCCATTTAAAACTGCACAGTTTGAGCTTGAGTTTGGCAAGGGCATATGCAGAGAAGCTGAGATTATAGAGCTGAGCATAAAGCACAAATTCATAAAAAAGAGTGGTTCGTTTTACGAATATAATGGCAAGAATTGCCATGGCAAGGATGCACTAAAAAGTCACCTGATCAACAGCGATGGTTTACAAGAATTAACAACAAAGCTTAGGGAAAAGCTTCTCAATACTGAGACGGAAACCGTTTCAGAATCGCAGGAGATGGTTGGAGATGATACGGATGAAATATTATCACCTGATTCTACTGATGAAGAAACTGCTGTTGTTGCAGAAGCTTGAATTTACTCATAATCTTAAAGATGTTTTCTTCACACTATAAGACTAATCCTCAGTCAACGTAACTATCATCAGTTATGTTATATTTAAATTGAGGAATTGATCACAAGTTCACAAATGATGCGCTCAAAATGGAGGTGGCTTTAAAATGCAACTGATGCTTCCTATGCTTGTTTTGATTTTGGACTGACATTATTCCTTGCAGCCACTTGGCACATTGCCTTTGTAAATTAGTTTTTTTTTTGTTGTAGTTGGCAATTTTATGATGGCCATGAGTCATGTGGCATGTCAAAGTTTTGTGGATGAGGGATCAAGTTCTGTGACTATCTAGTTAGGAATCAAGTGTCAATGCTAGTCAAGATTTGTCAGTATTATAGTATTGGTGCATATATGTATCTCATTCTGGAAGATGTGGTGCTCTTGCGTCTAACTCCCTGTTTGGGAGTATGATAATTTTAACCTGGGTAATGATATTTCTGGTTTTTAGTTAAAAATGTGCATTGGTGAGTTGAAGAAAGTATTACTCTTAATATTGATTCTCAACCAACTTGAAACTTTGGTTTATTGCTTTGAAATTGAAGCTAACGTTAATCTATAAACTACTTCACTCAATTCACAGAGTCATTTTTTAAACAAGAGAAATGTTAAGAGTGCCCTTGGGGCATTGGTTAAGAGAATATAAGAAATATTTTGTTGAAAAATGGTGAAAAGTGTTGAATTCAACTTTTTAAAAGTCAAAAAGTTGTAATTTCCAATGCAAAACTACTACTTTTAGTTTTCTTAACCATTGCGCCGAGTGCATTAGTTAGTAAGACCCTTTAATCAAAACAAAATCGTAAAGAATTAGATGTCTTTTAACTAAAACAATATCATAAGAACTTGTATAAGATTCAAAATGGACAATATCTCAGAAACATGGTGTAGTAAGTTTAAGTTTGAAACATCAGAACATCGGTGCACTATGTAAGTAGGCCTATGCCACACACATGTCTAACCTAGACTAGATCTTGTAGATTAATTGTGCTACACTGGATGGACCATTTTTTATAAAATGATTTAAAAAGTTTGAAATTTGTAGACAAACCTTTTAGTTTTGAATTTTTTATAAAGGAAACAAGTTTGGAACTATTAGACCATGATCAAATTGAAAAGGATTTCAATTTTTTTTCCCGCTTATAGTAAAATAGAAGAAAATTACAATATTTTTTTCCAACCATTGGATTACTTATTGTTGTCACAAATCTATGTAGAAGAACTTATATCTACTAACTAGTTAATAAAATTGATGCCACATAAATTTCCAATTTTGCCCTTTATAAGGGTAATTTGGTAATTCAAAAATTCCTTAACCTTGAAGAGTGCCACCTCATCCCAATATATATATATATATATATATATATATATATTATATATTATATATTTTATTTTAAATTATTTTCTTTTTTATTTTATAAGAATAAAAATAATCCTAAATTCAGTTGCTTCTAAACTGCCGTTGTGGGAGATTAAGACACCGTTAGATCCGACATTTTTCAACTTCTCTACAATTTTAAGGAGAAGTTAAGCCAAAATGTTTGATACTAGAGCCAAAATTAAACAACTCAAATTAAGTACTTTCTAAAAAGTATATTTTTTTAATGCATAAATTGAATGGAATGAGCTTTGGCCAAAAGTTGGTGAATGTTATGTCAAAAAACTACTTGTCGACGATTTATTTTACAAGCATCTCTCTTCAACTCATGTTAAGAACCTTTTCTTTTATTTTTTAATATTATATTTCAATATGTTTTTTTCTTCAATTTTTTTTTTTTGAACCGTTCCATTTAGAGTCTGTTTGTTATAGTTTTTTTTTAAGAAAAATAATCACTTTTAAGATTTTTGCATCTGTTTGTCACAACTTTTTATGAAAATCAGAATCTAAAAACAGCTTCAAACGTTCTCAAAAAATAGATTTTTTTAAAGGAGAAAGACAATATGGTTTAAAAGATTGAACTATAATGTTGCAACAAAAAATCTCTTTTATATGGTTGTATCCAAACAAACAAGATTATTTGTTTAAAAAGAGTGATTTTTATTACCTTAAACAAACGCAAAATAGATTCTGATCTTTCATAAAATCTCTAAAATATAATCTCTAAATTATTTTATGTCAAAATCAATTTTATTTTAATCTGCGGGCCCTTAATTTTTTTTAATTTCAGATAAAATTTATTATTTTTTTATCACTCATATATTTAATTTCAATATCGCTTAATTATCACAACCTCACAAATATTTTTATTCACGCTGTCATTTAATGATACCAAATATTTTTATTTCCTATCTTCAACCTCGCAAATATATACACACTCGCATTAGCATTTAGAGTAATATTTTATATCCGTCTATCTGTTATTTTTTGTTATGCTAATGCGTATAATTTTTTTTTTAGCGTTGCATAAAGTGTATGCTTATTTTTAGAAAATTTTGATTTTAATTAAAAATACAAGTATAGATGCCTAAAAAAAAAATACTTATATATATTTTGCACCTTTATATTGTAACAAACTATGCATATATTTTTCTTATTCAAAAAAAAAAAAAAAACTAAACATGTCTGTTTCAATGACACAAACAATGTAGCAAATATAATGTCAAATAATATAAATTCTTATATGTTTGAAAGTCACCAAAAATAAATAATAAATATGGTATTCTTATAACAAAATTTGCTATATAGTACTCCCTCCGTTCCTTTTTAAGTGTCTTTTTAGAAAATTAACACAAAAAAAGCGATGTGTATT
The DNA here is from genome assembly GCA_946800305.1 of Medicago arabica. Taxonomy (NCBI): domain Eukaryota; kingdom Viridiplantae; phylum Streptophyta; class Magnoliopsida; order Fabales; family Fabaceae; genus Medicago; species Medicago arabica. The sequence continues at coordinate 19,694,605 of OX326971.1, read as the reverse complement.
TTTGCATATTTTATTCCTATTATACCCTCATTCTAATCCACCAATAATTTCATATATTTTTGCACACACTTTATCTTTCAAATAAATTTAATAAGTCATCTTTCTCACGTAACAAACAATTGTCAGTTATTATCTTTTTCTCAAACAAATTCCTTTTTTTTTGCGCGCTCTCTCTCATGACAAACAATTGTCAATTTTCTAAATATCGTGCACATCTTTTTAATTATTTTAAGTCAATATAAAAATTATTTCAACTTCACATTAATCAAAAGTTAAGAAAAAATTAACTTTCTTCCAACTCCTTTAATTAAAGGGTAAATACCTCTGAAATTACATGGACAAAAACTAATTTTTTTTTTACAAGGACTAAAATCAGAATTCTCTAATATTACAGGGACGTAAAGAGGCATTTTCCCTTAATTAAAGTTAAGACTTCAACTATGGATTCAACCAATGCTAGAGTCACACCTGAAAATTTTAACAATTGCTACTCATCTTATTTATAGAATTTTAACTCTTCTTGAAACCATTGTTCGGAACAAAATTTTGTTTAAATTTGAAGATAATAAGATACAAACTTTCGTGTCGAAATAAATAAATAAACTTTCTTTAAACAGACAAACTTTAGTTTTCCAAATAGATAACATTAATTAATTTTATTGAAAAAAATAAAAGTAAATAAGAAAGGGTATAATTGACAAATCGTACCCTTAAAATACCAAAAAGACAGTTAAATAGGAACGAAAAATTCACCCTAAAAAGACACTTAAAAAGGAACGGATGGAGTATAATTGAAAAAGAAAAAATAAACTATTTGATATTATTTATGTTATTATTTGAGCCTCCTTAAATTATTTCTCCTATTCAAATATTTTGTTGTTTCTTTTGTTTTGCATTTTCATTTCATTTTGAGGGGTTCATTTTTCGACAATGTTTTAGTTTCTGTTTCATCAAAGGTGGTTTTCTTCCTTTTTTTATGATTCTGCATTTTAAGGGTTTTATTTTTTTTTTCTTTTTGTTCCCGATTGTTAGTGGATTATGTACCTGAAATTGTTATGTTGCACGGCTGCCGAAAAATCTCCCTTTAATCTCAGGTGTTTTGTTTTTCATTATGGGTTTATTTTCAAGAAAGATGATTTTTTTTAGTTGAGGTTGTCATGTTTGCATGTTTGTTGTTGCGATCATGTTTTTGCATTTGATGCATTTTTTTCATGGTCTAAATAAATGCATGCATGTGAATATAGTAGATATCATGATGATTGAATTTTAGCGCACGGTAAAGTTTTGTCACAATTGTTATTTTACCTTCTGGTACTATAGTTGAAAAAAAATGATGCATGTGGGTTATGATGTAGTACCTTGATTAGCTAATATTTTAACATGTGGTATTAAATTTCCAAATTGATGATATAGTACCTTGATTAGCTGTTTGATTTTGTGAGTATTCCTAAAGGTGTAACAATTTTCATATTTGGTTTATTCTTTCTTATATTATTGAGCTGTACAAAGGTTGATTGGTTTAAATTTGTTTTTGTCATATCATTGAGGTCCATAAAGTTGATGATACAAAAAATTTGTGCATTTAAGATCAGGTTGATTTGTTAATACAAAAATTGATCACACAAAAATATGTTAGCTTCTTTCAATATCATAATGAACAATGAGAATAAAATTAAATGATGTATTGTTGTGCTTCTATATAGGGATTTCAATGTCAAGGGATTATGACTACATTAAGGATCTCAAAAAGGATTTGGACATTTGGAAAATAGGTTTAGAGTGCTTGATTCTTGGATTGTGAGTGGCAGCAATGAGAATCAACTTATGAAGCTCATTATTTGTGATGCAATGGTTAGAGGAGTTACTTAAGATTTGTTGTAATCTCCTTTATGATTTATCAATGTTACTTATTAGTGTACTTTTTGATTTATTTCATGTTTTTTTGTTTCTTTCTCGAATTTATGGTGATCGAGTTCATGTAATAACTCGAGATAGAGAATTGGAAGGCTTTGGTCGAGGAAAGCAAGGCTTATACTTTGTATAATTGTCATGTGTTTGATAATGACATTGCATTTAAGCCCGTTGACCATCCCTTTAAGGTTGTTTTTGGTTCTGGTAGAAATGTGCAGAACGATGACAAGTTAACTAATATTCCTACTCGTGAATTTTGCTTTAAGACATTTAAGGAAATTCAAGATAGAAAATTCAAAACTGACGTTTTATATGGTATAGTTATGTGCAATATTCACTGATTTGCTCATTTTTCCTTTGTAACAATTTTTTTACAAGATATGTTATTAAACCCGTGCGAAGCACGGGTTTGTAACTAGTATACATAGAAAAAGAGTTTGTCTTATAATTTCAAATGTGTTACTTTTGAGTTTCATCACTCACTTTAACACTTTATCGATACCCATTTTTAAAGTATGTAACTTAATATATTTCATCTAATAAGAATAATAAGAAAGTGAGTGTTAAAATGAGTATTAAAAAATAAGTGTTCTTAATTTACCTCTTAAATGATTACTTATGCAAGCGTTTATTCAAAATTGTCCTGCATGGGTGAAATTGCTAAGATAATTTTATATGATGAACTTGCTAGAGAAGACATTTTTATGCAATATATGATGTACATATTCAAATACCAATAAAACTATTTTTTTGTCAAAAGTATTTAAAGGTATATTATAAACGAATGGTTAGTCCCTTTTAGTGTGAGTTGTTGGTATTGGTTAAATTGAAACACTTTGAATGGTTAGTTTCACATCGATTATGAATAAATTTACTGTTAGATATATAAGATATGTAACCCATATTCTTAATGTCTTATTGTTTAGAGCGGAGATGTGATGTCTCTCTTTTGTAGTCATAGAGCATTGAATCGTCATTGTTTCTGACGCTCTCAGAGGCTCTTTTCAATGCAACCAAACAATCTTGATTATAAGTTTAGTAAATTACCTAGTAGAAAACGACAATCTCTATTGAGACAATAACTTACTACCTCATTACTTGAAATAAATTGGTTCATTTATCAAATTTATCATCAAATTTTCCACATTCATATTGGTGAACTTGCATAAATGGCAAAACAACATTGATAAATTTGAATACGAGTCATAAAATTACTAACAAACTTATTTCATTGTTTAACAATATTAACGAATTTTTCCGCCAGTAATGTTACATTACTGAGGGTCTAGACCGCCAGTAATTACCGACGGTGAAAATTCACCACTAACACAATTTAAGATCTGTCAGTAACATGAAAAATTCTTGTAGTTAACCAGTAATGAGAAGCAACTAAAACAGAAGAGACCAATAGAGAGGAGTAACCAAAACAAAACATAAGATTCAAAAGGGAGAGAAGGAACCAAACTGAACCAATTGAGAGGGAAACACTCAAACAAAAGACCCAATAAGAAGATAGACAATGAGAGAGAAGAACCGAATAGGGAGAAAGACAACCAAAGAGAAGAATCAAAATAAAAAAACAATCAAACAAGACCAATATAAGAGGAGCAATAAAAAACCAATAAGGACCAATCAAACAAAAGAAGAAGCAACCAAAGAGAGGAATCAAACCAAATCCAACTCAAACCTAACAATATTCCCCTTAAGTGTGAGTTGTTGGTGTTGGTTAAATTGAAACACTTTGGAGGGTTAGTCCCACAATGACTATAAATAAGTTTATTGTTCGATATATAAGAGATAAGACTCATATTCTTAATGTCTTATTGCTTAGAGCGGAGATGTGATGTCTCCCTCTTTTGTAGTCATAGAACACTGACTCATTATTGTTTCTGACGCTATCAGAGACTCTTTTCATTCCAATCAAACAGTCTTGCAGTTTTTAATTATAAGTTTAGTAAATCTCCTGATAGAAAACAACATTCTCTAATGAGACAATAACTTACTACTTTATTACTTGAAATAGTTTAGTACACTTGTCAAGTTTCATAATTTTTTTACGCCGCTGTCAGGGATTGTTGGTCTTTTCTGGGAGCTCTTAAGAGTACCCGGGGAGGGGAAATTCACTAAGAATAAACTTCAAATGTCTAAGTAAGTATTGAAGTTAAAGAAATTGTAATTGAGATTTTTAAATTTTTAATACAAAATTAAAAACTTAATTAAATTTTAATTTAGTTTTTGAAGGGCTAAAGATTAATTTTTAATCTAATGGCTTAATTATAAATTATTGACAAATTTTAAAATTTAATTATAAACTATTTTATATATTATGACTTATTCAATTTTTTTAATTAAATGAAATTAAAAGGGAAACGTGTAATTTTAAAATAAAATTTAAAATGTATCATTAGAAAAATGTTACATAAGGTGTTGGGGGATTTAATAATTTTGATATTTAATTCCCATACCTACATACCTATTTGTTACACATTTCTTTTGATATATATAACTACACTTTTATGTTAATCTTATCGATGTGAGACTTGTCTTTGACAAAACTTGAAAGACAAGGTCAAATGAGTCAAGTAAAAGTAAAATTAAATAAAAAAAGTTAAAAGATTTATAATTTTCATGTTCATAATAAAAACTAACTGAAACATTTTCAATCCCCATGAGTGAGCTATATTTAAGAATTAAGGGTGAAGAACATAGAAGAAGATGAAAAAGGAGGAGGAGTCAACGGTTCAGATGGAATACCAAATATGCACATGATAAAACTCCAAATAACAATTCATTACAACTAGCAATTAGTATGAAGATCAGAATCGCAGGAGATGGTTGGAGATGTTACAGATGAAATATTATCACCTGATTCTGATGAAGAAACTACTGTTGTTGCAGAAATCTTGAATTTACTCATAATCTTAAAGAACTTCTCTTCACTCTACAAGACTAATCCACAGTCAAAGTAACTATTATGATGGCCACTTGACACATTGCCTTTGTAAATTAGATTTTTTTCGTTGTTGGCAATTTTATGATGGCCATGAGTCATGTGGCATGTCAAAGTTTTGTGGATGTGGAATCAAGTTTTGTGACTATCTAGTTAGGAATCAAGTGTCAATGCTAGTCAAGAGTTATCTCTATTATATAGTATTGGTGCATATATCTCATTCTGGCATGTGTCTCTGTGGGTTGAAGAATACTCATTAATTTACTTTTAATCTTGATTCTCAATGAATTTGAGATTTTTTGGTGTATTGAAATAGTAGCTCTTTAGTCTAGGCTACGACCTTGTGTGTCGCTTAAGCCTCTTTGCATGGTACAACGATATTTTGATGTTCTGACCTCTAGTTTGCTACATCATTTCTTTTGAGGTATTGTTCGATTTGTATCTTTCTTTACGATATTGTCTTAGGTAAAATGCGTCTAAGTCATTACAATATTATCTTTGATTAAGACATCCCAGTGAATTGGGGGAAGTAGATGTTTAGAAGTTACTCTTAGAATGTTTTTGATTCGCAGTAAGTATTAGATATAACAGTACATGATAAAACAATAAATACTGAACGATGGTATAGAGAGATATAGAGATAATGTTTTTTATGTTGGAAAATAAAAATGGTACTTTTGAGATATTTGATAGTCTGTACTTTAGACAAAAAGTTGTTCCAAGGTTTAGTGAGAGACAAAAATTCATGTTTTTGTCCAATTTCATGAGCAATTTCTCCAATCAAACAAGGTACAATTTTTTTGCCCAATCTAGTTCTCTGTTTTTTAACCAATCAAATGTACTCTTATCTTTAATTTCAAAGCAATATAAGACTTTTTTGGTGTAGTGAAATAGATATCAACAATAAGTGGATTAGTTGTGCCACGTGGGATGAATCATTATTAAAGTGATTTCAAAAATTTGTAGACAAACCTTTTAGTTTTGATATAGGAAACCGTTAGAACAAAGGGTGTTTAACAATACCACTTTTAGTTTTGATGATAATAAGGTATTAAAAATTGTCAATTGGATATGCTAATATTTGTTCAAACACTACAAGAAAAAATGCATTTTGCGACCTTTAAAATGACTGATTGCGACTGTTAGAAGGGTCGCAAATGTACATTTGCGACTGTTCCCCAACAGGCGCCAATGTTGGGGTCGCAACTGTCTTTTGTGACAGTTCAGAGAACAGTCGTACTAACTGTCACAAAAGCTATTGCGACAGTTCCCAACAGTCGCAAAGGAAGAGCATTCAAATGGTTTTGAATGGACTTGCGACCCTTCACAACTGTCGCAAAGTAGGCACTTTTATTTAATTTAAATGGGCTTGCGACCCTTTACAACAGTCGCAGGTGTTCAATTTTAAAAAAAAAAAATTTATTTAAATGGTGCAATTTTTATTGACAATTTAAATAAATATATTAATGAATACTTAAAATACAGAAAAATATAACTAAAAATATCTAAATCCCGTTCATATGAATCCACAAAAATGTTACAAAATCAAACAAATAAAACATAACAGAGTTTATGAAACAGACTCCCATCTTTAAGATCTTCATCATCAGTTGACTATCCTAACTTCAGGAGAGTTTCTGCCACACACACTGCTACATGAACCATATTTTCAAACTTGTAGCAGAATAGACTAATATGCAACCGTTGTAACCCACCAATATAACCTACACACAAAAAAAAACATATTTAATCAATCAACAGTCATCACATCTATCATCTTTATAAACCAATATGAAATTCCAATCAACTGATATGAAACACAATGAACATATTGCCTGAAGACATAGAACTCTTATCAATACTAATAGCCATACATCCATGAATATTTTACCTCTATTTTTATTTCAATTGTTTGTTCCTGAAATTTGTTTCAGACTGCTAAAAGGCATAATTATATGATTAACATCCACACTTTAGTTTTCAATACGTAGATAAGAATCCACATTTTCATCTGTTTTTTTTTATTTTGAATCAGCCAATATTATTACTACCAGCCCCTGAAAGATTCAAAGAGATGGAAACGGAAGAAATACAACAGTGTCGTGTATAGGCGAGACACCATAAAAGCCACACTGCCCAAAAACACAGAAGTAGCACAAACCCAAAAAATAAAAGCAAAATACAGCCAGCCTAAACAGAACACAAGTTATATAAAGTCCTGCAATCCGGATTAACACATCTAGATTGAGCCACCGTAATTACGCCTATTGATCACCCCACAACCTGCTGGACCTATGACAGCCCCCACACAACAAAGAAAAAACCGCACTGCACATCAAGGAAAAACGCAGCCAGCAGTGCCACAAAATCCCGCAAAACCTCCAACACAACAGGCATCAGACGTAGCACAACACAACACCTAACACAGTCCTCTAGTTTGTGTTCCATTCGAAAGAAAAAAAGATAAGACAAGAATCAAATTCACAAAACAGAACCTACCTTTGGTTCCAAGTTGCAATGTAGTAAGCTTTTCTTTTCGACTTGTCTTCCCCAACCTGAAATAATGACCGCAGTTATTAGTATGAATTTTTAGCAAATATTGAGAGCTGCATAGGCATCAATCAATGAGATACTAACCAATGATTGTTTTATTTTCCAAAATTAAGTTTTCAATGAGAAAGGAAGAGCTACTGGAATAACTAACCTCTGGAACAGCGTTGGAAGTTTTGAAAGATCCCTAAAACCTCCTCCTAAATTAACTTTACTTTCATGACCTGAAAAAGATATCATACATTTAGAAACAGAAAAATTGCTATCATATTTTAATTCATCAGGAAATTTGAAGGAAATAAGATTTGAAGGATGACCGGTGGGTGAAAGGTTGTGTTCAATTTAAGCTTTCAGATCTGAAGAAAAAAATGTGCCTACCAATCAGATTTTATGTTCTTCATCAAAATATAAGTCATTAGATGAATGCTCCAAGCCACCTTTTCTTTTTCATTATCGCTGCACCTTCATAGCTATCGGTTTCTTCTTAACATTAAACTATGTGCCCACAACCAAGGATCCATGATGTACTACAACTGTTAGACCAATACCCTGCAACCATTCATTTCATATACGCATTACACACCAATACATTTTTCACCGAGGCCCCAAAATGTTAGACACCTTCGATCTTAAAAACTATGCTTCACAATCCGGTAATGTTGTATTCAGTAAGTTCTATAGTTTGAAAATGAACTCAAATACCTTATTCTTATGCTTGCTACAACAATCAAGAGGATCATCCATGACAATTCTAGTATGATTCGCACGTTTTTCTTTTGATTCGAGTGTAGGACCAAATCTTGTTCCAAGTTCCCTATTTAAAATACAACACAAAAACAATAGAGCTAAAAAATAGAAAATAGCACAGTATAAATAGAATGCTTCGAAAAGTAATATTTTGTATTTAGCTATAATTGCAACAAGGATATATTGATGTTGTTCAAGGAAAGTGATGATCAATGCATTTGAATGTATTGCACTACGCTAAACCAAGAAATCCAATAAACAAAATAGGGCTACTCTGCAAAATGGAGCTTCTAAAAGTGTTGCAGTTTAAATTAAAGACAATACAAACCTGGTATAGTGTCAATTGGGAAGAAAGAGTTGTAGCTTCAATCTGTAGGATCTGAAGCGCTCTACTTCCATGTATATAAGTGGCCTTTCTCTCTTTTTAATAAGCAGCAGATTGTCGATTTGCAAGTATTCTATTCATAACAACACAGTGAGAATAATGAATAAAGCAAATCCATAACAATAGTAAAAAGGAAAATTAGATGAAATGAAACTATAGAGCAGTATCAAAATAAGCTTATTAAGTAGCTTCTATTTGGGAGTGAGTGCTTCTCTATGGTTGTTTTCAACTACTCTACATAATAAGCTTATTAAGAAGCTTATTATATCAAAATGAAAAAATTACTAATTAGCTTATTATAGCAACATGATACAGCAAAAATGGAAACAACTACTAAGTATCTTATTATAAGCTTATTACCTTAATTCAAACTTTTTCCAATTTCATCACCAAATAAATCAACTCAAAGCTTATAAGCACATCGACAACTGAACACAATTTTACGGCAACAAAAAATGTAAAGGGAAGGAGAAAAAGTGAACCTGATTTGTTAAGGCATAAGCAATAAGGAACTGAAACCTATAATCATATGAAACCTATAATCATAAGCAACAGTGTCCACCCACGTCATTGAAACTATCCAAGTTATATATATCCTTTATCTTTGGACAACAAAACCATTTTTATTGATTCCATATAGTTGATGTAATAAATAAAACACCAAACTTCCAATTTAATATACATCATATATGAAGATAAGTTGCAGACAAACTCCAGTAAGTGTTAATTAGTTTGATAGTGCTCAGTGCTATGCTGGATTTGATTACTCTTTTAAGTTTTTGACAACTACTTTTTAGAATGGATAATGCTTTTTGAAAAAAAATATAAGAAATATAAACCACTTGTCAATGAGTGTATGGCAAGCATTCATTTCTCATTGCAAAATGATTAAGAAACACCAAACTATATGGTTTACCAAATAGTTTGTCAAATAAATAAATAAATAAATAAAGTAGTTGGCAAATGAGGCCAAAGCTTATCCCTCAGCTAGTGTTGCTTGGCTGAAGATTCAAATAAATAAATTTTACCTTTATAAAGTGAAGAAGGAGAGCTGAGATACGAACAACACGAAACGACAAAACCAAATTGCCCAAAACGGAGAACGTAAATCTGAAATCAAGAAATTACAGATTCAATTCTGTGCAGAAGCTGAAAAATATCGTGAAGTAATGAATGAAGTACAAAACTGAGAACGAACAACTCAGAATCACACGAAACTAAGAACGCAAAACTGAGAATCACACGAACCTTGAGAAGAATCGCAGAAACTACATGCAGAAGCAGGTTGGGTCGTTTCTTCCAAACGCACTGTCGAGGCACAACGGCATTGCTTACGGAGAAGAGTGTTTCGTGAGAGATTAAAATTGGTTTCGAAGCAAGGTTGTCTTAGAAATCGAAGCACTACGTGAGAGATTTAACCAGGATTGAAGCAAATTGGAACGACGTGGAGAACAAAAACAAGTAGGCTAACTAAACAGGAGCGAGATTCATGTTGAGGGTGAGATTGAAATTGGGGGTTTTAGTGTTTGATTCATGTTAAGGGTTGAGATTAAAGGTGCGGTTGAAATTTTTAGAGATGAAATTAGGAGGTTAGATTTCAGATCCAGATTGAGATTGAGATTGAGATTAGATGTTCTAGGGTTTTGAAATTGGAACCGAGATAATGAATTTGAGAAAGCGGGAGTGAGGAAAATACATTGGGTGAAAATCGCGATTAAGGCATTGGTAGAGTTATGTTGAAAATCACTTAAAAATCTGCGGCAGTTAGGCAAAACAGTCGCAGCAACTGTCGCAAAATGACATCTGAGACAGTTTTAGAACAAGGGTCGCAGGTTAGGGGTCGCAAAATGCTAAATTTCTTGTAGTGAAATATGCAAGATCTTAATCAAAGATTTTAATCTTAGTAGGCATTCTGAAAGAAAAAAATGAAGAACAAATTTTATAAGAAGCTTGTTGCAAGTGATTCTAAAGACTTAGAGAGCCTGAAAAATCATCTAAAGCTGTTTCGAGAGGTTCTGAAGACTTGGAGAGTCTGAAGAAGCTGTTTCGAAGAAGTACAAGTCAAAAGGTTCTGAATACTTAGAGAGTCTGAAGAAGTTGTCTCGAGAAGCGCAAGACTACATGATCTGAAGAACGAAGAGAGTCTGAAAGAGCTGAAGAGAGTTTGAAGCTCAACAGAGTCTGGAGTTCTACATAGAGTCTGAAGACCGCAAACTCAAGATATTGAATTGATGAATTTCTGAAGGCATTTCGTTGCAGAAGGAACATTCATATGAAATAACGGCTATCTTGAAGTCAACTTAAGCATGAGATGCTTTGTGACAAAAGAGCGTAGGAAAAGGACATAGTACATGTACAACCCCTGTTTAAACTACGCCACTACTTATACTATTGACAGCTGTGTCTACTGGTATCAAGCAACAAATCAACAGTGGTTGATCAAGCTTCTAGACGACTCTGTGATGTGCTGGCTTTTCTCAACGTCTCTCTACAACCTCTATATAAAGGAATGATGACTTGGAGAATTGGTTACTGACTTACTGAACTCTTACGCATATATTATTATTCTTCCTGAGTCAAGCCAAACACATCAACAACTTAGAAAATTCTTACAAACTTCATATTCTAGAATTTCTAAGTGTAACAGATAACAGAGTCTTATTTGTTTTGTATTTGTAACACCACTGATTGTATATCAAGTGTTCAAACTCTTATTCAATTTTCTGTAAATTGTGTTAGAAGTCTCTTGCTTGTGTGCTTGAGCAATAAAAGTCTCTTGGGTGTGTCCTTAAGCAGTTTGAAGTCTCTTGCCTGCGTGCTTGAGCATTGGAAGTCTCTTGCTGTGTGCTTGAGCAACTTGTAATTTGTTATTACATTTTAGCGAACTCTCCTTGGAAGTGCAAGGGGGACATGACTACTTCCGATTTGTGGAAGGAACCTGTATAATTGCTTGTGTTCTCTATTTCCCTTATCTCTTTACTTTATTCCGCTGCACAGACTCTGAACTCCTTATCAGAACCTGAACTCTATCAGACTCTGATCTGAAAAACAGAATCAATCTTTTTAGAGATGCGAAAAAGTTAACACAATTCAACCCCCCCTTCTTGTGTTTTTCTCACCTTCAGAAACAAGGTTGGAACTAGTGGCGGAGTCAAAAAATTTATAGAGCATGGGCAAAAAATTTATCGCAAATTCATATGTGATATAATATATATATAAATAAACAGTAATAAATCAAAATAAAATAGGTTCGTCATTTTTCATCAAAAGTACAATTTGAAATAAGAGAGATGAAATATAACCTGCCAATAGTGTGCTCAATAAAACTAGGAGGTAAATGCCCTTTCCGCGACCTCTTTCGAGTGAATGTTAGAATAATATCAACTTCGTCAACTGACTTGAATATCTTCCGCTCGATGTAACATATCATCAAGTCATTGAACCACACATTGTTGATCTTGTTGCGCAATTTAGTCTTGATGATCTTCATTGCTGAAAAAGATCTTTCAACGGGTGATGTCGACAACTGCAATATCAAAGCCAACTCAATGAGTTTGTAAACCAATGGAAATACCAAATGGTTCTCAGTTTGCCAAACTTTGACAAGATTCTTAAGAAGAAAAGGAATCATGCCTTTTCACTTGAAGTACATAAGTGTCAAGTTACTCCCTTATTGTTCCATGGTCATCATCAGAAAAGTCTGCATGATAAATTAGAACAATGATGTGTGTTTATTCTTGATTAAAGAAGATCAAAATTAGACTTGCAGAGTATCAATTCAACATAAAAGTTACTAGTTTATTAGAAAGAAAGAAAAAACAAGTAAAGCATGTGTTGTACATAACTGTCTAAACATATAACATAGAGAGATTAATTCTTATTCAGTCTTTAGCACTTGCCAATATACTTTACAAAACATATAAATTATAATACCATAGACAGAACATTATTAGAAAGGAAAATGTAGTAGATAAATCTAATTCTTCTTGTCATCCTTTTTAGACAAATAGAGAGAGGTTTTTGAAATCAACAATCCTCTTTGGGAAATATAGAGAGGTTTCTGAAATCAACAATTCTCTTTGGACAAACAAAGAGAAGAATCAACAATTCTGAATTAGGGTTTGGGAAATCAAAATTGGGGATAATCAACAATTCTAAATTGCGGTTTAAAATTTGAATAATCAATTCATTCACTCATTAATAAATAACAAGCATCAGCCATCAACAACAAAGAAAGTAGGAGCTGAGCATGGGCTAGTGCCCATGCTAGCATGGGGTGGCTCCGGCCCTGGTTGGAACTATTGGATCATGATAAAATTCAAAAGGAATGATATTCTTTTTTTTGCTTATAGTAAAATAAAAGAAAATTAAATTTTTTTTCAACCATTATTACTTATTGTTTCTAGAAGAGCTATATATAAACCTAAAAAAAAGTCAGGTCAAACGGTACCTTATATATAAATATGGAGCTTATTTCATAAATTCAATTGTGAGAAAAATTGTTTTTAGATAGGTTAATTTTGAGTTTCAACACTCACCTTAATACCGACTTTATTGTTGAATAAAATTCAAGCGAGTTTTGAACTTTATGTTTTATTCATTTTCAAATTGTGAGATTTACATCAATTTCAACAAATGAGAAAATGATTGTTAAAGTAAATGTTAAAAAAGTGTTTCCAACGTTCCACTTAAATGATACTTTTTTTTTTTATTTTGAAGGAACTTAAATGATACTTATATGAGTATTTATTTAAAATGTTAAGTGATGCATGGGTGAAATTGCTTAGCTAATTTTGTAGAATGAACTTACTAAAGAAACATTTTTGAACTTACTAAAGAAATAGCATTTTTTTGCTAAAAAAAAAAGACAACATTTTTATGAAATCTCTGATTTAAATATTCAAATACCAACAAAAAACAAATATTTATTTTCTCTAAGTTTTTATTGAAATTGTTATCTTTAAATATTTTAACAAAAACATTTAAACATTTAAAAAAAATGGAAATAATTATGATTCTGCACAACAAAAGATAGAACATTTTATAAACAATGCAATAGTTAATAAAGAATAATTTAAAGCATATAATTTTTTCTAACTTTATCATAGCATGACTTATACTATCTTCGGTCCTTTATATAAGAAACCTAAATAAAAAATGTTGGCTTTATTTATAAGGAAAAAATCACAACATTTAAGACATTTTTTTATGAAAGAAACATGCTTATAGCATTTCATTAATAATAAGAGTTTCAATACAATTGGGTATCTCGAAATAAACGACGGGACTAGCTAAAGACGTGGCCTCTCTTGCAAGAGCATGAGCGACCTCGTTGGCTTGTCTCCTGACAAACTCCACCCTAGAGTTAGAAAAGTAGGCAGTAAACAAAGAACGACAAGAAGAAATAATACAACCAAATTCTGAAAAGTCGTTCCTGTTAGAGAGGAAGGCATCAGTTGTCAACTTAGAATCTGTCTCAAAATCTACATTGGTAAGCAGCATGTCACTAAGCCATTGCAGAGCGGAATGTAGTCCTAAGGCCTCACCCACATCCACCGAGACTGTGCAGGGAAAAGTAAGAGTTTTAGCCAGAACAAAAGTACCTTCTGCATCCCGAACACAAATACCTATGCCTGTACGGTTGAAATAGGAAGAAAAAGCTGCATCTATGTTACATTTGTATCTACCAACCTCAGAGGGCTGCCACCTTGTTCGATGTTGAAGTGAGGTGGGGACCTCCAGCGAAGGGGCCGGTACGGAGGTATGATTCACCCCTGAAGCCAGCATATCCGGTGCATTAGCCAGCTGCCAGTCTGTCACCATATTCATAGCACGCGTTACAACCGTGGCGCTCGTTTCTATTGCATCTTCCCAAATACGGAGGTTGCGGTGTTTCCAAATACTCCACATAACCATTGCCAGACGTTGCTTTAAACCCACAGACAAATGTTCTAACAAAGAGAAAATGGCTTCCGATGCCGAGGCCGTGTGAGCAAGGGCGTGTTGCACCGAACCCCAAAGCCTGTCGTGTTCCAAACCTGTATAGCAAAAGGACATTCAAAGAAGACATGCAGAAGGTCCTCATGAGTTGAGGCGCAACTAGCACAGTTGGTTGGACAGACAACGCCTTTTTCCAACAGACGGACACGGGTTGGTAAACAGCCACGACACATACGCCAGATTAAATTCTTGACCTTCGGCGGAACCTTAAGGTTCCAAATACCAGACCAGTACCCCGGGCGCCAGTTATAAGAAGAATCTATTAATTCTGTGACACATAACCTGTATGCACTTTTGACAGAATACCTACCATTCCTTTCCGCTTTCCAAATGATTCTATCTGCCTCGACCTGAGAAAATAGTGGTGTACACAAAATTTTGTTTGCTATATCATCACTAAAAACCTGTCTAACCACCTGTTCATTCCAGCTTTTGTCATATAAATTCATCAAGGAATTAATAGTATAATTATGAACAAAGTGGGCACCTGGAATATCGCTGCCAATAAACTCACCATTAGTCAACCATGGTTCATTTAGGATGGAAATGGACGCACCTGAACCAATGCTCTAACGGGCACCCCCTCGGACAAGAAACCTAGCGCGCATAACACTGCGCCAACCATAACTGGGATTATGCCCAACAGTGGCCGTGAGATAAGAACCTGTCGGATAGTACCGAGCTTTGAAAATGCGTGCCACCAGAGAGTCTGGTTCCGTAATAAACTTCCATCCTTTTTTACCCAGCATAGCCAAATTAAAAGCAGAGAGGTCTTTGAAGCCCATACCTCCGTGGATCTTTGGTGCAGACAACTTCTCCCAATTCATCCAATGGATGCCCCTGCGAGTTGCTCTACCATGACCCCACCAAAAGGAATTCAACATCTTTTCGATGGAGTCTACTAACGTGGTAGGTAATTGAAAGATGCTCATCACGTAAGAGGGAATAGCCTGCAACACAGATTTTATCATCACCTCCCGACCTGCTTTGGAGAGACTCTTACCACTCCAAGAGTTTATTTTTTGCCAAACACGGTCTTTGATATAAGCAAAAGTGGCATGGCGGTCGCGACCAATCATGGAAGGAAACCCAAGGTATTTACCTGTACCCAAGACCACCTGCACGCCTAAGATATTAGTGATGTTATTTTTTAGAGCCTCGGGGACATTTCTGCTACAATAAATTTCAGATTTGGGTAAACTGATTGCTTGACCAGAAGCTATGTCGTAAGTGGATAAAATACTTTTCATAACTTGTGCTTAATCCTCAGTAGCTTTAAAAAACAAAAAACAGTCATCAGCAAACAAAAGATGTGAAACGGACGGTGCTTGACGACAAACCTTCGTACCCGTGAGAGCACCTCTTGTTTCGGCGTCTTTGATAAGGGAGGATAAACCTTCGGCACAAATGATGAATAAATACGGGGAGAGAGGATCCCCTTGACGGAGACCATGACCTGGAATGATAGGACCAACCTGTTCACCATTGACAATCACAGAATAATCTACGGTTTCGACAAACATTTAAGACATATAGAGCTGGAAATAAGTCGAATCGAATCAAACTCGTTTGAGTTCAACTTAATTCGATAAAATATGATTCGGCTCAAAACTCAATTCAAATTCAATACAAACCTTTTTCTTAAGTTTAAGTTCGTCTCGTTTAAAGTTTACGAACAACTTAATTCGGCTTGTTAGTTTCAACTTAATTTATACACAATTAGTTAACTTATTCAACGATATTGGGAAATGGTTATCACTTTTAAAAAAATGAAATATCACTTACCCGTGGCTGTGACAGTACTGTGCATAAGATTTAATTTAATTAAAATAAATTTATGCTTAGTTTTGTACATTTTAAGTGAGCAGTGCACTTTATTAAAAAAAGAAACTTACTCTATGTCTTTGAAACAACAAATTATCCATCTCTTTACGGCAGTGAGTTCATACGCCATATGTTTTCTTCTTCTTTCAATTTTGTAGTAGATGTGATTCTATTTTCTTAACAAATAAAAATGAATTATATTAATTAGCAGTCTTCTCAACATAAAGTGTATCAAAAAGACCATTAAAAATTTACAAGCAGTAATTTTTTTACAAGTAGGTGTGATTCTATTAGTTTATGTAAAAATGAGAGATAAAAAAGAAGTCAAGAGCATAGAAACCAAGTTTTACAAAACAAACAACAGACATATGAGTCATGAGTCATGACTGTTGGAACAAAATGTGTCTAATATTACCATCTTAAGTTTTGATGATAACAAGGTTTTAAAAAGTCAATTGAATATGCTAATATTTGTTCAAGTGTACATGACCATAAACTAAAATTTATAAGTCTTAAAACAAGATATTGGTTCTGGAAGAACAAAAGAGAGCAATATAATTATCAAAGAAAGCTTATATTGCAAGTCTCAGTCTGAAAATTCATCAGAAGCTGACTACCAGAGTCTGACGTCATCCAAAGTCTGAAGACCATCAGAGTCTGAAGTCAAGAAGCTGCAGTTAGTTAAAGTTTGTTATTTGAAGACACAAGATTGCAGAAGGAACATAAGTCTAAGCAATAACTATTTCAGAGGAATTAGAAGACATTAAATGCTTATCCACTGAAGAGCGCAGGAAAAGGGACATAATACAATTGTACAACCACTACTCCACTTTCATGTCTGTAATAGTACAAGCTACAGTTGTATCTACGATGATTAATTCTCTATACAGGGAATGGATTTGAAATTATTCCTTCTTAGGACATTAACCAAATCAAGCAACAAATCATTAGTGATTTGATCAAACTTCAACAACGACTCTTTGATGCGCTGACAATCTTTCAACATCTCTTTCACACCTCTATATAAAGGAGTGAAGACTTGAAGATTATTAGAGACTCAACAATGTTTTCAAAGTGTTAAAACTCTGCTGAAATTGGTGTGCATCAATTTACTTATGATTTCTTATAAACTTTCATATGTTAGAAATTCTAGAGTTTTAAGAGTCTTATTTGATTTGTATTTGTGAACACCACTGATTGTATATCAAGTGTTCAACCTCAAACCATTTTCTGTGCAATTTTGTTTGTTTAGAAGTTTCTTGCTTTTGTGCTTGAGTATATGAAATCTCTTGCAAGTGTGCTTGAGTATTGGAAGTTTCCTGCTCCGTGCTTGAACATTTGTAATCAGATATTGATTTTAGTGAACTCTCCTTGAAAGTGCAAGAGGGACATGACTATTTCCGGATTTTGTAAGAAATGTATAATTGCTTTGTCTCTGTCTCTCTCTCTCCCCCCCCCCCCCCCCCTCTCTCTCTACATTATTCGGTGCACTAGACTCTGAACATTGTTCCAGAATTTGAACTCTATTAGACTCTGAACTAACACAATTCAACCCCCTTCTTGTGTTTTTCTCACATTCAATGATCCATTTTCATTAGTTCCTATTTTGAAAAAACACACATACACACATAAAAAGTTAGAGAAAAGAATGCGTATATATTTTGTCCAAATGAAAAGGTGCACTTTGCTAACTTGGACCTTCAAGTTTTTTATTGGTTTAAGCTAGCAAACCCCATATATATATAGTCAACTAGTTTATTTAACGAATTTGATTTTCAGCTCAAGTTTTCATGAACTAAATTCAACGAGTTAATTGTCGAGTCGAGTTCCGAACTATATTTGAGTTGACCCGACTCATTGTCAGTATTAGTCGTATTTATTTCGTAAAAGACCTTTTTTATACCTTATTTAATGTTTGTCTTTTTAATATTAATGAGCATATTTAATACTTCACAAATTTTAATGAGGGTATATATTTGTAAAAAATTTAAAAAATTGTTACAATTAATGATTATTTTTATTTTTTTATTTTGTTTTCTTCATATTAAGGAGCGAAGAGAGTATAATAAAACAATAGTAATTATAGTATAAATATATGAGATTGAAAACATGCAATCAGACATTGACATGACACGTGACACCGTATGTAACACAGTAGGTTGAATTTTACGAACAGTTGATGACTTAGAATAATGATAAGGGTTTGATGCATGTTGTTGGTGTTGGTTAAATTGAAACACTTTGAATGATTGTCCCTCAACGACTATGAATAAGTTTATTGTTGGATATGTAAGAGATGTGACCTATATTTTTAATGGTTTGTAGTTTAGGACGGAGATGTGATGTCTCCCTCTTTTGTAAAACATTAACTCATTCTTGTTTCCAACGCTCTCACATATCCTTTTCATAGCATCAAACAATCTTGCAAACTCGCCCAGTTTACAGTTTTTAATTAATAAATTGCCTAGTAGAAAAGGACATACTCTATGGAGATGATGATAACTTGCTATTATATACACTTGTCAAATTTATCATCAAAGTTTTTGCGCCAATGTCAAAGATTGTTGATTTTTTAGGAAGTTTTTGAAAGCACAGGGAGGGGAGATTCACTAAGAATAAACTTCGAATGTCTAAATAAGTCATTGAATGTTAAAAAAAATGTAATTGAGTTTTGTAATTTCTTTTTTATACAAAATCGAAAAAACTTGATTAATTTTTGAATGACAAATGATTAATTTTGAATTTAAAGACTTCATTATAAATTATTTACAAATTTTTATGCGAGTATTTATTCAAAATGTTAAGTCTTGCGGGAGTGAAATTACATAGATAATATTGAATGAACTTACTAGAAAAACATTTTTATGCAATATATGATTTGAATATTCAAATATCAACATTTTTTTTGTTGTTGTCAAAAGTGTTTAAAAATATCTCTTATAAACGAATTTGTTTTCTTCCCTAGTTCCAATATTTTGGTTTGAATGTCAAGTTTTAATATAAGGTCAATCGTTACATGGATGTGACTTTGGTATGTAGGGATGACTGATTTTGTTATCTCACATTTGTTCATAGATTAGGTAAGTCAATCTTCAAAGTTTTGCCTTAATTCTTTTAATTCTGTCTAGTCAAATTGATGTTATAATCAGTATTAGAAGACATGGAGATTCATTAATTCTTTCTAAATATTTTGTCTCTATCCCTAAAGAACTTAATTGTCTTGACTCTTGTGATCAAGAGAAGCAAAGAAAATTATATTTCGACTTTTTTGTTTTTATTCTTTTTCCTTTTTTGTATTTATTTTCGACTAACTCCTATTATTATGTTGTTTGAAAATATTAATTTTTAGTCAGTTGATTTTTTAGGAACTGATTGTAGTTAAAATTTTCGATTGCAAAACATGACGATTTTTATTTTTTTGGAAAATATGATGATTTGATTTGTTTTTAAAACGTGATGATTTGATTGTAGTGAAAAACCGGTTGAATTTAAAACATGGTGATTCCTCAATCCGTTTTCTTACATGTTCAAGTCTGTCAAAAATACACTATTGAAATTTGAAACTAACATTATTGCCTCGAAATAAAAGAAAAAAGAACGAGTAAATACCCAAGTTTGTCCTTGAATTTGCAAAAATCAGTTAAATTCATCCTCAAATTTTTTAAAATGTCTATTTCATCCATAAATTTATCCAATGTCAATCAAATCACTCACAAGGCTGTTAATGGAGGTGACATGTACTGTTAACCTCTCACAAGGCTTACCATGTCAGATGTCACGCAAGCAAGGACTAATTTTGTCGAAAATGACAAAATTTCCAAGGACCAAAGTGATTACAGAAAATTCGAACTTACTTTTGCAGAAAAATTACTGTTACCCAATGTCTCTTTCTTCCCCAAATCTATAAAATTTGAACTCTAATTTTATAATTTATCGCCTAAAGTTCAAAATCCCCAAAATTTTTACCATTAATTGATGACAACGTTTTTCCCCAATTCAAAAAACTTCAAAACCTAATTTTATTTTTATTGAATTTGAAATTCAAAAATTCTCAAAAATTGTTCAAGCTTTGGTGTTTAGAAATGATGGGTGGTGGACGTATGGGAAAAACAACTATAATAGTTGGCCTAAGGAAAGTGGCAATGAAAAGGTTTGGAGGGCAAGATTGATAGACAAAGTTAAATGTGTAGGAAGTCAACTTAGGTGGATTAAGTATTTGATAGTCATAATTTGCTTGTTTGAGTTGTTTAACATGCACTGTATTGTACTAGGTATGTGTATTGTTGTAATGAAAAGAGGTTGAAGATGAATGAATGAAATCTTTCTGTCGAAATATTTCCATCAAATTAGTCCTTAAATTATTTGCCTAAGTATCAAACTGATCCCTACATTATATAAAAATACCATTAAATAAGTCCTTAAATTATTTAAACAGATGTCAATGTCATCCTTAGTGCATATTTGTGCATAATAAAGTAAAAGAGTAAAGAGACACAATTTGATCCTTGATTATACCATCAAATAAGTCGTAATTCAGTAATTCCACTACAAGTGCAAGAACATTACATAGACAAAAAGTAACCCAACTATGAGGCATTACCAAGCCATAAGTCATACATTCCATCAAATAAGTCGTAATCCAGTCATTACACTACAAGTGCAGGAATATTACATAGGCAAAAAAAAAAAAAAATCAACCATAAGGCATTAACTAGGGGACATAATTTAAACAAGTCTAAATATTACATTTTTCAGAAGCATAATTTAATCAGGCATCAAGCATCCCTTCTTTGGAAATCCTGAGGTTGGGATAAACTCCATGAATTAGGGTTGAGTAGAACCGGATGATCCATAACTTGGATATGTCATTCTAATAACTCCAAGAGTAGTTAAATGTGGTGGAGCAGGACGCCTCATTGGTATTTGCGTAGACTTCTCAGTTGAAATAACTGGTCCTCTCATTCCATACCTCTTTGTACTCACTCCCTGCAATATAATCGATCAAATCAGTCCGTAGATTTCTAAAATTTTCAATCAAATCCGTCGTTAAATTATTACAGTTACTATCAAATTGATCCTTAAAAGAGGAGTAAAAGATGAAAAACAGGAAAAATTGAAAGTGAAAAGTAAAAACAGAAATCTGTAATGTTTCAATCAAATTCGTCCTTGTACACGTGGCTGACTAGATGGCACGTAGACATCACAACACAACATGCAGAACGACATGTAAGCCTCACTAACGGAGGGATAAATTTAATGGATGTCTGTTAAATTCAGGAACTAATTTGATATTTCGAAAAATTAAGGAACAAATTTAGCCGGTCCTTGCAATTCAAAGACGAATTTAGGTATTTACTCAAAAAAGAACTATACGACTCCCGTAACAAAATCGAAAAAGTTATTGGCTCAATAAAATAACAATGTTGCTTATAGACATATGTCACAATTCCAAATTCCGTTTAAGGCAGAAAAGAAAACTATATATGTACCAAAAAAAGAAAAACTTCAAATTGTATAGGAGGCATCATGATAAGATGATAATTATGTATATATATATATATATATATATATATATATATATATATTTGTTTAGTTTTCTTTCTCTACCTTCTTCAAAGCCAACAAAACTCGATGCATCTTACAATCAATTGCCACTAAAATGTTCTTCGTGTACATGTCAAACTTATATCATGTCATTAACTATAATATACTGAACAATACAATTAGTTTCATCAATAAAAAATGAATTTTAATAAAGATGTGGCTACCATCACTAAAGCACGAGCTATCCTTCGACCTGACTTCGAACAAGTTTTTTAACCTTAAAATTTTGAAAAATAAGAAAAAATATGTCTACTCTCCTTAAGATGTCTACCATCAATATAATACTTAGATGCTGTTGGTCTCAACTTCTTCGGATCATATGCACAACTTGACTTGTAAGTGGTTGGTTTAATTGCAACACATACGATGCGTGGATCTTCATCTTGTGGCGGCATGTTTTCATGATCAAAACACCTCTATTGTTGGGTGTTTTGCTAATCTTATTGGGTCTACTATTACTTTTGAATCTGAATTAACGACATTTATGATGGCTGTTGAAACTTCTTTAAGAAATTTGTAAGAACACTCTTTTTCTAATATTCTTTTTAATTCGATGAAATTCATGTTGATCTCCCCATTTTACATGTGATGCGTTTATAAATTGTGAGATAAATTTGAGTTTCATCCAATAGGATAATGAGAGTTAGACAAAGTGTTGAAAAGAGTGTCCATAACATTCATCAACTTCTTTTTTCAAAAGGTTAGCGTATCATTAACTTTAGTTTGACTCTTCTTTTATTGTGAGACTTAAAAATATAGGTTGCGAATTAGTTTACAATATTGTAAGTAAACATAATTGTTTTCATATCTATAAGAGAATGAAAGATAAACCAGTTTCATTTTGTCTTTCTCTACTTATAAACTCATGGTCAACCTAATTCAATCTTACAAAATTGGTTTGTAAGGTTAGAAATTTCTCTACCTATAAACTCATGTTCAACCTTTATCTCATTCAATGTGAAAATAGTTTCGTAGAAGTAGACATCTCCAAAACAACTTTCATGTCAAAAATTATGAAGTTGTTATTGGTATATATGACTTATGCTTAAATATAGTTTCCCCCCTTTATATTTCAAAACTTGCGATTTTGACCATTAAATAAAAAAATAAAATTTACGCCCTCTATCTTTAGAGAAATATGTTCTTTTAACCCTCTAACTTTAGGAAAATATGCTTTTTTGCCATATGTCTTTAGGGAAATGAGATCTTTTGATCATTTATCTTTACAAAAAGTTGCGATTTTGCCCACATGTTTTGGGACACATGGCGTGTTCTCAACAGTTTTGCAACATTTTACAAAATTAAGGGGTAAAATTGTAATTTTTTTGTTAGGGGCCAAAATCACAATATTTTAAAAGTGAAGGGGTCACAATTGTATTTAAGTCTATGACTTATTAACCCCTCAATTATTATAGATTGGTAAATAATGTAATCAAACTTTACTACTAAGGTAAAAAAAAACCTATGTTCCATGAGCTAGAAAATACCATTAATTTTAATCCTTAATTAAGTCAAGTTGGACTTTCCTTCTTCTATTGAGTCAGAGTGGTATGAATTTTATTTTTTTCATTCCATAAGCTTCTCGCTTCACCTTTTTCTTCTTCTTCAAAATACCCTTTGGTTTGGATTCTATAAGTCGAAGGGTGTGTCAGATTCTGAAATCCAAATACTGCCTATGTATAACTTGAAATCAGAAACTTCCCCACTCAAACACTTTGCAATAGTTTCCCTAAAACTTTTCTCTCCCTCACAAAAATCCGAAAACATATCATCGAGTGAATCTTGGAGTTTTTTATTTGTGTGCTTAAAATCATCACATTTTAAGCTTCATCAAACATTAAACACAAGGTAAGATCTCATTCCCTTGATTTGTCACTGTTGAGTTCATTTTTTTCTTTTCGAATCACCGAACTTGTTAGGGTTGTATAATACGAACAACATTGTTATTTGTTTTGATTTTAAGTCATTTTCTATTTATGGCAGTTTTGTGGATTTTTGTTAATTGTATGTATATGTGATTTTACATGTTTCAAATATGGATCACATTAGAAATAAAAGAAAATCTATGCATTATTTTGTAAGGTGAGAGTTGATGGCGAGGAATGTTGCGGAGGGGAGAGAGGGAAAGTATAGATGTAAGGGCCTCAGTACTGTTGGCTATGGAAAATCTCAAGTGAATGAGCCTGAGCCCCATCTCGAGCAGCACCATATGGAGGAGAAGGAGCATGTGGCGGAGGGGAGAGAGGGAAAATATAGTCATAAGGGCCTATGTACTACTGGCTATGGAAAATCTCAGGTGAATGAGCCTGAGCCCCATCTCGAGCAGCACCATATGAAGGAGAAGGAGCAGGTGGAGGTCGAGAACGAGGATGATGATGAGCAGTCGTAGGAGGAGGTGGAGGTGGATCCAGAGCATTTGGATGACTGTCTTGGTGGTCCACATGACTTGTTTTTGCTCACCATATATACCATGTTCATGTGGTCAGGAGAATGAATATTGTTTATTTTTGTCCAAAAAAAAAATATTTGACCAAAAAAAACTTACAAAAACATATATAACTATGCCCCCCTAATAAATCAAATTTAATGAAACATGCAAACATAAATATAGAAACTGGTGGGGGTAGTGAAGCTAATTTCATTAATATAAGTAGTGAATCTAATTTAATAATTTGCTTACACATTTTTTTTGTTGAAAGAATAATTGGCTTACAGATAACAACAATGATTTGCTACCACCACACAATAATTAATTAATTAATTAAAGATAATAAGAC
Organism: Medicago arabica; assembly: GCA_946800305.1. Classification (NCBI taxonomy): domain Eukaryota; kingdom Viridiplantae; phylum Streptophyta; class Magnoliopsida; order Fabales; family Fabaceae; genus Medicago; species Medicago arabica. The sequence continues at coordinate 19,669,857 of OX326971.1, read as the reverse complement.
GTGATTATGTGTGAGTCATATATTTTGGTCCACTTGGGACTGTATCAAGTCAGCAACCACTCTTCTCACTGCTTCCTGGAAGGCTTCCTCGTCCCATTCACTTCCCTGCATAAACTACCAAAACTGATCAATATTCTTCCATAAAATTAGTTTCCATTTTTTCCTCACCTAATATAGATTTTGTGGTATACATACTAGTTTAGTTTCCAAAAGTAAAATGTGACGTTGATTAATGATGACAAATGAAATGGCTCACTATTCTTGCAATATATATCTCAATCATATAACTTTTTTGAAAGAATTCAATTGGTTTATGTATAAAAATTATTTACATTATTGAAGCACATTTCACTAGTAGATATTTGTAAAAAAGTAGTTCAAAAAATAAATGTATAAACTGACATTGCAATGAGATGCTAAATTCCTTCAAAACAAATGAGACATGCTTACATTCTTTCAACAAAAAAAATGAGACATGCTTACATGTTTAAAATATTCATTCACTCACAATGAATATAAATTAAATCCTCTAAAAAAATATAAACTAAATATACAAATATATATATATATATATATATATATATATATTAGGTCGCTTAGTTTTTTTTTTTTGACAGAATAGTAGGTCGCTTGGTGGTGCTGAATATTGATTTCTATAACCAAATTGACATTTGACAGACTCAAAAAAAAAAAAGTGACGTTTATTCATAAAAAAAGTGACGTTTATTCATTTGTCTAAATTATAAACTAACTCAACAAGGCTCTGCCACAAGTTTACTACTCATTGATGCAACTTTTTATGATAGAAATTATGGACATAATTTATCTATGCTGACTAATTTTCGGTGGCTGCCAAAATAGAATTCACTTTTTGAATTGAATTTATTGGTTTTTGTAATCTTTGGAAGGTGACAAATTCAGCACACCAATCGACCTAAATAGTATCTCAAGCACACAATTGCACCTTCTAAGCTCCTTCCTTAAGTTCCTTTTAACCATATAGTATTTGAAGTTGTACACTAAGAAAAATTAATTTTCATCAACATAATAATGGGTTCTAGGATTCCGTGATAAAGTTTAAGTAGCCGCCACTATTTTCAAAACCTAATTATCTGAGTGTATTATCAATTATATTATCATAGTGATCGAACTATAGACTTATCAAGCAGCCTCCTCTTTTGAAAAGTTTGATAATATTACCTACTTATGTAAATAAGGCAATTTTGCTATGGTGGAAAAATATTTTATAGGGTTTATTTTGGATGATTACTTGATTAATTAAAAGATGTTTAAATCATCATTGATCTTATATCTAGAATAATGATACAATCAGTGTTGATTTGATAAAAAATAATAAAGAAAATGAGTTTTTTTTTACTCAAACAAAAAATATGTATGGGTTAAGTTTTGAGGCACAATCTCGAGTGTGAAAAAGAGTAATATCACACACTTATATTTGTGGTGAGCGACATCATTATCGTTATTGGAGTTTTGAACGATTTTTTAAGATGGAACTAATTTAGAAACATATAGTCATCCTAGCATTTTGTTTACCAAAAATAAAAACTATAAAAATTATAAATGGTAAAAAATTAAATAAACAAACATGTCTCTAAAATTTTAAAATGTAAAAATTGTTACATTGAAAATCCAGAAATATTAATATTTAATTTATACATAAAGTCAATGTAAATACTTTTTACACTTGTAACTCTAGGACTATAACAATTGTTTGATTTTAATGATAACTATTGTTTGATTTTAAGTGTATAAAAAACATTAAACTCTTGATAATATCAAATGTTAATGAATCTTTGCCTTAATTATTTCACGAATTAATTGTTTGTAAATAGTTATGCATGCATATAACATACCTGAGTAATCCTTAGCCTGAAGGTTATTTGATGAAGTAAATCATTCCCTGGTGCATGATTAGTATTTGCTGCATCCATTGAAACCAAGTTGACATGTTGATCTTGATTTAAGAATTCCAATAATCGAATCAATACATCAACTTGAGAAATTTGTCCCGTCACGTTCACTTGCAAGTCCACTACCATTGATTCATCTTCTGATGAACTCGACCCCGTTACATGCAAAACTCGCACGTTTAATATTTCATATGATGAGAGTTTGATAATTTCTCTGGTTGTTGTAGATTCTTTATTTGCTGCTGCCAATTGTTGTGACATCAACTCTTGATTTCTTTTGCTTAGTTTGTCAATTTCAGCCATCAAAGATCTCAATGTCTCCTTTGCCGTTATCAGTATGGAAGCTTTGTCTTTCTGATCAAATTAAACGTTGTTCAATATTTAGACATTGATTTGAAATAATTAACATACAAAAAACTACTGCTAACATTCATTTTTTTTGTCGGTTGAGCGTAATCTTTGTTTGTTTTTGGTAACTATGTTATTGTGAGACCTATCGACTTTGTAAATAATTAATCTCTAGTCTACAAAATAGGCGGTCTCTCTTCTCAACCACGTTTTTTTTATTTACAACACTCAAACCTGAGATCTTGCTTAAGCGATCTGAGTCTAGTTCCATTTAGATTAACATAATGTTTTTTATTATACATAATCGTTTGCAAGAAAAAAATCGAATTGATGCGACTGAGGCATTAAAAATCATTGTTCCTTATATACATAATAATGCATTGATTATAAAACAACATGATGAGATTATCAATTTAGTACGTACCTTAGTTCCTTGAGGAAGTAATGCTCTAAGTGCTTGAAAATTCTCATTAAGCTTCTCTCGTCTTCGTCGTTCTGATATCATATGATGAAGTTGATTACTAGAGGGGCGTGCTGCTTGATTTCGATCTCTCATTCTCATCAAATTCAAGCTTCTAAAGAATGCAAATGATCTCTTCATCAAACTTTGACTTCTAAAATTACACCCTATATTAGGACTTCTATCATGTCTATACCTTCCAAATGCACTAGCTTCTGGATGTGCCACATAATTTTGCTGAGGTTGATGTTGATGAGAAGGGGGTGTAGATAGAACATTTTGGATTGCTCTCCTTATTACATCATTCTCAATTTGTGTTGCAGGGAATAATTGTGTTGGTGTGATTTGAGGTAATTGTTGAAGTTGAAAGGGTAGTGTATTTGAAACAGGTCTCATTGGTGGAATATTTACTCCTCCAAGTTGGGTAGGATCAGGTGAAAATTGAGGTGGAGAAGTTCCAGGTGGAAATATGAGAGATGAGTATTCAGGACTACCTGCTGTTGATAGTGATCTCATTGAAGATGAAGATGATGAAGGTGGATTATGATTAATTTGTTGTGTTTGTCTTGAAAAATCTTCAGGAAATAAACTGCTAAGTGCTGTTTGAATATCCGCCTACGCAACCAAAAAAAAAGAAGCGTTTAAACATATGGCTTTGTAACCTCAAAGAACGAAGTTCAAATTCCCTTTGGAGTTAACCTCAAAGAACGCGTTTAATTAATAATAATTTCGCTCTTTTCTATTTTTTATTAATTTCAAAGACCCTAGTGGTGAAACTCGCACATTAGATGTTGAGAAGTGAGAAATTACGGGTTTGAATTCGCATATCAAATGTTCATCTAGTCTTATACCATTTGAATTGTACTTACGTGACTCCTTTTCACCAATTTTTAACGAAACAACATTTACATTATATATGAAATATATACATTATATACTTGCTTACTTGAGACATATTTAAGAAACCAAGCTCAATTTCTCCTTTGTTGCACCCCATGAAAACAACAGTCTGAAAAGAAAAGATCACTATCATAAGCTCAGAAATAGAAATACAAATATAGAAAGAGAATTTTCAGTTTCTTGGACAACAAACAAACCTTGATCCTTGCTTCCTGTAAAAAACAAAAACATGCTACCTTAGCAACATAGTCTTAACATATACAAGTATAGCAATAATTTTCTTAGGACAACAAGTATTAACCTGGTAAAATTGTGTCTGTATTTCTGTTGATGAGAGTGCAAGAAGTTCCAATTGTTGCAGCTCTAAGTAGGGACGTTGATTCCTAAAAGCTAGTCCAGGAACACGGCTAAACAAAACAAACAAATCATATTTATTTCTAAAAAAAATTAAATAAACTAGTAAAGATCTTGTGCTCTAACGGCGAAAACAAATGTGTGAAATTCTGTCACATATCGTTAGGATAAAGACATGTCTTAAGATGTCCTCGTGAGCTTAGCTCAGCTGATAAGGAAAATGCATAATATATGCAAGGTCCAGGGTTCAAACCTCGACCACCACTAAAAAAAAGACATGTCTTAAGATAGATAGAAATCAAAAGAATTTCAGGTGCCAAGTCTCGAACCAAGAACCATAAGGTTGAAGAGTGAATCATGCAACAAAGTGATCTCTCACGAGGCCGGCAAAAAAACGAAGAATTTATGATAACATGCAAGGAAACATACCAATTTAATTGCAATAAACTTTATAAAATAGATATACTTACTCATCATTAACATCAAATGATAAAATCCTGTACTGATTAAAAAGCTGTTGTGCTACACTCCCCAAAGAAGAACTTGGTAATTGGTCGTTTATCACATTGTAGAAACCATCCAAGAAGGACAAACGACTATTCCAAAACAAAAAAAAACCAAGTTGTATAAGCACAATCAACAACCATTTTGGTTCAAATATATACAAATTGTATAGTTTGGAATATAATAATGTAGGTAGGTAGGTGTATGCATAATAAATATATACTTTGATAATATGGTATCATATGCCCAAAGACAAATGTAAGAGCATCCAAGAGATTGCATAAGAGAATGGATAAATTCATTTCTGACGGCTAGAGGAAGGGAAAAGACACCTTCCATATGTGGCATATACGTGCAACTTTATGCTAATATTACTATTGCATTATAAGAGCATAGAAAGTATGTGTATATGTGAACTATATGATTCATTTGATTTAATTTATTGCTATGCATACTTGCAATAATTCTTTGACAAAAACCATCTATGGTAAGCATTTGAAAATTAAGAGACAAAGTAGTTAGTACTAGTATATATATTGCTAGCGCATAAATAATTTTGGTATTGAAAAATTCAAGGTACTTGGTAATATTGTGTGAATAGAATGGATTTGAAAAGTAGTGAAGTGGGTGATCCCACTAAAAGAAGAAAAATAAAAAAGTTGACATAAGAAAAATATAAGTAGCCCCACCTAAATAAGGAAGTTGAGGGATCATGTAAAAATGTCTTGTGTTCTTGAGATGATAGAGATTGAAAAGTAGTGACAAATACTGAATATGTGATGTATATATGAACAATATTATGAGTGAGAGAGGACTAGAAGTAAGGGTTGGTTTAATGAAGTATGGAAATTATGGAAAGTGAAAATGAAGAAAGAAAAGTAGTGAAGGAAGCAGCCAAATTAAGAGAGAGAGAGAGAGAGAGAGAGGAGAGAAGGTTGGAAAAGTAGTGAGTCAAAGGTCAGTGCTTGAATGGTTTGAAAATTAGTCAAAGGGTGGAAGGAAGGCACGGTGTTCTTTCCATTCCACATACTGTTTATTGCATAATTTTTAAAAAGAGTTAAATATATTTTATTGTTCCTAAAAATATATAAAACTATGAGTTTAGTTTATAAAAAGAAAATGAGTCGTTTTCATCTTTAGGAAAATTTTCTGTTTTGTTTTTTGTTTTCAATAGACTAAATTTTGATATGTTTTAAAGAAAGTATGGCTGTATAGAGGTTGAATATAATAGAGAAACATAACTTAGATTCTTGAACATAAAATTGTCATAACTAGGACAATTTTATGAAAATAAACTAGTGGTCAAGGACAAAAAAACGAAACGGAAAATTTTGCGAGTGTGAAACATCACGTTTTATTTTTAAGGGATTGAAATAAAAAAATTATAATTTTAGGAACGAACAACTTATTTACCCTTTCAAAAATATATATACTTTTCCTTCTCCAAATTTATTGTTTGCTTGTCTGTATTATTTTAAATCAGTTAAAGTAAGAAGTTGACTCAAATTCTACAAATATGTGAATTAAACTATTGTTGTTAAAGTAAGAACTTTGTTCGTGGATGGATAATACATATGTCGGCCCCTTTTGAAACTTAAATTTTACCTGACTTTAGTGAGTTCTCGAACTTAATTCACCTAAACTTTTGTTTACCGAAAGAATGTATTTCAAATGGCATCAACTTTGAGTTTACTAAAGATTTTTAGGAGATTCTCAAAGGTTAATTTATGCAGTTTTTGAATGAATTTTATACTCATAGTAAATTGGTTTCGGGCTCAAATTGCATTGTTTTACCTTTTATTCCCAAGGTGTCTAATCCAAAAAATTTGTAAGATTTTCGCCCCATATCTCTTGTTGGGTGTTTGTATAAGGTTTTGACAAAGGTTGGTCAACAAATTACGTACAATTACTAACTGTGTAATTTCTGAAGTCCATTCAACCTTTGTAAATAACAGACAAAAATTAAAAATGTATTGCGATTGCAAATGAGGTGGTAGATGATTCAAGGAAAAATAAAAAGGAGTTTGTTATGTTTAAGGTTGATTTTGGAAAAGCTTACGACTCAGTCAAATGAGAGTATCTGGAAGTTGTTATGTTAAAATAGGTTTTTCGATTAAGTGGTGTAAGTGAATTATCGAGTGTGTAGATCAGCGACAACATAAGTTTTAGTTAATAGGAGTCCCACTAATGAGTTTCATTTGGGGAGGGGTTTGTGTCAGGGCGATCATCTATCACCGTTCTTGTTCCTTATTGCAGTAGAAGGGTTCAATGTCACGTTAAATGCATCTATTCACGGTGGTATCCTATTTGGGTATAATGTGGGGGTGGATTCCATTTTTCGAATTTCCCACTTACAATTTGCAGATGATACGCTCTTTTTGGCCAAAAAAAATTAGGATAATATTATAACAATAAAGGTGAATTTGATCTTGTTTGAAACCATTTCTAGTTTGAAGGTAAATTTTCACAAGAGTTTGTCGATAGGTGTGAATGTGGATGAGCCATGGTTATTAGAAGCTCATATTGTTGTAAAGTTGGCCAACCCCCATTTAATTATTTGGGCCTTCCTGTTGGTGGAAACTCACGTCGGTTGTTCTTTTGGTACCCTTTGCTGGACAACAACCGTAAATGATTATCTAGTTGGAAGAGTCAAAATCTTTCAATGGGGGGACGTCTTGTTTTACTCAAATATTTATGTTGCATTCGAGAGGATCTAGGTGAGATTGAGGGTAAGAATGGAATGGGGCAGTGTTTTGGAAATGATGAAAGCTCTTCCTTTTATAACGATCCTTAGTTGGATAGAGGACCTTTACGAGTAAGATTTCATAGTCTTGATGACATTTAGGGTGATACTAATATTTTAGTGGCGGAGATGAGGTTGGGCTCGGGGGGTGGGGGTGAGGGATAAGGGTGGAGATGGAGACATATGATTTTTGTGTGGGAGGAGAACCTGGTTGCGTAGCATTGTTCTTTGTTGGATAATTGTTTGGCCGAATCTGTGGAGGATACTTGGTCCAACACGAGGTTATTCAGTAAAATAAGTTTATAAATTAATTACTTTTGCTGAACAACAACCCCAATCTTCTACGAAAGAAAACACTTGAAAAAAAATATGTTCTCAAAGTGTCTCTTTTTGTTTGCCGTTTGTTGAATAAAAGACTACCGACTAAGGATAATTTGGCTTGCCGCAGAGTTCTTCAACATGGCTCTCTATTATGTTCTAGGGGTCGAGGAAAGGAAGATTTGACTAATCACTTATTTCTAGGCTGTAATTTTTATGTCAATGTTTGGTATTTCATTATGCATTGGATGAGAATTTCTTCTGTTTCCCCCTCATATACTGGGTTGCTCACTTATCAGTTTGCAAGTGCCCGTCTTTTCAGGAAGGATATTCAAATTTGTTTTCATATAATTTGGATGACTTTTATCTTGATTATTTGGAAACACTGGAATCTTAGAAGTTTTCAAAACAAAGTGTCGTCCATGGATCAGATTGTTGACAAGGTGAAACTGCACTCATGGTAGTGGTTTAAGGTGTACAAGCCTAATTTATTATTCGATTTCCATGCTTGGTGGAATAATCCATCTCTTTGTATTGATTATTCTACCGGGTAATACCGCTTGTTGGCTTATTTCTATTTGCTTTTTTTTTTCTTTTCTTGTAATGGCGGATTTTGTTTTGATTGTTGGATAGGCATACCTTATACTTAGCTTGATATCGGAACCTTTTGGATCATCTTATTTTAGAGCTTATATAAAACAGTTTATGCAAATAAATAAGTTTTTATGTATTATTTATATATTTTTAAAGTAGTTTGTGAAAAAAAACCGTTTATGAAGATACAATTTTGTTAGTGAGAGCTTATAAATTAAAATAAAAGTTTATTTATTTACATAAGCTCAAACCAAAGCAGGCATCATCTATTTCGGAGTTAATATTTTCCTTTGGGGGTTCTTAAAAAAACAATCGTAACATATTATAATGAAGCATCCAAGACAATTCAAGGATAGTTAATTGAAGTTGGAAAATTTAATTTGTGCATAACAATGTTTTAAAAACAGAAGGATATAATTCAACCATTTGAACATTGAACCAATGCTGAAATTGTTAGGCCGGGCGACATGATCGGGGTTCGAACTCCGGTATCTCTACTTTGTATGTATGAGTTTATGATGATTTTGTCATCTCTTCTATCTACAATTTTCTTTTGTTTCTAGTTCGATTTTTAAAATATATATTTGTGCACATATATAATAGACTCTTCTACTAAATTAATTTTTCTTCACAGGCACAAGCTAGCTATAGAGTTCATATCGGTAAAATCTTACTCAAAATTTTATTATTTTTAAGTCTATTATACTACTCACTTGTACTACTAACCACATGTTGCTCATGCATCTTTTATTTTGGTCATAGAATTAATTTATTATCATTTTTTTAATATGAATTAATTTATTATCATAACCTTGTTGTCATTGAGAAGGATATATTATTTTTTTGTTGCATATATAGAAGGATATATGTTTGATGATGCATAAATATTTCTCAACATAATTAATTCCTACTTGACTTCATCAAGTAGCATTGAACCGCTGACTAAACCCAACTGTCTGTTAACAGCATGCTCCTCTATATCAACCTATTTTTTGAACTTATTTGCAACATACTATAATTATGTTATTTGCAACTCTGGTCTTTGTATTAATTGGGACATATGACCAACTTTATTTATTGTTAAATCTCCTTAGTTTTATTTGTTACCTTGTTGTTTACCTAGAAAGAGTGCAACAAGTAGTTTTATTTTATCCGATAATATGTGAATGCATCTCAAAGCAACCACTTATCATTTGTAGCACCCTAATAAAAATATTACAATAAAATAAAGAAAAAAAATGGATTAGTCCAAAATCCAAAGAAAACAAAGATGATATAGTACAACAACGATCACGTTAAAAAGTTAACAAAAAAGAGATAAAACTGGGAAGAGAAAAAATGCACCATAAGGAAGCATAATCCACATAAACCACATCAAACAAACTATACAATGTCAAAGTCAATCCTAACATGTTAGGAAAATATGAAGAAAAAATATAAAAAACACCTACAAAGCCTACTTCCCATAAAATCATCTTAAATGCAATTTGAAATATGATTCTCCCAAATCATCTTCAAAGCACGTCCGTTGATCGTAAAAGTTTGATATTCAATATAAAGTGAAGAAAATTCATTTCAAGTTTTTAGAAGTTTATAGACGGAAGAACGATCGAAAACAGGACAAAAACACAAGAATTCGCTTACATGGGCTGCCTGCACTAGCCATGCGCCTCTGCGCATAAGAAAGTGTTTCCACTGCCTCATGGGCCTTATGCGGCCTTATCACGCGCCTCTGCGCTTTTATGTGGGAAAAACTGCCAGCTGCTTATTTTTCAAGCTGGATCGGTGAAAAAGCCAAACTTTCTTCTCTTAAACCCTAAGAAATCATATGCTATAAATAAAGATCCTTGCACACATTCTTATTCATTCATAAAGCTAACGGTTAATCTCTTTTAAATTCACTCTCTAAAATAAGTTTAGCTAATTGCTAAGTTGAACGGCATAAGTTTAGATAATTGCTAATTTCACCCTTTTACTTTATTACTTGTTACGATTTGGTGCACTTGTCAATTTCGTCCATCGACTATCTACACGACTCTCCCAACAAGAGGATGACAATGATTTTAGAGTTAACCTCTTACATTATATTTCAAAATTTTCAATTTCTTAGTAGAATTTGCAAAAAATGTATATATATTTTGAACAAGTAGTATAAAAGGCTTTCATATTCATGCCTAAAAAATTATTTCGTACATCTTAATGTTTTCCTAGTTGAGCAATTATCATAACTTGTTCTTGCAGATCAAATTAGTAGAGATTTTCCTGTTCAAACAAACTGCAACGTCTTTTTACCCACGTTTCCGCGAATATCTTACTGGCGGTTACACTTCCATGATTTCGTAATGGCCGGACACACGTGTGCCGTTACAACGACTCTGTATTCACCCACCTCTATATAAAGGAGGTTCCTTGCAGCCTCCAAGGTAGAATATCTCTCACTTCTAAACCCCCATTCTTGATCTCTACTAACTTGAGCGTCAGAGTGTCTGCAAGTACACAAACCCCCACCGTTCCAGTACTCAACTAACGCATTTCCACCACCTTCAACCGACGCATTAAAAAAGCACTGGCGGTCACCTTTTGATCATGTACAATCAGTATTGGAGTCATTATCTAGTCTAATATTTGAATACTGCTCTCCCCCCTGCACAAAACACTCGGACCCTGTATCCATGACCAAAATACCCCTGCGCTAGTTAACTAACGTAAGTGTAAAACTATGTGTTAGTTAACTAACGTTGCGTGACTTAAGTCACACATGTATAAAACATGTAAAACACTGCGTGAGTTAACTCACGCATAGTGTTAACACATGCGCAAGTTAACTCACGCTCTACTGATATATCAGTACAACATTCAATGTTGTACTGATATGCATTCAATGCAATCAATGTTATTAATGACCCGTAATCTTTACACCCTTATAATTGAACCGAATTACGCCAATTTAACAAGATTATCAGATAATACGACATAATCGATAAAAATTACACAAAAACATAGTTTTTCTCACAATCACATTATCACACATAACGATCCAAACGGTCAAAATTTCACAAATTCGCCGGTAATGACTCGTAATCACTTAAACACACTTAATGACACGTAAACGATCCAAATTACACCAATTTGTCCAAAAATCTTGAAAATCACATAATCTCAAATAAACAGTTAAAATTACCGAAATTCATCGTTAAATTACATAAACACAAATTCATTAAAATTCAATAATACGGACACAAATTCGAACATATTACGATATTGCACGTTAATAAATATTACACTTCAACGGATCGGACATAAAGATGCAAAGCGTTATCTTCAACCATTATGTTAAACATGTTAGCAACGTCACTATCATCTTCGATACGTTGTGGAAAATACACCGTCTTCAAAAAGTCATCTTTCTTATCCTCCCCCAAGTCCACGCCTGGCGCATTTAAAATTACATAGTATGTTCTATGATTTGAACCAATATGGATAAAGAAGTTGTCAAGTTTTGTCTTCAATTCGTCCAACTTGTCGGTGGGTTTTACAAAGAACCTAGCCTTCATTTGCACATCTACATGACGGACATGAAGTTTAACTGGATCTTGTGCATCTTCATACATGTTTCACTTCAAAAAATATAATGAAAATCAAATATGAGAGAAATGAGATTAAATAAATAGTTGAATAATTAGTGACAATGTAATGCGAACAATAATTAGTGTGACATAACCGGCCAAAAAAATAATTCATTTCATTTAATATATAATATATAATATTAGTTACATATTGGCCACAAATATCCAAATTACATAACCGGCCACCCAAAAATACGTCGAGGTGTAATACCACAAAAAAATAGGACGAACACGGACCGACCTAAAAGTGTCATAACCTATAACCTATCTAAGAATTCTAGTGACATTCCTAGATTTTCCTCTACTTCAATGTCTTCCATCGCTTCAAATTCTTGTTCCTTTTTTTGCGGAGTGGGAGTATTATCACAAAATATTGGATTGTGCTCATTTGTTGGTTTCTTTGGCAGCTTCGGCTCCTTGGCCATGAGCTCATTGAAGGCATCTTGTCTATCCAATAACTCAAAATGCCATTTCTCCGCCTCACCAATCTTGTTGGACAACCACTTCGTACAACTCGGTGGTAACAGACACTCTTCCTTCAAAATAATATGAAGACAGTGGCCGAGAATTAAGCAAAGACACATGATGTTGGCATGTGGATTAAATGATGGAGCACTTCGGATTGAGAAATATGTCTCACATACACCACCCGTTTAGGGCAATGTCAATAGAACAACGACTCTATTGTAGCAAGTCGCAATAATGTGACCCATATCCGGAGTGGTCAACCACTTATCTACCGGCGCAATACCAATTCTACATTTTGGAGGGTGTAAATCATTCAAGATTTTGTTATAACGCTCCTTCGTATCATATATCGGCATGTAGTCACTCTTATGATTTCTCAACTCATGAATAAGTGATTGTCGAACCAGTACATGATCTTCCTCATCCATTCCCAAGTGCCTACCTATGACCCGGAATCCACAATGAACATCCCCTTTAACATTCACAATGTCTTCAACAAAAGGTCTCATAAAATTTGGAATTTGTGAAATGTAAGGGATGCTCCGAAGCGGTTTTGAAGTAGAGGTGAAGCTTGTGAGCGAGAGTAAGTTCCAAGACGTGCATCTTTTCTCTTTTGAAGTAACCTCTTGGGTTGTGAAGGTTGACTATCCGGATTTTGAGAATCAATAGTCTCCCACCTAGAGGGGATTCGACCCGTTGATGACACTTTGAGTGTAGTCCTCTTCCTTTTAGGTGTTCCCTTGGTTACCGCCTTTTTTGAAGGTGGACACATATTTGTGGTTTCCAGAAAGGCTATCATACACATCATCTCTTTGATCTAGAGTTTCATATTGTAGGGGCTTGTCTTCAGACATTCTTCAATGCCATTCCACTCTTCCACCACGGAAAAATATTTATCAATCTATTCTCCTTGTACACTTAACCTTATCCAATGAGGGTATATATCATCAAAGACAAGAGGCAATTTTTGCCTGCACCTCATGGCAATAATACACGCACAAGGTAACCCGTACGATGTCGCTTGCACACAACCATAATCTTCCTTCTCAAAGTCGAATGTCTTGGAGCGTTGCAATTTATCATAGATAAATTTCAATGCGCCTCTAGATACATAACCCTCCAACTCTCTCATCATCTTGATTTTTTTTGTATTTGTGTTCAAAGACCGTTTTGTTCCTCCTAAAACTTCCTTGTATCTCATCAAATTGCACGGTCAACATCTTGTCTATTTCATTCCAACATGATGCCAAATCACCCACGCTACTCCTCAAATATTGTTTTAACACTCCATGAACCGATTCAACAATGTTGGTGGTTCTACACCCTAAATGCAAAACTTTATCCATCCATGCCCTCACAAATTTTTCCTTAAGGTTCAAAACCGCTTCTTCAACATATTTTATGAATTCCGAAAATGACATGCATACCTCTTTGAATTTCAATAAATTACTTGCATATGATTCCTCCGTAGGAGATTCGACCAAGTCTCTCCAAGCGATCACGACTTTCTCAACAACTTCTCTCTTCTTCACCTTGCTCTTCTTCAATTCTTTCTTGTCAACTTTTGCACCCTTTGGAGGCTTTGGGTTAACTCTACAATCCGTGATGCACTTAGCCCTTACATTCTTCCTAATATGAAAATAACAAAGCATGGTGTATGTTTTAGGGAATACTATGACAACAACATTCATCAAAGCACCATCTATGTCGGTGACAATCACCTTAGGCATGTTGTCTTTTGAGGACAAAAGATCTTTCAACATCGTAAGTGCCCAAGCAAAGTTATCCCCTAGTTCAAAGTGAAGGAAGGTGAAACCAATGAAATACGTCATTTTTGTAGAGGTGCAACCAACTATTTCAAACAACGACATTGGGTAGTTTTGGTTTTGTAAGTGGAGTCCATGACCAAAACGGTCGGAAAAGTGTTGAGCAATTTAATTGACTCCGAATGAGCAAAAAATATGTCTTCAAGAATGCTTTCCTCACTATTGCATCTTGTGTAATAGACATATTTATGCTCCACCAACTTCAAAATCAATAATTGCAACTCCGTCATGTTACCTTTTTCCCCCTTTCGCCATCTTGTTCGCACATTGTACACTTGCTTGATAGTTGTGTCACTTTCTTTGTTATTTTCCTTCAAATTGATGAGGATATTTTGAGGCACCGTCAAACTCTTTGTCATGTTGATAACGTTTTTCTTCTCCTCTGCACTAAGCCTACCCACAATAAGGTGTCTCTTTAACTTTTCATCCAAGTCATGGTTGTGCATTCCACAAAGCATTGCAAGCCACCAATCATTTGTATCTTTATCAAAGAAACCTTTCAACCTAAACGTACAATTACATTTCCTTGAACCGATGCTTTCAAGGTTTGGTTTCTTCCTCGTCTTAGGTGGCTTGTATATCCCACTCCTTTCACATTGCATCGTCAAGTACGACCTTTTTAAAATGGATTTATCTATACAAACACTAAATCCGGCCCTTACCCCTTGTCGACGAACTCAAGCAAGTAACTCTTCTCATTATCTCAATCTTGCATTTGTTGTAAAAAAAGAAGCGATGTCGCGACCTTCGCAAAGAACACCGATAGATACCGGTTTAGGTTCTTCAATTTTACCAATGCAAGCTTGAAATGGAATTTTGACTTTAAACGGTTTCTCATTAACAGTCGGTTTGACATCGCCGGAACCTTTGCCGGAAGCATCGTCGAAAGTTTCATTTTTGGCCGGTTTCGGTTCGACGTCATCACCGGCGACATTGTCAACCATCTCCCTATATATCTATTGAATAAAAAAAATTACAAAGTGAGAATAAATAAATTACTTGTGGAACAAGCTAACCAAGAACAAAAGTGGCACAAAAAATTCAAAAATAAGGAATGTACAGTGGCGTGACTTAAGTCACGCAACACATTAACACCTGCGTGACTTAAGTCACGTAACCTCTAACACTTGCGCACCTTACCCTACTACCTACGAAAACCAGATGAACCAAGCACATAAACCAGCAAAATAAGATGAGTTTTGATGATACAATACCTGATATTTGGTGCTTGATGAGAGTAGAAACTTGCTTCCTGACGATTTGCAATTATTTGGGATGAGGATTTTGACCCAAAATATCGCACTTTTTGGGTTTTTGAAGGTGGAGGGAAAGAAAATGGTGGTTGGATTATGGACTGATGGGTTTTGTTCGAAAATAGTAACTCTGCGCAACTTAACTCACACAACGTTAGTTAAGTTGCGCAGCGCTACTTAACATACGCAGGGGTAAAATTGAAAAGCATGCAGGATGCGAGTGTTTTGTGCAGGGGGGAGAGCAGCATTCCTAATATTTTTGTAGCCTTTCACGCAACTCATACTAAGTAGTCATATTCTTATAATATTCAACGATTGTCTCATGTTATGCAAGTCTTTCATAAATATGTGCCTCATTACTAAAAACCCTCATTTATTAAGTGGCCTCTACCAAACCACGTTTAAAATTTACAACAAAAGTAAAATACTTTAATTATCAAGATCTTTCATATAAACAAGCCAACCTTGATCACACTTCTATCAATTCGATTAAACTCTAGTAAACAAATAGGCACCAATGTTTCTAGAAAATTTATCTTTAGGACCCTTCACAAAGAGAAAAAAAAAATCTATTTTATGAACTTTAGTAGCTAATAAATCAATAATTTTAGAATCAATAGCATCCCAAATTCTTGGATCAAATATATTATCACCATTGTCATTAAAATTATCCTCTTCGTTGTCAAGTAAGTTATTCAAATTAAGATCAACATTTTCACAATTAATATTTTGATCATCTGAATGAATAAGATATTACTCAATTTATATGTTAAGAATCAATAAAAGTGAATAAACAATTGCCTCTAAGGATGTTACTTTTCATGAAAATATGTCTTACTTCACTCGTTCTCATCCTTAAGGGGAGAATATAAATAGCATGGACTCTGAGTTTGAGTTCCTTATCATGCCTCACAACCTTCATGAAACACATTCCTCAATTTGTGCTCATAGTCGCACTCATGAGTCTATTCATAGTCTTGAGTTTGTTTTTATCTTGGTTCCTCCACTATCTTCTATTTTGTAGGAATCATCATGATGACACTATGTCATATAATAGTTTTAGCATCATACTGGGCTATTTTTAAGTCTTTTTAGGATGTTTTTAATTATTTTAGTTAAGTTTTTGTTAATAAATCAATGGATGAGAAAATGGAAGGACTTGGCATTGAAACATGTCAAATTAACCTAACTAAACAAGTTTGTGGTTGGCTATACATTTTACAAGGATATCAAAGTGATTTATTGGGTATAGTCACCAGAGACGTTTCAGTGAGGCGAAATGAGACATGGATTGAAGAATAGCAGGGGAGTCAAGTTTTAAAAGAAGTGTGTTGCATGCTATAAGGCACATGTCACGTAGTAAGAAGGAAAATCATGATGTACAACTATTGTCCATGATGCGACAAATGCTTTGAGCCACACGTCGCACTATTATAAAAAATGTGAAATGCACTGATACTGGCCTCAATGTAATGTGCATAATCTAGTGATTCATGTATTTTTTTTCACATTCATTTGTTTATTTTTAGAATAGCATGAATACCTAAATTACTAGGGTTAGGTCATGTAGATGATCCTCTCTGTATCTTCTTGAACTACATAATCTATTGGTCTATTTGAATACAATTACTCTATTTATGTTCTTAATGCATCTTGTGTGTCTACAATTGTCCATTAAATGATCCAACTTCAATTGACCGCTAACTCCAACTATTGCAATTTTCACTAGTTATTATTTGTTCTAAGTTCTAACTGTAATAATTATTCCTATTCATTTTCCTCCAATTAAACATTTTCCTGAAAGCATATCAGGAATTTACAAAAGTATATAACTTAATATGATTTGATGAATAACCACTAACACCGATTATCCAATTCTTTGTTTTAATTTTAAACTTTTTTTATTTAAAGAATCGTAGGAGAGAAACCTAGTTACTAAAAAGCAGTGAAAAAGAGGGGAATCAAGCATGACCTAATCATTTTTTCTCTTTATTTGCATCAACTTAAACATGACCAAGTGCAAACCCCCCTTTGTTACATAATTCTTATTTAAACTCGCAATTGTAAGGAGGAATTTCACAATCCATGTGGAGATAAACTTATTATAAATATTATTACATGGCGACACGTTTATTACACTTGATGTATTATTCATCACATCACCTTTGAAACCAAATATAATGTTTAAGAGAAGAAATCAACTTCGATTTTGGTCTTTATTAAAAAAAAAATTATATCCCTGTCATTTCAAATTCTTTTACTTTTGGTCGCTCATTTAAACATGTCAGCAGAATCTGCCCCAAGTGTCACTTAGACATATAACATTAGTGACAAACATGAATGCTATTCAAATCTTACTATCTTTTGTTGCTTCATTTGGATCAGTATTGCAATAATGTGATATTAAAAATGTGTTATTACATGTATACTTAGAGAAAGAGGTGTATATGTATATTCTACCTGACTTTGGTATCGCAAATGGAGCCAACAAGGCGTGTCAATTGAATATGACATTATATGGACTAGATCAATCCCCCTCATACATGTTTTGGAAGATTCACAAAGGCAATCATGTGCTTTGGCTATAATCAAAGCCAAAGTGATCACAATTTGTTTTGTTCTATTTGAGCCAACAAGGTGGGCCAATTGAATATGACCTTGTGTGTTTGATCTTTGCAAGAAATAAGAAAAATTGGATGAAAACCTGCAAGTGTTTCCATTGTGAAAAGTTGCAGGATATGCCTTGAGGAGGAAAGTGCTAAAGTTGAAAAGGGTCGGTATCAAAGATTAGTGGGAAAGTTTGTTTACTTGTCAGACACTGTGACAAATTTGGCGTATGCAGTTAGTGTGGCCATCCAATTCATGCATGATCCAAGGGTGGGACACTTGCAAGCTAAAGAGCGTGTTATAAAATATCTCAAAGCCATTGTAGGGAGAGGAATACTTTTTTAAAGAGGTGGAAGTCAAACTATGAAGGCTTACATTGATGTTTGTTGTGAATTAGTTAAAAAATCACACCAATAAATACTTGATGTTTGAAGCAAGTTAATCAAGCAACTAATATCAATGTGGGTGGCAGTTATAAACACAAGCTAAAGTAGAAAACAACGAAAGAAAAAAAGAGAAAACACGCAAAATTTGTTTACCCAGTTTGGTCCAATACTGACCTAGTCTAGGGAAGAGAGCAGCCCTCCGTTCCACTATAATGATGAGTAACTTTACAAAAGAGATATCAAAGGGTTCAAAGAATAAGTCTTCAAGCATAATTCTACCCTAAGCCCAAATCTCTTCCTTTGACTAAGAGACTCAGTCTTAACAGTGTTTTGTTCAAGGTGAATCAAAACAATCCCATCACATATTTATAGTAAAAGTATCCCTCAAAAAACTGGAACAAATCTCAGCCCAAAATACGATTTTGTTTCGCAAATTCGGGCCCTGATTTTCTCCATTCGGCCACCAATTTTTATCAAATGGAAAAGCTGAAACAACACTCAAAATCGGGCCCCGACTTCTCCAATTCGGCCACCGATTTTGACAGTTTCAGAAACTCTAATTTTGAGTAACTTTCACAACAATCTCCACCTTGACTCTAAATTATTGGTGATGCCAATTTAACTATCAACCACCTTTGCTGCTCTTTCCCTTGCTTCCCACTACACCATGTAGCTCCAAAAGTTTCCACCCAACCTCTTCAACCATCGGAATGCCTACCGCCTTCTTGAAGATTCTTGCATCCAACTACACCAGGAATTTTAGGTAGTTCCACAAGTATACACCTTAACCTCTTCATCCATCGGAATGTCTTATGCCTTCTCGAAGATCCTTGCATCCAACTACACTAGGAATTTTAGGTAGTTCTACAAGTATACACCATAACCTCTTCAACCACGTAACATCTCCCTCTTCCTTGAAGATCTCCTTGCATCCAATCACCCTTGGTCTTTTAGGGTAATCCCATAAGCCATGTTATACATTCTTCAAACTTCAGAATGCCTTCAGTCTTCATGAAGAATTTCTTTGCTCACCACTAGAACATAACACCCAAGGTCTCCATAGTTGTACCATTCCAGGTGTGTTTAACTCCACCTCAAGCTGAGATTTCTCTACCTCAACTTCCAAATGCGTACATCTCACTATGTCTTTCACCTTGAAACTCCACCTCAAAGGTAGATCACGAATATTGTTACCTCTGCCTCTTCAGACTGAACATGAGTATTTTTACCACCGCATTTCCAGGCTGATGTTGAGTGTTTGACGTCTCTCCAGACGACCACCGCTCTACAAGCCATCATTCCCAAGGTGAGAAACATCAACTTCTTCATCCTCCCAACAAGACACCACCAAATCACCCGCATCCTCATAACCCTCAAAGATAATTTGTGCGAAGTTACCATTGTTCTCCGGACAATCCTTCTTGAAATGACCCATCTTGTTACTATTAAAGTATTTAAACTTTGACTTGTTACCACTCTTTCCCCGGTTACCTCTACCTCTACTATTCCCTCTTGAAACACTTAAGCCTTCACCGTTTACATCAACTCTCAAGTCCTTGGACTTGGTCAACTCCTTGGTTCTCAAAGCAACTTGAACTTTTTCCAAGGTAACAACGCTTCTTTGTCATAGAGCATGGTATCTTTGAAAGATTCAAAAGATCTCGGTAGAGCATACAACAAGAGTATAACTTTATCTTCATCCTCAAAATGCACTTCAATATTCTCCAAGTCATCAAGGATTTTATTGAACTCCGTAAGTTCCTTCATGATGGTCTTTGACTCCACCATCTTGAATAAGTAGAGTTGTTGCTTCAGGAATTGCCGATGAGCCAAAGACTTTGTCATATACAAGAATAAGTCTTCAAACCTAATTCTACCCTAAGTCCCAATCTCTTCCCGTGACTAAGAGACTCAATCCTAACTGTGTTTTGTTCAAGGTGAATCAAAACAATCTCAACCCTAGTGTCTCTCACTTAGAGAAATCTCTCTAAACCCTAGTTTGTTGTTTATTTTTAAACCCTTGTTTTCAGCCCCCCCCCCCCCCCCCCCCTTGCGTTTACTCTGATACAAGGTTTATATTTATAGTAAAAGTATCCCTCAAAAAACTGGAACAAAAATCTCAACCCAAAATACGGGCTGGAACAACACTCAAAATCGGGCCCCGGTTTCTCCAATTCGCCACTGATTTTCACAGTTTCAGAAACTACAATTTTGAGTCACTTTCACAACAATGTAGATTATGTAGGTTTATTGAGTGATAGAAAATCTACTTCATCCTATTGTACCTATTTGTGTTGGAATCTTGTTGTTTGGTGGAGTAAAAGGAAAAACGTAGTTGCTCGATCAAGTGCTAAACCAAAAAAATTATGGATGAAACCAATGCGAGAAGATTTAGAGATAAATTGTGAAGGCCATATGAAGTTGTTTTGTGACAACAAATCGATTATTAGTATTGCAATAATCTTGTTCAA
This sequence comes from Medicago arabica, assembly GCA_946800305.1. Lineage (NCBI taxonomy): Eukaryota > Viridiplantae > Streptophyta > Magnoliopsida > Fabales > Fabaceae > Medicago > Medicago arabica. The sequence continues at coordinate 19,649,068 of OX326971.1, read as the reverse complement.
CATGACACAATAAAATATATTGAGATTAACATGCATTCCATCAATGAGAAGCTGAATAATGTATTGATAACTATAACAAACATTCTTTTTGGGCATCAACTACAAAATGTGTTAGTAAAAGGCTTATGAAGCAACTTATTTGCAAGTTGAAAATAATAGATATCCATTCACCGGTTTGAGAAGGAATGTTGTAAAAAAATGTAATTTTAATTTATATCTGACCCATTAGATTTACTGTGTGTGTGTGTGTGTTTTCGTGTGTGTGTGTGTGTGTGTTTTCAAACTAACACTTGTATATGTTTCAGAACTTTGAAATATATCAAGTCTTTTCTTTTACTAACTGATTTTGTAGAGACAATTTGCTCTTTACTAACTGATTTTGTAGGGTTAAATTAGATCGTACCTTAAATTCTAACATAACATGTTTAATTTTGTGCTATAATTGTGAAACAAATAAATTTTGTCATAATGCAATTCATTAACCTACAAGAGAGGGTACCCAGCCAAGGGGCACACTTAATTTTGCTCACATCGGTCATGTGTCTACAGTTTCTTTGGTTTGATGGGTTCTAGCCGCAATGTATGAACATCCCCATTCCTATGCTTTTCAAGTGGCTGTTTAAGTATCTTGCTGTCAGTTTCATACAAGTCCTTGACATATTCCAAAAAGTCCCAATAAAATTGATTTTGATGACATGTCCATAAATTCGAATACAAATATCATGGTCCCACTTATTATGGCCCTACTCCAGCTCGTGGCAAAAGTCCTTATTTTGGGACCAGAGTCTTGCACTGCCAATTAGGATTTGACCCAATTTTTCAAATTTTGAATATGACTATTCTTTCATCCCTTTGTGATTGTTGTTGTTGATCAATGGTAGCCCCTAGCCCACCAATTTAGAAGATCATCATAAAAAAGTACAAGTAAAATCAAATGAAAGATGGTAGGATTATACTATTGTATGGTTGTGATTATTTGTCTATCATGGCAAATTAATTATAATTTTTAAAACTTGTTGAAGTCGCTAGTGCCCGTACAACATATTATTATTTGAGCAATAGGCAAATAGCAAGGCCGGTTTTAAGATTTTGGTGGTGTAGGAGAACCTACAATTTAGGTTTAACTAATAAATATTATAAATATGATCAAACTTAATATAAAAAACTAAACAAAGTTTTTTAGGGTCTAATAAACCCCTAAAAAAAATATTTGGGACTCAAATTTCGTACTTATTTTTTCGGGTCTAGGACGGTCGCCCCTTTTATACTGCCTCAGATATGACCCTGACAAAGTGTATTAGACAAGTATTTTCTCCATCTCAAAATTATTGTTTTTTTAATTTTTTTCTCCATTTTAAAATAATTGTCACTTTAAAATATTAACGTAGTGTATATCTTTTTCCTACTATTATACTCTTATTTATTTAATATCGTCTAACTTAATTACTCCACTAAGTATTTTAATAAATTATACTAATTTACCATTAAGATCAACATAATTTATCATTTTCTTAATAATCGTACCCAGACGCTATTATTTTATAACGGAGAGAATCATTTAGTTTCAAAGACCATTTAGTAATTTTTTTACGCAACTCTCTGAATACCTATTATTATGACATAACATTGTTGGACAGATGGCATGAGAAAAATATTGCTTGCGATTGTTCAACGGGACACATTATTTCCCACGACTTTTATTAACTACATGATGTAGGATTTTGTTCATCACATTATGTCATGTCCTTTTATAGCCTTAATTTAATTATGAGACATGTATGGAAATGGAGGGACTTACAATATTGGTGACTTAGGAATATAGTCTACAAAAGTCCCATGAGAGGGAAGAGAGTGAAGTTAAGAGGTATTGATGTATTTTGAAGTTTGTGTTTGTGTATTTTCATTGAGGTTAAAAATATTTTTAATCTTTGAAAATTTTCAAGTTATCATTTTTTAACTCTATCAAAATCTTCACTTCTAGTCTCTACAATATATTTTGTCAATGGTTATAATTCTTTAAAGAATCAAAATAAATTAAGGTCTTAACGCGATGCTCTCAAACTTTACAGATACATTCTATGTGTTATGATAGGAAAATAGCTTAAAATTTGGTTTTTAAATCTAAATTTTTGTTATTTTGGTTGTTTGAGCTTTTTAGATCATTCCTTGTTAATTTTTTTAAAATATTGTGGGAAAAATGTTTATAATATTTTTTTAAGAAGGCAAACTAGTGTTTGGACGGGCATGCAATATGCTCTTCTTATTAGATTAACGGGTATATATTAATTTGATTTTAATTAAAATTATAGGTATATATATATATATATATATATATTTTAACTTTTATATTGAAACAAACTAAACTTATCTTTTTTTTTATACCAACAATATAATAAATATATTTTTAATCAAATATAACAAATATTATATAAATTCTTATCTTTCTGAATGACCGCAACAAATAATATTTTCATAGTCAAATTTGCTTAGGATATAATTGGAAGAAGAAAAAGTTAGCTCAAAACGGTCTACATTCTTTATATATAGTATAGATTTACATAACAATACTCTAAAAAAATACATTGGCGTAAGTAAAAAAACATGAAGACAAAATAAAAAAAAATTACATTAGAGTTACATGAGTTGGAGTAACTAAGGATCGACGCCTACGAAAATGCCAAGATATATAAAGAAAGGACGAAAAAATGGCATGATAGGCATATAATTAGGAGAGAGTTTAAAGAGGGGGAGTTTGTGTTGCTGTTTAACTCCAGGTTGAAATTATTCCCTGGAAAGCTCCGGTCTCGATGGTCTGGACCATTTTAGGTGAAAAGAGTGACTCCATCTTGCACAATGGAAGTTTGGAGTGAATCCACTGGCTCGTTTGTACTAAATGGGCAAAGATTGAATCATTACACTAGCAGAGAAGATGTTGAAAAAGGCGCTTGCCTCACCTTGAAGGAACCCTGAGAAAGTGAGCATTAAGGAGTCGAGCTACCGACATTAAATGAAGCTCTGCGTGGGAGCAACCTACATGTTTTAGTTTAGTTTAGTTAGTTAAGTGTATAAAAAGATCAATCGCAATTAAAAAATATGTTTTATCACCACCATAACCTACCCTCTTCCCCATATTCTTATGATAACTTTTCCGCAAGTACAAACAATTTCATGATCAGGCGTATGTACACGCCCCTTGTTGATTATGACAAAGATTGATCTTGGTCGCTAATTTTTTTTTCTTCTTTTTCTCGTATTTTTGTTTACTTACATTGAAGTCAATGTAGGTTTTAATTGTGGGGAGGAATTTCACACCGTAACGGTCTAGTTTTAATTGTTGAGTCTGTTAAATAATTGTGTTTGCTTTCTTGTTGAGTCAATAATGCATGTGTTTTTTATTTAGTTGTTAAATTCCCAATTTTTGAACCGAATAATTTTTTTTTGTAGATAGGTTTAGGATTTGTAGTGTCGCTTAGAAAGTATATTAGTAGGTTAGGGGTTAAGGATTCTGGAGAAAATTGCAACAAAATTGGTGTTGTTCAACCACCTAAAGTCTCTCGAATATGGATCCTAACTTAAATAACCACTGTGTCATAGTCTTGAATTTCTGTTTCTTAGTAGTCCTCGAGTAGTTTATCTATCTAGTCGGACACCATCTATAGTCACATATTAAGTAGGTTAGTCGATGAATAAAGGAACCAATAATGGTTAAACCTTGAAAAATCAAAAAGAAAAAATGCATCTATGTGCAAAATGTGCAAATTCAAAAGAAATATGTGTTAAAAACGCTAACAGGCTTTCCTACCATGTGTGTTACAATAATATAGATATTCAAGGGTCTTATTGTCTCAAATGAAAGAGGATGAAAGAATAAGGGTAAGAGACTAAGATATAGCTGGATGATTTAATTTAGGCTAAATTGTCTTTTTGGTCCATTAACTATTTAATTAGTATCGGTTTGGTCCCCTAACTAAAATTTGATTTATTTTGGTCCCTTAAATTTCTTTCCGTTAGTACATTTGGTCTTTTTCCGTTAGTTTTATTAAAAAAACGTTAGGGTTTGTTAGATCACCCCCTTCTTTCAGAAAAATCCAGAAAAACTTAAATCAAAAAACACAAAAATCACCCTCTTCTTCACTATTCATCTTCTTTGTTCCTCATCTTCTTCTTCTCCAATCTCTATTTCTTTTCTCTTCCCACAACCCATATCTCAAAATTATGTTATACAACACACAAAACTTTAAATTTATGTTTTTTTTTTTCTGTTTTTTTTCTTCTTCACACCCTTCTCTCTTTCTCCCATCCCTCTCTTCTCCCTTCTCTTTTCTCTCTCTACTCTCGTCCCCCTCTCTTCTCTTCTTAAAACCCTTAAGTTAAACTTTGAAACCCAAATAATTTCTTAATGAATTTTGTTGTTAAATTTCCGGTTACTATTGTTGTTGAAGTTTGATTCTAAAATCAGTGAAGAGTTTTTTCTATTTTGGAAGAAGAGAAAGAACACAGAGAGATGATAAAATTTGGTTGTGTTGTTGTCTATCTAGATTGTGCTATTGTTGTTCTTGAAAAGAGATGGAACACAGGGAGGTGGTGGTGTTGGTGTTGCTATGTTGTTGTGTTTGAGTTGTTTGAAAATGATGTTTTTTGAGTGAAAAATTGGTTATTGATTGAAGGGAACGTCGCTGATAGTGAACCACAAAGCAAGGACATTGTTGTTCTTGATGTGTTGTTCCTATTTTCCATAAATTGTTGAATACAAATTTCAACCAATGACAAAATGACACTTGTATAAACCCTAATGTTTTTTTAATAAAACTAACGAAAATGACTAAAAGTACTAACAGAGAGAGATTAAGTGATCAAAATATATCAAATTTTAGTTAGAGGACCAACCCGATACTAATTAAATAGTCAAGGGACCAAAAAGACAATTTAGCCTTTAATTTAGTATGCTAGGAGGCAGACTTTTGTCCGCAATGCGCAATTTGTGTTGTTACAATACCCTTGGTGTTGATCTTAGTACCTAGAGAATTAACCTTTGACCAATTCAACTTCGAAACCATGTATGAGTATTTGTGATGTTATTATGCCTTGAGTCCTTTTATGTTAAGTTGCTGCATTTAATTTTTCTATTTGCAAGCTAAATTGCTTGAGGACAAACATTGGTTTAAGTATGGGGTAGTTTGATAACAAGCAAAATACACCGTCTAAGTAGCTTAATTTTTATTTATTTTGGGGTCATTTGTCGTGTTTTGCTTGGTATATGCTCGTATTTTGGTTATGACCGGCATGACTAGCCTAACAATAACAGATATCACCAACTCAATAACCTTTGGTAATTTTTATGCTAAAAAATTAAACTATAAAAAAGACTTTGGATTGTGAACACTTTTAGCTACCGTCAAATTTTATAATTTAAGAACCAATATTAGATTGCAACTAATTTGCTGCTATTACGTTACTATTCATTCAATTTCTATAGAGTTTCTTCACTACCGTTGAATATGAATTCCATGCTGGTGCTGCACTTGTTTTATTTCTCTATTACGTACTGCGTGTTTTTACGGTAGGTGATTCCATTCATTTTTAAATGTTTTTTTTGTTACAAGTCATTTTTAATTCTTTTTAATATGAATACCTCAAAGAAAAAATTTAGAGTATTATTTTAGTATGTGTGAGTAGTTTAATCGAGTCCAAAATGAGAGGAACGTCATACCGACAAAACTCAAATAAATTTGCACTCTTGTTTAATTATAACGAGAATGAAATTGTTCTTCTGAAATTGGACTTAGAAAATTCAGGTTACTAATTAAATAAAGTAGCGAAAACACTTTTTTCTAATTAATCAATCAAGAACTTATTGAATTTTAAAAAACAAGTTTAGACGTGTAATTTTTTTTAAGGAAGTCTAGACGTGTAACAGTTTACCAAAGTAGGATGGTATCTCTAATTTAATATTTTTCTACAAATAAATTTTGCTCTCGTCATAATTAAATAGTGCAATTTACGTAAGTGACTTGGGTTGACGAAAACCATCTTTTAGGCTCTCGTTGTTATTATCAAATTAAGTGACTTAGATGAATGTCAAAATCATCTTTATTTTATCTCTATCAAACAGGCTTAACTCAAAATCTCTAAACAATAATCTCTAAATTATTAAATGTCAAAATCACTTATTCTCTAAATATTACTCACTTTGTTTTTATTTAACTATCGTTTTAGAATGGTAACATTAAATTAAGAAAGTGTCATTAAAAAAACTTATGAAAGTGAATTTTTTGGAGCTCTTTTTTCAATTATACCCTCATTTTAATCCACCAAGAAAAGATTTTTTGAACTGGTTTTATTTTTTCAATAAATTTGTTCTTCGATGACAAACGACTTTTTTTTATATTATTGTTCTTCAAATTCGCACTTGAATTTATTAACAATGATACGATCTTATTTATAATATATATAATAAAAAAGTGGAAAGGATACACAAGTGGGGGACCAAACTAAAACCCTCGAAAAGAGAAGCAAAACAGAAAAACAAATTGAGAAAAACGATAAATCGGCAGACCAAAGCGGTCCCTAAAAGTCAGCAAAGCGTTTGTAGAATCTCTTTCCAACCAGATTCTTAACCAACGACGATGAGCAACGAAGGAACCTGATCAAAAGAAATCATCGGCTCTATACCTCGGATATCCCAATAGAAAATATTCATTGAGGAAAGGGAGAAGGTGAACCCTGGAAAAGAGTTTGGTAGGCAACTCGGTTGAGTTTGTTTTTCTTCTTCTAGATCTTTCTTTGAGATGTAAGTAGTGGATGGGACCTCGAAATCAATATTCTCGTTATTCATCAACTTCTGAACTAACTTAAGGTTTTTTTAAAAACTAGGCAACTATGGGAAGAATAGTTAGAGAAATCATCCACGAGCCTGTTCTGGCTGTTATCATTATCTATTTCAACAATTACCAATTTATTCTGACAGTTATCAATCACATTCTTAGCAACCACGGTCACGAGCAGTTCAAGTGGAACCTTTTTGGATGTGCTCTTTGCTAGAATATCATCATCAAAATCTTCAGTTTTCTTCTTTGTTGAATCATCATGGTGTCCCAAAACAGCGGTATCAGTTGTATATGCTTGAGAGTCGTCATTTGGAAAGCCAACGTAAACTTTGTTTTGTTTTTTTTTAAATATTTTTCCGTATTTTTAGTTTATCACTTTATAATATTTGGTTATGACTATTCCAATGTTTGTAATTAGTTAAATTGAGTTTTTAACGTATTTTTTAAATGATAACAAGAGTTTGTAAATGATGCATATTTATTATTTATAAATTTAAATAAAAAATAAAAATACTTTTAAATGATATTTTTTTTAAGGATTTGTAAATGATAAATAAAAAACACAGGTCACATTAACGTCATCTTTGTCATTAACGAGATCTCTATTATTTGTAATATTTTGACTTATGTTAAATCCAACAATTTATAATATTTAACGACAATTATTTTAATGTTTTTGTATTTAACTTCAGCTTCATCATTAATTTTTTTACTTATTTTCTAAATGCAAATAACATTACAAATACATTTTATCGTATAACCCGCTCTTTAACGCCTAGCTCGTGCTTAGCACGGGTCTGTTGCTAGTTTATATTAAAACCAAAATAATCAAGTTTTGGATGGCTGAAACAAACCTTAGAGTTAGGGGTGTTCAAATCCAAACAGATCCAAATTAAAACCGAAACCGATCCAAAAAACCGGAAACCGCACAAAACCGAATAATATTAAATATGTTTGAATGATATTTTATGAAAACCGCTTGGTTTGGATCGGATTTTGGATTGATTTTTCAAAACCGAACCAAACCGAACCACATACATATATTTTAATATATATTTTTATTTTTATAAGTATAATATATTATATTAAGCTATTATTATTTTTCTTTTTAATTCTTTAAGTACTACATATGAGTTTAACTTAATCAATTTTGTTTCTATTTCATATGTTTTAAAGATAATCAATCATTTTTATTTTGTACTATTAATTTTTTTTTTATAAACCATATGTTATATTTTGTATTAAACATATTATTTTATCATATTTTTATAAGATAATTGTTAATAAAAAAGGCTACAATTTTTAATTTGGATATCGAAAAAATCGATCCAAATTAAACCGCATTATATTGAATTGGATCAGATCAGTTTTTAAAATTTAATCATCCAAAACTAAACTGAACCGTGTATAGTTTTATCTTTGGATCAGATGAGTTTTTGCCTCAAAACCGATCTAAATCGAACTGCGAACACCCCTACTTAGAGTTGCTTAAAAACAAAATTCATTACTCTTAAAAAAAACTACATTAGCTCAATAAAAAAAAAAGCATTACTTGTATCTAATAGGAAAAATTACTCCAGAGGTCATTTATCTTATTTATTTATAACACTTAAATCATTTATCTTTTTATTTTCCCATTTAAGTCCTTTATGTTTTGAAATGTGCACAAATTTATCCTTTTTCTATTTTTTTAATAAAAAAATGTTGATGTGTCGATGACATGGCCGTGATGTCATCAAATTTTCATTAATTTTTTAGGTAATTATTAAAAAAAAACTCTAAATATTTAAAATTAAAAATAAAATAAAAACCTAACAACTTCATCTTCTTCCCTCTTTATCCTCATCTTCAACCAAGAAAACTTTTACCCACAACCTTAAAAATTTAGATTCATTCATTCATCTTAATCTTTTATTGAAAAAACTCAAAAATCAATCACTCATTCATCTTCCTCAAAATCTACATTCATAAAAACCCAAAAACAATTCATCTTCATTATCTTTCTAAAAATGACTTAAAAGATTCATTAATCAATTGAAAATCTAAATTCAATATTAAAAAAAAAATCTGAACTTTCAAAATCTGCATCAAAACATCAAAATTTACACCACCCATTAATGATAAAACCAAAACTTTAAAATTTACACCCACAAAATCCTAATTTTTCAGTGACCCATTTTATAAAAGGAGAAAGATAATTCGAGAGAGAACGAGATTTAGAAATGGAAGGAGAATCAGAGAGAAAGGGAAAAACATTTGCAGTGACCTATTTTAAAATTGGAAATAGAAGATGAAGAAAGAGTGAAGCAAAAAAAATTGTTTTTGTTAAAGAAAATGGAAAGTAGATGAAGAGAGAAGCGAAAATCAATATGAGCTCTTAAAATGAAAGGACACGACTAGATATGGTAACACAACCCGCACCTGCCTGGTCCCACCCGCCACCGTCCCGATTTTAACGGGAAAAAGCCGAATTAACTGGGTCCGAGTGCGGGTCTGGGGAAAACCCGTAGGTTTAATGCGAGGCCGGGGGATACTCACACCCGCCCCGCACCCGTATATGGGAATTTACCTTATTAGCCTTATTTTCCTTAAATTAGAAGGTGTATATAAAGAGAAGGAAACTGAAATCCTAATTTTCTTTTCCTCTTCACTCTTCAGAGGTATATATTTGTTAAACATCATTACTGATTCCACATACAGGATGTAATTGATGTGATGGCTTCCAAAATGTGTTGTTTAATATCAATTGATTTTTTTATCTGACATGATATAACTTACGTGAGATTCATTGAACTTGTTACTATGTTAGTGTTGAATATGTCAAGTTCTGCTACTTTTCTTCTGGTCATTCCTCAAAAATTTCAAAGTTGTCGTCCAATAATAAGTTTAGTGTGATTAGTCAAGTAAGGTATACTCCAATAATGCTCATAGTAGCCAATGCAATAAAAAGAAAGTTTGGATAGTTGTCCTTTTATAACTTATCTTTAAATAGTTACCACGGATAATTTCATACATGCAACTATTTATATTTACATGTGCCAGTTTTCTTTGGCTTACAGCTTCTAAAGAAATGGAATATTTAAGTCTCAGCCTTGGAGTAAGTGAGGGAGATGTTCTCCGCCAAGCTAGGGCCTTCTATTAAGTATGTTAATATTTTCAATTTCATCCATGTCCTTATTAGAAACAGGTTTAAATAAGTTTGCCACTGAAAAAACAGGCTTACTGTGAATTTTTTTTTTACTACACTTTTTTGCGCGTGGGGGTGGGGGCGGGGCCGGGGAAACCCGTCCCCGTTGGAGGCAGGTCTGGGGGTGAATTTTCTATCCCCGACGGATCTGGGGGCGGGGGCGGGGCTGGGTACCATCAACCGGGGACGGGGCCTGAGTGTTCACTCAGACTATGCAATCTTGTTATTTGCTGGTCAACGACATCAGAGCATACCCCGAATATTGGACACCTCAAAGTACCTATATCGAGCAACAAGCCAACATTTAGGGGATACCGTTCTAGACCAGGCCAAGGTCCAATTCTCATGACCCGAAGTCCATTTTCCCTCCGGCCGAATAAGGTTCCCATCCACAACCGCAAATCACATGCAACAATGAAGATTCATGAAGCACCAAATAATACGCTTAGAACATATATGATCCCTTCATATGATCAAATGGTCGCACAACCATTTAACCACCAAGGGAAGACCAACTTATTTGCTGTAAGGGTCTTTAAATAGAGAAACCACGGTAAAATAAGGTACGCACTCATTCAGAGAAATCACCTTAAACACCTTGAGACCTCATTAAATTGAGTGTTAGTGTCTTTACATGTACGCCACCTGCATTGTTGGATAGCAACCATCAATCACCATGAACAACCGATGAAGCTGCATCACACCTACGCCTGCCGAATCTTCTCTTCTCTTGTAAGAACATGCTTAATATCTTTTAAATTTTAACATTTGTATCATTCTAGATACATCAATACAATTGAAATATAGGACAATGGCTTTGTCTAACATGCACAAACAAAATAATCTTGCACCACACACAAGTATCTTTTTATCATTAGATTCATAGTCGTATAGTATCTCATTTAATCTAATAATAAGATTTATTGATTCAATGGTGAAAACTCATTTGTGCATGTGCATGTTACAACACCTATCTCACTTGTATACTATAAATTGGTCTAGAAAAAGACTCATCAATTAAAGACACTTTTTTCCTTTTTCATGTTTCACCTTCTATGGATACCATGTTTTCTAACATCACTCTAGTGCCTCCAATTTTTGTGAGATACAACTAACGTGTTTTTGTTTTTGTTCAAAACTGGGGATTTTAATTCCCCCTTTCCCTCACCACGTGAGCCATACCCCATTCACACCAAACACCCACTCTTTCATTCTTGTACTTGAGCTTATTTATTTTTTCTCAATAATTGGTGTAGGCTCACTTAAAAGTACCCATGCATCCAACATTAACCAAGTTTCTTCTTCTTAAAAAAAATAAATATATATTATACAAGTTTCATGAAATAAAATTACGAATTGAGAAATAAAGCTATATGGATAATTAGAAACGATTCCGTGCAAGATTGATAACTAGGTGATAAGAACTAAGTTGTAACTTTTTCAAATGTTAGATAATGTACTTCTCACCTATAAATAATCCCCTTTGCATTTTCAGACAGCAAAACACAAATGCAACCGTACAATACAACAAAAGTGAAGTAAAGATGTCCCTAGCTGCACAAAACTCACGTAAGTTTCTGACATTGAATGTTAACTTTTTTAAGAAAAAAAGATAGAGAATTGATGAATGATATTCCTCTCTCATTTGTATTTTCAGGTGTTGAGCATCATCAGAGAATCATAATACCGAACAAAAACGATGAAAAACTTGTTGGCATATTACATGAAACTTCTGGAACAACCAACGACATTGTTATCTTGTGTCATGCTTATCGAGGCTCTAAAGTTTGTTTTTTTTCATTTTTTACTTAAATGTATGCATGACATTTTTTACAATATTATTTAAATTAATTTTTTTTTTCTTTCCAATTTAGGATTCAAATCTCATATTGAACCTTTCTATTGCTTTGGAAAGAGCACGAATTAGTTCTTTCCGTTTTGACTTCTCTGGAAATGGGTAAGTTTATTAAATCTATCCAAGCGCAGCCAAGTGTTTATGAAATTGTATGTAAAGTGGAATTATACTTCCAAAAGATAGGCTGATGTTATGGTTGTTCTTAAGGATATATATTTTCAGGATTTCTATGATTCATGTAGTTTATGAGCATCTAGTTTCAGACATTACAAGAAATTTGTGCTTTTCCTGTGAATTTTGCCAAGAATTTCATGAGAATTTTAGGATTCGCAAGAAAGATTGCTGCGGATTTTATCCGCACGAGATATGAACAAATCCTCAGGAAAATCTTGGTTAGTGTTTAAGGAGTTTCCAATACTTCTTAAACAATAACCAAGAGTGTTTAAGGAGTTTCCCTGCTTGCGAACACATTTCCTACGAACAAACCTGCTGGTACGTCCACTACAAATGAAGCAGGAAAATCCATATGAAACCATTTTCGGCAAAAAAACTGCAGGAAATGTTTTCAAGAGAGAATTGATATGCATCTAGTACATCTTGATTCGTTTATTTTAATAAAAAAATAATGCACTTCAAGTTGAAAGCATTCGAGAAATCTACAATGAGCATAGCCAAAGAACCACCTCTATGTCGCCGGCTCAACACCTTATTGACAATGTGCAAAATGGCCTCTACAACACCTAGTACCCCAACATCAAACTGAAAGTGAGTGAGGTATTTAACCATATCTTTACTTACTCTTTTCATAGCAACCTTGGATACCAGGCGTCTCTAAATAGTACCTATTGCAATAGGATGTATCCCACCATTAGGTTTTAATAATAGTTTCAAGGGTGCAGACGTTACAAACTTTGCGAAACTCAATGGGCATCTTCCTCCCAACCATAAGTTAACCACTGAAATGTTAAGACATAAATGATCTCTCAGAGTATTGATCTTCAAGAAGATCGCTTGGATCAGAGGCTTCAAGATATGGCCATCGACACTTACATGCTCATAAGATGATTCTCTGATTTGCGTTGGATTTTAGTGAATATTCCTAATTTTATCCTTGAGAGCCACTTGTTCACATGGTTAGATTGAATCCCTTAGGTTGACTACCTCGATAAAAGAATTGCTGACTCTGTACCATACACACTTGAACACAGAGTTAGTAGCTGAATTGCTTGTTTGCTTTAATATCATATCGTGAGATATTGTTGCTAAAAACCAAATTGGTTCTTACAAAGATTGTATTGATTAATGATAGCCATAAGTATCCTTATGGAAAAATGCTTTACCATCGGTGAGAAACTCTCATTGTATTTAATTCCCTAAACTCGAGGGACATGAGTAAGGACACTTGTAGTTTCTAGCTGCGAGACATCAGGCTAGATTTACAATCACATACATTGATCAAACTATATATACTTCTCTTTTAGTTAATTGAGCGAGACATCAAAGAGTATATATTATGAATGATCTTCCATTATCTGCGAGACATTGAGACCAATGGAGGGTGATAGGTGAATGTATAATTGGGATAAGACGAGTTTATAGCCGACCAAGAAAACACATTGATGAGCATTAACTAATGAGCTTAGTCCCAACATAACCTGTCTATTGTTTGTTTCACCCTACTCATATTCTGTCAATAAGTACCTATGATCAACTAAACACTACCAAACTATAAAACCATAAATCTTTTAATAATCAATTCACCAAAACTAAACGTTAACTATCAAATACTTTGTTGTCACATTGCTACAATTGGGTTGATCATAGTCTACAAATTAAATATTGAACTCATTCCCCTGGTGAGTGGTATTTCTTCATTTACACTGAGTTATACCTACTAAAGTTTATGATATCTTGTATTCATCATTAGCCTTTGGATATAATGAACAACCGATTTGTTTTAACTTTGGCTTGTGTGTTTTCCTTCAAGGGAAAGCGAAGGTTCGTTTCAGTATGGTAACTATTGGAAAGAGGTGGATGATTTACACGCTGTTGCTCAACATTTTCGTGAATCAAATCATGTAATCCGTGCAATCGTTGGACATAGTAAAGGTATCTTGATTTGTTAGCTTCTGACCAATCATTCTTCTCAAATTTCGTGTGTACTTTTCCCCAAAGTTTGCTAGGATGATTGAACTAATAGCAATTGTTTTTGTGTCTCGATGCAGGAGGTGTCGTAGTGCTTCTCTATGCTTCCAAATATCACGACGTTAAAACTATTGTCAACATCTCTGGACGTTTTGATCTCAAGAGAGGCATTGAAGAAAGCCTTGGTAAAGATTATTTGGACAAAATTAGAAAGAAAGGTTTCATTGATGTGAAGAAGAGATCAGGTAATTGTTTACTCAGGCTTTTTTAATCAAGCCATCAAATAGTTTTATCACTGACAACCTATGAAAATGTACACAAACATGGACACCAGATACAACACCGACACAGTAAAGTTGACACTGGTAAAAATTTGAAAAATGAAAAGAATTAATTGAATGTAACCACATGTACGTCAATATCTAACTAGTAGACAATAATATCGGTGATGTAGAGCTGCACTTGATGAAATTAGCAATATTAAAACAAGCTCAAGGTTCGAGCTAGACAATAATCTTGAAATAAATCTTGTTCCCTAACTGCAAAATGACTCAAGTTTAAAAATTTAGATAAATTTCAACGGCAACATTAATGAAAATTTACAAGTTATATTTTCAATCTCTCAAATCTCAATTACTATATTATTTATAAAATGATCGTTTGGGAACATATCTTGTTGCAGGAAGTTTAGACTACCGTGTTACTGAGGAAAGATTGATGGATTGCTTAGATACAAATATGCATGAAGCATGCCCTCAGATTGACAAACAATGCAGGTTAGTTGAAAAGATGTTTGATCTCTTCTGTTTATTGCTCCATTAATATGTGTGTAGATGTTGAAATGTACAAAGATATGTTTCTTTATAATAGAGGAAACAAAAAGCATGATATATCCTTCCTTTCTATATCTAAATTATTTTTCAATCTAAATTAAGTCTAATTTGCGAAAGAATGTTCAACTACTGCATTCCCATTTATATTTTTTGAAACTAATATTTATCAAGTAACCTTTTAACAAAATTTGATTTTAATAGCTACATGTTTTCAAAGTAATTCATAGAATTTGGGTTGGATTTAACTCGGTCATTATAAAATTTACCGACTTGTAAGTGAAAGGATAACTTCTGCTTGTAAAGGTAATTTTGAGTCATATCTCTCTCAATATGAAACTCTCAACATACCTATGCCTACGACATATAGAGGTATTTTCGGGCCATATCACTATCAAGAATGAATTATTTCTTTTTAAGATATTTAAGTTTTTTCAGGGAAGTCCTTAAAAAAAGTTTCTTCAGGGAATTGAAAATTAATCAAATCATTTGCCTATTCATAGTATTTAGCACGTTAATTTTTATTTTTTTTACAGAAAGAACTTCTACATATTCATTTTGTGAGTCTTTGTAACTCTGATCAAATGAGAGAAGGAAACTTGCAAGATTAAAAGTTAAAACATGCTCTTGATATTTAAAACTAAAATCAAGCAGGGGACACACATTTTCGTATGCAAATTTGTGTACAAAATCATGGATAAAAAATATAACATATTTTAATAGAGATGTCGAATATCATAGATACAAAATATAACATATTTTAATCCTGAAATACATGTAAAATTTTATCTTGTATGACCGAGTATGAGGCGATCGAACGATCTTAAGTGGTTGCATGTTCTTCTTACTGATGTGTGCATCTGTGTTTTATCAATTTGTGTTCTAACCTAATGGCAGTGTTGGAATATATGTTCATCAGTGGCGGCATGACCTCTCAACATGCTAAAAGTGAACCACCCAATCCATCTCCGGTTGTTTTCGATAGATTTCAATTAAAATACTTTTTTTAGAAGAGATCAATTAAAATACTAATTCATCTTTTAAATAAATGAGATGAGATATGGTGAAGAAGCAAAGAAGACTTCAAGCGAAAATATTTGATGAACTTATAAAGTTACATACTTACATTGATGATTGATGCATAGAGCTAATGTCAAACTACATCATATATATGCAGAGTTCTTATGATTCATGGTTCTTCTGACAAAATTAACTCCGTTCAAGATGCGCGCAAGTTTGCAAAGATCATACCAAACCACAAGTTACATATCATTGACGGAGCTAATCATGCATACGATAATCATCAAGATGAGTTATCCTCGGTTCTTATCAGCTTCATCAAGGAAACTATTGACCAGAAAAAGGGTACCGCTAGGCTATGAACTCCTCATTTTCCTTTAACTGGTACTTATGAACAAGAATTTAATTATCAAGAACTAATATTTTTAAATGTAAGATTTTATCATTATATATTAAAACAAAAATGAAATTAAATTCATAAGCATATAAATAAGCTTGAACTACATGCATACCAGGCAAAATAGTCATGAAAGTGATTTGTTGTTAATGCTCCAAGAAGTATTGGATCACTGTGGATATGCTCATGAACGATGTTTAGAATAATTTACTCAGCTTTTAGACAAGTCTTAGCATAATTAAATAAAAGGAATGCTAGCAACACATATTAATACACATTTTTCAATACATTCTTTTTTATTGGTTAAAACTCACACGGGTCCCATCAAATACTCATATAAATTTGATGGAACTCGTGAATTTTAACCAATCAAAAAGAGTGTGTTGAAAAATATGTGTTGATAGCATTTCTCAATAGCAAGTGATGGAACATAATGAATATGCTCGTAAACAAATCTTAATTTGCTCAGCTTTTGGACAACTCTTAATATTAAACAATTGTGACAATTAAGCATGAGTTAACGTTGAGTCGGGTAACATTATTCGGCCTTTTACGTTGGATGAGGTGAAACAAACGATTTGGGATTGTGATAGCTACAAGAGTCTGGGGCCGGATGTATAAACTTCGGGTTTTTGAAGCAATTTTGGAACGTATTGAAGGATGATTTTTGGCGTTTTGTAACAGACTTTCATCGCAACGGGCGGTTGCCAAAAGGAATTAATGCAATATTTATTGCTTTAATTCCAAAGGTAGATAGTCCTCAACGGCTTCATGATTTTCGACCTATATCCTTGGTTGGTTGTATGTATAAGGTGTTGGCCAAGATTCTTGCAAATAGATTACGTGATGTTATTGGTAGTGTCATATCAGATTCTCAGTCAGCGTTTGTTAAAGGCAAACATATTTTGGATGGTATCTTGGTGGCTAATAAGGCGGTAGACGAGGCTCGCCGCCTTAAGAAGGAAATGTTGTTGTTTAGGTAGACTTCGAGAAGGCTTATGACTCTGTGGACTTTAATTGCCTGGACATGGTTATGAAGAGAATGAATTTCCCTGCACTTTGGAGGAAATGGATGTCTACGTGTGTCAGATCTGTTACAGCTTCAGTGTTGGTCAACGGGTGCCTTACAGAGGAATTTCTTATGGAAAGAGGTCTATGTCAGGGTGACCCTCTTTCTCCGTTTCTCTTTTTGCTGGCGGCCGATGAATTTAATGTCCTTATGATGGCGTTGTTGGATATGGGCATGTTTCATGGTTATTCTATGGGGCGTGACACTCCCCTGACTCTGTCTCACCTTCAGTTCGCTGATGATACGTTGATTATTGGTCAAAAGAGTTGGTTGAATGTGCGATCAATACGAGCTGTTTTGTTGATTTTAGAACAAGTGTCTGGGCTGAAGGTTAATTTCTACAAAAGTATGCTTATGGGAGTAAACGTTTCAGAATCTTGGTTGTCTGAGGCTGCTAGGGTCTTACAATGTCGAGTTGGTGCCTTTCCTTTTGTGTATCTGGGGTTGCCTATAGGTGGGGATTCGCGGAAGTTAGATTTTTGGAAATCGATCTTGACCTGCATCATCTCTAGATTGTCGAATTGGAAGAGAAAATTTCTCTCGTTTGGTGGTCGTCTGATTCTTCTCAAATCTGTCTTGTCGTCTATTCCGGTTTACTTTCTTTCATTCTTCAGGGCCCCCACATGTATAATTTCTTCTGTCGAATCTTTATTTAAATTTTTTTTAGGGGGGGGGGGGTGAGAATATTAAAAAAATTGCTTGGGTGAACTGGAATACTGTTTGTTTATCGAAGGAGGAGGGAGGGTTAGGAGTTCGGAGGTTAAGAGAGTTTAATGTTGCTTTATTGGGGAAGTGGTGATAGCGTATGTTGATGGATAAGGAGGGGTTATGGTATCGAGTCTTAAAGGCTAGGTACGGAGAGGAGGGAGGCCGGTTGAAGGAGGGCGGGAGGGATAGTTCGGTGTGGTGGAGGATGGTAGTGTAGGTTTGGGGGAGGGGAGTTGGTTTGAGAAGAATATTCGTGAAGTGGTTGGCGGAGGGAATTCGACATATTTTTGGCTCGACAACTGGGTGGGGGGCGCTCCTTTAAGTATGCGTTTTCCTCGCTTATTTGATTTGGCTAAAAATAAAGGGGTGACGGTGAGGGAGATGGCTAACAGAGGGTGGGAGGATGACAGTGAGGCTTGGGAGTGATGGAGGCGTCTGTTGGCGTGGGAAGAGGAGTTGGTTTCGGAGTGCTCTTCCTTGGTGTGTTCTATTGTTTTGCAGGAACATGTTACTGACAGATGGCGATGGGCTCTGGATCCTATTAACGGTTACTCTGTTAAGGGGACTTATCAGTTTCTTACGCTGATTGACACATCAACAGAGCGTGGTCTTTATGATGCAGCAAGGTTGAAGCAGGTTTCATTAAAAGTTTCTGTATTTTTTTGGCGGCTTCTTCGCAATAGACTCCTTACCAAAGACAATCTTCTTCATAGGAGGGCTCTTCATCAGAACAACGTTTATTGCATAGGTGATTATGGCTCCGTGGAGTCGACATGTCACCTTATAATTCGATGTGACATCTTGGGAAGTGTTTGGCTCAGGGTTTATCGGTGGCTTGATATTTATTTCATTTCTCCGGGCTCTGTTAGTGATCATTTACATCAATTTGGTCGCATGGCGGGGTTACCACGATTTACACATTCTTTTTTCAAAGTAATCTGGCACGCTTGTGTTTGGATTGTTTGGAAGGAAAGAAACAATAGGATCTTCAAAGACAAAGCAGAAGACTTCGAAAAACTTTTTAACAATGTAAAACTTGTGTCTTTTTCTTAGTTAAAGGCTCATAGGCTAACTTCAGCTTTCAGTTATAATGACTGGTGGCGGCACCCTTTAATTTGTATGGGTGTTATGGAGTAATGATCCTTTTCTTCTTATTTTGTGTGTTTTTTAGCAACAGGCAATTAAACTTTGTATTCTTCTGATGAGCGTTTTTCTCTGCACGCCTTGTGCGAGATGAATTGCTCTCGGTGGTTATAATATTTTATTTTGGTTTGTTAAAAAGAAAAAAAAGCATGAGTTAACGTTTTCTAAAGAAAAATAATCAAAACAACAAAGTAATTTTGAATTCTCATTTCATATCAGATAGTTTAAATATATTGATCGGATTTATTCACAATGTAATACGATTGTTACTTCAAATATTGCTATATTTAATTCACGATTAAGCAGACCCAACTATAACAAGTTTAAAATATGGCTTAATTGCAGCTTTAATCCTTTAAATATCACAATTTTACGATTTTAGCCCTTATAAAAAAACAATAACAAATCAGCTTCTTAAGTTTACATCCTTTTGCATTTTTGGCCCCAGATAAATTTTAACAACGCACACGTGGTACCTCAAAATTGATTTGAGGCCAAAAATATAAAAGAAAGTAAATTTAAGAAGCTGGTTTGTTTTTTTTTTATACGGAGCTAAAATCGTAAGATTATGATATTTAGATGCCCGGAGCTACAATTAAGCCTTAAAATATATGTCAATTATACAAACTACACATGATTGAAATTATATATTTGTACTTCTACCCTTCTTTATGTGAAGATTAAATGTATAAATGAAATAAAGTCATGGCAGTAGCCACATCTAAAGCAGCAGATTCGTCTTTTTAAAAAAAAAAAAGCAGCAGATTCATAAATAACTATCCCTTTTTTGTTTTTAGGTGGTCAAATAATTATTATAAACTATTCTACATTGGACCTCAACCCACATCACTATTCCAATACACTACGACTCATTAGTCCATAATCCTCACCGTTTAAGGCAAGACAAGGGACTTCCTGCGTGCTTCACCGCACATGACCGCACCTCAGCCAATCTAGACCGTTCATATGGTCTCTAACGAGACTTTCCGTGTATCTTGATAAGTTTCACAAAGTTAGTTACAACCATGCTCCACTGTATAAGTGTGGATCCACACCACGCCAAGGTATGATCACATTTTCACTATTTTTCTACACTTCCTTTCCCCAAAGGCACAGATAGCAATGCAGGGAAGGCACATATTAGTTCTTTCCGTTTTGACTTTTCTAATGCAGGGATTCGAATCAAGGTACATTCACTCATCATCATATAACTTAATCACTTGATCGATACATCTTTTGTGAAATGAATTGGAATGCAAAATATATGTTATCAGTGAGCAATTTTTTTTGAGGGAATATATATATATATATATGTATATATATGTGTGTGTGTGTGTGAAATACTAAATATTTCTAAAATAAACAATATACATTCATTTATTTATTTTTTATATTTTAAATATTATTCTTTTATATAAATTCATGCTATTTATCTAGATTCGATAAACTACAACAACGTTTCATTTTTTTTAAGAGTCAACAATGTTTCATTTGTGATCAACCGAATTGTGATCTATTTTAGATTCAACATTTCTTTTGTATCAAATGAATTGTTTAAAGGTATTAAACATTACATTTATCTTAACAGTCTTCAATACAAGTCAATCTCACAATCTGTCTCATTAGAAACCTAATCAACATTGAAGAACATTACTCTGACGAACAAAACAGACTCAACCGACTAATAGTATCAAACATAATCAATCTGATCATTGAATATGACCTTATTGAAATAAGAACGAAGCAGAAACTGGAATTTCAAAAAATCGGAATCTACGGTGTAAGTCAATCTGACAAACTATCCCATTGAAAACCTAGTCAACATGGAATGACATTACTCTAACGATCAAAACAGACTCAACTGACTAGCGGTATCAAATATAATCAATCAGGCCATTGAATATGACCTTATTGGAATAAGAAAGAAACAAGAACAAGAATTTAGGAAATCAAAATATTTGGTGCAAGTTGATCTGACAAACTATCTCATTGGAAACCTAGTTAATATAGAATGACATTACTCTGACGATCAAAACGGACCCAACTGACTAACAGTATCAAATATAATCAATCAGACCGTGGAATTTGACCTTATTGGAATAAGAAATAAGCAGGAACGGGAATTTAGAAAATCGGAATCTTCGGTGTAAGTCGATATGATAAACTATCCCATTAAAAACCTAGGCAACATGGAAGGACATTACTTCGACAATCAAAACGGACTTAGCCGACTAACGGTATCAAATATAATCAATCGCACCATTGAATATGACCTTATTTGAATAAGAACAAAGCAGGAACATGTATTTCAAAAATCGGAATCTTTAGTGAAGTCGATCTGACAAACTATCTCATTAAAAACCTAGTGAACATGGAAGAACATTACACTGACGATCAAAATGGATCCAACCGACTAACACTATCAAATATAATCAATCAGACCTTTGAATATGACCTTGTTGAAATAAGAACAAAGCAAGAACTGAAACTTCGAATATCAGAATATTCGGTGTAAGTCGATCTGACAAACTATCTCATTAGAAACCTAGTCAACATGGAAGGACATTACTCCGATGATTAAAACGGACCCAGCTGACTAACGGAATCAAATATAATCAATCAGACTGTTGAATACGACCTCATCGGAATAAGAACGAAGCAAGAAAAATAATTTCGGAAATTGAAATCTTTGGTGTAAGTCGATCTGACGAACTATCCAAGTAGAAACCTAATTATCGTGAGGTTTGTGTTATTCTTTGATATTATTTCTTTGTACTAAGTGCACTAAATTTTATCCGCATGTGCATCTATTAATCTGCAGGGACTTAATATATGGTTTATTTTATTTTATTCGTGTGTACCCATTAAGATATTCATTATGTACCGGTCCATGGCGAACTTTACTTCCATATACCACGCATACTTAATTTTTATCATCCTCTAATTATATTGTTTAACCCAGGGAACGTCAGGTGTTACACTAGTAATCAATAATATAATGAAATTTTTTTTGGGAAATGCTAACCGGTGCCTCGGACAAAGGTTAAAGATATTCAAAAAGGAAACTATATAGTAGTTTTTGCATTAAAAATTGTGTACGTAATCCATAAAAAGTAATAATTAAAATTTCTTTTTTTAGCAATAACATTCTTTTTTGGCATCCTTAATTGGTGTTCGGGGGCACCGGTTAGCATGACCCATTTTTTTGTAGAATCTAAATTATATGTCACCCGAATTGGTATAAAAAAGAATCGGACCCGAGATCTTAAGGAATAATAAAAGGAAAATTATCATTGATACACTAAGATAAAATATTTGCAAAGGTGCAATTAGAAAGTAAAATTGTGACTCTTATCATATGTGAGTTCTCTTAACTTATGTGAGATAAAATATTTATTCTTAAATCATTGATTATGAAATCAATTTGCCAAAACAAAAACTTGTTTATCTTTTCACTGATTCACGTTCTCTCAATCACAGTAGTCATAAAATCTCAAAAAATAAAAATTTATTTTATTTTGGAATTATTATGGAATCATTTGTATTTGTTTTAAATATATAATATCCGGTCCATACTATTTGGGTCATTGAGATTTGTCCATTTTTTCTGGTTTAAATAGTATGATCCAAAATATTGCCTCTTTTTGGCTTTGCTGAGCTGACTTTTTCTTCTTTCAAAATTACTTTTAACTTTCAATGACCCAAAAAGAGCGAACAGACGGGTTCGGCAGTAAAAATAATAAAGATATGAAACTATTAATCAATTTTTTGCTACTTGTTCCGGAAGTAAAAAAAGTTTCATCTTCTCCTGAATAACTTTCTTCAAAATGGGTCCTACTTCCCCAATGAATGTCTTGGTGGAAGATATGATTTCGTTGAATTCAAGTTTATTTGTTTTTAAATACGCTCGTATCTCAACGAGAAAATAATCACGAGTTATGAAAGTTTTATGAAATTGACTTTTTCATACCAGTACATAAAAAATTGCTTTCGCAATATAAGCACATATATTTTGCGACGAGTGTAGTCTAATTATTTAACAATGTTTTGCAAATAAAATAAACAAATATTAAATAAAAACACTACATTAACGTTGATATTTTAAAAATAGTTATTAGTTTTCAAAATTTTGTCATATTAACTTTCTCATATGAATACATAAAAATTTACAACGACGGATACAAGGAAATAAAATCCTCATCGAGCGCAATGCAAATATTTAACCAATGTTTTACATATAAAAGACAAAAATATTTAATAGAAACATTACATTTATCCTTGACAATTTTCATCTAATACCTTTAAATAGTTCATCTAATTCAAAAGAAATGTCGGGCCTAAAATAAATCACAATTCGGTTGATCACAAATGACACATTGTTGTAATTCATTGAATCTAGATAAATAATATGCATTTATATAAGAGAATAATATTTAAAATATAAAAAAAATTAAATGAATGAATTCATACTGTTTTATTTTAGAATTATTTATTTTGATATAAATACATATAATCCCTAAAAAAAATATCTGACTAATATCATATATTTTGCTTTCCAATTCTTATCATAGAAGGTGTATTGTTCAAGTGGTTAAGTTAAATGAATAAGATTGGGTGTGCCCTGGTTCGATTCCAAGTGGTGGTATTTTTTATTTTTAATCATTTTTGCATTGAAAGGAAAATCTAATTAATTTGATGGTTTAAATTATAAAATGTCATTAATTTAAAATGGGGTGAATATGCAAATAATAAAATAGATGCTAAAATTGCAAAATAAAATAATAAATGTTATTTTTATAACGGAGTACACATGGCTGTTTTTTATTGGTTTGGGTAGATTGCCCACCAATTTTCAAAGGTAGCCTAGGCCTCACCTTGTTATAATTTAAAATTAACAAACATTTACATTTATACCCATAATCAAAAAATTTATAAAGAACACCGTTCATAATTTTCAAATGTTCGTGCGATAAAAAGAGCGAAAAGACGGACACGAGAGTACCCGATTTTCCGATAGCAGGTATACTATATATATAATGAGAATACAAGATTTTAGGATGGTTTTTCATTCTTCCAATTATATCCTTAAACAAAAAAAATATAATAGTGTTATATTGTTGGTGTCATTAAAAAAGATAAGAATTTTACACCTAAAAAAATACAAATTAATATATATATATATATATATATATATATATATATATATATATTTTATATTGTTTGTGTAATTGAAAATAAATAAATATTGTTTGTTATAGTTTTTTTTAAAAAGCCAAAATGGAATATATATATATATATATATATATATATATATATATATATATATTAAAACAGCACTAGACGCTTGTTAGTAATCATGGAATCTCAAGGATAAAGGTCATAATGATCAGCAAGAAAGATAGCATATGAGTATTCATGTAGGAGATACCCATAGTGGCTCATAGTAGAGTAAACTATATTTGATAAAAGATAATAAGAGTACAATAGTTGAGACTTATTTATAGGGGTGAGTTAGTCTAACTAACTTCTAACTACCTAATCAACTAACTAACCATAGTTTATATATCAACTAACTATGGTTTATTCACTACTCTAATAGTCCCCCTCAAACTCAAAATGGAGAAATTCACCAATTTGAGTTTGAAATGCAAGGAGACATACATTTTATTCTCACTATATTGTAATGACCAAGTAAAATGGATGTAAACTAGCAAAAACAAAGACTGATAGTAAATGATGAGGAAGCCCAAGCCCAAGCAAGGAATCTAGGGGAAGTTGAGTTGTAACAACACACGCCTTAGTCTTCTGCATAGTTTCAGGATTGTAGCTTATGAAACGCGCTTCTGGGACCAAACCAGCTTATATAGAACTCACTTTTCCAAAACCAGAAGTGACGTGAATTAACGCACTTATCCAAAACAAGCTTTTGCAAAACGCACTTTTCAAATCAGCTTTTCTAAAACGTGTTTCTACAACACAATTCTGCAATCAAAACATTCAAATGTGAATTGAGCCATAAACAGAAAAATTCTTTTCCAAAATGCGATTGTGGAACTGAGAAAGAGCCAAAACGCATCAAAATTTGCTTCTTCAAAAAAATGCACTTCTGCAACACACGCTATTGAATTCATTGTCTTCTGTGCGTTCCAGAATCTCTCAATCATAGCAAAATTCATCAGTGTCGTGAAACAAAATACTTCGAACCTGCAAATGTTCACCGGAAAACGAGTATGTGACGGTTGTGTTGATTTCGGCGAAACCGACGAAAGGAGATTCTTCCCTCTGTACCATGGAATCCACCATAGACGGTTGTTGCGAGGAAATATGCAAGCAGAAAATAGTGAAGACGTATGCGTTCTTCCACCAGGATCGATATTGACGATTGATTTGTCATGTAACTTGAAAAACGGAAGTTGATTATTGTCGGACGAAACGAGATGTTCAGGCTGTTTCACAACGAACAACCACGAGGCGAAAGGCCTCATGGCGGCGACGTCGTAAACAGTGCTCCTCAATCTCACCGGAGTTGCGTGTGTGATGAAATGTTCCAAAGCTTAAGAGAAACCGTTAACAGAGTTGCGAATCTTCAATTCTGGTTCAAGAACCTTCACGTAACCGTCTTCTTCGGAAGCAAAGAACACAGAATCGTCACAATCGACGATGTTCTTGCAAGAATAACCGAAAACGCATGAAATATCACCAATCTTGACGGAGTATCCGTCGAATTTTGATTCGATTGAAGGAGTATAAATCAGAACAATCGGAGACTCAAAACTACCGAAAACAATGCCATCAAAAGAAGCTGAATTTTCCAGAACTTGTGCTGAAGTTGTGAGGACTTCATCGTCACCAGAATCTTCATCTTCATCGGATGCTGAATCGCAAGCGGAGGCATCATCATCTTCATCCCTAGGGTATCGCTCTGATACCATGTTAGCAATCATGGAATCTCAAGGATAAAAGTCATAATGATATCTACAAAAACCGAGGGGTAAAGCCCTTGTCACCACAGTTCCGGACAGGCTTTTCAGAGCCTTGTCAAGTCAACAGGAAACCATGTAGATTTTCTTCCACTTTTTTCATAGCTTTGTGTTTAATGCCAAGAGTTGTCCTTGGCATTTTCCCTGGCAAATTTCCCAGGGGTTTCAAACCCATGTCGAAATTTTTGGCAAAATGTAATGTTTCTTGTAGTGTACTATGGTAGAGATCAGCGATGGTGAGAGTGTGTTTATAGATCACGAGATGGTGCAATGTGTTATGCGAGAATGTGTTATTTTTTTTTTTTTAACAAAATAGATTTTGACATAAAATTATTTAAATATAAAAAAATACATATAAAACAAATTTCAGCAAATGGTATTCTCGTATATTACAGGCTTATAAATAATAAAAATCTCGGAATACATGATTAGAATACATGTTATTTAATTACAGGGTCAATTTCCAGACTTCACGTATATTACATGGTCAATTTCAATTAATAACCCTATTTTAAATTGTACTTTGGTTGACAAAATGATAAACCTCTTTTATTTCGATTTATGATTGTTTATGTATTATATCATATGTGAATTTACGATAAATTTTTTGCCCGAATTCCATAAATTTCCTGGCTCTGCCACTGCCAGGGGATGCAGCTGCATCCCTTCAAATTTCAAAATCCACACTAAATTTTTCATATATCATGCACTATGAACACCCTAAAAAATAAGTGATGCACCAGCTTAATTTCAAAATCCAATAGTCAGTGTTGCGCCTGCTTTTTCACACACCTACCAACAGCCTTTCAATCAGTTTTTTCTTACGTGTCTAATATACTTTCCTAAAGATATAATATTATATTGCATTTATTCAATAGATAGTCACTTTGTTCCTTGAATGAGTAACGAGTAGTCACAATAATCATTCAATGTATCAAAATTTTAAAATAGTTTTTTTTTTTTTTTTTAAGAGATCAAAATGAAATTACATACCACAACAGCAGTCTCCAAGCACAAGGCATGCCTAGGGAACCACTAAAAGATACAACAGTTCAAGTACAACAACACAAGAAACAAAAATTACAAAAGTTAACCAATACCCAGACACTCTAAAGGGCTAGACCACCACCTTTGCGTGCCATAAACAAACACAGCCTTCTTAGCCTTCAGCCATCCTAGTGCTAGTAATTTAACCTTATTTAACAAGCGAGGCCCTGTAGTAACAATATTTTTAAACAGACGAATATTACGTTCATTCCACAAAACCCAAGTACACAATAGCCAAATGAGTTGTAAGAACGACCTTTTAGCTTTACCAGCGCCTGCCAAGTGAGAAAACTGCACCAAATGATCTTCAATTACATTGGAGTCCACCCCATCATAACCTATCCAACCACGCACCTGCTGCTACAGAGAATCAAACGTAGGGCACGATAAAAACAAATGAGCAGCCGTCTCCACGTGACCGCATCCAGAAACACACAGACTATCATCCGCCTGAATAACACCACGAAGGGCCAAATTAGCTTTCGTTGGAAGGCGATCCCGAAGCAGCCGCCACGCAAAAACCGAAACCTTCACCGGGACTTGACGATGCCACACCATCTCAACAGGAAACCCCAACTGGGAATCATCACCACCAGACAACAGATCATAAGCTCTTCTCACTGAGTAACCCTCTGCACTATCAGGAATCCACTCCCAAGAATCTGCAGTATTGGGAACCAAAGAAAAATCAAACAGTAAAGCCCTACACTCCTCTACCAAATCCTCCTCCCACGCCCAAAGTCTACGACGCCAACTCCATCCATCCCCATCCAACTCCAGCCCCCGAGAGAACATAGTGGCAACCGTAACGGTTTTGTTCTCAGCCAAGTCGAATAATCGCGGAAAGCGATCATTGAGCGGTAAACCTCCAAACCACCTATGCGACCAAAAGAGTGTCGCCACCCCATCACCAACCCTCCGTCTAACACTATCCCCGAACCACCCTCCACCTAAGTCACCACCCCCATCACGAATCCGACCTACCTCCCGCCACCAAGAAGAAACACTCCGGCCCCCCACCTCCAACCTCCCACCTACTTCGCCATAACGGGCGACTAAAACATCATACCACAGACCTTCTCTATCCACTAACAACCTCCAACACCATTTACCTAGTAAAGCAACATTAAACTCCTTTAACTTCCTCACCCCCAAACCTCCAAGCTCCTTTTTAGAACACACGGTCTTCCAACTTATCCAAGAAATTTTCCTGCAATCCTCACTCCCACCCCAAAAAAAATTATTCAATAAAGATTCAATGGAAGAGATTATACCTGATGGAGCTTTGAAGAAGGAAAGTGCATAGACAGGCAGAGAAGTCAGAACAGATTTGAGGAGAATCAAGCGGCCGCCGAAAGAGAGAAACCTGCTATTTCATCCCGACAATCTAGATTTAATGTGATTCACGACCGGTTCCCAAAACTGAAGTCTCCGCGGATTACCACCAATAGGCAGGCCAAGGTACACAAAAGGAATTTTTCCCACTTTACAACTCAACACCAGCGCGGCCTCATTTAACCACGTCTCAGCAATATTAACACCCACCAATAAGCTTTTAGTGAAATTCACTTTCAAACCGGACATGGATTCAAAAATCACAAGGGCCGCTCGCAAGGCTCGCACATTCACCCAACTTTTCTTACCAACCAACAGAGTATCATCAGCAAATTGGAGGTGAGACACTACGACCTGATTACCCATACCAACAGCATACCCATAAAATAAATTATTCTCCACCATAGTCTTCATCAAGATATTAAGGCCTTCAGCAGCAAGCAGAAACAAAAAAGGGGAAAGGGGGTCCCCCTGACGTAAACCTCTATGAAGCTGAAACTCGTCCGTCGGGCTACCATTGACAAGAACGGCCGCAGTGGCAGTACTCACACATTCGCGAATCCACTTCCGCCACAAGACTGGAAAAGACATCCCTTTCATCACAGCATCCAAATAGCCCCAATCAACCGAATCATAGGCTTTTTCAAAATCCACTTTAAATAACATGAGCTCCTTTTTGAGCTTACGAGCCTCATCTACAACCTCGTTAGCTATAAGAATGCCGTCGAGGATTTGACGACTCTTAACGAAGGCGGATTGCGTCTCAGCCACCACACTACTCAACACCAGCCTCAACCTGTTAGCTAACACTTTAGCTAGAATTTTGTACATGCTACCGACCAAAGATATTGGCCTAAAGTCATTAAGTCTCTGAGGGCTGTCCACTTTCGGAATTAACACTATGAAAGTAGCGTTGATACCTTTCGCCAACTTACAATTTCTGTGAAACTCAGAGACAAACCTCATCACATCACCCTTCATCTCATTCCATAACTCTTTTATAAAACCAAAATTGACACCATCGGGACCCGGACTTTTAAAGCTATCACAGTCCCAAATAGCATCCTTAACTTCGACCTCTGATAACGGTTTAATCAAACTCCCTCCCTCCTCAACAGAGAGGATTCGAAAGTGAAGATTAGAAATACTAGGTCTTTCCACAACTTGCGCCTTAAAGTGTTGCTCAAAATGCTCGAACACCGCTTTTCTAACAGGATGAACACCTTCAATACGCACCCCATTAACCACAATCGAACTAATATAATTACGACGGCGTCGGGAGGACAAGACTGAGTGAAAATATTTTGTATTGGCATCTCCTTCACGGAGCCACTGATTCCGCGATTGTTGCCAACAAATGCTAGAATGAAGCCTAGACAAAGAATGTAAGTTAGTCGACACATCATGCAGCTCGGTACAATCCTCCATCGACAGATCAGTTAATTCACCCTTGCCATCCAGCCTCGCCATCTTCTCCTTCAGGACACTAATTTGCGCTGCCAAATTATTCGTGTTAGCCATATGCCAATTCTTCAACGCCGCTTTTATAAGTTTGAATTTTTCCTTAAGCACATAACCTCCCCAGCCATCGACTTGAAGAGAGCTCCACGCAGTCCTCACAAATTGCTTAAAACCCGGAGTGTCTGACCAACACTTAAGGAACCTTGATGGTCGCGGTCCCCAATTCTCTTCATCCACCGATAGAAGCAGAGGACAATGGTCTGATAACCCACACAGATGAGCAACTTGAACACAATTCGGCCACACCAAGCACCAGTCTTCAGACAGAAGAAAACGGTCAATTCGACTCATCGATTTACCATCCCCTTTAAACCAAGTAAAATTCCGACCGACTAGCGGCAAGTCGCACAGCACGTTCGCTACAATAAAATGATTGAACTGACCAAAAACCCTCTCGCCTTCTGAATCACCTGCGGGACGTCTTTCTTCCCGACGTCTCACCGCATTAAAATCACCACACACACACAAACCTTCTTACCTCTCAAAGCTTGCAGCCGGGCCGACAGAGACCCCCATAACTCCTGTCTATCATTACCATTACAAGGGGCATAGACATTAAACAAATGGAATTCCTCATTAGAAGATACAAACCGACCGTGTATGCTCAAGACATGATTGAAACTACTCGACGAGCACACCTCGACCTCAGACGAGTCCCATAAAATTAATAACCCTCCGGACGCCCCTACCGACGGACGAAACGAAAACTGCATCGGCTTACCCTCCCACATTGACATACACACCCTGACGTCACAACATTGCGTTGATATGGTCTTCAACCCATTAGGGGTACCCTCACGAATGAATGTAGGACAGATATTGGAATGTTCACTCGGATTAGCTGGAAGTATGCTAAATAGACATTATCGAATAGCACCTTTTGATGAGAGATATGAACAGGAGGCTTCCAGAAAACTTGTGTTTTCTGAATTATATGAAGCCAGTAAACAAACATCGAATCCATGGATATTTGAACCCGAGTATCCGAGAATCCATGGTAATTTAGTCTCCTGAATGCATAGGACCCACGGGCTTTTCTCCTTCACCAAAGCACGAACTTCCTTTCTCTTCTCAGGGCCGCCAAGACCCCTAATATTCCAAGACACCAGCTTCATCTCCCACACCCTCCCCCCACGACCCTGCGAACGCTCCACCTACTCAGCAATCTTACTCGCTCCCCTCCGTCCTCCCAGCCCCTCAACATCCGTTGTCTTCTGTCGTCTACCTCTTTTAGCCAGAACACCAAACATATTATGAGCCCCGTTGAAATGCACGCCAATGGCCTCACCCATCGTCCTGACATCTTCTTTAACCATTTGCTCGTTCCCATGCAAGGTCACCCAATGTTTCTAGTCATCCGTCACCGAATTAGATGAAGTAGAATCTTCAGACACCTCCTTAGAGACCAAAGAAACCACTTTTTTCACTTTAGAGGATCCTTGAAACTTACGAGCTCTTTTCTTCAAGATATGCACAACCGTGGCCCGATCTTTGGAAGGCAACCTCGCCACTTTCTTCAAACTAAGCACCGGATGTCTTAACACCCCATTCACTTTCTTGCGTTTCTGGGAGCTGATATCCGCCTGAGAAGCTCTCCTTGTGGTTTTTAAAACCTTACCACAGCCTTTCCGAGACGAGGAAACAACCCCTTCGTCGCTGAGATTTTGGTCCCACACCCAGTCCAAACTCCAAGGTCCCGATCCATCTGCTCGTTCTGCCCTAGGAGGACAAGACATCGATTTTGACCGAATAAAATTATTTGACAAGGTTTTGTTGCATACACCACGTTGATCCAGATCCTCAACAACCTCTAACACAGTTTTATCCACCAACCCTTCAACACAAGGTTCGTCCTCACCCTTACCGTCCCCTTCCTTGCTCGACGATGCACACTCACGCAGGAGAGTAACCACTGGGTCTGCACTTCTCGATTGGTTCAAACTAAACAGAGGTTCCTCGACTCGACTTTTGACATGGAGCCGGCTACCGTTAACATCATCAGAATCCGAGTCTGAACCTTCCACGGTCTCCACCTCCTGACTTAAATTGCGATTGCCTTCTACTCCCACCACATCCTGAACAAGCTGATCAACCAAATTATCAGTATTAAAGTCTGTGCCATGATCCACCTGCGCATCCACCTGTTCAGACTTAGATTCTGAGGCATCATCCTCTTCTTCATAAAGACACATATCATCACCGAGATTAAAACCCCACTCCTCAACAACCTTCACTCTAACCAGTTCCTCGTCAATCAAGACCTCCTCACTCTGATTAATAATCTCAAACGAAGAAGTAGCTACTAGGACACGAGCATAGTCAAATCTTTCTTTCTCCAATGAGGCCGCGTCCAGCCGCAGAAATCGCCCACAATCAAACGTACACAGTTTAAAAAAATTGACATTCCACGCGTGTAGTGGTACCCCATAAATCCTCAGCCAAGCACCTCTTTGGAACGGCAACGCTTTCTTCTCCCACCGCACAAAAGTCGTGAAGAAATGTTCAAAAAATTCCTTCGCTTCGTTGATAATGATGTTGACATCTCCGTCCGAGGCTCTACGAAGCAACACTCTATCCACTCCCATAGGCGTTAACGTAATATCCACAAAACCCGCATCCGCGATTCTATTCTGAATGACTGGTATAGACTCTCCATTTATCACCGAAGCCACCACCCCTTTACTTGCCCACAGGATATCCTCCTCCTGCGCCTTGTACTTGCGAACCAGTTTTTGGATTGAAGGTTGCCCTTTATCGTCCGACTTATACCCCCTGTTTCCTTTAGTACAACCTTCCTTTCCACACCCCAGACCTGCTGGATACACCTTCCTCTTACTAACATTAACCATAGCGCCACCGATCCGTACGCCCTCCTCCGCTTGCACATCGTTCGAAGCCTGACCCCGTGCTCCCGCACGCTCTACAAGCACATTACCGTCACAACCTCCGCTTCCCGTCCCTCTCGCTCCGTCCTTCACCTTTCCGTGATTGTTAGTTTTAGCACTCTTTTCCCCAACCTTAGGATCTCCGGAATACCCTGTCTCCTTCCTAACTCCAACGCCTCCTCCTCCACCTTCGCTCGCCTTCTCAACTTCTCTCGCCGCCGCCTTATCAAACCTCGCCACTTTAGCAACAACTTTGAAATTTCCAAAATGGACAGAATTAACCGCTTTCAATGGTTTATAAACATCACGAACGTTCGAGTATCACACAAAGCCATAAAAAACTCCATCCACATTTCGTCTAGCCGGAACAACGACGTCTTCTAACATCCCGCAAACCTCTAGACCTTTCCGTAAATAAAAATTCGAAATATAAGGCGGAAAATTAGTAAAGTAGAAGGTGACGGACTTACGGAAGCGGGGTGAGTATCCAGCCCCAAATGTTGCTGCCTGCTGGCCGCAAACAGCGCCACTCCCTGCGCCTCCGTCCTCCTCCGCGCTGAGCACCCTCTCCGCAGCGCGAGCATCACTGCCACCAGCCTGAAGATTCCTGCCAAGCGCCGCCTGAGACCCTGCGCAACCCACTGTTGTTGTTCCATTCTGTCCGGAAACCTCCATTGTTGCCATTCCAATCTGTCCGCACACCTCCAAGCGCCGCCCTCCAACAAGGGAGCCAGCACCACCTGTTCGCCGCCTCTGCTTCTCGCCGCGCGCGCTTACTCCGCCTCGCAAAACAGAACTGCCATCAAACCTCCTCCTCTCGCGGCGAATCCAATCCTTCCCGGAATCCTCAGCGTACCGCACCGGAAACCTCGTCTGGTAGTAATTAGCAGGACCTCTGTCGCGAAACAGCCGTGAATCCCTAATCCTAGAATGACGGTAGGCCTTAGATTTCTCCTCTCTGAACCAGTTTCTCTCCCTCTGCCGTTCAACGCCTCTATTCGCCTGTCGCCGCTCTTTCCTCCTCCTTGGACTCACAACAAGCCAATCATCCCCACCCCCCCATTTTGTGGCACCCAGCCTGGCCCCCTTCCCCCCCTTCGAGATCTCGAAACCGACGAAAAGCGCCGGTGATTCAGCCAGCGGACTGAGCGCTGCCGGCCGCCTCTCTCACACTCACTCTCAGAACTCATTTTTGATTGTGATTGTACATTTTGTTAGTCTAAATAGTCATTGATATTAAAATATTTCGTTATTATTGTCATATTAGTCTTTCAATAGACTTACTTATTGTCATGTTAGTCTTTATACGTACTTATTTATTGTTATTTTAGTCGCTATATCAAAAGAGTTATTGAGGGTATCAAGGACTTATTTAAGCGTTAGAGACTATTTTGACTAACAAAGTGGACAATCAGAGAATATTTTGGAATTTTTTATACATTAAAGGGTTATTGTGATTACTTGCTACACATTCAGAAACCAAAGTGATTATTATCCCTTTTTTTTTTGTCCCAAAATATAAGTAAAAAAGACAAACATTTATTTAATCTTGTTTTTCAAAAAAAATCATCTTTTCCAAGAAAAACTTTCGTTTATTATCATAAAATTAAATGCAAATTACATTCAATTTTCTCTCTATTCCATAACCAATAGCTAATGAAAATTGTTTTTACATCTTTCTATAAAATTTATTCCAAAGAAAACACAAAGAACTATACTCCAAATTCTTATATTTTAGTTTTCTTAATAAGTGTGATTTTTTTTTGCTTACAATTTGGGACGGAGGGTGGTCCTTATTATAAGCAAAAAAAAAAATCAAAATCAATGCAATTATTAATAATTGTAACTTCTTAAATGTTTATAAATATATTGTAAAAAAATTTCTAAAACATTAAATGCACTCACTAATATTAAAAATAAATAAATGTGAGTTGGAAAAAGTGTTATAATTAATAACTAAAAATTAAAAAGTTGTGATATTTTCTTATAAATAGTACAACCTCCGTCCCAAATTATAGGGACCTTTTAAAAAAATAAGGGGAATTAAGTCATGCTTGATTGAACAAGTTTTACCTGCCATCATGGATAAATGGCCAAGAGAGGATATAGGGTCTCCAATATTCATTCAACAAGACAATGCAAGAACACATATTGATTGTGATGACGAGGACTTTCGCAGAGAAGCATCGACTTATCCCTCTGTAGAGGAAAAATGTAGAATATGTATATACTTTTTTAATACAATATAAATATAATATAATTTTTAGACACACGCGCACGCGCGCACACACTCATATATATATATATATATATATATTAATTACAGTTTAAAAATTTGAACCCCTTGATTTAGGGTTTGTAATCGTTACCAAAGGCATAAGTATAGGATGTGTCTAACTTATCTCTCCTAGTGGGACCCATACCATCTCCAATCATCATGAGATTGGACTTGCTATTATTGATCATAACATGCTCATTGTAAACACCTTTCTTGATGTGAATTATATAGCGCTTCTTGCTTCCGTTAGCTGCTGCCAACACAACATCCATAACCTTCATATAGCTTCCACTCCTATCAGATGATACCACGGTATCTGCAGGCACCGAACTCGCCTGTAGAAGCTTTCTATCATTTGGTTTAACTTAAGATGGATATTTTCCTTTTTGTGTGATGGTATCTAATATATCGGAAGAGGAAGTTCTAAAGAAGAAGGAGAAGAAAAATATTTTGGAAGGACTCATTGGAACAAAGTTTGAAGGTCTTTGTTACAAAGGTTAAAAAACTTTAAGAATATAACTATTGTTTGAATACACATACTATCAACACAAAGGGGAATATAACTATTGTTTGAATACACATGCAATCACAAATACATCCAAAACTCAATAGAAATGTTGTAAATATTTTTTCTAACAAGGGGAAATATAGGGACTTTTTGGAAAAATAACAGGAATTAAGTCATGCTTGATTGAACAAGTTTTACCTGCCATCATGGAAAAATGGCCAAAAGAGGATATAGGGTCTTCGATATTCATTCAACAAGACAATGCAAGAACGCATATTGATTGTGATGATGAGGACTTTCGCGGAGCAACATCGATTTATCCCTATGTAGAGGAAAATTGTAGAATATGTATATACTTTTTGGAAAACAATATAAATATAATATAATTTTTAGACACGCGTGCGCATATATATATATATATATATTAATTAAGTATAATTTAAAAGTTTGAACCCGTGATCTAGGGTTTGTAATCCTTACCAAAGGTATAAGTATAGGATGTGTCTAACTTATCTCTCCCCCAGCATAAGTCACCAGTGATGACAGTGGCACCCATGTCATCTCCAATCATCATGAGATTGGACTTGCTATTGTTGATCATAACATGCTCATTGTAAACACCTTTCTTGATGTGAATTACATAACGCTTCTTGCTTCCGTTAGGTGCTGCCAACACAACATCCATAACCTTCATATAGTTTCCACTCCCATCAGATGCTACCACGGCATCTGCAGGCATCGAACTCGCATGTAGAAGCTTCCTGTCATCTGGTTTAACTCAAGACGGATATTTTCCTTTCTGTGTGATGTATCTAATATATTGGAAGAGGAAGTTCTAAAGAAGAAGCAAAAGAAGAAAAAAAAAAGAAAAAGACTCTGGAAGGACTCATTGGAACAAAGTTTGAAGGTCTTTGTTACAAAGGTTAAAAAACTTTAAGAATGTAACTATTGTATGAATACACATGCTATCAATACAAAGGGGAATATAACTATTGTTTAAATACACATGCAATCACAAATACATCCAAAACTCAATAGAGATGTTGTAAATATTTTTTCTAACAAGGGGAAATAACCCTACTTAATATAATATCAATAATATGTGATGCATTCTTTTTTATTTATGAAATAAACAATGTATAATGTCCACAAAAAATAGTATATAATGTTGTGACAACAATACACATGTAAATATTCATCTTTATGTTCTCTTTTTTGTTTTTTGCATGTGGTATAATATATATTGTTTGTATTACTCCTTTCATTCCTTTTTAAGTTTCGTTCTAGCGTGTATTTTTAGTTTCTACTTTTGTCAATTACTCTTATCTTTTTTCAATAAAACTAATTAATCTTATATATTTGAAAAACTAAACTTTGTTTGTTTTAAACAAAGTTTGTTCTTTGTTATCTTAAAATTTAAACAATATTTTGCTACCTATAATAATGGTTTCATGAATAGTTAAAATTTTATAAATAAGATGAGTAGTAATTATTTAAAATTTCAAAGGTAAAGTTAAAGAACAGACCTGAGAGAAAAATAAAATAAAAGTCTCAATAAAAGTTCAAAAGGAAGAAAGAGTGGAAGACACATTAAAACGGTTGGTGGATGGTGAAGAGGAAAATAGTTGAAGACTCGTTTGATAAGATAGAAGAATAATATTTAGAAAATTGACAATTGTTTGTTATGAGAGAGAAAGAGTGAAAAAAAAATGAATTTGTTGGAGAAAAATATAGTAACTAACAAATGTTTGTTACGAGAGAGATAACATGTTAAATTTATTGGAAATAGTAAGTGCGTGCAAAAAAAATAGAATATACTGGTGGATTAAAATGAGGGTATAATAGGAAGAAAATGTGCAAAAATACACTTCTCTATTTTGGTGTTAATATTCTAAAGTGACACTTAAAAATGAACGGAAGGGGTACAATTTCTATACAAGGGTATTTATGTCAATTAATAAACAGACATTTCTTTCCTCTTACTTTCTATTCTACTTT
Source organism: Medicago arabica (assembly GCA_946800305.1). Taxonomy (NCBI): domain Eukaryota; kingdom Viridiplantae; phylum Streptophyta; class Magnoliopsida; order Fabales; family Fabaceae; genus Medicago; species Medicago arabica. Next base: position 19,611,335 of record OX326971.1, on the reverse strand, counting down.
CTTTTCTACCAAACAACCATAACAATCATCTCACTTTCTACTCTCTTTCATTCCTTAGACAATCTTTCCTTTCTCTTTCTTTCCTATCACTTTCATTCACCAACCAAACAAAACCTTAAGATGTATAAGTAGGGAATGCCCAAGATTTGAACCCTAACCGAGTTGAGCTCAAAAAGGTGCTCCCGGGACACTGATTAAGAAATCTATAAATAGAATTTCTGTTTTAGAAATATAAGTTGTCACTTTTTATCAAGTAATAATTATATTACTTTTTTAATAAAAACTTACTTCATTTGATACTTAACCAATACCCAGAGACACCGGTTAACATTCTCTAAAAACTAAGGGTTAATATGTCTTTACCCCCTGTAATTTGGTTGAGTTCCAGTTTACCCCCCTGTAAAAAAAAATTTAGATTCCAACCCTGTAAAATAAGATTCTTTGATTTTAGCCCCTGACCCATGTGACTGTGCAGAATTGCTGACGTGGCGAGCTGAGTGGCATGCTGACTGTATAATTAATTTTGTTTTTCATTTTTTTAAAGGTACACATGGCATTTGTGCCTATTTTTTAAAAAAAAATTAAAAAATTTGTAAAAATAAAAAAAAAATTCAGGATTTTTTTTTATTACGAAAAATATTTTCCAAAAATTTCAAAATTTATAATTCACGAAAAATATATATTTCATTTTTTTTTAATTTTCCATAATGTTTTAAAAAAAAATCGAAAATTTTGAAATATATATTTAAAAAAAAATAAATTCAAATTATTTTCGAAAATTTGGAAATATATATTTTCCGAAATTTAAAACAGATATTTTTTTTCGAAAAAAAAGTTTTTTAAATTTTCTCAACAAAAGAAATTTGGGAAAATCTGGATACAAATTTATTTAAAAATTTAAGAAAATTCAGATTTTTTTTTCGAAAATTTATTCCAGAATTTTTTTTACGATGTGTTTCCTTTATATATATATATATATATATATTTCCCAAAAAATTATATGAAAAATACAAAAATTTCAAAACTTACTATATTTTGAATTTTTTTAAAAAAAATCCAAATTAAATTAAAATTTTAAAAATATTCGAAAAAATAAAAAAAGCTAATTTTTGAATATTTAATTTTTTCTGATTTTTTGAAAAAAATCCAATTTTTTTTCGTTTTTTAAAAAAAAAATTCTTTTTTTTTAAATTTTTTGAAAATTAATTTTCCGTTTTTTTAATTTTTTTTATCTTTTAAATATAATTTTTTAAACCATTACACACATGTCAGGTTTTTAAAAAATTAAAATTAAAATAATTACACAGTGGCGTGCCATGTCAGCGTCCATTACACACGTGTCAGGTTTTAAAAAAAATAAAAAATAAAATAATTATACAGTGGGATGCCACGTCAACGTCATGATGGGGTCAGAGTGTTTTGTGGAGAATCTTCATATTACAGAGGTGTTTTGTGGAGAATCTTCATATTACAGGGGTGTTTTGTGGAGAATCTTCATATTATAAGGTTGGAATCTAAACTTTTTTTTTACAGGGGGTAAATCGGAACTCGCCCAAATTACAGGGGGCAAAGACATATTAACCCAAAAACTAATAATAGTAGTCTTTTTTTAATAAGTGTAAAATTAAAACAATTGGAAACATTATGTCAAAATAGTTCTTGATTACTCCCTCCTGTCTCAAAATGTAAACAACTTTTTACTTTTTAGGTTCTTTCAATAAATGACGATGTATGTAGTCTATATTATATTTGAATCTAAGAAGTGAATTTTTTTTTTACATTTGAAACCGGAGGGAGTATACTATTGTGTGCAGTGTTGGCATTTTCAAGCAGCAAATCACAAACGAAACCTGAAAGCAAGAGTGAAGTGAAAATGTCCCTAGCTTCACAAAATCCATGTTAGTTAGTTTCTTATATTCAATATTAATTCTGAGAATCATAATTTATTAACTCTTATTTGTTTTTGTAGCTGTTGAGCATTATCAGAGAATCATAATACCCAACAAAAGTGGTGAAAAACTTGTTGGAATATTACATGAATGTTCTGGAACAACAACCAAAGACATTGTTATCTTATGTCATGGTTTTCGTTGCTCTAAAGTTAGTACTTGTTCCTTCTTGTTTTTTTTACTTAATTTATGAATAAATTCTTGTATTAATTTGTATGTTTTTTTTTCCCAATGTAGGATACCAATCTCATAATGAACCTTGCTGTTGCATTGGAAAAGGCACAAATTAGTTCTTTCCGTTTTGACTTTTCTGGAAATGGGTATGTTTCTTTTGATTCATTGTCCGTTTAGATTGACTTATTTTTGAGTTTATGCAAAACAGCTTATTTATGAAGATACAATTTTCGTTAGTGAGAACTTATGAATTAACGCAGAAAAGCTTATTTAGTTACATAAGCTATTTTCCATAAGCTCACAAATAAGTCAATTCAAATGGCCCTCGTTGAACACAACCATATTAACTGAATATTCATTTTGACTATTTTGAAATATAGTCAATCGCGTTCTAAATGTTTGTGAAATTGTCTGTAAAATTGAATTATACTGCAAAGTGATAGGCTAAGACCAAGCCATCTATGTCTTGGTGGTTCTTTTGGATGGATATATATTTTTAGGATTGATGTGGTTTATGACCTACATAGCATTGACACCTGCATTCCAATTGATGGCGTGTCGGTGTGACATCGATACACATCTGGTTACATTCAATTATTCCATTTTTTTCTTTTCAAATTATTACTTGTGTCGTGTCCAGTGTGTGCTTTGTACTCTATGATTTTGATTGAACTATGCTGTTTAGTGGGGTTTTGAGGGAGTTGATAGTAGCTGAAAGATGATTAATTGGTGTACTTAAAGCATATGCTTATGTTTTGAGTTTGGACATAGGCGTGGATCACTGGATGAATGAATTGAATCATATGATAGCACGATCATTGAAATATAGTGTTTCTGGCGGTCTGATGTGTTTGCTTTGGTTGCTGATGTTATTTTACTTATTTATCATAAATATCAAATGTTGTTATAACTCTTCCAGTTCTGGTTTTTAGTTTTGGATTATCATTTTATCATGGTATTAGATGACAATTCCTTTTCCTAAATTGGGCGGTATTTTCCTCATGTAGTCACGTACACTAAATTTATGTGCTAAAGTTTATGCTATCTCGTCTTCATCATTAGCCTTGCTTTATTCTTTGCTTTGTCTTAACTTTAGCTTGTGGGTTTTCCTTCAAGGGAAAGCGAAGGATCGTTTGAATACGGTAACTATTGGACAGAAGTGGATGATTTACACGCTGTTGCTCAACATTTCCGTGAATCAAATCGTGTGATCCGTGCAATTGTTGGACATAGTAAAGGTATATTGGTTTGTTTGCTTATATTGAAGTATTTTCAGCAACATGAAGATGTTAGATATGGTTTTGGATATATGATTATGTGCTCCTATTTATAATATCATTCATTGCTAATTTTCCATTGTACACCTCAATTATGACAAGTGTCATTATAAAAATATTTTGTCAACCATGCTTTGCATGTTAAGATTGCAATGTTGAATGATGCTATACGAAGAGATTTGTGTAACTTCTGGAAAAAAACATAGACCAGGAGCTTTCATTTATCTGATATATAGCTTCTAGCATGAGATTTGTCAATAAGTTGAAAGTTACTATTCTAAAAATGAACTTCATCATTTGCAAAACCATGCTAAAAATGAACTTCATCATTATCCTTCATTTTAGCATAGTTGTTACTTGTTAAATAGTACTATATCAAAATAGGTATTCTATAGATCTCTGTTATGATATTTGTTAGTGTAGCTTCTGATCAATCCGTTTTCTCAAAATTCTTATGTACTTTCGCCCAAAGTTCACTAGGATGATGGGACTGTGAACAAGTGTTTCTGTGTTGTGATGCAGGAGGTGACGTAGTCCTTCTGTATGCTTCGAAATATCATGACATTAACACTGTTGTTAACCTCTCTGGACGTTATGATCTGAAGGCAGGCATTGGAGAACGCCTTGGCGAAAATTATTTGGAAAGAATTAGGAAGGACGGTTTCATTGATGTGAAGAGGAGTTCAGGTAAATCGTTTACTCAAGCTAACAATATCACAAGTACAAAATTTGAGTTAGAAATTAATCGTGAACCTTGTCCTATAACTACAAAATGACTTGAGTTTAGAACTTTAGAATTCAAATAGATTTTAACGGGTGCGATTTCCGTCATGGATAATGAAAATTTACAAGTTCTTTGTTTCAGTTTCTATCACTTACATATAAGCATTGTATCACATACTGTTGCAGGAAAATTGGACTACCGTGTTACCATGGAAAGTTTGATGGATCGCTTGGGTACAAATATGCATGAAGCGTGCTTGCTGATTGACAAAGATTGCAGGTTAATGGAAATCCTGTTTGATCTCTTCTCCTTTTACTTCTAGCTCAATTTCTTTGTTGTTCAAGCATGTGTGGATGTTGAAATATCACAATAATATTTCTACAATAGAAGCAATAAAAAACATGATATCTCTCAATTCTGGTTATTCTTTCATATAGTCATTACGTGCAATTTAACTACAACATTGCCATAATTTTTTGAAAATCTAATATTTATCAAGTAATTCTGTAACTAAGTTTGATTTTAATACCTACCTGTATGTTTTCAAGGTAATCATTGTAAATAATACGAAATAATGGTTTTAAGATATTGAAGTTTCTTTAAATAATACAAAATAGTGCTACATATGTTATAGAGTGAAGAAGCAAAGAATACTGCAAGCAACAATTCTTGAACTTTTCAAGTTACATTGATGCGTTAGATATATAGTGCTAATGCCAAATTACATCATATATGACAGGGTCCTTACAATTCATGGCTCTTATGACGAAATTATCCCGGTTCAAGATGCACATGAGTTTGCTAAAATCATACCAAATCATGAGTTACATATCATTGAAGGAGCTGATCATGCATACAATAATCATCAAGATGAGTTATCCTCAGTTCTTATGAGCTTCATCAAGGAAACCATTGACCACAGCAAGAGTACCGGTAGCTAGGTCTTTTCTTGCTTTGATATGAACTTCTCGTTTCCATGTAGCTGACCCCACTTAGTGGGAAAAGGGTTGTTGTTGTTGTTGTTGTATTGTTTTGTTTTCCAAGTGATATTTCTCACCATTATTTGCCTTTTTATCTGGTAAATAATCCGGATAGAGATATTGGAAAAGGGTAAATTAGATGATCTCCCTCCAGGTTTGATGTTATTACGCCTGATGTCATATTTATCTTTTGATTAACCGGTGTCCAACTTTGTGAGGCCTTCTCAATTTAGTCCATAAAAATTTAAATATTTCAAATTGGTCTTCGATTCGGGAAAATGTTTCTCATATTCATCCTTGAGGGAGTCGAGTTACTTTGGATCTAAATGTCACCCACATTACTGTGTACCAATCCACGCAAGATCGTGAAATGTCACTTTCAAACTCGAAAAGACTGCTCGCGTCGTGTTTTTGATGTTAGTTAAACCGGGTTTTGGGAGGGACGAACTTACCTTTTAGTCTCTAAGATTGAGCATATGACAAATCAACCTATAAAGTCAATGATCAATTTTGAGAGGAATCAATTTTATTGCTGGAAGAGACGTCAATCACCTTTTCCCTGTTTTACCCCTTAACGTTGTTGCCTTTCCTTCTCACTTGGCTTCATCAGCCTTATATTCTAAACTATGTTTTAACTCCCAATTTCTATTTTAATGGTGCTACTGATATGTGCTATGACATGGATTTGGATTGTAAAGAATACATGCAGCTATATTCTTGCTTCGGCAATTTAATTTTCTGCAATCTACAGCGATGTTTTCTCAAGGTTAGGGAAGACATGAGAGATGGTTTCTCATTGCTAATTTGCTAGTAAAAAAAAAAAACTGATATGGGCACCATAGCCCATTGTATTTACATTTATTTATAAATAAGAATTCAATAGTTATATATGTAAAAAAAATACACATAAAAAAATGTTTTTAATATAATATGCATTTTTTAATAATACAACATAAATGTAAATAGTTATATATGTGAAATACAAATGAAATAAAATTTGAAATACACCTTAATACCCATTTTGGTGATTATACATCCAAAATCAATTTTAGATTAAACTATCCAAACAATATGGATAAGAATCACTTTCACAATAATGCATCCAAACATAAATCAATTTTCCATCATCTCACTTTTACCCAAAATCAATTCAATTAAAATCAATTTTATCAAAATCAATTTTATCCACCACATAACCAAACATACGCATGAGACTGTGATTTGCCGAACAAACAACTTTTTTATATATCTATTGTTTTTCCTGGGGATATGCAAAATTGGAATCTCATCAGATGGTGTTATTTTCAATTGAATTTTTCTAAAAAATATAATTCGAATGTTGACAAATCAAATTGATTTCTGGTGAATCATTTTTCATGGTATCTGACAAAATCATCAACCTGTGTTTTATTTTCCTGGGGATATTCAAATTTTTTTTTAAAATTCTACATGATAATTTTTTTTCTTTTCAAATAGTATAGTTTAGTTTATCAACTTTAACTTTAGTTCACACATTAAAATGCTGCAAGTATACTCCTATGCAGCGTTGACTTTTCACACCAAAATCATAAACACAAATTGAAAACAAGAGTGAAGTGAAAATGTCCCTCCCATGTAAGTTTCTGTTATTGATTATAAAATTTTCAAAGAAAAATAGAGAATTCATGAATGATTTATCTTTCATATATATATATTTTCAGGTGTTGAGCATCATCATCAGAGAGTGATAATACCAAACAAAAACGGTGACAAACTTGTTGGCATATTACATGAAACTTCTGGAACAACCAAGGACCTTGTTATCTTGTGTCATGGTTTTCGTTGCTCTAAAGTTTGTTAATATTTTCTGTTTTACTTTAATGCATGCATAAATTCTTTTACTAGATTATATTAACTAATTTTGATTTTTTTTTTTTTTTTTTGTATTTCAGGATACCAATCTCATATTGAACCTTGCTGTTGCATTGGAAAAGGAACGAATTAGTTCTTTCCGCTTTGACTTTTCTGGAAATGGGTATGTTTTTTGTTACCTCCGTCCCAAAATAACCAACCTAGTTGATCAATTCACGTAGATTAAGAAAAGTTATAAATGAAGGAGAGAATAATATTTGAAGGTTTTTTGAATGATAATGTTAATATGTTAATTGTTATGTTAGTATATTCTACGTTGGCAGTATTCAAACACTTATCTTTGTAGTAGTTTTTCTTTTGGAAGGATGCATATTTTTTACTTTTTTAGGATTGTTGTGATTTCATGTAATTTATGATCTATGTAGCCTTGACATTTTTGATTGAAAGTGTGCCCACGTGCGACATGTAACAGTGCTTTATAGTTTATGGCTTTGAACTTGTGCTATTGTGTCCTGTATCAAACAATTTGATTGAGAAAACACAATCAAAAGGTTAGAATGTGAGAGCAAAGACCTGATGGATATAAGATTGACATGAAAAGTAGGGATGTACAACGCATTGTTCAGAGTGAAGTTAGGTCCTACAGTGATAGTACCTACAACTGAAACTTCTACTTGTTGTTAATAGGTAATGTGACAAGCTTGTTGCTTAAAGATTGATAGGAATGAAAAAAAGACAAAGAATGGCGAATACGAGTGGTGGATTCTGGATCTATAATTCAAGAAGAATTGGAATGTATAGAATTAGGATGAATAAGAGAAAAACTCATACCAAGATTCACTTGATTCACTGTAAATTTGTCATGAATGTTGATAGTACACCATGGTCCGATAGGATTGATGGGCCCAACCCACACAATCATGATTTCTAGAAAAGGAGTAGGAGCCGAGGGATGATTGGTGGCTTGAGTTACAATCTTAGGAAAAATAATTAATTAGTGACTTGAGCCACAATTTTGGGGGATTATGATAAGTTTATAAGGGAGTAATGAGAGAGTGTAGAATCGTTAAGCGCCTTTCTATCAAATAATTATTAGGAGAGTCCAACTCTCTGGTAGGAGCCTTAGGCTCTGGTTTATCATACTTGCTGCTGTAAGAACTTTGCTCATTTTTTCCTTTTAATAAACACTATTCCACTCCTAATTCCTGTGTTTCTATGACCGACTAGACCACAGTGAGAAAACATTGGTCTCTCTTTCTTACCAGAGGTGGAAGTTATAAAACCTTGCTGTGAAGACTGAGCAGCACCTGCCAATTGATTTTCAGAAATGATACTAATAGATTCAACAGATCGTTAAGTTTCCTCTTGTTGAAGTAGTGCTAGAACTCGATTCATAGAGGGCATACAATCTTGAAGTAAAATTCGGCCTGTAACATGACCAAAGCTTTCATTCAATCCCATTAAGAAATTAAGAACATACTCAGTGTGAAGATAATTGATCAGTAGTTGAACACCACCACAATTGCAAAAGTATGAACTGTGATATTCTTGACTTTGAGCTAACTAACTTATAACTGTGATTGTTTTGGAAAAGTTGATAATAGCTGCATGATTGGTGTGCTTAAAGCATATGTCTGTTTTGAGTTTGGACATAGGATGGATAAATATGAAAGTACGATTATTGAAATATTGTGTTTCGGATGCCTGACGTGGTTGCTTTAGTTTCCGATGTAACTGTTTCTTCTGTAATTCTACAAATATTGAACTTCTTGTCCTGGTGTAAATTAAGCAGTATTTCTTCATTTACACCGAGTTATATGTAATAAAGTTTCTGATATCTTGTCTTCATCTTTAATCTTGCTTTGTCTTAACATCAGTTAGTGGGTTTTTCTTCAAGGGAAAGCGAAGGTTCATTTAAGTTTGGTAACCAATGGACAGAGGTGGATGATTTACGTGCTGTTGTTCAACATTTCTGTGAATCAAATCGTGTAATCCGTGCAATTGTCGGACATAGTAAAGGTATCATGATTTGTTTGCTTATATGAAAGAAAAAGGTATATCTATATATACTTTTAGATATATGATTATATTTGCCAATTTATACTATCACTCATTGAAGAAAAACCAGGAATGTGCACTCGTTTAACTGAGATGTGAACCTCATTGCCTATCCAATCCAAACTTATAGTATGAAATTAGTCAATAACGCAAAATAGAAAGAAACCTTTGCAAAACCATACCATAGATGAACTTGATGGATATCTTTTATTTTAAAAGTTGTTTTGTTACTTGTTAACTATTAGCATTATGTATGAAGATAGGTTCATGAAAAAACCTAATCTAATTGGGTGTCACTGCTTTTCATGTACTGTTCTTGATAGTTGACTTGTCTGTGTAGCTTCTGAGCAATCCTTCTTCTCAAATTTCATGTGTCCTTTCCCCCAAAGTTTGCTAGGATGATTGGAATATTAGCAATTGTTTGTGTCCTGATGCAGGAGGTAACATAGTGCTTCTCTATGCTTCCAAATATCATGACGTGAAAACTGTTGTCAACGTCTCTGGACGTTTTGATCTGAAGAGAGGCCTTGAAGAATGCCTTGGTAAAGATTATTTGGAAAGAATAAGAAAGGAAGGTTTCATTGATGTGAAGAACAGCTCTGGTAAATCCTTACTTAGGCTTATTTAATCTTCAAGGCCATCAAATAGTTTTATCACGTTGACAATGGTAAAAATTTGAAAAATAAATCAATTGAACATAATCACGGGTGTCGATAATAACACATGTTGGACACACCTTGCGTTCTGCATGTTTTTATACTAAAATTTGGAATCGGGGATACTCTATTACAAGCACAAAGTTCAAGCTAGACATCAATCGTGAACTATATCTTGTTCAATGACTGCAAAATGACTTGAGTTTACAACTGTAGATAAATTTCAACGGGAAAGATGTTGATAATGAAAATTTACAAGTTATTTTTTCAATCTCTCAGTACTATATTATTTATTGAATGATTGTTTGAGAACATATATTGTTGCAGGAAGTTTTGATTACCGTGTTACTGAGGAAAGTTTGATGGATTGCTTAAGTATAAATATGCATGAATCATGCCTTCAGATTGACAGAGAATGCAGGTTAGTGGAAAAGATGTTTAATCTCTTCTGCTTCTAGCTTAGCTCCATTTAAGTTATTTAAGGACATATTAAAGAATACAGCAAAAATATTTATAAAAGAAGAAACATAAAGCATGATCTCTCTCTCTCTCTCTCTCTCAATCTAAATTATTCTTTCGTAGCCATTAAGTCCAATTTGTGAAAGCATGTTCGACTACTACATTTCCATATAAATTTTTAAAACTAAAATTTATTAAGTAATCCCTTAAAAAAAAATTGATTTTAATAGCTACATGTAGTGTTTACAAAGTAATTCATAGAATTGGACCACTAGAGCGTGACCCGAGTTGCTCGATAGTGGATAACTCAACGGATTTTGATTAACTCCGATACCATCTTGGAATTTGAGTTTTCTAATCAACCATTACAAACCAGCCTGTATGTGAGGCATGCCTACTACATATAAAGGAATTTTGAGGTTGTATCTCATTCGACGTGGGACTCTCAACAATAATCACCACAGAGTAAAACATGAATTATTTCTTTTTTAAGATATTTAAGCTTCTTTAGTGAATTGAAAATTATCGAAATCATTTATATTTATCTTTCCCTTCATGCCTGAATTCTATAAGTAGCTTTAATTATTTGTAACTCTGATAAAAAAAATTGGGAGCAGCACAGGTCTTTAATGGACCAGACCTACCCGTGGGGGAACGAATTAGCTTATTGGCTGCTCACTAAGCCACTTCGTCCCAGGGGATTATATAGCAGTGCGCCTATTCGGACACCGCCTATAAAGATCCCCAGCAACTCCTGATGTCCCAGCTGGTCGGTATAAAGGGTGAACAGATTAGCCAATGCTTCGGCCGATTGGGTCGCAAAGCATCTTCCTGACTGAAAGTGTTGACCTTACTGGGCAGAAAAGGAAACTTGCAAGATTAAAATATGCTCTTGATAATTGAAACTAAAATGATTCAATTTGATTTACTCCCTAGTCAAGTGAGGAGCACCCATTTAAGTATGCAAATTTGTCTACAAAATCATGTTGTAGTTCTTTGGAGAAGAGATGTGAAGGTGAGAAATATATATATATGTTGCTACAAATAATATATAGTGAAGTGACGATTCTTGTTGAACATATCAAGTTACATACTTGTATTGATGTATCGATATGCTAATGTTAGATTACATCATATATGGCAGGGTCCTCACAATTCACGGTTCTTCCGACGAAATTAACACTGTCCAAGATGCACACGAGTTTGCTAAGATCATACCAACCCACAAGTTGCATATCACTGAAGGAGCTGATCATCTATACAATAATCATCAAGACGAGTTATCGTCAGTTGTTATCAGTTTCATCAAGGAAACCATTGACCACGACAAGGGTCCTGCTAGCTAGGCCTGTTCTTTGGCTCCGTAAAATGTTTTCTCATATTCATCCTTCGGTCGAGGTGAGTTACCTTTGGATCTAAATGTCACCCAGACTCGCCTGTTCCAATCAACACAAGACCATGCAATGCCACTCACAGGTAATAAATAGGAAGTTAGAGATTGTAACTGCTTTCAGTTAGTTTGTTTTTCTGTTTTGACTTTGCTTGTTAAGTAAGTTAGCTTCACCACATGATGTATAAATAACAATAAGTGAATGAGAAATAACAAGTGATATATTTTGAAGTGAATTCTTCTTGAATCTATCGTAATTTCCTCTCCATTCTCTCTTTTCATTACTCTGTTATTCTTTCTTTCTTCTTTCTCAAAACAAGTGTATCAAGTGAGTGAATGAAAGTGTAAAACTGATTGTTTACACTAACAGAAAAGACCTGCTCGCATCCTGATTTTGTTGTCGATTAAACTTAGTTTTCGGTAGGTTTGATATTTCATGTCCACCCTTAAATAGCGGGACGAACTTATATTTTAGTCCCTAAGATTGAGCATATGACATATCAACACGTTAATGTGGAGTCCATTAGACGTTTATGAGTTATATCAGCAACTAGGACAACGTCAACTCATGGGAGCTTCTAAGAAGAACTAAATTAAGTCATAATTTACTTTTTATAGATTCATGGAGTTTTTTTTTGTTTTGGAATATTCATATTTGAAGGATTAGTTTGTGACCGTCTTATAAGGTCAGAGACTAATTTGATTGTTCAGTCATATTGTAGTCATGAAGTATATCAGGCAGGTTGTCAATGGCTAGCAAATGGTGCTTTAACGCCTCATGTTAATTCCACCAATATCACACTCATTCCTTAAGGTGATGCCTAGGTATCTATGAAAGATTGGCGGCCTATTGCTCTTTGCAATGTTGTGTATAAGATTGTAGCCATGATTCTTGCAAATAGACTTGAACAAATGTTGGATAGATGTATATCTATTAACCAGTCAGCGTTCGTCCCAGGTAGATCCATTCTTGGACAATGCAATGGTGGTAATATGGATTAGGATTCTCTGCTGTAAATATTACACGTAGTTGCACGCTGTAGCACATCTCAGCCGTAGATATGAGATCGGTTGGTCCAGATTTTAAACATAGTTTCACATAGTAAAATGATCTCAGCCATCAGTATAAAATTGTATGCCCCAGATCTGTTGCAGCACCCTGCTGTAAGAGCAGGGAATCTGATTCCGCAATTGAGACCGTTCACTATATAAAGGTAAAAGCTAAAGGGAAGAAAGGAGATGTTGTGCTTAAGCTGGATATTAGTAAAGCATATGACACTAGGAATATTTGCGTGATATTATGGTTGAAATGGGATTTTCATCTCGTTGGGTTAGTTAGATTATGTTATGTGTTGAAACACAAGACTATTTGGTTCTGGTTAATGAAGCATATGTCGGTCCTATTGTGCCAGGTGATTCTATTTCACCTTACCATTTTATTATGTGTGATGAAGGTCTTTCCTCCTGAATTTGTGAAGTCGAGCGTCATAACGACATCATAGGTGCTATGATATGCACAAGTGCATCAGTTATTTCTCATATTCTCTTTGCGGATGATTGTTTTCTATTTTTTAGAGCCCACGAAAGAGAGGCGGTTGTTATGAAAAACATTTTAGCTACCTATGAAGTGGCTTCGGGACAGACCATTAATTTACAAAAATAAAAGTTATTTTGTAGTCGAAACACTTCAGATGAACTCAAGAATCCTATTGCCACTACTCTAGGTGTTCATCAGGTGTTAGGTAATGGTAAATATCTCGGATTGCCTTCTATGGTAGGGAGAAGTAAACATAAAACTTTTTGAGTTTCTTAAAGATCATATATGTTCTTGGAGTAGCAGGTGTCTTTCGCAAGAAGGTTGGGAAATTCTTATTAAATCAGTGTTGTAATCTATTCCTTCCTATGTGATGTATTTTTCTTCTTTCGGGATCACTTATTAATGAGATTGAGAAAATGTTGAACTCATTCTGGTGGGGCCATAACTCAAAAAAATTGCGAGGCTTACAATGGATGTCATGGTAACAACTCTCCACTTCTAAGGATTTGGGTGGTTTGGGTTTCAAGAGTTTTAAGGCTTTTAACATGGCTATGGTTGGTAAGCAGGCTTGGAAGTTGGTTTCAACTTCAGATTCTCTAATTACTCGATTACTTAAAGCTAAATATTTTCCTCAAGGTGATTATTATGGAGCTGTTATAGGTCATAACCCTAGCTATGTTTGGCGCAGTATTTGGAGTGTGAAAGATGTGATTTGACGGGGTTTCCAATAGAGCATAGGCACATGAGAAACCATACCAGTTTGGGTCCATCCTTGGCTCTGTAATGCTGGTTGTATTTTTCCAACCACTGATCAACATTTGGATTGGTCACATATTACTATTTCAGATTTGTTGATCACACATCAGAAGCAATGGAACATGGAGCTCATCAATGGATTCTTTGATGATAGTACGACTAGAAGAATATTTAATACTCCAATTTTGACTTTGGTAAATCATGATATGCCAACATGGAAGTTTGAGAAGGACGGTGTTTATTTGGTTAGGAGCGCTTACAAGACATTTTGAATCATAATTTGGAAGTTGTACAACATTGTGTGTCGGGGAATTGGAATTGTGTTTAGAAGTTAAAGTTGCCGCTGAAGGTGTAGAACTATTTGTGGAGAGTTTGTCGCAATTTTTTCCTACGAGAGCTCGACTACAAACAATGGTGTTTAGTGTCCATATCAGTGTGCGTGTATTAATACTTGGGTGAAGATAATGCTTATATTTTCCTCATGTGCAGTAAAAGTGTGCTCTGTTGGCAACACACTGGCTTATGGAGTGATCTGATGGCTGATTTCGATCTTGATGCAAGTTTTCCGACTAATATGTTTGCTATTTTACAACATATGAATCAGGAGCAGAAGTAAGTTTTTGGTTTGACCCTTAGGAGTATTTGGAAACATAGAAACAATAAGGTATTGAATAATATATTGAATCCACTCAATCTATTTGTGAGAGGGAAGATTCCCTTCTCACTAGTTGGATGAATGCCCAAACGATGCGCAATAATGCTCCTAGACAGACAATCTAACACTCAAGGTGTGTTGCAATGGCAAAAACCAAGTCTCGGGAGGTATAAATGTAATGTCGACGCTTCCTTTTCTCATGCGCTGAATAGAGTTGGAATTGACATGTGTATTCGGGATGATGAGGGTTATTTTGTGCTGGCCAAAATAGAGTGGTTGGCTCCACTCCTTTATGAGGATTTAGGGGGAGGCCTTAGGACTGCTGTTATCAACTCTCAGGTGGAGGGATAATTTCAATAACAGAGAGGATTTAAGCTATAATTTCTTAAATATCCTGTAAATATTGTGTAATTGAAATTTATTTATTTTCCCTATATTATACTTTCAATTCGGCCCCCTAAACTAAATTTCTAACTCTGTCCCTGCCCTCCATGGCATAATTAACAACTCATCTGATCATTTCACACATATTAATAAGACAAATAAATGTATAAATGAGATTTTTTTTTACTAAAATACATTTTTACTAAATGTAAAGTGATATTGAATTGACAATCATGCAAATAATATTTTTTTTCGTTTTCATCACCCAAACAATTTGATGGTACAATTGAAAAAATATAATTAATTTCACGTTGAAAGTTGAAGAAGAATACTTATTTTGAGACAATTGTTTCTTGTGTAAACCACAAAATTAGTCTCTAACTTCGTAGGTTTTTCTTTAATAGGTTTATGAGATTATGAATATTACAAAAATATCCCGAACTTTATTAAGGTTTGATTGGTCTCTATATTTAACCACTTATGGTATCAATTAATTTCTTATATTTTAACAAGTTCCTATCAACACTTATTGTTAATTTAGTCCCTAACATATCCTTCGAACGACTAATATTAGCAAAATCCAAATCAAAGAAATTTTTGAAATATTTGTAAAATCAAAGATTTATTTGAAAACTTGCTACGGAAATTAATTTGGTGATTTACTTGTTTTCTTCTTCTTACTTGTTTTTACGTTTAATATTTTTCTTCTTCTTAATTTGGCACGTACCCTCATCCTTGCCCTTTTCCCACGTAACAACCCTTCCCACCACAAAGTCACCTATCACGACAGATAATGCAATGCAATTGTCACCTATAAATAAACTCATTTGCATTTTCATACAGCAAATTTCATACTAAACTTCAAAACAAGATTGAAGTGAAGAAAATGTCCCTAGCTGCACAAAATCCATGTTAGTTAGTTTCCTACATTAAATGTTAAATTTTCATGAAAAAACAATAAATAGAGAATTGATGAATGATTTTTCTCTTACTTGTTGTTTCAGCTGTTGTGCATCATCAAAGAATCATAATACTCAACAAAAATGATGAAAAACTTGTTGGCATATTACATGAAACTTCTGGAACAACCAACGACATTGTTATCTTGTGTCATGGTGTTCAATGCTCTAAAGTGTGTTATTTTTTTTTCTTTTACTTAAATTTATGCTCTAATGTTTGTTAAGTTTAATTTCTATACACTGTATTAAATAATGTGACAACTCATGCGTTTTTAAACTCGTTAAATCATATGACAACATATCATTAAATGAAGTTATAAAATATGCATGTGTAAAATAATTTTATGTTGACGGTCCATACAAATTAAATCTAAAATATATTATTAAACGCGCTTATTTCATTGATTTATTTTATTTTTTTCAATTTTAGGATACGGAACTCATAGTGAACCTTGCTGTGGCATTGGAAAAGGCACAAATTAGTTCTTTCCGTTTTGACTTTTCTGGATGTGGGTAAGTTTATGATGATTCAGAACACAACCATATACATGAATACAATTACTATTTGTTTGTGAAATTGTCTCTGATTTTTAACATTTTTGGGATATATTTAGTTTTAACATTTTTGGGAGTTTTGTGATTTCATCTAGTTTATGACTCATAGCACCGACACTTCCGATTGAAATTGTGTCCACTGTCCATGTCTC
Source organism: Medicago arabica (assembly GCA_946800305.1). Lineage (NCBI taxonomy): Eukaryota > Viridiplantae > Streptophyta > Magnoliopsida > Fabales > Fabaceae > Medicago > Medicago arabica. Next base: position 19,594,819 of record OX326971.1, on the reverse strand, counting down.
CAGCAGTGCTTTATAGTTTATGATTTTGAACTTGTGCTATTGTGTCCTGTAATTGTATAGAACGATTTGATCGAGAAAACATAATCGAAAGGTTAGAATGTGAGAGCAAAGAACTGATAGAAATAAATTTGACATGAAAAGTAAGGATGTAGAATCCATTGTTCAGAGTGAAGTTAGGTCCTAGAGTGATAGTATCTACAGATGAAACCCCTACTTTGGTTTTTATTAGGTAATGTGACAAACTTGTTTAAAGATTTGTAGGAATCAGAAAAGAAAAAGAATGACTAATAATATTTGTATCATGAGGGGTAAGCGTGTATATGACGGTTGATGTGATTTGGTTCCAGATCGAATTCAACAACCAGGGTACCACAATGTTCTTATTGCGCAGCCACAGATGATACTGATGATCATCTTCTGGTGGGTGTGCAAAAGGTTTTGTCAGCAAAGCTGATCTTGTTAGGGCCGTTCAACGCCATTTTCATAGCATGTTCCCAGATGCAGTTACTTTCTCCGGTGAGTGGATGCGTGACGAGCACCAGACCAGGAGAATTAGAGTAAAGAAAGGATCCATTGATTGAATTTCAACAGTGACTGCAGCATGCAAGAGAACAGAAGGAAGATGAAATGAATCAAAGAAAGAATTTAAACAGAAAAGCTGAAGAGAAGCAGAAGCAGAAAAACTTCTGATATGATATTGATGATCCAGAATAGAATTTGTTAAATTGATTGCATTCATCAAATGTGATTTCTAAAACAAAGGATGCTTGCTTATATACTCAGGCGGCAATAGATAGAACCTAACAAACTCTGAAGCTAACTAACTAACTTGACTTCGATCGCTGTGTGATCGGTGCGCTTAAGGCATATGTTTATGTTTTTGAGTTTGGACATAGGATGGATGAATATGATAGTATGATACTTGAAATTACTCTTACAGTACTAGTTGTTTGTTTAAGATTGTTGGTTTAGTTGTGCTACTATTATACTATTAGTGACTCAATTTCCTTATAATCTTATCGCGGTGTTAGATGAAAACCTTCTAAGAGTGACCTGATTTTGTTACTGTTTCTTCTGCGATTCTACAAATAGTGAAAACCTTTTCCTGGTGTAAATTAAGTGGTATTTCTTCATTTACAGAGAGTTATATGTAATAAAGTTTCTGATATCTTGTCTTCATCATTAGCCTTGTTTTGTCTTAACTTTAGTTAGATGGTTTTTCTTCAAGGGAAAGCGAAGGTACGTATTCGAGGGATAACTTTTGGGAAGAGGTGGATGATTTACGTGTTGTTGCTCAACATTTCCGTGAATCAAATCGTGTTATCCGTGCAATTGTCGGACACAGTAAAGGTATCTTTATTTGTTTGTTTTTATGAAAGAAAAAGGATATATCTATATATGCTTTTGGATATATAATTATATGTGCCAATTTATACAATCATTCATTGAAGAAAAACCAGGAATATGTATTCCTATAACTGGTATATAAACCTGATTGCATATCCAAACTTCTAGCATGAGACTAGTCAATGACTTGAAATGGAAAGAAACCTTTGCAAAACCATGCCAAATATGAACTTGATCATTATGTTTTATTTTTAACAAAGTTGTTTTGTTACTTGTTATTGATATTGATATCGACTTGTCGGTGTAGCTTCTGACCAATCCTTCTTCTCAAATTTCTTGTGCCCTTGCCCTCAAATTTTTCAAGGATGATTGAACTATTATTAATTGTTTCCGTGTCCTGATGCAGGAGGTGACATAGTTCTTCTCTATGCTTCCAAATATCATGACGTTAAAACTGTTGTCAACGTCTCTGGACGTTTTGATCTGGATAGACGCATTGAAGAAGGCCTTGGTAAAGATTATCTGGAAAGAATTAGGAAGGAAGGTTTCATCGACGTGAAGAAGAGCTCAGGTAAATCGTTTACTCAGGCTTATTTATTCTTCAAGGCCATCAACTAGTTTTACCACTGTGAGTCTATGAAACACTACTGTACTAATAACACAGACACGGACACCAAACATGTTGGCACTGGTAAGATTTTGAAAAATAAATTAATTCAATGTCATCACATGTGTCGGTGTTGGACACCGACACATGTTTGACACGCTTTCTGTCAGAAATGTCGGTGCTACAAAGCTGACAACCCTTGATGTTTTGATTACGGTGTTACTGAGGAATGTTTGATGGATTGCTTAGGTACAAATATGCATGACGAATGCCTTAAGATTGACAAAGATTGCAGGTTAGTGGAAAACCTGTTTGATCTCTTCTGCTTTTAGCTCCATTCATTTGTTGTTTAAGGACATGTCACATGTGTGTAGATGTAGAACAGTACAGTAAAAACATGTCTATAATAGAAGAAACAAAAAGGATTCTCAATCTAAATTATCCAAAATGTGGTCTAATGGGAGCCCGGCCCATTTTTGACAGCTCTAGATATAACTCCCACTTATAAAGTAGTTTTAGAGTCATAACTGATTCGAGGCGGGGCTCTTAACATACATCAGTCACTTCCAGTTTAAACCTCTACAGTGATCCGAGTGACCTGATAGCGGATTGATCAACAGATCTTAGATTGACTCTCATACCATTTTAGAATTTGAGTTGTATAACCTCCTCTTATGTAGCTACATACTTAGATTGATGCATAGATATGCTAATATCAAATTACATCATATATGGCAGAGTTCTTACAGTTCATGGTTCTTGCGACGAATGGAACCCCATTCAAGATGCATACGATTTTGATAAGATCATACCAAACCACAAGTTGCATATAATTGAAGGAGCTAATCATATGTATGATAATCATCAAGATGAGTTAACCTCAGTTGTTATCAGCTTCATCAAGGAAACCATTGACCACAACAAATTGAAGAAAGTTGTGTTTTCTAGTTGCATAGTCATGTTCTTCTTTTCTTTTTTCTTTTTATTTGTTTGCTTTAGGGATTGGCATGTCTGACCATTACAATTTGCTAGCTAGGCCTGTTCTTGCTTGGATATAAACTCTTCATTTTCCTATAATATTATTTTGGTTTCCAAATGATATTTGTCACTATTAAATGGTTAATTCTTTCTCTATGTTTAAGGAATTAAACTCTGTTGAGAGTTTATGTTGAATGTGATATAGCCTGAAAACATATTTGTCTTTACATGTACAAATCAGTAAGTATATTTGACAAGATAGGCCAATATAATTTCATTATTAAGCTATAGAGCTGTCAGCAAAACCTTTCTTGAATATGAGAATTCGGAGTTTAAGTGGCCAATTGCAATAGAAATGTTGTCTTAGCGAATGACAAATGTTAATAACTGGTTGTTACTGCTTACTGGTATTTTTGGTAAACAATAAGACTAGTTTTAAAACGTTACTTACAAGATCAAACTAAAAATCTTAGGACATGTTGTGCAATCTTTTTCGAGAAAATGTAAAAATTTTCATCATATTCATGAGTTTGTTTATAAAATGGATGAAGAAAACTGTTTTATGTTGAAGATAACCGCCTTTCGACAGAAATCAGTAACATGAAAACAAGTAAAAACTTGAGATTTTAAAAGCAAAGAAACATAAAGAAAAAGTACTTGCATTGCATTGAAATAAAGATGGTTCAACAAATCTTTACATACATTCTATTTACTTTTTTCTCTCTGCGATGGGTACTCTGAGTGTATAGAACTTTTGTTAATGATTTGTGACCCGTTTTCTAATGAAAAACTACTACTACTATATACACAACAAAACTAATTGCAAAGACCAACGACCTTGACCTGCATCCTTTTTGATAACTTCTGTTTGTTCCCACGTGTCTGAACTTTCAAACTTGTCTCTTCAGAGAGAATTCAAAGCCTTCAAAGGTTTTTACAGTCGAAAAACTGCGTCTTCCCTAGTTGAAATCTGACTTTGTCGAAATCAACACACCTTCTCTAAGAACTTAGAAAATATTGCTGTCTTATATTTTTCTCTTGCGGTCGAAAATCACACTTGGAAAACACAGGCTAATAATTACGTTAGTTTTTTCTCGTTCGTCCAAAACCAAATAATCTTCAAATTACAGGGTTGAAATCTAAACAATTTTTTTTACAGAAGGGTAAACCTGAAATCGCAAATATTACAAGGGGGTAAACATGTATTAACCCAATTTTAAAATAGTCATACATCTTACTCCCTCGTTTCACTATTATATTTCCTCCCGTCTTAAATAAAAAAGAAGATTTTGTATATTTTTTTCTTTTTCAAATTCATTGAATAACTATAACTAGTGTTGATGTTTTAATTAATGTTATAACTACTACTAGAGTTGATGTTTTAGAAATTTTATTTTTAAGGTTAATTGGTTAAATATGGTGTTTGAAGGCTTTCTTAAGAGAAGTTGTTTGTAGAGTCAAAAATTAAAGTTGGTAGAATATAGTTAAAGATGATGCACACAGAGATGAGCAATTTTAAAACAGTTTGGATTATATTTGCCGAGCAAAAGATATTTTGGAGAAAAAAATACGACGCGCATTACGCGAGTAACGTATAGCGTGGAAAAAGTTAGGGGTGTAAGTGGTTTAGACAAAACCGATGAAACCGAAAATCAAAACCAAACCAAACCAAAAAAGTATCTGACATTGTTTGGTTCGGTTCAAAACCAAACCGAACCAACCTAAACCAATATAGTTTGGTTCGCTTCTCGGTTTTTAATTTTGAGATCCAACGAACCGATGCTAACCTCACTTTCCATTTTAGTAATAGTATCCCTCCTCACACACACTTATGAATAATTTCAAAATTAAATTCCAACATAAAATACTCCTTAATTCATTCATGTTGTCTTAGCCTCATCTCATCGGTCGCAATCTATTTCGTTTCTACTAAAAAAAGAATACTAACTGTGAGTCACACCTTACCCATCGTTACTCATCGACTTGGGATCGTCCATCTCTTATTTGGTTTTTCATGATAGTTATACAAAGTAGTTTGAAAAACAGAGAACATGGAGAACAAAGTTCTATGAAATATTTGAATATGTTGTATGCATGAAATACAAATTTGTGAAAATATGGATTTTTTTAATTGATTTTCAAACAAAACGATCAACCGAACCGATCCAAACCAAACTAAACCGTCTAGTTTGGTTTGGTTTCTTTTTTTAAAAATAGTAAAATCCGAACCAAACCAAACCGAACCGATGAAGATATCATAGGTTCAAACATTTTTTTTGACTAAAAATCAATTCAAACCGAACCGTTACACCCCTAAAGAAAGTAAAAGTCTTACTATAATTAACAAGTTCAGGGAGCAAGTCATAAACTTTTCTAGTTGAGAAATCCATAGCTTTGTTTGATAACAAATAGCGGATATATGACCGGTTAGTTTATTACAAATGAACTTATAAATGATACTTATAAGATAGCTTATTACGAATAAATTAGTTGGTTAAACTTGTAGTGTTTGATAAAATTAATAGTTGAACTAGTTTATAACTATGAAATTACATAAAAAGATGATAAATTAATATTCAAGTTTTTCCAATTAAGATAGCAGTATTAAACTTGAAAGAAAAAATTAAAAGTTATAATTGCTAATTTATAAGCTACTTGAATTAGCTTATAAACTAGTAAAAATAAGTTTTTTTTGTTGAGGAAAAACTAATTAAAATAGGTTATAATCTCATGAGGAATTAGCCCCGTTTAATTTTTTTTAAAATAATTTAAGGAATGACAAAGTAATAAAACAATCTTTATACGATAAATTTGTGTCATTTATAAATTTTATCCTCAAAAAACTAATTTATGATCAAAGATGGCTTCTACAGTTATAGGTATTGTTAAGCCTCCTCCTACTATACATCGTATTTCGAAGTTGCAGGATTAAATCTCACCATATTTTAGTACAGATTGTCTACACTTGGTTATTTTTAATTTTTTTCAAATGCGTTTAGTAGGATAAGACTTAATTATTGTTGTATAAATTACCTACAAAATGAACACGAAAAACGTTGAATTTCATTAACTAGATAAGTCTTCATCTACTTGTCATAGTCATATCTTTCTCTATGAGACCTATCCCCTCTCCCTCTCCCTCTCCCTCTCCATCCCCCTCTCTCTATTTTTCTTATCTTACCCTCCTTCCTCTCTTCTCCGTTCTTTGTTGGTTTCCCCTAATGTGGTATTCATTCTCCATCGTTTTTTGTCGGTCAATTGAAATCATCTGAATTTGGTGACCATATTCTCTAGTCATAAACAATATCCCTAGGTATGACAGCGAGGTGGATTGGGAGCGGATATTTCCTCCACCACCCCTTAATCCTAGCAAAAAACTCGCACCCGTGTAGTTTCTTGTCAAATGTGGAAGTTTGATCACTATCTCCACCTTTGACCGGGATCATATTTCCATACCCCACCTTATAATTAAAATAAAAAATATTATAATAAATATAATAATAATAATAATAAAATTAAGCTAAAATTATGTCTTATACTTAGAGTAGAATAAAAGTTATAATACATAATAATCTAAAGTAAAATGAATAAGTATATGTATAAAAAAAATAAAATTTGATTTGTTTCTATTAGGGTGGATTCGGAAAGTCCAAGACAAATATCAACACCCTTGCCCCTCATCTGACTTTGAATTTCGGAAAAAATCTAAACCCGCACCAAAACTCGGTCAAAGTGGGGAGTCCATTGTCAAATTTGGGTGGATTTAGACGGGTGCGAATAATGTTGTCATGTCTAGATATCTTATGTGAGCGTTTTATGCACTTGAGTATAGCCGACTTTGACATGATGGCGTAACCCAAATCACAATCGTGAGAGATAAAGTAGTGGTTTAGGTTGCTTGAAGGTGACAGTTAGGGAGTTTGAATATTGGTGATGGAAGTCATATGTTCATGGTGGTTATTGTTTCAGACCAGATTTTGGCTCATAAAACGGCTCAATTCAATAAGCCCCACTAACCCGATACACTGCCTTAGGAAGCTTCGTGGAAGTTCACTTGTGCGCCCTGCCTCACAAGAACGCATCATTGAACCAATCTCAAACTTACTTCAGCACTCATCAATGAATTTCACAGAAGCAATTAAGATGAGCTCAACCATGTAACTTCGGCTCCATGCCCCAAGTATGATCACTTTTTTACACATTTTCTCACATTTCTCTCTCAAGTTCACCTAATGACTTAAGCGTCGGAGTAGTTACATGTTTTGAAGGTTTCTTTTTCAGCGTTGACGAAAAACCTCCGTTGTACCAGAGCTCTTCCACAACCGCACGAGAACGTCATCAGCACGAACATTGAAATCGCGTCATCCTAATCCTGTTCTTGAACATATCAGTTATGGGTTGCAGTTTATTCAAAACATTGGTTGTTGCCAACTAAACAAATCCATTTTTTTTAAAAGGCAAAATATATTGAATAAACCTAGACCGAACACAAAGTATAAAAGGAATATATCACAAAGAGTACAATCATAAGACAAGTTCAACATGAAAACAGTTTGTCTTAAAAGATCGAGACAACAAAATATAAGGCAATTATGATCACTACAACATTCTAATTGTTTAGGTAAAAAGTTTTTTATCTCAAGTAGTTTTTTTTCTCGCCACGATGATATTTATTTTTTATTAAACTAAACTAATACTAATATAAGGTTAGGACAGAATGTGAAAAGGGTAAGATGTATATCCCGGCAAACCTTAGGATTTGCGGAAAAGGGGCATAGAAGTAAGATTTGGTTATGATTAGATGTTGTCATAATTTGAGTACGTATTTTTCATATAGGTGCCATATAAAGTTGTTTTACTCATAATCATAGTCATTCTCAAAAAATATAAACATAACTTTTTAAAAAAACTTAAAAAAACCTTTCAAAAAAAAATATAACCATAAAGTCGTTTTACAAAAATTAATAAATACATTCACTTAGTAAAATAATAAAATATATCCTAAAATCTGTATTGGTCCGATCATCTAATTACTAGCTTTCTTCACAAATTAGATTTAAAATAACTGTTAGCACAAAAAAGAGTTAACTTAATCTTGAAATTTGAAAACGACATAAATAGGAGGAAAAAAGAATTCTTAAAAAGCCTAAAAAAAAAGCATATGTACAATCTCTTCCAATAACTATACACTCCATCCCTTTTTTTTTTTTTTCTTTCTTTCTAGTTTTAGCATTTTCTTTTTGTTTTCAAATGTATGTTTTAGAAATTCAAAATATAATTGAGATTAGTTTTCCAACTAAACCATTTGGTTATTAAAAAAAACTACACCATTTGGTTTTTAGTTGCTTTGCATTACAAGACAAGTATTTGTAAAAGAAAAATGCTAAATCCAGCTAACAACAAATTCAAGAAACATGATTGCATGTGATTGGTTGTTTATCACCACTAGTGGGGTGAATTCCACCAATTCCAGAATTTAGTTGATAAATGTGATCTGCATTTTACTTTTTAACTCACAAAATAACAATCGTGAAATTTCCCGAAAATATATTTCAAGACATATAGCATCGCTGTTTGTAAAAACAATTTTACCAAGAGCGCTTAGACGATGGTTCAGAGTCTCTTTCAATATAATTAGAGTTTGTGAGTTTAAATTCAATCATGCAAGAAAATGCAACAACTTTAAAACTCTTAAATGAGAGTTTTGACGTCTATTGTAATTTAACGGACTTCATAAATTAGTCTTTGCAATTACATGCCGGCAATGGAAAGTTTAACTAAAAAAGTGCAATAAAAAAGTAAAAAAATTATGGAATGATGTAACCGTGTGTGATGTTGGGATCATGTCCTTGATTTTCCACACAAATTAAACATAGATCAACAAGTAAAGCATTAATTTATATTCTATACTATTATGCATAAGAAAAAGTCAACAAAATTATGATAGTACTAACTTTTGTTGTCTCCTTGTTGCCTGTAAGCTGGAATTAAGTGTTACATAGCTTGATGTATATAATTATAAGCACTTTCAATTAAATAAACTTAGGTACCTTTGTAGGCCGCAAAGTACGTAGGTTAACATAAAATTGAAAAAGAAAAGTTTCACTTTATAGGGGTGAAGATCATAGTGACTTATTAGCAAATCTTGCTTAAATAATTAACAATATATTATGGCAAAAGATGAAACCCCCTTATAGATATATAATAACATCGACCATCCAATAACGCATTTAAACGGTTCTCTTCTAATTTAACTAAAGTTTTGATTCGAATTCATTCTTGAATATGCAGCAGAGCTGAGTTAAAACTCTTAGGTAGAATTTACCGCTCATTTGAATCCCATAAGACTCGAAGGATTATTCTCGCAGTTGCATGCGGAAGATCCGATTTAAAAAATAATAATAATAACATGCACAACTAATGAAGTTTACTTTAATTTAAAATTAAATTAACATTTTGATTAGTATAGAACTTGTTGTTGCTTTATACTTTGTGACAACAAAAGCACTCGTGTGGGTCTATGTCTCAAACACCAAAAGCAAAAAAACATATTCTTATTCCAACACTAGATTAATTTAATTTTATTATTGTTTGCTAAATATTCCATTATAGTCATGATATTCTTGTTTTTTTTATAGGAATCACGTTCATGATATTTGATTTCGACACATGAAGTGCTTACTTTTTATAGGTGGTGTTTGCATTGTACTAATTGTACCAAACATGTTGCAAACCCTCTGCTTTTGAATTTGAGTTATAGTACAAATTGAATCGGAATAGTTAGATAGTACAAAATCTTTTTTTTTTTTAAAAAAGATAGTACAAAGTAGAATAACGATGTGTTTAATTAGTACACAATTAATTACCTCAAAAAAAATATTAGTACACAATTAATAAAATGCTTACTTAGTGAGTTATAATTATATTTTTTTTCTTATAGGTTACCTCAACTAAAAATAATTTATCGGAGTCACTGCTGGACACTAAATATTAACATTTCTTTTAGTCGAAAATCAAACACATGTTCATCACATCATGAAAATTTAACATCTATTTCCATGCACAAGCTCCTTGATATTTAAAGAGTTGTTCTAATAAGCTTGATAAAGATTTTATTTATATGATATCATGGAATTCTTATTTTTAAAGTGGATCTAAACATTAATCTACGTATTTCTCTTATGAAATAAGTTTAAATAAATTATTATTCTCAATGAAAAATACTATATTATTTTTTTGACAAATTTCAATGTAAAAGAAATATTGATTCGCTAAATTGTTAAGTCATTTTGGTGAGCCAAGATGCAGGTTACTTAGACTTCGTTTGCGAGTTTGGAGGAAAGGGGAAGGTTTAGAAAGAAAAAAAGGAATGAGTCGGTGGAAGAAATAGGGGACATTAAGAAAGACTTTGTTTTCAATTTTCTCTTATATTTTCGTCCCCCTAAATCCATTCATTTCCCTCCCCTCCAAACTCCCGAACAAAGTCTTAGAGATGTTGGTATAAGCCCTAGAAGCCAATAGTTTATGTGAAACTTATCTTATGTATCATGACTTTTATTATTAAATAATATATGGTACTCTTTATTATATATTTATAGTAATGTTAATAAAGTCCTTAGAATAGATAGTTCATGTAATAATATATTAAGTGTGACTTAATCATGAGATTACATTATCATAAAGCTATTCTTAAATGTATCCGCAGTCAAGCTTTAATAATAAAGCGTCGAGACTATTATGTATGAAGACTGATGACCGCATCTCATGAGTCATAGATATGAGATATCAAGTCTATACATAGGTATAAATGTTAGGAGTAATATTTATACTGGATAGACCCATCGTGAGAATACTACATAGTAAGTTATGAGATTGTGATGTAGTATTTTTGCATCAAACAAGATAAGTATTTATAAATCGTCTCCTCAGGGACTAGTGCGATATCATGGACCGTTCGACACGAAATATCATTCTAAGTTAAGAGATTGATTGTTTGTTTGTTTAACTACATAAACTAAAGTGTAAAAGTAAATGTTGAGAGTAACAAGGCGTAGAAACGTTGGAATTAGGGTTCCCTGATTAAGCGTCAAACATAACCTAATAATCACGTATAATGACTCTAGCGTTTTACCGATATTATCACGTACCGCTCAACAAGATTATTCGTGTCCAAATAATCTCTTGAAACCAATTGTATTCTTCAATAGTTTGGGAAATCAACTATTGAAGAATACAATTGGTTTCAAGAGATTATTTGGACACGAATAATCTTGTTGAGCGGTACGTGATAATATCGGTAAAACGCTAGAGTCATTATACGTGATTATTAGGTTATGTTTGACGCTTAATCAGGGAACCCTAATTCCAACGTTTCTACGCCTTGTTACTCTCAACATTTACTTTTACACTTTAGTTTATGTAGTTAAACAAACAAACAATCAATCTCTTAACTTAGAATGATATTTCGTGTCGAACGGTCCATGATATCGCACTAGTCCCTGAGGAGACGATTTATAAATACTTATCTTGTTTGATGCAAAAAGACTACATCAGATTGTCACAAGATATTCTCACAATGATAATAGTGTACATCGCTCTTTGACCTGAAACCACTATGATCCCTAGATGTGGACTCAAGTGCTTTGTTGTCATTCTAACGTTGTCTGTAAAAGGATAACCATAACGTTGGTTGATGGGTACTTTATGAATCATGCTGAGGGACATGAGTGTCCTAGATGGGATTTGTCCCTCCTCATAAACAGGAGATATATCTATAGGCCTCTTGATGAAATATGACTGTAAAACTGCATGGTCATGCCGAACTAAGTCGATATAGGATATTGGACTTATTCGTTATTCAGTATATTTCGGAATCAAGAAATATAAATATTGATCTACACAATGGTGACAAAATCTATGCCTTGAGATCAATAAAGATATTAGGACAAAGGAGTAATCGTATACATAAGTATTATCATGGAAAAAGTTTCGTCAGATCACTTGACATTCTTGTCACTTGGGTAACAATGATGTGTTGCTAGATACCGCTCATTGATTATAGTATTAAATATTAGATTTAATGTTATTGCCAACGTGACTAGAACCTATAGGGTCACACACAAAGAACAGTCAAAAGAGAAATATATAAGTATAACTTATATAAGGGGTGCGTTTAGTAAATAACGCTAATTAGTTAGCAGAATTACTAAACTTGTTATTGGACTTACAAAAGCCCAATAGTGACTTCTAAACTTGTAGAGCACACTAAGAGTTCTATAAATGAAGCCTAGTGCTGAAGTTTGAGGTTACACTTTTTTTGGAGAAACCCTAGCTCTCTGAAACTTCTGATTCCTTGGCTAGCACCGAGTTTTGGAGGAGCACTGTTCGTGTGGACTTGATAGAGGCTTTGATGCTTGTTTTGCTGTGATCGTGATTCAAGTTCTTCCAGCTTTCAGTTTCAGACTCCACACTTTCGAGGTAACAATCAAATCACTGATTCATGTCAAATTCGTAATGATCCAAGGAAAGAAAATCGAAAAATTTATCCGCTACTTATTCTGTTTTAAAATCGATTTTCCTTCAAGAGAATATGAGTTTTTTCTCTCTGAATAATTATGTTTTTACAACATAATTATGTTATGAAAACTTATAAGTGACTTTTAGGGTAACGACCCAATTTATTACATTATTAAATCGTTTATCAAAATAATTATACCCCCTCTAACATGGTCAAAGCTTGAACAACATATAAGACTGGAGGACTTCACGTCTTAAGTTTAAGGACAAAACAAAATAATGGGACTACAGCTGAGCTATTGATTATCCAAATCTGTTAAAAAAAAAAAAATACTCGTTCGAGTGGAATATGCAAAATAAACACACAAGATTAATATATCATTATAAGAACAAAATAGGTTAAATGAATGATATCTCTAAATTATATTTTGGTGATAACAAGACTAATAATAAAGAAACAGTTTATCTACTAACTGTGTGGACAAATGTGCAGGTTGTTAGAAACACAAGTAACACAAATGAAAGAAAAATGTCATATGGTCTAAAAAAGAAGATAGAAGACGAACGTCAACATAGAAAGACTAGTGTAGGTGTTCATAACACCACACTTAAAATGATATAGGCTAATGTTCTTATAGATAAGGAAAATATATAAAAAAAAAGAGCCAAGAACATGATTTAGAAATTCATTGTAATGTCATCTCATACGAAAAGAATTAGATCATGATGTAAGTCAATCAAGTAGTCATGGTACTCTTGAAATGATATAGGATTTTTTTTGTTTTTGGATTATCCTCTCTTAGAGAGTAATTATCCTATCTATGATTTTTTATCAATCAAATATAAACATAGTTGTCAAACTCGCGAGTAGACTCATACGAGTTTTCAAGTTGAGAAGGCAAAAACGAGTGGAATCATGCCTAGAATTGTTTTTGTGGTAAACGTGGATAAACTCGTGTACACTCATACATACTCATATAGACTTGCGAGTTTACGAGTTTTATTGAAAAACTTTTTTTATTGGAAAAAAAAAACCCCCAAAAAAGCTTAAGTCAAGCAAAATTTGAAAATAATAATAATCTATAATCCTCTTTTCTTTTGTCGTTTTCACTCTCAATTTAAAAACAATACTCTCACTCCTGCTTGCACCGAAGATAGAAGAATTATGGTCACCCTCACATTCTTCCTTCATCGACAACATTCTCTTGTTGTCTACCGAAATATTGTGGAAGTTGATGTTGTTAATAATGATGCTCAAAGTGGTAAAGGATGTAATGTTGAATTAGGGGAAGGTTAAAACAATCCAAATTAGGTTACAGTTAGTGATGAATAAGATATCATATCAAAGGTTGAGTTTAATGATGATGGTCAGGATCTTGGTAAAGATGATAATGATTTTGATGATGAACAAGATTTTACAAGAGTTTTGGATGTTTTAAATCATTAGCATATATGTTTTATGACTTTTTTAGTATATGTAGTAGTCAATTAGGAAAGAACTAGGACCTTGCCTACTTACTTTGCTTGCTATAAATGGGGTTTTGGTTTTGTTCAAAAGTTTTTTATGGTGTTTGAAATTTACGTAAACTTTATTGAATGGAGAAATGTACAATTCCGATGGGTTGTTTTAGCTTCTTGAACAAAAGAAATGAAGAAATTGTAAAGTTCATGATCAAATACACACTCTAATAATCTTTTATATGGTGTAGGTTATGTTAACTAACTGTGGTACCATTACTTGACTACCAAGTAAACCATGTGATCAGGTTAATCTTTGACTAACACTCAACCTTCTCCAACTAACCACTAATCTAAAGTATATTCATCATAACAATGATACACTTAGACTCATGAACCAACACGTCCTCTGTCTGTTGTGACCAGGGCTGGCCTAAGGGTAAGGCGACCCAAACCCTCGCTTTAGGCCCCCGAATTTTCAACTTAGAATAAAGGCCTCACAATAGACAAATTTATGTACATATACAAACAAATAAAGGTCCCACAACAAATTAATTATACAACTTTGTCATGAAACAAATATGGCAGATGCAAGGCTTTGTGATGCTTACAACATGGGTTCAACACTTCCCCATACAACTTTACAACGCACACTATTTTTCTGTCGGAAGTGCTCTCATTAAAAAAACCTCATATTATAGTCCGCTTTAGGCCTCAAAATATGTTGGGCAGGCACTGGTTGTGACCCTCTAGGATACATCATCCTCTGGACCTATATAATTCTCTATGGTACATAATCCTTTAGACCAATAGTTTGATTTATACAAGATAATCATCATCTTTGATTCCATCACGATTCAACTCTGCGATTTGTCCTACTAAGTTATTGTACATGCTACTACAAATTAACATGTACTCTTCTCATCATGAAGGTAAAGTTACCCCCAACGCGAGAAACATAAGTGGTGGAAAAAATTTGCATATGGTAAAATTATCTACATGGGAATTGAGAATTGAGATATTCTGTCAAGTTTATTTTATAATAATTGATGTCGTTACTGCAATCTTCCTTTTCAGAGGTGCAGTGTTGCATATATTCTATTTTGTATTTTTGTTGTCTGATTGTAATTGACTTAGTTATTCGAGAACATTATTTTATCTTTGCTGGAAAATATTTAGAATCTAATCGAAACTTTGATTTAAAAATAGATAATCAAGGCCACTTGTATTCAGTGACATTAAAAAATATTCCTCAATTCTTTCACATAAATTGACAGACGTATAGCTAGGTTTCTATTCCTTTATCAATTATTCATGTGTCTCTAGACTCTAATTAAATACCCTATAAGAACTACAGTATCAATTTTTTTTTTATCAATGAAAATTGAGAAATGGTAGAGTGCATTACTCCTATGAAATACAAGACGAATAATCATCAACCGAAACCAATTATCAATTGCAGTTCAAATGTGACGTATTAGTCTCATATATGTATATTTGGTTCTGCTTTGATAATAATTGTGTTTAAAATGAGTTGAACTATAAATTTTTGTGTTAAAATTATTTTGTTTTTTCAACAAGTTAAAATGAGATATATTACCAAACAATTCTACTTCTTAGCATAAGGACTGCTTTAAGAAACAGAACAAAATTACAACATCCAATCCATAAAAATCAAAATAGAGGAAAATATTGGTCAGTCAATCCCCAAACAAAGAAGGGGTTGCTGCCACCACACCACAGAACCCTAAAACAACAAAGTCAAATCATGTGAAGGAAAGAACGACGAAAGATGTGCCCTCCTGAAGAATATATGAATTGATGAAAATGATTCATGACATGTTGAGGATCCATTGAATACACACCTAACCAAGACTTCACAAGTTGTCAAAGAGAACCAAAAGTAGGACAATGTATTACTAGATGTTATGTTGTTTCATTTTGGCCACAACCTGAGATACACAATTGAGCATCAAGGGGAATAACATCGCGGTGCTGTAAGTTTTCCTTTGTAGACCACCTATTGCGGAAGAGCCGCCACGCACAGATAGAGACCTTTAACGGAATATGTTTATGTCACACCGCATCGGAGACGACATCATGGTCATGCATCTCCTGATGCATGAGCATTTGATACACACCACGAACTGTATAGCCATCACCTGTATTCTGGCGCCATAACCACGTATCCGAACTAAAATCCTGCAAAGACACATTAGAGAGTAAGAGTTTAACCTTCCCCACTAACTCCTCCTCCCACACCAACAAACGATGCCTCCACCCCCACGCCTCCCCTTCTTCCCCCCAACCTAAAGCATGCATCTCTCCCACCGTCAAGTCCTGATGAGTGGACAAATCATACAACCTCATAAATCTCTCACTCAATGAAACCGAACCTACCCAACAATCCGTCCAAAAAAAATAGTAGCTTCAAGTAGACTTGCTTTTAGTCATCAAAATCGATTTCTCGTCAAAATACTAAACATAGAACTATGAATAATCGAATAAAGAATAAATATGAAAGATGACTCCTATATTAAATGTTTTTAGTTTTGAGTGAGATATAATGTTAATGTTTCTTTTTCTCAGTGATTTATGTTTTTAACTAACATAAATCATAATTGGTATTAGAATCATAATTTAGTTAATCTGATTGGAAAACGGTACATTGAAGTGGAAGATTTGTATATACTTGAAAGTGAGATTGATGGAGTTAACTGTGAATGAATAGTGAGGTGGTTTTAAATACACTAAATTATTGTCACTTCTCTTGGTCAACTTATATATTTCATTTAGTAAGGTGGTTTAAAAATTTATTTAGCGAGACACAATAGTCATGCTTAAGGTAAGGATGTTGTGTCAAAATATTTCATTGATGCAAGTCTTTTAACCTTTTATATTCCTATGCTCATCCATACTCCCCCAACACCATGTAGATAAACTTTGAATATAGATAAACTTGGATATCATTTTCTTATTAAGAAAAACTCTTTTATTAACTATATTCTATTGTAAAGCAGTGATAATTAAAAAGAAAGATCTTGCAATGAAGATCAAGATTATAGTATTTGAAGGCATTTGGCGTTATCATATCATCTATCTAGCAACCTACGATGAATGAGTATGGCATACAGCTAGGCCTCTCAATTTTAGACATAATAATAATGTCCCCCTCTTAACTTAACCTAGGATCTCAATTATTTGCTAGAGATGTCCATGTACAAAATTAGAGAGACAGAACAATCTATTACCGGTAAATACTTCCTCCGATTATATTTATAATAAAAAATAATTTTTAGATTTATTAAATACTTAATATATTTGGTATATATTATAGACCAAGTATATTAGATATGATCGAATAGAGTATATAGTATAAACAAAGACAAATAGCCATTAATCCACCAAACACACTCATTACCCATTAAGAATTGCAAGATAATTGAATAATAAAAAATAAAATCATCAATATAAACGTTTATATAATTTCTCTACACTAGGCTCGAAAAACTACTAATGTGTACTTTGGGACACACAAGAAAGAAAAAAGCAAGATACAGCTAGATGTGTGCACCTTTCACATATGATTTTGTCAACCTAACGTATCTAAGGTATGTGTAACCTGATTTATATATGTGCCAAAAATCATTCAGCACATAACCCCACCCTCTAAAAAAATTAAATTACAAAGTACAAAAAAGCTATGATTCTGATCATCAAGGTTTGGATCATATCATCATATACACAACCTGTGACCAGCCAGCTAGGTAGTCCCATCCTAAATATTTTTTATTATATACTATGGTTTTAATTGTTGTTGAAGATTCTTTGTCCAGGTGATAGAATCATTCTTGGATCAAACTGATATTTTCTTTGTAAAAAAGTTTTCCATTTTTTAGGTCCAAAATGGTTTGTCCACTCTTCCTGTGTGCTGTAGTGGGGAAGATATAGCTTATAGTTAATCCCAGCATGATTACAAAATTGCAAAATTTCTTTGTTTTGAGCATCAAATGCTTTCCAATTATCAAACCCACTTGAGTGCAAAAATCCAACTGCATAGAAGATATCATCCTCATCATCTGGTATTGTTGCTGACATCTCATTGTCCCATCTGAAAAAATTAAATTAATTCTGCTTAATTAGCTTTCATTTTTACAAATTTATATAATGGAAGGAAAATAAATGAATTAGGAATTTTATAAAAAATAAAAAGGAAAATCATACTTAGCTAGCTATGTTTTAAAGGATTTAATTCATATGCACTAATAATGTAAGTATTTTTAGATCGTCGGTCTATCTTAACCGTTCGATCATTAAAAAAATTAAGTTTCATTATATCTAATTTAAAAATCAGACCAAATGATGAATTGACGGTATGGCTAATTTTACATTGACAATGCCTACAAATTATTATGATTTTTAAATAGTGGATGAAAAAAAGGATATACATCTTAAAAAAGTAAGTGCAATTCCTCTCAATAAATAATAAAAAAAAAATGCAAGAAAAATAATGTGAACAAGGTTAATTGAAGGCTTACTTGTTTCTATTCATAGGATAAACCAAGACAGGTCCTGTGGTAATGTTACGTTTTTGAATAATTTTCTTGAAGACACCTAAATTAAAATCTAAGATTCTTGATTTTGGTATAAACATATTAAGCCATGGATGAGGAACATCCCATAGTCCTTGTGATTGAAGCTTCAACTCTCCACTTCTCACTCTATTCAAGAACTCAACAAATGTCACATTTTTTTCATAATGAAATCCAGGGATATAGTTCAGTCCTTGGA
This sequence comes from Medicago arabica, assembly GCA_946800305.1. Taxonomy (NCBI): domain Eukaryota; kingdom Viridiplantae; phylum Streptophyta; class Magnoliopsida; order Fabales; family Fabaceae; genus Medicago; species Medicago arabica. Next base: position 19,576,122 of record OX326971.1, on the reverse strand, counting down.
GCAAAACTTGAATTTCCTACACAAACATAAAAAAAAAAAATATTAATGAACTAATATTCATTGGTAAAAACATAGAATTAGCGACGGAAAATTAGAGACAGAAAAACCGAAATTTCATGACGATTTGAAAACAAATATATATTTTTTTCTCGAATTTTAGTCATTTATTCATTTTTTTCTGTATAGTTCATAAAAAGGGTAAGGACACTCGTTAACATTTTTCTTATAAATGTTTGAACAACGAGTCAAATTAAAGTGGTATTAAATAGCAGGTAATAGTAACAATTGAACATGAAAATGAATTTACCTTGTTCACATTGTTTTCAGAATGGTCATCATAATATTTGGCAAATTCCAAGCAATATAGGACCGTATGTTGAGTTATTAGGGAAAGTATTCTATGATGGTCGGATAAAGGGAAGAAAGAAGATCTCCAATTATTTATGGGTCCTTGATTCATTAATACCATCCCTTCCAAATAATCCAATGCACTATTTTTGTTTCCTTTCATTGAAATTAACCGTTCTTGGTCTTTGGTAAAAACAGAAAAATCACTATACAAAAGTCTTACCCATTTAACCTGCCAATAAAATGAAATTCACCATTAGTTGATATACATTGCAATGTGCATCTTGTTTATTCAATTTTCAAATCCATGTTATTATATTGATAAAGTTAAATGCTAGAAAGTTAAATGTTTAATAGTGTCATAATATACTTTGTGATCACTACATTAAGTTTATTTCAATTATTGCATCAAGATCAAATGATTTTGGAATATATATTTTGAAATTTGTTTTGATAAAGTTAAAATGTAGGTCCTAGTCATTATTATAAACAAAAATTCACCTTTTTTTTCATTGAATGATTGATGTATCTGGTCAATATTATTAACCAGATTCATTGGTTATTCAATGAACCCAACAACTGAGTTTTTGCTTGTAATAGTGACCTTGTGTAAGGTTTTTGAGCGTTAATTCAACCTTAAAAACATCTTATCATTGTACATAAGGATGAAAATAGGTCAAGCCATCCGATATAAGGATACGATTTAGATTTTTTTTAAATAGACAAGACTAAATTATTTGTAAAAGCCTATTGTAGCTACAATACATAGTACTTTGATTTCACACAATTCGAATCACTATACATTTCTAAGTATCCCCTTCATGTGTTAGAAGACTATAGTGGAAACAAAAACATGTCATGCATTGGTCAAACAATACAAACTATATAAATCTCATCTAACACCTACAATCATTATTGTCAAAGGACTTTCCACATTTATTTTTTCAAACATACTATTTAAATGTTTCTAATCTTAGGAATCGACATATACCTGTGGCTATAACTATTCTCTCATTTATAATTTTTGGATGACTAAAATGCACCACTAACATAGTGTACAATGACGGTGCTTTTGGACAAAAGTACATTAGATGCTCTTGTAAAGCTTGATTTTGATATATGGTTGAACAAATGTGACAACATGAAGAATTGGGATTATTATGAATGGTTGGTTGGAAGAAGAAGCTAGCAACAAGACAAAAGTTGTAGTCAATTTTTTCTAAAGACAAAAGTGTACGTACCCTCTTTGGTGCTGGCTCAAGAGCTATTCTTGCCCTTGTTATAATTCCAAATTGTCCTAATCCTCCAAGAACTCCATGAAATAATTCTGAATTGTTCTCTTTAGAGCAGGTTACAAATTCTCCTTTTCCTGAAAAATAACCAAAAATTATAAGTATAATTAAACAACATTTAATTCTATTTTAGTTGAGTTGTTAAGCCTTTTGGGGGTGTAGTAGTTGTTGTATATTAGCTTATTATTTGAATAGTCTCTCTCTTCCTCATTTGCTCATGTATATATAAGGATTTTGTAGTTCCCGTGAGCTTAAGCTCACTTGGTAAGGATAATGCATATTATATGTAGGGGTTGAAATTCGAACCCTGAACACCCAACATATTCATTTTTAAGGTGAATTTCTCTACCCGCTAGACTACTTGACAAAAAAAAATATATAAGGGCCTTGTACTCGTTTTTATAAAGATTGCATATACAAAATATTTAATATATAATGTATATAAATACTACATATTTTTATGATAATATAATAATAAAATTAAAAAAAGTTACTTGCATGCATACATATATTCTTTAACAAACTCATGGGTAAAATACAACATTGTATCTATCATTTTAATTAAATTATTATAGTTAAGGCATTGACCTTAAAAATAGACTTGGACCAATAATATAATAAACAGTCAAAAAATTTAAAAGAAAACATTAATCAAAGAATTGGAGATGACTATGTCGACAATGTGAACTGGTTCTATAGTTTAGAATTTTTCAAAAAATAAGAAAGGGACCCTGTGGAAATCACTTGCTAACTTCACCAATACTTAAGACAAAGACTCCCTTAACAACCACAAATTAGTAGGAGTAAATAGTATAATACAGTTCTAGGAAGAAAAGAAATCCCAAGACAACATTGTTAAATTTACAACAAAAATTTAAAAAGTACAGGAATGGAATCTAACCAAATCTTTTATCATATATAAAACAGGTTATTTGATTAAAGCCTAACATATGTTTTTTTTTTATAAAAAGAAGCTAGAAAGGTTTTCCTTTATATGTCACTGTGCATTGGAAAGCCAAAATGCACATGGAAGATTTTATTTTCTCCATTTGAAATGGTTTATCTAAATCAAACGGATCATTATAACTAGACCAAAATTTGGTCCCCAAAACACTTAATAAAAAACTTTAGTTTTTAAAATAACAAATTATTAGAGAAAAGAGAAAACACACTCATGCAAAACCAAATAAAGAAAACACTATGTAAAGGTTTTGGTTTTTTACTTTTTTCCCCGGCTTTCGAGCACATGATTTAGTAGACGTTTTGCAACCTTTCATAGAAGGTGCGTAGAGTTTTCTCATTATTATACAATTAAGTTAAGATTGCTCTTGTTGTAACTGTTGATGTACCTGTTGTACTTTGATAAATAAACTTTTTTGGTTATAACAAGAAAAACTACAAATATCAAAATGAGAACTCCAAGATTTTTTTTGTTGGGGTGCGTCAGGTTTACGCAATAGTGCAACGCATAGACGACATTTGAGAAAACCAATATCAAGCTATTGAAGTGGTTTTTCCCCTCAAAAAGTAATTCAATATCGTGTAACCTATTGAACTAGATATCAAATATTAAACTTATAAGAACAGATACTGCACTTTATCTTAGCCAAAAAGTCGAGAAAGATGTATAGAATTCCAAGTTTAAATTACCAACATAAAAATTGAACATTGATTAGAAACTAAAATAATGATGAATTTAGATGGAGAAGAAAATGTGCATATACATACCAGTAACAACATCCAATTGATGAACACTAGTAATTTGAGGACCATAACGAAATGTTTGTCCACTAATACCAGCATTAGAGAGTGTCCCTCCAATAGTCAAGTAAAGATAATCAGTCCAAGAAACAGGTGCAAGTCCATACTCAAGTGTTTCATACAACACATCAATCCATAGTTGTTCCCCTCCAACATCAACATAGTATTCAAATCCAACCTTAGAATCCTCAAAAACCTTAATTCCAACAACACCATCATTAACATTTTTATTATTATTTTTTCCATTATTGTTATTATTCAATCTTCTCAACCCTTTCATGTCAACAACAACACCATCACGTGCCATAGCTTGTCCTCGTGTGGAATGACCTTGTCCTCTTGCAGCTATAAGAAAAGGGACAGAACTATTATACGACAATTTTACAAGACTTACTATGTCGTTTACCGTTGATGGTTGAAACACTGCTGCTGGGAATTCATGTACGAGGTTGCCATAATCACTTGAAGCTAGTTCAATGGCTTTTGGATCGTTTATAAGTTTTTGTGATATGTTGGAATTTTTTGTTGGTAGTGATGATTTCCATTGCTCGGTTTTTCCTACGGTCGATATTAAACGTGGTATGGTTATTATTAAGAGAATGAAGTATATTGGAAAAGGGTAATTTTGAGCCATTTTTTTTTTTTGTATGTGAAGAGAATTAATATAGGAGAAAAAAGAGAGAAGAGTTTTTGGTTTGGTGAATGATGTGGTTGTGGAAGGATGGGGAAGAGGGAGGGGCTATAAATAGAATAGAAGAAGACTTTGCATGATAAAAGATGGAAATAGTGTGTGTTTGAGAGAGAGAAGAATCTTTTATCTTTTGAGTTTAATAATTGAAAATGGGTGACTTTTATTATATCATGCAAAGGATAAAAGATTTCATGACAGTTGTTGTTAATTGAAAATTTAAAGTTGAATTAAAGTTTAATAGTTTTTTGTACAAGAATATTTTGAGTTTTACCATTGGAAAGTAATGAATAGTTAATTTGTTTGGTCATGTGGTCCAATTAAGACTATATATTTTAAATGGTAAATTTCCTTTATATATTTTTCCTTTTTTTAAATAAAATTTAGAGTTTGGCGGCACAAGACGGAGGTTTTCTAAAGTGTCAACCTAGTTGGGATGTTGATGTTTTCTAAGGTGTCATACTCCCTGCTTAACGGAAAAAAATGGTAAATTTCTATAGAGATTGTTTGACGTATTAGAAATACCAATTTACATCTACTCATTTTTTAGAAGAAAAATATAAGCTTAAACATATTTTATAGTCTTTTATCTTAATTTTGGAGGTAATATTGATCTCCTACAACAACAAAAAAAGATTCATATTGATCATTTCATTTGATTAACTGGTAACAAACTAGTCATTTTCATTCCTTAGAAGTTAAGGATGTTAGAAATATAAGTGGCATGCGCGAGTCAACATCATCACTCCACTTGATAATTTCCCTATCTATCATAATTCGGGTTAATTGGAACTCATTTTCCCTTAGATTCTCAAATCAAAATTACGGATTGTAACCCATATTCTTCTCTATCAGAGCTACAATGTCAAATTCAAAGGGTTCATTATCTTATTGCTTTCTCAAACCGTTGAGCAATGATGCAGGACGTGGATCCATCGCGAATTTGCAAGGATCTCTCGAATTTGAGGTTCATTATCATCAACAGACTACATCAATGAAAACAATAAGGATTATACTACCTTATAGTCATGCCAATATCCTATCGAAACCCCTTTCTAAATCATTCCAGGTAAACCTTCGACAACATTAATTAAGAATAAAAATGATTAAAGCGGATCTCCTTGCCTTAACCTCTTTCAAACCATAGATCTTCCATTTATTAAAGCCGACAAAGAGCATGACCACACAAACATTCCTCCAATTCCATTATATAGAACAAAACTCATATTTACCATCATTCTATACAAGTAATTTCAATTGACCGAATCATGTCTTTTCAAAACCAACTTTTATGACTAAACAATTTATACCTACAACATTTTTTTTTAAATACAAGGAGTAGATCGCTAATTTACAAGACCAACTAAAAATTTAGTTGTATAAGTTAACAACTCTTCTAATAACTTACTAATTATAACCAAAAACCTATACAATACACATCAAAGAGCAACTTGTTAATTTACACCACTAAAAATAAGTTAGTGTAAATGTTTTCTTTAAATACTTTAATGTAATATTTAAATATCCATGAGGAGCACTCCAAAACAAAACATTATGGAAAATATTACTTGGTATTTGGAGCAATGAAACCAAATAAAATACTAAGTTATTATCTTGTTTTTCTATTATAAAAACAGAATGATTTTTTTTACGTACGTGTACTAGATGAAACTGATCATTGTACGTTGTGCTAAGAGAGAAATAGCTAAATGTCAAATTCAAAGATACGATTGAACCATATCGTAGATTATATTTGGCCGTCTTTTTGAAACGTCATGAAGTATTTCTATGAAGCAATAAAATGAAACATAAATATAATAATAAATAAATTATACAAATGAAGTATTTGGCCTCCCAATTGGTGATTGTTTTCTAGGACTCTGTTTGTGTATGTTTGTATCGTCATCGTGATCATCAAGATTCCCAGCAATTGAACCCACAAGTTTCTTTCTATTAATTGTTCTTGGCATTTTCTTTCAGAAAAAAAATAAAATAATCTTGTTGGTCTTTATAGATTGTAAAAAATTCAATTCAACTTGGGCCGTTGGATTTTAATTAAAGGGTCAATGTCAACATTGGTCAAGTATTTCTCATTTCTCATTTCATTTTTTTCTTATAAATATATTAAATGTTTGATGTATCTCTACAATACAGCATTGATTAATTCTCATTGAAAAATCTATTCTCATTGAAAAGTTCTCCCATTTTGGTGGTCGAGGGCTAAAAGCATTTTCAATGAGGTTTCTTACTTAACAATGATCACTCTTCGTTAAAGACTTTTATTGGAGGAAGAAAAAATGAGTCTCTATTAAGCAACATACAACCATATAAATATCATCTATCTCCTGAGCAACTAATGAGCTCCAAGTATATATTTCATTTTGTCTAGTTAAAAAAAAAATATTTATATGCAGAGTCATAATTCAAACTTTTTACTACTTTTGTTTTTTCGTTTAATATTGATTAATCTATATCAAACATTTTAGGGTGTGTTTGGATTGAGAGTTTATGAGTGGAAGGGAGAGGAGAGTTTATTTTTCTTTTTTAAATAACGGACTATCTAACATTTTTTTCTTAAATAAATTATGTGTGATTGAATTATTATATGCTCGTTTATTATGTTAATATATTAACTTTTTAAAAAACATTTTATAGTGTTTGTAATTTAAAAATGAAAAGTAAATCCTCATTTCTCTTCCCTTTCTAAACCTTCGTTCAAACACACCCTTAATTAGAATATCTGGATTCCTATACCACTTGGACCAACTATATATTAATTGATAATTGTAGATTCATGTATATGTATATACATGACACTGTTTCTATATATTAGTTTTATATTGGCCAAAATAGAATTTCCTCAAAATTGGGTAATTATCAAGAGGATCTTCCAAGATTTTCTTTTGGGGACCAGAGTACTTGTGATGAAACAAGGTATGTTACGTTCAACTTTTCTTGTTCATGGAAGGGTAATGTCAATGGGAACCGAGAAAGATACATCACAACAGATTTTCCTTTGGGCCAAAGATTTTGTTAGATATAGCCTCTATCTATATCTATATATTTGAAACACGTAATCAATGCAAAGTGTATATAGTTTGGAAATGGAACCAAAACCATTACCCAAGAAAAATATGTGCCTGTCTTGGTACAGATAAAGTCACTAGAATATGTCTATATAGTAACATGATTTTCTTCTAGATTCAACATGTTCTGAGCCAAACAAAATAAAGATTATAGATTCCGTTCCATTATTAAATTAGTAAAGTGGGGATTCATATTTTAATCAATTATTATTAGTTGAACTATGCCTAATTTATTTCCAATTGTTCTTAGCTAAGCCTTACATATGGTGATGAGTGACAATTTAAAAATTAAAAGCACCTGACATGCATTCTACAAAAATATGGGAAGAAAACAATTGTATGCCATGCACACGCAAGAGAATCCAGTTAACTATTTGATGATAATAATTTAATTTAATTGTAGCTAGCTAGCCTCCCTCCTGAGGGGTTATACATTCATAAAATAATATTCAATAATTAGATATTTCTATAAACAAAATAAAAGTATTTATGAAATTATTAGGAATACTCATGTAACCAAAAAAAATATATATTAGGAACACTCGAACAAACTGTCACTAAGATAGGCACTAAAAAAGTATTCTAATAGAATTTAAAAGAGTATATGCGGTTTGGTTGTTAATCATGCCTAGTTGTTAATTGTATGTTTGGTTTAGTGGTGACAAATAGATTTTTAGTTTTATATTGGCTTTAACTCAGTTATTATCAATGCGATTTGTAAAATGAAGTTTGCACTTATTTATAAAATAATGTTCAAGTCTTATATCATCTAATGGTAGAATCTCAACACCCACTTCATGCATATTAGTGAGAGTAATGCTAGCGATACTCTTTTTTAAATACACTCTCTAATACTCACTCTTTTGTTGGTATAAATTATTGTGGGTCTATGCTTTGAAAACTGAACCCACACAAAGTGTTGGAACATATTAATTTCTTCTATCAGAAGAGTGAGTGCTAGTGAGAGTGTTGAAAAGTGAGTGTTGTTAGTATTTCTCATATGACTAAACAACTAAAGCGTGAGTCATGTGGATCAATAGTGAGAGACATGCAGTCCAATGGATCTTAGGCAGACTCAAATATATGGTGTTATCTGTTGACTTAAGGTTCAAACATTGATACATCAGGTAGGGTCAAACCCGAATTAGATACAATATATTAGACTTTTATATTGAGCATAACTCTTCCTTACAACATCAACTTATACGGTGCTTTATAAAATATTAGGAGGCTTTATTCCATTCCATGTGGAACTTTGGATTTCCCAATTCACCAATCATACTCAACACTATTTATGAGTTTGATGTGTGGGGATATAAATGTGGGTGACCCCGAACAACTAGACTATGTGCTATATTAGGTTTTTATTATTGATTACAAAATGTGTGAGTATGATTGTTGTGTTTTGTTAGAGTCTTTGATGATGGTTCTTTTATCTTCATGTTACTCTTTGTGGGTGCGTGATATGTTGATTGCTACTAATAATCTATGCGATGTAAATGAATTGAAAATCATGTTGGAAAACGAGTTTGACATGAAGGACTTATGTGTTGCTAAGAACATTCATGGTATGGAAATTCACAGGGATAAGAGTTCTAGGAAATTACGGGCCTCTCAGAAAAGCTATGTTGAAAAGGTGTTAGATAGATTTGACATGAACAATTTTAAGGTTGTGAGTACTCCATTGATGAATAACTTTAAGTTGTCGTTGGATTAGTGTCTGAAGACTGATGCAGTGTTCCTTAATCTAGTATTGTTGGTTGTTTAGTGTATGTTATGGTCTCCACTATATTAGATTTGGCAAAAGTACTTGTAAGTCAAGCTTGCAAGTTTATGTCCAAAATGGGTAAGCTACATTGGAAAGATACAACCAAGTCAAAATATCATGTTTAGTAGTAGACATGGTGATCCTCGAGTTCTCGGATATGTTGATTTAGACTATGTTGATGATATGGATGATAGAAGGTCTACAACGAGATATGCATTTACTCTTTCAGCATGTTCATAATGACCATTTCGACAACTGAAGCAGAGTACATGGAAGTAACTGAGACGGTCAAAGAGGCCTTATGGCTTACAAGATTGGTGAGTGAGTTGAGTGTTGATTAATCTATAGCTTGGTTGAATTGTGATAATTGGAGTGCCATTTATTTGGAAAATAATCAAGCGTATCATGCCAAGATCAAGCATATTGATGTGAGGTTTCACAATATCAAAGTTACTTGCATGTGAACATGCATTACTTGAAAATGTTCATACTTTAGTGAATACAACTGATATATACGCAACTACAATTTTTCTGTGATTGCAGAGGTAGATACAATTGGCTTAAGTGTGTGAACAAATGATTGTGTTACATTGCTTGTGATTTCCATTTATTTATTCTGCTTTTACCAATTGATGTTCTAGCAAGAATAATTTATATCCTTACATAAACTTGTAAGGTGAGGATTTCATGTCTTATCTTATTCAACATGTCTTAACAATAACAAAATTTGATTTTTCATTAGTTGATTCTATAAAATATGTTTTTGTTAAAAGTAATTTGAATGTGAAGTAGTTTATGTTTGACATATAAAAAAGTGAGTTCAACAATAATTACAAGTGTAAAAATAATGTTTGGATCTTCATGGCACTCTAACTCGTTGAATTGTGTTTTAAGTAGCCCTTGTTCCATAATTCTAATATGTTCAAACTTATTTTGTTGACTAAAATTTGTGATCTAAAACTCTAAGTCATCCTCAAGTGGAGGTCATATGAAGATTTTTGAGGGACCTTAATGACCCTCATTGCGTGAACGCCTTGAGAGATGACAATCAAGTGGCAGGTGCTTTAGTCAAATTTAAAATTACTATGCCCATGACTTTGTAAGATTTTTTATTTGTTCTAGATTTCCTAGTTATCTCCCTTGTAGCATATTTTACTTGAGTTTCTTTCTTTGCAAGGGATTTAGGTTAGTTCTATTTTCTTGGGGTTTGACCCCTTTTGAGAAAAAAAACAAAAAGAGACCAACCAATTGGCCATTACCAAGATTGATTTTTCTATTGGTCAAAAAAGTTAATTAAAAAACAACATAAAATATTAATCAAATCTAAATTTGAGATAAAATCAAATCCAATGCTAGTATTATATATAGCATCAACCATAAATTTAGTCTATACCACCTAGTCCCATAAAATTTAGAACCGTACAAATATCTACCAAACTTTTATTTTATTGGGGGTCTTGCTAATTGATTTAAAAAATTAATCAAAAACAAATGTATGATCTCATGTTGTAAACAAAAGACTTTGATTGGAAGGATTCAAATCAAATTTGAATAACAAATGGCGTTCAAGGAACAATCTTTGACCTATAGATTTCGCAGGTACGAGGAGCTATCAAACAAAACAAGAAAACCATAGTATATCCACTATGCATGACTCCATGGAATTTTATTTATTCTACTAATAATGCTTCAAATTGAAGATTGTAATCTTTGACAAAACATGTGATTCATGCATGACAAATAAATTAAATTCAATGAAAACGGACTTCAAATACTGTGGATTTATTTATTACTAACCAAAAGGGTAGGGCCAATAAAAATTGAAGGGTTTTTTCATGTAAATTACACATATTGAAGATATATACTAAAATCCAGAATTTGATGGGCACAACAATGTTTACCATCCCACATGTTCAAATAGTGATAGTTAGGTTACTATACCTAACGAAACATATCTCATATATCTCTTCAAAAAATGTCGAAAAATAATTTGTAAATTAGTTTTTGTTTGTTCTCTCTATATACGCCAAAACAAATTTACATCTTGTTGTGCATGTAGGTCCACAACATCCGTATGATGGAAATGTTTATACCAAAATGAAGTTGGGAATAGAAGAGAGATGTAATGTGTTGCCACCATCAATGAATGAGACTAAACCTCGACACTTTTTAACTTGTGATTCATGATCAATTAAGAAAAACATTACACATGCAAGCCAATATATGGTGATCAATCTCTATAATGGCTCTACTATATAATGTGTATGTGCAATGTATCATTAAATCAAATCATATCAATAATCATATTTTTGGTAATTCAATCTATAGCATAATTGGAATTAGCGGCGATTATATTTGAATAGTGATGTAGCTCCTACCTCTATAGTGATGTCCATTTTAAATAATGAAATGCATTGGGTTATACTTTCATAAAAAAACAATTGAAGCCCTATTTAAATTTTAAAGTTGAAATAACAATCAAACCAATTATAATATTTTTTGAACAAAAAAAAATTATTATATTAAAAGTGTTTTTTCTGAGTTTCCGTATTTGGGTATGACACTAATGACATAATTAGAGATAAAAAATTTCTTTATCTCTCTAAATTTTCCTTGTTATTTGAACTTTTTTTTTATAGTGTATACAATATTTAAAAAAATTACTAAACATTTTATAAACTATAAGACTTGATATTAATAAATTAGAGGACACAAATATTATAATGGATCAAATTATGTAGGGACTAATGTTTGAACTCAAACATTCAACTTATTCATCTTATAAGGTGAATTCTAGCTATCATGCTACTTGAAAAAGAAAATTGCATTATTCTTCAAGGATTTATCTCACTTAATAGATTGTTTGAGGCATAGTATGACACGAGTAGTTTAATTTTTAATTTTTAATAGTACTAACCGACTTAAAAAAAATTCGAAGATATTTATTAATATTTGTTATTTTTCAAATGCATGCACAATTTTTAGATTAATTTTTAACTACATAGATCTTGATTATTTTTGCATCTCACAGGGAAGTTTTTAAATTTATTGATTTAATAAGAAGCAAGAGTGCAGTAGAATTTCCCTAAAAAGATATATGAAATAGTTTTACTTTTCATTAATAGAACTAGCAACAAACTCTTACTCCGCACGGGTTAGGCGTCGTAACGTGGGTTATATGTTAAATGTTATTTGCATTTAGAAAAAAGAAGAAAAAAAATTAATGATGAAGCTGAAGTTAAATATAAAAACATTAAAATAGTTGTCGTTAAATATTATAAAGTGTTGGATTTAACATAAGTCAAAATATTACAAATAATAGATATCTCGTTAATGATAAAGATGACGTTAATGTGACCATGTTTTTTATTTATCATTTACGAATCCTTAAAAAAATATATCCTTTAAAAATATTTTTATTTTTTATATAAACTCAATTTAACTAATTACAAACATTGGAATAGTCATAAATAAATATTATAAAGTGGCAAACTAAAAATATGGTAAAATATTAAAAAAAAAAATACGACGTTAACTTTTCAAGTGACGAATCTCAAGCATATACAACTTATAACGCTGTTTTGGGACATCGGGATTATTCAGCAAAGAAGAAAACAGACGATTTCAATGGTAATATTCTAGCAAAGAGCGCATCCAAAGAGGTTCCACTTGAACTCCTCGTGACCGTGGTTGTTAAGAATGTGGTTGATAACAATCAAAATAAATTGGTAATTGTCGAAATAGGTAATGATAACAGTCAGAACAGACCCGTGGATGATCTCTCTAACTATCCTTCCCATAGTTGCCTAGTTTGCAAAAAGACCTTGAGTTGGTTCAGAAGTTGATGAATAATAAAAATATTGATTATGAGATCTCATCCACTACTTACATCTCAAAGATTCAGAAGAAGAAGTAAAAAAAACTTAACCAAGTTGCCTACCAAATCCGCTTCCGGGGTTCACCTTCTACCATTCCTCAATGAATATTTTCTATTGGGATATTCGACGTATAGATCAAATGGTTTCCTTTGACCAGGTTTTTTCGCTGCTAATCGCCGTTGGTCAAGAATCTGGTTGGAGAAAGATTCTACAAGCAGTTAGTTGACTTTTAGATATCGTTTTGGTCTGACGATTTAACGTTTTTTTTAATTTGTTTTTCCGATTTGCTTCTCTTTTCGAGGATTTTGGTTTGGTCTCCAGTCGTGTATCTTTTTCCACTTTTTTATTTTATATTATAAATAAGATTGTATCATTGTTAATGGAAAAAAAAAAGTCGTTTGTTATGGAAGAACATATTTATTGAAAAAAATAAAATATGTTAAAAAAAATACTTTATTTGTGGATTAAAATGAGGGTATAATAGGAAAAAGAGTTTCAAAAATTCACTTTCATAATTTTATTTTTTTAAAGACACTTTCTTAATTTCATGTTATCATTCTAAAACAATAGTTAAATAAAAACAAAGGGAGTAATATTTAGAGAATAAATGATTTTGACATTCAATAATTTAGAGATTATTTTTATATAGTTTTTGAGTTGAGCCTGTTTGATACGAATTAAAATAAAAATGATTTTGACATTCAATAATTTAAAAATTATTTTCTAGAGATTAATAATTTATTTTGTTTAGATACAACTATATAAAAGGAATATTTTGTTTCAAATTAATCTCAATCTTTTCACAATTATTTTTTCTCTCCTCTTAATATGATTTTTTGTTACAAAAGACACTTAAGGGTAAAAATATGCTTAGGTGCCAAATAATTAACATGGGGCAATATTGTATTTTTGCTAGTTATTAACTTTCATATATAGAGAATATAAGATAATCTACAACAATGAAAAAAAAAATTAATATGACATGGTGGCCTGACTTTTTTGATTCTCCGTTGTTTTCAAAAAATGTTTAGATATGTAAGTTTCAACGTGCCTTGTTTGTCTACACTTTGGTTTTTCATGCTCAAAAGAGCTTTTATGCTTGCTTATTTGTTTAGGGAGTTGTTGACACTTGGATTTTGATATCGTGCTGACGATCGATCCATTAATTGTTTTTCACAAAGATTCACTTTTCATATTCGTTTAAAACTGGTTTCGTGCTCGTAGACGGGTTCACTTGCTGATTAGTGAATTTTTGTTAGGGTAGATTTGAGTCGACCCAATTGGAGTGATTTATTATGTTGTATCCCCGTTTTTTGTTGTACCTGAGTCAGGTTTAATGTCCTCCGACTCTTTATCAATTTCTTTTTATTTAATATAATTCTTCTTTTGACTAAAAAAAAAAAAAGGCAAATTAATTTTAGAAAAGAAGCAATCTTAAAAATGTGTAATTTTTTGAAAAGTAGGTATATGCCTGTAATAAATATTTTGTACATTTTATTTTAACTCTTTATATATTTAAAAGTTGAATTATAAGAAAATTTGTTTTGATTGGTATTAAGATTAAGTTTGTTTGTTTTATCGAGTGAGTTTGTTTTAATTTGATTTTAGGAGAAAAAAATAGGGGGAAGTTGAAGCAAAAGACACAAAAATATATAATTTTGATGACGTGTCAAAAAATTAAGAAAGCGTAAGATTGTATTTTTGGTAGACATTAAGTTTCATAATTTCTTTTGAGTACAAAGTTTCATGATTAGAGAATTAGAGAAAAGAAGATTGTAATTTTTTTAACTTTATAAATATTTAAAATTTGAATTATAGGAAAATTTGTTTTGATTTGGTTTAAGATTAAGTTTGTTTGTTCTTTAAAAAAAGATTAAGTTAGTGTATTTTATCAACTGAGTTTGTTTTAATTTATTTTTAGGAGAGAAGTTATAGGGGAAAGTTGAAACAAAAGATATAAAATGATATAACTTTAATGACGTGTCAAAAAATTAAGAAGGGGTACGATTATATTTTTGGTAGACATTAAATTTCATATTTAGATAATTGATTCAACTATGGATACGAAATGGTTTATGGTTGAAATTACATGAGTTCTTGGTTAGTTTATCTCTTTTAAGGTTTCACATGTTACCTTTTTGTTCTTCAAATTAAAAATTCAATGTTGATTTTTGAAACTTCTTGATGTTGGTAAGGGATTCACATGTTAGGGATATGATTTTAGAAAATGTTGTCATGTGATGTTGTAAGTGATTTAAATGATGAATGTTTTTGTGAAATTGAGAAATTCATGAGAAAATTAAGAACTTGAGTGACTATGGTTGTTATTTTTGGATGTGATTACGAAAATTCATGTGTCTCTATGTTTCAGGCATGATTTATTTTTAGATACTTTTGGCATGATTAGATTGTGTGTACTTGAAATAGACTTCAAGGATATGTTAAAGTGTAAATTGTGTGTACTTGAAATGAACTTACTTTCACAAAATGCTTGATGAGTGTGATTGTACTTTGATCAATGAATGAAAATGAATGAGATTTCATTCGAATATTATGATTTGTGAGTGATATGTTGGAAATTTAGGTCTTAATAAAACAGATTTCTTAAAACATGTTCAATAAATCAATAATGGAATCAAACAAAACATTGAATATGGTTATGATCGAACCTACGATATGTTTGATTTATCAAGAATATTAAAAATTAGATTATTAAGAATATCTGGATAAAGGTTTCATGACAGTCACTCAACATCAACAGAGAGAAGGGATCTGAAACAAAAGCAAGGGTTAACAGCGGTTGATTTGGTTCTTCCTCAACTGGTACCTTTATGGTGTATTGGGGATCATAGCCTCTTTTATATTGGATGGTCATTAGGATTTCTCATTATTTCGGTAATGGGACATTCAGTCATCCACTCATTGAGTCCATATCAACTAATTAAATATTTAATTAATGAACCAATTAAAACCTAATAGTCTTATTACTTAATTTGATCAACAATCAATTAATGCCCACAATTGATAAATTGCTAATATAATTTGTTTTTGAGAGATAAATAACTAATATAATTATTATTACGATATTTGCCCAGATAATGATATTGGAATATAATAAAATAATAGAATATTCCAACATGTTAAACTTGTTAAGTGACATGGTGTTCGAACAATTTAGCCATTACTTATCATAATCCATCTTTATAGATTTCTCTAAAAAAACATTATTCATCACCTAAAATATCTAAGGATTATGTTAACTTGTGTTTTTAGGGCATGTGTGTTAAAGAACCTAAAAGTATAAATATTCCCTCAAGTTTTGTGCATTTTATTTATTACAAATTCAAATATTAAATTCATTGTACACATTCCAACAAAAAATATTATGTTTGATTTACTAATTTGTGCCTTAAGGGCATAAGTTTTTTTCAATATCTAATGCAACTTGAGTTTATTCTATTACTCTCGTTGCCCTTTTTTTAAGACTACTTTACAAAAAGTTTTGTCCTTAAATATAAGACTCTCTACAAATTTCTAGATGTATTTATTACTCTTTTTCCAAATACACCCCTGACTAATATTATCAATATACCTTGAAATATGAAAAGTTAACATTAAATATCTCTATAGACAAAAGATAATTTGATAATAGTAACATACATTTGTGACAAATTTATTACTCCAACAACGTTTCGTAATACTCATGATTTTTGTAAAATAGTCTTATAAAAAGAGACAGAGTGAGTAGTAGTTAGCATTACGGAGGGAGTATATTATATTGGGCTTATCTCATATCATTTAAAACCTCTAACAATTGTGTTCGATGATGACCTATCAGAACGCAAATTTTGGGGGATTAATCTGTCAATCCTCCACCGTTTAGCTCAACATGTTCATTTATATTATGGCTAGTTAATCACCTTAGCTTAAAAGCTTAACATTTTAGCCAGTTTTAAGTGGTACTATGATTTTGTTGAAGTTACAAACTATTATACTTTCTTCGTCCTTAATTATAAGTTCATTTATAAAAAAAAAACATGTTTGTTCAGAGAGGGTCACCAGAGTATCTACAAATTTCTCGAAGCATCTCTCACGAAAGTTGAACATCATAATTTGATTTGAAATCACGAGAGAAAATTTCACAAAGAGGGTCACCAGAGTAGACGTGGTTGCTTGGTCACTAGATTGAATAAAGAAGGATGAGGGGTCGAAGTCAGTGGGGGTTGAACAAATGGGAGAAAGGCGAAGGAAAGAAAGGAACGTCGGGGGAGAATGATGCCATTTTGATGATGGTGGTGGGTCGACGGCATTTTGAGGATCGACGATTTGATGATGGTGGTGAGTCGACCATGTTTTCTCTCTTCTCGCATACGTTTTCTTTCTCGTTTTCTCTATGTCTTTCAAAAGCTTTTTTTTAATAAGGGTGTGTCGCGTGTCAAAAAGGGATTGGACAATGTAGGTGCCATTCCCACCCTAATGACATAGAAGTGTTTGTTGGACCTACTAGAGGTGGTTGGTTTTGGGCAGAGATGGATCTTGTACGTGTCTTTGAGGGTTTGGGTGGTTCGGTGACCCAGGTGTGGTTTTCCCTCTCTTTTTGGTGTATAGCCTTAGGTGGTTTTTCTTTTTTGCTCTTGTGGGTTTGTGATCATAGGTGGTCTCTAGTCAATGGTATTGTCTTTTTGTCTTTCTTTGGGTGTATGAGTTCTCTATAAGCTAATGGTTGTATAGAGAACCGTGTTATATGTACTTTTTTTTTTATTTTCTTTCGTTTTGATATACTTCTTATATTTTAAAATAAGTGTTATTTAAGTATTTTACAAACAAATTAAAAATTAATAATAATGTCAAAAGACATAATAATTTTACTAAACTAACTTTATTTACTATTGATGTAATGTTTTAGAAGTAGTGTGCACTCAATTTTTTTCTTTCTAAAAATGCAAAATTATATTAAAAGGATCTATGCTAAGCACAAGGAGTGCTAAGAATATATCTAAAGAGAAAAATACAAGGGTTTGATAAGTGGTAGCATACAATACACAATAATAACAGAAAGATAAAAGCACACATACACAACCAAATCACAAAGGCAAGATTACTACTAGTGTGCCACAATTACAACGTACCACAAAATGAAAAATGAAGCAAAGATGCTGCTGCCAGTTGAGATACTAAATAATAACTAGAGGGTATAATTAAAAGTAGAATAATAATTCTATCTTAAAAGTGTAAATGACATTCATTTTAATTTTTTTCATAACTAAAACGATACTTATTTTAAAAACAGAAGGAGTATCATTTTGCCATTAAAAAAATAAAATACCAAACAAGCTATAAATAGATCAACCAGCACACCCCATTGAAGAAGAACAACAAATAGAGGGATGGACTATACTTCTTTCTTGTTCCTATATTTCATCATTATCAACTAGTAAGAGCATCCACAATAATAGTTCTCGAACAAGGACTCCTTAAATGAATCTCACGTGACACATCATTTATTTATAATTTTTTTAATAAAAATATCTATTAAAGACTCAATGACTCCAATGAAAATACACTAATAAGGACTCTAATGAAAAATACTTAAATATCTCTCACTATCTTTACATCATTAAACAAAAATAATTTATCTATTACTTCTTTTTACAAGCGGGACCAAGTAGTACATATTTTATTACCCCTTTATGCAAGTGGGATTAGTACACATTTTATTACTTTTTTAAACGTGGGACTTGTTAGTTACCCATGAGGGAGAGTCCTTATATAGTTGTTTATTCCTTAACGAGAACTCATTTTATCTTCCTCCAATGGAAGGTCCTTAACGAGGAGTGGTTCTTGTTAAGTAAGGACCCCCAATTTGAGATGCTCTAAGTCCGTTCTTCCTATTTTTATTTTTTTTGTCAAATAACTTAGTGGTTAAAGCTCACACATCTTAAATATGGAGAAGTGGGATGTCCATGTTTCGAACTCCAAATTCTACATATAATATACAATATCTCTACCAACTGAGTTAAACTCACGGGGATATAAGTATATTCTTCCTAACACAATAGCAACTGAACATATAAATGTGGGGTGTACGGTGTGCCTAATGAATACATAAGGAAAATATTAACATGTGATCTAATGATATATATATCAGCAACCCAATGTAGAAATAACCATCTAAATAACTTGTGGTCCACATGAGTTGACTTTACTGTATTGGCTTAGAACTCTGAAATATACTCTTCTTAGGAACAAGTTAACAAAGACACGATACACAATTACATAAGCTTATTTTTCTCTAAACTAATCATCATAATCATATTTTACATTGCATTGCATATTTATTAGTAGTGGGGTGTTTCATGACGACTATTCAAGTCTCTAAAAAAAATAACGACTATTCAAGAGAGACAATGAAACAATGGAAAGAAGGTAGTACCCTGCATTGCAGTGGAAAATGGGAAAGAGAGAATAGAAAAGCTCATGGTGGGGACTGTTACTAAGATACTGAAAATCTTTATGGGGATCATCCATGCTAACCAGAACAACAAAATAGTTATCAACACACGTGATCACAAAGAAAAAAACAAAAACAAATTCAGTGTTAAAACACCATCGTATCCATGTCACCCTTGATTGTTTTTATGGCTTGGCTTGTAGTGCAATTAGATTAGATATATACAGTCGTACCTGCATGGAATTTGAGGAAGTACTATGTGACATGCAGAGAGCATAGATGTCTCCTATGTATTTTATTTTAATTTTGTTTGAATTAAACATTAATAAATTGGTTTTGTGTGTGTATATATGTATGTATATATGTATGTATATGTATATGTATCGAATTAACACCTATGTAATGTTTCACCACTCAATGTTATTTTACCATATACAAATGTTTCACCACTCAATGTTATTTTACCTGATACAAATATTTCATATTGATGTTTATCTCAAAATTTTCATTCCTATCAAAATAAGAATGTGATCCTATCATATTGATAGATTTTTTAAGTGGTTTTTGAGGACTATTAAGAATAGTTGTATAGCAAAGTTTTAATTTGGCATTAACCATGTCAATAAGTTCATTTTTAAATTCTTCTTTCATTTTTAATTTTGGGTCAGTGTCTTGCAGCTCTTTTAAAACATTGGTATGGGATGAGTAATGGGGATATAGGTTTCCACCCCAAACTCATACACAGACCCGTCTCGAATGTAGAAAATCAATTTATTACCCCTTTTATATAATATCATTAATCGGTTTGGTACGTTTTGATCGTTGGAGTGATAGCCTTCCATGCTAACTATGTTTCGGATGAGATAGTTTGTCAGATCGACTTACACCGAATATTCCGATTTTTGAAATTCCAATTCATGTTTCCTTCTTATTCCAATAAGGTCATATTCAACGGTTCGATTGATTATATTAGATATTGTTAGTCTGTTGGGTCTCTATTGATTGTAGGAGTAATGTCCTTCCATTTTGACTAAGTTTCTAATGGGATAATTTGTCAGATCGACTTACACCGAAGATTTCAATTTTCGAAATTCCAAGTTCCTGCTTCTTTATTCCAATAAGGTTATATTCGACGGTCTGATTTATTATATTTGATAGTGTTAGTCGGTTGGGTCTGTTTTGATCATCGGAGTAATATCATTCCATGTTGACTAGGTTTCTAATGGGATAGTTTGTCAGATCGACCTACACCAAAGAATTCGATTTCTGAAATTCTTGTTCATGCTTCGTTCTTATTCCAATAAGGTCATATTCAACGGTGCAATTTATTATATTTGATATCGTTAGTTGGTTGGGTCTGTTTTGCTCGTTAAAGTAATGTCATTCCGTGTTGACTAGGTTTCTAATGGGACAGTTTGTCAGATCGACTTACACCGAAGATTCTGATTTCCTAAATTTTATGTTTCTGCTTCGTTCTTATTCCAATAACATAATATTCAGTGGCCATATTGATTATATTTGATACCATTAGTCAGTTGGGTCCGTTTTAATTGTCGGAGTAATGTCCTTCCATATTGATTAGATTTCTAATGAGATAGATTGTTAGATTGACTTACGCTGAAGATTGTCAAGATAAATATAATGCTTAATACCTTTAAATAGTTCATCCGGTACAAAAGAAATATCGAACCTAAAATAAATCACAATTCGATTGATCACAAATGAAACATTGTTGTAGTTCATCGAATCTAGATAAATAGTATGAATTTATATAAAAGAATATTATTTAAAATAAAAAAAATCAAATGAATGAATTTATATTGTTTTATTTTAGAAATATTTAGTATTTCATATAATACACATTCCCTAAAAAAAAATAAAAAATTGTTGTCTAATAACATATATTTTGCATTCCAATTCAATCATAAATAATTTATTGGTCAAGTGGTTATGTTATATGATTAAGAGTGTGTGTACCTTGGTTTGATTCCCAGAGGTGGAATTTTTTTTTGGAGAGTGATTGAATTTAAGGAGGAAATATAATTAATTTGATGGTTTAAATGGTAAAATGTCATTAATTTAAAATGGGTTGAATATGTATATAATAAAATACATGTTAAAATTGCAAATTAAAATAATATGGGTTGAATATGTATATAATAAAATACATGTTAAAATTGCAAATTAAAATAATAAATATTAATTTGTTAATGGAGTACACTTGGCTATTTTGTATTGATTTGGGTAAATTGCCCACCAATTTTCAAAGGCAATTTAGAAAAAACCATAAACCAAACATTTTCCTTTTAGTATAATCTCTCCACACCTTTAGCACGATGTTTCATTTGTTACCCTTGTCTCCCATTAAAATTGATTGATGTATACTGTCTTTTTTTTTTTTTAGGTATTGATGTATGTTGTCTTGATTGATGTCTTTTGTAAATGTCGAGTAAGTATGATGAGTATATTTTGTCACCTTGTTACCACAACGTCTCTCATTTTGTCCTCATTATCCCATATAATTGATTGGTGCTTGTTTAGTCTTTTTTTTTTTTTTTGCATGATCGCTTGTTCACTCTTTATTCTTTAAGAAATGATATTTGCTCACTTGGTCTCTTATTATGCTCACTCCATTGCTATTCAGTTTTTTCTCTCTATTGTTTTTCTCTCTTATTGAATACTCTAGCTCTCACTCATTTATTAGATATAATCAATATATGTAAAATAATTTTGTGATCGGGTAATTAATACTCGAACTTCACAACATTCTCGAGGTAATTTCTTTCCTAGAAACACAATGGTTTGGTTAATTCCTTTTGGTGAAATTCTCTTTCTGCCTTAGTTAGAAATGAATTCTTTGCAGATAGTTTTAGTTTTAAAAAATTTCAAATTTTGTTGTTTTTTTTCCACAAAATTTAAATGATATTCATTTATTCGTATCGATAAATTACATCATCAACATCACAAAAAGGTAAATGATGAACCTGTGAACAAACTTACAACATCCAAATTAATAGCATACAACAACAAAATGCTTATAAATAATAATATGATAAATTTAAAGTGATTGCAATACACATGCCTATGGATTCGGAACATTGGTGCTCAAATCATTGATTGAATAACTGATCTTTCAATAGGAACCAAATAAACATCGCAATAAGAAAAAATGTCAAATAATATCGCACAAGACGACGAAACACAACGATGCATTGAGACGACAAAGTCACAAAGAAAAAAACATAGATCTATGTGAAAATCACTTATTTTTATTGAAATAGAGAGAAAATATGAAGAGGTGCAGTTTTAGGTAAAAAAAATGACTTAAAACCACCCCTCGATGAAGAAAATGGAAGAAAGAACCTAAAAAGAAAACTAGGGCCGACTATTTAGAGGGGGAAATTTCCTTCATAGGTCTTTGTTTTTTTTGTTTTTTTTTTGTTTTTTCTCTCCTTTTTTTCCTTTTCTTTTTCTTTTTTTTTTAAGGTTTGGTCCCCCATTTGTTAGCTGTAATTTTTTATTTTTTTATTATATATATATATATGTATGTATGTATGTATAAGTATGCACGTAGATCTTGTTTTTTAAGGTGTCAAACCTAATTGTGCTATATTTCAAACATTTTAGAACTTGTAGATTCTCTTAGTTTAGCTTGAAAATTATTAATTAAATTATAAAAAGGATAATTAGTTGAAACTGGAATTTTTAGAATTTTTAAAATATTACATGGTGATCATCTCACCTCACTACTTTTGAGTAAAAATATATGGAAAAAAAACCAAAATTATGAGCTTTAAAATGGAAGACAAATCTTGTGAGTGGGTTAAAATATGAGAACTAAAACTACAATTAAACTCATTAGTTAATCATTATTAATTTTAACAATTCAAAATAGAATGTATTAACAGAACTAAAGCGACCTGCCAAACACACGACGTGTCAGATCAGAACAAATATTTTTTACAAACAAATACAATGCCTAAATGGTGTATGGAAATAAGCCACCAATTAAAACATTATTGTTGATTATTTCACATCATCAAATCATAAAAACATATGTGCAATATTGATCATGTCACCATCTAGATGAATTTGTTAGGATTAAATACGCGATTGCTCCCTTAACTTGATTTCAAATATCGGTTTGGTCCCATAAGTAATAAAAGGTCCGTTTCGAGACCTAAACAGACTTTTTATTACTTATGGGACCAAACCATACTTGAAATCAAGCTAAGGGACTAATTGAGCATTTATGTCAATCAAATTACGAAAATGAATAATTTCTGAAGTTCAAATTGAAGTTTATTAAAAACTTTCTTGTAATTTCATGAGTGTTGATCAATTGACATCAAAACACATGCCATATCATCAAAATTCATGTCATATCATTTTAAATATGTCAAATCACAACTTTTCGTCTCAACATAAGAGCAAAAATGATGGATTTTAAAATTATTGGACCAACTATGTGAAGGGAGGAAAATAGAAACAAAAATTGCAATTAAACCTTTTAAAATATAACAGGTTTTCTTGTGGTTATAAATTGTGGCTTTGTTGTACAAAGAGGGCTACATACATCTGGCACATAACTCCGTTCGTGATTTATGAAGGAATAGCAATATCTTCCATTGTTTAAATTGGTATGGGTCATAATATCCACATCTTTCACGATCTTATATGTGCCAAATATCTAATAGCTAGCAATAGTAATATTGTAATATAAATCCTATGATGCAAAGTCAGATGCATAATGTCCAAAACATTGATTAGACACTAGAGCATTTCATTACATCAAAGTCTAGTTTATGTTTTGACAAAATTAGAAGATTTGTTTTTACCAAACAGAAGACATTATTAATTATTTTGAAAATAAACTTTTGGATACTTTTTATTCTCCAAAAAGAAACACTCAAGGTCTCAAGTGTGTATTAATGTCTTTAAATGGAGATGTTAATAGTAATTTACGGAATTATAAATGGCCAAGCATTCGACACACCTCATGTCAAGACAAATCCTATTGTTGTGAGTGCTATTTACTAGATACTCTTTTTTACATCAAACAGTGTTCAATTCCCTACTAACCATGGAGTTACACTAGCCCAATAGTGCTTGTGAAATTGACTGGGGAGCAACAGTGAAAAACTGTACCACCACTAATGTCACTTAAGATCAACCATACAAGGAATGATTTTTTTTCTTTCTTTCTTCCGAATAGAAATTTATTTATTAAATAAGATGAGATAAGTACAAGTGATACTATGTTAACTTTAAGTGGTCCTCGTGAGCTTAGTTCAGTTGATATAAACAATACATAATATGTGCAAGGTTCAGGGTTCGAACATCGACCACCATAAAAAAAAATATTAACTCTAAGTGATAAAGTATAACTACTACCTACTCGAGAAGCAAAAACAATCCAAGACCGACCCCAAATTACCTTTGCATACAACTGAAAAGGACATTGAACTACTCATAATAAAGACATGGAGAGGTCAACTTGTTACCCAAAATCCATTTCTAAGATAGATTCTTTATCGCATCTACCACCTCTTCTACTTTGGAAACCTTAAAGTTAAAGATGTGATCATTTCTAGCCTTTCAAATGAGTCATAACACATGTCAAACCATATAATGAATGTTGATATATATCACTACTAATAAGGTCCTTACATTGACAATGAAAATTGAACATGTATTTATGGAGTATAAATCAATTATTTACCTTTTGTTCGAATAAAAATTAATTACTTACTAATTGAATCTGCCTCGATTAACAACTTTGAAATAATTTGTATTCTCCGAAAAGAAACATCCTAAAAACTCAAGATCCCATTTAATTTGTAAAAACATCTTCTAGTTTTATTTATTAATTAGAAGAAAATACACTTTTATAGTGAACAATTGTCTTTCATTTTATAAAACAACGAAAATATCAAAAGAGCTATTTAATTATTTATTGTGGTGCATCAACCATATCTAGAAATTTATCCTCTTTTAATTACAAATAGATAAAAGGTATTTCTTATCTCCCATTGTTAATAAGTAAAACTATCACAAATCTAAAAGTAAAAATATCATTTTTTTTCCACAAAGTAATGTGCCCTAAGTGCATACTATGAAAATGCAGTTTAATAGTTAGAGAATTTCCAATTTTACATTCGTTCGGATTGTATAATCTGAAGCATGTTTATGTTCTTCTGAATTATATAATTCGAACGCATCTTGTATATCATTTGAACTCTGCCTCGGCTAGTTCACCTTCTTTTTTTTACGCATTTCAGAGTCTATAATCCAGAGCGTGTTTTTAAAGTTTGGATTATAGAATACGAACATCGTAGTATATATGCATGAGCATTTGTTTTAAATCATACAACAACTACCCCATTTTTCTCTCATTCATTCCAAACCCCCCCAAAAAGCACAATCCAAACATCAATGAATTCCATACACACTAGTTTTGCTTGAATGCAAAGGTAATGTGAATGTAAAACCTTCTTAATTTGATGTATATACATTTTGGTTTCATTCACGTTAAACTGTATGAACTAGCAACATTCGGATTATATAATCCAAATATTTCAAATTCGCAATTCGGATTATAGAGTATGAACTATGTCTATACAAAAATAGACCAATTTTCTAAAATTGTTTGTATTTTTCATATATAGATGCACCTACTTATCCTCCCGATGATTTGACACATGACATTACAACCTCTAATTATTGATCGTCGTATTGATGTGAAGCCATATATTGAACATTTAGTTATGGATCCTCTTGGCAATGCCAAATTCGAGCTTCAACCTGTAATTATGGATCCTCTTGACAATGCCAAGGTTGCACCTTCACTTGCAGCTTGTATTGGTTGGCACATACATTTTACGACAAAAAGGAATTTTACTTCGTGAGACGAGTTGTTGACATGGGGGGGGGGGGGGGGGGTAAAAGACAATTTGTTGTATTGGAATTTGAAAGAGGATGTTCAAGAAGTTGTTCAAATGAACAGATTCAACACCCGTGAAGTGCAAGTGTCTATTTAGAGCGAGAGGTTATTTTTTAAGCAGTGGTCTGTGGAGCCTTTTTGCTATGCATGGAGAACACAATCATGAGCTGAATCAATTTTTTCAAGGTCATAAACACGTAGAACATCTAAAACCAGAAGAGAAGAGACTTGTTCTCGAGATTACAATCTCAATGTCGTTATAAAAATATTCTCATGACTTTGAAGAACATAAATGGTCGTGGTCCAATTACTATCAAGGGTTTGAAGAGTATATCAGAGGTTCAAGATCACAAATGCAACATCTTATCAAATGTTTGGTGAAAGATACGTATATGTATAACAATAGATTGGTTGGTTATTCAGAAATTGGTAAAGATATTTCTTGGACCTATTCGAATTCCATTATATTTTTTAATACTTTCTAAGGTGTTTGTGATGTATTTCACTTATAAAAACAAAAAATATCATTTATTGTTGTATTATTTTGTCGGTATTAGTTTTAAATAGTCAATACACTCTATTGCATTTTATTATATGATGTCTGAGAAAGGAAGACAATGTCACTTGGTAACTAGAGAGCTATTGAGATTTTTTGGAATGTACAGATAATGGTCCAAGGTAATTCTGACCGAATGAGATAATGCTATGATGAATTCTATTGTCAAAATTGTCCCCATTTATCGCGTTCTACTATGTCGATACCACATCTAAAAAATGTTAGAGCAAGAAGTAAGATGAATTGTAAAGTCAAAGATATGAAATCCATGGATGCAAAAGAGATGTGTTGTGAATTTGTTCTGAAAACCACACCAATAAAAACTTGATGCGTGGAGCAAATTAAAAAATCAAGTAATCAAATCAAGCGGGTGACAAAATAATTCAAACAAAAATAAACAGCAAGAGATAAAGGAAGAAGGAGAACACAAGAAATTGTTTATCCAGTTCAGTCTAATGATGACCTACTCTGGGCGAGAGAGTAGCTCTTCGTTCCACTATAATGATATGAGTTTCTTTACAAAGAGATATTGAGGGTTACGAGAATCAGTCTTCAAACCTAATTCTACCCAAGTCTCAACCCTAGTGTTTGTTGCCAAGATAAATTCTCTATAAACCCTAGTTTGTATGTTGGCTTCTAAACCCTGTTTTCTACACACATATTCATCTGATACAAGGTTTATATTTATAGTGAAAGCATCCCTAAAAAATTGGAACAAAATCAGGCCCAAAAATACGTTTCTGTTTTTCTGCATCAGCACAAAATCGTGCTCCGATTTTGCCAAATCTTGCTCCGATATTTTACCAATGGAAAGTGTCAATTTTGGTCCAAAAATCTTGCTCCAATTTTTTAGATCGTGCTCTGATTTTGACAGCTTTCTAACCTTAAATTTTGAGTCACTTTCAACAAGATGGAATTAAAATTTGTATGGAAAGCAGTTATGGATGCATGCGATGCTATAGTGGAGTCTGAGTCAAAGGAAGCATAGGATGATTTTTTTCGTTTGATCAAAATCGTATGTTCAAACTTTCCAAAAGTCTTCAAATATGTGTAATGTATTGGTTGGAAATAAATAGAGTAGCGAGTTGTAGTATTGATAAATTTAATTGTGGTTGCTTATATAGGACATCATTGTCACGTGAGTGTAAAATTGTTAAGAAGATGTTGCATAAAAACAATAAAATAAAAGATAAAGGGTTTTTTTTTTTTTTTTTTTTGCAAATTAGTCTATTTGCAGCAGAGCAAGAGTTTAGGAGTTAACCTGGTTTTTTTATTTCAGAATATTAGCGACCCTTAAGATTCTTTTAATCTCCTCTATTCGTTTGTTGGAATTAATTAATGGTCAAGTATCATTCAGTTTTTACCGTTTTCTATCTAAATGATGAGTTCCTGGGGTTTTACTACCTACCAGCAATCAAGTTGCACCTACTGATCACACGGGTTGGTACGTGTGTGGTCTTACTCTCTCAGAGGTTTGGGTTCATCTCCCTCAAGCTGTCAGTTGCAACCTTCCACCGAAGTTTCTACGTGTTTCAGTGTTTAAGGTTGTCAATCCTATATGGAGATACACTTACGCGTGTAGAGGTAACGTGTAGGTTCTTACTTTCTCAGAGGTATTTTAATGAACAACAGATATTAGGATTCATATATTCATAGTGTCCTAAGGGTACCTTCGTCTATTGAATCTTAGAAGGACATTAACACACTTTCCGCTTGATAGTTCTACAAACGGGAAACCATATCTCGTCTACCTTACCAAGGATGAAATAATAATGAAGTTACTAGGCTGATGTAGGTCATTAAGTCATTGTGTTTCCCTAATTACTGTTAATCGTTATCATAGTTCCTGATTCGACAGGTTTGCACCAATATTAGGTATGTACTCTTCATAAGTACCGTTATCTCATGGTGGTTCGCACTAGTAAAATTAAATAGGATTAAAAAAATATCTAAATAAAGAACTTAAATTAAATAATCCAACAAACAAAATAGAAGTTCATCTAAGAACCCTAGCCTAAAAAGGTTTAGATACTCATGGTAACTAAAGACAAATGAAATATACCCTAGAGACTTAGAGTGAGGAGATAGAGACTCCTCCTTTGAAGCTCATAGTTCTTGTCTTCCTCTTGAACCGCTTCGTTATGAATGAGATAATATGGATGAGAGTTTCCACATGAAGTTGGGCTCAAAAATCGGAATTTTTCCACTTAAAAGTAGCAAAAAACAGTTTTGGCCCGTTCCAAGCAAAAAGCAGCGCATGCCTGGGCGCACAAGGCTATTTTTCATGCGCATCAAGTGTGCCAACACACTTGGGGCAAATGGCACACACTTGGGGTGCTTCAGTGAAATTTCATGCAAGAAATCGCCTGTTTCTTCGTCCTTTTGGGTGTTTGCTTCTATAAGATGTCTTGGGACTTTGAAACATAATTCCTCCCTTTGCAATATCTTATGAGGCCTCTTGAATCTTCATTCATTCTCTTCCCAAAGTTTTCACAAGTCATCAAATGTTTTGCTTGGCCGATTTACATGATCTCTTCGTGAATTACATCAAAACACCTTATAATTGCTATGTTTCGGGAAAAGTATAATTACATGACTCATATAGAAAACATTATAAAAGGCCCTGAAATCATAGACAATTGTTCTATACTCCTCTACTCTGGATGAAAAACTAACTGAAAATGACTAAAAAACATGTTAAGAATAATATAAGATGACATGTCATCAAGTATTCACGCGACAATTCGTCTAGCTATAAGTTTTGAAGGGTACCTAGATCCAATCAAAGTTGGGCCTTGACCCACACCCGAAAGAGTTTTGTTGTTTGAGAAACCACATTTTAGACTTAGCACTCACCTTGTTTCGAGAGAGAACCTAATGTCTTTCATATTTTCCCACATTAACTACATTCAAACTTCATCTTCAATTGCACGTGGATTGAATTGGAATCAACACATTCCTACTATCTAAGTTACATTTTGAGTCAAATAAAAACGTTACATATGAATGAATTTTGATCTAACCGTGTATATAAATACTACAAACCAATTAGAAGCAATATAACATCAATTTTATATCTCTCCCTCACAATAGCGATGAATGCTATGATTTCAACTCTCGTGGATTTGCTATGGCTATCCATCATAGTATTAAAACATGGAAAACCTCTCAACTTGCGAGAAATCCCAATCCCCAAAGATCTAGCCCTAAAGCTTAGTCGTAACCCATAAATCCTTTCTCAAGCTTCAACCGATTATGGCCACATTATTCATGAAAGCCCTTTTGCAGTTTTGGAACCAACATCAATTAGTGATATTGCTAACTTGATAAACTTTTCAAACTCTCTTCCTCAACCTTTTACCATATCCGTTAAAGGACAAGGCCATTCGGTTCTTGGACAAGCAATGGCACAAAATGGAATTGTTGTTAATATGAGTCAACTTAGAGTGTTTAGAAATGAGAATAAAATTGTAGTGTCTGATTGTGATGTGAAAAATCCGTTAGGTTGTTATGTTGATGTGGGTGGAGAACAATTGTGGATTGATGTTTTGCATGCTACTATAAAGCATGGACTCACACCTCTATCTTGGATTGATTACTTGTATTTGACTGTTGGTGGCACTCTCTCTAATGCTGGGATTGGTGGCCAAACTTTTAGATTTGGACCACAAATCTTGAATGTTCTTGAATTAGATACAGGTATAAATTATTTAATATATTTTTGGGTTATAAAATATGTGTATGTCTATGTCAAAATAAAATGAAAGTTTAAAATTCCAAAGTTCCATGTAAATATCAATCGTTTTGGTTTTAGTATGTTTAATTTTTTTTTTTTAATCTTCACAAGTATAGAATCATTTGTTTTTGTTCTTTGTGTTTTATTTTAGTCTTTGTAAAATTTATTCATATTGAAGTTGATCAAAATAATATTCATTTTAATCCTTGTTTTGAAGGACTAATATCAAATATAACAGTTTACAAGGTTTCTAGGACTAGGATAAAACAACAAAAACCAAAACATTTGATATTTGCCGAGTCTATTTGTAGATTTAACCCTAAAATAAAAAAAGTCGTGTTGGGGAGAGAGAGAGACATGCATGTGCCTTGACTTTCAACATTTTGGTCTACAATATTGATCAAATATATAACATTTGTTCACTTATATATCTTTTATCAAAGGTATCAATGGAATTATTTATAAGCTTGTAAGTATTATTTGATGTTTTACCTAAAAAAATAAAAAAAATATGTCAGTTCTCAGAATTTTTTAGCAGTGTACCTAATTTTTCCTAAGCTGTGACCAAATTAAATTTTGTTCTAAAGTGATTTCCATTAATACAGTTTTTTTGTCGTGTTTTTATATAGGGGAAGGTGATTTTGTAACTTGTTCAATAGAGAAGAACTCAGAGGTATTTTTTGCTGTTCTTGGGTACATAAATGACTCGTATTTTTCCTTAAAAAAATGACTCATTATTTTGGTTGACTCATATTCTGACTATATATTTTTTATGACAGAACATATTAACTTCAACAATGCTTTGTTTGATTTTTGTGTATAGCAGGTGATTTGGCTGCGTCTAATTTACAATGACTTTTCCGCATTTTCGAAAGACCAAGAACATTTAATCTCAATATGGCATCACCTATGTCCTAGAGATTGTCAAATATTATGACACAAATTCTTAAGCACGTATATGAAACTTCATATGTTTTTGATGATGTTCTAGTTTACTCTTTTGATAATTATATATTTACTTGTCTTTACTAAGGAATAGTCTTGTTAAAAGCACCCAGCATCAATGCCTCATTGTCCTAGATTCCTGTGTCTTGAGTCTACTTGTATTGTTGAAGTCTTAGTCATATTTCAGGTTTTTAGTCATTGAATCGATTCATTAATATGTGAATCGTGTCATAAAAGTTTCTGACTTCCAATGAATCGATTCACAGTATTTTGAATCGTATCACCTGTGACTTGACTCATGTTTGGTTGAGTCGTATCATGGTTTTTCTCTGACTTGCACTGAATCTATTCATAAAAGTCTGAATAGCATCATTCTTCATCCTGGGTTTACTTGAATTGATTCATATTTACAATGAATCGTATCAAATTTCATGAGTTTATGACTTGCACTTTTGCTTTCTGAATCGATTCACTTAGTTGTTGGGTTAATGGTGTTTTACCCCCTGTAATATAGGTCATTTCCGGTTTTACACCCTGTAATTTTTTATTTACCCCCTGTAAAAAAAATTAGTTTTGATTTTCCCCCCTAATAGGTCATTCAAAAACCAAAATTTCTGAAGAAAAAAATTGGTTTTTGAATGACCTAGTAGGGGGTAAATCAAAACAAATTTTTTTTACAGGAGGGTAAAGCACTATTAACCAATGTGTTGTTTTTGCACGGAAATTTGCACTTGACCTCCTTTTCTATATATATTCACTTCCTCATAAGTTTCAAGGAACTCTTGTAATCAAATTTGTATTCAACATTGTTACTATTAGTTGATGACCTTGATGAAGGTGTATTTCATCAAGAAGAGTAGACGTAGCTCTAGCGAGGACGAAAAGAGCAAACTACTATAAAAATATCGGTGTTATCTCTCTTCCTTATCCTCTCACTTCCTCATAATGGATAACAAAACGCCTTTCCAGGTAGCAAGCTTTACCTTGATGCGGTCAACAATCGATTGGGCATTTAGGTTTTCCTTGGAAGATAGGGCAGCCCAAGTATTGGAAAGGAATGGTACAACCAGAAAATCTGGACAATTGTGCAAGCATATTCCATCTAGAAACAGTCATCGCCCCGGCGAACAATTTACTCTTATCAAAATTAACAAGTTGATCGGAGGTGTCTGAATAATCATGAAAAATTCGAAGCAGACATCTGATATTCTTCTTTGAACCAACACAACATATAAAGACGTCATCCGTCTACAGAATATGAGTATGACGGGAAATACCTCTGCAATAAGACATTGGTTGTAAGGAATTCGACACCTGCGCAATCTCAAGTGCTCGACTTAGGACTTCCTTTGCTAGACAAAAGAGAAGAGGAGAAAGAAGATCTCCTTGGCGCACACCTCTAGTACAGGGAAAGTAGCCAACCGCGTTACCATTCACCAAT
This sequence comes from Medicago arabica, assembly GCA_946800305.1. NCBI lineage: Eukaryota > Viridiplantae > Streptophyta > Magnoliopsida > Fabales > Fabaceae > Medicago > Medicago arabica. Next base: position 19,543,229 of record OX326971.1, on the reverse strand, counting down.
ATTGAGAGATGGGCTGAACGCAAGATTGATAGAATCCAGTCACATAATAAGTTACTGAACCCAAACTGCTTCACAACCGCGATTTAAAAATTCCAATCAAGAGTATCAAAAGCCTTGCGGATGTCGACCTTAATGGCTATGTTACCACCGAATTGCTTCTTTGTCAACAAATTAATCACATCAGAACCAATAATAACACATATTTAGAGTATTTCTTATAATATGTATATATTTTAACCATGGTTTTTTTAATTCCAAGATTGCAGAAAAAATATGTGTGCAATTACAATGAGAAGCCTCTATATATCCTATACAGGGTGTAGTTATTGTCTAATATTACATGTTATTAGTGAAGCATATGGTTTTTTTGGTTTGGTGTAATTAATATATATGTTGGTCATGTTATCGATGTGTCTTGCTTTTGTAATAGTATGGCTTTCTTTGATATTTTGATTCACGTTATCAATGTAATGAAGTAGATTACATGATCATAGGATATGAGTGCAAAAGGAACGGTATAAAATCACCAAAGATTACAAATTCCAAAATATTAGAAGCACTTGCTATTTCTTTGCATATAGATGTAAAAACCAAAAAAGGTGGGGTTGAATTGTGTTGGTTTTTATTTTATTTTATTATATTTTAATATATCTAGAGTGATATGATGGAAAAGAAAAATATAAATAAAATGAAGTGTTCAATATATGTTGTTAAATGGTGTTAAAATGGGATCAAGTACATTTTTGTCGTTGATAATTAAGCATATATTGTTTTAATCCTTCAATCATTGTTGATTTGTATATACATTTTTGTGTTGTAGGATGACTTATCAAAACTCATCTAACACTCTTAGTTTATCAGCTAAGATTTCAATTTTGAAATTTGTTTTGTTTCTTGATGCTGATTATGGAAATGCTGGAAGGGCATTCTATGCAATTGGAAGACCTCACGATTTAGTGTCATACGAAATCGGCCAAATGCATTTTAGAGGCGCTATTTTTCTTGCTGGAGGTGACGCTCAACGTCCACCGATCGGATTTCTCGAAAAGAGTATTTTAGGGGTTTCAATTCTCATAAGTGCAGCTTTCATCATCTAACTTTTCATTGACAAGAGAAGGCATTAATTATGCAAATCTAAGACTATGTATGAACCTTGAATGTATATTTAGGTGTTATGTTAAGTGATTAATTTGATTAAATGGTTCATTAATCATTATGTTACAAAATTGTGCCTAATGAAAGTCCCTAACTACATTGAATTTGTAAGTTGAATTCATTTGTTAAGTGCTTCATTTTTAAATGGTTCATTCAATTGAGAAACTCTCACTTTACCGTTAGTTGAATTTGTACCTTTACTGTTGTTGATTCATATATATTACTAGTGCTATTATTTTTCATGGTATCAATATGAAGGTGAGAAAAACACAAGAAGGAGGGGTTGAATTGTGTTTTCTTTTTGCAACTCTTGAAGAGTGAGAATCTAATTCCTTTAAACTCAGAGTCTGAATGAGATCAGAGTCTGATAGGAGATTAGGTTCTGATTGCAGCGGAATAATCAAGAGATAAAGAGAGAACAAAGAACACAAGCAATTATACAGGTTCCTTCCACAAACCGGAAGTAGTCCTGTCCCCCTTGTACTTCCAAGGAGAGTTCACTAAAATGTAATATCAAATTACAAGTTGCTCAAACACACAGTATGAGACTTCCTTGCTCAAGCACACAGGCGAGAGACTTCCTTGCTCAAAGACACAACTAAGAGACTTCCTATGCTCAAGGACACAGCCAAGAGACTTCCTTTGCTCAAGCACAAAAGCAAGAGACTTTTACACAATTACAGAAAATTGAATAGAGTTGAAACACTTGACAACAATCAAAATGTGTTTCAATTACAACAAAGACAGACTCTGTTTTACACAAAAGACAGACTCTGTTTTTCTGTGAAACTTAGAGATTCTAGGATACTCAGTTTGTAAGAATCTAAGTTTATGATGTGCTTATGTTAAGACTCAGTTGAATACGAAAGCAGCGCAATGCAGTTTTTCTAAGATGTAGAGTCCGCAATTCTTCAAGTCTTCTATCCTTTATATAGGCGTAGGAAAGAGACATTGAGTCCTCCAGCACATCAGAATGATTTCTGAAGCTTGATCAATGACTGTTGATCTGTTGCTTGATTTGGTAATAGTCCTTCAATAGCATCATTTGAATTCCATTCCCTTTGAGGATTAATACCGGTAGACACAGTTGCCAAACTGTACGTGGTAGTGGAGTAGTGGAAACAGAGTTCGTACAACGTACTCTGTACTGGCCTGCAATCTTTGTCTTTGTGCTTCCCACGCTCAAGTTGACTTAGAAGCTAGCCGTTACTCCATTAGAGTTTCTTTGTGCATAGCAATGCAGTAGAGATCACTTGTTAGGAGATTATCAAATTTGTGGCTTCAGACTCACTGTAGCACTAAGCTTCTGATAATCTTCAGACTCTCTTGGTTTTCAGATTCTGATGGTCTTCAGACTCTGATACAGTCTTCAGACTCTCTTCAGCACAGTCTTCAGACTCTCTTTGATACAGTCTTCAGACTCTCTTCGATACAGAATCACAAGCAACAGGCTTCTATGGATTTATTGCTTTTTAACATTGTTCAAACAGAATGCTTTCTAAGATACAAATCTTAATTGATATCCTGCATACTTAAACAAACATTAGCAATATCCAATTGACAACTTTTTAATACCTTGTTATCATCAAAACTCAAAACGTGGTATTGCTGAACACTTTTGTTCCAACACAATAATCTTAACAAAGATCACAAAAAAATGTGAAACTAAGTAAAGCCTTAAATCATTTGGTGTATTTAATTCCATTAATGACATGCAGCATGAATTATGTATACTCGGTTTGGTAAAATTAACGGATAGCTGATAAGTTAGCTGATAGCTGATAGCTTATAGCTGATGACTGATGGTTGATAAGCTAATTGAAGTGTTTGGTTAAATTAGCGGTTCAACTAGTTGATAAATGTAAAATGACATAAAAGGACATTCTGAATTCATAATAAATTTTACAACAATTAATATTTAAAACACTTTATTCTTTACAAAATATTTAGAATACTTAAAATTTAGTATTATTTTCCACTAAAATTTTATTTTAAACTTTTATTTCATTCAAGTTTTATAACGAGCAAAAAAAAAACTATGTTTCTATCTATCCATTTTAACTTATAAACCTAAGAATAAAATTATAAACTATAAACTTAACAAAAGAACGTTAAATTCAAGTAACAAAGAAAATTATAAACGTAATTTAGTGTAGCAAGTGACAGTAATATAACATAACAATACTTTTTTTTAATAAATTACGCTGAATATAACATAACAATGAATATAATGAATTACGCTACATTTATAATGTCCCTGAAAAAACATAACAATATGACATATATAAAAGCACGTAAAAACGTAACATTTTGAAAAAAAATAAAATAATATATAAACTTTTTTTTAAGAAAAAATAATATATAAACATAACATTAACATGTTAGTCAAAACAAAATAAAGGTAACTTAAAAAAATTATAAAGGAGTAGAATTGGTTTTTAGATAAAACAATAAGGGTAAAATTGGAAGAAAGAATGATAAGCTATAAGCTATAAGCTCAAACGCTACTTGGAATAGCGTCTAAAAATAGCTTATAAGCTCATGAAAGTTCATGAAATAAGCTATAACCTCGTTGTAAAAAACCGTTACCAAACAGAGCTTTTTTTTGTCATGCGAGCTTATAAGCTATCCGTTATCTATAAACTTGTTTTATGGTCTTGCCAAACAGAGCCTTAAAGAATGAAGATCCTGCAAACTTGGTTGGATTTGACATCCTTATGCATTAAATAGTACCTTTGATAGCTCATTATTACATATTTTTGGCTTTCTTATTTGAATTTTATTCATGGCATCCTTCGCACACTTTTCATAACAGTCCAAACATTATTTCTTTCTTATTTTGTTTTCAAAGCATTCATATTCTTGGAGTATTGATTTGCTTTCATTCATCTTATAGTTTTCTTGACTTCAAATCTAGCTACATGGTTATGACTTATGATCTCAAAGCATGTATGAGTTTTGTTTCTACTGCTAGATTTTTTTGAAGAATATTGGTGATTATGGTGTGTAGTTATTGTCTAATATTACATGTTATTAGTGAAGCATATTGTTTCTTTTGGTTTGGTGTAATCATATATGTTGGTCATATTATCACCGGGTCTTGCTTTTGCAATAGCATGTGCTTTCTTTTGATATTTTGATTCACGTTATCAATGTAATGAAGTGGATTACAAGATCATCGGAGTGCTAAAGGAACGGTATAAAAATCACCAAAGATTACAAATTCTAAAATATTACAAGCATTGCTATTTCTTTACATATAGATGTAAAAACCAAAAAGGGTGGGGTTGAATTGTGTTGGTTTTTATTTTATTTTATTTTAATATATCTAGAGTGATATGATGGAAAAGAAAAATATAAATAAAATGAAGTGTTCAATATATGTTGTTAAATGGTGTTAAAATGGGATCAAGTATATTTTTGTCGTTGATAATTAAGCATATATTGTTTTAATCCTTCAATCATTTTTGATTTGTATATACATTTTTGTGTTGTAGGATGGCTGATCAAAACTCACCTAACACTCTTAGTTTATCTCCTAAGATTTCAATTTTGAAATTTGTTTTGTTTCTTGATGCTGATTATGGAAATGCTTGAAGAGCATTCTGTCGTACCATAATTTTTGACCGATTTATTTTATTTTATTCGTACGTTGTTTGTTGTCCACTCGTCTGTTCGCCCGCGAATTCCCGTAGGGATCTGTTTTTGTTCGTACTTGTGGTCGCATTTACTTTTCGTTCGTTGTTTATTTTTTAATGTCGCTCACGTTTTATTTTCGTATTTTTTACTCGCGTTTCGCGCGTTTTTAGCGTAGTGTGTCGTTTGCGTTCGTCAAGTTCATTTTATTCACGTCGTCGATTGATCGTTTTAATTAGCGTAAAAAGCCGCGTAATCTCAGTCGTATCAGACGAAATTTCGGCAGAGAGGTATTTTAAAATACCTCAGTTTTTGGTTCCGACGGGACATTTTTATTTTTATTTATTTAATTTTCGTTTTCCTTTTTTAATTATTTTATTTAGTCATTTATTTTTTTCATTTCACTTATTTATTGTTATTTATTTATCAGATTTATTATTTATTTTAGTCCTTGTACACATGTCACTTTACTATTGGTCCAATCCAACTTTTCCTCCAAGAAAGAGCAAGGGTATTCTGGTCTATTCCAAGCATCAGGTACATAGTGTGTCAGAGTCAATGGATCAATCAGTCACAGTTTTCAATACAGAAACAGATTTGGAAAATCACAACAAGGAAAAATAGATCAAAAGCCATTTTTTCACCAAGAACACCAAGAACAAATAAAAAAAAAATTTCATTATGATTCTCAGTGATTCGTTACGGAATCATCATCATTGAACCTTTTTTTTCTCTGCAATTCAAGTGCGAGTTCATCACCATTCGGTGACGAACTCAAACACCGATCACAAAGAAATCAGTGAGAAAGAAGATCCAAAACCCAAATCCGAAAAAGGCAACACAAACCCTAACATCCAACAAAACCGAATCAATATCCATCAAATCTAAACCATTTTCGAAATCCAGCAACAACAGTACCAAAAACCAAAACCATCACCAAAACCATAACACACAATCCAAAACCATCACCAAAACCATAACACAGAAACCAAAACCATCACCAAAACCATAACACAGAATCCAAAACCATCACCAAATCCATAACACATGAACCAAATCTGAACCCAACCATCAAATCCGAAAGGTAACATAAACATCACAATAACAACAACGAACCGAAACGGACCAAGAAGAACAAAGAAACAAGGTCTGAACCGAAGCAAAGCCAAGAACTGAACGTGAACGAAAGACAAAGAAAACGGCAAGGAAGAACAGAGGTAATGTTTATGGCCGTTTGTGTGTTTTTTTGTCGTTTGCTTTCGTAGATCTAGGACTGTTGGTGCATGTATAGATCCGTATAGAGAAGGAAGAGATGAAGGTGATAGTGTAAATTTTTTTAAAAAAAAAAGGGTTTGGAGCTCCGGCACGGCGGCGCTATGGCCGACCACCGTGCCGGAGGAGCTCCTCCACCACCTTCATCACTTCCGGCGAGGCATGTATATAGTGAGAAGAGAGAACTTTTTTTTCAGAAAAATTTTAGAGTGAGAAAGAAGTGAAGGAAATGAGGGAATTGGACTAGGGTTTTCCTTTTATACCTAGTCCAACTGGGTTCTGGATCAGCCCACGGGTTGAACCAGAACCCGCCCCAGCTGTGTGCCCAGCCCAGTTTCCCTTTGTTTCTACTGTGTTGCCTTTTGCACCTCCATTGATGATGTCTGCACCCCCCTGCCTTGTGTAGTAAATATTTTTTTTTTTTTTTTGTTCTTTCTTTTAATTTCATGTGCTTACCTCTTTAATTATTTCATTTAAGTGTTATATTATATTTTCATGCATCTTCATTAGTATTTTAATTTTCACATCATGCATTTTATTTTTATTTTATCACTTATGTTTAGTGCATTTTAGGTTATGAAGTAACATTTCGTATTTTTTATTTTGGCCTAATGTTTTAATTATTATGCATGCATTATCTTTTAATTGTTTAATCACCATCTCATGCATATTTTATTGTTATTTTTTTTTTTGATTGTCTTTATTTTTGTAGTAAGCGTAATAGAATGTGTTATAATTTCATGCGTTTATTTTAATTAGTTAATTCATATGATTTTAAACCATAATTCATGCATTTTTTAATGTCTTAATTTTAACATCATGCATATTTTTTGCTTAGTTCATAGTTAATTTTCCCTTTCGTATAAATTTTATTCATTTAAATATTCTAAAAAAAAATTCATGTACTTTTGTTTCTTTTAATTTTGTTATTCGGCATTTAGGGTTATTTCATATATTTGCATTTTATAGCCTTGTTGTCTTTAATGTGTTTAAAATTGCATTTTAGTTCATAGGAATAATTCTCATATTAAATATCATATGCATATTTAAATTTCTTGTCATTTATTTTGCTTTATTTTTTGGCTTAGTGGGTGTAATTAGGGAATTGATGTAATTTATTTTTTTGCGCATTTTTTCTTTTGAGACCATAGAATGTATTTAGGGTATGTAATATGTAATCGGCACACGCACTGACACGCGCACCGACACACCACTTTATTTATCGTTTTACGTTTATTTATTTTTTCTGTCGTTACGCGATTTCGTCGTTAGTTTAAAGAAAATATTTTTCTTCAAAAAAGGTCAATCAAGTCAAATTCATTTTTTTCTTTCAAGTAAACCTTGGTATGTAATCCAAGTGATTTTCTTTTTGTTTTCCTTAATCAAACGTTAATTAATTTAATATCCACATTAGACATGGATTTCGTACAATTAAAAGTAACCAACTTCATCGTATTTTCTTCTCATGCCTTGAGGCCTCTCATCTCTTCTTAAAACCTTTCTTTCAAAAAATGTTAAAATCAACTCAACTCATCAAATAAGTTCTTTAGCCGAACTACTTGATTTTGATCCCGATTTATTTGGGTAAGTAGGCAAAGGGTTTCGACCCTTCCAAATCAATAAAAATAACCAAAAACATGCTTCTTCTTTCTCCCTTCTTTCACTTTAACTCTTAACTTTTCTTAATATAAGTAAAATCAATTTAGCGCAAGATTAGAGAATAGGTAGAAGGTTCCTATGGGATACCATAGTCGGTTCGGGTGCCTAACACCTTCCCCAATCGAAACCAACCTCCGAATCCAAGGTCTATAAGGGTTTTTACTCACTTTTTCCCTTCCCGCGAATAAAAGATGAGAGTTCAATGATTCAAGGTTCGAATCTAATCAATGATTTTGACACCCGAAAATCACGAGCACACATTCCATGCAATTGGAAGACCTCACGGTTTAGTGTCATACGAAATCGACCAAATGCGTTTTAGAGGCGCTATTGCTCTTGTTGGAGGTGACGCTCAACGTCCATCGCTTGGATTTCTCGAAAAGAGTATTTTAGGGGTTTCAATTCTCATAAGTGCAACTTTTGTAACAGCCCGTTTTTGCGATTATTTTATTTTAATTGTTTTATGTGGGTTTATTTATGTCTGAGTGCATTTTCATGAGTTTTCTTATTAGAAGGGTATTTTAGTCTTTTACGAGGAAGGGTAATTTAGTAACTTTGTGACAATAGTTATTTTTTTAGCGTTTCAAGTTAGAGCCGAGGTTTCTAATTAATTACCGTTAGTAAGTTAGAATTAGAGGTTTAGTGTAATTAGAATTGAGCCTAATTAGTTTGTGTGGTTTAGGCCCTTTAAGGGGTGTGAGCATATAACCCATGACTTAGAGCAAATAGGGTTATAAACTTTGTCATTGACACAACACAAGAGAATAGAGGCAAAGACGCTAGAGAGGGGGACAAGAGAAGAGGGTTGGAGGCTAAAGGGAGATTGATCCTAGGAGCTAAAGTGAAGCTTGGGTTAGGAATTCTTTGTGCTAGAGGTAAGAGGGATAGTCTTCACACATAATTTTTCAATTTTTCATTTCTACTCATTTTCATGATTTGATTATTTGAATTTAATTGTGGAAATTTGTGCTCTTGTTATGATGATATGTTTGAGTGCATGAATTTGATGATAATTGATTTGTTGTTGATAAAATTGCTTGCTCATGGTATATATAAATAGATATATTGTGAATTATACTTAAATTGATGAATTGTGCTATGTTGTTGTTGATTGGTGGTTGGATTCATGATTAAATGAAGTTGTTGTTGATTTGGATATGTTGCTGTTGTTGATTTGTACCATGGGTATACCATTTTGTGAAGTTGTTGTTTGAATTGGTGAAGTTTGTGTTGAGTTGTTCATGTGGATGACCAAAATGAACTTTTGATATATAAGGTTGTTGACTGAATTTTTGACGTTGTTGGATGAGTTAGATCGAGTAGAATTTCTGTTTTCATGTGGTGATTGTGTTAGTCGAGTCGTTTGGGAGAAAACGGGATTTTCGTGTGAAAAGTCGGTGTTTAAGCGTTTTTGCAAATAAGCGATTATGTGAGGTTTTGGAAAATGATTTTGGGATGGTTGAAACTTAAATTTTGTATAGATTATGATGGAGTTAAGTGTCAGGAGCGCGTAGGCGAAAATGGCATTGGAAACGGGTTAACGATTTGAATTTTACGCGCGAAATGGTGAAAATCGCACATTTTGAAAAGATGAGTCTGGACCTGATACTGTCAAAATCGTGCCACGATTTTGCAACCATGCCACGATTTTGATGGCATAATGTTCAGCGGTTCTGGGTATGAAAAACGTGCCACGATTCTACAATCGTGACACGATTTTTGTGAACCAGATCCTTCATATTTCACTATTTTTCACCTCTTTCCGCTCTGAACTGGGTTTTGGTATAAACATGAAAGTTTTATATAATTGAGTTAGCTTTCCAATGGTTTTGATTTCACTTGAAAATGTTTTGTGGATTTTGAGTTATGATAGAAACACTCCAAGTGGGTCTTGGAAGACTTTTACGAAAAATTCAGCATAACCGTTTCTAACTCAACCCGAAACTTTTGGTTTGCTTCCAAACATCAAATATGAGTATTATGATTTTAATTACGATGTTTTTAATAGTATCTAATCTATGTCTTGTTGAATCAAACTTAGTTTTCTTCTCTTAATGAATTGGCTTTGCAATATGATAAAGTGAGACGAACTTCGTGATTTTTGTGAATTAGTCGTGGTTGGCCAATGAAATGCTTATGTAACCTCTACTGCACACAATTGTGACTTAAGAGTATACATGGCTTAGGCATTTAACCTTGTTTGATTGGTTTTGATTCATTACTTCCAATATTTTCAAAGTTGCGAATTGTGAGTAGAACTTTGTGAAAACTTAGCTTAAAGACCAATTGTTTTGCAAACCTTTTGTGACTGATTTTATATGATTTAATGGAGACTTATGAATGAATAATAGATGTTGATAATGGTATATATCTTGTTATGGTATATGTGTCTCCGTTATCTGAATTTGTGAAATACATGTATGTTTATGAAGAAGTATGCATATAAGACGAACTTGTTGAATGATGGTGATGTTTGCATAATTGTAAATGCATTGTTTTGGTGATGATTGCATAATGTTATATGCATGTTGATCGAAGAGTTGACCGTTGTATGAACATATGCATTGAGTTGAGTCATATGTTCATGCATTCATTGTTTGGTGACGGACTTATGTCAAATGTAAGGCGGAGCGTGAAACCTTACATACGATGTTTTTGTTGCATCGAAGGTGACGACCTTGAGGAGACTTGGTACCACATGCATCTAGATGAGTCTAGAACATTGCATGCATTTGTTTGGTGAATTGAATTGAGTTGTGATATGTGGTTAATGTACTTGGTTCATGTGAACTTGAATTGATGAATTGGAATGATATTAGAATATTATGTGATTGTATATATGAGGATGTTTATACTGTTTAGTATTCATTATACATGATATTCTTGATTATTTGCTTTGCGGATTATGTTGATGTAATGCTAACCCTCAGTGGTTTACCATAAATATAGATCTTGTATCAGAGTAAACCTTGAGATAGAGGGGGTTGAAAACAAGGGTTTAGGAAACAACACAAAACTATGGTTTGTATAGAGGTTGCTCTTGGCAACAAACACTAGGGTTTGAGGGTTGATTCACCTTGGGAAACACTATTAGAATTGAGTATCTTGGTTACGGGAAGATATTGGGACTTTGGGTAGAATTAGGCGGGAGACTTATTCTTGTAACCCATTGATATCTCTTTTGTAAAGTTACTCATCATTATAGTGGAACGGAGGGCTGCTCTCTCCCCTATACTAGGTCAGTTTTGGACTGAACTGGGTAAACAAATTCTTTTGTGTTCTTTCTCTCGCTGTTTTCTACTTTTGCTTGTGTTTAATTGCTATCCACTTTGATATCGGTTGCTTGATTAACTTGCTCCACACATCAAGTTGTTATTGGTGTGATTTTTCAACGAATTCACAACACTATTTCAATAAGCCAAAAGCTAGCTTATTTCAATAGCAAATATAGCCGAAATTTATCTTAAATCTTAATCCCTATGGATAAGAACTTCTTTTACTACTTGAAATTTTTTGGTACACTTGTCATTTGTCAAATATCTACAAGTTTGATGCTGAAACTCCAAGTGAACAAGTATCAGACATCACTTGTGTACCATTGAGATATGAATGTTATATAACATTGGTCAATGAAAGTGTGTCACATAGGAAGGTCTAAAGAGGAAAGAGAAAATACATGTATATGAAGTGCTCTGTGGCACACCTTCATTTACCGATGTTATATAACATTGATATCCCAATGGTATACAAGTGGTGTCCAACAAGTATCCCGTATTGATATTCTAAGATGTAACATATTGAACCCTTCAAAGATCTTCCACAAATGAGAAAGATAGCTCATAATAACATTTTCCAATAGATATAAATCCCCCCCAAGTTGCTCAAATTAATTTCATTGGACATGTAAATTAGTTGTCGTTGAGTTTATATTATTGGAATAGGAATATCATCAATCGACAATTACCAACATTATTAAATATTCAATGTGAGGTCTTGGCTAGTTAAAATTTAAGCTTTGTGCATTTATTGAGTATGCCGATTTTCGTAGAAAGGGATGCGTGTAAGATTGTAAATTCAAAATTCATATATTTCATGAATATTAAGAAATACAAACAATGAATAATTTTGATGAAGAAAGGTGAGTGGTTTGAGTGTAAAATGTTTTTGCTAATGGACCGGCTGTAAGTTTATAGTGTAAAGAATGTAAAAATGTATGAATAAGTGCAGAAAGTAAAAAAGAGTTGATTCTTTTTAAAGTAGATTTTGAGAAAGTCTATGATTCTATTGATTGGGGTTACTTGGATGAGGTGATGTGTAAGATGGGTTTTCCGTTTCTTTGGCGGAAATGGATAAAAAGAGTGTGTTGGAACTACCACAACTTTGGAGAGGGGATTAAGGCAAGGTGATCCCCTTTCTCCTTTTCTTTTTCTTCTGACTGCAGAGGGCTTCAATTTATTGATGAAGGCCATGTCTGCGAATCATCTCTTCAATGGTTATAGTGTGGGCAGCAGTGATCCGGTGGTTGTGTCTCATTTGCAATTTGCGGATGATACACTTATTTTAGGCAAGAAGTCTTGGGCTAATGTTCGCACGATGTGTGCAGTCCTTATTTTGTTTGAAGCTTTGTCTGGCCTGAAAATAAACTTATCTAAGAGTCAATTGGTTGGTGTGAATGTTTCTGATTCTTGGCTGTCTGAGGCGGCGCTGGTGTTGAGATGTAGGGTTGGTTGTCTCCCCTTTGTGTATTTGGGGTTACCCATTGGTGGAAATATGCGTCGTTTGGATTTTTGGAAACTGTTGGTTCTTCGTATTAACTCTAGACTGTCGGGTTGGAAATCTAAATATTTATCTTTGGGTGGTCGCCTGGTTCTGTTAAAGTCTGTCATGTCATTGCTTCTTGTTTACGCCCTTTCTTTCTCAAGGCTCCGACAGGCATTGTCTCCTCTATTGAATCTATTTTAAATTGTTTTTTTTTGAGTGAGGACCACATGAAAATATGTTGGGTTGACTGGAATTCAGTTTGTTTGAGTAAGGAGGTTGGTGGTTTGGGGGTAAGGAGAATTAGGGAGTTTAATAACGTGTTGTTAGGAAAGTGGTGCTAGAGATTGTTGATATATATAGCGGGTTTGTGGTGTAGGGTGTTGTCGGCCCGGTATGGAGTGGAGGGAGGCCATGTGTCAGATGGAGGGCGCGATGCTTCCTATTGGTGGCGAGTTATCGTTGCATTACGTAGGGAGGAGTGGTTTAGTAATCATGTCAGTCGAGTGGTAGGAGATGGTAGATCAACATTGTTTTGGAGAGATGTTTGGGTTGGTGGAGTGGCTTTTAGGGACAGGTTTAGTAGACTGTTTGATTTGTCGTTGTATAAAGAGGTGTCTGTGTTTGCTATGAGTCAGTTGGGTTGGGGGCAGGGAGGAGAGGCGTGGTGGTGGAGGCGGGGGCTGTTTGTGTGGGAGGAGGAGCTGATGGGGAACTCTGTTTATTACTTCAAAATGTCAATTTGCAGGTTGATAAAGAGAACATGTGGCTATGGCGATTGGAATCGAGTACTGTTTTTACTGTTAGGAGCGCTTATAAACTTCTGGTTAATCAACATAACACGTTCACTACAGTTTCTCCGAAGGATATTTGGCACAAGGATATTCCTCTGAAGGTCGTTCTTTTTGCTTGGCGTCTATTTTGTGACATGTCGCCGACTAAAGATAACTTGTTGCAACGTGAAATTATAGGTCCCGAGGATGGCTGGTGTGTGGGTGGATGTGGTATAATGGAAACTTCCCCTCATCTATTTTTACATTGTCAATTTTTTGGAAGGTTTGGCACTTTATTCATCTTTGGTTGGTGGCATTTGTTCCAAGAGGCGGTTGTCTATTATGCAGTTGATTTGGTATGCGACGATGTGGGAAATTTGGAAGGAAAGAAACAACATGATTTTTAAAGGAAAAGAATGTTCAACATATCATATTGTATTCTAGATTAAGTCTCTTACTTATGTGTGGTTGAAAGCGAAAATTTCAAATCTCTCTTTCAACTACCATGCTCGTGGCTTAGTCCATTCAATATGTTGGGCATTGGCTAATGTTTTTTCTTTCTCTGTTATTTTAATTTTTGTTTGTCTATTTCTTTTCCTTTGTACATATGGTTGTGACTTTGTTCTTCTTTTGGCACATCTTGTGCTAGGAAGAACTCTTTGTTTTGGGTAATATATTCCATTTTAGCATCTTTAAAAAAAATGCATGACAATAAGTAGACAAATTCTTAAAATGTAACAAATATTAATGACTTTAAAGTTTAAATTGCAATGAAATTTAAAGTGACTATGAAAAAAAAATTGTGTACATGTAAATGTGCAGAAAAGTAAATGAAAAACATGTAAATAGCAAGAGAAGTATATGAACGAAATATATTATCGATTAAAATAAGAAATTAAATAAACTAAATCATAAATAGAGAATGGATAATAGTTTGAGTTAGATGTGATTTCTAAAATGTATTTGGCAACTCTTATAACAATACCTTCATCCCTATTTATAGAGAAATTCCCTAACAACTAGTGGCATTCATATTTGCCACGTATCCTAGGCCTAAAATTGGTCTTCGATAATGCTTCTTTGTGCATGGATGATGTTGTATTTTGGAAAAACAGAGAAATTGTGACACGATTTCATCAACGTGTCACGATTTTCCTTGGCAGTGAGCATGGTTTTTTGGGTGCTCAATCGTGTCACGATTTTGGAAAAATGTGACACGATTTTCGACTTGTTGAGTACGTTTTCAGGATAAGGTTGGTCGTACCTTGGGTCGTACGCACCAAACGTGTCACGATTTGGCAAAACGTGACACGATTTTGACTGCTAAAGACTACTATATAAGTGTTTCTTTGCAGATTTTGAAGGAGAGCTTGAAGAGATAGAAACTTGGGACTACAAAGGAGGGAACTTTAGGGTTGAGTGTCTTTGTAGTGAGATTCTCTTGGGTTGGGAAACATTGTAAATACCTTGGGTGAGTGAAAATCATTGAGTGTCTTGTTCTTTGGTGAGATTGGGAAAATGAGTAGAAATTAGGTTTGTTCTTTGTGAGCTTGTTTAAGCTAATTTCTTGTAACCCATTTGTATCTCTTTGTAGGAACTCTTTGATAGTGGATTGGAAAGTTAAATCTCTCCCCCATAGTATATCATCTTTGATCGAACTGGGTCAACAAGCTTTGGTGTGTTTGTTGTTTTCTTTCTTGCTTTCTTATGCTTCTGGTTTAGAGCTTTCCACTTTGATTCCTAGATTAGATGTAGGTGTTGTTATTATTGTTGTTGCTTGTGATTGCTTTGATCGTGGTTACTACTTTCCTTTGGTCCACACATCATTATTTATTTGTGTGAAATTTGAGTCTGAATTCACAACAATTGGCGCTCACCGTGGGGCAAAGGAGTAAATGGGTTTAGTGAGTACCATGGGTTCAAAGTGGGATATTGAGAAGTTCACCGGAAGTACCGATTTTGGGTTATGGAAAGTGAAGATGCAAGAAATATTGATACAACAAAACTGTGAGAAATCTTTGAAGGGTGAAGGTGTGTTGCCATTCACCATGACACAAGCGGAGAAGACCGAGATGGTGGACAAGACTAGGAGTACCACTGTCTTGTGCCTCGGGGACAAAGTTTTGAGGGATGTCGCGAAGGAACCAACCGCGACATTGATGTGGTCAAAGTTGGAGTCATTGTATATGACCAAATCTTTGGCTCATAGGCAATTCCTTAAGCAACAACTCTACTCATTCAAGATGGTGGAGTCAAAGACCGTAACAAAGCAATTAACGGAGTTCAACAAAATCCTTGATGATTTGGAGAACATTGAGGTGCAAATTGAGGACGAAGACAAAGCTATGCTCTTGTTGTGTGCTCTACCAAGATCATTTGAATCCTTTAAGGATACCATGCTCTATGCTTTATTGATGCCTTATAGAGCGGTGTTCGTCTGGCGAGACGTTAAACACTTAAGGTCAACCTGGAGAGGCAGTGGGAAGAATACTCAAGGTCATCCTAGAGAGGCGGTGGGAAGAATATTCATGATCAACCTTTAAGGTGGAGTTGCAAGGTTAAAAACATAGTGTGTACGCAATTGGAAGTTGAGGTAGAAAAAGCTCAACTTGAGGTGGAGTTAGTGACACCGGGAATTGTACGACTATGGAGGCCATAGGTGCTATGCTCTAGTTATGAGCATGTGAATTCTTCAAGAGGACGGAAGACATTACGAGGTTTGAAGAATATGTGGTGTGGCTTGTGTGATTACCTAAAAGACCAAGGGTGATTGAAAGCAAGGTGATCTTCAAGGAAGCGGGAGACATTCCGTGGTTGAAGAGGGGTTGGTGTATACTTGTGGAGCTACTTGGTGTAGTTGGATGCAAGGAAAAAGAAAAGGGAATTGGTGGTTGATGGTTAAAGTGACATCATCATCAATTTGAAGTTAAGGTGGATAATGTTGTATTTTGGCTTCAATTTGTGTTTTGGAGAAACAGAGAAATCGTGACACGATTTCATCAACGTGTCATGATTTTCCTTGGCAGTGAGCGTGGTTTTCTGGGTGCTCAATCGTGTCACGATTTTGGGAAAACGTGACACAATTTTCGACTTGCTGGGTACGTTTTCAGGATAAGGTTGGTCGTACCTTGGGTCATACGCACCAAACTTGTCACAATTTGGCCAAACGTGACACGATTTTGACTGCTGAAGACTACTATATAAGTGATTCTATGCAGATTTTGAAGGAGAGATTGAAGAGAGAGAAACTTGGGACTACAAAGGAGGGAACTTTAGGGTTGAGTGTCTTTGTAGTGAAATTATCTTGGGTTGGGAAACATTGTAAACACCTTGGGTGAGTGAAAATCATTGATTGTCTTGTTCTTTGGTGAGATTGGAAAAATGGGTAGAAATTAGGTTTGTTCTTTGTGAGCTTGTTTAAGCGAATTTCTTGTATAATCCATTTGTATCTCTTTGCAAGAACTCTTTGATAGTGGATTGGAGAGTTAAATCTCTCCCCCATAGTAGATCATCTTGGATTGAATTGGGTCAACAATCTTTGGTGTGTTTGTTGTTTTCTTTCTTGCTTTCTTATGCCTGTGGTTTAGAGATTTCCACTTTGATTCTTAGATTAGATCTAGATGTTGTTATTATTGTTGTTGCTTGTGATTGCTTTGATTGTGGTTGCTACTTTCCTTTGCTCCACACATCATTGTTTATTGGTGTGAAATTTGAGTCCGAATTCACAACAGATGACTTTTGGTCAATGATTGTATGTTAACCGTTAAGTTTTAACTATCATGTTTAACAAAGTTTGATGTTGAACAAAATTTGTTTAATTTCTTCTCATTTTTTGTTCCTATGTTTACAAGTCATTTATTTCACCTTTCATGCACTTGGAAAATTGTTGCATTTTTATATAAAAATACGAATAAATTTGTCCCTCCAACATTGAGATGAAATTATAAACCTAGACCTATAATATGTACATGCTTAGTGATTTTGAAGTTGCTATGGAGTTTCGGAACAAAATTATGAAAGAAAATTAATTTTGTAAATTCTTCATACTCATAAATGAAGCATGGTTGAAGTTGAATCTTAACTCCAATTATATTAGTGTTGGAAATGTTAATTGTTATACTTTACTCACAATAGTTGCTCAGACTCTTTGACATGACAAAAATCTCGTAATTTTTTCTCTAAAAACTCGTATTGAAAATGACTTGTGACACAAAATTTGCCACTAATCTTAGATAATTGAGATTTGGTGTTCCGTCATGTATAGGCGAAACACCAAAAAGAGTTACCAACAACACCTAAACAATTTTAAAAACGATACAAACTCATATGGAGATCAACAATTGGCCAAATCTCCAGCACAAATAAATAAAAGACCACTCAAATTTGTCCACACCCGCTACTCCCTACACCCACCAAAACTTCAAAGAGCAAGCAAACAAAACTCATTATAACAGTAAGAACCCGCTGAGCAGCAACAATATCAGTCCCCCCCCCCCCCCCCACCACACGACAACCTTCCACCCAATAACAAACAAACTCTCCAATACAAGAACAAGGCGAACACTAGACATTCACACAACAACCACAACCAAAACGATGGCCCGAAATCAAAACAAAAGTCTCGGCACCAGCAATTATAGCCCTTACCAAACTAGCGAGACATCAGCTGCCACAACCATTCATAACTTATCCAAAACAACATGATACAAAACAAACCTTCGGATTCCAACTCCACTCATAAGCAAACAAACATCCCACTCAATTCTTCCTCTACACGAAAACAAACCAAGCCATTTTATACAACTACATCAAGAACACTAAACCTCCTCACAACAACCAAAACGGCACCCCTAAAGCCAAACAAAAGCTTTTGCTCCATACACTAACACCTTCATGACATCACTGCTAAAACAGAGACGCAACAACCACAATCACTTACAACAGCCACACCTTTCCCAACACAACCTAATACACACCAATCTTCTTGAAAAAATAATATTTTGGCTTCCTACACCATTCATAAAAAATAAGGCAGTATTTTTATCTTACTCAAACTCCATCTCCATAATAAAATAAAATAAATCAATCCACCAACACAACAACATCAAGAACACCATACCTCCCTACAAAAACCACAACCAAAATGACAAGGTATGAAGGCAGCGCCGCCGCCCCGGTACCTAAACAAACCTAACGCTCCAGCGCGGAAGAGGCACCACAAAAACCTACTGACGCAACAGATCCAACGACGAAACACCATCGGCCAACCAGAAAAATTTGGATCCAAAATAGAAACATGATATTTGCATGAGGATCCGACAAAAAAGAAGCGCCGCCACCATAAAGAAAACGAAACATGGCCGTCGTTGAGAACCATGAACCATACCTGAATCCATAAAGCAAAACGTTGCCACCAACAAGACGCACCGATCGACATTGATTGAAAACAAACATGACCATCCAAAACCATAACTCAGTGGTCATCAAAGTTCTGAAACAAAGTTAGTGTAGAGGGCTAGCGTAGCTCTTCGCACCACCACAAATGGGAAAAAAAGGTTGGATTTTGGGAGGAGGAGGAGGCAGTGCGAGGGTTTTGGTTAGAGATTAGGTTAGGGTTTGATTGAAAGTGAATTTTGTGTTGTTTGATCTATGGTTTTTTTAAGCTGGTTAGCTAGAGTTTGATTGCAAACGAGTTTTAGGTTACTTTCAAATTTCTTTGGGGTTAGTATGTTAATTATTATGTTAAACATTGAAACTCTTTTAATGCCTTAGCTTAAGCAAGTGAGTTACCCATCCCCAAAAAATACTACTATATCATATAGATATCCTTTTTTACAGGATATATATATAAGAGTGTATATGATAAAACTATATAACTATCATTCTTTCATTTAAAAAAAAAAACTATCATTCTTTAAATTTTCAAAAACTCAGTAATTTCATGGTTGATAACTATCATCTACTATTCCTTCAAAAATAACTATCATCTACTATCACCACCAAAACACTCTCATCTACTGTACATCTTTATCGCATCACATTCCAATTTTAAACTTGATACTTCATCTTTCTCCCACATTATATGATTTCCTTAGCTTCTCACTTTCTCTATATTTCTCCTTTCAAAGTTTTGACATTCTTACCCTTAATTGTCATGCTACTGATAGATTTCATATTAAATAATTACTTATTTATCAAATCCGTTTTCATAATTTCAAGCTCAAAAGCTAATACTCAGCAAATGATTATGAAATAAAAATACAAACTCTTATTTATTTAGGTGGGGAAATTAAAATCTAGCACTTTGTCTACTGAAAAATCCCTTGCCCAGGTGACAATATTCTTTTGGGATCAAGTTTAGCTTTTCTCTCTTCAAACAATTGCCATTTAGTGCCAAAGTGTTCGACCCATTCTTGATGTGTTTTGTTTCCTGTAAGATATTCCTTAATCTTAATATCAGCATCATTACAAAATTGTAATATCTCATTGTTTTGAGCCTGAAATGTCTTCACTTCATCCCATCCTTTTGCAGCATGCAAAAGACCTAAAGTGTAGAACACATCTTCATTTGGTGTAATTGCTGACATCCTATCATCCCACCTACGAATTTTCAATGCATATGTCAATTATATTTAACCCAAAGTCAAATATTAGAGATGAAAAAAATAAAATTAATCTTCAATTTTGACATCTCTAATTTTTTTATTATGACTCAACTTTTCCTTATATTGCATAACTCATATATAACTAATTAATTGGCATCATAAAATTTAAATAAATTTCATAACAAACTTACTTGTTGCGGTTCATGGGGTAGATTAGGACAATTCCGGCAGAAATATTTTGCTTAAGAATAATACCCTTCAAAACACCTTCATTAAAATCCGAGATTCTGGATTTTGGTATGAACATATTCAACCAAGGATGAGGAACATCCCAAAGTCCTTTTGACCTAAGAATTAACTCTTCTGTATGAACTCTGTCCAGAAATTCCTCGTATGTTACATCTTTTTGGAATATAAACGTTGGAACAAACTTTAACCCTTTGACCAAATTGTTAACTTCCTATTCAATAAACAATAAGAAATTTAATTAAGTTAAAATAATATTGATTTATAGTTAAATTAACAATAAAGAAAACAATTGAGCTTAAGTGGTTAACGAAATTCAATTAAATAGAGTAGGGAACCCTAGTTCAAATCTCATCTGGAACAACCCTTGGTAAGATTCTATTTACCTGTTACCCCAACTTCGAATTAGGAAAGACCATTTTCACCAAGAACCTTAGGGTTAATAAACTAAAAATAAAGGAACAATAAAAAGATAGCAAACAAAATATGTTAGAAATCACCTCAGTGATATTTGCTTGAGAATTTGTGTCATAATATTTGATAATCTCTAGGACATAGGTGATGCCATATTGAGTTACTAGAGATGTTATCCTTGGATGATCAGAAGGTGGATAAAAGGAAAGACTCAACGGTGGCTTGTTCAATAGAAGCATGCCTTCAACATAATCTACTCCACTGGGGTCATTTTTTCTATCTAATGAGATTAAATGTTCTTGATCTGTGGAAAATGCGGAAAAGTCATTGTAAATTAGATGCAACCACTTTACCTGCAAACAATCAAACAAAGATTTGTTGAGCTTATTTACGGGTTTGATAATTAAACCTCTTTCATAAGAGGTTATTATTGAACCACAACTTTCATAAGGAATTCATGTCACAGAGTTTTTTTTTTCTCAATTGATTATTGATAATTTTAAACATACATATGTGTGAATAAAAAAAAGATGATAATACTTGCCCTAGTTGGTGCAGGTCCAAGAGGTATTCTTGCTCTGGTTATCACTCCAAATTGACCTAGTCCTCCAAGAACGGCGTTAAATACCTCTGAGTTCTTCTCTGGTGAACATGACACAATATCTCCTTGCCCTATTAAAGACAACACAGGGCCCCATGTAAATTGAAAGAATACAGTTAATTAAGTTATAAAGGAGGGGATCCTACCCATGGTTGATCCATGTAAATTGATTTGTAATAACAATACTGATATTTGTTGTTGTACTAGTCTTTCAAAAATAAAAAATTGTTGCAGTACAATATTTTTAATTAATTTTTTTTTTCAATTGAAATAATTATTATTTACATTTGAATAGAAGGCAAGCAGGCAACAATTCCCGTGAGCTTAGCTCAGTTGGTAGGGATATTGCATTTTATATGCAAATACTGGGGTTCGAACCCCGAACACTCCACTTCTCCACAATTTAATTGTGTGAGCTCTCTAGGCGCTAGGCTACTTGACCACAAAGGCAAGCGGGCAACAAGCTACACCGCGAACCCCGAACACTCCACTTCTCCACAATTTAATTGTGTGAGCTTTCTAGCCGCCAGACTACTTGACCACAAAGGCAAGCGGGCAACAACAAAGGCAAGCGGGCAACAAGCTACACCGCGAACCCCGAACACTCCACTTCTCCACAATTTAATTGTGTGAGCTTTCTAGCCGCCAGGCTACTTGACCACAAAGGCAAGCGGGCAACAAGCTACACCGCTAAACCTTTTTGGATGGGAAAATCAATCCTCGTAAAGACAACATTCATGGACATAAATTTAAATTGGTGAATGAATTGCATTTATTGTGTATTCTCTCATTTCTCTTGAAAAATAAGTCAAAAATGTGACATAATATATGAATTTAATTATTAAATTATATATAAATCTTGTTATAAAAATTAATTAAAAGAGTCATAATTTAAAATAAGATTTGAAATGGAAAAAATAAAAAGAATATAAACTTTAATTAACCAAACTAAAAATAATGTTAAAATACTAAAAAAAATATCCTAAAAGGAAATATAAAAATAAAGCTAAATATGAAATAAAATATATTTATTATAAAAAAAAGATAATACTTGCATCATTTATTATTTGTTTGACTGGTTTTAAGTTTCTCTTTTACGATTTTAAGTGGTTTAAGAAATTGTGGATAGACCATGGCACCTGCATGCCTCCCCTTTCTCTCCGCCTCTAGACCAAAGACAATGTCAAAATTTCACGTAAGAGATATGTCCATGTTTAATGTTGTTAGAATATAATTGCTATGTAGGAAATCTATAAAAGAAAAACTGTATGAGTCATACCTGTAATAACATCCAATTCAAGAACATTGGAGATTTGTGGTCCAAATCTAAAAGTTTGACCACCAATTCCAGCATTAGAGAGAGTGCCACCAACAGTCAAATACAAGTAATCGGTCCAAGATAGAGGTGTGAGTCCATGCTTTATAGTAGCATGCAAAACATCAATCCACAATTGTTCTCCACCCACATCAACATAACAACCTAATGGATTTTTCACATCACAATCAGACACTACAATTCCATTCTCATTTCTAAACACTCTAAGTTGAGTCATATTCACAACAATTCCATTTTGTGCCATGGCTTGTCCTCGAACCGAATGGCCTTGTCCTCTAACGGATATGGTAAAAGGGTGAGGAAGAGAGTTTGAGTAGTTTATCAAGTTAGCAATATCACTAATTGATGTTGGTTCCAAAACTGCAAAAGGGCTTTCATGAATAATGTGGCCATAATCGGTTGAGGCTTGAGAAAGGATTGGTGGGTTACGACTAACCTTTAGGGCTAGATCTTTGGGGATTGGGATTTCTCGCAAGTTGAGTGGTTTTCCATGTGTGATGAATACTATGATGGATAGGTATAGCAAACCCACAAGAGTTGAAATCATAAAATTAGTCACCATTGTTTGAGAGAGAGAGAGATAGAGAGATATATAAAATTGATGTGCTCAACTCAATTTATACCTCTAACTTGTGAGAAAAGAATACACAATAAGATATAAAGTTTAAAGGTTTAATTATAAACGGTCCTTTAACTTATTTGTTGTTTTTGATTTGGTCTCTTAATTCTAAAGTTTTCTCATTTAGTCCCTCAGATATGCTCTGTCAGTCAAACTTAGTTCAAGCCTGTTAACTTTAACCATAAATGTGTAAAGTGAATCATCATTGTACATTGTCCATCGTAGACCTTTTAAAAAATTTAACTTTAACCGTTTGATCTTTTATTTTAAAAGGGAGCCGTTGGATAATATAGGTTTATTATATCTTATTGTGCATCACCATCATCTATTTTTTTTCTTATATTTCTTCATCTTCATCCTTTTTCTTCTTCTTCATCTTCATCATAATCATCATACATATTCATCCATCTTCATCTTTAAACCCAGAAAATCAAAAATCAAACACTCAAATTCATTTGTTAATAAACTCTCATATCGTCATATCTTAAGAATTTAAAAGTGATATAAATTGATTTAAAATCAAAAATAAAATTAATCATCATATCGCCTCTTAAAATACAAACCCAACACATATTGAAGATGAGGATGATTAAGGAGGAAGATGAAGAATATAATAAAAATAATCAAGTGTTGATGGCTCATCATTGGATATAATGGACTTGCAATCAAATGGTTAAAATCATATCAGAAATATTAAACATTAAAAAGCTAACGGAGAGGACTAAGTGATACGGAAAAAAAATTAAAGGACCAATGTGTTACATTTAATTAACTTAAAGGACCTAAGTGGTACGAAAAACCTAAATGACCAACCTATTACAATTAAAAAAACCTAAAGACCTTATGAATAATATTAATTATTCTTCTTCCTTGAAAAAATATTAATTATTCTTCTCTCCAAAAAAAATATATTAATTATCCATAAATTAGGGTTTGATTTTTTAGATTTAATCCATTTATTAATAACTTCTTCTTTGACCAAAAATAAATAAAAATATTTCAATAAGGCCACATTATTCATGAAATATATATATATATATATATATATATATATATGTATATATATATTGTAATATTATATAAATATATATTGACCAAAATTAAATTCTTTTTGACCAAAAATAAACATATTTTATATATATTATATGAGTATTTTTAGGGGTGTACAAGGTTTGGATCAATCCGGAAAATCTAGTCAAACTCATAAATGTGGGTTGGATCAGGTGATTGGATGGATATGGTTTCTAAAATTGAAAAACCCATAAAAAACGAGTTTCGGGAAAATCCAAACCTAGACCGAAGAAACTCACTAACCCATTAATGCCAACATTTTCTATTCTTTTCATAGGAAAGAAGGAGAATGCCAAAGGTTTTCGTCATAAATCAAGTCAAATTTTCAAAACCGACATGTTGCACCCTCTATATTGAAATCAAAACATGCAGAGTTACAAATTAGGATGTTGGACTTTTTTGTCTATTTTGATCCTAAAGTAGTTTTATGTCACGCACCTTTAAATTGTTGCAAATATTTTACGATGAAATTTATTATTTGATATTATCATTTATTATTTTATTATGCTAAAAAAAATAGTGAAAATGTGTTACACAATTTTTTTAAGAAAATAAAAGTCGAGTAATTTTGTATGAAAAAATAAATATGACAAACTTATTATTTAGTCCTTTAATATAAAAAAAAATACACAAATAATTAGGGCAACTCACTACCTAACCCAATCCCAAAATTAGTGGATTTGCCCAAACGACCCAATGATGCAACACTTTACATCACCCGAGCCGAAGTACATATGGTTCAGGTTTTGGATTTGGTCAAATCCAACTCAAAGTGACCACATACACCCCTAAGTATTTCATAGTAATTGCCTCGATTAATAATTTATACATAAAGAACTTAGACGTCGTTATAAGTAATTACCCTTTTATCTTTGTGTCTATATTTAAAACAAGGTATAGAATGTGTCACCCTTGTCTAGTTCAATATTCGGTTTGTAGATATTCATCATGTTATGTAGGAGGGACAAGGTCACTCATGTCCCTCGCCATGATTCGTTAAGTACACATCAACCGACTTTATAGGCATCTTATTACACACAACGTTTGAGCGGTGATAAAGTACTTGACTCCTACATCTAGAGTACATAGTGGTTTTAGGTCGAATGGTGAAATACGCCATTATCACTACGAGAATATCTTATTACACTTTTGACGATGGAACATCATATGACATTTTAGCCTATGTTTTAGTTATTTTCTTTGCATTTGAATGCAAATTAGTAGTCATATAGAGAAGTTATCAATGGTTTGATTAACTTTTTGTATTGTTTTCATTTGAGTGTTGTAATTTGGTTTTATCCTTAACCATGCAATTTCATCGGTATTTTGAGTTTTTTTAATAAAAAAAATCATATAAATCGACAAAACAAGACATCACGTGAAGGAACGAGGATATGAAGATTGACGATCAATAGTTCTTCAAAGGTCTTTGAAGAAAATACAGAGTGGAGAAATTTCATTTCAAGTTCCAAGGCATTGCAAGGCAGAAAAACGCTCAAAAAAGGGACGAAGGCAGCAAAATTCGCACAAGAGGGGCTGCCAGAAGCGCGCATGCGCCCATGCCATGCACACCTACACATGAGGAATATTTGGCTACTGCCTAATGAACCCTTCCGCCCCAGTTCATGCGCCATGCACATGGTGTGCAGCAGGTATTGCTGATTGATTTTCTTTTTCAAGTTGTTTTTTAGTTGAAAAATCATATTTTTTTCTCTTAACCACTAAGTAATTATGTACTATAAATAGATACACTTGCACACTCTTTTATTCATTCAGAAAGTTAGCAATTGAATTCAATTAATAAAGTATTTTATTCAGTTAATGATTCTAGGTTCTGATTTAATTTACATATGTTTGTTTGTATACCACATTTTAGATGGAGCATACTAGAATTGACAACCCTAATTTTGTCGACCACGACAGTGGTAAATTGCTTAATTTCTAAATTAAATTCTTTTAATTGAATACAAGTATAAATTAAACTTGCGGCGATATTGAAATTAAACTTCCACTGATTCATCG
Organism: Medicago arabica; assembly: GCA_946800305.1. NCBI lineage: Eukaryota > Viridiplantae > Streptophyta > Magnoliopsida > Fabales > Fabaceae > Medicago > Medicago arabica. Next base: position 19,517,062 of record OX326971.1, on the reverse strand, counting down.
TAGGGTCATGTTCTACTTTCTTAAATCCAAAAATATAGTTCATAAACTAATAATCAATTGAGTTAGTTCCAACAAAGAAGGAAGGGGGATTCGAGGATTCCCTAATCGCCGTTAAACTTCTGAATCATAAAATCTAATCTCGCATTGGGCAAGACAATTAAAACCGTGCAACAACTTTCATCTTTTCTTTATAATAAATTCTTTTAATTACCGAGTTGAACAACAATCTCTATGAAGACGATAACTTACTACTTTGTTACTTGAATACGATTTGGTCCACTTGTCAGTTTCGTCAACAAGTTTTCATAACTTACTATGCAATATTCTCATAGTGGGTCAATACAGTAACAAATATTACTCCTAATATTTATACATATGTGATGACCCATGAGATGTAGTCATCAGTCTACTCACATTATAGTCTTTATGTTTTACTACTATCTCATTTCATAGTAATGATTTTGACTACAAATACTTTAATAATAATATTTTTTTGGTTTAATGGGTCGCACGATTAAGTATTTCTTAATGTTCCATCAAACAAATTAATTATTCTAGGGACTTTATAACTTTGAAGCAAAACAAAATCAATAGAAAATGTCTTATTATGGAAAATGTACCTATACTATATGGTTTCATGACCCTATAATATTATTGTGGACTTCGCTTATGTAGGTTCTTAAAGGTTTGAGTTGCGCGACAACCACGACGTTGTTGATGACATAGTAGAGCGGTGACCTGATTTGGTGATTGAAAGTAGTGAGTCTTGATGTCACCCATGGGTCCTCAATGTGTAGCCATCATCGGTTTAGAGTTTCAAGATCAGCTTAGAGTTTTATTTAGGGTTATCTATTATTCTCTTCCTTTTAGAAGTTTGTTGTTATTATTGCAGGAAATATTTATTTAAGGTAGTTGTACTATTTTTATTCAATTTCATTTGTCTGGTTTGTGAATAAGCAGGTTATGTTGAAATCAGTACAAATATGACATGTCTTTGATCGTCATTTTTGGAAAATGTTTTAAAAGAAAAAGATTTTATTATGATTTGATTAAAGGACGGTCATGAGTGTTTTAACCCCAAACTTTAGTTGTTTGAAAAAATAGAGTTAATTGTTCAAATTCACCCTGTAATGTACGTGAAGTTTGAAAAGTGACTCTATACAAAAAACAAAGACGATATTACATGGTCAATTTGAGATTCTTCTTATTTATGCCCTCTTATTTTTCTATGTGGACGTAAAGTCCAGAAAAGTGACCTAGAGTTTGAATTTTTTTTTCATGATTTCAACATAAAATTAGAATTTTATGCAAAATGGAGGATTAATTATGAATTTTTAAAAGCAAAAACTCAAAACAAAACGACGGAAACTCATAATTGCAAAGACATCTATAAAAATATATATAGAAAAGATATGCAAAGTTTCATAGCATTCTCAAGAAGCCTCGATTAATTATTTTTTTTGACCTAAAAGTGCAAATTTGCAATTTTGTTTCGTGTAAGCATATATTCACGGGTCAAATTTTGTTCCCTAATTTTGTTAGCATGATTTTAACATCTCCACCATGAAATTTTGAACTTTTTTAACGAGGGATTCATTAATTATGAATTTTTGTTCCCCATAGTTATGAATTTCTTAAACAATTCATAATTAATTTGTCACTCGTTTAAAAACTCTAATATTTTTGTGAAGGTTCTTATGATGTTCTAACAATGCCTACAAAATTAAGAAACAAAATTTGACTTGTGAGTATATGTTTACTTGAAAAAAATTGCAATTCGCATGTTTTGATTGAAAAAGCTAAATAAATCGAGGTGTCTTTGAACTGGTGTGAAAGTATGCATATCATTTCTATGTATTTTTATAAATGTATCTGCAAATAATCAGCTCAAAATTCAATTTCTAGGTTGAAATTTTCGTTGTTTTTTTTTTTTTGAATTTTTAGCACTTTAAAAATTCACGGTTAATCCTTCTCTTATTGGAAAATTCTAATTTTATGTGGAAAACCATATTGTAATGTCTTAATCATGTTTGTAAAAAATCATGAAAAAATTCTACTTCTACTCTAGGTCACTTTTCTAGACTTTACGTCTACATGAAAAAATAGGAGGTCGAAAATAGGAAGAATTATTTTTTCTAGGGTCATTTTTAAGACTTCACGTTTATTACATGGTTAGTTTGAAAAATTCATCCAAAAAAATACATCATCACTATTAAAAATTGGAGTGTTGCCCGTAGAGTCACAATACTTGCGGTATTAAAAGTGCATGTTCTTGTGATTTAATATTGTATAAGTTAGAGCCTAGAGGATCCATAAACCTAACATCTTAATGTTTTAAATTAAAATGTGATGTTGAACTCACTTGTTTGGTTGCTTTTTACCCAATGTTGATGATTCCCCAAACTTTCTTCATAACATAACTTTGGTATCATAGTGGATTGAGCTTGCGGGTGATCCCAGGGAAGGCTTCCCTCGAGACGAAAACCTATAAATTGTTGTGTAGGAGTTAGAAGTGAGTCTTGACAAAATATAAGTGAGAGGAACCAATATACATCTTAAGATCTTCCGTAAAGATGATATGTTCAACTCACTTGTACGGTTGCTCATGAGAGTTTAGAGCAACCACAAAGTGGACTTAAACATTATATCTTCAATCAAAACCTTAAGACATCAAAAAAAAATATATATATATATATATCACTTATATATTTTTCAACCAATATAAAACTCTTACTCAATTGACAAGGAGCGGTGGCGATCGGAGGAGTTGAGTAGCCCTTTTTTACTTTACTATCAAAGTCAAGTATATTTATGAGAAATTTGGAATTGAAAAGAGACATGCCAAACAAGTATATTTTAAAAATAAAATTGGGAAATAAGAATTATTAGTTTTTTTCCAAAGAATTATTATAAATTTAAATGGCATTAATGATCTTTTTTTAACTTTAACACTTTTCTTACCATAATATTTATACGAAGTGTTCACTGTCGTTTGTCGTTTAATAGAGACTAAATTCTATCAGTGAACTTATGGGACACGGAAAGCGAGTTCTCTCATTTCAATCAAATTTGTTTTCACATTGAACTATTGACCACATGCTTAAGGGGCCTAAATATCTTGTCACTTAGTATTGATTTCAACTCTAACTCTTTATAAAAAGAATAAGTTTACATCTTATAAAAGTGGAATAATTTTATAAAATAATAATAGTAATTTTTTCTTAATTTATTACACAAGTCTTATTTACCATGCTAAAGCCTAATACTCCTTATCTATTGTGCCTCATCACTCAAACATATTTGTGGAACTAATTATTAACTATTGTTAGAGGGCACATGGTCATAAATAAGGATGTTTGCGGTACAAATTGATTCGTTTTTTAGGCTAAAAATCGTCTTAACCACATGATAAAAAAAAACATGTAATTTGATTTCATTTGATTGACTTTTAAAATAAAAACTGAACAAAATTAAATCAAACTAGTACGGTTTTGATTGGTTGGATTGTTGCGGTTTTTCTTTATATATTTTGATGGATAATACCTATTTGGATAGATTAAGGTAGCAGCTCCTCACCAAATAAACAGAGAGAAGAAAATCCACCTACATAATACAAGTTTTTTGATAAAATAAAAGAATCAATTGACATAACACAAGGTATGATATTATCTACCAATGTATGATCATTTTAATCTGTTACACAATTTTCCACTGATGTTGTTATTATTAACATCTTGATTCATGAATGAGATATTAGAATCACTTTTATTTTCTGGATATAAAAAACACATATCACTATAAGTTGTAAAAGTATTGAATATTATAGGAGAATGATGGACATACATAACTTATAGAAGTTTAATTGGATATGCTACAATAAAACTATGACTGAATGGTGCATCCCAATTTTTTTGTAAAGTTACATAACTTGTATTATTTAGCTATGATTTTGGTGGAGTGTTGGCAAATTTCCATGAGCATTTGACATAAATATCAGTAATCCGATCCCCTGCCACCTCAGATATTGGTATTGCATCTGTAATCTCCCTCAAATCATCTTTACTAAGCTTCACTTCAAATGAACCCACATTACCATCAACATTTTTTGTCTTGGTTGTTCCTACAATGCATATTAGAGGTTCTACATATGTTATTTACTATCAAAAAAAGTTATCACTACTATGCCATTGTGAATGATCAAAGTGTACTTATGTGGTTAATAATGTGAAAAACAATATAAAATTCCCAAGATTAGAAATTTGTATTAGTATCCCTCTCTGTGTTGAGAAAATCGAACTGAATTGACTAGTTCAATTGATTGAAATCGAGAACGGGTGAGTCTAGGTTGAACCGCAGTTCAACCGTAGTTGGTTCAACTTTTATTTAATCAAATACTTTTGTAATATTTATTTATTTACTGTCTAATCATCTGGTTGAACCAATTAAACCATAATCTTAAAATCTCATTAGTTTGATCTCCCATTAGATTCTGACAACATTGCCCCTCCCTCACCCAAAAGGACCCACACTTGGGCCTATGTTGAACTTAGACACTAGAAAGAAATTACCATTTATTCTAGTAAATAAGATTACCAGGGATTGGTACAACATAGTCTCCTTGATGAAGAATCCAAGCAAGAGCTAGTTGTGAAGTTGAACATTTATGCTTGTCTGCCAATTTTTCTATCCTAGAATATAAGATCTTGTTCTTGTCAAGATTCTCCCCTTGTAACCTTGGATGGGAAACCTGGTGAAAAGAGATGTTGGTGAATGGTGAACAATGAGAAAGGCCAAACAACTATTATCAGAAACAAAAGAATCAAGTCCTTACCAGAAAACTATTTGAAGGTATGCTTTCTGTGACAGCCTTGCCCGCGAAAAATCCGCGGCCAAGAGGACTGTATGGTACAATTCCTATTCCAAGTTCCCTGAAATTGTTGTTGCACGAGTCGTGTAATTAAAGATGTATAATATTGAGGAAAATCTAAGTTCCACATTAAAAATGCGCAACGTCGAAAAATGTTTATAAAAATTGCGGCATCCCTCACTAACGCCTTGAAGTCGAGTGAATCACCAATTTAGTCTTTAAAATTATAAAGTAACGAAGTTTCAAAACCACCCATAAAATTGAAAATTCTCTATCACATTAGTTCTTTTAATTAATCAATTTAGTCAATAAAATTGCTTCATAGGGACTAACATGATAATTTGAATCTCATAAGTTATTTTAGACTTTAGAGATTCTTTGATTTTTAGGACTAAACATGTACCTGCAAAGTGGAACAATATCTTGCTCAATTTCACGACTCCAAAGGGACCACTCCATTTGAACAGCAGTAATAGGATGTACAACATGTGCCCTCCTAATTGTCTCAGGACTAGCTTCAGATAATCCTATGTACTTTATCTTTCCCTCTTGCACCAACTTTTTAAGCTCTCCCATCTATGATTCAAAGAAAATCAAATATAGCAAGCAAGTCAATGACACAATTACTAATCAGGGTTTTAAATAAAGGTCTACGACTACAATTTGGACCATGATATCAAGATCGCAATGTGATTGCACGGTAACCACTATACTCACCGTGTCTTCGATGGGTATTGTAGTGTCAACACGATGCTGATAATAGAGATCGATGTATTCCACCCCGAGACGTTGGAGGCTAGCTTCGCAACATGATCGAACATATTCAGGTGTACCATTTACTATGACATTATTTGGTTCCATTTTCTCAATCCCAAACTTTGTGGTTATTTGAATTTGATCTCGTGGTAAGTCCTTCAATGCCTGATTTCAAATGTCATGTTACAATATAAACTAATATTAGTATAATTGATAGAAACAAAAAAATATTTAGTATACTTTGATTGTATTCCAAACAGAAATTTACTATAAAAACTATGCATAAACAATATAAATTTATTTTTACACATTCATTCAATGATATATATTTTTTAAATAATTTAATGATATCTCTTATAGACGATATTCTATAAATATCTCAACAAATATCTAAATAACAAAATCAGATTGGATGATTTGATAAAAAGTTATAAACACTAAAATTACGATTGTTCCTTCAAAAAAAATGTTACGATTGAAAAAAAAAATGATCTGAACATATCTTACCTTACATTTTCTTTTTTCAAATTTTATATTTATTTAAATCCTGCTTATAAGTTGAAACACATGTAATTCTTAACATATAACAAAAAATTAAATAAAAACAAAGCTATTTTTTATAGAAAAAAAACTTGGATTTACATTTACCAAAAACATGTAAATTGCAAACAAAGAATAGATCTATTTCTATTAGAAAGGTTTGACTTAAAATATGAACTTATGAGTGAAGAGTGAACCTTTCCAACAATGATTTCATTGGCACCATTGGGTACATAAACATTTGTTGTGTCAAAGAATGTGATTCCTTTGGTGAATGCATATTTGATCAATGAGATGCCAACATCTTCTGGAATAGAGGAGTAGTACATTCCAGTGATGCCAGAGCACCCAAATCCCAACCTTGAAACATATATATACAACAACCATAATATACTATAGTATAACACAAAATTAACAAATTATATATTATTCACATACAAATGATATGAATGATAATGAAGGATACTTGCCTCTAGGCCTTGGCTACCAAGCTTCACTCGAGGAACATCTCCCATTTTTGTGTTTCTCTCTTACTCAGAGTCTTGATACCCTTCAGAACATGTTGGTGTTATTTCATGGGGAACCTTAATTAATGTTGAGAATCACATGCTTGTTCCCACTAACATATTTTATTCATTGATCTTGATAAATAACTATTTTATTTGTATTTACGTGACTTATTTGACTTTGACCAAGATAATATGTGTAGCCATATGAAAGGGATATGTTTCCATGTAAATCAATGGATTCAAAAATAATTGTAATTGTTTAATAAATACAAAATTGAAAATTTAACTAAATCGATATTTGTCTTATGAAGGTAAGGAATTCCGTCAAAAGATTTTTTCGTTAAACCGTTGTGGATTTCATCGATAGGTTTTTAAATCTTTTATAGCGGTCACCTTTTGTTCTTATCTTTTTTATGAAAATGACGATAAATCATTTTTATATTCATCTTCTTGTCTAATCCATTTTGTAAGTGTTTTCAATTTCTTTCTTGATTTTATGATATGTGTTTCTAGGTTAATTCTTAAAAAATTGCTTGAAAATATCATTTATTGTTTACAATCATTTATACTATGACTACTTGAGTTTATGATTAATTAGCTAACTGCGTGCATTCACACATGATATCATCACTTACTATCCTATGACAAGGAAGGTAGTTATTATTATAGATGTATTTGAGCTTGTGAGACTAGCTAGATTGTGTTGCACGCAACTGTGGTGTATGATGCTCTAGCTCAATATGTTTCAACAGCTTGTCTTCTATTCATCTTCCTTCAGTTATTATAGCCTAGTATCCGCAAATTTGGCTTCTTAGGGAACAAAATGCCACATCCATGATTATGTTTAAAGTAATTTATCACTCAATACAAGCTGCTTTATAATGTGTAGTTGTTGATGAGTGTAAAAACTGGCTCAACTGTTGAGTAGCCACCGTAATGTCTGGCCTGATGGTGTTCAAGTATAGCAGTTTGCTAGAACCATGATGCAGCTTTAGAACCAAGAACTCCAGATGCAACAATAACAATAAGAGGATTTTATTGTCAAAGAATGTTGCTATGCTATCAAGAACATAGAATCCATGACTCTGAACTATCAAAAAGTTGAATACAACTAGGGGAACACACAACGGAAAGGGAGATTGCTCAAACTAGATATCATTGATGCAATCTTGGCTCAAAATAAACTTCTCACCAAAATTGTGAAGGTGTATAATCCGAGCAACTGGCAAAAATTCCTCAACAGATAAAAAGCATGAAAAAGTGATGGAGTGTAACTTATGTTCTCAAAATCATCAAATTGATTCTTGTTTAGCTGAAGAAGAAGTTAGTTTTGTCAACAACCACTATGGACAAAGACAAGGGAAAAACTAATGACTCATCGTCTTAACATGTATTTTAGTGTTTTATCATTTATTTTAAGATTTTATTATAGACGATTTAGAGTGAGTTACTGATAGTTTAGGAAAGAGTGTGTAATATTTTGAATCAAATCATTGTTAATTTGTAATTTCCTAAAAATTATGTTTCAAATCTTGTGGTCTTCACTTTTTGCATGTATAATTTTCATTGTTTGTCTATTATTACCATCAATAACTAAGCTCATTATCCCGTAAAAGATAATAATAAGCTCATAATAATAGGATTGAATGAAGAATCTAAGGAATTTTTTTAACCATGTAAAATATAATGTTCTCTTTTAATACATTTTGATTATGTTTATTCAAGATATCTAGTCCTTAATGTTTTTCATTGTCTTATCAACATTGAATCGATTTTAGGTTATAGTTCACTATTAACACTAAGTTTTGCAACCTTATATTGTATGCTAAGGTAGTTTTTTTTTCTTGACGTTAAAAGAAAAATTCATTAACAAAAAATTTGGCAATAAATGAAAAGCTAAGACTGCAGAAATACAAGGTGGAGTCTCTTTGATCCATATGCAATTTAAATTATGATGTGCATGTTTAGCTAAATAATGAGCAATTTGGTTGGCTTCATGCTAACATGCAAAAAAAATTAAAACTATGAAAACAAACATTAAAACTAATACAATCTCCAATAATAGAGTCGGCATAGGTGGGAGATTGTTGATGAGCACTCAACACCAAGACCACCTTAGAAGCATCTGATTCTGCTATTAGATTCAGAAAAGACATGTCTTTCGCAAATTCCAAACTTTTCTGCATAGCTAAAGCTTTTGCAACGTGTGAATCTAGTGATGAAAAGACTTACAACACCTTCATTATCTCTCACTACAACACTCATACCCCATTTACCCCCCTTTATAGGACATGCAACATTAAGTTTGTAGAAACAACTAAAAGAAAGTGTCCAGTTAACATCAGATATTGGCCTCCACTTAGTGTCTCCAACAACCCGTACTAACACTCTTAAAATTCACAATAAATCTATATGTGCCTTTTGAACGATGCCAACCACATTAACATTAGTCCCCTCAAAACATTTCTTATTTCTAGCACATCATATTTCATAACACATAGTCAAAACATGGACTATAATATCCTTAATAGCATCAATAATATTTCTCTCCAACCACTCCGAAAACGGTATATACCTTGAATCATGCGGATTAAATACCACACCTAAAGTGAAGCAAACCATATCTGCTTTGACCAATAACACTTCATAATTTTTTTTTTGAAATTGTCTCATTAAAAAACACACAATGGATCACGATTTATTCTTTTTTTAAAGAGATAATTTTTTACCAGCAGTTTTGCACGTAGAATCCTAAGAAAAAATGGAAGGTAATTGGCCTAAACATATGGAAAATAATTAGTATGACATAAATTAACGGTCTTGAAAGCTTTTGATAATATTATTTGATTGCAAAACACCGAAAAAGTAAATTAAAAATCCTACCATCTTATAATTATTTAGGAGTAAATAGTAATTTTCGTCCTAAATACCTAACAAATATTTTTATCGAAATTTGAAATGAACCTATATTGCATTATATAGTTAAAATAATCACTAACATTAAAATGATGTATGATACCAGTACCTTAATATATTTACTGTCATATTAATCTTCAAGAGGATTAATATGATTTTTGGTTATGTGACGAAAATTACTATTTATCTCTCATATAATTATTTTAAAAAAAAAATCTCTCACATAATATTCTCTAAAAAAAAATTATTTGGTCTAGCCAAAACGACATCGTATTGACACAATTTCTCAAAATCCAACCATGTTCTAACCACACCGTCTTTCTTCAGAACCAGCGGTTTCGAAAAAGAATCGTTTTTATTTTCTCCATTCTCAAAATCCAAAACAAGTGAAATATCAATTGAAGAAGTTAACATCACTGCATAAAAACAATGGCAGAGAAACCCCAACCTGTTCGTGTATTATACTGCCAAGTATGCAGTTTACCACCTGAATATTGCGAATTCGGATCCGATTTTGAGAAATGCAAACCCTGGTTGATCCAAAACGTACCCGATTTATATCCCAATCTTATTAACGGTATCATCTTATCTTATTCTTCTTAATTTGATTTTTTTTCAATTTAATTTATTAATTAATTATTGTTTTTGTGTAGAAGTGAATGAGAAAGAAGTTGGTAAAGTTGCTGATAAGTTACAAGGAACTGGTATTTCTTCTGCTGCTTCTAGTGTTGGTGCTGCTTCATCAGGTTTGTTTTTTTAATTGAATGTTGATGATGAAGAATGGTTTTGTTAATTTGTGAGTGTAACCATGATTTTGAGTTTTAATTTGAGATAATATAATTCGATAACTTTTTAAATGGTTAAAGCTGTTCATATGCTTGGTTGATAAAGTGTTTGATTTGGTTGATAGGTATATAAGGCGCCGCAACTTATTAATTGTTGTTAGCCACAAATTTAAATGTGATTAACCAAATTAAGGATAAATTGTTTGAGAGAACTCAAGATTGAATGGTTGGCCATACTTTACTTACCGACCGACGGAATTCTGGATTGCCAGGTCTCTTTCCCTTGGTACCTAAGGGTTAAAGACCAAAGAAATGTGATTAACCTTGATTTTTAAGTTTTCAAATCTACAAGTAGTTGGAATGCATGGAAATGTTGTTAATAGTGTTCAAATTTATGGTCAATTAAGTTCAATTGATGGTTAAGGCGTTATCCAATCTATATACCTATTAGCAACTTATTGAACTGCGTTAACCATTTGAAAAGTTGTAAAATTTTGTTGTCTCAAATTGATTTTCAAATAGCATTTCTGATTTTTGTTTTGTGGTTGTGACCTGAATGTTGTTTCTCTCCTTTTTTTTATTGTAACGTGTTGATTGCCTATTGGTTATTATTCAATTCCCTATTTTGATATTTTAGCAGGGAAGCCAGAGGAGGTCAAGCGTCTTCCAGGTGGGAAGGTAAAGAAAAAGGTATGTTTTGGAATTTTTGAATGCAACCTTCATTTGATGTTTAATGTTCATGATTGCAATTACCATCATTTGATTGATGTTATCAGATGCGGTGTTTTCTTTTCAGGACAAGCAAGAGGTTATTATTGAGAAGGTCGTACGTAACAAACGGAAGTCTATCACCACCGTGAAAGGCTTGGAACTTTTCGGTGAGTTGTATTTCTTTCTCTTAATTTTTTTGGATATTTAATGATGATATGTAGAATAGAATGAAACTGGAGGATTGAAAGAAATAAAAAATTTATTCTATTGTTTTCAAATGAAATGGAATGAAAAGAGATTTTCTAGACCCGTGGTTTTCATCCCATATTTAGAAATTAATATTTAGTTTTTTATTTGGGAGGAGGGAGGATCAAGGTATTAGATGCAATGAAATAGATTCTACGAGGTTCTACCAAAATATCAGTCACTAATCTCATTCCATTTTTTTTATTATATCTCTTTATCTACATTGCACGAATCTAGATATGATACTGGAGTACGGGGTTTTCCATAAAAAACTACAGTATGGGTATGGTAATATGAATAAGAGACGGAACATCGCGAACAGCTGCATGCAAGGCCTCCCCAAGTTCGATCTAACAACACCAACAGGGTCAGATGGAAAAAACCGCAAATTGGGACTGTTAAGATTAACAGTGACGCTAACCTGTCTCAACCTGGTGTTTGGTGCTTAGGAAATGTTGCTAGAGACAGTCAAGATGAAGTGCTTGCTTCTGCCACAGGGAAGGTGGAAGGCTTCTTAGATCCAGAGGCAGCTGAAGTGTATGCGTTATACTATGCCATGAACCTTGCTCATGATTGCTGCTTCCGGACGGTGGAGTTTGAAAGCGATTGTCAAAGGCTTATTAGATGGATTAGTCTAGAGAAGAAGGATCTGAGGCCGTACATGGGGAAAATCATTTTTGGCATTCAACAGCTTAGGGGATCTTTCTCTATGTGTCGATTTAGCTTCACCAAAAGGGAGGGGAATCATGTAGCTCATGAGCTGGCAAGCTTAGCTTTACAAAAGGCCAATAACGTATGGGTGGAGTCTGTTCCAGAGCCCATTAATTCCATATTTAATCTTGACTTAATCCTTTAATGGTATTGAAGTTTATTTTAAAAAAAAAATAAGAAACTAGATTTCAGAGGAAAAAGAATTTGAATTACCTGGATAAGAAACTAGAATTGGTACTGAATTGCTACTCTGTCACTTGAAACTGAAATTAGGGGAGGGGATATTTACATAGCGAAAAACTGGGTAATTTGTATGGTAGGAAGTAGGAAAAGAATCCATAAGGTAATAGAGAAAGCATCAACATTTTTTTTACTCAACATTATCGACAAAAGAATGGGGCGGAAAACCTTTTTTATTTTCTTATACAATGTTTTTGCATTTATTGGGCTGGGGGTACAGGTTTGTACATACCCAAATGGCATCCTCATGTTCCCAAATTTAAATACTTAGTTTTTTTTTTCCTTGTTGAAAAATACTTTTGGAATGTACCGGATACGTATCCACAAGTACCCAATGCATACTGGGATACAAGTACAACTACCTGCCCGTTACGTACGTGGCTTTAATTTCGAGTACATTTGTCCATAGGTTTTTACTCATGCAGCAACGGTAGATTTGAGTTATCATTACATACACGTCATTGGTATTTAACTCTAACACTTTTATTGCATTTCAGGTGTCAAGCTCAGTGATGCTTCAAAGAAACTCGGGAAAAAGTTTGCTACAGGAGCCTCCGTTGTCAAGGTTTTTTGGCTTATACATAATGGACATGCATAGATGCTTAATAGTTGGATATAATCACTTATACTATTTTTTTTATTGGCGTCAGGGCCCAACTGAGAAAGAGCAAATTGATGTTCAAGGGGATATATCTTATGACGTAGTCGAGTTCATTACAGATACATGGCCTGACGTGAGTGTTATACTTTTTCAGTAATATGTTTTCTGTTCTAACTTGCATATTCATTTGTGGAAGAGATACTGGTGGATGTTTTATTTGGATCATAAATTTCATCTAGAAAAATTTGTTATTTAAATAGCAATCTGTCTTTGACACCTGCCTAAGGAATTTATGAAACACTTCATTAACCTAGGATATAACTGCTCAAAGGAGCCTTTAAAAACATTATGGTTACAAAAATAATCATAAAAAATATTACCCACCACAAGAAACACATCTAATGGTCACGCGTAGACCAGTGTTGTCCATCACGAAAAATAACGGTTTGTTCAAATTCTTCCTAGGAAAATATCGGATGTGTAAAACACTAGCGTAGACAAGATATAAGTATAATCTAATTACTAGTAAGCCTAGGAAAATACAGATCTATAACTAAAGGAGGTGGTGAGGTTGTGTTCTATCTTCCATGGTTTATTTCTAGTTGGTTTTAGAAGGTAGTTGTCTTCAGCAGGTTGAGGCTAATCTCGCTACTTTATTTAAATTATGCATGTCATGCCACTGATTCTTTACAAGTACAAATTGTGTTTTTATCCCAAGACTATAGAACTTTTATATGATTTGGAAATCTTCCTTCCTTCTGCAGGTTCCAGAAAGAGCAATTTTCTTTATAGAAGATGGGAAAAAGGTTCCAGCAGCTTGATTATGACTATTTATATAAAAAAAAACTTTGGACTGGTGGCTAGAAAAGAATCAGCTATTTTTGCTGGATTTTGAAAGGAATGGTTGATAAGCTTGGTATTTAATGTTTAAACACTACTTTTAGCCATTAAACATATATATTAGGGCATGGTCCAATGTGTATTTTCGGTTAAATTATGTTTAATGAACTGTGTGCGTAGAGGCAAAAGAATGAAAAAAGGTTTATTTGCTTCAATATTGTACTATCTTTAGCAGCATTTATTAATTTAGTAAAGGGGGCTTTAGAATCCATTTGGGGTTGGCCTAGCGGTTGGCTTGGGATCTTGGAGTCTGCTCCTCTCAAGCTCTCAGGTTCGATTCCCTCTGGTGCCAATTTCGGTGTGCTAAGTTCATACGGAGCTATGCTCTGACTTTAGTCGGTTCTTGAACCGGATACGAGTTTTTTAAAAAAAAAACAGTAAAAGGGGCTTTAGAGTTATGTGTGAAGAAAAGTTCTACATGCATAAAAATGCCAACTGGAAAATGTTGTGTTTACTGTTTCTTGTGTTAACGTTTGAACACATTAAACAGTTTTAAAACAATGTAACATTTTCATAATAAAAAATGAAATTAGAAAATAGAAAATGTTTATGATTTCATAATTAATCTGCATTTTTACAGTATTCTGGTATCTATGTCTGAACCGAGATATCCTATGCCAATGAGGCTATGTCTCTAAGAAGGTATGTGAAGACATCATTATAGGGAGAATGATCATGATTAGGTTGGCACTGTAAACTGTACCAATCACTTGCATCACACCTTAAGAATAATATTCAAGACAAAAAAAACAAAAACAAAGTGTGGGGACAAGTGCCAAACCCCAATTCTGGGATCATCTGTCTTGCATTTCAACTGGGGAGCCAAGAGTAACAGCATCTGTCATTCTGTCTTGCTTTTCAACCAATTATGGGATAGAGGAATCCAATCAACCCTTTTTAGTTGGAGGATCTATTCTAGGATGAAATATCAAATGAGAAAATTTTAAGGATGGATGATTCTTGAGTAGAGAAAATCATGGTCTCTTTACAGAGTTTCCTAATAGAGAGATTAAATGGATGATCTCTTTAGATCATTTCTATATTTTTAAATGCCAAATGATCTAGAAAACAATGATCTCCCGAACTGTCTGAACTCGGGGACTCTGACCATGGTTACAAAGCTCAATTGATGTTCATTGACCAATGATAACTAGCGAGGTTGCAACACAGAACAGATGGTCCATAGTTTCAATGTGATATGTTGAGATAAGTAGAGGTAGTTACGGTAGTTAGAGTTGCTTGAATGTTAGTTAGAGAGAATGATAGTTAGTTACAAGTAGTTTGGGGTAATTGAGGTATATAAAAGGACCAACCATGTACTCATTTATCAATCTTTTCCAATACAATTCAATATGAATTCTAAAGGGATGTTTCTTCCCATCAATCATACTTCTCCTACGAAGCTAATCTCAATCTCTTCGATCCTATTATTTCGAATATGATATACAGCCATGATTTTGTCCCTTTGCATACCAAATACGTTGTGTTATCTTCCTCATCAACTCGTATCCTGAGCACGCTCAAGTCACAATCTATGTTCTTTCAAGAGCGCTTGAATGAGATGGTAAGAGATTAAATCTCTTGATAGAGAGTTTTGTCATCCATTACTATCTTATCCGGTTCGAGTGATTAGTTTATCTAATTGCGCGTAAAGGATACCAGCTTATACCAATGTCAAAAATTGTGTCTTCCACTAGAACTAGAACCATCCTCATCGACACACGAACCCACCGGGACTTGCCCAACAATTTGTTGAATCGACAAACACCTCACTCTTTTTAGTATTCATTCTATTCTTTGTTTTTTTGTTCAGACATTCTTTTGCAAAAGTAACATATCATTTCCTTCCCTTGCTTTCTGCATGATCAATCTCCCTTTATCTCCATTCTTTCTGCCAAACTAAGTGTGAGTCCTTGTTAGAGGAATGCTCATATATTTACTTTGTTGCACGTGATATACACTATTGTACTTGGTTAATAGAGGAATACGCATAAACATTCTTGTTGCACGTGATATATTCTATTGTTGACGTCAATTGAATTTAGTTGAATGATCAACTCGTATTCACCAACAACAATGATCCATTTCTCTTCAGTCATTTGCATTGAAGAAAGTACTTTGTTTCTGAGTTTTTTTAACTACTCCAAAGATCATTAAATGCGAACAAAGTTGATTAATAAGAAAGTATAATGTAAAGATAAAACTTGAAATTGAAGATAAAGTACAGTAAAATATAGTTGTATTGATAGACTTTTGTCTAAAACAATGTATAAAACTGACATAATCTCTAATTGCTAAAATCACTTACAATTGTGCAAGTCCCAAGCTTCCTTCCTCTAGCCACATTCCTATATTTCATGAGTCTACTTCATTTTCTCTTGAATAATTCTTGTGTGCATATATCTATTTGGATGTATCATTTGACACACGCTAATAGAGAAAAATAAGGAGAAAAAATAATTAAATAATGTATTTTTTAAAATAATTAAATGATGTGTAATTTTTTGTTAGTGCAAATGATGTGTCTAAATATGTGTGTCCACACAAGAATTACTCTCTTTCTTCACTTCGCTTTTGTGGTCACATCATCAACTTGTTGAACACACACGGTACTTATTTTTATTTTTTATTTTTTGTAAAAGAAGAAAAACGAAAAGACACGGTTCTTGTTGTAAACAAACCAACTGTGTTATTTCGACATACGATTTCCAACACTGTATCTCAAAATCATATGTAACTGAGAGTGAATATCAATGAATGAAAATAAATAAAATTAATTAATTTTGAAACAACAATTAATCTCAAAATCATATACCACTATAAACTAAAACATGGCAACATATAAAATCTTTACTAACAACAAACTAGACCAACTCATTTCTTAGGCTATTGCAATTGTAGTTCATGGTGAATGAACTAAAAGGTATAAATTACGTTACTTTCCCATCAGTTTCTATGAAGTATGTCCCTATAACGTAAAATAGAATCAAGCCTTTCCAACCTAAGTTGCTGCTTAAACCTTTTTATAAAATCATCAGCCTTTGCATCCACTTCTTCCTCTTCTGCCCTTCCTCTCACAAACTCTCTTTCAGGTTTGAGTTCCAGTTCTGATTCCGGTTTCTTCTCCTCCTCCACCACCTTTACCGAATCTAAACGACGAAAATTCCCCGACATCAGCCGTTCCAAGAGGGACGGAGCTCGGATCAACGGTGTAGAATCACCTGGGCCTCCATTAATTTCTGTTTTACTGAGGCCCAGGTTGATTGACTTGACCCGGTCCAACAGGGTAAACGATATTGTCCTGTTGACTCGGGTCAAGTCTTGGTTTTGAACCTGTTCGACCTGGGTTTCTTCCGACGTTGTTGCTGCTACTGCTGGTTCAAATTTACAGCAACTGAGTCCAAAGGATGTGACACGTCCAAGAAACGACGACGATGAACGGACAAGTTCCGGCGGCGAGTCGAGTTGCCGTTTTTTCTGAGTGGCAAAATGAGAAGTAATAGCTATGGTACCTATGACAAGGTTAACGATTAAGAATATACATGAAGGACTAAACCAACTTGCAATTGTATCATGTATTGATACAGAATCTGTTTCATCCATAGTGATAAAAAAAATAACTTGTTTTCAAAGACAAAATTAATATAAATTTTCTTTGGTTCAAGTAAGGTTTTTCTCGATAACTGAGAGTTCTACTTAATGGAAGGAAATATTAATGGTGCTGTTTTGCTTATGATGTGAGTTTTTTTCCTTTATATAAAAAAATTAGTTTGTGAAATGGGGTTTTAAATGATGTTAACGTTTTGCTTATTTTATTATTAGCTGTTTCTTTTTGATCAATTTGTTCAAACGTAAGGGTTTGAATAAGTGCATGTTTTTCTTTATATAATTGGGTTCATCTAACGTGTGTAATATTGCACATGTTAAGACTGCTAACTTTTCATTGAAAATCGACAATTATTTATTTAAAAATTATATATTTAATACAAAAAACATAAATTACAAATTATAATTAGTACTTTAAATTTTTTAACATGTGTTAATTTGCACCTGAAAGAAAAATCCTTTATTATCGTAGCATTATTGACGTGACGTGAACATAAATATTTTAAGAGCAATGTTATATCTCAAGAGAAATAACATCAAGAATTCTGTAAGAATAAAGAGTAGTCAATCACAATATACTATTTGCCACAATTCAAGGATGTGTGGCTGAAATAGGAAGTGAACAAATAAATCATGCAATTAAAACTTGACAACTGTGTCTTGAAAAATTCTTAATGTTATTTTTCTAGATAAATAGTATTTTCCATATTTTAATGACGTAACATGTTAGTTGGTGTAATGTGTGAACTCATCATTGTGTCGTGTGTTAACTTATTGATTGATGTTATGGTACTACAAAAATAAACAAATTAATAGAGTTGTGTGAAAAATTTTAATCGTGGCAATGGTTGTAGCCACGAAGAATCGAGATTTAATGAGATTGATACAAATTTGAGTCACAATCATATTTTTATTTTTATTTTTAATATTGAGTCACAATCATATTGATGGTGTTCACCGGAACCAAACTAATTTTCTTTGGTTGATTTTGGCCAACATTGATTTGGTAAAAAAGTTATAGGTATTAAGAAAAAATGTTGAAGTAATAAAGTTGTCTTACCCTTGATTAAATGTATATACATAGTTTAACTAGAAGAACTATAAATTGTTTGATTTTGATCAAACAACCTATATACAAAGTACAAACCAAAGAATTGAATGAAGTGAAAAATTGCGACTATTATCGATTGTGATGCATGATAAAATTGTAGGGTTGGCGTGTCCATGATGTGTCTAATTAGCATTCGATGAATCATCTTAATTTGTTTCTTAGTTAATGGACCATATTTCAACCACCCTGTGGTTTTAACATTATTTTACTTATGTTTTTCAATGAAACATACTCACCTGATCATAGCACCATATCATTATATATTTTTAATTTTAAACTAATTTATGGATCACTTTGTAGCTATCTATTAGTATTTAGTAATTCTTTTTAATAAAGGGATGGTGATTTTAAGCATTGTTAATTTCGTCGTGATTTCCTTGCAGACGTCAAACCTGACTGCAACAATGTTAGTAGTAATTGAATATTGTTAATTTGCATTACTGTAAACTAAAAGACTGATTTGGACATTTTGTATACAAGTAATGATACCATTTAGGAACTTAACTAGATATATCACTGTCTTAAGTCTTACTCATCATACTTCTCTATTCACGATTAATTTCTGAATTGTTGGAACACAAGAGCGTCTGAATTGAAAATAAAATTTATAGAGTATAGTAGTGTGATTTAAAAAATTATAAAGTTTCACATCATTTAGTTTACATATCGGTTAGATTTCAATATAATATAATGAGTATTCATGTTTCTTTCTAAATTCCCTAAAAAAAAAATGTTGTACACCAAAAATTTAGGTATTTCTCAGTTTTTTCATTCCTCTTATGTTCGACGTGCTTTTGAGCCACTTTTCCCCTTTCTTTTATATTTCTTTGGAAAAAATTTGTCTCTTTTGACATACATGTTATTTTGATATTTAAAGTGATCATAATACCATCGTCCCTTTGATATTTAGATCGGATTTTTTGTCTCCTTAGATAAATGTGTCTTTTTGATATTTAAAGTGGTTATAATATCATTGTCCTTTCAATAATTGGAGTTGTCTTAGTAACCATTGTTCCTTCTGTTTAAGAGTGGTCCTAGTACCATATTAGAGTGATCACAATACCATAATTGAGTGGTTTTAGCACCATATTTGAGGTTGTAGTTGAGTTGTTTTATCCTAGGGACGTCGTGATTGATAGTTTGCTTGTAAAATTTTGGGTAATTCTACAAAACGTCTTAAGAAGAGTTAGCTAGTCAACAACTCAGTCCAATAACCTCATCGGTGGCTGCAATACATTTGAAGATTTTAACTTTGGTTTCAACAATTTTAAGACATTTCTTTTCTGACATGTCCCTCTGGTTCAACTATTCTTGACTAGTACAAACTATTTCGACTTGAAGGGAACCACTTCAAAACACAACAATAAAAATGTTCTTCCTAACAACAAACAAAGTTGCGAATGTTTTGAAGGATGAGATCATAGTAGCGCTCGAAATGGATGACCAAGAAGAAAGGATCAAAAGTCTAAAGAAATATTCCTTTGGAATAAACATGATGAAGTGTTTATTGTCTCCAATAACAACACTAGAAAGAAATTCACAGATGTTGCTCTGAAGCAGTCCGGAAAATTTTTCAAGAGTGAAGAGTGCACAATGAATAAGAACTGCAATCGCAATAACAATGAGAACTCCATAAGGGCCAAATATGTGCAACAACACCCACCACAAAGAAATGACACAAGGATGTTGGGAATCACAGATGTTTTCGACTTTTGTCTGAGTTGTTCGACACAGCTCATATGAGTGTTGTATAGGTATTGGACACCGTTCTAGGACCATCGAAGTATAGGGAAAAACAATTATATTTAGGATATCAGTTTTGATTGTCCGACACGTGTCGTATGAGTATCATGGAATGTCAGACACCGACGAATGTCGGACACGGCGACACGCCTAATCATAAAGGTGTACATGCTTCATAACTCTTTCCTCACTTTGACTTATGATATATGGCTTTTTAATTTGTCTTGTGAGGTTGATGGTGTACATTTTTCCCCCACATTTTCTAGCGCTCAATTATTGAATTGAACATTATTATTATTATGATGATGATGATATATCTCAAGCTATTAAGTTGTTATTCATAATCTTATAATTTGATATAATTCACTGTTTCAAAGACGTGGTTCCAATTTTCAATTTGATTAAATATTTTGCTACAAACATTTTTCAACCAAAGGGCATCATTGTGCCTGATCCGATATAGTCAATTTCTACCATATGGGGAAGTGATCCCATATCTTATGGTTCATATTCTCAAGTTAGTGTGCATAGTAGGAGGATATTAAATTGCTATCCATAATGATAATTAAATAGTAGGAGGATTGAATTTTATTTTCCTTGCAACTTACTTCAAGATTACACTTACTTCTTCCAACATTGTCTAATATTAGCAATGTCAGGGTTCATATTGTCTGGAATGCCAAACGGCCATCCACCTCACCAACATGATAAGTAACTCGATATGGATTCACTCCTTTCGAGGGTTCTTGCTTGGCAATGAGCTCCCATAAGATGACCTAATAGCTAAAAACATCACACCTACAAAATGAATCCGACAATGTGTTAATCATTCATTCATTCATTTTGTAGTAATATAATAATAAATACAAATAACAAGCTTAATTTTCATCATATAGTTCACTTTGCAATACCGTGGGAGTCATCCACTGAGCCTGAAAATATATATTATATTTATGGTAAGTGTCAGAATTAAAGTTTCTACATATATGTAACATGAACATTCAATCATGAGGATATAAAGAATGAATTGATTAATAAAAAAAAAATATGATAGCTTATTGTTCCCATGTCTATTCTATGAGTAAGGTATGTATTGTACTTCCTTCGAGATAACCCGAAATCACGTACCTATTCAAAAGTAAAAAAAGTCATACCACATATGAACACGTCAAATAGAATAACCACCATGTGCTATCAAGGAACATCACTTAATCATAAAGATTAAATTCAATGAGCACCTTTACATTAAAATTTTTGACAACAAGGAGGTTTTTTGACGTCAAATCCCTATGAACTATCATAGGAGTTTCTAGTTATGATCTTAATTCCATAGCAGCATAGATGTTTAATGTAATAGGTGAAAACTGACATTTATTAAGTGAAAACAGAAGAACAAAATGTGTAGAAATGTACCTCGATGTTTTACCGAATCCACCCATCCCCAAGGATGTTGCTCCACATAGTTGTGGCCGATCTTCGACTGTCATTGCACGCGTTTAGGAGCCAAAGTCAATAACAGTTCCCAAATGTCTAGAATCCCACATGATCTATATTAACATAGAAGAATATCAAGGATTTGAAGATCTACGAAATCAAGAAATAAACAAGAAAAAAAAAAGATTGTTTGTTTTTCTTAACACAAGCATTGCCAAAGATCGAAAAGAAGACAAAATTAGTTCTTGTTAATAGAGGTAGAAGTGTTAGAACTTAACTTCCCAGAGCATCGGAACGCAACTACATATGATTGTGGATATGAGCATTTTCAGAATTTTAGGGGGTATGTAACAATGTGGGGGTCTTAATAGCAATTTTCAAGGATAATAGGCAAAGCCCATTTTTTATGGCGGATCGCAATTGAGTAGAACTTATTTTTTTCAATTTCAAGTTGAGATTTTTTTACTTTTTAATTTCTTTTGGAATTCTGCTCTTTACCCAACGCATTTTGCTCATTCCCGACTGAAAAGACCAAAACGCCCTGCATGAGTTAACACATGCTAGTGTTAAATTTGCATGGATTAAGTCACATTGCGTGACTTAAGTAAAGTCACGCTGCGTGCTGTTTTAAATGTTAATTTTTTGCATGTGATTCATATGTTTAGATGTTTGAATTTTTGCATGTGATTTATATGTTTAGATGTTTGCATGTTTATGTTGTAGTTATGAGTTTTAGGGTTTTGTTTAAATGTTGATTTTTTGCATGTGATTTATATGTTTAGATGTTTGATTTGTTGCATGTGATTTGAATGTGATTTATAAGTTTAGATGTTTGCATGTTTATGTTGTAGTTATGAGTTTTAGGGTTTTGTTTAAATGTTGATTTTTTGCATGTGATTTATATGTTTAGATGTTTGCATATTTATGTTGTAGTTATGACTTTTAGGATTTTGTTTAAATGTTGATTTTTTGCATTATATCTATATGTTTAGATGTTAGATTTGTTGCATGTGATTTATATGTTTAGACGATAGATTTTTTGCATATGATTTATATGTTTTGATACATTAATGTCACGTTAAAAACTCTCAAGGATCAACTTGATGAAATCAATCATGGACTCAACCTCAGAGACACAATGAGGGTGGAATACATTTGGTATGAACATCCAATGTTGGATGAGGGGAGAATAACATTAAGTCGGCTAGAATTAAAGAACAGTGACGACGTGAGGAGCATTTTCTCGATTTTTTGGCAGCACATCATGTTCTAGTGGATCGATATGTTTGTCATGTTGCTGAGATCAACTGAAGGTATTATCAACAATTTGATTCCGCCAGAAGATCGTGATAGGTAGCATTTACCCTTTCAGATGGACATTCCAACTACAACAATTGTCTTACCTCTGAAGTTGGATAAGGTTAACCCTGTTAAACAGCAGCTCTCAAGCATTCACCTGAAAGTTGTATGTTTAGGTAGTGTAGTGAAAAGTCAAAAGATTAAGAGAACGCAATATGTATTATGCATAATCAGCTATATAAGTTATGATATCGAATTCCTTCATATAATATGAGTGTCACAGAATGCACCTTATTCTTTATGTGATGACTCGTCTTATATGAGGGAATTGGATGTGATAACATATATATAAAACTTTGTAGAATACATGCGTTATGTTATCTTCATTCTTTTGACTTTTTAACAAAAGTTGCAAATCTCTACCTAAATGTATGTAACGTATATGAAATTAAAACTAAATACAATTGTGTATTTTTTGAATTGATTATGTGTACTTGTGACTTTATTTTTTACATTTATTTTTTGAATTGATTTTGATTTTATTTAATAAGCTACTTTTTTCTGAATTTATTCAATACGTTACTTTTTCCGAATTTATTTAATACTTTAAATATAGGTGTTATAAAAAGAAGGTTGGAGGAGTATTTATAGGGGAATGGTAACATAGGTGTTAACTACACTAAATGCAGTTAAAAAACGTGTAAAATCAAGGTTGAATAACTGACCACCGCCCAAAATACGTGTTCTTGAGCTTAGACCACCGTCCACAGCAGCGTGAGTTAACTCACGCCACCGGTCAGAGGTGCGTGACTTAAGTCACATAGAGTTATAACTAGCATGAGTTAAATCACGCAGCGTGACTTAACTCGCGCAAGGGAAAAATGGTCTTTTCAATTGGGAGCGAGCAATTCATGTTGGGTAAAGAGCATAATTCTTTCTTTTGGTGTTAAACAACTTTAGAGAACGAATCTAACTGTGATATCTGTGTATAGATTAAATGAGTAGAGAAGAACTAATTCATTTTTTAAATTACAATTCCCCATTCCCTAAGTTTTTGTAATTACTTGAAATGCACTACTATAGTCGTAGTTAGCAACATTTGATGCTATCATTTTCATCGTCTCCTAAACCTGAAAAATCTGACAACATTAATAATGATTTATTTAACCGATTAGTTCCTTCGACAATTAACTACTGGAGGGCATTTAGGTCATTTACTGGTGTTTTCTAGCATTGTTTCAAGTGTGAACAACAATTATCATATATTAATATTTTCAGTGCATTGTATATTTTAAAAAAAATGAGCCCCAAAATTGGGAAGGCACGGCTCTATATAGTTGTTTGCACCTCTCCAGGGACGGCCCTGCTCCTCATGATCCAACAATTAAGCCATCTGTTATTGAGTCTCTTGCTATCATAACACTTTCGTCATGCTTCAAGTATATAATATTAGATATAAGGGTTGTATTAAAGAGTCTCACATTGAATTAATAAAGTCTGAAAATGTGTTTTTATATGACGGACAATCCTCACATTATAAATCAATTTTATAAAGTTAAGACCCAAATCAAATTCAATGAAGTTTAATGTATGGTCTTAATCCCCTTCTTCATGTAAGGTAATCCGTTGGCTATTTTAAGTCAATGCACGCAAACAAGAAACTCTCAACATGGAAAACTTTTTGTGGAGCAATAGAACTATGGTATGAGCCATCCATCTAATTCAACTAGCATGAACCTCATTTGTAAACTTGTGATAGTGGATTACCTTTTTGGAGTTTTAATAGTGAATAAAAAGCAATGATTTTTTTATTTTTATTTTTGTAAAAAAAAGACTATAAATTCGTTTTAGTCTTTTAAAAATAAATAAATAAATTGTCACGGATATTATATGGAGAGGTTACTTAATATACAGCTTAATTTGTAAGATATCTTGATCAAAATGATATAAAAAAGAGAAAATAAATTAAAAAATTGTATAAGATGGAGCCAACTAACTAGCATGCGGAATGTACTTCAAGTGCATGTGTCTTACAGCCTTAACAAAAGAGAAGATCCTAAAGCTTTGTACTTAAAAATAAAAATTTTATAGTAAAGAACAAAGTTTAACAACTCATTTCATTCTTGCACATGGTCTGAATCATTAGATGTAACTCTTTTATATTGGTCCCCTTCTCCCCCTTGGTAACATGATTGTTTTCTCGTAGGAAAAAGTTCATGGGGTTGAGCTCTCTAGGGTGATGCCATGAAACAAAGTAAAACAAAGTAATAATGGATAGCTAGTACAAAATGATAAAGAAAAGAATGGGTCAAAAGGAGTAATAGAGGATGGAGTAAGTAGCAAGAAAATGAAGGGATGCTAAGGAAGCCTTTGGAGTAATTCAATGTCACATTCAACTAACAAAATTTGGAGTGATTTTATTACTTTTATGTCGGTAAAGAATTATTTTTATTATTTCAACCTAAAAAAACTTAAAAAAAAGTTATATTAATAGAGTACTCAATCGCTTAGATTCTCAGGTCTGACTATTCTTGAATTTTGATTTTTGTTTTGTTAGGTTGGTTGCGTTGTTATGTTTAGGTGTTTTTAATTATTTTTTAACGTTTATATCTTTCAAACATATTAAGAAGGACCTTATTCATGTGGGGTTGGACTTTGAAAATTAAGAAGAACAACTAGTTTTCTAAGACCTGTCAAAAAAAAAAAAAAACTAGTTTTCTAAAATTAAATGGACCATCTTTAGTGTATACACGTGGTTTATAATTATATACTCCTTTTGGCATATCTACTTCCACATATATATACCACGTGATGTTTTCCTTAATTTTGATAGTTGAATTTTAGGAATATATATATGGTCTTCAATTTATATGAAAAATAGATTGAACAAGATTCCATCCCAGCTAACTTGGTTTATATTACAGATTTGCCCTTTTGTGTATTCTGATCTTGTAACATTTTTGTGTAAGATTGGTCAGCATAGAATTCATGTTTGTTGACTTCATGTCCTTGACATTAATATCATTTGATTCTTAAGGGATTTTGTGTTGGTGGTTGTGAAGTTTTCACTATCATGTATTTCAAAATTGGTAAAACATTTGAACTGCAGGGTGAGGATGACCATCAATTCAACTATAATTAGGATCTGCCTGGTAAAATTGAGTTTTGATCTTCAAATTTGTGTTTATATATGTGTTGGGTTTTGAAATGGTTAACCTCATTGCCCTTGTGAGCTTAACTTATTTAGTAAGGACATTGCATAATATATGTAGGGGTCGAGGTTTGAATCTCGATACCTAATTTATTCACATTGAATTTCTAGACAATAGACTACTTAAAAATAAATTGTTAACATCGATCTTGTGAGATCACAAAGTTGAAAGATGTTTTTTCTTAAAGGAAATGTTGAAAGTTGTTTTGTTCAAACGTTATAATCCTATAATATTTTAAGGCCTGGACTCGAACTTGAGAGTTGAAACCACTAATCCAATGATAAGAGAAGTGAGTGATCCATCTATATACTCTGGAGTAATTTGTGTATATTGTACGTTTATATATATATATATATATATATATATATATATATATATATATATATATATATTTGATGATGCATTAACAGAAACTAAACATGGTCGCCTCTTTAAATATAATTCGAATATTAACTTGTCACTTGATGCAAGAGACTAACCGCTTCCAATAGACGCGACTTTGTTGCTCTCATTACTCTCCTGTTATTAAGTAATATCTAAGTTTTAGTATCAATGTTGAAATATAATTATTTATTTAAGAAATTATGTAAAATGGGAAACAAAATTTATTTATAGAATGTAAATTAAGAAAAAGCATTTTAACTTTAAAATTACTTATGAGAAATGAGAAGCAAATTTTCTTTTCAAAGATATCAAATAAGAAACGGGAAAAAAGGGTATTTTGGATTTTAAAATATGGAAAATGTTAACAAAAACTTCAAAAAAATAGCATTTATCGAAAACTGTGTAATCAACTTAAAAAAGTATAAAAAATTTCTTTTTTCAACATAAATTTTTTCTTTTGGATTCTTAAATATGTGTCATTTCAGTACTTGTAAGCGTAATTCTCAAAATATTTACTTTGAATACCTTAAAATATTTACTTACTTGAGTTTGTTTTTATTGGCAGCATATTCAATTGAGTTATAGTACTATATATGCTGTACTAAACATAAAAAATTCCTGTCATCCACATTTTCAAATTTTGATTCAGTAGCTGCAAATGAGTTGTATTTGAGAAGTATTGTTCATGAACAAGGACGGTTACCCTTGTCAGTTAGATACCATATGAGGCACTGAATTCCACTCATAAATTAATGTTTGGTGACACAACTTTTCCTAAGAATATTATGTAAAATTGGAGTTTGCATATGGCCCTACCTACCCTGGTTCAGTTGAAGCCTTTAATAATATGTGTTGCAATGGTGTAGCATGTGGACAGCAAAAATTGCATACTACTCCACCACCATTGCCCTTACACTACAATCCAAGAAAAATACCACTCACTACTGACCATCCCTTTCCTTAAGGACCTAATTTCTTCCTATTTTAGGGCCCCTCTCTCTGCCATTTTAGTTGTGTCATTCATTCATAAACTATCATGTAGATAGAATCGAAACTGAGACCTGAAGAGAAACAAACTCATAAATTTTAAATCAATACGATCAAACCAATCCAAATAAATTAAATTTATTTTCACATTCAACGTATGTAATTTATAATATAGACAAAATACATTAGTTATTTAATAAATCTGGAGAGAAAAATACTTATATTTAACATGAAGAAATGTGTTGTTACACAAATACAATATGAAATAGCGGTGCTATATAACTTCCTAACACCATCAATATAATGATGATGTTTTTGTCTTATTTCATTTTACATTTTATTCCTTTATTTTCTTAATTTTCATTTCCTTCTCAGTTGTCTTTTTCCCCTTTGCAAAAAGGTTTCAAAAATGAAAAATTGTCTTATTTAAACATTATAATAAGATAAGATGTATTTATCTTTATCTTAACCCACTATTTTTTAAGGAGTGGTCTTAATAATAGAAAGTTTTACACTTTTTGTTTGATATTACTGGGTTTATATCCTCCCAGTCTCTTATACCTTTAATTTTAGTTAATCTATTTTCTTTTCGCTTAAAAAAAAAAATGTTTGATCGAAAAATAGATAAAATCTAAACAAAATTTATTGTAATTAAGATTCGAATTCATATCTTCATACTTAGTTTGTTATTTTAGTTCATTTAACTAGAATATGAGACTTTTGATGATGATGGTGATGATAATGTGACATTTGAACTCAAAGTAATTAGAATCTTTAACCCTATAGACGTCTCAAAGTATCTCTACTACTTAAACCTTTTAGATCCCAACATGATTAATTAACGAAATGAAAGCGAGACATCTTATTGACTTTTTTACTTGGATTGAGTTATATTTAAAATGAATGACTTCAAAAATTAAACTCAAATTCTTTTTATATAGAATAGTCATATTTTTAACTCTGTTTACGATTCAAAATTTATGAATGTAAAATTTTCATCATTAAACTATATAAATAGTTGTGTCCGAACTCAATTCACCTAAAAAAAATTTATAAAATGAAACACTTAGTTGTAAAAAAAATAAGTAACTAAGTCAATGCATATACTTTAACCTCTTCTCACACAAATATATTATGTAAAAATAACTGTCAAAATCCCCAAATAATTACCAAGTTTGTTTTTGTTTGACTGGTATGATATAATCACCAAGTTAAGCAACGGTATAATTGCAGTGTTAGATAAAATCCACGAGCTAATAGTTAGGTAATAATCAACCTAAAAAAGGCTATTGGATGGTGCAATAATATCAACTGCTATTAATCGCTTAATATGGGACCGTTGCTATTGTTTGACTTCTCATCATACATGAATTCACTTTTCTTTATATAAAATAAAATTTAGGTGAGTTAAATTTCGAAAGCATATACTAGATTGATAAAAATCTCAAAACTTAAAGAACACTTAAAAATATTATTTATCAATGAAATTCTCACATCAATAGTGGAATTTATGGGAAATTGAGTTGAATATTTTTACTAACTGAATCAACCGGTAGTAATATAATTAAACTACTCCCTCCGTCCTTATATGTAACCACCTATTTGATTTTATTTTTGTCCCTAAATGTAAACTCCTTTTCAAATTACTAGATGTATTTATTATTTTTTTCCTAAACATACCCTTAAATTAATTAATACTACTAACTTATCTTGAAATTTGAAAAGTCAAATTTAATACACATACAAACAAAGAATAATTTGGTAATATTAACACACAAAACAGACACATTAATTACACTGACAACTTTTCTTAAGAAATGTGAAAAATGTAAAGGGAGTTTACATTAAGGGACGGAGGGAGTATTAAATAAGATAGTTCTATTTATATTATCATATTTAATGTTTTGACCTCGAGTTCATGATACTACATTATGATGTATTGTTAGCTTTAAATTTTATTTGACACTCATTTGAAAAAAAAATATTATTGAATTGATGAGTATGAACATTGTTTATAAACTACTCTTAAATTCTATTCGCAAACAATAAGGCACATTTTTGTGTAAAACATGTAATTAAAAGACTCAAAGTACTAGTGAATCAGATTGTATCTTATCTTGTCTGATTAGTTAATGTAGATTCACTATAATGTAATGTACTTGGCGCCAATTTTTCCACTTATGAACCTAAGTACTTAACCTTATGGCATTTATATCACTTTTTTAAATTCAATTTAATTTTTTCTCCCGCTTCAATATGTGATATGAGGATGAATCAGTCACTTCTAATTATTTCATTTCTATTGAAATAATAATGATCTTTGTACACCCTATTATAGGGTTGTATTGGATCCTTTGCTTTTTTCCTAAACTAACTAATGTAGACCCTATAAATATTTATAGCAAAACTAACTTATTTGATGATACATTTATTATTATGCAGTTACGCACAAGCCAATTAACCATTAAATAATATGAGCTCATGTGGAATGACTGATGAGGTATCAGAGTCAAGATCTTGACACGTGGCACACCTTGTGTGTTACCTATAAATCATTTTCTCAAGATGGCCAACGAGACCTGCCAAAAACAAAGTTGAAAAGCAACTAGGCAACTTCCATTAAACTGAAATTAAACAAAGTTTGGTAATTATCCCCTCATTCACACCAACTCATAAGTCTAAATTCTTCCCACTCAAAATTAATAAACTATAATACTAGTACATATTTTCTTTTTTACAACATATATTATATGATATTACCTCCACTTATTTTGACTTCACATTTCATATCAGACATGTATTTAGTGTTTGGCATAAACACATTATAGATAAATGTAATTACAATCAATAATTTTATTTTTTCATTTTATTGCAAATGTCAATGCATATGTCGTGTCTGTTGTTCGTGTTTGTATAAGTATCATGTTATTTTCAATGAATAAAAGTTATAATGCTATAACAAACAAAAAGACTCTTGATTTTTTTGGATAGATAGACGAAATGGTAAAGTTATCTGTCATCATAAACTTACACACACAAAGTAGGAGTGTCCGGATTTGTACTCCAGTCATGACGTCCGACCTAACAGTTTCAACATTTTTATCGGTTGAGATAACTCTTATTTATGTAACTTATTAATTACACCTTATGTATAATTTATATACATAGTATATTATATAATATATAGCCTTAATAGAAAATACACTGTTATGTTCCTAAGGCTCTCTGTCCCACTCCAACTGCCTCTCTCTCTCTCTCTGAGAAAGAGAAGAGTTCTGTTAATTCACTTTCTCCATTCTAGAGTTTCCTTCAAGTATTACTGAATTGTGTAACACACAAACTTCATAATTTTCATTCAACTATAACAATTTTAACCTTGATCTAACTACCAACTCTAGTGTTCAAAACTAAACAGTTAAATTTTCTTACCTCTCCTATGGAAGTCACAAACCTTTGTCTCTACCAATTCTTGAACTCTTATTCTCATCATACACTTCTTCTTTCTCATACCACTAAAAAATCTTCTTGCTTGTTCTATAATCTTCTTTCATATACTTTTGGTATTACTACTATAT
Organism: Medicago arabica; assembly: GCA_946800305.1. Classification (NCBI taxonomy): domain Eukaryota; kingdom Viridiplantae; phylum Streptophyta; class Magnoliopsida; order Fabales; family Fabaceae; genus Medicago; species Medicago arabica. Next base: position 19,485,929 of record OX326971.1, on the reverse strand, counting down.
GTGGAAGTTCTTCAATTTAACTTGTTTTTGCTTCAAGTTATCAACTAGTTCTAAATTTTTGATATATTCACCTATTTATTACTTTGTTAGTCTTTTGAGATTGATTTGAAGATGAAGGTGGTTTTGGCAATGATTTTGCTTTGTGTTTTTGGTTTTGTTGTTGATGCTCAAGGATCTGAAGGTAGGTACTTAATTAATCTTCACAACTCTTTTATAAATTTGTCACAGATTGTTAGAGATTAATACAGAACTAAACATGATTGCTTAATTTGGAATTAAATTATTGGTTTAAATCTTACACTAATAAGATCAAGATCAACAGCTTAATTATAACATATTTAGCTGATAAATGTTGGTTAGTTAAGAAGTTATTCAATGCTATGTATAGAAAATTAGAAATTAGGGCTTATAGGTTTTTATTGGTATAAGAAGATTGTAATTCTAATAAACTTTAGAAAACCAAAGAGGCTTTTTTGGTTAAGATTCTTTATGCATGTGGTTTGATTTCTTACCCCTCATTGAATCAATATTAAAGTAGGCTAGTGTTGTACCTTAAGAATCTAGTAGTCTACAATATTTGAAATTTGTATTTGTAGAAAATCTATAAATTCTTTCAAATTTTACTTTCAATTGGACTCTATAGATCCTTTATTTAGATATACTAGAATATACCAAGATTCAGAATTGTTCAATTTTGCATAATATAATGTTGATTTGATCCCATAATTTAGTCTTATTGATCAGTCCATGTCATTTGATTTCATAAGTTTGATCTTGTTGATATAAAATTTTCAATAAATTTTGCATTTTATCCCATTGATATTTGGATTTCTAATTGATGATATTTTCTTTAAGGGTCTGTTATATCCCCATCTCCGGCATTTCTTCCTGCCGTTCACCCTGAAGGAGAAGCACCTGGTCCTATACATAATGGACAGTCATGGAGAAGCACTGCATCAAGCCCTTCAGATCCACATGGTAAACCCAGTAATATATAGCTAAGGTATTGAATTATGAGCTTATGAACTTTGATTATTCACTTATGTTCCTTCTTCCAGGATCTGTTATATCGCCGTCTCCAGCAACATTACCTATGGATCCTTCCTCTAGTAAAGCACCTAGTCTTTTACATCCAAATGGTAATTTTAATTTAACTTCCTTAGGCCCTGTTTGGATAAGAAACTTAATTAATCGCTTATAGCATAAGCCTTTATCATATAAGAGCTTATTTAAAGCTATTTCTATGACAAAAGGTAAAATAGAGTCAAATTGTTTTCATATAAGCAATAAGTGTTTTCATAAGCTATCCTAGAGAGCTTATGGAAATAAGCTAAAACAGTTTATGGATATGTCATAAGATATTTAAATAAGCTCTTCTGAACAGTCTCACAAGTGCTTATGACAGTAGATAATTTCAAATAATCTAATCAGGTCCGCATTGGGATAGTCTAACAAAAAAATTGAGTTTTCATCATCCAGGGACTATATTGCAACCTCCAGTTGCATTGCCACCTTCTATATCAGCTCCACCTCCTCAAAAGATTAAAGGAATTGAATCATCCATATCACCTAGTCCTAGTCAAAGCACCAAATCGATATCGCCGCCATATAAATCTGCTCCAGCACCATTAACGGTCGAAAGGAATCTACCACCATCCATACAACCAATTCCACCTCAAATGACAACACCTACTGTTAGTCCTCCTATATCGACACCGACTGCACCAGGTACATGACTGAAAAGTGAAAAGATTCTTTTATTGAGGGAACTTTCATATTGATTATTGACCAAGATTCCTCTCTTCTGTTGCTTCTTGAGCAGCTCCTGTTGCAACACCTGAAAATTTGCCTAAAACTTCACCTATCAGCCAACCAATTGATCATGGAAGTTTGCCTCCTAATGTTGATAACAGGAATGAAAGTAAGAGTCACAACCCAGAGCCAATTTCACCAGGTATGTGATTAAAATATGTAAAGAGAACTTTTGGTCTTGAAATGTTTGTGGCCCTGTCACAATAGTCGCTAAATGTATCAAAATTACAAAAACATACACAAATGCGTCTTTTGTTATTGAGTTTGTTCGTCAAATGTTCCTTTCGTTAACCTAGTTTGCTTCTCGAATGTGTCTTCTGTTAGCCAACTTGGCCCATATAATTACTAAAATGGCCTATGAAGCACCATTACATCATTTTTTGTCTCATATCTTGTCAGATATCTATAGATACGTTCCGATATGGCATCGAAATTTTAATAAATTCTGGGACTAAAATGGATTTTGATTGATTTAGTTTTTCAAAATTGATTTTAGTTGAATGTGATTTCAAGGTAAAATGGTCTTGTTTGGATAAGTTCACGTGACAGTGAATTGAACTAAAAATTTGAGTGTAAAATTCACATGTAGAGGCAAAAGCAACAAATCTTAACTTCAAGTTACAATCAATTCTTTAGGCAAAATCTTGTTAAAAAAATTCTATAGGAAAAATCAATTTTAAGTCTTCAGAATCACTTTTGGATTTCCCAAACGTGAATCCAAACATCTATTAGGCTATGATAGGATCATCTGATGGAAATTTGGATTTTCATCATCCAGGGTCTTTCTTGCACCCTTCACTTGCATCACCACCTCCTAGTCCAAACGCCAAATCATTATCGCCGCCATATAAGGCTGTTCCAGCACCATCAACTGCTGAAAGAAACTTTCCTCCGCCCATGCCGCCAATTCCACCTCAAAGGAAAGCACCTATTGTTAGGCCTCCTATATCCACACCAATTGCTCAAGGTATATTACTGAAAATTTGTTTCATTAGTAGAAAGTTCATATCGATAATGACCAAGATTCTTCTCTTGTAATGCTTCTTGAACAGCTCCTGTTGCAATACCTCCAGCAAATTTTCCTAAAACTTCACCTATAAGCCAACCAATTGATCATGGAAGTTTGCCTCCTAGTGTTGATAAGAGGAATGAAAGCAAGAGTCACAACCTAGAGCCGGTTTCACCAGGTATGTGATTAAAATGAGTGAAGAGTCATTTTGGTCCTTAAATGTGAGACGTTGTCTCAACTTACATCCTAATGGTAATTCAACTAGCTTAGTCTATTAGGCCACATTGTGATCATGGAATTGAGAAATGATTTTCTGAATATTATTTTAAATTTGTAAATCGAGTCCAAACACTAATATGCTTAAATATAGACTATTGTATACCTAACAGACCTGTTTAATGGACGAGTAAAAGTATTTATGACAGTATCATCTGACACAAAAAATTTGCTTTTCATCATCCAGGATCTTTCTTGCAACCTCCAGTTGCATTACCACTTCCTACATCAGCTCCACCTCCTCAGAAAACTAAAGGAAGTGAATCATCTATATCACCTAATCCTAGTCCAAGCACCAGATTGTTATCGCCACCGGATAAGGCTGTTCCAGCCCCATCAACTACTGAAAGGAGTTTTCCACCAACTATGCTACCAACTCCACCTCAAAGGAGAGCTCCAGGTACATGATTGGAAAGTTTCTTTTATTGGTTGAACCTTCATAGTTCATATTGATATTGACTAAGATTCTTCTCTTCTATTGCTTCTTGAACAGCTCCTGTTGCAACACCTCCTGGAAATTTGCCTAAAACTTCACCTATCAGCCAACCAATTGAACATGGAAGTTTGCCTCCTAAGGTTGAAAAGAGGAATGAAAGTAGGAATCACAACCTAGAGCCAGTTTCACCAGGTCTGTGATTAAAGTTTGTCGTGTATAATTGAGGAAAGAGTTTGGTTCTTAAATGTGGTGGTGTCACAATAGTCTCTGAGTGCATCAAAATTACAAAAAAATACATAAATACATCTTTCATTAGTCAGTTTGGTCCTCAAACGTTTCTTTTATTGTTAGTTAATTTGGTCCTTGAATGTGTTTTCGATTAGGCCCGGTTCACTAAAAAGTAACGGATGCCAGATAAGCTAGTTGATAGTGGATAAACTAGCTGATAGTCGATAATAGTGGATTAGCTAGCTGATAGAATTTGAGGTGTTTAGTAAAATTAGTTGTTCAACTATCTCAGAAATATAAAATGGAAAAAAGATATTTTAAATTCATATTTAAATGTTTTCAATTTAGATATTGATGATAAAAATGAGAGAAAATACGATACACTATAAGCTCAAACGCTACTTGAAGTGGCATCGCAAAACACACAATAAGCTTTTGTAAAAACACTATAAGTTCGTGAGAGAAAGCACTTACCAAACATATCTACTTTGATCATACGAGCTTATGTGCTGCAAGCTATCTGCTATTAGCTAGAGTTTTGGCCTTGCCAAACACATGTAGTTAAGTTGGTCCACATAGTTACTAACAAAAGACACACTTATGTATGTTTTTGTAATTCAGAAACATTCAGAGATTATGGTGATAGCCTCTCGCACATTTAAGGATTAAAATGACGGTTTGTCTGTTTACTGGTTTATAATTCATACAGAATTGTTTCCCGTTTCATCATCTCCACCTTCCAGTTGTTATTAACCGAAAAATATGCTCTTCTATTGAAATATTGGAACAGCCCCAGTTGCAACACCTTCTACCAATGATCCTAAAATATCACCAATTAGCCATTCAACTAATAATGGAAGTTTGCCTCCTCCGCAGCCAATTTCACCAGGCATGTGATGAAATTTTAATTCTTGTCTTTTGAAATTTCCTTTTCTCTTCTCAAACTTCCAATTGTTATTGACAAAAAAATTACTATATTTGAATGCATGTTAAACACAGCTCCTGTGTTCAATATACCAAAACATTTGCCGGTGAATCAGTCAACCGAACCTAGAAGTTTGCCTCCAACTGTCCATAGAAGGAATTCCAGTATCAGTCACACATTGGAACCAGTTTCACAAGGTAATTCTAATTGATGGTTATAACTTTTTTCCTTTAAGTCCTAATATCTTAGTTGATATTGACGCTAAACATGCATTTTACGTCATTTTGAACAGCACCGGTTACAGAACCTCCTGCAAATTTTCCAAAAAACTCGTCAGTCGGTCAACCCTCTCAACATGGAAGTGTTCCACCTAATGTTCATAATACAACCGTACATAAGGGACACATTCACACTCCAGAACCAGTAATGCCACGTATGTTGTATAATCTTCTCAAATCATCTCTAAAATTCAATTATATGGTTCTAAAATTCCTAGTTTTCATTAAAGCACATAAGCAACCATTAGGCCGCCCGATTTCTCCAAAAATAACTCTATTCATTTCACCTAGTTAATCTTATTACTTATTTATGGCCTCGGTAATCTGGAGTTCGGTAGGGAAGTAAGTAAAACATGGCCAACGATTGTTCCAATCAAGGTTCGAACTCGGGCATTTCCGACCGATTCAACCTTCACTGAAGTTAACGAACCACTTGAGCCAACCACTTAGTTTAATGAAAGAAGGGAGAAAGATACAATATCTAATTTTATCAGACTTTTTATGTGCATTTGTCTCATTGTTATCTCTTTTATTGTACTCTTGCAGCACCAATAAGTACATTTCCAGTCGATCCACCATTGATCCACCCAGTCATACCAGCAGCACCTCCAAATGAAGTACCAGGTGCAAATTTAAGAATTGATTTTGTTCGTATCGCTTTTTATGAAATATTTAACAGCTACTTTTTGTTACATCATTTAGTTTCTTCATTTCCACATTTATAATTCCCACATTTATTATCTCTTTACACTCAAAATGATGGAGGTTTAAAATACAATCTTATGTATGGTTGCATACTTTGTTACTGATTTGAAGCTTTGAATTACTATTGCTGTTGATAATCCAGAAAGACATGTGATTGTATTGTATCTCTCTCATTTCAATATCACCTGATATCTTAATTGTTGGTTTGAAATTAGAAGCGACAATCATGAGTAAAATTAATGTTATTTTAATATGGCTAATGGTTGTTACTAAATAGTCAGAAGAATATGTGACCACTAAAATGTCTACTTATTTGAATTTAGTTACTTTTCAGATAGTGGCTTTACAATGCCTATATTTTTTTGTATTTTGAACTACCATTCATTCTTTAGTGTTCAAGATTTGCATATGGTAACTATAATTTCTTTTATGTTGTTAATGCTATCGGAAAATCATTCCTTAATTCCTAATCATGTGGTGCAGCACCAGTCATCTCTCCCTCTTTAACACCAAAGTCACCACCAGCTATAGTGCATTCCCCTGCTCAAGGTACATATGGTAACATTAAACTACTTTTGATGAGATGCATATTCTTAACTAGGATGTATATCTAACAAAATAGATGGCTAGGATTGAACTCATGAGCACTTAGCTGTGGTCTAGTATCATGTTGAATACCAACTCTTATAAAAGCGTAGAAAATAGACATCATGCTTGAATTCTTATAGAAGTTAAGTGTTAGCATGTTTAAAATGAGCATATTCACAACTATTATTTTTTATCATGTTGAATAATTGAATGTCCAAATTAGTCTATGTGTTGATTTATTTATGTTATATCTTCTGTAGCTCCTGGAAATAAAGCAAGGCCATTTCATCATGCTCCTGAGCCACTGACTTCACCTCCTAAATCTCCTTTCAACAAAGAAGATCATTCTCCTGCGACCTCACCTTCTACCACATTTCATAAGCATCAGCATACACGGAACACGATAACCAGTCCAGCTCCTGCATCGTCATATTTTGTCGCTCCTCCAACTTCCAAACACCATGGTTTGGCTCTTAGCTCATCGAATTGAATTCTGTCACAATTTAAGATTTTTTTCACCGCAATTGAATGTATACATATATTAATTTTTGTTTGATTTTTTTATATAGATAAACAAATTCCTCCTTCGTTTCTTCCTACAATTAGACGAAGACATAATGCTCCAGCACCAATGAACAGAGGTGCCTTGGAAACTTTTCAGATGTTTCTTCTATGATAGTGATAAGTAAATGAAGGGTTTAATTACTGAGGATTTTCTTTGTTGTAGGTTCTGCAGATTCTCCGTTTACCTTCCCTATTCAATCGCCCGTGAGCCAAGTTTCACCTGCTCCTTCTCCATCATTCAATGCTTTCCCTCACTCAACAAAAAGTAAGAAAGGTTACAATTCCATATTTACTACAAATACTTTGAAATTAACTTGTCTTTTTGTCATCATCTACTTATTTGTTGCAAATTCCATTTCATCCTCCTAAAGTATCTCCTCAGAGGTCTTTTTCAAAGAGCCCTAAGAAGCCAATATTGCCTCGAGTTCAAGCATTGCCACCCCCACCTCCTAATGAAGGTTAGCACACTAGAATATTCTTTTTGAGAAATAATTGATACAAATGTTTCATAACAGTACAATATATATATAAGAGAAGGACTGTATGATTCATCATACTGAAGTATATACTTTCATTCTTTAGATTGTTTATCATTTGTTTGCTCGGAGCCTTATACGAATTCTCCACCCGGGGTGCCTTGCATGTGTGTCTGGCCCATGAGAGTTGGTCTTCGCCTCAACGTTCCTTTGTATACCTTCTTCCCTTTGGTTTCGGAGCTTACTTCTGAAATATCCACCGGTGTATTCATGAAACAAAGCCAAGTTCGTATTATGGGAGCCAATGCAGCAACTGATCAGCCAGATAAAACTGATGCCCTTATTGATTTGGTACCACTTGGGGAACAATTTGACAACACTACCGCCTTCTTAACTTCGGATAGATTTTGGCATAAAAAAGTTGTCATTAAATCTTCGTACTTCGGTGATTATGAAGTGTTATATATAAGCTATCCAGGTACATTTATGTAAATTCTCAATTTCATTATCTTCTCTTCATGACTTTTTCGGATCAAAAGTTTATAGGGTCCTCTAAATATGCAGGCTTACCTCCATCTCCTCCATTACCACCTTCAAGCGTTAACATGATAGATGGTGGCCCATATACAAATAATGGCAACAATGGTAGAACAATAAAGCCTCTTGGGGTTGACATACAGAAGAGGCCGCATAAAAGCGGACTTAGCAAGGGCATTATAGCTATTATTGCTCTTTCATCTTTTCTAGCAATTGTTTTATGCTCTGCCGCTGTTTTTGCATTAATGAAGTTCAGAGATCATGTGCCTGAGTCTCAACCAACATCAACCCCCCGGGTTTTTCCGCCGTCTCTTACCAAAACACCAGGTAACTCAAGGGATAATGTCTTATAATCTGTCGTGACAATTTAATTTGTTTATCATTTATCGCCTTTTTTTATTTAGAACCAAACATGTGATTCATAGGTACTGCTGGACCATCAAATGGAGGCGCTTCAGCTTCAACATCATTTCGATCTAGCATTGCTGCTTACGCAGGATCTGCTAAGACTTTCAGCATGAATGAAATAGAGAAAGCAACTGATAATTTTCACCCTTCTAGAATACTTGGAGAAGGAGGTTTTGGTCTCGTTTATAGCGGTAACCTTGAAGATGGATCAAAGGTAGCCTTCAAAGTTCTAAAGAGGGAGGATCATCATGGTGATCGTGAATTCTTGTCTGAAGTTGAGATGCTTAGCCGCCTTCACCATAGAAATTTGGTGAAGCTGATCGGTATATGTACAGAACTCAGCTTCCGATGTCTAGTTTATGAACTCATTCCAAATGGCAGTGTGGAATCCCATTTACATGGTACTTAAATTTTCTTGCTTCAGCCTCATGTGCCATGTCAATTGTTTAGTTCTTCAATATAATGACTGTTTATGGATTTAATTCATATACATTGTCAGTGTAAAGATATTTTATACTGTCAATCAATCGTAATTGTCAGATCGTTAAAAACATTTTACTTTGATCATAATTACTTCTAAAGTCACACATATGATTGATTGTGATTTGTTGACACTGTAAAAAAAGTGTATCAAAATTAAATTACTTTCTTCTATTTGGTCTGCTGGCAGGAGTTGACAGGGAAAAGAGCCCACTTGATTGGAGTGCTCGAATAAAGATAGCACTTGGTGCAGCTCGTGGTCTCGCTTATCTGCATGAAGATTCAAGTCCACATGTCATACATAGGGACTTCAAATCTAGCAATATCTTATTGGAAAATGATTTTACACCTAAGGTATCTGACTTTGGATTGGCTCGAACAGCAGCTGATGAGGATAACAGACACATATCTACCCGTGTCATGGGAACTTTCGGGTACATAGTTTTCTTGCCTGAAATATCTGCCGTTTTTGCAAACGAATTTTGTTTCTATTTATTCGTAGTTTTCAAAGTTCAATGCAAGATTAACTATTGTTTTATCAATCATACTCTTATCTTTTATTAAAATGAGATAAATAGGTGGAATAAGATAATAGATAGTTATGGATATTATAGGAAAAAGACATGTAAATCAATCACACATAATAAATTTAGTTGATTTTCTTAGTATGTGTTCATAAGCTTAGATCGATTACTAAAATGAATGGAGGTAGTATTAGAATTTTATTATATTACCCTTTTCACTGACATGGTATTTTTTTTCATGTTTTAAAAATTCATTCAGTTATGTGGCTCCTGAGTACGCAATGACCGGGCATCTTCTCGTCAAGAGTGATGTATACAGCTATGGTGTTGTTCTTCTTGAGCTTTTGACAGGAAGAAAACCAGTGGACTTTTCACAACCGCCTGGTCAAGAGAATCTCGTTGCATGGGCTCGTCCACTCCTAACAAGTAGAGAAGGACTCGAAGTGATAATCGATCCATCTCTCGGAAGTAATGTGCCTTTTGATAGTGTGGCAAAAGTTGCAGCCATTGCTTCAATGTGTGTACAGCCAGAGGTTTCGGATCGTCCTTTCATGGGCGAGGTTGTTCAGGCTTTGAAACTCGTGTGTAATGAATGTGATGAAGCAAAAGAAGGTGGTTCAACAAGTTCTAACAAGGACGGTTCATCTTCTGATTTCTATACTGTTACTGAACAACTACCAGATAATTTCCAAAGCCATTTCGCAGCCACTAACTATGATTTCGGAGTTGATATCGAAAATGGGTTGTCGACATCAGAAATATTCAGCTCATCGGCAAGATTTGAAAGGCAAGTATCTGGTTCATTTAGAAGACATTCATATTCAGGTCCTCTAAGAACCGGAAGAAGCAAACGGTTATGGCATATAATTCGAAAGCTTTCCGGCGGTAGTGTCAGTGAACACGGAGATTCGTTAAGGTAACAACCAAGTCCCGATTCAGCCATAGAATTTTCTCTGTGCATATTGCTCTTTCTCAATTTGCTCATCGGAGGCATTTGAAGTTTGATAAGAGAATAGAAGCAAGATGTAAATATAGTATGACATATTTTATTTTTGCTAACCTGCAAAATTATATCTGATTAGTACTAACTTTGTGAAGAGAAGAAGAAGCAATGTGAATTAATCTAGCTTTGGTATTAGAATATAACTGAAAAAAACTTTACTAATACCTTTACGGTTAATTAGAGGAGGAGGGAATGAAATATGGTTAATTAGTTAATGTCTAGAACTTTATGTAAATTGAATACATTTTAACTTTTCATGCTGCACATTTTGTAAATAATTTTTTGCTTAGAATTGTGTAACAACTATGTAACCTAGTGGCATGGAAAGTTGAATGAGACAGAAAGTTTACTGCCATCCAAAGAAAATGAAGATATTGATTGCAATATTCATCCACTTTGTGAAAAATTATTCTTCTAAGGCCTAAACTGAATTTTAAACTTAATCCTAAAAATTACAAGGCCATTTCAAAACTAATAGCAATGTGTTAATTTTTGGGCAAAGAACAATATCTTATTAAAATTACTAAAAAATTTCTAGTCACACCACAAAAAAGTCTGGTTACACATCAAAATGACCAAAATATCTTTTAAATAAAATAAAATTTCAATTTTATCCAAAAACTCATTACTTCATAAAAAAAAATAACAAAAACTTATCTTCTACTTTTTCTCTTATCAATCAACTTAAACATTAACTCCAAGAGTATAAAATGAATCATTGACCAACATATCAAGCAAGAAATATTGATAACATATTAAGAAAAGAAAAAGTGGCTCACAGCTTAAAGTGTAACAAACTATAGATTAATAAAATGTAAAGAAATAATACAAACACTTTATATCATACACATAACATTCGAAAAATAGAACAATGCACAAAACTAAACACATTCATAAATAATCATCAAAGTACATTGCTAGTATTTAGGGATGTATGCTTGTTCTCTTATTTGACAAGGCATGAAGTAAGATAGAATTCATGCTTTTACTTTACATAGTGCATGGGATACAATATACATGCATGCGATTGGTTTTCATTTGCGTCCCAAACGCCCTCCTTTTAGGCCGCCTATGCCAGGTCCCCAACCACGCCAACGCCCCCAATCTCCCCAACTTCTCCAACCTCCACCACTTCGTCCACTCCCGTTGTTTCTACCGCTATCATGGTCTCTTCCATGTTCATTTTGTTCACCTTTTCCCAGGGCACCTCCAATGTGCTCGTCTTCTTTGTCTCCTCTCCAAAATCTCCAACCATCTATCCCAATTTTTGGTTTAGATTCTTCTGTTACACCAACTGTAAATCAACAAATAATTTTTGATTAAGTATAATAAAAGAAGAAAGCAATTATGTGTACTATTTATATTTACATACATTCATTCCCATCTTTAGCTGACTTAATTTCAACAACAAATATAAAAATAAGTGCACAATGAAAGAACATTAAAATAAATGGATAGGTTTTCATCTTTGATCAACTAAGAGTATATTATAGTCAAATATGGATACAACCAACAACTATTTATAATGATCATTGAACAAAATATATAAGAATGAAAAGAACATGATTATATAATATATATTGTAGAATAAAAAATAATAATATATATCATTTGGCTCGTTGTAAGGATAATATTTTATCAGCACCTGTTGAGCCATTGAATGATTAAATTGGCACATATATATATATATCAAATGAGGTAAGAAGGTTTTTAACACAATGATAACCTATAAGTGATTAAGATGTTTGATAATTTCTTTAGTCTTAAATATATTTCTTGCTATTTATAGAATTATAATAGGCATTATCAATAAAGAACAAATTCTTCTTACTAAAGGTACAAATACACCAAAAATACGCATCCTTGAAAATATTTGGAGAAAAATGGAGGTTGTGTGTGATAAAGAAGATTGAAAAGTTGACAGTAAAATAATTTGAATATTGCTCTCCCCCTGCATAAAATATTCTCACCTTGCAGTCATGCCAATTTTACCTATGCGCTAGTTAACTAACGCAAGTGTAAAACTGCATTAGTTAACTTGCGCAGCGTGAGTTAACTAGCGCAACGTTAGTTAACTCACGCTGAAAAACAACAACATGAATTTGGTTCTCTTCTTCCCCTTTCTCTGCTTCCGATTTCATTCAATCTTTTTGTATAAGTTTGATTTGAGGATTTATTAACCCTTAACGCTGGAAAATTCGATTGGTAACATGAGTAATAATCTACCAAACTTTTACCATATATTTGATGTCGTTGATCATGTTAGCACAACAACATCTCACCTATTTTCCAATTGGTAACATGAGGATTTATTAACCACGTCGTTGATCATGAAGGCTCCAATTATGAAACATCACAGCAACATCCCACCTATTTTCCAATCAAACTCTGTAAAAACAAAACTCAACATTCTCTTCCTTTCTTTCTCCATCGATCCAAAAAAATCCCAAAATGAATCGACCCATTTTGTTATATATCGAAGCCAAATCTATAAAATATTGGTTGGTTTAAATGAAATCAGAAGGAGAGAGGGAAGAAGATAACATAATTCATGTTGTTTATCAGAGCGTGACTTAATGGCGTGACTTAACTTGCGCAGGAGTATTTTCGGCAATTCAGCTGGGTGGGAGCGAAATGTGCAGGAGGAGAGCAGAATTCAAATAATTTATAAAACAAATGTATAAATAGACCAAAAATACATATTGTAAGGTATAGAGAATATTTTGATTTTGCTCTTGCGTATATCAAGTTCTTCTTCATTTGGTGTGAGTGCACAGTTGATTGAATTGTCTACAATATATCTTTGATGATTGTTTCAATTTTAGGTTCTTTACTTCCGCACGGTAAAATACTCAATCAGAAATATTCTTGTTCGTATATGATTTCTTATTTCAGCTCACTATTTCATTGAAATTTTTCTGAAGGAATATTCTTTTAAACAATACCAATTATTTCTTCTCGCATGATCTTAGATTCACCAAGTCATTTTCTACTTTTCGGTCTTACATAGGCATTCCTTATAATTTCCTCATGTGAACCTTATCGTGTTCATTGGTCGTGAACTTCAAGTTTGATGATGAAGTGTCTTTTAAATATTGAGAAGAGAGACCAATTTAGATAAGGTTGGTTATTGTAAATATAGTATGACATTTTTTTTTTTGCTAACCTGCAAAATTATATTTGATTAGTACTAACTTTGCGAAGAGAAGAAGAAGCAATGTGAATTAATCTAGCTTTGATATTAGATTATAACTGGAAAAAAAATTGTCCTTTACTAAGACCTTTATTGCCATATACAATATTAGGTTACAACTTTAGTATGTAAAACGTTCAAATCATCAATACACATACTTGTATTTAGAGGAGGAGGGAATGAAAAATGGTTAATTAGTTGATGTCTAGAACTTTATGTAAATTGAATACATTTTAACTTTTCATGTTGCACATTTTGTAAATAATTTTTTGCTTAGAATTGTGCAGGAACTATGTAACCTAGTAGCAAAGAAAGTTGAATGAGACAAAAAGTTTACTGCCATCCAAAGAAAATGAAGATATTGATTGTAATATTCATCCACTTGGTGAAAAATTCTTCTTCTAAGGCCTATAATGAATTTTAAAGTTATGCCTAAAAAATACAAGGTCATTTCAATACTCATAGCAATGTGTTAATTTTTGGGCAGAATAGAACAATATCTTATTAAAATTACTAGAAAATTTCTAGCACACCTCAAAAAAGTTTAGTTACACATCAAAACGACCAAAATATCTTTTAAATAAAATAAAATTTCAATTATATCTAAAGAAGTCATCCAAAAACTCATTACTTCATAAAACAAATTACAGAAATTCATCAAAAAATTATCTTCTATTTTTTCTCTTATCAATCAACCTAAGCATAAACTCCAAGAATATAAAATCCCCAAATAAAAAACTCAATTCTTCATCATCTTTCACCAATTAAGAAATCTTGCAAAATCAAAATTTGCATACTTAGTAAACTGCCTAATTGGAATTTCATAACCACCAATAAATTTTCCTTGTTATCGAACCTAAGTTAGCTGACTAAATAGTAATATAATGAATCATTGACAAACATATTAAGCAATATTGATAACATATTAAGAAGAAGAAAAAAAAATGGCTCACAGCTTAAAGTATAGCATGTAACACCATTGAACCCACTTAAAATATTTTTTATTTTTTTGACAAAACCCTTGAACCCACTTAAAATGTTAATTCATAAATACAACATTTATTCATTTAACTTCAAGGTGTCACTATCTATTAATCCAAAACATGTCTAGATCATCGTATATATAAACAGTCGCAGCAGAAATAACATCTCAAAACAACATAAAATCATAATCTCAAAATATCATATACATTATCAATGTGAACTCAATGGTTCCTCAAACATAAATCCGAAACATAAATAAAATCATAGCCTACTAGACACGACCTCGAAATTAAAGCATAAAAAGGCGAGTAGGCGCCAAGCCGTCCTCGGATACGCGCACGCCGACTAAGCGTCCTCAACATTCACGTCTACACCACGAGGATGTAGGCTACCAAAAAGCCACCAGAGAATAAGATATACATTCAACATAAAGAAGATACGAACTCATACATAGTATATAGGATCACACATCATATAAATACATATATTCATTTCCTAGCAAGATTATAATCACATGTAATCTCATTCAATCAATTAAATAAATGCAACAACTCTCAAATCATCACCACAAAGATATAACAAGTATTACATCACTTTATCACCAAGTCGAATACATAGCATTCACACTTCATCACCATCGTCACAATTACCACACGGACACACATAATCATGTACACATTTTTCACATAGATTCACATAGTCAAATATATGACTTCCACATTGACTATATACACATGGTACTGCTTTTGGATGTCGGAGTTATATTAGCGATTGATCCTACATCATCAAGATTATTGGATAATTCGCAATTATGTTACCAAATTATTCCCACATCATCGCGATTCACATCATCAAGATTACAAAACTGTGAATGTATGAACATTTCACCATGACTCGACAATGCACAACATTCAAATGACTCAATCAATTACTCACCAACATCTTCTTTATAGCATCATCATCATCATAACCACAGCGTCATGTTTATCACATCAACATCATCATGTCATCTTAAGCACATCATCATGTTATCTTAAGCGCATCATCATGTTTAATCACCATATAACCAGTTACGAGCCAACATGCCATAGTTCATCAATTCGCTAAGTTCGTCTATTTTCAATATTCACATAAGCCAAGTTTCATGCTCACATAAATCTTCATCATTCATACATGTTATCCTAATTGTAAGGAAATAATATAAGCACTTTATTCCATACACATATAACATCTAAAAAATAGAATAATGCACAAAACTAAACACATTCATAAATAATCATCAAAGTAGATTGCTACTATAATATTTCTGGATGTATGTTTAATCTATTATGGACTAGGCAAGAAATAAGATAAAATTCGTGTTTTTACTTTACATAGTGTACGAGATAAAATATGCATTCATGCGATTAGTTTTCATTGCGTCCTCAACGCCCTCCTTTTAGGCCGCCTATACCAGGACCCCAACCATGCCAACACCCCTGATCTCCCCAACTTTTTCGGCCTCCACCACTTTGTCCACTTTCGTCGTCTCTTCCACTTTCATTATCTCTCCCATGTCCATTTTGTTCACCTTTTACTGAACATTCTGATGTTCTTAAACATTCTAATGTTCTTCAATATTTCCTTGCATTGAGTTCATCATTGTTTGTAACAAATGATTTTAAATATTCTTGTTGATCCATGAAGAAATCCTTTATTATTTGTAGAAATATTTTGGGTTAATGTTCATGATCATTCTGAAATTCATTCGTATGAACATTCTAAACTTTGTTCATATGAAATTATGAACTTCTTATCTCTAGAAGCTTTGGAAGTATGACACTTTTAGGAGGTTCTGAGAATCTTCATAACTTGTATGCATATTTCCTTTTATCTTGTTTTCCTATGGTGGATCTTCAAATCATATAACACAAAACTCAATGTGGGTTTTGTCACATAAATTCAAGCACATTCTTACGTAGCTTGTGATTCAAGTTCTTCCATCATGATTCATGAGCAATAAATCTTCATGGAGATTTGATATTGATGTTTCAGCTGGTGATATACTCATTCTTTCTTTGTTGAGTAGATATAATACACTTATTGATGTGGGTGGCTTCTAACTCATCCACTTATGTGTTTCATGTTCTTTTAACAAAAACTCAAGTGCAACATCAATATATCACAATTCATTAAACTTATCATTTATTCAATGAGGTTTGTTGTAATTAAAATATTCATCAAAAAGATTGTTAATTCACCACCAAGGATTTGTTAAAGTTATCTCACAAACACTTCATGGTGTGGGTTTGAAATCCAAATAGTTACCTGACCGAATGGACCAAGGGTACTCTTCGATGAACTTTGGATGACCTTAGCAAATGTTAAAGATGCTGGTTGGTGTGATCTTCTATTGTTTACTTCCCAAAAATTGGTAGACCGATTTGTGGTGGAAATATGTGTATCTCGTGATGGAGTGTCAGGATAAGTTCATATAGAGCCAGATAACATCGTCCTTAAAGTTTAGCTTTGGTTAAACCAATGATTTTCATACATGTGTTCTATCGCCTCTAAGCGTTCTATGGGATACATCTTCCCATCAAACATCGCCAAATGAGGAAGCTTAAAGTTTTCAGGGGTGAGAGTCTCCCCGATTTCTCGACAAAGTGTTTGTTTATTACTCTTTCTTATTGTATATGTTGGACTTATGTCCATAAATTTCCAGTTTGGTGACGCGATTCATACCATGAATTGTGTTGAGCGCCTTATTATCCATGGTAGGATGAGGGCTTCATGCCATCATTTTCAATTTATGTAGTATGTATAGGGATTTCTTTACCACAACCCCACTATGGGCGCCAAACGTGCTTGTTATAATATGTAAGAGATAAATTGAATGTTAAGTATAATGGTCACTATCGTGGTCCATGATCTCGAACGCAAGCAATTGTTGCTCATTTTGCCTTCTTCCATGGTCGTGGCTATGTGACCAAGTAAGAAATGCATGTGATTTTGCAATAGCTTTACTTGGTGTTTCCTTATGAAATATGCATATGGTTGGTAATAGACTTTGTATTTGATAATGAGTCATCTACTCATGAATGAGCTCATATATCTTGGTATCGGGCCTAGATATCAAAATTATGTAATTGATGAGTAATTGTCTAAAGAACATGACGATCAACATTTAAACGTGTTTTCTAAACTTTGAATTTAATTTTAAATGTCAACCAAATATTATATCTTTTATTTTTAGACAATAAAATTATTTGTTTAATAAAACGTTGAAGTTAAGAACATAATCAATTCTCATGGAAACAATGTTATTTATACTACTTGTTTTTGAACGTATACACTTGCATATTTGAATCATATATCAATCACCATTATGAAGTTGGTTTCACATTGTGTATGTAATTTACAAAACGCAAAGTCTTATCAAGGATTCTAATTCTAAATCAGAGAGACTCTACAACAATAATCTTGTATCAATCCAAGTTATAACTCTTAGATAATGAATATAAAATTTAGCCTTTGATTAATTTGCAACAAGATAATTAACTCTCATATATGCGAGGATTTACAATTAAAGTGTTCTTGTTTTAACAAGATGAGTAACTTTCATCAGCAAAAGAATTCTTATTTGAGTTCACTTTTTCATTGATTTTTTCCAAAAACATATTCTTTCAAAGGTAAATAATGTTTTACTTCCTGTAATATATGTCATTTCCGTTTTACCACCCTGTAAATATTTTTTTTAGAATTCATCTTTGTAATTTGAAGATTTTTTGGTTTAGGACCTTCATGACATCAAATTACAAAATTTATGATACTTTCACCCCTTGTAATTTGAGCAAATTATGTTTACCCCTTTGTAATTTGAGTAAATTTTGGTTTACCCACCTGCCATATCATCGATTTTGTTCAGTCAACATTCATGAAAGTCCAAAACAAAAAATCTTGAAATTACAAGGATGAAATCTATTTTTTCTACAGAGGAGGTAAGGTAACCCATAAATGACCTATATATTGGAGGGTAAAACACTATTAACCATTCTTTTAAACATTACCTACTACTTTCTTTCAAATGAGATGAGATTTATCAAATTATTTTGTTACTTTCTTTTAAACAACCTTTACTTATTTACTTATGCTTTCACTCTATGTCAACAAATAGTGAATACACCATACATTTTTTCTCTATAAGATAATAAACACTAGATGATTGCGAATAATACTATTCACGTTTTAAGGGATGAACATTTTATTCCTAGTTATGAACACTTATAATACTATTCAGATAGATAATAACACCAAACAATCTCCTCTTCAACAAAAATAACACCAAACAATCTATTATTTCACTTTGCTTTTTAAGATATATTTTCGAGACACTTAACAAACATTAACGAATAAAATATTCTCTTAATATCATTATCATAAAAACATCAAAGATAAACATTATATTACAATCAACGCCGTTCTCTTAGTATTTAGTGAATTATGATTGAAAGCATACATTTGGTTTGACATCGTTTTTTTCCATTTTCGCGACAAATTTTATCATTTAGGTAAAAGTTAGGTATTGAAGCTTCTCATTTCGTGATGAAAAAAAGCACGTTTTTGCAATTTTTTTTTAAAAATGTTCCAAACACACATTTACTACTCACTTAGGTGAATATCGGTGGATAAATTATTCTCTCACTATTGTTAACATAAAAATATCAAAGATAAATATCGTATTTATAACTTTCTCCTCTTTTCAGGAAAAGCTATATATTGAAACTCTCATTTCACAGTAAAAGATCGCACACTATCACGGAAATTAATCAAGAAAAGTGGTTTCAAACACACACTTAATGTAAATTGGAGTAATTTTTTTACACCCACACTTAATACAATTACAAGCAACTTTGTTATCTCGTATTTAACAAAATATGATCAAGAGCATACATTTGATTTAGCAGTGACCTTTTACCATCTCCACCGCAAACGTTCTCCTTTATGTAGAAGTTGTGACACCCTATTTCTATTAAAGCGATAAAACACGCGAATAATACAAATATTCAAGAAATAGATGTCACGTCTTTAATAAAACTCAACAACATGTATACAATTATTTTCAAAACATCGCAGCGGACAAATAACATATATCCCCATATCGCCATGTCATAATCATCATGATACATCAACAAAATAAACTTTTAGTCTCAATCAATATACTCATTAGTAAGCATAAAAAATAAAAGATAGACTGACATCCTAAATCAGAGTCCTAAGCTAAGACTCTAAAAAACGGTAAACGAGGTAGCTCCAAAGCTAGCCTCCAACAACTCACAAAGCAACAAAAGCTAATCTTGCACGCCGTCTACACCATATTTAAATATAGTGAGGCGGTGACCGAACAACCATTGGGGGTTAGTTCACATTAACAAACATAAGCATAAAGATATGAAGTTTAAAACATCAAAATTAAGCTCACAATGATTAAGCATTCTCAACATCAATAAATATTATTTAATACTTGTATATTCACATCATCGTAAGTTCACCAACAATCGACCAATATATCATCCACCAAGTATTATAGTCACCAAAGCAAATAATCACCAATCATGTATTCATCAATACACTTTCATCAACACATAACAAGTATGACTCATGTCAAATCATGCAATGCGCCTAGACTCGACACCTATATGCATGTGATACCATTCTCCTTCAAGGTCGTCGCCTCATGATGCAAACATCACATCATAGTCAACGGATATATGGATACAAGTATCCGGTCAACGGTAATATGAATGTAAACATCTGACACAACATATGATGAATGAACATATGACTCAATCAACCATGCATATGTTCACAACAAGTCAACGGTTATATCAACGACTATAATCAACATATATATGCATCCAT
This sequence comes from Medicago arabica, assembly GCA_946800305.1. NCBI lineage: Eukaryota > Viridiplantae > Streptophyta > Magnoliopsida > Fabales > Fabaceae > Medicago > Medicago arabica. The sequence goes on along the minus strand of OX326971.1, from coordinate 19,465,602 downwards.
CACCAATCACGTCAAAATGAGCATATATGAACTCACCACTAACAGTCATCAATTAACATGTTCATTAGTTAACGTCAACATAATCAACAACATCATCACTATCAATTTTCATCTAATCATCATCTCTACAAAACAATAACTTAACATATGTTCTTACAATTCAAGTAAAAGAGAAATGTATATCATACTATGATAAATCCCACGTTCAACATCTATTAATCATTCACTCATCCTCAATTAATCATATTAATTTATTCACAAAAGGTGTGCAAGATATCCGATCTTAAAAATCAATTTCGACAAAGTTCGTCTATTGTAGTAAAAAGTTCATTTTTCGATTAAATCTCCAAAACTAAGTAAACAAGTTCAATTGCCTCAACTATGTATACACATAAATCACATATGTGTGCAATAGTGTATACATGTGCGTTTCACCGGCAAAATGCGACAAAATTACAAAGTTCGTCTCACTTTATCATTTTTCAAAAAGAATTCCATTTTCAAAGCAAAGCAAGTTAAAATTCATGGAGATCATTCACAACCATTTTTAAGAATCATATACTCTGTATACAACCTTAACCCTACCACTTTCCCTTGAGAAAAACGAGTTTCGAAAAAATCGGCGTTCTTGGATATTTCCAAAAAGTTTGGTTCAATTTCATAAAATCAAGTTCAATCCAATCCATAAGATGTTCCATTAGATTAAAGAGTAAAAACAGCAACTAAACACATTAAAAGAAACATTTTAGAAAGCCCGGATCGGCCCTCGACTCCCCGGAACGATACAAAATAAGGGTGTATGTCCTGTACATCTCGCCCAACAAGCTCCAGCTCTCCATGGCGAGATGCTTCAGGAAGAACAACCCAGTTTTGGGTTTTCCTTCAAGAAACCGACATATTTTAACTCCAAAATACCAATTTTAATTCCCCAACACCCAAATTCGTCCCCAAAGTTTGTCTATACGTTTATGTACTTAAAAGGCAATCAAAACCATATCAAACTTGGAATCAAACACCATTCCATCACAATTCATCAATATATCCATTTTTCACAAAAACTCTCAACAACAACTCAATTCACACCACAACTTCATAATTGTGAATACCCATGGCATAAGTCAACAACAACAACATCATTTAATCGTGAATTCATCAACAAATAATAATGACAACATCATTTTTCATCAATTTGAGCATAAATCAATAAAAGTTCATATAACCACAATTCAAACATGCAAATTCAACAACAACAACTTGTTTAGCATCAATTTCACATACATAAACTTATTATCGAAGTGGGTACATGAAATTCATCCTTTAAAATTCACAAAAACACAATTTCACAAAATAAGCACTTATTGAATTAAGTTGAAAAGGTGATTAAAACTTAAGTTGTGAATGTACACTATCCCCCTTACCTCAATTGTGCATAATCCTAACTTGAAGCTTCACTTTAGCTCCTCAAATCTCTACCCTCTTCAAGCTCTCCAAGCTCTTCTTCTCCCAAAAACCTTTTCTCCTTCTCTAGCTCTTTCTCTTTCTACCTTTCTCAAAATTATGATAATGAATGTGTAAGACCTAATTCTCTTAATGACTAGAGTTTATAAAGGCTCTACACAATTGGGATAAACCCTCAAATGTCTTAATGGGCTCCAAGTTCACACTAACTAATTCACAAAGTTTCTACCCGCTTAACGGATAAAAATAACGTATAGTTACCGGCTCTTAATAAATTATTCTAACTTATTAGTAACTAGGTGAAAATAATAATTCCTGCCACTAAAACGCTACAAATAATCCTCACAGTGAGATTCCTAATTTACCTTTGCTCACACAATGACCAAAATACCTCTGAGTCCAAAATGACCAAAATCCTCTAATCTCAACCAAAAATACACACATAGGCAATTAATCACATATGAGCACATATAAACACACATAAAAATTAATTAAAATAAAACTAGCAAAAATCGAGCTGTTACAGAAGTTAGGTATGAAAACTCATTTTTGAGAAATTTGATTAAGAAAAGCGGTTACACACTCAACAATGTAGTAATTTTTTTTTGCTTTTACACCACAATTAATGCAAATATCGATGGATAAATCATTCTCTCAATATTATTGTTATTTACAATCAACCATGTTCTCTTAGTATTCGTTGAAACTTGACTAAGAGTTTACGTTCGGTTTAGCGGTGACTTTCACAATTTCCACTGCGGATTTTCTCATTTCAGTAGAATCAAGCTATTGAAGCTTCTCATTTTGTGGTTAAAACACACCAGTTTTTTTTTTCTTTTTTTCCGGACACACACAGACTCAACATAAATCTTTTCTTTACACCCACACTTAATACAATTACAAACAACTCAATTATCCCGGTTAGCGAAATATGATTGAGATCATACATTTGATTCATCGGTGACTTTTTACTATATCCACCACATATATTCTTCTTTCTGGAGAAGTTAGGTATTAAAACTTCTCATTTTGCAGAAATTTGATCAAGAAAATCGGTTTTAAATACACACTCAAAAACATGTTTTTACACCCACATTTATTGCAAATATCGATGGATAAATTATTCTCTTAATATTCGTTGGAAAACGACTAGAAGTTTACATTCGATTTAACGATGACTTTCATAATTTCCGCCGCGGATTTTCTCATTTCGATAAAAACAAATAATGAAGCTTCTCATTTCGCGGTAAAAAACCACCGTCTTTCGCGGAAATTTGATCAAGAAAAGCGGCTCCAAACACACACTCAACCTAAACCTTTTTATTTTTTCTTACACCAACACTTAATATAAATACTACTCCACAACTTGTGAGAGCCATTGCGAAATTTGAAGTGTTAAGAGAGAGAAAGAAAGAAGAGAGAGAAAGAGAGTAGCACAGAGAGAGTGTGAGAGAAATGGAGACACCACCATCATCAGGCGCCGTGAAAAAGAAGGAGACAAGAGGACGCAAACCTAAACCTAAGGAAGACAAGAAAGAAGAACAACAATCTCAACCACAAGTGAAGACACCGAGAGAATCGAAGAAGGAGAAGCAACAGCAACAGCTTCATCAACAGCAGCAACAACAAGCTTCTGTTGATGAGAAGTACACTCAATGGAAATCTCTTGTTCCTGTTCTTTATGATTGGCTCGCTAATCATAACCTCGTTTGGCCTTCTCTCTCTTGCCGGTTAGGGTTTTTGTTTTTTTTTTTTGTTAAATTTTAGTTTTTTTTTTCTGATGGAATAGTGTTGTGATTTTGAGATAATGTTGTGTTTTTTTTAAGGGTTTTTGTTTGGAAAATTTTAGGTTTGATTTTGATTGAAGTTTTTCTCTTTTTAGGGTTTTTGTTTGAAGTATTTTTGGTTTGATTTGATTGAATAATGTTGTAATGATGGTTAATGAGTTGGATTGAATTATGGTTTATGATGGAATATTCTAGGGTTTGGCTGTTGTTGTAATGTTTTTCTAGGGTTTTTGTGAAATTTTTTGGTTTGATTTGATGGAATAATGTTGTAATTATGTTTGATGGGTTGGATTGAATTATGGTTTATGATGATAATGTGATTTGATCCATGTAGTTGAGGTTTGGTTTTTGATGTAATGATTTTTTAGGGTTTTTGTTGTGAAATTTTAGTTTTGATTTGATCGATTAATGTTGTGATAATGTTTTGTGATTTTTGATAGGTGGGGTCCTCAGCTTGAACAGGCTACTTACAAGAATCGTCAGAGGCTTTATCTTTCGGAGCAGGTGAAAAGATTGAATCTTTTTGTTGTAGTTGAAATGGGTTTTAGTGTTCAAAGATTGAATTTTTTTGGTTGATTTTATTGTTGTTGAAATGGGTTTTAGTTAAAAGATTGAATTTTTTTGATTGGTTTTTGTTGTTGAAATGGGTTTTAGTGTTTAAAGATTGAATTTTTTTGATTGATTTTTGTTGTTGTTGAAATGGGTTTTAGTGTGATCTGTGTTTGTTGATGTGGTTAATGGAATGAGAGGGAAAACCCATTTTGATTTTTTGGTGTTTGATTTTTTATTAGACTGATGGAAGTGTTCCGAATACTTTGGTGATTGCGAATTGTGAGGTTGTGAAGACTAGGGTTGCAGCTGCTGAGCACATTTCTCAGGTGATTTATTTATTGTTATGTTATTGTGATGTTTCTTACCTTTTAGTAGTTTTAGTTTGTTGTTTAAAATCTATGAAGCATAGACACTGGACACGTCATTGACACATTAACACCAGTAATAATTTGATAAAATGGAATGTTTTAATTTAACTTGACTAACCTCACGTGTTGGTGACGTGTGTTGGTGTAGATTACGTGTTGGTGTGCCACGTTGGTGTACCTCACATGTTGTTGTTGGACACCAACACATGTCGTACATTAGGACAAACCTTCAATCTGGAGGCTTGGGGTCTACATAGTTCGAAATTCAATTAATGAGCTAATTTGTTTGTTTATTTTTCAGTTTAATGAAGAGGCTCGCTCTCCATTTGTCAAGAAGTACAAGACTATCATACATCCGGGCGAGGTATAAATTTCACATTGACATTCTGAAAATTGGATGCATCTGATGTTTATTCAACTATGAATGAATAATAACCAGTGTTGTTTACGGCGGAGATGCAAAAACCCACAATTATTCAAAGATAAATGAATAATAACCATTCATGTCGATGGTGGAGATCCAAACGCCCGCAATATCGGCTGACATGTGGCGCCGCCATATCTGAGTATGGTGCCATGGTGCCGCCACCCTTTACGAAATTGGCAGGCAAAAATGCGTCACCATGTCCGATATTTGGCAACACTGCTAATATCTTGTTCCTTGACATGCCTTGGATTCGTTTTAGAGATTTCAGCGAGATTTTGTTCATTTATATATGCCTGTAATTAATGGTTTATATATTGGCGTGAATTGAATGTTATTATGCTTTTGATATGGGTAGGGTTGTTTGCTGATCTGATCTTTATGCTTTGAACTGCAGGTGAACAGAATTAGGGAATTGCCACAAAATTCTAAGATTGTGGCTACTCACACAGACAGCCCTGATGTAAGAACTTTACATCTTTCCTTGCCGTTGTTTTTATTCTTTAGAAATGGTTTGTTTCCTGGCTATTTCGTTCCTTATTTATGACTCTTCGAATATCAGGTTCTCATTTGGGATGTTGAGAGTCAACCTAACCGTCATGCTGTCCTTGGAGCTACAAACTCTCGTCCAGATCTGGTACATCTATTTCACTGTGCAGTGTGCACTAATAGTCCATATTATTTTTAATCTAGGAAAGTTCAATCCAATTTGTACATGAGATCAAAATCACAGAATGAATCAGATCCATGTTCCTTTTGCCTGTGACAAAAATGTCTGTCTCCCCAGAAACTAGGATTTTGTGAATTGTGATTCGGTCAGATTACACTGCAGTTTTGTTAGATCGTTTAATCTATTGAACTTTTCTGTTTCATGAGTGTTGCTCTATTGAACTGAACTATGGGGTAGCATTGATGGGGCTAGAAGAGGGCATGGGGGTTCAAAAACTTTGAAATTGGGATGGATATTATCAATTTGGTCCCTCCAATTTGAGTTATGTGGACTTCATTATTTCCCCTGAATCATCCTGTTTTAAAAAACTTATTTCAACGATATTGCTTGTTCTATTTTTGTTATGTTATTTGTCATTGTTGATGCTTCTTGGTATATTCACTGAGCTTCTTTTGCAGATATTGACTGGACACCAAGATAATGCAGAGTTTGCTCTTGCAATGTGCCCAACTCAGCCCTATGTGCTTTCTGGAGGTTGTCAAATATTTTCTTTTTATTCCCTTATAAATTAATAGGATTTGAAATCCTTGTTCATTCATTGTGTTGGTTACTCTGTATCTGAAAAAACTGAGTTGCATTTCAGGAAAAGACAAAACAGTGGTGTTGTGGAGTATTGAAGACCATATAACAGCTGCTGCTACAGACTCCAAGTCTGGTGGTGGATCCATCAACAAAACTGCTGATAGCCCTACTGTCGGACCAAGAGGTATCTACTCTGGGCATGAAGATACTGTTGAAGACGTGGCTTTTTGCCCTTCTAGGTAATTTGCTTACCCTACTAAGTAGTTTAGTATTCATATGCTTTTCCTTATTGAAGTGGCTATTCTCATTTTATTGTTCACCTTATGAACTTTGGGTGAAATTTAGGTCACTCTCTAGTCGCTATTCTTTCTGTTCATTCAACTCCTTATTATCCTTTATCAACGAATTAGCTACTTCTTTTTCAAGTATGTCTTGAAAAAGGAAAGCTCAACAAAAAATATTCTATGTTTTCAAATTCTATTCAAGGAATCTAGACTATCTGTGCTGTAATAGCAACATGGATTAATACTATATTTTATGGCTCAACCATATCTTCCTGACATAAATATTATCATCCTGAAGTGCGCAGGAGTTCTGTAGTGTTGGAGATGATTCTTGTCTCATATTATGGGATGCACGTGTTGGCTCTAGTCCTGTGCTTAAGGTATATGGTTTTTTCTTCAACCATGTATTTCAATTTGTTTTCCTTAGCAGCATAATGCTGCTCTGCTTTGCTTCACTTCTGTGGTCTGATTTGGCACTATTAATAAATAAATTTGACTTGTGGTTGAGGGAGACCAGAAAAACAATAGGCTAAACCATTAAAAAATATTAAGATTTAATTATTCTATATATTTTGGCATGTTCTATTCATGTAGTAGGTGTATAGTGAGACATGACTTTAATTTTTACTGGTTTATACATGTATCAATTTTAAGGCATGCTTTTTGGAAGGTATATGTTTTACACTTCAATAATGTATTTAAATTTATTTTTATTTTGAAAGAAGTACAAATTTCGAAGCATGAAGAAAACACATTTTTTTGAAGTTTATTCACCAACTCATTGAAATAGGAGTGCGCAACACTGATGTTTTATCAACTGGGAAAATGTTCATTTATTTTTAGATATTTAGATATTTACATACATAGTGTAACATAGTAATGTGTCATTGTATTATAAATTTTTATTATTTTTCAAATCTGTTGTGAATTTGGTGACAGGTTGAAAAAGCTCACGATGCTGATCTTCACTGTGTTGACTGGAATCCCCATGATGATAATCTGATTCTTACTGGGTATGTTCTCTGGTTTTATGTCTTATTTTCACTAATATGTTGTTTAATTCAGTTTCAACTTGTGCGCTGATTCATATTATTTTGAGCAAGATGATGAAGTATCTGTGTTGGATCCACGTATGTTAGGAGGATAGGAGAGGAAATATTGAAAACACTTGCTGTAAAATGGCTGCAAATTACAGAATGGGAAACTTAGCATAAAGGGGAGTGGGTGGGAATTGATTCTGGAATCAGAGGGAGTTTAGTAGGGGGCATAGGAGTTATCTTTCTGTTGTAATGATCAAAAAAATTTCTGCACTTTTTCCATTTTTGCATTTGTTGGTTTATTAGTTACATTCTGATTGTAGGAGTTATCTCCCTCAATCCAGTTTGATTTCAATATTTGTTTGGTTCTATCATATCATGTCTGTGTTTGACTTGCCACATTATCAATTCAGGTCGGCAGATAATTCTGTTCGCATGTTTGATCGTCGCAATCTCACTTCTAATGGGGTTGGGTCTCCTATACATAAATTTGAGGCTCATAAGGCTGCTGTCCTTTGTGTTCAGGTGATTTATTTAATCCATTCTTTTTGTCATCTAATAATTTTCCACGTCTTCTGGCATTTTATATATATTATAATTATGTCACATCATATGCTAATAACAGTTTGTTTAATTCAGTGGTCTCCAGACAAATCATCTGTATTTGGAAGTTCAGCAGAAGATGGTCTCTTGAACATTTGGGATTATGACAAGGTACAGTTTTAATTGGATAGTATTTTGCTGCTTTCCTGCCACACCAATTATGTTTTATTGCAAGGTGTCAATGTCTTCTGCTTCTGTTGTGGTCAGGTTGGCAAAAAGATAGAGCGAGCTGGAAAAACAGTAAATTCTCCTCCAGGGTTGTTTTTCCAACATGCTGGTCATAGGTATGAACCTACTGTCTCTATGGTAACCTTAATTATAATACTTTAGTGTTAATTATTTCAACCATCTAGGTCTGTAGCTTAAGGATTACTCTTTGATTGATTATTTAAAATTACTTTTTATCCAGATCAATTAAATATAATTTTCTGATTTTAACTTATTTATGTTCCTCATCTGATTTTGCTCAAGTTTTCTCACACCTGTTGGGTTTCTGTTTTTTAAGTTGTTTGATTCTCCATCTTTAACATATTCATTTGTAATTCTCCATATTTTGATACCAACTTCATATTTATGTTCCTCATCTGATTTTGCTCAAGTTTTCTCACACCTGTTGGGTTTCTGTTTTTTAAGTTGTTTGATTCTCCATCTTTAACATATTCATTTGTAATTCTCCATATTTTGATACCAACTTCATATGAAAGGCCAATTAAATATAATTTTCTGACTCTTAACCTGATGTTATTTATGTTCCTCATCTGATGATGCTCTATAGTTTTCTTACACCTGTTGCATTTCTGTCTCTTTTAAGTTTGATTCTATCTTTAATGTATTGATCTGTAATTCTCCCCCACATTTTGATGTCAACTTCATATGAAGTTTTGAGCATCAATTACTATTGGTTAAAATGGTATTTCGTCTTTTCAATAGCTGTATCTGTGATTTTTTCCAAACATAGTCTTCCTTGAAACTGTACATTCAATATGTACTGGTTTCAAGCTTGTGACACCAATTGATGATTTCCATTAGAACTTATCTCTTTAAGATAGCATCGACCTAGTGGTTTGCTTGAATAGCATTTTGTGTCATCCTCAGGTTGCTTTTATTCGACTGTTTCTCCTTGTGAATCGTTCATTCCATGTTATTAAGTTTCAAAATATTGGATTTGTTAGAATGATTTTCTTGTTTGTACTAAATGCGTCTGTCAAAATATTTACTGCTTCTCACCCGACCTTGTAATTTCATTTTAAATACGATCTTTTTTTGTTTATATGCAGAGACAAAGTTGTTGACTTTCACTGGAATGCACATGATCCATGGACACTTGTTAGTGTGTCTGATGATTGTGAAAGTACTGGTGGAGGGGGAACATTGCAGGTATGTTAAATGATTTTCCATCTTCTGAGTATATTTAGCAATCATCTGACTTTTATACAATTGAAATCGCTATTGCCTGCTTTGTGAAACTGCACAAACATACACATGGGATTGCCAAATTTGTTTGATGCAGTTTCAGGATAATGTCTTAAGGAAGCTTGTAAAAAAAAAGGATAATGTCTTGGAAGTGTCAGAACATTTATCTTACATAAAGACATATCAAATCTTAATATCAAAATCTTGCCCATTATACTGTCTAATAATCTTGGGTTAGGATCCTTTCCATTTCCCAAAAGAAATGGAGAGCTCGATTTAGAGAGACACAAATTTGGAAAAATATTTTAAAAATGTAATGATGGTGGGATCCACCGTAAACTTTCTGTGTCTATCTCTAAATGGATAAGATCTCAACTCTTGAAAGACATAGTTTATATAATATTCCTTGTGCTTTTCATGGCACCAAGCACTTCCTGGTATTTCTAGTCATGTTACTTGGAGCACTCATATTGGAGAGCAGCTTTAATGCTTGAACTGAGGGAGAGGGGTAACTTGTATCAATAGTAAATGCACTCTGCACATTGAAACATCTGTGTTGTCACTTTTCCCTCGTTTTTTTTATGTGAACTTGTTTTACAGCAGGTCGTATGCATGACCAAACTGAATAGCTAATACACCATTTGATTTTGAGTCTTTTGACACTTTTGAATACACTTTGATGCTCTTGAAAAGAATAGACTTTGAAGTGTGTTCAATAACCTGTTTACATTTTCCATTATGAAAATATTTATTTTTTTGCCTGATGCAAGAAACTATTTTGGTTGATTTATTTAAATTCATTATTGCAGATATGGCGCATGAGTGATTTGCTCTACAGACCAGAGGATGAGGTTTTGGCAGAGCTGGAGAAATTCAAATCTCATGTGGTGGCCTGTGCAGCAAAGACCGATAAATAAACTTCATAGACAATGAATTGTTGTAATTTTCAGTTTTATTTCAGTCAAACTTAGTTCAACAGCCATTTTAGTGAACATAATGGCATGTTTGTAGCTACATGTAATTCTTAGCTCATGTGGATCCATTCTCACTGGACAAAGTATGATGTAGGGTGCAGATTGGAGAATGCTTAGGCTCATTAAACTCAAGACATGCTTTCTACCATAAGCAAATGAGATTCACATATTTTTAATTGTTTCTTGGGCTTTATTTGCTAAGTTAAAATTGCGAGCTTTTAGCATATACCTTATAGCGTATAACTTTGTATGATGAAAGCAGCCAATGAAGTTTGGCAAGTTAATAAGGAGTTGACTCACCCTCAATGCTGTGGGTTCAACTCCCGCGCCAGTGCAAGGACTTCTTAAGTGGGTGATCTGTAAGTACTTTTATTAGCTCTTGCTGAGCAATCAGGCTTGTCCGAACCCTGATGAGCCTTTGGAGCTCAACTCACAGCTTTTTTTTGTATAAAAAAAATTGAAGCAGAGTTCTTTGATAACTATCATTGTCTCTGGAGTTCAGTTTATATCTTATTGTTTGTTTTCCTTTTTATTTGTTTTCTTATTATCTTAAATGATTTTTTTATTTGACAAATGCAATAGCAAACAGGCGTACAAGACTTTGTTGAAAGAAAATAGAAGTGCCTAAAGATCAATTTGGTAACAACGAAATGATTATATCTGTCAAACGATCAAAAGTGTCAAAGGACAAATATCAAATGACCACAGCTCAATGAATAATCAATGGTATCGAAATGATTGTGCTAAAGAAAAAAAACAATGAAGTTTATCTAGAACATCAATGTAAATCCTCTAGAGTGAGAGTCATTAGATCTTAATACAAATTAAACAAATATATTGTAAATCCTCTCAAAGAGAGTAACGCCTCCAAACTCCGACTTTGTATCACTCAAATACAAACTCAACGTTGTAATTAATTTGGTACTGGCAAACCAACCTTTTCTTAAAGGTATGTCTGAAGAGATGGTTCAAAACTCAAGTTTCTCAACAAGACTGAGATCAGAAAGTGTTGAGGTAGTTGGTGCCTAGAGATATAGTTTAAGAAGAATGCTCAACCTGAAGTGGCAGGTAAAGAATACTCAAAATGGAGCAGCAGGTAAATAATAATCGGTCCATAGAGACAATGTATCACTATTCATTATTCATAATGCATGGAGAGGCAAAGTCAAAAATACTTGCAATGTTTGGAGAGGCAGAATCAAAAATACTTATTAGTGAATAAAGTTATTCTCGTTGAGAAGGCAAATCACTTTGTTAGGGGTGGAGTTAACTAGCTATCAGCTGGACAATGAACAAGTAGAAACATGTTGCGTGATTATCTCTTTATTTACTTTGAGCAAGTTCTATATGGTTTAATTTCACCTTTTGTTTCAATGCTTTAAATGAAGTTAAATGATTCGATAAATAACTTAACTTTGTACTAAAACGAGTTGTAAATAAAAGTATAAAACTATAATTTTGCTAAGCTCGCGTGAAACAAAAAATATTTTTTAAATGTTCAACACAATTCAAACACAATTTCTTATGTTTCCCAACACATTTATAAACACCAGACAAGGTCATTTGTGTCAAAAAATTGACAGAACAAATTAAATTCCCCTCTTTGAAGAATATGAGTGAGTTGTGAAACCTTTGATGTGTTTGTGTAGATAAAGAGGTTTACAACGAGCTCTTATGTTAGGGTTTTTGAGAAGTTATTAGCTCGACATATCTTTTTATGGTTATTTTTGCTCCTAATAGTTCCCCTCTTATTTTGGTTGTATTCGTAGCCTTTTGTTTCCATGCATTTCTTTTGGCTATTAATGATGTTGGTTTTTCTTTTGGCACTTGACTTGTTTTGTATTGAGTTACTTTTCTTCCTTTTTTTTAAGTACTCATTAGCTTCTAGTTATTTAATCACTATTGAGTTAAATAACACGACATAATTAATGATTGAAATTAAAGAAACAAACTGAACTATATATTATAACATAAAACTGTGGTACTTTTATCCATTTAACCGTGATAGTATAAGTGGTATAATCTTTTATCCAACTTAACTACTCAACTAATTACAATTAATAAGGATGTTTTAGTAAATGATACTAATTTTACCATCAAAATCAACACAATTAATCATTTTCTTAATATTCACGCATTAACCTTAAACAACTATTATTTAGAGACGGATGGAGTATAAAATTATCATAAAATTAAATAGATCAGATAATATACACTGTACAATAAAAATAAAATATATATAATTTGGATGATTGCGAGGATAATAAGTCACCAATACCTTTTGAGAAATTGAAGGGTTAAACCGGGACATGTTTAATTGTTTATGAGACAAGGTAAGAAGGTCTTTCACACGATGACAAGTAATTAAAATGATTGATAATTTTTTAATCTTAAATATAGTTCTAGATTTTTTTAGAACCACAATGATCATCATCATGAAAGAGCATATTATTCTTCATCACTATCTAAGAATGCTTAGATGAGATCACACGGGTCTCTTCTATCTTAACCAAGATTTTGGTTTGAATTCAGCCTTGGGCATGCAATAACGTTAAAACTCTTACAAAGAGTTTGCCACCAATTTAAATTCCATAATGCTCGGATGATTATTCTCTGCAGTTACACACGTGGAAGATTCACGGTTTACGGAAAAAAATTATTCTTCATCACTCATTTCCTTCACTTATGATAAACACATGCATACATTTATCTTGATCATTCATCATTCTCTCTATTATTTCCTCCCTCCACTATATCATTTTTTCTATCTATTTTTTTCATAGTTACTCATTCACTACCTCATTCCTTATTTCACTAACTCATTTATTTGACTTTTTATTTAATAGTTTTCACCAAAGCTACGACTAGAGTTTCCATGAGAGCGCAATAAATACAACCACGAAACAACTACCAACCACAATCACCAACATGCTATAACCAAACCCATTTGTCATCTCAATCGAACCCATATCCATTCCTTTAGGGTCCGTTTGATTCGAGAGTTTTAAAGGGAAGGGGAGGGAGGGAGATAATATTTTAAATTTGATGTGTTTGGTTCAATTTTTAGAAGGGGATAGGAGGGGAGCAAAATCCCTTCAAAATCTACTTTTTGCTTTCCCCAAAATCGAAATTTTTCGTAAAGGAGGGGAGAAGATCTCTTTAAATTTTTATTGCATTGCCAAAATTGTCCTTAGATGAATTTAAAATCTCAATATTAACCTTGTAACAACTTATATTATTATTAAGTTATATTATTCCTGTAACAACTTTATTAATTTTTTTTATCCTTATAACAATTTTTTTTATTATTAGGTTATATTATCCTTGTAACAACTTTTTATCATTATGTTATCTATCACTCTTATTTGTTACATGTAAAACCCACTTTCCAACCCTACTACTACTTTGTTGTCATTGACAGCTGCTTTAGACCTTCTCCAACATGAACTGTGAGTAATCCATTATCCCATCGTCTACATCGTGTTGTTATCGGTTACATTGTTATTCTTTACGCACCTACATCTGACGCAATCTTGTGTTCCAACACCGTGAACCGAGTCCTACTCCACGTTAAACTAACTATCACCCCTTGCTTGCATGGATTCTGAATCCTTGTCTTTTTTTTAAAGGAAAACAAAATTTGGACACTCCACCCTCACAAACATCTTTTCCTCCACCGTGATACCATCAAATTCATCATCTTCTCATGCACCCCTCATACTATCCGCATTCAAATCTACTAGACTCTCTAAATATGATTTAACTTGTCCGGTCTTCTATATCCTCTCCATTCACTAGATCGTCATAAAACAAAGGTATCAATGAGTTATTTGTATACTCGTGATCATATCCCTTAACTTTCTTTATAACTCTCTCTATTTTATCTTCTTATTTAGTAGGAATTATCCGCTGCTTGTTAAATAAGGAACACATTTAGGAGTTTGTGAGAAAATAAATCATAGGCACAAACGTATTGCAATGACACATTCAAAATAATTGATTTCTAATGAAAACTCTACCAGAGCATGTTGTTATTATATTTATAAATTTTAAAATTTTACCCTTGCAATGTAGATATTTTAATTTATCTATAATAGTTTAATTACTATATATTGCAAATACAAATTTGTAATGAAAGACTTTAAACGAAGGAAGTTCCTTTAATAACTAGGCGTGGATGCATGTGTATGCTATGTGGGGGGGGGGGGGGGGGGGGGGGCTAAAGCCCCACATGCCTTTTCCCAATTTTTTTTTTATTCTTATAATAGTTATAACATAAAAGAATAAGTCGGTAAATGAGTAAACTATCCATTTTACAGTGTATTTCAAGTTTGAATTCTGCAAAATCATTTGTACTTTTTGATGTGAATAAATTATTGAAGATAACTGAGTTTTATCTAAATGATTTTATAGATGTTTCGGAAGTGGCGTTACCCCATCAACTTAAAAATTATATTACAAATGTTCGATCTGACTGAAAATTTGCTAAGTTGAAAGGGCTTTCAAATCTTTGTGCAAAACTTATGGAAACAAATAAATGCAACACATTTGCTATGCTTTATAAACTTTTGAAGTTGACTTTACTCTTGCCGATAGCAACTGCAAGTATTGAACGTGTTTTTTCAGCTATGAAAGTTGTGAAGAGTAACCTATGTAACAAAATGGATCATTAGTGCTAAATGACCGTCTTGTAACTTATATAGAAAGAGATTTTTGTTAGCGATTAACAATGATGTCATTTTAGCCCATTTTCAACAAATGAATAGAATACGAGATTTTCATTGTAATGTTTGTATCAAGCAATGTTATTTCTTATTTTTAATATAATTTGCATTATTTTTCTTTGAAAATTTAGCCCCTCATGTACCACAAATCTGGATCCGCCACTGTTTATAACAAAGTTCAAAAAGTCTCTTATATAAAAGTTATTTTAAGAACATGCATGTTTTCATCTTATATTATTATTATTATTATTATTATTATTATCATCATCATCATCATCATCATTATTGTAATTGTTATTATATTTTCAATAAAGACATATAATTATCAAGTTTGACTCGGCTTCACCCAAAAAAAAAATCAAGTTGGACTCAGATAAGGACAATATCTTGAATGTTTCATGAAGTATGATTAACGACTTCAGAGCTAAAAATATGTTATAGATTGACATCGGTGATTTTGATCGACAATAACTTCAATATTCTATGAAGTATGATAACAACTTCAAATACGGTAAAGTGTTATAGATTGTTATCAGTCACGCAAACTTGTCATATTATTAATTGGCTTATTGAAACATATGGTTTTATCCTCAACAAATTGAGTAAAATAAACAAATATTTAATAAGTAAAATTTAAAAAATATAGGAAGTTTTATCGTGTTCAGTCAACAATTTTTGTTGTTGAATGTTCAGTCAACATATTGAATTATATATATATATATATATATATATATATATATAATACAATTATACACATGTTACGGTTACTTATTTTTGTTACGCCAACAAAAAAGTGTAAGAAAACAATCATACTGCTTGGCAATATGTGTTAGTCTTGACTATTCGTTGCATCAGAGAAGGATCATCCTTTTAGACTAGACATGCATTGTTATAACATATATGACTCAATGTCAACGAAATTGCATCTTTTTATTGTACAATGATGTAAAAAGAAAATAAAATATGTGTATCGAAACAGAATAAGCAAATCATAAACTAGCATATTTTTGAAAAAAATAATAATAATCGAACATACACTGCACAAAAAACTAAAAAGCAGAGTCATTTTAAGATAAAGATAAAAAAAAAATATTCTTTTATTGAAGGTAGTCTAACATCATTACAACCCCAATGTTCAAAAATTCATATCTAAAACAGATTGAAACAACTACATTGCTCAGAATTTGGTTTTTTCAAGATATAAAAAATCGCCTATTAATTGGGTCATGATGATGATGCCTCATATATCTAATTGCTGGATGAAGGATTTTGACTTGAACCTGAACCAAGGCTAAGACCAAGGTTAAGATCAAGCATGTTGTTTGGAGCATTGGTTTCAGAGTTACTAGCAACATTTGAGAATTTTTGTTTGAGCAGAGATAAAAGTGCTTGATTCACTTCATTCAGAAGTTCAACTTTCTTCCAAAGCTTTTCATTTTCTTTCATTAAGCAGCAATTTTTGTTGTACAACTCTCTGTTGAATCTTTCCATCACAATGAAAAATGATACAACTCAGACAATTTGGAAAATATTTGATATTAGGACATATATATAAGAAAAAATCTAAATATAAATATTCTTCACATCGTGAAAAAGATAAACATGATAAAAATAAAGCAAAGAAATGTTATCATTAAAAAAAAATGATAATGAAGAAGCTTCTTATAATAATTTATTCAAATACAAACTCGTTAAAAAACCGTATAAAATAATGAAATTGGTATGATTTGTTTTTTTTTTTTTTTTTGAGGTAAGGTATGCTTTGGTTTGTTTAATTGTATTTGGACAAGTTTATTTTTTTTAATTTTTGGTACACTCTGCCTTCAATAGTTTTTATTAATGTATTTATCCGGCTTCTTAAAAAAAGGCTATCCTTAAATTTAAATAAAATAATATAACACTAATGTATAACTTTTACTTGGTCAATATCAAAAGGAGATTTTCGTAAAAAAAAAACATTATCCTATGATTAATAAAACATTATACCAATGAGTTGTCTCGGTGGTGTACGATTTGAGAGTTAAGATTGAGCTCATTTCTAGGTCTTAGGTTCGAATCATTGAGGTTATAATAAGACTTTGATAGTGTACATTAGGACTGTTCTTCAAATTAGTCAATTATTGGTCGGATACCTTGAAAAAAAAAACTTTGACTTATTCATATGAAAGAAAATAAGACTGTGTTTAACAAAGTTACTTCCAATATTATTGAGAGAAGGTTTTCCTTAATTTCACATCTTATGTTCCGTAAAAATTAGAATATCATGCTTAACCATATCCACAAAGTATTTGAAGTTACATAAACAACTAGAGTTGATAAATCATATAATTCATCTCCTCACTAACAATGTTGATACCAAAAGTTTCTTCAAATTTTCCATGTTTGAGTCCCCACTTCCAGACGCATCAACAAATTCTTCTATATAAACTGACACTGTCTTTATTTTAACATTTGTAAAAGATTCATCGTTACTATCAAGGTCTAGCATTTTGATGAATGACCTCATTCAACCCACCTAGACAGAAACTGGTCTTTTCATTGTGGGTCGAGTCTAGTCAAACACCTACGAAAGAACAAGCTTTGACTTTGGATTGAATAATCCAGTACCTTGGTTTTTACTAAATTGATGAGAAATGTATTCTCGCATCCTATTTTCGTCCAAGATTTCCATAGTATTCTCTCTTGAAACTTCATCCTTTTACCTCTTAAGCCTAGCATGTGCAACTTGTGTTAAAATTAATTCTCTCAATTATTTTCTCTATCAAGTGGGTCCCATTTTATTTTCCTTTGTACTGTTTTATAATTTGTTCCATTTTTTATGCCATGCAACACCTTATTAACACGTTCATGGATTTCACACCATAATATGCTAGATTATGGTGCTATCACATACATGTAACACCTCATTCATGATATTTCCTTCTATAACTTCATCATTTTTCTCCTGCATTAACGCAAATTTAAAATTCGAATTTCCCTCACTTAATGACACAAACCTAGATCCCACAGTTTGATGCGCACCACTAGAAATTCCACTCATCGAAATATTTCCTTTGTCCATTCTTGTCATTCTTCTCAGACGAAACAATTTTTGCCCAATCTTTCAAAGTTCACCAACAATATTATTTTCCCCCTCCGATATCATTCATGTCCACACCATTCATCTTCTCTTCTTGATTAATTCACCTATTTGAACATCCTTCTTTATAATGTCCAAATTTACCATAAGTCAGACATAACAAATGAAGTCATTCATACTCCACATGATAATGCTCACCCTTTGATCAAAAAGTTGTCAAACAAAGGTTTTGATAGATCAACCTCCACAAAAATCTAGCATATTTTCCTTGTCCTTGAAACAATGTATTATTTTTCTACTTTCACCATTCTTCGAATTCTATTGATGATAAAAAGCAAAAAATTTGAATCATAATACTCTCTCAGCAATCTAGAGAAAAAAAACACACACATCAACTTGCTCAATAGAGTCTGTGACTGTATCAAAGTCAGGGATATAGCTTCCAACAACAAGAAAATTGTCATAAATCAGCCAATGACCCTCTAACAATGCTTTATAATCTTCTTCAGCATGAGTAAAACGACTAGATAATGATCATAACACGGGTATATTAATTTAAAAGCTTAAATTTATTTAGAATGATGATCTTAAATTAGTACATTTCAAAGTATATTAATTTAACTTTACTCTTTTTTTTAGGTTAACTTTACTTTTATTATTCTATATAAGAATTGGTTCTATTAATTAATCAAATCAGAATAAATTTTGGAGGTTACACCGTAGGAAATCATCTTTAGGAATTCAAATATTAACTGTGTCAGCTGTCTATTATGGATGAATTACTATAGTTTGTTATGCTAGTAACTTTAAATTTAAATAAAAGTAACAGTGGTATAAGATGAGTAGGTTACCAATTTTTATGCAAATTGGGTCTACTTAGACTTATATAAAGAGCTTCTAAAGGATCTTTTTGGTTCGAGAGTTTTGGTTTAATTTAATGTGTTTAGTTCAATTTTTAGAAGGGAAGGAGGTAATATTTTAAATTTGATGCGTTTGGTTCAATTTTTAGAAGGGGATGAGAGGGGAGCAAAATTCCTTCAAGATCCACTTTTTGCTACATCTATTTTTTGATGTGTTTGGTACATCTATTTTTTGACAACTTTTGAAACAACTCTCTCTCATACTCACATGTATTTTTATTCTCTCTTGTTCTTTCTCTCTCCATGGTTATTGTCCAATAAAAAAAAAGAGAAAAGTAGGTATCACAAGAGTTGTACAAATATCACTCCTCTATTTTACATGGACATGTGATACAATAAACATGTGCATGTGTCTGGTCTTTGTGGACGTCACCTACGCCCACCATTTTTGTGGGACAAGAAACCTCCCCAACCTCCCCAACGTCCCCAAGTTCTCCAATTTTCACTATTGAATCCACTTCCATTTTCTCTTCCACTTTCGTTGTCTTTTCCACTTCCCTTTTCTTTTACACCTCCATTGTGTTCTCCTTCTCCTTGTTCTCCTCCTCCCTTTCCACCTTCTTTATCTCCTCCACTTCCCCAACTTCCCCGGTCTTCCCAACCATTTATCCCAATTTTTGTTTTGGATTCTTTTGATGCACCAACTGCAAGTCAACAAACAATTTTTATCAAATATAATAAAAGAAGAATGTTATTGCGCATATAATTTATTTATATACATTGATTCCCATCTCTGGATGGTTTAATTGCCACAACAGAGATAATAATTTCTGCCCACAAAAAAAATATCAAGATAAAATGATGTGTTTTCATCATTGATCAACAAGAGTATAATGTACTCAAATATGAATTCAATCGGCGTCTATTTATAGAGATTATCAGACAACATATATAAAATAATCATAAAATTAAATTGATCAGATAATATATATTGTACAATAAAAATAATATATATATATATATATATATATATATATATATCATTTGGTCGATTGTGAGGATAATAGGTCATGAACACCTATTGAGAAATTGAAGAGTTAAATTGGGACATGTTTATTTAACCAGGTAATAAGGCTTTTCACACCATGACAAGTAATTAAGATGTTATATAATTTCTTTAAATCTTAAATATTTTTAGAACCACAATAGTCATTATCATGAAAAAACATATTATTCTTCATCAATCATTTTCATCACTTATGATAAACGTATGCATAAATTTATTTCGATTATTCATCCATCTCTCCTCCCTCTGAAGTCATCTTCACCCTCACGTACCTACTCCACTATTTCATCTTTTTTTTTTTTTTTACAGAGAGTGTTACTCATTCACTATGTCATATCTCTCATCCCCTTATTTCACTTCCTCGACTATTTTTTTTATTTTTTTTATAGTTTTCACCAAATCTACCATTGTAGTTTCCCCGAGAGGGCAATAAATATAACCACAAAACAACTAGCAACCACAAAAACCTTTGCTTGACAACTTTTCGATCAAGGGTGGGCATTATCATGTGGAGTATGAATGACTTCATTTGTTATGTCTCACTTGTGGTAAATTTGGACATTATAAAGAAGGATGTTCAAATAGGTGAATTACTCAAGAAAAGGAGATGAATGGTGTGGACATGAATGATATTGGAGGGGGAAATAATATTGTTGATGAAACTTGAAAGATTGGGCAAAGTGTGTTTCGTCCGAGAACAATGAAAGAGAGGGAAGATGGTAGAATGGACAAAGGAAATACTTCAGTGAGTGGAATTTCTAGTGGTGTGCTGCAAACTGTGGGATATAGATTTGTGTCATTAAGTGAGGGAAATTCGAATTTGGAATTTGCGTTAATGCAGGAGAAAAATGAGGAAGTTATAGAAGGTAATATCGTGAAGGTGTTACATGTACGTGATAGCACCATAATCTAGCATATTATGGTACGAAATCCATGTACGTGATAATAAGGTGCTGCATGGCATCAAATATGAAACAAATTATAAAATAGTACATAAGAAAACAAAATAGGACCCACTTGATAAAGAAAACAGTTGAGAGAATTAATTTTAACACAAGTTGCACATGCTAGGCCTAAGAGGTAAAAGGATGAAGTTTCAATAGAGAATATTATGGAAATATTGGACCAAAATAGGATGGGAGAATACATTTCTCATCAATTTAGTAAAAATCAAGGTACTAGATTATTCAATCCAAATTCAAAGCTCTTTCATTCGTAGGTGCTCGACTAGACTTGACTCACAATGAAAAACCCAGTTTATGTCCAGGTGAGATGAATAAGGTCATTCATCAAAATGCTAGACCTTGATAGTAACGATAAATCTTTTGAAAATGTTAAAATAAGACAATACCAATTTATATAGAAGAATTTGTTGATGCGTCTGGGAGTGGGGACTCAAACATGGAAGAATTTGAAGAAACTCTTAGTATCAACACCATGAGTGATGAAATGAATTATATGATTTATTAACTTTAGTTTTTTACGTAACTGCAAACACTGTGGATATGGTTAAGCATGATATTCTTATTATTATGGAGAATATAAGATGTGAAATTAAGAAAAACCTTCCCTCAATAATATTGGAAGTAAATTTGTTAAACACAAATCTTATTTTCTTCCTTATGAACAAGTCAAAGTTTTTTCTCTTCAAGGTATCCGATCAATAATTGACTAATTTGGAGAACAATCCTATTGTACACTATCAAAGTCTTATTATAAACCTTAATGATTCAAACCTAAGACCTATAAATGAGATCAATTTTAATTCTCAAATCGTACGCCATTGAGGCAACCCATTGGTATAATGTTCTTTTTAATCACGAGATATTATTTTTTATTTTATTTTTTACGAAAAACTCCTTGTGATGTTGACTAAGTAAAAGTTATACATTTGTATTATATTATTTTATTTAAATTTAAGGATACTCTTTTTTTTTAAGAAACCAAATAAATATATTAATAAAAACTATCGAAGGCAGAGTGTACAAAAAATAAAAAATAAACTTGTCCAAATACAATGAAACAAACCAAATCATACCATTTTCATTATTTATACGGTTTTTAGCCCGTTTGTATTTGAATAAATTATTACAAGAAGCTTCTTCATTATAATATTTTTTTAATGATAACATTTCCTAGCTTTTTTTTTCTTCATACTTATCCTTTTCACAATGTGAAGAATATTTATATTTATATTTTTTCTTATATATATATATATATATATATATATGTCCTAATACCAAATATTTTCCAAATTGTCTAAGTTGTTTCATTTTTCATTGTGATGGAAAGATCGAACAGAGAGTTGTACAAGAAAAATTGTCGCTTAATGAAAGAGAATGAAAAGTTGTGGAAGAAAGCTCAACTTCTGATTGAAGAGAAACAAACACTTTTATCTCAGCTCAAACAAAAATTCTCAAATGCTGCTAGTAACTCCAAAGACAATGCTCCAAACAATATGCTTGATCTTAACCTTGGTCTTAGCCTTGGTTCAAGTTCAAGTCAAAATCCTTCAAATTCCAGCAATTAGATATATGGGGCATCATCATCATGACCCAATTACTAGGCAATTTTTTATATCTTGAAAAAACCAAATTATGAGCAATGTAGTTGTTTCAATATGTTTTAGATATGAATTTCTGAACATTGGGGTTGTAATGATGTTAGACTATCTTCAATAAAAGAATAAAAAAAAATTATTTTTATCTTAAAATGACTCTGCTTTTTAGTTTTTTTGTGCAGTGTATGTCCGACACATATATTTTATGATTTGCTTATTCTGTTTCGACACACATATTTAATTTTATTTTTACATCATTGTACAATAAAAAGATGCAATTTCGTTGACATTGAGTCATATATGTTATAACAATGCATGTCTAGTTTAAAAGGATTAACTTTCTCTGATGCAATGAATAGTCAGGACTAACACATGTTGCTAAGTAGTAAGATTGTTTTCTTATACTTTTTTTTTGTTGGCGTAACAAACAAACAAAGTAACAGTAAAATGTGTATAATTGTATTATATATATATATATATATATTGACTAAACATTCAACAACAAAAAATGTTGACCGAGCAAAATAAAACTTCTTATTATTTTTTAAACTTTTACTTATTAAATATTTGTTTATTTTATTCAATTTTGTGGGGATAAAATCATATGCTTCAATAAGCCAATTAACAATATGACGAGCTTGTGTGATTGATAACAATCTATAACACCTCTCTGTATTTGAAGTTGTTATCATACTTTATAGAATTTCAAAGTTATTGTCGGTCAAAATCACCGATGTCAATCTATAACATATTTGTACTTTTGAAGTCGTTAATCATACTCCATGAAACATTCAAGATATTGTCCTTATCGGAGTCCAACCTGATAATTACATGGCTTTATTAAAAATATAATAACAATTACAATAATGATAATAATAAGAGATGAAAATATGTATGTTCTTAAAATAACTTTTATAAAAGTGACATTTTGAACTTTTTTATAAATTAACTTCCTGTTTTTTAAAGTCTTTCAATTACAAATTTGTATTTGCAATATAGTAATTAAACTATCTAAATTGTAAGGGTATATTTTTAAAATTTATAGAGATAATAACAACATGCTCCGGTAGGGTTTTCATTAGAAAACAACTATTTTGAACGTGTCATCGCAATTCGTTTGTGCCTATAATTTATTTTCTCGCAAACTCCTAAATGTATTCCTTATTTAACTAGCGATATGTCTTTAACCGAAAGCCCAAATAAATCCAACTGAATAAGAGGATGAAAAAGAGAGCATTATAAAGAAAGTTAAGGGATATGATCACGAGTATACCAATAACTCATTGATACCTTTATGTTATGATGATTTAGTAGATGGAGAGGATCATGGACGGAGCTAAGTACTATAGAAATGGGGCAGCCGCCGCCCATGTAATAGTACCTCTATAGTACCATGTGTGTATAAACAGTTCGCCACCCCACTCATGCTTTCATTATCCACTTAGTTCACTTTAGTTTTTTTTTTTTTTTTTTAACTAAAGGTCCACTCATATTTTATTTTTTGACCGGCCACTCATATCCTTTTATAAAATTAAAATTTAGCATCATAATTAATCAATTTATTAAGTTCTATTCCTATTCTCAAGTATAAGCCAGCAACGTTTGGGAAATTAGGGGTGATAGAGATACCCTAAATCATACATTCAAGAACAATTACACTCTAAAGTTTCAATTTCTCAAAATTTTCAGTACCGCCACATTCACTACTTGCCACATTCACTATGAAGAAGTTATGGAAGAGTTTTATCTACTAAAAGGTCGAAGAAAAACATGATATTTTGTTAGAGGAAAGAAAAACATGATCTTGATGGCTACATTTTGGTATATGTATATATATATATATATATATTTTTTGGGGGGGGGGGGGGGGGGGGGGGGGGGCAAGATATATTTTTTATTTGTCATTAAACTAAATTTATACAATTATTAATAGTAGATGTTTGATATTGTTTATCTTATTTATCGTGTCTTATATATCTGCCCCCCTCGAGAAAATTTTCTGGCTCCGTCCCTGGAGAGGATATAGAAAATCGAAGGAGCTAAATCATATTTAGAGAGCCTAGTGGATTCAAATGTGGATAGTATAAGGGGTACATGAGAAGATGACAAGTTTGATGATATTACGATGGAGGAAAAGATGTTTGTGAGGGTGGAGTGTCCAATTTTGTTTTCATTTAAAAAAAAAGACAAGGATTCATAATCCATGAAAGTAAGGGGTGGTAGGGAGATTAAGGGGGAGTAGGACCCGGTTCACGGTGTTGGAACACAATATTGCGTTAGATGTAGGTGCGTAAAGGAGTGATACGTGTCATTATCTATTGTTTGAAGTTGGAGTCCTAACTTTGATTCAACCACTTACTCTATTGAGCATTTTTACTTGTGTGTGTGTGTGTGTGTCAGTGTCTCTATGCGTGTTTCTCTAGATTGGTGAGAGAATATTACGATTAAAAATCGTTATATTTTTATCGTCAAAAGAAATAGAACAATGGTGTGAAGTACATATAACAGTCACAAGGGGGGGGGGGGGGGGGGGGGGGGGGGGGAGGGTTGAATTGTGATCCTTTTAAAATTAAACCTGTAACTTAAAATTGATTCCCATGTTGTGAACTTGGAAAAGTTAAGTTAGTAGAATGACTTCAGAATGTTCTAAAGTGTTTATAAAGAAACAGTTTAAATAAGTAAATATGTTTTGTGCGTGTGGTGTATACTGTAGGTAAAGAGTATAGGAAAGATAAGAAGACCACATCTAAATTTATAGTGGTTCACGCAATGTGGGTTAGTCCACTCGTCACAATCTTGTGAAAATTTCCACTATGATGCTTGAGATAACCTCTCAAATCATGCACCTTACAGTCATGTTCACCTGAACAATTACAACAATTGTATTCTCTAAGCCTCAACAGGCTTACAACCTTTTTTCTAAGTTACCCGCTTAGAATTTTGCACCTTCTGTTCAAACTAACACTTTAGTGCCCCTAAAGCTAGATGAGACTTTCTTTACAATGATTTGTGAGATTTGAAAGAAATCAGTCAGGAGGAAGAAGAAGAGGAGGGAGAAGTTTATCTTTGAAAAGATAAGAGAGAGGCTTGATTCACACTCTTAGAGATTTTAATAATCTACTGAGTTGATTTATGAGATCAAGTTTTGCTAAAGCTTCAAACACTTTTAATAAGTTGTTTTCTTGTATGCTTTGCAAGGTGTATGTAATGTTGAGCCTTCCACTCCTATTTATAGAGTTTCTTGACCTCTTGTAGCAATTGGAGAGTGGCCAATAGTCTTGTGCCACATGTTCTAGGATCCATAAACTTTTAATTGAAAATTTGGTTCAACATTTTGAACATCAGAATGTTTATGGGTTACAACAATGTAGATCAGAATGTTGTTGTATTCATATTGATCTTCATTTAGGTTCATCACATATGAATGTATGATGAGTTTCTGGGTTCGTCAGATGCTTGTCAGATGAGTTTCTGGGCTTTGTCCATGAGTAGTGTCATTTGCACATACTTCATAATGTTGCTGGACAATGGCTTTTCAGATTCGCCTTGGTATGCACGCAGGAGAGTGGAAAGTTGATCTGCATCTTCATGCCAATTATTTGAGGGATTTGTGTGGTCCATGTACAATACCAACTCCCATACGTGTCTAGTTTTGATTGAAAGAGACAAGATATTCACTTTTTGCTTTTGCTTTCACTTTTCACCAATTGTACTGTTCACAGTTTAAAACATATGCTGAGCTGAACATTCTGAACATCAGAATGTTCCTTTGTTTCACTTAAGATGATTTATAAGACTACCATTTGATGTAATCAATTCCAAATAGTGAAACTTCAATGAAGTGCAGTGTTTTTAACATATTAGGATGATATTCTCTTTGGAATATTTCTAGTACTTCAAGTGTTCATAGTCTTGAATGAACATTGAAACCCTTTTTGAGATTGAAGTGGTATTTCTTAGGACCTGGGAGTGTACTCCTCCTCGAGGTCACATGTTCGATTCCCTCCGATGCCAAGTTAGGTGGGCTAGTTTAGTTTCTTAAAACAAAATCTTGTAAATGCCTTTATTGCTTGATTGATCCATGACAATATACTTTACTGGACATTTATTCATGTCACGTGTGCCTTGCATGTTCTTGATAATGTTTTTGAGTTTATGGGCTTGTATAAGAACAACCTTCTGAACTCTGAGAAACATTTTGAACTAACTTTCTGAACTCAGAGTTAGTTCATAGAGTCGAATGTCCTTTGATTTCTTGTATCTTGGTATAATTTAAACCTTGTTCATGTCTTAGTAAAACACGAAAGAGCACAAGTTAAATACCAAGAATTAATCAAAGTACATTAATTCCTTAATCGTCAAGGTTTATCATCTTTAAAATTAATTAGGGATTTTGCCTCAACATGGTGAAGGTAGACAAGAATACATAGTCCTTAGAACAATGCAAATATGCTAGAATGCTCGTGGAGGTTGATCTATCAAAACTTGTTAGCCATGTTTTCCATCAATAGCGGACAATATCATGTGGAGTATAAACGACTCCATTTGTTATGTATCGCTTGTGGTAATTGTGACAATCAAGAAGGGGTGACGACTGGTGTGAACATGAATGACATTGAAGGGGGAAAATAATATTGTTGATGAACCTTTGAAGGTTAGGAAAAAATTGTGTTGTCCGAGAAGAATGAAGGAAGTATTTCAGGCAGCGAACACACTCTTGTGGCCTTAGAAAAAAAAATTCTGCCCCATTTTTTTAGCTAATTTTTTTTTAGATTGAAAAACAATAAAAATAAAAATGATGGGTTGCCTCCCATCCAACGCTTCTTTATCGTCGCTAGCTTGATTTTTAAGGACCCTTAAAGGCCCGTCAACACAAGTCATACCCTCTCCTTTGGTAGTTCGCCACCCATATATGGCTTAACTTTCTAACCATTGACTTTGAACACCCTGTCACCTTCTGGTGTCATCAACTCGATCGCTACATGAGGTGACACACTTTTAATGATGAACAATCCATAGAATTTTGACTTTAGCTTTCTAGGAAATAATTTCAACCTGGAATTATACAACAAGACTGGTTTCCTAGCGTTAAACTTCCTAGACACTAAGTTCTTGTCATGGTACCTCATTCAATTTCAAGAGCCTTTTCTTACCTGCTACAATTTGATCAAAATTTAAGGCCTTGATGGCCCAGTATGCTTTGTGATCTACTTCAACTGGTAGATGACACACCTTCCTATAGACTAGTTGATAAGGCGAGACCCTTATGTGAGTCTTGAAGGCTGTCCTATAAGCCCACAGTGCGTCGTCTAATTTCTTAGACCAATCCTTCCTATTAGATGCAACTGTCTTTTCTAGAATCTATTTCAGCTGACGGTTTGAAACCTCTACTTGACTACTAGTTTGAGGGTGATATGGAGTTGCAACCTTATGCTTAAATAGGAAAATCTGCGCCTCTAATTGTGACACAATTTTCAGTGATCGTGTCCAGATTTGCCTTCACTAAGCAGAAATTCCAAAATTAGGTCTTCTAGAAACATGTAACAATTTAGTTAACGTGACACGATTTCTATGACAGAGTGCACCTCTCTTCTGTTCTTCAAACCGTGTCATGATTTTCAGTAACCGTGACACGTTTTTACTTTCTTCTCTTTCTTCAGTTTTTCCTGCTTTTCAAGCTGTCTAAGTGTGTTGTAAACTCAAAAACCTCATGGAATTACATTAAAAATAATGTAATGACGAGAAGTCATCACCAACATATTGAATTATTCAATCATAAGAAAAGCTTATTCAGTTGTGGTTGCGTGAGAAAACTTGATCCACATTAGAAAACAAGTTCATGTTGATGTCAGGACAAATGAGTCTATTTATAAATATAATAGACCCCGTAATAGTAACGATGCATCTCATGCAAATGTTAAAATAGGAAATGTGTTGGTTGATATATAAGAATTCGTTGATGTGTCTAGAGGCGGGGAATCATACATGGAAGAGGTTGAAGAAATTTCCGGTATCAACACTGGGAGTGAGGAAATGAATGTAACAATTCATTAAGTTTATTATAATTGTTACCCTTTACAAGATTCTTATTTGAGATTGTCATGGAGCCGCTAGTTCTGATTTTCATCATTATTGAAGACGCTATGTGGATATGGTTAAACATGATATTCTCGTTATATGTAGACTAGGACAAAAGCTTTGAAGTTATGTAAAACCTTATCTTTTTCAAGGTTTGAAATTGTGGAGATTAGAGGCTAATTAGAGGGTATCGATGTAGAATATAAGTGTTATACCTTAAAAATATCAACTATGATTAATATATTTCAACTTCTTCATTTACATATGTTAGCATAGCCATTGGTAAAGAATTC
The DNA here is from genome assembly GCA_946800305.1 of Medicago arabica. Taxonomy (NCBI): domain Eukaryota; kingdom Viridiplantae; phylum Streptophyta; class Magnoliopsida; order Fabales; family Fabaceae; genus Medicago; species Medicago arabica. The sequence continues at coordinate 19,436,790 of OX326971.1, read as the reverse complement.
TTATTTACGTCCACCTAAGCCAACCCTAACGAGGAAGGTCGTCGAATTATGTGGAATAAACTAAAAAGTAACGTGGATGGAATTCAAGATGATTGGTTGCTACAATGAGATTTTAATGATATTGCTTATCCTCCGGATAAAAAAGGAGGTGTTAGGGCTCATTTAGGAAGCGTAATATTAAAAAAAAATAAAAAATAGGATTATGGACTCATTGATCTTTGTGCAATTGAGTCAACTTAGACAAATAAAAACAATTTGAATATTTCATTTAAGCAATTAAAGCAATAAAAACTATATATAGTGCTAAAAGTGGATTTGTTATACAAAACACATCTTCCATATGAATAATATAGTGTTGGTTATAGTTTATTTTAAATAAATCATTTTTTTAATATAGTCATGTTTATGAGTATTGTATCTTCTTTTTACATATATATTTTTTTAAATAAAAATCTAAAAAAAGTATAATCAAACTCATTTAGGTTGGTTTGGTGATTTTAACTTGAGATCTTAGAATGTGTTTCTCTTAAAGTCTCGGATTTGATTCTCCCTAGTGTCAATTTATGTGGGCAAGTTTCACTTTTAAAAAAAAATAATTCAAAAACGATTTCAAATGAAAACTTGTCTCTAAAAAAAGATTAAAAGGAGAGAATTTTTTTTAAAATAAAGGTATATTTTAAAAAACATATATTTTAGTCACAATTTTTAGTGTCTATCATAATAATTTTATAATACATAATCATCTTATGTATTCGTACCCAAACAATTCAATAATAACTTTATGAAAAAAGTTCTTTTTTTTTTAATTTGGTAAAAAAGCACTAAATAGCTTCCATTTTTTGTATAGTATCTCTAAAAATAATCTATAAATTATTGAATATAATCGTTATATGATTTTTCTTTTGACTCATTGACCCATTAGAAAAATTTACATTGCTAATTTTTTATTTTTGTCCATATTGGCAAACTTGTTTTTTTAATTAATTCTGTAACAAATTATACGAAATTAATTTTTTTATTAATATTAAAATTTATTTTTAATTATTTTTAAACTCATATCATATATAAGTAATATCAACAATCGCTTAAATCGCTTAGTCGAAAATATCAACAATCCCTGACAACATCGCCAAAAACTTGATGGTCAGATTTATTTATCAAATAATAAAGTGAGTTGAGTATCGTATCCACATGGGTTGTCGTTTCAACCAAATAATTCACGTTACTTACTTGGGAACATTAAAAATAAGGGTTTAGAGTTTTGCAATTTAATTTGTTTACAATATAGCAAATTTTACCTGTTTTGATTGCAGAATGTTAGCGGCAGTTAGGATTCTTCGAATCTCCTCTATTAAATTGTTAGAATTACGTAACAGTCAAGTCTTATTCATCCTATTTATTTTTATCTTTCTAAGTGATGATTTCGTGGGATTTTAACACCTACCAGCTGTCGAGTTGCACCTACTGATCACATGGGTATGTACATGTGGGGTCTTACTCTCTCTCAGAGGTATGGCTTATTAATTCCTTTCCAGCTGTCAAGTTGAAAGCTATTTATCACACAAATGTTATACACACGCTACAGTATAGAGTTGTCAATCCTATAGGGTCCGTACACCTTCGTAAGGATTATTAGTGTGGGGTTCTTACTCTCTGAGAGGTATTTGAAACACAAACTTATATTAGCGTTCTTAAATTCCGATCAGTGTGGTCCCAATGTTCTTAAAGGTCCACTCATCTATGAATCTTAGAAGCACATAGCACTCTCTCTCTCTCTCTCTCTCTCGGTAGTTCTACAAACAGGTAGCCCTATCAACGTCTACCTTACCAAGGCGAAAGAAGAGTGGAGTTACTGGGCCTATTTAAGTCGTGAAGCCACCTGTTTTGTTAATTACTAACTAGTTACTTCTTGATTTTGGCAGATATGCATCAATATTAAGTATGCCACTCCCTAAGTACATTTTTCTCAGGGTTCTACTCTCTTTTGGCATGTTTCCCTAGTTACTAAATAATTACTTCTTGATTAGACAAATATACATCAATATTAGGTAATGTCACCTCCCTAAGTGCCTAACTCATGGTTATGCTTAAGAGGAAAAAGAGAAATAATATAAAGAGAAATAAATTAAATAAAGACTTTAAATTAAATAAATTATCCAAAAACCAGACTAGAGGTTCATCTTATAACCCTAGGCTAAAAAGATTTAGTTACACATGGTAGTGAACATAAGACACACATGAGTCCAAAGAGGTTACTTATCTAGCCAATGACTATATTAAAAACTATAGTTACCATCTCCCAATTTGAATTGAAACCCATCTTTAAGAAACTCAATAACTAATTTTATTTTTGAAGAAAAAAAGGAATTATTTTTAGCAATGCAATTTAACTTACATGTAATCTAATTGCCGAGAAAAAGACCGGTCGACTAAGCACTAAATCCCTACAACAAAAAGAGAAAGGTTTTGCTCTATTCGATATTTAGTGGAAACTCATTCTATTCGATATTCCATCATTAAATAACATTTTAAACTAACACATATGTCATTGCTAGATCCAGATTGCATATAATTAAAACTTCATGCAACCTTGCAATCAAAAGATCTGAGATCGTCCGATTATGATTAGATAATTCATATTTCAAGCTCAGATGTAAGACTTGATAATAAGTATTACAAAGTCAACTAAAATTCTCGACAGTCTAATCTTAATTGGATGGTTCTGACATAGAAATGCATACCGTTTTGACTTCATACGCGTTATCATGTCGTTCCCAACAATAAGATAATACAGTAGTCGTGTCTTCAAATTTTACTTCTAAGGTGTTTTTTTTTGGGTTGTAAAGTAGCCTAGTTACTAAAAACTTACTTTTTAAAGATGAATAAGTGGTGTGTTCGAGTTTCAAACCCGATTCATACATATATAATACAATGTCCCTATTAACTGAGCTAACCCCACACGAACACTTCCAATATGATTTTGAAGTGAAGCAACTAGATTTTTTATTTATAACTATGCAAAACCCCACATTATTCCCACATGCTTATCTTGGAGCAAATTATTTCCCCTACAAAAAGCAATGGCACCAACCGAATGATTCCTCCAAAAAGTATATGATGGAATATAAGTTAGTGGCGTTTCCCCTCATATGATAATTGGATTGAGTGTCAAGACCCATGGAACATATAAAGGAAATCAAATAGAAGCTAGTATCAATGTGTTCTTCATGATGATAACAGCCAACGAATTTATGGATTTTCATAACTCCATTATTGGTCTTAGCTCTTCCTTTTTATGTATAAATTCGGAATTTTTGTTTAGTTTAAATATGGCATCGCATAGGGTTACAAAATCGTTGTTATTGAGAGTGACTTTAGGTATCATAGCATAGACAATGATTAGCATGTAATAAGATTTCATTTGTGTGTGAACAAAACATAATCTCATATTTTGTCCCTTAGTCAATGCCTTAATAAGAAATCAATGACAAAATGAGTGCACTTAATTGATTATGACCGATAATGGGTGAATATACTTTGGCAAGGTTCGAAAAAAGCAAATTGATGAGTATCATCGATCGTATCATTGTTCATTTATTTTTGCAAGGAACACTATCACATGATCATGAAGGCTAGAAAACAAGTCTAGAAGAATTAGCAATTTAGAATAGAACAAGAATTCTTGGACCACTCTGTCAAATGTCAATAGATATACGTAACATATTAGTTGTACACTTGTACCTTACCGTGAATATTTGGTCTAGAGATTTGTCAGAAGAGGGTAAATAGAAAAATATATATATTAGATTTATCCACTAAACTCCAAAAGCAACTAGAATGAGGGAGTTTGTGGCTCAAGAATCCTATGCCTATGAGTTGCTCCTCTACAAGCAAACACTTCACATCAGACGCATCACTTCTCCATGAGTGTTTTCATGAGCAACTATTCCATGAGCACAAACTTAAATGAAAAATATTTGGACATACACAACTAAAAAAAATTAAAACAATAAATAAATTAATCACATCATTTTTACTTTAGAGAAACTATTATATGGTCACAAGCACAAATGATAATTTTTTTTTTTAAGATATCAAAATGGAAATATTAACATCGGCAATGAACTTCTTCAGTACAAGATGTACCGAAGAGCCACCCCAAAAGAAACCAGTCAAGTAATATTTACAAAACTAGGTCAGTCGATGCCCAGACATAACATAGGGTCCGACCACCACATCTGAGTGCCATGCACAAACACAACATTATTAGTCTTAAGCCACCACAATGAATGACATTATTGTGCCCAAATGATAAATATTTGGGCACACTCACATCAAATAGAAAAATTTATTAAAACAAAAATAATTAGATCACATCAATCAACATCATTTAGTTTTATTTTCTTTTAATTTTTGCATTTGATGCGAGTGTGTCTAAATATTTATCATTTATAATTGTATCTATAGAAGAGTTTCTCTTTACTTTATCTTTCAATTATGTTTATTTATGTGTGTCTAAGTGTTTTTATTGTTGTTTAATAAGTTGTGAATAAATGGTTGTTCAAGTAACATTTATTGACCAAGAAGTGTCCTATGTGGTCTATAGTGAATCAATGTTTTGAAATTGTTGTCGATGTCACACCTTCAACTAAATGTTTAGAGTTCTCTGTTTTCTATGTTCTTGCAACTAAGAAAGTGATTTTACTTGATCAAAATTGGTTCAACACAAATAAGAGAAAATAAATATCAACCTTGTGTTGAGTTTAAGCGTAAGTGGTAACCGTTGAACCAACATGTGTTTTGTACAATGTCTATGAAGTTTTTATGATGACAATATATAAAGAACAATTGAATATCCTAATATGTATTCAAGTGTGCAAGATCTTAGAATTAAATCCAAACCGTTAAATCAAGTTCCGGTTCTGAAAGAACGAGATTATGAGCACATATAAGAGCATCCCGAAGGTAAGAAACATCTTAATGATTGAGGTAAGAATCTAATATAGTCAAGCATATGAAGGTAAGAAACATCTTAATGATTGAAGACTTTGAAGGTGTCAAGATTACCAAGGCGTGTCAAAATCATAAGTGTCTAACCAACTTTGTCGTTATCTGAAGGATGGTCACTATCAGACTCTGAGTAGTACAATTTGTCTTCTACTGATCACGTGCAGAAACAAACAAAGGAATTCAAGGACAAAGGAATGAAACAGATAATTTCAATTGAAGCAAAGGAATTTTGAATGAGCTTCGAACGCCCTTAACCAAATCAAAAAACATTCTAACGTCTCTGAATTCAAGCTTCTCAAAGACTCCTTTTATGCACTAGCACTCCAACATATCTCAAGACTTTGCCTATATAAGGACTTGAAGAAAAATAAGACACTCTGAATTTTTACATGCGCCCTTACTCTGTCAAAATTAATAGCGCGTAAACACTTAGAGAATTTCTTATAAACTTTCATATAATAGAAATCCTTAAGTCTTTGAGTCCATATGAAGTTTATTATATTACACCTCTGATTGTATATCAAGTGTAAAACGAAACAATCTGTTATTTGATTAAGTTAGATTAATAGAAGTCTCTTCAACTGTGATTGAGCATTAGAAGTCTCTTTCTTGTGGGATTAAACAAAGAAAGTGTCTTACTTGTGTGCTTGAACAATTTGTAATCTTAGTGATTATAATAAAATCTCTTGAAAGTGCAAGGAGACTAGACAACTCTCGATTTGTGAGAGGAACCAATACGCATAATTGATTTGTATCTCTCTCTCTCTCTCTCTCTCTCTATATATATATATATGTGTGTGTGTGTGCGCGCGCGCGCGCACGCGCTTGATTTCATACCCCTGCATTATAAATATGCTTAAGACTCTGAACGATCCATGTTTTTGTTTCACACTCCAAACATTTTTCTTAAACACTAAAAAAAGTTTTATTTTTAAAAAAAGCCAACCCAATTCAACCCCTTTCTTATGTTTTTCTCACCTTCTATTAACATCAGAGTGTTTGGTCCGTTGCTTTGCACTTAATTGTGTCACAAAAAAGATCCTGCGAGAAACATGTCTACTTCTAACACTCCTAAATCTAGTGCTGGTACTTGTTGTGGTTCAGCTATACACTATGATTACATCAATGGTTCCAGCACTGATAAAAATAATTATTCAGCCAAACCTCCATCCTTCAATGCAGATGTTGTACAATTCTTTTGATGGAAAAGTAAGATATATAGTCACATAATTGGATATATAAGAGAGATAACTCATATAACTTATGTCTTAAGATTTTGATAGCAGATGTGATGTCCACATCTTTTGTGATCCTAGAGCATTGACTCGTTATTATTCGAGATGTCTTAAATTATAAATGCTAAGAACTTTCACTCCTTTACAAACATTATACATTTTTGTCTCTTAAATTACAACATAATTTTGACACTTTGAAGAATCAAAGTGTCAAACCTTTGTTTATTCAGCAAAGAACTTCCAAAAAGATAAGGAATGGAATTGGTGAGTTGCTTATGGTATCTCATTCGGATTTTAAGACTTTGATATGTGTAAATTTAAAAGTTGGTGTTGTCAACACCTTTTAGTCCGAAAATAATAGCGTAGAAAAATTATTTGGACAAAAAAAAAATTGTTTTACATCATATTTTTATAAGATTATAAATTTAATAAAAAAAAATTCATTTAATGTGATAATCTCCTAAACTCTCTTCATGGCTTAAATGTGGTATCAAAATCGATTATCGAATAGATATTCTTCTTGTGTCAAAAGTATTTCATGACAATGGGAAGACGGTGTGTTTAGTTGATGTGATGGTTGTCAACGATGGTTCATGTGTATGTGGATGAAAAAAGTTTTGTTTGGAAGGGAGTTTAAAACCGACTCTTCGCGCGGCCGAGGCTATTTAATTCAAAACAATCATTCAGTAATGAGCCGAGATATGGTCTCAATCGTCTGTCTATTGTTTTTTTTATTTACTTAATAAAAGTAAAAACCAGGCCATATTTAAAAAAGTAAAAATGGTCAAAATGGATGTTGAGTTAATGTTGAGGTTTAGAATATTCTGCAACCAATTCAAAAAAGCAATCGCAAAGAGACATTGAAGGAAAATGTGATATGCAGTATCTTGTTTCTTGTTACTCAAGTTACATATAGAGGGTAGGCAACAACCTCTAAGAGATAAGTTATCATATGTTGGGAGCTTGTTGTGAATAGTTCTGCAAGCGTGGAAGAATTTTGGAGGTGAAATAGCATTATCTCAAATAAGGTTTGTCTGGTTTCTTCGAGTACTAACATGAGAATGAAAATGATAAGCATATTTCGTATACTGCTCAATAGAAGCATTGTGTTTTTATAAAAACTTATCTTCTCGCTGCACTAAAGGAGTAGTAATTAAATTGATATGATTCACTAGAGATGGAAAATAAGTTGAAGCTCCAAAGGAACATTCCATTGAGAATTGAAAACAAAATTATTCAATGTTTCCCTTAAATCATGATAAACCACTACAAGAAAACAACGTTTTAGAGTCAGATAAAAACCCACTCTAACCGGGGAAAAACTGACGCTAACAATGAATTAGCGTCGGTGTCGGGGCAGGCTAAAAAATTAGAAGCTACTGGATAGAGTCGGCCATTTGCCCACTGAGGCTAACCTAGCGTCGGCTTAGCCGAGTTTAAAACCGACTCTTCGCGCGGCCGAGGCTATTTAATTCAAAACAAAAAAGTCAACAAATTAGTTTAGAGTTTGCCAAGCCGACACTATCTTAAAATTTTAGAGTCGGCTACACTAACTCTAAAGTCAAGTTTAAGCTGGTCAACTAAATCGTATAGAGTTGGTCATCTGACTCTATAGTCAACCAAAAGTCAACTAAATCTTAGAGTCAGTTGACCGACTCTAAAGTCAAATTCTAAAAGTCAAGGTCATTTAGTAGAGTCGGTCTAACGGATGCTAAAGTCAAAATCATAAAAAGTCAAATAAATTGTTAGAGTCACTATGACCGTGGCTAGTCAAATTTTTTTTTTACTTTTACCCTATTCCTGTTTAGCAAAACATTTGGTTTCATACTCTCTTGCAGAATAATACCACAAATCTGCTAAATATTTCACTTTATATCATGTTTGCCCGTAATGCTAATAAACTAGTTAGCACATCAAGTAAGCTACAAAAAGTAATATTGTGCTAACATAATAAACACATCAGTTAACACTTTAACTATTGTTGTCATAATGCAAAAGAGCCTAAAACTACAAAATATCAAAGTTACGACCACAATAGCATGCTCAGGTCATAATATATTACCAACAAAATAAGCACGTCCAAAAAAGTCGTTATAGTACTAAATACTAGTCTAAAAAAACCAAAGTCAAGAGTCACTATGCAATGATTGGTCGTCCAAGTTATCATCATAATGAGGATGTGAAGGAGGTTGGATGGCACTACATGATCCGTTACCAGAACGATGGTCGCGCTCCATAATAATTTTTTAAAATTCAACCATTTGAATCATCAATTCCTTGTTTAGGTCTATAGCCACTTGTGATTGAGCTAATGCCTCATCAGCCTTCTTCTCGGCTATAGCAGCCTTCTCCTCAGCTCTAACTCTAGCTGCCCTCTCCGCCTCCAAAGACATCTCATACATCAAACCATGATGATCTTGTGATTTTTGAGTAAATGACGTGCACCCACGCCGAAGGTTGACAGACAAGTCTGTTGTACCATAAACTCGACCACAGGTACGACCCCCTGCAGACTCGGTCCACAACCTAAGTTTTGTTCCTCCATCAACCTCTTGCACACCATCTCCAGTTGTTTCATCAATCTGGGCTTGTACTGTACTAAATTTCTTTTTAAATGATTCCTGCTCAATAAAGAAAAAAAATATAATTATTTCATGGAATTCATTAACCGAAAAAACATGTCATATGCATTATTTATAGGTAATTCACATGTTTAACTAGCAACACTACTAACATTTGCCCATCAAAGACAAAAAAGATATGGCAATATAGTATAATAATAGGTATTTATAATTTAATATTAGGTATTTCTAATATTCTACACCACTACTCATATCAGGTTTGTTCTTTACTTTGTGTCAGTTTAACCTTCATTTATGAGAAAATTTCAATGATGACTTTAGATTGTTTCATTGGTATGATTGATCATCTGTTACAAAACTAATCTAACCATCACAATCCACTAGTAATTGCAAATTATAACAATGCAGTTCGAGTAAAATTCTAAGCATAGTGTTACGCAACCAAGTAGACAAATGCAATCAAATATAAAAACTAAAATGAGATAAAATACAAAAGAATTAAAAGAAAACCCATCAACATTACTAAATTTCCACATAGCAAATCTGCATTTTAGTTCTCAAAATGGTAAAGCTCGGAAGTTAACACATGATGGTTCTCTTGAAATGTAGGATTCAGAATTAGCCTACATTGTGTATAAGATATAATATGTAGGATTCAAGCAATGTATGATAGAAAAACACTAGCAGTAGCCAAATGAATGTCAAAAATTATATACAGTCAATAACTTACATAGGCCGACTTTGATCTATTATCAACCCATTCACCAGCCTTCCTCTTGTGAGTGTATAGAAATAATTCATCAGGGTCCAAATCCCTTTGAAGATTATTGGACTACAAATCATAAAATATTGAAATAATCAGTATAATAATAATTAGCATAAACAATTCATGAGACATTTTTCATTAATATGAGCGCAATAGGTTTTATTAACATCAATTGACAACTTAGATAAAAGACTTCAAATTCAAAGTGTCATTTTCACTTACGAGTTCAAGCGCCACATCAATATGAGCCTTGTGGCCTAAGGTGTGGACTGCACCACCTTTGGTTGATGCTCGATTTGTCTTATTTTGATTGGAGGATTTCAAAAAATCAGAGTTTGTTTTTCAATAGGTTTCAAGACCAGTCCAAGCATCCACACTTATCCATTTAGGCCTCCCTTTCTTCCTTCCCTTTGTAAGCATATTTGTTAGTCGTTTAGCTCCTTTTTGTTCAAACACGCGATAGGCAAAACCTTGATCACGAGGATCCCAAGATACCTTCTCCTGCAAATTGAACAAGCAAACATTCATTAAGTATTGGCTCACAATTTCTAGACGCAAACTGGTTGTGTAACATAAACTAGTTATACATGTCCTGCAAATTTCTACGGAATACACCACTAAGTATTGGCTCACAATTTCTACACTGGACTGAAATTAAAACAAATTAATATAATAATTCCTTTTTAAATAAAGAATCTTCAAATATTGTATAGGATTGAAATATTAGTATACATTTCCAAACCAAATTTATCTTTCATTAGCAAAGATTGACACATTCATATCGACAAAATAATTTCTATTTGGTAAATACTTACTCCAAATCGTTCAAACCAATCTGCTTTAACTGTTTCATATTCTGATTTGGGGGTGAGTTGACTCCAAGAATGGATAGGTTTATAAAACTGTTTTCGAATGGCATAGCCAATGGCTTTTGAAACATGATAGACAGGTATGAGTCTGCAAAGTATCAAAAGACTCATCTATAGTTACTAACAAATGTCACATGCAGAAACACTAAATATCTAAACTAACAAATGAGGTGATTTAAAATTGTTTCATACATGTAACTTACCCTTTACCAAAAGGTTCTATAATGATTTTCCCCTTATCATCTTTCCTTTCCAATTGTTGAGGAACATTCCCTTGGCCCACCTCCTCCTCCTCAGCCTCCTCATCATCATCCGCATCCTCATTTTCATCGTCATCCACGTCATGGTTTTGTTGCACATCCTCATTTGCTGAAGCTTCACGTGAGGCATGTTGTGAATTGTTAACCATTGATTCAAGGCCTAAACCTGGAGTCGGCATAAACTTGAATACCTCGGGGGTAGAGGAATGAATAGATGATGGTGTTGGTCCTACAATCTGAGCCGGTGCTAAAGTCTTATCTGATGCCACATACTTAGTTGGTGCTGAAGCCTTAGCCGGTATTGTAGTCTTAGTCGGTGCCTCAATTTGAGTCGGTGTTGCAATCTGAGGTGGTACATGAGGCTGATGCAAAGTTGTAAAGGCCTGAACAAATTTTTGTGTGGTATATTTCTTTTGACGAATGAGATTCTTCTGCTCATTAAGTTTTCCCGGAGTCAATATCCTTGGTTTTCCCTTAGTAGGATTTGTCTTTTGCTTCTTGCTGCCACCTTTGTTAGTCATCCGTTGTCATAAAATATAAGTCATTATAATGAATACAATTTCAATTTTTATCAATAAAAATAATAGAGTCGTCAGACATGCCGACTCTAAATAAGCTGTAAAAAAATTATATGTGGGTCCCCTAACCTTTAGCCTTGGTTGGGCCGACTCTAAATCTTTTAAAAAATAAAGGTAAATTAGAAATTGAGGTAGAGTATGCTAGGCCGACTCTAAGTGTACACTCTTAGCGTCGGTGTTGGTGGCCGACGCTAAACTTTGAGGCTAAAATCAAGTTTTCTTGTAGTGAATAAGATGTGCCAGATTCACCAGGCGACGATAGAACAAAAGGAAATTGGAAATAAGTGAGAAGAATAGGGTTTAAGAGAAATTGGAGAGAATCTATAATTGTATTGAATTACTTATGTTTCAAGTAACTACTCCACAATATGTATTTATATATCAAAGCATAACAAAATTGAAAATAAACTTCTAACTACCTCGAGTTAACTTGTAATACAGGTTAACTCTTTATCGAAAATAACATACTTCATGCATTTAACTAGTGCCAAAACTCTGTTGAATTCAAAAGCAAAAAAACAAACCTCCATGGAGAGGATCATGGCTTGCATCTCTATGCACCGCAACTCACAAAGAACAAACCTTAATTTCTACCCTTTTTCCCAATCTCACCAAAGAACAAGATACTTAATGATTTTCACTCACCCAAGGTGTTCACAAATGTTTCTCAACACAAGAGAACCTCTCAAAATAACCTTAATCAAAGGCCCTTAACCCTAAAGTTACCTCCTTTGATTTCCCAAATTTCTCTCTTTTGAAGCTCTACTAAAAAAATGAATTGTGAAGCTTAAATAGTACCATGCAAATGTCAAAATCGTGCCACGATTGTCAGAATTGTGTCATGATAAGTCTCGTACAATATACAATACTACTGCCTTATCCGAAAATCGTGTCCTGATTTTCAAAATCGTATCATGATTTGCCTTATAGTAGCATACCCATTCACTGCCTTGAAAATCACGCAACGATTATTCACAACTCCAAAACCTCAATTTTGAGTCACATTACAACAAAGGTTGATTGGTATTTTGGTAGTCATTCATTGTATTTTAAGTCTATAGTGGATGGAGGGAAATTATTTATGGATGGATAATTAAAATGAAAAATTTGAGGAAAATAGTGGAAGAAGGAGAAATACCCAGGTCCCATCTTCCCAAAATCAAGATTTTCAATGAAAGAAAGACCGAAAGAGAGTCGAAATCAAGGAGAGTTGTTGGTGGTGGATCAGTGGTGGTGATAGAGATTCAAAGGATAGAGAATGGTTGGGGGAAGATGATAATAAAACACTCTAGTATTGAAAGAGTATAATAATAATGTGCACTTTATTTGATAAAATGGTTAAAACCAAATTGGTCCATGGTTGGAAAATTTTACATTGTACCATGCTAAATTCCATAAAATGAATGCCTTTAGAGCATTGATTAAGTCATCAAAAGAAGTAAGTTTGTATGGGAAAATATTGTTTTTAGGGTTAAATATATTTTTGGTCTCTATAAATAAATCAAATTTTTGTTTTAGTCCCTCTAAAAATTCCTTCAACTTTTAGTCCATATAAAATTTTCAACCACCACTCTTAGTCCTTGTTTTTAAGTCAATTCATGTGTTTTTTTTAATGAAGTTGTGCAGAAATGTGTAGAATATTGTAAAAATCTCTCAAAAAAAAATAGATTTGTTTTAACAAAACATAAATTAAATATGAATTTTTAACCGCTAAAAATATAAATATTCATATTTAATTCATATTTTGTTAAAAAGTTCTAATTTTTTGGGAGAGATTCTTATAATATTATAAATATTTATGTAAAATTTTATTCAAAAATATGAACTCTACATATGAGATTATTTAAAAGGAACTTTTAGGCACTAAAATCGAATAAATATTTGGGGAATAAAGTCGAATAATTTTTTTAAAGGAACTTAAATGAAAAGTCGGTATATCTATAGAGATTAATAACATATTTAACCCATGTTTTTATTACATGGAAAAATGTTTGATTTCTATTCTCAACACAAATTTTCCTTTATCGATGCCCCGGGTACTTGTTTACACTTTTTTTTTAATACATTACCTTCATCGCGCCTCTTTTTTCTTCTCAGAGAAAACCAACCTTCCTCTAACACTTCCTCGCGCCGCCCCTCCCTTTCAATACCAATGTAGCCAAAACAGTTGGTGGTAGCCACCCGCACCACCTCCTTCTTGATTTGTCGGAACCCGTGTTGCCGGTTGGGGATCTCTAGTGGGGTTGTAGTTTGCAGTCTCGCTGCTATCATGAGGTGGGGTTTTTAGCGTCGCCTGCTGGGTCTGTTTCAAGTGGCCGTCGACGAGCTTGTTTACTCTGTTGCGCGGACCACTCTAGTTGGTTTAAGATATGCGGTTTCTCAACCCACATATGTGGTTTCTGGTTCGTCTTCTCACAGTGGTGGTGGGTCTATTTTTTTTTTTTTTTTTACATATCGCGGTTGTGTCTGCTCAATGACGGTGGTTAGTAGGCCTTCGTGGTTATGGATCTACAGTATCAATCTGGTTGATGCAGAGGCGGTTCTATTGCTTCAGTTTACGCCCTCACTTACGTCGTCAAACGTGGTTCCCTCGCAACCCTTGATCTGATTTTTTTTCAAATCTGTTGAGATTTGCAGTTGTCTTGTGTTGGGGTCGATGGTTGATTGGAGTAGGTTGGGTTCGTGGTCATCAACGTCTTCAAAGTCATTTTGGTCGTGTGACTGAATTCAGGCTGTATAGCCAGAAATGGCGTGAAGAATTTTTTGTCTCTTTGATAGTAAATGGTTGGGGAGTTGATGAATCTTAATGGTTTCTATGTTGGCAAACAATTCATACACCAACTTAAGATTCGCCATTCACTTTGTTTGTTTGATTTGGATTGTAAAACTCAAAAGGGTCGTTTAACTGGTTGTCATTGTTGCATGAAGTTGAGATACATGAACCGCCTCTATTTACATAAAATATTAATTTTACTGAAAAGGCCACCAGATGACAGCTGTGGACCCCTTTGATTCAAGCTTCAGTGAAAATATTTACAACATTCAATGTGGAGTAATAATAAATGATGGGGTACTTGGGGCTTTGACTTGTTATAATTAGTTAAGCTTTGATAATGGCGCATTGTATTTTGCAATTAAGTAAAAATGATTGTAAAGATTCGAACTCAATAAATAATTTAGAAAAACTGTGTATGGTGTGATTGGTGAACCCTACATTCCACTATTTTATTTGGCACGTTGTCGATATATGATTTGAATAAATTTTATATAATTCACTCTTCTCTTACTCTTTTTTCTTTTTTGGTAAAATAGTTCTCTTGTTTTTGTTTTGTTTTTTTTGACCAAATTGTTTTTGTTTTGTTGATATAACAGTTCTCTAGGTCTTCAAGTACGACCAGTACTACTACTAGGATGCTACACATATAATAGTTCTCTATGTTTTCAACAATCAAAAAGTTTATGATGTTTTTTTTTCAAAGGAAAAAGTTTATGATGTTAGTCATCAAAATTACGACTAAAAGAAATCAAGAAATTGTTTACTTGCATTGTGTTGTCTTTGTATTATCAGTCACAATGAATGATCTGGAGTATTTCATAAATCAAATCGTCCTAAAATGATTTTGTTTTGCTAAATTGTGTTTTTAGTCCCTTAAATATTTTTATTTTTTTGGTATTGATTTGGTATCATAATTAATTTTTGGTGCGTTTGAGTTCTCAAGTTTTTTAAGTTCATTTCTATCATGCATTTTAGTCTCGTTCATTAGTTTTATTAAAGGAGACAAATGATCGCCCTGCCTAACCCTTCATACACAACTGAATTACCAATAAAAAATAGAAAGCCTAGTGGGAATGCAATATTTCTTTAATCTAACCACAAAAAAAGGGGTCAAAATTGAACTAAGTAGTATCAAAGGCTTTCTTTTAATATTAATATTTAAATCCAAATTACCAACAAAACTCCTCTTATTAAGGACATTGATGGCTTCAGAGCTCACCATGTTACATTATACAATCATAAATTTTTCTGCCTTGAATAAAACCGCTTCGTTGTTCTGAAACAATTTTGGGGCAATAATTGATAGCCTCTCTGCAAGCACCTTGTTGATAGTTTTAAACTGAAAATTAGCTTAGGCAATTGGACGGAAATTACTTATATCATCGGCCCCCTCAATTCTTTTTAATGGAAGTTATACCACTCTTAAACGTGAAATCATTATGATCCCTAGATGTAGAATGGGGATATAATTTTGTTCACCTGGAAATGATATAGTTTTCTACACCTAGAACAATGTCATTTTGTTCACCTGGAAATGATATTCATGGGCCATGGGAATGAGAATATAATTTTACGAGAATAATGTTCTGTGCACCAGGAAACTAATGAGAAAATGATTCTCGTTGGACAGCACGGTGACTAGTATTACGAGAGTAGCTATTGGGAGTTGGCGTCTAGCTATAATCGGGAGTTGGCGTCTAGCTACAATCTTGTTTGGTTAGCTACAATGTTTCTCTGGTGAATCGAAGGTTTGTGATGCCTTTCTAATTTGGTCATGTAGTCTGGTGGGCCGATTGCTTTTGATTCAAGATCGGGAGTCAGTTCTTTGGTTCAAGTTTTGGTTTTGAACTTTTTTGGTGTTCTTTCGGTGGACCAGAGGTTTAGAGGTGGTGGAGGATGATTGATCTTTAGAATAATGGCTGAACTTTGGTGATGAGGACAAGATGTTTCATTTAGAGGGTTTTTTTTCGGGAGGAGTAGCGGCGATGCTAGTTAATGATATTGTTTTTCAGTGGTTGTTTCATGAAGGAATCTGTTTTAGGTGGTGTTGTTTATTAGCTACTGCCTCAGATTTTTGGTGTTTGGAGGAGGTTTTTATCCGGGTTTTGATTTGTGGTTATGGTGTACCGTCTATATGCGGCACATTTTTATCTTGTTTCGTCCATACCTTGCATCTTGCGGGGTTGACGTTTAATAATATTTGTCGATTAAAAAAAAACTACGTGTTAATTTCATTCTCGTAAAATTTTAGCTATTTCACTTCAAACTAATTTTCTTTTAAGATGACTCTGTGTCTAGAACCATTAAGACGGCTTCAAAGTCAGTTAGAAATGAATATCATGGTGTAATACAGTGGTGGAAAAAATAAAAAAAACATCTCGTAAGCATCTAGAAAAAACACAATTGGTTTGTTGATATAAATACTTGAAATCTTGGCGGTCTTTTAAAATCTTATAAAATCTTAGGATATAAATCCCTTGAAATCCAAATTACAAATTTTGAGAATCTTTTAAAATCTTAAAAGTTATTAAAATCTTGCATAGTCTTTTAAAATTCACTAGACTTTATTATGTAAACTTGTCTTTTAAAATCCTAATGCAATACACCCACCTAAGTTTCTGCCACCATTTCAGCTTGGCATTGTATGAATGCAAATGGTACGCGTGAAGGGATTTTTTGAAGTTAATCTAACCAACTTATAGTTAATCAAACACTCAAAGATTCAACAATACAGAGATAGAGATAGGAATGCTTGTTTATCTTATGGAATCTATTAGAGTATATTGAATAAACCATAGTTAGTTGATAGATAAATTATGGTTAGTTGGTTGGTTAAGTAGTTAGGAGTCGGTTAGACTAACTCATCCCTATAAATAATTCTCACTATTGTACTATATTATTATCTTTTATCAATCTATTCATTCTACTAAAAATTTATATGACTATCTTTAACATGAGTACTCTTATACTTGTTGATCATTATTATCTTTATCATTGAATTTCATGATTACTAACAGAATCAAAAAATATTTTTAAAGTAATATCTTTTAAAAAAGTTAAATACTTTATAAGACGTAACTCAATTGATAATGCTGATATTGTTAAGGCCGTTCTTCCTGGTTCAAATCCAAGATTTTACTTGAATGACAAGTTTTTCTTTATAGAAATTCAACTTGACATGCCATTCATAAGGTGTCAGAAAAAAATAATCTAAAGTTTTAAAAAATGTGATCATGGAAGCTCCAACATGGCTGCTATTATATCACAAGTCAATAGGGATACCCTAAAAATGATAGTATACGAAGAAAAGGATGTGGTGGTATGCAACAATTTGATTATAATGGTTAGATTGGTATGGTCTCCACCATATGACATGATCTAAGGACAGCCCATCGGTTGATCTAGACCATTGACTTGTTTTGGTAGGGAGTCCCAAATCTTATTTTTCATGTGAGGTTGGTGAAAGGCACTATCAACCTTTTCATTTATATAATTATTTATTTATATTTTTGTTCACATTTTCCTTGTTACCATGTAACTTTTTTTGTTTTTTTTCTCCTATGGGTTACCTGGTCTAGGTGATCACTATTCACTAGTCTTTATAGCTCAGGGCTCAGTGATTGTCTGTGAATTATTACTCACTCGTGGGCATTTATGGATGTGGGGTATAGTTCCATTTTCAAAGTGAATCATTTTTGGTCTTAATTGTGGTGTAGTTGAGTTGTCTAGGGCAAAAAGAAGGGATTTGGATTTCTTACATTTATTGCATCATGCAATAATGCATCTCATCTCAAGGTTTAAGATTGTTTGAAGTTAATTTTGTTATTGTAAAATATGAAAAATTTGATTTAAAATTGAAGGCCAAAATCGACTACAATGTGAAATCACGTGCTTATTGTCACTGCATTTGTGTATCGATATATAAATTGACTAAAATCTAAGTTATTATTGTGAGACATGAGGGTAAGGGAGTCAAAACCGTCAAACTTGTAACAAATGAGTCAAAGATGGCGTTGGATGAGATGTGGGTTAGCCGAAAGATGGTGCTCCGAGTGGATTTAGAGGGGAGTGGGTAGGGTTTAAGGAGAGATGTGTGGAATATTAACGAAACGGGGCGGTGTGGCTACACGGTGAATGGTGACTAAGGGACCTAGAGGTCGGCCTGATGAATGAGACATCACATACTCTAAGCAGACGAGGAGGGCAAAAATACGATGGTTCAATTGTATATTGATACCTCATTTTCCGCTGTGTATATATTAAATGCCTAGTTTAAGATACAGATAAATTGAGCTAACAAGTGTATGTTTGATTTCATGTCTTAATTGAAATTCTTCCATCCCAATGTAAATTTATAGCTTTAGCATAATGCCATAGTGAGATATCAAGCATACACTAATTGATTATGTATGTACTATAGGATTCAATTTGCTTGTAATTACATATGATATGATATGATTTCCACTATTTCTCACAGACATGATTTCTTTGAAATCAGTAACTAGTTGTTTAGATTTACTGTTTTAATAAGTAGGGGACTTTGAACAGTATATTTCTTCATATTATTTATTTCCATGCAGTATTCAATAATTTTGTCCTACATATAATTATTTACATTAAAGGACCAAGTTGGCCTCACACTGCACCCAAAAAAAAAAGTCCATTCAGTCCACAAAGCAGAAACCAGTTATAAATTCATTGTCAGTAACTTAAATCTCACCTTCACACTTTGTATTCTATTCTACCACTCTTTCTTCTTTTCTATATGTAACTATCTTTGTGCATTGAGATAGATTCACAAACAAAGCTATAGCAAAAGCAACAATGGTGGTGAAAAAACCAAAGATTGTGATAATTGGAGCTGGAATGGCAGGCCTAACAGCAGCAAACAAGCTCTACACTTCAACAGCTTCAAAGGACTTATTTGAACTCATTGTTGTTGAAGGTGGAACAAGACTTGGTGGAAGAATCAACACATCAGAATTTGGTGGTGACAAGATTGAGATGGGAGCTACATGGATCCATGGAATTGGTAACAGTCCAATTCACAAGATTGCTCAACAAATCCATTCACTTCACTCTGACCAACCTTGGGAGTGCATGGATGGTAATAATAGCAATGATGAATCTCTCACAACAATTTCTGAAGGTGGTTTCAATCTTCAACCTTCTATTGTTGATCCTGTTTCAAAGCTTTTCAAATATCTCATGGAGTATTCTCAAGGAAAGTTGATTAAAGAAACTGCTAAAGGTGAAGTTCTTAGTTACTATAACATGGCTGTTAAAGCTTCTTCTTCAAACTTTGCCTCTAAAAAGAATCTTAGTATTGGTTCTTTTTTGAGACAAGGGCTTGATGCTTACTTTGAATCAGTTCAAGAAGAAGAGGTAGAAGGTTATGGAGATTGGAACAAGAAAATGCTTGAAGAAGCAGTTTTTGCAATGTATGAGAATACTGAGAGAACTTATACTTCAGCTGGTGATTTGGAGTGTTTAGATTATGAAGCTGAAAGTGAGTATAGAATGTTTCCAGGTGAAGAAATCACAATTGCTAAAGGCTATTTGAGTATAATTGAGTACATAGCTTCTGTTTTACCACCTGGTTTAATTCAGTTAGGTAAAAAAGTAAAAAAAATTGAATGGCAGCCACAAAAAAAAAGCTATGATGATAATTGTTTTAGGCCTGTTAAGCTACATTTCTGTGATGGATCTATTATGTATGCAGATCATGTCATTGTTACTGTTTCACTAGGTATTTTAAAAGCTTCTATTGGTCATGATGATGATAAAGGTATGTTATTCAGTCCTACACTTCCATCTTTCAAAGTTGAAGCAATTTCAAGGCTAGGTTTTGGAGTTGTGAACAAGTTGTTTATGCAATTGAGTACTCAAAAAGCAACAAATCTTGATGATGAAAATTCAGAAGGTTTGTTTCCATTTCTTCAAATGGTGTTTCATTCACCTCAAAATGAAACAAAGGACAAGAAAATACCATGGTGGATGAGAAAAACAGCTACACTTTTTCCTATTTACAACAATTCAAGTGTTCTCTTATCTTGGTTTGCTGGTGAAGAAGCCCTAGCACTTGAATCACTCAAAGATGAAGAAATAATCAATGGTGTTACATCAACAGTTTCAAGCTTTTTACCTCAGTTTCAAAATGAAGTGAAATTTGATAAAGTTTTGAAGAGTAAATGGGGGACTGATCCTTTGTTTTTAGGATCATACAGTTATGTTGCAGTTGGTTCAAGTGGTGAAGATTTAGATACAATGGCTGAACCATTACCAATGATGAAAGATAATAGCAATTTTTCATATCCACTTCAAATTTTGTTTGCAGGTGAAGCAACTCACAGAACTCATTATTCAACAACTCATGGAGCTTACTTCAGTGGTCTTAGGGAAGCTAATAGGCTTCTTCAACATTATCATTGTGTTGGGATTTTTAACAATTAGTTTAAATTTTTGAATATTAATCTCTATGATATTATTATTATTATTATTCTCATTTTCAACTTAAAAAAAAGGTCTTTGTTGTTTCTCTATAGGTAAATTAGTAGTGAGTGATTGGAAAAAAATCAATATTAGAAGAAGGGTCATGATGAATAGTGAAAAAAATGGGGACATTAAGCTTGTTTGTACTACTTGAAGTAAAGTTTCTCCAAATATTTATTTATCTCTTCATTTATGAGTGTACTTGTCTTTCCTTTAATTAATCTTTTGATAATCTTCAAAGATTCTAACTCGTACTCGGATTCCGTGCACTAAAAATATCATGTAATTACACGCGATAATCAGTCTTAACTATTGATTTGTGATTGTAATTACACATTCGATAAACTAATTTTAATTGATCCAAATTACTGATTTGAGATCAGACGATTGAGATCTGTATTTGCATTCAAGAGGGGATCAATTTTGTCCTCCATGTGTGTTTTCTGGTTTCACTTGTATCAAGGCAAATAACATGATCCACCAAACACGGCTATTCATTCATCTATGAAATGAAATATGGCTTGTCAACTGCTCAGGCTAATGTGTCCTTCTTGTCATGTTATCAAATTCTACTCAATTTAGATGCTACCCTACCTCTCTATATAAGAATTGGTCCCTCCTTGACATGATATATATTTGTATAGCTAAGTGATAAGGTGTTCATGTTGTTATTATCTATGCAAAACTCTACTTATAATGTGCTTGGTTACGAGTCAATCCTTAATTGTATGTTTGAGATCCATGATAAATTATTATTTTTATATGCTTTGGTCTTACAAGTGTGTGTCTTTGGAACTAAGTTTTATGGTCATCCATGCACCATGTGTCTATTCTAAGATAACTTCTCTTACCATGGAATGAAGAAATAGTCAACATAGTCCTCAAAATTGTAATCATCAATCAATTTAGTTTCTCGTTGGAAGTATATCTCCAAAATTATAAGTTGCTCTTACGTCAACTCACTAGAAACTAATTTTTCTATGTAAATTGTATCATCTTAGGGACATATTTTTCTTCACAATTTTGCAAAGACTAATTAGATATCAAAAGTAAATAAGAAACCTAAATTTCATATGCAAATTAGTCTATGTTGTGGTGATATTAATGTGGGATCAGCGTGAAAGATCCGCATATTCAATTTATGTATCAAGTAATAATCTATAAAGATAAAAGTTGATAGATGAACTATTTTGTTTTACAATTTTAGGAATAGATTTGCCAATTCGTGAAAACCAAATACCTACTTTTTTTTTTGCTTTCGCAACGGTTTCCGACCCACCAATGGTGGACGATTAATCCGGCTCGTACGTAGGGTCATGCGTACTGGTCAAGCGTTGTTCCCCCTGAAAATCGAACTCAATTTTCTCCAGGTACGTTCTTGGAAGGAGCTTCTTGCCCCGGGAGCCCAAACAACTTGGTTAAAACCAAAGACTATTTTTACCGAGACATACAATTTCAAATACCAATTTACCTATTTACTCATTGGTGAGTGCAATGTTTCACTGTTCTAAACATGCACAAGATTGCTGGTTCTCCATGATTTTATATGAAATAGTACTTATTATTCATTCCAAACAAAACACTTAACTTACTCAAGGAACTACAATACAAAAGCATTAAATCCTTCTCTGAGAAATTGAGACAATAAATGAGCTGGCCAAAACTGTAAAAGAATCACATGAAAATGGGAAGAAATAAAACACCAATGATGGGGTCCCATGTTGCACCTCTTCTACCCTCATGACTAGTTGTGGTGTCTAAACGAAACAAATAACCAAAATGTCCTTTAACAATGAGACAGAATTTGTAGATGCATATATAGCCATCTGATTGTATTGATCTTTTGTGCAGAAGCTCTATTGGTCATGATTCATGAAAATGAAATCACTGGTCCCATTCCTCTCCCTGCCTTAAGCAGTAGTACATATACAATGCAACAGGACAGACATATACATGTACACCATTTTGCTCCAAGTAACAAAATGTTCTTACCTACCTATTGTTATTGATGAGTTGGATCTATTCAATGCAGATCCACCTTATTTGTTACTCTCTGTCCTTTTTACAAAGATACTTATATTTCCCCCCCTCAACCTAGTGGAAGCAAGGGGAGGCAAGGCACCATAAGGTCCTATTTAGATTTTGTGTCTAACTCAATCCAAACGGATAAGGTGACGGACGCTTATTCTTTATATACTTTTTTCAGACTTGTTTAGACTCGAATATTATCTTAAGTTTTAGGTTTAACTTGAGTCAACCTTCCGAAAAATAACATATTATTTATAAATTCCTTTCTGACCTTATCTCTATTTTAAGTGAGACATGAGTTTTTTCTAATAATTGAACAAAGCATCAATGATATATACTAAAGTGGTCAAAACCTAGAGGTGTAGTTATTTTCCCTATATAGGTTCAGATTTGTATTCCATGTATTAACAAATGCACACGTCAATTGATCTCGACCATTGATTTTAGATTGGACGGTCAAAATTCACGTGACACCCATTTAATACGTGGAATCCAAACCCTATAGACTCGTATCCAAACAGTATCTCAAAATCGTTGTTCACATCTCTGGTTGTAGTTGGATCGATCCGTGTAGGGTTGTCTATCGAGAGACTTTTAGTGGTCTCAAAAGGGATCAATACCCCACCCTTAAAGAAGTGGAGTGTTAGCTCCCTAATTCTTAACCACTTGAGGTAACCCAACTGGCATTACAAAAATACTTATGTCAATGACATGTTTTATGCACCATGTTTAATATGATCTATCTGATATAGCAAAGCATAATACAATCAAATTTGATGGTTATAAATAGATCCCTAAAGGGGTCCATGTATGATAATCATCCTTCATTTTCACACCAAAACACAAAACAAACATCACATGGAATAACAACCTGTGTCATTCAGTCACTAAAAGTCTGTCAATAGTATGATGTATTAGCTTGATATAAAATGACAAGAATTATCTTAAGAATATCTGTTTGGTGACTGTGTGGTCAAATCAAGTGCAATGTAAAGTGACTCTCAATTATTGTAACATTTCTCATCTTCTAAATAACTCATCACTCATCCTCCTTTTAAAAGAAAAAATAAGGAAAAGAAAAGAGAAAAAAAAAACATAAATGGCCCACATGCTATCTCTTTTAGCCTCTTGTGGGCTTCAATCACCCTTTGATGATTGCATATCACAGACCAATCTGTCATTTAGTCTTTGTCTCATGCATATACAACTAAATGAGAATCTAACTTCCTTTACCCTCTTACCTACTAATCCAACATCTTAATTACCAATAAAATGACATCTTTGCCTTTAAATATCATTATGGTTATCTTCACCTGCAATTCTCCCTGCTCACTACAATATATAATTGCCAAATAAAAAGTTGATGTGTCAATTGGTTGAGCATCACCAAGTTTGTGGGGGATAGAACCAATGTTTCTCCACATAATACATTTTTAAAGTGGGGCCAAAAACTTTAAGATGCAATCTAAACATCTGAGCGGAGATTAGTCTCATAGTCGGTTCAGAGAACCAAAACTTGTGAAGATACACAATTTTCTCTATTATAAACAATTGATGGTGTACAATTGATTATATAATATACATACTAGGAACCACTAAACCTCAATATTGCTTTTCTGTTTATTCAGTTAATTGGATGTACTTTAATCATTCTCATTCTCAAAAATTATTATTCCTATCATTTTCACCTTTGGACAAACATTTCTTTAATTTTACGTGTCCAACTTCTTTATCGTAATGATCCTGCTTTTCCTTTTTTGCAAATCTTACATTAAAAGTTTAATGATAGATGATTAATTAAGAGGACTCTATCCTTTTATTCTTTTCAAAAATATAAATAATATTTTTACATTCTCAAGAGCAATGTAGACATTTCAGATCAAAGGCGTGTCTGATCTTTGATATTTGTTAATATCAAATACCGACATGACATTGTAACCGACACAAATAAGTTCAATAATTTAAGTATTTTTTGTTACAAGATTTTTTTAAAGTATTATTAATTTCTCTATGTAAGTTTCGTGTTTAATATCCGTATTTGTATTAGTTCTCCATAGCTCAAGAGAGCCAATAATGACAAAGGAAAAGATAACACATTAAGTAAGTTATCACAATGGGGATTGGATTTTTCTCTATGATGGTCTACTTAGAGATAGATGTAGACCCTTTTGTTTAATAATAGTAAAGAAAGATCACGAAGTAGGCCACTTAAATCTTGAGTATGGAATCTTTAGGTATAGTCGTAGTCTTTGGCTAATAGGGCTGTTTTTGAGGTTTTCCAAATTTCTTTTTGAGATTTCCATCACATATACTTGAAGTGGAAGATCAAACTATTTATTATCTTTTTGCAAATTTGTATTCTTTATCATGATGATTGAAGCAAAGCATAGTATTTTAGCTGGAAATGTCCATGACATGATAAGGACAGTCCTTGTTAAAATGTTCTTTTGACTAGCAATAAACCACACAATGTTGCAGCACTTAATAGTTTATTAATCGGGGAATATATATGAAGATGCTAAGATAAGTGTATGTTTTGTTCAAGAATTGATCGAGTGAATTGATTCTGGATAAAAGTAAATTGAATGTAAGATGATTTATATTTTAGATGTATTTATGTAAAAGTAGTTTTACCAATAAATTAAAGGTAAAATGGATTGTATAAGTCAAAAGTTACGAATTCTACATTCAAATAGAATCAATTCTACATACAAAATCAATTATTTTTTAAACCATCCAAATATGATAAAAATCAATTTTGCAATCTTTTCTTTAATAGCAACATAATATATATAAACTATATAAGAGTCAAGAGTCAAGAGTACAAATGTACTGGAATACAAGAAATACCCCGCAACCCCAAAGGCAAACAAAAGGAAACAACACACTATAGCTCCGCAGAGGAGAAAAGGAAAGAAAACCAACAAACCCCGACCCAACCCACCAACAATGTTTTTTTGTGTGGAGAAAACACTTCACACTCGCTCAACAACAGACCTAGAAACCCTCAATCAAAAGAGCCAACCTATGGGAAGATAAGCCAAACCTACTACCCCAAGAGTAAGGAAATTGCTCTTCTCCCACCAAAGATATGTTCATCTCCATACTAAATGACTAAAATACTTGTGACGTGACTTAACTCACGCAGGTGTTAAACGTAACGTGGCTTAAGTCACGCTGAATTCAACATGAATTAAGTCACGCTAATTACAGGTCGGCGTGAGTTAACTCACGCTGAGTACTGATATATCAGCATACATTATTGAATATTATGCAACTAAGTCATTAATGACTTGTAATCTTTACACACTTATAATTGAACCAAATTACGTCAGTTTAACAACATAATCACATAATCGCACATAAATGATCCAAATTACATAAATTCGTCGTTAATCACGCAACCACATGATTACACATAAACAATCCAAATTACACAGATTCGTCGTTAATGATGCATAATCACTTAATCACACATAAACGATCCAAATTACACAAGTTCGTCTTTAAATTCCCAAAATCACATAATCACACATAAACTGACCAAATTACACAAAATCGTCGTTAAATTAAACATAACACAATTCATTAAAATTAAATATTACAGACACAAATTCTAACACATTACATTATTACATGTTAATAAATATTACATATCAATGGATCAGACAAAAAGATGTAAAACATTATTTTCAACCATTAATCTAAACATGTAATCAACATCTTTATCATCTTCGACAAATTGTGAAAAATACACGGTCTTCCAAAAGTCATCTTCCTTATCCTCCCAAAGTCCACGCTTGGCACCTGTACTATTACATAAGATGTTCTTTGATTTTCACCAATATGGATAAAGTATCTGTTAAGTTGTGCCTTCAACTCGTCCAACTTTACATCTGTGTGACTTAAGTCATACTAACTTAACACCTGCGTGAGTTAACTCACGTTGGCCCCAGGGTGAGTTAACTCACATTCTGACTACTTCTAGAACTGACAAACATACCCCAAAAACCAGCAAAATCAAATGAGTTTAGATGATACATTACTTGATATTTGATGTTTGATGAGTGTAGAAACTTGTTTCCTGACGATTTGCAATGAAGGTTTTGACCCAAAAATTTGCACTTAATGGGTTGTTGGAGATGGAGAGGGAAAGAAAATGATGCTTGGAGTTTGGACTGATGTATTTTGTACCAAAACAGTACAAACCCGCATCGTGAATTAACTCACGCTAAAAGGACCGAGCGTGACTTAACTCATGCGGGAGTACTTTCGTCCATTCAGTTGGGAATGAGTGTTATTTGATGGGAGAAGAGTAATTTTCCAAGAGCAAAGGCACAAATATCAAGAAACAAACTTAGGACCCCGCTCAAAAGCATTCAAACACAACCCTTTTCCAAAAAACTATTGGTCCAGCAGATAGTTCGTTACCCCACACATTCATAATCTGAACATCGATGATCAAGTTTCTCTCGAAAAATCAATATCAAGTGGTAAACTAAATTTTATCAACCAATTCAATCTAATTATAAACACTTTATAATTTGAACAGCTTCTTCCTAGAGTTTTCTTCATATTCATTTGTCCATCCAATCAATTCACTTTATATTATGATCCAAGCAAATTGAAGTTTGTGATTTTGCGCAGCCGACCTGGTTTAACTACGATGTTTAAGAAGCAACAAAAGAATGTGAAAAAAATAGTATGATTAAAGACATAACAAGATAAGAGATTTTATATTGATTAGTATCTTAATACAATAATTTGTCATCTAAGACTACTATATTTAAAATGATAATGAAATGACCCCAAATCACTTCTTTTCTTCTATTTACTTGTTGAGTGGTGCAAAAGGTGGTAATAGCTGCCAATTTATATAAAGCTAAGCTTAAGATGCACTAATGAACTTTTCCTTTCTTTCAACTCACACAAAAAACAAAAGGAAGTGAGCTTTGAAGAAAGTGATACACAATCCCTGGATTGATTGGCATCCATGATCCACCATTGATGGTGATGGTGATTTTGAGGGCTCGATATGTAAAAGCCAATGGAATTATGTTTATCACTTGAGATTTTGTCTTTAATCAATGTCTCGACACTACAAAAGCAAAACTAAGCAATTTCATTAATAAACATTTATGCAATACATATGGGAACATCACACTTTTGGAAAATAAAAATATATGTAGTCACCCCCTACAAGGGTATGATCTACTACATAAACTTTCCTCCTTTATCGAAGAGTTGTGAAAGTAAGATGATAAAATACTCCTAAAATTTGAAATAATTGGCCCATATTCATATTAATCATCCTTACGAAATTCTTTGTCATCAACAATATTCTTTAAATCCAACTTGAATGCTTTATAGTTGATCAAAGCTCATTTGTCTAATGAGTAACATGTTAGGAACTTAATGCTTCCACGGCAAACAATATTTACCTTGAGGTGTTGTCCACTCTTATCAAGCACAAAGTTGCCAAAATTGATTGGCAATTCATCAATTTTTTCTTGCAACATTCATAAAAACTCAATGCTCGGCTAATAATTTTCCACTACTTTATTTGATAGAATCAAAATTACAAAAGTTAAAAAGGATACAAAAATAATATACTCGAAACAGGTATTTTAACACATGAATTGCACACAAGTTATCCAAACCTTGACAGTTTCGATTGAAATTTTTTATTACTCTCAAGAGGCCTGGGTACCGGGACCAACCGATAGATTAAAAGGGAATAGGTGTACCTCTTTCCTATCATCCATGGATACATCATCATGTATATTCACCATAGCAAGATGAGAAATGTTGTATACACGTAGTGTTTGGTTGGAAAACACCAGTAATAATTGCCGATGAATTTTTAACCGGTGGCAATTAACTGTCGAAGGGCATTTTCGTGTTTTACTTGTGTTTTTCAGCCAAATACTATGTGTATACAACATTTTTCTAGCAAGATTGCGGAAGTAAGGCAAATGTATGATGCTATCATCAGGTTCATATTAAGCGTCGTTTAAGATTATACATATTTTTTAAGAAAATCATCGAGTGTGCTACTTTCTATAAAAAAAGACGAGCTTCAATTACTAAAGTACCGCTATTAAAACAGTAATAAGTGAAATAGTTAGATGGGTTGATATACATGTATACTTCTTCCGAAATAAAATATAAACAAAATAATTCGTATTTTATTGGATGAAATATAAGAAAAAGCTAACAATTTATTGTTAGTAAAAAAGTAACAGGCACCCTTAAGCATCAAGTAAGTTTAGAAATTAAGAAATTTTAGCCAAGAAACAACTCAAAACTTAGCTAGCAAGATAACTTGGTCATCAAGGAGGTTTTTTGGTCATGAAGGAAGTTACTTGGTCATAAACTAAATTTGGACATCGTGAACCTTGATCATGAAGCAATAACTTATAATCATATATAAATAGAGGTATGATAAAGGTTTACTTCATTCTAACATTGAGCAATAAAATTACAACCTTGCGAGAGATTTCAAGAGAAAAAACTAGTAAATTAGTGAAATTCTTGAGGTGTAATTCATTTTTGGGTAGTGAAAAATTGTGAGTGTTTGAAAACATTTTGCGTAAATTTCTCTTTTCAATGTAAAGGTTACCAACCGTCTGGTCTCTGGAAACTTTTTTTTTTTATGGTAACATGCTTAAATCATTTCATTTATAATAAGAGTTTCAATACAATTGGGTATATCAAAATAAACGGCGGGACTAACTAAAGACGTGGCCTCTCTTGCAAGAGCATGCACGACCACGTTGTCTTGTCGCCTAACAAACTCCACCCTAGAGTTAGAAAAGAAAGTGTTGAATAAAGAACGACAGGAGGAAATAATGCAGCCAAATTCGGACAAGTCGTTCCTGGTAGAAAGGAAAACATCAGTTGTTAACTTAAAGCCTGTTTCAAAATCCACATTGTCAAACTGCATATCACTCAACCATTGCAAAGCAGAGTGCAGCCCTAAAGCTTCACCCACATCCACTGAAACAGTACAGGGGTGTGTCAAAGTCTTAGCCAGAACAAACGTACCTTCTGCATCGCGGACATAAATTCCAATACTTGCACGGTTGCCTTGAGAAGAGAAGGCTGCGTCGATGTTACATTTGTATCTTCCGGCCACGGGAGGTTGCCACGTGATTCGGTGACGTTGATAGGTGGAGGCCGTAGTTGGTTGAAGATTCGAACTGGATGCAAGAACATTCGGAGCATTTGCTAGTTGCCAATCCGTAACCATATTTATTGCACGCTCGACAACCATGTCACTTGTTTCTATTACATCCTCCCACACTTGGAGATTGCGGTGTTTCCATATACTCCATATTACATATGACAAACGTTGTGTTAAATCAACAGACATATTCTCTAACAGATAAAAAATAGCTTCCGTAGCTGAGGTTGTAGAAGCAAGGGCGCCTTGCACTGAGCTCCAAAGACTTGTTCTATTCCAAACCTGTACAACAAAAGGACAAGCAAAGAAAATATGCATTAGATCCTCGTAATTGGAGTCGCAGCTAGCACAATTAGTTGGGCAAGTAACGCCTTTGTCCAACAAACGAACGCGAGTCGGTAGACAAGCACGACACATGCGCCAATATAAATTTTTGACTTTCGGTGAAACTTTAAGATTCCAGATACCAGCCCAATACCCCAGGCACTTATCAATCTTTTTATTTTATTATTCCACATTTATCGTCTTTTCATTAATCTGAATAGAAGGAAACTCAACATAAAGGGAGGTGTTCTCTGAATAAGGACAGAGAGAGACTCTTAAGCAAAATAGATAAAGAAGGGAATATTAATCTCATGAATTTAGCATGATAACAAATTTGCTGAGTCACTAAGTTCTAGAAGTTTTCACTTGTAAACCACGTAATCATATAACTCCATTGGCTGAATAGTTGATCTCTTGGGTCTAGGAGCTCCAATTTCATTGGGCCTAGCAAATGAACTATCCATAGGGCCTTTGCCTTTGCTAAGTGCTTTGTTCACAACATGAAGAAAATTGTTTCTCCCATCACGTTTTGCTCGCTCCCAACACAACTTTCAAAAATACCACTAATACCACTGCGTGAACTCACGCAGTGGTATTTTTGAAAGTTGTGTTGGGAGCGAGCAAAACGTGATGGGAGAAGAGTAGAATTCCAACATGAAGGAAGGGTGAAAATTGAAAAGTTCAATGATGCATACTTTATCTTTTGGAAGAGGAAAATCGAGGATACCTTATATTAGAAAAGAAGGGTTATGCTAACAATGCCCCTTTAAGGATTCCTATTTAAGAAAATGTTTGTAGAAAAAGTTAAATAGTTCAATTTCCAATGCATTGAATGCATCAAGTTCTATAAAACTTTACCACTGCGTGAACTCACGCAGTGGTATTTTTGAAAGTTGTGTTGGGAGCGAGCAAAACGTGATGGGAGAAGAGTAGAATTCCAACATGAAGGAAGGGTGAAAATTGAAAAGTTCAATGATGCATACTTTATCTTTTGGAAGAGGAAAATCGAGGATACCTTATATTAGAAAAGAAGGGTTATGCTAACAATGCCCCTTTAAGGATTCCTATTTAAGAAAATGTTTGTAGAAAAAGTTAAATAGTTCAATTTCCAATGCATTGAATGCATCAAGTTCTATAAAACTTTACCACTGCGTGAACTCACGCAGTGGTATTTTTGAAAGTTGTGTTGGGAGCGAGCAAAACGTGATGGGAGAAGAGTAGAATTCCAACATGAAGGAAGGGTGAAAATTGAAAAGTTCAATGATGCATACTTTATCTTTTGGAAGAGGAAAATCGAGGATACCTTATATTAGAAAAGAAGGGTTATGCTAACAATGCCCCTTTAAGGATTCCTATTTAAGAAAATGTTTGTAGAAAAAGTTAAATAGTTCAATTTCCAATGCATTGAATGCATCAAGTTCTATAAAACTTTACTATTTAAAGGTTGCTAAAGAGTGCCGGCACTCGTTAGCCTTTATATATATATATATATATATATATATATATAGACACACAGAAAAGTCACTAATAGGAAAGAAACCAACATATATAAAGGGTGGTGAGTGGAAGAGTCTAGACAGACAATTTCACGATTGTTGTCTCATAATGTTTCTTTTAACATTGCAAAGGAAAATACCAATGAAAGTCTAATGGCGGCAACAATAATCGTTAATGGTGGTTAATATGGCGGCAACAATAACTATTACAGAAAATGAGAAATGGCTAAAATTAAAAATTCATGCAACCGTCAATGGTGTTTAATACGAAGACACCAAATTCAATAACTTTTTCTATGAGAAAAGGGTTAAGAATGGAAAGAATTATGCCAAGTTGACCGTATTATGAACCAGGCGTATGAAGTAGCAAATGGTGGCATAGTTGTGGAGGTGTGATTATTCCTGCTATTGCTATGAGCTTGTTCTGGATGCAGGGGGTGCTGTTATCATTTGAAGGTCTGCTGGTGAGTCTGGTTCTAAACCCACGCAGGTTGTCCTGGTGTTCTGGGCTGGTCTATTTTTAGGCCCAGTTAGGCTGTGTTGTTGCTGTTTTTCCCTTGCTGTTGTTCCCTTTTCTGGTTTTGCGCCCCCACTGTTTAGTTTTGTGGGTGCTGGTTGTGCTGCTGGTGAATGCGTGAGCTGTGGTTTCATGTATACCCCCAGCATCATAATTTTTGGTTAGGCCCTCTCTTTTAGACCTTCTGAGGTTTTTAGTGGGGATTGTGGGGTTTTTTTGGTGACTTCGGGTGTTCCGCATATTTACGGCACCTTTTGTACGCTTTCAGCGAGTGTTTTAGTGCATCTTCCACGCATCCGTCGTGAATAATATTTGCTGGTTAAAAAAAAATGCATTTTGTTTTGGATAAAAAAATGGTGGTAGAAGTTAGAAATTGCTCTTCTAACTTTAAGTATCACTTTTTAACATTCTAAAAATACAAAAATGCATTTAACGGTAGTTAACTATTACTCACTATCAACAATAGTTAATTACCGTTGCATTCTGTACCTACATGTCTAGAACCAAAATAAAATAAAATAACTTCAACTGAAGTTAAATGTTGTTGGAGTCTGCAAACTTCCATAAGAGTATATAAAAAGTACAAATTTTATTATTGAGGGAATAAATATAATATTTACTTCATTTTTTAACCACAGAAATATTTACTTCATTTTTTAAGCACAGAAATCTTATCTCACAGTATTCAAATACAGTGAAAAATAAATAATGCTTAGGCATTATTTGAAAAGTTAAGCACTACTTTTTTTTTTTGAAAAAAAAGTTAGGTACTTAGAATCAATTATGTAATGTATTTTTGATTACTTGTGAGCTATTCTGTACATATACAAACTCACTCAAGTAAACATGTAAAACATACTAGCCCAAAATTTTAAATGAAAAAAAAATCTTTGGACAATATCAAGGGTTAGAAGAGCAAATTCCGTGGAAGTTGATGTACCAGAATCCTTGAATAAAATTGAAGGTTTGGATGGATATGATGGAATGCATTCTATTCTATTTGAATTTTATTCTCATATATATATATATATATATATATATATATATATATATATATGTTATTTTTTATTTTTTTGTCAAGTAGTTTAGTGACTAAAAATTCACCTTAAATGGTGTGATCATAATTCACAAGTTTACCTACACATTCGTTGTCTATCCTATAATTATAACTACAATGAAGATTGATAGAATTTGTATACCGTAAATTGTTGACCGAGTAGTTTCTTCTAGTCCAAGGAACACTTATATTGTTAGAAAATGCCATAATTGCAACCTCATAATCATATTCAAGCCATACTTTAGTCCAACCTTCCATCTTGGCCTTCTCAAGAGCAGTGATTGTTGCATTGAACTCAACAAGAAAAGAGCATCTTTGTTCTCTCCACCAAGTTTTTAGATTGTAGCATATATATTGTAGCATGCGTGGCCTTGTGGCTAAACATCCACCAAGTTTTTAGATTTTTTTAGTAAGTCTAATATACTAATAGTTGACATTTTGATCACATAACACACACTTATCACTTATCACTTCGGTTCAAAGTAGTGATGTTTCAGAATTTAATGCTATAATTTCTATCATTAAATCTTTGTTAGCTTTATTTTTCAATTTTGAGATGAAGTTTGTTAAGCGTCAAGCAAACATAACTGCTCATACGATTACTTAAGGTGACATATTCTTGGCCTACTTACCATATCATATATATTATTCATAATTATTCAAAAATTTTGAATCCGTCACACTTTTCATATTCATAGCAAAGCATGTGACAAGTTTCCTTTGAGTCTGTAAAGATAGAGCCCCCTTGCAGCTTTGGAAGGGTTACTCGTTGATGTGCCACCAATATTGATTTTAATGTAACCATAAGGTTTATGGCAAATCACCTCGGTGCAGTTAAGAGGCTTCATGTGCCTTGCAGCAATCATGAAGTTGTCAATCACTAACAATTTTTTTTGATTATTTAAGTGGGCATGATTGTGCCACTTTAATCAAAATAGTTCCAATTTCTGTGCGTGAGTTTTAGGGAAGGTTTTAAAAAAAGTTCCGTTAAAAAAAACTGCTTCAAAAAGGTAGAGGTAGCCACAGTTATCTTTTTTTTTTTTTTTTCGTTTTTACAAAGTGAAAAAAATCACCATGAAACGCTACAGCCGCAACAAAACGTCATTCATGGCTATAGACAGGAAATCTCGTTATTTTTCAATTGAGATGGATACAAATCACATAATGTTATCTCCTTTAAGCTCTTTCTCTAATTCACAAATTCAAATTTGTCTCTAATTTAAGTTATTGAAGCTATTATGAGTTGCGAAATGCTATGATTAATTCACACTGCAATGACTGCAATCTCCAATGCAATATCCATAACAACCGTAATCGTGAAATCCTTAACAAAACTGCGACCTAGACCATTATTTAAAACCTTTCTAGGTGTTGTTGGCTATAAATAACTTAATTTTATCCCTTTTGAGAGGGAGGAGCCATCTTGGAACCTAGGAGCCATGTTTTGAAAACCCTAGAGTTGGAGCAAGAGAGTGGAGTTTAGGAGTAGAAACTTCTCTTATAAAATGATTCTTTTTACTCTTGTTCACTATATGTAGATAATATCTCTTATGGAGTCTCCATTGAATTATGAAATCTGAAAAACCCCTTTAATATGTCTTACATTTATTTTATTTTATTTTATTTCATATTTTTATTTTTTATTCCTATTAAATTATCATATTTTTTATTTACATGTCTTGAGTGATCAACTTTTGCATGCTTATAATCAATCGATTTATGTACCCATAATTGAATACATCCCTAGATATATTGTGGAATTAGTCTGCAATTGTGAATGGAGACATCTTGATTTACACCAAAAAAATAAATGTTTCTTTAAATTTATATTCAAAACATAAAAATATAAAATATGAAAATTCATGAGTTTGTGGGAGAGAGCTGTGTGACTCATTCAGTATAAAGACATGGGTAATAGTTTACCAATTTTAAACTCATGAATTTTGTTTCAGCAAAATTTTGCTTCTAAGGAAGATTATGATCTTTACTAGTAGGTATGATACAAAGTGTCTGTCCCCACATATGTTCCTTAGCAAGGTTGGTTGGACAATCTATTTCTTGCTCAAGTTTATCAATTCATAAATTCAACTTCAAATTGCTAGATGAGAGAAAAAGACACCTAATGTAGGTCCATTTATAATAAATATTATGTCTTATCTTATACTCCAAGAGAGTGCTTATGTTTTGAGAGTGGATCTTATTCTAATCATATAAAAACGAGAGAGAGCATCTTATCTTATTCTTATAAATCTTAATGCAAGATTTGTTAATTTATTTAGAACTTTCCTTTAGAACCAAAATATAATATCAAGTAGAAGGTAGAACAAATAACAAAAAATTATGATTTAAAAGGAATCATTTCATAAGCTATTTGAAGCAACTTTTATCCCTTTCAATTTGTTCTTTACATAACTCCAATGTAAAAACAAACAAATTTATTTCTGGAAAAATGTATAGCAGTAGTGACAATGACACACATTTTGTGTGTCCAAAACTCAAATTTGTATTATTCTATGTATGAGGGCTCAATATTAATTGGATCAAGCCCTGTAATACATGAAACAATATTCACCAGAATAGTTTGGCTATGTACAGTATACACTATACAGCATCTTTGCATCAAATTTCAAATGTGTATATATAAATATATTTTATTTTTGGCCAGTTTGTCCATTATTAGACCTTGGCAATCTTTTGTGTAAAATTGAACTAAGGAGCATCAATGTTGAACTTGAAACACTATATACTGAATCTGATATGATCTGAATCATATTTATTTTGTACTTTGCTGCATCAGAGGATCCTAGTTGCATAGGGACTTAGCTGAGAGCTTCTTTTGCTTTCTTAGACATGAGTCACTAGACAACTATTGCTTGCTAATGCAGTTCTGCAAACTAAATCACAAGGATAATAAGCAGCTGAAAAAATGATAATCGCGGCCACAATTGTGGACATGGACCGTCTTTTAAAACTATTCGTGCAAAATACCTTTTCAATAAACTAAAATCAAATGAGCACACTTCATGTTCTTTTCACCAATGAAATTCCAGTAGGGTCACCTCCCCATTCTTCCAACACAACCAAGAAGTTTCCAGTCGGGTTCAGCCATGATCGAGGAATATGATACCTGTCGAAAGACGAAAATAGGATCTCATGATCTCCAAGTATTTACATCATTGTTGTATAGTATATTGTATGAATTCTTACCATTTTTGGGTCGGTTGTCCACAACTTGTTCTGCATTTTTTATCTGTAAAAGTTCCGGCATAATTACAACTGCCACAATTACCACGTGCTATATATGCCGGCCAATGGCGACCAATGCTCTGACCATTAACCCATATTTCACCTTTTCCCATACTACTCATATCAAGAGCCAATGGATCGTTTCCAGCCGGCGCGTTGAAAGTTGTCTAGAAACATTGAAACATAAAATGAGTCCAAATTCATGCAGATGCAGGTAATCATAACAAAATTGTAACACTTGTTGAAAACTCATTCTTACCTTGTACCATGTCAAAGGTTGTTTTTTAGACAAAAATGATCCTTGTGTCCATTTAACAGAAGAACTTCCACTTGTGGTATGAAGGTTTAAGGATTCACCTTTCAGTCCAATCTGCCAATTAACATAAACTTTACTCTTGTGCCTCTAAATATGATAGTAAATACACAAAATATACTCAACAATGTAAAGATGATAGCAAACCTTGTAAGACCATTTTTGTTTAGACAAGTCTCGTGTCCCCTCGTTTAGACCCTTCAATGTTACTGGACCTAACACCCCAACATTCCATTTTTCATAGTGTACGCCAACATTCTGGTATCAATTTGAATACAGAAAGTCGTTAAAAACATATTTCTCATTAGCAAATTGAAAATGTCACATATAACATAACATTAGAAAAGGGCCAACTAACCGAGAGACCGACGGCAACACTAAGTAGAGAAATCTTGTTATTGCCAACCCTCAACTTCACGCTGTTGCTAAATGTTAATTTAGGATTGTCCAATGATCCATACGCAGTTCCTACATTCAAACGAGAGATGAAAATGTAAAGAGAGCTGCTATTTAGTACGATAACTTTCTCAACGAAACATGTGAATACTGATGTGGTACATTTTTTTAATATGTTGTCACTGGATTTGGCGGAATACAGGAGGTATCGATAAGTTTTGTTCTTGCCATGTATATATTACAATTTTTGTTTCGTAGTAATAAGTATTTCTCTTATGTAAAATTGGAATTTTTCTCATAGAAAAAATGCTTAGCGAAATAGGCGTGCTTACCCCAAAATTGACCGTTAACAAAAACATGCAGAACATGGCCAGCTGACATTGCGGTAAGAACAGGATTTTGGCCATTCTTTATAAAACCTTCATTAGGACTAATGTTGACACTGAAGAAGGATAAAATTTAAGTATCAATAAATACTTAATAGATTAACATTCCAACTACTCATTGTGTTTATAAAGTTGAAAGATTCTTACTCTGTCATGTACCACAAGTAATCTGACTTATCCCAAGTCTGACTGAGCTGCTCCAAAAGTCCATTTGCTGTCCAGGAACCAACTTCACCGGAGGCGGCAGGTTGTTCATTGTAAGACTGCCAATTAAACGCACTGTTCGCAGGTATCATCGATCTATGGACCCTTGGTGCACGAACCTGGAAAATTGGAAAACGTTTGCAAATGTTCACACTTTAAAAAAAACATGGCATGGTAAATATAAACAGTTTATGTTACAAGAATATGAAATCTTTGTCTGTCCTTCTAGAACAGTTAGAGTAGAATTTTCCAGTTTTTCGAAGAAATGAATGTGTTTGGTTTTACTGTCGAAACTATCAAAATTGACTTTGACTTTGTTAAATGTGATTTCAGGAAAAAAAATACAGTTGTTTGGTTACTATCAGGTAAAGTTTATTTTTGCTCTAAACTTCTATTTAAATGTGATTTCAGGAAAAAAATACAGTTGTTTGGTTACTATCAGGTAAAGTTTATTTTTGCTCTAAACTTCTATTTAAGTAGAAATGGTGAAAAGAAGCTTTCGTGTTAGATCGTTTTAGTGTAAAAACATCTATACATAATAAATAACTTCACTTCAAAATTAATTTTAACAAAATCAAATTTTATAAAGTCATGTTTGTTAAAAATCACTTTTGGAGTCTTGTGTTACCTTTGCGGTGTTGAAAACCTCAGTTTTGCAGTCAGGAAGAATACTGATAGACCAAGGCGGTAGGTCGTAGTGGCCATTTCCAAATGCAACTTTTGCCCACGATGCAGTGTCGTAGTTTGCAAGGAACGCAGCACAGGCACCAAAGCTAGTTTTGTAAAGGTGTACCTAAGATTACATTAACAAAAGAAATCAAATGAATCTTCAATACAGTCGTAATTCTACATCTTTTATAATACACCAGCTCATCATGTACTTTACCTCAAGGTTTTTTCCAGGCCATGACACTGTCGGATCCACAGACACTAAAGCTGACTCGCATTGTTTTATTGCTTTATGTAAATCTCTTAGATGCCCCCATTTCGGTTCACTTACAAGTCCTGATATAATGGTAGAGTCGAACAAACATCAATATATTTAACTATCATCATTCGAAGCAGATAAACCATTTAAACCTTACTATTGCATACCATATTCATCGATAGGAGCATCATAGTCGTAACTCGTGGCAATGAAAAGGCCAGAAGATGTTCTTCCAAAATTAGTTCCTCCGTGGTACTGGACTCAAATATAAGATATTAGACTCAAATCAAAGTTTCTAGAACATAAATTTGCATAACAAATCAAACATGTAGAGGGATAGCGTAAAAATACCATATAGTAATTAACATATGAGCCACGATTCTGTACAAATCTGGCAACCGAGAATGCCAAGTCTTCTGCTGGTCTATAAGGGACAGCAGTACCGAAATCAGTGTACCTGAAAAACAAGAAGCACAAAACTAAATTATCGGAATTAAAATGAAATATTTTTCAGCCTTAAAAGTTGCATTTGTGTGACATAACATACCAGCCAGTCCAATTTTCAGTCCACATTTTTGGTTTGTAGTTCTTGTTGGGAGAGAAGTTTTCACAGTAATATCCATTACAGGTATCAATCTACATAACACAGTCAATAAATACAGATCAGATAATGTTAGAACATCAACCCTAGTTCAAAAGAGTAAAAATACAAAAAACGCAAACAATGAACACACGATGTTTCATAACTAAGTTTGCCCAATTGCACGTAGGTCTCCGACTGCATTCCTTTCTAATATTTCACGCTTAGGGTTTGCAGTGTACAAATTTGTATTTAAATACTAGTTCAGACTACAGTACTACCCTTGAACTGTACCAAAAGGGGTATGCCTCCCTGTACCCCCTAGTCGCAACCTAACAAACGTTTCGGCCAAGCCCAAAGGGTAGTCGCTCACGCTTTGCTCGAGCGACCTATCTACTTATAAGTACCTACGAATCATACTCAACATATAGAAAAAGATGCAAGACAGAAGAATCAACAAAAGTTTCCCTTCATAAAAAGTTGAAGTGAATTTAAAGCTTAGCAGGTGGAAAAGAAAACATTAGAAGATAACAGAAGTACTTAGGAAAGCCAAAAAGCACCTTCCTTCAAACAAAAGAAAAACAACAACAATAGAGAAAAAGGTGAAATGGACTTATGAAAGAACATCAAAATATCATCATGGTATGCTAAAAACAACAACCTTAAATCAAAACAAATAATCATAACACTGTCATAAACCCCACCACCAAACAAGTCATAATTCACATAAATATAAAAGAACAAGATAAGAATTTTATTATGAAAAAGACAGTTTCAAAGCCACGCAACACACAAAAACGTTTATCAAATATATGAAAAGGGATGAATGGCTTACAATAGGATCAGGAGCATCTTCTTGCTTACACATAACCCATGGAACACCAGTGTTTAGACCAACAGCCATTTGAGAAAACCATTTGGTGTAAGATTTTCCAGGTGCACCAATTTCCCATTCCACTGGTCCATACTCATTCTCAATCTGTATCAATTCAAAACAGTAGTTAATGAACTTCAACAATTGTTCAGGAGATTCCGAGTTTAAATCCTGACCGGATCAATCATTTGGCTAGACTATAACTATCTCACAGCCAAACTCCGGATTACTGAGGTTTAATTCAACAGTAAATTTATCATCACAGTTTATTACAAATAGTGGGTTACATAAACTTTATGGTAAAATAATCTCTTTTAAAAAAATGCTACAAATAACAACATATTTAAATACCATTTATTTATTTAATTACCTGAGACAAAATAATTGGACCACCTTGGCTTTGAAACAAATTCTCTGACTTCATAATACTGACAATCTTGGTAGTGAATTTTTGCATAGCCGCCTAACATACATCATGACAATAATTAGGACGGTTAGTTAGAAAATTAATTGAATCAAAATTAATTAAATCTCTCTAACAACCAATAATTAAAACTAATTAATGAATCAATCACCAAACAGAAAAAACACCAACCTTGAACGGCTCATTGTCTGTTCTGAAAGCAACACCTGGTACATACTTTAGCCAAACAGGAAATCCCCTGCATACAAAGCAGAACATGTTAGCTTTGAGTAATTGCTAAGAAATTGTTAATAATATTTACACCGTCAGTGTAAATAATATTTACACCGTCGATCAATTATAACCGTTAAATTATGTCAAAAGAAATTACAGTGATATAGTACATGAAAAACTAAACTCTAAAATCATTACCCAAAATTCCATTCAGCACAAACATAGGGACCAATACGCAAGTGAACATAAAGTCCAGCTTGTTGAACCACTTTGATGAACTTAACCAAGTCAAACCTATCTTCAAAATAATACTGGAAAAAAAATTCAACAAGAATTAGTGAATAACAAATAAAAAAAATAAAATGATATGAAAAATGAAAATTGAGAAAACACCATCATAAAAATAAATATCATTCATTACTTTTCCTTGAGAAGGTTCATGTCCATTCCAAAATACATAGGTTTCAATCACATCAACACCTCCATCTTTAGCCTTTTGTATTAAATCTGGCCACATCTGCATTAACAAATATTTTGTTTACTACACTTTTCTTTCTATTCACAAGACTCGAACCTGAGAACTCGCTATTCATACGTCCGTGACACGAATGAATAAACAAAAAAAAAATTCATGAACATGATTAAAATGAAGTGTACCTGAGGTGTGCTTCTAGGATAATGAATGGAACCAGAGATCAAAATTCTTCTCTTTCCATTAATAACAATAGCTTTATGATCATAAGTCACAGAAGCTGTGACATAACAAACAAAAAAACACAAAAATAATATGTAACAATTTCTCCTCCTTGTTAAACTCTCCATGAACATTGTTTTTTGTCTCTTCACTTTTGTTGTAGTTTTTGAAACATTAAAAAGGTAATGTTATAAGGTAAGGTGTGTTGTTTTGATGGGTGAGTTGAAGTGGAGGGAATAAAAATGCAACCTTCTTTATATAGAATTTTGAGAGAGATAGGAAGAGGAGAGAGGAATGTATGGGACCCATTTCCTCTTTTTTTTTTCTTCATACGTAACTACTATAGACATTATTGGAACAACTACATTGCATGTTTCTTAAATTTTAAGAATGTCTAAGGACGGTTTTTGTTTTCACATAAGATTGGAGAAAGATGAGTTAGTTTGTACATTTGTATGTAAGAACAATTATGGCAGTAGAAAGTTCTTAATAGTTTATGAGAAAAAGAAGAATGGTTGTTTGTTAATAGAATAAAAAATTAATTTCTACATGAAAAGATGTTGAAGTATTAAATATGTGGGGTCATTTGTGAGACCACCTTTAGAGGCTTAGAATAAATTAAGAACTAAAATACTCTTCTTGTATTGGAGAGAGTTGAAGATAAGTAGATATACTTAAATTACAAGTGGCAACAGTGGGTCCATAAAAAAATGGAAATGATACTTTGATATAAAAAAAATAAAATTTTGATGACAAATATCGTATACTTTGAATTTCATATGTAAAAAACTGAAAAATTAATGACAAATATTGTATTCGTTGGATTTGACAAGTGTTTTCAAAGTCGTAAAAGATAGAAAAAATAATACACAAGTTTTTACTGCTGCACGGTATAACAGTTGTAAAAGACCGTTGATTTTAAAGATAATTTTTTTTACTATTAGATTAAACGGTCTTTACAATCGGTTGTATCTTACAGTGGAGTGGTCTACGGTGCACCTTATCTTTTTCTCTTGGATTGATTTATATCTCACAATAATATATATTATACCTCACAAAGAATGAGGAGCAAAATCAACATCCTGCAAGGGAGAGTCGAGAGATAAAAGGGAAAAGTTAGAAGGAGATGTGAAAGTAAAAGACGCATAAAATATGAATTATAGGGTGAGTTGAAGGGTGAATTTGATTTTCTATTTAAGGAAACTAACATAACATTAAGGAAAAAAAATAAAGACAAGGACTGAAAAGAAGTACTAAGAAAGAGTACCTTTTATAGTTTTAGTGTCCCTCGAGGATGATTCACTTCACATGGAGGTGATGCAAACGGGTATGGCACCGTAGTGTTGCCGCATATAGGCTAATGAGAAACAATTAATCCATAGGCTAACAACTATAGACTACTAGATGCCGTCCATATTGGTCCTTGCTTACATTCAACTTTTTTTTTTGGGGGGAAAGATTAAATTTTAACCCGGATAATTGTGAAAGTTTGAAACTTAGAATGTGCCCTGTCAGAGGTTTGAATCCTTGTGTGCCAATAATTCATGTGTCGTTAGTCAATACATAGCAATTGAACCATATACGTATGGTGGAATTGATCATCGGGATTAATATCGCTTTTTAGATTCGAGTTTTTGAGAAAGAAAAAATAATAAATAGTTTTATTTTATTATTCGAGTCACAAATAGTGATTTAAGAACTCAAATGTTAGATATTTTCAATATTGTTCCAATTTTTTAGTTTGTGAATAGCATTTTTTTTCTATTATCAAAAGTAATAATATATAAAAATACAAAGGATACTCTAAATGTGAGTCTCTCGTATCTCTATCCAATACAATATTTTATGGTATTCCATTCAATGTGAGTGTTTATTTAATATACAATTGAGGTAACTGTTAACAAAAGAGAAAAACGGCTAGGGTTTTCATTATAATGATAATAGTTCAATTGAGAGTTATAATAGAGTATATATATTATATATATACTAGAAAAATATAAACCGCTCTTAGCCCAATTACAACCAAAGACCTATTTTATATTGTTTAACATCTTCCCTCAAACTCACAAAGCATTAACATGAAGCATTCAAAGTTTGTCAAACAAGAAATGAAAAACTTATTCAATAATGCATAAAATAAAATTCATAACAACTCACATCGCAACCAATATAAAGAGAAGCACCACCTAAATAGATGAACCATCAAAGAGAAAATTAGCCAAAGAGAAGAACCAACAGAGAGAGGAGAAGCACCCAGGAAGAGTAACCATACCCAAACAAAAAGAGAAGCATCCAAACAAAATAGCGTAGAGAGAAGTAACCAAAGAAGAAGAGCGGTTGAAGAGATGAACCATCATAGAGAAGAACAAAACAAACAAAGAAAAACAATCAAACTGAAAAACTAACGGGGAGAAAAGCAACCATACATAATGAGTCAATTGGGAGAGAAACAACCAATGTATGCTTAATGTACAACATGCCTATATTTTTATGAAAATTAGGATTGCAGAAACGGTTTAAACACAGTGTAGAAACATGGGAATGCGAAGGGAGAAAAATGGCTTAGTGTTGGGAAATACATAGGGAGCAACTTGAGCAATTAGAAATTATTAGGGAGAGGATTTAATCCTTCTCAATTGAGTCATATAATGAAAATTATCAAGGGGTAATCTATTTAGGTTGGTCATATAGTGACTTAGGACATGAGAGTATGTTCCTTCTCAAGGTCGTACGTTCGATTCTCTCTGGTGTCAATTTAGGTGGACTAATTTAGCTTCTTTAAAAAAAAACTTGAATTAATTACGGTTAATTTCTTGTGATCTTTTATAATCTCTTGTAAAGATTTATTGATGTTGGATCTAATATCTGTTCTCTCTTGAATATATTGACTACCATTTAATCAAACTTCTTAATTATCTTATCCTACATGGCAATGCCTAAATAACAACACTTCATCAATCAAATAAACTAAAAATTAACCCAACTGGTTGATAGTAGAGACCAATTGTAGATAATTTAAAAATGTGATTCACACGAAAAAATTATCCGGGACTAAAACTTACACGGGCTACAAACATAGTTAAGTCTAAAAATAAATAACAATACATCACAATCATATATATTTAATTTAGTTAAGCAGTCCACAAAAATATGATTAACTATTGCTTTTAGAAAAGGTGTGAATGAAATCTTTTGGTTGATAAACATGGTTTGGTAGAAAC
Source organism: Medicago arabica (assembly GCA_946800305.1). Taxonomy (NCBI): domain Eukaryota; kingdom Viridiplantae; phylum Streptophyta; class Magnoliopsida; order Fabales; family Fabaceae; genus Medicago; species Medicago arabica. The sequence continues at coordinate 19,392,135 of OX326971.1, read as the reverse complement.
GAATCCTTCGTTTATGACTTCTAAGTTTCTTAGCCCTTTCTTTGATAACAACCATATCATGAATATTATTTTTTAAAGGAATATCATGAATATATTATTATTATTATTATTATTATTATTATTATTATTATTATTATTATTATTATAGACTCATGATGTTACTTCGGATGCACCATGGCATAATAAGGTTTCTTTGAAAGTCTCTATTTGTGCTTGTCGTCTCTTCCGCAATAGATGACCGACAAAGGACAATTTGGTGCGTCGAGGCATAATTTATAGTGACAATCAATTATGTGTTTCAGGGTGTGGTCAACAAGAAACAATAGATCATTTAATAATTCATTGTAATATTTTTGGCGAACTCTGGAAGTTTATCAAGACATGGATTGATTTGTATTGAGTGGATCCCTCTCAAATTACAGATCACTTCAACCAATTTATTCATTCTTCAGGTGATATGGCTTTGTTGCATTTGGGTTATTTGGAATGAAAGAAACCAAAGACTTTTTGCTAATAATGCAAATACGACGGTGCAGCTACCGGAAAAAGTTAAGATGTGTTCTCTCCGTTGGTTGAAAGCTAAAAATGTGTGCTTTCCTTTTGGTTATCATTTTATGGTGGCAGCATCCCCTTGTTTGTGTTGGGGATTGGCTGATGTGTTTTGTCCATTTCTAACCTTTTGATTTTGGTCGAATTCTTGTATCGTTGTAACTTTGTTTTGCCTCTTTTTGCACTCCTTGTGCTGAGGAGCAAAACTTTTGGTTGTTAATATATATCTCATTTTAACTTGTTCAAAAAAAATTTATTATTATTATTATTATTATTATTATTATTATTATTATTATTATTATTATTATTATTAAACGAGTAAATATAACAAGCGAATAATAATAATAAGGGTAAGAAGAAAACTCATAAGACTACTCTGGTTCAACTCCAGAAACTTTGGCTCTGTTTGGTAAAATCAAGCTATAAGCTAGCTGATAGCTGAAAAGTTAGCTTATAGCTGATGACTGATAGCTGATAGCTTATAGCTGAAAAAGTTCGCTTATTGAAAATAATGTGTTTGGTAAAATTAGCTGTTGACGTGACTGATAAATATAAAATGACATTAAAGGACATGTTTTTATTTTTTATTTTTTTATAAATTATATACACTTTTTTTTTACTTATTTATTTAATTTTAAATATTTGAATTTATTTTAAATTACGTTAATCTCCAAAATGATAAATGTTTGTTATGAATTCAATTAATATTTTTTTATTTCACTAAAATGGTTTTACTATTTGATGCCGATTTTATTTAAAACTTTATATTATATTATATGAATTGAAAGCAAGTTAAAAAAAAGAAAGGAAAAAGAACAAAGAAAATACACGGTAGTAAGTGGTAACGTGCAAGTGGCTTTGCACTAAAGGTGAGTAGTTTTTTTTTTTAAGATAAAAAAAGTGGGTAGTTACATATGAATATGAGTAGTTTTTTCTAATTAAAAAATAATAAAATAAAATTAATAAGGTTAAAATTGGAAGAGAATATAAAAAGCTACCAGCTATAAGCTCAAAAGCTACTTGAAGTAGCTTTTCAAAAAAAGCTATAAGCTCGTAAGAAAAGCTTGTTACCAAACACATCACGTTTTCATCCAACGAGCTTATAAGCTATTCCAACAAGCTATAAGCTAGCTTTTTTGTGTTACCAAACACAGCCTTTATCTCTTTCTTACTCCTTACATCAACTGGAAAATATTTCATCAAAAACTCATCCTTAAACATCTCCCAAGTTACGACAATACTCTCAACTTCAAACCTCCTACTAGCACTCATCCACCAAAACTCCGCTTCCTCAGCCAACATATGAGTAGCTAGCCTCACCTTTTAATCATTCGTCGCCACCTTCACTCTAAAGATCCTTTCGATCCTCTACAGCCAAGTCTGAGCACCCTCAGGATCGTACCTCCCCTTGAAAGATGAAGGGTGGTTCTGCATAAAGCGATCCAACCTCAAATAATCACCTCCTCCCTGATTTTGCTACCCTTGCATCGCATTCTCAATCACTTGTTCAGTTTGGACCTACGGGAGAGAGTTTGACTTGAGAATTGGAGAATCAGATGAAGGGATCACTTTCGGAATTGTTTCCTTTAGGTAATTTTTTAGGAAGGAAATTCTTTAAAGGAGGAGAGTTGTAACACCGTTGCCAACCTTATTTTGAATGCCTTCCTCAAAACAACTCCCACCCTCAACACCCCAACCATCGCATATTCGATAAATCTCCTTCCACCAAGAGGAACCACCTTTCCTTCCCTCTCTGAGCCACCCCCTCTTCTCACCATAACGAGAAGCTGACACTTTAAACTACAACCCCTCCCTATCCACCAAACACCTCCATCATCACTAGCCTAATAAAGCAATATTCAATTCTATCATCCCCCAAACCACCAGACTCCTTAGTCATGCAAATAGTATCCCAGTCCACCCAGAAGCTTTCCTATGCTCCTCACTCCCACCTAATTTTTTTTATTTAAAATAGATTCAAAAGAGGAGATTATATATGAGGGAGCTCTGAAGAAGGAAAATGCATAGACAGGCAGAGAAGACAAGACAACTTTAAGAAGGATTAAGCGACCACCAAAAGACAATTTCCTACTCTTCCATTCAGATAGTCTTGCCTTTATACGGAAGAGAACTGGCTCCCAAAAAAGCAAACAACGAGCATTACCACCAACAGGAAGGTATTGGTAAACAAAAGGGATACGACCAATTTTACAAGCCAACATTGACGCCGCCTCACCCAACCAGGAGTCATCGATATTTACATCGACCAGCATACTCTTATGAAAATGAACCTTCAGCCCTGACATAACTTCAAAAAGAATGAGTATTGCCCGCAAGGCTCAGACGTTTGCCCAACTCTTAACCCCCAACAGAAGTGTATCATCCGCAAATTGTAAATGTGAAATCATAGTAGGATTCAACCCTCCCACACTACAACCGGTGAAGAGATTATAATTTACAATGGTAGACGTCATCACATGTAATCCTTCTGCGGCAATCAAGAAGAGAAAAGGGGAGAGCGGATCACTTTAACACAAGCCTCTCTTCAAATGAAACTCATTAGTCGGACTCCCGTCCACCAAAACAGAAGTTGTAGGCAACTTGCATCCACTTCCTCCACAGCATTAGGAAGGACAACATACACATAATATTTTTATTAAATACATCTACTTAATACTATATATTATTCTAGATAAATCTTAACAAACCAAGTGGCATAATCTTTAAGAATCGTATAAAAAAAATTGACAAAAGAATCGTATAAAATTTTAAAAACATAATAATTAAAATAACAACTATTATATAATAAGTTATTTTTTGGTACAAAATATATAATAAGTTATTATATACTATAAATTAAAATAACAAAACTAATATATAATAATACTCCTTGGATTGACCGTCCGATGAATGACATTTATTAGTTTTGTTCTTTTTCTTTTTTCTCTTATGTAACAAATAAACATATACAAATAAGTCCATCATCCTTCCCTAAAAAAAAAGTCCATCATCCTAAATTCCTAATCCATTTTTTTTTTGAGGGGAATTTCCTAATCCATATTGATCAAAGCCAATTTAAATTATATAATTCAGAACACATTTAGTCAAAGGACATCCAGAAAGCCTTGATACAAAGTCTTATCCGTTGATTTTAAAATTGAAACGTGAGCATCTAGTTTCCTAAGAACTTTGAAAAAAGCTTTAATTATTCCCAGCTCGATGATTAATTTAAAGAAAAATAAAATTAAACTTGTTTTGTTTTAAGTTCTATTCACTATTTCACTTCATTTATTTAACATATGAAAGAACAAAATTAACATACTTTTCCTATACATATTTCTTTCCTAAAATTAAAACTTTGATTATTGTCTTCGATAATCTGTTGTTATACTCGACCCTTAGAAACTTCTAATCATTTGTTTCTTCATTGCTCTATTTTTGGGACTGTTTGGTACTATATTTGTTATTGGCTTGGAATATCGTCGGTCCTCTCCTATAGGGCTACGGATCACTTTAACCAGTTCTGCTTTGCTGGTGGTGTCTCTAAAATGCGGCAATCTATATCGCTTTTGATTTTGTTTGTTACTCCGTGGGAAATTTGGAAAGAAAGAAACAACAAGATCTTCAATGGTAAATAGTGCTCAATAACGATGTTAGTGGACAGAATTAAATTGTTCTCCTATTCGTGGTTGAAGAGAAATTTGTTGATTTACCCTTCAATTTTCATGGGTGGTGGTTTAATCTGTTCGTAATGTTGGGCATTGTATAGTTGTTATTTCTTTCTTATATGTTAGTGTTTTTTGTTTCCGTTTTGTAAATATTGTTTGACTCCTTTGTTCTTCCTTGACACACCTTATGTTAGAAAAGACACTTTGTTTTGGTAATATATATTTCATTTTAACCTCTTAAAAAAAAATATAAATAGCACAATAAGCTACCAGTATATGGCATATAGTACATGGACATTTATTTTACGGGAGGTCATTCGAAGACACCTTCAAATTAAACGATGTAAAATATATAATGATAATTTTATGATCATTCTGTGTCAATAACAACTTTCTCTTACGTTCATTATGTTCTATTTTTAATTTGTCTCTATTGTTTTATTTGTATATATATTTTATTGTTTCATAAGTTGACATAAAAATGATTATTTAAATTTTAAATAATATATCTCCGTCAATTTTATTAAAAGATTAAGACTTTTTTTATCATCTTGTTATAATCATTGATTGATGGATACATATATAAAAAGCAAGGAAAATATTTTAAATTTTCTTATACACATTTCAAGAAAGAAAGAAAAAACTATATAACTTTTTTTTTTTTTTACGAAAAGAAATAAACTATATAACTTCAGTACTTAATTTGATTTGTTATTCAGTATTTATCTTCTCTCTTTTCTAAACCCTACTCGTCACCAACTTTATTCTTCTTATAGAGGTGATTTAAGGTTAATTTTAACCCAAAATCACTCATCCAAATTGTTTTTCCTTCTTTTTTGTTTAAATAAGTGATTTTCACATAGTTTTAGTTTCTTTGTTTGTTTATGTGATTTCGTCGTCTTTGCACGATCCTATTTGTTTTGATTTTCCGTCTTTGTGTGGGGTGTATTTTTTATTTTTCGTCTTAGTGTAATGTTTATTTGATTCAGGTTGAAAGATTAACTTTGAGAAAGTGAAAATTCAATAAATGATTTCGGCACGTCAATGTTGCAAATCATGAGACATAAGTATTTCGAAGACTTGAATATAGTCATATATTTTAGGTATAAATACTTTGCCTTTTTATGCTTTTAACAAGGATGATGTGAGTTTGTTCGCAAATTCATCTTTTTTGTTTATAACGATTTTGAATTTGTATTGTATCGATGTACTGTATATCAATTTAAATAAATAAATATTATTTATCTATACTATATATAAAGGAAACTACCCCTTTCAGCACACGTTCGGGTTGGACATTTCTTTCCAAAAATACCCTTAATTTTACAAATAATACATGCAACAAATAGATAAGAATTAATTTAAATATTACAACAAATGTAACAAACATGATATGAATATATGTATATCTATTTTTTTTTCTTTATCATTTAAAAAATATAACAAATTAGATGAGTATATTTATACTTACTTTTTTATTATCCCAATGCGAGAATATTGACTTCCATAATCTCTATGTTTTCTTTCTCTTTTATTTCTAATAAATACTTCGGGATTTAATCCCATAGAAATGAAAAATCTTTCGTCAGTAAATTCAGTGGTATAAATTGGATCTCGATGATATCAAATCGGATCAATATCACGAATAACAATATCTGAGCTATCAAATCAATTCATCGTCGAGAATTAAATAGTATAACATAGGAAGATCTTTTATCCATACCAAATAAAAAAAATGACTTTCTGATGCAATGAAAAATTCTTTTTTCTTTCTTCGTCCGAACCTTTACCTTAAACTAAAAAAGAAAAAAGGAACGACCAATAAGTACAGAAAAATGGACTCTCCATTCATTAGATAGATAAGATAACCAAAACTTCGTGATCTGCTGGCAAACTTATTCCTATTCCATAAGAGATCTCAATATTATGCCTTGAAGAGGACTCGAACCTCCACGCTATTTAGCACGAGATTTTGAGTCTCGCGTGTCTACCATTTCACCACCAAGGATATCTATCTAGTCTTATGTATGGAATATATGACAAAGGTGGAGTTTTAGAGTATTTTTATTGATCGTCATGTCATAGAGGCCTGACTCGGACATCCAATAGATCCGTTAAATATATATTCGATCAATAAATCCATAAAATTTCTCGATTCAATAGACGCTAACCCCAAAGGGTTGAAATGGGGTCCCAGAGAGATACGTAAAAAACATACTCCTAATCCTAAAGTCTTTCCTAGTATTCAGTGAAAAAGATGATTCATTCGGATCGACATGAGAGTCGAACCACCCCTAAACAACTTTTTCTATAATAAAGATTATTGTTCGTGTCATTAAAAAAAGCAACAAACATTTATATTTTTTACTTTTAATCAAAACCAATATTTCATAAAAAAAATATCGTTCATAATTTTCAAACGTTAGCGCAATAAAAAGAACAAACAGATCTGTGCTCGACTTTTCGCTAGTTTTTATAAAGAAAACTTCAATATTTAATTTGAATGTATATATTTAAAATTATTATTATAGTAAAACTCCATCTGATTATTTGTAAAATTAAAATTATAAACGGGGACTCAACTCCCCTTTATCCAAAAACTCCACTCTATCCATAGCACTAGTATTTATTTATTTTTGAATATATCCAATAGTACTAGTATTTATATTTATCCTAACATGTCATGAAAATGATATATATCTAAAGTGCTATATCCTTTTCCTAATCATTCAACAAATAAGTCTTTCAATCCATCATTGAAGACGATGTTGACAGAATTACGTGTTAACAACTTTGAAAAATATACATAAAGAAGTGTTCGTTATATATATCGCTCTTAACTAAACACATCTTTCTCTCTCAAAAAAATAAAAAACTAAACATATCTTTCACTTTCAAAATATAAAATACTTTTAAAGGACAAAATATAAAATTATTCAAAATATAAGGTTAGAGTCTATTGCAATTAAATGTATCCTTGACCATTTTTTTTTACATATCTGTGTGTTTCGCAATTCAGATTTTTCCAACTAATTTATTCTTTCTAGAAAGTTATAATTAGTAGAGTTAAAAATAAGAACACCTTTTTTTTTTAGGCTAAAATGAATTATATTGCTACATTAAAAAGAGCTTTTTAGCACAAGGTGTGATAAGGAAGAAGCACCAAAAGTAACAACAAAGTCGGTACAATAATTACAAGGCTAAGAACGCCCACCAAAAAACCTTAAACTACAATTAGCCAAGCCTAGAATTGTAAACGGGCTATGCCACCATCCATGATAATTAAGAGAAAGACTAACATATTTTCCTTCGGTCACATGAATGCCAGCGCCTTAATTTTGTCCACAACCTGTTGAATAGAACAGTTCTTACCATTGAAGATCTGGTTGTTTCATTCTTTCTAAATTTCCCACACTGTTGCAAACCAAATGACCTGTAACATTGATTGCTTTAACTTTGCAACACCACCAATAAAACTGAATTGATAATAATGACTTGCAACATCACAAGGCAAAACAACAGATACTCCCAACCACCAAATAATATAATTCCAGACAGTACCAAACAAATTACAATGTAGTACTAAATGCGAAGAAGTTTCCACCTCCTCACACCTTCCAATACACAACTGAGCGTCGACATCAATGACATGTTGACGGAAAAGGTTGTCTTTGGTAGGAAGTCTATCACAAAACAAGCGCCAAGCATAAAGAACCACCTTTAAGGGAACGTCCTTATGCCACAAAGAAGACACCGGCACCGCAAGATCAACTGGGAGATTATCATTAAAAAGCTTATAAACACTTCGAACTGTGTACACGAAAGTTGTTTCCAACCGCCACAACCACCAGTCAACCTGCAATGAGACATTAAGAAGTAACAACCTAATATCCCCTACCTCCTCCTCCTCCCACACAAACAACCTGCGTCTCCACTGTAAGTTCAGATTGTAACCTAAGAGGGGGGTGAATTAGGTTTCTAGCAATATTGGTTAATTTTTCTTAGTTTAGCGTTGTTGATAATTTTACCGATAAATAATGATAAAGGTATGAATGCGGAAAAATAAAAGAGTAAGGGAAGAAGAAATAACACAAGAGAGTTATAGTGGTTCCCCTCTAAACCTTAGGGTACTCCACTCCCTTCACACCCCGCGAAGGATTTCACTATGTAAAGAATCTTTGTTACAAAGCAACCTTAATCCCAAAGGCCCCCTAACAATATTTCTCTACACACCAAGATAGCACCCCACTATCTTTTACAACAAGAATCTTCACCAAACCTATGATGAAATTCTCACAAAGAAACAAGATAGCACTCCACTATCTTTTACAATAATTCTCACCAACAAATGATGAGAAACTTTACAACAATGTAATTGAAGAATATCAAATGTGTATGACTGTATAATCTTATCAATATCACTCTTAAACAAATGGACTAAGTACTCAGAAAACCTTTTAATGAATGTTAAAGTGTGGGCAAAGTTTTCCAAACAATTTGAATAAAAGTTTGAAAGCAAGTGATATTGAAAATGTCAATTGAGATAATGAAAGTTGTTGTCTTGTAAATGCTTTGATTCTCAATTGAACTTATAGATGCTAAAATGATGTTTATGAAGCAATGCTATTTTTTAAAAAGTTGTACCAATGTATAGACACATATTTCAAATGACATCTATTCATAAAATATATATGAAATGCATTTAAGAAAAGAACTAGCCGTTGTTCCTTTTAATTTCAAAACTCATTGTATTGCAAAACAATGGTAACAAATAATTTGGCAACGGCAATAGAAGCTTTTACTAGCAAAGATTATTGCCCAAGGTAAAAATGATTTAAACATTATCAGAAAAAAATCTTTTTCATAAGTTTCCAAATAATTTAATACAAAATCGCATTTATATGAAAATCATTGTGAGTGTGTGATTTATTTTTATGAGAACATTAGTATTGCTTCATACGATGACTTAGAAAAATGTTTGTAATTATTTTTTGAGCATTTCTAAGTCTTGTTAAGAATGATAGTGTCAAAGATAAGAATCATACTTACAAGAATATAACTATGAAGCCTATGCCCATTATCTTCATTCTTCAACTTGAGCCTCCATGTAGTTTTTCTTCTTTTGTGATGTGAGTTTGTTATCATCAAAACCCACCCAAGTCTACAAAGGAAATCTTCTTCACATCCACCTCCACGCCGCCCCATCAATCCCCCAACCTAACAAATGCATATTAAACACAAATTCATCCTTCGACAAAGACAACTCAAATAATCTAGGGAATCTCTCTCTGAAAGACAATCCCCCCACCCAGACATCCTTTCAAAAAAGAGTATTTTTTCCATCTCCCACCGACTTACTGACATTACCGTGGAACCACTCCTCCATTCGCAAGGCAGATATGTCCCGCCACCAAACAGAGGTCTCACGACCACCCTCTCTAATTCGGCCCCCCTGCACACCGTAGCGTGCCGACAACACACTTAACCATAAACTATCCATGTCCACCAACAATCTCCAGCACCACTTTCCTAGGAAAACAAAATTAAAATCCCTAATTCTCCTTACTATTAGTTTGATAAACAATTAACTCTAACCATTTCTTTCTCCATCTTTCTCTACTCGTCTGCTCTTTCTTTCTCATATTATTTAAATAAGTTGTTTACACATAAATTTGGTTTCTTTTCGCGATTTTCTCATTTGAAGGCGATGTTGTTTTTTTTCGTCTTCTTAGTATGGTATTTTTATTTTATTTTCCATCTTGTTTTTCTAGAGCTTATTTTCCATTTTGTCGCAGTGTTCGTGTGGTTGTAGTGTTTATTTTGGTTGCTACTCAAGGCACATACCTACTCCATATCTTCATCTCCTTCAACTATGAGGAAAATGAACACCGATTACATAGACTTTGTTGCATGTTTTATTTTTCATCTGGTTGGAGTGTTTATTTGCAAGTCATTGTTAGTGTAAGAAAGATAGTCGTTGATCACATAGTCGTTGTAGAGAAAAAACCTCAAGCCGAATACATACACTACTTTTGTTGTTGTTGAAGGAGAGTACTTTTTGTGTAAGATTCAAAAATATTCTTTTGATTTTCGCATGCAAACTTTGTACAACAATATATTTCTTCTGGTGACTCTTCATTTTGGTATGAATAAATGCAAACTACTTATGCTCTCTATCAGATTAAGTGGTCCAACTTTGGTCAGATGATTGCTTGATACTTTGTACCAAATGTTTTACCAGTATATTTATCTTATGCTTCACTTACATCAACATAATGAAACCAATCAAATTGGTACCCAAGTATTCCAATGTCCTTTTGATGATGTTCAACCTAAGTATTCCGTTATATAAGTGTAACTACTTTCTTTTTATTTTTTAAACCCTCATGTATAGTTCACTTTGTGACTAGTTAACATGATTTAATTCCCATAGTCTAAGAAAGTGGCCATCATATTAATGCTTGTATTCAAGTTCTCTTTGATGTTCTCGCAAATCATTTGATTTTGAGCGAAAGAAACTAATATCCTCTAAAGTGAACAATTCATTTTAGACCGTTAATTAATAAATCATAAGTTTATTAAAATAATAATTTTTATTTTTTCATTTCACACTCTTCTTACTTTAAAGAATTCAAATCTCAATAGTTTGAGACCTATTTGATTTTTCCAATAGCAATAGAAAACTCAATTTAAAAAAAAAAAAAAGATAAACATAAATAAGTGATTGATGAGATTTTTTTTTTAAACCCACATTTAAGGCTTCAATAATCGAGTTCTTTTCCTTCTTTTTTTTTTTGTTGAAAAAAGTGTTAATGGATCTGATGCCTGCACCTTCCACCAACTTCTTAAACTTTTGATCAAATTATAATTAATTTGGGTTTACTTGAAGCAATATGACAAAGTCACAATTATATTATTGTCGATAATGGATTAGAGTGAGAGATTGTATTTTCAAAACATAAACAATTAGGTCTGCTTAATTAGGCGACAAAAAAAGGTTGGTAATTAAAAGACAAATTTGATAGTGACAATGCATATTAGGCAAATTGCATGCACTTTATTTAAAGACATAACAATATAATATCATTGACTCGTTTGTAGTATACTTTATTACGTATTAGTTAAAGAATTGAACTTTCACCAATATTGAACTTTTTTTTCCTTCTAGATATAGTTGTTAATTATGCCTAAAAAAAGTACGTATAATTTATAATTATAGATCAATGTTTGCGGATTTGTTAAGAACCGTAGGTCTTTTTTTTTTTTTTTTTTTTGGGTGAGTTCTATGATGAATACAGCTTTACTTGACTCTTAAACTACAAGTGGCATATGTTTTCCTTTTTCAACCATCACTCCATCAGCACCAGCTGCACCACCAATCTCATTCAAACAAAAATTTAAGTCCTCAACTAATCTTGACACTCATAAAGATTCTTGCTATTTCATCGCATATTTTTACATTGATTTATTCACACGTAACACCACCAAAATATGAATTATTTTCTTGGTGAGAGAAGTTGTAAATGGGGGTAAAGCTTGAGTGGTCACAACCTGAAATTTAAGGATTTAACTAAATTCTTATATAAATTTTGAAAAAGGTAGAAAGAAAGAATATACTCAATTTTAAAAGTAATTTTAAATTTTCAAAATTGTTAGTATTTCTCAAGAAAAAATCAAGGAGGTTTCAATTTATGTCTCAAGTACAATCTCAATTACTTATATGTCCCGCCCAATACGTTATGTGGTCTAAAGAAAGTTTAACGACGAACTCTTTTTAAAACATATATATATTTTAGTAAAATTATAAATTTTGATCTAAATGTTTTTTTTATAATCTTTAGAATAAAAATTAATATTTAAATTATATAATCAATTTCATTTAATAATTTTTTAAGTAACAAAGTCAATTGATTTAATTTTTGTTGAAAGAGTTTTAATTCTAACCACTTTATTCTTAACTTCAAGTTTGAAAATAATTAAATACTGGAATTTTTATAAAGTAAATTTTATTATTTTGGAGGCCTAGAGTTAGTAGCAAGAGTTTGGAGGCCTAGAGTTTAATCTTAAAATAAAAGAGTCCATATATCTTAAAATACCACCTCTAGTTAGGGTGAGAATAAAGAATCAAAGAAAACTCAATACTTTCTCATAAAAGGGAGCAGAGGGATTATAAAGAAATCATCATTAGTAACAAATTTTCAAATAAAAATTTCTACTTCAATTTATTTAAAGAATGTTTCAAGTGCAACTTTGTAAGCTGGATACAATGGACCAATAAGATAGGGACAGCTTAATGTGTTACTTGATGTTGGAGGCTTTTATTGCGTAAGGAACTCAACTCAGTCTTGTTGGCAATAGTGGCTAAAGAATTGAATCCAAGTGATGATGTCTATAACAACCATACATGAGAAAGTTGCTGCTTTTAACCATTGTTTTTGGATAATGTTTGCCTTTATTTGATTCAAAGATTTAAATGAGGCTTTTGGACAACAAGTTAGCCTTGCTTGTATTGTTAAAAAAAAGTTGGCCTTACTTGGTTAAGTGGTTAAATACTACTCCCTCCGTCCTGAAATATAAGAAAAAAAAAAAAAAACATACTTATTAAGAAAATCAATAATTCTTCATTGACTGCTCTAAATTTTATCAAATAAAAATACAACATTCCTAATTTACCCTTACACACATTGAAAACAAAAACACTTCATAAGAATATTAAAAATCAAATGGAGAAGGAAGCATGATTTTAATACACAAAATAGTGGTAATCATGTTGATTTCAATGCCATAAACCACGATTCCAATTCAATTTCATTATTGCATGTAGTTAATATTAGTGGCATTCCAATTCCAATACTCCTTAAACATGCTTAGGTAATTGAACTTCAATGTTCATGCTCCATAAATGTAAAAGGGTAATTTTGGAACACTAGATTAAAATTGGTCAACATTATTTTTTTTTGCTTATATTTTGGGACAAAAAAAATGACCATTTGTTGCTTATATTTCAGGACGGAGGGAGTACAAGTATAAGGTTTTAAATTGGAGAAATAAAATTTGTATAATCAATTTTTTGATAATTCTTGAATAACTTTCTCTCTTATACTCACATAATATTCATATTCTCCTTCTTATGTTTTTTTCTCTCTATTGTTTTCTATTAATAAGAAAAATGAAAAAACATCACAAAAATTATGATTAAATGATTGTATAAATATTATTACCGTTTAAATTGCTGTGGAAATTTAATAAAGCAATTAAATAGTGATGGTAGTCACTTAATAGCTTATGTGATTATGGTGGGTATTGGAAAATGTTGTGATGTGAAATGTTATGTCAATTGTGTTTGTGATTTTTTTTTTTGTTATAGGAAGCACTCCACTCACGATTAGATACAACGAGAATGTGGGCCACTATTTATATAGTCCACAAAAGATCACTTTGCAATTATATTTGGGACGGTTTGATAGACACAAGATCACTTTTATATAATATCGATTAAAAATTAATCTGTAAGTTTTAAGGATTGGAAATATCTTCAAGTTTGGTTAAGATAGATTTGATGTATTTTGGACCATGACTTCAGCCCAGGTTTAAGGTCGAAAAGGTGTGCGACATTTAATTTGTGTGAGCTGCTACATACTCCTATCAAGGAGCTACGTACATTTATGAGTGTTAGAATAAGCAATTCTTGTCTCAATGTTGCTAAAGATATTATTCAAGATCCAGAAACAAACAAAAAATTAAAAACAGAGAGGCCATGGAGTTGCAATGATATTTAGAATTGGTTACAAATTGTAGAGCAAGAAATGGAGTCCTTGAATAAGAAAAATCAAATTTAGACACTTTTAAATTCCCTAAAAATTAGATGATAGTTAAATGCAAGTTAATTTTTAAGAAAAAGGAAGGTAAGTCCAGAGTTGAGAAGATAAGGTTCAAGAAAACATTTGTGATAACGGTTTTTTTTATGTTAATCCTTTAGTTTTTAGGAATTTTTTTTTTTTTTGATAATCATGAGTTCGGTCGTGAGGTAAATATAACTTAACGAAACGGGTTTATTACTTAAGTTGACTACAATGAAATATTTTTACTTGAGATAAAATATTGCTATATAAGAATATTAATGTTTAGGATGGTTACCCGGGTTCACAAATAAAACTTTCTCTATAAGTAATATAATTATTATTTTTTTGGAGAGGATAATATGATATTCTTGACCCACGAATGAAAAAAGAAGGATGGTTTTTCTTGATCTAGTTGTTGTTATAACTGTTGTGAAGATGTGATATATGTTTAGTTATGAGTTATCCATAATGACTCACAATTCAGAATCCAAACCACAAAAATGGGGAAAGCATTTTGCTGTCACAATTGAACACATCCTAAAATAACCTTAGTAGCTGGCTTTCATAGGGGCATCTATTTGAATGGCCCCATATCGTTACGGTGTTACATGATGTTTATCTTCTATATATCTCTAACTAACCATCAACATCATCATATAATAATGGTTAGCTTAGTTGCTTTTTAACATTGGCCAAGCAAAGCTTAAGAAACCAACAAGCATCATAGAAAATATGCATCATATACAAGACCCTTTTTTTTAAATAATGGTCAATCCAAGTGAGATTAGCCATAAATAATCCATAATACTAATCACACACAAGACCAAAAAACCAAAACATGACTCAAAAGTAAGAGTTCACAGTTTACATAATATACTATATATATATATATATATATATATATATATATATATATATATATGGCATATCAAATGAGAGTGTTTAATGTGAGAGGTGAGAGGAATAATTAATAACCATCAGATCTACATCAACGGTTGGCATTTAGTTAGTCACTACAGATTTTAGTCACACTGTATCCCTCAATCTTCTTCTCCCTCTCTGACATATTCTTGTCTTCTCCACGCATCCACGTTCCAATTTTGAAGATACATCATCGTAAAACACTTGCAATTAAAATTTAATGGCTAGTTTCTGGACTGCTTGAGAAATGAAATTGATTATGATTAATTATCTCTGGCATTCTAATTGGCAAATTGCAACTTCCAAATACCTAACCTTTCAAAGAGCTTTTCATCTTTACCCTTTATTTCTTCAACTTCAGATCAGTAATAGTGGATTTTTAATCAAATCTACACCACAAGTCAAAACCCATTCATAGTTTGGTTTTCTCAAAAGAATAATTGTATTTGTTTGCATTCAAGAAATAAATAAAAAATCACTATGTATTTTTCTATCGTCACCAATGTTGGGTTTTGCAGGAGAAGAAAGGTCGGATTTTTGAAAAAAAAAACCTCTAAACAAACAACTATCAGACACATTCATTGTTTTAGTGACCAATATAATCTCAGCCGTCTATCTCAATCTAATGGCTGATAATTAATCCTCTCATCTCTCATTATAAAAGTCCTCTCATTTGTGGTGACAAGAAGGGCACGTGAGTGTCCGCTTTTTCTTTCTTTCTAGTTCATAACAAAATAGATGCAACAACTTTATGTTTCAAATTAAACTAGATATATGCCCATGATTTTTTTTTATATATTCCCATGTTTTCAATTTATAACTATTAACACACAAATTTATATCTTTGGTCTTATTTCTAAGTGTTGCAAAAGCCCCCATCAAATAATGGATTTTGCTCATTTCATTTAAGAAATTGCTATTTAACAACCCAAAAATACATTAATATCCTAGTTGCAGTTAAGTGTCGTTGTACAATTTGCAGCTAACTGCTGTTGAAAGTCAGCGATAATCAACTGTCATTGCACTCTAGAAATGAGACAAAACAACATTCTTGACATAATTTCTGTTTGTTTAATGACAGAAACTTGAATTTGATCACTCACACATTCATTCAATCATTTTAAATACATTTTTAAAGTAAAGATTCATTCTTTAACAAAAAAAACATAATTGATTCAATTAAATGATAATGTCATTGATATACATACGAACGATAGTGTTATATAAAAATACACAAATAAAACCAAAATTATCCGATTATTTACAACAAAAACACTAAAAACAAAACCTCCTTGGTAAAACAAAACCTCCTTGGTAAAAGAGGATTCAATAAGAAATCAAAGGAATGTTCGGCTTTCAAATGCAAGAGAAAAACACAAACAATGAGAGAGAAATACGAATTTTGTATGATAAGATAGTTTTAATGTAATTCCAAGTTTATAGCCAAATGTTATGATATTGTGCAGATTCTCCTCGAGTTTTTATCGAAAGTAAACAATAATTTTAGTAGAAGTCAGTTTGTCAAACAAATCTTCAAAACAAGAAAAAAAAATGAGAACCAATAACGCCACCAACAAACTAAAGAACATTGACAAAAAATGAATCAAGAAAAAGTTCAGAGAAATGTCAAAGTTTAAAATGCAAGAGCAAAACACAAACACAAAAGGAGAAATGTGAATATGGTAAGATAAGATAGTTTTAATGTAATTATTGGTAAAATTAAAGTTTTTTAGGTTTGACAGAAAACCTTGATTGGAGAACGACTCCAATTGTAGACAATCATCTATAGATAGCTTATAAAGAGATGAAAGAAGGACAATCATTTTAATTTCTTCAATTTGAGAATATCAAAGTGTTACAGTCTGGGTGCAGACAACCCTCCATTTAGAAATATGAATATGGTAGGATATGTTAATAATAAGGTAATTTTGAGTTTTTAGCAAGATGTTAGAATATTGTGCAGTTTCTTGTCGAGTTTATTTCGAAAGTAATCAATAGTTTTAGTAGAAACCACTTTGTCAAACAAAGCTTTCAAAGAAAGAAAAGGCAAAAGCAACACCATAAGATTCAAGAGTATGGCAAAAGAGGAATCAACAAGAAACTCAAAGAATTGTTAGAGTTTCAAATGTAAAAGCAAAACATAAACACCAAGAGAGAAATGTAAATATGGTAAGATAAAATAGTTTTAAGATAATTTCAAGATTATAGGCAAATTTTTGGTTGATATGTATATTCTCGTTGAGTTTGTTTCGAAAGCAATCAATAGTTGTAATAGAAACTTGTTTGTCAAACAAACCCTAACAAAAAAAAAAGCAATAACACCACCGTCAAAATTCAATAGCCATGACAAAAAGGAATAAAAAAGAAACTCAAAGAAATGACAGAGTTTCAAATGCAAGATAAAAAATGCAAGTACAAAAACAAAAACACTAAGATAAAAATACGAATATAGAAAGATAAGATAGTTTAAAGGTTATTATGAATTTATAGGCAAATGTTGGGATATTGTGCAAATTCTCGTCGAGTTTGTTTCGAAAGTAATTAATACTTTTAGTAGAAGTCAGTTTGTCAAACAAATTATAAGAGAAAGAATGAAGAGGCAATGGAACAAGAACAATTTAAAAACTATGGCAAAGGAGGAATCAACAAGATACTAAAAATGTTAGGGTTTTAAATTGAAGAGAAAAACACAAAAACTAAGAGAGACATGCATATATGGTAAGATAAGATAGTTTTAAGGTAATTTCGAGTTTATAACCAAATGTTAGGATATTGTGCAGATTCTCGGTCGAGTTTGTTTCGAAACTAATAAATAGTTTCAATAAAAGCCAACTCGTAAAACAAATCCTAAAAAAAAAAAAAAGAAAAAAAAGAAAGAAAGAAAGAAGAGTCAATAACACCACCAACATATTCAATAAGAAATTCAAAAACATGTTCGGATTTTAAATGCAAGAGCAAAACACAAAGAAAATGAAAGAAATGTGAATATGGTATGATAAGCTAAATACTATGATAGTGTGAGACTCTCGTCTAATTTGTTTAGAAAGTAATCAATAGTTTCAATATGTCAAACAAAGTCTCCAAGAAAGAAAGAATCTTGGTAAAAGAGGAATCAATAAGAAATTCTAAGAAATGTTTGTGTTTCACAAACAAGACCAAAACTTTAACATTAAAGAGAAATACAAATATGGTAAGATAAAATAATTTTTAAGGTAATTTCTAGTTTATAAATAAGTGTTATGATATTGTGCGAATTCTCATCGAGTTTGTTTCGAAAATATCAATAGTTTTAGAAGAAGCTCAAAGAAATGTTAAGGTTTAAAACGCAAGAGCAAAACACAAACACTAAAATAGAGATGTGAATATGGTACGATAATATAGTTTTAAGCTAATTCCTGGTTTGTAGTTAAATAGTATGATAGTGTGAAAAGTCTCATGTAGTTTGTTTCGAAATTAATCAATAGTTTTAGTAGATTCCGGTTTGTCAAAAAAACTCTAAAAGAATGTAAGTAAGAAGAGGCAATAGTACCACTAACAAATTCAGACCCATGGCAAAAGGGAAATCAATAAGAAACTCAAAGAAATATTTAAAAATAAAATTATTTTAATGTCATTATTGGTGGAATTGGAGTATTTTATGCTTGATGTAAAACCTCCACCGAAGAACGACTCTAATTGTGGACAATCATCTATAGATAGTTTATAAATAGATAGAAGGAGTACATGTATTGATTCATGAAATGATTTTAATTTCTCCACTTTGAGAATATCAAAGTGTTGGAGTCTAGGTGCAGACAAACAACCTTTTAGAAATGATGCAAATTTAGGACACTCTCCAATTGAGAGAGATGTTAGTTTATGATGCTATTTTCATTACACAATTACTACAATTATAAATTTTGAAAGAATCAAGATTAAGAAATATGTTCAGTAAGAAAGTCGTTAGAGTGTCGCAATTTTATAAGTAAATTGTAGCAATTGCAAACGACAATATTCATCATATGGAAATCTTCCATTTTCAACAATTCAATGGAGGTACCACATTCAGATAAGGTACGCCCGATATATTTCACTGAGGATCTTTCCATGCAACATCAACAAATCTTAAGAAATTTGAGAGTAGGTAAATGACGATTGATAAGTGCCTTGAAGTAGTTACAATCATCTTTGAATTAAGGCATTTTTATTACTTATCTTACAAGTAATATAAGGAAAAGCCGAGAGATAAATGATAATTGTCCTATTACGCTTTATTTCTCTTACTCTATCCCTTTTGTGCAGGAATTGAGCTCAAGACACCAAGCAAGGAAGGAAAAGAACCAAGAAAAAAGAGGCAAAGATCATGGCAACTCGCCATCAACTCGCAACGGCGAGCAAGGAAAGGCGAGCAGCTCGCCACCAACTCGCAACGGCGAGTCCAAGGCGAGCACATGGCAGAGAGTTTTTTTCCTTTCGCCTTCAACTCACCATGGCGAACTAGAGGCGAGCAGAGCTCGCAATGGCGCATGATTTTACTCGCGAGGCGAGTTAGGGCGGCCAAAACTCTTCAGAGGTGATGTGGCAAAAACCCATAGGCGAAGAAAGCGCAACTCGCCATGGCGAGTGATTCTGCTCGCGAGGCGAGTACATGCAGATCAGAAACTCTATAAAAGCCTCCTCTTTCATTTCAGATGGGGGATGTCACATATTTTAGAGAGAGAATAGGGCGAAAATCTTGGGTTTTCAGAGAGCAAGAGTGATTGAGTGAGAATTCATCAAGATCCTTGGAGAAATCAAAGCCTTGGCATGGATTCACAACTTTTCTTCCACTTTTGTAAAGCTCACATGACAATGATGAGCTAATTCTTCTTAGTTGGGATTAGAGGTACTTGATTGAGCCTAAAATGTAATCCTTTGATCTTGTATAACATGATTCTAGCAATTTATTTGATATTGAAGTTATTCTTGCAATCCAATTCCTATCTTAGATTTAATTGTTATTGAAAAGTACCTTTAAATCTATGTTTAGAATATTCATCTATCAATACAACAATTCTAGACATAGGATTGATGTTTTGATAATCACACAAAGTATCGAAATGTAAAACTTTCGGATCGTTGAATAGATTGAGAAATCGTCGATTAAACGATACGATCGACAATTATATTCTTCAATAGTTTGGGAAATCAACTATTGAAGAATACAATTGGTTTCAAGAGATTATTTGGACACGAATAATCTTGTTGAGCGGTACGTGATAATATCGGTAAAGCGCTAGAGTCATTATACGTGATTATTAGGTTATGTTTGACGCTTAATCAGGGAACCCTAATTCCAACGTTTCTACGCCTTGTTACTCTCAACATTTACTTTTACACTTTAGTTTATGTAGTTAAACAAACAAACAATCAATCTTTTAACTTAGAATGATATTTCGTGTCGAACGGTCCATGATATCGCACTAGTTCTTGAGGAGACGATTTATAAATACTTACCTTGTTTGATGCAAAAATTCTACATCAAAATGGCGCCGCTGCCGGGGACTGGCGTTTAGATATCATAGATAGTACGACTAGTTTATCGTTTTAAGACAATTTTGCACTTATTTATTTTTGTGAATAGATTCATTCATTAACCTTTTTGTTACTAATCTCGTTTGGATAGATCTTTGAACTTTTGTATGCGAGGTACAGTTCCCCCACGAGACCTAGAATACGATCCTGAGATTGAAAGAACGGCTCGCAGAAACAATAGCAAAACAAGAAGGGAGAAGATACTAGCCAAGCAAGTACAGCAAGAAGGAACTTCAACTTTCACTCCTTCTCTACCTACAATCATAGAAGAACCAATGGCTCAATCCGAAGCTAATCAAAGTGTGATGCCGTGTTGGACTAGTCCAAGAAGGCTAGCACACCTTGGAAAGGAAAAGGAAAAGCAAGTGGAACTAAAGTCCGGCACCATACAACTTGTTTCTAATCATCCCTTTGCCGGGTTAGACCATGAAGACCCGTATCAACATCTCTCAGTGTTCTATGCTTTAGCAAATAGTCTTGGGGCATCCGAGGCTGAAGAAGAAGCAGGGTTCTTGAGGTTGTTTCAGCATTCACTCATCGGCAAAGCTCGGGAGTGGTATCTCGATCAACCACCGGATATTCTTAAAGATTGGAATGCATTGGAGAAAACGTTTCAAGAGAGATTCTTCCCGGATCATAGACACATGGACACCAAAACCGCAATAGCCATGTTCGCACAAGGAGCCGACGAATCATTATGTGAAGCATGGGAGCGCTTCAAATCATTACTAAGAAAGTGTCCTAAGCATGGATTTGACGATACAACTCAGATCCATATGTTCCGAGGAGGATTGCAACCGGAGCCAAAACTCATTCTTGATGCGGCTGCGCATGGTTCATTGATGGCTCTGAGTCCTAGAGAAGCCGTCGATATCATTAACAAGATGTCACTCAATGATAGAGCAGCTAAACATAATCGAAGTGGGGCACTCCGGAAGCCCGGAATTCTTGAGTTGGGGTCAAGCGATGCAAATCTGGCACAAAACAAAATTTTGACTCAACAACTCGAAGATATGAAGAACCAAATGAAAGAGATGCCGAAACTCATCAAAGAACAATTGCAAAGAGAGCAACGGCATCAACAAGTTCACTTTTGTGAGATGTGCTCCGGTGATCATCCAACGGGTTATTGCCCACCTCAACTTGAAGAAGAAGTCAATTATGTGGGCAACCAACAAAGGCCGGCACAATTTTAAAATCAATTTCCAGGCAATGGTAATCAACAACGGTATCCGAATAACAACAATTTTCAAAGAGGTAACAACTTCGGACAACCGTGGAGATCAAATGCCGGGCCTTCAAACCAGCAATCATTCAACAACAACTTTCAACAATATCCTCCACAACAAGATAGAACACAAAAGCTTGAAGACACCCTCAACCAATTCATGCAACTTACAATGGCCAACCAACAAAACAACACCGCGTCCATAAAGAACCTTGAGACACAAATGGGGCAACAAGCTCAACACTTGAGCCAAATCTCTCAAATTTTGGCCAACCAACAAGGAGGGACCTTCACAGCAAACACACAAAACAATCCCAACAATGGCAAGAATGAACAATGCAAAGCCATCACAACAAGGAGCGGAAAAGTGATTGGGCGAGGGATTGGGGATAACTTGGAAGTGGAGCAACAAGTCGTTGAAAATGAAGAAGAGGTGGATGAAGAAGTGAGTGAGAAGGAAGAGGTGGATGTATATAGTGATAGTGAAGATGTAAATAGTAGAAGTGTAGTAGAAAAAAATCAAAAAAATGAAGAAGTAATTGAGAAGGATGTGGGGAAAAGCAAGAAGAAAGAAGCCGGGAAGGATGTGCCGGCTCACAAGCTTCCATATCCCAAAGCACAATCAAAGAAAGATTTGGAAAAGCATTTCAAGAGGTTCCTTGATATTTTCAAAAGGTTAGAGATCAATATTCCCTTTTCCGAAGCTCTTGAACAAATGCCAACTTATGCCAAGTTCATGAAAGATCTCTTGTCCAAGAAGCGTCGCTACAAAGACGATGAAATAATTCAACTTGATGCAAATTGTAGCGCAATCATCCAACGACGTTTGCCAAAGAAAGAAAAAGATCCCGGAAGAGTAACATTGCCGGTAGCAATTGGAAACGTCAATGTCGGTAAAGCTTTAATTGATTTAGGCTCAAGTATTAATCTTATTCCATACTCGGTTGTCAAACGAGTTGGAGGCTTAGATATGAAGTTGACTCGGATGACTCTACAACTAGCCGACAAGTCCGTGGCAAGACCAATGGGAATCGCCGAAGATGTCTTGGTTAAAGTGGATAAATTTGTGTTTCCCGTTGACTTTGTGGTCATGGACATCGAGGAAGATGATGATGTACCGCTAATTCTTGGTAGAGCATTCATGCGTGCCGCACGAATGATGATAGACTATGATGATGGATTGATGAAGGTGCGGCTTGATAAGGAAGAGATCAATTTCAATCTTTATAGTGCAATGAAGCACCCCAAAGACAAGGGAGCATGTTTCAAGGTGGATGCAATGGATGAAGTCATCATGGACACAAGAAAACAATTGCATAAGCCAACTGCTCTTGAAAGAGTGCTCACCGACGCATTAAGTGTTCTTAGTGCGGAAGAAGAGAAAGAGATAGAAGAATGCTTGAAAGAGTTGGAGACCTTGAAAGAAATTCCTCCAAAGAAAGCAAAAATGGAGGAATTGAAAGAAAAAGAAAAGGTTGAAGAATCCAAAGTTGAATTGAAAGTCTTGCCGTCTCATCTCAAATATGTGTTCCTTGAAGAAGACGGCACCAAACCGGTAATTATAAGCAACTCTTTATCAAGCAATGAAGAACAGAAGTTGATGGAAGTTCTTAAAGAAAACAAAGAAGCGATAGGATGGAAATTATCGGATCTTAAAGGCATAAGCCCCTCCTATTGTATGCACAAGATCAACATGGAAGAGAATTTCAAACCGGTGGCCCAACCACAACGCCGGTTAAATCCAACAATGAAAGAGGTAGTCCGTAAGGAAGTGGTTAAGTTACTTGAAGCCGGAATGATATATCCAATCTCGGATAGTGCGTGGGTTAGTCCGGTGCAAGTAGTGCCAAAGAAAGGTGGCATGACGGTGATCACAAATGAAAAGAATGAGCTCATACCAACAAGAACCGTCACCGGGTGGCGGATGTGCATTGATTACCGAAGACTTAACCAAGCTACAAGAAAAGATCATTTCCCATTGCTTTTCATGGACCAAATGCTTGAGCGATTGGCCGGGCAAGCTTATTATTGTTTTCTTGATGGCTACTCGGGCTACAACCAAATCACCGTCAATCCGGAGGACCATGAGAAGACGGCATTCACTTGTCCTTTTGGAGTCTTTGCTTATAGAAGAATGCCGTTCGGTTTATGCAATGCACCGGCTACATTCCAAAGGTGTATGCAAGCGATATTCTCCGACTTAATTGAGAAGAGTATCGAGGTATTTATGGATGATTTCTCGGTGTTTGGTTCATCTTATGATGTTTGCTTGAACAACTTAGACACCATCCTTAAATGGTGTAAAGAAACCAATCTTGTGCTTAATTGGGAAAAATGCCATTTCATGGTAACCGAGGGCATTGTTCTTGGTCACAAGATCTCATCAAGAGGCATTGAAGTTGACAAGGCGAAGATTGAGGTTATCGGAAAGCTCCCACCACCGATAAATGTCAAAGGGGTCCGTAGCTTTCTTGGCCATGCCGGGTTTTACCGGCGATTCATCAAAGACTTCTCAAAAATTGCAAAGCCATTGAGCAATTTGCTCAACAAAGATAAGTCTTTTCTCTTTGATAATGAATGTCTTATTGCATTTGAAACTTTAAAAGAGAGGTTGACCACCGCACCAATAATCACAGCTCCAAATTGGAATTTAAATTTTGAATTAATGTGTGATGCTAGTGATTATGCTGTTGGTGCCGTGCTT
This sequence comes from Medicago arabica, assembly GCA_946800305.1. Classification (NCBI taxonomy): domain Eukaryota; kingdom Viridiplantae; phylum Streptophyta; class Magnoliopsida; order Fabales; family Fabaceae; genus Medicago; species Medicago arabica. Next base: position 19,367,670 of record OX326971.1, on the reverse strand, counting down.
GGTCAACGAAAGAACAAAATTTTCCATGCTATACATTATGCAAGCAAGGTTTTGAATGATGCACAAATAAATTATGCTACCACTGAAAAAGAGTTGCTTGCAATTGTATATGCATTGGAAAAATTTCGTTCTTACCTCGTAGGTTCCAAAATTGTTGTTTACACTGACCATGCAGCTATCAAGTATCTCCTCACCAAGTCCGACTCAAAACCAAGGCTCATCCGGTGGATGTTGCTATTACAAGAGTTTGACTTAGAGATTAAAGACAAGAAAGGAACGGAGAATCTTGTAGCGGATCATCTCTCTAGGTTAATGAACACCGAGGTAACCAAGAAAGAACCAGAGGTTCTTGAAGAATTTCCGGATGAAAAGTTGCTTGCAATCAAGGAAAGACCATGGTTTGCCGACATGGCAAACTACAAAGAAACTGAATTCATTCCCGAAGACTTTACTTGGCAACAACGAAAGAAATTCCTCCATGAAGCTAACCACTATGTATGGGATGAGCCTTACTTGTTCAAGATTGGAGCGGATAACCACTTGCGTAGATGTGTTGATAATGAAGAGGCAAAGAAAATATTGTGGCAATGTCACAACTCCCCCTATGGAGGTCACTTCAATGGGGAGAGAACCGCCGCAAAAGTACTCCAATCCGGTTTCTATTGGCCGACACTTTTCAAAGATGCCTACACTCATTGCAAGTTTTGTGATGAATGCCAGAGAACCGGATCAATGTCAAAGCGGAGTGAAATGCCTCTACAAAGCATTCTTGAAGTAGAAGTGTTCGATTGTTGGGGTATCGACTTTGTTGGCCCTCTTCCTTCATCCTACTCTAATGAATATATCTTGGTAGCCGTGGACTATGTCTCAAAGTGGGTAGAAGCCATCGCATCGCCAAAAGCGGATAGTAAGACGGTGGTGAAGTTTGTAAAGAGAAATATTTTCACCCGCTTCGGCACTCCAAGAGTCTTGATAAGTGATGGAGGTTCACATTTTTGCAATGCACAACTAGCCAAGGCTCTAGATCATTATGGGGTGAAACATAAGGTGGCGTCACCTTATCATCCGCAAACAAACGGGCAAGCCGAGGTTTCCAACCGAGAAGTAAAGAGAATCCTTGAAAAAACAGTCTCGGCATCTCGAAAAGATTGGTCGGCAAAGCTTGATGAAGCATTGTGGGCCTATAGGACAGCCTACAAGTCTCCTATAGGACTCACCCCCTTTCAAATGGTCTACGGCAAGTCTTGTCACCTACCGGTCGAGCTCGAGCACAAAGCATTTTGGGCTCTTAAATTTTTGAACTTTGATCAAGAAAAGGCCGGTGAAAAGAGAAAAATTCAAATGCACCAACTTGAAGAAATGAGAAACCAAGCCTATGAATCTTCAAAGCTTTACAAGGAGAAAGTTAAGAAGTACCACGATAAGAAGGTCATTCAAAAGTCATTCAGGCCTGGACAAATGGTATTGCTGTTTAATTCAAGGCTAAGGCTTTTTCCGGGCAAATTGAAGTCTAAATGGTCCGGTCCTTTCATGGTTAAAGAAGTTAAACCATATGGTGCAGTGGAGCTCGAAGATCCAGCTACAAAAGCTAGCTGGACAGTGAATGGCCAGAGGTTAAAGCCCTATTTTGGTGGTGAAGTTGATCGGCTCACATCGACAATTTCACTAGGCAATCCGTGAACTCAAAAGAAAAAGGCGTCGAGCTAAAAGACGTTAAACAAGCGCTTGTTGGGAGGCAACCCAATTTTGTAAGTTTTCATTGTTTTGCATGCATATTAGGAGTAGGAATAGTAGTGCATAACAAGGCAAGCAGAAGCACAAAGAAAACACAAAACCTGAACTGCTACAACTCGCGAGGCGAGTAATATCACTCGCCATGGCGAGTGAAATGTCCATTGACTGCGTTGACTACCAAATCACTCGCCATTGCGAGTAAATCACTCGCCGTTGCGAGTAACCACAGAATTAGCAGTTACGTTTTCCAAAGCCACTAACCCTAAAAACCTTCATTAACTCCTCCAACCACCCACTACTCACCTCATACTTCAACAATTTCGGTTTCACTTCTAGCTCTTCCCTCATAACAGCAAATCCCTCTTCCAAACCCTAAAAATCTCAAAAGAAATCACCCACACAAATCCTCACCAAGTCCAATCAAGTCAAGCCTCAAAATCAAACAACATCTTTGCACTTGCATAATATCAAATCAGGTTTGTGTGCATTTTAATTTTTCATTAAAAACTCATACATGAATAAACCCTAGGATAGTGGATAATTTGTGAATAAGCTATCAAATGGATACCTATATGTCTGAGATATACCAAAATCATGCAAGATTTCACATGCTACTCATACCAATCCACGTTTTTTTTGTTAAACCCTTTTGTATATAAAGTTTTCAATAAAATGGGTTGTATGGGACAAATTCGATTTGTCGACGAAATGCATGATTTAGTTTATCTCATAGACCTTATAGGGGTCGGAATTGATAGATTTAGGGTTAGGGTCCTTTTAATTGCTGATTTCTGGTGAAAAAACGAAGAAAATCAAAATTCTGGGTCAACTCGCCATGGCGAGCTTCATCACTCGCAATGGCGAGTATTCATAGGAAACCCAGAATTTTGTTCATAACTCGCCATTGCAAGTAAACTTACTCGCGAGGCGAGTTATTTCAGAATTCAAGGCTTAAATTTTCTTTGTTGACTAAATTTGTTTATCAGTATTCCATATTGTATTTAATTATTTTATGGTGTTGTATGGATTTTCTGATTGTTTTGCAGATATGGCCCTTAAGAACACACAAACCGGAAAACGAAAGAAAGGTGAATCGTCTTCATCCCAACCCACAAGTGACCTACCCTTCGAAAGAGAGAGGTTTAAATCTCGCCTCCACCAGGACCGCTATGTAGAGTTACTTAAACAAACAATGTGGCCTGAGAAAGTCTTCAACATAAACCCTGAGGGACCTTATAAAGAGTTGTTGAGACTTCTAACAAATCAAGGGTGGGCAAGACTACTCCAGCCCATGACCAATTTGAATGCCGAGCTGGTGCGTGAGTTCTACGTCAATGCTCTTCCAGAAAACCCTCACACCGACCCCTTCACTTTTGAAACCTTTGTGAGAGGTAGAACCATACGCTTCGATCGTGAAGCGATCAACAAATACTTGGGCAACCCATTCCAATTGCGGTATCCGGATGAAATCGACACCTTTCATGAGAACCAGAATAAGGGAGTGTTTGAAATCGTTTCTGTGAAGGATGAGATTAAAAGAACCATTTTGCTTGAGGGAGAGAACTATGATGTGAGTGAAGCAGGGAGAGAGTTCAGAGCCAGATATGCAGTATTGAATAATACTGCCAAATTCATCTTCAAATTCATCCTCCATAATGTCAAACCCAATAGTCATCTGTCTGACTGCACTGTTGATGTTTGCCCTCTAATCCACTACATCATGACGGGCAGGAAGGTTGACATTGCTCGCACCATTGCGTGGGAATTAAAACTTGTCACCCTTCAAGGAAAGAGCGAGAAGAAAACCCGCCTTTCCTTTCCTGGACTAATCATGGGTTTGATCAAAGATTCCAAGATGAGAATGCCAACTCAAATTCATGAGAAGATAAAGAACCCCATTGATGATGAGTTTGTTAAACGCTTCATCATGAATGACAAGAAGAAAGATAAAGGCAAACAAGCTTCTTCATCCCATGCACCTCCACCTCAACCTGAGCCCCAAAATGACCCAATGCCAGTTCCACCCACTGCTGCCTTCGACTTTGCTAGCTACGCTCAGTGGCAGCATACCTGCAACATGCATACCTGGAACATGCTATCCGCTACAAATCGGGCCAACACTTACTTCCAGCAGTCCCAGTACTTAATGCAGCAGCAGGTAGGGTATCCCCCAGAGATTATGGAGCAGTTCATGACTCCCCCCGCTTTTCAGGCTTATGTGAATTGGCCTGCGGACACGCCAAATGCCTTTGGTGGGGGTGAATATTTTGCTGAAGCGGGACATGATGCGGGTGATGAAGATTTGGAGCAGGATGATGAAGAGCAAGTTCACAGTGCAACCTCCACAAGAGGCGATGACGATGGATCGGATGATATGCAAGGATGAGAAGAAAAAAGACTTGAAAGCTCACCTTTTAATGAGTGACATTTTAAAAGCTTTCAGTCAATTCTTTTCGTCTTCTTTATCTTTATCTGGCCACTATTTTGATGTTACTCTTAAACAACTTTTGCTTCTGTTATTATTTCGAGCACTTTGATTCTTAACTCTGTTTAATTGGTATTTTGTTTAGTACTTGTTTAGTACTCGTATTGTGATGTACTTTGATAACAGTATTTTGATGTTAGTTAAATGTCGTATTGTGGTTTGAAAAGTTTGTTAGTTTTGTAGTTATAATCAAGTACTTTATTTTGTGTTAATTGTGAAAATGTGGGAGTTCGAAATATTGTGTATCACTCTTACTCGAACTTCAAAGAAAATGCTCAAAAGCTTCAAATTTCAAAAGTGCTTGGAAGAGAGCCAAAAAGATTGAGCATCTCAGATGAGTGATAATGATAAATGTTGTGAGAAAAGCGCCAAACCAAGGTACAAGTTTCCAGTTTTTCTAGATGTTTACTTGAATCTGAAACGAGTACTTTGCACAAATTTCATTTCATTTAGTGCTCCGCAATAATGTAATTGTTTGTGAACCACTTAGTTCTAGCCTAAATGTGAGGAAACCTCAATGTGTTGTACTATATGCAAGGAGACCGGCATGAAATTATAATTTTCCACAATCGATGAGACGTGTGGCACAAAATGATGGATAAAATGGAATTGAAGCCAGAACTGTTTGCAATCACAAATCTTCAGTCTCATTAAACCTTTAAGTTTTTTTTTGGCAATTTTCTTTTAAATTTAGACACCACATTAAATAGCAATTTTCTTTTAAATTTGGACACCACATTAATTAAAGTTTTGGTAGATGTGAAAACATACCCAAACAACCTTAGATTCTCATTCTTCTGTTCCATTCATATTCTTAAAAGTTAAGGTTTCCAACGATGGAAATGAAATGGATACAGAACTCCATACTAATGATCACTATCCCAGTGAGCCCATAATCTGAACGTGCTTGAATGATGACATAGCTAAAACTAAAGGAAGCAAAATACAGTTTTTACGATTGCTTTAATTTACAACTACCCGACGTAACAATGAATTGTCTCCAAACCAAATCAGAAATAACATACCACAATACTTCTCAATTTATAACATCTTCCAATGTTATAAGTTTTTAGGTTTTGGATCACCTCCCTTATGCTAAAACAGAAATTAGCAAGAAATTTAATGAAATGATACGGTTTAAAATGCAAGAGTAAAACACAAACCCTGAAAGAGAAATAGAAAATATAGTAAGATAAGATAATTTTAAGTTAATTTAGTGTTTATAACAAAATGTTAGGATAATATACAAATTATTGTTTCAAAGAAATGTCAGTGTTTCAAATGCAAGAGCAAAACACAAACACTAAGAGAGAAATGCGAATATGGTAAGATAAGATAATTTTAAGGTAATTCATAATTTATAGTCAAATATTAGGATCTTATGCAGATTCTCGACAAGTTTATGCAGATTCTCGACAAGTTTGTTTTGAAAGTAATCAATAGTTTTAGTTGAAGCTAGTTTGTCAAACAAAGCCTCAAAGTAAGAAGAAAAAAAGAACAGCCAATAGCACACCAATCAAATTCAGGAGCATTGGCAAAAGAGGAATCAACAAGAAACTCAAAGAAATGTTAGGGTTTCAAATGCAAAAGAAAAACATAAATACTAAGAGAGTAATGCGAATATGGTAAGATATGTTAATATTAATGTAATTTCGAGTTTATAACATGATGTTACGATATTGTGCAGATTCTTGTTAAGTTTGTTTCAAAAGTAATCAATAGTTTTATTAGAAATCAGTTTATCAAACAAAGCCTCAAAGAAAGAAAAGACAAAAACACCACCATAAGATTCAAGAGTCATGGCAAAAAAAAAATCAACAAGAAACTCAAAGAAATGCCAGGGTTTCAAATGCAAAAGCAAAACACAAACACTAAGAGAGAAATGCGAATATGGTAAGATAAAATAGTTTTAAGGTAATTGCGTGATTATAGGCAATTTTTTGGATAATGTGTATATTTTTGTTGAGTTTGTTTCGAAAGTAATCAATAGTTGGAGTAGAAACATGTTTGTCAAACAAACCCTCAAAGAAAGAAAGAAAATGAAATAACACCACCATCAAATTCAATAGCCATGATAAAAGAGGAATAAAAAAGAAATTTAAAGAAATGTCAGACTTTCAAATGCAAGAGTAAAATACAAACACTTAGAGACAAATGTGAAAATAGTAAGATAAGATAATTTTAAGGTAATTATGAGTTTATACCCAAATGTTAGGATCATATGTAGATTCTCGTCGAGTTTGTTTCCAAAGTAATCAACAGTTTAAATATAAGCCAATTTGTCAAACAAAGCCTCAAAGAGAGAAAGAAAAGAAGAGGCAATAACACCACAAACAAATTCAAGATCCTTGGCAAAAAAGAAATCAACAAGAAACTGAACCAAATGTTAGGATAGTGTGCATATTCTCGTCGAGTTTAGTTTGAAAGTAATTAATATTTTTAATAGAAGAGGCAATAACACCACCAACGGATTCAAGATCCATGACAAAAGATGAATCATCAAGAAACTCAAAGGAATGTTAGGGTTTCCGATGCAAAAGAAAAACAAAAACACTAAGGAAGAAATAAGAATATGGTAAGATAAAATAATTTTAAGGTAATTTCGAGTTTATAGCTAAATGTTAGGATAATGTGCAGATTCTTGTTGAGTTTATTTCGAAAGTAACCAATATTTTTAGTTGATGTCAGTTTGTCAAACAAAACCTCAAAGAAAGAAAGAAAGAAAGAAAGAAGAGACAATAACACACGACCAACATATTAAAGAGTCATGACAAAGTGGAATCAGTAAGAAACTCAAAGAAAGGTTATGATTCAAATTCAAGAACAAACAAAACACAAACAATAAGAGAGAAATGTGAATATTGTAAGATAACATAGTTTTAAGGTAATTTCAAGTTTATAACCAAATGTTAGGATAATGTAATTATGCACATGGTTTAGCTAATGGGTCGAGATAGTGTGATTGTTGATTTTGGATCATACACGTGGTGTGACTTGTGTCATTACCGCATTAACAATTGATCTATATATATATATATATATATATATATTGCAATTTTTTTTTATCAATTGATAGTAACTAATACATATATTTCCATATATAAACACCTATTTCCTTAAATATAAACACTTATTTGATTAAAAATTTGATTATAAATAAATATAAGTCTCTTTTTAAATTATTACAGTACATAAAAGTATAAAGAGTATTTAAAATACATTTATACATCAAATAGACATTAACGTATTACTAATTTGTGGCTTATATATATTTAAAAACGGTGGAAGTGTTAATCAAATAAAGTAGCATACATCTTTCAGTCACTATTATAAACATTATATCAGTTATTTAATGAATTTGATTTTTTTTTGTGCATCTTGGAATTACCTTAAAACTATTTTATCTTACCATATTCGCATTTCTCACTTAAATGATTTTAGGTTTGGTGTATTTGTTCATAGATCTTTCTTAATCAATCATTATTTTCCATCATAATAGTTTTATTCATTATCTAAATACCTTAAAATAATTAAAATCACGTAACTTTAAAATCATCAAAGTGAAACCCGAAATGAAGCAAGTATAAGTTAAGACCCTGTTTAATATTTACACATTGTTTTTAAAACCAATTTAATCTAAACTACTTGTTGGGTATTCTTTACAAATTGCTTTCAAAGGTGATAGCAAGGAGGTTGGCCATGGCAATGGAAACAATTATTTGTTTTGGTTTTTTCATGTTCTCAAAGAGTTGAACAACAAAATAGATGGCGATTGCCTGATCGAATTGATCAGGTAATGTAAGAACAAGGTTCAAGTCTACCGGTCAAGTCTCAATCGACGTTTCTAAAAGGCATAATTTGGTGGATGGTGTGATGGTGGTGAATGAAATTGTAAATTTTGCAAAACGAACAAAATGTCAAGTGTTGATTCTCAAAGTTGATTTTGCGACGGCTTATGATTCGTTTGATTGTGGCTTTTTGGAATATATAATGGGTAGAGTTGGGTTGTGTCAAAAGTGGGTGGCTTGAATGAAAGCGTGTGTGTTTGGTGGGAGTATGTATATTCTTGTCAACTGAACACCGACGAAGGAGATTAATATTCAAAGAGGGCTTAACAAGAAGATCCCCTTGACCCCTTTTTGTTTCTCTTGGTGGTTGTAACGCCCTACTTTTATTATTTATTATTTTATTGAGATTAGATGTCTTTTTATAATTTAGTCGATTTATTTTGATGAAGTGATATTTTGTTATGTTATATGTTGGTATTTATTTGTATAATATATATGTTATCTGGTGTAGAAATATATTTGTTATTTTGTGTGGAAATATATATGTTATCTAGTATAAAAATATATTTGTTATTTTGTGTAAAAATATATTTGTTATTTCGTGTATTATTATTATTAAGCGGGGATAGATATATTTAATTTAGAAATAAATAAGATTATGAGGAAAAGAGTAGTTTTGGGGTGTAAGAGAAATTAGGGTTATTATATTGGGTAAAGAATAGAAAAGTTAGAAAACAGAAACACGTACAAGAGTTTTGTAGAAAAATGGAGAAGACCTTAGGAGAGAAGAACACTGCTGCTAATTCAGGAGTAAATCTAAGGTAAGGGTGGGACTAACCTTCTTTAATTCTAAGCATATGAATTCTGAAATAGATTTGATCATGTTGTTGTTGAATTGTGATGTTGAAGAAATTAAGGTTAAATCAAATTAGGTTGCTAAAAACCTAGGTAATTAGTTGAATTAATGTAGAAACTGTTGTATAGGTTGTAGTTAATCAGTAGATGATGATTCTTATCAATTTTGGGGAGTTGGGATGTCAAAAATTGAGTTTTTGGGGCAAATTTTGAGTTGTTGTTCGTACTGTTCGTCATCCTGTTCGTCGTCGCTCGCCACATCGAGCGATTATCCTCGCCTCGCGAGTTGTGGACAACACACCATGGCGAGCACCCTTGGTCGCCTCGCGAGTGACCCAGTTGTCACTCGCCACGACGAGTACTTTGCTCGCAACGGCGAGACCATGGCAGAGAGTCACCACCTCCTCGCCACGACGAGTTAGTCAGTAGGTGTCTCAACTTTGTGTCTTTGAACATGTTTCTGTTTCGAGTTGGACTTAGGTTTAAATATGAAGTTGTTGTTAATTAAGTAGTGTATTCCAGTAGCTGTAGTTGACATGAAGAATCTTTCGTGGTTGTTTGATTATGTGCATTATGTGCTACGTCGTTGCATGTTGTTCAAGTTGCATTGTTGCATAAGCATTGGTCTAAGTTGAGGGCTTGATGCTCTGTTAAGTTGCTAAGTTGGGGGCTTGATGTCCTGTTTAGTCGAATTACGACATCATGTTGAGGGCTTGATGCTCTATTGGTACCACATGCATAATTATATTGCATATTGTTGAGTTGTTGTTGTGTCGTTGTATTGTTGAGTCGTTGTTGTTGTTGCATTGTTGAGTCGTCATTGTTGCATTGTTGAATAGTTGTTGTTGTAATTCGTTGATAATTGGTAACTGAATTTACATGAAGTTCTTGTCAATTAATAAATATTGTAGTTGTATGTTGATTAATTCTGATTTTGAATTTGTTGCTTATTATTAATGAATGTGAAATCTCACCCCTTCTGCTTGAAAATGTTGCTCTTCGTATGAGTAACTTGCAGATGATCAAGAATAGTGCAGATGTGAGTTGATCCTCGTGTCGTCATAAGAGTATTGCTCTGATATGTAACGGGAAGGGGATATCTTCTATGTTTTGTTGTTTTTCTTTATTATGTAACTTTTATAAAATGTTGTTGGACCATTTTTAATTGGTATTTTACTATGTTGATGATGTTGAGGCCTAGTGCCAAGTTTCGAATTAAAAGTTGAATAATTTTCCGTTGCGACTTTATTTTAAATATTATGAGAAGGTGTTTTATTTGAAATAGTGGGTTTTAACTCCACTTACGTTGAAATGATTTTGGAATAAATGTACTGTGACATCCTGTTTTATGTTGAACTCTGATAAATTTAAGTATTATTTATATGTTGGGAAAACGGGGTATTACAGTGGTGGAGGGTTTTAGCGGGTTGTTGAGCAATGCTGTTAGGCTTAATTTGTTCAAGGGTTTTAGCTTCCGACGCCATGGTTTGGTTGTTTCTCATCTCCAATATGTGGATGATACTCTTTGTATTGGGGAGACAACGATGGATAATCTTTGGACGTTGAAGGCGTTGTTGAGAGGGTTCAAAATGGTGTCGGGTCTAAAAGTCAATTTTTTCAAAAGCTGTGTGATTAGGGTAAATGTGCCTCGGGACTTTATGGTTATGCCGTGCAATTTGGGAAATCCTAAAAGTCTCTTTGCTAGAAGAATTTTTCTTTTAAATTCGGTGCTAAATTCCCTATCAATCTTTTATTTTTCCTTTTTGAAGATGCCAATAAGGGTGTGGAAGAACGTTTGTTAAAATCCAAAGGAAATTTATTTGGGGTAGGACGAGGGAGGACAAAAGATTTGTTGGGTGAAGTGGAAAACAATTTGTCAACCTAAATGTAATAGAGGACTAGAAGTTAGGATGTCAGGGTAGTTAACTTAAGTTTATTGGAAAAATGGAGGTGGAGGTTGTTTCAATGTGATGTTGCCTAGTGAAGGAGGTTTTGGTTGAGAAATATGGTAACCATGTGGGGGAGTTGATGGAGGTAGTGAGGTATGGGACTGATTTTCATCTAATTGGTGGAAGAATTTAGTGAAATTAGAAGATGTTGTTGGTAATAATTGGTTTAATTTGGAGCTAGTCAGGAAAGTAGGTGATGGGAGGACTATTAGCGTTTGAAAGATACCGTGGAGGGGAGAAACTCCAATTTATCGTAAATATCCAAGACTTTTTGCTATCTCAAATTTTAAAGACGGTTGTGTGGGGGATTTTATAAGGACGACAAAGATGGGAGGGGGTTGGATGTTATCATGGCGGATGAATCTTTTTGTTTGGGAGGAAGAACTTTTTATTAGTTTGATAGAGGATTTGGAGGGTCATAGTGGGTCAGAGGACATGGATGGGTGGGTATGGAAAGCAGAGGGGGGGGAATGTTCTCAGTGAAGTCATCTTACAAGAAGTTGGAAAAATTGATGGTTTGGGAGGATGGTAGGACTACACAAGAGAATAGGGTGTTGGAGGCGATTTGAAAAAGTCTGGCGCTGTCAAAGGTGGTGGCCTTCTCTTGAAAGTTTATTCATAATCGCATTCCGACTCGTCATAATCTTGCTAGGCGCAATGTTTTACATCCCGAGGCATCTACGGCGTGTGTCTTGTGTGCCCAAGGGGAAGAATCAAGTAAACTTTTTTTCCTTCATTGCGAGGTCACTAGCTCAATATGGCAAGAGGTAATGAATTGGATGGAAATTTCTTTTATCTCCACTCCTAATTTGTTGATTTATTGGGATTGTTGGGGTATGGAAGGAAGGAATAAGAAGGCTCATAAGGGATTATGACTGATTTGGCATACTACTTTGTGGGTTGAATCACAATAAGAAATAACAAAATCTTCAAGAACGAGGTTAGTGGAATTGAGGAAATAATGGAGAAGATCAAAGTGCTTTCTTAGAGATGGAATCTAACTAGACTTAAGATTCCATCTAGTATGTTTTACAAATGGTGTTGTAACCCAAACAACTGCCTTCACCGTTGGGAAAGGTAAGGAAAGGTTTTGTTTATTGAGTCAAGGTGGATGCTGTCAAGCTTTCTGCAGTGCTGGCTGCTGTTTTTGCTTCTGCTGTGTTTGTTTTCTGGGCTCCTGGTAGCATTGGGGCAGATTTTTGGCTGTGGTTTGAGGCCCAGATGTTTTGTCAGTTTGTTTTTTTCTAGGTGTGGGCTGGCTGTTTTAGTAAAGCCCTCTTAGTTTTTGGAAGCTGTTGTGTGTTGTTGTTGTTTTTAGTTTGTTGGGGGGTGCGCTGCCTTTGTGCGACGTCCACTCCATCGCTTTCTTGTATTTTCTAGCGAGTCTCGCGCTTCTTGTGCAGACGTTGCATTAATAATATTAGCTGGTTCAAAACAAAAATAGATATAAATCATTTAAATAAAAAACCAATTCTATAAAATGAATTCATTTAGCATCAATTTTTGCTTCTGATACAACCAAGGAAAATTTTGATGAAGGATTGCTACCTACGTACATTTTGTTGGTATGGTGCTTTTTGTTTGCTCAATGCCTTTGATAATGAGGATCAAATGAAGCACTCGAATAACTTAAGGCTCTGGACCTTAACAATAAATAGTTAGACTTGCATAATGTTAATCATCAAGCTCTAGGCCTAAACAAATGTTGAAAATCAGATTTACCAGAGCATGAGTTTGACAAACGAAATGTGAATAGTTATTTTCATAAGCCATTCATTGATGTAATAAACTTCAAATCTTAGATAAAATTGACATATTTATTCATTTTACACACACTTTAAGAACTTAGCATTTGCATTACAGCGACACAGAAAGAAACACTAAAATTTAATCTCTCCATAGTTGACCATAATAATGCTTGTAAGTACAATAGTCCCAATTTATGCCCTAACCCCAATCTCTAATACCAATTCACATTGCCCTTACATAATATCAAGTTAAGAAGATTGCTTTGAAAAAGGTCAAAAATAAAGTTAGGAAGATTATATAATAAATTTATGAGAAAAGCTAACCGGCACCTCTAAGACACTAGTTAAGAATCAAATGTAGCAAGAATTACATTGGAAATTGTGCAATTAACTTCTCAAATACATAAAAAATGTTATTTTTCACTTTAAAATTTTCATTTTTACTTTCCTTAACCAGTATCTTAGGGGAACACGTAACATCACCCTAAAGTTACTTATAAATAGCTTCAGAATTGCCTATCATTTTACACAAATGTGCATACAAAAGCATAAACATGAAAGTTAACAATTGAATTAACTAAGTTATATATATATATATTTATATATTTTTTAATAAACTCATAATATCAAATAAAGTTAATAAAACGAAATAACTATACTTGTCAAAAAATATTTAAGGACCTATTCATGGTTTATATGTTGACTCCCCTCCGATTAATAAGTCATTGGATCAGATACCGAATTTTTAAAAAAAAAAATAGAAATATGTTGACCAGTGTGAATACGAAGTTACTCAGTTTAGAACAATTAAAATTGAAACCCAAAGCATAAAAAAAACTGAATTTTGAGGAATAATGGATATAGAGGATGTTACCAGAGCAAATTCAATTGATCTGCAGATCAGAGAAGCTTAAGAAGACATGGCTTTTATTGTATTCACTCAATCAATCCAAGACACAAAAATAGGTGAGAGAATTTTATTCTAGTATAGATGGATCAATCTATCTATAACTAACTATAATAATTTGAAGACTATACACCTATGGAAAGAAAGTTTCCAGGTGTCACTTTCTCATGCCATATCATATATTTTTTTATAAAGTCTTTTATCAGTTCTATCTATATTTAGAAATATAATACTTTATATACATCTTGCGATAGCTGCAAACTCATGGCACCAATTTTTTCATTCACATCTGTAAAATCAAAAGGCAGTATTCCTTTTGTTTAACAAAAAAAGTAAATTTAATCTATTCAAATTTCACCTAAGAAAATTGAAGCGCATTCTAAAGTCTCAAATCAACATTATTTGATCAATCTAAGTGGGTTATAAGACAACATTCTAATATTAAAATCATTGAAATGTAACCCAATTTTCCTTTGATATTTTTAACTTACTATATATAATGAATAGATATTTACTCTAGTCAGTATTTTATCGTAAGTTACTTTAAAAAGACATTTGTATTTTATTATAAATTACCTTACATTAGTGGCAGAGTTAGGAAAAAAACTCAAATAAACCACTAAAATAAACTATAATATATAAACACAAAATTAAAATTGTGATAAGCATTAAGCACTAAAGTGAAGGTTATGGTGAACTTTTGAAAAGAATTGAGGATGAGATAGTGCTTTATTTTATGACTTACTTACCCTTTTACTTTGCTTGGTTTAAAGATGATTAGTTGTCTCTTGTTTATATGTTCCAGGCATGCATAAATTAAGAGAGACTTCTACACATTTAAGAGATTTCTACACTCTTCTCTCTACTACTATATTTAATATTATGTTTCTAAGCTACTTACTTGCACTTTTCTAAAACTTTATTCAGACTAACTACCTAATTATAAAGAGCAATTAATTTGGGTCGACTATTTGACACAAATGAACAAAAACAAATGGAAGAACAATTATTATTTACAAATTGGACCTAACCCCTTGATTAGTCCAATATCATTCAGGTTTGTAATCCAACAAAAGGACACAAACATCTATCATATATGTTTATTTTTCTAGGTGTATGTTTGGTACCAAAATTGGTTAATTGAAATCAAATTAGTTCATTATAATATCAAACATAATATATATACACACTCTTTCCGGTCACTATTATAAACAAAAAAATTACTTTTTAGGTTCATTGAATGAATGACGTGTGAGACCATTAATATAGGTTATATACATCATTTATTTAATCAACTTAAAATGTAGTTTTTTGTTTATAATAATGATCGGAGGGAGTATATTACACACATGTACGACGGAAAAGAATATGACCTAGTCCCACAAGATGAAAGCATTGTTCTTGTGACCATATATATAAATCTTGTGACCAAATTATTGGTTTGAGATGTGTTACAACATTATCCTTGTCATATGTGGACACTATATTTGTATCCCGTCCACCGTTTCCAGTTGATTTTTTTTCCTTTAAAAACTAGGTGTTTTTTTTTGAGGGACCTTACAAAACTAGGGCTAGAACTTACAAGTTGATATATGCAAAATGAAGCGCGGTGCTGTCAGTGTGGTAAATATATATTTACAAATAGGGTAAATTTTGGCATACGTATGGGGCCTGAGTAGTAGCATTCCACACTCTCCTGAATCATTTTGTCCTGTTTATTTGTCTTTTTTAGGTGTCTCGAAGGAAATCACGTGGATGTCTTATATGTGTTATTAGGCTGTAATCTATCTTTTTTCCTTTAAAAGGAGTATTTTATATTTTTTTTTTGTAAATTTTACGGTGGACCACCAGTTTAATAGTTGAGTATATAGTTGGTATTTAAAAGGTCAAATACCTTCTAAGTCTTTTAAGTTTTAGGTTTGTTTTAGATAAATCATTTAAGTTTCGAGTTTGTTTCGGATATGTCCTTTTTGTCAACCTCCGTTAAGCCAAAGTTGTTTTATCCGTTAAGCCAAAGCTAATATGTCCGTTAAGTGCGTGAAGTGGTTCTATCTGACACTTGACATCAATTTTTTTCCCAACCAGATCAGTTTTGGCTTGACAAACTAATCAACTTTGGCTTAACGAAGGTTGACAGAAACGATCTATTCGGAACAAACTCGAAATTTAAAAGACCTATCTAAAACCTTAGAAACTTAGAGGATCTATCCGAAACAAACTCAAAACTTAAAGGACCTATCTGAAACCTTAATTAGAAACTTAAATGATCTGTCTAAAACAAACACAAAACTTAAAGGACCCGAAAATATATTTGGCCTATTTAAAATGTTTAAACTTATAGTGGCAATCTACGTCGATTCTCAAAAACAAAAGTTCATGATTCTTTTCGTCTTTACAGTTGAGATAGTAACACGATTTCATATAAATTAAACCAAACGATGGTAGCCAAATTATACTTAAGGTAATTTTTTTCTTAAAGATGTATACTTAATTTTAATGTTTCTCGACCTCTCAAAAAAATGTTTAGATTTTTTTTGAAAAAAAAAAGTTTAGATATAATCGAATAAAATTAATTTTTCCTTCAACATAAGTTTTTACTTGAAACAATAATTTGAAACTTTTGCCTCTGTATATGATTTTAAACCTAAAATTTATTTCAATCCACCTTTATATAAATCCATTTAAATATTAATTATTTTACCTTCAATTCATTTTATCTCAAAATAAATTTACATATTATTTTATTTAAAATCAATATTTGTGGAAACATTGAAATTAATTTTTTTCTTCTTCTATTTGACAAAATAATTTGGAAATTAGTTGAAAGACTAAGCATAAGTATTTGGAATTAGAACTAATGTTGTGTGACCTTCAACGGTGTGTCCTTGGAATACTCCCTTCTGTCAACGAAATGAGCACTCAAAAAAAAAATCACATGTGATGCCATCGTAGTTTGGATTGGCTTGGTCTTGGGGCTTGAGTTTAACCTAAATGATATATATTTTTTGAGTCTTGCTAACCGGTGCCCTCAAGACAATGGTTAAAGAATTTACAAATAGAAATTTTGTTTTGGAAATATAAAATGTTACTTTTGATTACACAACTTTTTTTTATAAAAACTTACTTGTTTTTTATGCTTAACCAATACCCTTGGGACACTAGTTAGTATTCTCCATATATTTTAAGGGAAATGCTAACAATTACCTTTGGAACATTGTTTTAGCAATCAATAGTAGTAACTTTTACATAGAAATATGTGTGATTTTTACTTTTTCATATGTTTGACTTATGTTTTCAAGAGAATATTTCTATTTATGGTTTCCTTAAACAATGTTCTTAGGACACTTGTTAGGAAGATCATTGTTTTAAACCCTAAAGATGTTAAATTAATTAATTTAAACATTATCTGAAAATGATTTTTTTAATGCACACATTTTTTGTGTGTTTATATGCTCCAATAGTTTTCGCTAATTTTCTGATTCCTTCTGGTCTTATCCGTGTGTGTTCTACTTGCTCCCTAAGTTTCTTTGAACTATTTTGCTTACTTAACCTGATTCTGGTCATGCTTGTTCCCCAAGTTTCTCAAGGACAATTGTGAAACCTCTCTATAAATAGAGTACTCACGGTACAACGAAAAATATTTTGAGTTATCGATCTTTTTCTTCTCTCCTCCTTTCGACTTGTGTTACCAAATTATTCTTTTCTTCTCTCTTTCTTCTGTCACAATTGTCGTATTTATGAGTTTAATTCTCGAATGATTTTTATTTTCAAGAGGTAAACATTTTAAATTAAAGAGTGATATGATCGTGACTCAACCTAATACTCTCTTCAATGATAATTTCAAAAAAATTTAAATTCCAAAAAACTACGATATTTACCCTTGCATAATCAAACATTCATTTAAAATTTTATTTTTGTTTTGCCTATGTTTCTTTCTAATCTTTTTGCCTATTATGATTCTCCTTTCCTCACCAAAAATCTTCTTCCAACCTTAGTTTTACTAATTCAATTTTTTTTTTATGCTTATCGACATTTACATACTCGTACAACATTTGTTAATAAAATGAAAATATATAAATAATTCAAACATATGAATTACTCACAATTCTGACGTGAAATCAAATTAATTATCCTTCAAAAACAAAATCAAATTAATTATATACTCAACTGAGTAATCACATTTTGAGCCATGATTAACCAAATGTCGAATGGATGTAAAAAAAGTAGATGTTCGTGTGTCTTTAATATTATTTATTTTTTTATTTTTTGCTAGGAAAAAAGAGTTTGCTGCTATAAACTGAATCCTTCCACAGTCTACAGTCACACCTTTGTCTCTTTTTTTCTTCTCTCTCGATTTATGTGCAGTATATCCATGATACCAACTTATCGTTATTCTGTATCTTCTCCTCCTATGCCTTCTTTTGATCTCAATAATGAAGATCACAATCACCATCTCTTCACTACTAATCAGCAAGACACTTCTTCATCTTCTTCTCTATCATATTCTATACTCTTCAACCAAAATCAAGATCAAACAAGATCTTATTCTCGGGAATCAAACCACATACTAAGTGATGGTGTAGAGGTAACATATATGCATATTATATTAATCAATTTGATCATGCATAACCTTATTTTTTTTTGGCTGTAAAAAAAAAGCTTATTGTTTTATTATGTAGAAATTTATCTTTCTGTTTAAAAAAAAAATTGATCAAGCATGTGATTGTCATCCTTTTAGGTTAAGAAGTCTGTACCTTCTAGTGAATCATGGGATCATCAAGAAGTGGAAAAAGATTGGAAGAAAGAAGATGAGAATGAAAATTTTAGGGATGAGGATAGAACTTCAATGAAGTGGATGCCATCAAAGAAGAAAATGATTAAGAGGATGATGGAAGATCAAAGGACTTCTGAGCAAGAGTTTGAGAAACAAATTAAGCAATTATCACCTAATCTAGTAGGAACTGAGGATAGTAGCAACAACAATTTTTCAAACAACAACACTGTTAGGGTTTGTACTGACTGCCACACAACTAAGACCCCTCTCTGGAGAAGTGGACCAACTGGTCCCAAGGTACATATTGCTCACGGATTCTTCCTTTGAAAATAATAGCTTTTTTCATGATAAATAATTTACTTGTTACATTGTGCTTCTAATATGAACATTTTAGAGAAATGTTTTAAAGATGGAGTTTGAGGTTAATTAATTTGGTATAACAGATTAATCCAATTTTCTTTATTACTATTGAGAAAATTTTATAGTGTTATATATCAGATAAAAATTCAAATGAAAACTGTTGTATATTAGATGTCAGTCTATGAGGTCTACCATTGTTTCAGAACCATAATTGAGGCTTTAGTTTTCATATGTAGTCCTCGTGACTATTCTAAATATATTAACAACAATAACAAATTATTAAGTATTTCAATGTATTTTGAAGCACTTTAATGATTGTAAACAAAGGTTTTTAATTATGGTTGAAATTCCATTATGTTGCAAATAATTTCATCAAATACTACTGATATATACAACTTCTACGACAAACTCTTGTATCGAGACATCGATATATAGATTAGATAAACCTTGTTTGTATAAGATTTGTTCATGATTAAGCTTTTTTATGGCTTAGGAACTCATCCTCCATGCAACTTCGCATTAACAATGCTAGTATAATTATTTGAAAAAATGAATTATATGATTTAAAATTTTAAGCTAATTATTGGAAAAACACGAATATGTTTTTGTAACAGTCACTTTGCAATGCCTGCGGCATTCGACAAAGAAAAGCGAGACGTGCCCTTGCAGCAGCTGCAAATGGTGAGACTCTTGTGGTGGCAGAGAAACCATATGTGAAGGGAAAGAAGTTGCAAGTCAGTAGGAAAAGGTCAAAAACTGATCAATGTGCACCAGAATTGAAAAGGAAGGGTAAAAGTGAAAACAAGTGTAAAAATTTTGAAGATTTGATAACAAGTTGGAGCAACAACTTGGCTTCCCATCAAGTTTTCCCTCAAGATGTGAAGGAAGCTGCTATTCTACTCATGGCTTTATCTTCTGGCTTACTTAATGGATTTCCTTCAGATGAATGAAAAGATTTTTGAGATGATTAAATTATATTAGAAGAATTTGTTTTGTTAAAACATAATCTGTATGAGATCAATGTTTGGAGAAAGAGGGTATTCAAAATAAGGTCATGCTAACCGATGCCTCCGAGGCACTGGTGAAAGATACAGGGAAATAGGTTATTATTAAAAAAAGATTTAGGGCCCCAGTTAACATTTCCCTTTTAGAAATAAAGTTCTTTGGGGAAAATTGATAATAGTGACAATGAAGTATTAGATGGGTACATGTGTGGTTTTATTAATTATGTTGGATTTGAGCATGTAGACAAAACACAAAACGTGAGTCTCTTGTTCATATATGATCGTACAATCCTAGAATAGACATTCAATAAAATTATTACAAGGGGTTTTATTCTGTAAAAGTAAAGCTCTCAGTAATAATATATTTTTGTGTCCTTATTACATTTTTTTTCAGAGATGTGTCCTTATTACATATATATGGCTGGTTGTTTATTTGGCGGTTCTTGATTATATTTTTTTGGATTGGTGCAATTATAATCGATTCAATCTTAAAAAATTTGTTCTCTTAAGATTCTAATTTCTATTTGGATGTTGTTGGGTCACAAGAAGAGCTTTAACATGTTGAAAGATCATTTACACAACATGGTGTATTTTCACCTAGAAGTTAAAAACATTAGATTTTTTTTTTTTGAGACAACCTAGAAGTTAAAAACATTAGATATATTGTTTAAATTGTACCTATTTCATCCAATGTGTTACAAAACTTGATAGAGGTCTCAATGAAGAGAGTATTTCATCCAAGATGGTCAATACAAAAGTACATAAAAAACGAAAGAAAATACAACGAGAGAGAGGAAGAGATCAAAATGCTTAACCATTAAGAAGAAACACAAAGCTATCATTAACAAAGCCATAGGGCCAAAGTTTAACCACCATAGGGCAGAACCATAACAAGGCTTCATCCTTTAGTGAAACTTCATCAAAACATTTTGATGACATTTCAAGCTACAAAAGGCTAGTCAGAAAATTACTATACCTCGGTCGATTACTCACGTCACCCGCTATCACTCATTTTGAAAC
The DNA here is from genome assembly GCA_946800305.1 of Medicago arabica. NCBI lineage: Eukaryota > Viridiplantae > Streptophyta > Magnoliopsida > Fabales > Fabaceae > Medicago > Medicago arabica. The sequence continues at coordinate 19,347,046 of OX326971.1, read as the reverse complement.
ATCTTGCAGATGAGTAAAGTTTCTCAAAGGATCACCTAGAAAGGATTTGTTGTTTCTTAGGGACTCTTCACTGCAAATTCTTTGGTTTGAACGTATCGATTGGGCAGGTTATATTGATTCTAGGAGGTCAGCATCCCAATATTTCTTCTTTCTTAGATTAGGGCTTTATCCTTTGCCATTTGTGAGCTTCAATGCCATTAAGATCTTATGAAGTTGAGTATAGGGCTTTATCCTTTGCCATTTGTGAGCTTCAATGGCTACTTTTTCTACTATATGATTTGGTAGTCAAATGTAGTAAATGTCTAATACTCTATAGTAGTATTCATAGTGCAATTCACATTGCAGCCAATCCAATGTTCTATGAAAGGACAAAACACTTGGAAATAAACTCTCATTTTATTTGAGAAAAGGCGCAACAAGGAATTTTCAAATTGCTTCCTATAAGCTCAAATTCTCAGCTTGCAGATTTCTTTACCAATAAATAATCTCCTAAAATATTTCACTCCTTTATTTCAAAGCTCAACATGTTAATCAAACATCTACCAAGTTTCAGTAAGGTAGTTAGAAGTTAGTTACATGACTTTGTTAGAGTTTCTTAGATCCAAGAGCTATATATAGCTCTTTGTACTCATTTTCTCACAAGTTCAATAGATGGGATTTTTCCCAATTGAGTTTCTCACAGAAACTAAGACTCATGAAAACATTATGGGGTTGACTTCAATGGCACGTGGCTGTGATAGGAACGTGAGAGAAGGAACCAAAGATTTATAATTTGTAGGAATGTGAAAAAAGTAAATGATTCAACTAATAACAATAAGAGTTTAATAGATATACTCATTTTTTGGTTATTAAGATCTAACTCAACCAACAATACTATTATTGTTAAGTTGGACACCTTCACTAAAATTCATATTTGGGATCTCGTAATTTATATGCAAGTTTTAGTGGTGTTTGCCACAAAAAAAAATGCACCTTTGTGAGATATTTAAGTGTTTCAGCAATAATTGTAGTACTTGTACTTCAACAATTTACCACCACCAATCAGAGACTCACATCTATCTAGTTATATGCTATATGACAAGTCATTAAATTTTACAAATGAGACAAATGGAGAATTTTCCAATCAAGCTTTTATGGCTAATAAATGTTTTGCTAGTTAGATGGACCACACAATAGCTGGTTTCATTGGATTCTAACCATATCCATTCTTCCCCATCCCATCCAAAATTTCCATTTTTCAACCACTTAAACAAAAGTGTAAAAAATATTCTATGCTAGTATGCTAGATTTTTGAATATATGCATATATAGTAAATTCTTAGTTACTCGCTCTCTTGTTTGACCAAATTAAGTTTCAATCTTTATTGAATTCTGCACCCTGCAATGCCAGGAACAATCCAGGTTTCAGGTACTGAATTTTGTTTAGCATATACAATTCAAGTATCTCAGCCACATGTTGAGTTTCTTTTTTTACTTCTCTATATTGATTTTTATTACAGTACTGGAATTCATGGATCTTCCATTTTCTTCATCAACATCCATAAGGGGTATGCTATTGTTCTTGCTTTGAAAATTTTCTTTATTCTACCTATTGTCAACTTTTTAAGTGGCTATTGTAACATTGTGCTAAATGAATGCAGCTTCCATGGGAAAAGTGGAGTATGAAATCAATGACAAAGGAAACTTTTCCTTGTAAGTCTATAATTTTATATTTTTGTGATATTTGTATCATATAACCTATGTAGCATTGACACCGGACCTGACACTGACACATAAATATTGGTAACAATTTAAGAAAATTGTAGTTATTAAATGTAACAAATGGGCTAACATCGGATAGATGTTAGACATGTCTTCTATCAGAAGTGTCAGTGCCGGATAAGTCATGCCAAATTCTATGTTGTAACCTGTTTGTTCTATTTGTTGTTTTGTTTCAGCCCCATTACTAGCCTTCGTGATGATTTGATCTTTAAAATTCAGGATTCTGAAGGGAATGAAATATCGCGTGCAGGTTATCTTTGATAATACCATATTTGATAAAATGGTTTAATTAACTTTCCAAAGTTGATCAAAGATTAAATGTGTCTAACATGATGCAGTAAATAACTGGCAGGAGTACATTTAAGGTTGATATTACAGAAAGGTGTTTGGGAAGACATGTTTCCACTAGGGGAAGGACAGTTGCATTTGAAGCTGCAAGTCATACTTAGTGACGAAGAGCGTGATAGAATTCGTATGATGGTACTCATTTCTTTTCTTTATACAAATTGTTGTAATGCATTTATGCTTCTGAAATCTCAATTTTCTTAAACATTATTAGATACATTATTAAGGCTTGGTTAGTGTTTATACCGATACATTATTAGATAATTAGAAAATTATAGGATATTTTGTATAGGATTAGCAAACTACGATTGGTTAGCTCTAGGATCATACAGAAGGAAGAATGAACATGTTCCAACGTCAAGTATGTTGCACCGCTTTTCGGAGGAGGTATCGTCGGCTTCGGCTTTTATGTGATCCACCAGTAGAGATCAAGGGGATAAAGGGTTTGTCACCTCTCCTGTGTGGCATATGCCCTTCTTCCAGCGCCAATAGGGAGTTATCAACACCTATTATCATTTTATTACGGATTTTTAAGTATTTATTAACAACTATCTCACGGTAGAAGATTGAAATGTATAAAACTAGAAGAACAATATGTTAATACATACAAATGTAATTGTTGGGTATAGATCATAGATTACTGATATGTAGGCAAGTTGCTTGAGCAGACCTGTGACTGGGGGGGTGTGGGGAACAAAGTCTCTGCGGTATGATTTAGAGGTAGTTTTGTAAACGAACCGAAGTATTTAAATACAAGTCATACTGTGTAAAACTTCAGCTTGATCAATAGAAAGGTACTATAGACGCTCTACAGTCGGAGAGGTAGCCCCATTTGGCCGAATTCCGTGATCACATATTGTATGTTCTCTATTTGAGGTTCATTAATGTCTTCACACTAACTTCTCATTTTTGATTTGGCAGAGACAATCTGCATTAAAGAAAAAACAAGATGAGCTTCTTAACAGCCAAAGAGGTGCAGAAACCGACAGACGTATGATTATCAGCAATGCAGCGTTACCCTTAAGCACGAGTGATGAGGTCTCAGGTTTGATCTTACTTAGCTGATTATAGAAACAATACACACTTAAATCAGAAATAAATAATGAATGTATAAATTCTTTAATAGTTATGAATTTGGTCCCACATACATTTCCTCAAAGGCTTTCTCCTGATGTTTTAAGTGCTCCATCTTCTCAAGAATCATCACCAAAGCAACATCTTCAACATGAGGCAGTTTCCCAATTACAAAGTCCTGTTGGTTTCTCCGATGACAAAGAAAGTTCCACGGAAAATGTTGTTGAGGGTCAGCTTGAACAGAAACAGCTAAACTCAGTTAAGGATTAATTAACTTGCAGCAGTCTCTTTCTATGTAGCACCGACACTTCGGAATAAAGGCATGTGTTTGGTTTCAAACGCATGTCAGTGTCCGACACAACACCGACATCGTTCACTTTCATTTTCTTAAATTATTACTGATGCTTACATGTCAGTGTTGTGCTCGTGTTTGTGTCTCATAGGTCTCTTTTCATCCCAACAAGAAGACATTAGAAAATGTACTATTGTTTGTTTAATGGTCATTTTACATGTTTTAGAACATTGCAGATCAATATAGGGAGGCCTCATCAACAAAACCTGTGTCACAAGCAGTTAATATCATTCAATTACAGCGTAGCGATAAGAAGCCTGCCAATGAGTCATCATCTGAGAAACAACCGCAGAGAGTTACTGGTACAGTAGAAATGGTGAAATCTTTAAGCTCGGAAAAAATTAATGTTCTCACAAATAGTCCGACACAAAATAATCTAGAAGATGATGGTCTTCAATATTCTGAGAAGAAGGCTCCACCAAGGAGAACTCCTAGCAATGTTAGGAAAATGATAAGTGCTTTTGAAAGCGTTCCGCCTAAGGTATAGTTAAGCCTGTTTAGATTGTCTTATTTGAGTTTATCTAATGAAATAAGCACTAGTGTGGCTTACATGGAAACAACTTATGACATGTCCATAAACTATTTTCAACTGATTTTCATAAGCTCTGCAGGATTGCTAGCTTATGTGAAAACAATTTGACTTTAATTTATCTTTTCTTACACAAATAGCTTATACATAAGAATTTATATGACGATAGCTTATGTTATATGTGTTTAGTTAAGTTGTTTATCCAAACAGTGCCGACAAAATGATCAATAAATTATTGCAAGTTATTCAACATGCGAATTCTTAAACAGGAAATGAGGTCTCATATAAAACCACCTCCAACAAAATATCAAGTTAGTCCAATTGAAAAGAAAGATTCTTCTGAGACTCAGCATTTGGAGCAGGATAAGTCATTGAACACCGAATCAAGAGGCTTCTTACAAGATAGGGTGAAAAGTGCTTCCTCTGTAAGAAACTTGCAACAGGTTCCAGTACATATTGAAGAAAGTAAAGAGAAAATTAAGGACACCATGCAATTGGAGTTGAGCACCATAAATATACCGAACAAAGAAACAGATTCAAATGCAAGAAATAAAGATCAAGAAGAGGAGTCAAATAAAAAAGTAGCATATAGTAGAGATCAAGAGGAAAAGAGAAATAACAGAAATTTGACAAGAACATCTACATGTGAAACAATTATAGTTTCAGGAAAGATGCCTTTGAACCTCTCTGATGGAAATACTCTTAACAACCTAATTGAGGATGCAAAGTGCTTAAGCCATCAAAGAAGTTTGGATTTCCCGAAAATAGGAAATGTAGATAAGGTATAATTATGTGTTGTATATGGTGTAGCACTTAAGACACCATTAATATCTTTGTTAATAAATCACAATATGTATCTTTTGTGTTACAGAATGTACCATATACTGAAACTGGAACTGAGGTGAGCAAGTATGAAAAGTTACACGACATTGAAGAATCAAAAACCAATACTTCTACTGATGATAACGGAGACGAAAATTCTGGAGGACCATTTGATCAGGTTATCATCAACTTTTAATAAGGAAAATTTTACCTGTTTAACTTTATAATGAAGATTAGATCTAGGTCTAGAGGGAAGTTATGAGCATTACGTTCATGTATAACTTCCATACCAAGGTTAGCACGGTTAATAATATCAGCCCAGGTGTTAATTACACGACCTTGACTATCAACTACTGATTGGTTAAAATTGAAACCATTTAAGTTGAAAGCCATAGTGCTGATACCTAACGCGGTAAACCAGATACCTACTACAGGCCAAGCAGCTAGGAAGAAATGTAAAGAACGAGAATTGTTGAAACTAGCATATTGGAAGATTAATCGGCCAAAATAACCATGAGCAGCTACAATATTATAGGTTTCTTCCTCTTGACCGAATCTGTAACCTTCATTAGCAGATTCATTTTCTGTGGTATTGTAACACTGGTCTAAATTTAATCAATGATTTTGTTTAAACAATGTTGCGTTTAAGTTTCCAGTTTCTCATTCAAGCTTTACTTTAGTAACCTATGAAGCTTCGATACAGACACCAAATACGATACTGACACAGATATACTGATAGTAATTTTAAAAAATAGAAGTAGATTATATACTTATGAGTGTCATTGTCGTGTCGGTACACGCCAGACACTCACACACACCTTCAATATAAAGTTTTGGTGCTACATAGTTAGTAATATCCTACAATCAGCTATAGTAGAAGAATACTTATATAAGATTTCTCACACCTTCACCTTTCAGGTAATCAAAGTTGCAGTCATTATAGGGTTTGGATTACTAGTTCTCTTTACAAGACAAAGAAAAAAGAGGTATGAAAATTATATCATTTCCTTGTTATATTTATTTAATTTTATTCTTTTAACTCTATTGTGCCATGCATTAACAATCATGTGAAGGAATTCAGAGAACATTATTTTTTTTTGAGTGAAGGAATTCAATGAACTTCAAAGTTTAAAAATGATGCAAATCTTGTATAATGATTCTTTATCATCTATTACCTACTTTAAAAAACATTGCAAATCTTGTGTAACTGTTTCAAATAAAAAATAACTTATGACATGTATATAATATGTTTTCAGCTTATTTCCACAAGCTCTCTAGAATAGCTTACGAAAACAGCTTTTGGCTTATATGAAAAAAAATTGACTTTATTTTATATTTTGTTACAAAATACCTTATCCATAAGCACTTATGCTATAAATGTTTAATTAAGATGTATATCCAGAGAGGGACTTATAGCACTAGTGTCTCTAAGTATGTTTTCTGTAAAGACTAACAATATCTATTTAACTTTATGTATATACCAGAAGGAAGGAGAATAGTGCCTGAGAATCAGTTCAACAAACCTCAAATTCTTCATCTTTTGAAGCACATACATCTGCATGATCAAATTCTTTTAAAGTTTCAGATGCTGGATCAAATCTTGCCTGATGCATGAGTTGAAACCATGTCATCCTTCAAAAACAAGAAACACAAACATTAATATTCAGCTTTGTTGAAGGGACTTTGGGAGGCATAACAACAATTTAGTTGATGTTCAATGTAAAATGGAGTTGAACTTTGCAACACTGCTCTTTATTGCATCAGGAATATCACTTGTCCCTTTAGTCAAAAGAGGGACTTTTTTTCATCACAACCTTTGAGTTTTAATTACAAGAATGTCATTTTGTAGCTGTTTTGTTTCATGCTTGAAAGTTTTGCAGAAGAAACTATGAAAACAATGTAATATTTTTTTAAGTAAATTCTTTCAATTAAGGTTATTGAATCTAAGATTCAAATTGTGAATTGGAAAATTTGTTTTTCAAATAATAAATTGAATCTTATTATAAACCCTAAAGATGCATGATCAATAAAAATAGAGAAATATCAACGAGTGCCCCGAAACACTCTTTAAATGCTTGAAATGGTAAGTTTTTATAAAAATTTGTGTATTCAATGAATTGAAAATTGAAATATTTGATTTTTTTAAAGAATAACTCATTAATTTAAAATGCTCAAGCAGCGCTCCGGGGCATTCCTTAACAAAGCAATTGAGTCATCTGCAAAATCCTAACTAGAAATACTAAAATAAAAAGAGGTTACAAAATATTGGGGGCATGTATTTGACTCAATCAAACCACACAAACGTGTAGGATTCATCTAAACCGTTAGAAACGAACAAACAAATGTATAGGATTGATCTCTAATCTAGGTGTTTCCTTTTCATCATAAATCTATTCACATCAAAAGAAGATTTTTTTTCTTTTTTTCTTTTTCTCTTTTGGCCTCCAAAGTCGTTCAGTTTGTAACTCTACAGAATTGAAGTGCGTCAGCAATGATGATAGTTGGCTCTGAGCATCTGACACTATATATGTGTTAGGCCATTTAAATTTGAGAAGTCTTATCCAATTATTTGAAAAAGAATTAATATTAGGAGTATGAAATTTGAATATGCTAGAGAAAGTATGTGAAGTTTGCTTGATATGTATGAAACCAAGGAATTCATTTAGTTCACACACAACTCATAAATCAACTAGTGTGTTGAATGTAATTCGCTCAGATGTATGTGGTCCTCTAGAAGTTCCTTCATAGGAAGGAAACAAATATTTCATCACATATGTAGATGCATTTATAAGCAAAGAGATGAAAATCAACAAAAATACTGAGAACTAATGAAGGTGGAGAGTATACTTCCAAAGATTTTGAGAAGTTTTGTTTTGAAGAAGGTATAATGCATGAAGTTACAACACCTTACTCTCACAATACAATGAGTAAGGTGTCTCCCAAAATACTATGAGTATTTTAAGGTGGAAAGACTTAGTGCAAGTATACACTGTCCAAGTTATAGTATTGAAAAATATCAATCCTACAGAGACTAGGGAGCTATAGCTCTTTATAGCTTTCCAGTAGAAAACTTGTTTGCAAGAAAATAAAATGAATCATTTGTCACAACAGTAAATATAAAAAGTTAAAGGTTGGGAAAATAGTTGAAAATACTTAGAAATTCTCAAGGTAAAAAGTGTGGTTTGAACTAAGTTCAGCTATGACAGAACTTTACTTCGATTTGCAGAGCTATAACTTTCTACGACTTCCTAGCAACCTGGTGGCCACTGGGAGTGTTGTGCACTCAACCTTCGTGTTAAGGCCGTGAATACACACCTTTTAGGGTTCAATCACGCGGAACTTAACACGCAACATTTCTAGGTTAGGATCTCAACTTTTCCACGTAAGTGTACTATGGTTAAGTCTTTTGCCTATGACAAGAGTCCTATCTAGATCTCAGCGCTTCCAGGCTCCTCTAAGATCTAGTTTGCATTCAAGCAATCTCTCTATATCCCTTCACCTTTCGATGCTTAGGGACACATTCATATCTAATAAACATGTTCCACTCTCATACCGGTTAAGGATCACAGAGCTATAACATTAGAAGTAAAAGTGATATTCTAAAGATTTTAAGTTAAATTAGTTTGTTAAAAAGAAACTCGACGTTATGGCTCTATATATCACAAGTAAAGAATATAATAACATCACCATGTCTAAACCACATGAAGGGGTTTAGCTCATGGTGCACTGAACCTCGGAGATGAAGATGAAGAAAAACATAAATAAAAGGCTTAATAACAATTTTGGCCCCCTAAGTATCACAAACTTAAGGTGCCACGTGTGTGTGACTTGGTCAAAATTGGTTTGGGGGGTCAAAGCTGCAAGGGATATACTTAGGGGGCTGGGTTGTAATTGTTTTTCTTAGATGGCCAAAATTGCAAGTTCGTGATATTTTGGGTGCCAAAATTGCTATTAAACCTAAATAAAAACATGAAAAACTAAAAGGGTAGACTAAAGGCTTAAACACACGTTTGGTCCCTTAACTTTGCACTAGTTGCGATTTTGACCCCCTATTAAAAAAAAAAAAAACATTCCAATCCCCTAAATTTCTCCCCTTTTGCAACTTTCAATTTTGGCCATTCAAAATCAACCATTCAAGACAGTAAAAACAAGTTGGGTGTTTCGTTGAGCAAGTTTCATATTTTTAGGGCAAAGAATTGGCTTGGGACTGATTTCTTGATCTTTTATTATTATAGTTTTATTGAGCAACCATGTTCTTGAAACAAAAAGAAAGAGTAGGGGATATATGTGAACCTATGATACTAGTAGGTTACCATGAGATCTCGAGGAGGAGCACACTCCCAGATCCCAAGACAATACCACCAAGTCAAAGTCAGCATATATGTCATAGTTTGTGAATCCCAAGTTTGGGGTCAAAACAAGAAAAAAGGCGATTTAAACCAGACTGATATCTGAAGAAGAACAAGTTGGGAAAACCAATGAGATTCATAAAGAAACTCCCACAAAAACTAATCAAGGTGTAAGAATTTCTCAAAGACAAAAGTTTAACAAGTTGACAGTTTTGTCAAGTTGAGAGGTATGAAAGGAATGATGGTGAAGTTAGAAAACTTGAATTAAGGGACAGTGTTAGTTTTTAATTCAAACTAGTTGATATGATAAAGTAGTTAAGACTGTTTGTTAAGTTTGTTAGCTATTTTAGTGGAAGTTAGTTAGTTTTAGTTGATTACTTGTATAGCAAGTAACTCACATATGCTGTGTATAAAAACCATGTAACCTCACATTTTCATTGTTAATGAGAATAACTAGTTACAATCACATTGAACTCCTTCTTCTCTCTCCATTCTCTTAATTCTCTCAAAATTTGATTGCTTGCTATGCAAGATTTCTTTGTTGTGTTATCGAGGGGACCAAAAGAGAAATCATCTCAAAAGAATCATCATCAGTCAAATCCCATTTCTCTTTATTTATAGCTCATCCCTTGAATAACTAACTAAACTCAATCCACACAAAAAATAACAAGGAAGCCAAATGTGTACAGAAGCATTTTAATCTCAAACAAATTTATATATGAACGAAATAATATACAATTTCAACACTTATTGCAATCATTATCATACATTAATTTTTTTTCTAACACACATACAATGTAATAATGCACAAAACATAAACGATCAATCCTACAGTTTCAATTATAAATTTACTGAAGAAAAAAATCACTTATATTTCACGCGTCCAATATAGGGTTTTTATGTGTAGGGGTCCTCTATGGCCACTACATGATGCGGCAGCCTCTAAAACCATTAGATCTAATGAGAGAAAGTTTCACTCTCGAGATCTAACGATTCTAAAGGCCATTGCATTGTGCAACCGCCATAGAGGATATAAATCCGAGCTTTTATATTACAATTTGTGTGGTTTTCTGACAATACATTCCGCGGGGAGACCTTGTGGGAACCGTTTAGTATCAGCGCAGTAATTATATATCATGTGATGCTTTTGCACCCAACGAATTTTTTTTATCCCGGTTGAGTCAAGTGATTCTCTTAACCATGATTGAGGTCTGTATGATGATGGAGATTTGTTGGAAGAACAAGAAGAACCTGAAGAAGTCCAAATACAAGCTTTTGCATTGAAGTTTCTATATGAGGCAATGAATGGGGCGTTGGTCCAATCTGTTTTCACACTCCCACCTCTAGTGGCCCAATTTTCAGCATTCCAAAGACTTGAATATATTCTCATGGCTTGGTTCTTTGGAAAAGGAACCCCTTTTGATTCTAAATTCTTGAACTCCCTTATTGGTATTCCATCCACAGAGAATCTATATGAAAGTAAAATATTAGTTAAAAAAAGAATAAATAAATTAACATCATAATTATAAGAGTCATATTAACTTGTGCCATAAGGACGCTCTTAAAACCCTTAAATAGCTAGTAAATTTTTATAAATATTGATGAATTCAATACATTGAAAATTATACTATTTGATTTTTTCAATAAACATTTTCTTAATAAAGAATCGTTAAAAAGTGCCAATAGAGCACTCGTTAGTAAGACCGTTATAATTATTCTTGAAAAATGAATAGGAACATGAGTATGTTAATATTACATGATGCTTTTAGGATTCCAAAGAAGGGAATATGTGTGGAAGGCCTTGGTAGGGTCAAACCACAAATAGAATTGTTGCTCTCTATTCCCTTTCCCTTGTGTGAATACGTTTGTATGAAGAATATAAGGATCACCACTCAAGTTACCAAGAAATTCAAAGTCTATTTCATCATGAGTAGACCCTAGAGAAGATAGCTGCATCAATCACAAGTAAACATGCATATTTAGTATTTGGTTTCATCATGTGATGTTAAAAAATATTAATAATCAACCTTATTATATCATGAAACTATTAAGTTTATAAAAAAAAAAACATGCATGGTCATTTCAATAAAATAAATACATTACTATTTTAAAAAAAAAACTATTGGCAAATGGAAAAATTATTATTTAAGTGACATTAATGATCATATTTAAGAGGCCTTTAAACTTCTGTGCTTTAAGATCATAAACTCAAACTTTTATAATAGGGCTTACATCTCATGAGATTAAAAATAATATTTCATTAAAATAAAATTATATTTTGCTTACATAATAGGCTGTGACAATGCCAGCAGAGTTACCAGCCACAAGTTTGAGTTGCATGTCAATTTTCCCAAACAAGTACTCATATTTGGATTGAAAGCCAGAGCCAGAAGATTTGTCTAAGGTGAGGCTGAGACTCTGCCCATTCTCTAGGATTTTGGCACGACTGTCACCCCATGTTATTTCAAAATCTTGCATAAAATTACCAGCGGATGCATACACCAAAAAAGTGGCAACAAGAAGGAGGAAAAAACCAATATCACCCTTAAATTTCATTTCAAAACAACTTTTCCAAGCTTGAGTTTGGTTGGTTGATTGGAATATTATTGCAACCAATGTTATATATATAGAGAGAGATTTAGAGGACACATGCAAGTGAAATATTTGATGAATGCATGCAAAGTTTTGGAGGTATTTATGTAGAGAGTAGTGTATCAAGATTGATAATTATTATGAATGTGACAAATAAAATTGGTCTTATCGTAAGGATTTGGCTCATACCCTACAAAGGTCAAAGGTGTTTTGTTTATAGATAATGTGTAAGTAATTTTCTTTGCACTTTCACAACCTTAAAACTTGTTCTGACTTAGAGCTTTCGAGACCCAATTCAACTAAATTTATTATTGTTGTGAGGGTAAAATGATTGGATTTAAATGTGTACGTGTGGTTGGGATTTTTTTTTGCAAGCGTGTAAAGTGGAAGAGAAGAAAAGGGATCATATTAGTTGACCTGGCTAGTTTAAGGTGGGGCCCACGACAGCTAGCTAATTAGAGATAATATCAAAGTTTTCTTGAATCATTTGAGTTCTCAATTTTTAACAAAATTGTTTGGCTCTAACTGTGCTTGTAGATATATACATGGCTTTCAATTTTCTAACATCAAATCAAAGCTTCTGTCTAAATCTTGTAATTCTTAGTTAATTGTTTCATGAATCAACACATTATTAGTTCCTTTACTAGATAAACATTACTTATTTGTTTGTAATGTGGGACTAAATAAATAAATATATTTATTCAAATATTAATTACTCACATAATTTTATGACTAAAATTAAGGAATTTTGGCTAAACAACTACTCATATAATTTCAGCACAAGTAGAATTACACCTTTGAAATCAACATTTCTCATTCTTCATGATTGACAAATATCACTTCTATAACACTTTTTTATATACTATTGGCTTTTTTTGCATAAATTTTATTAACATTATTCACACTCAATATAAAATATGGAGACTCAAGATTAAGATCATTAGAATGTGAAGAATGCCGAATCTTAAAGAGATCACATATATTTAATTGAAGTGATTTTTATGGATGATAGAGCATGCATCAAATTTTTTTCTTCGTGAACTTTACTAACATAATTTCACATTAACTTAATTATTTTTCTATGCTAATATTTATTTAATTTTGTTGTTGGTGATATTCTAGGTGATCAAAATTCATCTATGTTACAAACTATCAATCTATGTTATTATAAAAATAAAAAGTATTAAAATATCAATCTATGTTATTCGTTTTATTGTGAAGTTGTATGTCCTTGTGAGCTTAGCTCGGTTGGTAAGGACAATGCATAATATATGCAAGGTCTGTGGTTTGAACCCCGGACACCACCTAGAAAAAAGCCATATAATTTTTTTAACGTGTTATTTTATATGTCTTTTGTCTATTTATTCGGTATACTTTTTTTTGGGTAACCATGATATAGGTTCACAAATTCCACCATCGTTAGAGATGACTAATCTCTATCTGGAGTCAGTGGGGCACAAAAGGTGAGTTCTTCATTTCAATCGATTTTTTTCTCATACGCATGAGTCAAGAAACAAACTCATGATCACATGTTTAAAGGGATCCAAAACTCTTACCACTTGGACTAATTCATTATTGATTTTGTTACACTTTTTATTCTCGCACTGGACATTCATCTCATCATTTGTATTTATTTTTAAGATATTATTATAATTTTTTTTTGAAAGAAGATATTATTATAATTGTAAATTTTATCCTTCAAAATAAATTGTAAATTTAAATAAATTCAATTTAACTTACACCATCTATGATATTATTATTCGTGCACACAAACTTATTTAATATTTAACTCGGGCAACGCCAGGGCTCTAAACTAGTGTAACAAATAGATAAGAATAAATTCAAATATTAAAAAAATGTAACAAACACGATATAAATATATGTATGCTTGTTTTTTTCCTTTATTATTTAAAAATTATAACAAACTAGATGAATATATTTATACTTACTTTTTCATTATCTCAATTATACCGTTAAACAACTTTTTCTATTAATTTTATTTTGTTGGTGTCATTAAAAAAAATTAGATTATATTTTTTTGTTATATTGTTGGTGTCATTGAAATAAATAATATTGTTAGTTTGATTCGTTATAACTTGAAAGCAACACACATTTATATTTTTAGTTTTAATCAAAATCAAAATTTTATAAAAAAACATATTTAATAATTTTCTAACGATAGTACAATAAAAATAAAAAGAGCAAAATAACGGATACTCACGTTACTTTCCGCTAGGGTTATGAAAAATGTGATTTTTATATTTAATAAGAAACTGTTATGAATGTTTAAAATAAAAGAAAAGAAACTTTTATGAAAACGAAAAGAATTATCAAAACATCTCTGACTTTGTCTATGAGAATTATTTGACTCATTAAGAAAAAGGTAGAGAAACCGAACATTCCACAAATATTTGCTTTTTAGTTCAATGACTTGGTATTAATTATATCAACTCCATTAACATCTCAATAGCACCAGTTATCCGTTCGAGCTGGAATTTGAGTCCACATCTTTGTCTTTGTCTTAATCTTTTTTTTATTTTTTTTATTTTTGTGGAGATTGGATTTTACCGCCACACATTCACCTTAATTATATGTATTTATATTCGTAAAGTCTAGTTCAACTGAAAATGTCGATATTGTTAAGTCAGACTTCTTTGTACAGGTTCAAACTTGGGGTCTTGAGTTTTAGTGGTGTTTACCACTTCGTCTAGACACAAATAATTTTAAATAATAGTAAACTAAAATTATATGAAAATTATTATAACAAATTAATAATTATATATTTTAAAATCTTCAAAATATTGATATACATGTGTATAAATTACAAGAAAAAACAAAGGGTCTCAGTATTGACATATAAGTACAAATAAATCTTCAAAGTAACTCTTTGCTATGTAATACATTCCCGCTTCATTTGTAATTGGAATGCGAACACCTTCGTTATTTATGAGACAGAGAATCTGATTTACCTTTTTCCTAGGGTATTAAGGTTTTTGTGATTCCTTAATAGCCGTCACGTCACTTTAGGTTGCCAATCTCTAATTATATACTTCAAAATTTTGTCAGTGCAATCGGTGTTTGAGTTGATCTTTCGTAGGTTTTGCAACTTGTTAAAAATATGAGTGAATCTCATTTATATGGAGGAGATGGATTCACCATCCTCTATGTGAAATAGCTCACATTGTTGAATAAGGGTATTAATTTTAGATTGTTTGACGTCGTCGGTTCTCTCGTGAAGAGTTTCCAACGTGTCACACAAAGCCTTAGCGGTTTACAATGAGAGACAGAATGATACTCATTCAAGAGAGGTTATGAGTATGTTTCGCACATTCAAACCTTATTGGACTTTCTTTTGTCATCGTCACTCCATCGGCTTTTGGTTTATCTTGTAGGACACTGTTAACAACAACTTGCGGTTGATACTGCCTGTTGGTTACGGCATACCACACATCCATGACCACCTTTTGGATATAAAAGTTCATGTATTCTTTCCAATAGTCGTAGTTTTCGCCGAAAAAAATTTGTGCTCTGTTATACGCCCCCTTAGGCTCCTTACTTGCCATATTGACTCTTCCGGTGATTAACCAATAGCAAAGAGACCAGGCTCTTGATGCCACTTGTTGGTTGATATGGTAAGGTAATACGTGTTGGGGGGTGATTGCGTTTAAGAAATTTATCGATTTTGTAGCGAAAGCGTTTTGAAGAAAAGCGATTTACGACTTGTTGGATTTTTGCAAGGTTCAATGGCTATGATAAACTCATTAAGACTATGCACAAATGATAAGAATCACTTTGAATTGAGAGATTCGAAGTAACATTAACACAATAAAATATTAATAAAATTCACACAAGTTAAAAAAAAGTACAATCTCAAAGTAAACCTAAGATCAAATAATCAATTATACTAAAGAACACAGTTGTGTAAGTCTTTGATAAATTGACAATGGATTTGAATCTAAGTGTGAAAGCAACTTTAGACAAAGCCAATTCAAAGAAAAAAAAATCAATTTTAATGGTTTAAACATAAATCACACTCAATCTCTACACTAGAAATTTATCAAGCTTCAAATACACAATTAATCAAAATTAAATAGGATAGAGAAGAGAGTAGACACCGAGATTTATAGTAGTTCGTTATTTCGTCCTCACTTCGTAGTTTAGGCACTTAGGTAGTGACGAGACCTAATATTGATATTTATATCTTGATATTTATATATGTCTATCTAGGAAGTAATTAGTTAGTAACTAGACAAAAGATATCGAAAGCGAGTTGACCCTAGTAGTAAGTACGTAGGACGTGACATTACTAATATTGAGTACAATCTACTGAACCTAGGATATAACTAGTAATTAATTAAGGAAACAAGTGACTTCGGGAAGTGAATCAAGCCTAGTAGAACCATTGCCTCGAACCTTGGTAAGGTAGACGCTGATAGGACAACCCGTTTGTAGAACTATTAAGAGGGAGAGAGTGATATGTACTCCTAAGATTCATAGATGGGAAAACCTTTAGGAACACTGGTCATCATACCTTTGGAAATTTTGGAACACAAACTTAAGTCTATGTTTCAATTACCTTTAAGGGAGTAAGACCCCCAAACTAATAATCCTTACGAAGGTTGTGGATCTGATAGAATTTATAATTCTTTACCGCAGCGCGTGTATAACCTTAGTGTGGATCAGTAGGTGCAACTTAACATTCGAGGGATAGACCAAAGTCAACCGAGAGAGTAAGGCCCCGCTTGTAAGGATCACCGTGCAATCAACATGTGCAACTTGATAAACCGACTAGGTTAGAACGTCCCGACGGAATCATCACTTAGATAGTCTACTTAGAATAACTGAATGTGACATGAATGTTATTTATTTCCATCAAACGAATAGAGGGGATTCGAAGAATCCTAACCGCTGCTTACATTTCTGCAACCAAAACAGGTGACTTGCTCTGTTGCAAACAGATAAAAATTGCAATCTCTAATCCATAACTCTTTATTTTATTTTATTGTTTAAAAATAAGTAACGAGAATTGTTTGGACGAAACGACAATCCTTCTGGATACGATACTCTACTTACACTTTATTACTTGGTAAGCGATTTGGTACATTTGCCTAATCCGACTATCATCGCGCGAGAAAAGACATATGGTGGAAAAGTGATATTCGTAACCCATTTTGATAGCTCTCATGAACAAAAAAATAAATAAATTATTTTACACTCAATAATAAAATAAGTAATTTTGTAAAAAAGTATATTTGTTTATATACAAGTTCTAGTTCAGCTGGAGAAAACGTCAAAATTGTTAAATTGGTCGTTTAGATGAGAATTTGAACCCTAACTTATCCCTTTGTATGTGTTATCTAATGACTATCTTCATTTGGTCTTTTCATCAAGAAGAATGACAAATTTTTTGAGTCTTGCCCTCACAAAAAGTGGTTTTAATAATTCAAAGTTTGATATTGAGTTAAATAAAGCATAGAAAAAAAAGTTTCAATCTAGATAAAAGTCATGTTGTTTAGAACAAATATTCATATCTTTTTTTATTATTTAATAAATCACTGCATCATATATAGTAGTGAATATTTGATCTTTATTTTTTTTTCAAAAGAAGAGTATTTTTTTTGTCCATAGAAGAGTATATATTAAATTCCTACTAAAAAATTAAATATTTCTTATATGTGAAATGGGTATAAATACCTTTTTTATAAATACTTTCACACTCAATAAAAGAAATATATTAATTGACTTTTAGTTTAAGGAAAAAAATCATCTTTGAAAATGGAGAAGAATGACAAGTTTAGGAACAATACACGATTTGATATATTTAGTACTACCATACTAAAAAAATAGTTTATGAAAAAGAATTCAATTGATTTTTTGCATGTTCCCATAAAAAGTTTCCTCTTAATGGAAACAAAATAAGTTGATCTAAGATGGAATTGAAAAGAAAGCAAAAATTCATTTTTTTTAACTTATTTTACCTATTTACACTTTTAGTCAACTATTTTTATTTTTCTTACCCTTTAATTTTATATTACCTTTTACTTGTTCCCATTGCAACTACCCCATCTTTAAAATCTTTGCACTTTATTTAAACCCAAGGCTCCTTACTTGCCATATTGACTCTTCCGGTGATTAACCAATAGCAAAGAGACCAGACTCTTGATGCCACTTGTTGGTCGATATGGTAAGGTAATACGTGTTGGGGGGTGATTGCGTTTAAGAAATTTATCGATTTTGTAGCGAAAGCGTTTTGAAGAAAAGCGATTTACGACTTGCTGGATTTTTGCAAGGTTCAATGGCTATGATAAACTCATTAAGACTATGCACAAATGATAAGAATCACTTTGAATTGAGAGATTCGAAGTAATATTAACACAATAAAATATTAATAAAATTCACACAAGTTAAAAAAAAGTACAATCTCAAAGTAAACCTAAGATCAAATAATCAATTATACTAAAGAACACAGTTGTGTAAGTCTTTGATAAATTGACAATGGATTTGAATCTAAGTGTGAAAGCAACTTTAGACAAAGCCAATTCAAAGAAAAAAAAAATCAATTTTAATGGTTTAAACTTAAATCACACTCAATCTCTACACTAGAAATTTATCAAGCTTCAAATACACAATTAATCAAAATTAAAGAGGATAGAGAAGAGAGTAGACACCGAGATTTATAGTAGTTCGTTATTTCGTCCTCACTTCGTAGTTTAGGCACTTAGGTAGTGACAAGACCTAATATTGATATTTATATCTTGATATTTATATATGTCTATCTAGGAAGTAATTAGTTAGTAACTAGACAAAAGATATCGAAAGCGAGTTGACCCTAGTAGTAAGTACGTAGGACGTGACATTACTAATATTGAGTACAATCTACTGAACCTAGGATATAACTAGTAATTAATTAAGGAAACAAGTGACTTCGGGAAGTGAATTAAGCCTAGTAGAACTATTGCCTCGAACCTTGGTAAGGTAGAAGCTGATAGGACAACCCGTTTGTAGAACTATTAAGAGGGAGAGAGTGATATGTACTCCTAAGATTCATAGATGGGAAAACCTTTAGGAACACTGGTCATCATACCTTTGGAAATTTTGGAACACAAACTTAAGTCTATGTTTCAATTACCTTTGAGGGAGTAAGACCCCCACACTAATAATCCTTACGAAGGCTATGGATCCGATAGGATTTATAATTCTATACCGCAGCACGTGTATAACCTTAGTGTGGATCAGCAAGTGCAACTCAACATTGGAGGGATATACCAAAATCAACCGAGAGAGTAAGACCCAGTTTGTAAGGATCACCGTGCAATCAACATGTGCAACTTGATAAACCGACTAGGTTAGAACGTCCCGACGGAATCATCACTTAGATAGTCTACTTAGAATAACTGAATGAGACATGAATGTTATTTATTTCCAGCAAACGAATAGTGGGGATTCGAAGAATCCTAACCGCTGCTTACACTTCTACAACCAAAACAGGTGATTTGCTCTGTTGCAAACAGATAAAAATTGCAATCTCTAATCCATAACTCTTTATTTTATTTTATTGTTTAAAAATAAGTAACGAGAATTGTTTGGAAGAAACGACAATCCTTATGGATACGATACTCTACTTACATTTTATTACTTGGTAAACTATTTGGTACATTTTCCTAATCCGACTATCATCGCGCAAGAAAAGACATATGGTGGAAAAGTGATATTCGTAACCCATTTTGATAGCTCTCATGAACAAAAAATTAAATAAATTATTTTACACTCAATAATAAAATAAGTAATTTTGTAAAAAAGTATATTTGTTTATATACAAGTTCTAGTTCAGCTGGGGAAAACGTCAAAATTGCTAAATTGGTCGTTTAGATGAGAATTTGAACCCTAACTTATCCCTTTGTATGTGTTATCTAATGACTATCTTCATTTGGTCTTTTCATCAAGAAGAATGACAAATTTTTTGAGTCTTGCCCTCACAAAAAGTGGT
This sequence comes from Medicago arabica, assembly GCA_946800305.1. Lineage (NCBI taxonomy): Eukaryota > Viridiplantae > Streptophyta > Magnoliopsida > Fabales > Fabaceae > Medicago > Medicago arabica. Next base: position 19,327,236 of record OX326971.1, on the reverse strand, counting down.
TTTAATAATTCAAAGTTTGATATTGAGTTAAATAAAGCATAGAAAAAAAAGTTTCAATCTAGATAAAAGTCATGTTGTTTAGAACAAATATTCATATCTTTTTTATTATTTAATAAATCACCGCATCATATATAGTAGTGAATATTTGATCTTTATTTTTTTTCAAAAGAAGAGTATTTTTTTTTGTCCATAGAAGAGTATATATTAAATTCCTACTAAAAAATTAAATATTTCTTATATGTGAATTGGGTATAAATACCTTTTTTATAAATACTTTCACACTCAATAAAAGAAATATATTAATTGACTTTTAGTTTAAGGAAAAAAATTATCTTTGAAAATGGAGAAGAATGACAAGTTTAGGAACAATACACGATTTGATATATTTACTACTATCATACTGAAAAAATAGTTTATGAAAAAGAATTCAAATGATTTTTTGCATGTTCCCATGAAAAGTTTCCTCTTAATGGAAACAAAATAAGTTGATCTAAGATCGAATTGAAAAGAAAGCAAAAATTCATTTTTTTTAAACTTATTTTACCTATTTACACTTTTAGTCAACTATTTTTATTTTTCTTACCGTTTAATTTTATATTACCTTTTACATGTTCCCATTGCAACTACCCCATCTTTAAAATCTTTGCACTTTATTTAAACCCAAGGAACCATTGCACTTCTTATCATTTTCATCAAAAACTAGAGTAATGGAATTTCATTTGCATCTTTTCTTAGTGGTTTTCTTATTGTTTCACTCAACAACCTTTTGTGCATATGATTTTTTAATGTTTTCACAACAATGGCCGAGTAGTTATTGTTCTTCACCAACTAGAAAAACAAACCCATGCAAACCGACTTTTCAGCATGGAGTAACGGACTTTCGAATCCATGGGTTGTGGCCCCAAAATCACATTGGGGCACAACCAATAAATTGCAAAGGCCCCACCATTACACTATTGCTACCAAAAAGGGTACGCCATTAAATTCCACATTCTCATTATATTATTTATTATTGTTACTGTTTAACTCAAATATAATTAAAATGATCTTTTTTATTTATTTTGTAACTTCAGATTCCCACTGAATTGAGTACTGATATGAACTCTGCATGGCCAAATCTATTAATGCCGTCAAACGAGGATTTTTGGCAACAAGAATGGGAAAAACATGGTACATGTACACCATTTCAAGAAAAACCATGGAATTATTTTGCACTAGGTTTGCAGATTCAAAAGAAGATAAATCTAGATGCTACTCTAAAAGCAGCTAAAATTGTTCCAGATGATAAAAAGTTTTATACATTGGCTAATTTTAACAGTACAATATTTGCTAGTCTCCATGCATATCCAGAACTTATGTGTGAGGGACGTAAAGGACGTAAAGGAGGTTTATATTATCTTTTAGAAATACGAGTTTGTCTAGACCAAACTGGAGCTAATTATAAAAATTGTACTAATTCTCCAAATAGTTGTGGCACTGGCAAAAACATAATATTCCAAGTGTGATGTGATCTGATCTGATGTCACCCGGCCATCAAATAAAATTAAGTACTAATAATAAATAAATAATGATTGAGATTGTTTTGAGATATTTCTTTCTTTTCTTTGGTGCTAATTATTCAATATTTTTAGCTGGAAAATGGATACCTTTACAAATTTTAGTTAAGTCAAAAGCTATCCCAATGTAGTTTTGCTACTCGTATTCATTTACATATCATCACTCCTTTTTATTTATCTTTCAAAACATTGTTTGTTGTAATTTACTTACAACATATAATAAACATAATCACCACATCATATGTAATAAAAACCTTCACGAGTAGAACCTGTGACTACTTAAACAAAGAATATGTAAACTTATGTACAACATTACCAAGTGCATATTGGAAATTTTCAGAAACGAGATTCCACTTATCCTTTTTGTTCCAATATATAATAAACTCATAATCAAACTTTGAATTATTAAAACCCCTTATTTTGAGGATAAGATTCAAAATAAATTTGTCATTCTTCTTGAATTTTAAAATATTTTTTTCTTAATCTAAATTTCCATTAAATTTTTTCTTTTATTGAGTGTGGAAGTATTTGTTAAAAAGTTATTAATTTTTTTAGTATATACTCTTCTATGGACAACAAAAAAATACTATTCTTTTGAAAAAAATTGAAATATTTATTTATTTAGTAGGAATTAATGTTGGTCTATATGGCCAATAAAGATACGTGCTAGAGAGGGATGAATAACATTTTTAAAAGATTATCATGTATTTAGCGAAAGCGATTTGAAAAACGTTGACCAATTAAAACTATGCTTGAACAATCACAATAACTATGACAAAGAGTTAAGACTATGCTACTATAAGATTTACAAGTGAATTGAGAGATTTAAAAGCTAAATTTTATTTCAATCAATTATTAATAATTCTCATACAACTTACAAAACAAGACAATTCATAAACCAAACCTATAAGCAATTAAACAAGCTATAACCAAGAACACAATGTGTGTATATAAGTAATTGGTGAATTAGCAATGAATTGAAACCAAAGTGATCTATGTAAAATAAGAGAAAACCTAATTCATAGAATTAAGTCAAGTTTAGCAAAATTAACCTAGATCACATTCAACTTATATTCTACTAATTAATCAATTAAGCATATACACAATTAATCAAAATTAAAGACGATAGAGAAGAGAAACAACACCGAGCTTTATAGTAGTTCACCTTTTGATCCTCGCTTCGGGATACGTCTACTCTTCTTGGTGAAAAACACCTCCACCAATGACTTCCACTAAAATATGAACGTTGTATACAATGTGATTACAAGAGTTCCTTGAAACTACCTTAGTTCTTCAACCCCTATGTAACCACTCCCCTAAACATCAAATACCCTTTCAATTTAGTGCTTCTTGATGTCTTCGAATCCTGAATCACCTGTGCAACCCTTTAAGCTCTTCACTCAAGCTCTTTGATGCTCTGTCCGGCAATTGGATACCCTTGAACACAAAATGGTAGAAATAACCCCAAGCCCTTTGAAGGTGGAATGAAATCCGTCAATTCACTTTAGTACCTTGATTCACCAATCAAGAACCTTGAGAGCAATACTCTTACAATCCCTATAGCACCCTAGCAATCTATGACTCAAATATCAAAGTGATTCTAAGAAAAAATGTTTAATCTTGAAGAATTTATGAGAAATGAGGTTTAGAAACTCTAGAGAGAATAGACGCAAATGATTCAATATTTTGGGTGTTATGAGGAAGTGTGTCTATATATAAAAGGGTGGCTAGTGCAAAATTTTGGCCAAAAACAACATAGTGAATCGATTCACTTAATGTGTGAATCGATTCAGACAACTAAATGACAAGCCATATGAACTATGAAGATTGACACACATCAAACCAAAAATGAATCGATTCAAATAGCCCATAATGAAGGTTGATACGATTCAATATCAAATGAATCGATTCAACCAAATTCAGAGACAATTTTTTATACGATTCACAAGAATTTGTATCGATTCACAAGTGATACGACTAAAAAACTTATGGATTGATGCACCAAAAGTCAGAGACTTATGATGATACGATTCAAGATACTTTGAATCGATTCAAACACCTAAAAGATGAATTTGGCTAGGTTTTTTATGTGAGAGTAAGTCACAAGACACCAAAGAATCATAAAACACAATGAGGCATAGTTGCTAGGTGCTTTAACATGATTATATGCTAGGGAACTAAAGCAAAATAAACATCAAATAGAATATCTAATAAACATCATCAAAACACAAAATTAACATCACCAAAGCAAAAAATCTAAGGCTATACAAGCTTCAATTAAATATATACTCTTCTATGGACAAAAAAAAAACTTCTTTTAAAGAAAAAAATGAGAGATAAAATATTCACAATTATATACTATTGAAAAAAGCCACTCACGTCCCTGTCTTTCCGTTTTTTTATTGCGCTGACGCGTGTAGATTATCAAGGTTATTTTATAGAAATTTTGTGTGTAAAATTGGAATAACCAAAAAGCCAGCCCAAAAATTCTCCAAAACCCCATATTTTCTTTATATATAATATAGATGATGTAGTGATTTATTAAAAAAATATTGAGTATTTGTTCTAAAATCATACATTGAATCTAGATTGAAACCTTTTTTCTTTCTATGCTTAATTTATCTCATAATCAAAATTTGAATTATTAAAACCACTTCTTGTAAGGATAATAGTCAAAATAAATTTGTCATTCTTCTTGATGAAAAGAAGAAATGATGATAATCATTAGATAACACATACAAAGAGAGAAGTATGGGTTCAAATTCTATAAACGACCAATTTAACAATTTTGACGTTTTCTCCGGTTGAACTATAACTTGTCTATATATAAATATATTTTTTTGACAAAAATACTTATTTATTTTTTTGTTCATGAGAGTTGTCAAAACGGGTTAGCCTATATGGACCAGCCCACCAACCCGAATAAAACATAGGGCTTGGACCTAAAAATTCCAGGTTGAATGTTTTCAGGGCCTTTCAGCTCGACCCGTAAAATCCCGTAACCCGTTCGGGCTAACCCATACGAGCTACGGGTAGCATGCTTAGAAAAATTACGACTATCATTTTTCCAACAAATGGCTTTTCTTGCGCGCCCTATTTTTTTCTTCCCAAAATACCCTTTGTTCGAACTATATAATCTGAACAACATTTCAGATTATATAATCTGAACAATATAAAAACTGTTGGAAGACAAAGCACTCTAGAAATGTTTGTGTAGGTCTCAGTTAAACATATGTTTCAGATTATATAATATGAAACCCATTAAAATAATTCAACTTATATAATCTGAAAAGTCTCAAACACCCCAAAAGTAGTAAATTGTGGTTTTAAAATAACTCATATTTCATATTATATAATCTGAAATGTTATAAAAAAAATTTGGATTATATAATCTGAACGATATCAGAACAGAAACAAAGTATGTTTTATCTGTGATACATTTTGATGGTAAGTCCTTTGATAATAACATGCATTCGTGAAATTATAAAATAAATACTATAATGTAAACGATAAGAAATTACAACACAATTTTCAAACATAAAATTAAAAAGGCTTATTCAATCACCCGGTCCCTTAACTTAATTGATTGTCTCAATTTGGTTCCATAACTATAATTTGTACCAATTTGGTCCCCTATGTTTTGCTCCGTTACTAATTTCAGTCCTTTCTGTTAGTTTCTCTCAAAAAAACGTTAACTTATGTACCAATTTGGTCCCCTATGTTTTGCTCTGTTACTCGTTTTACTCCTTTCTGTTAACGTTATTTGAGAGAAACTAACAGAAAAGACGAAAACCAGTAACAGAACAAAACATAGGGGACCAAATTGGTACAAATTATAGTTAGGGGACCAAATTGAGAAATTCAATTAAGTTAAGGGACTGAGTGATTGAATAAGCCAATTAAAAACAAATTGTTCGTAGGTTACAAACCAAATATTCAAACACAAAATTAAAAAACATCAAATTTGTTCAAAATAATACAAAAACGCCATAAAACTACTGGGTTGCCCTAGGACCCTTGCCACCCTTACCACGTCTACGATGATAAACCCGCGCTCCATGAACCTCATGCATAACTTTTTCCAAACTCTCCAATTCAGGAGTCCCTCTCTTGACCACACCATTGTCCACGATGGATAAGACATGTCTCTGATACAACCTAACCTTCCAGTCAGTTCTAGATACCAATGCCCTCCCTCCTGCTCAGCATTAATCTCATCAAGGGCCTCCTGCTCGACTGGCCTTACGATATGAACATCCTCATTAGGAGCTATGAGGTGTGGATGTGAAATGGTATAAAATCATCTTATGTAACTATGTGCCACCTCAACACCAGTTATAACATGATGCCTTAAGTCCCAATCTCTTAGTATATAATCAAGAAAGTGCACACAACAGCGGCTGATCTCCCATAAGGTCATTTTGGGGCTTTCATGATCTCATGCTGATGTCTGGGCAGGGTCTGGACAAAACCAAACTAGCAAAGCACCTGTTCCGATAGATATCATACCCTACGAGTTTTGTATCTGGGTCATCAAGAGTAAAGACTGATTGGCTCGAACGGACATATCTGACGGTGTTCAGCGTATGGGCACATGCAAACACCCCCTAAATCTCGCGCATCCAGATGTGCTCTGTAAGGATCTGGTACAACCTGACCCTCAATGATAGAAACATCATGGCATGTGGGTTTTGATTGTCGTCATATCCACCGATACATCCCTAACACTAATTCCCTTTGAAGTGCTGAAATACCATAGTGTGCAACAAAATAAACAATGTATAAGTATACAAACAATCAACATACGGGTGAAAAAACAAGCAATCCATTATTATTTGTACTTGTAAAAAGCACAATAAGGGATACTAGGGTTAAGTATCATATTCTAGGGTTTAGACTGATTATTGAATGTCTTGAGAGTGTTCTCAAGGGTGGTATTAATAGTCCTCTGTGGGCTTGGGTTATGTTTACTTGAGCCCTAAGCAATAAGGGTATTTTGGTATATTGGACGAGTTCTAAAGGCTCCCAGAGGCGGCTAAAGCGGTTTAGGCGCACTCTGGGCCCGACAAACCTCCTGTAGGGCGCTGAGGCCTTTAGGAAGGGCTTCAGAGCCTTTCCGAAGGTCTCTTAGTCTTTTAGGAATATATTGACGGTCCACATCCCCCCAAGCACGAGTCTTGGGACAAGGCAAAGTGATTTGAGCTGTTTCTTTTGAATTTTTCATATGGTTTAATGGGACGTAGGCGTTTTACTGTTTTTACGTCCTAGCTCCCTAGGGTGCTTGTGATTTGTTTATCAACCCCTAAGGGTGGGTGTATTACTTTTTACTGGTAGATCCCTCCTGGGTCGGTCTTAACTTTGTTGTGAGGATAACTTAATGGCATGGATATGATTCTGTTTGAACTAACCTCCTTTATCCTCATAGCCCCATAAGCACGATTCTTTTAATAAAGGCGGAGTGATTTTGTGCTAAGGTTTTTTGGCGATTAGCCTGCTTGCAGGGCGAGATGACGAACTTGTTGCATGCGAGACCTTTGTGTTTGATTAATAGATCGTACGGTCCAGGTTCTATGACCTTCCAATGTGTATGATGAGTCCATATCCTGGCGTCGTTTACACGTTTCTCCACTCATTGGTGAGGACGATGCATTTTTTGAGGTGGCTTTAACTTCTCTTTTCCATAAAAACATTTCTCTTCTCATTTTCTCTTCTTCATTTCTGATTCCTTTCTTCTCGTCTTCTCCTATTCTCTCGGTTTGCGTAGCTGTTTCTGATAGAAAATTGGCAAGTGTACCAAATACTATCGAAGTAGTAAAAATATCGTTCCCACAACGACTGGTTTTAATCTCAAAAAGGCACGTACGTTATTAAATTAGGATGTAATAAAAGTTGTTTTGTTTTGCCACTAGGCAGTAGATTGGTTTAATAGCATAAAACTTAGTAACAGAAGGTAAATTGATTGTTAAAAATAAGAGAGAGATGAGTTAGGTCTTCGAATCATCTGAGTTCCCCTAATTGGTCACTGCACCTATTCTTATGAATGATTTTCTAGTTTCACGATATTTAACAAAATAGTTCTAATCAATCCCTTGAGTTAGGACCCTCTTCTAAGATTACAGCCCCTAATCCCTTAGGTGGTCTAATAATCTTCGAAGGTTTGAAGTACATTAACCTAATATCACTAATAAAGAATTATCCATTCCTAGACTAATTATAATTATTAGAACAATTCAATTAGGTCAAAGTCAAAAGTTATGGTCAGTAGTCGTTCGTTCTCACAAAATCATATATATATATGTGATCAGAATATATAAAGCATTAAGAACAATTGAATTAAATAAAAAATAAATTGTCATTCACAATAAATAGAGTTTCACAGCAACAGATATCAATTAGGGTTACAAAGAATCATCTCAGACCTAACCTCTAATATATTTAGCTACTCGTAATCGAGTTTATAAATACCATAATCATTAGAGGTAACAATACATACATGAACTGGTTACAAGGTGAAGAAATCGCCCCTGCATCCGTCTTCAAGTCTCAAAATCGCACTTTGCTCTTCTCAAATCGTAAGTCGTAACCCTTGTTTTCAGAATAGCCTTCAGCTTAAATAGGCACAAAAATTCGCCTAAAATTGTGTCACGTTTTTGCAGAATCGTGACACGATTAGCCTTGTATAACAAACTTCTAAATTAGGGTTTCTTCAAATCGTGTCACGTTTTGGTCAACGTGACACGTTTTTGCCTTAGCAGAGAGCATGTTTTAGTCTTCTTTAATCGTGTCACGTTTTGTACCAATCGTGACACGTTTTGGTCCTTTGTGAAATCTTCAGTTTTTCTGCTTTTCTTGCTGCTTAAGTTACCTTGTGAACTCTAAATTGTGATCAAAATACATAGAAAATTACGTAATGACAAGGTGTCATCACAACCCCAAACTTGAACTATTTCTTGTTCTCAAGGAATTTACTTATGAAATTGAAATTGACAGTAAAATAACAAGTACCTGATCAAGCGATAGTACCCAAAAGTTCAACACCTTACTAGCTAAAGATGATCTAGTTTGACTTGTTAGCATCCACCAACTCACAACTCCACGCAATAATTTGAATAGGGTTCACACATAGTCGACATGCAATCTACATATTACCATAAGCTTGAAAGGTTTCTAAACGTCAATCAAAATTAATGTCAATGCATACTTTGAGGTCTTCAAGGGTTATAACGGGGCTTAGGTGAAGGTGGGATAATATTTGGATAAGTAGGCTACACAAAATCATGAGTTAGGCACTCCTACAGAAATTAAAGCACATATTCACCCTATAAATCACCTTTGAAACAACAATTTGTACAGGTACTAAAGAACATTTGTAACTTTTTGGGATGATCGAGTTTAACGTTACTCGGATTTTCAATGATATGTCCCCTTTGTTGGAACAAAGGTGTTCAACAATACCACGTTTTGAGTTTTGATGATAACAAGGTATTAAAAATTGTCTATTGGATATGCTAATATTTGTTTAAGTATGCAGGATATTAATCAAGATTTATATCTTAGAAAATATTCTGTTTGAACATTTTGAGAGCAAAGATCTAGAGAAGCATGTTGCTTGTGATTCTGTATCAAAGAAGAGTCTGAAGACTGTATCGAAGAAGAGTCTGAAGACTGTGTCGAAGAAGAGTCTGAAGACTGTATCGAAGAAGAGTCTGAAGACTATCTGAAGCTGAAATGCTACAGTGAGTCTGAAGCCTGCAATCTGAAGATCTGCTTAGAAGGATTTCTAAACGCATTACGATGCAGAAGAAACTCTCAATTGGAGTAACGGCTTGCTTCAAAGTCAACTTGAACGTGGGATACTCAACGACAAAGAATGCAGGATAGTACAGAGTACGTTGTACGAAATCTGTTTCCACTACTCCACTACCTCGTACAGTTTGACAACTGTGTCTACCGGTATTAATCTTCAAAAGGAATGGAATTCAAAATATGCATTTGAAGGACTATTACCATATCAAGCAACAGATCAACAGCTATTTATCAAGCTTCAGAAATCATCCTGATGTGCTGGATGACTCAACGTCTCTTTCCAACGCCTATATAAAGGATAGAAGACTTGAGAATTGTTGGACTCTACAACTGAAAAACTACGCTGTATAGCTATCGTATTCAAACTGAGTCTTAACAGAAACACATCAACAACTTAGATTATTCTTACAAACTGAGTATTCTAGAATTTCTAAGTTAAGCAGAAAAACAGAGTCTGTCTTTGTTTAAAACAGAGTCTGTCTTTGTTTGTAATTGAAACACGTTTGATTGTTTATCAAGTGTTTCAAATCTATTCAATTTTCTGTAAATTGTGTCAGAAGTCTCTTGCTTGTGTGCTTGAGCAAAGAAGTCTCTTGGCTGCGTCCTTGAGCAAATAAGTCTCTTAGTTGTGTCTTTGAGCATTGGAAGTCTCTTGCCTGCGTGCTTGAGCATTGGAAGTCTCTTACTGTGTGTTTGAGCAACTTGTAATAGATATTAGATTTTAGTGGAACTCTCCTTGGAAGTGCAAGGGGGACAGGACTACTTCCGGTTTGTGGAAGGAACCTGTATAATTGCTTGTGTTCTCTCTTCTCTCTATCTCTTGATTATTTCCGCTGCAACAGAATCTGATCTCCCAATAAGACTCTGATCTCATTCAGACTCTGATCCTATGGAATTAGATTATCACTCTTCAAGAGTTGCGAAAAGCTAACACAATTCAACTCCCCTTCTTGTGTTTTTCTCACCTTCAGTTGGTATCAGACCTCCGGCTCTGTTGTCATAGCACTTAACCGTGTGACAGAAAAGATCCAGAGAAAAACATGTCTTCCAGTGAACCTTGTTCTTCTGGTGCTGCTATACCATATGACTATGGATCCAATAACAGCAGTTGTCGTACCCTAATTTTTGACCAATTTATTTTTTATTTATTCGTACGTTGATCGTTTTTCAGTCGTCCGTTCGCGCGCTAATTCCCGTAATATCTGCGTTTGTTCGTATTTGCGGTCGCGGTTTTTTTTCGTTCGTCGTTTATGTTTTAATGTCGCTCGCGTATTAATTTCGTAATTTTTACTCGCGTTTTGTGCGTATTTTAGTGCAGCGTAACGTTTGCGTTCGTAAAGTTTATTTTATTCACATCGTCGTTTTATTGTTTTAATTAGCGTAAAAAGCCGCGCATCTCAGTCGTATCAGACGAAATTTCGGCAGAGAGGTATTTTCAAATACCTCATTTTTTTGGTTCCGACGGGACATTTTTTATTTATTATTTAATTTTCGTTTTTTATTTTTAATTATTTATTTAGTTATTTATTTGTCCATTTATTTAATCTGTTTTTTATTCATTTATCAGTTTTATTATTTTTTTTAAAGTCATTGTCCACTTGTCAATTTATCATTGGTCCAGTCCAACTTTTTCTCCAAGAAACTGCAGGGGTAATTTTGTCATTGTCAGTGCATCAGTGAACAGTACTATAAAAGTACTGTTCACGCGTCAGAATGGTCCCCCAAGGGTCAGAATCAGTCAGAAAAGTCACAATCAGTCAAAAATCATCAAAAAACACAATACCATTTTCTCTTTCCGAAATTTTAGATCAAAACCCAAAAAAACTCATGAATATCTCAAGAACACCCAGAACACCCAACAATTTTCCAGCAACATAAACCACCATTTTAACCACAAATTTTCGGCCAACCTTACACAACAACAACAACATAAATTTTCGGCCACTCTCTCATGACCATAAAGCCATTTTCGGCCAACATCAAACAACAACCATAAAGTCATTTTCGGCCATAAAACCACAACCACTACCTCACACAATCGAACCACAAGTCCGAAAATCCCAACAACATCAAGAAAGAAACATAACCGAACCGATTCAAAGCAAGAACACAAGGACCAAACAAATCCGAACGGAACAAGGCAAGGCAAGCAAACCGTGAGCAAGGTAACACAACCGAAAATAAAGAAAAGAAGAAGAAATAAGAGGTAATATTCTTGAACTTTTGTGTGTTTTTGTTAGTGTTTTTCTTTTGTAGATCTAGGGTGTTTGAAAGTTGATTTGGGAATTTTGAGAGTAGATTTGTATAGAGGAGAAGGAGAAGGAGAAGAAGAGATTGGCATAAAATTTTTTTAAAAAAAAAGGTTTCTTACCTCCGGCGCGGTGGCCCTCCGGCCAACCACCGCGCCGGAGTCTTTTCCGGTCTTCTTCTCCGGGCACCCTCAATGTTTCCGGCGAGGCAAAGGTGTAGAGAGAAGGGAGAGCAATGTTTTTTTAGAGAGAGGATTAGTTCATGAAATGAGTGAAAAACACATGAAGGAGCCTTATATACTCACTTATGTGAGTTGGGGCGGGTCACCCATGGGTTGACCCAGTACCCGCCCCAACTCTTGTGACCCATGCCCAGCCCATTGTTACTACTATTTTGCTGTTTGTACCCCCTATCTGCTGCCTGCACCCCCCTCCCTGCATTTTTTTATTTTTCTTTTATGGTGATATTTGTGTTGTTTTTATTTCATGTAGTTATTTCTTTTCTTTTTTTTAGTCATCTAATGCTTAAACTATATTACTTGTTTCTTTTAATTAGCATTTTAATCTTAACATCATGCATATTTTTGTTTAGTTTATAGCTAATTTTCATATATATAATTTTTGTTTCATTTAAGCATTCTAAATTTTTTTTTTCATGCACTTTTGTTTCTTTTAATTTTGTTATTTTGCATTTAGGTTTATTTCATATGTTTGCATTTTATAGTCTTGTTGTCTTAATTTGTTTAAAATTGCATTTTACTATATAGAAATAATTCTCATTAGAAATATTATATGCATATTTAAATTTCTTGTCATTTATTTTATTTTTTGGTTTAGTTTGTAATTAGGAAAATGATGTAATTTATTTTCGCGCATTTTTTTTCCTTTTGAGACCATAGAATGTATTTAGGGTATGTAATATGTAACCGGCACACGCACTGACACATGCACCGACACTCCACTTTATTTATCGCTTTATGCTTATTTATTTTTCCGACGCTACGTGATTTCATCGTTAGTTTAGAAAAAATATTTTCTTCAAAAAAATCCAAAAAAGTCAAATTCAAATTTCTTTTAAGTAAACCTTGGTATGTAATCCAAGTATTTTTCCTTTATTTTCCTTAATCAAATGTTAATTAATTTAATATCCACATTAGACATGGATTTCGTACAATTAAAATTAACCAACTTCATCGTATTTTCTTCTCATGCCTTGAGGCCTCTCATCTCTTCTTAAAATCTTTTCAAAAAAAAATGTTAAAATCAATTCAACTCATCAAATAAGTTCTTTAGCCGAACTACTTGATTTTGATCCCGATTTATTTGGGTAAGTAGGCAAAGGGTTTCGACCCTTCCAAATCAATAAAAATAACCAAAACATGCTTCATCTTTCTCCTTTCTTTCACTTTAACTTTTAACTTTTTTTCAATAAGTAAAATTAATTTAGCGCAAGATTAGAGAATAGGTAGAAGGTTCCTATGGGATACCATAGTCGGTTCGGGTGCTTAACACCTTCCCCAATCGAAACCAACCTCCGAATCCAAGGTCTCGTAAGGGTTTTTACTCACTTTTTCCCTTCCCGCGAATAAAAGTCGAGAGTTCAATGATTAAAGGTTCAAATCCGATTAATGATTTTGATACCCGAAAATCACGAGCACAGAAATGGCGACTTCACTAGGTACCTTTTTGAGGGTTAAGCCTATTTTATCTTTCTTTACTTTTGCGCTTTATTTGCTTATGCTTTTGTAAATATGTGCCTAATTGTTTACCTTTTTCGCGAGTGGCGAGATAAGCCCTACACCCGGGTTTGAGTGAAATATAAGATAGGAGTGGTAGAATCATAGTGACATGCCGAGAGTATTCTCGTGTGGTGGAACATGTGATATAACCACACTTAGCGGAGGATCTTGAAGTGATATACGTCGGCGTGTGTTGTCGCGCTTAGACATTATTGCTTTTAAGTTTCCGTCGAAGCTAAGGACCTTAGTTACCTTTAACCCATCTTGGCCATTAGGATGTAGTGCGGTGGCTAACCAAGTGTTGTCTTGGTCTTAGTCGATACGCGATACTACACTCAAACTAGACTTTCCTACGGACGCTGTTGGACCGGGTGTCGTCCCGGGAATCCAATAAAGTTCGGAGGGGGTTGTAATTTGGGAACTGTGTTAGAACCCTGGTTACAAGTGCATCTGAAACCTTAGTCCTTACCAAATGACGTATTTACCCTCAGCTCCAACTTTGTGTACTTAACCTCACCATGTTTTCTATGTTCTTTAGCATAATCATGCATACATGCATTCATACATAGATATTCTTTTTTGCATCCATTAAAACATCGAAGGACTTATGTAATCTCTTTTTTTGTAAACATATTAGATATGGAGGGTGTTGTGAAGAAAATTGTGAAGAGGACTAAGAAGTATGATTTCAAGAAACCGGATTTGGAGAATTTAAGGAAGCTAGCAAGGAGGTTGACTAGCCTGGACCACTTTCGTGAGCGGTATGGTTATTTGCTTAGTATTCTCAAGACAGATGTCGATGAAGGACTCCTCCATACTTTGGTCCAGTTCTATGACCCACTTTATCACTGTTTTACTTTCCTGGATTATCAGCTTATGCCCACACTTGAGGAGTACTCTTATTGGATCGGTTTACCCATACTCGACAAAGTACCTTTCCATGGTCTTGAACCCGCACCCAAGTATTCAACCATCGCGGCTGCTCTTCATCTTGAAATCTCCGAGATAAAAGCCAATCTCACCCTTAAAGGAGGTCTCCAATGCCTACCCTTCAATTTCCTATACCAAAAAGCCACCACTTCCTCCGAGAGATCCAATGCCGATGCCTTTGAAGCCATCCTTGCTTTACTTATCTATGGTATTGTGCTTTTCCCGAATGTTGACAACTTCGTTGACATGAATGCTATCCAGATTTTCATTACCCAGAACCCTGTCCCTACCTTGCTTGCTGATACCTACTTGTCCATCCATGACCGTACATCTAAAGGACGTGGAGTTATCATTTGTTGTACACCCTTACTCTACACCTGGTTTACCTCACATTTACCTCGCCCTAAAATTCGATCTGAATTCATTCCATGGTCGGAGAAACTCATGGCTCTCACCCCAGATGATATAGTGTGGTACAACTCGGCTTATGATACTGGAGTGATCATTGACCATTGTGGGGAATTCTCCAATGTGCCTCTTCTTGGTATACACGGGGGCATCAGTTATAACCCGCTTCTTGCCAGACGTCAGTTCGGGTACCCTATGAGGATGAGACCTGCTTACCTCTTCTTATCGAGTGAGTTTTTCTTGTACAAGGAGGATGTTAACGATAAGAGAATGCAGTTTGTACAAGCTTGGCGATCCATTATCAGGTTGAACAAGAGCCAGTTGAAGTATAAGTCAAATGTAACTCATGAATCTTACGTCGATTGGGTCATTGATAGAGCTGCTCAGATAGGGATGCCTTACCCCCTGCTAAGGTCCTTAACTGCAACTATTCCCACAATACCAGTGCCTTTACCTCCTAAGACCATGGAGGAGTACCAGGCGCGTTTGGTTGAGTCAGAGCGCGAAAGTGCTGATTGGAAAGAGAAATATCATGCAGCTAAGCGTGAGAATGACACTCTCATGGGTCTTTTAGAAGAAGAGAATTGGAAAAATCATAAGAAAGATCAAGAGATTGCTGAGCTGAAAGAGCGTATCAGGGTGAAGGATGCTATACTTGAACAAGTTCCCAGGAGTAAGAAGAAACGCATGGATTTCTTCGCTGGTCCGCATTCAGATTTGGAGGAGTAGTCTACTTCAAGGGCTTGAGATCTTCACTTTTGTTTCCTTTTATTGTATTTTCTTAGTTTTCTATTATGTACTTTGAAGTCTATCCCTTGGCTCAGTTTGTTAAAAGGGAATTATCTTGTTTTTGCTTTTTATTTTTGTAATGAATGTTTAAGGTTGTTATGTTTACAAAAAAATTGTTTCTATAAGTTCTTCGATGAATCAAAAAATTTGCATTGTTTTGGCATTTAGCATATCATGCATCATACTGCATCCATAAAATGTCAAAACCAAGTCTCATAATTCTCTCCTTCCTGCCTCAGTCAAGGTAAGTGGCCCGGCGTATTCAATACAAGTCTTCTCGCATCCACAACACTCGGGCAATTGTTAAAAAGAAGATGGATTTGATGGAACAAGAGAACAGGGATCTCAAAGAACAGGTTATTACACTCAGAGAAGGGATGGATAAGTTAACGGTTATGATGAAAGCTATAATGGCCAATCAAGCACAAGCGGCGGCTACCCAACCGGTTCTTGATGTTATCCCGGTCCAACCAGTTCTTGATGCTCAGCCAATTCCTGTTGTTGTCTCTACTACACCTAATTCTACTATGGCTGTGATTTCTGCTACGGCTGCTGGCACTGCACAGCCCACCCCGGTTGGCTTTTCTTTTGGAGATGCATCAAATATGTACAATGAAGGTCTTCGTCCTCCTGGTTTTGCTTATCACCCTCAGAACTACATGTCCAAAGAGTATCCGTGGGGTATGTCTCTTACAGCTAATGAAGGTGTACGCTTTGCTGGCCCAGAAATGCCAACTCCTTATGGACAACAGGCAACGCCACTTTTCCATCATGGACAATTGTTCCCTCAAGCTGTCATGAATCATACGGCACCCATTGTGCACACTGCCCAGCAAGAGGAAGGACCAATCTATCATTCGGGTAGTGTTGTAGGAGATGACAGAATGGTAAGTCTGGAAGAGAAGTACGACGTAGTGCAGAAAGAACTGAGGGCCCTTCGTGGTAAAGACATCTATGGTCAGAATGTGCACGATCTTTGTTTGGTCCCAAATGTGGTACTGCCTCCCAAGTTCAAGACTCCGGATTTCGTCAAATATGAAGGGAACACTTGCCCACAGAGTCATCTGGTTATGTATGTAAGGAAGATGACAACCTACAAAGACAATGAACCTTTGCTCATTCATTGTTTCCAAGACAGTTTGACTGGTCCCGCACAAATATGGTATATGAATCTGAAGGGTATCACCACCTTCGAAGAACTGGCCAGGGCTTTTATACAGCAATACAGGTATAACATACATCTGGGGCCCACTCGAAGGGAACTGCAAACTATGGCTCAAAAGGATAAAGAGTCTTTCAAGGAGTATGCTCTCCGCTTTATTCAAAAATCGGCCCAAATTCGCCCAGCGCTGGAGGAAAGAGAAATGGCTGATTTGTTCTTTGAAACTTTGAGTCACTACTACTCGGAGAAAATGATTGGTTGCGCATCGCAGAAGTTTACTGAGATGGTTGACGCGGGGGTTCGCATTGAAGATTTGGTCCGTAAAGGAATTTTGGCCAAAGAAGGTAGTGTGTCAAGTGCTTCGTCAGGTGGGTCGTCTAATGGATCCAAGAAATTTGGAAACAGTTATCCAAAGAAGAGTGCTCAGGAAGTCAGTATAGTAGCCCAGGGGGGATCCCAGCCAATATATCCAAACTACCCTTTCATTGCCAATATTCCACCACCTTTTCCAGCTCCACAAAATCAACATTACCACCCACAAACACCCCAAAGGCCTCCACCATTCTACCCACCGCTATACCAACAACCGTATCCGCAACCTTTCTACCAACAACCATACTATCCACCACCACCTCAACAACAACAACCTCGTAATCGAGCCCCACAACAGCCAAATCGCCTTCCCAGAAAAGAGTTTCCCCCCATACCCATGTTGTATGCAGACTTGCTACCCTCTTTATTAGCAAGGAATCTTGTGCAGACTAGGCAGCCTCCCCGCCTACAGAATCCATTACCTCCATGGCACCGTGCTGACCTTACCTGTGCCTTTCACCAAGGGGCACCTGGGCATGATGTTGAGCACTGCTACCCGCTCAAAGAAGAAGTTCAGAGGTTGATTCAAAGCAAAGAGTTGTCCTTCAAGGACACCAATTCCAATACTTAGAATAATCCTTTGCCATCTCATGGACCGACTGTTAATATGATTCAAGAGGATCAAGATTTGAGTCTAATTCTCAGGGTTCAAGATGTCCGAACTCCTTTGGTCCCGATTCACGCCAGGATGTGCGAAGCCAACATGTTTAACCACGATCACGATGCTTGTGAAGTGTGTTCTGTGGATCCCCGAGGGTGTGAGAAAGTCCAGGAGGATATACAAGGACTGATTGACAGAAAAGAGCTGATTGTCAAGAAGGAATCCAGGAATGTTTGTGTTATTACCCCGGTGTTTAAGAATCTTGAGGTAGTCCGTGATGGTGCGAAGTCAGACGTCACTCCTCTGGTGATCCGTTTGCCAGGACCTGTTCCCTATACTTCTCAGAAGGCCATACCCTACCGGTATGAGGCAACTATTGTGGAGAATGGTAAAGAGATCCCTCTGCACTCTGCAGATGCTGTCATAAATATAGCAGGTGTGGGCAAAGTAATGAGAAGTGGGCGCATTCTCCCCACTGTTGTGCGCAACGAGAATATTGCTCCGAATGTGCCAGTGCAGAATCTTGATAAGGGTAAAGGTGCTAGCCAACCTGAGGGGATCATTCAGGAAGGTAGTGATGAGATCTTAAAGCTGATCAAAAAGAGTGAATACAAGATAATCGATCAGCTGTTGCAAACCCCGTCCAAAATTTCCATAATGTCTTTACTAATGAACTCTGGAGCTCATAGGGACACTCTGATGAAGATTTTGGCTCAAGCATATGTGGATCCCGATGTTACCCTGGGGAAATTCGGGAGCATAGTTGGGAATGTGACTGCGTGTAATAACCTGAGCTTTAGTGATGAAGACCTCCCGGCGGAGGGAAGAAACCATAACTGGGCTTTGCACATTTCTGTCCTTTGTAAGTCAGACTCGCTGTCGAATGTGTTGATAGACACCGGATCCGCCCTCAATGTGATGGCAAAGACTACTTTGGAAAGGCTGGCATACTGTGGCGCTCAGTTGAGGCCAAGTGCAGTAATGGTAAAAGCATTTGATGGATCTAGGAAGTCTGTGATTGGGGACATAGATTTGCCTATCATGGTGGGCCCTCATACCTTCAAGGTCACATTCCAAGTCATGGACATTCAAGCTTCGTACAGTTGCTTACTTGGAAGACCGTGGATCCATGAGGCTGGAGCAGTGACCTCCACTCTTCATCAGAGGCTAAAGTTTGTAAGTTGCGGAAAGCTGATAACGGTAATTGGTGAATCAGCCTTGTTGGTTAGTCATTTGTCTGCTTTCTCCTATATTGGTGCTGATGATGTAGAAGGAACTTCTTTTCAGGGGTTCTCTGCAGAAGAAGGAGCTGCTAAGAAGGGTGAGACTTGTATGGCCTCCTTGAAGGATGCTCGAAAGCTTGTACAAGATGGTAAAACAGGAGGCTGGGGTCAGTTGGTACAGCTGCCTGAGAACAAGCGGAAAGAAGGTCTCGGTTTCTCTACCAGTCAGTCGAGCGCAATTTTCAAGCCAACTGAGGGCATTTTTCATAGTGCTGGGTTTATTCATGCTCCACCGGAAACCAATGCTATCCTTGAAGATCAGTCGGAGGAGGTTGCACCTGTCTTTGTGACACCCGGAGGAGTCTGCTGTAATTGGATCGCTGTGGATATTCCTTCTGTGATGCATGTGTCTAAGTAATACGTTTGTCTACTTTTTTCGTTTTTTTTAAGAAAACTCTTTTCGTCCTGCCCCAGACGAAAATGAAATCTTGTAGGGCTTTCGGTTTTATCTTCAAGTATTGTCGTTATTAATGAAAAACGTCGTTTCTATCATGACTGTTTTATTTTTTATTTTTTATTTTTTATTTTATTTTACTGCTTTTTCTGGAAAAATGGTAATAGAAAAATCCAAAAAAAAATCATTCTCTTTTTCTTTTAAAATCAATCAAGTTCAAAAGTCTGCATTTACTCATTCACTAAAATCAATCATAAATCATGTGCAGACTGAACATACATAAGCCCGTTGAACACAGTGACCCTATGCTTCTGCCCAACTTTGAATCCCCTGTTTACGAGGCTATGGTAGAGGAGGATGATGAGATTCCTGATGAGATCAAATGGATGTTAGAGCAAGAGAAAAAGATCATTCAACCTCACGAAGAAGAGTTAGAATTGATCAATCTGGGTACTGAGGAGGATAGAAAAGAGATCAAGATTGGAGCGTCGTTGGAGATTACCGTTAAAGAAAAGGTAATTGAACTTCTCAGGGAGTACGCTGACATATTTGCTTGGTCATACAAAGACATGCCAAGATTAGATCATGAAGTTGTAGAACATCGCTTGCCTTTGAAACCTGAGTGTCCTCCGGTCAAACAGAAGCTCAGAAGGTCTCATCCTGATATGGCTCTCAAGATCAAAGAAGAAGTACGGAAGCAGATTGATGCAGGCTTCCTAGTTACATCCGAGTATCCTCAGTGGTTGGCCAACATCGTGCCTGTTCCAAAGAAAAATGGTAAGGTCCGAATGTGTGTTGATTACCGAGATCTGAACAAGGCAAGTCCGAAGGATGATTTCCCTCTACCTCATATTGATGTACTGGTTGATAGTACTGCTCAATGCAAAGTTTTCTCCTTCATGGATGGGTTCTCTGGTTACAATCAGATCAAGATGGCTCCTGAAGATAGAGAAAAGACGTCTTTCATCACGCCGTGGGGCGCTTTCTGTTATGTAGTCATGCCATTTGGTTTGATAAATGCTGGTGCCACTTATCAGAGGGGTATGACCAAGATAATCCATGATATGATTCACAAAGAGATAGAAGTTTATGTGATTGATATGATTGTCAAGTCTGGTACTGAAGAGGAACATGTTGAGTATCTGTTGAAGATGTTCCAGCGGTTGAGAAAGTACAAGCTCCGTTTGAATCCTAATAAATGTACTTTCGGTGTCCGATCAGGGAAACTTTTGGGCTTCATTGTTAGTCAGAAGGGCATTGAAGTAGATCCCGACAAAGTCAGAGCCATCCGGGATATGCCCGTTCCAAAAACAGAGAAACAAGTCAGAGGTTTTCTCGGAAGACTGAATTATATCTCTAGGTTTATCTCTAATATGACTGCTACTTGTGGGCCGATATTCAAGTTACTCCGCAAAGATCAAAGGATTATTTGGACGGAAGATTGTCAGAAAGCCTTCGACAGTATCAAGGAGTATTTGTTAGAACCTTCAATTCTTGTCCCTCCAGTTGAAGGAAGACCGTTGATCATGTACTTGACTGTGTTAGAAGATTCCATGGGTTGTGTACTCGGACAGCAAGATGAAACTGGTAGAAAAGAGCATGCAATCTTTACTTAAGCAAGAAGTTCACAGATTGTGAATCCCGATACTCGGCACTTGAGAAGACTTGTTGTGCTTTAGCCTGGGCTACCAAACGTCTCCGACACTATATGATCAATCATACCACTTGGTTGATATCCAAAATGGATCCAATCAAGTATCTCCTGGAGAAGTCTTCAATATCAGGAAGAATTGCTCGTTGGCAGATGTTATTGGCCGAGTTTGATATTGAATACCATACTCAGAAAGCAATCAAAGGGAGTATCCTTGCAGATCACTTGGCTCATCAACCGGTTGAAGATTACCAGCCTGTTAAGTTTGATTTCCCTGACGAAGAGGTCATGTATTTGAAGATGAAAGATTGTGATGAACCGTTTTTTGGTGAAGGTCCAGATCCTGAGTCTAAATGGGGTTTGATATTCGATGGGGCCGTTAATGCTTATGGCAATGGAGTCGGGGCACTCCTTGTCACACCTGAGGGCACTCACATCCCTTTTACTGCAAGGCTACGATTTGATTGTACAAACAATATGGCAGAATATGAAGCTTGCATCATGGGCATTGAAGAAGCAATCAATATGAGGATTAAGAATATTGATATATGTGGAGATTCAGCCTTGGTGATTAATCAGATCAAAGGGAAGTGGGAAACTCACCATGCTGGTTTGATTCCTTACAGAGATTATGCAAGACGGTTGTTAAATTTCTTTAACAAAGTGGAGTTGCGTCACATTCCCCGTGATGAGAATCAGATGGCAGATGCTTTGGCCACCTTGTCTTCGATGATCAAAGTAAATCGTCACAATGATGTGCCATTAATCAGTGTGCAGTTCCTTGAAAGGCCCGCTTATGTGTTTGCAGTTGAAGTACTTGCTGATGGTAAGCCATGGTTTCATGATATCAAGGTTTTCCTTCAAACTCAAGAGTATCCGCTTGGGGCATCTCACAAAGATAAGAGGACTTTGAGAAGACTGTCTGGTAATTTCTTCCTGAATGAAGATGTATTGTACAAAAGGAACTTTGATGCAATGTTGCTCAGGTGTGTGGATGAACATGAAGCAGATTTATTGATGCATGAGATACATGAAGGTCCATTTGGCACTCATTCCAGTGGACATGCAATGGCTAAGAAAGCATTGAGGGCAGGTTATTACTGGATAACGATGCAAACTGATTGTTATAATCATGCCAAGAAGTGCCACAAATGTCAGATTTATGCAGATAAGAGCCATGTACCACCATCTATGCTCAATGTTATCTCTTCTCCGTGGCCTTTCTCCATGTGGGGCATTGATATGATTGGTCGTATTGAACCAAAAGCTTCTAATGGACATCGCTTCATACTAGTGGATATTGATTACTTTACCAAGTGGGTTGAAGCGGCATCTTTCGCCAATGTGACCAAGCAAGTAGTGGTTCGGTTCATCAAGAATAACATCATTTGCCGTTATGGTATTCCTAACAAGATCATCACGGATAATGGTACAAATTTGAACAACAACATGGTGAAAGAACTGTGCGATGATTTCAAGATTGAACATCACAACTCTTTTCCATACAGACCTCAGATGAATGGTGCGGTTGAGGCTGCAAATAAGAATATCAAGAAGATTTTGCAAAAGATGGTGGTTACCTACAAAGATTGGCATGAGATGTTACCCTATGCTTTACATGGATATCGTACCTCAGTGCGTTCTTCAACAGGGGCAACCCCTTTCTCTTTGGTATATGGTATGGAAGCAGTGCTCCCTGTGGAGGTGGAAATCCCATCTTTGAGAGTCTTGATGGAAGCTGAATTAACTGAAGCTGAATGGTGCCAGAGTAGGTATGATCAATTGAATTTGATTGAAGAGAAACGCATGACCGCTTTGTGTCACGGACAACTATATCAATCAAGGATGAAACAGGCGTTTGAAAAAAAGGTTCATCCCCGTGAATTCAAAGAAGGAGACCTTGTGATCAAGTGTATCAAATCTTTCCAACCGGATCCCAGGGGCAAGTGGTCTCCGAATTATGAAGGTCCTTATGTGGTCAAGAGAGCGTTCTCTGGTGGTGCTTTAATCCTTACAAATATGGATGGAGAAGATTTACCCCGTCCTGTGAATTCTGATGCAGTCAAGAAATACTTTGTCTAAAGATATGTGAAAAGAACAGCTCGGTAGGTCGAAAACCCGAAAGGGCGGCCTAAACCAAAAAAGAGCGTCTCGGTAAGTCGAAAACCCGAAAGGGCGGCTTAGGCAAAAATTAGAGACACAAAAAAAAAAGAATTGAAAAAAAGAGTTTATCCTGATAGGTCGAAAACCCGAAAGGGCGGCCTATGCAAAAGTTAAGGACTATGACAAAGTAACTGCATTAGATCAAGCATCACCCATTTGGGGCACCTTAGCTGTCAGAAGTCCTCCGACACTAAAGCATCTAAACAGTGGTTCAAAGTTGTTAGGGAATGTAGTGGTTATTGTGTTCAATGTACCTTCCCATGTAATTACCATTTTCCAACTTTTGTAATCCGTGGAGCCATGCCTTTGGCCGGTTACCACCCTATTACATTAATTTGAGCCGGTGCACTCTTTTGGAATTCTTGTTTATTCTATATGCAATTTTTCTTCTCCCATTTTTAATGTCAATACTTGAAGTAAAAACCTTGAAAATTCTTTCACTTTTTATATTTTCTTTTGAAAAAAACAAAAAAATGACAAACATATTATCTGTAGATTCATGTATCATGGAAATATATGTCAGCATCCATTCAAACACAGGTGAATTCAACAGAGGATCATAGTCTTGCAAAAAAGAAAAAAAGAGAAAAAAAGAAAAAGTTCGCTAAGTCGAAAACTTGAAAGGGCGGCTTAAGCCAAAAATGAGCGTCCCGGTGGATCGAAAACCCGAAAGGGCGGTCCAGGCAAAAATTGGGGACATACAAAAAAAGGATATATTCCCGGTGGATTGAAAACCCGAAAGGGCGGTCCAGGCAAAAGTTAGGGATCAAAAAAAAAAAAGAGAATACAAAAAAAGCAATGACTATATGAAGCACGATTTTGTGAAGGTATTTTGGTTCAGTTCAGAAATGGCGACCTCAGCCAGGTTTTTGTGTTATGTGTTCCTTACCCAGCATTGGTTCGGTTAACGGGTGGTACCCTGATTGTGTTTTGATTCATCTCCAGTGATATTATCCCCATTGAAGAATGCTAAGTGTTGGTACTGTAATACCGGGTCACTATCCTTACGACCTGCCCAATCTTGTCTCGTCAGTTTCACCAATATATTTTCATACATGTTCATTCATTCATGCATACATATCATGCATACTGATATCATTCATATGCATTTTACCAATATGTCCTACTCCATGTGTATCCAGTAAAATTTGTCATCACCAATGCGTCCATTTCGGTCTGTTTACCAATTAAGTTTCTTTCAAGTGGCAGGTCCCACCTTTCAATTTTCCCCAGTATCTTGTTGAAGCTACATTCGTACGAAGAGTATTCGTTTGTACCCTGTTTTTGTTTGGCTAAATTGCCTCAGTAATAGTAATGCATCACCGATATTTCATTTTGTATGTTCGTCGTTACCTCAGTAAAGGTAATTGACAGTTTTACCCTTCGTATGCTTGTCGTTACCCCAGTAAAGGTAATTGACAGTTTTACCCTTTCGTATGTTCGTCCTTACCTCAGTAAAGGTAATTGACAGTTTTACCCTTTCGTATGTTTGTCATTACCCCAGTAAAGGTAATTGACAGTTTTACCCCTTTCGTATGTTTGTCGTTACCCCAGTAAAGGTAATTGACAGTTTTACCCCTTTCGTATGTTTGTCATTACCCCAGTAAAGGTAATTGACAGTTTTACCCTTTCGTATGTTCGTCGTTACCTCAGTAAAGGTAATTGACAGTTTTACCCTTTCGTATGTTTGTCGTTACCCCAGTAAAGGTAATTGACAGTTTTACATTTCGTATGTTTGTCGTTACCCCAGTAAAGGTAATTGACAGTTTTACCCTTCGTATGTTCGTTGTTACCCCAGTAAAGGTAATGACCAGTATTTCATTTCGTATGCTCGTCTTCACCCCTGTAAAGGTAACAGACATCTTTTTCTCCCCAGTAACGCTTTATTTGTTTCTCGAGTTAGTATTTTCGTCGTCATTGCATTCGTACTTGCATAACAGACAACTCATATCATTACATCCATAGAGCTTTCTCGATTTCTGAGTTGGTCAAAAATTGGCGTACTTGATATTTAAGTCTCTCCGACCCGTCGTTTCAAAAATCTTCGTCTTTTTAAACCCTCGTGACGGAGAAACTTAAATAGGGGCATCTGTCGTACCCTAATTTTTGACCAATTTATTTTTTATTTATTCGTATGTTGATCGTTTTTCAGTCGTCCGTTCGCGCGCTAATTCCCGTAATATCTGCGTTTGTTCGTATTTGCGGTCGCGGTTTTTTTTCGTTCGTCGTTAATGTTTTAATGTCGCTCGCGTATTAATTTCGTAATTTTTACTCGCGTTTTGTGCGTATTTTAGTGTAGCGTAACGTTTGCTTTCGTAAAGTTCATTTTATTCACATCGTCGTTTTATTGTTTTAATTAGCGTAAAAAGCCGCGCATCTCAGTCGTATCAGACGAAATTTCGGCAGAGAGGTATTTTAAAATACCTCATTTTTTTGGTTCCGACGGGACATTTTTTATTTATTATTTAATTTTCGTTTTTTATTTTTAATTATTTATTTAGTTATTTATTTGTCCATTTATTTAATCTGTTTTTTATTCATTTATCAGTTTTATTATTTTTTTTTAAAGTCATTGTCTTCTTGTCAATTTATCATTGGTCCAGTCCAACTTTTTCTCCAAGAAACTGCAGGGGTAATTTTGTCATTGTCAGTGCATCAGTGAACAGTACTATAAAAGTACTGTTCACGCGTCAGAATGGTCCCCCAAGGGTCAGAATCAGTCAGAAAAGTCACAATCAGTCAAAAATCATCAAAAAACACAATACCATTTTCTCTTTCCGAAATTTTAGATCAAAACCCAAAAAAACTCATGAATATCTCAAGAACACCCAACAATTTTCCAGCAACATAAACCACCATTTTAACCACAAATTTTCGGCCAACCTTACACAACAACAACAACATAAATTTTCGGCCACTCTCTCATGACCATAAAGCCATTTTCGCCCAACATCAAACAACAACCATAAAGTCATTTTCGGCCATAAAACCACAACCACTACCTCACACAATCGAACCACAAGTCCGAAAATCCCAACAACATCAAGAAAGAAACATAACCGAACCGATTCAAAGCAAGAACACAAGGACCAAACAAATCCGAACGGAACAAGGCAAGGCAAGCAAACCGTGAGCAAGGTAACACAACCGAAAATAAAGAAAAGAAGAAGAAATAAGAGGTAATATTCTTGAACTTTTGTGTGTTTTTGTTAGTGTTTTTCTTTTGTAGATCTAGGGTGTTTGAAAGTTGATTTGGGAATTTTGAGAGTAGATTTGTATAGAGGAGAAGGAGAAGAAGAGATTGGCATAAAAAATTTAAAAAAAAAAGGTTTCTTACCTCCGGCGCGGTGGCCCTCCGGCCAACCACCGCGCCGGAGTCTTTTCCGGTCTTCTTCTCCGGCCACCCTCAATGTTTCCGGCGAGGCAAAGGTGTAGAGAGAAGGGAGAGCAATGTTTTTTTAGAGAGAGGATTAGTTCATGAAATGAGTGAAAAACACATGAAGGAGCCTTATATACTCACTTATGTGAGTTGGGGCGGGTCACCCATGGGTTGACCCAGTACCCGCCCCAACTCTTGTGACCCATGCCCAGCCCATTGTTACTACTATTTTGCTGTTTGTACCCCCTATTTGCTGCCTGCACCCCCCTCCCTGCATTTTTTTATTTTTCTTTTATGGTGATATTTGTGTTGTTTTTATTTCATGTAGTTATTTCTTTTCTTTTTTTTAGTCACCTAATGCTTAAACTATATTACTTGTTTCTTTTAATTAGCATTTTAATCTTAACATCATGCATATTTTTGTTTAGTTTATAGCTAATTTTCATATATATAATTTTTGTTTCATTTAAGCATTCTAAATTATTTTTTTTCATGCACTTTTGTTTCTTTTAATTTTGTTATTTTGCATTTAGGTTTATTTCATATGTTTGCATTTTATAGTCTTGTTGTCTTAATTTGTTTAAAATTGCATTTTAGTATATAGAAATAATTCTCATTAGAAATATTATATGCATATTTAAATTTCTTGTCATTTATTTTATTTTTTGGTTTAGTTTGTAATTAGGAAAATGATGTAATTTATTTTCGCGCATTTTTTTTCCTTTTGAGACCATAGAATGTATTTAGGGTATGTAATATGTAACCGGCACACGCACTGACACATGCACCGACACTCCACTTTATTTATCGCTTTATGCTTATTTATTTTTCCGACGTTACGTGATTTCATCGTTAGTTTAGAAAAAATATTTTCTTCAAAAAAATCCAAAAAAGTCAAATTCAAATTTCTTTTAAGTAAACCTTGGTATGTAATCAAAGTATTTTTCCTTTATTTTCCTTAATCAAATGTTAATTAATTTAATATCCACATTAGACATGGATTTCGTTTAATTAAAATTAACCAACTTCATCGTATTTTCTTCTCATGCCTTGAGGCCTCTCATCTCTTCTTAAAATCTTTTCAAAAAAAAATGTTAAAATCAATTCAACTCATCAAATAAGTTCTTTAGCCGAACTACTTGATTTTGATCCCGATTTATTTGGGTAAGTAGGCAAAGGGTTTCGACCCTTCCAAATCAATAAAAATAACCAAAACATGCTTCATCTTTCTCCTTTCTTTCACTTTAACTTTTAACTTTTTTTCAATAAGTAAAATTAATTTAGCGCAAGATTAGAGAATAGGTAGAAGGTTCTTATGGGATACCATAGTCGGTTCGGGTGCTTAACACCTTCCCCAATCGAAACCAACCTCCGAATCCAAGGTCTCGTAAGGGTTTTTACTCACTTTTTCCCTTCCCGCGAATAAAAGTCGAGAGTTCAATGATTAAAGGTTCAAATCCGATCAATGATTTTGATACTCGAAAATCACGAGCACAGCAGTAAGAAAGCTGATTATGGAAAAATTCCAAAGTTCAACGGTGATCCTGAAGAATTTTCTTGGTGGAAAACCAACTTCTACAGCTATGTCATGGGTCTTGATGAAGAACTCTGGGACATACTTGAAGATGGTGTTGGTGACTTACAACTTGATGACGAAGGTGCTGCCATTAACCGTAAACTTCACACTGCTGCTCAAAAGAAGATCTACAAGAAACATCATATCATCAGAGGAGCTATTGTCACTGCTATTCCTAAATCGGAATACATGAAGATGAGTGACAAATCTACTGCTAGAGCCATGTTTTCTTCTCTTTGTGCAAACTATGAAGGAAGCAAAAAGGTCAGGGAAGCTAAAGCTCTTCTATTAGTTCATTAGTATGAACTATTCAAGATGAAAGAGGATGAAAGTATTGAGCAGATATACTCAAGATTTCAAACTCTAGTATCTGGACTTCAGATACTAAAGAAGAGTTACATCGCTTCTGACCATGTTAGCAAGATCCTAAGGAGCTTACCCTCTAGATGGAGACCAAAGGTTACTGCAATTAAGAAAGCTAAAGATTTAAACACTTTAAGTGTTGAAGATCTTGTAAGCTCTCTCAAAGTTCATGAGTTAAGTCTCAATGAACATGAGTATGCAAGAAAGTCTAAAACCATTGCTTTAAAATCAAAGGGAAGATCCTCAAAAGCTCTCAAGGTTGAAGAGTCTGAAAATGAATCTTCAGCTTCTGAAAGCTCTGAGGAAGATCCTAATGTTGCTAAAGAAATGGCTATGCTTTCAAGCAGAATGCAATACCTTGCTAAAAAGAATAAGAGATTTCTGAGCAAGAGCAGTGGGAAGGGTTTCAAAAAGGAGGAACATAAAGGTTGCTTCAACTGCAAGAAGACTGGGCACTTTATTGCTGATTGTCCAGAGTTGCAGAAAGAGAAATCCAAGTCAAAAAGGCCAACCTTCAAGTCAAGCAAGTTTAAGAAGCAAATCAAGAAAAGTCTGATGGCTACCTGGGAAGATCTTGATAATGAGTCAGGGTCTGAAGATGATGATGCTGATGGTGAAGCTAATGTAGCTGTTGGACTAATGGCTACAACTGAATCTGTAAAGGAGACACCTGAGGCAGAATCAGATGCAGACTCTGAAAGTGAAACAGAGGTATTTTCTGAACTCACAAGATCTGAATTAGTAGATTCTGTCAAAGAACTTCTTGGTCAGTTTAAAGCTAAAACTACTGAGTTGAAGAAAGTCAAACAACTGCTTGATAAGCTGTCAAAAAGGCATAATTCAACTCTGTTGGAGTTAGAAAGTTTAAAAGAAGATAAATACTTGAGTGAGCAAGATGTTGCTTTACAAGAATTTTTTGCTACTGGAATGGACAGATCAAGGGTTGTATCCATGATCTATAGCACATATCAGAACAGAGGATAGGGTCTTGGATTCATTGGAGGTAGCTCGAATGAAGTGATTCTGAAACCTGGTCCTGATGGCGCCAGAGAAGCATTGAAAAATCACTTTGTAAGTGAGTCTGATGAAGTCAACACAGTGACTCATTCAGAACCTATAACTACAAGTTCTAAAGTTTTGACTAAGTCAAAATCTAAGAATGCAAAGTCAAAAGTTCTGAAAAACTTTGAACCTAAGGCTTCAATGATTCAGACTCTAAAACATTCAGAGTTTGATAAACGGACTCTGAAAAAGCCAGAGTCTGAAAAACTAAAGCCTAAATTTCAAAGAAGAGAAACTGTGAAAGGCAAGTTGAATCCTAAACTGAACGGTTCTAAACCCAAGGTGTGGAGGAAAACACTGCCAATGACTTCAAGACACACCTTATGAAAGGAATTCAATGGTTCAAGGACTAACCCAAGAGGACCCATGAGAATATGGGTACCTAAGTCTGAAATTGTTGATGCTGTAGGTATGTCTAAATGGACTAGAAAATCAGAAGGCTTGGTACCTGGACAGTGGTTGCTCGCGTCACATGACGGGAGAAAAGTCTATGTTCTTAACCCTAACCATGAAAGAGGGAGGAACTGTAGGATTTGGAGGAAACCAGACTGGCAAAATCATTGGTACTGGAACCATTGGTAACTCTCTTATCTCTATTAGTAATGTGTGGTTTGTTGATGGGCTTAGACATAACCTACTGAGCATAAGTCAATTATGCGACAGTGGTTATGACGTTTTGTTTAATAAGAACAACTGCACTGTGGTTAACAAGGATGATCAATCCATAGTCTTCAAGGGAAAAAGAAGAAACAATGTCTACAAGATAAAATTCTCTGAACTGACTGATCAGAAGGTAGTTTGCCTTTTGTCAATGGGTGATAAGAAATGGCTGTGGCATAGACGGTTGGGACACGCAAACTGGAGGTTAATCTCTAAGCTTTGCAAGTTGCAACTAGTCAAAGGCTTACCAGACGTTGACTATCATTCAGATGCTCTTTGCGAAGCATGTCAGAAAGGGAAAATTGTCAAGAGTTCCTTTAAACCGAAAGAAATTGTTTCTACATCCAGACCCTTGGAGTTACTTCATATTGATTTATTTGGATCAGTTAGCACTGCATCCTTATATGGAAGTAAATATGGACTAGTCATTGTTGATGATTACAACAGATGGAGTTGGGTTAAGTTTCTGAAAACTAAAGATGACTCATATTCTGTGTTTAGTAAATTCTGCATCCAAATTCAATCTGAAAAAGAATTGAAAATCTTGAAAGTCAGAAGTGATCATGGAGGAGAATTTGAAAATGAGCATTTTGAGGTTTTCTGTGAAAAACATGGAATTATTCATGAATTCTCTGCACCTAGAACTCTACAACAAAATGGAGTTGTAGAGAGAAAGAACAGAACCTTACAAGAAATGGCTAGAACCATGATCCATGAGAACAATCTGGCTAAACATTTTTGGGAAGAAGCAGTAAACACAGCATGTTATGTTCAGAACAGAATCTATATCAGACCTCTGTTGAACAAAACAGCATATGAACTCTTTAAAGAAAGGAAACCTAACATATCTTATTTTCATCAGTTCGGATGTACATGTTATATCCTGAACAATAAAGTCTATCTAAAGAAATTGATGCCAAAGCTCAGAAGGGAATCTTCCTAGGTTACTCTGAACGATCTAAGGCATACAGACTGTATAATTCAGAAACACAATGTGTTGAAGAATCTATGCATGTCAGATTTGATGACAAAGTGCTTGGAAGTGAAACTCTAGAGCAAGATGAAAGTTGTGCAGGATCTCAAGATTCTGATATCAACTCAGAATCTGATCGGATTCCAGAATCTGAAGAAACTTCAGAAGCTGGAGCATCCCCTGAAGTTCCTAATGAATAAGCTCAAGATGGTTCTCAGCAAGCTAGTCAATCCAAACATTCATTCAAATACAAGTCTTCGCATCCTGAGGATCAAATTATTGGCAATAAAGATAGTCCCAGAAGAACTAGATCGTATTTCAGACAAGAAGAGTTTGCTTTGGGATTATTATCTGTTATTGAACCAACCACTATTGAAGAAGCATGATAGAATTTTTGGCAAGTGTACCAAATACTATCGAAGTAATAAAATAAGTTCGTATCCACGAGGACTGTGTTAATCTCAATTTAGAAATAAAGTAAATATTTAGGATGTATAAATTATTTTGTTTGCCCTAGGCAGTATATTTGATTTGATTGCATAAAATTAAATAACATAAAATAAAATAAAGATTCTATTAGAAAATATAGATTTGGTTAGAAAATATGAAGAGAGGTGAGATCAGGTCTTTCGAATCATCTAAGTTCCCCTAATTGGTATACTGCACCTATTCTTATGAATGATTTTCTAGTTTCACGATAGTTAACAAAATAGTCCTAATCAATCCCTTGAGTTAGGACCCTCTTCTAAGATTACAACCCCTAATCCCTTAGGTGGTCTAATAATCTTTGAAGGTTTGAAGCACGTTAACCTAATATCACTAATAAAGAATTATCCATTCCTAGACTAATTATAATTATTAGAACAACTCAATTCTGTCTAAGTTGAAAGCTAGGGTCAGTAGTCATTCATTCTCACTAAATCATGTTTATATTTGATCAGGATATAAAAAGCATCAAGAACAATTGAATTGAATAAAAACTAGATTGTCATTCACAATAAATAGAGTTTCACAGCAACATGGTTCAATTAGGGTTACAAAGAATCATCTCAGACCTAATCTCTAAGAGATTTAGCTACTCATAATCGAGTTTACAAATAGCATAATCAATAATGGAATCAAAACATACATGAACTGATAGAAGGTTGAAGAATTCTCCCTCCTAGCCGTCTTTAGGTCTCAAAATCGCACTTTGCTCTCTCCAATTCGTAACCCTTGTTTTCAGCCTTGCCTTCAGCTTAAATAGGCAATTTTCCCATTCTGGTGCTGTCAAAAACGTGTCACGATTTTTGAAAACGTGACACGATTTTGCAACGGTGTCACGATTTTTGAAAGCGTGTCACGATTTAGTGGCAGTGGAAAACTCCAACTTTTTGTACTTTCTTGCTTTTTGCACCTCCAAGCTGTCTAAAAATGCTCCAGACTCAATAAAAACATCAACACAACTGTTTCTTCAAAATCTTCTATTTTTCTTGCTTTCCTTGCTGTTAAGCTTGCTTGTGAACTCAAAAATATCATAAAAAGACTCTAAAAATATGAAATGACGGACTGTCATCACAACCCCAAACTTGAACCATTCCTTGTCCTCAAGGAATCCACTTGCAATATTGATAATCGACAGTAAAATAACAACTACCTGATCAAGCGATAGTACCTAAATGTTCAACTCCTTACTAGCTAAAGATGAGCTAGTTTGACTTGTTAGCATCCACCAACTCACAACTCCACGCAACAATTTGAATAGGATTCACACATAGTCGACATGCAATCTACATATTACCATAAGCTTGAAAAGTTTCTAAACGTCAATCAAAATCAATGTCAATGCACACTTTGAGGTCTTTAAGGGTTATAATGGGGCTTAGGTGAAGGTGGGATAATATTTGGAAAAGTAGGCTACACAAAATCATGAGTTAGGCACTCCTACAGAAATTAAAACATGGATTCAATCCCTTAATTCACCTTTGAAACAACAATTTGTAAAGGTACTAGAGAACATTTGTAACTTTTTGGGACGATCGAGTTTAAAGTTACTCGGATTTTCAATGATATGTCCCTTTTTCATTCTTTTTTTTTTTTGACTGCACCATTTTTGTGTGTATTTTTCATTCATCACATTTTTTTTTATAAGTTGTTCTTTCTTTATTCTCTAGTACCTCCACCCCAAACTTAATTGGTTGCAAATTCCAATAGCAACCCCAAACTTAGTATTTAGCAACATTCTACAATGCCTAACTCAGATAAAACAAAGTGGGATAAATCCTAAAAGTCTCTAAGCTTGTAATGTAGTTTGTCTTCGAACAAAAAGTTCTAAACCTACCGGCTCAATTTGGCTAAAAAGAGGATATAAATTCAATAAGAAATCAGGGTAGGCTTCAAAAAGGCTCACATGACCAAGCACTTTTGCCTCAGTATGCAATAACAAAAACCAATCAACAGTAGAGAAACAATGCAAGTTCTAGAAATGTAAAAGCATGGAACACTCTTATATAAGTAAATTGGAAAAAGAAAATTTGGCCATGAACCTTACAGTGTTTAGATTTCTGGGAGTTGTGACTACCTATCTTTAACTGCCGTACACTTCGCCTTTGAACACAAGTCACTCCTCCTTTTGAACTTTTGGAATACCACTTGAACAAACAATTGTTAGTAAACTGGAAAAAGTCAACAAACAAGCAAATTCATCAATAATAAACAAGTTCAGATTCAATTACATAACAGGGGGATACAACTGAGAAAATTAAAGAAAAATTGTTTGACTCAACAATAGAAATTAAATACTGAAAATAAAAACATAAGAAAAGGATGGGTTGCCTTCCACTAAGCGCTTTCTTTTACGTCATTGAGCTTGACGCTTTAACCACTGTTAGGGTGGCAAATATGTCAGAAAGAACACATCATCCTTCTTCTTCCTCTTGTTTGGTAGGAATTCCATAAATTTGGCACAAAGAATCAGATACTCCCATGCACCCATTGTTAAACCTTTAGAATTTGAACTCTCCCACCTTAGAGAAGGACATGTATCATTTTGCACACGAGTGATTTCCTTAACCCCCACTGGTTCAGACATCGGGTAAATATCAATACTCCTTATTTTGGGATTTTCTTCCACCACAACCTTGTGACACTCAGTTTCCATCTGAACCAACTTCCTCAGAGACTCATGTGCTTTCTCAACAAGATCACCACACTGAACATCAAACTTCTCAAATGAAACTTGATTTGACACCAAGAAATTATCTAAAATATTTTGAAGTTGAGTATTGTAATCGATGTTGATCATCTCTTTCTTCCCTTCACAATCACTACCTGGTTGATTTGCCTCATAACGATCATTTTTCTTATTTAATCTCGATATTGCATTGTCCAAATATTTGATCTTCAAAGATAGAATATATTTTTCATACTGCAACGTAACAATCTCTTCTGTGTCATAGAGGCGTAACCTGTCTACTAACCTGTCTATCATAGCTGCAAAACTTGGACAAACTTTTTAGTAGCAAAGCACAAGAAGATGAACATGAAGGGATTTTTTTTTTTGAAGATATAAACAAAAATATAAATAACAGAAGTCCTAAATAAAAACAAAATTTCCAAGTTGAAATGATTTAACAGTCCCCGGCAGCGGCGCCAAAAACTTGATAGAATATTTGGCAAGTGTACCAAATACTATCGAAGTAATAAAATAAGTTCGTATCCACGAGGGCTGTGTTAATCTCAATTTAGAAATAAAGTAAATATTTAGGATGTATAAATTATTTTGTTTGCCCTAGGCAGTAGATTTGATTTGATTGCATAAAATTAAATAACATAAAATAAAATAAAGATTCTATTAGAAAATATAGATTTGGTTAGAAAATATGAAGAGAGGTGAGATCAGGTCTTTCGAATCATCTAAGTTCCCCTAATTGGTATACTGCACATATTCTTATGAATGATTTTCTAGTTTCACGATAGTTAACAAAATAGTCCTAATCAATCCCTTGAGTTAGGACCCTCTTCTAAGATTACAGCCCCTAATCCCTTAGGTGGTCTAATAATCTTTGAAGGTTTGAAGCACGTTAACCTAATATCACTAATAAAGAATTATCCATTTCTAGACTAATTATAATTATTAGAACAACTGAATTCTGTCTAAGTTGAAAGCTAGGGTCAGTAGTCATTCATTCTCATTAAATCATGTTTATATTTGATCAGGATATAAAAAGCATTAAGAACAATTGAATTGAATAAAAACTAGATTGTCATTCACAATAAATAGAGTTTCACAGCAACATGGTTCAATTAGGGTTACAAAGAATCATCTCAGACCTAATCTCTAAGAGATTTAGCTACTCATAATCGAGTTTACAAATAGCATAATCAATAATGGAATCTAAACATACATGAACTGATAGAAGGTTGAAGAATTCGCCCTCCTAGCCGTCTTTAGGTCTCAAAATCGCACTTTGCTCTCTCCAATTCGTAACCCTTGTTTTCAGCCTTGCCTTCAGCTTAAATAGGCAATTTTCCCATTCTGGTGCTGTCAAA
Source organism: Medicago arabica (assembly GCA_946800305.1). Taxonomy (NCBI): domain Eukaryota; kingdom Viridiplantae; phylum Streptophyta; class Magnoliopsida; order Fabales; family Fabaceae; genus Medicago; species Medicago arabica. The sequence goes on along the minus strand of OX326971.1, from coordinate 19,291,590 downwards.
AACGTGTCACGATTTTTGAGAACGTGACACGATTTTGCAACCGTGTCACGATTTTTGAAAGCGTGTCACGATTTAGTGGCAGTGGAAAACTCCAACTTTTTGTACTTTCTTGCTTTTTGCACCTCCAAGCTGTCTAAAAATGCTCCAGACTCAATAAAAACATCAACACAACTGTTTCTTCAAAATCTTCTATTTTTCTTGCTTTCCTTGCTGTTAAGCTTGCTTGTGAACTCAAAAATATCATAAAAAGACTCTTAAAATATGAAATGACGGACTGTCATCAAAGCACTTGGAGATGAAGGATGGATTCTGGCAATGCAAGATGAACTTAATCAATTCAAAAGGAATGAAGTGTGGGATCTAGTAGCTAAGCCTGAACACAAGAACATTATTGAAACTAAATGGGTGTTCAGAAATAAACTTAGTGAACAAGGAGAAGTAATCAGAAACAAGGCCAGACTTGTTGCGCAGGGCTACAATCAACAAGAAGGCATTGATTACACAGAAACATTTGCTCCAGTTGTAAGATTGGAAGCAATCAGGTTACTTCTTTCCTATGCAGTGAATCACAACATAATCTTATATTAAATGGACGTTAAGAGTGCGTTTCTTAATGGTGTCATTTCTGAAGAAGTCTATGTCAAACAACCTCCTGGCTTTGAAGATTTAAAACATCCAGAGCATGTTTATAAATTGAAGAAATCACTATATGGCTTGAAACAGGCTCCCAGAGCTTGGTATGAAAGACTGAGTAATTTCTTAATTCAAAATAACTTTGAACGAGGGAAAGTTGACACTACACTATTCAGAAAGACTCTGAAGAAAGGCATTCTTATTGTTCAGATTTATGTTGATGATATCATTTTTGGTTCAACAAATAGTTCACTTTGCAAAGAGTTTTCCAAAGTAATGCAGGATGAGTTTGAAATGAGCATGATGGGAGAATTGAAGTTCTTTCTAGGAATTCAAATCAACCAATGCAAAGATGGAGTCTATGTTCATCAGTCCAAATACACGAAAGAGCTCCTGAAGAAGTTCAATCTTGAGGACTGCAAAGAAATGAACACTTCAATGCATCCAACCTGCACTCTGAGCAAAGAAGATCAAGGAACCAAAGTTGATCAGAAGCTGTATAGAGGTATGATTGGTTCTTTGTTATACCTAACTGCATCCAGACCAGATATTTTATTCAGTGTATGTCTGTGTGCAAGGTTTCAATCAGATCCTAGAGAGTCTCACTTAACAGCTGTTAAGAGAATCTTTAGATATCTGAAAGGAACTACTAATCTTGGACTTCTGTACAAGAAATCCTCTGACTACAAGCTAGTTGGATTCTGTGACGCTGACTATGCTGGAGACAGGATTGAAAGAAAATCAACCAGTGACAATTGTCAATTTTTGGGAGAGAATCTGATATCCTGGGCTAGCAAGAGGCAAGCAACTATTGCTTTGTCTACAGCAGAAGCATAATACATCTCAGCTGCTAGTTGTTGTACACAGCTACTCTGGATGAAACATCAGCTTGAGGATTATCAAATAACTAAAAACTGTATCCCAATTTATTGTGATAATACATCAGCTATATGTTTATCTAAGAATCCAATTCTGCATTCAAGAGCAAAACACATTGAGATTAAACATCATTTTATAAGAGACTATGTTCAAAAAGGAATTCTAGATATTCAATTCATTGATATTGATCATCAATGGGCTGATATATTTACTAAACCTTTGTCGGTTGAAAGATTTGATTTTATAAAGAAAAATTTGAACATGTGTTGTGTCTCTGGTTAATGTGCGCCTCTGAAAACAGAATTCAGATTCTGAAAGATACTCAGAAGCTAATTGAGAATCAGACTCTCTTTTGGAGACTCTGGTGAACATAAGCCTCTGATAGACTTTCAGACTCTGTTAAGGAATCTTAGACTCTTAGAAGCTCGTATTAGTGGAAGCATGAATGTTGAGTTCAGTAACACCTGCCCCACTACGGTGACAGTTACTTTTTAGTTTCTCAGACGTGGCCTGTCTGTATTGGATAAGAACTCAAAGGGCAATGATTTCATTACGTTTAACAAGTTACCTTCGCATCTTCCCAACGCTTTTACGACTGCATGCTTACTGTATTTATTACTCTTGTTTGTTTGTCCCCTACTCTTTCCAAACGGTTATCAACTCTTTTCTATAAATACCAATCACACACAACTCACTTCTCTTTTCACACTTTGATTTTTCTCTGAACATTCATCTTGTTTTCAATCTGTGTAAAACTTTTTGTTCTCAAAATCAAAACCTAGAAACCTTCAAATGGCAAGTGATCTTATTCAATCTGGTGTGTTAGTCAAAACTGGTAAATCATACGTGATTAAACCCAGAACCATGAACCTCATCAAAGAAACTCTGGAAGTTCAAGTTGAATCTCTAGTGGACTTCGGCTCTCTTATTCGTCATGGTGTAGACGTCTCTTCTCATTTCTTATCACAAGGAATGATGAGTTATTTCGGTATGTCGAATGGACCAACATATCAGGAGCTAGTGAGAGACTTCTGGGTTAGGGCAGAAGTTTTCGACAAGGGGGACGCTACCATTGAAGAAACGGCTGCAATCATGAACAACCCTAAACTAGCTGGCAAGAATAGAAAGGAAATGGGTTTAAGACCGTACAAAGGTCTTGAAATCAGGTCCGTTGTGATGGGGATTCCAATCCTTATCACTGAAGAGGTGGTTGCCAGAGCCTGCAGAGTGGTGAATGAAGGTAAATTCCAGTGGAATGTTGAGAAGAAGAGCGACTGGATGGGTATCTGCAACAAACTCTTATTTGAAGGAAGACCCTCAAATAAGTTGGTTGACATGCATCCTGAGCATAGGGTGCTTCTGAAGATCATACTGGATAGTATGCTTCAGAAAGGTGGAGGAACAGACACTCTGTCTGTTGATCACAAGGTGCTTCTTTACTTTCTGATAAAGAAAAAGAAGATAAACTTTCCTAGGTACGTGATGTACCACATGTGCTGGGCTATAAGGAAAAGCCAATCTGAATCCAGAAGACAAGTTCCTTTTGGAAGGCTAATCTCTGAGATTCTGTATCAAGGAGGCCTCTTGAAGGTCTTATCAGAATCTGGTGTAGTATCAGACTCTCATCTTGGAACAGTGACAGGGAGAATCATCAATGGTAAAACTCTTTAATACATGAAGATTGTCAAAAGATTAAATCCTTCTAATCAAGATATGAGGGAATCTTATGTGCAATCAGACTTGATGACGGACTTCCCTCCTATTTCCAAAGAAGACAATCCTGAAGTCCTAGCAAGATTTGTGGTAGATTACTTCAATGAAACTGGTAGAATAATCAACTATTCTGCCATTCCTGAGACTGCTGGAGGAGGACCTCTTAAGGTTAAAGGGAAAAGGACCAAGGAAGTGATTCCAAAGGAAGAGGAAGAGAAGCAAGAGCCTCCCAAGAAGAAGATGAAATCAACAGCTCTTCCAGGAGTGACTATTGGTGCCTCTGAGACCATAGCTCCCATGCCTTTGTCTGTATCTTCTGCATCCAAGGAAATTAAGGAGAGGGTGAAGAAACTCAAGGATGAGAAGAAAGCGAAGAATGATGAGAAGAAGGCAAAGAAAGATGAGAAGAAAGCTAAGAAAGGCAAGGTTGACAGAGATTATGAGAAATTAGCTGAAGAGATTGCTGAATTCCTTGATACTGACTTTGATGGTGAAGAAAGTCAGATCAAGAAAAGAAAGATGGAAGTGGTTCATGTGGCTAAGGATGTAGCACAGAAGATAGGTACTTCTGTATCTATGATTGAGGATGAACATGCTGCTGGTAAGGCAATGGCAGCAGAGGTTGTTGCTGAAGAACTTAAGGAAGAAACTGTTAAAGAAGCTGCTAAGTTGCTTGCATCAGCTCTGAAACAGAAGAGTCAGTGGGCTCCTGCAGAAGCTGATTTATCAGAAGCTACTCTGTCTGATGCTTCTGATCATCATGCATCTCCAGAAGCTGGGATTGGCACCTCTGGTAACGTGGCATTTAACTCACCTTCCTCTACGAATCAAGAGTCTTCATCTGATACTGAATCAGATAACAAACCCTTGAGCCAAATTCTTCCCTCCCTCAGAAATTCATCCCCCTCACCAATCAAACCTTTATCATCCTTTAACCCACTTGACCCCAAAATAGTTGAATATGTTGATTCAACTATGGACAGGGTTTTTCAAGACACCATCACAGTGTCTATGAACTTACCTGCTGACCACCCTGCTCAACCATCATTTCTCAAACCGCTTCAGGCAATTCAACCTTCTGAAGAGTCTGAAGTAACCATTCATTCAACTCAACCATCCCCCCAACATGAGCCTATTTGTGTAGACTCTCTAGACACCCTAGATTCTCTTGAGAAACGCCTAGGAGGAGAACTACCAAAAACCCCCGCAAAATCCAAATCAACAAAAGCTACAGAATCTGTTTCTAAACCAGACTCTGTACCCCAACCTTCAGAAAATCAAACCATAGCTTCTGTTGAACCTTCAGAAACTGTAGAGGAACCAGTCTTTGAGATTCTGGAACAAGCTTCTGATATCATTCCAGAACCTGTAACAGAATTCATAGTAGAGCCTGTGTCTGAAACGGTTCCTGAACCTCTTACTGAACCTCAAACTATTGTACCTGATTTTCAAACCTTACAAGCAATAGTAGCCTCTCAACCCTCAACTTCTGAACCTCACAATCTTTTTGATTCGTTAAGGATAGATGAGTTATATGCTTCGTCAAACTCTAAGCTCAAGGACATTATTGAGCAAAGGTTTGTGCCTATCCTCAATGTAAGCTATGAGGATAAGTTCTCCACTTTGAAGACTGAATTTTTGGACTTTGTCACCAAAATTCAGAAGGCTGTTGTCAAGGAACAAGCTGTTGTTATTGCCAAGCATGTGGAAGAAGTTAAGAGAGCTGAGAAAGCTAAAGCCAAGAAGAAAGCTCATATTTTGCGGATTGAGTAAAAACCATTCTTTGATGAAGATCAATACAATCCCAGAGAGAAAATGGTTTTTGATTCATTAAGGAGGAGACTTCATAGAGTTCAGGAAGAAGCAAGACTTGAAAGAGAAGCTCATCTGAGAAGAACTGAAGCTTTGGAGGAGATTGTTAAGAAGCAGCAAGAGGATCTCCTGAAATTGATGGATCACCTTGCCAAACAAAACCAACCTTAGTTGCATTTATTAAAGTTTTGTTTTGCTTGTAACTTGATTCTGCTGTTTTCTTTTATCTTCTGATACTTCTTTTTTAAGATTATTCAAGTTTTTACATAATCTATGTGCCTCTGATATATATATATTGTGCTTTGAATCTTCTATGTTTTTCGCTCTGAATCTTGTTTTCCTTAAAAAAATAATTTACCCTTATCTGAAGTCATTTAAAAAGGGGGAGAAACTTGTTTCTAAACATTTTTGTTGATGACAAAAGGGGGAGAAGGAAAGATTTGTGACTTGGAAAGATTTGTGACTTTTACAAAACTGTATGGAGAAAGAATCTGTAAGTTCTATGTAAAGTTAAAGGGAAAATTGCGAAAGGTGCTTAGTTAGATTTTGAGCCCCCATTAAAAGAATCTGTTCTCTAATTCGTTTTTTATTTTGAGAATTAATTCAACTGTGTATGAAATTTGAATTTAATTAACTTAGATAGAACTTAGGTAGAGCTTACAAACCTCAACTTAAGAACTATCAGACTCAGGGGGAGTCAGAGCTTACAAACCTCAGACTCTGAGCTTACAAACCTCAGACCCCTTAAGTCAACCTGTTAATTAGATTAACAACAATTGACCTTTTAAATACTAATGTTTGTCATCATCAAAAAGGGGGAGATTGTTGGAACAAAGGTGTTCAGCAGTACCACGTTTTGAGTTTTGATGATAACAAGGTATTAAAAATTGTCAATTGGATATGCTAATATTTGTTTAAGTATGCAGGATATTAATCAAGATTTATATTTTAGAAAGTATTATGTTTGAACATTTTGAGAGCAAAGATCTAGAGAAGCTTGTTGCTTGTGATTCTGTATCAAAGAAGAGTCTGAAGACTGTATCGAAGAAGAGTCTGAAGATTGTGTCGAAGAAGAGTCTGAAGACTGTATCGAAGAAGAGTCTGAAGACTATCAGAATCTGAAGACTATCAGAATCTGAAGACTATCAGAACCTGAAGACCAAGAGAGTCTGAAGATCATCAGAACCTGAAATGATACAGTGAGTCTGAAGCCTGCAATCTACAGATCTGCTTAGAAGGATTTCTAAAGGCATTACGATGCAGAAGAAACTCTCAATTGGAGTAACGGCTTGCTTCAAAGTCAACTTGAGCGTGGGATGCTCAACGACAAAGAATGCAGGATAGTACAGAGTACGTTGTACGAACTCTGTTTCCACTACTCCACTACCTCGTACAGTTTGGCAACTGTGTCTACCGGTATTAATCTTCAAAAGGAATGGAATTCAAAATATGCATTTGAAGGACTATTACCATATTAAGCAACAGATCAACAACTATTGGTCAAGCTTCAGAAATCATCCTGATGTGCTGGATGACTCAACGTCTCTTTCCAACGCCTATATAAAGGATAAAAGACTTGAAGAATTGTTGGACTCTACAACTGAAAAACTACGCTGTATAGCTATCGTATTCAAACTGAGTCTTAACAGAAACACATCAACAGCTTAGATTAATCTTACAAACTGAGTATTCTAGAATTTCTAAGTTAAGCAGAAAAACAGAGTATGTCTTTGTTTAAAACAGAGTCTGTCTTTGTTTGTAATTGAAACACGTTTGATTGTTTATCAAGTGTTTCAACTCTATTGAATTTTCTGTAAATTGTGTCAGAAGTCTCTTGCTTGTGTGCTTGAGCAAAGAAGTCTCTTGGCTGCGTCCTTGAGCAAAGAAGTCTCTTAGTTGTGTCTTTGAGCATTGAAAGTCTCTTGCCTGCGTGCTTGAGCATTGGAAGTCTCTTACTGTGTGTTTGAGCAACTTGTAATAGATATTAGATTTTAGTGGAACTCTCCTTGGAAGTGCAAGGGGGACAAGACTACTTCCGGTTTGTGGAAGGAACCTGTATAATTGCTTGTGTTCGCTCTTCTCTCTATCTCTTGATTATTTCCACTGCAACAGAATCTGATCTCCCATCAGACTCTGAATCTCATTCAGACTCTGATCCTACGGAATTAGATTCTCACTCTTCAAGAGTTGCAAAAAGCTAACACAATTCAACCCCCCCTTCTTGTGTTTTTCTCACCTTCACCCTTTTCAATCTTTTTTTTTTATACATTTTTCATTCATTTTTCTTTCTTCAGTTGTTCTATTCTTTGTTCTCTAGTACCACCACCCCAAACTTATTTGGTTGCAAATTCCAATAGCAACCCCAAACTTATTATTTAATAACATTCTACAATGCCTAACTCAGATAAAATCATGGGGAAAATCCTAAAAGTCTCTACGCTTGTAATGTAGTTTGTCACCGAAAAAAAAGTTCTAAACCTATCGGCTCAATTTGGCTAAAAAAAGGATAGAAATTTAATATAACAGGGTAGGCTTCAAAAAAGCTCACAGGACCAAGCACTTTTGCCTCAGTATGCAATAACAAAAACCAATCAACAGTAGAGAAACAATGCAAGTTCTAGAAATGTAAAAGCATGGAACACTCTTATATAAGTAAATTGAAAAATAAAATTTGGCCATGAACCTCACAGAGTTTAGATTTCTGGGAGTTGTGACTACCTATCATTCACTGCCGTACACTTCGCCTTTGAAACACAAGTCACTCCTCCTTTGAACTTTTGGAATACCACTTGAACAAACATTTGTTATCAAACTGTAAACTTTCAATTAAACAAGCAAATTCATCAATAATAAACAAGTTCAAGATCAATCACATAATAGGGGAAATTACAACCGAAATATAATAGGAAAGCAATAAAATTGTTCAAGTTAAATTAAAAGTACATCAAGAAAAAGTGCTGAAACAAAATAAAGACAAAAAACAACAAAAGAGCTGGACCATCAGTAGTCCACTCAATCCTCCATCTGATCCTGATCAATCCACATGTTCGGGTTCTCCTCCGCGTACGAATCCTCTCCAAAATGATATCTGGAGCTAGCACCTCCAATAGCAAAGTCAGCCCTAATCTCCTGTTCTCGATCTTGAGCTCGTCCTCTGGTCACATCAAAATAATGGTCCATTGCTTCCTCGGACCCATCAAAGCGCTCAAAAGACCCAGTCATAGGCCTCCTGTTAAGGGCTACCATCTATGAGAATTCCTGCCCAAACCTCGGACGGTTCCAGTACTCTTGATCAGAAACTTCATTCATCTAGTTAGAGTGGCCAAATATGTAGTCTAGCACCAAGGGATGGATGGGCGCATGAGTGAACTGCTGACTGCTCCCCTCTCCATACATAGACTGCTGTTGAGGTGGAGGTGGTTGTACCGGAGGTTGTTCTTGTTGTTGTGCTGCTGCCTCTTCCTCTCTACCCATCTGAAGCAGACGCTCTTGGTAGTCTTTCACAAACCCATCTATGTAAGTGTCTGTCAGAGGCTTCATCATAGGAGCATCCAGATCACTAGCATACAGCTAGCAGTCTGCCTCTTCACATAACCAGTTAATGAGGCTCAGATGTGGTACCGCCTTTTTTGTACCTGTAGCAAAAAGAGCAATGTTGTCGGAAATTAACTCACCAACATTAATCGGGGCACCATCCAGGATTGCTGCCACAACATGAACACGTGCCAATGGGATTTCAGAAGTGCACGAGGTTCCCTCCAATGTTTGCACCACAAAAGATGCCCAAGCCTTGGGAACCGGCTTGAAGTCAGACTTCAACAGCATCTGTTTCCCTCCTTGTCATTTAGCTCCTTCTACACACGGTTGCAAAAGCAGCTCTTCCCATGCTTCATCGTTCCAACTACCACAAGTCTCCCTCCTTCTCTTAACATCGCATTGTTCCGGAGGAACAAGCTTTAATAGATTATTAATAGCAGTAGGGGAGAAATCGATTTCCTTACCACGAACATAAGAACCGTACCTCCTCCCAGAGAATCTAGCGTTGGCATAGAATTCCAAAGCCAAAGTCTTGTTGGCTTGCTCAAAAATCATCCCGTTCAGCCCATGCCAATCCCTCGCTGTCAGAGTCTGCTCAAATTCCGGGTTACCGAAAAGTTTAGGGAGCAGGAAGGCTCGCTCTTGAATCACCCTAAAGTGCTTGATATCCTTGAAGCGATTACGAGCCTCTTGGTTGAGGAATTTGTCTGTGGAAGGTGGTGGTGGTTGGTTTGATGGTTTAGGTTTAACTGGTTGTTTTCTTTTTGCGGTGGTTTTGGCTTTTTTGGTTGGTTGAGATTTTTTTCTTGTATCCACCATGGTTAGGGTTAGGGTTAGTGAAAGTTAGGGTTTGATGAATTTGTGGTTGTGATGAATTTGATCGGATGAATGATGATGGTGACGGTTTAGATTGATGAAAGGGTGATTAGATAATGAAAAGATGAAGATATTTGGTGAAAAAGGTTAAGACAATCGTAGGTTAGGGTTCTGGGAAAAATTTGGCAGAGTTTGGCTACTTTTGGAAGTGGATGGAATGAAAATCGTGTTGGGTGTATATATAGGCTGAGAAAATCGTGTCACGTTTGGCCAAAAACATGTCACGATTTCCTTTTGTAACGGTCAAATTTTGAAAACCACGATAATCGTGTCATGTTTGGGTAAAAACGTATCACGATATTCAATTTTTGAAAACTTTTTTCCCCAGAAAACGCGTCACGATTTGGCTTGGCAGTAAGGCACACATTTTTAACTTAGAAATTTTTTTTGAGACGTTCAGAGGGAGGTAAAATCGTGTCACGTTTTACCTAAAACGTGTCACGATTTTGCCCAGTATTGGACTTGAAATTTTTTTCTTCCTCTGTTGTTTCAGCTGACATATTTTTGTATTTTTGAATTTTTTTGAAAGAAATAAAAATAAAAACTACTACCTGCACTTAAAAATGTCGGTTACCTCCCACCAAGCGCTTCTTTACCGTCACTAGCTTGACTGTCAAGGACCCTTAAAGGTCCGTCAGAACAAGTCCTACCCTCTCTTTGGGTAGGTCGCCACCTAGATATGGCTTAACTCTTTGCCCATTCACCTTGAAACTTCTGTCACCGTCTGGCGTGGTTAACTCAACAGCTCCATGAGGTGACACACTCTTGACCACAAATGGTCCCGACCACTTAGACTTGCGCTTTCCAGGAAACAGCTTCAACCTGAAATTAAACAACAAAACTAGTTGCCCAGAGTTAATATCCCTAGATACTAAGTTTTTGTCATGATACCTTTTAGTTCTGGCTTTATAGATGAGCGCATTTTCATATGCTCTAAGCCTCATCTCTTCCATTTCATTAAGTTTCAAGAGTGTTTTCTTACCAGCGGCTACTTGATCAAAGTTTAAGGCCTTAATGGCCCAATAAGCTTTATGTTCTAGCTCAACTGGAAGATGACAAACCTTACCATACACTAACTGATAGGGTGAGAGCCCTATATGAGTTTTGAAGGCTGTCCTATAAGCCCACAGTGCGTCATCTAATTTCTTAGACCAATCTTTCCTATTTGACGCCACTGTCTTTTCAAGGATTTGCTTTAATTGACGGTTTGAAACCTCTACTTGTCCACTCGTTTGTGGGTGATAAAGAGTTGCAACTTTGTGCTTGATGTTATACCTTCTGAGCACATTTTCAATAAAATTATTGCAAAAGTGCTTTCCCTCATCACTGATCAAGACTATAGGTGTTCCAAACCTAGTGAAAATATTTGTCTATGGTGACGTAGTCAACACAGACAAGTATGTGGAGATAAGAGTGAGAAGAAGGGAAAGGTCCCATGAAATCAATGCCCCAACAATCAAATGGTTCAGCTTCAATGATTCCAGTTAGGGGCATCTCATTCCTTTTAGAAATGTTACTTGTCCTTTGGCATTTATCACACTGCTTTACAAAGTCATGGGAATCCTTGAACAAGGTAGGCCACCAGAATCCACTTTGCAAAATTTTTGCAGCTGTTCTTTCCCCACTATGGTGGCCTCCATAAGCTGAGCTATGGCAGTGCCACATAACCTTATTTGCTTCCTCACCTGCAACACAACGTCTAATTAAACCGTCAGTGCTTACCTTAAACAGATAAGGATCATCCCACAGATAATGGTTTGCATCCTTGAAGAACTTCTTTCGTTGATGGTAGGACATCTCATCCGGTATGATGTTACCGGCCTTAAAATTCGCCATGTCGGCAAACCATGGTCTGACATCCACAGTGAATAGTTTTTCATCCGGGAACTCGGCCATAATGGCCTTCTCTTTCTTTGTGACCTCTTCGTTATCGAGCCGCGAAAGATGATCAGCCACCACATTCTCGACTCCCTTCTTGTCACGAATCTCAAGATCAAACTCTTGCAACAAGAGAATCTATCTCAGCAACCGAGGTTTTGACTCCCCCTTGGTGAGGAGATATTTAAGAGCTGCATGATCTGTAAAAACAATGACTTTGGAGCCAATTAGATAAGAACGAAAATTTTCCAAAGCAAATATTACCGCAAGCAATTCTTTTTCAGTAGTGGAATAGTTCACTTGATTTTCGTTCAAAACCTTGCTTGCATAGTAAATTGCATGCATAAATTTGTTCTTGCGTTGGCCTAGGACTGCACCAACAGCATAATCACTTGCATCACACATAAGTTCAAACGGTAAATCCCAATCAGGAGCAATGATTATTGGTGCAGTCACCAACTTGGTTTTAATCAAAGAAAAAGCATCTAAGCATTCAGAATCAAAATTAAACTCATTTTCTTTGACCAAGATAATACAAAGGGGCTTGGCAATTTTTGAAAAATCTTTTATAAAACACCGGTAGAAACCAGCATGCCCCAAGAAACTCCTCACTCCTTTAATATTAACAGGAGTGGGAAGTTTCTCTATAACCTCTATTTTGGCCTGATCCACCTCGATGCCTTTAGCACTTATTTTATGCCCCAAAACGATACCTTCAGTTACCATAAAATGACATTTTTCCCAATTTAAAACGAGGTTCGTTTCGGTGCATCTTTTAAGGACATCATCTAAATGGAACAAGCATTGATCAAAAGACATACCAAACACTGAGAAATCATCCATAAATACCTCAATGTTCGTTTCTATCATATCAGCGAAGATGAAGAGTATACACCGTTGAAAGGTTGCTGGTGCACCACACAGCCCAAAAGGCATCCTTCTATATGCAAACACACCAAAGGGACAAGTGAATGCTGTCTTCTCTTGATCTTCCGGAGCCACAACAATTTGATTATACCCCGAGTACCCATCCAAAAAATAGTAAAAAGCCTGGCCAGCCAACCTCTCTATCATTTGATCCATGAATGGTAACGGAAAGTGATCCTTCCTTGTTGCTGTATTCAACCTCCGGTAGTCTATACACATTCTCCAACCAGTGACGGTGCGGGTTTATATTCAGCCTCCATATGTATCTTGTGCATGCAGTAGGCTGGGCTAATACCCTTCAAATCAGAAATTGACCATCATATGGCTTCCTTGATCTCTCTCAACACCCTCATTAGCTTTTCTTCCTCCAAAGGTGTTAAGGTGCTGCTTATAATTGCTGGTTGAGAAGTATCCTTGCTAAGGAAAACATACTTCAATGTAGGAGGCAAAACCTTCAAATCTGGACTGCTCTTTTCCTCCTTGCTCAAGGGATGTACTCCTTTAGATTCCTCATCATGTAACTCTTCAATTTTTACCGATCCTTTCTCTTGCTTATTTGTCTCAAGTTGTTCAACACATTCTTTCACCTCAAGATCTTCATCAGCGTCACAAGTCTCTATAGAGTTCACAATTGTTCTCTCCATAGGTTGTGTGGTTTGAGGTTCACATGAATTGTCTTCCACTATTTCTTCAATAACATCGATACGGTAACATTGAGGATTGTCACTTCGGTGCTTCATAGCTTCAAAAATATTAAACACTACTTGTTCATCTTGGAATCTTAACATGAGTTGACCTCTCTCAACATCAATCAAGGCACAACCAGTTGCAAGGAAAGGTCTCCCCAACAGTAAGGGAATGTCTTCATCTTCAACAAAATCCAAGATAACAAAATCCGCAGGAAACACTAAGTCATTAACTTTGACCAAAACATCTTCCAAAATACCGTAAGGATAAGAGATTGACCTATCAGCTAATGTGAGGGTCATTCTTGTAGGTTTTGGCTCCCCACATCCTAACTTCTTCATCATTGATAGAGGCATCAAATTTATAGTTGCCCCCAAATCACATAAAGCTCTTCCAACATCTAATTTCCCGATGGAGCAAGGGATAGTGAATGCTCCTGGATCTTTCAACTTAGGAGGTAGTTTCTTCTGGAGTATTGCACTACAATTTTCAGAAAGTGAAATGTTCTCGTCATCCTTCGGTTTCCTTCTTCCAGTCAATAGTTCTTTCATAAACTTAGCATAAACAGGCATCTGATCAATAACTTCACTAAAAGGAATGTTGACCTGGAGTTGAGAGAAGAGTGTCGTGAACTTCTTGAATTGTCCTTATTCCTTCTTCTTCTTCTTAGCCAAATGATGATAAGGAAGCTTCACATAAGATGGAATTACTTGATCCTTGTTCCCATCCTTCAGCAGTTGGTTTTTACTTCTTTTTAAGATCGAGTCAACATCTATTAACTTCTCATTTTTTTTTCTTCCTCATTAGTCTTTTTCTTCTTTTCATTTTCAACTACGCCATGAGTACTCTCTTTTTCAACTTCGCCTTGTTCATCTTCATCCACTGATATTTCTTCTCCAACATTCTTTTCAACTAATTCACCATCATCATCCTCTTTAACAACTGTGTCAACCTTCTTTCGGTTTTGTGGAGCTGGAGGTGTTAGTACCTTCTTGCTCCTCAACTCTATAGCATTACAAGTTTCATTCTTAGGGTTTTCTTTGGTGTTACCTGAGAATCCCCCTTTGTTCTTCTCAGCCAGTTGCTTTGCCATCTGCCCTATTTGAGTTTCAAGCAATTTTCTAGAGGCCTCATTGTTCTTTCTTTCAGTTTCTTGACTCTTCTTCATATCTTCAAAGTTTCCTTGAGTCATCTTCATGAAATTGATCATAGTCTCCTCTAGAGCTGAGGGGTTCCTTGGTTGTTGCTGTTGTTGAGGGTTTGGTAACAAATGGTTCAAAGTGTTATTGTTGGAGTAACTTAAGTTAGGATGTTTGTTGAACCCTGAATTATAGTAAGGATTCTGTCTTTGATAGTTTCCCATGTAATTTACCTCTTCACTGCCTCCTTCTGGAACACACTCGCCATTGGCATGTCCCTCTCCACAGAAATCACATTTGACAGCAGCAATTTGTTAAGGTTTGTTGGATATCATATAGCTATGAAATTCTTTAAAGAGAATCTCCAGTTGCTTATTCATTGCTTCTTGGTTGGCTAGGATAGAGGTTTGATCACTCACATTAAACACACCATTCTTCTTCTTTTCCGCATCAGCACGATATTCATTTGCAGCCATGTTCTCAATTAAAGCTTGCACTTCGTGGTCAGTCTTCACTTTCAGGCTTCCTCCAGCTGAAGCATCTAAGAACATTATGTTGTTGGACGTTAGCCCTTCAGTAAAGACTTGGAGATATTGTTTTTCAGAGAATTCATGGTTAGGGCATCTTTTCAGAAGCAAATTGAATCTCTCCCATGCATCATATAGTGATTCACTTTCCCCTTGCCTGAAGTTTGAAATCTCCTGCTTCTTATCCCAATATTTAGACATCGGAAAGTATTTCTCTAAAAACTTCAGCTCAAGTTCCTCCCATGTTTGAATGGTTCCACTAGGTAAAGAAAGTAACCAATCATTTTCTCTCCCGATGAGAGTAAAAGCAAACAACCTTAGCTTCTTTTAGTTTTCAGTCACCGTGGCTGGAGGTACACAAAACTCACAGGTTTCATGAAAGTGGCTAAGATGTTCATGAGGGCTATCCGCATCAGACCCATCAAATTGTTTCTCCTTTAAGCCATTCTGAACAGAGGTCTTGATGTCAAACGCAACAGGATTAGCAGGTTGGAAAGTGTGAGTTAGTCGACCACGGCTATTAGCTAAACCATAGTCTCCCAACTTAGGCCTTTGTGGTTGATCTCCCATCGTGATAGATTTAGGAGAAAAGATTGATTCAGGTTCAACTAGTGTTGAATTAGGTAGTTGTTCACGTACACCCGGTGGAACTGACTTTGATTTGGCCAACCGGACGGTTTTCCGATTAGCTCTTGCAGTCCTTTCGATCTCAGGATCGTATTCTAGGTCGTCGGAACTCCTTCTACCTCGCATAAACAGCAAAATACCTTAGTAGCACTGCACAATGCAAATTAAATAATGAACACTGAATCAATTTAATATTTTTAAATAGAAAATAAATTGCAGAAATCCTAAATTATAACGCAATTGTCTTGTTGAAATAAATCAACAGTACTCGGCAGCGGCGCCAAAAACTTGATAGAAAATTGGCAAGTGTACCAAATACTATCGAAGTAGTAAAAATATCGTTCCCACAAGGACTGGTTTTAATCTAAAAAAGTCAAGTACGTTATTAAATTAGGATGTAATAAAAGTTGTTTTGTTTTGCCACTAGGCAGTAGATTGGTTTAATAGCATAAAACTTAGTAACAGAAGGTAAATTGATTGTTAAAAATAAGAGAGAGATGAGTTAGGTCTTCGAATCATCTGAGTTCCCCTAATTGGTCACTGCACCTATTCTTATGAATGATTTTCTAGTTTCACGATATTTAACAAAATAGTCCTAATCAATCCCTTGAGTTAGGACCCTCTTCTAAGATTACAACCCCTAATCCCTTAGGTGGTCTAATAATCTTCGAAGGTTTGAAGTACGTTAACCTAATATCACTAATAAAGAATTATCCATTCCTAGACTAATTATAATTATTAGAACAATTCAATTAGGTCAAAGTCGAAAGCTATGGTCAGTAGTCGTTCGTTCTCACAAAATCATATATATGTGTGATCAGAATATATAAAGCATTAAGAACAATTGAATTGAATAAAAACTAAATTGTCATTCACAATAAATAGAGTTTCACAGCAACAGATATCAATTAGGGTTACAAAGAATCATCTCAGACCTAACCTCTAATGGATTTAGCTACTCATAATCGAGTTTATAAATAACATAATCATTAGAGGTAACAATACATACATGAACTGGTTACAAGGTGAAGAAATCGCCCCTGCAGCCGTCTTCAAGTCTCAAAATCGCACTTTGCTCTTCTCAAATCGTAAGTCGTAACCCTTGTTTTCAGAATAGCCTTCAGCTTAAATAGGCACAGAAATTCGCCTAAAATCGTGTCACGTTTTTGCAGAATCGTGACACGATTTGCCTTGTATAACAAACTTCTAAATTAGGGTTTCTTCAAATCGTGTCACGTTTTGGTCAACGTGACACGTTTTTGCCTTGGCAGAGAGCATGTTTTAGTCTTCTTGAATCGTGTCACGTTTTGAACCAATCGTGACACGTTTTGGTCCTTTGTAAAATCTTCAGTTTTTCTGCTTTTCTTGCTGCTTAAGTTACCTTGTGAACTCTAAATTGTGATCAAAATACATAGAAAATTATGTAATGACAATGTGTCATCAGTTTCTTCCAAATTTCCAGTTTCCATCTTTGAATATTCTCAGGTACTCCTCATTCCTCTTTCCTTTTCTCGCATAGTTTTCTTTAGGGTTTTAGTGATGGTTGTGATTAGGGATTGTGATGAGTCGGGTAGAGAGATTTCACCCTCTAATTCTGCGGAGAAGAACAAGCTGAGGATGGCTTGTTTAAGACATGTGATAAGTGATCAAAAATACTATATTTTCTGTGTTAATCTAGGCATTTTAATGACTTGCCTTGCAAGTTATATAAGGAAAAGCAATCATTTGTTGTAATTTTATCATTTATGCTTTGTATGCCTTTCTCTATTCAACTTGTGCAGGAAATGACAAGAAAGGACCAAGAAAAAGTGCCCAAGTTCTCAAGAATTTCGCTATTAGCGAATATTTCGCTGATATCGAAAATGCTCCAGGAAGACCTCGCCATTGGCGAAGTTTGGGAAGCAGAAGTGAAGAAATTCGCTATTAGCGAATATTTCGCTAATAGCGAAATTACTCCAGGGGGATTTCACCATTAGCGAAGTTGTGGCGAGATCAAGGAAATTCAACAGGATAAGGGCCACGTGGAACCACCCCATTGGGGCAGAGGCAGATTTTCAGGATTTCGCTGATAGCAAAATATTTGGCTATCAGCGAAATTTCGCTGAGACAGCCAATATAAATAGTTTTCTATTCTCTTCCAACTACACATCACTGTTATATTGCATTTTTCTGGTTTTTAGAGAGAGAATAGGGCATTTTCTAGAGAGAGAAAAACAAAGCAAGGTAGTTAGGAGTAGATTCAACCCAAGATTTAGTGAGATATCATGGATCTAGGCATTGAATCTTCATCTCTTATTCTTCCTTTGCAAAGCTACCATAGACATATGTAGCTACATCTACCCTTGTGGGTCTTGAGGTATTCAAACAAGCTATTATTTAATCTTTTGATCATTTAATATATGGTTCTAGCTTATTTATTCAATATTGTTGTTGTTCTTGTGTTTAATGTTTTATTGAGATTCAAAATGATATTTGCAAATGCTTTTGGATTTTAGAACTAGAATAACAATCTATCTTAAGTTATCATGCTAGACATAGATGTTAATATTTGATAATCACTTTTAACCTAGAACTTAATGCTTTTGGGTCATTTAATCGGGTGAGAAATCGTCGATTGAACGATCCAAACGATTTTGTGATTGTTTAAATGTGCGGGAAATCGACATTTAAACAATCCCTTAAAAATAATGATATCATTTGGACACAAATGATATTGTCGAGTGATTGTGATAATATCGTTTAAAAAGCTAGAATATGTTATTTGATCGAGAGATTGCAGCTGTTACGCTTGGTTGATATCTCTGACCCCAAGCGAAATAGCCTTATCTCTACTCGTTTTACTTTTATGTCGAATAGTTCATATAGTTTTACACAAACAAACAATTTATACCCAAACACTTAAGATGATATTTGACGTTAAAATGCTTATGAGACACACCAATCCATGCGGAAACGAACCTATTATACTCACGTGTAAATAGTTATACGACATGTAAAAATCATACATCAACATGCAACTCGTTCCAATGGAGTTATCGATCAGGGGATTTATGAGATAAGTCTTCTAGGTCATATGATTCCTAGTTGTTCATCTAGTCATAGTAGCAGCGACGGTAGTTCTGTTAGTGACTGTATTTTCCTCTATTCTACTCTAGATTGAATCGGAGAAAAGAGATTTGTTCCTTTAATCCTGTTTCAACAGAACGAGACGAGGAAATCGAATCAATTGCTAAGATGAAGTTCTTTTCTGATGAGGTTTCTAGTGTGTCTTCGATGTATACAGAGGTTGGTAACATCAATTTTATTAGGAGTGAGAGGGATATTTCATCAATTGGGCACGAGGAGGATGTGGAACTGATACATTATGAAGTGGGCGAGAGTGTGTGTGCTCAGCGCCCCGTAGGGGATGAGATGTATTACATGTATGTGGCTGTGCTGGAGGAGTTTGGAGTGCATACCCCCCTTAGCGCCTTTGAGATGAATGTCTTAAATTTCTTAAATGTGGCGCCTTCACAAATTCGTCCTAACAGTTGGGTGTTAATTAGTGATTTCGAATTCTTTGTAAAGCGTTAGATCTAGAGCCGTTGGTCAGTCTGTTCCTTTATTTCTACAGGACCAAAGATGTTAACAAAGGAACTTGGGTGACTATATGTGCCCCTCCTAGTAGAAAACTCTTTCCGCCCTATGCTTCTAACTTCAAGAAAGATTGGAAAGATACGTTTGTTAATGTAAAGGGGGTGCCTAATTGTGTGGTGGCTTCTGTGATAGTTGAGGGATATCCGAAGTTTCCTTTAAGTTGGAATGCCTCGCCCGCTGCAAAGATGACGCCATATGAGCAGGGGGTGGTATGCCTCCTGGAGAAAATGTTGCATTCAGATATCCACAAGCTTCTGAATAAAGAAGGGGATCCAGAGGATCAGGATGCCTATTTGCGTGAGTGGTTTTATTTTTCTTTCGTTTGTAGTTTTCACTTTTATCTGTGCCTCCCTTTAACCCTTGCAATTGGATTTTCAAGACCTATGATGCCACTTACTCCTATTGAAAGGAAAAAAATATCTCGCCGAGCTGAAGGCAAAGAAGGCTGCTAATTTGTATGCAACTAGCAACCCAGCTGGCGTGCAACATCGGCGGGTGAAAAGGAAAGACATCGCCTGAAAGCCGGAGGCAGCTTCAGCTCCAGCGGACACAGAACAAGTAGAGGCGCCTCCTGCCAAGGGAACAGTGGTTGAGGTTGTTGATTCCCCAAGGAGGAAGAAGGGGAGAACTGGGAAGAGTGAAACTAAACGCCGCCTCCCCTCTTCAGGCGGGAATGCTAAAGATAAGTTTATGGCGCCCATCTCTCTAAATGAGAGAGTGACGGAGTCTTTCTGGCATAAGGACATTGATTTCCGGAGGTAGGGGTGTTTCTTGTTTGTTCGTCTCTCATGATTTTTCCTTTTTCTTTGTTAATTTATCCTTCTTCTGTATGTACATGACGGAAAATGTTCCATTGTTCGAGGTAGACGTTGATGTTGGGAAGAAGAGTAAGTTCGGCAATTTGGTGATGGATACAGGGGAGTTTGCTCTTAGGATTCTTTTGATGAATCATGCTATGGAGGGGAAGTATACAGATCTAGAGAATAAGTACAAGGATTATGCTGAGGACGCCAAGAAGTGGAAACATATAGCGACTGGTTTGCAATCCCACCTAAATGAGGCTTTAGAGTCTAAGGAGGCGGCAGAAACTTCAGCTAAGGAGCTTCAAACCAGTTTAACGAGAGCTACTACCGAAAAAGAGGTTGTTGAATTGGAGAGGGACTCTTTACATGTAAAGAATGCCGAGCTTGAGGAGGAAGTTAAGAAGTGCAAAAGCGCTCTTGCTGAGTATTTCGATGACAGATTCGAACGAGCTTGTGCGCAAACTTTGCACTTTTATCCGGAGGGAGACTTCAGTGGCTTGGATTCGGAGAAGATAGTTGTTGATGGGAAACTGGTGAATGAAGAATGATTATCCCTTTTCGCTTTGGTTGTAACTTATTTGGGCGGCCCTGCGTGGCTCTTTTAAACTTATTTTGGACGACCCTTCGTGGCGTCTTCTTGACTTTATTTAAGGTGGCCTCTTCAGGCTTCTTAAAAGATATTGGTTTCTTTTACAACTTTAATTTATCCTTTGTTTTGATGCCTTCCTTTGTTGTTTCTATGACTTTACTTGTTATGTTGCGTTGTAGATTTAGTTTCCTTATCATTTTTGTGTTTCTATGCTTTGAGTTTACTAGTGATATATTATTGATCCTGGTTTCTTCAGTTGGAATTTTCATTGTGAACTTTTTCTACGTTGTCATCGTTGTTTGCTCTTCATTTTATTTTTCTAAGTTAATCTGGTGTTTTGGGCAACTTTAGGTTGGCTTGCCGCTTTAAACCATTAAGGGTCTTTACATATTTTTTGGCAAAAATGACTTGGTGACTTTGTCGGCTCGAATCGACCGGCGACTTTTGTCGGCTCAGTCTGGCGAAATAATTCGGCGACTTTGTCGGCTCAGTCTGGCGAAATTATTCGGCGACTTTTGCCGGCTCGAATCGACTGGCGAATTTTGTCGGCTCAGTCTGGCGTAATTTGATGCTTTGGCGATTTTGTTCGTTGTGTCAAAATTTTATTTGTAGGCATTCTGGTGAACAAAATGAAAATAAACAGCAATAGCTCATATTTTGAAGAAAATAGGGTGCCTCGTTAAAAACCCCTGCCCTTGCAGGGAAAAAGAGTGCTACCGTATCCCTTTTTATTTAATAAATAAGAGACAATCACACATTGATGGCACTAAGTTTTCCTTGTTCAAAATAAGAAAAAACAGAAATAAAAAATAGTCTAGCTATAAAAGTCTAACTATAATAGTGGTGTAGGTTAACCGTATTCCAAGTTCGTGGCACTGCTTCTCCGTTCAATTCTTCTAATATATACACTCCACGTGGGAACTTTTCTCAGATTTTATAAGGACTTTCCCAGTTCGGGAGCAGTTTTCCAATTTTGGTTGGGGCGACAACCTTTTTTAGCACAAGGTCGCCCACTTTCATCTATCTGGGAATGACTTTGGAGTTGTAACGACGAGTTGCTCTTTGTTTGGTGGTGAACTCTCTAATGTGAGCTTGTTCTCTTATTTCGTCGATCATGTCCATGCTACATCTGACTCCTACTTCGTTTGCTTCTTAATGCAAATTTAGTTTATAAGTTTACAGAAATTTAAGAAAAATAGATGAATAACCTGCAGAAGCTTTGTTAGGGATATATCTATTAGGAAAAAACTTACCCTCTTCAGAAAAATTGTCTCCATCTAGAGAAAAACATGTCTTCCAGTGAACCTTCTTCTTCTGGTGCTACTTCTGGTGCTGCTATACCATATGACTATGGATCCAATAACAGCATTAAAAAGGCTGATTATGGAAAAATTCCTAAGTTCAATGGTGATCCTGAAGAATTTTCTTGGTGGAAAACCAACTTCTACAGTTATGTCATGGGTCTTGATGAAGAACTCTGGGACATACTTGAAGATGGTGTTGGTGACTTACAACTTGATGACGATGGTGCTGCCATTGACCGAAAACTTCACACTGCTGCTCAAAAGAAAATCTACAAGAAACATCATATCATCAGAGGAGCTCTTGTCACTGCTATTCCTAAATCGGAATACATGAAGATGAGTGACAAATCTACTGCTAGAGCCATGTTTGCTTCTCTCTGTGCTAACTATGAAGGAAGCAAAAAGGTTAGGGAAGTTAAAGCTCTTCTATTAGTTCATCAGTATGAACTATTCAAGATGAAAGAGGATGAAAGTATTGAGCAGATGTACTCAAGATTTCAAACTCTAGTATCTGGTCTTCAGATACTAAAGAAGAGTTATATAGCTTCTGATCATGTTAGCAAAATTCTAAGGAGCTTACCCTCTAGATGGAGACCAAAGGTTACTGCAATTGAGGAGGCTAAAGATTTAAACACTTTAAGTGTTGAAGATCTTGTAAGCTCTCTCAAGGTTCATGAGTTAAGTCTCAATGAACATGAGTCTACAAGAAAGTCCAAAACCATTGCTTTAAAATCAAAGGGAAGGTCCTCAAAAGCTCTCAAGGTTGAAGAGTCTGAAAATGAATCTTCAACTTCTGAAAGCTCAGAGGAAGATCCTGATATTGCAAAGGAAATGGCTATGCTTTCAAGCAGAATGCAGTACCTTGCTAAAAAGAACAAGAGATTTCTGAGCAAGAGCAGTGGGAAGGGTTTCAAAAAGGAGGAACAGAAAGGTTGCTTCAACTGCAAGAAGACTGGACATTTTATTGCTGACTGTCCAGAGCTGCAGAAGGAGAAATCCAAGTCAAAAAGGCTAACCTTCAAATCAAGCAAGTTTAAGAAGCAAATCAAGAAAAGTCGGATGGCTACTTGGGAAGATCTTGATAATGAGTCAGGGTCTGAGGATGATGATGTTGATGGTGAAACCAATGTAGCTGTTGGACTAATGGCTACAACCAAATCTGTAAAAGAGACACCTGAGGCAGAATCAGATGCAAATTCTGAAAGTGAAAAAGAGGTATATTCTGAACTCACAAGATCTGAATTAGTAGATTCTGTCAAAGAACTTCTTGGTCATTTTAAAGCTAAAACCACTGAGTTGAAGAAAGTCAAACAACAGCTTGATAAGTTGTCAAAAAGACATAATTCAACTCTGTTGGAGTTAGAAAGTTTAAAAGAAGAAAATGACACTTTATTGATCAAGAAGTCTAGCTGTAAATACTTGAGTGAGCAAGATGTTGCTTTGCAAGAATTTATTGCTACTGGAATTGACAGATCAAGGGTTGCATCCATGATCTATAGCTCGTATCAGAACAGAGGACAGGGTCTTGGATTCATTGGAGGAAGCTCGAATGAAGTGATTCTGAAACATGGTCCTGATGAAGCCAGAGAAGTGTTGAAAAATCACTTTGTAAGTGAGTCTAAGGAAGTCAACACAGTGACTCATTCAGAACCTACAACTTCAAGCTCTAAGGTTCTGACTAAGTCAAAATCTCAGAATGTAAAGTTAAAAGTTCTGAAAAACTTTGAACCTAAAGCTTCAATGATTCAGACTCTAAAACATTCAGAGTCTGATAAACGGACTCTGAAAAAGCCAGAGTCTGAAAAACGAAAGCCTAAGTTTCAAAGAAGAGAAACTGCGAAAGGCAAGTTGAAACCTAAACCAAACGGTTCTAAACCCAAGGTGTGGGAGAAAACACTGCCAATGACTTCAAGACGCTACTTACGAAAGGAATTCAACGGTTCAAGGACTAACCCAAGAAGACCCATGAGAATATGGGTACCTAAGTCTGAAATTATTGATGCTACAAGTATGTCTAAAAAGACTAGAAAAGCAGAAGGCTTGATACTTAGACAGTGGTTGCTCGCGTCACATGACGGGAGAAAAGTTTATGTTCCTAACCCTAACCATGAAAGAGGGAGGAACTGTGGGATTTGGAGGAAACCAGACTGGCAAAATCATTGGTACTAGAACCATTGGTAACTCTCTTATCTCAATCAGTAATGTGTGGTTCGTTGATGGACTTAGACATAACCTACTGAGCATAAGTCAATTATACGACAGTGGTTATGATGTTTTGTTTAATAAGAACAACTGCACTGTGGTTAACAAGGATGATCAATCCATAGTCTTCAAGGGAAAAAGAAGAAACAATGTCTACAAGATAAAATTCTCTGAACTGACTGATCAGAAGGTAGTTTGCCTTTTGTCAATGGGTGATAAGAAGTGGTTGTGGCATAGACGGTTGGGACACGCTAACTGGAGATTAATCTCTAAGCTTAGCAAGTTGCAACTAGTCAAAGGCCTACCAGACATTGACTATCATTCAGATGCTCTTTGCGGAGCATGTCAGAAAGGGAAAATTGTCAAGAGTTCCTTCAAACCGAAAGAAATTGTTTCTACTTCCAGACTCTTGAAGTTACTTCATATTGATTTATTTAGACCAGTTAGCACTGCATCCTTATATGGAAGTAAATATGGACCAGTCATTGTTGATGATTACAGCAGATGGAGTTGGGTTAAGTTTCTGAAAACTGAAGATGACTCATATTCTGTGTTTAGTAAATTCTGCAATCAAATTCAATCTGAAAAAGAATTGAAAATCTTGAAAGTCAGAAGTGATCATGGAGGAGAATTTGAAAATGAGCCTTTTGAGGTTTTCTGTGAAAAACATGGAATTATTCATGAATTCTCTGCACCTAGAACTCCACAACAAAATGGAGTTGTAGAGAGAAAGAACAGAACCTTACAAGAAATGGCTAGAACCATGATCCATAAGAACAATTTGGCTAAACATTTTTGGGCAGAAGCTGTAAACACAGCTTGTTATGTTTAGAACATAATCTATATCAGACCTCTGTTGAACAAAACAACATATGAACTCTTTAAAGGAAGGAAACCTAACATATCTTATTTTCATCAGTTCGGATGTACTTGTTATGTCCTGAACAATGAAGTCTATCTAAAGAAATTTGATGCCAAAGCTCAGAAGGGAATCTTTTTAGGTTACTCTGAACGTTCTAAGGCATACAGACTGTATAATTCAGAAACACAATGTGTTGAAGAATCTATGCATGTCAAATTCGATGACAAAGTGCCTGGAAGTGAAACTCTAGAGCAAGATGAAAGTTTTGCAGGATCTCAAGATTCTGATGACAACTCAGAATCTGATCAGATTCCAGAATCTGAAGATACTTCAGAAGCTGGAGCATCCCCTGAAGTTCCTAATGAAGAAGCTTCTAAAGAAGCTCAAGATGGTTCTCAGCAAGCTAGTCAATCCAAACATTCATTCAAATACAAGTCTTCGCATCCAGAGGATCAGATTATTGGCAATAAAGAAAGTCCCAGAAGAACTAGATCGCATTTCAGACAAGAAGAGTCTGCTTTGGGATTACTATCTGTTATTGAACCAACATCTATTGAAGAAGCACTTGGAGATGATGGATGGATTCTGGCAATGCAAGATGAACTTAATCAATTCAAAAGGAATGAAGTATGGGATCTAGTAGCTAAGCCTGAACACAAGAACATCATTGGAACTAAATGGGTGTTCAGAAATAAGCTTAGTGAACAAGGAGAAGTAATCAGAAACAAGGCCAGACTTGTTGCGCAGGGCTACAGTCAACAAGAAGGCATTGATTACACAGAAACATTTGCTCCAGTTGCAAGATTGGAAGCAATCAGGTTACTTCTTTTCTATGCAGTAAATCACAACATAACCCTGTATCAAATGGACGTTAAGAGTGCATTTCTTAATGGTGTCATTTCTGAAGAAGTTCATGTCAAACAACCTCCTGGCTTTGTAGATTTAAAACATCCAGAGCATGTTTATAAATTGAAGAAATCACTCTATGGCTTAAAACAGGCTCCTAGAGCTTGGTATGAAAGACTGAGTAATTTCTTAATTCAAAATAACTTTGAACGAGGGCAAGTTGACGCTACACTATTCAGAAAGACTCTGAAGAAAGACATTCTTATAGTTCAGATTTATGTTGATGACATCATTTTTGGTTCTACAAATAGTTCACTTTGCAAAGAGTTTTCCAAAGTAATGCAGGATGAGTTTGAAATGAGCATGATGGGAGAATTGAAGTTCTTTCTAGGAATTCAAATCAACCAATGCAAAGATGGAGTCTATGTTCATCAGTCCAAATACACGAAAGAGCTTCTGAAGAAGTTCAATCTTGAGGATTGCAAAGAAATGAATACTCCAATGCATCCAACCTGCACTCTGAGCAAAGAAGATCAAGGAACCAAAGTTGATCAGAAGCTGTATAGAGGTATGATTGGTTCTTTGTTATACCTAACTGCATCCAGACCATATATTTTATTCAATGTATGTCTCTGTGCAAGGTTTCAATCAGATCCTAGAGAGTCTCACTTAACAGCTGTTAAGAGAATCTTTAGATATCTGAAAGGAACTACCAATCTTGGACTTCTATACAAGAAATCCTCTGACTATAAGCTAGTTGGATTCTGTGATGCTGACTATGCTGGAGACAGGATTGAAAGAAAATCAACCAGTGGCAATTGTCAATTTTTGGGAGAGAATCTGATATCCTAGGCTAGCAAAAGGCAAGCAACCATTGCTTTGTCTACAACAGAAGCAGAATACATCTCAGCTGCTAGTTGTTGTACACAACTACTCTGGATGAAACATCAGCTTGAGGATTATCAAATAACTGAAAACTGTATCCCAATTTATTGTGATAATACAGCAGCTATATGTTTATCTAAGAATCCAATTCTGCATTCAAGAGCAAAGCACATTGAGATTAAACATCATTTTATAAGAGACTATGTTCAAAAAGGAATACTAGATATTCAATTCATTGATACTGATCCTCAATGGGCTGATATATTTACTAAACCTTTGTCTGTTGAAAGATTTGATTTTATAAAGAAAAATTTGAACATGTGTTATGTCTCTGGTTAATGTGCGCCTCTGAAAACAGAATTCAGACTCTGAAAGATAGTCAGAAGCTAATTGAGAATCAGACTCTCTTTTTGAGACTCTGGCGAACATAAGCTTCTGATAGACCTTTAAACTCTGCTAAGGAATCTTGGACTCTCAAAAGCTCGTATTAGTGGAAGCATGACTGTTGAGTTCAGTAACACCTGCCCCACTACGGTGACAGTTACTTTTTAGTTTCTCAGACGTGGCCTGTTTGTATTGAGTAAGAACTCAAAGGGCAATGATTTCATTACGTTTAACAAGTTACCTTCGCATTGTCCCAACACTTTTACGGCTGCATGCTCTTTGTATTTATTGTTTGTGTTTGTTTGTCCCCTATTCTTTCCAAACTGTTATCAAACTTTTTCTATAAATACCTATCACACACAACTCACTTCTCTTTTCACTCTTTGATTTTTTCTCTGAACAATCTTCTTGTTTTGAATCTCTGTAAAAACTTTTTGTTCTCAAAAAAATCAAAAACCTAGAAACCTCTCAATGGCAAGTGATCTCATCCAATCTGGTGTGCTAGTCAAGACTGGAAAATCATATGTGATTAAACCCTGAACTATGAATTTCATTAAAGAAACTCTGGAAATTCAAGTTGAATCTCCTATAGACTTTGGCTCTCTTAATCGTCACGGAGTAGATGTCTCTTCTCATTTCTTATCACAAGGGATGATGAGCTATTTCGGTATGTTGAATGGACCAATATATCAGGAGCTGGTAAGAGATTTCTGGGTTAGGGCAGAAGTCTTCGACAAGGATGAAGCTACGATTGAAGAAACTGCTGCAATCATGAACAACCCTAAGCTGGCTGGCAAAAGCAGAGAGGAAATGGGTTTAAGACCGTACGAAGGTCTTGAAATCACGTCTGCTGTGATGGGGATTCCAGTCCTTATCACTGAAGAGGTGGTTGCCAGAGCTTGTAGAGTGTTGAATGAAGGTAAATTTCAGTGGAATGTCCAGAAGAAGAGTGACTGGACCGGTATCTGCAACAAATTCTTATTTGAAGGAAGACCCTCAAATAAATTGGTTGATATGCATCCTGAGCATAGGGTGCTTCTGAAGATCATACTGGATAGTATGCTTCAGAAAGGTGGAGGAATAGACACTCTGTCCGTTGATCACAAGGTTCTTTTTTATTTTTTGATTAACAAAATAAAGATAAACTTTCCAAGGTATGTGATGCACCACATGTGCTGGGCCATAAAGAAAAGCCAATCTGAATCCAGAAGACAAGTTCCTTTTGGAAGGCTAATCTCTGAGATTCTGTATCAAGGAGGCCTCTTGAAGGTCTTATCAGAATCTGGTGTTGTATCAGACGCTCATCTTGGAACAGTTACTGGGAGAATCATCAACGGTAAACCTCTTCAGTACATGAAGATTGTCAGAAGATTTAATCCTTCTAAGCATGATATGAGGGAATCTTATGTGCAATCACACTTGATGATGGACTTCCCTCCTATTTCCAAAGAAGATAATCCTGAAGTTCTTGCAAGATTTGTGGGGGATTACTTCAATGATACTGGTAGAATAATCAACTATTCTGCCATTCCTGAGACTGCTGGAGGAGGACCTCTTAAGGTTAAAGGGAAAAGGACCAAGGAAGTAATTCCTAAGGAAGAGGAAGAGAAGCAAGAGCCTCTCAAAAAGAAGATCAAATCTACAGCTCTTCCAGGAGTAACTATTGGTGCCCCTAAGACCATAGCTCCCATGCCTTCATCCGTATCTTCTCCATCCAAGGAAATTAAGGAGAGGGTTAAGAAACCCAAGGATGAGAAGAAAGCTAAGAAAGACGAGAAGAAAGCTAAGAAGGATGAGAAGAAAGCGAAGAAAGGCAAGGCTGACAGAGATTATGGGAAACTAGCTGAAGAGATTGCTGAATTCCTTGATACTGACTCTGACGGTGAAGAAAGTCAGATCAAGAAGAGAAAGGTGGATGTGGTTCTTGTGGCTAAGGATGTAGCACAGAAGATAGGTACTTCTGTATCTATGATTGAGGATGAACATGCTGCTGGTAAGGCAATGGCAGCAGAAGTGGTTGCTGAAGAACTAAAGGAAGAAACTGTTAAAGAAGCTGCTAAGTTGCTTGCATCAGCTCTGAAACAGAAGAGTCAGGTAGCTCCTGCAGAAGCTGATTTATCAGAAGCTACCGTGTTTGATCATTATGCTTCTCCAGAAGCTGGAATAGGCACCTCTGGTAATGTAGCATTTAACTCATCTTCCTCTACGAATGAAGAGTCATCATCTGACTCAGAATCAGATAACAAACCCTTGAGCCAAATTCTTCCCTCCCTCAGAAATTCATCCCCCTCACCAATCAAACCCTTATCATCTCATGACCCACTTGACCCCAAAGTAGTTGAATATGTTGATTCAACTATGGATAGAGTTATTAAAGACACCATCACAATGTCTATGAACTTACCTGCTGATCACCCTGCTCAACCATCTTTTCTCAAACCACTTCAGGCAATTCAACCTTCTGAAAAGCATGAAGTAACCATTCATTCAAAACAACCATCCCCCCCACATGAGCCTATTTGTGTAGACTCTCCAGACACCCTAGATTCTCTTGAGAAACACCTAGGAGGAGAACTACCAAAATCCCCTGCCAAATCCAAATCAACAAAAGCTACAGAATCTGTTTCCAAACCAGACTCTGTACCTAAACCTACAGAAATTCTCACCATAGCTTCTGTTGAACCCTCAGAACCTGTAGAAGAACCAGTCTCTGAGATTCTGGAACAAGCTTCTGATATCCTATCAGAACCTGTAACAGAATGCATAGTAGAGCCTGTGTCTGAAACGGTTCCTGAACCTCTTTCTGATTCTATAACAGTTGTACCTGGTTTTGAAACCTATCGAACTTTAAGAGCCTCTCAACCCTCAACTTCTGAACCTCACGACCTATTTGATTTAAACAGGATAGATGAGTTCTATGCTTCATCAAACTCTAAGCTCAAGGACATTATTGAGCAAAGGTTTGTGCATATCCTCAATGTAAGCTATGAGGATAAGTTCTCCACATTGAAGACTGAATTTTTGGATTTTGTCACCAAAATTCAGAAGGCTGCTGCCAAGGAACAAGCCATTGTTACTGCCAAGCATGTGGAAGAAGTTAAGAGAGCTGAGAAAGCTAAAACCAAGGAGAAAGCTCCTATTCTGTGGATTAGGGATAAACCATTCTTTGATGAAGATCAATACAATCCAAGAGAATCAATGGTTTTTGACTTTTTAAGAAGAAGACTGCATAGATTTCAGGAAGAAGCAAGGCTTGAAAGAGTAGCACATTTGCGAAGAACTGAGGCTTTGGAAGAGATTGTTAAGAAGCAGCAAGAGGATCTCCATAAATTGATGGATCACCTTGCCAAACAAAACCAACCTTAGTTTAAATTCTTTGTGTTTTGTTTGTAACCTATGTCTGTTGTTTTCTTTTTCTTCTGAACTGTTTTTGTTTTCAAGTTTATTCAAGTTGTTATTTGATCTTATTTGCATCTAATATATATATTTGTGCTTTGAATCTTCTATGTTTTTTCCTCTGAATCTCATTTTCCTTAACATTTGTGTTTATCCTTACCTAAAGTCATTTAAAAAGGGGGAGAAACTTGTTTCTAAACCTTTTTGTTGATGACAAAAGGGGGAGAAGGGAAAGCTTTGTGAGATTTGTATCGTTTTTCATTAATCTGCAAATTGCAAGTTCTATGTAAAAGTTAAAGGGAAATTTGCGAAAGGTGCTTAGTTAGATTCTGAGCCCCTGTTTAAAGAATCTGTTCTCTAAATTCGTTTATTATTCTGAGAATTAATTCAACTGCTTATGAAAATGAATTTAATTAACTTGGATAGAACTTAGGGGGAGCTTACAAACCTCAACTTAAGAACTATTAGACTCAGGGGGAGTCAGAGCTTACAAACCTCAGACCCCTTAAGTCAACCTGTTAATTAGATTTACAACAATTGACCTTTTAAATACTGATGTTTGTCATCATCAAAAAGGGGGAGATTGTTGGAACAAAGGTGTTCAGCAATACCACGTTTTGAGTTTTGATGATAACAAGGTATTAAAAATTGTCAATTGGATATGCTAATATTTTTTAAGTATGCAGGATATCAATCAAGATTTATATCTTAGAAAGTATTTTGTTTGAACATTTTAAGAGCAAAGATCTAGAGAAGCTTGTTGCTTGTGGTTCTGTATCGAAAAGAGTCTGAAGACTGTATCGAAGAGAGTCTGAAGACTGTATCGAATAGAGTCTGAAGACTATCAGAATCTGAAAACCAAGAGAGTCTGAAGATCATCAGAAGCTAGATTGCTACAGTGAGTCTGAAGCCTGCAATCTGAAGATCTGCTAACAAGGATTTCTAAAGGCATTACGATGCAAAAGAAACTCTCATTTGGAGTAACGGCTAGCTTCAAAGTCAACTTGAGCGTGGGATGCTCAACGACAAAGAATGCAGGCCAGTACAAAGTACGTTGTACGAACTCTGTTTCCACTACTCCACTACCTCGTACAGTTTGGCAACTGTGTCTACCGGTATTAATCTTCAAAAGGAATGGAATTCAAAATATGCAATTGAAGGACTATTACCATATCAAGCAACAGATCAACAGCTATTGATCAAGCTTCAGAAATCATCCTGATGTGCTGGATGACTCAACGTCTCTTTCCTACGCCTATATAAAGGATAGAAGACTTGAAGAATTGTTGGACTCTACAACTGAAAAAACTACGCTGCATTGCTATGTATTCAACTGAGTCTTAACATAAACACATCAACAACTTAGATTATTCTTACAAACTGAGTATTCTAGAATTTCTAAGTTAAACAGAAAAACAGAGTTTGTCTTTGTTGTAATTGAAACATGTTTGATTGTTTGTCAAGTGTTTCAACTCTATTCAATTTTCTGTAAATTGTGTCAGAAGTCTCTTGCTTGTGTGCTTGAGCAAAGAAGTCTCTTGGCTGCGTCCTTGAGCAAAGAAGTCTCTTAGTTGTGTCTTTGAGCATTGGAAGTCTCTTGCCTGCGTGCTTGAGCATTGGAAGTCTCTTACTGTGTGTTTGAGCAACTTGTAATAGATATCACATTTTAGTGAAACTCTCCTTGGAAGTGCAAGGGGGACAGGACTACTTCCGGTTTGTGGAAGGAACCTGTATAATTGCTTGTGTTCTCTCTTCTCTCTATCTCTTGATTATTTCCGCTGCAACAGAACCTAATCTCCCATCAGACTCTGATATTAAGGAATTAGATTCTCACTCTTCAAGAGCTGCGAAAAGCTAACACAATTCAACCCCCCCCCCCCCCCCTTCTTGTGTTTTTCTCACCTTCATTCTCAAGGGTGGTATTTATAGTCCTTTGTGGGCTTGAGTTATGTTTACTTGATCCCCAAGCAATAAAGGTATTTTGGTATATTGTATGAGTTCTAGAGGCTTCCAGAGGCGGCTAAGGCGGTTTAGGCGCGCTCAGGGCTTGGCAGCCCTCCTGTTGGACGCTGAGGCCTTTAGGAAGGGCTTCGGAGCCTTTCTGGAGGTCTCTTAGTCTTTTAGGAATATATTGACGGTCCAATATTTATTTATAGTTGCAACAAAGACAACTATCTTACCTGATTTATGGTCTTATAATGGGAGACATTGTTAAGCTCCTTGTACAAGTGTGCAAGGCAATTGCCCCTCATTCATAATCAGATACAAGGTCCAGATCTTTGAAGTACCTCAAGTATGTACATCCACATAGTTTTGTTGGAATAAAATGTGTTTAACATTGCCACCTTAAGTTTTGATGATAACAAAGTATTAAATGTTAAATTGGATATGCTAATATTTGTTTAAGTGTGCATGACCATAGACTAAAATTTAAAAGTCTTAAAACAAGGTATTGGTTCTGGAAGAACAATTGAGAGCAAAAGAATTTTCAAGGGAAGCTTAGTTGCAAGTCAAAGTCTGAAGAATTCAGAGTCTGAAGACCATCAAAAGTTGACTGCCAGAGCCTAAAGGTAGCCAGAGTCTGAAGTTTGTCAGAGTCTGAAGTGAAGAACCTGGAGTTAGTTAAACTGGTTAAACGAAGACACAAGTATGCAGAAGGAATATAAGACTGGTTGTTAATCAATTGTTCAAACCAAACTTATTTCCGTGTAATTTGTTTGTTTAGAAGTCTCTTGATTTTGTGTTTGAGCATAAGAAATTTGTTGCTTGTGTGCTTGAGTATTTGTAGTCTCTTGCTTGTGTGCTTGAATATTTGTAATCACATTGAATTATAGTGAAATCTCCTTGTAAGTGCAAGGGAGACTGAACTACTTCCGAATTGAGGAAGAAACAAGGATAATTGCTTTCTGTCTTTCTTTTCTCTCTCTCTCTATCTCTCTCTCTCTCTCTCTCTATATATATATATATATATATATATATCTTTACTTTATACGCTGCATTAGACTCTGAACATTGATCTAGACTTTTAACTCTATCAGACTCTGGACTATGAACTTAGTTTAAAAAGACGAAAAAGTTAACGCAATTCAACCCCCTTCTTGTGTTTTTCTCCCCTTCAGTTGGTATCAGAGCTCCGACTCTATTGTTCTAGCACTTAACAGTGTAACTGAAAAGATCTGAGAAAAGCATGTTTAGTGGTGGAAGTGGTCTTGGTGTTTCTAGTGCTGATGTATCATATGATTAAGGTACTGATGACAAGTCATCTGGTTCAAACAAGCCTCCAAAGTTCAATGGTGATCCTGAGATGAAGAATCATGGGATATCCTTGAAGATGGTGTTGGAGACTTGGAGTTAAATGAAGAAGGTGTTGTTGTTGATAGGAAGAAACACACTGCTACTTAGAAGAAACTCTACAAGAAGCATCACAAGATTAGAGGCATTCTTGCTGCTACTCTACCTCACAAGGAGTACTTAAAGATGAGTGATAAATATACTGTTAAAGCTATGTTTGCATCTTTGTTCTCAAACTATGAAGCTAAAGCTACTATGCTGGTTCATCAGTATGATTTGTTCACGATGAAGGAGGATGAAGACATTGAGACTATGTACTCAAGGTTTCAGACTCTAGTCTTTGGACTTCAGATTCTGAAGAAAAGTTATGTAGCTTCTGATCATGTGAACAAGATTCTAAGGAGCTTACTTCCTAATCAGAGACCTAAGGTGACAACCATTGAGGAAGCTAAGGATCTAAACACTTTAAGTCTTGAAGATCTTATAAGCTCTCTCAAATGTCATGAGATAGAGCTTAATGAACAAGAACTTGTTAGAAAGCCAAAATCTATTGCACTAAAGTCTAAAGCAAATTCTTCAAAAGCTCTCAAAGCAAATGAATCTGAAAATGAATCTCATGCTGGAGGTTCTGAAGAAGATCCTGATGCTGAAGAAATGGCTATGTTCTCCAATAGACTTCAGTATTTGGCTACGAGAGCAAGAAGTTCTTGAGCAGAGGCAGTGGTTACAAAGGTTCAAGAAAAGAAGATCAGGAGGGATGCTTCAACTGCAAGAAATCTGGTCACTTCATTGATGATTTTCCTAATTTGCAGAAAGAGAAATCAAAGGAGAAATCTAAGAAAGCAAACTTCAAATCCAACAAATTCGAAAGGAAGATCAAGCAGAGTTTGATAGATACTTGGGAAGATCTAGACAATGAATCAGGGTTTGAAAAAGATGAAGTTGAAGATTAAGCAAATGTAGCTTTGGGATTAGTAGCTACAGTGACTTCAGATGCAGACACTGGAACAGACTCTGAAGATGAAAATGAGGTATATTCTAAAATTCCTAGATTTGAACTTATTGATTCTCTCAAAGAACTTCTTAGTCATTTTGAAACCAGATCCAAAGAGTTGAAAGAGTTAAAAGAAAGATATGTAGATTTGTTAAAACTACATCAATCAACTATGTTTGTGTTTACCAGTGTTTTTGGTAAACAAATACCTATTGGTTTTGATTATAACAAGAAGGACCAAACCATAGGTCCTAGGACATGTTGTGCATTTTGTTGTTGTGTGTCTTTCGACATGTTTATAAATTGCAGAAACTTAAAGAAAAGAAAAAGTGCAAATGCAAGTGCATTAAAAATAAAGGTGGTTCGACAAATCTTTTACATACATTCTTTGTGATTCTTTTCTCTTGCGCGGTACTTCAAGTGTTTTTAGAATGCATAGAAAAGTGAAGGAGGGAATCAATTAGGCATGCATAGAAAAGTTTAAAATTCTCCAATATGATTAAAATTTATTCCAACAAAAACTTATCCTAATCATAAATGAAAATCCACATTAGTTATAGGATTTAGTTAACCAAACCTCTGATCACTGACATAAGCTTGAAATATAGAGATAAGAGGAGCAGAGCCATGTAATTGAAAAAAGAAATCAGATCGTCACAAACCCTGGAAGAGTGAATATACTGGCAAGAAAATGGCTCTAGGGATGAGAAAACAAATAGTTTTTACAGACAAGTAGTCCCCTTCGTCTCGTTGTTGCATGTGGCAGTTTTACTGTGTTTTTATGCTTTCGGTAACAACCACAGGGATCCATCGCAAGCTGCCACCCTCGCCCTTGGACAAGATTGAAATTTGGAAAGCAAAGGATTGTATGAGTGATGTCTGAGAGTGAACTAGACTGTGACTTTGAAGAATAAAATAGAGTCTAGGAAAATTAAAACAGAGTATGGTAAAGAGAAAACTATTGCATGTTATTTAAAAGAAAATGCAAATAGCAAACAGAGTAAAAAAATTATCTATTATGACATGATGAAACTCTTTCATCAATGCTCTAAAAACAGGTGTTACTTAGTCTGTAAATTTGCTTCACGCGTGCGATTTTCAAATGAGGACACACTTTTGCCATTGTCTATATTGACAAAACAACCCGTCTCAATAAAATCAAAAACTTTCACATAAGATTTATGGTTGTCTGAACTCAAAGATAACATGAAGAACAGAGAAAATAAATCAAAATATTTAAAGGCTCACCAATGGCTTATTGTAAACCCTTTCAACAATCCTTATATAGATTATAGAGGAAAGATAGAGAAAAATTATAACATCAAATGCCAAGCATTATAGCCCAAACATCTTTTAGAAGGAAGACGTAAACTATAAGAGTATATTTCAAAAACAAGACTGAAAGTAATCATGAGGGAAGATAGATAATATATGTGTTTGAATTTCGATAGGTGGTTTATTCCATTAGATTTCCATAGTTGGCTTCTTTAAATAATATAGCACAAGCAAAGCTATTTTTCTACATAAATTGAAGGCCATTACGTAATGGATAAATATCATCATTCTTACAATTAAAATGGAAAGTAAATGTGTTTTTGAATAGAAACAGTAAGACTACAAAATAAAATTGAAAAAGTAAGATCTATATTATCATCATATTGCTTCTATAGATTTGTCATATACTTAATAGCAATTACAATATGTGTGGACTTGACAAGCCAATATGTGTACAAGGTAAGATACTATACTACTAACCAAATTCATAAACCTCCAATTGGGAGAAAACTATCCTTATAAATTATTATATGGCCACAATAATACTTGTTTCCTTTAACACCAAGCTCTTCAATCATTTGGGTACTCAAATCAAACCAGACTAGTTCATCGTCATCTTTTCTGAAGAATATATCACCTTTCTTCCCTATGCCGATAGGATGTTCAATGCCAGGTAAGGGCTCAACAACAAAAACTTTAGCCCATGATTCCTTCACACCAAGTTCACCCAAGATTCTTATTTGAAAAGTAGTTGTTTCATCATATATTATGAAAGCAATGGACCCATTTAACAATGTCAAATGCAAAAGATCACGACGTTCAATTATTTCTGAGGGCAACGACGTTATAAGGCACACTTCATTGCATAAGTCAAATGACACCAAGCATGTCTCTTCCTTAGCAGTATTTCCATCAACCAGTACACCCAACCAATGACACACTCCATTCATGTACAATTTCCCAGTTCCACGTGCTGAAGGCATTTCAATATCAAGTTTCCTCCAAGAATTACTTCTTAGACTATATATCTCCCACATATTGCGGACATCTAAATCATCCTCCCATGGCTCATCTACGCCGGTATTGTCGAGAGATAAATCATCCTCCCATGGCTCATCTACGCCGGTATTGTCGAGAGATAAATCATCCTCCCATGGCTCATCTACGCCAGTATTGTCGATAGATAAACCATCCTCCCATGGCTCATCTACGTCTGTTTTTGGATGGGAAGATAAATG
Organism: Medicago arabica; assembly: GCA_946800305.1. Classification (NCBI taxonomy): domain Eukaryota; kingdom Viridiplantae; phylum Streptophyta; class Magnoliopsida; order Fabales; family Fabaceae; genus Medicago; species Medicago arabica. Next base: position 19,254,650 of record OX326971.1, on the reverse strand, counting down.
CCGAATCACCTTATAATCATCTCTAATATGATCATAACCAAAACCACTAAAATGAACTATAGGGTTCACATAACGTGATTGAGACAATTGAGACAAGAAAGGGCTGGATGGAATGACCTTGAATTCATCTGTAGTAGGGTTCCAAAAGACACATGTTGCGTCATAATCCCTAGCAAGACAAAGAGTCCCATTGACACTAGTTTGACTCAAAATATCAATAAAACGTTCATCATCGTGAAATGGAGGTGGCCAATCTAATTTGACCTTATTCTCAAACCTCTCACCAGAAAGAATATATAAAGTATCGTAAAATGCATGACCATGCAAAGGATTATTTGTATGGTTTAGGAGGATAGAAGTACCATCGTAATAAGAATGATTATTAGAAAGGAAGTAGTTGCGATACATGGTCATGAAATGAAGGTTTTCAAACAAGAAGGCCCATGATTTGCGTACGCATCCAAATCGCTTCAAAGATTTTAGAGGCAATTTTGACAGGATAGAGAAGACAAAATCTTCAGGTATATGGTTGCTAACCTTGATATTTGTGGCAGACACAGATTTCTTCATCTCCAAAAGCTGAAATCACAATTCAAACAAAATACATCACGGCAAATTCATTCATTTCATTTCATGCCTATAAAATGGAATAAATTACACAGAATTGAGGAATTCTACAAAAAAATCACAAAATTTTGTGGGTTATGAAGCTAATACATCAAATGGCAAAAATTAACAAGAACAGAGATGATAAACACTCACCAAAAGAAGGAGGACGAAAAACTGACAAGGGTGTTTTGCTAATCGCGTTTCCGATCGAGAAGTAGTGAATTTCTGTATGAGAGAGATGAGTTCGTTGAAGTCAAATCCTCTTACAACTTCAATGTAGTATTTTATTATATGTGAAATTTGGTCTAGTATATATAAGTATTCTTTAAATAAATAAAATAAATATTTTCACACTCATGAACAGAAAATGAATAAATGATTTCACACTCAATAATAAAATAAGTATTTTTTTTAAAAGAAGGGTATATTTTTTGGTCAAAAGAAGCGTATATATTTAATTCCTCCTAACAATATAAATATTTATTGTATGTGAAATGGGTCTGAATGACTTTTTAATAAATACTTTCACACTTAATAAAAGAAATATTTTAATCAACTTTTAGATTAACAAAAAAAAAATTCTTAAAAATCAAGAAGAGTGACAAATTTATTTTGAACATTATCCTCACAAGAAGGGCTCTAACACACACACACACACAATGACTTCCTAACCTATCTTTTAATCTTAGCCCTTCTTTTTTAATCTACTGGTGTCATACCCCAATTTTTGAACTAAGGTCCCACATTCATACACTGACACACGCCCTTTGACCCTGATCGGTCTCTGACTTTTCAGAGAAAAATTCGGCATAAAGGTATCTTAAAATACCTCATGTTTAGTTCCGTGTCGGGCCCTCTTCTCTCTTCTTTTTTATATTTTTTAGTTTTCTTTAGTTTTTTTATTATTTGTTATTTACTCTTTAATTTCCATCTTTTATTTAATTTAATAATTTTTTATTTCTAATTTTTTATTTTTTTTTAATTAGTCATTTTTCATATTTTATTTTGGTCACTTTTATTTTATTGTCCAAGTAAAAAAAAAAAAAAAAAAGTGTCAATAGGTCCAAAAATAAAATGTCCAAGGTCTAAAAAAATTTCAAGTCAAGTGTCAACTTTAACATTCCTTTTTCAAAATTGACCATAATTGTCCATCATTTCCATTAAACCAATTTTCCTTTTTACATCAACCTCCTCACCTATAAATAGAGCCCTCATTCCACACAATTTCACACACAAAAAGTTCTCTTGAATTGTCAAAGAACTTTTCTCTCTTCTCCCTATTTAGCTTGTGTTGACGAGCTATTCTTTTCTTCTCCCTCCTTTTTCTGTCCCTTCGGAAAAGTCCCTTTGGAATTTTTGTCCCTTCGGAATCTTTGTCCCCTTCGGTAATTTTTGTCCCTTCGGTTGTCCCTTTCTTTTATTTTCTTGCATTTTATTTCTTTTTAGCACTTTTGCATTTTTATTTTATTTCTGTTTAGCATTTTAATTATTGTTATTTATTTTCCAGCAATTAGAATGTATTTAGGTCCAATGTAAATATAAATGAGAAAAGTGTGCGTGTGTGTGTGTCCTTTTATTTCTTTAGGGCCTTATATATATCCAAAAATGCAAAAAAATCAGATTAGGGATTTTGTGGTGATCCAACGTCACTACAAAAATCCACGCGCTTTTATTTTTATTGCTCCGTTAATTTAATTTTCATTTATTATATAAAAAACAACAAAAACATGCAAATAATCAAAAACTCACAAAAAATTCTTTTCATAATAAACCTTGATTTTCAATCAAGTGACGTTCCATTTTCATTTGCTTTCTTAAATCAAATTTCAATCCATTTAAACATATTCAAGTCATTTTCTTTAACATAAAAAACACAAACAAATTCTATTTTTGCCACTTTGGCTTTTACATTATAAAATCTTTTTCAAAACTAATAAAAAATACAAAAACCAATCAAACGTCAATTTCTACCCCGAACTACGAGGTTTTGATCCCTCACGGGTACGTAGGCAAAGGACACTTGTCCTTCCAAATCAATAAAAAATGTAGATAATTAGGTCTTTGTTTTCTTAAACACTTTAAATCCATTATTCAAAAGCAAGCAAGTTTATAGCACAAAAATTAAATAAAACCAAGAGGTTCTCGTAGAGTACTACGAACATAAAGGGTGCTAATACCTTCCCTTTATGTAACCAACCCCCGAACCCTTGATCTTTAAAAATGTGGTATTTGAACCTTTTTCCACTTTCTTTTTGAAAAATTAAATGTTTAGTCGTGAAATAAAATAGTGAGTCAAACGCTAATCAAATAGCCTTGATCTCCGAAAAATGACGCGACAGAAATGGCGACTTCACTGGGGATCCCCTAAGAGGGTTGAGCCTAACTTGACTTTATTTAATTCTTTGTGCTATAACTTGCTTAAAAACAAAAATAAAAGATGGAAATACGTGTATATATGTTCTTCCTCCTTCTTTCTCTTTTCTTAAACGTGTGTGGTGAGATAAGTCCTAACCCGGGCTTGAGCGAAATATAAGATAGGAGTGGTAGAATCATAGTGACATACCGAGAGTATTCTCGTGTTTTGGAGCATGTGATATAACCACACTTAGCGGAGGATCTTGAGGTGATGTATGTCGGCGTGTGTTGTCACGTTTAGATGTTATTACTTTTAAGTTTCCGTCGAAGCTAAGGACCTTTAATTACCATTAACCCATCTTGGCCTTTAGGATGTAGTGCGGTGGCTAACCAAGTGTTGTCTTGGAATTAGTCGACATGCGATACTACACTCAAACGAGACTTTCCTACGAACGCTGTTGGACCGGGTGTTGTCCCGGGCATCCGACAAAGTTCGGAGGGGGTTGGACTTTGGGAACTTGGTAGAACCCGTGATACAGATACACATGGAATCATAGTCCCTACCAAAATGGCGCACTTACCCTTGACTCCATCATTATGGACCTAAAACCTCACCATGTTTTCCCCGTTCTTGTAGCATAATCATGCATACATGCATTCATTCATAAACTTTTTCTCATTAAATATCGAAGGACAAGATAAGGCATGGACCGTGCAAGAAAGAATAACATGAAATAAAATTTCAAAAATACTAAACTAAGCTTTTGCTTTTGCAATATCTTTACCAATAAAACCATGGTCCTTACGATGTTCACAATTACTTTGATATGTCCTTCGAAAAAAAAAAGTGTGTCTTTTTGCATAAACATCATGCATCATCTTGCATTTCATGGTCTCAAATCCCAAGTCTCACACAAATTTTTTCCTTCCCATAAAGGGTCAGCCTGTTTAAAAAGTGGCCCGACGCACTCTCCGCAAGTCTACTCGTACTCACTACACTCGGGCAGTCGTAAAGAAGAAGATGGACTCTCTCGAGCAAGAAAATCGAGTACTCCGGGAGGAAAATGAAACCATGCAGACTAGGATGGACGAAATGACCGAACTGGTAAAAACACTGACGACTGCACAAAATCAACTGCCGCCACCTTCTCCCCCTGTCAGCACTCAGGCTGAGGCAGGTCCCTCTGCTATTCCTGGTTGGACAGTGTCTACCAGTACTTCACAGCAAATTGCACCTGAAGGCCGTCCTTGGGGCATACCTTTTAGCCTTGGGGAAGCATCCCGCCCTTATGTCTCAAAAGCTCAAGTGTCTATTGTTCAAAATGCAATTCCTGTTCCAACCGCGACCTACTCAGTACCTCTGGTTCATGCTATTCCACAAAAGAAAGAACTCACCGTCCCTTTAGGAAGTGTGGGGGCATGTGATCAAGTGGACGACTTACAGAAGAAGTATGATGTGATGTACCGCGAAATGAAGGCTCTCAGTGGAAAAGAGATATTCGGGAAGGACGCTTATGATCTCTGTTTGGTACCAAATGTCCAGATACCCCACAAGTTCAAGCTCCCAGACTTCGAGAAATACAAAGGGACTTCCTGCCCTAAAGAGCATCTAAGGATGTATATGAGAAAGATGTCCACATATGTCAGTGATCATCAGGTCCTTATCTATTACTTTCAAGATAGCTTAGCCGGTGCCGCACTGAAGTGGTACATAAATTTGGGCCGTACGGAAGTTCTAACTTTCAATGATCTATGTGACGCCTTTGTGCAACAATACAAATTCAATGTGGACATGGCTCCAGACCAAAGCGATCTCCAGGCTATGACCCAAAGAGACAAAGAAACGTTCAAGGAGTATGCCCAACGATGGAGGGATGTTGCTGCCCAAGTCAGCCCGGGTGTAGAAGAGAAAGAGATGACCAAACTCTTCTTAAAAACTCTCAATCAATTCTACTACGAGAAGATGGTCGGAAGTGTGCCCAGGGATTTCGCAGAGATGGTCAGAAGAAGGAGTCCGAGAAGGGCAGTTAATAAGAGAAAGTGTACCGACCAGCAGTGCAAAGAAATTCGGGAACGACTTTCTGAGAAAGAATGAACAAGAAGCGAGCATAATGGCCCACGAGAGGCCTCAACAGGAATATCCGGCTTATCAACATGTTGCCGCTGTTATGCCCGACACCAATGTCGTTCAAAATCCGAGTTATCAGCTCCAGTTTCCACAGTATCAACAACAGCCTCGACAACATGCTCCAAGAACACAAATTGATTTGATTCCTATGAAGTACGCAAAATTACTTCCAATGTTGCTTGAAAGGAATTTGGTCCACACCAAGGCACCCCTTCCGGTTCCGGCAAGATTGCCAGCAGGGTATAGAGCCGACCTCTCTTGTGCTTTCCATCAAGGGGCACCGGGTCACGATATTGAGCATTGCTTTGCTTTGAAGAAAATAGTTCAGAAGTTGATCCAAAACAATATCTTGCCCTTTCCAGACTAATCTCGGACATACAAGTTAACCTACTACCGGATCATCGTGCCTAATATCAACACATGGATTGTTTGGCTGCAATTTGTTTGTTGTTGATGTTCTTTCTACTACTCTTATCTGTTCAAGTAATGCATTTGTTTGTTGTTTACTTTTTTTCAAAAATATCCTTTTGTTCCGCCCGAGACAAAAGTGAACTTGTGTAGGGCTTTTTGCTTTAAGTATTGTCATCATTAATAAAAATGTCGTTTTGATCACGACTTTGTTTTTATTTTGTGCTTTTTCTGGAAAATGGTAACACAAAAAAACCAAAAATCTTCTTCTTTAATCATTTCCAAATGTCTGCATACAATCATTCACTTTCTAAAATCAAACATAAATGCAGATTAAACATAAATAAGCCCGTTGAATACATTAACCATATACTCTCTCTCGACTGAGAATTCCCTGTATCCAAAGATGAAGAAAAGAAGAATGAAGTGATTCCCGACAAGATCTCTCACATACTGGGGCATCCTAGCCGTCAAAGATGCAAACAAAAATCAAGAAGATTGTCCAGAGGATGGCAGTCATTTACAAAGACCAACATAAGATGGCATTGTTGCCTCACATGGGCATTGTGTTTCAGTAAAACATTTGAACAAGGGCTACCCCCTCCTTCCCTCAGTATACGACACCAAGGCCGGACTTCTCATGGAGATCAAAATCCCGTCAACGGGAGTTCTGCTAAAATCTCAAGTTTTGATTGAACTTACAATGCATGACGATCCTGTACAACTACATCAAAAGAGGTTGAAACAAACTTCCAACAAGAAGGTTCGTCAGACTTTGTGCTAAAAAAGGCACTCTTTCCAACCGGACTCCAGGAGCAAGTGGACGCCTAACTACGAATGCTCGTGTGCAATGACTTTTACCAATATGGATGGTGACAAACTTGCACGTCCTATGAATGACGATGCAGTCAAGAAATACTCTGTCAAAAATAAAAGCTCGATAAGTCGTAAACCTGAAAAAAGGGACTTAGGCAAAAATGAGCGTCTCGGTGGACTGAAAACCCAAAAGGGCGGTCCAGGCAAAAATTAGAGACATTAACAAAAATGACTATCCTGATAGATTGAAAACCCGAAAGGGCAATCTATGCAAAAGTTAAGGATCATGACAAAGTAACTGCATCAAATCAAGCACAGTCCACTTGGGGCATCCAACTATCGAAAGACATCTGATTCAAAGCACCTGCAAATCAAAGACCCGGAACAAGGGCATTCAAAGTTGTTAGGGAGAATAGCGGTTATCGTGTTCAATGTACCCTTCCCATTACATTTACCATTTTCCAAAATATTTCAAAGATCCGTGGAGCCACGCCATTGGCAGGCCACCACTCAATTAATCAAGTTTGAGCCTGTACCCATTTATTTGGAACTCTCATTTATTCAATTTACAAAATTTCTTCTATTTTTATGACAATACTTAAAGCAAAAAATTTCAAAATACAAAACCTTTTTTACATCTTTTGAAAAATGTGAACAACAAACACACTTTATTTGAGCTCGTGAGTAGGTGAAACATGCATCAGCAGCCGCCTCGAGAACGGTTACACTCCGGAAGGGAATTATGGCTAAGCACTATGGAAAGGACCTCTGCTTTGAGCAAGATGTAGTCACAATCCGAAAATACAAAATAAAAAAATGAAAGCTCGCTAAGTCGAAAAACTGAAAAGGCGACTTAGGCAATAGAGAGCGTTCCGGTGGACTGAAAACCCGAAAGGGCGGTCCAAGCAAAAATTAGGGGCATAAAAAAGAATATACTCCTGGTGGACTGAAAACCCGAAAGGGCGGTCCAGGCAAAAGTTAGGGATTTCAAAAAAAACAAAAAACCAAAGAACGAAAAGGAGCGTGACTGCTGGGGCATACCAATGGATTGGCGCTATATGAAAATGGCGACTTCCAGACTTTTGGTCAACATTGGCTTTTATCAGAACACTCTGCGCTGCTTTACAAATGGCGACTTCTTCCAAACTTTTGGTCAACAATGGGCTCTCCCCCCAGGAGGCATCACTTGCTATCTTGTGCCAAGTTTCACCCTGCAAATGGTTTGATTAGTTCACAATGATATCATCTCCAAGAAAGTCCGCCGAGTGTGTAGTATTGTAGTGTCGGTCCACTTTCCATCTTACTAGTTTTGTCTCGTCTCATCGAGTTCATCTATCACATACAATATAAACAGTCATACAGTTATATCCATACATTCATACATTCATACATCAATACTCTCGCATATTCATACACGGCATATACACCGCATCATTTATACACGGTTTCATCAATCACCTAGAATCTTGCTTGGTCGTATCCCTTCAGTTCGATCCTCACTCCTCATTGTGCCAAGCGAATAGCTTGCAACCACCTTTTGTTATCCTTTGTGCCAAGTGAATAACTTGCAAACACCTTTTTATCTTCTTGTGTCAAGCGGAGAGCTGGCAACCACCTTTCAAGTACCTTTTATTACCTTTTGAGTCAGGTTAATAACCTGCAATTGTCTTTTCAGTCAGGTTAATAACCTGCAATTTCCTTTTCAGTCAGGTTGATAGCCTGCAAATACATTTCAGTCAGGTTAATACCCTGCAATTACCTTTTGAGTCAGGTTAATACCCTGCAATTACCTTTTGAGTCAGGTTAATAACCTGCAATTTCCTTTTCAGTCAGGTTGATAGCCTGCAAATACATTTCAGTCAGGTTCATATCCTGCAAATACCTTTTGAGTCAGGTTAATACCCTGCAATTATCTTTTGAGTCAGGTTAATAACCTGCAATTTCCTTAGTCAGGTTGATAGCCTGCAAATACATTTCAATCAGGTTAATACCCTGCAATTACCTTTTGAGTCAGGTTAATAACCTGCGATAACCTTTTCAGTCAGGTTAATACCCTGCGATCACCTTTTCAGTCAGGTTAATAGCCTGCAATCACCTTTTGTGTCAGGTTCATACCCTGCAAATACATTTCAGTCAGGTTAATACCCTGCAATTACCTTTTGAGTCAGGTTAATACCTTGCAAATACATTTCAGTCAGGTTAATACCCTGCAATTACCTTTTGAGTCAGGTTAATACCCTGCAATTACCTTTTCAGTCAGGCTAATACCTTGCAATTACCTTTTCATGTCAGATTAATAGCCTGCAATTACCTTTTCAATCAGGTTAATAACATGCAATTACCTTTTCAGTCAGGTTAATAACCTGCAGTTACCTTTGAGTCAGGTTGGTAACCTGCAAATACCTATGTGCCAAGCGAACAACGTGCAATAATCCTTATTTTCATCAAAAGTGTTATCCTCAGCGTGTCTGGTCAAGAGATGTCACCCGTCAGTTTCAAGCCGACAGTCCTAAACAACGGACCGCTTACATTTTTACTACTTTCAAGCCGACAGTCCTAAACAACGGACCGCTTACATTTTTACTGCTTTCAAGCTGATAGTCCTAAACAACGGACCGCTTAAGTTCACATTCTTTTTCTTGTTTCAAGCTGCTAGTCCTAAACAACGGACAGTCCGCGTCTATCCGTTATTTCAATAGTGTCATCCCCAGCGTAGCTGTTCCAGCGATGCCACTAGTCAATTTCAATTTCAATTGTGTCATCCCCAGCGTAGCTGTTCCAGTGGTGTCACTAATCAATTTCATTTTCAATAGTGTCATCCCCAGCGTAGCTATTCCAGAGGTGTCACTAAAAAAGTTTTGTCTTCGTTTAAGTTATCGTCCCAAACCCACACAGTAGTAGACGATCATTTTCCCCAGTAAAACTACATTCCCTCAACAGAGTCGGATCTCTTTCTCAACAATTTGGGCATCCCGTCGTTGTTTCTTGTCCCAGTCAAGTCATCCACGCCGTTTTGCATTCATAATTGCGTCACATGCATTCGCAGCATCTTAGGATCAAAAATGTCCCAGTCGAATCATCCATGCCGTTTTGCATTCATAATCGTGTCACATACATTCACAGTATCTTAGGATCAAAAATAGGTGTACTTTATATTTAAGTCTCTTTGGTCCGTTCAAATCAAAGATTACATCTTCAAATCTCCAAACGAAGAAACTTAAATAGGGGCATCTGTTATACCTCAATTTTTGACCTAAGGTCCCACATTCATACACTGACACACGCCATTTGACCCTGATCGGTCTCTGACTTTTCAGAGAAAAATTCGGCATAAAGGTATCTTAAAATACCTCATGTTTAGTTCCGTGTCGGGCCCTCTTCTCTCTTCTTTTTTATATTTTTTAGTTTTCTTTAGTTTTTTTATTATTTGTTATTTACTCTTTAATTTCCATCTTTTATTTAATTTTATAATTTTTTATTTCTAATTTTTTATTTTTTTTTAATTAGTCATTTTTCATATTTTATTTTGGTCACTTTTATTTTATTGTCCAAGTAAAAAAAAAAAAAAAAGTGTCAATAGGTCCAAAAATAAAATGTCCAAGGTCTAAAAAAATTTCAAGTCAAGTGTCAACTTTAACATTCCTTTTTCAAAATTGACCATAATTGTCCATCATTTCCATTAAACCAATTTTCCTTTTTACATCAACCTCCTCACCTATAAATAGAGCCCTTATTCCACACAATTTCACACACAAAAAGTTCTCTTGAGTTGTCAAAGAACTTTTCTCTCTTCTCTCTATTTAGCTTGTGTTGACGAGCTATTCTTTTCTTCTCCCTCCTTTTTCTGTCCCTTCGGAAAAGTCCCTTTGGAATTTTTGTCCCTTCGGAATCTTTGTCCCCTTCGGTAATTTTTGTCCCTTCGGTTGTCCCTTTCTTTTATTTTCTTGCATTTTATTTCTTTTTAGCACTTTTGCATTTTTATTTTATTTCTGTTTAGCATTTTAATTATTGTTATTTATTTTCCAGCAATTAGAATGTATTTAGGTCCAATGTAAATATAAATGAGAAAAGTGTGCGTGTGTGTGTCCTTTTATTTCTTTAGGGCCTTATATATATCCACGCGCTTTTATTTTTATTGCTCCGTTAATTTAATTTTCATTTATTATATAAAAAACAACAAAAACATGCAAATAATCAAAAACTCACAAAAAATTCTTTTCATAATAAACCTTGATTTTCAATCAAGTGACGTTCCATTTTCATTTGCTTTCTTAAATCAAATTTCAATCCATTTAAACATATTCAAGTCATTTTCTTTAACATAAAAAACACAAACAAATTCTATTTTTGCCACTTTGGCTTTTACATTATAAAACCTTTTTCAAAACTAATAAAAAATACAAAAACCAATCAAACGTCAATTTCTACCCCGAACTACGAGGTTTTGATCCCTCACGGGTACGTAGGCAAAGGACACTTATCCTTCCAAATCAATAAAAAATGTAGATAATTAGGTCTTTGTTTTCTTAAACACTTTAAATCCATTTTTCAAAAGCAAGCAAGTTTATAGCACAAAAATTAAATAAAACCAAGAGGTTCTCGTAGAGTACTACGAACATAAAGGGTGCTAATACCTTCCCTTTATGTAACCAACCCCCGAACCCTTGATCTTTAAAAATGTGGTATTTGAACCTTTTTCCACTTTCTTTTTGAAAAATTAAATGTTTAGTCGTGAAATAAAATAGTGAGTCAAACGCTAATCAAATAGCCTTGATCTCCGAAAAATGACGCGACAACTGGCTAATATTTATTCCTATCCTATCATTTTCACTTGAGTATCTAGGGAAAGACATTCACGTGGTAGAATTTCACACCGTTACAATTCTAGTGAAGTCAAGGTTATGCTTCTAATTATCACAAGATCCAAGATTGTGATTATAATATTCAGGAATGTGGTTACCATTCTCATGACCGTGATAATTAATCGTATTATCTTGACTTAATCAATCGTGAGGCCAAGTGTGTAGCTCTAGATTTTGCGATCAATCTAGGGGCAAGTCAAGGGTTCGGAGATATCCCCGTCACATTCACATCATCATTCTCGCAATCACCCGACATGGAAGGCAATTGTTCCTCAAGGGGTTCCGACTATGGCTACTTTCTAATTTACAAACGTTTCTGAACACATGAAATACATGAAGATGAGGCAAGTTTTTTATGTTTGTGGTATTCTAATAATCTTTATATTTCCCATAATAGAAATGTTTGAGGACAACTATTTGGTTTTGTGCGATTTACTCATGTACATGATGTTGATAAACTGAATAAGGCTTTAAATAATTTTGTCTTCGATCATCTTAAGGTTTTCTGGGAGTTTTGTGAGTAAGGGGGTGAGGGTGAAAAAAGTAAGCAGCGAGAATGATTTTCTGGGAGTTTTGTATTCGAAAATTCTCATCTAATCAAGAAGTCATAGATTGGGCACGCAGGGGTGCTGTTACGTTGGAAGAGTTTTCAATGGTGAGTACAATATTTTGGTTCAACATACATTAAAGAATGTCATAGTTATACCCATAGGTGGTTGGTGATAATGTGATTCTTATTTATTCATCAAAAGAAGACTTTTAAAAATCGATTTCAGCACTACAATACAAACCTTGAACGATTAGATTTTGCTCGAGTTATTATTACTTCTACTAGATCTTTGGAGTCCATCAATACAATGGAAGAACTTTTTTATTGATGATAAATTATTTAAAATCAAATTTGTGGAAGAATTAGAGCTTGGGCTCCTAGTTGATGTTTGTTTTGAGGATGCAGTTACATACACGAATTCAGTGTGCTCAGATCCGAGTGATGCACCAGATCATGAGCCTATTATCGACATTATATTTCAAGAACTCAAGGAAGTTCGGGAAAATTCTGATGAGAAAGCTACAACAGTTAGTGAAGGGAAATTAAACACCAAGTTATTTCCTTCACATGCTGACGTCATTGGTTCAAGTAATACAAATAAAGAACTTCATCAACTAAATGTTGCCAATGTTGTGGATGGCTCTACAAAAACAGAGTTAAACTCTAACCATGTAAGCACCCCTGCTAATTCTAACTCTATTTATTTTTGAGAATTTAGGGTGTCATATTTATTGTTAGGTTTATAATAAAAAATGACGGCATCAAAATAATAATAATTGATAGAAGTATATTTTAGTGCTTCATTTTTTTGTTGTTGTAAAGTATAGTACTTTTTAATGAAAATAAATTTAAAATAATTATATAAAAGATACATTAAGTTAATAAATTCTATGAGAATTTGATCTTCCTTTGACGGAGTAGGTAAAAAATGGAAAAAGATCATATATCGTGTGATTGTTCACTAAAGGGAGTCTGGTGCCCAGATCCACCTTTAATTATTTCTTAATAATTAAAACTAGTCCTTGCATATGCTAATTGTTCTTGGTCCGTATTTTGAATATAACACGAGTGATAAAACACGAGTTGGTAAATTATAAAGTTTTTTTGTTGTGTTAGATTAAAATAGAGAAAAATTCAATAAAGAAAATCCAAATCACGGTCATACTTTAACTTACATTGTCTTTATTTCTTTTAGGCATCGTTTGGAAAATATCTTGAAGAACTAATTTAGGGGTGGACATCGGTCGGATAGGGTTGGTTTCGGTTTCATAAGCTCAATCCAGAGAAGACCATAGATTTAATAACAAGGTCCAATTTTGACCTAAAGGGACTTCGATTAACTCGATTTTAAGTTGATCAGTTAAACAGATTAAATGGGTGGTTGTATTCGGATTGTGCCACAAGTTGATCATTTAATTAGGGGTGAGCGTCGGTCAGGTTCGGTTCATAATATCTCATGCGAAGTAAAACCGATGAAGAAAAATACAGACTCATTTTCGTCCGTATAGAGCAATGGTTTGGGCGGGTGACGGTTGAAAGCGGTGGCAGATTGGACGGTTCAGTTTGCATCATTTCCATTCATAAGTTTCATATAAGGATTTACTCAAGAGGATAATAACAAGTTCCTTCAAAAAAGGATGACAACAAGTTGCTGGCCAACGATACAGAAGGTGTGACGAGAAGGAACAGATTCGATGAAGATGATTTACGACATGAGGAACATATAAACAATAAATATATGAATAATATATTAGAAAGAAGAGATTACACTTCCATCAATTCGGTCGGACTCGGTCTTCAGCAATTGTTTTTTCTCAATCCGAGCTCGACCGCAAATAACCATGTCAAACTGACTTTTCCAGTAATTGTGATCACCACACTATCACCTCATACATGAGATCCACTTTCTACTAGGCCCCCTTCCATTATATTTGGAAATGCAGCAGCTGCGGCATATGTTGTCACTTGATGCTGAAACAAAGATTTGACAACAATTAGAAAAGTTAAATCATAGGATCAAAGATTTGACAAAATAGTAGTCAAATTAACCGTGTATTGTGTATTGCATATGCATAAGAGCATATTGATCATGTCATACATATGCAAAGCAGACACAAAGTCAGAAAATTCAAGCAAATTTACACATTCTGCTATACACATATTGTACGCATGCCAAACATATGAATTGAAGTCACAAAAGGTAAACAATTAAATCATAAAGTGTTTGCAATATCAAATCATACCACAGTGAAAGACTGAAAATGATACATATATGTTTAATTATCCAAACATATAGGCAGAAAAATGATTGAAGGAATAAACAATATTGAAATTTAAGCAGTTAAAGCATATAGTATTTGAACAAATTGACCAGACCATACAAAGTCAGAAAATACAAGCAAACTCATACATATAAGGTGCGTTTGTTTCACCTTTTAAAAAAAAAATAGATTTTGTGTTAAAAGAATCTAGAGATTCTTTTTTAGAGATTTTTTTTTAAAAAAATCTGAAGTTATTTTTGTTTGTCTACTACCCATAAAAATCCATTTAAAAAAATGAGTTTTAACTTGTACATGAGTTACCTCCTTTTTTTTTTAGAGTTTTACCTCCTTGTTATCTCTTCTTCCTTTTGATTTCTCCGATGAGTTGGATTTGCCTCTTGTTTCGAGTAGTTTAGGACATTCACTCTTCAAGTGACCAGATTTACCACATCTGAAGAAATTTGGACCTTTGCCCTTCTTAGCACCTTCCCCTTTGAGTTGAGTCTTCCTAGAGTTCATCATATTCTTGTCACTACGCCTTAACCCATTCTTTTGAATGTAGCGATTAAAGCATCTTACGAACAACCTCATTTCTTCTTCACTAGGTGAATCATTTCTAGAGTCACTGTCACTATGGGTTGATAAGTTAGCCTTGGACGATGAGGCTTTTAGAACAACATGTTTCTTTGATTTCTTTTTAAGATCTTCCTCACTAGACTTCAATCGTATAATCTCATGCTCATGTTCCAAGATTTTTCCAGAGAGAGTGGTAATACCAAGGGTATTAAGGTTTCATGATTCCTTAATAGCCGTCACTTTGGGTTACCAATCCCTAGTCATACACCTCAAAATTTTGTTAGTGAAATCGGTGTTTGAGTTACCTTTCGTAGGTTTTGCAACTTGTTAACAATATGAGTGAATCTCATTTGTATGGAGGAGATGGATTCACCATCCTCCATGTGAAAGAGCTCACATTGTTGAATAAGAGTATTAATTTTAGATTGTTTGACGTCATTGGTTCTCTCGTGAAGAGTTTCCAACGTGTCACACATAGCCTTATCGGTTTTACAATGAGAGACGGAATGATACACATTCACCCCAAGAGAGGTTATGAGTATGGTTTGCGCCTTCAAACCTTATTTGACCTTCTTTTTGTCATCGCCACTCCAATCGGCTTTCAGTTTATCTTGTGTGACACTGTTAGAAACAACTTGTGGTTGATACTTCCCGTTGGTTACGGAATCCCACACATCTATGACCACCTTTTGGATATGAAAGTTCATGCAATGTTTCCAATAGTCGTAGTTTTCGCCGTAAAAAAAAAGGGTGCTCTATTATATGCCCCATCAGGCTCCTTACTTTCCATATTGACTCTTCCAGTGATTAACCAATAGCAAATAGATCAGGCTCTTGATGTCACTTGTTGGTCAATATGGCAAGGTAATACGCGTTGGGGGGGGGAGGGGGTTAATAGCGTTTAGAAAATTATCGACTTTGTAGCGAAAACGTTTTGAAGAAAAGAGATTTACGACTTGTTGGATTTTCGCAAGGTTCAATGGCTATGATAAACTCATAAAGACTATGCACAAATGATAAGATTCACTTTGAATTGAGAGATTCTAAGTAATATTAACACAATCTAGTATTAATAAAATTCACACAAGTTACAAAAAAATGTACAATCTCAAACTAAACCTAGAGAAATTAATCAATTATACTAAAGAACATAACTGTGTAAGTGTTTGATAAATTGTCAATGGATTTGAAACTAAGTGTAATCTAATGCAAATTTAGATAAAGCCAATTCAAAGCAAAAATTCAATTTTAATGGTTTAAACCTCAATCACTACACTAGAAATCTATCAATCTTCAAATACACAATTAATCAAAATTAAAGAGGATAGAGAAGAGAGTAGAAACCGAGATTTATAGTAGTTCGTCATTTCATCCGCACTTCGTAGTTTAGGCACTTAGGTAGTGACATGACCTAATATTGATATTTATATATGTCTATCTAGGAAGTAACTAGTTAGTAACTAGACAAATGATACCGAAAGCGACATTACTAATATTGAGTAAAATCTACTGAACCTAAGATGTAACTAGTTATTAATTAAGGAAACAAGTGACTTCGGGAAGTGAATCAAGCCTAGTAGAACCATTGTCTTCGAACCTTGATAAGGTAGACGCTGATAGGACAGCCCGTTGGTAGAACTATTAAGAGGGAGAGAGTGATATGTACACCTAAGATTCATAGATGGGAAAACATTTAGGAACACTGGCCATCATACCTTTGGAAATTTAGGAACGCAAACTTAAGTCTATGTTTCAATTACCTTTGAGGGAGTAAGACCCCCACACTAATAATCCTTACGAAGGTTGTGGATCCTATAGGATTTATAATTCTAGTACGTAGCGCGTGTATAACCATAGTGTGGATCTGCTGGTGCAACTCAACATTGGAGGGATAAACCAAAATCAACCGAGAGAGTAAGGCCCCGCACGTAAGGATCACTGTGCGATCGACATGTGCAACTTGACAAACCAATTAGGTTAAAACGTCTCGACGGACTCATCACTTAGATAATCTACTTAGAATAGCTGAACGTGACATGAATGTTGTTTAATTCCAACAAACGAATAGAGGGGATTCGATGAATCCTAACTGCTGCTTACATTTTCTGCAACCAAAACAGGTAACCTGCTCTGTTGCAAACCAAATTCATGGAATTAAGTCTAGTTTAACAAAATTAACCTAGATCACATTCAACTTATATTCCACCAATTAATCAATTAAGCATATATACAATTAATCAAAATTAAAGACGATATGGAAGAGAAACGACACCGAGATTTATAGTAGTTCACCCTTTCGTCCTCGTTTCAGGCTACATTAACTCTTCTTGGTAAAAAAACACCTCCATCAAGGACTTCCACTAAAATATGAATGTTGTATACAATGTGATTACAAGAGTTCCTTGAAACTACCCTAGTTCTTCAACCCCTATGTAACCACTCCCCCAAACTTCAAATACCCTTTGCATTTGGTGCTTCTTGATGTCTTTGAATCCTCAATCACCTGTGCAACCCTTAAAGCTCTTCACTCAAGCTCTTTGATGCTCTGTCCAGCAATTGGATACCCTTGAACACAAGAACGTTAGAAAGAATCCTCAAGCCCTTTAGAGATGGAATGAAATCCATCAATTCACTTTAGTACCTTGATTCACCAATCAAGAACTTTGATAGCAATAAAATTACAATTCCTATAGCACCCTAGAAATCTATGAATCAAAGATCAAAGTGATTCTAAAAAAAAGTGTTTAATCTTGAAGAATTTATGAGAAATGAGGTTTTTTAGACTCTAGAGAGAATAAATGCAAATGATTCAATATTTTGGGTGTTATGAGGAAGTGTGTATATATAGAAAAGGTTGGCTAGTGCAAAATTTTGGCCAAAAACAACATAGTGAATCGATTCACTTAATGTGTGAATCGATTTAGACAGCTAAATGATAATCCAGATGAACTATGATTTGTGACTTTTACAAAACAACATAGTGAATCGATTCACTTAATTTGTGACTTTTACAAAACTGTATGGAGAAAGAATCTGTAAGTTCTATGTAAAGTTAAAGGGAAAATTGCGAAAGGTGCTTAGTTAGATTATGAGCCCCCATTAAAAGAATCTGTTCTCTAATTCGTTTTTTATTTTGAGAATTAATTCAAATGTTTATGAAATTTGAATTTAATTAACTTAGATAGAACTTAGGTAGAGCTTACAAACCTCAACTTAAGAACTATCAGACTCAGGGGGAGTCAGAGCTTACAAACCTCAGACTCTGAGCTTACAAACCTCAGACCCCTTAATCAACCTGTTAATTAGATTAACAACAATTGACCTTTTAAATACTAATGTTTGTCATCATCAAAAAGGGGGAGATTGTTGGAACAAAGGTGTTCATCAATACCACGTTTTGAGTTTTGATGATAACAAGGTATTAAAAATTGTCAATTGGATATGCTAATATTTGTTTAAGTATGCAGGATATTAATCAAGATTTATATTTTAGAAAGTATTCTGTTTGAACATTTTGAGAGCAAAGATCTAGAAAAGCTTGTTTCTTGTGATTCTGTATCAAAGAAGAGTCTGAAGACTGTATCGAAGAAGAGTCTGAAGACTGTGTCGAAGAAGAGTCTGAAGACTATATCGAAGAAGAGTCTGAAGACTATCAGAATCTGAAGACTATCAGAATCTGAAGACTATCAGAACCTGAAGACCAAGAGAGTCTGAAGATCATCAGAACCTGAAATGCTACAGTGAGTCTGAAGCCTGCAATCTGAAGATCTGCTTAGAAGGATTTCTAAAGGCATTACGATGCAGAAGAAACTCTCAATTGGAGTAACGGCTTGCTTCAAAGTCAACTTGAGCGTGGGATGCTCAACGACAAAGAATGCAGGATAATACAGAGTACGTTGTACGAACTCTGTTTCCACTACTCCACTATCTCGTACAGTTTGGCAACTGTGTCTACCGGTATTAATCTTCAAAAGGAATGGAATTCAAAATATGCATTTGAAGGACTATTACCATATTAAGCAACAGATCAACAGCTATTGATCAAGCTTCAGAAATCATCCTGATGTGCTGGATGACTCAACGTCTCTTTCCAACGCCTATATAAAGGATAAAAGACTTGAAGAATTGTTGGACTCTACAACTGAAAAACTACGCTGTATAGCTATCGTATTCAAACTGAGTCTTAACAGAAACACATCAACAACTTAGATTATTCTTACAAACTGAGTACTCTGGATGAAACATCAGCTTGAGGATTATCAAATAACTGAAAACTGTATCTCAATTTATTGTGATAATACAGCAGCTATATGTTTATCTAAGAATCCAATTCTGCATTCAAGAGCAAAGCACATTGAGATTAAACATCATTTTATAAGAGACTATGTTCAAAAAGGAATACTAGATATTCAATTCATTGATACTGATCATCAATGGGCTGATATATTTATTAAACCTTTGTCTGTTGAAAGATTTGATTTTATAAAGAAAAATTTGAACATGTGTTATGTCTCTGGTTAATGTGTGCCTCTGAAAACAGAATTCAGACTCTGAAAGATAGTCAGAAGCTAATTGAGAATCAGACTCTCTTTTTTAGACTCTGGTGAACATAAGCTTCTGATAGACCTTTAGACTCTGCTAAGGAATCTTGGACTCTCAGAAGCTCGTATTAGTGGAAGCATGACTGTTGAGTTCAGTAACACCTGCCCCACTACGGTGACAGTTACTTTTTAGTTTCTCAGACGTGGCCTGTCTGTATTGAGTAAGAACTCAAAGGGCAATGATTTCATTACGTTTAACAAGTTACCTTCGCATTGTCCCAACACTTTTACGGCTGCATGCTCTTTGTATTTATTGTTTATGTTTGTTTGTCCCCTATTCTTTCCAAACGGTTATCAAACTTTTTCTATAAATACCTATCACACACAACTCACTTCTCTTTTCACTCTTTGCTTTTTTCTCTGAACAATCTTCTTGTTTTGAATCTCTGTAAAAACTTTTTGTTCTCAAAAAAATCAAAAACCTAGAAACCTCTCAATGGCAAGTGATCTCATTCAATCTGGTGTGCTAGTCAAGACTGGAAAATCATATGTGATTAAACCCTGAACTATGAATCTCATTAAAGAAACTCTGGAAATTCAAGTTGAATCTCATATAGACTTTGGCTCTCTTAATCGTCACGGAGTAGATGTCTCTTCTCATTTCTTATCACAAGGGATGATGAGCTATTTCGGTATGTTGAATGGACCAATATATCAGGAGCTGGTAAGAGATTTCTGGGTTAGGGCAGAAGTCTTCGACAAGGATGAAGCTACGATTGAAGAAACTGCTGCAATCATGAACAACCCTAAGCTGGCTGGAAAAAGCAGAGAGGAAATAGTTTTAAGACCGTACAAAGGTCTTGAAATCACGTCTGTTGTGATGGGGATTCCAGTCCTTATCACTGAAGAGGTGGTTGCCAGAGCTTGTAGAGTGTTGAATGAAGGTAAATTTCAATGGAATGTCCAGAAGAAGAGTGACTGGACCGGTATCTGCAACAAACTCTTATTTGAAGGAAGACCCTCAAATAAATTGGTTGATATGCATCCTGAGCATAGGGTGCTTCTGAAGATCATACTGGATAGTATGCTTCAGAAAGGTGGAGGAATAGACACTCTGTCTGTTGATCACAAGGTTCTTTTTTATTTTTTGATTAACAAAATAAAGATAAACTTTCCAAGGTATGTGATGCACCACATGTGTTGGGCCATAAAGAAAAGCCAATCTGAATCCAGAAGACAAGTTCCTTTTGGAAGGCTAATCTCTGAGATTCGGTATCAAGGAGGCCTCTTGAAGGTCTTATCAGAATCTGGTGTTGTATCAGACGCTCATCTTGGAACAGTTACTGGGAGAATCATCAACGGTAAAACTCTTCAGTACATGAAGATTGTCAGAAGATTTAATCCTTCTAAGCATGATATGAGGGAATCTTATGTGCAATCACACTTGATGATGGACTTCCCTCCTATTTCCAAAGAAGATAATCCTGAAGTTCTTGCAAGATTTGTGGTGGATTACTTCAATGATACTGGTAGAATAATCAACTATTCTGCCATTCCTGAGACTGCTGGAGGAGGACCTCTTAAGGTTAAAGGGAAAAGGACCAAGGAAGTAATTCCTAAGGAAGAGGAAGAGAAGCAAGAGCCTCTCAAAAAGAAGATCAAATCTACAGCTCTTCCAGGAGTAACTATTGGTGCCCCTAAGACCATAGCTCCCATGCCTTCATCCGTATCTTCTCCATCCAAGGAAATTAAGGAGAGGGTTAAGAAACCCAAGGATGAGAAGAAAGCTAAGAAAGACGAGAAGAAAGCTAAGAAGGATGAGAAGAAAGCGAAGAAAGGCAAGGCTGACAGAGATTATGGGAAACTAGCTGAAGAGATTGTTGAATTCCTTGATACTGACTCTGATGGTGAAGAAAGTCAGATCAAGAAGAGAAAGGTGGATGTGGTTCTTGTGGCTAAGGATGTAGCACAGAAGATAGGTACTTCTGTATCTATGATTGAGGATGAACATGCTGCTGGTAAGGCAATGACAGCAGAAGTGGTTGCTGAAGAACTAAAGGAAGAAACTGTTAAAGAAGCTGTTAAGTTGCTTGCATCAGCTCTGAAACAGAAGAGTCAGGTAGCTCCTGCAGAAGCTGATTTATCAGAAGCTACCGTGTCTGATCATTATGCTTCTCCAGAAGCTGGAATAGGAACCTATGGTAATGTAGCATTTAACTCATCTTCCTCTACGAATCAAGAGTCATCATCTGACTCAGAATTAGATAACAAACCCTTGAGCCAAATTCTTCCCTCCCTCAGAAATTCATCCCCCTCACCAATCAAACCCTTATCATCTCATGACCCACTTGACCCCAAAGTAGTTGAATATGTTGATTCAACTATGGATAGAGTTATTCAAGACACCATCACAATGTCTATGAACTTACCTGCTGATCACCCTGCTCAACCATCTTTTCTCAAACCACTTCAGGCAATTCAACCTTCTGAAAAGCCTGAAGTAACCATTCATTCAAAACAACCATCCCCCCAACATGAGCCTATTTGTGTAGACTCTACAGACACCCTAGATTCTCTTGAGAAACACCTAGGAGGAGAACTACCAAAAACTCCTGCCAAATCTAAATCAACAAAAGCTACAGAATCTGTTTCCAAACCAGACTCTGTACCTAAACCTACAGAAATTCTCACCATAGCTTCTGTTGAACCCTCAGAACCTGTAGAAGAACCAGTCTTTGAGATTCTGGAACAAGCTTCTGATATCCTATCAGAACCTGTAACAGAATGCATAGCAGAGCCTGTGTCTGAAACGGTTCCTGAACCTCTTTCTGATTCTATAACAGTTGTACCTGGTTTTGAAACCTATCGAACTTTAAGAGCCTCTCAACCCTCAACTTCTGAACCTCACGACCTATTTGATTTAAACAGGATAGATGAGTTCTATGCTTCATCAAACTCTAAGCTCAAGGACATTATTGAGCAAAGGTTTGTGCCTATCCTCAATGTAAGCTATGAGGATAAGTTCTCCACATTGAAGACTGAATTTTTGGATTTTGTCACCAAAATTCAGAAGGCTGCTGCCAAGGAACAAGCCATTGTTACTGCCAAGCATGTGGAAGAAGTTAAGAGAGCTGAGAAAGCTAAAACCAAGGAGAAAGCTCCTATTCTGTGGATTATGGATAAACCATTCTTTGATGAAGATCAATACAATCCAAGAGAATCAATGGTTTTTGACTTTTTAAGAAGAAGACTGCATAGAGTTCAGGAAGAAGCAAGGCTTGAAAGAGAAGCACATTTACGAAGAACTGAGGCTTTGGAAGAGATTGTTAAGAAGCAGCAAGAGGATCTCCAGAAATTGATGGATCACCTTGCCAAACAAAACCAACCTTAGTTTAAATTCTTTGTGTTTTGTTTGTAACCTATGTCTGTTGTTTTCTTTTTCTTCTGAACTGTTTTTGTTTTCAAGTTTATTCAAGTTGTTATTTGATCTTATTTGCATCTAATATATATATATATTTGTGCTTTGAATCTTCTATGTTTTTCCCTCTGAATCTCATTTTCCTTAACATTTGTGTTTATCCTTACCTAAAGTCATTTAAAAAGGGGGAGAAACTTGTTTCTAAACCTTTTTGTTGATGACAAAAGGGGGAGAAGGGAAAGCTTTGTGAGATTTGTATCGTTTTTCATTAATCTGCAAATTTTAAGTTCTATGTAAAAGTTAAAGGAAAATTTGCGAAAGGTGCTTAGTTAGATTCTGAGCCCCTGTTTAAAGAATATGTTCTCTAAATTCGTTTATTATTCTGAGAATTAATTCAACTGCTTATGAAAATGAATTTAATTAACTTGGATAGAACTTAGGGGGAGCTTACAAACCTCAACTTAAGAACTATCAGACTCAGGGGGAGTCAGAGCTTACAAACCTCAGACCCCTTAAGTCAACCTGTTAATTAGATTTACAACAATTGACCTTTTAAATACTGATGTTTGTCATCATCAAAAAGGGGAAGATTGTTGGAACAAAGGTGTTCAGCAATACCACGTTTTGAGTTTTGATGATAACAAGGTATTAAAAATTGTCAATTGGATATGCTAATATTTGTTTAAGTATGCAGGATATCAATCAAGATTTATATCTTAGAAAGTATTCTGTTTGAACATTTTAAGAGCAAAGATCTAGAGAAGCTTATTGCTTGGGATTCTGTATCGAAAAGAGTCTGAAGACTGTATCGAAGAGAGTCTGAAGACTATATCGAAGAGAGTCTGAAGACTATCAGAATCTGAAAACCAAGAGAGTCTGAAGATCATCAGAAGCTAGAGTGCTACAGTGAGTCTGAAGCCTGCAATCTGAAGATCTGCTAACAAGGATTTCTAAAGGCATTACGATGCAAAAGAAACTCTCATTTGGAGTAACGGCTAGCTTCAAAGTCAACTTGAGCGTGGGATGCTCAACGACAAAGAATGCAGGCCAGTACAAAGTACGTTGTACGAACTCTGTTTTCACTACTCCACTACCTCGTACAGTTTGGCAACTGTGTCTACCGGTATTAATCTTCAAAAGGAATGGAATTCAAAATATGCAATTGAAGGACTATTACCATATCAAGCAACAGATCAACAGCTATTGATCAAGCTTCAGAAATCATCCTAATGTGATGGATGACTCAATGTCTCTTTCCTACGCCTATATAAAGGATAGAAGACTTGAAGAATTGTTGGACTCTACAACTGAAAAAACTACGCTGCATTAGTATGTATTCAACTAAGTCTTAACATAAACACATCAACAACTTAAATTATTCTTACAAACTGAGTATTCTAGAATTTCTAAGTTAAACAGAAAAACAGAGTCTGTCTTTGTTGTAATTGAAACACGTTTGATTGTTTGTCAAGTGTTTCAACTCTATTCAATTTTCTGTAAATTGTGTCAGAAGTCTCTTGCTTGTGTGCTTGAGCAAAGAAGTCTCTTGGTTGCGTCCTTGAGCAAAGAAGTCTCTTAGTTGTGTCTTTGAGCATTGGAAGTCTCTTGCCTGCGTGCTTGAGCATTGGAAGTCTCTTACTGTGTGTTTGAGCAACTTGTAATAGATATCACATTTTAGTGAAACTCTCCTTGGAAGTGCAAGGGGGACAGGACTACTTCCGGTTTGTGGAAGGAACCTGTATAATTGCTTGTGTTCTCTCTTCTTTCTATCTCTTGATTATTTCCGCTGCAACAGAACCTAATCTCCCATCAGACTCTGATCTCCTTCAGACTCTGATATTAAGGAATTAGATTCTCACTCTTCAAGAGCTGCGAAAAGCTAACACAATTCAACCCCTCTTCTTGTGTTTTTCTCACCTTCATTCTCAAGGGTGGTATTTATAGTCCTTTGTGGGCTTGAGTTATGTTTACTTGATCCCCAAGCAATAAAGGTATTTTGGTATATTGGACGAGTTCTAGAGGCTTCCAGAGGCGGCTAAGGCGGTTTAGGCGCGCTCAGGGCTTGGCAGCCCTCCTGTTGGACGCTGAGGCCTTTAGGAAGGGCTTCGGAGCCTTTCTGGAGGTCTCTTAGTCTTTTAGGAATATATTGACGGTCCAATATTTATTTATAGTTGCAACAAAGACAACTATCTTACCTGATTTATGGTCTTATAATGGGAGACATTGTTAAGCTCCTTGTACAAGTGTGCAAGGCAATTGCCCCTCATTCATAATCAGATACAAGGTCCAGATCTTTGAAGTACCTCAAGTATGTACATCCACATAGTTTTGTTGGAATAAAATGTGTTTAACATTGCCACCTTAAGTTTTGATGATAACAAAGTATTAAATGTTAAATTGGATATGCTAATATTTGTTCAAGTGTGCATGACCATAGACTAAAATTTAAAAGTCTTAAAACAAGGTATTGGTTCTGGAAGAACAATTGAGAGCAAAAGAATTTTCAAGGGAAGCTTAGTTGCAAGTCAAAGTCTGAAGAATTCAGAGTCTAAAGACCATCAAAAGTTGACTGCCAGAGCCTAAAGGTAGCCAGAGTCTGAAGTTTGTCAGAGTCTGAAGTGAAGAACCTGGAGTTAGTTAAACTGGTTAAACGAAGACACAAGTATGCAGAAGGAATATAAGACTGGTTGTATATCAAGTGTTCAAACCAAACTTATTTCTGTGTAATTTGTTTGTTTAGAAGTCTCTTGATTTTGTGTTTGAGCATAAGAAATTTGTTGCTTGTGTGCTTGAGTATTTGTAGTCTCTTGCTTGTGTGCTTGAATATTTGTAATCACATTGAATTATAGTGAAATCTCCTTGTAAGTGCAAGGGAGACTGAACTACTTCCGAATTGAGGAAGAAACAAGGATAATTGCTTTCTGTCTTTCTTTTCTCTCTCTCTATCTCTCTCTCTCTCTCTCTCTCTCTCTATATATATATATATATATATATATATATATCTTTACTTTATACGCTGCATTAGACTCTGAACATTGATCTAGACTTTTAACTCTATCAGACTCTGGACTATGAACTTAGTTTAAAAAGACGAAAAAGTTAACGCAATTCAACCCCCTTCTTGTGTTTTTCTCCCCTTCAGTTGGTATCAGAGCTCCGACTCTATTGTTCTAGCACTTAACAGTGTAACTGAAAAGATCTGAGAAAAGCATGTTTAGTGGTGGAAGTGGTCTTGGTGTTTCTAGTGCTGATGTATCATATAATTAAGGTACTGATGACAAGTCATCTGGTTCAAACAAGCCTCCAAAGTTCAATGGTGATCCTGAGATGAAGAATCATGGGATATCCTTGAAGATGGTGTTGGAGACTTGGAGTTAAATGAAGAAGGTGTTGTTGTTGATAGGAAGAAACACACTGCTACTTAGAAGAAACTCTACAAGAAGCATCACAAGATTAGAGGCATTCTTGTTGCTACTCTACCTCACAAGGAGTACTTAAAGATGAGTGATAAATATACTGTTAAAGCTATGTTTGCATCTTTGTTCTCAAACTATGAAGCTAAAGCTACTATGCTGGTTCATCAGTATGATTTGTTCACGATGAAGGAGGATGAAGACATTGAGACTATGTACTCAAGGTTTCAGACTCTAGTCTTTGGACTTCAGATTCTGAAGAAAAGTTATGTAGCTTCTGATCATGTGAACAAGATTCTAAGGAGCTTACTTCCTAATCAGAGACCTAAGGTGACAACCATTGAGGAAGCTAAGGATCTAAACACTTTAAGTCTTGAAGATCTTATAAGCTCTCTCAAATGTCATGAGATAGAGCTTAATGAACAAGAACTTGTTAGAAAGCCAAAATCTATTGCACTAAAGTCTAAAGCAAATTCTTCAAAAGCTCTCAAAGCAAATGAATCTGAAAATGAATCTCATGCTGGAGGTTCTGAAGAAGATCCTGATGCTGAAGAAATGGCTATGTTCTCCAATAGACTTCAGTATTTGGCTACGAGAGCAAGAAGTTCTTGAGGAGAGGCAGTGGTTACAAAGGTTCAAGAAAAGAAGATCATAAGGGATGCTTCAACTGCAAGAAATCTGGTCACTTCATTGATGATTTTCCTAATTTGCAGAAAGAGAAATCAAAGGAGAAATCTAAGAAAGCAAACTTCAAATCCAACAAATTCAAAAGGAAGATCAAGCAGAGTTTGATAGATACTTGGGAAGATCTAGACAATGAATTACTGTGTTTTTATGCTTTCGGTAACAACCACAGGGATCCATCGCAAGCTGCCACCCTCGCCCTTGGACAAGATTGAAATTTGGAAAGCAAAGGATTGTATGAGTGATGTCTGAGAGTGAACTAGACTGTGACTTTGAAGAATAAAATAGAGTCTAGGAAAATTAAAACAGAGTATGGTAAAGAGAAAACTATTGCATGTTATTTAAAAGAAAATGAAAATAGCAAACAGAGTAAAAATATTATCTATTATGACATGATGAAACTCTTTCATCAATGCTCTAAAAACAGGTGTTACTTAGTCTGTAAATTTGCTTCACGCGTGCGATTTTCAAATGAGGACACACTTTTGCCATTGTCTATATTGACAAAACAACCCGTCTCAATAAAATCAAAAACTTTCACATAAGATTTATGGTTGTCTGAACTCAAAGATAACATGAAGAACAGAGAAAATAAATTAAAATATTTAAAGGCTCACCAATGGCTTATTGTAAACCCTTTCAACAATCCTTATATAGATTATAGAGGAAAGATAGAGAAAAATTATAACATCAAATGCCAAGCACTATAGCCCAAACATCTTTTAGAAGGAAGACGTAAACTATAAGAGTATATTTCAAAAACAAGACTGAAAGTAATCATGAGGGAAGATAGATAATATATGTGTTTGAATTTCGATAGGTGGTTTATTCCATTAGATTTCCATAGTTGGTTTCTTTAAATAATATAGCACAAGCAAAGCTATTTTTCTACATAAATTGAAGGCCATTACGTAATGGATAAATATCATCATTCTTACAATTAAAATGGAAAGTAAATGTGTTTTTGAATAGAAACAGTAAGACTACAAAATAAAATTGAAAAAGTAAGATCTATATTATCATCATATTGCTTCTATAGATTTGTCATATACTTAATAGCAATTACAATATGTGTGGATTTGACAAGCCAATATGTGTACAAGGTAAGATACTATACTACTAACCAAATTCATAAACCTCCAATTGGGAGAAAACTATCCTTATAAATTATTA
Source organism: Medicago arabica (assembly GCA_946800305.1). Lineage (NCBI taxonomy): Eukaryota > Viridiplantae > Streptophyta > Magnoliopsida > Fabales > Fabaceae > Medicago > Medicago arabica. The sequence goes on along the minus strand of OX326971.1, from coordinate 19,226,856 downwards.
TATGGCCACGATAATACTTGTTTCCTTTAACACCAAGCTCTTCAATCATTTGGGTACTCAAATCAAACCAGACTAGTTCATCGTCATCTTTTCTGAAGAATATATCACCTTTCTTCCCTATGCCGATAGGATGTTCAATGCCAGGTAAGGGCTCAACAACAAAAACTTTAGCCCATGATTCCTTCACACCAAGTTCACCCAAGATTCTTATTTGAAAAGTAGTTGTTTCATCATATATTATGAAAGCAATGGACCCATTTAACAATGTCAAATGCAAAAGATCACGACGTTCAATTATTTCTGAGGGCAACGACGTTATAAGGCACACTTCATTGCATAAGTCAAATGACACCAAGCATGTCTCTTCCTTAGCAGTATTTCCATCAACCAGTACACCCAACCAATGGCACACTCCATTCATGTACAATTTCCCAGTTCCACGTGCTGAAGGCATTTCAATATCAAGTTTCCTCCAAGAATTACTTCTTAGACTATATATTTCCCACATATTGCGGACATCTAAATCATCCTCCCATGGCTCATCTACGCCGGTATTGTCGAGAGATAAATCATCCTCCCATGGCTCATCTACGTCGGTATTGTCGAGAGATAAATCATCCTCCCATGGCTCATCTACACCAGTATTGTCGATAGATAAACCATCCTCCCATGGCTCATCTACGTCTGTTTTTGGATGGGAAGATAAATGCCGAATCACCTTATAATCATCTCTAATATGATCATAACCAAAACCACTAAAATGAACTATAGGGTTCACATAACGTGATTGAGACAATTGAGACAGGAAAGGGCTGGATGGAATGACCTTGTATTCATCTGTAGTAGGGTTCCAAAAGACACATGTTGCGTCATAATTCCTAGCAAGACAAAGAGTCCCATTGACACTAGTTTGACTCAAAATATCAATAAAACGTTCATCATCGTGAAATGGAGGTGGCCAATATAATTTGACCTTATTCTCAAACCTCTCACCAGAAAGAATATATAAAGTATCGTAAAATGCATGACCATGCAAAGGATTATTTGTATGGTTTAGGAGGATAGAAGTACCATCGTAATAAGAATGATTATTAGAAAGGAAGTAGTTGCGATACATGGTCATGAAATGAAGGTTTTCAAACAAGAAGGCCCATGATTTGCGTACGCATCCAAATCGCTTCAAAGATTTTAGAGGCAATTTTGACAAGACAGAGAAGACAAAATCTTCAGGTATATGGTTGCTAACCTTGATATTTGTGGCAGACACAGATTTCTTCATCTCCAAAAGCTGAAATCACAATTCAAACAAAATACATCACGGCAAATTCATTCATTTCATTTCATGCCTATAAAATGGAATAAATTACACAGAATTGAGGAATTCTACAAAAAAATCACAAAATTTTGTGGGTTATGAAGCTAATACATCAAATGGCAAAAATTAACAAGAACAGAGATGATAAACACTCACCAAAAGAAGGAGGACGAAAAACTGACAAGGGTGTTTTGCTAATCGCGTTTCCGATCGAGAAGTAGTGAATTTCTGTATGAGAGAGATGAGTTCGTTGAAGTCAAATCCTCTTACAACTTCAATGTAGTATTTTATTATATGTGAAATTTGGTCTAGTATATATAAGTATTCTTTAAATAAATAAAATAAATATTTTCACACTCATGAACAGAAAATGAATAAATGATTTCACACTCAATAATAAAATAAGTATTTTTTTTTAAAAGAAGGGTGTTTTTTTTTGGTCAAAAGAAGCGTATATATTTAATTCCTCCTAACAATATAAATATTTATTGTATGTGAAATGGGTCTGAATAACTTTTTAATAAATACTTTCACACTTAATAAAAGAAATATTTTAATCAACTTTTACATTAACAAAAAAAAAAATTCTTAAAAATCAAGAAGTGTGACAAATTTATTTTGAACATTATCCTCACAAAAAGGGCTCTAACACACACACACACACACGATGACTTCCTAACCTATCTTTTAATCTTAGCCCTTCTTTTTTAATCTACTGGCTAATATTTATTCCTATCCTATCATTTTCACTTGACATGACACTTGTATTATATAATCTTAGCCCGTCTTTCCGCTCTTTTTATTGCGCTAACGTTTGAAAATTATGAACGATGTTTTTTTTAGGCTTAATAGCAATTTTGGCCCCCTAACTTTTCTGAAGTTGCGATTTTGGCCCGCTAAAAAAACTACAAAACCGTCCCCTAAGTTTTGCAACTGTGGCAGTTTTGGCCCCCAAGGCCAAAAAAAAAAAATTAATAACACGTGGCACCTCACTTAGGGTGCCACGTCAGCGTAGACCGAGTCAAAATTGACCTTGGAGGCCAAAACTGCTACATGTGCAAAACTTAAGGGACAATTTTGTAGTTTTTTTCTTAGGGGGCCAAAATCGCAACTTCGTGAAAGTTAAGGGGTAAAACTGCTATTAAGCCTTTTGTATGAAATTTTAATTTTTATTAAAACAAAAAAAATAAATTTTTGTGGCTTTTAAGTTATAACAAATCAAACTAATCATGATTATCTATTTCAATGACACCAACAATAAAACAAAAAAAAAAAAAAATCTTAATTATTTTTTTAAGGGTTCATTAAGTTTTTAGTCCCTATAAATATCTGCAGTTTTGTTTTTAGTCCTTATAAAAATAAATCACACTTTTTAGTCCTTACAAAATTTTCTGTTAGTGTTTTTAATCTCTGTTAAATTAAAATTTGTTTAATTATGGTTAAAATTTTAATTTTTTGAATGATTTTTTACATACTTGTTTAAAACATTATAAAACGTTCCGCCGCAATAAGTTAGCTCAAAATTTTATTTTTAGGTCCAAATTTTCGTTAGTTTTATCTTAAATTTTTGGCGTTTGAAAATAATTATATTTAATTCATTACATGTTAAAAATTTCTATTTTTTTAAAAAAAGATTATTATAATGTTCTTAACATGTTTGATAAAAATTATTTAAAAATATAAAAAAGTTTAAGTATGATTAAACAAATTTTAATTTAACAGGGACCAATACATACTTTTAGTCCTTGTAAAACAGGGATAATATTAACACAGTATGGTTAGTGATGGTGAGAACTTGTAATAAGATATATAGAGAACTTTTTGAGTAACATGAGAGAGAGAGGCGGCATGCTAGGTTTAACATAAGGCCACCACGCCGGTATCTTTTGTTGGAGGTGAGGAACCATGGGAGGGAGAGGGATCATGTCAGGGTGACACAAATTGGGTGGGGGGAGGCAGTGTTAGGGACGAATGGACTGATATGAGTTCAAGGCGTCAGAAAGCATTCTGATTGGGCGATAAAGGAGAGGACAAATCAAGGGTTTGTTTTCGACAAGGAGGTTTGGATCGTGATTTTGGAAGATATTACAATTACCAGTGGGCTTCAGGGTTTGATAGAGAATTTGTTCGTAATTGAGTATCTAGGGAAAGACATTCACGTGGTAGAATTTCACACCGTTACAATTCTAGTGAAGTCAAGGTTATGCTTCTAATTATCACAAGATCCAAGATTGTGATTATAATATTCAGGAACGTGGTTACCATTCTCATGACCGTGATAATTAATCGTATTATCTTGACTTAATCAATCGTAAGGCCAAGTGTGTAGCTCTAGGTCTCGCGATCAATCTAGGGGAAAGTCAAGAGTTCGGAGATATCCCCGTCACATTCACATCATCATTCTCGCAATCACCCCACATGGAAGGCAATTGTTCCTCAAGGGATTCCGACTATGGCTACTTTCTAATTTATAAACATTCTTAAACACATGAAATACATGAAGATGACTACTTTCTAATTTATAAACATTCTTGAACACATGAAATACATGAAGATGAGGCAAGTTTTTTATGTTTGTGGTATTCTAATAATCTTTATATTTCCCATAATAGAAATGCTTAAGGACAACTATTTGGTGTGCGCTTTACTCATGTACATGATGTCGATGATAAACTGAATAAGGCTTTAAATAATTTTGTCTTCGGTCATCTTAAGGTTTGGGATAGTGTGGCACGATTCGATAGGTTTGGTTATGTAGGTAATAATCATACTGAGAGGGAGAAGTCAAGATTTTCTAGGAGTTTTGTGAGTAAGGGGGTGAGGGTGAAAAAAGTAAGCAGCAGAAGGGAGAAAAACATAAGCTTGAGGACGTAATAAGAAGGAGAAACTTGAGTTGCTGAAGAAAGAGGAGCCTGTTTGTGAGGCTAATAGGGAACGAGCTTAGGATAGAAGTTAATAATAGCAAGAAATATGTGGTTGATGTTGAGTTGGTGGAGGGAGAGATATGTGTTTCTTACGCCGATGATATTGTGGGAAAGGGGAGAAAAATTGAAGATCCTTGGGGGGATAGGTGACTTCATATGGTATTCGAAAATTCTCATCTAATCAAGAAGTCTTAGATTGGGCACGCATAGGTGCTGTTGGAAGAGTTTTCAATGGTGAGAACAATATTTTGGTTCAACATACATTAAAGATGCAAGCTTCAAGAATGTCATAGTTATACCCATAGGTAGTGATAATGTGATTTTTATTTATTCATCAAAAAAAGACATCATGGCTATTGTAAATGAGGCCTCTAAGTTCGTTAATTTGTTCTTTTCGAAAATTTGTCCGTGGTCAAAAAGTGAAGATGTTAAGTATGAAAGATGTGTGTGGCTACGACTTAGTGGAATTAGTTTGCATGCTTGGACCACTCATTTTCTCAGTTTAGGGTTGGCTTTTTGTTGTTTGTGAGACTTTTAAAAATCGATTTCAGCACTACAAACCTTGAACGATTAGATTTTGCTCGAGTTATTATTACTTCTACTAGATCTTTGGAGTCCATTTATACAATGGAATAAATTTTTTATTCATGATAAATTATTTAAAATCAAATTTGTGGAAGAATTAGAGCTTGGGCTCCCAGCTGATGTTTGTTTGAGGACACAATTACATACATGGATTCAGTGTGCTCAGATCCGAGTGATGCACCAGATCATGAGCCTATTATCGACATTATATTTCAAGAACTCAAGGAAGTTTGGGAAAATTCTAATGAGAAAGCTACAACAGTTAGTGAAGGGAAATTAAACACCAAGTTATTCCTTCACATGCTGATGTCATTGGTTCAAGTAATACAAATAAAGAACTTCATCAACTAAATGTTGCCAATGTTGTGGATGGCTCTACAAAAACAGAGTTAAACTCTAACCATGTAAGCACCCCTGCTAATTCTAATTCAAGTTCTTCATCAGTAGTTAAGCCCCGATCATTAATTCATGTCGATCACACAACTCAACATATTCCAGCTCCTCATCAATGTACGAATCCATCCATCATGGGACCTTCCAATTTTTAGTGGATCAACAATCACAATATTACTACGGACTTTTGTTATCTTGTAATTTCGACATACTCATTTAATATGGTCAACATTTAGTTGACTTTTACATTTACATGAATCGAAGACTTTCTGATTTCAACGTTAGAGGGGGGGGGGGGTGAATAGCATTTAGAAAATTATCGACTTTGTAGCGAAAACGTTTTGAAGAAAAGCGATTTACGACTTGTTGGATTTTAGCAAGGTTCAATGGCTATGATAAACTCATAAAGACTATGCACAAATGATAAGATTCATTTTGAATTGAGTGATTCTAAGTAATATTAACACAATCTAGTATTAATAAAATTCACACAAGTTACTAAAAAATGTACAATCTCAAACCAAAGCTAGAGCAATTAATCAATTATACTAAAAACATAGTTGTGCAAGTGTTTGATAAATTGACAATGTATTTGAAACTAAGTGTAATCTAAAGAAACTTTAGACAAAGCCAATTCAAAGAACAAATTCAATTTTAATGGTTTAAACCTAAATCACACTCAATCTCTACACTAGAAATTTATCAATCTTCAAATACACAATTAATCAAAATTAAAGAGGATAGAGAAGAGAGTAGGCACCGAGATTTATAGTAGTTCGTCATTTCGTCTTCGCTTCGTAGTTTAGGCACTTAGGTAGTGACATGATCTAATATTGATATTTATATATGTCTATCTAGGAAGTAACTAGTTAGTAACTAGACGAAAAATACCGAAAGAAAGTTGACCCTAGTAGTAAGTACGTAGGACGTGACATTACTAATATTGAGTAAAATCTACTGAACCTAAGATGTAACAAGTTATTAATTAAGGAAACAAGTGACTTCGTAAAGTGAATCAAACCTAGTCGAACCATTGTCCTCGAACCTTGGTAAGATAGACGATGATAGGACAGCCCGTTTGTAGAACTACTAAGAGGGAGAGAGTGATATGTACTTCTAAGATTCATATATGGGAAAACCTTTAGGAACACTGGTCATCATACCTTTGGAAATTTAGGAACGCAAACTTAAGTTTATGTTTCAATTACCTTTGAGGAAGTAAGACTCCCACACTAATAATCCTTACGAAGTTTGTGGATCCTATAGGATTTATAATTCTAGTCCGTAGCGCGTGTATAACCATAGTGTGGATCAGCAGGTGCAACTCAACATTGGAGGGATAGACCAAAATCAACCGAGAGAGTAAGGCCCCGCACGTAAGGATCACCGTGAGATCAACATGTGCAACTTGACAAACCGATTAGGTTAAAACGTCCTGACGGACTCATCACTTAGATAGTCTACTTAGAATAACTGAACGTGACATGAACGTGCAACATGTGATCTGATCTGATGTCACCCGACCATCAAATAAAATTAAGCACTAATAATATATAAATAATGATTGGGATTGTTTTGAGATATTTCTTTGTGGTAGTTATTCCAATATTTATAGCTGGAAAATGGATACATTTATAAATTTTAGTTAAATCAAAAGCTATCTCAATGTGTAGTTTTGCTACTCATATTCATTTATATACCATCATTCCTTTCTATTTATCTTTCAAAACATTGTATGTTGTAATTTACTTACAACATATAATAAATATAATCACCACATCATATCATATATAATAAAACCCTTGACGAGTAGAACCAGTGACTACTGAAACAAAGAATATGAAGAGTTGCATCATAAGCATCAACCAATATGTAAACTTATCTACAACATTACCAAGTGCATATTGGAAATTTCCATAAACGAAATTCCACTTATCCTTTTTGTTCTAATAAACTCATAATCAAACTTTGAATTATTAAAACCCCTTCTTATGAGGATAAGATTCAAAATAAATTTGTCATTCTTCTTGATTTTTTTTTTCTTAATCTAAAAGTCGATTAAAATATTTCGTTTATTGAGTGTGAAAGTATTTATTAATAAATTTATTTAGACCCATTTCACATATAAGACATCTTTAATTAATATTAGTATATGCTCTTCTATGGACAACCAAAAAAATACTCTTCTTTTGAAAAAAGGGAAATGTTTATTTTTTTTAGTAGGAATTAATGTTGATCTATATGGCCAATAAGAATAGATGCTAGAGGGGGGTGTGGGGGGTGAATAGAGCTTTAAAAAGATTGTCGAGATTTTAGCGAAGGCGATTTGAAAAACATTGACCAATTAGAATCATGCTTGAACAATCGCGATTTGAAAAACATTGACCAATTAGAATCATGCTTGAACAATCGCAATAACTATGACAAAGAGTTAAGTGTAAGTTCAGATTGTAACCTAAGAGAGGGGGTGAATTAGGTTTCTAAGACTATTGGTCAATTTTTCTTAGTTTAGCGTTCTTGAGTATTTTTCCGGAAAATATTGATGAAGGTATGAATGCGGAAAAATAAAAGAGTAAGGAAAGAAGAAAATACACAAGAGAATTATAGTGGTTCCCCTCTAAACCTTAGGGTACTCCACTCCATTCACACCCCGCGAAGGATTTCACTATGTAAAGAATTTTTGTTACAAAGCAACCTTAATCCCAAAGGCCCCCTAACAATATTTCTCTACACACCAAGATAGCACCCCACTATCTTTTACAACAAGAATCTTCACTAAACCTATGATGAAATTCTCACAAAGAAACAAGATAGCACTCCACTATCTTTTACAACAATTCCCACCAACAAATGATGAAAAACTTTACAACAATGTAATTGAAGAATATCAAATGTGTATGGCTGTATAATCTTATCAATATCACTCTTAAACAAATGGACTTAACGCTCAGAAAACTTTTTAATGAATGTTAAAGTGTAGGCAAAGTTTTCCAAACAATTTGAATAAAAGTTTGAAAGCAAGTGATATTGAAAATGTCAATTGAGATAATGAAAGTTGTTGTATATTAAATTGTTTTGATTCTCAATTGAATTTATAGAGGCTAAAATGATGTTTATGAAGCAACACTACTTTTCAAAAAGTTTTGTCAATGAATAGACACATATTTCAAATGACACCTATTCATGAAAAAATGTATGAAATGCATTTCCAAGAAAATAGCCGTTGTGTGCACTTGAATCCAAATATTAGCCGTTGGCAAAATTTTGGAAAGATAATTTAATTAGAAAGAGTTGTGGGCACAATGATCAATTAGGCGTATATGATAATAGTAACACGTAATGCATGTATGTAAAAAAAACCTTGTTTAAATATTATTCTTAGTGTGTGATGAAACCATATATAATGTAGTAATTACCATTATGACCAACATAAGAATAATATATTAGCAATTGTCAAAGCATGTTAAACATACTTTTATGGTAAAAGTAATAATGTAATTTTCATAATAAACAATAGTTTTTCATGTAAAAAAATATTTTGATGCAAAATCACATTATATGAAAATAATTATGAGTGTGTGATTTATTTTCACAAGAGTTTTAGCATTGCTTCATATGATGACTTAGAAAAATGTTTGTAATTATTTTCTGAGCATTCTAAGTCTTGTTAAGAATGATAGTGTCAAAGATAAGAACCATACTTACAAGAATATAACTATGAAGCCTAAGTCCCATTATCTTCATTCTTCAATCTTGAGCCTCCATATAGTTTTTCTTCTTTTGTGATGTGAGTTTGTTATCATCAAAACCCAGCCAAGTCTACGAAGGAAATCTTCTTCACATTAAGACTATGCTACTATAAGATTTACAAGTGAATTGAGAGATTTAAAAGTTAAATCTTAATTCAATCAATTATTAATAATTCTCGTACAACTTCCAAAACAAGACAATTCATAAACCAAACCTATAAGCAATTAAACAAACTATAACCAAAAACACTATATATATATATATATGTGTGTGTGTGTGTGTGTGTGTGTGTGTGTGTGTGTGTGTGTGTGTGTGTGTGTGTGTGTGTGTGTGTGTGTGTGTGTGTGTGTGTGTGTGTGTGTGTGTGTGTGTGTGTGTGTGTGTGTGTGTGTGTGTGTGTGTGTGTGTGATTGATGAATTAGCAATGTATTGAAACCAAAGTGATCTATGTCAAATAAGAGAAAACCTAATTCATGGAATTAAGTCAAGTTTAACAAAATTAACCTAGATCACATTCAACTTCTATTCTACCAATTAATCAATTAAGCATATACACAATTAATCAAAATTAAAGACGATAGGGAAGAGAAACGACACTGAGATTTATATTAGTTCACCCTTTCGCCTCGTTTCAGGCTACATTTACTCTTCTTGGTAAAAAAACACTTCCACCAAGGACTTCCACTAAAATATGAATGTTGTATACAATGTGATTACAAGAGTTCCTTGAAACTACCCTATTTCTTCAACGCTTATGTAACCACTACCCCCAAACTTTAAATACCCTTTGCATTTGGTACTTCTTGATGTCTTCAAATCCTCAATCACATGTGCAACCCTTGAAGCTCTTCACTTAAGCTCTTTGATGCTATGTCCGGAAAATGGATACCCTTGAACACAAGAACGTTAGAAAGAACCCCAAGCCCATTAGAGCTGGAATGAAATCCATTAATTCACTTTAGTACCTTGATTCACCAATCAAGAACTTTGATAGCAATCAACTTACAATCCATATAGCACCCTAGAAATCTATGACTCAAAGATCAAAGTGATTCTAAAAAAAAGTGTTTAATCTTGAAGAATTTATGAGAAATGAGGTTTGGAGACTCTAGAGAAAATAGATGTAAATGATTCAATATTTTGGGTGTTATGACGAAGTGTATATATATAAAAAAGGGTGGCTAGTGAAATTTTTTGGCCAAAAACATCATAGTGAATCGATTCACTTAACGTGTGAATCGATTCAGACAACTAAATGACAAGCTAGATGAACTATGAAGATTAACACGCATCAGACCAAAAATGAATCGATTCAAATACCCCATAATGAAGGTTGATACGATTCAATATCAAATGAGTCGATTTAGCCAAAGTCAAAGACATTTTTTGATACCATTCACAAGAATTTGAATCGATTCACAAGTGATATGACTCAAACACTTATGGATCGATGCACCAAAAGTCAGGCACTTCTGATGATACGATTCAAGATACTTTGAATCGATTCAAACACGTAAAAGATGAATTTGGCTAGGTTTCTTATGTGAGAGTAAGGCACAAGACACCAAAGAATCATAGAACACAATGAGACATAGTTCCTAGGTGCTTTAACATGATTATATGTTAGGGAACTAAAGCAAAACAAACATCAAATAAAATATCTAATAAACATCATCAAAACACAATTGTGTAAGTGTTTGATAAATTGACAATGGATTTTAAACTAAATGTGATCTAAAGCAAATTTAGACAAAACCGATTCAAATAAAAAATTATATTTTAATGGTTTAAACCTAAATCACACTCAATCTCTACACTAGAAATTTATCAAACTTCAAATAGACAATTAATCAAAATTAAAGAGGATATAGAAGAGAGTAGACACCGAGATTTATAGTAGTCCGTCCTTTCGTCCTCGCTTCGTAGTTTACGCACTTAGGTAGTGACAGGACTTAATATTGATATTTATACCTTTATATTTATATATGTCTATCTAGGAAGTAATTAGTTAGTAACTAGACGAAAGATACTGAAAGCGAGTTGACCCTAGTAGTAAGTACTTAGGACGTGACATTACTAATATTGAGTAAAATCTACTGAACCTAGGATATAATTAGTTATTAATTAAGGAAACAAGTGACTTTGGGAAGTGAATCAAGCCTAGTAGAACTATTGTCCTCGAACCTTGGTAAGGTAGACGCTGATAGGGCAGCCCATTTGTAGAACTACTAAGAGGAAGAGAGTGATATGTACTCATCAGATCCATAGATGGGAAAACCTTTAGAAACACTTACCATCATACCTTTGGAAATTAGGAATTCAATCTTAAGTATATGTTTCAATACCTTTGAGGGAGTAAGACCCTCACACTAATAATCCCTACGAAGGTGGTGGATCCTATAGGATTTATAACCCTATACTATAGCGCGCATATAACCTTAGTGTGGATCAGCAGGTGCAACTCAACATTGGATGGATAGACCAAAATCAATCGAGACAGTAAGGCCCCACACGTAAGGATCATCGTGCGATCAACATGTGCAACATGACAAGTCGATTAGGTTAGATCGTCCCGTTGGACTCATTACTTAGATAGTATACTTAGAATAACTAAATGTGGTATGAATGTTATTTAATTCTAACAAATGAATAGAGAGGATTCGAAAATCCTAACTGCTGTTAACATTTTTACAACCAAAACATGTAACTTGCTCTGTTGTAAAGAGTTAAAAATTGCAATCTCTAATCCTTAACTCTTTTATTTATTTTATTGTTTAAAAATAAGTAACGAGAATTGTTTGGATGAAACGACAATTCCTATGGATACGATACTTTACTTACACTTTATTACTTGGTAAACGATTTGGTACACTTGCATAATCCGACCATCAGCGTGCGAGAAAATTCTTAGGGTGGAAAAGTGATAGTCGTAAATTTTTTCTAAGCAGGCTACCCGTTGCCCGTATAGGTCAGCCCGAACAGGTTATGGGCTTTTTCGGGTCGGGCTAAAAGGCCTAAAAACATTCGGCCTGGAATTTTTAGGTCCAAGCCCTACATTTTATTCAGGTTGGTGGACTGGCCCATACGGGCTAACCCGTTTTGATAGCTCTCATAAATAAATAAATAAATGATTACACACTCAATAATAAAATAAGTACTTTTGTAAAAAAATATATTTATTTATATACAAGCTCTAGTTCAACCGGAGAAAACGTCAAAATTGTTAAATTGGTCGTTTAATGAGAATTTGAACCATGCCTCTCTCTTTGTATGTGTTATCTAATGATTATCGATATTTCGTCTTTTCAACAAGAAGAATGACGAATTTTTTAAATCTTGTCCTCACAAGAAGTGGTTTTAATAATTCAAAGTCTGATAATGAGTTAAATAAAGCATAGAAAAAAAAAGTTTCAATCTTGATTCAAAATCATGTTGTTTAGAACAAATACTCAATGTTTTTTTATTATTTAATAAATCACCGCATCATATATAATAGTGAATATTTGATCGTTATTTTTTTCAAAAGAAGAGTATTTATTTTGTCCATAGAAGAGTATATTTTTTAAATTCCTACTAAAAAAATAAATATTTCTTATATATGAAATGGGTATAAATAACTTTTTCATAAATACTTTCACACTCAATAAAAGAAATATTTTAATCGACTTTTAGATTTAGGAAAAAAATTATCTTTAAAAATCGAGAAGAGTGACAAGTTTAGGAACAATACACGATTTGATATATTTAGTACTATCACACTAAAAAAAATAGTTTATTTGAAAAAGAATTCAATTGAATTTTTTCATGTTTACATTAAAAGTTTCCTCTTAATGGAAACATAATAAGTTGATCTAAGATCGAAAAGAAAGCAAAAAATCAATTTTTTACACTGATTTTACCTATTTACAATTTTAGTCGACTATTTTAGTTTTCTTACCGTTCAATTTTATATTACCTTTTACATGTTCACATTGCTACTACCCCATCTTTAAAATCTTTGCACTTTATTTAAATCGAAAAAACCATTGCACTTCTTATCATTTTCATCTAAAACCATTGCACTTCTTAGCTATTGTTCTTTACCAACTAGAAAAACAACCCCATGCAAACTGGCTTATCAGCATGGAGTAACGGACTTTCGAATCCATGGGTTGTGACCCCATAATCACACTAGGCACAACCAATAAATTGCAAAGGCTCCACCATTACACAAACGCTACCAGCAAATGTGAGTGTACATCTTTAAATTCCACATTCTCATTATATTATTTATTATTGTTACTTTTTCACTCAAATATAATTAAATGATCTTTTATTTATTTATTTTGTAACATCATATTCCCGCTGAATTGAACACTGATCTGGACTCTGCATGACCAAATCTATAAATGTCGTCAAACCTTTAATTTTGGCAACAAGAATGGACAAAACATGGTACCTATACACCAAATTCAAGAGAAGCCATGAAATTATTTTACACTAGGTTTGCAGATTCAAAAGAAGATAAATCTAGATGCTACTCTAAAAGCAGCCAAAATTGTCCCGGATGATAAAAAGTATTATACAATAGCCGATTTTAACAGTATAATATTTGCTAGTCTCCGTGCATATCCAGAACTTATGTGTGAGGGACGTAAAGGTCATAAAGGAGTTTTATATTATCTTTTAGAAATACGAGTTTGTTTAGACGAAACTGGAGCTAATTATAAAAATTGTACTAATTCTCCAAATAGTTGTGGCACTGGCAAAAACATAATATTCCAAGTGTGATGTGATGTGATACGATGTCTCCCGACCATCAAATAAAATTAAGTACTAATAATATATAAATAATGACAGGGATTGTTTTGAGATATTTCTTTGTGCTAATTATTCCAATATTTATAGCTGGAAAATGGATACCTTTACAAATTTTAGTTAAATCAAAAGCTATCCCAAAGTGTAGTTTTGCTACTCATATTCATTTACATATCATCATTCTTTTTTATTTATCTTTCAAAACATTGTATGTTGTAATTCACTTACAACATAGAATAAGCATAATCACCACATCATATCATATATAATAAAACCCTTGACGAGGAGAACATGTGACTACTAAAACAAAGAATATGAAGAGTTGCATCATAAGCATCAACCAATATGTAAACTTATGTACAACATTACCAAGTGCATATTGGAAATTTCCATAAACGAGATTCCACTTATCCTTTTTGTTCCAATATATAATAAACTCATAATCAAACTTTGAATTATTAAAACCCCTTTTTATGAGGATAAAATTCAAAATAAATTATCACTGTGAGTTTAGCTCAGTTGGTAGGGATATTGCATATTATATCCGAACATTCCACTACTCCACAATTTAATTGTGTGAACTCTAGTCACTAGACTACTTGACAAAAAAAAATCAAAATAAATTTGTCATTCTTCTTGATTTTTAATTTTTTTTTAATCTAAAACTCGATTAAAATATTTCTTTTATTAAGTGTGAAAGTATTTATTAAAAGAGTTATTTAGACCCATTTCACATATAAGAAATATTTATTTATTTTTAGTATATACTCTTCTATGGACAACAAAACAATACTCTTCTTTTGGAAAAAAAATGAAATATTTTTTTTAGTAGGAATTAATGTTGTTTCAAGATCTCTAACAATTGGTAAATAATGTTTATGTTAAATCTAATTTTCAACACACACGCGTGCGCGCACGCATGCGTACAAGCGTGCGCGCTCGTTCACACATATATTAAAAAAGCCACACATTAACATAGTTAATTATACCGAAAGATGATATACAGTCACAATGTGATAAACCAAAGTTTGATTTCTAGTTTACAAAATACTCATATTTAATTAGTGTGACACCCTAAATCTCAAAATAATTATTTTTATTATTCATTCAAAAATAGAGTTTGATTTGCAGCGGGGAGTGTCAAATAAAAACTTTTCTATTAATATAAAAATGCTTCTACAAGATTTAGGATACCTTATTGACTCATAGCAAACATAAATCACATTTCACTTCCTTATAAATTATAATAACATTAACATCAAATATTCTGCTTTTGAAAATACTTTCTTTTACATCATAGACAATGGTTTTCTTGTTCAAAACTAAATAAGTAAGCATATCCCTTTTCCCTTGTCACTATCAGAGCAGTGTTTTTCCCCAAAATAACAGACAACACAAGACAAGTCTTCACTAAGGCATGTACTTGACTCCAAGACTCATAACCTATAGAACTATGATTTTGCAACCGCAAAGCCATGGTAGCAAACACAAACAACGAAGGGGTGAGTTTCGAGAACATGTAATAACATAAAATAAATGAAAGGAACACACAAAAAGTCAAAATGAACACCATATCATATCAAACCAAATTTAGAAGAAATCGTCAAATATCAACACAATTCAACCATATGTATAAAGGTCACAATATCAAATCACCAAGAATAGCAATGTCACGTCAATCATATTTAACACAATTATCAATATATCTATAAAACAACAATCTAACGCAACACATTCAACCAGTTCAGCCACATTTCAAACAATGATATGCATGCTCTTAGACCCTAAACACTTCATTTTCTTTGGTACCATTATATTTTAAAGTTCTTGGTCAGAAGATTGATAGAACTATGCCACCACGTGGGTGGACAGACAATTCACCATATCATGTTGGTCTTATCTTTATTGATAAGTCGGGAGGGGGAATATCATGGTGGTCTTATCATAGATAAGTCGGGGAGGGGGAATATCACGGTCGTCTTATCATTGATAAACCGGGGAGGGGGAATATCATGGTGGTCTTATCGTTACTGATAAGCCGAAGGAATATCATAGTGGTCTTATCATTACTGGTAATCCGGGGGAAATCGTGGTGGTCTTATCATTATTGATAAGCCAGGTGAAGTTTGACCTCAAAGATCCTCTCCTCAATCCAAGACACTTATGACAGAAATGATTTTCACTTTTTAAATTTTTAACGCTGGTTCCTCCCCTCGTTGGCCTAGGACACTCCTTCAAAGAGTCCCATCTTAAGCCGGGTTGAAATCGTCATTATTCTAAATTATGGGATAATCTTAATTTTGTTCGTCTAAATCTCATATACATCAACTATTCTTCGTCTCAATTTTCCATGATCTCTTGACATCAAGTATTTCAAACACATTATATTCAATTAGTTACACTTCACGTAATACATTGCGTCATATATAATTTTCATCAATACACGAAACCAATCAAGTAACCACAATAATTCAATGATAGCAAAACAATTAATTTAAAACAACACAATGACAGCGAAGCAGTAATTATAGCAACACCAATCACACACAATATTCACCACACCCATTAAAGTCACGTCACAATTTTATTGATCATCAAATAATTCAACAAATCAAATATAATACACTGTCAAATTTATCAATAATCACATATTCAGTATAATTTAAATCAAGCAACACCTTAATAAAGCTTCTAATTCTTATTTTATCTCACAATACCATATTTACACATTAGTCTCATTATCTCTCAAGAGCTGCACCATCGCAGAGAGCCCCGACTAAACTTAAGGGAAATACAACTTCCCAGTTCATCTCATTTAATTTATACTCATGGTCTCAAACTCTTCTCTCTCGCCTCATACCTTGATTGAAGCTTTCACACAATATAGCGAATAAATTATGACAACGAGAGTTGTTCGAAAGTCCCCTTTGCGTCGGGAGCGGTTATGGTGCATAAGGAAATCCTTATGCACCGTGCATAAATCCCAACATAATTGTTTCCTACACCCTCAAAGGAAACAAAACAAAACAAAACAAAACGAACAAAACTCGGAAACAAACTGAATCATCATCGTCTTTCATCATCATCACCATTGGAATCTTCAATCTCATCATCAACACCGTCGTTCATTGTAACACCCCGTTTTCCCAACTTGAAATTTTTTGCATAATAAAAAAAATAAAAATTATTTTGCTCACCACATTAATCTTTTTTTAAGCAAATATAAATAAATTTAGCCAAAAATAAATAAAAGCAAGAGGTTCCTATATGATATTATAGACGTTTGGGATGCTAATACATTACCTTTACGCAACTAACCCCCGATCCTTGAATCCCTTTAAAATACGGATTTATTCGAACTTTTCCCTCTTTCCCTTGGAAAAAATTAAAGCTCGGTGGTGAATAAAAATTTATGTGTCAACGCTAATCAATTGCTTGATCTCCGAAAATCACCGTGACAATGGTCATGAAATGAAGGTTTTCAAACAAGAAGGCAGATACGAACTCCCAAGTGCACAGTTTTATCGAGTAGTAAAAATATCGATCCACATGGCGTTGAAGTAATTACCAATCTAATTCTTAGTTTTGATTATCTGAAACAAATAAATTTTTGAGAGAAATGTTTGTTTTGGTTTAAAGTTTAGATTAAAAAGCGTCATGGGATTGTTGTTTTCATCGCTAAATCACAAAACTATTCTCATGTTTTGTTTATCTTGTCTAATCTCATTTGATCCAATATCAAACTTCACCTTTCGGTCCTTCATATGATATTTGAGATATGATAAATAACAATATAAAACTTCACCTTTCGGTCCTTCGTTTGATATTTGTTATTAATCTTAAAAATGACGAGATTAGATTAGAAAAATAATTTAAATAAAATAGATTCTAGACTTGGGTTGAATATGATTCAACCATTAGATTAGTCTAACAATCCAAAGACTAAGATGTCTACTCACTCATGATCATAATAGACAAGGTATTAAAATATAAATACATGAAATATAAAGTCATGAAAATAAATAACTAAAAATGTAAAGTGCAAAGAAAATAAAGAATAGGAATGTAAAGAACAACCCTAAAAAAAAAGGAACGTAAAGAACAAGAAAAACAAAGTTGCAGAAAAATAAAGGCAAGTAACTTAAAGATATTATAAGAACTTTGATTTCGACTTTATAGCAAGTTTACAAGTTCTCAATATTATAAAATTATAGACAAGTCATTAAATTCGATTTGCAATCCTTAAACTAGAGAATTGCATAAGTTTGTAACTACCATTTATGACAGCACAAAACGCACGGTCGTGCATGTGAAACATGAAGGTGAAAAAAACACAAAAATAAGGGGGGTGTTGAATTGTTTTGCCTATTTCTAAATTTTTCTAAGTGTTTTACATTGATCAGGATCTGAATGAGTTCAGATAGATAGGAGGGAGGGAGGGAGGGGGGGGGGGGAGAGAGAGAGAGAGAGAGAGAGAGAGAGAGAGAGAGAGAGAGAGAGAGAGAGAGAGAGAGAGAGAGAGAGAGAGAGAGAGAGAGAGAGAGAGAGAGAGAGAGAGAGAGAGGAGAGAGAGAGAGTGAGAGAGAGAGAGAGAGAGAGAGAGGAGAGAGAGAGAGAGGAGAGAGAGAGAGAGAGAGAGAGAGAGAGAGAGAGAGAGAGAGAGAGAGAGAGAGAGAGAGAGAGAGAGAGAGAGAGAGAGAGATCAGACACAAGCAATTACACTGATTCCTCCTACAATCCAGGAGTAATCAAGCCCCCTTGCACTTCCAATGAATTTTCATCATAATCACACAAATTACAATTGATAAAGGACATAACTAAGACACTTCCAAATGCTCAAGCACACAAGCAAGAGACTTCCAAATGCTCAATCACAACTGAAAGAGACTTCTAAAAGTTTACAAATAAACAGTGTAGTTCTTACACTTGATATACAATCATAGGTCTAAACAATTAAGTACATAACAAACTTCATGAACTTAGAATTTCTAAGATATGAACTTAGTAAGAAATTCATAAGTCTTTTATGCGCTTTTTAATTTGACAAAGTAAGGGCATAGTTAAAATATCAGAGTCTTGTTATTATTCTTCAAGTCTACAGCTCCTTATATAGGCAAAGATTTGAGTGACGTTGTATAAGCGTCATCGCATTAAGAACCGCTGAGAAGCTTCAAATCAAGGATGTTAGTAATTTGCATGATATGGATAATGTCGTTGATTAGACATTTGAAATTCTTTTGCTGCAACTGGAATTATCTGATCATTCTCTTTGTCCTTGAAGTTCTTTGTTTGTATCTACACGTGATCAAAAGAAGATAAATTGTACTATCAGAGTCTTAATAGCGATAACTATAGAAGAAGATAAATATAACGTGGCTTCTGGGTCCCACAGGCTCTTATGTTCTTCAGAGTCTAGAGGCCTTCAGAGTCTGATGCAGATCTTCGGCTTATGAGTGACTTCCTTTCTTCTAGAGGGTGTTGGAGGAAAGAGAGAGTTTTTGGTATAAAGTGTTATGTGCGAGATATGCTGAGGAAGGAGAGAGATTATGTTTTGGGGTAAGGGGAGGATAGATGTGGTGGAAGAATTTGAATAAAATTAGAATGGGGGTTGGTATGTTAGTTGAGGGGGTATTTGTAGTATAATATTCAGCGTGAGGTGGGAGATGAGATGTCTACTTTGTTTTTGTGTGATCCGTGGCTTGAAGGTGCCTTTTTAGAAGGTAGGTTTAGAAGGCTTTTTGAGTTGGATGAGAATAAATTAGTTACTGTTGTAGATATGCATTTTATGGGATGAGGAGTGAATGGTGAGGCATGGAAATGGCGTAGGATGTTGTTTGCGTGGGAGGAGGAGTTGGTGAGGGAGTGTGTGGGTTGATTGAATCATATTGTTTTGCAGGTTAAGGTGCAGACCGTTGAGTTTGGAAGCTTCATTCTTTTCAACGGTACACGCTCAAAATTTCTTATAACAACTTAACTACTGTAGAAGTCGATTTCAATGTGGATTATAATCATGTTTTGTAGCTGAAAGAGGTACCGTTCAAAGCTAACATTTTTGTTTGGCGGTCGTTTTTTAATTGGACTCAAACAAAGGATAACTTGTTTAGGCGACATATTTTGGCTAGTACTGATATTAATTGTTCGGCTGATTGTGATTATTAGGAAGATAGAGACCATTTATTCATTAAATACGACCTATGTGGACGACTTTGGCGTTTGATTTCCGGTTGGCTAGGTATATCAACAACTCTTTATGGAAACTTACAATATCATCTTATGCAGTTTGGTGGACTGCAGTGATTCTCCAAAAACTCTCGCTTGACCTTAAATATTATTTGAATTTATGTGCTTTGTGTCATATGGAAGGAGCGAAATGGGAGGATTTTTCAACATAAGGCTCATCTTCTTCAATCTTTAAGCGAAAAGGTCAAGTTTAAGACTTATTGGTGGTTAAAACCGTATTATATTTTATTCGATTTTGATTATCTTCTTTAGAGGCAGGATCATTTGTCATGCTTAATTGCAGTTTCTTAATTTTTCTCCTTTGGTTCGTAGTTGTTACTGTATTTGTATTTGTAATGTAAACTTCATGAATTGTTAGTTTCTCTACGCATCTTGTGTTAGAGGGGCTTTATTTGGTTTTTAATATATATTCCTTTAGCCTTTAAAAACAATGTTCAAATATAAACTAGATGCGGCGATTTTCCGAAGGAGAAGATTCTTCTATCACAAAATACTTCATAAGCAACAAAATAGAACAATATAATGTTTGGATTTTTGTATTCGACCACATATGTCTTTTACTTGTATTGGCCGACACATAACCTTGTTTCGGTCAATTCTATGGGACAACCTTTGAATACTTCTCCCTCTATTTTTCTAATGACAACATAGATAAGATATAGATCCCAAAGAAACAAAATCTATCTAGACTAGATATTGCCACAAAGCTCACATTCCTCCCCAATTATGCCTCTCCGAGTACTTCAAGGTTTTATATTCTACCAAAACTCATTACTCTCTGATTTAACTTCATTTTTGTTTTTGTTTACAATTATTGCAATTCATAGATCATATATGATCATCATTCATTTTTCAGTGTTTCTTGAGGCTTAATTATTCAGGAAAAGTTGTTCAATTTTATAACATCGATCATGCATGCAATACACTCATATATAGCTATAGATATATTAAGATGATTACTTGTAAAGATGATCAAGGCATTGTTAAAAAAAATTATTAAATAAAATCATGATTTTCAAATGATCTAATGTGATATAGCTATTGTCTTACAATTTTTTAGACTACAAGAAATTAGTCAAATGATCTAATGTGGCCCCGATTTTATTTTGTCGCAAATATTTCATGTAACTAATCAAATTGTCTTTTAATCAAATTTGGAATTTTATGAATCAATCTAGGAGAAGCTTCTTTACCCTCAAGTGATGAGTCAAAGAAGTCAAGTGAACACAAACGTGAAACAATGTTCTTTGTCCTTGGAGGGATAGTAGTGGTAACCATAATATTGATTCTTAGTTGGATTGTATTTAGAAAACGTGTGAAACGATCACCAAATCCAGTGGGAAAGACAGTTCCAAGTGAAGGTAGATTTGAGAAATTTGTTGCTTTAGTTTGTTTTATTTTTAAGTGCTAATCATTATATATAAGTAAGTATATACATAATATAATAATTTTGTTATTTGTGGTTGGTGTTTGGGAAAATAGCTGAACCTGCAGAAATGATGAAGGTGATATTTCCATCCAAACAACAATCATCAGGTAAATTCAAAGGTTTGGCATTTGATATAGTCTACCATACACTAAATTTTATGTGTGGTTGGTTCATCATGTCTGAAAAATTTAAATTATAACAATAGAATCACATCAAATTCTTCCGCAAGTCCCAACTCTTGGCAAAATTGTTGAAATTACCAAGTCGGAAATCGACTCCTCCACTCACGTGCGTGAGTTTTCAATGACTCTTGTCATTTCATCGATATAAAAAAAAAAATTACATCCAACTCAACCATAAATCAAACCATCTTTTGTTGGTCTTTGTTTCCCTTTCGGCCTAACTCTAAATTTCTGATTACCACGACTCAATTATCTAAAAAATGGAGGGTTAAATCAAAATAATATATTGACTATTTTCTTTTCATTATAATTTGTAATTCCTCATTGTCTGCCTATATATTTCCTTTTTTTATTCATAAAAAAGTCAGGATTTCATAGTGGAATATCTTTGGTAGTATGATTTTGGGTGAAATTTAAAATCATAAATTTTGTGAGCATAAGATAATTTAATACAATTTATTTATGTTAAATTTTTTAACAGATATATTAATCCACATTTTCAACGTTTTAAGATTTTGATGATTGACGATGCGATGTTTTTAGGATTTGTTTAAATTGATTGAATAAAATGAAAGAGAGTATAGCAGTATGGAATGGAACGAGTATTTGGATATTTAGAAAGTATGTAAAATTAAGTGGAACATAGGGATGACAATGGGGCGGGGTAGGAATCGGTTTTACTTTCCTCGTCTTCGGTCCCAATTCTCATATACTTACTTGTTACCCTACTCATATTCAACAGGGTTCAGGTATTCCTGTCCCCGACGGGTTTGAGTATCTCCGCCACATCCCCGTATCCGTAGTGAACTTTTTTTTTTAATACAAAAATAAGTTTTTTTAACGTCATGGACAATGTTGTAATATAGAAGAGTGAGATCGGGGGTGTGATACGTAAAAGGAGAAGAGAGAGAACTCAACCGAGTGCAGACACTTATGTCGAACTCTTCTTTATTTTGTTTTTTTCCTATATTATTTATATTATTATCATAAAATTTAATCATTTTACTCTTCTCTATTTTTTTTCCCTATATTATTTATATTATTATCATAAAATTTAATCATTTTAATAAAATATAATATCTTTCAATTCAACATAATATAATTTTTAAATCGATTAAATTTTATGAGACATTCAACATATTATAACACATTTCATTCCCTTCACTTTCCGAACAATCAAATAGAAATTTATATCATTTTATCGTAAAATAGTCAAACAATAAAATGAAGTACTTGGTTCCAATCATTAGCTTATTGCTACTCTCAATGATTATAGTTGACTTCGTCATCCATTCAAAGAGTCCCTTTAAATTTACTAGAGAGATTAGAAATAAGAAAACCAAACGAAAGAAAATTGTGGGAAACCAAAGTAAAGAAAATTGTTGAGAGCATTAAAAACAATTAAGTCTCACACTAAAAAGACTGAGATTAATTTTGAACTAGAAATTATTTAGAAACTAAAATTATAGTTTTGTATAATTTTAAGAGAAATAATAACAACACTTATTCTAACACTATGTTTTCAACACTTATTTATTTCATAAATCCATTAGATTGGATTCGCTTGAAATTGATATATTAAGATTAGAATAAGGGTTATTAGGACAACTGTTATTCTAATAATTTTAAACTTGTACTTGCATTTAAAATTATCATTACTACCTCTATCAAATTATGTTCATGTTGGATAGGGTCAATGGAGTTCTTTAGTGGGAGCCTTCGGTCTATTAGCTACTTTGATTACCAGACATTGAGGAAGGCAACCAATAACTTTTTTCATGGAAATCTTCTTGGAAGTGGTGGATTTGGACCTGTATATAAGGTATGAATAGATAAGAAAATTGCTCTTTTTATTTTTGAAATTGTTCTTTTTTCAACTTATCGTCAGACATTTTTAAAGTCGGTTAAACTGATTTAAAAAATGATTGGCAGCAATTAACTACGTTAGATCAGCATCAGTTGAAAAAAGAACAATTTCAAAAGTGAAATTAAATTCTCTCAATATTTGTCGTTATAGTTGGTGACATAATTAGAGACAAAAAAATTTATTTCTAAATATCACATAATTTTTTGTCAAATAGAGTAGTAGGGATATTTGTTCTCGTATGGATGGAATTCTAAACCACAATATATATTTATGTTTTGATAGGGAAAGTTAGAAGATGGAAGGATCATTGCTGTTAAGGCATTGTCTCTTAACAAATCTCAACAAGGAGAAAGAGAATTTTTGGCTGAGGTTAAATTGATTACAAGTATCCAACACAAAAATTTGGTTCGCCTTCTTGGAAGTTGTATAGATGGTCCTCAAAGGATACTTATTTATGAATACATGAAAAACCGAAGTTTGGACCTCTTCATATATGGTTGGTATCCCTTCTCTAATTTTATAATCTTTCTTTGTTATGATATGAGGTGATCGAGAGTGATGGCTGACGTAGAACAACAATCTATTAAGATTGAAGTTGATTGATGGTACCTGCAAGTTTCTGACGCTTATTGCTTTTAATAAAAAATTGTTATTTTTTACTTTCTTAACCAGTGTCAGAGTGGGGAATTAATTAACATGACGCTTATTATATAGATAGCCTAAAGTCAAATTTGTGTTATGATCCATCATTTACCTATTTAAATGTAGGAAACAATGATCGATTTTTGAATTGGAGCACTAGGTATCAAATCATACTTGGAGTAGCACGTGGACTTCAATACCTTCATGAAGATTCACACCTAAGAATTGTTCATAGAGATATCAAAGCAACCAACATTCTTCTTGATGACAAGTTTTTGCCAAGAATTGGTGACTTTGGTCTAGCAAGATTTTTTCCAGAAGACCAAGCTTATCTTAGCACACAGTTTGCTGGAACATTGTATGTCTTCTATTGAAACAAATTTTACATTGTTATTTAAAAATGCATACTATCGACAAAATACTACTTTAGTTTTCTATAACTATTTTTGTAGCATTAACTGAATGCGTTTATGGTGTTCGTCACATAAAAGTGTCCTACACCGTGCGATAACTTTCACAAATTATTTTTTGTGTCGCATGTCAGTGTCGTGTCCAGGATCCCCATTTTTATGTCAATATTTAATAGTTTTCTATACTATATATATTCAATTTTCAAACAATTAATTAATTAATTAATTATCTGCTACTGGTTTAGTGTTGATTGTGTTTTTTGTTTTGTTTTTGTTAGAGGGTATACAGCTCCTGAATATGCTATTAGAGGGGAATTGTCAGAAAAGGCTGATATCTATAGTTTTGGAGTTCTCCTTCTTGAAATTATATGTTGCAGGAAAAATACAGATCATACTTTACCACTAGATATGCAGTACCTCCCTGAATATGTAAGTTTTGAGTTCTAAACTTTAGTAGTGTTTCCTGCATTGAGGCTAATTCATAGCATATCAAATTCGTAATTCTCAGCATTCACATAGTTGGCATATCGTTGGCAAAGATTGAGATCCGACGTCTATATTTCAATTTAGGTTTTGACTATTTCTTAGCTAAAAAACCAATCTTGCAATTTGGACCGTCTAATTACTATTAAACGTCCACCAATGTGCCAACTATATGAATGCGGAGAATATTTTATATATATCTCAATAGTTTTTAAAATAAATCCTCGTGATATAGGCATGGAAATTATACGAGAAATCAAGTTTATTAGATCTTGTTGATCCAAAGCTGAAACAAGATGGATTTGTCGAAAAGGATGTTATGCAAGCAACCCATGTGGCTCTCTTATGCCTTCAACCTCATGCACATTTGAGACCACGAATGTCGGAAATTGTGGCATTGTTGACATTCAAAATTGAAATGGTCACAACACCAATGAGGCCAGCCTTCCTTGATCGAAGGCCAAGGAAGGATGAAGATAATCATTCTTTTGAAGTAACATCTATGGCAAGCCACTAATTGAATTTATGTTCTTATGAAGGGAATAAGAGAAGGAATTTGAAGACTATAACGATGCATATTAATTTCTCATTTGCTTTTGATGTTTGTATATACATTGTTTATGAGTTCATAAAATTATATATGATGACTCAAGTAAATATCACAATGAATTCAGCAGAAGTTGAATTTCAAATTATATAAAATTCAAATTTTAATTGCTTTTTGTTAACCTATTAAAATAATGAATTTAAAATTTTGTGAAATTTGAGGTATCCGAGCCATGAGGGACACATTCATAAATTTTGGTCAGTGGGACATGGTTATATGCTATACTAGTTGTTTGCAAAACCTTATTATATGCTGAAGCAATTAATTATGTATAAAAAATACATGCATGGTCAATTCAATAATAAAATATAGTATGGCAATTTTTGGGAAAAAAAATGAAAAAGGGAAATTACTTTTTGGGGAAAAAAATAGAAAAGGGAAATTACTTGGACTTTATTGTAGGTTTCATTTGATCAGCTTATTTTTATCTCTTGAAATTGGTCTGGTGCAATTTAGCTTATTTCCTAGTATTTCTCATTTCTAGACAACAACCAAAAAAAACTATGATATGACATGTTTTAAATAACATGACATACAATTTTTTTTTGAAGGAACATGACATACAACTTAATAACGTCTACTCATCCATATGAATAAATTATTTATATCTAATTAATTAAATTAAAAAAATCTAAAATGGAAATTGAAGTTTTTAGGTGGTTTTTATCACTCAACCTTTTTTTGAATATCCAATTACACACTTGCAATGGACGTGTTGGTTCAATGGTGAAACTCACGCCTCTCCATCCCTATGGAACATATAGCTTAACTAAGATTATGAGTTTGGGTATGCATAAATGTTAAAATTATTGGTAAGAGTTTGTCATCCGTATTTAGGTTTTGTTCTGCACCGGCTAAAAAATCAATCTCATAAAGACACGTGGACACAAAACTCTCGAATCAAGCCATTATGGCCTGGGTGAACACGCTAATTCTAATGCACCTGACCGCACTCAAGCACGCCCCCGCCTTCAGGCACCTACACCTGCCCTCCAATGGCGCCCTGATGAGGCGCCGCATTTCACGGAATTCGTTTGCGCCACCTTCTATGTAAGGGTGATTCCACGTCACCCTCAAGATACAATTCATTTCCCGCACACTTTTACACATTCAACCACATTTCCTACAATGACTTGAGCGTTGGAGTACTAACGTGCCTGCATGCACCCTTCGTTCCACTGTGAAGACAGACCGCACTGCCACCGTACCGGAACACCACACCGTCACCATTGCATTCATCCGTTGTTACTAGACATATCTGGTTTCATAAATAGACGAAAGAATAATCTCCACAATTACGTACCGATATACCCCTTTACCCTGAAAAAGTTATCCTAGCACACGGTGAGTAAATTTACAGAAAAACATTTAAGAAAAGTCAAACCATCTATTCATTTCATTACTAGATCCATTATAACGGTTTTGCATAGTATATTACATTTGTAATTTTTTTTTCCTCAAAGTTAATATGTACTGTATTATTCCTCGGAGAACCAAGTTGAAGTATCAAAAAAAGGTAGACAATGTCTTAACTTTTTTTCCTCTATGATAGGTCAAACTGTCTTCTGTTTCATTTATGCTTCTTTTTTGTGAAGAGAAATCAGAGGTAACCTAGTGGAAGATAGGTAACAACTAGCCTCACTGTAGTAACAGAATTAGAATTTAGACCTATTTCCAGGTTGTCCCTCTATTAATGTTCCATACAAATGCTACATGTTCAATATGTTAGAGTAAATTCTTGTACATATATGAACACAACCATCATTCATTCAATCAATACTTTCCCAGCAAAGAAGTTTTTCGAATTTCAATTCAAATGAAGGGAAAAAAACTCTGATTTGAATTCAATGCATGCACGTTACAGTGAAAAAAAACACACATTAAATTCTTCTGCATGCATTACCTTCTCCACAATGATTGTCAGCTTTTTCATGTTGAGTCCTTTTAGGGAAAAGCACGTGGTGAAGTTTCATTGCTGAAGTAACCAAGTTGGTTTCAGATAATTAAAATTTTAAGGGTGGTTTTGGTTTCTTAGCTAGGCTCTCATCAGCTATGCTTAAGACCGACCCTGAGGTACAGAATGTTGCTCTTTGGCTCCATTAGGAGTATATGCTTTTCACTAATTTAGGCCTGGCTAGCTAGTTAACCATATATATTTTACATGACAAACATTTATTATATGTTTTAAAAATATTGAATTTCAAATGAATATGTAACCATTTTTTTTATTGAAATTTATAATTTTTTAATATCTAATGTTATAAAGGATCTCTGGTAGTCTGAAATTTCATTGGAAGATAAGTTAAGTTTGATAAATAATTGTTCTATCCAAAATTTGAATTTGGATTCTCTTAAACTATTTGATTTATGAGTTCATTTACCATTTGATTTAAATCACTTAATGTCAAATCATTGTTCTATTAAGAATTCAAACTTAGATTCTCTTCAAGGATCATCTTAGAGGAACATTTACCACTCGAGTTAAATCACTAAATGTTTAGTTCTAATAAAAAATGTTGAATTTTTTTATCATTTTAAACCAATATCAATAATAATTTAGATGCGAGGTTAAATTTTCCCTTAATAGTTTTGGGGTCATACTAACATAATTTTCAAAATTTAAAAAAATAAAATGACACAATTTTCATTAATAATTTGTATCTTTGATATCTTAACATATGTCAGTAATCACATGTTAGCATTTCTCATAATTTTAGGGTTGCATTGAAACTTAAGAGCACTACTTAAGCTCAAAGGTACCATATCAACTTGAGCTATATGTAAAAAAAATCTTAAGAGTAATTTGTAAATTGCCATTGGTCAAGTTGAATTGAAGTCATTTAATGAGGTTTGGTACAATTTCTGACCAAATTGTGATGTATCAAAGTCTCTTTAACTGCATATCCGAGGTACTATAGTTAATGTCCTATTCCTTTAATAACTCACTTTTTCTCAACTCTACCCTTTATTTCTTTTTCACTAATATCATCACCAATTCCTTTTGCTTTGTCTTTCACTCACTCAGTACATGATCTTCCCCTTTTCTATCTGTCTCTATCTCTAGTCATTTTAACAATCCTTTTCTTTGCCAAACTCTTTTTTTTCCTTGCTATTTTTGAAACAAGATTTAGTGCAATGAGATTATCCAAGTTGATATTGATAGTTATGTTCTTTTTCCTTTTGTTAACTGCTTGTGTTGGTTCCAACATGATGGTAAGAAAGACCTTGTTTGATGGTGCAAAGAAGACAAGTGATCGGACACTTCATGTCCACAAATGTAACCACAAGAAAGACAAGTTTGGGCATTACTTGTTATGCTCTAAGAAGAACACTAACTCAGATGACAAAAGACATGTTCCTACAGGTCCAAATCCATTACATAACAGGTAGAGGTAGAAGTAGAAGCTAGAATACTCATTGGCTTTAATTTGAAGCAAGACAAGTATGAGCAACTTCTTCCTTGAGTTAATGTAGTTCATTTCTGTCTCTCTATTTCAATGTGATTTTTAGAACATATGTAATTATACCTTTCTTTATTTAAATTTTGTCACCTTCTTAATTAATTTTCTTTTCTATCAATATTATGTGCCTTTATATATATATATATATATATATATATATATATATATATATATATATATATATAACGGTGTAATAAAATTATGCTAGTGTGAGATATTTATGATATGTGATTAATTAAATTCCATAGCACATAAGGCGACCATTTCTAATGCTAGTCGATAAGTTTATGATTTTCTTCCTCTTTGTATCCATCAGTAGTTGATCAATAATATGAGTTGAGTTTGGTTTGTTAAATAAAAACTCCGTAAGGCACATTTATTATACCCAAGATTTTCAATAGTTCTAATTGCATTTTCTGTTACAAGTTAAATTTTACTGGGAGGTTTATATTAATGTAAAACCAAATTGTTACTTTTTTCTTTTGTCAAATTTAAAATTTGAAACCATATATATATATATATATATATATATATATATATATATATATATATATATATATATATATTAATTGGCACTTACCTATTCCGGCAATGTGATTTTGTAAGAAACTATACTTTAGAGATTAATAAAATCATGGTGCCACCATAATTTCTTTAAATTCGAATTAGAAATTTCAAACATGTGAATGTATCTTCTGATGATTCTAGGCACGGTGTTTTGGAGATAATTTTTAGTATTTTCAGGGTTCCATGAAGTAAGGTTTATTGATTTGTTTAACTTCATGTGCTGAGCAGAGAATAACATAGTACAGTCTACAGTCAAGCCAAAATAGAGCGTAGTATAGTATTCTTATTTGAGAGTGAATGAGGGAATGGGCAAAAATACAGTGCACGATTGGATTTCATAAATTTGTCTATCAATTTATAAAAAAAATTAGGGAAAATAATTAAATAAATTTGTTGATCGAAATTACAACTAGCCGCCGTGATTTTCAACAACACATTACGATGTCAAACATACAAACAAATGAAATTGTTAAAGTAAGAAATTATTTCATAAACCAAATATTTCAATTATTAATTATTGATTATACAAATTTTCATAAAAATGACTCCCTCCATTTCATAATATGTGAAACTTTTGTAAAATAATATTGTAGCAAAATAACTGAACCATTTCACATTCAATTCAATACTTCCACTTTGCATTTACGATAATGGTCAATGCACCAATACTTGACAAGAACACTTAAAATCATTTTTCTCTATCATTCACTTATACAATTTTATTAATATTGTCTCTCTCTCATTTTACGCATTTCATACGTATTAAGAAATGTAATTAACTTTGTGTGGGAAAGAGATATCATGAGATGTTTTACAAAATTGTTCTTAAAAAATTATATGAGAAAAAATAAATTAAAAAATTGAAAGAAGAGAGAGCAATAAATAATTAAGGGCATGATAGGAAATGTAACATTAATGTTTTATTGATATTGTAAAACGACATAAAATTTAGAACAATTTTTTTCAAAGCAAGATACAATTTGAGACGAAAGGGGTACATGTTAAATGAACAAATAGCTCGCTTAATCGGAGATGGAAAAACTGTTATTTAAAGGCATTAAAAAATGTCTTGAATACTTAATAGTATTTTTTTTATTTACAAAACGTTAGCATTTTCCTTGTTAATTATGAAAAAAACTGGCATAATAACTAGAGAAGTTTCCTACTCACATATTGTTGGTGAGAGTGAGTGTGATGCATGCATGGGGTTAAAAAAAGAAATCAAGTGGGTTGTGATCTGATCCAACGGACTGTATTTGTAAATTGTAAGAATAAACGGCATCGAAGGCTGGAAGAATTAAATGTGATACATATGGGGTATCTCTGTCATGCAGTACTATTAAAATCCAATGGCAAGGGTTTGATAAACACGTACACACATACTGTCGTTTTGCGTTTGTTTTTCTCCCTCTTTGCATCTGCCCAGAACCTACATTTTGCATACACGACTATGTCTTTCCCTTCTTAGTCATCGGTCTCTTTCTATTGTGTATGTTAAAATATAATATTTGTCGTAATTAGTTTTAATGATTTTTCTTTAATTATACCGTAACACAATTAGATAGTTGACATATACTTGTATATTTACATTCAATTCAGTAATGAGTAAAGGCAAGCATTCCATTACATGATATCAACCCTAATCGATCCCTTCTATCTCTAAATTTTTAATAAAAAAAAAACATGGAAAGCGTGCGTGTTTTACCTTCTTCTTCACAACAATTGTCGCTGATCCAACACCACCGTCTGCGTACCGCCGACCACGAATACCACCTCTATTCTATTCGCACCGCTGATGCACACGACACCACCGTTCTCTGCTTACCGCCGCCATCGAACATAAAAAACACCTTTGTTATGTTCGCGCTGTCGACGCGCACAACACCATTGTGCAAAGAACCCACATGATTCTGACATCTACTCAGTTATGTTCGCCCTCTGTTCTTCACCTTATTCGTGATTCAGATCTTGTTCGCGTTTTCGACTGCTGTACCGACGCTTCCGACGAACACAATACCACGTTGTGCCTTTCTCTCCTACACACCATGCTTTTGTTGTTTCTGAACGTGATTGTTCAACTTCAGAATCATATTCGTGATTGTTCTTTTTGTTCGGGTCCAATTTATTCTTTGTGCCGTAATTTCTGTTCGTGATTTTCTTTTACTCACTGCAAATCATGTCTGATTCCAAACACAACGACGTCGACACCCGTACTACTACTACTACTGCCACCGGTGGTTCTGGCCACCCCAAGGCCACCACACTCAGAGGTTCCAAGACGGAGTTCCATCTCGACATTGTCGTCTCCAATATTAGGAACTACATATTCCTATTATTCTTGAGATGGAAAAAGATCAATATGGAACTTGGGCTGAACTTTTCTTCATTCATGCTCTCTCACATCGAGTCTTGTATTACATTGTTCCATCTACGGAAAAAACACCACCAGCCTCTACGGACAACGAATATGAACAATGGACCACTCTTGATGCCACCGTTCTTCAGTGAATTTATTCCACTATTTCCACTGATTTGCTTACCACTATTCTGGAACCCAATTCCACTGCAATGGAAGCATGGAATCGTTTGGCATATATTTTTCAAGATAATCAAAATGTTTGTGCTATCACTCTTGAGCAATAGTTATCCAACACTTGCATGGATGATTTTCCCAATGTCTCTGCTTACTGTCAGTGTCTTAAGATGCTTTCTGACCAATAGTCGGCTCTCCTGTCAACAATCACCGTCTAGTTCTTCAACTGATATCGGGTCTTCCAGAAGCTTATCGCAGTGTTGCCACCTTGATTCACCAGAGTAATCCTCTTCTGCATTCTATCAGGCTCACTATGGAAGAAGACGGTATGGTTAAGATGGCAAACACATGCTCTCATGCTGCCATGCACACCACTCAGCCGAAACCTTCTGACGACACCTCTCAGCGTGGCAACTACTGCCCCGGCAACCGTTCTCACTCCCGTGGCAACCAGGGTCACAGAGGGGGACACGGTAACCGCAGTGCACCTCATCTGGAGCTCCCATCTCCTCCTCACCTTGGTCCGCTCCTCCTTGGCATCTGAAACAACAGTATCCAGCCTGGCAACAATGGAGTTGGACTCCACCACCATGGGTTATGCCTCTGTGTCCGTATCCCACGTCTCAGTGGACACGTCCTACTAGTTCTTCTAAGCATCCAGGCATTCTAGGACAGCGTCCTCTGGTGTATGCAGCCTCTACCTCGCCTCAGATACCGACATACATTGAGACATTATTGCACACTATGTCACTCTACACTCCTGACAATCAGTGGTGCATGGATACTGGCGCAAGATCTCACACGGCTGCATCACATGGTAATCTCTTGTCTTATTTTTCAATAAGTAATCCAAATCAGAAAACTATTATTGGCAGTGGCCATGAAATTCCAATTGACGGCACCGGACATACACAAATAACCACATCTCACCAACCCCTTCACCTTAACCATGTCCTGCATGCCATGAAAATTATTAAAAATTTAATTTCTGTAAGATGACTCACCAATGACAACAATGTTTATGTTTCCTTAGACCCTGTTAGTTTTACTGTCTATGATTTTCAAACGGGGATCACCTTTTTCAGATGTGACAGTCGTGGAGATCTTTATCCAGTTACCATTCCTCCCAGTTTTGTCAGTCTCACATCCCGTCTATGGCATAGTCGTCTTGGTCATCATGGCGTGTCTGTTTTGAATTCCCTTCGCAAAAATAATTTCATATGTTGTGAACCTTTTAATTTTTCTGTTTAGGCAAACAAGTTAAATTGTCATTTTTTGATTCTCAAACTTCGACTTTAATGCCTTTTGATATTTTACATAGTGATTTATGGACGTCTCAAATTTTAAGTTCTGTTGGTCATAAATATTATGTCTTATTCTTATATGATTTTACAAACTTCTTGTGGACTTTTCCTATTAGCAGAAAATCTCTTGTGTTTGAAACTTTTAAGTCACTTACTCAACTCATTCAAACTCAATTTTTGCAAAAAGTCAAAACATTTGACAATGGCGGTGAATATAATAATGAGCTTTTTCAAAAACATTGCACCGATCTTGGCCTTGTTTTTCGCTTCTCTTGTCCCCACACATACTCACAAAATGGGAAAGCGGAACGTAAAATAAAAATCATTAATAATATGATACGCATTATGCTAGCTCATTCTTCTGTTCCCCCGTTGTTTTGGTATCATGCTCTCCACATGGCAACTTACCTGTTAAATATTCTTCCATGAAAAACACTTCAAAATCAATCACCTACACAACTCTTATATTAATGTGATCCCACTTATTCCTGTCACCCACCATTCATAAGCTACAACCCCGCTTTACTCCGTGTGTCTTCTTGGGATATCCCTCGAATCATAGAGGTTACAAGTGTTATGATTTTTCAAACAAATAATTAATAATTTCGAGGCATGTTATCTTTAATGAAACTCAATTTCCCTTCACCAAGATGCATTCCCCTTCGTAGAACTCTTAGCACTTCCTAGATAATGACCTACACCTTTACCTTATACATCAGTGGCAAAATCAAATATTACCACATGTCACATACAACCAACCAACACCAATAACCACAATTGATCAACCAATCTCATCAATAAACCAACAGACCCCATGTATTGCCTATCCGACCAGCTCATCCACTACACCTTCCTCTCTCCCACTATCACCAATCCAACCACATCCACCTCCACCTACACGAACCATCACTACCTGTAGTATGAAAGGCATTGTAAAACCCCGCAAGATTTTTAACTTATCAATATCTCACTCCGACCACACCATTTCTCCCATACCTAAAAACCCCAGACTAGCCTTACATGACCCAAATTGGAAATCCGCAATACAATCTGAATTTGATGCTCTTATTAGAAATAAGACGTGAGATTTAGTTCTTCGTCCCTGTGATGCTAATCTTATTTGATGTATGTGGATTTTTAGACATATGAATTTTTTGATAGCTCATTTGAGCGATATAAGGCTCATCTTGTAGGTGATGGAAGGTCACATGTTGCAAGTGTGGATTGTGATGACACTTTCAGCCCGGTGGTTAAACCTGCTACCATCAGAACAGTGCCCACCATTGCTCTCTCCAAATCCTGGCCCATTCATAAACTGGATGTTCATAATGCATTTTTACATGGTGATCTTAATGAAACTGTTGACATGCATCAATCATTGGGTTTCCATGATTTTCATCATTTAGATTATGCGTGTCGTTTGAAAAAGTCGATTTATGGTCTCAAGCAAGCGCCCATAGCATGGTACCAACGCTTTGTTGACTATGTATCCACCATTGGTTTCCAACATAGCACATCAGACCACTATCTCTTCCTATTTTGACAATAGTATGAGATGGCCTACATTCTTCTTTATGTGGACGCCATCATACTTATCACCTCTACTCATGCCCTTCACAAATCAATTATGTCACTCTTAGCATTTGAATTCGCAGTGAAGGACATGGGCCCCCTGAGGTATTTTTTGGGTACTATTGTATCTCGTCATCCTGGTGGCCTTTTTCTTAGTCAAAGAACATATGTTTCCGAAATCATCGAGCGTGCTGACATGACATCTTGTAAACCGTCTGCCACACATATCGATACTAAGCAGAAACTCAGCACCTCCTTTGGCACACCTTATGAGGATCCTTCTTTATATCGCAGTCTTGCAGAAGCCTTAATGTACCTCATGTTCACTAGACCCGACACCTGTAACACCCCGAAGTCCCAACTTTAAAATTTCATTTAAATAATCAGAGTATAACACATAATCAGGATGTCACATTTCATAAAATCTTTAAACAAAATGAATGATAATTTATTCCTCATCTTTATTCGTAAGGTAGCAGCGGAAACATAATTGAAACTCTTTAAAAGATTAGTTCTTCGCACCAATGTCATAATTATTTCAAAAACGATACATAAAGGAATAGAAACAGAAGATAATCCCCATCTCGTTACGTATCAGAGCTCCTAAGACTCCACAAAGACCTCTCACATCGTCAATCCTACGCTTGGTCACCTGCACTTGCCCACGAGACGGCAATTCCAACAGAAGGGGTGAGATTCACAACAATTATATTAACATATAATTCAAACATCTATGCTTAACAACAACAACAACAATATTCATCACATAGAACATGAACGTCTCAAACATCCACATATACAAATCATCTTAAAACATTCTTCACATAACAAATCATCTCTTAACGTCTTAGACACAAGATTCGACAAATGCAACTCGACTATGCAACTCTAACATCTTAAACATCATGCATGTGGTACCAATATTTAAGCTTAAATAAGCTTCACCGTCGCTTTGAGCAATTGCTCCACCGTTGCTTTGAGCATAAGCTCCACCGTCTCAAATTATGAAAATGCATGAACTCGACTCCTTATACTTAAACAAGTTATACACAACATCTTATCATCACTTACGACTCTTGACTGACACATGCGATTATAACACATTAACATGGCAACAGTTCAACACGTTTAACACATTCACAGCACATAATCATCGTCACAAATATCATTTAAACATCATACATATAACTCACTTAATATACATATAAATCATAGATTAAAGTCAACAGTTACGAATCATCTTACAGCATCATTACAGGTTGTAATTTAGGTCTTAAACACCTCTAATACTATCCAAAGGTCTACCCTCAAAGCCTCGCTCAAAACAGAGTTATAAAACTCAAGTTATAGTGGTCTGAGACCACATTGCTCGCTATGGCGAGTGGTTCTGCTCGCCACGGCGAGCTGTCAAATTTTCATTCTGCCAGTGCTCGCTACGGCGAGTGATGTTGCTCGCCTCGCGCGCACCAAAGGGGTCGCTCGCCACGGCGAGTAAGGTTGCTCGCCTCGCGAGTGAAGGCGTTCTGTTACTCGCTACGGCGAGTAAATCTGCTCGCCTCGCGAGTTAAACTGTTCTACTTGCCACGACGAGTAGGTCTGCTCGCCACGGCGAGCGGTCGCAGAACAGGCTGCGGGTTCGCTCAAATCCTCGCTAAAACTCGTCCAATCTCTCATACTAAGGCTCTAATCATTCAGAATTATGATCCTAGCGATTAACCTAGGTTCTATAACATGTTTCTACATCAATTCACATCATTCTCTCGTCAACTCATCACAAAATCTACCAAAACCCTAACTTAGAACTCTCTCAAAACTCTCTCTAATCCTTGGTTAAACATAAACAGATGAATTACAGTATAACATAACTGAAGCTAGGCTCACCCTTACCTGATAATATTGCAGAATCGCAGGTCTCTCCTCTCTGGCCACTTTTCTCCCTTTTTCTCCAAAAGTCTGTAACGTACTGACTGTTCCTCTCTAACCCTAACTTCCTTTTATACCTCTTACTAATCTCACTTATCCCCACAACTCTATCTTATTTATGAAAACAACCCCACAACTTAATATTTATTTTATTTCCAACCTTATTCTATTAAATAATAAAATAGCCCGCCTAATAAAACCACAACATAACACATAAATCACATAAATATATTCTAAACTCGGCAAATTAATTAAATAATCGAAACGGGCGTTACAACATCTCCTATTCAGTTCAACAAATTTGTCTTCACATGCATGACCTAGCATATAACACATGATTGTTCTTAAGCGCATTCACTGTTATGTACAGTGTACCATACACCTTGGTCTACATTTATCACCATTCCCTATTACTAAGTTGATCTCTTACATTAACGTTGATTGGGGTGGATGTCTTGACACTAGACGCTCCACATTCGGGTACTGTGTTTTTCTCGGTGACAATCTTATCTCTTGGTCTCCAAAAGGCAGCCTACTTTCTCTCGTTCTAGTGTTGAAGTTGAATATAAAAGTGTTGTGAATGTTGTCTCTAAATCATGTTGGATCCGCAACCTTCTTCTTGAGATCCATTTTCTCATTCCTCATGCCACTCTGGCATATTGTGACAATTTTAGTGACATATATCTATCTGGTAATCCTGTGCAGAATCAGCGTACCAAACATAATGAGATGGACATCCATTTTGTTCGAGAAAAAGTAGCTCATGGTCAGGCACCCGTACTTCATGTTCCCTCTAGACATCAGATTGCGGACATTTTCACCAAAGGGCTCCCTCGTATTCTTTTTGATGATTTTCGGACCAGTCTAAGAGTTCGTGAACCTCCCGCTTCGACTGCGAGGGTATGATAGAATAGAATGTTTGTCATAATTGGTTTTAATGATTTCCATGTAATTATGATGTAACATAATTAGATTGTTGACCTACACTTATATATATATACATTTCATTCAATAATGAGTAAAGGTAAGCATTCCATTATCTTATAGTGTCATATACCTCGAGGTTATGCATGTTATGGGTGTTCATGGTGTATAACTGAATTGAAACTGGACCACATTAATGGTTCAGTTCAGTTTTTAAAAACCACTTTAAAAAAACCTGGTTTATACACCTTTGAGTTTCAAATGAATGAGCACTTTGTTAAGAATGACATGGTAAAAAGATTGTCCACACTGGAGGAATTTGAGGAGATTTTCTGATTGTGTGAATGGAAAATTACATAAAGATGTTATTTCCAAAGTGCATCTTGGAGAGCCACTAAGAAATTGGAGCTCATGCAGTCGGGCATTTTTGGACCAATTAAATAAACATAAAATAGAGGAAGCATTCACTTCATTACTCTTTAGTGATGAATTTAGAAGAAAACATGGATATATCTCTTGTAAGTCAAATGAAGTGCATAAGCTTTAGTTGAAAAGGAGTCAAATAAATAATAAATTATGGCCAGAAGCAGTCTTATGGGCCATACATGTATTGAATAGAAACCTTAATTTGTCTCTTAATGATATAACTCCCTTGGGAGCTTGGAGTAATATGAAGCCTACAAAGTATTTGGAAGCCTGACATATGCTCATGTGTCTCATATTCAAAGATACCAAACGTTAGAAATACCCTTTGTAAGTTTAGGACTCATAATGTTAATTTCACTAGAAGATGTAATAACCAAGTGGCCCCCATTCTTACCAAGGAAGACTTGGATTGAAGAGGAGCCTAATTGTATTATGGTCCAAATATGTAAAGACACGTTGCATTAATCCAATTTTTTGTTGATTCAAAAACAAAAAGATAGAAGTTTGATCCAAAATACATAAAACATTGTCCGTCTTGGTGTCAGTAATGAATCCAAGGGCCTTTTTATCAAAATTACAATGAGCCGCGGTGATTTTCAAGAACACATTGCAATGTCAAACATACAAACAAATGAAATTGTTATTAGGGTTTTGGTAAAAAGTTCTTTGAGACACTCTTTAAATATTTTAAAATAAGAAAGTATTTTATAAACTAAATATTTCAATTATCAATATATTGATTTTACAAATTTTCATAAAAAGTTATTTCCTCCTTTCCATAATAAATGATTTTTTTGTAAAAAAAACAGTGTACCAAAACAACTGACTCATTGAAAAGTTTCAATATTGATTACTTTTTTTTCAATTACAATTTAATTAATACTACTTTTATCACATCCAATTCAATATTTTTCACTTTGCATTTATGATAATGGTTAATGCCTCAATCTTGACAAGAACACTTAAAATCATTTTTCTCTCTCATTCACTTATACATTTATCTTAATACTACATTTGTCCTAGATTGTAGAACGCTTTGCACATTTCATTCGTATTAAGAAATGTAATTAAGTTTGTGTGGGAAAAAGATATTATGAGTTGTTTTACAAAATTGATCTTAAAAATGATATGAGAAAAAATAAATTAAAATATTGAAAGAAGATAGAGTAATAAATGGTTAAGGGTATAATAGGAAAAATAACATTAATGTTTCATTAGTATTGTAAAGCGGCGTATAATTTAGAACATTTTTTTTCCAAATCAACAAACAATTTGAGACGAAGTATGTGTTAAATGAACAAATAACTCGCTTTATCTAGAATGAACATAGTACCATTTAAAGGCTTTAAAGAGTGTCTCGAACACTTAATAGTATTTTTTTTTATTTACAAAACGTTAGCATTTTCCTTGTTAATTATGAAGGGAAAAAAAAACTGGCTAATAATTAGAGAAGTTTCCTACTCACATATGTTTGGTGAGAGTGAGTGTGATGCATGCATGGTTAAAAAGAGGAATCAAGTGGTTGTGATCTGATCCAACGGACTGTATTTGCAAGAATAAACGGCATTTATGGCAGGAAGAATTGAATGTGATACATATGGGGTATCTCTGTCATGCAGTACTATTGAAATCGAATGGCAAGGGTTAAATAAAGATGTACACGCATACTGTCGTTTTGCGTTTGTTTTTCTCTCTCTTTGAATCTGCCCAAAACCTACATTTTGCATACACCACTATGTCTTTCCCTTCTTGTCATCGGTCTCTTTCTATTATGTTATCTACGGTCAATTTTAGGAATGTGAGGTCTAAGGCTTGATGAGGACCTCGAGTGATCGTCGCTACAAAATGCATGTTCAAAGAGCAGCTTTGGGAATGTTTCTAGGCAAAAGGGACATATGAAGTATTGTTGAATAGTGACTTTTAATAATTGATTGATGCTACCTATATCGGCTGGTAGATGTTCTTCTTCCAACAAAAAACGCTCATGTCAAACTAAATGGATGAAAGTACCCTCGCGTGACTTAAGTCATACTTTCAATGTGAGTTAATTCACGCGTGTTATCGGCAAGATGCATCTTTTCGATAGTCTATGTCATAAGAGCTCCAAAGTTAAGGGTATTTTACTTGAAACAATTTTGAGAAGAGGGGCCTTTCGAGAAATGTCATAGAAATATGTGAGTGGTGACAAAACATGTCTAAATGACGTGTGTTGGTTTGTAGGGACATACGTCAAAACTAAAAGTAGAGGTGATATTAGAAATCCTATCGGAGAAGATATCTCCCAATACGACGTCATTCAGAAAGGAAACAAGTAATAGTTGGTAGATATGTGATGCCTCAGGATAACTATGGCGAGAGTGATCACGGGTGTAAAAGGTACATTCAATGAACGGCTCTTAGCATGCTTTTAGCATAAAGGACGCATAAATGAACCCAATTCAACTCGAAATCTTAGGATTGTAAGGTTGATCAAGTATGCGACTGTATGATTGAAGGACGACTTCTAAAAATTGATTGATATTATGTATACCAACAAGTGGCAACTTTTTACGGTATCCCATACGATGAGTATTTCATAGTTAATCGTGTTTGACTCAGAGTAAATTTGGGATGAATAACTTTATGGGAAGACTCATGTTAAAACTGAAACTTTATTGGAATAAGTCCCAAAGTTATGCATTTAGGATAAGGGTGTCATGTGAACAGCATGTGGGCACCCCCAACTCTTAGCCTAATTATAACGGATATAGCACTCACTGCGTATCTCCATCCGTTTTCATCCAAAAGCAATCTACAAAACAAGATGAATGGATAAAGATAGAGCCTTTGGCGAGATACTGGATAAGGATAAACACCAATAAATGTGCCCCTCCTAATAGGAACTAACTGAATAGGCTCAGAAAACACTATCTCATGTTGTTACGACCAAAGGGGAATCATATGCCCTATAAACATCGACCATGGATCATTCCCAAGGCATCACTTTAACAAATCACTAAAACCTTAGAGCCTTAATTAGTTTAGCATATCGCAGGCACGGTATCTATTATTGTACTCTCTGTAAGTACAAATATAGTTTCAATGTCAAATAAACAAATTATCAAACACTTGGTGTCTTGAAAATATAAGACTAGAGAGCTAACAAATATAAGTTATGAAAGACACCAAGTGACGAGAAAAGGTGAGTGATG
The DNA here is from genome assembly GCA_946800305.1 of Medicago arabica. Lineage (NCBI taxonomy): Eukaryota > Viridiplantae > Streptophyta > Magnoliopsida > Fabales > Fabaceae > Medicago > Medicago arabica. Next base: position 19,185,331 of record OX326971.1, on the reverse strand, counting down.
AGGCATAAAGTTGACCCGTCGACTGAAAGGGGGAAACCCTAGCAAATCTCAAATTAAAATCAAGAAATCAAAAAACAATATTAGAAGAAACGCGAGATATTCAAACGTCAATGAAGGTCAACAAAATTATTTAACGTCCCCTTTTTTTAATGACAAATGTCTTTTTTTTTTTGGTAAAGTATAAATGTGAAATTTTTTTTTCCTACCCTACTTTATTGCCAAAAATCCAAAACTACCATACTTTTTCAAAAAATTGCAAAAGTACCCTACTTTTTCTCTCACTTCTGGTCAACTTGAAAAAAAATTTGTCCATATTATACCCCACAACATGGAGTTGCGGGGTACTTAGCAATTTTTTTCAAAAAAGTAACATAGGAAGCAACTCCAAGTTGCTTGGTAGTTTTGGGGTTTTTTTTTTAAAATTTAAATACCCCACAACTTGGAGTTGTGTGGTACCTTGGTTTTTTAAAATATATTATTTCATCTACTATAAAAACTTCATTTCATTTTTCAATCTATCACACAATTTCATCTTTTATTTACATTTTAATAGCAAGTATTTGTAATAATTTGTTGCATTATTTTGGACACTATATTAATAATGTTAATTAGTCATTAATAAAAAAGTAATTATAATAACAGTCATAATATTTAGGCTTAAATGCACTTTTCACCCCTTAGGTTTCAAAAAGTTGCGATTTTGGCCCCCTTATAAAAAAAATGGATATTTTGACCCCCTAACTTTTGGCCCTCTTTTGATTAGCTGATTTTGATGGAGATTATGACAATTTCATAGTCTCTGATGGTGTAAAATGGCATGAGGATAGAAGGATGTTGATAAATGGATTTCAAACTGACATGGTGTAACTTTTGGTCCCCCTAAAGAAGGATCCACTTATCAGTTTGGACTCCATTTATCATGCCAGTTTAGACACCATGCAAGTTTGGACTCCACTTATCAACATCATTCTATCCCCATGCCAGTTTACACTATCAGAGACTGAGAAATTTGCATAAAATCAACCATTCAAATGAGGGCCAAAAGTTAGGGGGTCAAAATATCCATTTTTTTTATAAGGGGGCCAAAATCGCAACTTTTTGAAACATAGGAGGTGAAATGTGCATTTAAGCCTAATATTTATAAAATAAAGAACATACCAAATACAATAATTATGAAATAAAGTCTAGATTGCTACTGATGTGTAATATTAATGCAATCTTTGCGGGAATGACCAGACATCCTACACACGCCGCATCTTCTCTCAGTTTCCACATCGTCCATCTCGGTCCTAATGCGAGTAATTGGTGGTCGACCTTTCTTCGTCCTCCGCATGGACTTGTTAGGAACCACCTTTAGTGCTATATAATCAGGCCAATATGTCTGGTGGTGAACCACGTCAAAGTGGATGTTATATACGGCGTATACACACTCATTTGTGAACTTGCTATTGACAAAAATCTTGTAGTCGTGACAAAAGCTAGAACATGCGGCAATGACATGTGAGCATGGTAGATGCAACGCTCTGAACCGTCCACAGTCACACCATTTATTTTGCAGGTCCACCTTGTATTCGCCCTTTGGTAATCCTTCTTTATGGTCGATGGTTTCACGGACGGAGAAGGTATATCGATCTCGGTCAAACTGAGTGACATCATGAGTGTTGGATTCAATAACCTCATCCTTCAGAAATTTCATGATGTTTAAATGGAGACCATACAAGAAAGTTCCACACGAATTGCCTGGTGACTATTGAGATTGGACTGCAACAACTTACCTTATATGTTTTGACAAAGTTGAATGGCATCCAACTGATAGGGTTAAGCTCCAATTTGGTTTGCCACAAGAAATACCAGGGGCCTCAATAAACATGCAGCAATTTCATAAGTTGGACAAACGGTACAAGACGTGGTACGAATCAAATGGTTTTCGCTTTCCACAAGAGAGCGAACATTGGGACAATCTGTAACGCCCGCTTTATTTATTTAATTATTTTATTAGAGTATATAGTATATTATTATATATTATATGATTTTAATGATGTTTGTGACGTATGAGATGATGTTGTGGTGTGATGTTTATTTTATTGTTTAATAAAATAAAATATGTGATGTTAATATATATATATATATATATATATTTATATTAAAATTAAGATGTGATATAATAACAAATATTTTGAGAGATGAGGTTGTTTTCATAAATAAGATAGAGTTGTGGGGATAAGTGAGAATAGAAAGAATTATAAAAGGAAGTTAGGTTTAGAAAGAAACAGTCAGGTCGTTACAGACTTTTGCAAAAAGGGAGAAAAGTGGCTAGAGAAGAGGAAACCCCAATTCTGCAATATTACCAGGTAAGGGTGAGCCTAACTTCGATTATATTATACTGTAATTCATCTGTTATGATTAACCAAGGGATTAGAGAGAGTTTTTGAGAGATTTCTAAAGTTAGGGTTTAATGGATTTTGTGATGAATTGATGTTATAATGATGTGAATTGATGTAGAAACCTGTTACAGAACCTAGATTAACCACTAGGGCCATAATTCTGAGAGATTAGAAGCATAACATGAAGAATTGGACGAGTTTTGGCGAGGTTTCGAGCGAACCCGTAACCCCTCTGCGATAGCTCGCCGTGGCAAACAGTTAGGTAATTACTCGCGAGGCGAGCAGCTGAGCTCGCCATGGCGAGCGACCCCTTTAGTGCGCGCGAGGCGAGCAACATCACTCGCCGTAGCGAGCACTGGCAGAATGCAGTTTAAGTAGCTCGCCGTGGCGAGCAGAACCACTCGCCATAGCGAGCAATGTGGTCTCAGACCACTATAACTTGAGTTTTAGAACTCTGTTTTGAGCGAGGCTTTGAGGGTAGACCTTTAGATGGTATTAGAAATGTTTAAGACCTAAATTAGAACCTGTAGTGACGCTGTAAGGTGATTTTAAATGTTAGCGTTAATCTATGATTATATGCTTATTAAGTGAAGTTTATGAATGGAGTATAAATGATATTTGCGATGATTACTTTGTGCTGTATACACATACGTTAAGTGTGCTGAGCTGCTGTCATGTACTGTTAAAATTGCATGTGTCGATAAAGAGTCGTATATGATGTTAAGATGTTGTGTGTTAACTTGTTTAAGTATATGAGTCGAGTTCATGCATTTGCATAATTTGAGACGGTGGAGCTTATGCTCAAAGCGACGGTGGAGCATTTGCTCAAAGCGACGGTGAAGCTTATTAAAGCTAAAATATTGGTACCACATGCATGATGTTAAGATGTTAGAGTTGCATTTGTCGAGTCCTGTGTCTGAGATGTTTTGAGACGTTTGTTTTATGAAGATATCCTAAGATGATTTACTATATGTAGATGTTTGAGATGTTTTCAGTTATATGTAATGAATATTGTTGTTATTTTTAAGCATGATTATTTGAATTATATGTTAATATAATTGTTGTGAATCTCACCCCTTCTGTTGGAATTGCCGCCTTGTGGGCAAGTGCAGGTGACCAAGCGTAGGTACGACGATGTGAGAGGTTCTTGTGGAGTCTTAGGAGCTCTGATACGTAACAGGATGGGGATTTATCATTTGTTTTTGTTCCTTTATGTATCATATTGACTAATGATGTTGTTTGCGACGTAACTTTTATTGAGATGTTTTATGAGGCTTTTGTGCCAAAAATTAATTATTTAAGATTTGAGACGTTTATGAATTCCGCTGCTATGTTTGAATATTGTTTAAGAATAAATTATTATTCATTTTGTTTTAAAGATTTTATGAAATGTGACATCCTGATTTATTGAGGTATACTCTGATCATTTGAATGAAATTTTTAAGCCGGGATTTCGGGGTGTTACACAATCGACGGCGTTATACTTTACCTCGTCTGCGGCCAAGATCTCTCACCCCAACTCATGCGTATATTGATTGGTTAACAACCACTTGCAATCCACGTTTAAGGATTTCAATTGACTCTGACCATTTTATTTCTTTCAAGGTAAATTGCTAAGTTAACAAAGCTCCGTCTACCTCTGCTAAACTTTGTATAGGAATTAAAAATAACATAGACCTACACAAGTTTCTCAGCTCAAAATGCCTTTTAAAATGATTAAAGACCACACCTTTCATTTCTTCCACCCCTTTGATGTAGTATTTTTGCATCAAACAAGATAAGTATTTATAAATCGTCTCCTCAGGGACTAGTGCGATATCATGGACCGTTCGACACGAAATATCATTCTAAGTTAAAAGATTGATTGTTTGTTTGTTTAACTATATAAACTAAAGTGTAAAAGTAAATGTTGAGAGTAACAAGGCGAAGAAACATTGGAATTAGGGTTCCCTGATTAAGCGTCAAACATAACCTAATAATCACGTATAATGACTCTAGCGTTTTACCGATATTATCACGTATCTCTCAACAAGATTATTCGTGTCCAAATAATCTCGTGAAACCAATTGTATTCTTCAATAGTTGATTTCCCAAACTATTGAACAATCTAATTGTCGATCGTATCGTTTAATCGACGATTTCTCAATCTATTCAACGATCCGAAAGTTTTACATTCCGATACTTTGTGTGATTATCAAAACATCAATCCTATGTCTAGAATTGTTGTTTTGATAGATGAATATTCTAAACCTAGATTCAAAGGTACTTTTCAATAACAATTAAATCAAAGATAGGAATTGGATTGCAAGAATAACTTCAATATCAAGTAAATTGCTAGAATCATATTATACAAGATCAAAGGATTACATTTTAGACTCAATCAAGTACCTCTAATCCCAACTAAGAAGAGTTAGCTCATCATTGTCATGTGAACTTTACAAAAGTGGAAGAAAAGTTGTGAATCCATGCCAAGACTTTGATTTCTCCAAGGATCTTGATGAATTCTCACTCAATCACTCTTGCTCTATGAAAACCCGAGATTTTCGCCCTGTTCTCTCTCCAAAATTCTCACTAACTCTTCTGAAAATAAAAGAGAAGGCTTTTATAGAGTTTCTGATCTGCATGTACTCGCCTCGCGAGCAGAATCACTCGCCATGGCGAGTTGCGCTTCCTTCGCCTATGGGTTTGTGCCACGTCACCTCTGAGGAGTTTTGGCCGCCTTAACTCGCCTCGCGAGTAAAATCATGCGCCATTGCGAGCTCTGCTCGCCTCTAGTTCGCCATGGCGAGTTGGAGGCGAAGGGAGAAAAACTTTCTGCCATGTGCTCGCCTTGGTTTCGCTGTTGCGAGTTGGTGGCGAGCTGCTCGCCTTTCCTTGCTCGCCGTTGCGAGTTGATGGCGAGTTGCCATGATCTTTGCCTCTTTTTTCTTGGTTCTTTTCCTTCCTTGCTTGTTGCTTTGAGCTCAATTCCTGCACAAAAGGGATAGAGTAAGAGAAATAAAGCGTAATAGGACAATTATCATTTATCTCTCGGCTTTTCCTTAGATTACTTGTAAGATAAGTAATAAAAATGCCTTAATTCAAAGATGATTTTAACTACTTCACGGCACTTATCACCCTTGCACCATTGACAGATAAGCTTACGATAAGTTATTTTGCTTCCGACTTTTAACTAGGTCACGAAAAAATATCATATTTGCATCACCTTCTTTCAAGCATAACGATATCGACCTCTGCCATTGAAGACTACAACTCACCCGTGATAGAGAGTAACTTTTGTGCATTGACTCTTTCCTGAAAACTTAATCCTCTAAAGTTAAACTTGCATCTTCGCCTTATAAAGAAGATTTGGATTCTGATATTCGTTCTTCGATATTTTGACTATGTTTTTTGTGTCAATCACAAAAACAACACTTTAATCTTTTAAATTTTTCTATCAAAACATAACCACTATGACCAATAATTTTTCCTTCAACACTTCATAAGTCTTCCAAAACCAAAAAAAAAAAAAAATTGAAAATCACATAATGAATTTAAATATAACCACGCACATTTTCATGAATGAATATTGTGATAAAATCATGATCGTAGTGAATCTAACGTGATTAGTTTTGCATATGAAATTTAAAATTGTACACAAATATTTCAATTACATGTGCTTATATATTATATGTTATAAGTTTTTTTACGCATTATTTTAACAATTTTTGAAAATCTGATTCTTGATCCAAGATTATAGTAAAATACGCTTTGAATTTGTTGTTGAAATATTCTTGGAAGAGAAAACAATGGAAAGAGGAAAATACACCAAAAAATAATTTTGATATTATACAACAGCTTTAAAATAAGATATGTAAATTTACCAAGTAGTCCTCTAAACTAGTGAGATTGAGAGATTAACTGATCATATTTTTATGATCTAAACTTTAGAGACATTGTTCCAAACCCATCTTCGGCATCATATATGATTTACCTTTTTCAAAATTAGAGCTATAAAAGTATTATTCAAACCACACCCCAACCTTCCATTATCATGAAAATCATTACAAAAAATTCAAGAAATTGTGTTTAAGTATTTACCAAAAAAAATACACTATCCAGAACCTAGAGTCTTAAATCTGTCACAATCTCAAACTGCCTATTTTATTTCTTCCAAGGTAAACCGCTAAGTTAACAAAGCTCCGTACTTCAACCTCTGCAAAACTTTGTATAGGATTTGAAAATAACATAGACCTACACAAGTTTCTCTACTCAAAACGCCTTTTAAAATGATTAAAGACTTCGCCTTTCATTTCTTCCACCCCTTCCACCCTTGCATCAGTGACAGATAAGCTTAGAATAAGTTATTTTGATTTCGGATTTTAACTAGGTCATGAAAAAATATCATATTTGCATCACCTTCTTTCAAGCATAATGATATCGACCTCTGCCATTGAAGACTACAACTCACTCAAGATAAAATTCTAATCACCCTGACTCTAACGTAATTAGTTTTGCGGATGAAATTTAAAATTTTACATAAATATTTCAATTACATGTGCTGATACTTTAAATATTATAACTTTTTTTTACGCATTATTTTAATTGTTTTTGAAAATCTGATTCTTGATCCAAGATTATAGTAAAATACGCCTTGATTTTGTTGTTGAAATATTCTTGGGAGAGAAAACAATGGAAAGAGGAAAATCTATGAAGTCCGGATATTCCAAAACGGTGACGTACCCGTATCAGATACCGATACTCCACGATATTCGCAAATACGCACCAATGAAGTATCGAAATTGATTATTTAGATTTAAAAAATATATTTTAACGGATACTTATACGATACTCTGCACATACACAATGATACTTATAAGATACTTCACATATATGTATCTTAGAAAAAGAAGAAGAGTAAAAAGTGAGACAATGTTGTAAACATTCAGTATGGATGTATATGATTCAATTTTAGATATGCATCACTATAATTGTTTCTCGATGAACCACTTAATTAACATTAGATAAAATTTATGGATGAAGGTAGGTAGAGAGAGAGAGAGAGAGAGAGAGAGAGAGAGAGAGAGAGAGAGAGAGAGAGAGAGAGAGAGAGAGAGAGAGGTGATAGAGTTAATCAATATTAGATAAAATTTGTGTTTAGTTCTTTTAATCGTGTTTATTTTCTTCAAGTATTTTACATATATAAGTTTCACTATAAAATTTTGTTAACGTATCTTAGCCGTATCGTATCCTAAATTTTGAAAAAGGAAAATTCTATTTCTCTAGAAAAATAGCACCAAGAATTTTTCAAGACGCTGACAAGTTTTAATTGCATGATTTATTTCTTCACATCCTATTTTTCAGCCACACCTCTTTGAATTGTGGCAAATAGTGCATTGTGATTGGCTGCTCTTTATTCTTGAAGAATTCTTGATGTTATTTTTTTTTAAAGATATAGCATTGCTCTTTGAAAAATTCACGTATCCGCGTACCTGGATAGTATCGTACCCACACTCGTATCTGTATCTGGGCTTCATAGAGAAAAATACACCAAAATATAAATTTTGGTATTATACAACTGCTTTAAAATAAGATTTATAAATTTACCATGTAGTCCTCTTAACTAGTGAGATTAAGAGATTAACCGAGAACATATTAGAAAAAATGGTAGAGACTATTCTTCTTATTAGTAGATTTTCCTTAGACCCTACAAACACGCTAAAAAAGATTTTCGGTCGATTTTCTGCATGTTGTAATAATACGATTTTAAACGCAAACTTATTCTTCCAAATGATTTCTCTTTAGATTAGAAGTATTAGCAGTTACTAGGAAAATGCTACGAATGTGTCAAACTATACTCTTGTGACAATGTCCCAATATGATTTGTGACCCCTTGTTTTTGTGTGTCGGTGGTTTATTGACCAAATTAAAAGCAGTCAATTAAAGAGATAAATCAGAAGTATTGGTGTTGGTTCACTTGTAAATCTTATATGATTACTTAGCATCCAAGTCCCCACTACAATTGACTAGTTTTGATATAAAATACTAAGCGACGGTCAAAAGAGGTAATAGTTGATATATATGATAATGATATATGTCTTCTATATATGTACACTTTTCTTATTTTTGCTCTAATTGCCATTTTCTTGTCTATTTCTGATACCTACGTTTTTAAACAATTAGGATTTTATTACTCTATCGAATAAAATTGTAGTAAGCTAATGATGATGCCGAGTCAAATAAAAGTTAATTGTTTTAAGGGAGAAAAAAAGAGTTAATGATGATGCAAAGAAGTAACTATTGGTTCAATGGAAACTTTTTTGACCAATATTCCTATAAAATTTTGTTCATTAAAAAATACGTGGGATTGAATCTTCTATGACTATGTCTATGATAACTTCCTTAATGAATAATATTTTTTTTTGGAATAAAATATATAAATATTTGTGTAAGTATCTATTTGAATGTATTAAGATTTTTATTTTTTTGTTTTTCATCAAGGTTTGATGGCCTTTCTTTGGTGAGATATAGGCAGCATGAGATTCCAAGATGGTTAAATGGATATATATATATATATATATATATATATATATATATATATATATATATATATATATATATATATATATATATATATATATATATATAGACACACACTATGATTTCATTGTGATTCACGAATCAACGTATGATTGTTATCAAAGGATAATGATTTGTTTACAAGGATTTATATGGTATGCGGGAGCATAATAGTGTTTATTTATCTGAGTTGTGGATCTCTTTAGAATGGGTCTTGACTCAATCTAAAAATTGGATCAAATATTATTTTATAACGTTACTTTAAATAATTTTTTTATAAACCAAGAATATTATTGAGCAATTGCGAAGTTATACTTTCCTTCAAAATCATAAGTCATATTTATAAATTTTAACATTGTTGCATTCTTGAATTCAAAACCTCTAATTGAACTAAAAATATATATTTCATCTATATAAAACACTATTGGATGATTGGATCATCATCAACAAGTAGATTTCAAAAACGCGTTTTTAGATTTAGATTAGATTCATGTCTTAATCTTTACCTACGTGCTTTCCGTTAGATACATAGAATTGTTTTTTATATTATGAAGGCAATGTTGAATTGAATTAGCCAGAGAAACATTAGTATTATTGTATCATATAAATTTCAACTTAGATACACATACCACACATAATATAAAAGAATTTTATCCTTGACTCTAGGTTTCAAATTAGTTGACTATCGATGATTAAGTCACACACTTGACAAAAATATGTAACTAAAAAAATTAGTTGACTAGGCCAAAAGGAGTGGTCATATAATTTGTCTCATCTGCTGAATTTCAATTCAACCATAAACACAAACACGTACTCATATCCGTACCATTTTGACTAATATTGCATCTTATTCATTCATTTATTTATATACATTTACAGAAAATTCAAAAGCACAATACAAATTAAAGAAATTGTTTTCTAAATTTTGATAATAATAATAATAATAATAATATATCTAATTATATCTTTAGGTAACCTACCGCAGTCCTATACATCATAATTTGGTGTGCGGACTGAGATACTGTGTACTTTTTTTTCATCTAACTCATTAAATATTGATATGTTAATTTGATAATTGATAATTGATACTAATAATAATAATATTCCAATCAATTAATTAAATTCTTATAGCCTTTAATCTAAGACTCTATGGTGCTGTGGCTGCTCTTAATAACAACATCCTCCTCATTGGGCTTCTTCCATATTTTCTTGCATGATGAACAAATGGTCCAATTTGCAGCTTTGGATGATTGAGTTGAGTTTGATGGTCCAACTTTTAATGCACGAAGCTCTTCTAATTCCTTCTTCAGCCTAAGATTCTCCTCACTTAGTTTCTCATGACATTTCCTCCAAAATATACAGTTCACCTCTGTTTGTTTCAGCTTAGTCCTGAAAAGTCAAATATATAATTGCTTAGAAACTATAGTCAAGTCAAACAAAAAAATATTTATTTTTAGTCTCAAAATTTTAGTGTTCAACAATCTAATCAAAAAATATATTTTTTTATCCTCTATTCCATAATAATTGTCAACTTTATTCACTTCACACAGAATAAGAAAAATGATAAATGAAAGATAATAATATTTTTATAAAACTATTATTATGCATTTTTTAATAGCATAAATAAAAAATGAAATTTTATAACTTGAGTGATATACATAATACATAATAGTAAAATTACATTAAAAATTAAAAATAACATTTTTTTTATATAAATTTTTTTTGCAAAAACGAGAATATCTCTTTGACTTTGTCAACAAATAATAAATCGGATGATTTACCAACACAAATCATTTTTTGAAAAGACAATTTTGTCAAGAATTTAGACGTGGTAGTCAGGGTAAAATGATGGAACACATTAGTAAAAAAAAAAACAAGAACAAGAACAAGAAGAATGAAAGAAAAAATCAATATTGAGATCAAAAGTGAAAAGTTGATGAAAAGAAATATGTTAGATTAAGATCAAACCAATATTGAACCATGAAAGAAAAAATCATAAAATATTGAAAATTAAAATCACCCAATGATTCATACCTTGCTCTTCTGTTCTGGAACCAAACTTCAACCTGTCTTTGCTTTAAGTTCAATTCCTCAGCAAGTGCCCGTTTTTGAGCCTGCATGTAAAACCGAAACAAAAAAATCAATTCCCTTAAATTTTGATAAATGAAAATTTAACAATGATATATAAAACAGTAATGAATAAAATACATGATAAATTATAAACCATAAATAATTAATCAAAAAAATGATTTTAAAGCTAATGAAAAAAAGAAAAGAATATTTACAGTGTTAATTGTGTTGTGACGCTTGAAAGCATTTTCAAGCTTGGTTGATTGCTCAGTTGTAAGCCTCAATTTCTTTGTGCACCCGTTGTTGTCATTTGTGGTGTCAATAGCAATTTCTTCTTCAACAGTGTTTGCTTGTTCTTCATGCACTCTCTTCAAACTCAACTCATTTGCCCTATCATGGTTCAAATCAATGGCTAATTCTTCTTTTGAATCAACCAATGCTTTGTTCACATTGTTTTGCACATAACTTCCTAATCCAAGTTTAAGATTAAGATCCAACGTGCATGCCATGTGATGATCATCATCCATGGTAGAGAGAATGAAGAGAAGAAGAGAAGAAAAAATGGTTGATGTTTATGTGAATTAGTCAAAGGGGAAGTGGTGGGTTTTATGAAGGAGGTGAATTTAATATGAAAAATTAAATTATTAATGGGTTTTGGTCTTATTCTTTGTGATTAAATTTCAATCAGTTATGGAGTATTGGCTTCTTGTATTTATCATGAAAAAAAGAAGTTGTGCATGTAGAATAATTATAAAAATAATTTATTAATGATGACTTGTACATTAAATGCAATAATAAAATGAGGGAAAAAGAAGTAAAAGCATGCGTTAGAATTCTGACTCCTTTGAGGAAACCAAAACTTCCTTAATGACAATAAAATGTTTGACTTTTCGATTTTTTAATTCGAGACATGTTCGATTCAGTCACCAGAACATATCTTTCTCACCACTTTCCTATCATATTATTACTCCCTAAAAAATATATACACATATCTTGATTATATGCGGGTTATTTTAACTTATGCCTTAGATACAAGTTAAGAAATTAAAAAAAGAAGGGTTTTGTTAATTTGTGCTCTTAGGGCATAAGATAAGAAACTAAATGTAGAAATTTCACTTTGAAAATTATGCATTCATAACCTTAAAATCTTAAAAATTCATTTTTTCAATGCAATATTTATTATTTAATTCTATTTTAAGATCTTTATCTTGTGCCCTGAGGGCACAAGTTAACATTTTCCAAAAAAGAATTAATCAATAAATGCATATGTTAAAAATCTTGTGTCATTAAGACACAAGGTAGCATTTTCTTTCAAATAATATATTTCGTCCATATTTTTAAACTACTCATATAAAGGCAAATACTAGTTTTTTTTGTGTGTGGTGATCGGAGTTTGAACCCCGAGACCTTGCATATATTATGCATTGTCTGTGATAAAAATCTTATTATTATTATTATTATTGTTTGTTATTATTATTATTATTATTATTATTATTATTATTATAATTTAGAGTCATGCTAACAAATATCTTAATGATATTGTTCAAGGAATTCCCAAAAGATAAATTTTATTTCGAAAATGTAAGTCAAAGAATTGACTAAGCAATAAATATATAATTTTCTGTGTAAAAGTTTTATATTTCAATTCCTAAAGACTTTCGTTAGCATTTTTCTATAATTTATAATTATTTACTAAAAACAAAGAATATGTTATTATATAAAAAAGCTAAGTCAAATAATTTATATATCATTAATTCAGCCTTTATATATTTTAAATGTTTTATTAAAAATTATCAAATTTTAATTATAACAGTCCAAACACAATTTGACCATTTAGTAAAAAAAAAAAACACACACACACATACAATTTGACCATTAAACATAAACCAAATCGTTCGAAAAAAACTCGAGTTAAATATTGACTAAAACTATATTCGATCATATTTAACGTATTTTTCAGGTCATCTTCAAGATTAGAGGCGCCATATTTCTCACGAGATCCGAGGGTGAAGATCACTACTTACATCTCAAATGACACGACTTTGTTTGACTATGTGCACTATTTATATAACATATTTTGACTATATTTTTCTACTAATATATAAAGACAAATATCCGCAAGTCCTAGCTCAACTGGCAAAATGCCGAAATTGTTCGGCCGGATGCCATGACCGAGGTTCGAACCCCGGTACCTCCACTTGAGTGTGTGATTTATAATGGCTTTGCCATTTCGTCTATCTACCTTAAAAGAAAAATAAAGAAAAATAATCATTTATAAGATGTTGAGTTTGTCTTTATGCATATTTTCAAAATATAATTTTTCTTTTAAAATATTTTTGCTAATATATACTTCCTCCGTCCCTAATTATAAGCATTCTTTGATAAAAAAAAAAAAAATTGGCCCTATATATAAGGCTTTATTCAAAGGATAATGTTAAACAGTGCTCTCATGACATTGGTTAAGCAATCAAAACAAGTAACTTCTTATTAAAAGTATTGTAATTATTACTTAATCAAAAGTCAAAACTTATATTTACGAGACAAGTTTTTTATTTATAGATTCTTTAACCAATACCATTGCCCTGAGAGCATCGGTTAGCAATACCCTTGTTCAAATTACTAGATGCATTCATTGTTTTTTTTCCCTAAACATACCCATAATTTAGTACCCCCTCCATTTCACAATACTTGTCGTTTCTGAAGAAATTACACATATCAAGAAATCAAATAAACTTTGTTATTTTGATGAAATTATGTGTTTTTTCTATAATACTCTTACTCATTTATTATTTCATTCTATTATTTCTCTTTATACAATAATAGGCAAGGGTACTATTGATGGGTCAAGATCATCTCGATTTAGTGAGATAAAGACACACAAAAAGTAAAAATAATTAATGACGGTGGGACCCACTTATTGATAAACCAATAAATAATGTTGCAATGAAACTTGAAAGTGACAAGTAAAATGAAATAAAAAATTTCTCCATAAACGATATGTATTATGAAACGGATGGAGTAATATACATACAAAAAATACACACATTAATTATACTAACAACTTTTCTTAAGAAATGTAAATGAAAAAAAACCAAAGGAGTTTATATACAGAGACAGATAGAGTATTAAATAAGACAATAAGCTATAATGCTGAATTTATGATACATTGGAATTAGACCAATATCTAGTCAAAAAAGGGGGGGATTAAACCAGCATTTTCAATTTATCTATAACAATAATAATGAAGTTTGTTTCTAGTAAATAAATTATGCAAAAAGTTAATTAAAAAATACTGATGTATTCAAATTTTAGGCTAAATACATTTACTTTTGGCTTAAATATGTCTATAGTCCCTGAAAATAGGGTTCAGTTGAATTTTAGTCCTTGTACTTACTAATCCTCCCAAAACTTTCCTTCAATTATTAATCACTTAAAATTTAGTTCTAATTACGTTTTTTGATGAAGTGGAGGATGATTAGCTACGTGGCGTCTAAGTGGTGACTGAGTATTACTCAAGCCACGTTAGCCAAACATATATTAAATGACATTTTTTCCCTTAATGAACACATACACAGGTGAAATGACAATTTTTCCCTTTTATCTTCTTCCCTCATTATTACGTTTTTCTTCTTCCCTTCTCCATCATCCGTGTTCTTCTTCACACTAGTATCATCTTGCACTGCATTGGCAAGAACATGAGTCACACGATAAACAACAAGTGTATCATTGAAGAACACATCCGGAAAGAATATCGGCACGCCGTTAAGAATCAAAACGCCACCGCATCTTGTAATATTGATACTAAACCCTTCCAAAAACGTCGGCAACTGCGTACCGTCACCAAAATCCACCAACGTCGAAGAATCTATCGATTTTGTAAACAAGAACTCTGTCGTTGTAGATTGGCGTTCTAGTGATCTTGATTTGTTAACAAAGGTCACGCGATCGGAGGATGATGTAGTGACGGTTAGCGACTGATCGGTGAGCATCGTCGAAAGCTTAACACCGACGAAAGACGGCGTAAGCTTTACTGCGGAAGCGGTAACATGACGAAGGATCTAGAAAAAATTGGAGAAAGTGTTGTTGGTGTTGGGTACGGTATACAGAAGAAGATGGTGGTTGTTGTGGTGGGAAAATGGTCATTTCGAATATAATTTGCTGAGTCATCCATGTCCTTTCCCAGTCAGATTCTGCCTAGTCATCGCCACATCACTAATTATGTGCCACATAAAGTAATCAAATGAGATCAGGACCAAAACTCAAATGATTAATAATTGGAGGGAAACTTTGGGAGGATTAATTAGTAAGTACAAGGACTAAAATTCAGTTAAGCCCTATTTGCAGGGGCTATAGACATATTTAAGCCTTAACTTTTTTTCATCACTTTTGCTTATATTTGAGATATAAGCTGTAATAATGTTGTGCGTCAAAAAACCATTAATTAAAAAACATGATACATTAACCATATATTTAAACTGCGATGATTATGTAATAGGCCATTTTTCATATTTGTCGAAAATCTGTAGAAATACATTTTTGCATTATAAATTTCATTTAGAAAATATTACTTCCTTTGTATCACAATAACAATCATTTAAGATTTATGCGCGATTTTTAAACGAATGATTAATTGTGTTTATTTTTGTGATAAAATTAGTACTCTATTTACCAATTGAAGTCTCATTTACTAAAATACTCTTATAATTGTGGTTAACATAGTTGTTAAGTTAGATGAAATTCAATAAATAAGGTTATGTATAATAGTGGAAAAAAATTTAATAAATGATGCATTGGTATTTTAAAGTGACGATTATTTTAAGATAAAGAAAAAATATTAAAGAAATAATTATTTTGAAACGGATGAAGTGATATTTCAAGAAAATAATGTTGATAAATATTGAGAGATTACTAATCAATCCTTATCCAAACTTGCTACTATCATGATTGAACCAAAACCGTGGACAAGAAAACCATAATCCCAAAGTATGGTTCCATTTTCAATGAAAGAATTCCCCCTATATACTGGCCTAATTCCTGTGTAGGGTACGAGGGAGCATTTTAGTGAATTAAATTTTATTAGTTCGGTGTTGATGATATTGCAGCTGATTAGTTGACACAAACCCAAGCCATTAATAAGGTTGTAGGTAATTGGGGTACTGTTTCAAAATATTACTACTAGTATGGCTTTGAGACTTGAGTGTCAATTAATAATTTGTTGTTAAACTTTTACTAATTGAAGTTGGACCAGACTAAGAGTAGCGTTTCCCTAGTTAATTATTGAATATTCAACAATAAACGGCATGATGATAATGATAAACATTAAGCAAGGCAAATGCAAACTGCAATATTGAAACTACTCATCATGATTTGTTCCTCCTTTTGTGCCCTAATGGTATGATTCCTTGACTAGTAACCCTGGACCATTAGTTATCATCATTTTCCTTATTAGAATCCAAATTATGTGTAGTCGTTGCGGTCACATGCATGACGCGTCTCAATCATCTAATAAGATCCAACGGTTTAAATTTCAAACTTAATATTTTAGGATTTGATAAAAAAAAAATTAAAATGTACTTGAAATTTGGATGTTTAATCGGGTGACCGGAATAGCATGCAACTATATACAGTCATGGTGCACCTAAATCAAATCCATATTATTGATGCCTTAATCATGTGATTTTTTGGCCCTTGAAAATTGCAAAGAAAATTCGAAGGATGGTGACAACTATCAAAAACGTGTGTGGCCACGTTTGTGATCTTAAGTCAAAATAACACAATGAGACGTTATTCACTTCACAAAGTACAAATGGAAATTTTGGAGAAGAAAACGAACAACAATGACTAGAAGAATTCAGAAAACGTGTACAATCAATGAGATGCGTTCTACATTTGACATTCAAGTCACATAATTTGTTCCCATATCCTGATAAACATGTTTATAGAGGGTTAAAGGTTACTAATAACTTGCCACAGTCACATGTTACTGTCAAACAAAGTTGAATTTATCGTTTCTCAAATTTTAATTTTTTTCAATTATTTTAGTTATATGTGATTAGATTAGTTTCAATGCACTAACAGCCAACAAGTGTAAAACTTGTTTATGCATGGTCTATAAGTCAAAACTCAACTTATAAAAATGTTGAGATTATTAAGTCTGACACCGTAATTAGGGTTAAAAAAAATTTACATTTGTATTCTATCAAATCATGACAAGTAGACATTTGCAAAGATATTTCAGGAGTTAACTTAAACAAATGACACTATGAAGTGATTTGATTTGATACATGTGTAAAAAATATTATATGCATTGTCGAGGTAAACAAATTAAATTTAAGAAATTTCCTCTACTGAGAATAATTGTATAAAAAAAATATATTGACGAATTATGTTAGAGATATTCCTAAATACAAAATGTGAATACATATCCTAGCAAAACATAAGTTTTATAGGTTCGTCATATTGTGAAAGATTGATTTCTTTCGCTAGTTGCAACTCCAAAATTTTATTATCCAATAAAAAATGTGGACACTCCCAATAACATGCTTATAGAAGCTCAAAAAAATAGCACGTTTATTGAACAAGGTTGAAGGGTATGATAGAAAAATAAACATTAATGTTTCATTGATATTTGTAAAATGATTTATAATTTGGTACATCTTTTTTTCTTTATAAAATGACTAATAAACCAAGTAAAGTAATACACCAAGGACCCATTTGTTGACAAGGATAAGAGGTAGGATATGATAATTGTATCATGTAATGTGTCAATTTAGTGTTTGATGAGATATCACTATATGATAATTTAATCTTAAAATTTATCCTATAATGTCTCTCTAGTTAAAAATATTATCAAAAATATGAGCTAGATTAGAAACCAACCAGACATGATAGGAAAATAATTTATTAATTTACCACTATAAAATATAATTTAAAATAAAAAAATTGAAATCAAATAAGATATAAATGAAAAAATAATTTTATAGTGTTGTTGTTCTAACTTACGGGTTGAGCACTTCTTTTCACTTCAAGTGATGGTGTTCCTCACATTTGGCTATACAATCTTTCTCCAAACAGAAGAGGTGTGCCTACAAAAGGTTCTTTGATGTCAAAGTAAGACAGTACACTAGTAGGTAGAAAATGGATGGGTTAATGTGACGATGGAGGGAAGGACCCCTTATTTATAGTGTGATTCCAAGGTGAAACGCTCCTAGTTGTTGATATCTTCACTCCTGAGTTAGTATCAAATTAGTCGAGTTTGTTATGGGCATTGAACCCGATATAGGTGGTAGTGTCTATATGATTTGAATGTGTTTCATGATGTTACAAACAGTAGAGCATGTTGGTGTTTCTAAAATACCGATGTGGAATTGTATTGGATTCCCAAACATCCTTGAGTAGATTACCACAACATGTTATTAATGACGAAAAACTAGCAAGTTTATTAGTGTGTCGTCAAGTAGTAATATTTACAGAAAAGATATTGTCTTCATAGGGATTGTCTAGTTTCAACGTAATTATTATTATTATGATTAGGTTAATTGTAAAAAATGGGGGGTTTTACACATGGCCAAGTGGTTGGTTTTAGTTCCTTAAGAGGGAGTGAGAAAGCGATTAGGTCATGTCAGGTTTTCTTCCCACAATTATATGAGCAACTACAAATTATATATGAATATAGTGATATTGATTACTTGATTTTAAAACCTTTGATCAAAATAGTTAGCCAATGTCTTGGAAACCGACTCTCTTCGATGTTTATGCTGCCTAAATTCCTAGGTGGTTATAACCATTGAAGGTTTAAGAACACCAAAGTAAGTAACAATTACCATTAGCTTTATGTCAAATCCTAGTCAATAATTGAACAGTTAAAATATGTTAAGTCTCATAATTAGGTTTAATAATCCTTATTGTCCTAAAATTGATTTATGTACAAAGTTAGGGTTAATAATCTTTGAACACATAAAAATCATTAAGAACAAGATTAACCGAATAAAATAACAAAGTAATCGATTGAAATCTATAGAATCATTTAAAGTAACATGAACAAATAATTACGGGGAAGTTCCTCTTTCATGACTTAACCTAGAGAGTATTTAGCTACTCGTGATTTCTAAGCACATATAATTATATATGAATAAGAGAACATGAGAAAATTAACGCTTCACGAATAAGTTCAGAAAATACACCATCATTCCCAAAATTAGAATCAGATTCAGATGATTTGGTTGGCATCAGAGCAAGATTTTCTTCATCTTCATCATCAGAGTCAACATTTAAATCTCCTCATATTGTCATGAGACTTTTCTTGACCTTGTTTTTGAAATCTTCCTTCTTGCAACTTTCCTTTTTATGTTTCTGCTTCTTGAGCTCAAGACATTTGACTACAAAATGTCTAGGTTATTTGCAGTTGAAGCATACCTTAGTTTCATCCTTATTTTCTTTAGAGCTGGATCCTTTGACACCACTATTTATTCTAGGAAACATTTTCTTTTTGTATCGATGTTAAAGCATCCTTGACAAGAATGCCACTTCATCATCATATCCTTCTACAATCTCATTGTATGGAGTGTTTACTTCAGACTCAACAACATGAATTTTTTGTTGTTTTTCCATTAGACTTAAGAGCAACAAACTTTCCTTTTCTGGAAGGATCATCCTCTAATAACTATATCTCATGACTTTTCAAAGCTTGCCAGGGTTTTCAGACCCAAATTATTCAAGCCTTTAGCTTCCTGATAAGCAGTTATCTTGGGTCTCCATCTAATAGGAAGACTCCTCAAAATCTTCTTTACATGATATGATGTAGTGTAACTTTTGCTTAGAACTTGTAGACAAGAGACAAATGTTTGCAACCTAAAAAACACGATTTCAATATCTTCATCATCATTCATTTAGAATAGTTCATATTGTTGGACTAGAAGATTTATCATTCCCTTCCTTTACTTAGAAGTAGATTTGTCAACTATTGTAGTATACTCAGGGAAGGGAAAAGTATTCACCATGATATTGCGAGCTTTATGATGTTTCTTATAAAGCTTTTTCGGATCCGTTGTCAGGCGTATTATGTGTTTGAGGTCCTTAACTTAAGTTATGTATTTTTTATTGCTAGTAGGTTTTGTGTTGGATTGATGTTAGTATGTTTTGATTTGTCTAATTTGGTTTTGGGTATTTGTTTTATTTCTGTACTTGAGTTTTGCATGTTTGACCATCTTGTATCTTGGATAGTTTTTGTTAGGATAATTGTCGTTTTAGTCCACAAATATGTAATGAGTAGTCACAATAGTTCTTCAATGTAACGAAATTTTAAAATAGTCTTTGATTGTGCACTTCGTTAGTCAAAATAGTCATTGATGTTAAAATAATCCCTCAATATTGACATTAACTCTTTTTATGTAGGGACTGAAATGACAGTAAGTAAGTACTTGTAAGGACTGATATGACAATAAGTAAATATATTGACTAAATAATATAACAATATTAACGAGACATTTTAACGTAAGAAATTATTTTGACTAATATAGTGTACAATCGATGAATATTTTAAAATTTTAAAAGACTATTTTAACTACTTGTTACACATTCAGGGACAACAATGACTATTACCTCTTTTCTTTTCTTTTTTAGCAAAGGAAAACTTATGTCATTTCATTGATGATTAAAGAGTACAAGTAATCAGGTACATCATATAAAATATTGGGGTTAGGATGAGATAAGGAAGCTCTTACTAATGAATGAACGACTTTCTGTCTTACATGATTCACAACAAACCAAACCAGTGTGAGATGATAAGAAATTCTTACAATTAGAAATAATGTCTCCAATCTCATTTTGAGGCTCTTGATGGTAAGTCAACAATAACTTTGCAGTCGGACTCAAAAATGACAAGAGGACATGTCGTTAACTAAGGCAAATTGCATGGCCTCAAATAATCCCCAAGCTTCGGCTTCAGCATAGAGTAAAATGTAGTGAGAAAAATTCAACATACCGGACACAAAATGGCCTGCTGAATTGCGGAAGCAAAAGCCGTAACCTCTTTTTGGTTAATATATCTTTTTGGTTTCTCCAAATATAAAGTCAAATAATGGAGAAAGGGGGACACTTGCATCCCAAGAAATGGTTTAGGATCCATAGGTGGAACCTAATAACAAAACAAACAAACATAAATAACGGTAGCGTAGGATGATTCAGTGTCCAAGTAAAAGTACACATAAATCACTTGTTCACTTATTGACTCATACCCTTACAAAAAACATCAAAATGTCCCTAAAACCGCTCGAAGGACTAGTCTTGTAACCTGTCACACCTATGATAAACCTATAACAATATGGCAAGATTCATAGGTGGTTCTAAAGAGCTCACAAAAATCTTTTCCTAATTCATTCGAAGGATTTATATTGTACTTTCGTGCTTCTGCCAATAGCAAACTTGAACTCTATCTCATTCTTTATGGAAACCAAGTGCTTTCTGTGTACTTGAGTTCTTAGAGGTGGCATCTTGAATCTCAGTGTCTAAGGTTCACGGTACAAAAAAGTGCAGCGTCATAAAAATGGGAAATAAGACAAGTATACACTTTGAGAAGTACACATTCAAACAGATAACAAATATCTTCCTAGTCATTATAACTATGTTATCCTCATAAGTTCATAACCCATGCAATATATACGATGTGGTCACATCCAAATAATATTGTCCCAAAGACAGGACCCAACTATGTTAAAGTTCCCCATAATGAAGGGTGGGTGACTATATATCTTGGTCCGCGGTTGAGATCGTCGTTAAGGTAGGACACTATATAGTATGGTCAGGCCAAACACATGACCCCAAATATAACAACGCAGATATTAGCCAAATAACAGTTAGTTCTATGAGACACAAGTGAAATAGTTTTGCATCATGGACAGATTAGTTTTTATCATTTGATCAATAAATTTTATCATATGATCTAATGAAACTAATAAATCCAATAATGAAAAATATGTGTGCTTGTTAAAAAACTATTTTATTTTTGTATATTAGACAACCCCAAATTATTTATTGCATATAAAATAGTATCGGTGCTCATCACATTCCCAAGATTAAAAGAGACCGACTTTTGTTTTTATCAAATAGTTTAGTAGTTATAGCTCACACATTTTAAATATGAAGAAGTTAGGTGTCCGGAGTTCAAACTTTAACCCCTGCATATATTATGCATACCGACTCTATCAATATCATATAATTAAATGTTTGACCCCGTAAATCCCTGATATACAATAAAATAACAATCAACAAAAAATATATCAAATGTATTTGTTTCAAATTTGAACCAAATTCATTTGACTTTTTATTTTTATTTAAGACCAGAGGAAGTAGCGGTTAGCATAATTATTGCGATATCTTCGGGCAAGTTATATCCATAAGTAGTAAGTACCAGTCAATCATACTCTTAAAAAAAATAAAAAAAATACTATTATATTTGAAACAATGAAAAGCATATTATAAAATATTATCTATTCATTTCCATATTATCCATTTCTCATGCTCCCTATTTTTTTCTCTTCTAAGAATGCTCTTGGACATTTTCGGATTTTATAATTCGAAATGGATTTTCCCTTTGTTTTTGGGTGGAAAATGAATTTTTCACTATTCAGATTATATAATCTGAGCTATATCAGCACACAGACCGACGTTGTGTTTCAGGTCACTGTTAGCTGTTTCAATAGAGTCCCGGTAGAATATTTGATTTTCATCAGAAAGAATCAAGGATGAATACTTCTTTAGAAAAGACTTCTTACGGGACTATGTCTGTCAAAATCTAAAATTTCATTATTTAGACCTATTTTCTTCTTTTTTTTTTTAATTTGTCATATTTTCTTATACAAAATCCGAAAAAATTTACTTTAGCTTTGATTTTTAGAATTTTATGGTGATATTTTTATATTTTTTTGATTTTACTTCACAAGTTTTATCTTTTTTTTTTACTTTGTTTTTTTGTTGTTTTTAAAAATAAAAAAAAAACAAAATTCAAAACTGATTGTTAATTATAGAGTTTTCATATTTCGGATTTTAGAATCCGAAATCCCTAAAAAAATGTTCGAATTATAGAATCCGAACAAAATGTATTTTTGTAAAATTATTATGATGATTAAGATTAATGGTTTGTGCTTTTGAGACATCATATTAAGTCGCAAACTGACAGACAACTATCAACATAAGTTACATCTCAAACAGATCACTCATTACCAATCGGGACATGTTACTATTGCAAAATTATTATGATGATTAAGATTAATGGTTTGTGCTTTGAGAGAGACCTCAAGAACCAAAATTGAACATGAGGAAGAAGCACACACGGTAAAGAAAGTTTAAGGCAAAAAAGGATTAGATAAATTTCATGTTAGTTTTCACCATAAAAAGCCCAGTCCCTGTCTATTTTTAGTCAACATACATGAAATTCTTCAATACTAAAAAAGGTGCTGAAAAAAATACATGCCAAACGAGTCTATCGTTAGCATTGCTTGTCAATATACTGAAAAAAAATCATATGCTTAATGAATTCATATCAACTGCTCTGATTGATTTCCTTTTTTCATATTCAGTGACTCCTCAATAGTCATTTCACATTATCATACTCAGGAAATTAGTTGAGAAAAACAGCAAGAGATAAAATAGAGGGAGATGTAAAATATGAACTATTTGTGTCGGAAAATGAGGTACCTGTGATAACTGGAAAACTATCCATCACATTTTATAAATTAAAGCTTTAGCAGTGAAAAATTGTAATCTTATCGTGTCCTTTATATGTATAAGATTCATAGTCACAGAATACAATCACAGCATCGTAAAAGAGTTTCGCCTTATCAATAATCCTACTCAGAGATCATCATGATCCACAGTCTCAATTCCTAGAAGTTTAGCCAGAAGCCCACTCTCATATGCTTCAACGGTTTCTGGAAATCAGTCAATGAACAAGTGTTTGAGGGGAACATCAAAGAGAATCATGTTTTGTTTCAAAATGTAAAAGTTAATTTTTAAAAATACTTACCATCTGATCCTCCAAGGTGTTTTCCATTGATGAAAACTTGTGGCACAGTACGCTTCCCGACAATATTAACCAAAATATCCTGAATCTTCGAACCATCATCTGCAATGAAAAGGTCTTTTAATATCTATGTAATAACAATGGCCCCTAAACATCTATCAAAGGAAAAAGTAACATTATAAACTCATTATTCAGTTTCCGCTAAACATCTCTACACTATGCAGTTGCTGTTGCCGAAAGAAACAAACTATCTTCTTTCACAAGTTATGATGCTTTAATATTTCACCCCACAAATCTTTACAAGAAATGGGGTGCTAACTTTCCCTGTTTTTCATAAATATCGATTATGAATTATTCATTTGATTCGATTTGTCAGAACTAGAATCAATTTTGGGTAAAGTAGTTTGTGTGTAAACTGTTGACTCGAAACTAATGAAATAGATCAAGCTAAAAAAAATTATACAATTAACAACTAATGAATACTTTATTTCACCACATTATTTATATAATATGTATGCTATTCGAAACATAAGCAATCCTGTCAAAAAAATAATAATAATTGAAAGATAAGCAAAAATTTATTTTGATTATATAACTAACTCATTCTTCTTGTGTGTGTGTAAATTGAAAGTAAGCTGAAATTTTCAGTATACCTCTCTCATCAAGCTCCACAACAAATGGAACTTGCTTCAACTCTTTGAAAACAGCTTTTGCTCTTCTACAGTACCTGTATTCAAAACAAAGAAATCAGCAAAAACAGAACAATGAACACAAAATAAATCATTTAATGAGCATTTTTTTTCCTGCGGTAAAGTTACAAAAAAAAAAATTTGATGTTAAGGTGTGTGACCAGCCAGAAACAAAAGGATAATGAGAAGAAAAAAGAACAAAAGTACAGTTTCAACATTTTTTATTTTAGGGGTAAATAGATTGTGATGGGGATGTTAATTTGGAAGGACATTTGGATTGGGAACGAGCCACTAAACATTTGATTCCCTTGACTGTTTAGAATCTTTGACAAAAAAGAAGCTAAGGTGGGAGAGGTAGGGGAGTGGGAGAATAATCATCAGGTGCGGAGGTTGGGGTGGCGTCGAGAATTCTTCACTTGGGAGGAGGCTTTAGTAGAGGAATTAAGGGTGGCTGTTGATGGAATTACATTGTCAGTAGGAGGTGACACTTGGGCATGGTGACCAGAGAACGGGGGGTGTTTTACAGTTAAGTCCACATATCTACTTCTTAGGAGTCTTTGCCAGCCTCATCTTAGTAAATCTCCATTGAAACTCTATGTTTACAATAATTTGTGGAAGAGTTGCGCGCCTTCGAAAGTGTGCACCTTGTCGTGGCAGCTACTTTTGGATAGGCTGCCAATGAAATTCAATTTGCACTGGAGATGGATTATCCCTCAAGTGGACACCAAAGTGTGTGTATTGTGCGGGAACTCGTCTACGAAGGCTTTACATCTTTTCCTGCATTGTAATTTTGTATCCACTGTTTCGTACGAAGTGTTCCGTTGGCTTGTTATGTTTCAAAGTATTCTTCCAGATATGTTTACCTCTTTCGTTGTGTTAATCAAGGAAGGCAGAGGTAAAAGAACTAAGAAAGGTTTGATGGTAGTTTGGCATGCAACATTGTGGTCTGTCTGGAGAGCTCAAAATGATCGAATCTTTAAAGCTCTGGAGTTTTCAACATAAGAAGTGGTGGAGAAAATTAAGGAGTTGTCTTGGCGTTGGTTCATTGGTAGAGCAGCATCAAATCCATGCATGTTTTATGAATAGTTTTGGAATCCTATGTTGTGTATGGTTTAGTAACAGGGTGTGTCTTTTGGTTTCTGCAAGTTTTTTATCAGTTCGGATTATGTTGATTGGTCCCTTCATTGGCGGTTTTCTGCGGCGGATTAGTGGATTCAAGAAAGCATTGTATGCTATTTTTATGGTTTTCTGCAGTAGTTTTTGACAGCAGGCTGTAGTTTTTGACAGCAGGCTGCAGTTTGTTTTGTTTCCATGGCAGGATGGTTTCTGGGTGCTTTCGGCTGTGTTTTAGCTTAGCTCTTCTTATGGAGGGCGGGGCCTAATGGTTTCGTTCTGTTTTTGTTGGGTAGTAGAAGGGGTCTAAAGGGATTTTGTGTGGGTTTTAACTCTCTGTCGTCAATTGGTGCTGTGGTCTAGATTGTCTGCAATTTGTGATTGTGAACCATCAGTGCTGTTAATTTGTCTCTGTTTGTTAATGGTTAAGGAAGTATTTTGAGGTGTTCAGCCTCTTAGTTTTGTAGGGTGGTCTGTTGCTTTTGCTTATGCTATGTTTGGCAGGTTAAAGTGCTTTGGAAATGTATTTGAGGAGGAGTGAACCTTAAGTTGGCAGGTTCGTGTGAGCTTGGGTACTTAGGATATACATAACTCAACCATACAAATCAAAATCAAAGCAAAGTGATCAATGTAATAGAAGATGAGCATATTCCAAACAAATAACATAAAGAGGGTGTTCTATATCGCAATACTAATCAGATAAATGTCGCTATATGGTGGCGCTATAGCGCTAAGCCCTATGAAGCACAGACTCCGACAAAGACAGCCAACACAACACAGACACTGCTAATGTAAAAAACACCGAACACGCCTAATCCCAGAGATGTTTGTGTTTCATAGCCTATGCCTATCGCATAGTAGAATTTTAACAAATCGTAGTTGTTCTGTGATACACTATTTAGTACAAACTACAAAATCTCAAATGGAATTTGAACAAAATGTTATTTTCTGCTGTACGCAATTGACAACACTGAAAGAAAGACACAATAATTGATCACAGAGTTTAGCCAATTATGCCTACATCTCAAACAATATAACAAATGTTGTAGTTTTCTAATATGCAATCGCGCTTTCAGCTCCACTCACACCATACACTACACTAGAACGTCTGCCTACTTATAAATATAATGAGTCATACTCAACAAACACAAAACCCACCAATTGTGTATGTGTCTCTCTCTAATCTATTAATAGAATGATTTATTTTCAACTCGACTCGCTCCACTACATTATGTTAGAGCGTCTGCTTTCGCTTATCAGTAAATATGAGTCATACACAAAAGAGGGAATACGTACGGACAATAGGTCTTGGAAAAGATGGCGATCTTGTTGGAATTAATGGTCTTGTCAACAAACTCACCAACAGATGAAGCTGCTGAAGCTGAATCCAAATAAAGAAAAATTGCTAAAGCCATCATCACCATCATCATTGTTACCTTCATTCTCGCTGATTTAACTGTCAAGGAAAAACCGGTTAGGAATTTGTCAATTAAACATCATAAAATGAAAAAACAAACATGAAAAGAAGAAAACAACAAGGAGTGTCGTTGACAAAAATGTCTTAGAGACATGCTTACAGGGGTGATCTGGAGATTGTGAATGAGAGGATACGGATCTGATCTAATGAAGTTAATGCACTCTGGCAAATTTTGATATATACTAGTCAAATATTACAGGTTTTTTTTTTTTTTTGTCGTGCTCTTAAACGGCACCGTATTCAAGGGATTGTTTATTGCTTTTTTACCAAAGAAAGAATTCATGCAATTGTTTTTTCTTTAAAAAAATAGTAGTAAATTCACAATCTATGAAATTGTTAGGTGTTAGAAACCGAGGTTGAACCCTATACAATTTCAGAAAACCAACTTATTTGATGAGGAATGTCATCTCTTATAATCATTTATTCGTCATCTATCGATTGATATGAGATTCATTAAGATTAGGCTAAACTTTGTAATTTAAGTTAAAAATGTCTCGGTGTTTAACGCGTCTCAAATAGATACTTGTGGAATTTCTTTTTACATAACTTTTAAAACAACCATTGTTTCATCTTCTTTTCGGACAAAAACAATATAGAAAGAAAGAGTAAAAATACAATTTTTAAGTTTTTTTAGAGTAAAACACATTAAAAAAATTGATATTCCCTAAAACTCAAATTAGTAGTTCTTTTAAGTTTTTGACATTCTTAAAGAAATTATTAGTAGTTTATTTTTTAAAAGATTAGTAGTGTTGATTTTAAAAATAAAATGGGTTTCATTTACTAAAATACATTTATTAATTATAGTAAATGAAGTTTTGTAAAAAAGAAAAAATTATAGTTAGTGAAGAAATCAGATGATTGTTCTATTGATTCTCCATCTCATCTTATCATTTTTATAAGAAACAATTCACTTTTTAGATTGTATTTGGGAATTGTTTTTTGTAACAGGGCCAAATAAAATATTATAATAGGGACAAATAAGAAAAAATGACGATGAAGTGAGAAAAAAATGTAACACTAATGAATAAATCAAGTTTAGGCGTCTAAACAGTCAACAAAAAATTAGGCGCTGAAACTATATTACCCCGCCTAACAAACACTGCCATGCAAAGTATCACGCTATTAGATTTCCCTCTTTTACGATTCCAATAAAAAAAAACTTTTATTCACATTCAGATAGAATGATGAGTAAACCAATTTTAGGAACCTAAATAGTAAGAAGGGAAAAAAAATTAAGACACCTGATCTGGTATCATCCCGCCTGACATGACAATACCTCCCTTTCAACTAACACTGTCGGAGGAGGAGGCATCGTCCTATGTCTTTTCCTCTCGCCGCCGTTTTCACAACAACCTCTGGAGACCTCATGGATCTGTTAACCACTGTCGGTTGGTCATTTGACAGTGGTTTCCGGTGTTTGGAATCCGGTAAGGGGGCTGCAACTTGAGAGTATATTGTACAGGATGATCCGGTGAGGTGAGGTTGGCTACTACTTGAGCTTAAATTCAATATGTATACTTAATCATCTGTTCAGCTGTGTTTGATTTTGGTTCTTTCTCTCGGTAGCAATCTTACCCTTGCACATCTATCCGACAATGTAGCTGATAATTAAACAACCCTCAGAAAGAATATGACGATAGCAACAAATTGATATGAATCATATGATAGCCTAAAATTCATCATGGCCAGTTGCAAGTTACATTAATTAGAGAAAAATCTGATATCAATCATGCAGAAATTATAGATTATTAGATGATAAATAAGCATATGCATTACACTACACTACAAGTTGACACATACTGGAGCATTGGTCCCTTGATCACACTTTCTACTTTGTACATCAAATGAAAGAAAATGCCACAAGACACCATTGAGAAATACACAAAAAGGTGGAGTAAACCCTCATTTCGGTCCCTGAAAGTGTACCTCGCTATCAACCACATCCTTAGATCAATTAAACGAACCAAAAACTCCTCCGTTGTTTGATTTGTTAGTCAAATGCATCCAAAACGTTAACTTGTGTTAACGGTGCTGATGTGCCCGTTATACTAGGCGAGGGACCAAACTGACCACAATCATAGTTTTGCCTTCATCTTCTCCAACACTACTCATGCTCACCAACACCTCTGCCCAAAAATTATCATATTCAAAATCAAAACTCAAAATTGATTTACCCCTTTGTCTTCTTCTTCATCATCACTTCAAAATCCATAATCCAACAACTCAAAACCATAATAAACATAAAAAATCCTAAATTTCCTCAAAATTTCATGGTTGTTCATGCTCAAATCTATCATTTTCTTTTCTTGCAACCATGGATTTTGGTGTTCAGAACTATGGGGAGAAGTATGGGTTATTGATAAGATGAACACATTCATCATCTTCCTCAACAACAACAACAACACAGAGTGAAACTTCATCACCACCAACAATCTCAACAACAACAAATTTCTAATTAAATTTTCTTCTTTTTAAAATAACCCCATTTTTTTCTCGGTCCATTGGAAATGAGACTGAATGAATGTTTTTGAATATTTACGTGTGATAAGAATTTTGGGTTGAAAATCTACGACGAATTTGATAATGAAGGAAGATTTTAGCTTTTAATTCTGTTATTGGAGGGTAGAAGCCGCAAGAGATCTTTTCTGTTACTGCGATGTTTTGGGTAGTTTTTTTATGTACTGGTGGTTGTGATGATGGGGCTTAGGTGTTTGTTTTGTTTGTGCCTTGCCTATGATTCTTTGTTTACGTGTAAGTGTGGCTTATGCCAAGCAACTCATTTCATCTTGTGATATTGTTGCAGATTGAATAAATCTTTGCTGTTTCAAAAAAAGAATGGGGAAATGGAAAAGGAAGAAAGAATAGACACAAATTGATCCCCAAATCATGTTTTTTTGTGTCTTGGAATGTTGAGAGGGAGGGTATGAAGGAAGGTGAAGATATAAGCTTGTTAATTTTTTTCAGAAGATGGAAGGGATATTACATGTCCCTCTCCAATGTGGAAGTCACACATAAGCATCCAACATGGCAACATTAATGCACACATCATCACACTTAACGTTTTGGACGTGTATGACTAACGGAACATACATTGGAGGAGTTTTTGGTTCGTTTAATTGATCCAGGGACGTGGCTGATAACGAGGTGCACTTTCAGGGACCCAAATGAAGGTTTACTCCAAAAAGGTGTAACTAAAAAATAAGATAAAAAAGGACAGGGTGATAAAAAAAATTCTATAACTCACTTCAAGACTAGTCGACATGGCAAGTACAGAGCAATGCAACAAACAAACATCTAAATAAGAAGAAAAAACGAAAATTTTTATCAAGGTGTGCTTATATTATTAAAATCATAAAGAAAATGAGAAACACAAACTATTCAACAACATGCTTGGAGCAGGACAATTAACAATGAAGAACAAAATCTTAACAGCGGCAGTATATATTAAGAGCAATTACAGATTACAATCTAAATCTAAACACTCATTGTATGTCAGGCAAGAACGAAAAAGAAAAAATTACAAGAAAGGTGGCGGAGTACAATAAGGGAAGATATGTACATAAGGAAGCTGTGAAACTGAACTTGAAGTAAGAGAGCTACACAGGAGGTATGTTAGAGAAAGAGAACCCTTTGTATCCTTTGTAAGCATAATATGCAATCCTCGTGTAGTAGAAACCTGGTATGAACAATAGCATTCCCAGTATTGCAAAGAATAGCCCTGTCATAACAACCATTCACAAAAATTTCAAAATCAACAACAAACAAAAATAATAGAGAACCAGCTAATTACTTTATACTCTGGTCATGTGCTAGCTGAAGTTCAGTTAAAAAAAGGGTTTCAACTTCAGCAAAAACCAGTGCTAAACAAACAAGCAGCTGGGTTGATGAATTGAGGAACGTCAACAGAGTTCCAATCAAAAGGTCCACGGTCCAGACACCACAAATAACAGTGATTAATTTACTAGCATTTATCAATAAATACTAATTGAGTTGCTTATCTTTTAGGATCCTTAACTTAAATTTTTGGTGCAAGTTGGTCCCTTAACTGTTAAAAATAAAAGTGTCAGTTGGATCCCTTAACTTGACCAAGTTACTACAAGTTGGTCCATTATGTTAAAATACACATAAACATTATTAGTCGGTGCTGATATGGAAGATCAAATCCGAACATGGGAATCAGGGTCGGTGGTCTTCCCTGTATAACTTAGAGATAGGGTTTTCCCAAACAAGAAAGTGCGATATTTTTTCTCCAAATTTCTCAATGTTTTTGTAATTACATATCAGGATGTCCAACAATCGTCCTTCCCCGTGGTTCTCACAAACAGAATTGTCTAGAAATCACGGCAACAACCAATGTTCCTCAAGTTCTCATGGTATAGTTCATTGGGTGCCCAGAGTATAGTGTGGATACATACACAATCAAACAAACCCCAACATCTATATTTTCTAAGTAAAAACATACACATTCATAGTGTGGATTACCAAATTGTGACGGAAAGGACCAACTTCTATTAACATTGTCAAGTTATGTTATCAAACTAACACTATTCAAAGCACCTCAAAAACAAAGTTAAGGAACAAAAATATAATTAAACCAGAATAATTTAGCAGTCCCAAGCAAACAACTAAGTTGGTGAGCTAAGAATCGCCGAAAGAGTACTAACAAGTAACACAAATCGTTTCAAGGTTCAATATCCAAAAATACCTAAAAATTAACAAGAAATGAGAAATTTCACATTTTTACAAGTACCCAACAACTGAAAAGATTATTACCATGAGCAGTGTCACCACCGACATGGTTATAAGCCATGAGAGAACCGATGATGATACTGAGAAAACCGAACACGAGAAGTGAAACCGCGAGTGCGATCTCTTTGACGGGTGGTTTGTTGTTGACAGTGTAGGAGGTTCCTATCATGATATCCTCGTCTGAAATCGAAAACGCGTGATCTACGTATGCCATTGTTTTGCTTTGTTGGTAGCTAGATTTGGATTTTGGAGGTTGTTGTTTGGTGGAAATGGTGGAGGGTTTTGGGTGGATTGCTTTGGGTTGAGATTTCTTAGTTTGACAATTAAATGAGTTTATTAATGTGGATTCATGGTCTCGTCTCGTGTTGGAATGGATGATTTAATACATTAATGTTTTGGTTTTAAACAAACTTTTTTAACTCTTTCAATTTAAGAAATGAGTTTAACAATACATAATCAATCAAAATATTTAGAATTGTCACGTCATTTTTTAATTAATGTGACAATTCTAAATGTTTTGATTGATTACATGTTCAAAGTTGTTTTGGATCATCAACCTCATTATTAAACTCTCTTTTTTATATGTTAACTAAGATAATAAGCTAACTAATAGAGTTAGGAATAAGGCCGATCGAGTAGGCAAGAAATACACATGGTAATACTCATATTTATGGGTGTGGAGTTTGGACTTGAACTCTAGTATAGCCTTAAATTTGATCAATATTGACTTTCTAATGTCCAGGTCGTCCGGTAACTCATAATTATAAGTTTTTTAGGGCTATGATTATAATTTTATATGACATTAAAGTTAATTAATTAATTGTAAACCATTGATACTTATTGCAATATTCAATTATTTTTTGTACTATGATTTTTTTTTTGGATAATATTATAGTAACATGTTCAAAGGGTGCACTTTGGACTAAAAAAATGTTCAAAGGGTGCACATTGTCATCCCTACGATCAAACTATAATTTGTGTTCCTGTTGTAGAACATAACAGTCAATCAAAAATGGTCTGAAGCAACTGTTGCGGTGGTTCACCTTGGTTGGATATGAGTTAGTTCTTCACCAATGCGGGGATTGGGGTTGTATATGAAAAAACACTGCAACATTTAAGAGAGTGAGGTTTTAATGAGCTTTGAGAAGATTTCTCATAATGAGAATGTGTATGCCTTGTTTTTGATGTGAAACACCTTATTTATAAACCCCGAACGTGAATATGTCAGTTTTTCCCTTGTTCCTAAGTGGTCGATCAACCATTCAATCAAGTGAAAGGCTCAAAGGTGCTTTAAGCTTAATATTCGGTGTGACACAGACTCTTCACCGGTGCATGAGGACACAATAACTCATGAACTCTTTATAGGACCTTTTTTGCACATTGGACTCAAGGATCAATTGATTAAGCATTGACTCGGTTCGGAACATTAATCCCCAAGTCGTTAGTTAGTGACTCGAGACGAAGACTTTGTAACGTTCACATATTCGGGTTACCTTCATGTTGATAACCGATGCCAGGAAAATATGATGATTTTTGATCTAAATGATGTTTACCTTCCGTCTTGAGATGATTTGGGTGTAGCCCTAGAGGCAACCCCCTAATTCAATATATGCATGGACAACCATTTTTCTTAAATTAATCAACCACACTGTACTGAACATGTATCTCTTTTCTCTTCTCGTGTGATCAGA
Source organism: Medicago arabica (assembly GCA_946800305.1). Taxonomy (NCBI): domain Eukaryota; kingdom Viridiplantae; phylum Streptophyta; class Magnoliopsida; order Fabales; family Fabaceae; genus Medicago; species Medicago arabica. Next base: position 19,151,582 of record OX326971.1, on the reverse strand, counting down.
AGTTGTTAAGTCTGCAACAACTTAACCCTAAACTTAATGACCATATTTTGCTCTAATTCCGCCTTAATATTCCTCAATCTTCCACTGATCCATATAATACATGAGCTATTTGCAAAAGTAATGATTGAAAATTTTATAGGACCTAAAAGTTGAAGAAAATTTTTATAGGGATTAAAACGAAAAATTGATATATTTACAGGGATCAAAGATATATTTAACCCTAAAAAATATGTTAAAATTTATATGTTAAAATATATGTTTCTAGCATGATATGGACAATATCTTTATATAGTCATCACAACCTCTAAATCTAGAAAGAAAAGTCATATCAACGTCCAATAGTGTTAGTCCTCACAACCTATTCGATTTAGAAAATGTAGATTAAATAGATTTGCTTCACATTGTACTACCTTAATGATTCCTATATACCAAAATCGAGATTGTGACACTTGTTCACCCCGTCTTTGATATATAATGCGAGTGAGTGAAGGCCACAATTTTCCTCCCCAGAATTATACTATTTTTCAACAAAAGAGGAGTAAAATGTATCAAAGTGTGTTACGTCTCCAAGTTTTCAACTATTCCCTACCCATCTCACTCCTTTATGGTTTGGTTTTTATTTTTATGATATTTATTGTTTGCTTTATTGTTTTATTGATTTACCAAATGATAAAATTTGGTCTTTACTTAAGTAGAGGAAGTCTTGTATTGGCACAAGTTAACTTATTAATTTGTTTGGAAGCATGAAACATTTGCTCAAAACTCTGTCCACCAAGAAGATAGATAATGTGACTTCTACATAAATAATGTGCCTCAAAATGTGATAATCAAGCAATAAATGTGCATTCAAACACATAATCCTCTGGTTATAATTATAAAAAGGGTCCTGCTAACAACCGGTGCCAAAAGAAATTATTACCATAAAATGAAACTGTTTTTGACTTTATTATAAATTAATTATACAATTTTAATGCATTAACTACTATATAATTACCTTTTTCATATCCTTAACTGGTGTTGGGGCACCGGTTAACATTTTTCTTATAGAAAAATAAAAAAAAAATTTTAAATTCATTCAGTATATAATGTATTTAGTGTGTATATATATATATATATATATATATATATATATATATATATATAGACACACACGGAGGAAGTGCTTATAAGACGGTGATTGTCCTGGTTTATTAAGCTCTGTTTAAATCATATGATTCATATTTTGGACTTTTCTTCAATCTACTTTTCTTATATTTAAAATATTGGATTATTTTGTTTTATAGTTTAGGGTTAAATATGTTTTTGGTCCCTATAAATATAATAACTTTTCGTTTTAGTGCCTCTAAAAAATTTCTTCAACTTTTAGTCCCTATAAAATTTTCAATAACTACTTTTGGTCCCTATTTTGAAGTTAAATTATATATTTTTTAATGAAATTGTGCAGAAATATGTATAATATTGTAAAAAAAAATTCCCCAAAAAAATTAGAATTTTTTAACAAAACATAAATTAATTATGAATTTTTAACCGTCAAAAATATAAAAATTCATATTAAATTCATGTTTTGTTAAACAATTCTAATTTTTTTTGGGAGAGATCCTTATAATATTATGAATATTTCTGCAAAATTTTGTTCAAAAATATAAATTCCACATATGAGTTTACTTTAAAAGAGGGACCAAAAGTGAAGATGGAGAATTTTTTAGGGACTAAACATCGAAGGAAAATTTTAAAGGGACTAAAACGAAAAGTTGATATATTTATAGAGACTAAAAACATATTTAACCCTGTAATTTATGGACTCTACTGTACCATACCTTGTCGACATACAATTTTGAGGCTTGTCACATTGACTTTACTGCCTTCTAATTTCTTGGAAGATGCTAGGAACTTGTCTTTCTAACTACTATCCTTTTACTCTTAAATTCTAGAATGTAATGCTGCTACTAACTTCAAAGTCAACCCTAACTTCTTTTATTTTCCTCATTCTCCTTCTTAAATTGATAGTAGTAGTATTTAAGTTTGAGACTAGATCTCTGTTGTTGAAGCAAATGGTTGTAAATAATCAGCAAACAAAATAAGCTTTTGTTTGGTAAAAAAATCAACAATTTTGCAAGATGGCCAAGCCAATAGTAGAATTCACAGTACAAAAAATCAGTGATTTACTCATTGATGAAGCTTTGTTCTTATATGGAGTGAAAGACAAAGTGCAAAGTCTTAGAACTGAATTAAGGAGGATGGAATCTTACTTACAAGATGCAGATAGAAAGCAAGATGAAGATGAAACTCTCAAGAATTGGATTTCAGAAATCAGAGAAGCTTCTTATGATTCAGATGATGTCATTGAAGCATATGCACTCAAAGAAGCCTCAAGAAGAAACATGACAGGTACCTTAAACAGAATCAAAAGGTTTGTTTCAATTATCAACAGGTTAATAGAAATTCATCAAGTAGGTTCACAAGTTGATGATATCATTTCTAGGATAACTAGTCTTACAAAAAGTTTAAAAACTTTTGGCATAAAAAGTGAAATAGGAGAAGCATCAAGTTCAATACATGGGAGAAACAAAGCTTTGAGAAGATCTTACTCTCATGTTATTGAAGAGGATATAATTGGTGTTGAAAATGATGTTTATATTTTGGAGTCATGTTTGGTTGATAACAACAATAAGGGATGCAAAATTGTTGCTATTTGGGGTATGGGAGGTTTAGGAAAAACAACATTGGCTAAGAAAGTATATCATAGTACTAAAGTTAGGCAAAATTTTGAGAGCTTAGCTTGGGCTTATATATCACAACATTGTCAAGCAAGGGATGTTTGGGAAGGAATTTTGTTGAAGCTTTTATCTCCTTCTAAAGAGTTAAGAGAAGAGCTTGTGAGTATGAGAGACGATGAAGTTGCGAAAAAGCTTTATCAAGTTCAAGTGGAGAAGAAGTGTTTGGTAGTTCTTGATGATATTTGGAGTGTAGGTACTTGGAATAATCTGAGTCCTGGTTTTCCAAATGAGAGATCATTGTCTGTTGTTGGTAGTAAAATATTGCTTACTACTAGGAATACTGACGTTGCATTGCATATGGATTCTACTTGTTATCGTCATGAACTGAGTTGCTTGAATGAAGATGATAGCTGGGAGTTGTTCCAGAAAAAGGCATGCCCAAAACATGACGAGCCGGATCCAGGTATGACGATTTAGACTTTGTTTGATTGGATAAACAGCCTAGTTAAGCGCTTATAACGTAAGTGCTTATGTTTAAATTATTTCATATAAGTAATATGATGTTTTCATAAGATATCCTGATCCAGATCCATGTATGTTGATTTAGACATTGTTTGGATAAACAACTTAGTTAAGCGCTTATCGTATAAGCTAGAAGTTGTTTTCATAAGATATCCTAAAGAGTTTATGGAGATAATCTGAAAACAGCTTATAAACTTCTCATAAAAAGTTTCCACAAGATCACAAATGGTAGATAAGCTCAAATAAGTCAATCCAAACAGGCACTTATCCTTTTCCAATAATGCACTGTCGGTATCATTCATATTTCATAATGCATTTGCTTACCTTGTTAATGTACCTGCTAGTTTCAATCTTCTAAAGCTTCAAATCTTTATTTTTTTTGGTCTTTTGGACGGGTGAAGCTGGGGAAGAGATGATTTGATTGAATCACCCCAGTTTAAGTTCATAGAAGAAATGAGTTGGATAATCTTATTCCTGCTCTTATTTTTCAAAGAATTTTTTGCCAAACTCATGTTTGTGACCTGTAGAATTTTTCTCTGCATGCTGCCTAAAAGTGGAAATCATAAATCACTAAATTTCATTATCAGTGAACTTTAGAATCTGGCTTACTAATAAATTCCAGTTTTTCAATTATTTTCTAGTTTTGCCTACACTTTGTGTACTTTATTTTCTCTTAAAAAAGAATTGTATCTAACTCATCTTTAAGAAACCAAACCGGACTGCTATGTGATAGATGTCCACGACTTATAACCACTATTCAAGTCATACCATTAGGATATACGAGACTAAACCCAAACCTTACACCCAACACAATGAAGGTGTTCGAGGCTGCATCGCAGGCAGCTAGGGTGGACTGTGCAATTAAGATAGAAGTTTTAACGAACGCAATTGCGCCCAGCTAAATGGGCCGAGATTGTGGACAATGCAGACAACCTAACAAATGATCTAAGATAGATTTTGATATCATCAGAGTTTGAGGCGTAATATCTAATCTTACTGGAACCACGTCATTTCTAATCTTGCTAGAAGCTGCAATGAAGGATGCTAGGGACCGCACAATTAAGGCGTGATTTCTATCATACCCCTTAACTGAGTGGATTCTTCCCTTCTTTTCTAAGATATTTCTCTGTCTCCTTTAAATGTCAACGTTGTTAATAGTGTTTCTTTTCTTTCTGAAAGTTAAACAACTTGATTTGTGGTTAAACAAACAAGCATGCATAACTATGGTACTTATCCAATGTAATTATTTTTGTTTCTTTTGAATGGTTTTGCACCAAGGAATAAAATATATGATTTGTGCGTGGAAATGAAATCGCACCCTTTTACCAATTATGGAATAGGTTTTACAGTTACTCCAAGTTGAATTATTGAAATTTAAATTTACCTTAATGCTTTCTTTTTTGCTTTGCACACAGACTCTAGAATCAGCACAGAGATGGAGAAATTGGGAGGAGAAATGGTTGGAAGATGTGGAGGTTTACCTTTAGCCATAATTGTCCTTGGAGGACTATTAGCATCAAAGCCAACATTTTATGAATGGGACACAGTAAGACAGAACATCAATTCATACCTAAGAAAAGCAAAAGGCAAAGAACAACTTCTAGGAGTATCTGAAGTACTAGCTTTGAGCTATTATGAATTGCCTTACCAATTAAAACCATGTTTCCTACACTTAGCACATTTTCCTGAAAACTTAGAGATACAAACCAAGAAACTCATAAGAACATGGGTGGCAGAAGGTATCATATCATCGGTTCAAAACGCCGGAGACGGCGAGGAAGCTCTAGAGGACGTGGCCCAACGTTACTTGACCGAACTCGTTGAAAGGTGCATGATTCAGGTGGTTGAAAAGAGTTCAACAGGAAGGATTACAACAATTCAAATGCATAATCTCATGAGGGACCTATGTGTGTCTAAGGCATATGAAGAAAACTTTCTTGACATTATTGATTCGAGGAATGCAGATCAAACTAGTACCTCGAAAGCGAGACCGACTGGTAAAGTTCGACGGATCGCGTTATATCTTGATCAAGATGTTGATAGATTCTTCCCTAGACATTTAAAAAGCCATCACCATCTTAGGTCTATACTTTGCTACCATGAAAAAACAGCTAGGTTAAGTGAATGGAGTTTGATGAAATCAGCTTTCAAAAAGTGTAAGTTACTTAGAGTTTTGAATTTGGAAGGAATTCAATGTCAAATGGGGAAATTACCTAAAGAAATTGGCTTTTTGATCCATTTAAGGTTTCTAAGTCTAAGAAACACAAAAATTGATGAATTGCCAAATTCAATAGGAAATTTAAAGTGCTTGCAAACCCTAGACCTTCTCACAGGAAATTCAACAGTTCAAATACCTAATGTCATAGGAAACATGGAAAAACTGAGACATTTATATCTACCTGAATCATGTGGCAATGACATTGAAAAATGGCAACTATCCAATCTGAAAAACTTGCAAACTTTGGTTAACTTCCCTGCTGAGAAATGTGATGTAAAAGATCTCTTAAAACTAACCAATTTAAGGAAATTGGTAATAGATGATCCTAATTATGGAGATATCTTCAAAAGTACTAATGTAACCTTCAACCACCTTGAGTCATTGTTTTATGTTAGTTCTGAGGATATATCAATTCTTGAAGTTTCTGCAGGGTGTCCTAATCTTTACAAGCTACACATAGAAGGGCCAATAAGTAATCTTCCACAACCAAGCCAAATTTCATCAAAACTTGCTAAGCTCAAATTACAAGGTTCTGGACTTGTTGCCGATCCAATGACAACATTGGAGAAGCTACCAAATTTAAGGTTGCTTGAGTTACAGCTTGATTCATTTTTAGGAAAGCAAATGGTTTGTTCAGGCAAAGGTTTTCCTCAGTTAAGGTCACTTGTTTTGAGTGATTTGTCTAATCTTGAACAGTGGAAGGTTGAGAAAGGTGCTATGTGTTGTCTTGGGAAGCTTGAGATTTCTAATTGTACTAAGCTTGAGGTTGTTCCAGAAGAGATTAGGTTTTTAAGAATGCTTAAGGATTTGGAGATTAGATCAATGTTTGCTGCATTTAGAATTAAACTTGAGAAAGGTGGTGATGAACATTACAAAGTTCAACATGTTCCATCTTTGGTATTTCGTTACTGTGACTATTAGAAATTTGAATGCTTTGTATCTGAAATTCATTCTAAATGATTTCATTTTTTTTTTCCTTTCAGTCTTGTAATTTTTTGTACATTATTTTGAGGAATTCAACAACACAGAATGAAAATCAGAACACATAAGGTTGCATTCATAGACTTCATACCAAGATATGATATTAAAATAGGTGATTTACTGAATTATATCAAGCATTTTGAAAACATGACTGAATTATATCAAGCATGACAACACTGTTATGCATAATTTTATCAAACTCATTCCAAAACTATGTATCACTTTTTTGTACATATGCATATTTCCACTCTTGGTTATTATAAAGATTTGAAAGTATGATTATTCTTAAAAATCAAGATTTCTCTTTCAACCGTGCCAACGTAGAGTTGCATACATAATCAAATAACACATGTACCAAATCAAAATTTGAAGGTACCAACAATGAATTGATCCAAGGAACTTAGACTCCTTAAACAAGCGTACGGATAAAATTTAGTTGGGAGAAGAGAACGCCCGCTTGTTTACAGAGATTAGTTCATTAACCACGTGAACCTCATTTTTAAAGAGTGAGACTCGCATTGATTTAACCTCGTAAGAGAATGAATGTTAAGAAAAAGTTAAAAAAAAATAAAAATAAAATGGTCATAGGATTTCCCATAAAGGTCTAAAAGTGATGCAACCACTATGTTGAGATAGACAATTTTTGGGAACTCTCAACCACCAACAAATTAACACAGTGAGATCCTTTTATCCTAATGTACTGTACAATCGAAAGAAAACGAAAAGTTATAGGCCGGTAACTGGCGTGGTAAGGGATGAAGTACAAAGCATACAGCCAAAGCAGTTACCACCTTTAGAGTTAGTGTGGTGGGGGCATTTTACTTCACTCTCTTAAATGCACAAAAGTAGTAGACTATGGCACCATTTGCTGAATGCAGTACAACCACATCAAAAGTAGCAAATCGTTCTAAAATGTGAGAGTTACATATGCATGAAATATGGTTGGAAAATGTGTTTGCATTGAGTGATCTTGTACATCTTAAATAATTTTAGTTCCTAAAAGAAATTAAATTTATTAGTTTAGTTTTTGTAAGAACTGTTGTCTTTTTAGTCTAAAGGTAATTTTCATCAAAATAGTGGTTGCATCACTTCTAGACCACCATGAGAAATCTTATGACTAATACTCACTATCTTATTAGGTAAAATCAATATGAGTTTAATACTTTAAAAATAAATTCCATCTAAAATTATGAGATTCATGTGAGTTTTACTTAATAAAAAAGTGAATATCATGAGTGTGTTAGAAAGAAAGTGTTTCAAGAACATTAAGTTTGTTGCTAAAAATAAAAAAAACATTAAGTTTGCCTGATATTCTCTTTAAAACCACTTTCACACAATTAATTTAGGGAACTTTTGAGTTTTTTATCCTAAAAATCCAAAATTCCAATATTTAATATTAGTTTTTTTTTTGGTTAGTGTTTGAACCCGAGACCTTTGCATATATTATGCATTGTTCCTACCAACTGAGTTAAACTCACGAGGACTAATATTAATTTAATTATAAATAATAATAAATAACAATTAAATTAATAAAACTCCGCTAATAAAACAAAATTAATAATGGAGTTCCAATTTTATTAAAAAAAAACTAATAATGAACATCACAATTTACAACTATGTATCTTCCAACACTTAGATATTGAAAATATAACACTTAGATATTCAAGGAACGACAAGAATAAACAATAAGAATAAGATACAATAATATTCAAATATATACCATTGCCTAGCTAGCTAAGAACTATATATTTCTGATCTTCTTGCAATGTTTGGTTTGCGAAAGATAAATACAGAAGCCAGATCGTGAGGGACTTGAAAGAACACTTGAGATGGTGAAGCTGAATTCTTGTTGATTTGTGTTACTCTTGCTTTCTTTGGAGCTGGTGGACAAACTAAAAAATTATGGCTACTTTGACCTCGTGATGAAGTTGGTGTTTGACACTCTTGTTCATCCTCTTTTAGAACCTTCTTTGTTGTCTCTACCTCGGATACATGTTTCAATGTTTTAGTAGCTTTGGTTCTTATGGGAGTAATTGGTCGAAACTCTTCTAACATTTCAAGACCCATCTTTTTGGTTAGCTCCAAAGCGAGAATAGATGGCTTGTATTACAATGTAAGGAATTCTCTTAAAATAGAACCAACTTTTTTTTTTTTTGCTTCTAGAAAGTGTGTGTGAGAGAGAGAGAGAGAGAAGGCGTGCAGAGTGAAATTGAGAAGGTGATGATGATTAGGGGTGCTGAAAGAGAGACAGATATATGAGAGAGACAGGGTGTGGATGAATTGGTGGGGATGTTGCTTTATGGGGTACACATGGGATGAAGGGAATGATATAAAGATGAAAAGAATAATGATAAGAAAAACTAATGATACCAAAGGTAAGAGAAAATGAAAATTGCTAGAGAAAAAACGGAAAAGCTAGGAAAAGTGAAATAGAAGACTGCACTCATTGTGGTAAGCATCAACAAAAAATTCAGCAAAAAAGTGTTTTACTGTAATAAGTGGTATTTAACTTTTTTTTTTGGTAAATTATTATATCATGCAACTATAAGACTGAATCAATGTTTTTGACACAGGGTTTTGTTATCTTGTGCCTTTAAGGCACTTTAAGGAATCTAAATTAGAAGTTTTTCATAAAAAAGAATAAAATTTTGATTAAAAAATGTTGAATAAAATTGAATGCACAACTTTTAAGACAATATTTCTATTTTAAATTCTTTAGCATATGCCCTTGGAGCACATCTTAGCATTTTCCTAAATTTAAATGCTTCGAGCACACTCGGAAATGAAAAAAAATTGAAATAGAAAAAAATATTAGATAGACGAAATTATAATAGTCATTGAAAATTCTCACATAAGTTGAGGAGGTAGATTTTAAACCTCAGTCATGATGTGCAGAATAATTTCAGCATTTTTTGCAAGTTGAGTTAAATGAGTTGAACATAGTGGTAATGTGTAACTTTATGTGTTCAAATGAGTTGAATTTATAGTTGTGACTATGTAAGAATTATTTGCAATATAATTAGAATTTATTTAAATGGTTGATATCTAGATGTTCCTCTAAAAAAAATTCTTCATAAATTTTCTATATGTAACACAACTGTCCTAGATGAAAATCTCAATCAAATATAATTAAGAGATTCAAACATCTAAAATCGTAAGATTATGTATAGCACACCATCACATATCATGTGATCCCATTTCTCAAATAGATGGAGGATTTCATTTATGGAAAAGAAACACACATTAAGAAAATTTGGTGGATTCACCAAATACTGGTCCTATCAAAAATGAAAATCGACCAAACTTTTTAATATGCTTTTGTCTTTCATTATTGGAGTCCTCCTTAAATGTTTGTTTGACATTATAAATTTAATTTCTTACATCTTTTTTGTTAATATTTCTACTTTTCTTAATATATAAAAAGAAAAGTCATGCAGGAAGAAGAAACAGCACAACATTGGATCTGACACAATGCACATGATGGGTAGGTTTAGCTGCGGAACATGTGGTCGCTCCCACAATAGTGTTGAATTTGTTTTGTCTTTTCCTGATCTGCATGTCTCTCATTCCATTTGCCTTTGCTTCGCTGTTCAGATTCAATCAACCACGTTCTTCTTTTTATACTTTCCCTTCACTTCAGGTCAACTTAACTTACTATTGCTTTTCACGTTCTTCTCTCACAATTCCTTTTGCTTATTCTTTCGGCATATACTTTTTTCAGTTCTCATCAATATTAATAAGAGAACTCGTTTCTCTAAATCAATATTTTGATGTTCTCAAGTTGTAAGAGATAGAGAGCATAAGAGAGGGATAGACATGCAAAGTAGAGAGGTGAGAGAGAACAAGTTGATGATGGACGATCACGAGAGAATAACAAAAGATTTCATTTGTGATTTTTTTTTAGTTTCAGTGACTTTAATGACTTTTAGTGTAATTTGATGAGAATGATAGATGAATGATTAAAATAAATTATTTTGATGAAAAAGAATGATTGATTATCAAAAAGTAGATTGAGGAAGAAGATATCAATGTGGAGCAGAGACGAAGTCATGAATAATTAAGCTTAGGGGAACCAAGTAGAAAATATGATTTAGTGAAAAAAAATGAATGTTTATATATGCACAATATTTACAAGATATTTAAGAAATTATAAGATAAAATTATTAGAAATTTCAATATAAGAAAGAGGACAGTGTCTTGAGACTTGTAGACTATAGCGAAATTTGAATATATAGCAACGAAAGAAAATGTGAAACAACAAAAATACTAGTGTATGAGGATGAATTTAGGATGAAATCGCGACCAATAAATTGTTGGTAGTGCGCAAGCAAAATTTTAGACCAATGATTCGATCTTTGCAAACGAAATTGCAATGAGGAATCATATATTGAGATTCTAGTTACACATTAATAAGGGATCTTCTGTATATTTCGGTCAAAACCTCACTTTCTTTTTCGTTGTTATTAAGGACTTTAGTTAGTATTAGCGCAATAAATGCAGGTGTTAAAGACCCAATCTATTGAGTCAAAATAGAACCATTATACAATATCATATAAAGATCACAAAAATATATATAGATCAAAAATATTTGTATACAATTATAAAAAAATTTAAAATGTTCGGGGGACCGTGGCTTCTGCCGGTCCCTTTCTAACTTCATCCCTAATGTGGAGCGTAAGTGAAAGAGAATGCAGGCTTGATGTGGAGGTGGAAGGAGGAAAAAGAAGAAGGATTGAGCGGAGCGGTCAAGTGATTTCCTTTTTTTTATCTTTGAAGATATCAATTTTAATGTTGGCAGACACATGTTGCATTATTAAAATTAGTCGCCTAAGTGTTTTTTTTGTAAAAATATGCATGAGACTAGTAAATGTAAAAGAAGATAAAGTTGATGAATTAAAATTGCTCATTTTAAACTTTGAGATGAAAACAACCCTCTCGTTATTCGAGTTTTACTTGAGTGACTTTGAGTTTTAGTTACTTTGGTAACTTTAGTCTGTATTTTATTGATAATCAATCATTTTTTCTCATCAAAATAATAGAATTTAATCATCCATCTAACATTCTCATCAAATTAAACTTAAGTCATCAATCTCACGGAAACTAAAAAATCACCAAATGAAATCCCTTGTTATTCTCTCATGGTCGTTCACTTGTTATTTTCCCAATTTTAAAAAATGTTCATTTTCACTAGAAACAATTTATTTTTTAAATTCATTGAATAACTTATGTATCTGGTATATAATGTTTTATTTTTCAATTGTGCCCTTATGAGCATCACTTCCAAGATAATATTTTTTACTTGGCATTTATGATAATAAAAAGGGAAAATGGGCCGTCATAATATTCCTAGGAGTCTTAAAGACCCCCAGAAGGGCCTGTAGACCCTCCAAGACGCCTTAGCGCCCTCCAGAAGAGTTCTAAGGCCCAGGGCGCCGCCTCAAGTGGCTTCTAGAAACGTCTAGAACCCGCCAAATATGCTAAAGTACCCCCATGGCTTGGAGACCAAGCCACCGAAGCCCAAGCCCACAACAGGCTATAAATACAACCCTTGAGAGCATTCTCAAGGCATCCAATAATCCGTCTAAACCCTAATAGACAGAGAAAACCCTAGTATTCACTACTCGTACTTTTTGCAAGTACAATTGGCGCCGTCTGTGGGAAAAGGTAAAACTAACCTAGACCACACTGATAAACCTAAAAAACCTCCCGGCGATCTCGAAAAGCATTGGCCAGCAAAGACCAAATCATTAGGTCTCGTAAGCACGCCGAACATCTTTGGCAAGACTTCATCAGAAACCAAACCAGGTTTTATCTATCCAAAATTGTGTTATTCTTAATTCTAATTTATTATTCATCCACTCGTCTGATTTTATATTTCCACTGGTGTCAATCTTATTATTCAATCAACGTTGTTTGCTCTTGTTTGAATCTATATGGCATCTGGAGACAAATCTAAAGATAGCCTTCGTAGTGTCGATACGGAATAACAATTTAAATACGACGATGGCCTTTTTTGCTGAATGATTTTAATAAGCTCTCCTTCATCGGTGTGGGACACACGAGACGTTAACTAATATACATGTTTTCTAATTGATTTCCAATCGGTGCTAAAATTTGTGAATAATTGTTTTTTGTTTCTAGCACTATTGCGTATGTTCGTTGAGTGATTTCATGAATTTTCAATAACCAATCTTATGTGATTCATATTTAGGATCACTTGAATTCCAATTATGCCATCTTGAAAAATCAAAAGTATATACAACCGATTCAAGCGCATAAAAAGAATCACTTCGATTCCAATAATAATCTTATGTTATAATAGTACTCTTGATAGCCAATATTTGATTGTTTCTATTGTTCTACGTGAAATATTTATCTATGATTGTACTGATGTGATGATTAATGAAGGAATATCTTCTGATGAAATATTTATCTTCGGCCAAATTTGGAGCTACACAGAACGCCTCTAGACTTAGCGGCGATCTCAAAATGATGATGACCTAGAAAGATCAAACCAACATCAGGTCTCAAATTTATCGCCCAGTATATTTTGTGAAAATATACTACTTGGTTGATTTGAAAAATTTTTACGTTCAATATATTTGGAGACAGTATATTTCCACCTTTTGATTCGAAGAAAATTTATTGCCCAATATATTTTGAGAAGATATATTTACTCTTTTTTATTTGAAGAAAAATTTATGTTCAATATATTTGAGAAAATATATTTACAATTTAAGATTTGAAGAGAATTTATTGTCGTATATATTTTGAGAAGATGTATTTACACTTTTGGATTTGAAGAAAATTTTAGCATCAGTATACTTTGAGAAAATATTTACACTTTTGGATTTGAAGAAAATTTTATGATCAATATATTTTGAGACAATATATATTGTTTGATTTAAAAAAAAAAAATTATCGCCTAATATATTTTGAGGAAATATATTCTTTGATTTGAAGAAATTTTATGTTCAACATATTTTGGGAAGATATATTGTTTAATTAGAAGAGAATTTATTGAAGAACATATTTTGAGAAAATATACTATTTTGATTTGAAGAGCATATTTTATGAAAATATACTATTTGATTGATTTGATGAAAATTTATGTTCAATATATTTGAAGACTATATTTCCACCTTTTGATTCGAAGAGAACTTCTTGTCCAATATATTTTGAGAAAATATATTATTGTAACCTTAATTTCGAAGGATCTTATCAATGTTGTTTATTTTACAATTGTTTGTTGGTGCATATACATCATATGTGGACAATAAGCCTTATAGACAAATTAGCTTTAACTTAATTTGTTTCACTTGATATTAATTTTCGTTGGGCGATTCAATTACAATGTAATGAAGAAAGAGTGATAAGTAAAACACAAGACATAGGACTAAGTTATTAAAGCAAAACTACTCTAGGTACCCGGTGGCACAAGTGAAGTGTAGTATTGATAAAAGGTCACATAGAAGGGATTCTGTCAAGGAAAGTCTTGGTATTTAAGTGGTTCAGGTGACCCACCTCGCTTTCCTGGGAACCCCTTTCATGCACCATTTACTTTGCAAACTGAACTAAGTGCCTGAACTAACTGCTTAGTAAATGTAAATAATGGATTAATAGAGCCATGTAGAAGAATAAAGTTGAGTAGCAAACTCAGTCCTAATACATAGGAGAAGGTGAAGACATAGAAAATAATGCAATGAGTTAGTTAGTTCAGATTTAATAGGAGAACGATAAGTTAATGGGCGAGATATTTAAGAGGAGTACAGAGTATAAGCGAGCTAAATAAGGAAGACAAAGAGCAGTTAGTCTCCGCTGAATATAATTGCATATGATTAAAGACTCCTTTATTCATGATATTGATTACTTTGGAAGTGTGGAAGAATTGTTATATTTCAGATAGATCAAGGTTTGGAAACTGGCAGTTCCGCAAAGGGCGAGATTTACAAAAGGAGCCAAACAGCACGCCATAATTAATTCAAGATGCGTGGAAGCAACGGTCCCGCCATTAATTTTTTTTTGTTTTTGAAGATGAAACACGAAGTGATTCTAAACCTTTTCTGTTTGTTATTTTGTTCAGGTGCTACTACTACAATATCCACAAGAATCTACAAATCGACTAGAAGCCGTAAGACCCAACTGGGCAGTGAAAACTCAACCCCAAGAGGGCTCTGAGATAGAAGCCGTAAGACGCCACGTAGCGCAGCCCCTGTAAGTCGCCACGTAGCGCAGCCCCGTAAGTCGCCACGTAGCGCAGCCCCGTAAGTCGCCACGTAGCGCAGCCCCGTAAGTCGCCACGTAGCGCAGCCCCGTAAGTCGCCACGTAGCGCAGAGCAGCGCAGCCTGAAAGTCGCCACGTAGCGCAGCCCCGTAAGTCGCCAAGTAGCGCAGCCCTGTAAGTCGCCAAGTAGCGCAGCCCCGTAAGTCGCCAAGTAGCGCAGCCCGGTAAGTCGCCAAGTAGCGCAGCCCCGTAAGTCGCCACGTAGCGCAGCCCCGTAAGTCGCCACGTAGCGCAGCCCCGTAAGTCGCCACGTAGCGCAGCCCCGTAAGTCGCCACGTAGCGCAGCCCCGTAAGTCGCCACGTAGCGCAGCCCTGTAAGTCGCCACGTAGCGCAGCCCTGTAAGACGCCTTGTAGCGCAATCTTGTAAGACGCCATGTAGCGCAATTCAGACGACCCATGGAGGTTAACTGTATTTCGCCAAGTTGCGAAGTTTTAAAAGGAAAAAAGCCCATAATGCTAAATACAAATGTCACGACTACTGGAGGGTCAAGAAATCTAGACCGTCCGGTCTACTTCGCAGATGCGGAATCCTCGCCAATATTTAACGGAAGGTCCGTCTCGCCCCTCAAAAGGACGAGGCGAGAGATATCACGCCGTATCGTATCTTAAGAAACATATACTGAAGAAACTAGGCGGACAGTCCCATATGAAGCAAACTTTTTTCAATACGGAAGGGATCTACGACTTAGGGGTAATACATATACCTTCAAAGCTATCAAACATATCAGGAATATCACGAGGGAATATCAAGATAATATAAATCACTTTGCCTTGTCCCAAGACTCGTGCTTGTTGGGCTATGGACCGTCATAATAATTTCCTTATTAGCTAGGAGGGTCCTTCCTAAGGACTCCTACGCTTGCCAAGATATAAATCATTTCACCTTGTCCCAAGACTCGTGCTTGTTGGGCTATGGACCGTCATAATAATTTCCTTATTAGCTAGGAGGGTCCTTCCTAAGGACTCCTACGCTTGCCAAGATATAAATCACTTCGCCTTGTCCCAAGACTCGTGCTTGTTAGGCTATGGACCGTCATAATATTCCTAGGAGTCTTAAAGACCCCCAGAAGGGCCTGTAGACCCTCCAAGATGCCTTAGCGCCCTCCAGAAGAGTTCTAAGGCCCAGGGCGCGTCCTTTCCAAGGCGCCGCCTCAAGTGGCTTCTAGAAACGTCTAGAACCCGCCAAATATGCTAAAGTACCCCCATGGCTTGGAGACCAAGCCACCGAAGCTCAAGCCCACAGCAGGCTATAAATACAACCCTTGAGAGCATTCTCAAGGCATCCAATAATCAGTCTAAACCCTAATAGACAGAGAAAACCCTAGTATTCACTACTCGTACTTTTTGCAAGTACAGAAAATTACACCAACCCCCTCTAAATTTTTACCAAACACTAACCTCCTTCTAGGCAATAGTGTTAACAAGTCTCATACAACTTGCTTACATGTTCATTTGGGTCCTGCAAGACCCTTCCATCGTACATGTCGTCCTTCCTTCCTATGGGAACAATATTCTTGATGTCAAATACTACCGGATTTATAGGATGGAACCCGTGAGTTAGCTTCCCTCGATTTGTCCTTCTTCCTAAATCTCCCATATTGTGCCTTGGTCGTGGGTTAGCCTCTGCCATTTTTACTTCCTCCTTGTCAGATTTGTCAAAAAGTGAGTGAATTAGGGTCGACGGACTAGCTTCCTTTGCCAAATTAGCAAATTCTTCCGTCTTCCGATTTGATTCGACAATCTTCTCGATTTCTTGGTCAAAGAGAAGCTCTTTACTTGCTCCTTTGCTTCGCATAAACTAAAATATACCTTAAATAACATTGTACAAAAGAGAAAAAAATAATTGGTTCTATCTTTTTTTTCTTTCGAAATTTATAAATAAAATAAAATGAATTTAAAATACAACAAAAAAGTAAATTAAATCTCGTAAATCCTAATAAAAAAACATAGTTGCCTTGTTGAAATTAATCAACAATCACTAGAAATGGGGTCAAAAACTTATGGTTGATGTAGCAAGCATGCTAAATTGTTATCATGTATCATTTGGTTCACAATCAACGGGGTGAAAACTTATAAAAGAGTGATTAGGTCGTGTTCTATTCCTTCTCTTTCGCTACTTGACAATCGTGTCTAAAGTCTGCAATTATTTACTTAGTTTCACGACGTTCTAACAAAATATCTAAGTCCAATTTCTTGGTACTCCGCTTATTCGACCACAACCCCCTAATGTATTAGGTGATAAAATATGTCACAAAGGCAAAGGCAGTAATAAAATATGTCTAAAGTTTATCTCAAAAAAAAAAAAGAATATGTCTAAAGTTATTACCGATTGAACAGTTAATATTAGATAGAGTTCCAAAAGTTTGGGCTAATAGTCATTCAAACCTATATCAATTTATGAACATTTTATAAACGCATAAAAGCATTAATAGAAATATTAACTCATTGGAGTGATGAATAACAAAAAGTGAACCTTGTTTCAAAGAATTGGTGCTTGATCAAAGCTTAGAATAACTGCATTGCTCTGCACAGTATTGGTGGAAGCATTCGTGCTACGTGCCATGGAAGCTTGAATAATATTTAAGATTGAAGAAAAACAGAGTATTGATGAAACCAGGAGAAAAATGAAACAATTGCACCAAATTCAACAAAGAATCGATGACTGTCAATAGAAGAAACTGAAGAAATCATAAGAAAAGAGAAGATTCAGCAAGAATCTAGAAGAAAATCAAGAAAAAATAAACGAAAAGCGAAGGAATGCAGAACCATGCGCTCGAAAGGCTCACGATACCATATTATGAGATCAAGAACAAAAGGAAAAAGAGAGAAACCGAATCTATTATTAAATGAATTTATCTAAGTACAAATTATTTACATGTATACAATTTATAGGAGAAACTAGGTAACTGGTTAACTTGTCTTGCAAGTTATCGGTTGTAACTAATACTATAACTAACTACAATGTAGTGTAATATAATTGTAACCTACGGTGGTGATGAACTTTCCATATGACTTGCAATATCCGGTAGAGGAGTGGAATCACTTGTATCTTGTATTACCAAGTATACAAGTCGAGTGAACATATCATCATCTAACATCTAACGGTGAGCTCTCACTGTATTTCTAAGCAAGGAACATGCTTCTAGAGAAATTTCTAAATCCGAGTTGTACCCTTCTAGAGAAATGTTAACGGTGTTGGGGGCACTCGTTAACATTTCCATCTTATAAGCTGTTTTTAAACTAAAATTTTCAATAGTGAAGAGATCCCATTTGGGACACTGTTTTCATTGGCTGAAGCATTTAACTTCTAGAGAATCGGGAAGAAGGTTAGCAATCATATTCCAATTTCAATCCTCCTTTCAAAATTAACAATATGGTTGGAGGTGGGTTGTTGAATGCTCATTTGTGTCAACAGAAATCACAGATAAAAAAAAAAAAATGCTTCCTTCGGTCCTTAATTATAGCCACATTGCTTCCTTCGGTCCTTATATATATATATATATATATATATATATATATATATATATATATATATATTCGACTAGAGTCCGACTGCAAGACAAGGGGCTGCAATGCCCTACACATTGTGTCAGTTGCGATGACTCCAACTAAATCTTGCTCATGTTATCTTTCATTGTTCGTTTGCAATGCAATTCAAGTCTGGCAAATGGCTGGCCTTTGGGATGCAATGAAGCACATAATTGATTCTAACGACTCGACGATGGAAGCCATTTTCTCCTTGCTTCACAATTTGCAAGAAGAGCTCCGCCATAGGATGGATGCATTATTGTGATGCATATGGAAACATTGTAACCTAAAACTTTGACAAAATGAAATTGAACTTTGTGCACCGTTGTTGATAGAGCTTGACATATCATGGATGAGTGGGTGACAACAAACTCGCACAACACAACAGCACGCACTCAGAATGTTTCAGCCCAATATGCGGGCAATTCATAACATGTAGGCAATACGCAGATGCAACAAGCACAACCAGGAAGAACAAGGCTAGATCAGTGGCAAAATCTCGAACTTGGTCGAGTTTAGTGTAATATTGACACTTCGTTTTCGTTATTTGGAATCATCCTGAAATTGGTATATGTTTATGTGATGATGATGATGGTGCTTATATGCTTGCAAAACCATGAGCTTTTTCCCAATTTACCCTGTTGAATTGGGTGAAACGCTTGGTTTGTTCCATGCATTACAATGACTGCATGGCATGCAATTCGATAACGTTGATTTTGTGGTTGATTCAAAGTTAACGACGGATGATTTCAACTCCAATAGGAGCGATATAACAGTATTTGGTATCATCATTACAACATGGCATGATTACTTTTCTTCACACTTGACAAATTCTATAATGGAGTTTGATAAGCGACAAACAAATGTGGTAGCTCGTGCTCTTGCAGGCAAGGCCATTTTATGAGATAGTCCCACTATTTATTTTGATATTTCCAATTGTATTAACTCTCTTATTATAAATGAAATGCTATAAGCATTAAATAAAAAAACAATATACATATCGTAAATCATATTATAGTGTATATATTATCCACCGGCAAATAGTCTTGAACACCTCAAAAAAAAGACAAGAAAATTTGAGTTAGCGTTCTTTTAAAATGGGCCAAATCTTAGATAAAAATTCGTTTACAATAACAATGATTTGTTGATATTAACATCTAGAACCACCATGGCACCATGTAAATCTTTTGGCAGTCTCGTTTTCCTTCATCATGCCATTTCCATATCCGACAAGATACTATTTGTCTTGTTTATTTTATCTTATGTTACTCTTTCTATGAAAAAAAATATTGTTCTAATTCAATGCTTATATGAACTAACAAGGAAGGACCAGATATATAGAGATCTCAACTTCCAAAGCTGGATATATCCTTCTTCAGTAAGAGGCTTTATATTAACAAATTGATAAAAAGAAGAAAGAAAAGAGAAATTATAATATTTAATCAAAATAAAAAAGAAGAGATTTTATATTATTTGTTTTATCCCAAGAGATTTTTTGTTGACAAAATGTTATGCGAAATTTTATATTTTATACACTTAACAAATTTATCTAGTGAGATTTTGTCAAAAAAAATAAAATTATCTAGTGAGATAATACGACATTACCCCTCATATCCGTGGAATATATTGCAGGTTCAAAGTTCCACTTGTTTTCTAAGGTAAGATAAATCAATGTAGTTTTCTTTGTAAATATGCACTAAAGAAAAATCGTTTCTCTCCCTTAAATTAGATGGAGGTACTATCTCTACCCTTGACTAATTTAATAATAATATAGAAAAAATAAGAGAATTTAGGTTTCTTATTCAAGTCTTTTAATGAAAAAAAATCATTTATTAAAGAAAACAATTATTTTTTGAATTTTTAATCTATTTGTTAAAACAAATAATTGTTTCAAGTGAGATGTTCTCGGTATATGCTTATACTTTTTTCAAAGATAAATCAATCAAAACAAATCTCTAAATATTTATTTTTTTGACCAACTGATCTCTAAATTAAAAATATCAAAGTTACTTTTTGATGGACCCTTATATATTCTTCACATTATTCATTTAGTACTCACATTTTCAGATTAAACACCATCAACATTTCACAATCTCTTACAGTTTCATCTCATATACCTTTTTTTTTTTAAAGACCATTTCATCTCATTTACCTATATTTTATACATTAGCTATAAACCATGATCAAAGGAAAAGATGTATACAATATTCTTGAGAGTATTATGCCCCTATATGTAGCCATGATATTAGGCTATGGATCAATTAAATGGTGGAAAATCTTTACACCCGATCAATGTGCTGGTATAAACCGTTTTGTGGCAATGTTTGCAGTTCCTACACTATCTTTTATTTACATATACCCAATTAACCCTTATCATATGAATTGGAGGTTAATACTTGCTGACACACTTCAAAAAGTTGTGACATTGGCTAGTCTAGCTCTATGGAACATTTTCACAAAACGTGGTGGTTTAGATTGGAGTATAACCCTTTTTTCACTTACAAATTTGCCAAACACACTTGTTGTTGGGATCCCTCTTTTGAATGCAATGTATGGAGAATTTACCAGATCACTTTTGACCCAAATTTTGGTTTTTCAAGGTGTTGTATGGTATACTATTTTGTTGTTGATGTATGAATATAGAGCTGCTAAGCTTTATATTTCTCAACAATTTGTTGACCCTAATGAAGGGTCCCACAAGATTGAAATTGAATCACTTGATGATGTAGAATTGAAAGAAATTGATAATAATCTTAGTGTCAAGTCTCATTCAACACCTATAGTGCATTCAAGCTACACAAATAGTCCCCAAAGTAATGGTTTTGAAGACAATATATTGAACATGAATTGGACAAGATTTAAGAAGAGTAGGAGTTTGACCAATGTGGGTGCATTTGTGAAGAGCAAGAGCTGCACTACTATGGGTTCAAAGGTTTCTCCTTACCCAATTCTAAAATCAACTTTTTCAGAAAAAATCATTGATGACCAAAGAAAGTTTAATTTCCGTGATGGCTTAGACATGCCACAAGAAATTGAAGCATCAAAAGGTACACTCACAATACACATCATACAATACAATCATTCATATAACATATTTGATCATGCTTTATCGACTAAGACATTTATATTGACTCTATTTAATTTAATGATATCATTCATAAAATACTCGAAATTAATATGTATTTAATTTTCAGTAAATCTTATTCTTATCAAATAATTTACTTTTACAATAAATAATTTATTTAAATGCCATATTTTTTGTACGATCAAGTAAATTCGTTACTACTATTTTAGTGATGCGAGTTTGTTAAAAAAATAATCGTAATAATTCAGTGACGGGAGAATTAGTGAAATTTCTTATTTTTGATGTTCCTAATTGCTCCCTAAAAAAAAATGTTCCTAATTGCTGTCGCTAATTTTATTTTTCTGGTTATGACAAATATTATTATGATCCATATCGAATAAATATCTATATATACTATGTAAAAAAAATTCCATCCCTAATACCATTAAATTAATTAATATTTTCTTGGAGGATAAAATTATAAGAATGAAAACCCTTTGACTTTTATATGAAACTTTGATTAAAAATATTTTGTATTACGTGCAGGTGTTCATGAATTGATTGGCAGAAGTACTTCTAGTGGTAAAGTAAGTGGAGACAATGATCATGAGAGTGAGGAGAGGCAGAAGGAGCTAGTTGAGATTAAAGAAGAAAATGTTACCAATGAACAACAAATGCAACCTGGTCATGGCACGATGACAAAGCTCATTCTTTTTAGGGTTTGGAAGAAGCTATCAGTAAATCCTAATCTCTATGCTTCGGTTTTTGGCATTGTATGGGCTCTCATATCAGCTAGGTATTTTGCAATACTCTTGCATCCTAAACAATTCTCAACTCTCTCCAGCTCATATATATATATATATATATATATATATATATATATATATATATTAATCCATTAGATTAGTCTATTAACTGCTAGACTAATCTAATGAATTTGGGTTGCAAAACAATTTATGCGAAAAATTTAGATCTATATATACTAATGCATTTTTTTGCTCAACCAACAATGCATTAGTCTATTAATCTTATGTAATCCAATAAATTACAAGGACAGTTTGACATAATTATTTATGATTTTTTGTGCACAAACCCTAAACGATAGTTATTTAATCGCAGGTGGAATATCAAAATGCCATCAATCGTTCATGACTCTATTACAATAATATCTCATACTGGACTAGGAATGTCCATGTTTAGTCTAGGTATGTATGGTCTTCACTCTTCACACATGTTATTTGTCATTTCAGATATATGCCAAACAAACTAGGGATACTAATGGTGTATGTGCCATGAATACTAAAAATTGGTGTTTGTTCGTTTCTTATGTCTTATTCTTTAATTATTAATGTATCCTTAAATAGGAATATTCATGGCGTTACAACCTAAGATCATTGCTTGTGGAAAAACTCAAGCAACAATTTCTATGCTACTTAAGTTCTTGGTTGGTCCTGCATCATTTGGTGCAACCTCTGCCGCAGTTGGTATTCGTGGAGTTGTTTTTAAAGTAGGAATTATTCAGGTAAAAATAAAAATCCACTTGTAAATTTCTCAAAAATTAAATCAAAGTCATGTATGTAGCTATACCTATACTTATATGACTCCATGTTTAATTTTGCAGGCTGCTCTTCCACAAGGTATTGTTCCATTTGTTTTCGCCAAAGAGTACAATCTCCATGCCGAAATATTTAACACAGCGTAAGTGTGTGTGCATGTGCGCGCGTTATTTTAATTGTTAGTAGTTGTTAAAATTAAAATACAAATGTGCATTTCAAATTTGTGCATTGTAATTTTTTTGGTCGAGTTTCGTACCAGATGTTAATTATGTAACATATCAACATGATTTTCTATACTTTAAATTTTTTGCAGGGTTTCTCTTGGATTGGCAATTGCGTTTCCTATAGCAATACTATACTATGTTCTTCTTGAGCTTAACAAATCTTTTTAACAAGTGAAAGAGAAATGAAGTTTGCTATATGTGAATTCACAAGTTACACCCTCAAGCATAGATGGATGGAAGATAATGTTTGATTTGATAGACTTAAGAGTGAGAACAGTAGCACAAATATTGTTCTTAGTTTCGGCAAGACAAGCATTTGGTTTCATTAAAATGCACAAGTTTGTCGTGAAATAAATATACATCATAGATGGATCAAATATATTATTAAAGAAGCCATTAAAATGCTATAGTTTGTTATGCGGAGCATAATGTATAATATTTGCTTGTGTAACCTAGACACAAATTCACTACAATGCTTTTTTGTTTCCACAACACTTTGTAGTGTAAGTTTGGAAATAATGATTTTGTTAAGTTTTAGAGTGCAACTTTGATCAAAATTACATTATCACACTAGCAATGTATAATTTTACTAAATTTACGGCCAATTCAAACATGCACACAATAAGTTCCTAAGGCTAATACATTTATCTGTCTTAATCCCTAACCGTGAAAGTTTAAAACGCCTCAGTTCAAAAACTTGGTAGCCAAATAGGCTCCATAACGAATTGCAGCAAATGGCGACAGCCATAAAAGGTACAAAGAAATTTTTTAACAGAGAATTTAGAGCGCAGCCGTAGATACTGGTTGTGCTGAGATTGGATCCAAAGAGATAATAGTTTCCTAGACGCAGGACGCATGTCTTAAACTCCCTGAGGACTACGTACAAGACAGCAGATTTAGCACTGTAAATTGCAAAGTTAATGAGAGACAAAGTATAACGAATAAAACCTTCAATAGATAAGTGAACACAATGCCATCAAAATTATAGCATTGTTATCGGCACATTTAACGTGTTCATGCTCAACCGAACAACTTAAACTACTCCATGTGGGACTTGGGAACCCCATAACAACTCGTATTAGTTCTCCTTTGATGCATTGATGTTCATGACTCAGTGGCAAACCAAGTTCTTGATCAATTTTTGGCATACTGTATAGGGCATCCAAATCCTTTTATATATCCAACTTTGTAGCCATACATACTCTTGCATGAATCAAGTAACTAACCTATTATCTTGTGTCCTCATATTCCATTTAGAAGAGTCGATGCATTTTCTAAATTCCATTGTCATTGTCCTCTTTACTCTGTATGGTTCATGTCTCTTTATGTACATTCTTTCCTCCATATTTTTAGATATATCACTAACAATATAACTTGAGTCTAACTCAAATATGTAAATTTGTCTCACTCAATAGAAACACAGAAATCTAACTTATTTTCAATTCACCACTATTATTCCAAACACAGGGAGTGGCTTCAATTTACTCGACTCTTTTCAATAAAATCAGACTCTATTGCAAGAGTCACTGCATGTATCTATCTATGTGAGAATTATGTTACTAGCTAGTTCAACTAGTGTTGAAAAATAAATATGTTTCTTCAATTGCTGAAAATCATCCCTAGTAGAAAGAATTATATATCATACAGCCCAAGACAAAACAAAAAGAACAAAAGTAAAACCATTAATAAGAAATGCAAAAGTCAAAGACTTTACGACATAATAATGTATGATTTCTCTACTTGTAGAGTGATTATATTCATGATAAAGGTCGTTGACAGCGGAAGACGAGGTGGACGGTTGCCTGCTCTTGGATGTAGTAATTGAGAATGGTGTGGCGTAATCTAGTCCCCAAGGAGGCGGAGGGTGATGTGGAGGATTGACTCATTTTTAATGTTGTAATCGGCAACGGTCAAGCTGTCATGTAGTTGCTTACAGTGAAAGATCAATTGTTGGTCCTGCACTGGGTACGTTTTCTTGTCAAGAATCTGCTCCTTCACACTGAATATCGTGTCTAAACTCTTAACTTTCAAAGTGAAAATCTTTCCATTCAAGTCCTTTACGAAGATTTGCATCTGCACCACAATTGACATTAAATCAATAAAAGAAAATTTGAGACTGATATTTCAAGAACTGGTCTAAAAAAAGTAAAAATAGAAAAATAGGAAACACTAACAACCTTAGTTTTGGCATGTGAAAAACCGAATAATTTTAGATAAATTGCTAGAGTATAAATTCAAAATGTAAAAGAAAATAATAAGACTCTAATAGGAAATAAATCAAAGCAAATAAAAGGAGATAGTCAGTACCATGGGGTTTGTGAAAGTTATGCAAATTTCTAGCTTGAGAGGTTTAGAAGAACCATTTGGAATCATAAGGAACTCTGGTGAAAGAGTTCCTAAAGTAACCTGTTGGACATTCGTCACAAAAGAGTGTAATTTCAGTTTGCATCTCTGAGACCTGGCAATTATACCATAACTATACTTGGACGCAGAAGCATTTGGACCAAAGCAACAAATATTGACTGCATTTCCCAAAAGCATAGTACTATAATTTTTTTTTGAATAAAACAAGGTACTATTATTGAGAATAAATACTTTGCCACTACGTTTCTCTTGAAGAACAATGGCTTCATCATCAGACTTCAAGGAGAAAATGAAAGAATCATCATAATAAAATTTGATTTGAGAATCCTGGTGTTTATTGCTGAAATGGTTGGACAACACCTCTGATGAGGCAACAAAGTCACAACCTGAAAGGGGGCAATAACATGGGACATAGATGCATTCTTCTTCATGCTTCGTCTTCTGACTGTAATCTATTGTCTTCCTGCAACCATATTTTTCATTCGGGCATGGCATTTTGATATATTGCAATAGATTTTCAAAGGCTCTACAACGTTTTAAGCTAATGCAATTTGAGCACTTGTCACACTTGTTCCCAAGCTTAGAACAGCAGTTAGAGCAAACAATATGTCCATTGTCACACTGAATTTCAACAAAAATGTAAATCATTAAATTAGACTTTGAACCATTTGATAGAGTAAAATAAAGTAAGAGGTTTCTTTGTAAGGCTAGTTAATATGTTATGCAAACAAAAGTATAACCATCATAAATATAATCATCTCAATTTTCTTATCAATTAAAATCTATTTAGTCAGTGGATGAATGCAGCTAGCAAGTCGCCAAAATACTATAGTTGTATAGCAAGTAACCGTGTGATACATCAGGATTAATAACCAAAGTTCATTGTTACAAGTATTCAAACCCTAAAATGGCTAAAGTAACTCATCCAAGCATTTCAAATAAATAAAAGTGATTCCTTAAATAAAATCACTATTTGTAACCACTTATATCTTATTCATCAACATCATCATGATCACTATTTTCACCACTAGGCCTCATTTGTTATGCATTCTCATCCTGTTCTGCCTATGCCACATATTGTTGACTACAAAGTACATAGCTTAAAATATACTATAAAAGAGTATCATTCAAGGGCAATATTACAAAGACTCTTAGCGTACTTAGAAAGTAACTTGCACAAAAATCATTGAAATACATACCTGAAAGATTGGAATGCTTAAGAGTTGAAAACAAATGCAGCAGTCGAACACTTTAGGGTTTGAAATCATCAGAGAAACCGAGCTATTCTTACAAACATCTTTTGCTGCATCAACAGGCTCCATTGCACCGTTTGTGACTTAAAATATTGATAAAAACACATTACAACTTCATTGTATAATCAAAATCAAAATGTTGAAAAATCAAAGATTAATAATATTACTAACATTTAGGAAAATACTGACCGAGAGATAATAGAGACCAGCAGCAATTGAGGTGATAGCTTTTGATCTTCTGGTCCTCTATTGGCTGTTGCTTTTGGCTTTTCTGCCTTTCATTTATTTTGGCCACTTCCAATTCCTCTCATGTTTTAAAGGCAATCAATGTCACACATACTCCAAAAATTATTTACCTGATGTTGATCCCTTTTAAACGTTTATAATTCCTTTATATGGAAAAGAAATTGACTCTTGGTCAAAAGAACGTTTATACTTCCTCCTTATTTGATTGTTTTTATTATTTTAAAATTATTTTCTGACTTTAAGTTTAATATTTTGTACATGTAAAAGAAATATTATTTTTGATGAAATTATTTAATTTTTTCATAAATATTCTTAACTATTTATTATTCTAAAAACTCCCTTTCGTCTCGTCTTTTTTTGTTGTTTTCGACCCAGCCCCCTTTTTTTACAATTTCGAGTTCTTGTTGTCGTTTTCTCATTTTGTTGTTAAATGAAAACTCCGACAATTGTTCTCGCTTTTGAATTGCAATTTGCTCTTCTTCTTTTCGTAATTTTTCTAAGTATTTCGCTTCTTCTTCATCAGCAAAAGGGTACGTTTTATCATCAGCTAGAAAAGTTCTATTATTGTTATTCTTCAATATTTGTTCACGGTAACGCTGCTTTTTAACATCACGGACTTTATTCCTCCAGTCTGTTGATACTAATCTCCACCATTTTTTCCTAGGTACAAAATGAGGAATACGCTTTAACAACGGTATCCATCGAGTAAAGGGAAGTTCATCATATTTTATTTTCTTTAAATTGTTATATATTACTTTCTTTAAATTCTTATCTACTAATTTAATACGGCTTAATTTCAAACCTGTAAAACCTTTTACTTTGTTATATTTTTTTACTTTCTTATATTTAATGGTATCTATTCCTTGTATTCCTTGTATTCCTAGTATTCCTTGTATTATACCAAAATCATCACCAAAATCATCAACAAAATCATCACCAAAATCATACTTTATTTCATTCTTAAGAACAACAGATCTTCTACAAGATTTCAAAGTAGCTCTTAACTTAATGTTATAGCTTTTTGCTAGTTTAAAGCATACATACGGTTGTGACACAGAAGATACATCCGAAGGATTATCTGAATTCATATTCCAAAATTTCTCTATAATCGACAGTAGACTTTGATTTTCCCTTCTTTCTTCCATTTTTTTGTAGTAAATGGATTTTATTACATTTAGTATTTTGTCTATTGATTCACGAAAACGTTGTCCATGGATCCTAGCAAGACTACGGATACATAAAAGGCTATCTGTGTATACCCCTTCTATGAAAATTTTGAAAAAAGAATAGGATTTACGTATTAATCGAACAAATCTTCTTTGTAAGATTTGCAAAATATTTTTTTGTAATTCTAATCTTTTAGCATCATAAGTAGTTTTGTTCGAATTCAAATTGATCTCTGAAGTTAGAATCCCCTCTTTTTTTTCTTCTGTCATTGTTTCGATTTCTTTTATCATTGTCTTTGTTTTAACATTAACATCTTTTATCCTTTTTTCTGTGAATGAAGAAATAGATTCCATTTGAACGGGTGATTCCTCAATCTTTGAATTATTCTTACTCATTGTTGAAGTTTTTTTGCTTTCACTCAGTTCATCTATTGTTTCATCCATTGTTTCATCCAATGTTTCATCTAGGATTTTGAACATAAATAGAATCCTTTTTATTTTGATGTTCCAGTTTTCTATTTTTTTTAACACAGTTCGAAACTCTTTTTTTCTTTCATTTAAAACTTTTAGAACTCGAAAAAAACGCTTTTTAAAATCTTTTCTTAATTTTTTGCTTATTGTTCTTAAAATGGGAGCCAAAAATGAAAGTGGGTTTGTTGGTAAACCCTCATCAAGGTACGATTCTACTAGTGTTCCATAACCTGTCAAAAACCATAAGTTTTTGTTTTCAGTATCTTTTTTTTTATATATATATTTTTGTGGATCTTTTTTTTTTTTCAATATTAACTAAATAATAATTTATTTAAAAATATACTTAATAGTATTTTATCAGCACAAACAGAAAGTATACAATTCTTCTTGATATATCTTTATCTAACATGTAGACAAGTAGTTCTTGAAGAATTTAAAATAAAACCATTTTTTTGAGTTCCGGAAGAATTCTCGCATCCCTCAAGGATTACACAAGGTTATTTTAGAAATGTCGTATACTAGTTTTTTGAAGAACTTAGAAAAAAAAAATGCCAATAAATTATTCTTTATCAACTCCGAAAGAATTTGATAATTGTGAATCTTCGAAGAATCGATCGTAGTTATTTTCAAATATCCCCAAAGGATTGCCCAAAGACTTAATTTTAACGTTGGATTTGTTGTATAATTCCTAAAGGAGTGGCTTTTGTTAAAACACAATACAAAAGCAATAGAAGCAAGCAAGCCTATTGGATAATCAGCAAGAAGAACACAGTGATCATAAGTTGCTTGTGCCACAAGATATAGAAACCCTAGACTAGTTTAGGGTTAGTTACATAACATAACTAACTCTCTGATTTGTAGGGATGTTGGTCTTATATATATAGTGATGCTAGTACACATTATCATGTGGTGTACAAACACTAACAAACTATATAAACCGTTTGAGACCACTTTTACCATATATGGAAAATATTCCTCTTTCCTTCAATATTCTCTATGTTATTTTCTCTCATTTTCTATCCCGTTCCTTCATTTTCTTGGTTACTCAATGTGGTATCCAGAGCCCTTTAATTCTTCTTCCACAAGCTTCCATCAATGGCGCCTCGTAACAACTACGTTCTCCCCGATCAATCAAGTACCTACTTTGTCCATCCCATTGATGGACCTTTTTTTGTAACTGTTTCTCCTATTTTAGATGGTTCCAATTATCACTCTTGGGCTCCCTTGATGTGTAGAGCTCTAAGGAAAGATGAAGTTTGAGTTTTTTTTATGGAACGATTGAACCAGTTTTAGATTATTTTGATCCTTTGTTCAGACCGTGGAATCGCTGCAACATGTTAGTTCATTCTTGGATTGTGAACTTTGTATCTCCTTCAATTGCACAGTCTATAAATCTCTGAACTCATGCAAGAGATTTATTCATTTCAACAAGATTCAAAATCAATTACTTCTTATTATTCTGAGTTGAAGATTTTGTGGGAGGAGCTTGAGATCTATATGCCGGTTCCCAATTGTGTTTGTAGAGTACGTTGTTCGTGTGAATTCATGCGAAATGCTAAGCAAAATCACGTTTTACTCTATGCAATTTGGTTTCTTACTGGTTTGAATGAGAATTTTACTATGGTTAAATCTCAAATTTTGTTAATGGATCCACTCCCTCCTATGAACAGGATTTTCTCTATGGTTTCGCAACATGAAAGACAATGAAACTTTACTCCTCCTAGTGAAGATTCAGTTTTAATCAACTATGTTGATTCCAGAAAGTATAAGGGAAATAATTCTGGTAAATCATATTCTCAAGGGTCAAATTTCAAGAATGGTGTACGCGTTATGTACTTTTTGGGGTAGGAGTAATCGCATTGTGGAAACTTGTTGGAAGAAACATGGTGCTCCACCACATCTTCAGAAGAATTTCAACTCTTCTTCATCTGCTATTCATATTGCTAAGGAAGAATTTCACCATGCTGAGAAGTCTTCATCATGTGTTGATCCTAAAGCAACTACTCCAGCTATCACACATGAGCAATATGAACACTTAATGACTTTACTACAAAGTTCATCTCTTGATCAAAGTTCAAATATTGCACATGCTTCCAATCAGGTTTCTTCTTCCATGTCTATTGGCCATTCACCATCTGACAGGCAAGGTACTAGTTTTCTTTCTTTCTTTTTTATGTCTCATTCTTTAATTAATAATGTTTCCTTAAATAGGAATATTTATGGCATTACAACCTAAGATCATTGCTTGTGGAAAAACTCAAGCAGCAATTTCTATGGTACTTAAGTTCTTGGTTGGTCCTGCATCATTTGGTGCAACCTCTGCAGCCGTTGGTATTCGTGGAGTTGTTTTCAAAGTAGGAATTATTCAGGTAAAAAAAAAAAACCACTTGTAAAAATTAAAAATTTCTCAAACATTAACTCAAAGTCATCATAGATGGATCAAGTATATTATTAAAGAAGTCATTAAAATGCTATAGTTTGTTGTTATGTGTGGAGCATAATATATAATATTTGCTTGTGTAACCTAGACACAAATTCGCTACAATGCTTTTGTTTCCACAACAGAGTAGTGTAAGTTTGAAAATAATGATTTTGTTAAGTTTTAAAGCGCAGCTTTTATCAAAACTACAGTATCACACTAGCAGTGTATAATTTTACTAAATTTACGGCCAATTCAAACATGCACACAATCAGTTCCTAAGGCCAATACATTTAGCTGTGAATGCATCGCAGATATGGGTGCGCTGCAGATACTGGTTGTACTGAGATTGGATCTAAAGAGATAATAGTTTCCTCGAAGCAGGACGCATGTCTTAAACTCCCTGAGGACTACGTGCAAGACAGCAGATTTAGCAATCTAAATTGCAAAGTTAATGTAAATCAATAAATGCCCATGCGCTAGTTAGAGCAGACAATATGACCATTTTTACACTTAACTTCAACATAAATGTAAATCAATAAATTAGACTTTCAACCATTTGCTAGAGTAAAATAAAGTAAGAGGTTTCTTTGTAAGTCTTGTTGATATGTTATGCAAACAAAAGTATAACCATCATAAATATAATCATCTCAATTATTTTCTTAGCAACATCTATGTAGTCAATGGAGGAATGCAGCTAGCAAGTCGCCAAAACACTATAGTTGTAAAGCAAGTAGCCTTGTTGTGATATCTACACCATGATTAACAATCAAAGTTTATTGTTACCATTGTTGCTAAAATCCCGACTTAAATCATAAAATTCATGATTTTGCGACTTTATTCACCTTTAACGACTCAAATCCATAACAGAATCCCAATATAGGTAAAATCCTAGTAAAATGGCTTCAAAATCGCACAAAATTGTGAAATCCATACAAAATTGCAGGATTTTAAAGGGGTTCGAAGGATTTTATCCAATTTTTTTAGTCATTTATGTATAAGTATTTTATGGACTTTAAACTGAGACATTTCTATATACAATTTATAACATATATTAAGCATTATATTCATCGATTTGATTGTGCTTTTATGATTTCTTATATCGATTCTACAAAAGTAGTTGAGTCAAATCTTTCGATTTTGATTGCCATTTTACGATTTTCGATTTTGATCTTCCCTTTAGACCTGAAGCAAAATCTCGATTTTGACAACCTTGTTGTTACAAGTATTCAAACCCTAAAATGATTAAAATAACTCATCCATGCATTTAAAATAAATAAAAATGATTCCTTAAAAAGAATCACTATTTGTAACCTTTTAAAACTTATTCATCATCATTATGATCACTATAAAAAGTATCATTCAAGGGCAAGAAAAGGACACTTCTCATACTTAGAAAACAACTTAAACAAAAAAAAGGTCATTATGACTATGATTTTGTGTGAGCATAGATCGCGTTAGTGTTCGTGTTCGCATCTAAGATTGTTGTGAGTTTTTAGGTGTGGTGTTTCGCCCATCTAGGTTCGTTATTATTATTCGTCCTTCTAGGGATTGCTCGCCACACTTCGACATTCATCTAATTTGATCTACTCCTTCTAAGGGTTGCCCACGTCAGTGTTCGAATCTTGACCCTTGCAAACTACAATGTTCCTACCAATTGTGTCATGCTCATGATTAATTAACGGGGGGGGGGGGGGGGGAATTATGTGGTGGTTTCAGTTCAAACGCGAGTGAAATGTTCACCTAATAATATATCGGTATTGTCAGTTGAGTTAGGTCTTACAAACATAACACATATATATTTTTAATAAATGTTTTATTGGTTTTTAACCATTTTGCCCCGAAAAGATAAAAATAATAAATATTTTATTATGAATGTGATAAAATACACACACGACAAATCTTATTCAGCATACATTATGTTATGTTTTGATGTGTTGAGTTAATGTGATTAGGTGATTTAAAAAGAACGCATGAGAGAAGTGCGCAATTTAACAGTGGCGCTCTTAAATAATCTAACCATGAAGGAGAGAGACTGACAACGAATCGGTAGATAAATAGAAGGGAATGTTCACCTAATAATGTATAGGTATTGTCAGTTGAGTTAGATCTTACAAACATAACATATATATATATATAATAAATGTTTTATTGGTTTTTAACCATTTTGCCCCAAAAAGATAAAAATAATAAATATTTTAATATGAAACATTTTATTATGAATGTGATAAAATACACACACGACAAATCTTATTCAGCATACATTATGTTATGTTTTAATGTGTTGAGTTAATGTGATTAGGTGATTTAAAAAGAACGCATGAGAGAAGTGCGCAATTTAACGGTGGCACCCTTAAATAATATAACTATGAAGGAGAGAGACTGACAACGAATCGGTAGATAAATAGAAGGGTTAAATATGTTTTGTAGATTTAAGAGTTATGTCTAAGACAATTTTTTTTTGTGATTCCTTAATCATTATCATGAGGGCACTAGTTAGCAAGACTTTATACTTAAATTGACTTTAAACTATCATTCAACTATAATTGACATATTATTATAAATAATTGACTTTTATCATATTCATTTTTAAAGTCACAGCCACAAATGTGTATGGTTGGTTGTCCTGACAATATAAAAAGCTTTACACTCACAATATATGAATACCTCATATGTCCTATAATAACCGAGCATTTTGTTCATTTCATACATATTAAAAAAATGTATAAGTGAAACAGAGAAAAATAATTTTGAGGGCATTGTTAAGTATTAATGTATTTTTCATTATCATAAATGTAAAGTATAATATATTGAACTATGAGTGATGACACTAGTATTAATTTGAGTTATAACTGAAAATCAATATTGCATTGAGAAGTGAAATGATCGCACTTATTAAGAAAACTAAAAACAATTTTCATTGATTATTGGTTATGGAGAAAATAAAAGAGAGAGAAAATTGAATGTAATTTAAATTTAATTTTATGAGAATAAACAAAAGTTTTTCTTGAAAAGATGATTTGTTTTAAAAAAACAGGATTAAATAGAATAAAAGTTTGTCTTTTTTCTTACATTTTGGGACAAATAAAGTAAGTTTTTTTAACTTACATTTTGGGACGAATGAAGTATTTTGGAACGATTTGTTTTTTGCAAATGACTCGATTATTTTAGGGCGTATGGAGTTTAAAACTCTTATAAAATTAAAAGTAAAAAATTATTATAAAAAATGTATATCATAATAGTTTTTCCAGTAACATTAATATCATGGTATTAAAAAGACTCATATGTGGCAAGTGACTATAGGTTTGATACAAAGATAAATAAAGAAAGAGAGAAGAAAGAACAACACGAACAATTATTCTGATTCACCTCACAATCCGAGCTTAGTCCAGTCCCCTTAAACTTCAAAGAGATTTTTCACTTTGTAATCTCACAAGATTACAATTACTAAGATACACAAGTCTAAGATTTCCTTGTATCACACTTGAGAACTTCTACAATTAAAGTTTACAAATAAATTTGATTTTGTTTACACTTTGATACTCAAAGAACGGTAAACTAACTAAAAGCTCAAATGA
Source organism: Medicago arabica (assembly GCA_946800305.1). Classification (NCBI taxonomy): domain Eukaryota; kingdom Viridiplantae; phylum Streptophyta; class Magnoliopsida; order Fabales; family Fabaceae; genus Medicago; species Medicago arabica. Next base: position 19,116,990 of record OX326971.1, on the reverse strand, counting down.
CTTTTGTCACTAACGAAAATCTAAGATTGAAAGTTTGTAAAAAAAAAAAAATTATAAGTGTTTATGCATTGTATAATTTGATAGAGTTTTGACACTTATAAAATTTCGTGAAGGCACTATATTTCTACAAACGCTCAAGTCCTTAAATAGGAGAAGATTTTAGAGTCATTGTTTGAAGAGGTATCATCGCATTAATCTTTCTTGAGAAGCTTTGATCAGGTTTGTATACTTGTCTCTTGTCTCTCATGGATAATTTCATTGAATAGTACTATAAGGATCTTTTGCTTCTTTTGGATGGTTTGTTGCATTCTCTTTGCCTATGAAAAATTTGTTTGTTTTTGCATGCGGTCAGAAGAAAACAAACAATACGATCATTACTTGAAAGTGACGTTCCTGCAGAAGAATACAAAACTGGTCAAAGTCTCCTAGTGCGTTTACGTCCATCAGAATGTGCTTCCATCAAAGTATGTTTACATCATATTTTGTTTCCATCAAAGCCTTCAAGGTTGATGCACATTCTGATCAAAGTTTTGACTCGTTGACATTTCTTCAGATCATAGTTTAAGTCTTCATAGCTTCTCTTGAGTACCAAATACATTCCTTTATGTTCATATCATGGTTTTCAGAACCAATAAGTTGACTTCATAGTCATAATTTAATTCTTTGATCCACATTAAAATATCAAACCGTTCTTTCATATATTATTATCATCAAAACCTAAAAAATATTATTCTAAAACTTATTTAAAGAACAATTGTCTATGTTAATTAAAACATTTTAATCAAATAAATGCTAACTAAGAAATCAAAAGCAATTAAATCTATATTCTACAATATATGCAATTGTTAGTAGATACTCCCTTTGTCCCTATACCTAAACATTCGTTTGATTTTATTTTTGTCCATAAATGTAAAGCCCTTTTCAAATTATTAGATGCATTTATTTTTATTTTTTTCCTAAACATACCCCTAATTAATACTACTAACTTGTCTTGAAATTTGAAAAATCAAATTTAATACACATACAAATAAAGGATAATTTGATCATATTAACACACAAAATAGACAGATTAATTACACTATCAACTTTTCTTAAGAAATATGGAAGAAAAAAAAACAAAGGGGCCTTACATTCAGGGACGGAGGGAGTAATTAAACATGCCTTCTAACGGCATACTAAATCTGTAAAAATAAATTTGATCATATAAGTATGAGTTTTGCTAACCAATGCCCTATCTACAATAGCAATGGTTAACGATGTCAAAAATAAAAATTTTAATAAAAAACAACAACTTTTTAACTTTCATAAGTTTAAACATTTCACTTTTCATCAATTTTTAATGCATAATTTCTATATTAATCTTTTTAACTATAAATATATAGCATGATCATATGCAAAAGAACCGAAACTTCTAGTTTCAATGCCTTTTTTTTCTCGTCAGTATGTAATTCAAACATTTTTGAGTTGGGTATTACCATTTGGATGGAGTGATTGAAAATAGTAGATTCGGAAATAACTTGGTGTTGTTGTCACGGAGACAATTGTTGCCCCTTGAAGCAGCTGTTGAGAACGTAATTTGTTCCTATATTTTTATCATACATAGAATAACATACTCACAAGTATCCCGTTTCATTTAATTGGGAAATGCTCTACAGATTTTTGCAACTTTGTATGCTTAAGATATATGTGAGCTAGGAAAGTTGTGCTTGTATCCCAAGTAGGACACACTTCTTTGTCAAACAGACCACCAATATTGAAATCAAGGATTGGCTTAACGGTAGCTACTTGCATCGATAAAAATTCAATTTGTTGTTCAGCATGTGGAATCTAACAACAACAGTATATGGAACTAGTATATTGAATATAGAATATTGAAAAATAATATGAACCTGAACCGACAATAATGTCGGGTTGATGCGTTGAAGCACTAGTCGAGCTTATAAGTCGAAACTGCATATATTTTGAAATCAGCGATGTGTGACTTGGATTGGCAATGAGCTAGATAGTTCTGCGGGGGTGGTTTTTATATTTAGATGTTGGAGAGGATGCTGAAGCGTTTTGACGAGATTTTTTCATCGTTGAGCTTGCTGTTTTTGGTGAAAGGATCCGGGCTGATATCAAAATGTAGTATCCTGTTTGAAGTGTTTTGTGCTGTCATTCACGGCATCTTGATGTTGAGTATGTGCCTCAATTTATCCTTGATTTTTCGTCAGATACTTTTATTGAAGGTATCAGAACAAATTGGCTACGCTGCGATACTGATGTTGTGATGATGTTGTGATCAGATTCATATTTTGTGTTGAAAATGAACACAGTTTGAATGGTTGTTTCAACACACTTTGATTTTAGAGTGACGGTGAACGATCACATACTAAGACCTTGTTCGATATTGTCAGTTTCGGCTCCTCTTTGGGAGTGTTTAGTGTACGACATAATATGTCAAAAATATAGCATTAACCGAACTAAATTTGATTCAATATTTTACCTCGGATAGTTCGTCTTTGGCGATGAAATCTGTTGATACTGGTGAATTTGGAGTCTATCAGCCTGCACAATTTTACAGATATCAGGAACTTGAAACCATTTTGGAATTGCTCTTTCAAAGAGTTATGTTGCCTTTGGGGGCCATAGTGCATACAGTTTGGAGTGGTTGATGACAATGAATTTGTCATTTTATGTTACTTACCATCTCCTATTTCAATATTTCAACTAGTTTTTTTGTTGCAGAAATGTGCTTAAATGATTGATCAAGCACATTAAAGATTCTATCTAAATAAGAAAGAATTAAATACATATTTTCTGAAATATATTAAAAGGTCATTAGGTGAAGGTAGATATTATCATATTATGTCTTTGTTGGTGATACCTTTCTATTGAAAGGACAAGAAACAAAGTATTGTGGCCACATAAAGTGAAAAACAGAGAATGAACCAATGTCTTCACCAACTTGATAAGTTATATAGCTCAAACAAGTAACAAGTGCTTAAAGAACTGAGATTTAAGGATGTCTGACAAACAACACTCAACTGTGATAATCACACTGTCTCATACATCACCTAAAACCCAATGTTTCATAAAAGGGCAAAACTCATTAAATAGATGGTCACTTTATTAGAAAGAAAAACTTATAAGGAGGCATTATGACAAGCTTTGTAAACCCAAATGACCAATATGCAACTGTATTCACAAAGTCATTGAGAGATCCTCATATTGATTATATATGTAAATTGGTTAATTATGCAATTACAATAGTTCGGCTATTTTCAAAATATTGTACTTCACAACTATATACATATATACATAGACAATATTTGCATGTGGGTAACAAAGACGCACAAACTCACTTCCATGTTCCTTTGTTTCAACAACATTCTATAGTGTATGTTTGGATCAGCGATGGGTTTGGCAAAATCATGACGCCGTCATGTTGTTGTTGAAACTCCAAAGTGTAGTTTTTGTTAAAATCACTGGAGACACCATAATTTTAATAAAATCATCGCCAATCCAATCATGTAGGTAATCAACTTCTAAGGCACATATTTATCTGTCTTAATCCCCAACAATGATAGTTTAAAATAGCTCAGTTCAAAAATATGGTAGCCATAACGAATTTCCGCAAATGGTATTGGTGGGGACAAAGAAATTTTTGTTTTCTATTGCAACATAATGCAGCTGTAGCTCCTATTACAAAATCATAACATGAAAAAAAAAAAAAAACAGTTTCCATGAGGAATCCACCAAATCATTCATATACAAATGGTGTTCCAAGTTTTCAAGAGCCGTAGCTGCCGTGTCGAATAGATTCATGGGTCAGTGTCATAGTTCATCTTTGATCATATATTATAGATGACACATCACCATCTAACACCTCAAAATGGTTAGATGAGAATCATGAAACATTAGAAAAATAAATAAAAATTGTTTGGTTAATTGGTTATTTCACAGCATGTAGTGTAGGTTCAGGCATCAAGTTAGACAGATTCAGCCCCATAATGTCCATCATTGCCATTGGTGCTGCCATTTTCTTTGCTGAGTTTAGATTTGGGTAAAGTGGAAGGCTGTCGAGGAGAAACCTTGTTTGATTGTTGCTTCATATTAAGGTAAGTGTAAACAGACGTACCACCAATAGCTGTGAATGCGCCGCAGATACTGATTGTACCAGGATTAGATCCAAAGAGAAAATAGTTTCCTAGAAGCAGGATGCATGTCTTAAACTGCCCAAGGACAACGTGCGAAACAGCAGATGTAGCACTGTAAATTGCAAGGTGGAAGAGAAACAGTGTGTTAAAGAAGAAAACCTTAGATAAGTAAACACAAACTTCAACAATGATACAAGGCCTATTAAAATGATCAAATACAAGTGGAGTCTATGTAAATTGAACAGAATAAGTCCTATTCATTCTACACAAAGTTGAAATTCTTTTCCATGTAAAACTATTCAATAACAAAAATGCCACTTACCCTAGTGCTAAAGCACCAGACCACTGCAGCAAGAATCCAAGAACGGCTGACCCGAAAATCACCAAAGTGTTGCTCAAGTTCCAATCGAACGAGAGTACACCTGGAGGGTCTAAGCAGGGTAACATAGCAGCAAGGAAAATCAAAGTAATTGGTGTTGTTTTCCACATCAGCCTGTCGATCAACCCCCAAATCAGACAAACAGACAAAGAAACACAAACAGAATCAATATGGGAGAGAAATGGTAAAATGTAAAGATTATTATGCATCGTCAGTGTACGTGTCGTAAAATATCTCATCAATATGGAACTTGGCTATGTTAGTTCCTAAGACATCTCCGCAACTATGAGGGAGAATGTGATTGGATGCATGAGTAAAACGTTTTTACACCGACAGTGCATACCAATTAAACTACTTGTAATAAATACTCACGACAAAGCTGTCCAGTTCTCTTGCTGCTGCAGTCTAGACCAGAGGATCTTATTTACAGCACTTGGTATGATCCATGCCAATGCTACACAAGCACCAAATAAATGGAACTGCAGATCAGTCACGGTAGCCACAGCAACGCCAATAGATACCAGTGTCAATGCTAACACCTGTATAGTTTCAAATTGTATGGTAAAAATTCGTATTAATTTAAAAATACATAGCATAAAATGTGAACATATTTCATATTATTTGTGCTAGATGAACAATTGACATTTACTATTATCTTAAATACGAGCACAAACAAGGTGAGCGCATGTACCTTGGGCAAAGATACTTTCTTCCTATACAATACGAATTCGGCAAAAACTATTGACGGCGTCACTGCAATCTTTGCCATCTGATAGAAACCAATGCTGAAGACACGAAAATTTAATTAAGAGTAAAAAATAAATACTTCAAAAATATCAATGTGGGTAGTTGGGTTACCTATTATACTTCAAGCTAACATTAGCAAAGCCAGTTGATAGAGACATAACAAATCCAAGAGCAAATAAAGTTGACATTCGAGTTGATTTTGAGGAAGGAGATGGAGGAAGTAAAGAAAACGCTTTTAGTACTGCCATGAAGAACCAGCTCACTACATAGTGAATTAGTGTGAGAAGTATAGGGAATTTGAATTTAACAGTTTGAAGCACCTAAAAAAAACAAGAAAAGGGAATATTAGGAAAGTCAATAACTACAAACCATGCTACCCCAAAATCTCAACACAGAACAACGCTTTAGAAAGATAGAAGTAATGATAGGAAACAAACCATTTTGTTTACAAAAATAATACCAACTGCAACCACAAAATTGAAGGTAAGTGCAGTAGCTGGACCACATATCCGCCGCTGTTGACGTTTTGAACCGTCGGAGAAATTAAATTGATTAAATAGAGAGGCTCGTAAATCTTCCAAAGCCCTTCCTGCAAAAGATAATGGAACATATGGTCGAACAATTACATTACTGTGACATATTGTTTTGTACAGAACATTCACAGTAAATGGAAAAAAAAATTCAATTCTTTTTCTCATAGGTTTAATTCAAAGAATATATAAGTTTATGCAAAACAACTTTAAATAGTACTAAAGAGTAAGGACTATAAATACTAGCATGTGACAAGATTAATTACTACTCCTAAACAAACGCATTCACATATATAGAAAATGCTAGCACAGGCAAACCACAGTAAATGATAGGAATGTATAAGGTATATAATAAAAAAAGGAAAAAGGTATACTTAAGACATGAAAATATTTTAACACTTGCTACTTCTAAAGACTATAGTATTCAAAGCATTGAAGGCTATTTAACCAGTACCTATATATGTATATAAGTTCAGATTTTACAGTCAGATCTATGTATCCCTACAATTCTTTGATGGAATAACAAGGATTCTAGTAAAAATTTAAAGCCTTTTCTGGAAATTCAATAGATCCGGATCTGCTACCTTTAAGGCGAGAAAGGCACACCATCTATCTTTGTGTCTACCTCTCTCTTATATCGCTCTCCCGTCTTATCTATTATTCAGCTTTCATCTTTTTCTCGTTTTTTTTATTGTGCTATTCACCTAGTAACCAATAAATACACAAATAAAAACACACAGTGACTTGGGTTTGAACACGGATTCCACGTAAAATAATCGGGATCCAAGTTCAATAAGAACAAAAACATGCTTCTTGTAAGCCGGAAACATTCACGACTAAAAACCTATGTAGCACCAACACTTCATATCGAAGGTGTGTTTGATGTCCAACCCGTGTCAGTGTCCGACACCGACACATGTGGTTACTTCAATCATTTCATTTTCTCAAATTATTACTAATGTCAATATCTGGACTACCTATCTGTGTTTCATAGCTAAAAACATAAAATTCTCTATCATATCTTCATAAAGCACATAAAAAATAATCAAAATCAACCCCAAAACTCATTCTACAAGAAATCCCCAAAAATAGAAATCAAAATTACACAAGTCAACAATTTGCTCAAAAAAGAACACATGTATATCATCCCTTGCATGCACCAAGATTATCAAATTCAAAACATAAAGAAGACAGTAACATGCATCAATAAAGTAAAGAATCATCAATGATAGGGAACAATTAAAAACCTCCACTGTACAAATCAAATTTCACAGATCAATAATCAGTAAAAAAAACACCAAAAAACAAAAATTTCCCAAATGCAGACAAAAACAAACACTCAAATCCAAATCACAGTCAAAACTAAAAAAGGGGTATTAAAAAAAGTAAAAAAATCAAACCTTTTTCACCAGCATCGCTATCTTTGCGTTTAAGAATCTTTCTAGCGTCTTTCCCAATCAAGAAGTTGAACATTGTAGTGTAGTTGAGTTGAAAAACAAAACCCTAATGAAGAAAGAGAAGAATTTGACAAAAGAATGAAAGAGAAGTGTGTGAACTGTGAAGTGTGTTAGAGCTGAAACACAAGAACAAGAACAGAAACAGAAACAACCTTTGGTTGAATTCAAAACACAGACAAAAAAGGAAGACAAGACAAAAAAAGAAAGAAAATATAAAAGGGAAGTGACACGTGGCGTCAATAACGGTGATGGCTATATATACTGCAGCTGTCCGTGATTCAAGGAATTTTATTATGAAAATTTGTAAGAAAAATAGTTGAAGATGAATTTGATCAATTTTTGAAATTTGAAATCATTTATATTGAGAAATTAAATTATTTTTAAATAAAAACTGAAAATACTAATAATTTCAATGATAAAAAAGATAATTGAGAATTTTTTTTATTTAGATCAAAATTATTTTAAATGTTTTTTTCTAATTGAAGTTCTTTTTGGCTAAAATGCATTTTTCACCTGTTAAGTTTTAAAAAGTTACGATTTTGGCCTCCTATGAAGAAAAAAAAAATGACAAAAGTGATCTCATGTTTAAGAAAATATGCTCTTTTGATCCTTTATCTTTTCAAAAAAATGTGATTATGACCCTTTTTTTTGAACATGTGGCGTCTTCTCGACAATTTTGGGACGAAATAGGCCAAAATTGTAATTTTTTTAATATGGAGCCAAAATCGTAACTTTTAAAACTTAAGGGGTGAAAAATGCAATTTAACCTTCTTTTTTATATTAAAAAAGCTATTTCTTCACTTAAGAAAGAAAGAAATTATTTTATGAATATGATATTAAAATTAAATAAGTTATTATTTTTTTAATAAATTAAAATAAAATATATTTTTTTAAGAAGTTAAATTAACTCACCTAAATTGGTGGCGGAATAAATCGAATTTGAAATCTCGAGGAGGAGCAAACTCTCATATCATATCTTAAGTCAATACCAATAAGCCAATTCAAATGGTTTAAAATAAAATATTATTAAAAATCTTAAATAAGCACATGAGTGATTTTAGGCTATATTTAATTACAATGGTTTATTGCACTTAATCGGTAATTGACATTTATGTGTAATTATTCTCATAGATGTATAAATATTCACATACAACCCCTAAAAAAATCTAATACTACAATAATAAAATATTACTATTTATCCCTTAAAAGATATTATTTTTATATTATTTCGCACTTATGCAGTTGAAGTGGAAGATTATGTTGAGATTGTTGTGAAAATCTTCAATGAATATTCACGAAATTTAATTTTTTTGAAATATATTTGCGGAAGTACTTTGGTGAAAATGTCTCTACTTTGATATCATTTAAATTAAAATTATTATTCAGTATTTAACTCTATTTTATTTTTAAAAGAATAATTAACTCTATCTTAAAACATGATTATTACCAACATAATAATGACATTGATAAAATAGTTTTCGACAAACAATCTAGAAAAATGAGCTTAAAGACAAAAGATGTGTTTAGGACCGTCCGTCACGCATGTTTGTAGCGTTACCATTTATTACGGAAAATGATGCCGCGTTTACCGTGACTCCGTGAGTGAGTAGTGACCTCCACACTAGCCAGTGAGTGTGAGTGTGATCATGATAGAGACTCTACCTCACCACCATGTGAGGCATTCCCTTATTTTTATTTATTTTCTTAAGATGTATGTGATTGATTACTTTTTGTCTTTGACAATAACATGTGTCATGCATGCCTTTGCTAATTTCATTTAGTATTATTTTCTTTAGTGACTTCTAATTTCATATTATTACTAACGATAGGTACGATAACTTATAAAACAGTCATACATTTTTAAAGAAAAATAGTTATTGATATGATGATCAAAGCAATAGAGATAAAGTAAAAATATAATGTGAATGCAATCATGATTGATGGAAGCAACCGCTCCATTGTATGGACGTCCACCTGTAATTTTTTGTCTGTTTGGACACTTTGGTGGTACTTTGTCTTGGCTAGTACCTTGCTCTTGTAAATACTCTTGAGTAGTTTTCCTTTTTTGCACATCTTGTGCGGAAAAACTACAGTCGTTTATATTTACAGCATTTTTGTTTGTTCCAAAAAATATATATAATGTGAATATGATAGATAAAGTTGTCACAAAATTATTGTGCAAATATTATTTCTCTAAATCATATACCTCTGTTACGTCTCTTTAACTTTTTGTCATCGTCAAGCCTTTCACCCTCAAATACAAACTCTAGATTTAAGATGTAGACATATCAGGTGGTGGTGCAACGAGATCCATCCTCTCAACCAGTGTCTCGTCCCGCTGTAGTAGATTTAAACCATTCTATTCTGATAATCAGTCATTCCAGCTCTCTCACATTGTCCCATGGCGTCACCTTATTTGATCACCACTGCTATGGTTTACACGAGTATGTTGGTCTGTTCTGGTTCCGATTTCTCTTGTTGTGGGTCACGCTACTAGATTCAGGTTTTTTTTTGGAGATCTCTTGATTTGTTCTCTTAGGTGGTCGTGTCTTTGCTTCATGATCTGCCAATATTGTTTCAGCTGTGTTGCATGTTTTCCGCCAGTGAATTTGGACTTGTTTATTCATTTGTTGTGATGGGTTATGTGGCTTTGTATGTGTTTGTAGTTGCTCCATCGCAATTGTGTCACTGGTTGTTTGTTCGGGTGTCGTTGGATTTTCGACAGCGACGGGTTGTTTGTTCTCGTAGGTCTTCGGCAGTTTGGTTTGTGTTTTTATGCTTTTGTTGATAAGAGATTGGTTATGTGGTTGAAGATTCATGTTTTTTTGATGTGGTTCGGTTTCAAAAACACGAAAAGGTATGTTCAGTTTCAAAAACTCGAAAGGATGTGTTTCTGTTAACATGAAAGCGTATGTTATTGTTTCTAATGTACTGGACTCATCTCTCGGTTTGAGTTCTTACACGTCTGATTAAAACATGTTGTGTTCGGTGAACCGGCCTCTTCAATTCTTTGTTATTTTAGATTGATTGATACTTTCAGCCTTCAAGACATCATATTTGCCTCCACTCTAATACTGTTAAAGCTCAAAAGAGCTTTTATGCTTGATGTTGTGTTCAGGGAGTTGTTATCACTTGAACTTTGATACCGTTTTGACGGTCGATCCATTCGTCAGATTTAAACCCAAACCGGTTTTTGCAGATGTTCACTCTTCATATTTTTTTATAACTTGGTTTCGCACCCGTGCGCAGGTTCGCCTGATTGCGTCCGTGATTAATGAATTTTTGTTAGGATAGATTAGGGCTTGTCCACTTAGTCTGATTTATCACAATGTACTTTTTTTTGTTATAACTGGGTCAGGTCTAATGTCCCCCAGTTTTTGTATCTTCGAATTTTTATTTTATATATTTTTTGTTATGCCTAAAAAAATCAAAATCAAAATTGTGCCTCTTTTTTTTTTTTTGTGGATATGTGTGAGTTGGGATGAGCTTATTATCCTTTGACATATTCATTTACTTTTAAAAAAAAAAAGTGTTTGGTTGGGCTTTTGGGTACTATATAAAAAAGTTTAGAAGATTTTTTGTAGGCCCCCTCATATCTCTTTAGGCCCTATAAAATTACAAAATTATCTTTAATAACACGTTCCGTATATAACTATAAGATATTCATTTTAAAATTTTCGTTTTGTACCTCTGATAGATAACAACCGGACAATCATTTTAAAAAAAATCATTTTGAACATCCGGTAGTTATCTACTGGATACTACCGGGTGTTCATTTTTAAAAATTTCATTTTATACCTTCTAGAGATAACTACCGGATGTTCATTTCAAAAAATTTAATTTTGTACCAACTTGAATATCAGTCGACTTCCTATTTTAAGCACTCAACTAGCGAGTTTTGAGAGATTTTTAAGTCGTTACTTCCTATTTTGCACTCAACTTGAATATGCTTATAAACCTTGCGATTTTTGAGCTGTTTTGCATTTTTATTGCAGTCAATAGAACAAACAACGCCAATCTTCACTCAATTGCGATCAATTAGCAAGTTTGGTGGGTTTTTACGATGGTGGATAACTGGACGGTGAGGATTCAGCGTTCGTGTGGAGTGAGTGGGTTGAGATTGGTGGTTTGGTTAGGTAATCATAGTGAAATGGTGAAGAGATTCGAGAAGATGAGAGAAAGTTTAGATGATGTCGATTTGTTATGTAAAATAAAAGGTTAAATTGGCAATAATCCGGTAGTTATCTACCACAGGTAGAAAATGGAAATTTTTAAAATGAATGTTCGATAGTTATCTACCGGATGTATAAAATAGAATTTTTAAAATGAACATCTGGTAGTTATTTGCCGGATGTACAAAATGTTTTTTTTTAAATGAACATATAGTAGTTATATACTGGATGTACAAGATGGTTTTTTTTTTAAAATGAACGTTTGATAGTTATATACATAACATATTATTATGAGCAATTTTGTAATTTTATGGGGCCTAAAGAAATATGAGAGGGGTCTAAAAAGTAAAGTTCCCGAAAATTTGTGGCCCAACTTGCTCCCTAGAGTTGGATGCTCATGGGTTGTGTTGGTCGTGCTCTTATGCATTTGCCACCCTTTTCATTTTTTTCTCTATCTCTCTCTTCAAACTGGCGAGGAAGACCCATATCATTTGTTTTATCCCTTTCAATAATTAAGTTATATTATTGCCATCGAACTTAAAGATTAGTCGTGAATTTAGTTACTAACTCTTAATAATATTTCTCTTTTTCTTCAAACCATTAAGTCAAAGAAGAAATTTTATTCCTCAACTATCAATTTCTCAACTCCTCCGAAGAATGTGTTGACACCCAATTTTGTTCGTACTTGTATGATTTATAAAAAAAATTGGAAAAAAACGGATTTTGGACTAAGTGATCCTGATCTTGTAAAAACTCTATCAAATTGATTTTTCTCAATCTTTATTTATTGGCTTTTACTTTTTCACTATATGGTCTTCTCACGGGTCCTATTTTTTTCCGAAATACTATGTTCATATTACATAATTCGAACTCCCTTTTTAAGGATTTTCGGATTATATAATCCGAAAAACCTGTTTTGCCCACAATTTCATAAAAACGGTAGCATATATTATTAAGATGACGTAATTGAAAATGACAAAAAACTAAAATAAATGTAAAGAGACCAATATGATATAAATTTTCATTTTATTAATTAATTAATACTTTTGTAGTACAATTATAATAACAAAATGTTTATACTAGAAATTATTAGATACTTAAAGTTAAATCTCTAATAGAAAAAGATGGAGGGGGAGGACGTTAGGATAAGATTTGTTTTCTACCACATCCTAGGAAGAGAGAGAACGAGAGGTAAAGCTAAATTTAGTGGGAGAAGAAGATTGTGATGTGTAGCCTTACACTCAGCTATAGCAAACTTACGCCTAAACAAATGATGGAATTTTTTAAAGTGGAATTTTTCCCTTTGACTATATAATATTCTACTTATTTTTAAATCCTTCGATATTTTCCAAATAAAAAATATAATATTATTTATTTAATATTAGTATTATAATTTTTTTTCGTGATTTTACAATTTATGAAAACATGGATGCTACATCGTTATCATTATGAAAAACCTGAGGATATTAAAAAACTTTCCTAAGGCATTTATTTTTATCCTCCCCCATATTTGTGCTTTGTACATGTACATATATAATGCGACACAATTTTATTTCCACCAAGATGAACTAAATATTTGTTAAGTTGTGTCTTCAACTCATCTAACCTGACAGATAGGTTAAATCTCTTCAAAGTTTGGTATCGAGCACGAGCTTCAACTTTTCCATCTTTAGACATGATTTACTTGACAAAAGTAGATGCATGATCAAATATCATAATAAAATGAATGGTAAATTAAATTGATGATTAACCAAAGACATTTATATGCAATACGGTGCAATAATTACCACATAAATTGTTGTTATTTTTACCACCACATAAAAGTGAAATATTTATATAATTTACATAATGTTAGTTATATATTGGCCACAAAAAAATGGCATTACATTATCGAGTACAAAAAAATATGTCGATGTATTATCGACCATAAAAGGTATAAACACCGACAAAAACGTGTCCTAGCCTATCTAGTAAAATTGCATATTCATCTTCTTCAATAACTTCAAATTCTTCATTTTCTTCATCTTGAGTATCACACACAATTGAATTGATTTTATTCTTTTTCTGCTGATTTCTCTCATTTTTCAATATCCATGAGGTCTCGGAACCAAGTTTGTCTATATTAAAAAAACATTTTCCCATGTCTCAGCCTCTTCACTCTTGTGTAGCTTCCACTCTGTAGATGATGGGGGTATTGGACAACCATCTTTCAAAAAAATAAGAACAAAACGTTCAGAAATTAAGCCAAGACACATGATGTGGGTATTTGGGTTAAGTGGTGGACTGCCTCTAATTGGGAAAAAAAAGGTCTCTAAAATACCGATTTTATGATTTGTTAACTCAACTACAACCTTATTGTAAGAAGTTGTAACAATGTGATCCATGTCCGGTAATGCCAATCACTTATCTTTGTATGGAATTCCACTACTATTTTGGGAAGAGGTACAAACCATTCATGATACTTAAAACGTTCCTCACTCCCGAATACCTGCATATAGCCACTCCTATGATCTTTCACCTCTTTAATAAATGTTCTACGAATCATAGAATGTCTTTCTTCAGTTAAACCCATGTGTTTAGCTCACAATTTCCATCGCCTTTAACATCCATAATTTTTTTTAATAAATTAGTTTCATGAATTTTGGCGTGATCAATAGGCTTTAGAATCCGAGAAGGTGTTGAAACCGAAGAAGGTGATGGCTTGCCAATACAAGCACCTTTCCTTTTGGGAAATAATGACTTTGTTTGTGACGTTTGACTATTGGGAAATTTGGAGTCAACACGCTCCCACAAAGATAAAACTCATCAGTCGAATCATCATTTGGTGTAGATCGCACCCTTTTTTTTTGCGCCCTTGGTTTCTACCTTTTTTGAAGGTGGAGTCAACAACGTCGTATCTGGAAATGACAACTGATGCATAACCTTCTTGATATGTAGTTTCATCTGGTTTGAATTTTTTTGGATACATTTTTGAATACCATTCCACTAATCCATGACAGAAAAACCATCTTCATCATCTTCTTCATCCATACATACATACATAAAATTTTCAGTGAGGGTTTATCTCAGCCAATCGAATAGGCTTCTTGTGATGATCTTTATAAAAAGAATACATGCATAAGACAACCTATACTTTGTCCTGATCATACAACCACACTTTATTTTTTATCAATTCCAGTTTTCTTGGAGTGTTTTGCTTCCTAAAAATAATAAGAAGCCCAAACCAGCTATAGAAACATTACCCTCCAACCCAGAGTACAAAAAAAAGTCTTTGTATCCATGTTTTAAGATAATACAACTCCTTTCAAAAGTTGTATGTATCATAGTGAATTGCCCTCCAATATATTGTGTATTATCTCTAAACATGTGGCCACATCTCCGACACTATTACTCAAATATTTCTTTAATTTTTCATGATCCCCTTCAACTCTGTTGGTGGTTCTGCAGCCAAGATGCAAGACATGATTTGTTGACGACCTCACTATTTTTTTCCTTAACGGTATTCAATATGGTATTGTCAACATAGGTAAAGAACTTTAAGAATTTTTTACAGACATCTCGAAGTTGCACTACGATTAACATATGATTATTTTGAAGGAGACTCAACCTCATTATCCCAAACTTTCATGATGTTGTTAACTATCTCATTTTCACCTCCTTGACTTCCTTATCTTTTCCATTCACTTTGCCATCCTTAGGTTTAACTCTACGGTATGTGATGTATTTAACTCTAACATTTTTTCCAACATGAAAATGACAAAGTAATGCAATAGTTTTAGAGAAAACAATTGATATGGCATTCATCAAAGTGACATCTATGTCAGTCAGAATCATATTTAGCATACTGTCCATTGAGATAAGAAGATCAAGAAACATATTTGGCATACTTAAGGAGCACAAGGTCTACATGAAGACCTCAATCATAAGTTGAATTATATATAAATTTTGATGAATGATTAACGAGTCTCGTTTAAAAAATTTGTCTAAGATGTTGTTGAGTTGGAGAGGTTGAGTGTTCATTTGAAAAATTATAAATAAATGATATTTACATGTGAAACTCATTTAATTATCAAAAGGTGAAGAGTCTTGCTAACAAGTGTCTTAAAGACATTGTTTAAGAAACTCATAAAAAGAAATTTTGTCTTAAAAATACAAGTCAAACAATGTAAAATTCATAACTACATAAATTTGAATGTAAAAGTTATCTATTATATTTGGATGCTTAGAGAATGCCCTAAAAACACTTGTTATGTTAAGTATCTTAGTGCTTTCTTAAGGTGAATAAGTAGATTGTCTGGCTTCAAGGGCGGATCCAGGAATTTCAGAAAGTGGGGTCAAGATCATTTATCATAAATATTTATACAAAAATATATAAAACCATAATCATTAAGATGATGAAGTCATTACCATTAAGCAAAATAGTGAAAATTACAAAAAGTATATGACTATATCAAAAAACTAAAGACACAAAGAATTACAATTGCCTTCTTGGTGACGTCAAATTTTGAAAGCGTTGCATGATTTTTTTTCATTTTCAACACTATCAAATATATCACTCTCAATGTATGTTATCAAACAACCATTCAAAAACTCATCACCCATGCGGTTGCGCATTTGATTCTTCACAAAATTCATAGCAGAGAAACTCCTTTCAACTGTTGCAGTAGCCACATGTAAAAGTAATGCTAACTTCAAAAGTAAATACACCATTGGATAAGCAATAAGTCTTCTAGTTTCCACCATCTTTCTTGAAAGATCACTAATCCCATCTAAATTAGAACTACATCCATGATATAATTTTCAAGTTGATTATCTATTCCCGTAAGCTCCAAAGAAGAAAATTCTGATGGATAAAATCGAGGCAAATTAACCAACTTCTCCTTGTCAAATGCAAAAAATGAATCTCTTGGATTTAAGCTTGCTACACAAATAAGCAATTCACTACTCACGTCAGTGAATCGATTATTAAGCTCTTGAAGTTGTCTATCAATCACAAGATAAAATACCTCAACTTGAAAGTGATGCAAGTTTGAAACCTTTTGAAGTTTATGCCTTGGTTTTCCTTGTAACACGAATGCATCATCCATATTTTCAATGTCAATATTTTGCTTCTCACAAAACAATGACACTTCACATAGTAAACTATGCCAACCATCTTCTCTCATCTTTTGCAATCTATCCTTTGAAACTTTAACTAATGACATAGCATTTACAATATCTTGATCTTTTCTTTGCAATGCTTGAGATAAATCATTAGTAATTCCCAATATATTGAATGTTTAGCAACAAAAGAACAACAACAGAAGGTTTTTGCAATTGCAACAATAGTGGTGTGGAACTAAAAGTGAATCACTACAAAACAACAACAAAATAACAACAATAGTGGTGCGGTGTGGAACTGAAAGTGAATCATAATCGCCATAGCCTATGAAGGTTTCACGCAGTGGCGGAGTCAGGAATTATATAGAGCCTGGGCAAAAATTGCACATTTCCTGCGGATAATTTTATAGACTTCCTATATAATGTTACTTCCTTCCTGCGGATAATTGCACATTTCCTGCGGATCTTAAATCCCTAGCAAAATCCGCAGGAAAAACGAAAAAATTCTAGTAATGGCTGGGCTTGTTACAAAGAAAGTTGAAGTTGAGCCTGGGGATGGCTCCGCCCCTGGTTTCATGGCAGGCACTTAACTTTTTCATCTTTTTTCTTCTTCTTCTTTTTGTTTTGTTTAATTATAAAATACTACCGTCAGGTCGAATATGCAAAGTTACTTTTCATCTTTTTATTAGTGAGGTTGTGGCCACCAAATTTCTTTTAATAATTTTTCCAATGTATAACGTAAAAGTAGTAATACTATTTTTATCAAATATAATATAATAGTTTATATTGTTTGTCTCAAGTGTATAAATTCAGTTATGTGTCAGCAACTTAAAAAATTAAAGTGGGATTTTCTTAAAAAAAATAAAAATTATAGTGGGGTCAATCATATAAAAATATAGTATTATTGGTTAAAAAACTTGACAAAGAGTGGGGTCAGGTGACCCCAAATGGCTCTACTTGCATCTGTGCGCTTCTAACCCCAACCTTATATACTCCATCCGTCTCAAAATATAAGCAAAAATTGTTCAACAACGGTTAATATATTTGGTTCAAAATTTGTCTCAAATGCATCAACTTATGTTAATTCATTTTTGCTTACACTTTAAGAAGGTCTTTCAACTGAGTTATAATTTTATCGACTTGATGATTAGCTTTGCGGTTAAAAATGATATTTTCCAAACAACATAGAGTGAATAGAAAGAGAGAAAAAAAACCAGTTTGGAATTTTATCTTTTTATGACAAATCCATTTATTTTTTGGAGTTATTAGTATTAACTATTACGCACTCTCATATGCTGACATAAACTCAGGATACTCTTCTCTTCCGCGTCTTCTTAACCCGACCCGAAAATGAAATCCAAATCAGAAAACCCGGTTCAACAAACCACAACCACCACCATCTCCGACTCATCCACCGCCGCAGCAATCGATCCCATCTTCCACCTCCTCCGCATCATCCCCTTCTCCTTCCTCCGCCCACCCCGCCTCCGTCTCAAACTCCCATCCTTCTCCCTCCCCTCCTCCAACCTCGTCTTCGCCCTCGTCCTCCTCACCTACTTCATGGTCGTCTCCGGCATCGTCTACGACATCATCGTCGAACCACCCGGCATCGGCTCAATGCAAGATCCCTACACCGGCGCCGTTAAGCCAGTCGTCTTCATGTCCGGACGTGTTAACGGTCAGTACATCATTGAAGGTCTCTCGTCAGGATTCATGTTCGTGCTTGGTGGAATTGGGATTATTATGCTGGATCTTGCTCTTGATCGGAACCGGGATCGCTCTGTCAAGGTTTCTTATGCTACTGCTGGTATTACCAGTGTTGTCATTGCTTATGTTATGAGTATGCTCTTCGTTCGTATCAAGATCCCGGCTTATCTTAGTTAAATTTGGCTTTGTTTCATGAATTTGAATTTGTAGTTTGAGTTAATTTGAGAATTTAGGGTTGCTGAATTCAAATGGTTATAGTAATTGGATCTTATTTTGTTATATTTATATAATAAGTACTCTAATTGGTTTGGTATACTTGAAATTCGGGTTAACATATTTAGGATCAATTGTTGTGGTTATATTATGTGGTTTGTTTCATGTGCAATGATTTATCTTTGGCTAAAATGTGGTTTGTGTCAGTGTTGTCAAATAGCAGCACTATAGCGGAATTTGAATAAATTGCTATTGTTATGCAATTCGCTATTTAGTACATAGTGTTGTCAAATAGAGGCTATAGCAATTAACATTTAACAGCACTGGAGCGAATTAGGATTTGAACAAACTATTGTTTTCAGCGATTGACAACAGTGGTTTGTGTAGCTTGTTGTGTATTAAAGAATGTTTGCCAAGGGCAATGCTGTTTAGTGTACAATGACTTCCTTTTAGTTGGTTTGGTATACTTGAAATTTAGGTTAACATTTTTAGGATGAAAATTGTTTTGGTTAACATTCTTTGATGTGCAATGATTTATCCGTACTCGAATTGTGGTTAGTCTCAAATAGTAGCGGTACAATGCGATATAGCATAGGTTATTTGAACAATTTGCATCACTATTTTTCTGCGATAGGTTATTTGCTGCAAAGTGTTGTGAAATAGCATCTATAGTGTGCTGTTGCATATTGGACTTTGAACGAAATGCTACTTTTTGTGTTCCGTGTTCCACTTTACTGGTTTGCGTTACTTGTTGTGTATTAAAGCATTTGACTAGGGCAATGCTGTTTGGTGTACTATGGCTTCTTTTTGTAAGTGTGTGTATGGATACATGTTTGTTTTGTTACTGATTGTGTTTGATGTGAAAATGTTGTGGCTGGCTGCTACTGTCATACTATATAGGTTACAAGCAATTCTGGTGAATCAAAGATTAGGGCATGAAAAGGGGAGTGTTGATTTGTTTATGATATGAATAGGTTGACTGTGTTGTGTTTATGTGATGATCCTGCTTTTTCTGTCTCATATGGCAGTATACCTCTGTATCTGATCACTTTGCTGAGGACCTGCTCTCTTGAAACTTCAATTTGTTTGTATTAACATAAATCCTCTTGTCCTAGATACATAGACATGGCATTTTTCTAAAATGCAACCCTCTTCATTGTCGAGTGACTCTGATATTGATGACCATTCTTCCCCCGTAAACTTAAATATACTTGATAATTACACACCATTACATTGACTGTTAAAGCAAAGTAGGCTTTGATATCACTTGATGTAAAGGGTAACACTCCTAAAACCAGGCCTATAACTCTATAAGAGGTGTGGGACTCCAATGTAGATGGGACATGAATGTATCATACCCTGCTCATACTTCTGAAAGCATAGAATAGAACTGTAAGAGTGGTAGCATACTTTTTTCTTTTCTCATTCAATGGTGATTAAGGAAAAATAGTTTTTGGTGGTTCTTTTGATTCATTAATTTGGTAACATAGCCTTGGATCGCATGGCACCAAGTATCTTGGAGACAACATGATCTCAGGATGGAACCCCTTGAGGCTGCATTGCCTCTAGTTTTTTTCTTTCTGGATCTTCTTTTGCCTCTCTCTAGTTTATTATACATTGGTACTTTGACTTAAGTGGAGCAGTTTCTTTCTCTATAAGAAAAAGTTCATCATATTAGATGCTGCCATATTGAAGCTGCAAAACCTTATTGAGGCTCAGGTGTGTCAAGTGACCTTGCATTTTTACCCTTAAAAAATAATCCACGCTGGAAACAATAAATGGACTCGTGGCTTTGTTTTTTAAATATAAAAGAACCCAGAGGGGCACTTGAGCAGTTAAATAGTTTAGGTTGTCGGTGTTGGTGCTTCAGTTATCCCACCGGTTGTCTCTGACAGTGAGGCTAAGAGCTTGGGGGAGAAGGTTGGAAAGGTTGCAGTGGGCGACTCTTTCCTCCTTTGAGCTGAAATGGAGAGGCTGATAGTTTCAAGGGGTTAAGCACCATTAATACAAGGGACATTTTCAGTTCTTTTTCTATGATTTTTTTTTTTAATATTTTGTAGTTGTTTGTTTTGTGAAACTATGGCAACTTTGTGCTATATAAATCTCCCGTAATAGTGCGTATAGGAAAGAGTTAGATTAATTGGATTTTGCATATTTTTTCACTTTGATTTTGCAAGAGACTAACTCCCAAACTCGAATCCATGATCTCTTGGTCATATGACGACAACTCTGTGCATCTCAGACCAAGTCTTATTGGTTTAAACTTTAGATTAGCTTACGTGTTCGAGGCGCATGGGTGATAGAATTGGAATAAAATGTGATGAGTGTTTGTATTAATTACTGAACTTTCGATACTGATATGGTTAAAGTGTTTGTATTAAATACTGAACTTTGGTTACTGATATGGTTAAATATCAGTACCAGAAAACTAAATTGAAGGTTTTGGAAATCTCAAGGACCATAGAAAATAAAGTATCCCAAGCAGTTCAAGAGGTCTGGTTTTCTCCCATTCTCAATTTACTTCATTCCTTTCTCTCTTCTTCTATTATCTTCGCTTCCCTCTTAATAGTTCTATCACTTCCTTCATTCTCTTTTTATTGCTTTCATGCCATTTGGCTGTTACTGAATTTCCTCGTATCTTTGTCTTTATTCTCTCTTAAGACTGAAATTTCCCTTTTGTATTCTCGTATATTTTCAAAATAGACATACAAAGATACTATGTTATGTGTTATAGGTCAACTCTGGCGCACAAGTGAGACAATCATTGCATCATGCACAAGTTAGTTTCCACCATTAAATCTATAAATCTCATCATTAAATAATGAGTCGTGATGAAACTTAATAATCCAATGGTGAAAACACTTATTCATGGTGCACAAACATTTTACTTTTGCACACTAAACAAAATTCAAGTTTGATATACCTCCGTCTTCAATGTTCGTTATATGATACTGA
Organism: Medicago arabica; assembly: GCA_946800305.1. Lineage (NCBI taxonomy): Eukaryota > Viridiplantae > Streptophyta > Magnoliopsida > Fabales > Fabaceae > Medicago > Medicago arabica. The sequence goes on along the minus strand of OX326971.1, from coordinate 19,095,591 downwards.
AGTAGCTAAATTCAAGAAACTTGGTTGCATTCTTTTTGAAGTGCTAATGATAAATTTGTTCCATGGGAAAGTATTTTCGGATTTGTAGACGTATTGATCTTTCATGTATTTGAGCTGCATGCCTCTGCTCAGTGTTTGTATAATTCTGTTAACTTAGTCGAAAGACTAGATGTTTGAACAAATGGATATCTGAACTGATGAATTGGTTTTTCGTTCGGGTGGTGTGCATACTGCTTGCTTTTTTTTACTAATCATCTTTCTACTCTCTCTTAGTTAATCCCTTAACCCTCTTCCCCGTCTCCCGAGAAATTCAATCAAAAATTAGCCATTTTGGGATGTTGTTGTTCATTTAAAATCATCCCACGAGTAAGTAATTTGATGATTGTGGCTACCGTTGATCTCCATGTTTTGGAAACATGCCCTTTGTTTCGAATATGTATGAACTGCTATAGTGCTCATTTGTTTCCGTGGAAGCTAGGAATTTTAGAATTATAAAGTCGCGGCAGCGGCAATATTGCCTTGGGACGTGAGAAAAGAGAGAAACGTGTTCCAAACATACACACAGTCTGCTATTTTTACTGAGTTTTTCTCATACAAATACATCTGCAACTTGCCGATTCATGTTGTGGTAGAATTTCTCTCATTCCAGAATGGATGATTATATGCAGTGAAGAACATATATACCTTCAACTTTTAATTACAAACTAGCAATGCGTTAAAAATCAGAGAACTTCTGCATCAGATTGTTAAGCTGAAAGAAGTATAAAATGAACCCGTTATGAGCTATTAATTACAACAGAGGAATTCTTCAAATAAAATATTACATCAGAAGTTTCACATGAACATGTTTACGAAGTTTCACAAACCCAACATTTTCAAATCCATGACTCACATACACGTACATTTTCTGCATGCATGCATCCTAACCAGCGATTATTCACCTTTACAGTAGCCATATCCTGATTGTTTGAATTCAAAACCAACACAGCTATTAAAACTACTTAACAAGCAAGGATTATATACAGATATTTTACAAAATTATTTTTGTGGCTTCTCAACTTAAGGAACGACGGGGTGAGAAGAGACGAAGAGGCGACAACCTCCCCATGAAGCCTGGTGAAGCAAGACCATTCATGGGTTGATAATGAAGCCTGTTGAAAACCTTATGTTCTGATCGTTTCATGTCTCCATTGAAGGTCCCACATTTCACCATCCACCATCTCTTTTTGGTTGGGATATGATGGCTTGTGTTCATTTTGTTGCACATGTACTCTTTCACCACATGCAATCCCTGCTCCACCACCTCCTGTGGAGGCGAACTGAGCGGGTTTCCCTCCACGCTTAGCTTTTGTAGCTTCTGGAGGCATCCGATTGAGTCGGGCAATGTTTTGATATTGTTGTAGCTAACGTCTAGTTCAACTAGGGACAATAGGAGTCCTATGGAGTAGGGCAACGACTCCAAGTACCGGAAATTCTGACTCACATTCAGGGTTTCAAGATTGACGAGGTTCTCAAGGTCGTCGGGGAGACTCCTGAGGCAGTTCAAACGTACGTCAAGAACCATAAGAGTCATCATGTGAGAGGTGGAGCTAGGAAGACACACCAGCTTGTTGGAGTTGACTGCAAGCTTCTTGAGTTTTATGAGCTCAAAGCCTATTGTGTCTGGAAGTTTGCTCAACATGTTGAAGTTGAGATTCAGTTCTTCTAAGGCTCTGGTGGATCAAAATTCATATGCACACGTGCATGTTAGGAAAAAGAAAGAAAAAAACATGCAATAATCAATATTAACAATGATATGTAACAGTAGCACACATAACCCTTTAAGTTTTTGGCACAATTGCACTCCAATTTTATCATATAATAATTGTGACATAGATGTGAGCCTTATAAAGACGTGAAGCATGCAGCCATTATTCAATCAATATCTAGTTGGTAGACTTTAGAGATATAATATGCGTAGAGTTTACAATATTGATTTTGTGATGTTGGATCTAGAAATTCTAGATTATAATTGAAAATTGGAGGCAATTAATTTTTTTTTTTTTAAGAGAGAGACAATTAAAAACGAGAAATTCATGATGGGGGTATTTATACTATATCATTGCAAAACAAGTATACAAAGTCTCCCCCATAAAAAACAAGAATAAAAAGTCTATCGGACCGGATTTTTAATCATGGTTAGTTCAAACGGTTTATTTTTTAATAATACTTTTTTATTTGTTAAACCAGTATTGAGCTAGAATTTGGAGGTTTTGTTTGTTGGATCTACCAATCCAGTTTTTAAAATATTAATAAAAAAATATCAATTTATATCAAAGTCAATTTCTCTTCTTTATGTTATTTTTTTTATTTGCATGACTTCATTAGGCGAAAGTAAAATGTGAATACTAGATATTCATTGAAATATGATTAGACACCTACAAATGTAATTTGTTAATAAGTCTTTGGTTTGCATGGTACATGGGAAAATTAAATATGATTATGTTTAATTAGAGATGATTAGATACCTTGTTTGAGGTATCACAAGAAAAAAAAGATAACTTGTTTGAGTTGTTAACTAATAGCAATTATAGTCTTTTCTTTTGAAAAGTAATAGCAATTAATCTTGTAAACAAAAATTTGATTTGCTTGATGAGATATATTTAATCTATTTTCTAGATCTTAATAAATTTGAGAAAATAGACAATTTTTTCTTAAAAAACTATAGATTCTCAAATCAATTAAATATTTATTTGTTTTTTAAGTTCCTCTCTTGGTAGATAGTTATGTAAAACACAATAATGAACGTGGATGTAATAATGTCAACATTACAAATTTGAAAAGTCATATGTATGCACAACTAAAAAAACATGTATATGAGTCGCATCCGTTGATATTTGTCAAACTTAATAAAATAAATCCCTAACAGTAACTTGATATGAGTAACACTTAAAATTCAAAAAGTTACAATATGAGATAATTTTATCATATATTTAATTATCAAGAAAATAAACCTGCAATTCTCAATGGTTGCTGGGAGGGATTGGATGAAGTTTCCAGAGACATTCAAAACTTTGAGTTTAGAAAGACAACCAATTGAATTGGGTAGGGATCTAAGCTGGTTGGAGTGCACGTCCAACATCTCCAAGTTCAATAATCTTGCCGTTAATGACTCCGGAATGTTCTGTTATATATAGTTAAATAGTTATTTCATATCAAATAATTTATATAACAAGATATTCAATCAATTGTTCATAAAAATAAATGTTCATGTTCATATAAAAAGAAGATATTCAATCAATTTGGAAGAAGAGAATGGAGAGTGGGAATCAACAAATCAATAGTAGCCGATCCATGCTAATTAATCACTCTCCCTCTTATCTTTTTAAGTATAATAATCATATTCAAGAGATTATGTTTTCGTTGTTTACATCTAATATATTATGTTAAATATGTCTTAATCAAATATATTTTTTAGACTTAATAAAATGAATATTGAAAAAAAAGAAGAATATATATTAATACTAGTTGCACCAGATACTTATCAAAAAAATCCAAGTAGTACAAGATTATGCTATTTTCCCTTCAAAAATGATTATTCTATTTTCTATGGACACTATGATTTTAAGATTTGGATCTACATCCACGATTTTTGCTCTCTAGTGCATCCTATTCCTAGCTATGCTATTGATCTCATTATGAGTGTCAATCATATATATTAATTGTGATTGTATAAATTGCATTGTACAATAATTTTGATGGAAAAACCTAAACTTCAAAACTTTAATAAAATTGCATTGTACTAAATTAATTGTGAATTTGTCAAACTTGGAGATTGTACCTGGAGATTGTTGTTGGACAAATTGAGCTTGGAAATAATAGCTAAATCAAGAGAAAGTTTTGGAAGTGAGTCCAAGGACATGCCATGCAAGTCCACAACATGAACCTTATCTTCCCCCGTCGGCGGCGACGGCGTCTTTTTTGTCTCCCTCTTCCTCGTTGTCATGTGATCCATCTTCATTGTCATCTGATGATCCTGATGAAGAAGCTGAAATTGATCCAAAGCATACATATTTTAGTTGATAAATGAGAGAAGCTAGCTAGCTAGATTTTGTGAAAGAGATGGAAGAGAAAGTTGGAGATTTATAGAGAGAGTGGGAGAGATAGATGATAAGAGAAAGTAAACGATATATGTACGGATGAGGATTAAGGGTTTGGAGAGTGACGTATTATGAAAGTACGAGAACCGTATAGTCAGGGTTTGCGTGCTAAGCCACGTTCTATTCTCATTTCATTTCATTATACTTACCTATTGATTAAATAATTTTGGTTTAATAGTATGTTAAAGTCAGAAATAAAAGTCAATGACTGCGTATTTGCTTACATTATACATGATAAAATCTACACTGGTTTATGTTGAAATCAAAACCTAAACAATTTTTTAGAGGAAACTATACTGGTATATTGTAATATTATAGTTTTTTTTATAGAAAACTATTAGGGTTAATATTTTAGCATATGCCAACACATATCACGGCTCTTTCGATTATATATCACTATTTATTTTGCTAATATGGTAGCACATATCTCTATAAAATTAATTAGGTAATAAAATATTTGTTATTAAATAAGATAAGATATCTTTTGTTTGGGCACTTGATCAGTTATAGGTATGGACCATGTTCCTCCCTATTAATTTAACATGCACAACCAACTGACTCTCAATAATATTACAATATAGTTGATTACTACTTTTTTTTCCTCTTTCCATCGGGAAAATATAGTTGATTTACTACATGGTTGATAATGTGACGGAGTTCTTAAAATTACCGTGAGTTATTGTAATTTTAGTAGCGAGATATAAAGTATAATTTTTGTAAATTTAGAATTGGAATATAATCATCGGTGTCAATTTAATTAATAAAAATTTCTCTTTTTGTATTTTTTTTTCGTATTTATTGATTGACCGTGTAAATATTTTGTTTTATTATATATAGTATTATTTGTTTATACATGGTGACATTTTATTTTTTTTATAAGTTTTCTATAGATTCTCTTCACTCGAAGTAATCCTATTTGACACGAATTAAATACTATAAGTTAATATGTCTTTCCTTCCACCAAATTCAAACACCAGTTCATTATGTTGTAGAAATTTAATCCTAGATGTGCATGTTAAAATATGTAAATATCTTTTTTTGAGAGAAAAATATGTAAATATCTTTTATATGCAGCATATATTCATTTGTATTTGCATTTGCCTAGCTTTTTTCATTGCATAATCATGTATATATGTATATACACACAAGAGTATCATGAGTATTAAGTTGTTCCCAAATCATAACGATAATCTTTCGATCAATTAATGAGTATATACTAAATATAAAAGATATTTACATATTCTAATAGTTACATTTATTTATTTGAAATATTTATTTAATGAAACTTGAAAGCTAAGAACAGTTGTCGTTTGGACATATATTTATTATATGCTTTTGTTACAATGTTTAGAAAAATCTGTTGTTGACTGAATCATAGTATAAAGAAAAATGTGAAGATAGTTTTGAATTTTATTATTAGATAAAAAAATCGAAAAGAATAAATTAAGATGATTTGGTTTACTCAAGTTATATAGTACTGTACACTACAACCAAACCGGTCTGGTTTCGTATAAGAAAATAATATAAGGAGTTTTTCTTCGAAATCAACTCAATTCAAACCAAATGAACGAACATATGCTTATATTTTGACTGATGATGTACCATGCACTTTTACGAAGGTACTGTTGCTTAAACTTAGGGCAGCTGCACAAAGGTTATGTGATTTGGTTACGTTTGATTTTGAATTAAGAAGAAGTCATCTATGCCACCAAAAAAAGTCATCCAAATTAGGAGAATATGGTGTTGTAAGATTGAGAAATAGCTACCCGGATGATAAAATGAATCTTATTTGTCTTATGGATTCGCCATAGTTGCACGCGGATGATAAAATGAATCAAATTAATTAAATTAATTTTAGTTAACTTAATTACATTTAAACAAAAAAATTAATTAGATATTATTAAAAGACTTGAGAATTTTTATTTTTATTTTTTTCATTTGTTTTAATTGCAATTTGTTATTTAATTGTTTAATAAATATGAATGGAATTCACATGATTTCGTGTTATGTTATATATTTTGTTAAATATATTTATATAAATATTGTTTTTTAATTGAGACATGAATTATAATTTTTAGCAAACTATAAAAATACTTGTGCGTTCACACGGGGGTGCTGATTTTCGTTGATAGTTAAGGTAAACATTATAGGTATTTTCTCACGTCTAATTATATAATAATTTTTTTAAAAGTTTATAATAAAACATTTTTTAAAGAGGCTAAAATGGAATATATTATCAAATCAAAGTGTTTCTTCCCAGCACAAGGTGTAGTAATGTAGAAACAACAAAGTCCAAACAATATTTACAAGAGCATATGAGAACAAGCAACTGAACAAGAAAAGAAATAAATATTAGCCTATGCCCAGCATGGTGAAGGGATTAAGCCACCAACCATGTAAATTGAAGGGAGGAGTAACAAATTTCGCCTTCAACTACATAAATGCGAGCGAATTAATCTTATACACCACCTGAAGAACCGAACAAGTTTTGTCAGTGAATAGCCTATTATTTCTTTCCTTCCAAATGTCTCAAACGGTAGCAAACCATATAACCTGTAAAATAGAGTGGCGAACCTTTACGGGTCAACCACTGAAGCTGAATTGAATAAAATGGTTCGGCACATTCTGAGGGATAATCACATACAACTCCAGCCATCTATAAATTAAATGCCAGACAGACCCAAAAAATTACAAAGTAATAATAGATGAGTAGACGTTTCAACGGAACCACATCCTGCCACACACTTTATGGAATTATGGTTAAGGACACCACGACGAAAAAAGATTGTCCTTTGTAGGCAACCTATCACGAAACAGCCGCCAAACAAACAACACAACTTTCAACAAAACGTCATAATGCCAAAGAGATGAGACAGGCACCAAAGTAGCAATAGGAGGATGCACATCTAAGAATTTGTAAGCACTACGAACAGAAAAAGCATGAGAAGTTTCCAATGTCCATAGCCATCTATCATCTTTATTAACCTGCAAAGTCACACTATGAAGTAATAACGTCAGTCCCCCATCAACTCCTCCTCCCACGCAAATAACCTCCACCTCCACGTCTCTCCCGCCTCCCCCCAACCTAAATGATTCATATCAAAAACAGACTCCCCCTTATACACCGACAAGTCATATAACCTGCTGAGTCTGCCACTAAACGACACCCCACCAAACCAAACATCCGACCAAAAAAGATATTTTTCCCATTCCCATCCGACCGACTAACATGATCACTATACAACTCCTCCTTACATAAGGCGTGAACATCACGCCACCACAAGGATGACTCACGGCCACCATTCATCACCCCCCCTCCCCTCAACCCCGTATCGAGTCGACAACACCTTAATAATAAAATATTATTAAGATGCAAGTGAATGTTTAGTGCATTTTCATGAAAAAATTATTCAATCAATAAGTTAGTTTTTATTAAAGCTATTGTCTTGTGTAATCCCACTTTTTCTGACCCAAAAAAAAGATATTTCGTCGTGTCTAATTTTTATAATAAATTATACTACAATAACAAAAATTTGTTTTGTGTTTTTTAATTATCAATATTTGTCTCTACAGTGAGAAAAGTTGGATTTTTTTTTATGAAGTAAAAATTTGAGTCTTTGAGGCCGTAAATGTTGAAAGAAGAAACCAAAAGGTAGAATGGAATATTGATCATAATTAATTGATGTTTTGAACTCTTATATGGGGAAGAGGAAAATAAAGTGCAAGTTATTTAATAACGGATCGAGTTAACTTGTGTTCAAAAAGCATAAGTTAGAAGTTAAAATAAGAAAAATAAAAGATAAATTTTGCATTGAAAAAAGAAATTTTTAAAATTTTTAGTTATTAAATGCATAATTTTTAAGATTGTATTTCTACATTTGATTTTCTAACATGTGCACTTAAGATCATAGGTTATTATTTGTTGTGGTTTTGATGATGTTTACTTCTTGATTTGATTAGATAATGTTTTTGTTTTGCTATAGCCTAGTTTATGTTGTAAGGCACCCTTTTAGTCTACGCCTTCAAAATCTTTGGTGTCATTCAACTTACTTTTCAACATATGACTTTAACAATAAGTTTGTTGATCACCTATTTTCAAAAAATCCTAGTTCAGAGTTTTGATTTGATTCATACGTTTTTGTGCATATTTTGGATCGAATCATTTGTTTGTCAAATGATTCTGTTTTGCTAATTTGAATCATTTCTTGTAAAAAGGAAAATGATTCCAATCAAATTCTCTATGGAGTTGTGAATTCTCTATGGAGTAGTTATTCGATTCAATTAATAGGGAGGAATCGAATCAATCTTGATCAATTGTAATCAATTATTTGAATTATAGTTCACGAGTATCGAATCAATCTTCTTAGCAACTCATATTTCAATTTTTACACTAATGATTTGATTCATGGTTTTAGTGATTCAAATCAATCATGTATTTTCAGTGTCACAGTGCTACCCATTGTTGTAAGAGGCTTCACCTCTAAATAGGGCATTTTGAGTCAATATGAGCCCTTCATAAGATCAAACGGTCTCCCTCCCCTTGCGTTAAGAAGGGTGTTACCGTCTAAGCGTTACGCCTATGTGGAACGCTCTCTAATCTATAAATAGAGCAACTCATTGTAAAAACATGTACACACTATCATTTTGAGTAAAAACCTTAAAATTCATTGAAAACTCACTGACTTGAGTGTTGAAGTGTCTTTGCAGATATATCATCCTACGTTGGTAAAGAACGAATGTATTCCGCTGCTTAACACTTACTTTGAGAGTCACTCATGATCGCTCGCAGGTCAATGATTAATGAAAATGTTTATAAAACTCATTGCATCATTGAAATTAATCACTTTTTAAAAATTGCATTTAACTTAAATGAGACACTTTTAGGATAGAGAGATAATTCCATTTATAATTGAAAGTTGTACAATTAGGTGATGGTCACACTAGACCTAATAGAGTGGTCTTCTTTTTGTCAAGTTGTAATAAAAGTGGCTCTGCATTTACATTCATGTCTTTCGGTGTTGTTAGATTACTTGACAAATTATTTACTTTTAAAGCCCTCTTGCCCCTTATAGAAGTTACAGCAGCCTTTATTGCTATCAACTTTGTTCGTTTTTCTATATTTGTGTGGAGTGGACCCATTTATGGCTTCGATGGAGCTTATCCTGCGGATGTCTTGATCATTTTCGCAGCAACTTGATTTTTAAGGGGGAATGGAATGAGTTTCTTGTTCAAGACATTAGTTTCTTTTTAATTATTGTTTTTAAAATTATGTATATACATGGATGATAATCAATAAATTTTATAATTTTTGAAATAGACAAAGACAAATAATACAACATTTTGAAATATAATTCGTAGATGTTTAAATGTTATTTTTAATTATATTATAGTTGGTTATTTATTTTGTCAAAAAAGAAAAAATTAGTTTGTTCCTTATATATATTAGTGATCAAATGAGAGATTCACAACAAGAAAATAACAAACAAAAAAATAACAGAGAAAAAGGTAAAGACAAATATAGTTACGTCGCTTGGTCCATAGTGAGTTGTTGCTCCTCCTAGTGGATGCTAAATGTGAATTATCCTTCCTCCACTCAATGTCAAAACTAATCACTTTGCTATTAATTTTTTACGCAATAATCACTTTCTTTTTATGGAAAAGCAATAATCAATTCGTTGGTAAAAATTCATTAAATCATTTGAAATCTTAAAACTCTATAAGTCCATCGAAATCCATTAAAATCTGTGTTATAAATCTTTTTTTTTTTTAAGAAGGTTATAAATCTTGATTGTAAAAAGTCTTTTAAAAAAAATCTTTTAAAATCTCAAAGACTTTTTTTTTTTTTTTTTTACCAAAATAGTCTTTTAAAATCCCAATCCAATACACCCCTTAATCAACAACTTAACAACCAAGTGAAATAGAAATCTAAATTCCAAATGTCACGTAATCTCATAGATTGAAATTGAGGGTAGATTGAAATCGGGTGTTTTGATCAGTTTGTGATTTTTTGGAGTTTTAAATTTTTTATGATAAAGTCATGAATGTGAAGGAGAATTTTTATGGGGTTTGTGTTTTATAGAATTCAAGGATGAAGTTCAATGTGGCAGGTGATTTTTCTTGGTTTTACCTTCTTCTTTTTTTGGAATTTTGGGTTTTGATTTTTATGGTTTTTCTTGATTAATTTTTTTAACAATAGAAATGACACATGGAATTAAAAAATTCAAAACAATTAGGAAAAGCCAACCTATCATGCCATGTAAACTATTTAACACTGTCACCTGTTACAAATGTTTAAAATGAAAAGAGCAATGTTATTTCTCTAGAAAAATAACATCAAGAATTCTTCAAGAATAAAGAGCAGCCAATCACAATTCACTATTTGCCACAATTCAAGGAGGTGTGGCTGAAAAATAGGAAGTGAACAAATAAACCATGCAATTAAAACTTGCCAACTGTTTCTTGAAAAATTCTTGATGTTATTTTTCTAGAGAAATAGCATTTTCCAAATGAAAATGACAAAAGAGAATCTACAAAAAATATTTTACAGGAGGTAAACCAAAAGTTAACCTAGTTAGCCGAATTTGGTATCTTATTCTTTCTTAAGGTCATTTAACTCGAAATGTGAGACATCAAGGATATGTGATGTACAGCAGGAAAAGCTACTAGAAAAACTTCTACAAGATCCATTAGAGATTTCACAGATCAAACTTTGTAATGTATCTATTCATCATCCTAAAGCTTAAATCATTAAAGAGGTAATTTGGAGCTCTCCTCTTCAATCATGGATGAAATGTAATATTGATGGAACTTCAATTGGCAATCCTGGAAATTTAGACTGTGGTGGGATCTTCAGAGATCATGAAGCCAGTCTTTATGCTGCTTTGATGAGCCTCTTGGTCATTCTAATTCTTATCTTGTAGAGAGTAGTGGATCTTTAATGGATATAGAGATGGCTTATTGGAAGGGTTAGATGAATCTTTGGCTGGAAACAAACTCTTCTTTGGTAGCTTTGGCTTTTCACAAAGAAGGTCATGTTCCTTGGATCTTAAGAAACAATGTCAGAACATGAACATGAAGATTAAGCTTAGACTTCATTTCCTAGCTTTATTAGGTCAAACTATGTTTAAAACAAAACAGGGATGCCTTCTTTTAGGTTCATCTCTTTTCGATGGAGTTTAGGTTGAGCCCTTCCATTTTGAACTCCTTTTCTATATATATTTTTTGGTTGGTTGCGAGCAAAATGTAAAGCAGGAGAATAAGGCAATTATTTCTTTCTTAAGGTCATTAACTCAAAAGTGGGACGTCAAGTCAAAGCCATAGTCGGTCTGGACAATGACGTTTTACCCAAGATCCTAGCTTTCTGTGTCTATAACCATTCTAAGGAATGAGAAAAATGACACGTTCTATAGTGAAGTTGTGCATAAAAGGACCTCGTCGACGAATCATGCAAAGATAAGGAAGTTGAAGCTGAACGTGGGGCGCCACGATCCCACTACTAAGAGAGTTATCATGCAACACCCGTGAAAATTAGCCGATTAGGAGTAACTCACTGTAGGCTACAATATTTGGCTAATAGACAATGGTTTTAGTATAAATATTATGTTCATACATTGTAATTAACATATTCAATCAATCGAACAAACTTATTTTCGAAATTTATATTTTTATCTTTCTGCTTTTATTTATGCACTTTTTAGTGAAGCTCAAAAAACATCAAACAAATGAATATAACACTCGACTAGAGTAGTTAGGGAACTCACAATTGAGAAACAAAGTTCTTCCCTCAACGTTAATCGCTTAAAGCAAGGGAATCACATTTAAGGAAACTCAGTCGACCTTGACTAATTTCAACTTTCATAAAAAATTGTATTATGAAAATCATTCCTTTATTATATGGGTGTCAACCTTGTTAGGATATCTATCAAACATATTGATTCATGAACATACTCTTAGTTTTAAAAAAAAACTCTTGAAAATAAAAAATTAATTTTAGTTTTTTGTCAAAAACATAATTAATTATAACATAAAATACTCTGATATAATTTCCAAAATATTATAAGATATTTATAACATATTTTCCCTAATAAATGTTGAGATGAAGTACAACAAGCAACAACAATAACATCCATCATTGAGAAGCAAGAAATGTGTTGGTGCGAATGTCACTTGTCAGGTGCATCTTTTTCCATCGTCATCTGACTACGACCTCAAGCTTGCTTATGGGCTGTCCTTTGGTGCTTGGATTTCCCCGTGTCTCCTCTCCACTTGTTGGAACTAAACATCCTCAAGATGACAACGAAGGTGTACATGATGAAGCGGGGTCTGAATTGAAGAGAAAAAAAAGCAAGGGCTGGCTCTTCAAAATAGTGAAACATCATTTGCTTGGTTGGGGGATGCTGAAATGTATTTAATTTCTAATCATTTGTATGATGAACAAAATGTAACGGCAAGACCAGATGATCAGGCCTGCCAGGGCAAATGAGTCTTATAGGGTGGAATTGTCAGGGTTTAGGTAGTCCGAGCATAATTCCCTGAAATACCTAGTTCGACGCTTAAAGTCGGACCTCCTCTTCTTAAGCGAGACATTAGTCCACCAAAATAAAATTGAAGAATTACGTTACTTGCGTGGTTTTGATTCATGCATTTATGTTGACCGCATCGGCAGATGCGGGGGTGTTGCTTTATTTTGGCGCACTTCTTTAAATTGTCAACTTGTAGATTATTGATTTTGTTTTAGGTACTTGGCGGCTAACTTGTTATTATTGTTGTCCCAATGGGGGTTGTAGAATTACCGCGTAGAAATTTCTCCATTAGATTTATGTTCAATTTGCAAGCCAATGATGCATATTTGGAGATTTCAATGGCATTCTAGATGCAGTGAAAAAAGAGGCCGAAACACTAGACCTCGATGGCTGATTAATGGTTTCCGGCAAGCTGTCTTTGACTAAGGTTTGTAAGATGCTACGATGGAAGGACCCCTATGCACGTGGTTTAAAAGTCTAAGTATCACGTGCGCTGTGGAGGAAAGGTTATACCGTGCTCTTACTAATAATTTATGGTTCAATTTATTTCCTGAAGCTACTATAGAAACTCTTGTGGCACCTGCTTCTGATCATTATCCCATCCTCCTCTACGGTAGCCCTATGCCTTGGCCTCACCTTAATAAATGCCATTTTCTCTATGAAAACGTTTAGCATATAGAACCAGAATTTGAGGAGATGGTTACTAACTCTTGGAAGGTATATTATAGCAATTCTCTTATTCCTAAGATGTCTTCTTGTTCAGAAGGAATGTCTGTGTAGAGTAAAGCTCATTATCACAAGCTGAAAAGTGACATTGAAGATTGTTGTCGTCAATTGCAAATTATTTGACTAAATTCTTCAGGTGAGAGATAGGTTCAGATGTTTAAGTTAAGGAAGAGGACCAAGGTTTGCTAGCTCAGGATGATGCCTATTCGGTTCAATGTGCAAAGACCCGTTGGTACAGGGATGGTGATCGTAACACTTTTTTTTTTTTTTTTGCTTTTGCCACTTCTTGAAAGAAGGTAAATCATATTATTTCTCTTGACGATGACGCTGGAAATAAAATCACATATTATAAGGGCTTACGCGATGTAGCATGAAATTATTGTTAATATTTTTCAGAAGCATGGCAACGCTTCCTCTCTAGTTATTGATGTTATTAATCAACCTATGTTTACTCCTGATAATGAAAGGCTCACGACTCCTTTCACCAAAGATGAATTTTGTGATGCTATGTTTTCAATGCTCCTGGATAAATGTCCAGGTCCTGACGACTTCAATTCGGGTTTCTATCAACAATTTTGGAACTTGTGTAGTGACGACATTTTCAAGGAGTGTTATGCTTGGCATAATATGGGACAATTTCCCCCTTCTTTGAATATAAAGAATATTGCTCTTATTCCTACAGGCATTACACAACCGAGCATGAAGGACCGGTCCCCCATCACTCTCTGCAATGTTCTTTACAAGCTTGTTTCTAAAGTTTTAGCTAACAGGTTGAAAGCGGTCCCTTCTCAGTGTATTTCTGACAACCAGTTTGCTTTTGTTTCGGGCAGGTCCATTCAGGATAATGTTATGGTCGCGATCGAGATCATTCATTTTATGAAGACTAAGACGAGGGGGTGATGACAAGTATGTTGCTTTGAAACTTTATATTAGTAAGGCTTATGATTGTGTGGATTGGGATTATTTATGCTCGGTCATGGTTAAGATGGATTTCAATGCCAAGTGGATTCATTGGATGATTATGTGTGTAGAGTCAGTGAATTATTATGTTCTTGTCAACAACGAGAAGGTTGGAGCGATCATTATGATGCGCATCCTTCATCAAGGGGATTCCCTTTCCCCGTATTTGTTTATTATTTGTGCAGAAGGTTTATCTTCTCTTATTATGGACGCGGAGGTAAAAGGTGTTATTACATGTACCAAAGTTTGTCGCAGGGAACCCTTAGTCTCCCATCTTCTGTTTGCGGATGACTGTTTCCTATTTATCAGAGCTGATGAGGGACAAGCAAATGTTATGCAAAATATTCTCTCTATGTATGAATCAGCTTATAAACAGACCATTAGCTTGCCTAAGATTGAGATTTATTGCAGTAGTAATATTCTTGATCCTCTTAAATAGACTCTTATTGATATTCTTGGGGTTCAGGAAGTTTTGCGGACCGACAAATAATTGGGTTTACCTTCTATAGTGGGTAGGGATCGTAATGTGACGTTTTTCTATATCAAAGACCGTGTCTGGCAAAAAACTAATTTGTGGAGAGTATTAAGTGTTTATCTTAGGAAGGGCGTGAGGTTATAATCAAATCTATCTTGCAGGCTATTCCAGTATGTTATGAGTATTTTTTAGCCGTCGACTACGTTAATTAACACCATAAAAAAGATGAAGAATTATTTCCGGTGGGGTCATGATAGAATTACCCAACGTTGCATTAATTGGATGAGTTGGGATAAGTTATCAGTACACAAGATTCACGAGGGTATGGGTTTTAAGGCCCTCCTCGCTTTCAATTTGGTTATGTTAGGTAAACAGTGTTGGAAGTTTCTCACGGAACCTGATCTGTTTTGGCCCGCATTTTTAAGCCGAGGTATTTTCCCTCACGCACCTATCTCACGGCTCAGCTTGGCCATAATCCTAGCTATGTGTGGTACAACATTTTGCATTATGGATTTATCGTTTGTGGTGGTGCACGTTGGAGTGTTGGTTCTATCTCTTTTATTTCGATTTTGAATGGACCGTGACTATCTAATGGGGAGTGTATTGATGGTGGTATTGCAGGAGCCCAACTTGTCCACAAGGTTACCATCAATAACTTGATGAATCTTTTCAATAAGGTCTGGAATAAAGAGGTGGTTCGTCAGGTCTTTAGTGTTGATATAGCTAATAAGATTCTTCACAAGCCATTTATTGCTCAGGTCCAAAAGGACCAGTTAATCTAGAAAGCAAATAATCACGGTCTTTATTCTGTTCGGAGTGCTTATAGGCTCTGTGTTGACGAACTTATTGATTTTTTTCCATCTCCATCAGTCGGGTTATTGATTTGGGATCTGGAAGCTCAAGGTTCCTCCTAAAGTAAAAAAATTAGTGTGTCGAGTTATTGGTTCGGGATCTGGAAGTTCAAAGTTGTCATTAAATAGATGTACAAATATCATTGCTCAAAAATAAATAGCATTCATCATTGTTGAATGTGTAATTTTTGTTTGAAAAATTACTTGTATAACTTTTTTGTTACAAATTTTTCTCTCATACTAACATTGTGGTTTTACTTTCTCACCCTATTGTTTTTGTTTTTGTATTTATACTTATTTTTCATTGTATATCTTTAATTGTCACAAAAATTGTCCTATAAATAGATGTTTAAATAATACATCTCCTTTTGCTTTTAGAATACCTTATCCTATTGAAAGGCTAAGCCCCTTAAGATGGTCTTGTTGTTCTAAAATATATATATATATATATATATATATATATATATATATATATATATTTTGACAAAAAAAGCATTTTTTTGTTTAGTTACCTCAATCATATGAGAGGCACCGCCCTGTTACATAATATTCCAAATATGTTTAGAGACAGAAAAAATTATTCTTATCCTTTTGATTAAAAAAACTCAAATAAATAAATAAAAAGAATACCGTAACTATTAAGTTGAAATGAAAGAGACATTTTTGTTCGGTCCTCAGCAAGCCGCGAATCTCGGAGATCATATTCTCTTATACGGACGTTTTTGATCGTACCGTTTTTTTTATACTCGTTCTGTTTCTTTTTATGTATAGTTTAGGTAGTTTGTTTTAATTTAACCGTCCTTAATAGTTTAAATGTATAATTGGTTAGTCTATGCGAGCATAACTTAGTTGATAGGGATGCATTGTTATATAGGGATCTAGGGTTGAATCCTGAACATCTTAATTATTCATCTTGAAAAAAAACTGAATTCTAACTACTAGATTATTTACTAAAAAAAGAAGTGTATAATTTGTTTCTTTTTTTATATTTGGTATCTGATTCAATGATTGACTAATCCGAGGAGACCGGTCCCACCGTCTACTTGTGTGGGTCCCGTTCTAAGGTAGAACAAAACTCTATCTGAACTTGGCCACCAAAATTGACATCAGAGATAATCGAACCTAAGATCTTGAGAGAAACACACTTCAAGATCCTAATTCAACCACTAAATCATCTCTAAATGGGTTAAAAGTGTATAATTTGTTGATAATACTTCTAAAAAAAATTGTTAATTATACTCTTTTAGTAGTACTTTTCCCTTGTTACACCAAAGCAAAACCAAGTTGTTGTGATACTAACCAAGTTGTTGTTATTCCTTTGTGGGACTAACCAAGTTGTTATTAAATTATGAGGAATGCTAGCAACACATCTTCTAACACACACTTTTCAACATACTTTCTTTGATTGGTTAAAATTTATATGGGACCCACCAAATTCATATGGGACCCACATGATTTGGTGGGACTCATGTGTTGAAAAGTATGTGTTAAAAGGTGTGTTGCTAGCATTTCTCTTAAATTATTGTCTTGATTATCCTTTTATATGCAGCGTTATTTATCCATAGTTCAGTTGAAATTTTGGTGTTTGTCGTACAATCATAAAAAGAATATCGTACAGGGTACTAAACGTTAAAAAGAAATTACATTTTTTATTTAGCTAATATATGTATCTTGTCCAAAAAATAGTAGTTAATATTTTTTTTTAAGGAAGTTAATACTTAATATATGTCTACTAAGATGCCAAACAATGACAACATTTTTTGTTTCCCATGTTTCACACTCGCGTTTTTGTTTGCAAATTACTTTATGTCAAATAAAAATTGATTTGTCCGGAAACAAAATTAGGATGACGCGATCTCGACGTTCATGCTAGCTACAAACTGGTACAACAAAGGAAGAGCTTTGATGCTGCAGAGGTTGTCCTTTTACGGTGTAGAAAGAAACCTGCAAAATAAGTAACTGCTCCAACGCGTAAGTCATAATGTGATTGAAGAAGAGAAATTGTGAAAAAACGTGTGAAGTGTGATCGTTCCTGGGTTTGCTGGTGATGTTATGTTTGTATAGATGAGCTCGTTGTAACAACTTCCATGAAACCCAGCGTAAAAATCAGTAGTTAGTTAGAGATAGGTTAAAGGTCAGGATCATCTCAGAACAGTATGTCTGTACGGTAAGGCGCACGAGCGACCTTTCCTAAACATCCGGTGTAACCGATTAATGGACCTGATAAATTGTTCTTCTCTCAACAAAAAAGACTCATTCTCATACAAACTGACCAAAATACCCCAAACGTAAGTTAAGTCACGTAGATATTAAACCTAAGTCAAGTTCGTTATCTCACGTGAGTTAACTCGCGTAGGTTATAACCCAACGTGAGTTAACTCGTGTACGTTATAATCCCAACGTGAGTTAACTCACGCAGATTATACTTCAACTTACTGAGCGTGGGAATTTACGCAAGTTATACTTCAACATACCGAACGTGAGATAATTCACGCGTGAGATATTTTGATGAATTTGTATGAGAGTGAACGTTTTTTTGTTGGAAGAAGAATAATTTTCCGGTTGATATCAATAGGGCTATCTTCACCCACTACTAAGTCGAGTCAAATGCCACTGCCACCAAGGAACACCCACTCAATTACTATCTTCACCCACTACTTTTTTATTGTTTGAATTTTTGCTTGGCATTGAAAAGTCATGATATGACAAAACAAAAAGCGACAATAGATAGATTTTCAATCAAGTTGTACTTTGAGAGGAAGAAAAAAATCAAATAGTTTGTTGTTATTTAAGTTTTTTTAAGGCTGCTATTACTTATGTTTATTACTCCCTCCATAAAACGATTTATTTCTTTTTTTTTTTTTAAATTCAAACCACCTCTCTTTCACTAAAAGTGTAATATTTTTGTTCAAATCTATATATGTCTTTCACTAAAGTGACTTATGTTGTGACTTGTGAGGCCGAATTTTTTTATAATTTTCACTTTTTTTTAAGGAATATAACTTTCACTTGCAAATATAAGGGTCCATTTGATGGTTAGGATAGGGAGACAGATATCTGCTTAAAATAAACTATTTTTCTATCATATCTTGACTTTCCTTTGTAATTTTTATCCTGAGTATAGGCTGAGTTAGAAATTATCCTGATGAGATTAGAAGATCATTTCTTAATTATTGTCTTGATATTATGCTATTTTTAAAATATTGTCATTTTTAAAATAATTATGGCATGTATTTTCTATAATAATATCATGTTTGTTATCATGTGCGCATCAAACACATGATATGATAATGTTTATCATGTCCTTATCATATTATATCTCTTTATCCAGCTTTATATCATATACGACTTATATCTTATCATGACCATCAAACGAGCTTTAAAATATAAATATATAAGACGATATACAATTGATTTAAGAACGTAGACATAACTGGATTACCATTTTTTGTTTTGAAAGAACAAGATTACCATATATTGTCACCAAAGAACATATGACCATAGTATTTTTATGTATCACTCATCATGTCACCACTAAATTATCTCTTCAATAAAAAAAATGTCACAACTACCAAATTATGACCATAGTATTTGCATATATCACTCATTATGTCAACACCAAATGTAGGTTGTGGGCCTAGGTACGGATTGCTTCGAACTTTTTTAATGGAACACCGTTTATAATAAAAACGATAAGATAAAAAATAAAAGTCAAAATTGAAAGTCTAAATGTGGAAAATTGAAACTTATGTTTTAGAACCGGATAGAATTAGTTGGCTTGGCCTGCCAATTGAACAGGAAATCAATGAGTTTGTATTTTTAATCAACAATGTTTCGGATGCAATCGTATAAATTAATTTCTTAACCTATTAGAACTTTATAGATGGTGGTAGTGTTGCTTTCATTTGTATTTGAATTCATGATTTGAGTTAAATTGAAAGAGATATTTTATCATCTCATTCAATTGTTTTTTGATGAAAATTGGTCAACTTTCTAATTTATTTACGATTTAATAGTAGTTTTGACACTTTAAGTATCATGAACTTTCGATTTTGGTCTCATAAAAAATAACAATAACAATTCAGTCTTGGAAACCTAGCCCATTTTGCAGTTTTGGTCTCAGGACAATTTTGACCGAGTCAACGCACAAGTGAATAAGATGCCATATGATCATTTATGAAGTAAATAAATAAAAATGAAAATAAAAAATGAAAAAAAATACATAAATCTTCATCCTCTACGACAACAATCTTAATGAAAAAAGTCCAGAAAATTATCTCAACCACTCCAAACAAAATTCATATAAAGAAATATTTAACATAGCACAAAAACAATAATCACTGCAGCAACAACAACAATTACGGTTGAAATGAGAATTCACATGAGAAAACACGTTTTGCATCTTTTTATATTTGTCTTATTTATTATAATTGTATTATTTTACTTTTTTATTAGTCAAAAAGACTAAATAGAATTGGTTGGGAGCAACAAAGCGATCAATTTGCTAAAAATAAATGAACACTACCATTTAACGAGAGATAGATATAAAAACTATGTAGTGGATCCTATAATTAAGTGAGTCCCTTTATTATTAATTATTTTCAATTTTTTTTGTGTTTCTATCTCTTCAAATGGTAGAAATGAAGATACTAATAAATAGAGATGATCTTGACTCCTTACTACTAAAGGTTTTTAAAGAGTGATTCAGAAACATTCATTAGCATTTTCGTAATTTATTTATATATTTTTATTGTGTTTATTTTATATTTTTAATTTGTTTTTACCTTTTTTCCTTCATGTATAAGTCATCTGATCGATTGAACCAATTGAAGAAAACACACTGGTTTGATCTCCAATCTATTTTTTTTAAATAAAATAAACTAACTTAATAATATTTGTACCTATGAAAAACAGAAAGAATTGAAGGCTAATAGTTACCTCATAATTGTGTTATTCTTCATGCCAAGCTGGTTTATTGTTTAATATAGAATTTCAATTGACAAACTATAATTTCAAAGTTTTTTTTTAATAATTTCAAAGTTAAATATTGTATTTTAAGATTAAGAAAAAAGTGACAATTTTTTATAACTTTTTTTAGAGTTTTTTTTAAGAAGCCAAAACGAATTAAATTAACTTTTCCAATAACGTGTGCTAGAGGAAAAACAACATAATCAACCTATGCTCATACACAATAAAGAGTTAAGCCACCATCTATGATAATCAAACACAATGTTAGGAATTTTTGCCTTTAACCACCAACACGAAAGAAGTTTAACACTGTCAATAAGCTGAAGAGTGGAGACTAGTTTGTCTGGAAAAAAATATGATGTTCTTATCCTTCCAAGTAATCCAAATGCAAGCACACCAAATTATTACCAACCAAATTTGATGAGATTTAGAAATACGAACAAAATAACCAAATTGTTGTAAGTGGTCAGACATGCTAAGGGGGCAACTTGTAACAATGCCTAACCAGCGGTAGACATCAAACCAAAGAGATCAAAATAAGGGACAATCCAAAGAAAGAGATGACTGACTGATTCAATTTGGTCACAACCTGAAACACACAACTGATCTTAAACAGAAATTATACGTTGTTTAAAAATGTTATCTTTAGTGGAAACTCTATCCCTCATGAGACGCCAAACGAACAAGGACACCTTCAACATAATATGTCTCTGCCAAATAGCATATGGAGCCACTACCTCATGAGAAGAGTCGTCGCTGGTGAGGAGGGTGTATATGCCCCTCACTGTATACCATGTAGAAGGATCTGGTAGCCGCACCCAATGACCTGAACAATGAACTTGCAAAGACACATCACAAAGCAACAACTCACACTCTACTAAAAGTTCCTCCTCCCACCCCTCAACCCCCTCCTCCACCACCAAGCTCCCCCACCCTCCATCACCCTAACCGATCCGTATCCGACACCGATGCCATTTTTTTACAGCTTTAATAACCATTTATAATTGTCAAAAATAACTTTATTCATAACACGTAGATCTCTTGAGTCAAAAAATTAACATCTAGACCTCCAATTGATTTTTCAAATTAGTACATTAATCTAACTATTTGTCATATTACTAGGAAGATAAATTAATCATGTGATCAACAAATACCTCATATAACTTATAATTAAGACTTTAATATGTGTTTCGTCCCTGCAATTAGGGGTCATTTAAAAATGTGTCCTTATAATCGTTAATCCTGGCAAATTAGCCTTGCAAAGTTTAATCATTTAAAATTTTGTCCCTTGACCCACGTAATGACTACCACGTCATTAATTTGATGATGTGGCTCTGTTAATTGGACAACCCACATGTGAAATGGCAGTTTTGCCCCTGTCTTCATCTTCTTCTCATTCCCTCTTCTTCTTACTGGATCTGCAATTTTGATTTGAACATCCATCAAGACCTTCTTCTTCCATTCCAATTTCGATTTCGTTTCTGATTGGTCTACTGATTTCAATTTCGATTTTGTTCCAATTCGTTTTAGAGTGGAATTAGAAGAGACAAGAAAGAGAGAAACAATGATGATAATGGTGGCAATAGAAACGGAAGTGATGAAGAAAATGAAAGCAAAAGAAGAAGAAATCCAAAAGATGGAAAGAATGAACATGATAGTGAAAACATTATGTATGGAGAGAGTTAGCACAAAACAATGAAGCAATAACAAATGCTCTCAGAAACAATCTACAACATATTCTTATGCAACAAATGGGAAACAACAACAACAACGGCGACAGTGAATATAGCGGTGGCGGAGATTTTTCCGTTGTCGGTGCCGCTGCGGTGGCGGAGGATGTTGAGTCATGTTGCAGTAATGATGAATATTGTGGGTGGCGCAGGGTAGTAATGACGGCGAAAGATAAGGATGAAGGTACTAGTAGTGGTAGAGTGATGAATAGAGTATGCAGAAATTGTGGGGAAGGTGAATCTTGTGTTTCGGTAATTTCAATTTCAAATTTTAGATTGGTGGGTGTGTGAGCTTGGCTTTTTGCCTTATCTGTGTATGTGTTTCTAGTGAAATACAAAATCTTCTTTAAAAAATTTAGTGAAAAAAAATTTGGATTTGTGTTTGTTGTTGATTATAATGTTCAATGGGAGAGATGAAGGATTGATGTTGATGATGAGGATTGTTGGATTGTGGTAGAGATGAAGATCTAAGAAGAAGAAGAAGAAGAAGGATGATGAGAGTATTTTTGTTCGTTCCCATATCATTTTGCTAATTTGACGACGTGACAGTAATTAAGTGGGTTAAGAGACGAAATTTTAAATGATTAAACTTTGCATGACTAATTTGACAGGACTAACGATTACATGGACAATTTTTTAAATGACTCCTAATTGCAGGGACGAAACACGTGTTAAAGCCTATAATTAATTATTTTGTAAACTTAAATAAAATTAAATACTTACGAGTGCTTTTTTTTCTTCTTTTCTTTTTATAGAATTAAACTCATGCATTTCACTAGGCAATGATATAGCCACCCAAACAAAAGTGTAAGCAACTATATTTGTCGATTTCTTAATAAACTCTACCTCCAAAAGTTTGGTTCGAAACTAATAATAAAACCTGCTCACCTTAAAAAAAGCTAATAATAAAATCATTTAAACTCGTCTAAGTTTAAGTCAGTTAATGAAGCTAATATATTGTAATAATCACTATGCTACTTATAAAAATCTAAACTAATCTTCAACCTTAAATTTAGCACTGTTGTCAACAATTTGTTAGTACAATTCAAAAATGAAACTAGGAGTGATCCACCCTAAGCAAGCAAGTATGAAGCTTCCTCTGAAAAAAAAAAAAGCAAGTATGAAGCTTCCCATCATCACATCATATAATTAGGGGTGGCAATTCTATTCAATAATAATATTATTCACCATCTATCTAATATATCCATCGATCATAAATTCATACACCATATATACAAAATAGTTAATAGATTAGATCCAATTCTTTAATAATAAGGATGGATACTGATCGTCCAACTATTGTTTTACAATCTAATGGGTCGTTTCTCTTTTTGATGAAAATTACAATGGATCAATATTATGTAAAAACCTAATAATAGAAAGAAATGGTAAATACAATTTATTGTTTTACTAAAATTAACCCAAAAATAATTACAGTCTGGTTGCTCGCGGTGAAGACCACATCGGCTGATGCAGTGAAGCGTGATGGTGATATTAGTTTACGATGATTTATTTTATCATCTAAAATGATTTAACAGTGTGGTTTATCGTCAGCTTACTTCCTAATCATGTGTAATTTCCTTTATATATATTTTTAATATGTAATAAACAGGTTCAATCCTAAAATAAAAAATTATTTTTATAAAATTTGTTGGAGTTTGTCTAACATGGACCTCCTAAAAAAAATTAAAGATGGATTTTTACCATTTTTGATAAATTTTAACAAAATATTAAGAACATTCCTAGTTACACCGCAAAAAAAAAATGGTCACACCTCGACATGATTAAAATACTCTTATTATAATAAAAT
This sequence comes from Medicago arabica, assembly GCA_946800305.1. Lineage (NCBI taxonomy): Eukaryota > Viridiplantae > Streptophyta > Magnoliopsida > Fabales > Fabaceae > Medicago > Medicago arabica. The sequence goes on along the minus strand of OX326971.1, from coordinate 19,071,410 downwards.
AAATGATTCATTATATTATTCAATAAACTAATTAAGTTTATGTAAACTTTTCGTAAGTCATGTAAACTGAGTTTAAGATAGCGTATGTAAATTGAGTTTACGTACTTGTACGTGAGCTCATTTTATTTATTTATTTTTAAAAAAAAAACTTAACCAGCTCATCAAAATTGGCATCGAGAAGAATTGAATCTATGATCTTGAGAGGAGTACACTCTAAGGTCACAAGTCAACACCGTCAGACCAACTCAAGCGGCTTTACGTAAACTCATATTGTATGCACTACCGTAAATTGAATTTACATACACTATACCTTAAACAACTCAATTCATGTAAACCTTTAATACCAAAGAAAAAATATATGAGTTTACATAAGTCATGTAAACTGAGTTTACGGTAGCGTGTGTAAACTGAGTTTACACTATACCTCTAAAATGGAAGAAAAAGCATGATTTTGAATAGAATGGAAGAAAATCTTTGAAACACAAAGCGACAAAAAGAAATTGAAGAAAAAACATGAAAACTCATAAAATGACCATTGAAGAAACATAATTTCATGGCTAAAATGCTCTTTTGGTCCCTTAACTATATTGTTGGTATCAGATTGGTCACTTAAATGATAAAAACTCTGTTTGAGTCCCTTAATTATAGCTCTGTTATCTGTTTTGGTCCCTACCGTCAGTTTAATTGAAAAAACGTTAGGTTTAATATAAAAAGTTAACTGTTGTACACGTTTCATCATGATATTGATTGAAAACTTAATTTTATTTTCTTCATCTTCTCCATCTCAATTTCTGGAAAAACAACAAGATCTGCAGATCTTCTCCATCTCAAATTTTTTTCTGCTCATTTTTTTTCTTCTCAATCACTTTCAGATCTGCAACTCAACACAACAATACCACACATATACACTCCTCTTTGTACCTCATAAATTCCTTTCCTATCAAACATACAATCAATTCAAATTCCCTTTTCATTTCCATTATTTGAACATATAAATCTAATCCCTCCATTCCCTGAACATATATCAAACAAACAAATCCTTTATTCCATCCTTTTGTAATTTCGTAATTGTTGTTCCTTGGATTTTTCACTACAACAACAAATAAATCTAATCACTACAACAATGATTTTGTTCACTGGATTTTTCAACAAGAGTTGTGCATTGGGTAGGGAATTGTTGTTCTATGAGAGGATGATGTTGATGCCGAAATTGTTGTTGTTGTTGCGGAAATTATGAGTTTTCTTTTTAATGGGTTATTTCGTGAGAATTGAAATGAGTTTTTTGTATGAGAGGATGATGAGAAGATTTAAGTTGGTTGTTGTTGTTGTTGTTTGTTTGTTGTTGCTATTTGATTTTGTTGTTGTTGTATGAGAAGAATTATGGGTTTATGGGTTACTTCGTGATGATGATGTCAAAATTGTTGTTGCTGCTTGATTTTGTTGTTGTTGCCATAGATGTTCTTTTTATTTTCCAGAAATTGATGAAGGGGATGAAGGATTGAGATGGAGAAGATGATGGAAATAACTTCAGTTTTCAGCCAATGCTAAATAGACATGTGTACATGAGTTAACAATTTTTTCAAAAATCTGACGGTAGGGACCAAAACAGATAACGGAGCTATAACTAAGGGACTCAAATAGAATTTTTATCATTTAAGGGACCAATCTGATACCTGCAATATAGTTAAGGGACCAAAAGAGCATTTTAGCCTAATTTCATTCATATTGATCATACATTGATGAATGTTTATGAGAGCAAATGAAGATGAAAAGTGAGAGATGAAAAATAGGTTTTAACCAAGTTAGATGCATAATTGGGTATCATCAATAAATTTGAATAAAATTTGAGAGTAACTGGACAATTTTAGGGTGTAAGTAGAAAAAAAAATCAAAATTAAATCTCTTCGCCTTCTTTTATTATTATAAATTCATCTTTTACTAAAAAATGGTAGCAGTCCACCATTGAACTCCTTTAGAAGGTTTATATTAGATAAACCCAATCTCTTCGCCTTCTTTTATTATTATATTTGATTTTTTTTTCATTATTACAGTTGAATAATTTTATGGATGGTTTAATTGAATTTTATTCTAGATATTTTAGAGGATTATAAATAGACTATTATGATCCATCTATTACAATAAAATTCATTCAATATTTCATCATTTGCCACCCTACTATTTTGTTTTAGATTTTTTAATATTATTTTTTATGTTTTAGTTATGTATGCATGTAAGCTGATAAAAATCATTTTCTTAAAAAATAATTTTATCCAAAAAATAAAATATCTATATATATATTGATTAGCTTTTGAATAAATCACTTTTTAAGAGAATTGAGAGAGAGAGAGAGAAAAAAGTTTCCGCTGTCAATATTTTTCTTTAATCATATCAATGAAAAACTAATCAAAATAATTTTTAAAATTTTAAACACATGGGAACGAGTAGAACTACAATAAATTAATCTTTAACAAAATGCCTCATTTAGGTCCACCAACAAAAAATATTTTTATTAGATTTTGCAAGCAAGCCTCGTATATTCAACTTTGTCGGAGTCCAACTTACTATTATAAATTGGTACTGCACAAAGATTAGACAAAACCAAAGGTAGTATGATATTTGTGAACAAACATACTCTTGATCCCTTTAGCTTTCTCCGAATAATGCAACGCCGAAGTAGAAGTGTAGAACACCTATTGCTAATCAAAAGAGACCAAAAGGATCATGCTAATTAAACAAAGTCTACGATTTACCTTGGAGACAAGCACAAACCGAGAAGAATACACCACTCAAACAATCAATCATGTCCCATAACTGAGTTTGATCCAACAATAAACCATTTTCATATCCTATCCTGACTTTCCTTTGTAATTTCTATCCTGAGTATAGGCTGGGTTAAAAATTATCCTTATAGGATTAGAAGATCATTCCTTATTTATTATCTTGATACTATGCCGTTTTTAGAATATTGTTATTTTAAAAATAATGGTAACATGTATTTTTCTATTATAATTAATAACATGCCATTTTTATAATATTTAATTAATTATGTGAGCAATTTTTTCATTTAATTATAATGATATCATGTTTGTTATCATGTCCGCGTCAAACACATGATATGATTAATGTTTATCATGTTCTTATCATATCTCTATCCAGCTTTATATCATATTCTGTTTCTATCCTATCATGACCATCAAACGGGCCTTAAGTGTGTAGGTTAGGAAGGCAGATGCATTGGATATGTTTACAGGTTTTAAAGTTGAGAGTTTTTGGTTGTTCCTAACGCATCTTCAATTAGTTGATGATACTCTCTTTATAGAAAAGATAGAGGTGGTCAGTGGAGAACTTTTAGGTCATTAAGACTATTTTAAGGTGTTTTAAGTTTATGCCTCAAGTCTTTGGATTAATTTTGCCAAAAGTTGTATCATGTAGATGAATTGTTCTAAAAAAATATTATTTAACAGTTGAACACTCAATTCAATACATTAAAAAATAAATAAAACAAGTCTCGTAATTAACTTCCTCTTTAATCATTTGATCAAGATTACTATAACTAAAAATTGCAACAAATTGGTATTTAACGTAGGGGAGTTAGAATCTTCCTTCTATATTGAGTTGAAGTATCCAATATACTCTATATTGAATATATTTCTTTGCTATTAAACAAAAAGCATAGAAGAAACTCTCTCAAACATAAGAAAGTACTTTAATCGGGTCAGGCTATTATTGGACCGATCGAGAAAAAATCGGATCGAATTATTATTGGACCGATCGAGAAAGAGTACACGACTAAAAGAGAAAAACAAACTCCGAAACTTTATATGGTATGCGACACAAAGGATAATCAATAATCAGATATGTTATACGCTACATCTATAGATAGCTCCACCGTTTTCATTGACGTATCAACATGTATAATTACATTGTTATGAATAAAATGCGATAAACATCCTTTAGTCAAGAAAATAATCATGTTTGTTATACATATAGTACATATGCCCCAATTAATCACATAATCAATCAATGCTTTTTACAATGTAAAATAACAAGTGACTTAAAATGAATATTTTTAACTTAAATGATCACAAATTAACGCGAAAGTAACCTCTAATTTCTCAGCACCTATTTAACACTCTCTCTTTTTATCACATCATTAACATATCAAATCGATACATCACTCTTTTTATTTCTTTTTCTCTAGTTAGCTTGCATTACATGAAACTAATTAAAATGCGTCTCTTAATCATATAGTTAAGTAAATGGCATAACTATTTTCCCAACGTGTCACATCCACCAAAGTGCATTAGAATTTAGAAATTAAAGAGGCCTCTCTTTTTTGAGTGAATCCAGCTCAAGCAACCTTGAGCTTATAGAGGGTTTTACTACAATTGAATCAATTATAGAGCAAAAGAGTAATGAATCTTGTCTCAAAAGAATTAGCTTTTTATCTTTTTATTTGGCTATATCTCCAACAATATTTCCTTGCATTCATATCTTTCCATTTCATCACAAGCTTTAGTGTGATGTTTTTTTCCTCTATAGGTCGGTGAAATAGGTCTATATATAGAGACTTTGTGATTCTATCTATAGAGTACTCAGTTTTTGAGAGTTGGTTAAAGGTTTGTGAGTAAAGAAAAATGACTTCGATGGAATTGAGGCAAGCCTTTGCTGGCCTTCTTACTCTCTCAATGTTCATAATGCTTGGTAATATGATCAAGAAGGACCATTTTGATTATGCAGTTGAAGATGTAAGTCACTCACTCTCTATAAGTTTGATTGCTTTCTTTTTTAAGTTTTTCATTATGTATGATGACTTGTCATTGTTTCCTTCTAAACTATAATACTTTGAAATATTAATACCATATTTCCTTTTTTTAATGTCAATATATTCTACTATGCATTAAAATATCTTCATTTACTTAAAGTCGGCTTGGAACTGCGTTGAAATTGCCATGACCAGATAAGCCATGTTTTAGAACTTCGATCCTACAACATGATGAAAGGCAATGACATCGTGGTTCAAAACACGCTATAAACTAGTAGCATATAATTGCTTTGTTCAATATATTGTTCAATATCTATGAAAAACTTCATTATGAACAAGTTAACCTTTCCACATAGATATTGAACAATTTAACGTCATTATATGCTACTAGAATAGAGTGGCAAAATCACTATATGTTAATCAAATTGTAACTTGTCCACAATATAAGCTATTGTGTTCAAAATCTTATTATAATTTTGAAAAACTCAAAATATTAAACATCATTATATGCTACTAGAATAGAGTTGATAAAATGAGTTGAATTATTTTGCCACGCCACTCTGATATGTCAAAATAGATGTGTATTCTTGTTTTTTATGAAAAATAAAGTGAGTTAGCTAGCAGAATAACTTGTCCTTATTTTATGATAGGTTTGCTGACAACAGGACTAGAAGAATAAAAAAGGATAAGAAAATAAATTTTAAAATAAACATTAGTTTCTTAAAGAGATGAAAAGAACATATTAAACTTGAGATAATGACTTTAAAAAGTTGAGATTAGGGAATAAAATGTATCATATATTATATTCATATGATATGTTCATTTTGTTGCATAGCCCTACACTAATTAATATGATGGTTATTTAAGCCAAAACTAGATACTTAGAATTTTTGGATCATTGAACAAAGTTACTAAATTTTTGTTGTCACTAAACCATGTCAAGATTGAAGTTCAAGCTACAGAAGTTTCCCAACAAGACTCTGTAACAGTTACTCCAGAAAACATGGCAACCGTTTCACATCTAACCAAAAAGCCATCGAAGCAAAATGATAAAGCACTAAAACCGTGCTGGAACCCTCCTACTCCACTCAGTAAGTTTTCACCATTCAAGATTATTCTTAGTTTTGTTGCTTAGATCATTGAAGCAGTATGAAGTAGACACAACTAAGGTTTTAATTTTTAAATCATAGTCACAATCATGGTTTTAAATGTAGGTGACACATTTGAAATTGTGGTTACGATAATGTTGTAGAGACTTCAAAATCTTTTATATTGTAGCGGTTGTGAACCGCGTTTTAAAACCATGATCTTTGATGTCGCGGCCACAATCACATGGTTCATTTTTAAAATTTTGGCACAATACTTGTTATTCAAGACTCTTTTTTATTTAACCTGCAGAGGAAGAAGACCAATCTAAAGGTTTCGTCATATTTTCCTTAACAAATGGCCCTGAGTATCATATCTCACAGGTTTGTTGCACCACTTTCATTTTCTTTTGATAAATTTACAACTTTCTAATTTGAGTTTTCCCATTATTAAGGTTTTTTTATATTGCTCTTTCATTTTACCATTTCATGAAATGATTTGTACAGATTGCAGATGCAGTGGTTGTAGCTGGGTACCTAGGAGCCACTCTTGTGCTTCCTGACATCAAGAACAGCAAATCAGGAAAAATCATGTGTGTGCTCTATATCACATGATAAGTTTTTGTTTGATATCATTTAAATTTTTATTAATTTGTTTAGTAACCAAGAATTTTAATTTATGCATATATGATACAACTCATACGTAGTAGATATGCTTAAATGCCACATATACCCTCCATTTTTTTTCATCTATATTTTACATATTTGATTTCATTTCAGGAACCTTGGAGAGATCTATGATGTTGAAAATGTTTTAAATAAGCTAAATGGGTTAGTGAAAGTAACAAAAACACTACCTCCTCAAGTGTCAACTAGAGGTACACCAATTGTGAGGGTACCTAACAAGGTTTCACAAGACTACATTTTGAACAAAATTAAACCAATCTACAAAGCAAAAGGGATTGTTAAGATTGAATCATTCTTTCCCTCAAAGAACACAACAACTTCAAGAAACAACAACTTGGACTCACTTTCATGCCAAGCAATGTTTGGAACACTTCAGTTGCAAAAGGAGATACAAGAAGAAGCTGAGTCAATAGTCCAAAAACTACAAACATGGAGCCAAGAATCAAATGGACTATTTGTTTCTGTGGATTTGAGAACTGAAGTTTTGAAAAATGGCTGTAATGGGAAAGATGGAAAGGGAAGAAAACAATGTTATCAAGGACATGAGATTGGTGAGTTTCTCAAGAGAATTGGATTTGGTCCAGAAACTGTTGTTTATGTCACTCAAACTAAATGGAGTCCTGATCTTAATTCACTCAGACATATGTTCCCAAAAACATATACCAAGGTAATTTTTCTATGATCAAATTCTAATCATCTGTCAACTTTTTTTGGTTTATTACTCCCTACATTACAAATCTTTGATAATTTAAACCTGTGAAGCACAAACACGACATTTTCACTATCACGTCGACGTTGATAATATTTTGAGAAAATATAATAATTAAGTGTAAATATATGTGTCAGTGACATGTGTCGGACACTGAACACACGTTCAATCAAACGCGTTAGTGCTACATAAGTTTCAACATTTATTTGTGCTTCAAATCAACTAATGTTTTAGAAATCCAAGATATACTCGACATTTATTTTGTAACCATCTTAGAGTATTTAGATTTTGAAACGCATGCAGTCAGCACATCGGTGGTTGTTGGATCGAGATTGGCCTAACTTGAAATCTAGATCATCCGACCACGATTCAACGGCAACCAATATACCGACTGCGCAAATGCATAGATTGTTGACAGATTGGAATCCAAATCTAAATATTTATGCACTCTTCATTAAAAAGTGACAACTTGTAAAACAGGTAATGATAAAGTAAGTTAAGGATATTTTGGTAAAAATATACATCATTTAAATGATTTCTTGTACTATGACCGAAAACCTTAATTTACCAAAGCTGAAATGGAGGGAGTAATTTTGAAATTTTTACCTTCGAGTTCACTTTTTTCAATGTCATATTTGCTGAGTGAAGTCTGCATATGTTATGCTGTAACAGGAAAATATAATGTCAGCAACTAAGAAAGAAAAGTTTCTAAGCTCAGAAAGCATTGAATTGGAGAAGGCCATTGATTTCTACATATGTTCAGAGAGTGATGTATTCGTGCCTTCGATTCCTGGTCCCTTCTATGAAAATGTTGCTGGGATGAGAATTGTGTCAGGGAAAAATCAAATCGTTGTTCCAAGTGAAATAGTAAGTCCGGAAGCTTCGGCGTCTGAACACATGTCTCCCTATGTGACCAAGAAGAACCATATTGCTTATAAATGCTTTTGTTGAATTAGCAGCAATGCTCTAGGTTTGGCTATGTATAATATGCTTAAATCAACCAAACTAGAGCTTGATGTTTAAGATGGTAATAATGGTTATTGTTATAATAAGACAGTGGCTACCAATATGTTCTATAGTGTTGTTTATCTTTATGAAAACTTTAGCACTTAAATGTTTGGAAGTAAATTCACTTGCGGCTGTGTTCTAAAAATCTGTTATTGTGGCTTCCAAAAAGCTTCACCAAATGAATAGAATATATAAGTTCAAATTGTCATTCAATGAAAATGTATATTATTTATCCCTGTTCTTCTCCCAATCAAATTCATTTTTTCCCATGTGAGAAAAATGAAACACGAGTTCAAGATAGTTGTCGACATTTCAATGCTCTGTAGCTTCCTTTGATCGTTGCATCCTCTCATAATCTGGTACCAATAAACAACGTGAAATCATATTTTTGGAATCAAATCATGGTGGCATCTTACAACTAAGAATGCAGTTATGTTTTACTTGATAAATCAATTTAAGTTGAAAAATCGTGACAATGACACGACAGTATTATTAAATTGTGATCGGGTTTCAGTGTAAAAAATTTACCAACACTTATACTACACCTTCATTAAATTCTTCCAAGATTTCTTTATAATCAGTAAAATAATACAAACCATACCTAAGACCTTTTGTTTAGCATACAGATTCCAGTGCACACATTAAGCAAATGGACAAAATAATATTAACTGGGACACTAACTTTTTAAAGGAATTGTGACACTATTTATGATTGTTGGTTTAAGTAAATTTTAATTGAATTGAACAATCTAAAGAATCGAATTTACTTAAATTTGAAAGCAATTGGTCAAAATAGTATTTATTTTTCCTTAAATCGAGATCTCTATCAGGTGAGCGAACCAACAGAGAATAAGGGTCAATCCCCAAATAGTTAGTGCAGCCTGAACAAACACGTGAACAGCTTCACAGCTTCATTAGACTCCACTAATAAACTGAAAAATTCAATCAACTACAAAAGAACACAAATCCTTACAATCAAGGATAGCAGGAGCAATCAAAATCCAAACATATATAATCAACAAGCAGAAACCGATGTTGAAGTGATAACCAATATCTACTGATTCCGTAAGCAGAACCCAAATCCGTGAAAGTATTGATGTCAAACAAATACAATCGACAAAAACCAAAACTAGCTGAATTTCCGTATATTTGTTAGAGCCTAGGTGTAAAACAATCCAAATTTCTCCTGAAATTAGCATGTTAATTGTTGGCTAGTAGCAAAAGAAACGTGTTTTGTAGTGGTGAACTATTTCCCTTTACAATCCATCAGTGGGAAGAGATATGAATTCAGCAGTGTGTAAACAGCACAACGCATATGTACGAACACAAGCTTATTGAGAAAAAGCCTCAGGTTGCCTATGTCTTCGAAGCTTAGTGAAAACATTATTAATGGGAGTTGCTGGCACTGGTATCAATTTCCCTACCACAGCAAGAGGCCAACTGAAAAATAGGAAAAGACAAAACAGGAAGGGAAAGAATTCTGTTAGCATTTATTTGTGTTGTGCACAACCAAGCAATAGAGGCATTTATCATTTTAGTAAGATGAAAAATATAGAGCGCAGTTTGTATAATCAACTGACCCAATGAATCCAATAGCGACAGAAATAAGCCACTGCTTCCAGTTAAGCCTAGTGGTTGTAGTAAACTTCCCAAGAAATTCTACTATGATTACCTGAAGAACAGAAGCAATTATATAGCAACGCTAAAAATATTATACAGTGAAAGCTAAGCAAGAGAAGGCCTGAAAAGACTAACCTGAAGTACCACAGTGAATCCCACTATCCCCATGAAGAGGTAGTTTCTAGTAACTCCTTTAAAAATGTTATATTCATCTGGCTTGCGCGCATTAAATTCATTGAAGATCTGCAGTTTGAAAGTTCTCAGCAATGACAAAATAAACGAGAGAAAACAGTAGTGGCAAGGCAACATCCAACGGGATAAGATCATAAGGTTCAAAATGAATTAAGCATCATAATATCCCATGCCATGATTTTTCTGACATGAAAAGGGATTTAGCAGAAATAAAAGGAGAAGGATAATAACTTACTTGACAGATAACAAATGCATTGAAGATCAAAGTGTTTTTTACTTTGATTGCATGTGCAGTAGGTTGATGCTCCAGACCCAATATGCTTATACCTCTGAAATTGAGAACAAGCAAGACAGACACTTGATACATTGCCTGAAAATTTCCAATTATTTTAACTCGTTAGATCCAAAAGAAAATGTTTAGCATCAAAGTAGTAATAATGAAGCAAGACAGTGTTTTTTTCTTAAATCATTTAGCAGGCACCCGTGGATAAGCCAGCAGACAAGTTCCTACCATATCCAACAAAAAATCAAACAGGAATGAATACTAAAAAATTGAGAAACAGAACCCACCTGTATCAGCAAATTCCTCCACATAATATTAGTTATGAGAGGTTCCCTGAAAACATAGAAGACATGTCAACTACATCTCCAAAAAAAAAATGCAAGCAAATAACCATCTGCATCTTATTTTGATACAACTGCAAACTGAAAAAAAAATAAAAAATAACTGCCCACTATTTACAGTTACATTATGTAAATACATGCTTGTATCTTCAAATTCATAGATCTACATGCTTCGCAACAAGCACTTTTCATTTGATCTTACCCTCGTGTTCTTGTATTCTTTTTAGGTCATCTCTATGGTTTTGCAAAATAGACTCACCATCCAAATTATTGTGTTGGTTATAAACCCAGAAAGGAATTGTCCTATAGTTCACAGATGCACACACAAATTCAGCCTTCACTAGTTAGCAGCTCTGCTATGGGAAACAATTTCTTTTTTCTGAAGTGTTATTGTGCAACAACACCAAATTGATCGTATTTCAAAGGGTTATGGTTATACCAGCAGGTTTTCCATTCCCCAGCAAAATATTTCAAAATATATATTTCTACTACTAAAATTACCCAAAAGTTTGAAACAGAACAAGAATTGGATTACCACCAATCATATTGAATCACTTCTCCGAATTTCCAAACACAGTGTTACCCAAGAATGACACAATCCAAAGTACTGAGCAATAATAAAAAAATTAAAATTCTGACCTTCGGCCCACGGGAGTCCGGTCCATCAGGTGGTCAGTTGGCGGTTCAGTTGCCAAAGCTAGTGCTCCTAGAGTATCCATGATAAGATTCACCCAAAGAAGCTGTAAAGAGAGTAACAGTCATTAAAAACCGAGATATTGAATGTCCCATATTTGTCGGCAAGCACAAGCCACAGTGGAAGAGAGAGTAGACCTGCACTGCGTTCAGTGGAACATCACCAGAGGAAACTGCAGCAACAACATTTATAACAAGAGCCGCCACATTGACTGTCAACTGAAACTGGATAAATTTCTGAATATTCGCATAAACAGACCGACCCCATCTGACAACCTAAATTTGCAGAAAGACATGAAAATTGTTGCCAGTTATGCACCCAAATATCAATTTATAAACCAATTTAAGCAAATATCCAAAACTACGCAAATATGTAATCGCATCAGAATTCTAAACAATCCCTTCATTTCCAGTTGATATTGAAAAACTATGTTTCTACTTCTAGTAATAACATAAATAGCTTTTCAAGATGATACGAAGAGCTAACTCATCATTCATTAAGAATGAATTAAATCGCCCAAACACAAAAGGACTCTACCTTCACAACTGAAGCAAAGTTGTCATCCAAGATAATGATATCAGAACTCTCTTTGGCAACTTCTGTACCAGCAATACCCATGGCAAGACCAATATCGGCCTACATGTCAAATCGTAAATAATCACAAACACAAAAATAAAAAATAGCTAACTTCATTAGAACAAAATTGAATTGGGATGTAGTATTTGTGTATATCATGGACAAACTATTCCAAAAGATCAAGCTGTCGGATGACAGAACAACCATGGTTTGAAGCTTAAACCATTTCATTAAGCATGTACCCTCAACCATTTCATTAAGCATGTACCCTAAACCAACTGACTAACCTTTGGGAATGTACTGAAATTTAATTTTCTATATACAAGAATGGGCCAACTAAGATCCATGCCCACTTGGCCTTATATACTTGGAATGGATACCGCATCACAAGCCAACTATCTGAAAAGTTTAAGCTCTTGGAAAAAAAGAACATGGATTGTTCTACTTTAACAATATAGTCAAACTACTGAAAATTTTGGTGGGTTGGGAGACAGGGTTGATGCGATGTGTTTTACATTCTACAACATAAGATAGAAAGAGCAGACACATATACTCGTTTTCATGTATCATTTCGGTTTTTATTATTACAATGTGTACTACAGCTAGAGATAGCAAACAAATAAAAGGCCAAAAGAGTAAGTTATGCAAACCTCATGAAGTGCAGGGGCGTCATTTGTGCCATCTCCCGTTACCGCTACAACATGGCCCTTCCTCCTTAAGGCTTGTACCAACAACAGTTTATCATTGGGAGATGACCGTCCCATAACCTGTTAGACAATATTCGTTTATAATGTATATCACTGAGAGCACAAGAACAAGTCAGTAGCTAGACCTACCGATATCGATTCCGCAATTTCTTCTCTCTCGGAATCTGACAAGGCTCGGAATGTTTTTCCTTCAATGACACTTCTCTCGGTAACATCAGCAAGTGAACTCAGTATTCCACATTCCAGAGCAATGGCTTTTGCAGTTTTGACATTGTCGCCAGTGACCATCTTCACCTAGGATCACAAATCCAAACAACGAAGTTAAAGAATGATATATAAAAAGTGCACAAGGAAACTTCCTTATATCTGATGATCAATTTGCAAGCTAAAAAAGTTATATATTAGTGCATAAAAAGACATCCCTATTTCTGATGATCAATACGCAAGCTATTGAAAATCAGATGAGTTCAATAATGTGGAGCTGGTTCCTTAAAGTCTCCGAGATCAATATATATATATATATATATATATATATATATTGACAAAGTCCATCAAATGATGGTCCAGATGCGCAATGTCCTCACAAGTTATGACAGTTTTTAGTAAATTTGATACCACAGAGAGCATTTTATTTTCAACGTAAGTGGCTAGAGTTATAAAATCCTGATTTACATTTCACAATTTTAACATGACTTGCGTACGTCTAAGATAGCATTTTGAAATGAAAACTGAACATGTTTATTAAACATTAAGCACATTTTGGGACACTGAAAAACATTCAGAACCAGAGATGATACCTTAACCCCGGCTTTTTGGCAAAGCTGTACTGAATCTTTGACACCAGGTCGACAAGGATCCTGTATTTCAACAAACAAATGAAATCAAAAAAAAAAAATCAAAAGCCAACTAAATTCAACCAATGGAAGCATATTCCAGAGACGGATGCTCTCAGAAACTATAATTCATCAGCTACGTTTCTTCGTTAAGTCTAAAGATAGAAACCCTTTCATAAACTATAGATAGAAAAAACTAGAAGTATATAGTAATGTCAAGCGCAACAACAATAAAATAAACCACAAAAATTCCCAGCTGCCTCCCTCGCATGTCCCAAGTAATTAGTTAAAAACACAACCATGAGTATAATATCATACATAAATAGAAAATAATAACAAATATGAAAATAATAGGCATGTTTCTAAAGAAAATACGAACCTTGATACCAACAATAGCAAGTAAAACAAGTTCCTCTTCTGGCAAAGACCAGTGAGCAAGTTGTTCCTCATTATCTGGGACTTTCTCCTTCTCATATGGTCTATACGCAATGGCAACACAACGTAGACTATCAGAAGCCATGTCTTCAATAGCTTTCTTGAAAAAGGTCATCTGCACAAATTACAAAAATTAACAAAAGTTAAGTGTTAAGCATCAAAAAGGTCATCAAAACATCTTAATGTATACTAATTTGTTTGCTTTGTCCTGTTCTATAAATGTCCAACTTCCAAAATCCCTGGTGACATAAAATTATGTATTGATGTTATCCATGAAATGGAAAAGATACAAAAAAAAAAAAAAAGACATAAAGGGTGATTCTTATTCTGTATTTTGAATCTTATTTTGTAGTAGTGAGAAGATGCTCATATATTGAGATTCAACTTCAGATAACTATCATACCATGTAACTATTGCTAAAATATTGTGTCGGTTAGTGTTTCTATAAGCATCTGGTGAGCCAGAGAAACTGACTAACTAAACAGAAAAACAGATGTACAATGCTTAAAATACGAACAGAAGCAGTCGCAGTAACTTGAATATCAATATTCAATATACTACAACTATATGTTTTAGTTTGCCAAACCTTCTCCTCATCAATCTCCACCAACTGATCATTTGCATCAATATAACTTGTACAGCAGGCTAGAACAATTTCAGCAGCACCTTTCCAATGTATATGAACATCAGAGTCAGCCTACAAAAAGGTAAAAAACTACATCATTTGGCTGATAGAGGGTATCATCAAGCATTAGCTACCTAATATTGTACTAGTCTCTCTTCAGAAAAGTAAAATATCTACATAATTGAATTAAAATGCCAATAAGATAGTACCGTCTGTATTGCAACTCCGCCTCTCTTTTTATCAGAGTTGAATGGAAAGACATGAAGAATTGACGATTCTGACCGAGCAGTCACAAAATTCATCCCAACCTGATATTGATACGACAGTAACAAGTTGGTGTAAGCAAATAAATCACCCTGAAAAAATCGGAAAAAACTGCTTTTCCAAAACAGACCTGTAGTGCCCAATTTAAAATTGCCTTTTCTGTTGGTGATCCTGAAACCTCGATGTCATTGGCACCCTATACAGGACAATATTATGCAATAAGTAAATGAATCATCGAACTTTTCTGCTGAGAAGAATATTTTTTGGGAAGAGGACAGCTCATGAAAATCAATTCAAGCATACCTCAGGCACATAAACGCTGCCATTAGTGTTCTGTGCAACACCTTCAATGAGTAGAGTGCGTAGCTTAGGAGATCTCTCCAACTGGTGAGGAGGATCAACCTTGCTGCCGCCGGCATAAACCTCAACCACAGTCATCTGTCACAGAATTCGTAAAAATCAATAATCTGTGAGAACCTTATGTATAAACACCAAAGTTTTATTGGACAACACAATCATATTGATAGAATAGTTGCAATGTAAACTCTCATTTATTGAGATTTAGATGGCAAGCCACTAAAGAGAAAGACATTTGCAAGAAGTATCCTCCAATAAGTTTCATAAACTTGTCATAAAAAATTATCATGTGCATCAATGATTCAAATACTGCACCACAACCAACCTGGTTCATCGTTAATGTGCCAGTCTTGTCACTACATATGGTTGTAGCAGAGCCCATTGTCTCACATGCAGAAAGCCTCCTCACCTATAATTCAATGTGTTATGTTACTCATATAATCATACCAAAAGCCAATCAAAGCACAAACATCAACTGACATACCAAAGCTTTATCCGCCATCATCTTTCGCATTGAGTAGGCCAGTCTATAACAAAATTGAGGGGGGAAATGTGTAAGTATAGATTACAAAGATTTGATAGAGGAAAACTGAGAAAAAAATAGAAAACAAATTTGTTACAAATCTGGAAGAGCATACTTCTACTCTAAGATAAATACAATCACAATTGATAGAAGAATGAAAAAAATAGCATGCTACTGAAGATAGAAAAATGGAATATTAAACAGCAACCATATATTCTAAATATGGACCCAGTGTTGGGTAATTTTTTACCAAAATATGACCACCGAAAGAATTAACAAAGTAAATTCAAATCATAATGAAGGACGAGAAAAATGAAAAATATATTACAATCTACAATGGCCCTAATTTTAAAAAACAAAGACTAGGAAGACTTCACAACAACAAAAAAAGTAAGACTAGATGTTTGGACAATAATCAGCATACTTACGTTAGAGTGACTGCAAGTGGGAGTCCCTCAGGCACTGCAACAACTACAATGGTGACCTAAATATTCAATGGTTTACAAATTACAAACACATTATAAATATTAAAATCTGAAAACGAATCAATTAGTCGAAGTCGGTGTGCAACTTTAACAGCGCCAATCATGCTCTAGTAATCTAGTATTTATCAAGGCACCTACCGCAACAGTTATTATCTTAATTGCTCCATCAATAGCATGCCCAGCTTTAGTCTTGCCTGGTGTAAATTGTTTTGTCCCGTCAGAATTCCTTGTATGCCCAGAGAAATATCTGATCACAAGTTCCCACTTCAGAAGCATGCAAAACAACATTGACGACACACGCTAAGAAAAATATGGCAAACATGGGTCATCCACTAATTACCTGCCCAGTAGCACAATCAGGACAAGGACAGCAACACTGAGTCCAACGATACCAATAAAGGTGGCTACGCCATTCAAGCGAACCTATAATGAGAACTTATAAGGGCAATTGAATTATAAGAAACAGAAGAACACAGTCAGAAACAGCAGCTAAGAAAGAAAACCTGCAAAGGTGTTTCTTCACCGGTATCTTCTGAAATGCTAGCCATTAGAAGGCCCCATTCAGTATTAATTCCGACACCCGTGACCTGCAAAAACACAAAAACAAGTGAGGGAAAAGGCACCAACATGCTATTTTTAATCAATAAAACAGATTGGACAAAAAAATAAGAAAATAAATACAATCAATTAGATACATTGAACTATTGTAAGAAGTTTGGTGCAAACCAATACATATTTGACTGACTTTAATTTTTCATTGCAACTCAATTGTTCTCACATTAGAATCCAAATTCTGACTAAAACCCAAACAAAATAATCAGCGTCATTTTTATAAACAAAAAAAAAATGTATTCACATTTAATGAATGAATAAACTCTAATAAATCGAGTCAGAAATACTCCACCACTTGGTGCACAATTTTTTCGCCCTACCACCCACACTTCTAGCAAAGCAACTATTACATGCCCTTAACTACCTAAATGATCCTTTCAAAACTGACATAAAAAAAATTTGAAGAGAAAACTCTTACAAATTAAATTTGGACAGCATAAAATTAAAAGAGGAAGTAAGGAAAAATGAAGTCTAAATTACCAGCATAGTCCCACTGCCATCTGCCACCTTACAGCCAGACATCATAAAGGGATCCTTAGAATCCTTATGGACCTGCAAAGACAAAATTCATTACAATAAAGGAATATTTTAAAGTTCTAACAATATTGAAAGAAGTACTTACAATTTTGCTCTCCCCTGTCATGCTGGACTCATCAATAGAAAGAGAGTGCCCAGTAATCACAACTCCATCAGCAGGGACCTAGGAAGAACAGAAAAATTAATAACAAAGAGGAAATGTAATCATAAGGTATAAAAAGCAAAACAACAAATGAAAAGATCATGTACCTGGTTACCAATATTAAGAGGTATAACATCCCCAACAACAAGATCATATATGGAGATCTCAACCCTTCTACCACCTCTAATAACCTTCTCATGCACAAATTGAGATATAAAGTTGAAATGTAACAAGAAAACTGTTAGTAAAATATAATATAAATGCAAAAAAGTCGAATCAAGCATCCAAAACTATAACAATCTACAAAAATGACAAACCTCCAGGTGTATATTTCTCTTTTCTTCATTTAGGTCTCGAAACTGAAGAGACTGCTTGTAGTCGCTTACAGCTACAAAATGAGGGAGATATGATTAATGAAATTAGAGTGAGAAGCTGGCTTGGTGGTTTAGTGGGGAACATAGGGGTTGGAGTAATAAGGGTCATGTGTTTAACTCCCCCACTAAGAAAAATAACAACTAACATTTGTCAATTCAGAATAAAAATATTAATGAAATTGGGTGAGGGGCAGTTCAATGGAAAAATTACTAAACATCTAATCTAATTATAACAAATTTTACAGTGACAAAGTGGACAGTGGATAGTGATCGTGTGGCAACACCAAAGATCTCATATGAAACAGTCTCAAATTTGTAAAAGAATAAATGTGCATCAAGAATTTGGCACCTCTCAAATGATTTATTCACTTTTGAGGCGAAAGAAAAACATTGAAACAGGTGATAAGAAAACCAAATGTTATATTTTCAACACGTCAATGAATTGTTACACGTGTTTGTAAATATTGACCATTAAAACTGTCATCAACAACTGAAATGCATTATTTTACCCTCTTAATAGAAGGCTCGTTTTACACATGTGTTTGTAAACATTGACCATTGAGACTGTCATCAACAACTGAAATTCATAATTTTCCCCTCTTAAGTGAAGGCTTGTTTTAACTTTGAAGGGATCCAAATCCAAGTTCAATCCATCATAAACCTTAGTACAACAAAAAGATAAATTATACCGGTAACGACGATAACTAGAATAACCGCAAAAGCAATGCTTCCCCCATCATACCACCCTTCCTTAATACCCTGCAACAGAAATATTTCCAAACGGTGTGAAGCAGAATTATCAAAATTAATAAAAATATACCACTAATCCTAAATTGCAAATGGTAGGAGAAAAGTCACTGCTGTCTGCACCCAACAAAGTGCCAAGAATTGCACTTGAATTGTATTATCCATTCTCACCTCAGATTTGATCCCCAGTGCCAATGAAGCTGCTGCCGCTACCATTAAAATAACCAAGGTCAGATCCTTGCAAGCATCCCACATAAACATCTGTTTAAGGCATCAAAAACACAGAGGTCACTACATTATTCCACCAGTAAAACATAATAAGGGTGCCGCAATGCAAGTTGACTCGCCCCATTCGGCCCAATCAGCAACCCATAAAAATTGGCATGTTGACATTATTATTTAGAAATAAGTTGGTAATATCAACTATGCTGTTTTGTAATGGGCTGGCCAGTCAACCTGCCAAATAAGTTGGTAAACATCAAATGATTTCAAGAGTCCAAGAACAGTAGAACTTACAAAAAAACTTCTTCCTTTCTTTCGAGGGTAATTGTTGGAACCAAACGCATTCCTCCGTCTTAGTAAGTCGGCATCATCACCATTAATTCCCTTCTCTAAATCGGTTTTCAATAAATTTGATACCCCTGCAACCTGATAGTGATTCAGAAAAAACACATCAAATTTATGCCTTTCATCGATAATATAATCCAGTTCAAAAAATTAACTCCTGGCAAACATACCCCTCCATATTGCTGCAGAGAAGCAGTATCATGCTCCCTTGAAATCGAAGCAAGTTGCTCTGGTCCAATTGGAAATTCACCAGTAGAGGTTGGAGGAGCTTTTATAGTGTCTAGCAGTTAAAAGAATTGAATATTAATATTGAATAAAGAAAGAAAAAAAAAATTATTCAGTTATTGATATTGAATCAGCATAATATACAGCGGAAAAAACAGAAAACGTTAGGCAGTTATCGATATTATTATTGAACAAAACACGTCTATTAACAATATTTAATGCAGAAAAAAGTGCCCCTTGTTTGGAAAATTGTGAAAACACGGAGAAATTAATTCATAAGTCCCACTCACTATAGACCAATAATTCGTAAGAAGAAAATGTTAAACAAACAAAAGAGATGATAACATTGGTTACAGAATGACTAAACTATTCCAAATAGTAAAGCAAAGATACAAATAACAATGAGCATCATCAAATTACTCACCAGTCCCACCCACTTGCACTTGTTCGTGTCCTTGTCCCCCAGCAGCCTTGAAAAGATATGCTGCCTGTTAAGGCAAAAAGAATAAGTAGTGCACTTCACATAAGCATAACAAAGAAAGTCTAACGAAGGTACTGTACTCTGATGGCTTGAGCATGCGCTCTAATCTTTCTCAGTATTTGCTTTTTCTCTTCCTCCTTCTTCAAGTCCAAGGTATAACGAAATCGACGGGAAGCATTTAGCACAAGCGCCGCTTGCTAAATACATAAAAGGGAAGGGGATTGCTCCCATGTCAGTAATAGAAGAAATACAGAATAATCAAATAAAACTAGCTATTGTTTGAACACTAAGAAAATAAATAAAGTTGTCCTAGTAAGAAAATGCTAGAGGATTCCTGTCAACAACGTATTTTGAGAATCTCCTTTTCCTTTTCCCAGATATAACTAAAAAGAGTTCAAAGAATCACAACCGGCTGAGGCGATTGAAGAAACCACACTCCAGAATCATGCAATGCAAGAAGTAATTTAATCTCTAAATTTTGGAACAAACAAAATGTGAATTAAAACATTCTTCATAAACGAAAAAAATATCCAGTAACCATTAACTTGAATTTTTTCACTAAACTTCATCCACTCACCATTAACTCACTTCATCCTCAACAACTACAACAGCAAAAGTCCTTATCTAGAAACCAACATTGTTTCATTGATTTCATAGATTGTAAATCAAGAGTGGTAAGGACACAACTCCATTGTTTCCTCACAAAACTTCCTCCATAAAACTAAAACTAAAACCCTAATCAATGAACTTTTAACACGATAAACAAATATTCACTCTTACAGACCCTGAATCTTCCAAATATAGAAATCACAAAGCAAATACTTCAAAATCAAACATACAGATAAAGATAAACAATGTTTCCTCACGAAACATCATCCACAAAACTGAAACTAAAACCCTAAGCAACAAATTTCTAACAAAATATACAAACATTCACTCATATAAACCCTAAATTTCCATAAATAGAAATAATAATCACCGAAGCCAGAGAGAAAACATTTCAAAAACAAACATACACATAGAAACAAACAAAACAGAGCATAAATAAACAAAAAAAAAAACAACAAAAAACCTTATCTAGAAACCAACACTATTTCATTGATTTCATAGACTACACAAAGTCACAAACACACTACTCTGTTGCATTCTCACGAAACTTATACCCTATACAACGAATTTCTAACATGATATACAAAATAATTACTCATTTAAACCCTAAATCTTCCGAAAATAGAAATAACTGCAAAAATCACAGCGAAAACAGTTCAAAATCAAACATACAAATAGCGATAAACTAAACAAAGCATAGAACATAAGAGTGTGAGAAAGAAGAGAAAAACTCACTCTCCAGCGGCGAAGTCGGTCAATGGAAGCATGCTTAGTTCTAGCAATATCAAAGACATCACCGTCGTCATCAACATCAGAATTCCGGCGAGACAACGGACCAGCTTCAATATCATTAACCTCCGGCGGCGGAGGATTCCGGCGAGGTGATGCACCGTTCATGAAACTCATCGTGAAAATAACTGTCGCAGGAGAGATGAAACCGTCACTCACACTAAAAAGCTTTCTCGCTCCAAATCATAACAGAGTAATTAAGTAAGCGATTTTTTTAAGCACTTTTTATTTACCCTATCACACTCAGAAACAAACAACGCTACTCTACTTTAACTTGTTATATAGTAGGTGAAAAAACCCTGAAGCCTGAGCCATGTTTGGAAAGTGTATAAGGAAAGTGATTATTTTCAACTTTTTTTTACTTTATTTTCAGTTTTAACCAATCACGGACTAATTGACGTGTGCTGTGATTTTTACGAAAATCACGCGGTTTGTGATTTTTTGATTAAGAAATTATTTCTTTCTTAAATTTGAAAAAGAAAAAAATGGGAAAAAGTGAGAAAGGGAAATAAAATAAAATATCTCACCGTCATAACAAAAAAAAATAGAAAAGTTTTTTTTTATTTGACTCATTTGACGTGTGATAAGAGAAAGAATCAAAGAGGAACTTACCAGGAAATGAAAAGAAACAAAAAAACAATGTAGCGTTTTTTTGTCTTCCTTAAAGCCTAAAAACCTGCAAGAGAATAAACATAAACATGTGAGTACAAGTGTGGAAAATCCATAATTAGTGACATAAAAACCGCTAGAAATAAACAACATTTATTATTTAATTGATTGATTAACTAATAATATAGTTTTTGGACAAAAAGATTAATTTAATGATGTAAGAATAACTAGCTAACGCGTGCAAGAAGTTAGAACAATGCGTAATTCAACATTCGATTACATTGCCTGTGATAAGATTTAAGAATAAAAATTAAGAATATGTACCCTATATTCTTTCTATAAAATTATTAATTCGACTACATTGCCTAAGATAAGAATACCAAATTAATCCTCGTGAGATTAGCTCAGTTGGTAAGGATGTCGCATCTTATATGTAGGGGTTGGGATTCAAACCCCGAACACTCTACTTCTCCATAATTAAATTATGTGAGCTCTAGCCAATTAAGAATATGCTTGTTATTTCTGTAAAATTATTACACTAATACTTACCTTGTGGTAAAACGGTTTCAAACAATGGATGCTTTTTCTTCTAAAAACCGAAGAATTAACGGAAAAAAAAAAAAAACAAATGCACGTGTTTGATTTGATTTTGAACATGAGAATAGAAAAGTGAAATAGAACACAATTGATAAAAAGTTATATCAAAACAATAAAAACTAAGAGTTTCACTTTCTGTATCAGTGTGAGACTAAATTGATAAGTAACATTTCGAAACTGAAACTCACCTAAACTTTCTTACATAAAAAGAAAAACAAGAAGAGTGCAATAGGCACAATGAGAGAAGAGTGGGTTTCGTGTCCTCTAAATGGGACAGACGAGTGTGACGTGCTTTACGATTGCTTCTTTGCGCTGGCTTCCTTCCTTTGCTTCTTTGTGTGCATGATGATTATTGATTATTTTATATAGTGTTCATTTGCTTTATTCCAAGCTTTCATGTGTCACTAGCATATAACGACAGTTGTACACACCCCACATGCAAATCCTTTCCAACGGTTTTGATGATTTACATGTCGACCGTCGACATGAATCGGACGGAGTTGTTTGTAGCTAAAAGCACAGGAATGTGAATTCTCACTTTTGATTATGAATAACTTGACTATGATTATGAGATAAGTCAAGAGAATAGAGATTGCTTTTGTTTCAAACAAGTGTCGACAATGGCTTTTGACAAATTGAAAGAGGGTATCAATCAATATTCTTAAGATAAATTTACGAGGGAATGAACAGAGTGGAAGATTCATTTACACCTAACGAGAGAAAAATGTGAAACTCAATTAAGTATGGGTATGAATTTACTTTTTTGTTAAAAATGAGTAGAACGTAATTATATATAACTATTTATATTCGAATGTATATTTTCATAAAAATGAGTTGATAAAATATTTACATAAAAAAAAGTTGAAAATTTCTATATATTCACATAAAAATGAGATGATAATAAATTAAAAGTCAAGATTACTTGAAGAAATTAGAAACTTTAAGTTCTTACTTCATATTATAATTAATTCTAAAAGAAAAATTGATTATAGTTAAAAATCTTTAAATATAGTAAAATTGGGTCTAAATTTTACCATTTTTAAAAATCAATTTTAACTCGTAAAGAACGGCATAAACACTTAGTAAAAGTAATTTTTAGTACTTGAAATAATAAACAATATGTTCTTAATCTCTAGGTAATTTAAATTAAATTAAATTGGAGACGTGAGAATGTTGAGAATGATAACTTATTTTTCTCACTACTACATACGTTTTTATTGATAAAAAGAAATCTTTTATTTTTGTTCCAAATGTTTATTTGGATACTGCATTTTTTCTTTTTCCTTTTTTCCTTTTTTGGTACAAAACACTGCATCTTTTCTAAAAAATAAATAAAATAATTGTGTCTTCACTCTAGTGAATGAATGCATTATGACTAGGGATTATGACTAGGGTGCAAGTGCAACGAAGTTTCCAACGCGGTGCGAGTTACGTGTGTCTTGTGAGTGCATCAAAATTCAAAAGTGACAAGACACGTATTTTTTTTAAGGGAACAAGACGCATATATGAGTTAACTTATAAAAATGTGAATCAATATGCTGTTGAAAAAACAAAATATGAGTCAATCAATAATGTGAACATTCCAAAGCAACAAAAACAACCTGATATATATTGAACAAAAAATTGTTGCAAAGGAAGTTATAAAGAGGTCGTGGTTTCAAATATACAAAGCTATGTCAATCACACTTTACAAAAAAAAAAAAAAAACTGTGATAAAACAAAAATCAAACCAACTATTATTTGTGTTAGTTATTCGAGATTATGCCAAGTTAAATTCAACAACGGGTGGGTCTCCAAAGTCACTAGCCTAGGGCGGACCACATCATGGACGTGACTTAGAGGCACACCAAACGGAGTTGGTGATCAAAGTATTATGGAATGAAGATCGAAATCAATATCTATTTGCTGTTAGGGTTTGGACCTAGAATATTATTAACGCTATATATTAACCCTAAAAATTTAACACTCACATCGGAGTGTCTAACACCGTCAATATAAAGGAATCTCCGTTTAAATTACTCAACTATCTTTCGTGTTGCAGATTTAGATCGATAAGAGTCGTTAGTATTTATTTTACTCAAATATAAATTTTGATGTATCAAAGCTACACATTCAATCACCTCTCATATGTTGTAGATCTAGGTTTGATAAGGGTCATTAGTATTTATTTCATCCTTAAAAACTCCTCCAAGACTCTTAATTCACACTCATCTAACACCCCAATTATATATACCACATAGCGTGAATAAAAAAATTGTAGAGCCTTGTCTAAGTTGTATTAATACAATATGAGAAAACAAAAAACAAAACAAAAATCACCTTATTAATTATCAAGATAAGAATAATAACACATGGAAAAGAAAAGACTCGTGATCGTGAATATGATTGTACTAGTACTACTACTTTTTTGGAGTAAAAAACAAAAGGTAGAAGATGTTGATGACTCACCTCTTTCAGTAACAAGGTTGGAAAACTGATCAATCGATTATCAAGTGCAAAGCAACTTCAATATTCCTGAAATACCCTCTTTAATTCTCAACACACATGCTCCTACAAAGTTTGGTGTGCATGGCAATTTATAGCATTGTTTTTTCCATGTTCAATGGCTATGGGCCGAGCACAAAAGAGGCAGTGAAAAATGATTAAATTAGGGTAAATTCATTCAAAACAAAAAACAAAATCATAATAAAAACAAACAAAAACAAAATCAAAAGGAATTATGGTAAATATTCAATTCAGACTTCAGAGAAAATATCTACTTCGAATCAGTAAAAAGATGAAGCCAATTAATAGTATTTATTTTCATTACAACCTTAAAATCCATACCTGTCTTAAAAATACGGGGTTATAAATAGCGTTTGTTTTTATAATTGTTGGATCATTAAATTATTTAACCTTTTAATATTTTACTTTAAAATTTATATTATGGTAACCTAAATAAACAGCAGAGATTAGTCACACACTAAATGACAAACATAGGTAGGAACTTCTTTAAAAAAAAATTGTAGGTAGGAACTTTGTGCCGATAACTTGATAACCTAAAAAAATTGTGATTGGTTAGTTGATGATGTAAAAAAAATTACGTTGTACATTAAAATTAATTCTATTTTGTAAAAGCAATAAAATTAATTTCAATCTTCTAAAAAAAATTAATAATGTTCATGAAAAAACAATATTTATTCTCATAAAACACGGCAAAATAATTTCTTTTTCTTTTTTTTACAGAAACTATTTTTATGTTTGGCAAAACAATTTTTTTCATGATACGATAAAAGAAATTATGCTCGAGAGAAGAACACGGCAAAAGATTATAGCAATTGTACTTGAAGTTTTTTTTCCAATTTGCTGGTTTTTATGCGAAAAAGACATTATGCGTAGAGAAGTGGGAAATACGGAGTTCGAACCTGACCCCTGCACAAATTATTGCTAGTAGCTACCAACTGAGCTACACTTACATGACTCTATTTGAATTTTTTTTGTATGACATATTTTAAAGGATAAAACTCATGGGTATTACTTTAAGTGCTTTCTCTATAGGTCTTGATTTTTTTTCTTAAAGGTTTATAGCCCTTAACTTCATAATTCCAAAAAGAATATAAAGAAATCATATGAAAAGCCCCTAAGAAATTGTACACCTAAATTTGTTCTATCTCTAAGTAAATTAGCAACTCTTATATTTAAAAAGCGTTTAATTTCATACATATATTTAACATTTTATTTTCTCTCTTCTTATCACATTAACAACATATCACTTTTATCAATCATTTTATTTATCTATATCTCTCAAGATGTAGATGAATTTTCGGTGTCAACTAATCATTTCCATAAACAAATTAATGTGTGTTGATGCACAAATTAGGTTGTGCTCATTTTTAATATTTAACATAACATTTTAGGAAATTTTGTAAAAAAAACATAATAAGAATACTAGAGTGTACTAAATCCCTTGTACATATTTATGTCAACATATACATATAAGTCCCTTTTATGTACTAGAGTGTAGCCAATCTCACAAAGTTTTACGTTAGTTCACACCTACCAAACCAAGAACCAAGAAATCGTTGTAACAATATATATATATATATATATATATATATATATATATATATATATATATATATAACATGCGTCACTAGCACAAATTATCCACACCAAACTTCACCACACATTAAACAATTAAAATATGTTGACACACTGAAAAATGCTAAACCTCTGAACTTTTAAAGCGAACACATGAGCATTTTTCTGGATTAAACAACAAGAATTACTGTTGAAATTCTACAACAGCAGAGTAAAAGATGGTTCAAAACAAGAAATATGACTAACCTTTATAATTAATTGCTTTTGCAGAAACCAGAAGGATGTATTCTTGTCTTTCCTTGATACATGTCTGCAACACCAAGATTTGAGATGCATGTTATGAAGATTGATTTCTCATCATGAAACATGTATGCACATAATTATGATGTGTTAATTGGTGCTGAATATGATCATAGCAAATATCTTGTTGTTTTCACTTAAATATAACCAAATGAATAGATGTTAATTGCATGTGAGTTGAAGGATGCAGAGATGTAAGTATATATAAGTCGTGAGAACAGAGCAAGAATATGTAATATAGTTGTTAGTTTTGGGTACCTTGATTCTTTTCTTAAAGCTGAATCCATCTAAAAGTGCGTACGTGTTCATCTTTTGACTGTGTGGTAACCCAATCAAAAAGAATATATTTGACTATTTTACATTCCATTTAAACTTGGGTAAAACTTATTCTTACAAAACCGACTTATAAAATAGGAAATATTTCTTTTTTATAAATTCTTATCAAATAGTTTAATATATCCGATGTTAAACTTGATTTTTTTTTTCAATACATATTCGGTCTATTAGATTTGATTTAAATATAAATGGTAGACGAACCGATCGATAAACCAAACACCATCCACTCCTGAATACAAACAGCCTTAAAGAAACAACCAAATTGCATCCAAAGATCACAAATCACTTGCAGGAGTCTATAGTGTTCTCAAATCAACCTAACAAACATTACACTTTCAACCAAAAAGAACAATGGCTGGCATCACCACTTTCTTTTTCCCGACGAGAAAGAAACAAAAAGTACCACTATTAGGCTAGTAGCTTTATTTTATTTTTTATTTTTGACGTTACTAGTAGCTTTTTAAATGCAATTATGATGCACAAAGTAAAATTCCACAAGTTGAGAATGGCCAGGCGGTGGGTAACACAAATCGGTGGACATAAACTTTCAAAACAACAAATCTTCAAAAGGAACAAATACGAACAAACTGAGGAAGAAGAACAATTGTTTACTATGTGAAAAATTAATGTTTACTAATAAGCTTAAATTACAGAAAAAGTTAACAAATTTATATTTTAATTTAAAATACAAAATATAGTATAATAATAAATAATATTATTGATATTTACTTAAATAGGTCGGCCTAGTAGGTTTAAGAGACTTTTTGAATGATATGTAACTTGGTCTTTTAAGTTAAATAGGCTTATAAAAAAGTCTAGGTCTTCTCTGTTTAAAAAAAAACATATTAGCTTGTCGTAGGCTCTTGTATGCCCGTGATCTGACCTATTCTCATCCCTAGTTATGGTTGATTGATGCACGCATGACAAATATTTTTGTACTCCACCTTATTTGATGTACTATGGGGACATATCAATCAAAACTATGTTTTTTACATGAGAATAATAAGAATAAATCTCAACTATTAATTAAAATATACGGATAAGGTTAACCATCCCCCTGTAACTTTCTTTTATGGGAACGGACCAAACACCTTTATCCATACTCCTTCTTTTTGTCCAAATATAGACTATAGTCTCTTATCAAATTAAACAACTTTTTTATTCAGTTCTCAATCAACTTAACATGTTATTTTAACTATATCCCTTACTCCTTAATGTTATTAGGTCTGCAAACAATTAACCCTAGAAATTTGGCTCCAAATCTACTGCATTAAATGTTGTAGTTGTAGCCCTAAAAATTTCCCTCTAAATACCAAGATTTGAATTTCAAAAAGAATTCCAATAATTCCAGTAATTGAATTTCAAAAAATAATGTTAGGAATCAGAGAAATTTTATCCTATTTTTCCTCCAATTTGTAATGTACCAATTGTTGCATTGAACTGCGTTAAATTCCATCATTTGCTATTTCAATTTCAAAATTTATGTCAATGTATCAGACTAAAAAAAAATCGGTGGCTTTTGGTTAGATGTACTTCCTTTCCCATAAAAATTATTGCATTTAATTTTGTCAATTTCTATACCACATGTAAACCACATAGCAAAAAATTAATTCTGTGTATTTTCCCATAATGAATTGGGTGGCTGACCAGCCTTGATAGGTTCACAAATTAACTTTGAATCTTTCTCCTATCTTTTAATTCTCCATCCCAATACAAATTCAACATTATCTTTCAAGATTATGATCCAAATCTGAATCCTCTCTTCTTCATTTTACTGTCGTGTGCACCTGCACTTTTTTCATTTAAAAAGGTTACAACTATCTCATGTTTTTTTTCATTTTTCTGGTGTAACATGACATATTTCGGCTCCTGTTTGGTCTGATGTGGCCAGAGTTTTGATTTTGTATGTGTATTGGTAACTTTCAATAATTGATTGAGTTTACATTTTTTGAGTTTAACTCCAACAGAATAAAAGTTTGGCATGTGTGAGTGTAATGTAGTTTAACTTCAATAATTGCATCTTTCTTTCTTTCTTAAAACTATGACTTTTGGACCACTCTTCATGAAATTGTGAAATGCGGTGTTAAAATGTGGTGTTTAGGTGGAGGTCTTTGAATAAGTGTTGTTCTGTAACCTTTTGGCACTAAGTTGATCCAAGTTTGTGTTTTAAAAATTGATATTTACTTCCAAATTCATTATTTCAAGCCACTTCATAATTTTTCTCTATACAAGGTTGTTCTAAAAAGCATGGTGTATAGTGAAAGACACATGTTTTGTTATATTACTTTGCATCTTAATAATCATATTCTATTTATGATTTGTTGCAGCCAAAATTCTTATTCCCAACTAAATTTATATAAACACATTGACATTGAAAATGATGGTTCAATATTAAGTCATTCACATTTTTAGCCTTTATTATTAAGTCAGTTATACAAATTATATTAATAACTTAATTCTTTTGCTGATATTTGGATTATGAAAATGCATTAGAGAGCAAGACCGATGTCATCTTGCTTCTGTGTATATGATGTGTTTGCAAAATTTCATCTTGGCAACAATCGAGAAGAAAAAAAAAGTTTGTTTCTCAATATCTAAAGGAACTATAGTTTTAGATTAAGTTTCAGGAAAATGAGTAAATAAGGAGACTAACTTTTTTATACCATTTGGCTTCAAGGTCATATGTAAATATTTTAGTTGATATATGCATAATATTTCAATTTGGCAGCTGTATCTTTTTTTTTTTGAAGAGGCAAAAATGAAATATGTATAAAATCAATCACGGACGTGTTTCCTCAGCACAAGGTATGCCTGCAGAAACACCCATTAAAAACCCAGTTTACAAGCTGTTCCCAAAAACAGAAAAAACTTACATGCCCAGACAAACAAGAGGGCTAACAAGTCAATTATGGACACCTAACATAACAACTGCATTAGCTGCCTTCAGCCACCAATATGAGTGCATTTTTACTTTCTCTAATAGTTGATGAATACTCGCAACTTTGTTTTTAAACAATCTGTTGTTACGGTCATTCCAAATAAGCCAAACACATAATAGCCATAAAAGCTGCATAAAAGATCGCCTTTTCTGTGAGCTGCCAGACAAAAAGATAAACTGTTGGAAATGGTAAGATAAATCAATGGGATCAGCCCCATAAACTCCAAGCCAATCACGAACATAACGCCACAAATCACTATAAGTGGCGCAAGACATAAACAAATGTTGCACCGTTTCGACTTCACCGCAACCAGAGACACACAGCTGCGCCTCTTGAGAAATAATCCCACGAGCCACTAAATTAGCTTTAGAAGGTAATCTGTCACGGAGAAGACGCCTTGCAAGGATAGACACCTTGAGAGGAACCTATTTGTGCCAAATGAACTTCGAAGTCGTCACCAACTCTTGACTATCATCAGTGGTAAGCCAATGGTAAGCAGAGCGAACAGAGTAAACACCATTGGGATCAAGGCGCCAACACCAGCTATCAGAACTCTGAACCTGCAAAATAACATCAGACAACAACAACCTACACTCCCGTAAATATTCCTCCTCCCAAACCCACAACCTCCGCCGCCACTGCCACGCACCACCCTCTTCCTCCACTCCCAAAGTCAACATAACCCCCACCGAGATATTTTTAACAACACTTAACTCAAAAAGGCGACTAAACCTCTCCGCCAACAGAATACCCCCTAACCACGGATCCGTCCAAAAATAAGTTTCCATCCCATTTCCCACCTTTCTAAAGACATTATCCTTGAACCAACGACCTCCAACCCCACCACCTCCATGCCGGATACACGCGACGTCCTGCCACCAAGTAGAAGACCGCCGCCCTCCCTCCCTCACCATCCCCCCTTCCTGCCCATAACGAGCTACTAACACCCTATACCACAAATCCTCCCTTTCCACGAACAACCTCCAGCACCATTTTCCCAACAAAGCTGAATTAAATTCTCTCATTCTCCTCACCCCTAACCCTCCCACCTCCTTTTTGTCACACACTGAGTTCCAACTAATCCAAGATATTTTTCGATGGTCCTCACTCCCTCCCCAAAAAAATTTATTAAATAAAGATTTTATAGAAGAGATGATACCTGCGGGAGCTTTGAAGAAGGAAAGGGCGTAAACAGGTAGAGATGAGAGGACAGACTTTATGAGGATCAGGCGGCCACTAAAAGAAAGAAACCTACTCTTCCACTCTGACAACCTAGCAGCAATACGAGATACAACAGGCTCCCAGAACGCCAACCTCCTAGAATCTCCACCCACCGGCAAACCCAAATACATAAAAGGAACCCTTCCCACTTGACACCGTAATACAGATGCCGCTTCCACCAGCCACGAATCACTAATATTAACACCCGTCAACATGCTTTTATTAAAATTCACCTTGAGCCCAGAAACACCTTCAAATAATAGCAGCACAGCCCGTAGAGCACGCACGTTTGCCCAACTTTTTTCTCCTAACAACAAAGTATCATCTGCAAATTGAAGATGAGTCACTGACACCCTCTCTGCGTCACCTACCCTATAACCTGTGAACAAGTGAGCTTCAACCATCGCCTTCATCGTAACATTAAGACCCTCCGCCGCTAATAAAAACAGAAAAGGAGATAAGGGATCCCCTTGACGCAACCCCCGCTTTAACGGAAACTCCGATGTGGGGCTGCCATTGACAAGAATAGATGCGCGCGCAGTCCCGATGCATTCCTTCATCCATTTCCGCCACAGAGTAGGAAAATTCATTTTCATCATTACTGTATCTAAGTAATCCCAATCAACCGAGTCATACGCCTTTTCGAAATCCACCTTAAATAACAATAACTCCTTTTTGAACTTTCTAGCTTCATCGACAACCTCATTTGCAATTAATAAGCCATCTAGAATCTGTCTATCTTTTACAAAAGCAGACTGTGTCTCAGATACCACCTTACCAACAACCTTCCGGAGTCTATTTGCCAGAAGCTTTGCCACAATTTTATACAAGCTCCCGACCAAAGATATGGGTCTAAAATCAGAGAGGTTTTGGGGGCTATCAACCTTAGGGATTAATGCAATGAAAGTGCTATTAATTCCTTTAGTTAATTTTCCATTCCTGTGAAATTCTGTGATAAAACGCATAAAATCTTCTTTTAGAATAGACCAAAACTTTTTGATGAAACCAAAATGAACGCCATCTGGACCTGGGCTCTTGTAATTATCACATTCCCACACCGCCTCTTTCACCTCATCAGCATTAAAAGGTCTAATCAAGAGAGCCGCATCACCGTGATCAAGCCTACTGAAGGCCAAGTCATCAACACATGGCCGAACCACCTCCTCCGTCTCAAAATGCTTTGAAAAATGATCAAAAACAGCCGCCCTTACTTGTTGAACACCCTCAATACGACATCCATTAACAAGCAAAGAAGAAATAGCATTACCCCGTCGTCTATTATTCAAAACGGAATGGAAATACTTCGAATTCGCGTCACCTTCCTTTAACCACAATAAGCGAGATTGTTGCCAAGAGATGCTAGTTTGCGCCCTTGACAATGAATGCATTTTAAAAGTTGAATCACGCAATTCCTCAACCTCTTCCTCTGTAAGCACATTGTCCTCCTCTTTAGAATCAAGTTCAGACACGCGTTCCTTCATAGCTTTAATTTTACCATGTAAATTACTCACATGAATGTCATGCCAATCTTTCAAAGCCACTTTGATTAATCTAAACTTCTGTTGTAAAACAAAACCAGCCCAACCAGTCACCTCCAAAGATTTCCACCTGTCTGTCACAAATTGATTATACCCCGGCATATCCGCCCAACATTTCAACATCCGAGATGGACGCGGCCCCCAATCTTCTTCACTCACCACTAACAACAACAGACAATGATCAGATAAACCCATCAAATGAGCAATCTGCGTACTCCCCGGCCACTTCAAACACCAGTCTTCGGACAAAAGAAATCTATCAATTCGACTCATTGAAGAGTCGTCCCCTTTGTACCAAGTGAATTTACGACCACAGAGAGGAAGATCCACCAGAGAATTGTCATCAATAAACCTGTTGAACGGGCCGACATCATACTGATTATTATAAGAGCGCAAGGATCGCCGTTCTTCCAACGATCGAACGGCATTAAAATCGCCGCAAACACACACATTCTTCCCCACGAGGCCGTGTAAAAAAGTAGACAAAGTATCCCACAACACCTGTTTCGCTCCGTTATCACAAGGAGCATACATATTTAACAGATAAAACTCTTCATTTGATTGCCGAAAGCGCCCATGAATCATTACCACATGCGCAAAGCTAACAGTCGACCACACCTCCACTACCACACTGTCCCAAATAATCAACAACCCACCCGACGCCCCCACTGCCGGACGGTACGAGAACGAATGAGGAGTACCGCCCCACAGAGAGGCGCACAACACAGAATCACAACCCTCCAATTTAGTCTCCTGAATACAAACAATGGACGGCCCCTTCTCCCCAATTAGAGACCGAACCTCCTTTCTCTTCTCCACTCCACCTAGCCCCCTCACATTCCAAGAAAGAATCTTCATTATGGACTTCCGCACACCCCTCCACCAACTCCCTCACCCTAACACCCTTCTGACACCTTTCCTTTCCCATCCCCTGACACACCCTCACCAACCCTCCTCATCCCCCTACCTGCTCTAGATAAAACATTAAACATGTTGGCTGGATCACCATTAAATTTAACACCTATTGCCTTACCAACCCCCCACACATCCTCTACCGCCACTTTTTCATTACCATGCATAACCACCCAATTTTGCCAATCATTATTGACTGATGTCGAGGAAGAGTCATCATCAGCGGATGTCTGGCTCCTCACCACCCCACGTGCTCTTCCACCACGTCCCTCACGCCTTTTCCTGACCTTTTTCCTTAAAATTTTTAAAATATCATCACGGTCTTTCCGAGGCATTCGAGCAACTTTTTTCAAACTAAGCACAAAATGGTGTAAAGCTCCTCCGATTTTCTTCTTTGTTGATGCATTAACTTTACTCATATCACCAGCATCGAAAGAATTGGTTCTTTTATTTTTTGGAAGACTATTTTTTGATGCAGAGAAAATGATACCTGCCTCGTCAGAAAAATGATCCTTCAACCACTTTATGCTCCACAGTCCACCTCCAAGAGACCGCTCCTCCCTCAATGGACACGACGTCGACTCTTTTACCGGTGTAATTGTTCCACCCTCTCCCTTCTTCAAACTAACGGACTTATGCACTACCTCCGCCGACTTATCAGACACCCTTGTAGGAATATCAGCCACGTATAAACCACCCCCCTCTGCTTCCCCCACCTCCTCTTCCAATATATGATTCTCCAAGTCGTCAACAACTAAGTTTACAGCTTCACAAACCTTTTCAGGCTGTTGAACCTCTTCATAGTCTGCTTTGGAAGTTTCAGATTTACTTTCTTCTTCATACATGCGTCGTCACCTAAATTAAAACCCCACTCCTCTATTATCTTCACCTCCATCAAAAAACCATCCACATGAATCTTCTCTACAACATTAATAATTTCCAAATTTTTTGTAGCAATTAATACACGTGCATAATCAAGACGTTCTTTTTCCAAAGCCTCTTCATCAGTTCTTAAGAAACGGCCACAGTCCATAACACACAGTTTAAAAAAAGATTCGTTCCAAACATATATCGGAATGCCATAAATACGGACCCAAGCACCTCTCTGTATACACACCTCTTCCTTCTTCCACGGCACTAAGTTTGCAAAAAAATGATGAAAGAAAACTTTGGCACCTGAAATCACAGACATCACCTCTTGACTATTCAGACTTGAGACAAAAACTTTATCTGCTCCCATTGGTACTAACTTTAAATCCTGAAACCCGGCATCTGCAATTCTAGTTTGAATGATTGGAATCGATTCACCGTTGCGGACTGTTGCTATAACACCTCTGCGTGCCCACAAGGTATCTGCTTCTGACGACTTATACAAACGAATCAGTTTCCCTGCATCCTTACCCACATCGTCATTCATCATCTCTGTCCTTACCTCCACCTCCCTTGCCTCAGCCTCCACTGCATTTTTCTTTAAATCCATTGTCCCCTTCGCCTTAGGTTCCCTCCCATCCAACCTCACCAAAACCTCCCCCACCATCACCTCCTTCCTCCTCTCTGAGTGTTCTCCTTCCACACCTATCACCACCTCCTTCTTCCCCTCAACCTTTCTATTTTCTCCCTCTCGGCCTCCTCTCTCACTCCTCCCACCACCTGCATCTCCTTTCTTCACTCCCTCCAAACTTTCCTTACGCTCAAACTTCGCCACCTTCGCAAAGACACGATAGTCACTGAACCAAACATTATTCAGTGCCTGCACAAGCTTTTCCACATCCCGAACCTTGAGAAACCTCACAAACCCATACACCTGACCTCTTGCGTTACATCTCGGAGCCACAAACACATCATCCAATATCCCACAAACCTCGAAGCCTTTACGTAAAAAAGAAAGCGATGCACGTTCGGGAAAGTTGGAAATATAGAAAGTGACAAACCTCCGTACACCACTGTACACATTCCGATCAGCCTGGATCATAGCATCAATACCAACCGCATGCCTGACCGTGCTGTCTAACAGTCCAGCGCTTGACCTTTGCCTTCGCTCAGCTTGAGCACCTCTGCGCGCAAACCCTACAGCCTGAAACCCTAATCCCGTCGCTGCTCTCTGAAACCTGCTGCGTTCTGATGAAAACCTGCCTTTTCCAGTCCGACTCCCTAACCGCCTTCCTTGTTGCACGTCCTCATCTTGTCTGTCCCGTCTTCGTCCGTCCTGTTCAAACGCTTTCCGACGTCTCGGCAACACAAGAGACCACTCTCCCCTATCCCCCCCACTTGGTGGCACCCAGCCTGGACCCCTCTCCCCCCCAATGTTCCTCTCTTCCGGCGATGTGTGCCGGCGTGGCTGCCCCTGGCTAGGCCGGAAACCGCCACGTCTCTCCTCTTTATCCCTAACTCTCGCGACCATCAGTGTTCTTTCTAGGGGGCAAAACGCAGTTGTATCTTGAGTCGGGAGTAGATCTATCAGTATCGGCATAATATTTTAAGCTGTTTTTCTTCTCACCGCTTTCATTTGGACTGCTGCTATATTTGCTGAGTGGTGTTTTATAATTCTGCAGCTCATGCTTCTTTGTGGCAGAAGTTACATCTGTTGGTTTAGTTATGTGAGTTTAGGTGATCAAGTTTCTCTCAGTTTAAGCATATATATATATATATATATATGTTTTGATGAAGTTGGAGTTGTTTTAGCGTTGTAATTCTCTTTTGTTTGTCGCATTGTAATGGTGTAAATTGGTTATGTGATCAACTTATTAGCATTGAATGATTGAACACATGACAACATGCACTACTTTAACCACTAGGCTGCTCACATTTTTGCTGAAATAATGATTTTAAAGTAACTAACATTAGCGGTTCCTTTTTTAGCAGTTCCTTTTCATATTTTTATAGCAGTTCATTTATTATTATTTAAGCTTTTGTTTTGTTTATAGCAGTTCTTGTATTTCTATAGCAGTTCATCTCTGTGTCGTGCTTTTTGATTGTATCATGAAAATGTATAGAAGAACATATGGTGGAACTAAGTTTTACATTGTGCAGAATATATTAGTAATATTTTGCTTTGTAGGTGGGTGTTGTATAAGGAGAAGAAGCAACGCTGGAGCGAGTCAAAGGAATGACTGTTGTTTTGTTTTATAAATGATACATTATAGTGTTGGCTGATATACCATGGTTTTGATGTAATATGATTCTATGTATGAGACTTAGCCTAACATTGTGTGTCAATATTATTTTGTTTTTCCATAAAGAATTATGTACTTGCATATAAATTTTTGTTTTGCCATAAAAAATATGTACTTGCATTAAGAGAAGAAAACAACAAATATAAGTTACATTATTTTTACGGGGATGTTAAGTAACTTTCTTTAGTAAAGAAAAAATGTTAATTAACTTGAGAGATGATTTTTTTTTTGTTTTTATAAAGTTTGTAAAATTGTCATTGAAGACGTAGTTTGTAAAACTTTATTTGCTTTGTTTTCTTTGACTATCAGAGATTATTTGATGAAGGTAATAATATTCTTTTCATGAAGTTATCATTTCATATTTATCATTTGACTTTTCTATTAATTTGCAAAAAAAATGAATATGCAAACGAATGAATTAAATGCTTGAAATAGATAATATTGATCAATATCTTAAGGTTTAATGATAGCAATACACATTACACATTACTATAATTTTATTCATGTCAATTATTATTTTACTGTTTCATATTTATCATAACTGTAATTTTAGTTAAACCTGATCATTTTTCACTGTTTTTGCGACACAAGTTTTGGTTGAATTAATTTCGATTTTAAAATATATATTCACGACATTACTTTTAATTACACCTTATTAGCAAACCTCTAAAACAGTCCCCCGCTTCTTATCCCAACTTTTCAACTTCCAATAAACTTTATTTTTCTCTTACACTTATCATTTTTGGTTCTTAATTATATTGGTTCAAACTATTATTTATATAGTTGAAATTACATAATTAAATAGTTATTCCAGCTCTTAAGATCCGTGCGGCGCACGGGTCATCAATCTAGGATATATATAATGTATGCATGGGCCAGTTTAAACTTTGTGCGTTGGCTCCACTGTGCTAGAGGATCAAGCAAGGAATTTACAGCGACTTCTATTGACATGAAAAAACAAAGGAACTTCCCTGTAAGTGCACTTTTTCATTATTATAGTAGGTCTGGTAATGACCATATATTGATATAGTTAGCTTGTTGGCCACGGTACGGATATGTAATCTTCTTGGAAGTTAATAGTGTACATATATTTTCATACATAGTACGTCATGGCCACACCTATAAAGAGAAAATGGACGTGTGACCATTGAACAACCACGACCTATGCCATTATTAAATCTTTAAACCAAACACAGATCCACATCAAAGGGTTTGCTATTACTTTTTTTTTTTTTTTTTACAAAATAAAGATTAAGTAAGTTAGACTGCATGGACTTATAATACCTAATGCTTAGAAATTTATTTTTAGATCATTCATCAAATAGGTTCTCACATCGATCGCAGAAGTTGAATGAATCAACGACTTTGTGCATCGGTCAATACCTTACCTAATTCAACCATCATTAACATTTTACAAAGTTTAGAATATATGTCAATCAATATATTGTGTAAGAGTCCTTGTATATGGACTACTTTAGGTGACATACTCACTTTGACACCCACTCACAGCAAAAAAAAGTGAAACTTATCAAGAAAGGAGGTGATGGTGTGATGTGAAATTACTAAAACATCCCTTTCATACGATGTACATGAGTGGTACGTAAAAAAGGGTGTCAACATATCATTTTTCATTGTGTAATCACGCGCAAATGTGACGTAACTACCCCACAGAGGCACGTACATAACTTGTATTGATGATGAAGTTTTGTGCGCACGAAATTTCCTAGAAACTCATATTAACGAGTGTATTTGTGATATCACCCCTATCTTTAATATTCTTATACTTGATTGGTGAGTGGATTGAACTAAAGCTTAAGCTTATATGCTATGATACTATAACTTCCTATAATCTTTTATTTAAATGCATTGTCGTGTCCTTTCAAATATGGGATCAAATTTAAAGGACGAATTGACATGGAGGAGTCATCACTTTAATTACTTGAAGAATAAGTTTGAGTTGAATTAACACATTGTAATCTCAAGTTGTAAAATGGTCATTATAAAACCACTTGAATTGATTTTATTTTTAAAAAAAAGACGAACCACTTGCATTGATAAAAAGTTTCATACTTTGAGTTGAATTAGTACTCTTAATAATTCATTTATAAATCTTGAATTTCTTTGGTAAAAAATATCTTGAATTTCACCAATCTAATAATAAATAAGAAATAAGAAATAAGAAATCTAGCTATGTAATATCTCAAAGTAGATGTTTACTTAAAAAAAAATTACTGTACGTCAATTTTAAGTTATTTCATGAAATATCAAATAAATAATTTTAAAATTTTATAAAACTGTGTATGAAAGAGGTGAAAAAAAAAAGGATTTTATTTCTGTAATTTACGATATTGGTTAGAAGTAGAAAAAATGAGTTTTTATTTTATTTGTACTTATACGAGATAAATAAAAAGAAAGAAAATAGGACAACTTAATTTTTTTATCGACAATAGTACAACTTAAATATAAGATGCTGGGAACTTTATAAATTTAAACAAGTAAAAAAGTTAGACTCAACAAAATCTCAAAATGCATTAATTTTGAATCAATAAATAGGTGAAGCTTTAAGGTGAGATTTGAGACATCCCAACTAGATTTATTTTCTAATAACTGTCGTATTTACAAAAATAATACAATCACTTTTACAAAAAGTACCAACACCACTAAATTGGTTCAAGTAGTAAAGGACTAGTTTAGGTCCCTTAAGTCATTTTTAGTTTTCAATATAAGTTTAACTCTTTTTTTCTTTCTTTCAATTGTACCATTTAGTTAATATTACGCATATCACTCATAAGTTGTTAATTACTCTTCCATTTGCATTTATGATAATCAAAATATACAAATAATTAATTAGGTTAATTTGTGATTTGGTTGTATGATTCCCAATTTCCCTCCAAATTTATGATGAGGAAACATCAATTACTAAGTTGACAGCCAACTATCACGGTACTTGTGAGTCGTGATTTTTTTTTAAAATTAAATACCAACTCATACATGTGAGAGCGAATGAAATTTCTAATTCGGGTGTCAAATTTTTTCTTGTTTTTGTGTGTGTTTTTAATATTTAATTTCAAAGAAAAGTCATAATGGATATGGAAGTCTATGTTACGTCAATAAATAATATCTCTTTAATGTAAATTTTATGGAAAATTAGGAGACTACCAAATCGCAAATGAGGAAAATATAAAGAGTCAAAATTGCTATAAAAAAAATTCTAAATGGCAAAATCACAACACTTTACATTGCCAAAATTGCAATTGAGTTTTTTCTTTAATTTGTTTAAAAAGATTTAATATGACAGTTATCATGAGCCGAATGAGTATTATAAAAAATAAAAAAAGTAAGATTACTGGATTATTGTTTGTGTGAATCGGATAGAATCATAATGAATGGAAAAACTCTTTCTTAAAAGATTTAACACTAATATGTTTTTAAAGATGGATTCAAACTCGTTAAACTGAAAAAGACGTTTTCATCTTATCCAACATGCTCTTGAATAGAATCAATGCATATGTAAAAGGGTTATAGAGACACATATATGGGTCCACAAGGGGAAAAAATGATATTTATTTTAGAGGTGCAGGAACAATAAGGAGAATGAGGACAGGAACAAAACCTTCTCAAGATGAAATGAATATAAAACTAGACATTCCTAGTCTAAAATTATTGTTTGTAAATTAGTGCACTAAAGTCTACAATTTTAAGCTCACCATGGATTAAATTAATGGAATTAGACCACGAGCACCATGCTGCTTTCCAGTGCTAGATTTCACACCAATGACTGAAAAGGCTATTTAGAGAGTGACAATCCATGCAGAAACACATTGATACAATCACATTATTAATAGTCAATCGGAAAATAATTTTATACTAATTGCTTTTAGAACTTTGAGTGTTGCTATAGATGCATTTTCTTAGGTTAATCACTACAAATATAAGAGACAATCACATGGTAACCTATATATAGCCAGACCCAACAGGAACACACCAGACAGTTATGCAAATATAAAATGATACAAAAAAGTTTGGGAATCCATGTGCAAAACTAGCATGATTTAATAGGAAAAATGAGTATAGTTTATAACCACTAATTAAAAGGCTCCTTATTCCAATGCCATGCAAGTTATGAAATGATATAGTTTTCATATATCTCTTTCCACACCTTAACCATCAGCACAACATTGTACCTCACAACCAAGTTTTTAAACTTGTACTCAGTAAAGAGGATCCTAATGTTGGACATTTCAATTCAAAAATACTTCAGTATAAATCAACATGAAGATTAACTGGAATGTTAACAAGAGTGCCCAAATCATAGTTACAGTCTTTTAGCACAAGATTGGCATGGTAATGTGGTTTACAAGTCAAAAGCAGTGACAATTTTAGATCAAATAAATAACCACTGCAAATTTTGTCCAACCTTCAAAATACTACTAATAGATATAAGCTGTTATAACAGACATTCATCATAAACATTTCCATTCACCACATAGAAAAGTAAAACAACGCTTAAAAATCGAACTGCTGATGAAGAAAACTAGCCAGTCTTGATTACAAGGTGATCCAACATACTCTCAAGTCCCTTCAGATGATCCTCAAGAACATCTACTTCATTCCCCTGATTATTCTTATGAAGCAAATCTTTAGCCACAGTTATTGCACGATTGATCTTTTTATTCTTCTGAGAAGAGAGCTTTAAATTGACATCCTTATTCTTTAGAGCATTCCTTAACTTGTAAATGCAGTCATCTAATGCATTCATTACCTTGGCCTTCCTTAAGAATTTCTCATCTTCAGCATGGTACTCCTTAGATTCTTGAATCAATTTTTCAATTTCGACTCTGGATAACCTTTCTTTGTCATTGGTTATCGTGATCTCATTCTTACTTCCAGTGGATCTTTCCTCTGCAGAAACAGTTAAGATGCCATTTTCATTGATAGCAAAGCATACATCCAAGGGATGGCCACGAGGAACACTTGGAAGACAGGAAAGATTAAAAAAACCAAGCACGTTGTTGTCACTCACTCTTGCCCTCTCACCCTCATAAACTTCAATCAAGGCACTATATTGGTTATCATTAGAAGTAAGATATTGGTTGGTCTTCTTGAAAGGTACAGAAGTGTTCCTAGGAATCACCACACTCATAATACGATCATTTTGTACCGAGATACCAAGTGACAATGGGGCAACGTCTCGCAGCACCAAGTTTGGAACACTCTTGATGCCTCCACTCAACACAGCAGCTTGGACAGCTGCGCCATAAGCAACAGCCTCATCAGGGTTGATGCTCTTGCACAACTCCTTCCCATTGAAGAAGTTACGCAATAGTTCCTGCACTTTTGGAATCCTAGACGAGCCCCCAACAAGAACAATATCATGCACACTACCCTTGTCCATCTTTGAGTCCACAAGACAACTCTCAACAATCTTCATACACTCGTTAAAAAGGTCCATATTGATTTCTTCAAACTTGACGCGAGTGATTGATGTAGAGAAGTCAATGTCCTCATATAAATAATCAATCTCAATAGCGGTGACCAATTTGAAAGAGAGCGTCCTTTTCGCCTCTTCACAAGAAGTTTTCAACCTCCTCAAGGCTCTTGGATTCCTAGTGATATCCACTTTGTTCTTCCTATTAAATTCTTGCACAAAGTAGTTCAACATTCTGTTATCAAAGTCCTCTCCCCCGAGGTGAGTGTTTCCAGAAGTGGC
Organism: Medicago arabica; assembly: GCA_946800305.1. NCBI lineage: Eukaryota > Viridiplantae > Streptophyta > Magnoliopsida > Fabales > Fabaceae > Medicago > Medicago arabica. The sequence goes on along the minus strand of OX326971.1, from coordinate 19,028,724 downwards.
TTTAACTTCAAAGACATCACCTTTAATTGTGAGGAGAGACACATCAAAAGTCCCACCACCAAGATCAAAGACAAAAATATTTCTTTCACCATCACAATTACTTCTTTTGTCAAGGCCATATGCAATAGCTGCAGCAGTGGGTTCATTGATTATCCTCACAATGCTAAGGCCGGCAATGGCACCAGCATCCATGGTGGCTTTTCGCCGAGAATCGTTAAAATAAGCAGGAACGGTGACAACTGCATTTTTAACCGGTGATTCCAAATAAGCCTCTGCAATCTCCTTCATGTTTGTGAGGACAGTAGATGAGATTTCCTCAGCACAAAGGAGCTTCTCTTGACCCTTGTACTTAACACTAACCGTTGGTTTGTCATTAACACCAGCAATAACCTTGAACGGCCACAGCAGTATATCCTTTTGAACAACGGAATCACTAAATTTCCTACCAATTAACCTCTTGCATCTGAAGAAAAAAATATTAATAATAAATTCTCATCATTTACCTGCCTTTTTAACATAGTCATAATCATAGATATAAATAAATGTATGTGACCATAATATAAGTTACGTCCTATGGAGCATGGACTCCGAGACGGACAACTAACTGACACGAACAACGCTAATGTAACAACCATTAGACACCGACACCGCTACATATATATTAATTTATTTATAAAAGATCTAAATTGAGAATCAGAATACAAACACATATACATGTGCATCTAACTTGAGCAATTTATTTTATTAAAAAAAAGTTCTAAAATAAGATACGATGATATTTGACTTTTATTTATCGATCTACTGTTGAAAAAGCTAAAAATGGTGTGATCAACTTTAATGTCTATAACCCTCGTTGATCAACATTTCTCAACACATCTTTAACTCTTGAATCTACGGTGTGTGGAAGTAGAGAAGAAAAAAATTCAGACGCTTGTCTGAGATGTTCAACTCACCTCTTATGTGTTATACACGTGTTAGACACCGGTTTAAGAAGTGTCGAAGTAAAGAAAAACAATTTTTTTGAAACACCGGTCTGAGTTGTCAAACACGTGTTTGTGCGAGTGTCATAGGAGTGTCGGACACCCGACACACATAGTCCTCGAGGTGTCTATGCTTCATAGGTTACGACATTAGGGTTTTAATGACACCACCATCACAACATAACTTTATTTAAGGCCGCACTTGAAAATAAAGAATCACAAAGCATTTGTAAGACCTAACGCAGATAACAATATTTAAATTGTTAAATTGGACGCTTTCACTTAGGTTTGAATCTTGGACCTTGCAGCGTTAATTTAAAACCTAAGCTACAATAAGAGTAAATATTAGAAGATTGGAGAATAGAAATATACCAAAGACGGTGTTTTGTGCGTCGATAGTAGCTTGATCCTTAGCAGCACCACCAACCAACCTTTGAGCATCAGTGAAAGCAACAAAAGAAGGTGTAATTTTTTTGCCTTCATCGTTGTGGATAATCTCAACTCTGTTTTTTTCTTCCAACCAAACCGCAACACATGAGTATGTTGTTCCTAGGTCTATGCCCACAACATGAGCACTCTATTTGATCGGATCTTTTAAATTTGAGGACATGTCATATGGAAGTTGACATCACAAATGAAAGTGATATTGCTTTATTTTAAAAAATGCATTGTTAACATGAATGATTGCCAAGGTATTGATTTGCTTCATCAAACTTTGAATATGTCGAGATTGGATAATTTTATCAGGATTGCCAATGATGAAGAAGCAGTTGATGCCCTCATCCAACTGAAAGGTTCGTGGTTCATACATACCCAAATATTCAAATGCTTAATTAGTTTTTTGTGTTATATTTGTTTTTTCCTCTTATGTTTTTAATGTAATCAGTGTTCTTATGTTCTTTATTTGAACTTTGTTTATCACTACCGCTTCAAGACAACTGAACTCCCAAAGCATGCAAGATTGTGGGAAATGATTTGGCTAAATTAAGGACATTTAGCATGGAATATGATGTTGGCACCGTAAGTTAATGTTACTTGATTTAAAAAAATAAATCTGATATGGTTTAAAAAAATAAATCTGATATGTTACTATATAATTTCGATCCATACGCCTATTTGGGTTTTCGTGTCAACACATTTATGATTTCAACTTAAAATTGTGATAATGTATGATTTATAGAACATGTTTATGATACAGGTTTGTGGTTTGTATTGTGATAATGTATGCTTTGAATTTTATAGTTTTATAAACATACCATAGCAGAAATCTGTTTGCATTTTTTAAACTGAAACATATGTAAGATACACTAGTATGGATTAACTGCTCTTTGTATTTTTCAAACTGAATATCAACTATTAGTACTATGTGTTTTCATTTCTGTAGTATATCTAGTTGTTTTTTCTGGTATGGTCTACAAGCTTTTGTTAACAGTAGCCATTCAAATTGTTTTGCATGTAATAAAAAATATTATGTAGATTCTGTTTGAACAATGATAAGAAATATATGCATTCAGCAGCCATATGAACTGTTGGCAATTTTCTTTGCATGAAAGACACTTTAGATTCAGCCCTTTTTACGTCTTGAAATGATTAAAACTGAATATTTGATTATTATTTGAAATGCGTGATTAACAACATAGTAAAATACTTATTCGAATGGCTAAAATTATAGCATGTATATTGAATTTATTGTTTACATGTTTTAGCGAAAGGGAAGGCTACCTGGATACTTTTCAAGACAGTATGGAATGCAGGTTGCGTCCTATGTTATGCTTCTTGATCCAAATAATAATGAGTTTGAAATGAAAGTTGAAAAGAAAAATGGGAGAGTTTATTTTACCGTTTGCTCATCTATGTTGAAGAATTTTTACCAAGTTTTTGCTGGAGCTTGGATGACTGTCATATCTTAAATAGAAATCTGAAGGCTAAAAGAGATGTACATCTGATGTAGTTATATGTTGGGGTTGATTTGCCTCAACCATTTTTTTCAAATTGGATATGTTGCATTGTCAAGAGTTACATCAAGGAATGTTTGAAGATATTGGTTATCGATGATGAATGGGAAGATAGCTATGTGACATTTAATGTATTTTAAAGAAATTTTTCAAAATGTACTTTAATTTTTAATGAATTGTTTAAACTTATGTCGCATTGATCAATGATACATAATATTCTAGAATGATTTATTTTTCAAATTGCTTGATTTTATCGTAGTAAAAATATATTGACCAATAGTCTATAACAAACCCGCGCGATAGTGCAGGTCAAGAGTCTAGTCACTTTCTTATTGTTTTCTCGTCACACTAAAAAACCCTTTATTCATTAAGACAACGGTCCTTTCTATGTCCCTTGCGCGGGATTTTTAATTGTCTTCTAAACGTTTTGAGGCGGGGCGGTCCTGACCTTTTTTTTTTTTTTGCATGTAATAAAATGAGATTATGATCAAAAGCCAAATGATTAATATTTACAATGGTTGTTTGAAAGGATTTAGTAAGTTTATGGATAAAAACTCAAATAACACCTATTTGTAGGAACTAATTATATACTTACGCCTTTTTTCTAATCAAAATGTAGGATAAGGTACATTGTCTCATTTTAAAGTTGGAATAATATTACGATCAAAAAGCACTTTACCTTCAACCAAATTTAGTGAAACCCGAGCCGGAGACTATCATCAAGTCTAAGATTTGTCCTTATTTAATTTTATATTCTATTTGTAGACTTTTATGTGCATGTTTCTAATAATTTGTGAATTCATGGAATCATTAGCTTTCTATTTTGATTGTCTTGTTGGAGAAAATCTTAGATGGTAAGTATGCAGACAAAATGTGTAGTGCACTGTTTAGGCACACACAAGGACGCATATCCCTCAAAATATAAGGACGCTAACAAAAATTCTCACTAAATAGATCGACAGTGTCAAAATAAATCTTTTAAATAAGTAATCATTTTTTTACTTTCTTATTTCTACTATTTGTTTACATATAAACTTATTTAAAGTAGTTAAATATAGATTATTGAGATAGATAAATATACTTATTTGTTCAAATCAAACGAATTGATTAGTAATAGACATGTGTATAAATAAATATTCTACTGCATGTGTAATTCAATGAGAAGTGAAATCAATAAGTCTTGAATGTTCTTTTCTTTGAAGAAGTCTTGATGTTCTTTATCATCTATCATCTATAGAAAGTGCAATTCTTTCTAAGTGACAAGATTGATATTGTACTAATTTATAAAAATACTACTAGTTCATGGGTTGAACATCTCTCAAGAAAGTATAACCGTTGTTCCATGTCATACAATGAAGTAAATATAACAGAGATGGTATCAAGAAGAATTTGAAGCAACAAGTGTAAATCAATTTATAGTTTTACATATTACTACTTTGCACATTTATGGGACACAAGGTGCAATATGAAAGATCAAATAAACTAAAAAACAAATCAGTATTTAAAACATACAAAGCAGCTACAAATATAACAGGAGGAAATTACTAGCATGACTTAATAGGAAGAATGACTTTATAGCCACTAAAAGGCTTCCACATTCCTATGCCATGCAAGTTATTAAAAAGTGAATATTTCTCAAAATATCTTCTCAATTCTCACACCTTAGCAGATTGCAAGAATACAGAGACATTATAAGGTAACCCACAACTCCAACAGCTTGTTATGTATATAGCTTTGGAGCTAACTTTGGAACCAAATTGCATAAAAAGATAAAATAAGACTTTGAATCATATTTAAAAAATTAGAGATGGCCACAATTTTCTAAAATTTGCATAGGTCCAAATCAATGAAATAAAGTCCTTCCTAACCATGAAAAAGTTCCTTGCCACTCAATTAGTACTATATTTTAATGAAATGTATGAGGAAAAACAGTGAATTCCTATTGGATGTCATTTTCAAAGTTTAACATTTATATTTCTCAGTGATATACTTTTCCACTCAAATCCTTTTCACAACAATTATGCAAAACCATTTCCTCTGAGAAAACGCTAAAACCCCAGTACAAACAATCATGCTTGCACCAATAACCAGAAAATACCAACCCTCCCAACACAACAACATTCAGATAACATACAAGCCCTTGTAACAATGATCAAAAGCAAGACAACATTGCGGTGAAGTAATGCAACAGTCAGCAGAGGGCAAAACAGAAACAATAGAATTGAATCAGATTGATGACAGCAAAAGGTCCAACTTCCACTGTAACAGACATAAATCAATGCATCATCTTTTTTTGGTTACAAAGCTAACAGAAAAGAAAAAAAAGACAAAAAAGGAAAAGAAAAGGAATTGAGGCTAGCGCCTCATATAAAGAGTTCCTGAAGCATCCAACTGCAACAGCGGATGCAGGCCTTGTGGGGGGGAAGAGTGAGTTTCCAGATCAACAGTGTTCGAAGCTCCAAGCTTTGCCATGAAATCAGCGCATTGGTTGCCTTCTCTTAGCGAGTGGTGTAGGGAAAAGTTTCTTGAACTGATAATATCCTTTATGTTCTTAATGAGCACGGCATAGACATGATAATGATTGAAATCATCATTGATAAGGTTTACTGAGATGAGGGAATCCGTGTAGCATGCTAAAGCCTCTAGGTTCATGTTGATTGCTAAGAGGAGCCCTTGGTAGAGAGCTGTGAGTTCAGCATACAATATGTCATGAGATTGATGAATTGAACCTGAGAATCCAGAGATGAAGCTGCCGGTATGTGTCCTAAAAATTCCACCAAAACCTGTCTGGATGGGGTCTCCATTACAACTTCCATCAACATTCAAAATTGTACATTGGTGGTTGTTGTTATTCCATCTGGTGTATCTGTCCGGTTGGAGAGCTTGAGTTGGTGTGCTAAACGCTGTTTTGAAGGAATCTGCCAAGCTGTATATATTTATGCACAACTTAGTGAGAGATAAAGTTTCATTACCTAGACACATAAGATTACGGTGTCTCCAAATCCACCATATTCCCGCCAAGAAAAGAACAGATTGAGTTGATTTTGTACCCTCCCTTAACCAAATCTCTGCCGAAATGTGAGAGTAAAAATTTTGAGAGGAAAAACCAATTTTTTGCCATATAACCCTTGAGAATCGACAATCCCGCATACAATGGAAGAAGCTTTCATCTTGTTCACCGCATCTCGTACATGAAGGCGAAGGTGCCATATTTCTGTGATGCAGCAAAGTTAAAGTGGGAAGAGAATCATGGCACGCTAACCAGACAAAGAATTTGATTTTTTCCGGTGTTTTCAGTTTCCATATCCAGCTCCAAGATTCATTTTGATGATTGGCAGCAGCATGATGATTACGTAACCAGCTATATCCACTTTTGGCCGAGTAAATACCATTCTTGCTATGAGGCCAAATGAAAACATCCTTAATTGTAGTGTTAAAGAGAATGCGGGTGCTGTTGATGACTTCTTCAAGAGCTGATGGAAGAACGGTGTAAAGATGTTGGGTATGGTTACCGTCGTTAGTGATAACGTCACGAACAGAGAGTTGGATATCATGTATGTCAACAAAGGGGACCTGGGAAGAAAGAGTACCATGAGTACTCCAATTACTATACCAAAATGAAGAGGTGCCTGAACCTGCTCGCCAAGTGTAGCCATCTTTTAGAATATTTTTTGCACGAATTATAGATGACCAAATAGGGGAGCTGTTGTGTTGAGTTAGAGAATTGAAGAGGAAGTCTGAACCACTGGAATAAATGCTAGAAAGGAGATTTACCCAAAGCGTGTCATTGTTTTGGACAAGTTTCCAAACAAGTTTACCCATAAGGCTGGTGTTAGCCTCTCTTGCAGGTCGAATGCCTAGCCCCCCATATTGCTTTGGGCTTGTAATTTTTTTCCAGTTGACAAGATGAACACCTTTGTTATTATTGCCTCTCCAAATAAAATTGCAGGTGGTTTGATCAATATTGTCACAAATATTTTGAGGAAGCCAATTGATCTGCATATAATATGTTGGAATGGAAGATAAAACTGAGGATGCAAGTGTCAGTCTTCCTGCTTTGTTAAGTAACTTACCCTTCCATGAAGCCAACCTTTGCTGCATTTTATCTATTATGAAAGAAAAATCACTTCTTTTTGGCCTTCCTTTGAGAATAGGAAACCCCAGATATTTATCAAGATATGTGGTGCTACGGATTCCAGAGATTGCGGTGAGCTTGTGAATCTTGGTCTGCGGAGTACCTGAAGAGAAGAAAGCTCTGGATTTGGTCAAATTAATTTTGAGACCTGAAGCCTTGCTGAATTCTTCAAACAAATCAGAAATAACTTTGAATTGAGAGCATTTTGCCTTTGTGAAGAGGAGGACATCATCCGCGAAGAGAAGATGAGATATGTAAGGTCCAGAGTTGTTAATATGGATCGGTTCCCATCTCCTTAATGAAACGGCATTATTGATGGCCGCAGAGAGCTTCTCCATACACAATATGAACAAATATGGAGAGAGAGGGTCCCCCTGACGAAGGCCGTGAGTTGGCGTGAAATGCGGGAGTTTGTTACCATTCCAAAGGACAGAGAAAGTAGGAGAGGAGACACAGTGCATGATTAGCTTGATGGTAATATCAGGGAAACCGAAGTCATGTAAACAGTTTTGAAGGAATTCCCAATTGACATTGTCGAAAGCTTTTTCGAGGTCTAATTTAAAAGCCACGGTACCCTTCTTCTTTTTAGATTTCCTCATGAAATGAACTATTTCCTTACCGTATATGTATTAATTAATGTCGTGTAATTTTTCAGAATTTAATATTTTTATGTAACAATATATCAACACACCCTTTTAACTCATGCTAGAAAGTAACTAAAACTGACTCGAACATGATGTGTTTAGTCGAATCCAATTAAAAGAGACCAAATTAATGTTATTTGTTTTTATTATTAAGCATATAAACATGATGAAAGTAGTCAGTTCTTCAAGATGTCTTGCTATACTGCGGTTTCAACCACATATCAAATCAAAGCACAAAGATTATTTGATCAACTAAAGCACCAAAAAAGATTAAGTAGAACAAAAAGCCAGAGAGGGATCTTGATCTTGAAGCAAGGTTTTCAAAGATGCTACTAAAACTAGAAAACAAGACAAATTAAACAGAAACAATTTAAGTAACAGGTTCAATCCAAACATCATCATCAACTTGGATGCTGTTAGATAATGATAATCAACCTAAAGTTTTGAGCACTTACAAAAGCAAGACATCACTTGAGATTTAATAAAGAAAAATAAAACTAGCCAGTCTTGGCTATAACGTGCTTCAACATGCTCTCCATCTCCTTCAGTTGATACTCGAGAACATCTATTTCATTTTGTTGGTTATTCTTATCAAGCAAACTTGTGGCCACGGTAATTGCATTGTTGATCTTCTCAATTTCTTGAGGGGAGAGCTTTAAATTCACATCTTTCTTTAAAGCATTCTTCATATTGTAAACACAATAATCCAATGCACTCATTACCTTGGCCTTCCGTAAAAATTTCTTATCTTCCATGTGGTATCTCTTAGCTTCTTCAATCATTTTTTTAATTTCCAAGGTTGACAATCTTTCTTTTTCATTGGTTATGGTGATCTTGTTTGTATTTCCTGTAGACACTTAGCAGAAACAGTTAGGATGCCATTTTCATCGAGAGCAAAGCATACATCTAAGGGTTGGCCCCGAGGAGCACCTGGAAGACAAGAAAGGGTGAAAAAACCAAGCAGATTATTGTCAGTAGTTCTTGCTCTCTCCCCCTCGTAAACACTAATCGGGACTTTGCAATGGTTATCAATAGCAGTAAAAAAATTTGCTGTCATTGTTACAGGTATGGAAGTGTTCCTAGGAATCACCACACTCATGACAGAATCAAAACCTGTTTTGATACCAAGCGACAATGGAGTAACATCTCGCAACACCAAGTTTGGGACATTCTTAAAGCCTTTGCTCAAAATAGCAGCTTGAACAGCTGCACCATAAGCAACAGCTTCATCCGGGTTGATGCTCTTGCATAAATCCTTCCCCTTGAAAAAGTTTTGCAATAGATCCTGCACTTTGGGAATCCTAGACGAGCCACCCACAAGAACAACGTCATCAATATCACCAATGTGAATCTTTGAATCACTGAGACAATTCTCAACAGTTTTCATACACTCATCGAAAAGATCCATATTAATTTCCTCAAACTTGGCACGGGTGATTGATGAAGAAAAGTCAATTCCCTGAAATAAAGAATCTACCTCAACAGTGGTTATAAAAGCAAAAGAGAGCGTCCTCTTTGCCCTCTCACATGCAGTTCTCAACCTCCTCAAGGCTCTTGGGTTCCCACTTATGTCCACCTTATTCTTCTTTTGAAACTCTTCTACAAAGTAGTTCACTGTTCTGTTATCAAAGTCCTCTCCCCCAAGGTGAGTGTTTCCGGCAGTGGCTTTTACCTCAAAAACATCACCCTTAATTGTAAGGATAGACACATCAAAAGTACCACCGCCAAGATCAAAGACAAAAATATTCCGTTTACCATCACAATCACTTCTCTTGTCAAGACCATATGCAATAGCTGCAGCAGTAGGTTCATTGATTATTCGAATGACATTAAGGCCAGCAATGGCACCAGCATCTACGGTGGCTTTTCGCTGCGAATCATTGAAGTAAGCTGGCACAGTAACAACGGCATTCTTGACGGGCGACTCCATAAATGCCTCTGCAACTTCTCGCATCTTTGTAAGGATCATAGATGATATCTCCTCAGCACAAAATTGGCTCTCTTGACCCTTATACTTAAGAGTAATCATTGGTTTGTCATCCGTTCCAGCAATGACTTTGAATGGCCACAACATTATATCATTTTGAACAAGAGGATCACTAAACTTCCTACCAATTAACCTTTTAGCATCTGAAAAGACAACAACAAAAACAATAATACTAGTAAAATTGTATCATCCATTTGTCCAACTAAAATAGCAATTGCATTATAACCAGGGTTTTAAATAATCATGACATGACTGTAACCTCTATTTAAAGTCGTAATAACAACAACAACATTAAATATATATAGGATTGTCTCAAGGGTAAGGCTACTAAAAGTCTAAAACCTCGTTTTAGGTCCATCGACAAAAAAAAAAAAAAAATCAGATTCTATAAACAAAAAAGCTAAATATTATTCTAGGCCAGTATATTAAAACTCGTTTTAGGCCTCACTTACTATTAAAAATTCGGGTTAATTAAGTAAATGATCTCTATAAATATCTAGAATTTTGTTTGTAGTCAAGAAAACAAATTGTACTCCCGTCGGCATTTTTGGTCTCTAAAAATGCTAAAGGCAAATGTTACATTCCTAAAAAATGAGATTTTTTTTTGTAGGGATTGAAAACAAAATTATACATACTTATAAATTATAAGGACCATTTACCTAATCAACCCTAAAAATCAATGGGTTGAACGTGAATAATGAAGTGGTAGAGAGAATAGAAACATACCAAAAATGGTGTTTTGTGGGTTAGCGACAGCCTGATTCTTAGCAGCATCACCAATCAACCTTTGATCATGAGTGAAAGCAACAAAAGAAGGTGTTGTTCTATTTCCTTGGTCATTGTGCATGATCTCTGCTCTGTTCTGATGCTCCATCCACACAGCAACACATGAATAAGTTTTTCAAGGTCGATTCCCACTGCACGTCCTTCATGTTTTTTTGCCATAATCTTTCAACTAAATAAAAAAACAAAAAACACTTCTTAAATAGGAGAAATTTCAAAATAAGAGGATAAATGAAACTAGAATGCATTTGAAATTTCAAAAAATAAAGCATCTATACTCTACCGTCTTTTCTTGTGATTGAACGAGAAGAAGAATACTCGAGCGTAACCACTGTGTTAGTAACGGTGTATTTCGAGCTTTCAAATTTGGTCTATGCTATGGTCTTGCTTAAGTACGACTCACATTAAGTTTTGGAGGGGTTGTTTGTGACCTAATAAACTTAACCCTAGACGAGGAAAGCTATCACTTTAGGGATGTAAATAAATAATCATGGATGCGGATAGTGTGATATCTGTATCCGCTCCGTTGGATAAATATGAAATCCGTACTTTATTTATATCCGTGATATCCATTTAACAGATAATTCATAGATTTTGAAGTATCCACAAGTTTATACATATATTTATGGATAACATTTATAAAAAAAAAATTGTTAGCTGAAATTTAAAAACAAAAGTTCATAACATGCATTTTCTTTTCTTTTTAGCAAAACATAATATCCATATAATATAATAACAACAAAGATCATTGACTCCACAAACATATAATAAAGTTACTTATGTTTAATAAAAATAAAGTTCTTTGATTTAACAAAAGTATAAATAAAACTCATCATATTCAACAAAAACAAAGCTTCTTCTTTCAACAATTCCGACCACTTTTCACCTCATTTTAAAGGAGCGTAATACAAATTAGAAGAGTCTTGTAATAACTGATAACACACACGGTACCGAGGTTTTTTGCTTAGAAAGTTGAAAGATATTAAGGTTATTTATGTAATTTATTCGATTTAATAGCGGATATGGATATCAACGGATGCAGATATTATTAAATCCACATTTATATCAATTAATTAGCGGATAGTTAAAATATCTGTTTATTTTATCCATGTATATCTATTAAGGTATCCACTTCGTGTATGTGGGGGATTTTATCCACGGATATCCATAGGGTGCGAATTTTTTTGTCATCCCTCCTAATCACTCTTTTTTGAACACTCTATCATACTCACTTTTTTATAATTTTGTTAACTGATGATGTGGCTAATGTTTTATGCCGACAAGAAGTATGAGGTGTCACAAAGACTAAAGTGAAAGTAGAAAATTGTCACTTTGGTCTCTGAACCGAAAATTAATATCCTCGAAAAGCAATATCTTTGAACCGAAAATCAATATCCTCAAACTCATCCCAGCGAAGTGTTGCTCTTCACCAAGAACTAGGTTATCTTCCTCAATGAAGTTGTTATGTGGTTGTTGGAGACTTGTTGTCAGGTTCCTGACTGTGCAGACTTATTATCAGTTAGGTCCCTGACAATAAACACTTATTGTCACTAAGGTCCCTCAAAGTAAACACTTACAAGCATACGATATTTGTCATTCTTCCATGCAATGGCTGCTATCCCACGCCTACAACATTTATCATGCTTCCGTGCAATGGCTACTATTCTGTAAACACACAACATGCCTAAAAATGTGACAACAAACACTAAATATTAGATAACAATTCACATGACAAGTTTGGTTGTATATCAGTTATTATTATAATAGCTAATATAAAAACAAATACTAAATCAAGTGGCTTAAGTTTATGCTCTGCAATCATACTGCATAAATGCACATGCTCAGATAAAATATTCTAGGACAGTATTTGTGAATAATCAATTAAAGTTTAATCGAATACGTATTGTTGAAGCTAATAATCATTTTTAAAATATGAAATAGTATAATATGAAGTTAACATTGAGATTAAAAATAATAAATCACGAAGGAATTCAAGATATTCAAATACAAAATTTGGGAAAATGTGATTCACAACCAGACCAGAAAGCTTGAAACAATTCTTCATATTACTAGAATTGATAAATAGATATAAAATATGATCATAGTAGGCATACTTTGTGTCTGTAAGTGTTTACTGTCGGTAAGTGTTTACTATCAAGGACTTAACAACAAGTCTGCCGCAACCAGACCCGGTCTTGGGGGTGTGCAAGCAACTCAACTAAGCCGGGCCTCCAAAATCAATGGGCCTCAAAAAAATAAATTAAGTCTAATACACACATGCCACTTAAATAAAAAAAAAAATACATGTTACTTCTTTTTCTTTCTTTGGTACACGTTTGAATTTTTTCTAAACTCTAAGTCTCTTTTCTAGACATAAATCTAATGCTGTCAAACCATCTCAATTTGTATAATCATTTAATTAGTCAATTTGAATTGGAAAGCTATTTCATTAAAATAATCACAACAACAGTTTCTTTTTCGTATAAACAATTCATTTCCTCTTTCCCACAACAGAGATGTGACAAATCCAAACGACACTGTTAGGTAAATTTCACCTCTCTTTCACTTGATTTTTTTTTATTTCGTTTCATGTTAAGAAGCTTTTCCGATTCTATTTTTTAATGAAGCTTAACTATACAAAAAAAATTGCCTTTTTATTTTTTTGGGGGACTATTTTAAAAAGAGAGTTGGACCTCCTATTTCATAGGAACGACCTTGGTCGCAACCATAGAACAACTTCTTTGAAGAAGATGACTCAGTTCCTGACGAAGAACAACACTTTGTTGGAACGAATTTGAGGATATTGATTTTCGAAATATTAATTTTCGGTTCAGGGATCAAAGTGACAATTTATAAGTTTTAAACCTAAATTCAATTCTGAACCCAGATAAAATATTGGTAGAATAACGACAAGACAAGTGAAACTTTTTACTGCATACATCTTGCACATCTTGACGTTCTGAAAAGAATTTTAAAATCTAGGCACATTTTTTTTAATATACAATTTTTTCCAAAAAAAAAAAAAATGATCTATAGGCAAAAATAAATATTTTGCACATCTGAATTTTATAATAAAGTTGGAACTAGAAGATAAGTGAAGCAATGATAACATAAAAATTTATATCAAAATATCCTTTCATATATAAAAACGTATTTAGTACATACTAAATAATAAATTTGTCTGCAATGATGACTCATGTAAGCAATTTTAACAAACCAATTTATTGTACGGGGGTGGTGTGGATAGTACAAAATCAATGGGCTAGTAACTTCTCTATTGATTTCTAAAAGCCCAATTTCAAAACCCAAAATACAAAAGCCCATATATTCTTAACAAAACCCTAATTATATTGCTGAAACTCATTTCTTCTGAATCCGCCGTTCACCTTCACCTTCACAGAACCACAAGAACAACGATTCACTGAAATGGCGAAAGAGGAAGTGAAAACCGTTGTTCCTGAATCTGTTTTGAAGAAACAGAAAAGGAATGAAGAATGGGCATTGGAGAAGAAAAAGAAACAGGAATCAGATAAGAAGAAGAGATCCGAGACAAGGAAGCTTATTTGGAGTAGAGCCAAACAGTACGCTAAGGAATACGATGACTCGGTAATATTATGATTATAATTATTAACTTAATTTAATTTGTATGATTATTGATTTATTTATTTGTTTAATTTGTGTGTTCAGCAAAAGGAGTTGATTGCGTTGAAGCGTGAAGCTAAGCTTAAGGGTGGATTTTATGTTGATCCTGAAGCTAAGCTTTTGTTCATTATCAGGATCAGAGGGTATGTCAAGTTTTCACTAAAATAAAACATGTTGTAAAATTATGTTTTTTTTTATATAATTTTGTTCTCTGTTTTGGAAAAATGATAGAGGAAAAAATGGGTGCATTTAGATCCTAAATTGAATAAAATTTATGTTGGACTATAAATATTCAACACTATAATACTTGTGTATTCTGTGTGGGTTATTTGTTATTGTTTTTTATTAACTAATTAATGGGAACTTTATATTTTTTTTTAAATTTCAGTATCAATGCAATGGACCCAAAATCAAGGAAGATTTTGCAGCTTCTGCGATTGAGACAGGTAAATCAGATTGTTATTGAATTGGTTTGTTGCAATTGGTTTTGTTCTTGATGGCTGTATCTGTACGTTTAAAGTCATAATCAGAATCTTCTTTACTTGTTTTGTTACTTTATTATAATTGAACGTGTTGCAATTTTGAATGCACTTTGCGGGTGTTTGGTTGAGTTTTTTAAAATGCTGCTTCTGATATCATGCAACACACCTTCCATTAAGGGATCAATAGTAGAGATCAATGGTTATTATAGGAAGTGTATAGCTACTTGAATGAAATGTAATAATTGAACTTTCATCTAATGGCCTAGTGTCTCCTCCAATTGGTTATTTTTCATGTGATAAGCCTGCCAACATAAGCACTGCAAAATTACTCCTCTATCTAAATGTTTAATACATTAGAGTTTAAAGTTATTTTGCTTTTCACCCAAAAAAACTTGTTTTTGCTGATTTGTATTGTTTAGGTGTTCATTTATAATATATTTTAATACAATGGGAAATATCTTATGCATCGACTTTAGATATCTTGTTTATATGTATATACTAATTATTTGATACCGAGTAGGATATGCCTGTATGATAACCTTTTACTTAACTATTTTCATAGAATTCACCTATTATAACCAACTGGTTTAGTTTTCCATCCTTGTCATCATCAATTTTCTGAATAAAAAAGTTTATCATATTTTTTGCTTCTGGCTTTTTTACTCTATCTAACACATACTCTTATCTTCTAGTCTCAGTCCAATTTATCAGTATAGGCTTATTCTTTTATTTGTTTTGGCTGCAGATCTTCAACGGTGTCTTTCTCAAAGTGAACAAAGCAACTGTGAATATGCTCCACAGGGTTGAGCCATATGTTACCTATGGGTATGCAGAATCTCAAATCATCTAAAGTTTAGATTATCACTCATTATAATTCAGTATGAGTTTTTAATGCTTGCTATTATTTTTTATTAGTTATCCCAATCTGAAGAGTGTCAGGGAATTGATCTACAAGCGCGGTTATGGAAAGGTTGATAGGCAGAGAATTGCTTTGACAGATAACTCTATCATTGAACAGGTATGTCTTTGATTATTATTCCCTGCTTTCATTCGATCACACAGTTGTCAATCTGAACTGTTCGACATAGATGGGATCTCTCCTCAGTCCGACTCTGCACTTTACCCAATTTGCCAAAGTCAGATTACGTGACTTTGTCTAATGTGTGATTTCTTGACCAATGTCCCCTGTATGGTGGGGCTATTATTATCGTTGAAGATTATGTTGCCAGTTAAATTTTTCTATTTTTCTTCTGACATAGTATTCAATTGCAGGTTCTTGGGAAACATGGTATCATTTGCATTGAAGACCTCATTCATGAGATCCTGACTGTTGGACCTCACTTCAGAGAGGCAAACAACTTCCTATGGCCTTTCAAGCTCAAAGCTCCTTTGGGTGGCATGAAGAAGAAGAGAAATCACTATGTTGAAGGTGGTGATGCTGGTAACAGGGAGGATTACATCAATGAACTCATTAGAAGGATGAATTAGGTTTTGGCATGTGTCGTTTAAGATTGATTATGGAAGTTGAGATATCTGTTTTATTTAATTCCAGTTTTGTTTTTAAAGATTTTCATATGTTTTCAATGTTACTTAAGCAGATCGAGATATTTAGTTCATTTCGTGCAAGTGCAGGGAACGTTTTTACTTATTTGTCAATGACTGGCTTAATTTTTGAGTTTTGATGTTTGCATTCATGAAAAGATCTTCGTACATGTACAATTGTTAGAATCTGTGTGGTTTCTCTGATGGGAAGTGAGGTTATTTTTTTAGTAGAGGCAGGGAAAGAATTGTATGTGGAAATATTCCGTCTTAATATTTTTGTGATGGGAGAAAATTTCTTAAGTACAACATAAGCATTGATTTGGTAGTAAGCTCCCAATGGTCCCCAGCCCTGAGTTAGATGAGGCATTGTATGACACTGGTTAAATTCTACAATATGTTGATTACCATTATCATCAACTAATAACCATTGTTCGTCTAGTTCACTGTAATGTTGTGAAAAAAAATAACAGGTCTAATTCAACAATTATCTAAGAAAATCCAGAAGAAAAGCTGAAAAGTAAAGTAGATCTAAACTTCATAATTTATATAGTCAAAACAAACATACAAACATATTAGTGGCTACATGAAGGATAATTTTTTTGAATGTTGTTATAAAACTAAGTCGATTTAAAACAAACCAAAAAAAAAATGAACTTCCATGTAGTTAAACAACAAAGTAGATCTAAACTAAAATGCGAAAAGAATAAAGGGAACCTACAATTTTATAATAAAAAAGGAAGATTACAAAAGAGTTAAACACTTGAGAGAACTTTAAAGTAAAAAAAGATTAATAAACCTTGAAATGGAAAACGTATTAACATTTAAGATCTGAAAAGGAATAAAACACTTCAACAAAGTTGAAAGTAAAAATAGTTAAAAACCTAAAAAAGAAAATCGAAAAACCCCACAATATTGAAGATTTAGCGAAATAAATCAATGGAAAATCAAAATACCAGCCATGGAAAGAGATTGAGATTGATTGCAGAAAAGTTAAGTTGTTTTGAGAAGTTAGAGTGTTATAATGGTTAGGTTGTAGTACATGATATATTAGACTGATTGAGTTTCTGAGTCATAGATATTTGAACTAAAATGTAACTTTATCTTTTCCCTCTCATGGTAACTATTGTTGGGATGTAATGTGTGTTTACCTGCTCTCCCCACAAATAACGTGAAACAACACAAAATTTCAGTTACATGATGTCATTATAACTAACTGATGTCATTTAGTTGCATAAAGTAAATACTAGCCTGAACTCGTTTCATTTGAGAATCAATTCTTCATCTCTTTGACATTCTATTTCATTTCCTCTTAGATCTTCTACCAAGTTTGAATTTCAACAATAACAATACATCAAATTACATAATTGATCCAACACAAAATACTACTTCAATTACTCCAACATCTCATTTGGATGGAACTAACTATATATCTACCCTTGGACTTGATCCATGTAATTCCGATTTGTTGATGGAAGCACTAATGAATTTTTATTTGATCTATACTAATACCATTTTTTATTTTTATTTTCTGAATCATTTTGGGCTTTAGGATGTCACACCTTCCCTCCAATTTTGGGCTTTAGAAAGTGTATCGTGCATTCGATCAAGAAGAAGGAACTTCTGTGATGAACCTGCTATGATAGAGACACTTTATTCTGAAGTGAGGTTATTCAATAGCTTGACAAACAAAAACATCATTGAACTTTATAGTGTTTAGAGCGATGACAGAAACAACACGCTTAATTTCATCATTGAGGTTTGTACAAGTGGGAATTTGAGAGAGTATAGGAAGAAACATAGACATGTTTCTATGAAGGCATTGAAGAAATGGTCAAGGCAGATTTTGAAGGGGTTGAATTATATGCGCACTCATGAGCCTTGCATCATTCATAGAGATCTGAACTACAGTAATGTGTTTGTTAATGGGAATTTTGGCCAGGTAGTTTACTTTTCCAATTTTGTTTTTCTTTCAGTCATATTTTGCTTGATTGATAAGTTGAAAATTGATATGTTATTTTAAACTCCTTATAGTTTTTGTTTCTGTGAGATCTAAGCTAGGCAAAATTACCAGATTAATAGATTTATATTATGTTTATAAAATAAAGAACTTGATAGCTCTATGTTTTTTTTATTTGTCAGTTGTATTAGTCTACCAATTTTCAACATCAATGACTTATTTGTTGCTAACACTTTAGGTTGAATGCGTGGTTGAGTGTCCGAAACCCCTACTACACACATTCTATTCAAAGATTGAATATAAAAATAAAAATCGGTATGTTTTTTGTCTGGTGTGTACAATGTGGTCATGAGTCTTTTGTGAGCCAAAATCCTGCGTCCTATATCCTCATCCTCTCCTCAATGCCCAGCGTAAGTTGTGCTTTCTAAATCTTGGTTGTGCTATGTGGACATTCTTTTTCAATAAGAACCATGTGATCAATTTAGTTGTATTAAGCTGCTGTCATTCTTTTCTTATTTGAAATCAATGTTATTAGGTGTTTAACCGAATATTTTATTGTTCTACAATAAACCAACTTTGCTTTTAGGCTATGATGTAAGTTTGTGTCCATCACACACAAAGGAAATTCAAAGTTTGTTTTAATTTTGATTTTATGGTTTTGTATAGGATTGTTTGAAAGATGTGAATACTCCATCAACCAATCAAGTGAAAAGAGGAGAGAAAAGGGAATATAAGTCACAAAAATTGATGATGGTCGAGCACAAAGATGTCTAAGACTGTGTTGTAAATGAGCATAGTGAATGAGTCTTGATACTCTCCATCATTTTTTTATTGACGATTGTTCTAATGTATTCTCTTTCACCTCCATTTTCTATTCTCATTGCAAACGTAAATGGCATATGATAGTGTTTCATAAATCAAACAATTGAGTTTAAATGGTTAATAAGTTCCATAAATAATGAATTGTTCGATTCTAGAAGGACAATTCTTGGTTAAACTTTACTTATTTTCCAATCGAACTCCAGATTACCAGATTCCTTTTTTTCCTTTTTCTCTCTGAATCAGAGGGTTATTACAAAAAAATGATATAGTTTCATCGTTAAAAAAAAAATCTTTTCTCCTTAAAAAAAAACTAAATATCAATTGTTCAAAATATACTACAGTTTTTAATTCTAAAAGACCCGTGCGTCTCTTAACCGGTCAAGCCATATTTAACTCTAATTCTAACCTAAAAATTTTCCTCCTTTCTTCACGTAATTAATACTCTTAAACCATCTTGCTAATTTGAAAATCGAATTTGAATTCCCACAACATGTTATTAATGTCATTACTTTAGATGATTCATGTTTAATGCATAATGATATCCCTCCATCCATTTTGATCAATTCCAACGTAATCATAATTAACATTTATTTACATCAACATTAAATTGTCATTCTTTTTCCAATGCACAGACACACTATGGATTTGTGGATTACCAAAGGTTACAACATTTCGACAGCTTATTCACAAAACATTTGCATTAATTAGTTGGTAAACTTTTTATCTCTCTCCATTGCTTCATTTCTCATATCATCTCCATCTTTGTTAATAAGCTCTTTAGTGCTCTCTCTCATCACCGCAAACCACAAAAAAGAAAAAAAAAATCTCGAGTTCTCGACATCATGCTCTAAGCGTCTTTTGAAGGTTGTCTTCAATATAGATCTGGAATACGTCTAATTGTATCTTTTTTTTGCTTTTGAAATGAGAAAAATGAGTTTTTAAATTTGAGTTTTTCACTTTTCAGCATAAATCATTTCACCCTCTTAGTTGATCTCGAATCAGACATCAAAATTGTTTATGAGAGGGAAATAATGAATTTACTCAAAACTTTTATACAGTTGAGTTTATTTTGAGATTTTAGTGTTTCTAACTTCTCTAAATATATTTTAAAAAAACTTCTCTAAATATATGACACACATGTAATCATTTGTTTTTTTTTTCCCACCAAGTTTTTTTGCAGAATAGTGAGACACTGTATTAGTTGTTGTCAGTGAGGCACTCCTACTTTTTCATTCTGCATGAAGAGCAAATGAAGTCCTTTTTTAGTCTTGATCCACATAAAGACTACATTGGTGGAATTAATCAACAAGCAAATGACAAGTTTGCACAAACATAACATGCATAAAATATTTACGTTAAGGCATTTGCATCTGAGGATTTTTTAGTTGGAGTAATTTTGGTGTATATTGGTTTATGTTCTTCCTATATTGATTACCGTGTTTAGAGAAGAAAAAAAAATGTTAAATGGATGTAATATACTCCACACGTTGTAATCATAAGTTTTCCTATGAGAAATAAAAATTGTGTTCCTACGTATAGGTTCCTATGGGAGTTTTTTTTTCTTAAAAGGATAAATAAATGTGAGTTGTATTTATTATTTATACTAGCGGAAAGACGGGCACTATCGTGCCCGTATGTCCGTTCTTTCTACTGCGGTAACGCAAGTGATTATTTTATTTTTGTTTGTTTGTATAATTTTGATTAATTTTTATAAATATTAATGGAAATTATTGATAGATTGATTTATAAACAAAATATTGTCAAGGCATATAACAAAATTATTTATGAACTCAACATATTTTAGTTTGACTGCATATAAAATAAAGATAAAATAATGATCATTTATTGTTTATTCTAATAGTAATTAGTAACATCATAACATAAATGTATAAATGATATGTTATGTAAAAGAAACATTGATATGATTGCGATAAAAGAAAAAAACTTACAGGTCAATAATCCATAAAATTAATCGACTTTGATTAGTTGTAACATGAAAGAAAATGAAAAAGAAAAACTTACAGGTTAATTCTGAATTCTGATGCACATGGCTGAGAGAGGTTGAGAAAAACTAAACAATGCGGGAACGAACTATGAAATGTGAGAACCCTATTTATTAATATAGAGCTAAACTAAAATGGTTTGAGTCCAAATCTTTTTTCCAGAGGATTTCATGTCTAATCTTTAACTTTTTTTTTCTCACGTTTGTTATTAATAATTTTTTAGAAGATTTAAAGTCCAATCTTTAATATTTTTTTTGCTCACGTTTGCTACTAATATTTTTTTAGAGGATTTAAAGTTCAATCTTTAACAATATTTGTTGTTCACGTTTGTTACTAATATTTTTTTAGAGGATTTCAAGTCCAATCTTTAACATTATTTTTTTGCTCATGTTTGTTACTTATCTTTTTTTAGAGGATTTAAAGTTCAATCTTTAACATTATTGTTTGCTCACGTTTGTTACATTTTTTTTAATATTTAAATTAAATTTATTCTTATCTATTTTTCTTTTGAAATAATTTATTCTTATCTATTTGTTACATGTGTAATTTGTATTTAAAATTAAGGGTATTTTTGGAAAGAAAATTCCAACCCAAAAAATGTTGAAATGAATAGTTTTCTTTATATATAGTATAGATGTTAAATAGATGTAATATGCTCCACATTTTGTAACTATAAGTTCCATTTGAATCCCTAAAAAAAAGTTCCTTTTTAAAAAAAATGTATTCATAGATTTTATTAAATCTAAATTTTAAATTAACATTTTTGCAAACAACCAATTTTACCATGTTAATGGTTAGAATCTGAAAATCACATTTTTAATCGATTTTTTTTTTTTTTACAAAACACTAGAGGTATTTTAATTTCAATTACATATCAAATCTATAATGTGATATACATTATTCTTATTCTTATATATTATAGTTGATATGACCCATGCATCAATGGTCTAGTAAAACATAAAAGAAGAAAAAAGAGTGTGTAAATGATAAAGATGGTTGCTAATCATTAAATGGTTTAGTGAACGAATGATAAAGTAGTTGTATCTGGATTATCACTAGGTACCTGGAATTGAAACTACTTTCCTCCCTTTTTATTCTAAATATTCCATAAGTCTAACTTCATTTTTTCTTTCATATGTCTTATTCTGTTGAATGTTATTTTTCCATTCATTTACAAATTAGTAAAGCAACAAATAGTTATTATTTTATTTATTTTAAATGACTAAAACAATAGTGTTTTTCTTTTCACATGCAATGACTTTCATAAGCTATGCCGTGTACAAAATATTTTAGACGAGTTAAGAAACACGTCTAAAATATTTGTATCATCAAGTGGTACTTAAGCCTTTTTTTATCAAGAAATTGATAGAAGGGTTAAGAAACCCACAACTAATTTGTGACCATATATAGCGATTAGTTGAAAATATAAAGATGTTATTTTGAACGTAGCATTCACCAATTCACATCAACCACCCATACAACATAAGATGTCCATAACAGCTGGTTTATCCGTCAATTGGAAGGAATGATGAAGTATGTATCTTTCAGATAATTTGTATTTGAGTTGTGTATTTTTTGTCGTAGTTGTAGAATTTGCAATAGTTCGATTCAAACTTATTTCACAACACTTACATGATTAGTCAATGACTTCAACAAATTGATCTAAGATTAATTTTGTAAAGAACTCTTTCTGAATAAAATCATTGTATTTGATTCTGCCTTATTAAATTAGGTATATATTGAAGTATGTTTTTTTATCAACATCCTAATTGATTACAGATAAATGAATGATTATATGATATTAAAAGTCACAACCAATCTACAAATTAAGTTACTATCATACGATGTAATGAATATATTTTCTAAATTTCTACAATTAAAGTATATTGACTATGAAATGTTGTCAAAAGTCTCATATCAGTTAGATTGATTTTATAAGGGCAGCAGTGGTGATCTTGAACACGGTCGAGATTGGTGATTGTCCAAGACCAGCATTCATAAAGTGCACCAATATATTTTTAATAAGACATACATATAGTGTATGTGTGTCTATATATATACATATATATATATATATGACATATCTAGTGAGAATGAGTTTGTTATGTGAGAATATGAGAATGATTTATCAGTCATTAGATTAAAAATACATGGTTGAGATTAAAAAATATCATTTAAATAACCATGTGTCTCTCCATAGTCTATTATATTCCTAAAATCCAATTACCATTCTTCTTCAGGTATCTACAACTAATTTACTCAAAATGCAAGCTTTTCAAATCTCCACATTTAAAAATTGGTCCATTTAAGATTAAACTCAATCACTACCCAAATGAAAAAAAAAGTGCACTAATTGTTTTTTCCAAAAGATTTTTTAAATAAGACATGCAAATATTTACATACATAGTATAAAATATTCAGATGTGCACCGATTATTTTTAGAACTACATCTTAAATAATTAGAAGAAAGCAATTTTTTGTGTTTGTGTCTTCGCGAAAATGCTTTTATTTTACGCTTGGTGAAAAAAGAGGAAAAAATAAGTATAAAAGAATAGATAAAAATAAACGAGAAAACAAATAAATAGTAAACTTTGTTGATGTTTCAGGTAATTTTAAAGTGGCAAATTATTTAATTTATAACTTTTTAATAAAATAATAGAACATTATTAACTATTATGTGATCATTTATAAAAGTTCAATTAAATTATTTTTGTATTTCTATCGTATATAATATTTATTCTCACATTACATACATGACTTAAAGAGACTTATTTAATATATGAAGAATGAAGAAAATATGTATTATTTGAAAGATATACCGGTGGTTTATGCATGTAGTTGATGTTGTTGTTTATGATTGAAATAAGCTTAATTGTATGTTTGATCTCTTGTGTTTATTTTAGGTTCAAGTTGGTCCCATATATTTTAAAAGTTTTAAGTTGGTCCCTTATGTTTCAAAAGTTTCAAGTTAGTTCAAAATGTTATTCATATTGGATTAAATTAGTCTCTTTCATCACTTGATCGTTTAAAGATTTGGGTTGACAATATGCGTAATGAAATTTAACTTATTTAGAAAATCAGTTTTAAAACTTTTTCTTTTTCATTAAACTCAATATCATGTTGCAGAAGAGAGTAACTTATTTCAATGTGAGTAACATTTTAGACCAACTTGAAACCTTTAAAATATAAGAGACCAACTTGAAGTTTTTAAAACATAAGGGACCAACTTGAAATTTAAAATAAACTTAAGGGATCAAACATGCAATTAAGCCATTGAAATACATGATTAAAAAAAAAATCATATTTAATACATGAAAAATGAGACAAATATGCATGTTTTGCAAGCTTCCCTAAAAAAAAGTATGTTTTGCAAGCTATATTGGTGGTTCGTTCATGTAGTTTTGGTGTTGTTTGCGATTGAAATACATTACTCGAAAGTCGTGTTTGGTTCATGAGAAAAATCAGTTGTGTGTGATTTATCTAAGAGTTTTGCTAGAAGACAGCTTTTATTAATGTGTCTTTTAACAAGTTATTCTATGAGCAGTTGTTAAAAGACACCAACTAATTTTTATGAAGGTGTCTTTTAACAAAGTTATAACTAAAAAGTGGAAATCACACCTTGAGGTGTAGGTTGCTAAAAGACACTTTCATGGGTGGCTTCTAGCATAACCATTTATCTAATATTCAATTTTTTAAAGCTAACTAGCAACAAACCCGTGCTCGGCACGGGCAAATTCGATGGGAGATATGCATCAAAGCGCATTGCAATGCTATATTGAAGGAAGTTATGTTCCGTGGGTTATTCTATACATAAGTCTGAGATATATACAAGAGAATCAGCACACATTAAGGCTGTCAATTAGGTTGATGTTATGACTAAATTAAACTAACATTTGACTAAATTAAACTACCATTATTCACTAGCCTAATATAAAAGATATACATTAATATTTACATATTCTATCACACCCCCACAGTCGAAGCAGGAGGTTCTCGTACGCTGAGACTGGCTCGAAAATCATCGAAGAGAATGCGCGGAAGCCCTTTAGTGAAAATATCAGCAATTTGATAAAGAGAGGGAACATGAAGGACACAAACTTGTCCACGAGCAACTTTCTCACGTACAAAATGTATATCCATCTCAATGTGTTTAGTGCGCTGATGTTGAACAAAATTACCAGAGAGATATATAGCACTCACA
Source organism: Medicago arabica (assembly GCA_946800305.1). Classification (NCBI taxonomy): domain Eukaryota; kingdom Viridiplantae; phylum Streptophyta; class Magnoliopsida; order Fabales; family Fabaceae; genus Medicago; species Medicago arabica. The sequence continues at coordinate 19,003,591 of OX326971.1, read as the reverse complement.
TTGTCGCAATACACCAATGTAGCTTTGTTGATTGGACAATGAAGTTCTAGGAGTAGATTACGAATCCAGCAAGACTCGGAAACGACATTGGCTACCCCTCTATATTCGGCTTCGGCACTTGACCGAGACAAAGTGGGTTGTCTTTTAGAGGACCATGAGATCAAATTATCTACAAGAAAGACGCAATAACCAGAAGTAGACCGTCTTGTGTCAAGACATCCACCCCAATCAACATCAGTGTATGAAATGAGACCAGAAATTGATGATTTGTACAAATGTAGTCCAAAGTCTAGTGTGCCTTGTACATAACGTAGAACTCGTTTAAGAGCATTCATATGTTCAGTCTTTGGATCATGCATGTGTAAGCATACTTGTTGAACATCATATGATATATCAGGTCTCGTAAAAGTAAGATATTGCAATGCTCCTGCTAAACTGCGATAATGAGTTGGATCCTCATATGGAGAACCCGAGGAGATGTTAAGCTTGGCTTTAGTATCCACCGATGTTGTGGCAGGTTTGCAAGAAGTCATACCGGCTCTATCTATGATTTCCTTAGCATATTTTTGTTAGCAAAGAAATAAACCACCTGCATGTCTGGTTACTGCAATACCTAAGAAATAACTGAGAGGACCCAAATCTTTCATAGCAAATTATGAAGCAAGGAGTGACACAATAAACTTACGAAGATTATCAGAAGATGTAGTAAGGATGATATCATCAACATATAAGAGAATGCATGTCATGTCATTACCTTGGTGATAGATAAATAATGAATGGTCAGATTTGCTATGGTTGAAGCCAATGGTATAGACAAAATCAGCAAACCATTGATACCAGGCACGAGGAGCCTGTTTCAAACCATAAAGAGATTTTCTTAAGAGACACACATAATCAAGATGATATGTATCTCTAAATCCCATGGGTTGATGCATATAAACGGTCTCATGTAGCTGACCATGCAGAAATGCATTTTGGACATCCAATTGATGAATGAGCCATGATTTAGATAAAGCAATGCCAAGAACAGATCGAATTGTTGCCGGTTTCACCACAAGACTAAAAGTTTCATCACAATCTACTCCAACCATTTGAGACCTGCCATCACCAACAAGACGAGCCTTATGTCGCTCAAAAGAGCCATCGGATTTCTTTTTATGTCTGAAAATCCACATGGAACGAATGGTGTTAACACCAAAATGTCATGGTACTAAATCCCACGTCATATTTTTAATAAGAGCATCGTATTCATCGTGCATAGCGGATTTCCAATTCGGGTCGGACAAGGCTAGTTTTGGGTTCTTAGGAAGAGGAGATGGGATAGGTTGGGTGGCTGAAGCAGTCATATTTAATAAACGTTTTGGTTTAAAAATTCCATGCATGCTTCTAGTTGCCACAGTCTGCATGGGTGTCGGGGTGGATTGAGTTGGTTGTTGGCTAGGTGATGGCAAGCCAGTTTGGTTGTGAGGAGAAGCTTGTTGGATTTCGGGTGAGTTAGACCTGATTAGAGAAAATGGTGAAGCTTGGTTTTGAGCTACGTGAGTTGGGCTCTGATACCATGAAGGAAGTTATGTTCCGTGTGTTATTCTATACATAAGTCTGAGATATATACAAGAGAATCAACACACATTAAGGCTGTCAATTAGGTTGCTGTTATGACAAAATTAAACTAACATTTGACTAAATTAAACTACCATAATTCACTAGCCTAATATAAAAGATATTCATTAATATTTACATATTCTATCATAGATGAAGGGAGAAAATAAGAAAAACTAATGATAAAGCCGACATTAATGATAAAAGGGAAGATTACTTTGAATTTTCTGAGGATTTTCTTAAATAACACAAACACCCCTTCTAATTTCTAAACACGTCAATCTCCTCTTATTTTATCCATTTCAACAACCTTGTAAATATACAATTTAATTTCAATCATTTTTGTTTGTTTTCATTTGTTTTCTCTTTTCACAATTAAGTTAAATGAAGTTTTTTTTTTGGTTTGTTTGTATCTGTTTTCTCTTTTCACAATTAAGTTAAATGAGGTTTTTTTTCACAATGGAAAAACAATAACAACATTTGTTTTTACCACCAAATAAAATCAAATATCGGCAATTACAGAAGAGATCAAAAGAGAATATAGAAATGAGAAGAGTTTTGGTGGATAGACATTGTGGTTGATCAATGAAAATGAAATAATATTTGATATATCTGTTTTATTACATTAGAGTTTAAAATTAAACCATTTTGACTGAGTAACAATGAATTGAGAAAAATCACCTAAGTGAAAAATGGAAAGAAAAAATGATCGAAAATTAAATGAGTTAATACACGTATGAAGAAGTAAGTTAATTGCTCAAAATAAATGGAATTAACAAAATTTAAACCGTGTTATATTATAAGAGAAATGCTTGTCAATATGATAATAAAAAAAGGAGATTAATGTTTAGTTAAAAAATAGAGCGGATGTTTGTGTAATTTAAGAAGACCTTAAGAGGTTAGTGTAATTTAAGAAGACCTTATGAATTATGCTTGTCAATATTATAATATGAAATGGTGGCCTGAATTTTTTGATTCTCTGTTGTTTTCAAAATATGTTGAGATCTACAGGTTTCAATTTGTCTTGTTTGTCTATACTCCGGTTCTTCAAGCTTGAAAGAGCTTTTATGCTTGCTGATTTGTTTAGAAAGTTGTTGACACTTTTGATACCGTGATGACGGTTGATCCATTAATTGTTTTTCGCAAAGGTTTACTTTTCATATTTATTTTAAACGTGGTTTCGCACCTGTATACAGGGTTCGCTTGCTGATTAGTGAATTTTTGTTATGATAGATTTGGGTCGATCTACTTGGTCTGATTTATTATGTTGTATCCCTGTGTTTTGTTGTACCTGAGTCAGGTCTAATATCCTCAGACTCTTTATCTGTTTCTTTTTATTTAATATAATTTTTATTTTGACTAAAAAAATAAATAAAGAAAAAACAAAGGCAAATTAATTTTAGAAAAGAAGCAATCTTGAAAATGTGTAATTTTTTGAAAAGTAGATACCTTGTAATAAATATTTTGTAATTTTTTTTTAATTCTTTATATATTTAAAAGGTGAATCCTTATTTATTAATTTTGTTAGGTCTGCAGTAACTTAACCTAATTTTTTCCCGCTCATTTGCTTTTTTAGGTTTGCATTTATTTACCCTAACAAATTCCATAAAAAAAAAATGCATGACACCAATTTTATTCCTATCCTCTTGCTTTTTTTTCTAAGCAAATATTTTCTCAATTATTTAGCCTAACAAATTCCATCTAAAAAAATGCATCGCACCAATTTTATTCCTATCCTCTTGCTTTTTTTTTTTTGAAGGAAATATTTTCTACACTTATTTGATGCTTTTTTTTTATACATATTTAGAGGTGCAAACTCGGCTACCCTAATTTCCATGTAAACTTCGTTATATAGACCAAGCCCTAAACGTGTTTCTCAAAAACGAAAAAAACCTTAAACCGTGGTAAATTTCACACACAACACAAGAATCATATATTTTGATATTTAGAGGTTTGCAAATGGAAGGACGTGACCTTGCAACTTTCCTCTCATACCACTGCTTAACTGGTAACTTTGATTCAATTCTGAATTTTTTTCCTTCCATTTTTTGGATTGTTATTATTAGTGTTTCCTGAATTATACTATTGTCATACTTTTTGTAACATGTTGTTTTCCATTGATTTGGTAGGTCCTTTGATGACTCATCCTGTTACTAAGATCGACGAGACTGTCACCAAACTTCAATTGAAGTACAAAACATACATAGTTGAGTACGACATAGAAGATGTAATTTGTCGTTTTCCTTCCTAACTTCTTGTTTTTTTTTTTTTTTACGAAAACTATCATTCTGCAATATATTATTTGGCATCAAAGAACTTAAAGTTTTAGTGTGGAATACAATATTGCAGTCGCCAGCACTAAGCAGTTTACGTAATACATAATACAAAGCAGTGTGAAATACAATATTTGTCGTTTTAAAGCCATTACTATTCTTATTACTTTTGCTTGCTGCTATTACGTTACCCTATTTTTAATTTTTTAATTTTTTTGATTTGCTGCTATTACATTACTATTCATACAATTTTCAATTAAATTTCGTTGCTTCTGTGTTTGAATTATTACGAGGTATTTGGTTTCATGTTGCTGCGCCTGTTTACCATTTTTAAATTGAGGATTGTTATTTCTACTGTTTGGAGTTGTATTCCATATATAAATATATATTGATTGTTACTTGATTTCTGTTTTATTTAGGGTGCCGTCAAGTTACCAAACATGTTTGCAGCTGATTTCAGAGACAAAATCAATCGCTTGGTCAAACTGGTTGATGGAAAGAAAAATAAGTTTGAAGTTTTGGTTGATAGGATTGCTGATTCTTTTTTTTCTCACCAAAGGATGGAAGGCAATCAATGATTTTTATGGGCTAGGATTAGGTGCATGGGTGACTTTGGTGTTTGTTGCTTCATGTCGGTTCAAAATGGTTGTAAATGACCGGTTTGGGAAGGCTATTAGGTGTCCCTAATTTTATTCCTCCCATGCGTTTTGTGATTGATATGTCTGATGTTAGTCCAGTTTTTGACAATGATCTCCCCCTGTTACCTATGCTCTATCTTATCGCCACAGTTTCACCAATCTTCAAATTGATTTTGTGAAAATGTTGACTGAAAATGATGTGAACAAGGGGTTTTTGGTATGAATATACATATGTTTTTTTTGTTAATTTTGATTCAATTCTGAATTTTTTTTCCATATTCTAATGAGTGTTCTATTAAATGTTTTTTACTCATGTAGAAGCTGAGGTATGAGGGACAATGTGAACAAATATTTCACAGAGCTTCCACAACAGTTAACATGGTTGATGATTGTGGGAACATTTGGGAATGTGTGATGACTTATGGCTCTATTCCTTATGAACACATCAAGATAGGTGGTGGATGGAAGCGTTTTGTTCAAGCTCGCAACATTCATGAATGTGTGATGTTGAGGATTGGTGGCCCAATGGATGGAGGCAACCACACTATTTACGGTGATTGCGAATTAGTTGATGCATAAACAAGTTGTTCAAGCAGAGTTTTCTTTAATGTAGTGGTCATTTATTTGCTTTCGTTTTCATTTAGTTTTTTTGGTTTAGTGTTTTCAGCACCAATTGAGGATTGATACTTCATTGTTTTGGTTTTGTGTTTTCGGCACCTATTAAACATTGTAAAGTTTACTTTTCTGATTGTAAGGTTGCAAAGTTTAGTGTTCTTATGCTAAATGGTGCAGAACAATTAAGGATTGGATGCTGGTGTTGTAGGCAATTGAAGTTACCATTTTATTTTGTGTGTTTTTTTATTCCTGTTTTGGTATTCCTTGAAATTTGACATCAGAAAGTAGGTGTTTGAATAATTACACCACTAGCAAGAGTCCTTCTTTTTTATCTTGAAATTTGTTTAGATTCTAATATTTGTTGCAAATTGTAACAATTAGACTTTTAAAAGTTAAAACTGATTTTTTTTCTTCTTAAAAAGGCTATAACACTTGATCAAAAAAAATGCTAAACAAATCGGTTCATAAACTGCTAGGTATTTTTTTGTTAATAATCTTAGTTTGTTTTCCACTAATTTTCCTATTTTGTTGGACTATACACACTTTTCCTCATCTATTTTTTGTTTTTATTAAGTTATAACACTTGACAAAAAAAAAGGATATAACAAATCGATTCACAAACTACTTCCTCCGTCTCATAATAATAGTCTTTTTAGCATTTTTTCTTTTTCTCAAAATAATTGTCACTTTAGAATATCAATGCAACATTTATTATTATTTTCCTTTATTATACCCTTATTTATTGAATTTCATCTAACTTAACTACTCAACTAACTACAATTAATAGGGGTATTTAAGTAAATGATATTAATTTTACCATTAAAATCAACACAATCAATCATTTCCTTAATAATCGTGCACAAACCTTAAACGACTATAATTTAGAGACGGAGGGAGCACTAGGTTTTTCTTTTCTTTTCTTCTTACTAATCTTAGTTTGTTTTCCACTAATTTTCCTATTTTGTTGGACTATACACACCTTCCCTCATCTATTTTTTGTTTTTATTAAGCTATAACACTTGTAAAAAAAAAGGATATAACAAATCGATTCACAAACTACTAGGTATTTTTTTTTCTTTTCTTTTTAATAATCTTAGTTTGTTTTTCACTCATTTTCCTATTTTGTTGGCACTATAAACACCTTCCCTCATCTATTTTTTGTATTAAGCTATACCACTTGACCAGAAAAAGAAAAAGAAAGATATAACTAATCGGTTCACAAACTAAATAAAAAATAAGAAAACTCAACTAATTAAAATGAATAACTAACGATCCAAAATTGATGGTCACTTATCCTATCATGTTTGTTACGCACAACCCTTCGGATAATGTTTTCTTCATCTAACAACAAGTAACAAAAAAAAAAAACTTAGCTAATTAAAATGAATAACTAACGGTCACTTATCTTATAATGTTTGTTACGCACAACCCTCCGGGTAATGTTTTCTTCATCTAACAACAAGTAACAAAAAATAAGTAAACTTAGTTAATTAAAATGAAAAACTAACGATCATAAATTGTTGGTCGTTTATCCTATAATGTTTGTTACGCACCTAAAATTAAATCTATAATGTGAAAGCAAGTGAATAAATGAAAATAACAAAAGTCAAGGGCAGTCGCTTAAACATGTTAGTGTATATCTACCAACACCTGTATTTTCTCACGGACAGTTGTATGTTGCTGTTTCAAGAGTTACATCCAGAGAACGACTAAAGATATTGATCACTGATGAAGATGGTGAAGATACAAATGTGACGTCTAACTTCGTATATGAAGAAGTATTTTGCAATGTGTGATGAAACTACATGTCAATGTACTAAAATTTTCATATTTTTTTTACCGAATTATTGATTAGGATTACCGAATTTTCTTTTATAATATTTTCAGATTTCATATATTTTATAAAGTGTTTTATTTTGTCTACTATGGATTATCACGTGTTATTTGTTTCACCGTTACCAATTACATATTGCATTTTATTTTTCGTATGGTAATCCTTTTACAGTAAACCTGTGCGGAGCACGGGTAAAAAATCTAGGGTCCTTTGTTTATTTAATTGGTACCACATATGTCCTTCCCATAGATCAAAAGTTAACAATGTTAACTGCAATGTACGTGGCACTAAGTCAACATCTCCCTCTTCCCATTTATTGAAAACTGGATTTGCCGTCCGGATATTGAAAACTGGATTTGCATTACCTAAACTCATGGTTGCCTTATCCTATGTATTGATGGGTTAACTCAAAGCCACCAATTATACCTTAACAATATCATGATTCATGAATCATGACCATTTATCTTGCAATATAAAACAAGACCAAACTTCAGAATGAGATCAATCCAAGAGCAATATTGAGAGAGTAGAGTTGAGATCCAATCCAAGTTTAACCAAAAACTATTGAAGATTAATCCTTCATTATTTCAACATTCAGGTTCCAACTTCTTTTTATTAGTAATTTCTTTCTTTCAATTATGTATAAAAGTTATTGATAACTTGTTTCATATATCTTATTGGATAACTTCACTAAGAACTTTACTGGCCTGACATGTTAAATAGAAGCAACAAAAATAAGTTAAATTGTAAAAATTTAAACATGACTACTTTTTTTAAACGTAATTGTAGAGACTAATCCATAATAAAATAATAAAATCTGAAATCATGATCTATATTTTAAACTTTAGTAGTTACATATCTTGTTATGACTGAGGCATTTAGCCTCTATTTGTTAGAAAGAAAAGCATAGCTGATAAACTAACCGTATTGAATTTATGATATTTTTAGATAATGGAGGGACTGAAGAATGAATTGATTGAAATGCTTGAAAGAGTGGTTCTTCCAGAACTCTCTGGAGTCAATGAGCAATACATCTATAAAGTACCACAAAAAATTCGCCAAGTTAATCCACAAGTTTATACACCTCAAATTATTTCCATTGGCCCTTTTCACAATCCACATGGCTCAAGTAGTGACAACAACATTTTGCATCAAATGGAAGAACTCAAATTCAAATATCTCAAGGGATTTCTAAATAGAACAAATTTATCTATGGAGGATTTTGTTTTAAAACTTCAAGAGTGGGAAAGTAGAATTAGAAGTTGTTATGCAGCTGTTGTTAGCTTTAACATCAATGATTTCTTAAAAATTATTATAATTGATGCATGCTTCATAATTGAACTTTTTCTTAGGAATTATTTTAGAAACGAATATTGGATAAAAAATGACCCTATATTATCAAAACCTTGGTTATTTAATGACATTCTGCGTGACTTATCACTCCTTGAAAACCAGCTACCCTTTTTTGTTCTTGAAGACATATACAAATTAGGTAGTTTAAATCCTGATGAATTTCCCCCATTTATTACAATTACTATGTATTATTTTCAACATTTCAACCCACAAAAGATAAACTCAGAAATAGCACAGTGTCCAAAACACTTCACAGATCTTCTAAGAACATTTTTGCTGCCATCATCATTTGAAATAGGAAGAAGAGTTACAATTGGACATGTATTCAGTGTGAGTCAATTATCAGAAGCAGGATTAGTATTTGAAGTAAGTAAAAGTAAATGCTTACTTGACTTGGAATTTGATAATGGCGTCTTGAAAATGCCATGTTTTCATGTCTATGATTCAACAGAGCTATACATGAGGAATATATTGGCATTTGAAGAATGTCACCGTTCAGATCATGATTCATCTTACATTTCTCAGTACTTAACTATCTTAGATTTTCTTATTAATACAGAAAAGGATGTGAGTATCTTAGTTGATAAGAAAATTATTGTCAACTGGCTGGGTGATGCTAATGAAGTGGCTACAATGGTTAACAATCTTTGCAAAAATGTCCTAATGCCTAGCCTCAATTCAAAATATCTATCTATATGCGATGAGTTAAATGGTTTCTATGAAAACCCTAGGAATAAATATAAGGCTATCTTTGTTCACGAGTACTTCAACACTCCTTGGAAAATAGCTTCTACTATTACTGCTGTATTGCTGCTTTTGTTTACTTTCATCCAGGCTGTATGTTCAATCTGGTCATTATTTAAAAAATGATACAAATTACAATGTCCCCGTAGGCCCAATAGTTTTATTTAAACATGTTACTTGTATCAAATATTTATTTATTAATAAATTAAGACTATTTTTTTAATATGTTTATGTGTTTAAAATAATAGTCCCTAAAATAGTTATTTCGCTTAAACAGAACAATCTGTATGACTTAATCGTGAGACACCATTAAACATAAAGACACTATTCTTAAAACATTTGTAGTCTAGCTTTAGTGTGAACTGAGATAACATTAAAACATATAAATTATTATATCCGCAAACTGATGATCACATCTCACGGATAAGGGAGTTATTATGTCTTCACATAGATATAAATATTAAGAGAAATATTTATATTTGATTGATCCGCCATGAGAATGCTACATAAAACACTATGTAAACGTCACAAGTCATTTTCGTAGTAATAATTGGTGTATTCCACCCTTCGATTTGTAAGCATTGTGTACCTTAGATGTAGGATTCAAATACTCTGTTGCTGCACAAACCTCATCCGTAATAGAAATTCTTAGCAGAAGTTCTATCGAGCACCAGAGATGCTTTTGTTGATGGAGCGGTCATAGCTGCAGCACAAACATTGCCAACATGGTCAGATGGAGGTGTGCCTCCAATCCCAAGTGAGGAAAGGAAAGCTATGAAGGCATTACAACAAGAGTGCAAACAAATGCTTGCGGAATTTGCTACCACCTCTAAGCAAAGACCAGAAATTGTTAGGTAAATTCAATGTTCATATCTTGATCCTAGAAGCCTTCTCTGGTCCAGAAGCTACGAGAACGCTTGAAGCTGCAATAAGGTATGTTGAATTCAACGTCGGTACTTAGCAGTTCCATAATCTTTGTAATTTTTAATTTCATCAGGATCTTAAACCTCTAATATGTTTATTTTTTCTTCCTGTGAATGCGACATACATGCATAGAATGCAACGAAAATTGTTAATGGAAGAAGTTTTTTTTTAACAACCTTAATGGAAAAAGTTATCCTAGTATTGTAGATCTATCAAGAGCAAATACTATTCTGATTTCCAATCTACTAACTTTACAATAGCCACGAAAGTTTTGTAACATTGTTGTGTACTCAATGACCGATCAAGAATTTTAATAAGTGGATTCGAGGTCCTTTTATGATAAGTATTTATACAATATGTAAATGCAAGTGATAAAATTATCACATCCTTATTAAAAAAATCGAAGATTTAAAATTACCACTTAGGTTGGTCTGGTGGTATTGACTTGGGATCTGGAAGTGTGCTCCTTCTTGAAGTCTCAGGTTTGCTGGTATCAATTTAGGTGGGTTAATTTAACTTCTTAAAAAAAAAAAATCGAAGATTTAAAAAATTATATCATTGTACATTCAAAATTTTAAAATCGAAAAATTGGTATCGTTCTATGCGTGTTTCTTATTTTTAAAATGTCTAAAAAAAAATTCTTCATTTTCAACATATCACGAAAAATATCACTATACCGGACAATATTTCAAAAATGAATCTCTTTTAGAGTTAGAGTTGCACATTTCATTCTTCGCAAATCAACCTCTATTAATCTTATTTTTAAGAATGGCCTTGATTGTTGAGTTAATATATTTTCTCTTTTTGTAACGTCTTGGAGACTCTAATGTTGGTTTTCTTTCAAAATATTTTTTCATTTCTAGCATATTAAAAAATATTATAACGCTAATTTATTACTTGATTATAATATAAGCACCTTAATAATATGAATAAGATCCCTCAAAAAAACAATATGAGAAAAGAAAGAAATAGAGGGAAGTTGAAACAAAAGACACAAAAATATATAATTTTGATGACGTGTCAAAAAATTAAGAAGACGTAAGATTGTATTTTTTGTAGACATTAAATTTCATATTTTTTTTGGGTACAAAGTTTGATGATTAGAGAAAAGAAATTTGTAAATTTTTTTAACTTATTTAATATTTAGAAGTTGAATTATAGGAAAATTAGTTTTGATTGAGATTAAGGTTAAGTTTGTTTGTTCTTTAAAAAAAGATTAAGTTAGTGTATTTATCAACTGAGTTTGTTTTAATTTGTTTATAGGAGAGAAATTATAAGGGGAAGTTGAAGCAAAAGTCACAAAAGAATATAATTTTAATGATGTGTCAAAAAATTATGAAGGGGTAATATTGTATTTTTCGTAGACATTAAGTTTCATATTTAAATAATAGAAATTATTTATATATGAATTTTACTTTTTATTTAATTAATAAAACATTCATTCGTCATGGTTCGGTAGGTTTCTAAAATGATTCTATATGAAAATTGATTCAAGCAAGTTGTGTATCAACTCACAACGTTAATTAAAAAAGGCTCGATAACAGTTTTAGCCTCCTAAGTATTAGGAAGTTGCGATTTTGGCCCCTAACAAAATAAAATATAATTCAGTCCCTTAAGTATTGTCCTTTTTACAGTTTTGGCCCCATGCCAATTTTGATCAAGTCAATGCTGACGTGTATGTCACATGTGTAATTTTTTTAATTATTAAAAAATTAATAAATAAAATGTTATTTTTTAATTAAAAAATAAAAAAAATATTTTAAAAAATTAAAAACGTTCACGTCAGCATTGACTTTGTCAAAATTGGTCTGGGGCAAAAACTGCAAAAGAGAGAGTACTTAAAGGGTTGGGTTGTACTTAGATTGTTATGAGGCCAAAACCGTAACTTCCTGATACGTAGGGTCAAAACTGTTAAGCCATTAAAATATTGCTCATCAACATTAAATGTTGAAATGGTTATTTTCTTAGTAGAAATTATGTTTTTTAAATTTTGAGGTCATTACATATCAACAAAAAGAACAGTTTGACATTCTATTTCATTTCCTCTGAGATCTTCTACCAACAAGAACAGTTTGAATTTCAACAATAACAATGCATCAAATTACATAATTGATCCAACACAAAATACTACTTTTAATGCGTAATGCCGGAGGTAGCAACAATTTAACAAACCCCTCACAAATATGCGTTTCATTTTTTGTGTCTCATGGGGGGTTATGCCCCTCGTTAATTACTGGTATTCTTGTTGTGATTGTATAAGTCGTGGTCACACAGTTAATGTGTGTTATATGAAAAATGGATATCCTTTGAATTATGACAAGAATTTCACCAATTCTGCCAATAATACCACAACAAGGTTCATGTCCTATGCTCACTCAAGAACAATGGCATAGACTTAGAGTCTTGTATAAATCCAACCAGTTTAGAATCATTACTCATTTTGGTCATAAGCAAAATGAGAAATCCAATTCAAGTATAGGTCATTCTAAGCTATTCCGTAAATTTATGTGTCTCATTTCTCAAAGTCTCTTTTGCTTAAGCACTTTCAAATATGATCCTTAATAATGGATTTAGGAGCCAATGATCATATTATTTCTCACACACACACACAGATAGAATTTAAGCTACCTAATAGTAATATTGTTAAATGCTCAATATGGTGTTAATGCTTGCATAACTCCTAGCCTTGTCAATGTTCTTTACATACCAGATTTTTCCTTCAATCTCATTCATGTTTCACAGTTATGTATCACATCCAATTACACTTGGTCCTTTTCTAAATCCAAATGTATAATGCAAGAAAAATACTCAAAGAAAATGACAAAATTTTTTTCTTTAAAAGCTGAGTGGGTAAGTAGGTCAAATGACAAACATGTAAACATAGTAATGAGCCAGATCAATCTACTAAAATATATCCAACTAAAGAATGTCTTTTACAAGATATCTTACAGTTCCCTCTCAATAAAAAAAGAAGATAACTTACAGTTTATTTTAAGCTTTTATTACTAGTATTTCTCTAAACTATTTAAAAAAATGTAAATCGATCCGTAATATATTTTTTTGGTAATCGAGTGTTTGTATTTGTTAAAAATATTTAATTAGATTTTAAATATCTAGGACTCCATTCACAATAAATATCAAGGGTCTAACAAATTCAAGCTTGCTCAATTACAAGCTCGTTGTAGAGAGTTTGAAGCTCTTGTTATGAAATAAGGTGAATTTTCAAATGCCTATGTTGCAAGGACTCTTGCAATTGCTAACAAGATGACTTCTCATAGGGAAAAGATAGATGATATCGTGATTATTGAAAAAATCTTAAGATCCAATGATGTTACAATTTTCCATTGATGAGTTGCAGAGTATGCATTGTGATCAATGACATCAATATTTGACTTTGTGATGCGCTCCATAGAAGAATCTACAATTTTTCCATTGATGAGTTGCAGTGTGATCCATGACATCAATTTTTTCAAGAAGCAAGAATGAATGCTCATAAAGAAAAAGATGAGGAGTAATTAAAAATGTCTAACACAGGCTGAGGTTATGGATGTGGTAGGGGTTGTGCATGATCAAGGTGTGGAAGAGGACGACAATCCAATGCTACAAGTGTCACAATATGACACACCATAATAATGAGTGTCCTAGTTGGAAGGAGAATGCTAATTTTGCTGATTTTGATGATAGTGAAGAAATGTTGCTTATTGCTCAAGCAACAGTGAACACTAATTCCAAAGATGAAGTTTGGTCCCTTGATTCTAGTGGTAGAAATCACTCGATAGCAACAAAGGAACGACTGTTTCAATTTGATGGCTTCATAAAATTACTGAAACTAGATGATTCCAAGATGGCAGTCATAGGAAAAGGAAATAAAAGGATGTGTGTAGAAGGCAAGATTGATCAAGTCATTACTGATTATACTTCTTGCCAGGATTAAGAAATGATCTCTTGAGTATTGCTCAGCTCCAACAAAAAAATCAAACCATTGTGCTCTTAATGACATTTGCAAAGTTCTCCATCAAGAATAGGGATTGATCATGACCATACAAATGTCCCATAATAGGATGTTTGTCATATTTGCACCAGTAATAATTCTTATGTGTATGTAGTGAGGAAGGAGAACAGTAGTCATATATGGTACTGCATTTATACACATTTGAGTTTCAAATGAATGAACACTTTGTTAAGAATGACATGGTGAAGGGATTGTCCACATTGGAAGAAATTGAGGAGACTTTAAGATTGTGTGATTGGAAAATAACATAGAGATGAGAGCCACTATGAAATTGGAGGCATTTTTGGACCAATTAAATAAACATAAAATGGAGGAAGCATGCACTTCATTACTCTTTAGTGATGAATTTAGAAGAAAACATAGATATATCTCTTGTAAGACAAAGCAAGTGCATTTGATGAGTTTAAGAGGTTCAAAGCTTTAGTGAGTCAAACAACTTTTGTAGCATATATGGCATAAAGATGTATTAGCAAACAACTTATACTCCTCAGCGAAATGGAGTTTCAGAAAGGAAGAACAAAACTAATGAATATGGTAAGAAGTAAGCTAGATGAGAGAATTGAACCAAATAAATTCTGGCAAGAAGCAGCCTTATGGGACATACATGTATTGAATAGAAACCTTAATTTGTCTAATAAAGACATAACTCCGGAGGGAGATTGGAGTAATATGAAGCCTACAAAGTATTTGGAAGCCTGTCATTTACTCATGTGTCTCATGTTCAAAGACAGAAGTTTGGTCCATCTTGGTGTTTGTAAGGAATCCAAACACAGAAGAAGGTGATAATAAGTAGAGATGTGGTGTTTGAGAAAACAAAAAGTTGGAATTGGAATTAAAATCCAAAGGAGCAACAATTATAGGCTTACATGAATGAGGAAGATGAGAAGATCATAAATGAAGATTAAACATAAATTGAGCTTCAGGAAGATGCTAGTGATGAAGGAACAATGATGTCACTCAAATGGATCAGATCATTGAAGCAACAAATCATCCAAATGAGCTATCTGCAAGGGAAAAAAGACCACTTGTCTTAAGCAAAGACCAAGTCACTAATGGAGAAGCAAATCTGCTATGTTTAGCACCAATGATGATCCAGTTACATATGAAGAAGATGCTAAGTTTGAGATTTGGATGAAAGTTATGAATCAAGAGATTGAATTTATTGAAAGTAATCACACATGAGAATCGACTTAGTTACAAGATAGGTGCAAAATGGGTCTATAAAACAAAGGACAATGATAATGGAGAGAATGAGAAGCACAAAGCCATATTAGTAGCTTAAGGCTACTCTCATCAACATGTAGTTGATTACAATGAGGTATTTATCATCCAGTAAGAATTTTAATGTTTAACAGCTTGATGGGAAGAGTGATTTTCTACATGGTGAACTGAGTGCAGATGTGCATGTGGATCAACCTCCTGGATATTAAGATCAAGAGAAAATCAAAGTGTACAAGCTTAAAAAAGCATTGTACGGGCTTATTAAAGCTCCAAGAGCTTGGTACAACAAGATTGATTCTTACTTTTGTCAAGAGAAGTTCGACAAATGCCCTCATGAGCATACATTGTTTGTAAAACAAGAAAATGGAGGTAATGATGATGAGGTAATGTTTGAGACATTCAAGAAATATTAAATGAAAATAAAATTTACAACGACCGATTTAAGGAAGATGAGGCACTTTCTCTGACTGGAAGTCAAGCAGTTTGATGTAGAATTTGCGTTCATCAACAGAAGTATGCTAAGTAGATTTTAGTCATTTTTGGCATGGTTCATTGTAACAAAGTGTGTAGTCATATTGTTCTTGGAACACAAGCTCAAAGATGAACGTGGAAAAGTCGCTGATTCAACTAAATATAGGCAAATGATAGGGTGTTTGATGTATTTGTTGACAAATATGTCTGATCTTACTGTCTCGGTCTATCTAATTGCTAGATATATGGAGAGACATACTGAAATTCACTTGGCTACAACCAAGAGACTCATAAGGTATCTTAAAGGATCAATGAGCGTTGGCATTCTATATTAGAAGAGCATTGATACATAGTTGCAAGGATGGTCCAATTCAGATTATGTAGGTGATGTTGATCACATGAAAAGGCACCTCAGAGTATATATTCATGGTAGGATAAGGATCAATATTATTGTCATATAATAAACAAGCTATTGTCACTCTTTCTACCACAAAAGTTGAATTTTGGTTTTAACATACTTACTTGTAATGCAAGTAAGCTGGTCTTGTTAGCAATTGTTATTGGCATTTGTACTAGATTTTGAATCCAAATGAAAAAAAATTCAATTGTTATACTTAGGTTGTTATTTCTAGATATTTTGTAATTTCACATGCTTGTAAGACTTTGGCAGTTATACTTTGAGTTTTTAATTAAATTAATTTTTGTAAAATGAAATTTCAATTATATAAGCTTCAGGAATGTGATGTGAGTATATTGGTTGTCGCTCAAGTGTGTAGTTACCGAAAAGAGATGCAAGTAAAATTTATATTTTGTTGTTTTGAATATGATGTATACTTATGGCCAAAATCCGTCACTATATACGAAAAACATCCGTACGAATAGATAGAGTATTGCAAAAAAAAAAAAAGTTATAGGTATTTCAGGATATACCAATGGCTAAATGGTATTTACCTACGGTTTTATGTTGTCATTAAATGTCAAGTTTCTTATAGATAATTAGCTATATATATATATATATATATATATATATATATATATATATATATATATATATATATATATATATATATATATATATATATGCCTTATATCCATGCTATTCAATAATAAAAAAATTTAAGGTCCTAAACGCTTAACACATTGCTGCTCTCAAAGCTCTCCAAACGCCCCAATAGAGTGTAGTAAAAATCCCATATTATATTGTTGAAGATAAAAGGTTGATTTAGTAGTTTAAAAGTAGAGAGTTAAATAGTCGAATGATATAGAAGGTCGAAAATTATCTCATTATTGACATAATGTTTACACAATTATAATTTTGACTGACTGCTTCAATTTTTCTATAGTGATATTGTTGATAAGCTAAGATATGAAGGTATTTTTTGTTTTAAAGCCAAGTATTGCAGAAGTTTTACATAATCACAACTTCACAAGTATTTGAATACATAATTAGAACACAAATAAAATACACATTCTTTAATCTTTTGAAAAACACACATTATTTTATTTTATTTTTTCTTTTTAACTTTTTTTCTTAAATGTGTGATTATTATTTAAATAAAATGTCCAACTAGTTATTTTCTAGTTTTGGAAAGTTGGGATAGACATAGTCACGTAGACATTTTAAGACCCTCAAGAATCAATATGAGTCACTCTCTCATCCACTTTTTTTATATCAATTGGTTCCATGTGTGATTTTTCACCTCCGACAAGAAATTCAGGAAGAGACACGTAGTGCTTCTAGCATTCAAGGACTTGACATGTGTATCCATATCTTGTTGTTTCACAACCCAACATATAATCATAGAACTTACGACTTGTGCACTAGGTGTGTAAGCATGGTCAAAACAAATAAAATGGGACACGTGGCAGATACCATGTTGTAGTAATTGACACGTGCACATATAAATGGTCCATTTCAAAAACAACCTAGGGTTATATATTGTGTTTATTTTTAGAGCATATACTGATATTGATGTTTGTGTTTGTTATTGTATTGTGTAACTTAATTTAATTTAATTTTAACAAAAAAGGGTTAAGGTTTATGGAGGCACATAAAGAAAGGAAAGAGCAAGTAGAAAATGAAGAGAAAAGCACAATAGGATCGGGGAAGAAGATTAGTAGTAACCAAACCAATGATGATAGGTCTAAAAAGGAATTAGAGAGTGATACAGTGACCAAAAAGATTATTCGTGACAACATAATTTCAAATGGTGAAGCAGCTCAAGATCCTAATGATGTATTGGCTTTCTCTCGATCAGTTCATAAAGTTGATTCCTCACTCGAATGATTCATGTATTTTTATCAAATTTTGTGATGAGAAAAATTGTAATGAATTTCATTATATTTTTTGTTTTATAATTTTTCTCACTAGTTTTATATATTTTTAACAATGTAATATGTTACTAGAGTAGTGAATGCAATGCAAGTCTCAAGTGTACTAGCATTCATGTCCTTTGCAGGCATGAAGATATCAGTGTACGATATTCAGCTCCTCTCTTTCAACAACTAAAAATGAATCTTTGAATTTGTTCCTTTTCAATATATTTACTAGTTTATGTGTATGTTTGATTCAATCTTAGTCTAAAAATACATTGTGCATGCCTATAAAGTATTGGTAATGACAATAACTGGTGTGTGGGGATCATGTGATCATACTAGGGCATCAGCCAAGCTTTGGAATCATATGTCCAAATAAGCATTGGAACCACAAGCCTAATTTTTTGTTCCTTCACTGTTGAAGTAGTAAGTGATTGGTTGGTCAAAATTCAAATTGATGGGGGTCATGGTGTTTAATAAGGAGCATGTGTTGTTGCAGATTCATGTTGGTTGATAGGAGTAGCTAATATTCCTATAAATTGAGTTGTGAGATTTTTAATGTTGAAATTTTTTACCTTAATTGTTCTGAGTTGGTAGCTAAACTCTCACTTTGAATTCCTATAATTTTCAAAGTTATAGCAAGTGAGTATTACTCTCACAGTATCTGTCGAGTTTGATAGTTTAAGAAAGGAGAATATAATTTTGTTAAATTATCTTTATAAATTAATTTACTAATATAAACTGAAAAATAATTATTTGTTTAGTTTACTAGGATTGATTTTCTCACACACCACATACTCACACACCATATATTAATGGGAGTTTACAATTGTAACAAATCAATTAAAACTAAATTAAAAATATTAGATTGGCAGTTATGATTGGGATTTAAACTTTGGTTCTTCCATTTGTGTGTGCGAGTCTCATTGATTTTTGTTGTTTTGCTCGCCTACTAAAAAGAAACTATTTAAAAAATTAAAAATAATGCTATTTTTGAGTGGTTTGTTTGATGGGAGTGGAGAAGAGTGGTCTTGGTTTGCTTCGAGGTGGTGGAAAGATATAGTGGTGATTGACGACTTGGTGGGGTTTACTTGGTTTAATAATACGGTGGTGAGAAAGGCGGGGAATGGTGTGAATACAAGTTTTTGGAATGATCCTTGGATAGGAAATCTATCTCTTAATTGGTATTTTCTTTCCTTGTCTATTTTCGATTTCAATTCAAAAGGATGTGAAAGGGAATTATGAGAGGTGAATGAGGGAGTGGGTGTTTGGTCATTTTTGTGGCGAAGACCGTTGCGTGGGAACTAAACTTGCTTGATAATTTGAAGGAGGTCATTGGGGTTTGGAGTGACTCAGCCTTGGAAAATGGATGGGGGTGGAGGGCGAAAGATAGTGGGGCTTGATGATTTTTGTGTGTGTGGATGAGTTTTTAAGTCAATTTAAGAGGGCGGTGTTTGGACCAATTTGGAAGAGCCCAACGCAATCTAAGATAGTTGCTTTTTCCTGACAATTACTTTATAATCGTATTTCAACGAAAGATAACCTTGTTAGGAGAAATTGTGTTCCCTTGAAGGCTAATTTAAATTTTTTTGCGGTGGCGAAGTGGAATCGTCGAATCATCTATTTTTTGTACTGTCAAGTGGTGTATGAGTTGTGATTTACGATTATGTGTTGACTTGAATTTAATATCGTTACTCCTCAAAATTTGTTCGTCATTTTGAATGTTGGAGTCGAGAGATGAAAAATAAGAAACTTAGAAAGGATTGACGGTTGATTTGGCATGCAACTCTTTGGGTCATTTGAAAATCTAGAAATGATACCATCTTCAATAGTAAATAGCAACAAGGGGATTGGGGACATGGTTGAGTAGATTAAGGTATTGTCTTAGCAATGAAGTTTGGGTAGATTAAATGTTCCTTCTTGTTTATTCTATGAATGGTGTTGAAACCAAGAGATTGTCTATCACACTAGTTTGGTCTTTCAGAGTTTTTGTAGGTGTTTTTTTTTTTGTTTTTTTTTTTTGAGGTTTTTGTTGCTTTATCCCCCCTAGAGTAGTGGTCGCCGCATATATACGGTGTCTTTTGTATTTTCTCTGCCCACTTGCACGGTCTATGCAAGTGTGGTTTAATATATATGCCGTTTCAAAAAAAACTATTTTTGAGGCCATTTTTAAAATAAATATAATAGTTACTAGTAGAACATGAGATCAATCACTTCCATCATTCAACAATTTTTTTATAGATAGATGAAATGACAATAATCAATAAAAAATCATACACACAAGTGGATGAGTTGGAGTTTGAATCTTAATTACGGATTACAAGTATATTTGTGGACATTCAAAAAAATTCTATATGCATTCCTTATTAACAACCAAGAGACTCAACCAAACAATTATCCACCAAGTTTATGTCATCATCATTGACAATTTCTTTTTCAAAAAGACATTTAGACTTAAGTATTTATAGTCAAATATTTACATTTATCTTCCTTCACCAACTCCATGGATATGACTGGAACTCAATTTCGTAACTTTGGATCTAAAAACCATCATTTTATAATGAGAAATGATATTTGTACAACCAATTTTTGATAATTTTTGTCACAACTTTCTATTTTATACTTACATTATGTTTTTATTTTCTCTGACTATTGTTTTGATTTTTATGTCAATACCTCTTTTCTTTGTAAAATCACCGCTGTCCTAAAAATTATCAATCAAATAGTTGTTCAAATAACACAACTCTTTTATAATACCATTGAAACAACACCAACAAAAATCCAAACTTACAAATATTTCATCACAGTTCAAAGAGATGGTGAATATAGAGACTAATTTGACCCACAGTAATTGATACACAATTGATATCCTACACGCAGATAATTAGTAATAGTCATGCCAGCACCATAACAGTATACACTATCAAAACATTTGTCACTTTTGGATGTAACTAAATAGAGAGACTAACGTGTCCCTCGCGCAATTTTTGTCTGAACTAATGCGAGGATTGCATGTATGATATAAAAAGAATGTAAGGAAGGACAAATCAAATGAGTCTCAATATGAATGTTAAGCCATCAACCACATTTTATACTTTATAAAGTATAATTTGATAATGCTGACTAGGCTTTGAGTTACACATAATGTTTTGTTTTGATAAAATGAAAGAAAGAGCAATCATGTAATATTGGGAGAGTTAAAAACAATGTTTCTTTTCGGAGAAATAATCTGAATTATTGATTTATGAAGTTTCTTAATCTCATTTAAAAAAATTAAATGTTAGTCTCATACCTATGCATGCACATGCACGAGTATCTTACTGACAATTTCTCCCTATCAATCAACCACGTTATTATGACAGTTTGCTTTTTCTACGTGACTAAAGAGCAATTGTTTTATAGTATTCGAGTTTAATATAACCTTACGAAATCAACTTGTAGGTGATGACCTCACCCACCACTATCGCACTTTGGTTTATTGATATAAATAGTGGATGGTTCGATGACGAAAAACTGAGAACAAATAGACCAACAGATCTCAGAGAAGCTTTAAATTTAATATCATATTATTAATGTAGGACTCTTCAACCGTTGTAAAATTTTGGTTTTTGCAGCAGAAACAAGTGTCAGTTACATGAGTAGCCATTAAATCCAACAAGTGGTGTTTGTTTGATGATCCATGTGTGTGTATCCAAGGTGTTCAACCACGTCCACAAGAGACAAACATACACTTGTTGAAATGACCTTATACATACCAAGAGGGGTAAATCATTCATGCGTGTATCATAAACATTATTATGGTTTATTCAACATTAATAGGGATTAAGTCTATAAACAAAAGTATAACAACGAATGAGACGCAAAAATAAAAGGAAGGAAAAAAGAGGAGCCATCAAGCACATTTTAGATAAGATATAGCCATATAGGAAAATGCTTAATATCGATATGGCGACACTTTCTATCACAAATAAGGCTGAAGTGGAACCACCTCTGCATGTCTGCCAACATGTAAGCTTCTTGATATTTCATTTTGATGTTAACCTATAGATTTTAAGGGTAAAAACTCTAATAATACGGAATTTAACGGAGAAGTAAAATATGATAAATAATTGTTTGCTTCGAATATAAAATTTTTATAAACAATTTATGAACTTATTGTCTACTTGAGTTGAATCACAACAAATTTGCTAGTTATATAAAGCGTCTTTTAATAATGCTGACTAGACTTTTAGTTTCGAACAAATTTGCTAACAAATTTGCTAGTTATATAAAGCGTCTTTCAGATCACATTTATCTAAGACAAATCTTAACATAACCCTTCACATCTGTCGAGTCAATTTTTTAATTGAAATGTATTTTAATTTTAAAACATCGTTATTTGACTTTATTTCATGTCATTTTATACGCTTTTTTTCTTATCAAGCAGTCTTATTAGAAATTTATTGAACAAATAGAAATAGAATGTTCAAGATTTAATTATTTAAACGACACTTCATGCATTATCTTTATAAACTAAACTAAATTACAAAAACCATATAATTTTATTTTATTTTTTTTTATAAATTCTTTTCTCTCCTTAAAAGCCAACCAATATTAAAATTTGTTGGTCTTATTTTAATGGATATTTTAAACTCGGATATACGATGTTTTTCTTGTCTAAATATCAATGTTCATTTTAAATCATCTAAGTATCTTTACCAAAAAAAATCATCTAAGTATCATAAAGAGACGAATTCAGAAAACTAAATATACAGTTTGTGAAGATACTTTGACGTAATATGTAGCTAAAATTCCTACACCTTTCTCAGTCAAACACATTATCACATTGAATCTCTTCTCTTTCCTCAATCAAACCAAACGAAGAATAATGTATTTGGTTTGAACCAGACACCCTTATAATTTCAATATGCATGCATCAACTAAAAAGTATGTTTCAAGATGATTAAAAGAGAAAGACCTTAAGCTGAAATTCAAACAAAGTATATATATAAAAAAAAAACATGTTTTTTTAACAAACAACACTCTAATTTCCGATCCATTTACACAAAATTGAACCAAAAAATAAAAAAATTAAGAAAAACAAAGTCACATAGAAAGAAGAAGAAGATGATGAAGAAGAAGAAGAAGAAAGAGAAAAACCATGAACATGACTAAATTAATGTCCAAAGAAACAACCTAGTAGTACCGCAATTCTAACCTTCTAGCACACAAAGTACAAAAAAACTTCCTCTTAATCTTAAAACACATAGGCAAAAAACAAAACCTCCATTGCATTTCAACATCCATAGCTTCAACTTTGCCACCACAATAAGGACAACAACCTGATGCTTTTTGTCTTCCTAATTCCTTCTCTTCTTCATCACAAATATACACAAACCACATTTTTCTCCTGCTAGATTTGTTCTTTGATTTTACTTCTGTTGTTGTTGTCTTGTTCCTTTCTTTAGCTTTAGAAGGAGAAGGGTTATTGCTGATTTTCAAAGAACGACCCATCATTCACAAGTACTTATACAATGTACAAAATGTGGTTGTGGTTGTGGTTGTTGTAGGTTAAATAATATAGAATATTCCTTTTGATATTGATTTTTTCAACTCTGTTTTTTGTTCACTTCACTACTACTAGTTTTTGTTTTATATGAGCGAAAAGAATATTGATGATAAATAAATAAAGGCTTAAGTGTCTAAAAACTTTGTATGGAAAATATTATGGTAATGACGGCTTGAATTGAATATACAAAGAATAATAAGGGAACGCGCCGTAGATTTGGACCATCTTCAAGTGTGATGCAATTGGAAATATATAATGTCTCTAAGTGAAACGTTTTTGAAAATGTTTAATGTTAATTTTTTTTAATGGCAAATATAAATGTATAGAAAAATAACAGTACAAAATACATCTAAAAACCCGATAGATCAACTTCCGTTCAATAAAAGAGACAAGAGACAACACTCAAGGGCACCATCAAAGGAATTAGGAACACCAAAAACAGGACAAAAAAAGAGAGCTACACCAAGAGAAAACCAAGAAACCCCTTAGCGACATCAAACATGCCAAAACCTCTAACAACAACTCCTCAATTTTCCATCACCACCCACATAGTTCAATTAAGCACCCAATAATGATTTGTTACTTCAAATGTTCAGAATCGACCACAAATTAACTTCCAGTCTATTAGAGGAGCCACCAAAATAGCCTAAATGATCTCGAGTCATAAAACTAGCTCTCGATTTTGAATCAAATGTGATCGACCCACCAGACTCACGACACAAATCAATAAGGCACCCCTCAACTCGCGAACCACTAGAGCAAACACATTAACCTATCAAAAAACTCGGTCCACCATTATCCATATGCCAAATTCCTAAAATAGAGAAAAGGTGGAATAGTAGCGCAAATCGAACCAGCTGAACACAAACAAACCAAAACAAGCCACAAAATCAACCTGCATCACCACCACTTAAACACCACCAGCGACCCAGCCAAAACTAACCACCAACACTGGGACCACCAAAACACGGCGATCACGCCAAAAGGAGACACATTGATTAATCAATGTGTGATTCGTCCTTACCGAAACTCATTATCCACTTTGAGTTCAATTGTTTGGTTGATGATGTGTGATTTTCATTACTAAACTACTATTAGACAAAAATATAATTATATTTAATAAGTGAATATTATCTCTTAATTATGCAGATCTCATAAAAAAAAAAAAAAAACTCTTAATTGTGGAGATAATTGTTATCCTCAAGGTCTCTTAAATGATACAGAGTATAAAATAGTAATATTCTTTTTTGTATTATTTACAAAAAAAAATTGATTTGGTATAAATTGGACAGATATCCCAACTGAATTTGCATATTAGATAGGATTATATGGATGGAACCAAGCCATTTTTCTACATGGAACCAAGCCAAATAGGATTATATGGATGGACCAAAAAGCTTGCCCATAGATATTTTTTAAGGAGAAACTCGCCCATAGATTATTATTGATGCTACATTTTTTATACTTGTTTGAATCCGAGACCATTTTCTTTTCAATGGAGTGAATTTGAGAACATTAGTTGAATATATAATAAAAAAATTGAGGAGTGTTAGGAACAATTTTTTTTCAACATTGTTTCTAACATTTGTTCTTTTATCGAGCGAAATTTATATATGTTCTATTGTTTTATGTTAGACTTATTTTTAAAATGGAAGACTTGTATTGATTTGAAGCAATAAAATAATGAGCATTAAGGTGTTGTTATTTTTTTTTTTAAGAAAGCATTAAGGTGTTAGAAAGCTTATAATCCTAACACTATTCAATACCTTTTAAAAAAAAAACTATGTCATTCAACCAGTGGTTTCACCGTCCGGCGACCCCAGACACGCGTTCGGGCTCCGGTCTAAATTTTTGCAATTTCTTATATAAATTCCTTTAAATTTCTTATATAAACCCTTATAAATTGGACAATTTCTTTAGATTTTTTTTATTCTTTGCTTGCAATTTTTTATATAAACACTTATAAACGTGTTGAATTTTTTTCCCCAAACTTTACAATAATTCTGGCTCCCCAAGTGTATTCAACCACCATGCCATTGCAATCTTTCATTATAGGAAAGCATATTTTATTAAGTAGTAAGTGTTAAACGGTAGATAGCAAATTGGAACTAAACATAAGACTTTTTTTAATAAACGAAAAGACAGTTTTTTCTTTCAATACAAAACAAAAGCAAAGTTACAAGAATCAAATTAAAATTAAAGAACACAAATATTTAAATTATTTATACCATATTTTTCTTAAGGGTCTTGGAAATAATTTATAAGTTTTATGTAGAAAATGTTACTTTTTAAGCTTTCAATGTCTTGAATGCACTATTTTCAAGACAAAATTTCGTTATTAAACTTCTTAACCAATGCGTTCAGGGCAATGGTTAGCATTTCCATTTTCTTAATATATTAACAAATTTATTTATTATATTTGTAATTATGAATACAAACTGATTCTTCTCGTTTAATACTATACAAACTTATTATAAAGATTGAATTCTACAATCGAGTCATCTGGTTTAAACCGTTGCAATCATGTGGTTCAACTAGTGATCAAATGGTTCAACCAATAACCCGTTGACCTTGTCGATTGGTCTAATTTTTAAAACTAAGTACTTGTTACCAAAAACAAAATACTCCATAGGATATTAACAAGAAGTCACCAAAATTTTGAATCAACGGTTCACCAAAGAACATTTTTTTTTAACAATAAAAATGGTATATATTAACAGATATGGGCACTCTCCAAAGCATAAGGTGTACCAAGGAGATCCCAAATAATTATAATCTGTCAAAGTCTTAAAATTTGGTTAGCCAATGCCCAAACATAACAAGGGACTTGACCACCAAAAGCTAAAACGATAAGCAAAGTTGGCATTACTAGCTTTTAGTCACCATAAAGAATAGTGCTTAACTTTATCTAACAAATGATCTATGAAACTTTCAACATTATGAAACAATCTATTATTATGGTCATTCCATATAGTCCAAACACTAAGTAACCAAATTAGCTGCATAAAGGAACGTTTTGCACGCAAGCCATATGCAGAGTGAGTAAACTGATATAAGTGTTCAGAAATGATGTGAGGGTCTGGTCCTGATACACCGAGCCATGACCGCACCGCCTTCCAAAGAGAGCCGTTGAAGTCACAAGAAATTAATAAATGTTGATAAGTCTCCTGGTGACCACACCCAACCAAGCACCCCGTGTCGACATCTGTGATAATGTCGCGATCCATGAGATTTGAACGAGTAGGCAACCGATCCTGCAGCAGTCTCCATGCAAAGATAGAAACTTTCAGGGGTGCCTATTTATGCCAAATAAGGTCCGCCGCATGAGTTATCTGCGGAGTTTCTTGGGCAATTAGAAGCTCATAGGCGCCCCTAACCCTATAGGTTGCAGAAGGGTCCAACTGCAACCTCCAATAATATGTAACATTAGGCTGCAAAGAAACACTACGAAGTAAAATGATACACTCTCCTAACATGTCATCTTCCAACACCCACATGTGTAACGCCCTATTTAATTATTTGATTATTTTATTGGTTTAGAGTCTACTTATATGATTTAAATACGATTTAAGTGATTTATATGATTCATGAGATGTGTTGTGGTTTTATTAAGTGACTTATTTTATTGTTTAATAAAATAAGATTTGAAAATAAAATAAATATTGAGTTGTGGGGCTGTTTTGGAAATTAGATAGAATTATGAGGGAATAAGTGAAATAAGATAAAATAGATAGAAGAGATATAAAAAGGGAAAACTAGGTTTAGAAATAGACAGTACGTACAATTCAGTTTTTTGGGAGAAAAAGGGAGAAAACTAGAAGTGAAGAACCAAGAGGTTGCTGCTCCAATTTTCTTAAGGTAAGGGTGAACCTAGCATTACAATTCCATTAAACTGTAATTAATGATTGTAGTTAACAGATTATAGGAGTAATTCATGAGAAATTGAGAATTTGAGGATTAGGTCAAAAGTGATGAATTGATGATTAGACGATGAGAAACAATACCATTGATGTAGAAAACTGTTTACAGACCATAGGGTAACCCTTATACATCATTATAGTCGAATTTGGGGAGGAACATGATGAAAATTGGGATTTTTGATGAAAATTGTCGTAACCCCGTAACTGTTCTGTCATCGCTCGCCACAACGAGCAACCAGCTCGCCATGACGAGTATTCTTCATCAGCTCGCGAGGCGAGCAAATCCACTCGCCACAGCGAGTAACCTCTAGATGACCCGCGAGGCGAGCAATCCCACTCGCCATAGCGAGTAACACCCCTGATGCTCGCAAGGCGAGCAACCCAACTCGCTACAATGAGTGACCTCTGATGGCTCGCAAGGCGAGAGATCTTCCTCACCATAGCGATCAGTTTTGTATCAGACTACCTTCTTAAAATTATGCGACTCTTGTCGCACGAATTGTTATGAGATGACCCTTGGGTTATAATTAAGCGTTACTGCAATATTAAAGATAACATGTGAAACTGTTAATTAATGTTTGATTTTGTTAGTAGTGACATATATAATTATATATGCTTTTTATGAACTATAAGTGATGAAATATGTGATTGTTTTATGATATGGTTATATCTTGAAATACTTGGTGTGCTGCCATGCTGCTTATTATTATTTGATTAAAAGATGCATGTGTCATTCTAAGGTTATGAGTTGTGATCCAAATTATTGGAGTCATTTATGATGTCTAAGATATAAGATGTTGAGTCCATGCATATTCATTCAGAGACGAGGGCTCATGCCCTAGGAGCTGTTGCTCAACAGAGACGAGAGCTCATGCTCTAGGAGTATTTTTATGCTCAAACAGCGACGAGGGCTTATGCCCTGGGAGTATATTTATGCTCAAATAGCGACGAGGGCTTATGCCCTAGATTGGTACCACATGCATGAACAAGATGTCTAAGTTGCATAGTCGAGTTGAAGTTGCATAGTCGAGTCAAGCTGTTAAGTTGAACTATGATGTTGAATTATGATGATGATTATGATATTGATTAAGACGTTACATGACTATTGTTATGATATATTGATGATGTTTATGTTGTTAAATACAATTATTGAATTATATGTTTAATGACATTGTTTTGTGAATCTCACCCCTTCTGCTTGGAAATGTTGCTCTTCATATGAGTAACTTGCAGGTAATCAAGATTAGGTGATGTCGTTGAGGATTACTCTCGTTGTGTCCTTAGGTGCTCTGATACGTAACATGATGAGATTTTTGTTATTGTTTTTCTATTCCTTACGTATTGTTTATGATTTGACATGAATAAGTTTCAGTTTTGAATTACATTGAGATGTTTTGATGAGGCCTGTGTGCCAAAACTATTTTGTTAATTGAATTTTGATCCGCTGCGAAGTTTTGAACAATTATGATGATTATTTTATGAAGGATAAATTGTTATTTATTCCATTTGAGATTTTTAAGAAATGTAGCATTCCGTTTATGCGAGGAACTCTGATTATTTATTAAGAAATTTTAATTTGGGAAAACGGGGTGTTACAACATGCGTATCCTCCACTCCCACACGGCCCCCCTACTCCCACCCAAGGGCTACCATGTGCGACACCGAACAAGACTTAACAATCGGTAGCTCATATAACCGCACATACAATGAAACCCCCTAACCATGGATGATGCCAAAAGAAAGTATCAACACCATTTCCCACCTTCCGAGAAACACAATCCATAAACCAACCTCCACCTAATCCATCTCTAATTTTTTATATCTTTCACCACCAAGAAGAACCACTCTGGCCCCCACCTTCAACCTCCTCACCATACCTCGCAACCAACACCTTATACCAAAAACTTTCCCGCTCTACTTATAACCACCAGCACCACTTTCCTAACAACGCATGATTAAACCCCCTCAGCTGTCTCACCCCCAAACCCTCATACTCCTTACGAGAACAAACAGAATTCCAACTAACCTACGTTATTTTTCTGTGATCCTCACTTCCCCCCCCCCCCCCCCCCCCCCAATTTTTTTTTATTAAAAATAGATTCAATAGAAGAAATTATACCTGTTGGAGCTTTGAAGAAGGAAAGAGCATAGACAGACAGAGAGGTCAAGACAAACTTCAGAAGAATTAAGCGACCATCAAACAATAGAAATTGACTATTAAAAGCTGACGGTCTGGAGTTGATGCTACACAGAACTGATTCCCGAAAAATCAAACGCCTAGGATCACCACTGATAGAGAGGCCCAGATACACAAACGACACTTTACCCACTTTACAGCATAAAACAGAGGCCGCCTTATTTAACCAAGAATCAGAAATATTGACTCCCACCAACATACTTTTGTGGAAATTGACTTTCAGACCTAACAAAACCTCAAACAGAAGCAAAACCGCCCTCATAGCTCAGACATTTGCCCAACTCTCCAAAGAACAACATTATCGTGTAACTAAAAAAACAGCATTATCTTTTTGTAAATAAAAAAAAACCTTGTTTTGCAAATTAATCAAGAATATACCAATATTGTCTAACGAGTAAATAAGTGCAAATGTTGTAGCTTTTGAAAAAAAAAGTGTAAGGCTGTGTTTGGTAACACAAAAAAGCTAGCTTATAGCTTCTTGGATTAGCTTATAAGCTTGTTGGATGAAAACATGACGTGTTTGGTAATTAGCTTTTCTCACGAGCTTATAGCGTTTCTTGATAAGCTAATTCAAGTAGCTTTTTAGCTTATAGCTTTTAGCTTTTTATATTTTCTTCCAATTTTAACCTTATTAATTTTATTTAATTATTTTTTAATAAGAAAAAACTACCCATATTCATATGTAACTACCCAATTTTTGTATATTAGAAAAGAAAAAAAAGAAACTACCCATTATATTTTGATGCACCTAACTACTTGCACGTTACTATCCATATATATATATATATATATATATATATATATATATATATATATATATATATTTTCTTTTCTTTTCTTTTAACTTGCTTTTAATTCATCTAATATAATATAATTTTAAATAAAATCTACAACAAATAGTAAGACCATTTCAGTGAAATAAAAAATATCAATAATTCATAATTTTTTTTTATCATTTTGAAGATGAAAGTGATTCAAAATAAATTCAAATATTTAAAATTAAATAAATAAGTAAAAAAATGTGTATATAATTTATACTTAAAAAAAAAAGCATGTGTTATTATGTCATTTTATATTTATCAGTCACTTCAACAACTAATTTCACCAAACACATTATTTTTAATAAGCGAGCTTTTCAAATTTTCTTGTTCACATTCCTTTTTACATGCTCTTAATTCAATGATAAATAATTTTATATGAAATTTACGATAAATAGTGATGCAAGTTTAATTTAAGTAAAATCATGAAAAGAAAGTTTTGTTAAATAAAAATTGTCAATTGAATTAATAAGTACATTTATCATCTGGAAGATGAAAATATTTTGAAATAAATTTAAACATTGAAAAAGAAATACATTAAGTAATAAAAATTGTATATATGATTTATAATGAAAAACACAAACATGCCCTTTTACGTCATTTTATATTTATCAGCTACTTCAACAGCTAATTTTACCAAACACTTTTTATTTTAATCAGCTAACTTTTCAGCTATAAGCTATCAGCTATCAGCCATCAGCTATAAGCTAGCTTTTCAGCTATCAGCTAGCTTATCAGCTATCAGCTAGCTTATAGCTTCTTTTTACCAAACACACCCTAAATGTGGTAGAAATAAAAGTTGTGACACGTGATAGTATCTTATTCTTAACTTATTGTCTCTCCAGGGTTGCTGCATTTCTTTTCTTCCTCCCACATGCAAAAGAAAAGTGATTTTTTTTTTGTTTTTCGAATAGTAGGTTACAAATATTTTCCACCAAGTCGACAGACAAATAAGGATCTATCGACCTCTTTCAATTTTGTTAAAGAACACACAAATTCACCTTCTTTTGCTTTTAATGCCTGTCGCCAAAGTGTACCGGCTTGTTATCCATCACTGCCACTTGCCAAGAAGAGTGATCAAAACAAAATTTTCAACTCTTCAATCCATTTTTTTTTTACGTTTGCAAACACATATCCACTTGACCAAATGGATTTTTTTCATCACCAACCCATCTCTACATAAAACTTCTATGGGTTTACACAATCATAACTTTAAGAGCATTATTAATATTTTTTATTTTAATAAATTTTACAAGACATAGTAATATATATGAAAACTAATTAAAATACTAAATTCAATAGAATCAATCTTCTACCAAAAGACAAAAGAAGATTATCCACAAATATAGTTTTTTCTTCTTCTTTAAAGACTTCAATCAAGAGCCGCCAAATAGACATCTTATCTTATAAGGAGGCCTGCATAGTCTCCTTTTCTTAATGAATCTTTTTCAGACGAGGCCTAATTTAAAATGATGTGACATTCATTGATTATTTATATATGATTTTGAAACGTTGTGTGTGTATGTTTAATAACATTTCCCTGACATATAGTAAGTTTGTTGAATATATCTTTCTTTTAAAACCCCTTTTAAAACCCGACTTATCCATAAGTTCTGGCTCAACTGGTAAAATGTCAAATTTGTTAAGCCGGATGTCATGACCTGGGTTCGAACCTCGGTACCTCCACTTGTGTGTGTGAGTTTATAATAGTTTTGTCATTTCGTCTATCTAAAAAAAAATGATTTTGGGTAACAATTGTACTTTGGTGCAAAAAATTGATTTTGGGTAACAAATGTGTGTTTTAATTTAGATGAGTGATATTTGTACAACTAATATTAGACAACCTTGATGAATATACCGTTTCTAATAATAAAAGGTTTAAATGTATTTTTTTATCCTTAACTTTTAAAAAATAATGGTTTTGTCTCCTAAAAAATAACAATTTTGTCTTCTATTTTTAAGAAAATAAACTCTTTTGAATCTCTATTTTAAGAAAATATGTTTTTAGTCTAAAAAGAATCAACTTTGAAATTGATTGCAATATATGTTGCATATAAAAGAGAGAAAAAGAAGAATTAGAGTAAGAATATAATGTGATATATGAGAAAAAATTGACACAAAATAGTTGTAATAAATTTACAATATGCCAACGCCCCTTGTAATGTTTTGTTTGTGTAAGTGGAAGAGTGAATGTCTAACAATCCTTCTGTGACACCATTTCCATGCACCGATCATTGTTGGTTCTGATTTCTGAGTTCTGAAACAACAAGAGATCTTTGCTATGGTCCGTGACCGAATGCCAGTGCTAGCTGCTTTTCAATTTATCGTTCTTGTTGCCTTTTACAATAAGAATAATAGTTGTTTTCTGCACTTACTTTATAATTTTGTTTTATTTGTTAGATTTTTATTAAGGAAAATGTACCTTTATATTTATTGGTACACCTTAGAGTAGTAGCATTAAATATTATGAGTCTCTTCATTGAAAAATAACTCAAATTACACGTAGAATCGAATTAAATCTTAAATGATTTTATACAAAATCACAATTCTCGGTTTACATATCAATTTGGAATTTACGAGTTAGATTGGATACAAAAATATAATACATCTATCGTTGAAACAATAGTCAAAATAGTTTAACAACATTTTTCGACCATCAAGAAATTACTATGATGAGTAGCAAATTAAGTCATTGTCTTCAAGATACATTGTGGCATTGTCTACAATAACGCAAGTTGACTATCAACCACAATGATTTTAGAATAGAACATCACAACTATAATTGTATAAGAGTTCTATTGTAAGGTATGATACATTCTAGTAATACACTTTTAAATATGACACTAAAACTACTCAAATATGGTATTGCCACTCTCACTTCCGAATGGACAAATTAATCAAAAACAAATATCCAAATTGACAATTTCGAAGAGACAAAAAGAAAGAGGGAGAAATGGCACGGAAGAGCATCGAACATAAAATGGATGAGAGAGAAAATTCGTAAATGAATCGAGTTTTGGTGTGGTTTTGAATGAGACTAAACAATCCTTATATAGTTAAGAAACTAAAGAACATATGACTCGGGTAACATGATCATCGGAAAACATGTGATCATATCATGCATCACTAAAAGCTCATTAAGTGCTGACACAAGAGTGAGTTAAAATGTGGAGGGAGTACGTGAGCATGAGTCGAATGCTCGTTGACATGTACAAAAAGGTTACGTGTATCGGAACAAAAAATTCAAAAAATAATTGATAGTTTAAGGTTTGGGTTCTTAAATAATAATACACCATATAGCCCAAGTTTAAGTTCAACCTCGGCATGGCCGAGCCGGATGAACGTACAATGGTGTTGGGTGTAGTTTTTCCTATGCAAGACTACTAAGAATTTTTCAATTCAAACACAAATACACATTGTGTTTGAAAAATCCCCCACTTAAATTTAAAATTAACTCAGATGTTTCTTTTACGGTTGTGCATAAGCAGAGATGTCTTCCGACTTGAACCTTTGCATGGTGTATAAGATTCAGATCTTACCAGAATATGACTCGTAGTCTTAAACAATATCTCTGACATCAAAACATACACAACCTATTCTTAGGTGTATTTAAAAAAAATAATCATGCATTAAAGGCCCTATACGTAAATCATGATGTAGTGAGCGCTCTAGAAATTTTGCCTATGATACCGTAAGAAGAGACCCCTCACTTCCATGTTCACATAGACGAGTCCACCAAGAGTACTCTTGTAACAAGCTACTCCACGTATAGTATAGATATCATTAAGAGTTTATATTATCTCTTCAGTTTTTTCTTAAACATATTTTTTTCAAATAATAATAATAATATATTATATATAAAGAGAATACATTGTTCTTCAAATAAAATAAAATAAAGAGAATACATTATTTTGGACTGACTTTTTCACTTTCTACTATACCTTTAAATAAATTTGCCTATAAGAACACTACATCGTTGATGTCATTCAAAAAGATAATAATTTGTATTATATTTGCTATATTATTGGTCTCATTAAAATATATATATATTTTGTTACAATATGAAAGTGCAAAATATTTATACCTATAAATTTAGTCAAAATCAAAATAATTTTAATCGAATTTCATAAAAAAAAAAACTAATGTTTGTAATTCATACGCATTAGCGCAATAAAAAGATCGGAAGACGAGCACAAAGTGTCTGTCTGAATGATGATAATAATAATTATTATTATTATGGCGGCCTTGTTCGCCACTAAGGTTTCCGCCTTGTTTTGCGACGGCTTTTGGCTGTCGATAATGTTTTTAACGTAAAAAAATTGATTCTTATGACGGATTTAGCCGTCGGTAATACAACATCGCTATTTAGTGGCTGTCTTTTTCAACAAAAAGCGTCGGAAAAATTTCCAACATCCAAAAAGCGGCGACCAAAAAATCTTCGAAAATGTGTGTTTGTGGGGCATTTTGACTGTTTTCAGAGGCTTTTGGCCTTCGGTATTTTCTTGTGGCAAGAGTGGTCTCATTAGTAACCAACCATTTTCACTCATTCTCCTTTTTTTTTTGTTGAATAAAAGGTGGGCTAAGTTCTTCACACCCATTTGGTGTAGCTGTCAAAATGGATTAGTCCATATGAGCTAGCACCGATTAAATGTAGAGTTTAGGCCTTACAATTTTAGTTCAGGCCTTTTTGAGGCTTTTTCGCCTCGCCCTAAATAATCCACTACCCATTAAAGCTAGCTCATATGGACAATGGATAGTCCGTTTGACCTAGAAAATTAAAAACATTAAACAAATTACTAATATTTCGAGAAAAAAAACAAATTACTAATATTTATGAAGTACTAAAATTTTACCTTTATTTAGCCACGCATATATTTTATTTGATGGAATCAGTTAAAAGGTAGTTTAATGCATAAATGTTCAAAGAAATAAATAAATTCAATTTTTCTTAAAAGTAAAAAGTTTAAATTTTTATGAATTTTTAAACTTTGAAAGAGTGTAATTTTAAGATAGGTGGTAAACTTGGAGATTGCGCCCAAAGCATTCATGTTTTTTTTTCTTTTGTAATTTTTAATATTTTTAATGATAATGTTTTTTCTAATAACGTTGATAAGAAATGTTTTTTGGACGATATATGTATTTAAATAAGATTCTTTTGATCGGTTTGTTTTGACAACTCTACATTTTCTATATATTCTAAAAACATCATTAATTGAGTGGACTAATTTCATTTTGAAATAAAAAAAAAAAAAGCTTAGTAT
The DNA here is from genome assembly GCA_946800305.1 of Medicago arabica. Classification (NCBI taxonomy): domain Eukaryota; kingdom Viridiplantae; phylum Streptophyta; class Magnoliopsida; order Fabales; family Fabaceae; genus Medicago; species Medicago arabica. The sequence continues at coordinate 18,967,847 of OX326971.1, read as the reverse complement.
ATGGTTATCAATGTTGTACCATGAAAAAGGTGATGAATGACTGCTAGTTGTTTAATTTAGGCGACCACCATGTCAACGACTACAACGTCAGCAGCACCATGTCTGCCCCTAGACATCACTTCAATCTTCATGTTTATCACGTTTTTATAAGTGAAACAAGAGATTATATACATAGTAGTTGCTTGGTAGTTTCCTTCAACCATATAGTCAAAAACAATCATTTTGGCTAGCAGGTTTTGGATAACTTTATTAAGATTAAATATAATTACTGTAACGAAAATAAAAATTCTTGATTGCTGCATGAGGTTCAAATGAAGAAATATATAGTAAAATTTCATGAGTGGAAATAAGATATACAGTATGGAAAGAAACAGCTAGATGTGAAAAATAAATAATATTGTGTTTAGATATACCAGAGCCAACCTTTCTAGAAATTGTCTTAACACTGGTGATATGACTTATGCAATGTATATAGGTAGCATAACATGTAGTATAATGATCTTCTCTAAAAAAAAAAGTAATATAATAATCTAAAACCAAATTTAGTTAACAAAAAAAATCTAAACCTAAGTTAAAAGAAGTGTGCACTTGCAAAAATTGTCCCCTTTGTACCTAGCAACTCTTTTAAGTAGGAAGTGACCAGGCGTAGTTAAATTATATTTCTCGACTTTCATTTGAAATTTAGGTTGCGCTTGATTTGCAAAATAGTAAGTACTAGACATAACAGTATAAGATAGAACAGCACAATACAAGGTAGAACAACACAAGATAAATTTTTATATTATTGAATTATTTTTTTTGTTTTATACGATTTTTGGGGAACGAAATGCTATTTTGGTATTTTAGACAACTTGTACGTGGAACAAAAGTTGTGTTGTGGTTTAGTGAGGGACAAAAACATCAGTTTTTGTCTTGTCCCTTGCTTCCAATTTGTCCTGTACCTGAAACAGTTTTACAAATCAAACACTGGACAACTTAAGTTGTTCTGTCCTGTGTTTTATTTTTTAGCAAATCAAACACACGTTCTAATAAAAATTATTATATAATATGTTTCCCAATTTGCAAGGTTCCAATAGTCCAAGTTCAAACAAGTTTAACGGTCAATAGTTGGAGACAAGTTTCTTAACATGTAGTCAGTTGGTAGAGCTAATGCTTCTTAACATGAATGAAGGCATCCTTAATGAAATTTGACTCCAAATAGTTGTAGGCTTCTCACAATGTCACGTAGCATTTAGGAACAATCTACATTGAAAGAAAAACTACGTTTTATTGACACTGAGCAACCTAGTTTCACTCATGTGCAAAAACAATATAAAAGACTTGTTCAGCTTGCATAGAAGCATTACCCAACCCAGTTGGGGTTCCAAAGCATTGAGATTTTTTAACAAGTTAAATGAAGATCACACTAAACCAATCACAAGGTATGTTAAAGCATCTTCAATGTGTTCTTTACCCAATAGTGACTTGACCTATTAAAGACCCTATTGAAGGAAGAAAAAAAGGATATTAATTAGTTATCATCAAATATAAGTCCCACAATTAAATTAAAAAAAGAAGGTTTAATTGTAATTTTGGTCCCCTTTTGTTCAATTTTTGAATTTTAGTAACCCCATTTTTAAATCCGCAATTTTAGTCCCTTATTTTTAAAAAAAAAAATTGAATTCAAGGTTTCAATTGACGCTGACGTGGCATTGAAATTAGAATACACATGGAAGCCATGTCATATTAAACTTGCAATTAAATTTTATTTTTAATAATTAATTGAAAATTCCAATTAAAATCTTCTTAAATAAGTATAAAAAACATTATAAAAAAAAATTAGAAAGTTTGAATTTTTTTTTCACAAATGGAAACCGCGAATGTGATTTTCAGAAAAGATAAAATTATGAACCCTAATTTTTAATCTCTATCAACATCTGTGATTTAGCAACGAACTCATTTGCAAAAGGAAAAATAGTCGACGAAGGAAGTGGAATGCAAAACCAAAGAGATCCATTCATATTGTCATGGAAGAAACAAGATGACAAAGTTGTTATGAGGTATGAAATTTTCTTTTCATGTTCTTTTATGCTTTTTCAAAGAGCTTTGGTTCATCCTCCTCGATTGGGTATTTCTTAAATTGTTCTTCTTGAATTTAGGGTTTTTATGGATTTATAATCTCGCTAGATAAGACTATGCGTATGATTCTCGTAAACTTTAAATAAATTAATACATAAATATAACGTAAGTTTGAGTATATTGAGATTGCTTTAAACGAGAACCAATTATAATTTTATTGACTTAAGAATGAAGTTGAAGTTGTAGTGTAATTTCTTAACTTTGCAAGTATACTATTCTTTACATTATTCTTAATTCATGTTTAGTGGCTAAATAATCTTATAGGAGCATTATGGAAAGAGTAATATTTGATGGCAGAGGTGGTGTGGATAGCAAAAATGGGAATAACCAATTATATATTTGATCGTGAAGGATGATCCCATTCTCCATCCAAGAGGCATGCCCCTTGTTGCCGTTAATAAACAACCATTTCTTTTTCCACCCTTAAAATCTAGTTAGAATTACAAAATGAAGAAGGTTGCATAGTGTTGAAGGGTATTTTTAACATGTATTTACATTTATCATGTCATATTATACGTTTGATCCGTTAAAAAAATAAGGAACATGACACGATAACTCCAGTTATATTAGATTAAAAAAAAAAAACTCCAGTTATATCTAATTACAAATCTTTCGAAAACATGATAAATTAGAACGAACGAAACAACAAAAATGATATTATTATCATAACTAAATTCCATCATACATAACTTTTTATTTCTAAGTACAAGTCGTATAACATACCAAAATAACTTTTTATCCACCAAACATAGTATAAGGAGGGTGTATTGGATTATGATTCTAAGGGATTTTAAAAGATTTTTTTATCATGAAAAAGTCCTGTGATATTCAATCAAGACTCTTTCCAATTTAAAAAAATCAAGACTCTTTGCAATTTAAAAAAAGTCTTGTAGTATTCAATCAAGACTCTTCATCATTTAAAAAAAATCTTCTTCAAAATCATCATTCAAATTTCGAAGGATTGTTTAATAAATCAGATTTTGATGGATTTTGAGAGATTTTCTAGTGAAATTTTAGCATTAAAAAATCTTTCATGAAAACATGAGATTTCTTAGGATTGTTTTTTCTTTTATTTTATATCTCTCTCTCCCCTCTCGCATTCCTTCTCTCTCACTCTCTTCTTCTCTCCCTCTCTCTTCCCTCCCCCTCTCTCTCTTCTCTCTCACTCTCTCGTTTCCCTCTCTCTCCTCCCTTCTCTCTATCTCTCTCTCGCAAGCTCTCCCGTAAAAAAAAAAAGTAAAATAAGTAAAAGAGTCTGCATGCAGATTTTGTGAAAGAGAATGTGTTCGATTTTGTGATTTTGTGAAAGAGAGTGTGTTATAATCATTTTTTTCAACGAGTCTTTGAAATTCATAAAATCTATTGAAATCCATTAAAATCATTTCAAATCCTTTAAAATCTTATGAATTAAATCTTGCAAAATCTTTTAAAATCATCAAAATCCTGCAAAGTCTCTCAAAATCCTCAAGACTTTTTTAAACAAAATTTATCCTTTAAAATCATAATCCAATACACATTAAAAAAAAACCATCCATTACCATACAAAGTTTATGATAAGCTATTTTATATATTAACTGGTGATGATATACTCATCCTACTCAACAACGAGAAGATTGATTGATATAAAATATTAAAATACACGTTGCAAATGCATTGCGTCACTCTTGAAGTTTCCTTGTTCAAATTGTTGTATTCATTCATTCATTCATCATCATCACAACCTCTTTCGTGAATCAATCAATCAATTTCAATAAATAATTAATCGAAACTCGATACCAAAGTGTTTTCGATTACACTCTTTCTTTCTCTTTTTCATCGCGATCTTTCTCTCTCTCTGAAGCTGCTCGCTCGTGTGGAGGATCGAGCAGTTTCAATCTCGATGAATTTCGCCTCTTGATTGATTCTCATAGAATCATGTGGTTTTCCTTCTGGAGATCCAAAGATCGTTTTTCATTGGATCAACTCAGGTTTCTTTCTAATTTCTCATTGCCTCATAATTCATTAATCAATAAATATAATTGCGTTTCTCTCTAAATTTTGTTATGCATTGTTGTAATTTGCAATTTGTATATTATAGATATATGTGCTTAATGATAATATAGTGGTTTTTTGGATAAACTAAATTTGTATTGTATGGTAGATACATGTGAAGTGAACTACGGATAATATAGTTGATAAGATATGAAATCATTGCTCAGGACCTCATATGGCTCATACACTATAACCTCAACAGCACCGGTGTGCCTAGTGTCCGACACATGTCAGTGTCAGACATAACACTGACACGTGTTTAAATTGAATTATGTCATTTATCTAAATTATTATCGGTGTTGACATGTCAGAATTGTGTGGGCGCTTCATTCACTATGAGTCTCATTTTGGTTAATGAAGCAACCTTACATATTGACTATAATCCGGTCTTTCATGAGCAGGCTAAGGATATTGGGATTGAATTTCATTTTATTAGTGAGATAATTGTGTTTGACGAGATTGATACTTCATTATTAGATGTGTTCTTCCTTGGATATATATAATTTTTATTTTATTAGGATTTATATGTCATTGGTTTAGTCTAGATTTATTCCCTTGATTAAGGGATTCTCCTTGTCCGCTCGGCCTAGCTCATCTACAAATGTCGATATTGCTAGGCTGGACACCTTTGCATGGGTTCGAACCTGGGACGCCGCAATTGTGTCTGTGAGTTTTAGGTGGTGCTTGCCACTTTGTCTACAGACACAGAAAAAATAATATCAAGCTGACAGCTAATCTCTGAAGCTATTCAGTATGAATACTTTATTCTCAAGTTAGTTAGAATTGGGTAAATTTCATTGATGTTCTGTTTTGTTTATTCATTGAGTTTCCCTGATGCCTTGTGTGCTTAGGTACTTAGCTGATCAGTTGACAAAAGTTCAAATAGTTAATGAGGTTAACAAGGTAATAAAAATTCCATCTTGAGGTTAGAACTTTATTTGACTTGTATTCACGGTTTTTTCAATTTCTCAATTGTATTATTTGTGGTAGGATTTTGTTATTGAGGCACTGAGATCAATCGCGGAGTTGGTAACATATGGCGACCAACACGACCCAACCTTTTTCGAGTGAGATTCCGTTATGCTTATGCTCCTTGGTATAATTGTTTTAATGCTTGATATTTATATATCCTAGCTTGTGGCAGATTTTTCATGGAAAAGCAGGTTGTGGGGGATTTTGTACGTATTCTAAAACTTAGCAGGACTATCAGCATTCCACTTCAGTTGCTACAAACTGTTAGCATTATGATACAAAACCTACAAAGTGAACATGCTATATGTAAGTTGATTGTCAAACGAAGTTCCCTTTTCCGCAGTTACATTATTTCCTACACTAGATGTAACAATGTTGATGGGCTTGATTTGATTCTTTACTGTTATTTTTGCAGACTATATGTTCAGTAATGAACATATGAACTACCTAATTATGTATTCATTTGATTTCCGCAATGAAGAGCTGTTGTCATACTACATATCTTTTTTAAGGTTCGTTTTAATGTACCCTACTAAGGAACGGAAGTTGATGATTACACTGCACAACCTCTGTTTTTTGTGTCCCTTTTTATAATTTTGCTAACTAGTCCTTTAATGTCTTATGGTCATCATTGAAGAGCAATAGGTGGGAAATTAAACAAGAATACTATTTCTCTGCTTGTGAAGACTCACAATGTAAGTTTTCTGTTTTCCAAATCTTCTTGCTCTGTTAATAATTTAGATTATTAGCTTAACAGCGATTTGTATGATGTTCTTCCTTTGTACGATGTTCTTCCTAATCCCAACACTTGGACTTGGTTATAGACTTATAGTTGAACTCATGATTGTGGCTTAAAAATGGTAAAGGAGAGGATACGTGGTTTTAATTATTTTTAGGTGTATTCCCGTGGCTATAGAAAGTGGTTCATATGAGTTTTATTGTACTTTGAGAAGACTTTGATATTTTATTGCACCAGGAAAAAAGAAGAAATGAAAGAAAGGAGGAAAAAATTAACAGTTTAAATTCAACTGAACTCTGATATTTTGTGCAGTTGAGGCTGCCTATTGAAAAATTGTTAGTCCTGTAATCCAGGCAGTCCAATCTTGTAAGATTCATAATTTTATGGATCATTTAATAATTGAGCATCCCAGTCTTTCAAGTATAATTAACTTTTAATAATGTTTTTACTAGGTAGAATTGTCTGATAACTCTGCCTTGTTTTTGAGATGCCCATATGTATTTACTGTACTTATCTATCCATTTAGGACGAAGTAGTTTCATTTCCATTATATGTCGAGGCGATACGCTTTGCCTTTCATGAGGAGAGCATGATCCGCGCCGCTGTACGTGCTGTGACCCTTAATGTTTATCATGGTGAGATTTTTTCTGTTTTTGTAGTTCGTTTTCTATGCTTTTTCAATTTCTTTCATAACTCAGTTATGTTATGATTAGAAATGTTTTTCTAATGTTTTTGTGTACAATTTTCAGTTGGAGATGACTCTGTTAATAGATATATAACTAGCGCACCTCACACAGATTACTTCTCAAATCTGGTTTCCTTTTTTAGGAAGCAGTGTATGGATTTAAACAGACTGATCTCTGAGACACTGAAGTAAGACATACATATTTCTTATTTTACATATTACATTCAGATTTTCTTGTTTCCGTAGAGAGTAATTATGGTTACTGATACAGAAATCCAGGCCCAGATTCAAACTCTACCATTACTACTGCTGTAGATGAAATTGAGGATAATCTATATTACTTTAGTGATGTAATCTCTGCTGGAATTCCTGATGTTGAAAGGTTAATAACAGACAGCATTCTGATGCTTCTGATTTTTCCAGTCCTTCTGCCTTCCCTAAGGGTAGTGGCTAATAATGTATGAAACTTCACTTTATGGCTTTCTCTGTTTACTTCTCATTTATGCTATTCAACACGATCTTATTAATGTTTAGTAGCATGTTGACCAGGATATGCAAAGTGGTGTTGTGACTTCTCTTTACTTACTTTGTTGCATCTTGAGGATAGTCAAGATCAAAGATTTGGCAAATACAATAGTTGCTGCTCTTTATTACCCCTTAGAGTCCTTTACAAAATGTTCTGGGGGTCAAGTCAATGGGTATATACCTGATCATGGTTTTTCATCTAAAAGCGATGGGATAGATAACGATAACCTTGCTGAGAATAGTACAAAATGCTTGGTGGTCAATGTGCCATGCTCGTCTAGTTCTTCAGATTGTCATCCACAAAGTATCACCATGCTAAATAATGGTAGCAGTTCAAATGGGGCCTTGAGGTATTAGCCAATCTTTCCACATACCGATTTATATTTCATTTTCTGTTAATACTCTTATGTTAGATTGGGAACAGTGATTTCCATATTTCTTTTTTGAGATATGATAACTTGACACAAAATAATAGACACATTTTAGACACCACCGTATATGCCTAATTTTTTTTTTCCTTTTCTCTTTCTTCCCTTTCCTTCTTTCTCTCCCACACGACTTCACTCCCGCCAATGACAACCCTTCTCATGACATTTCTCTATCATCGTCGGCGACGACCTACCGGATAAGCATCATTCATTCTTGATCTCTCTCACACCTGAATTCTCCGGCAACCAACCACCGACACCGGTGTCGTCTCCATCGTTCTCTGCAATTCGTCTCTCTCCAACTTGTCTCTCTCCCTCTTTGAAACTCATCTCTCACACGTGGCTCTCATTGGTGACCAACTGCTAACATCGACGTCGTCTCCACCGTCACCTGAGGTCTTTCGGCGACCTGTGTTATTTTCCGGTCACCGTCGTCTTCAAGGAGAGAAGTGAGAAATGGAATGGTGGGTTGTTGGTGGTGAAACAGCGTGTGGTACCAGGGAGGAACAACATTAAAGAAATGTGAAAAGCCAATCTTGCCCCTGTACTTTAATGAAAATAACAAATTGCCACGCATGTTATACACATTTCACTACGGTGTCTTTTTATGTGTTTGTTTTATTTTGTGTCTACTTACCATTTCTATTTTTTCTTTTTCTGGTACGATGATCTTCATATTTCTGCACCTTTGGAACTGTGCCACATTAGTGAACATATCATGCCAACTTAAATGATCCGGTTCATATTTTTCACCAGTCATTTAAGTGAAAATATGTTACTTCTATAGAAAAAGTAATTTAATAGTTATTTATCAGAAATTTTCATACATAGCATTTATCACAGTGTTTTTGATTTTCGGGTGTGTTTGTTTCAAGGATTAAATTTACAATCCTGGGAATATTATTCCTAGGAATCGTAATCCTATTAAAGTGTTTGGTAAGTAATTTAATTTCCCAGGAATATTTTTAAATATATTTAATTAAAATTTAAAACAAAAAAAATAAAGGAGTTAATTTAAGGTTTCTCCTCTATCCTTACTCTTATGGACGGTATTAGTACCCCTTTGTAAGTAGCGGCTAGTCACCTATCTTGCACATGGCTACAGATGTCCACTAGTTGTTAAGGCTGATATGAAAGAATTAGCAAGAGCGAAGTTCAAAATCCAAGCTTTTGGTTTAACCTCTGTCAAAGGGCTACCCTGTTTTAGGTTTCATTCTTTGGTGTCCAACTGTACACCTTCGTTTGAACTAGAGGCTGCCGATTGGTAGTCCAACCAAGCGTCGTCGTCAGATGATGTGTCACACGCTTTTACACTCATTTTTAGTGTAACTGTATCGCATAGCGTCCACACACCACCTTCCCGTTATTGATTCACAATGCCACCTTTTCTGTATGTCTCGCTGGCTCACTTTTGTTTGTTTAGACCACTTCCAAGTGGGTCCCGCTTTTATGGTCTGTTTCAGAGGTTTTTCGTTGCTGTTTTGGTCTTGCCGTTGTGATTGTTCCCTATGATCTGTTTGTTCAGATTCCATGCCTTCTTGTTTGTCTCTGTTGTATGTTTCTTTTTTTTTCATCTTGTGGGTCCCACTTTGAGGGTTTTCCGCTGCTGTTTGAACGTGTTTACAGCTGTTCGGACCATGTTTTAAATTTATTGGTAGCCTCTGGTTCAATTTTCTGGTTGCCCACTTCACCCCAATGTTGTTCAAGGTTAATTTGGTACCAGTTTGATGGCAGTGCAACAGGCTTCTTCTTTGGCCACTCTGACTCATTATGGAAACTATATTTGCCTATGTCATTCTGAGATCCCGTATTTAGATTTTGGTGCTTCTAGCTGGTAATTTCTGATCTATAATTTGCCACCTAAACACCTCATAGCATTACCTTGCAATTGTTCTAAGGCATAGGCAATTGGAATTGGTCAAGGTTTGCCTCTTCCATCTCTGTCTCTTGACCCTTTAATTTGATTTTAGTTAATCAACTATCCTGCTCTCAGTTGTTTTGTAACATTTACCTCTGACTCCTGTATAGAGGATTGAAGTATGGGACACACGATTGGAACAAGATCTGAATCATGAGATCTCTTTTACCTTCAACCTCATTCATTCACTGTGTTTATTGTTTATGCATCTCCAGATATTCTTCATTGTCTGTCGTGTCATCATTGTCTGGATAAGTTAAAAGTGTTGGTTCCTTATCTATAGAAATATGGTGTTTGATAGAACGTTATGGCGTCGTTTGATCTATGTAGCTTATCCCACATAGTGGGACAAAGGCTTGGATGTTTTTGTTAATTAATATTTAATTTCTAAATTTCCCAGCCTCACTCTTTATCCAACCAAATAAAGGGAGAGTACATACTTTTTTCTTCTCTATTTCTCTCATACCAAATAATACATAAAGTCCACTCTATTTCTCATCTCTTTCTCTCTTTTCATACTCATTCCGACCACTTTCTCTCGTCTCATCTTCTTCACAGCTCCAATCAAAGCCTTAGGGTTCCTTCACCTTTTTAAAAATTAAGGGTGCTGAAGAAATATTGGGTACTTTTTTGAGTTGTGATTTAAAACTTTGTTTCCAGGACACATGCTTTTTCTAGGCTAGCCATTATAATGCTACAATGGTACTTCGTCAAGTTGTGGTTTAACACTTAGCTTCTAGGATATGTACTTTGTTTCTGTTTTTTGTCATGATGTTTCTGATTCTTGTAGGGAAGTTTTGCTCGAATATGTAACTGGTGGGGCTGATGTACAAGTTTTGGGTTCCTTGAGTGTGCTTGCCACTCTGCTGCAAACTAAAGGTTGTAAAAGTAAATGTCTTTTTGCTTCACCATTGCACTTATTTCTGTTTCCTTAACGTATCTCGTTTTGTAGAACTTGATGAGTCAATGCTAGATGGGCTTGGAATTCTTCCACAACGCAAACAGCAAAAAAAGCTCTTACTGGTAAGTTGTATTAAGGATACACCTAGCTTGCATCTACCATTTTGGTCATTTTAAAATATGAGCATTTGACTGTTAACTTTTGTTGCCCTTTGTCAATACAGTGAATCAGGTAGAATTTCTACCTTCGATACAACAAATCCTCATACGACATACAAGTTTATATTGTTCTTGCTAGGATCCTATCCCGTGTTCTATATTTTAAAATTTGCTATCCTTGTTGAGTGTGGCATTTCTTTAGCGTAGTTGCTTTGCGAATACATTGAAGATACCTGATTCCTCCAAGTGCCATTATTACTGTAACCTGTAAATTGGAAAGAAAAAAAAAGATTTAAAGAATTTCTGTCAATAGTTTTGATAACACTGATTATTATCCACATAATTCTTCGATGTGATATTCTATAAATGTTGTTGAGGGTGGTGAGGAAAACTCCATTCAAGGCTGTGCATTGGTGTCAAGAAAGCTGTCTTGCGGATAGAACAAAAAAGGGGAACATTTGTTGATGGACATGAATAAAAATATGAAATGCTTGTAGAAATGAATTTATCTCAATTAGGTTTTTGCCGGGGGCTTTTGTTGTAAGGAAATAAAGTTTGATTATGTGAGAACTTGATTTATATAATGTTAACAATAGGATGGTATTCTGTTCTCTTTGCATGCTGGAAGAAACAATTAGAAGATTAGTGGAGACTTGAAAGGTTTGCTTAGGAAGGTTATTTCTGGATGGTTTATTAATTCTTTCCCTTTGCTATTGAAATAGGGATCATTTTAATAGGAGGAGGGGAAATAGCTCATAGTTTTATTCTAGTGAAGTGACTTGGTACTTATTTTGACTTTTGATTAATTCGGTCTACTTTAATATGGTATTTGATTTCCAATGCATGTTTTTGCAGCAAGCTTTGGTAGGCGAGGCTTCAGGGGAAGAACAACTTTTTTCTTCTGAAAGTAGCTTAGCAAGAGATGGTATTGCATGTGGGCTTGATTTTTATCTTAATAAGATTAAGGTTTGCAATTTCCTCTGTTTTCCAGTATTAGTTGATGCCTTTTTCGCCTACTGTATAATTTTCACTTTTGCCTTCTTGAAGGCAAGCTTAGTTCTATCATATTCATCAGTCAACTAGTTGGCTTGGTGATTAGATTTAATTTATATGAAGGTTTAAAAGATGTTTTGCTTGATGATGGCTTCCTTAGATTTTGCTTACCATGTTTTACAGGAGCAGTATGGTGTATCTTTTCAGCCTTCAAATGTGGTATCAAGCCCTCGTGTACCTAGATTTCAGGTACATGTTATATTTGATCGTCTTATTGACATACTTTGTCGAAATAGTCAAATAGGACTATATGGAAGTCCCTAACTGCTTATGGGTAGGAACATCTTTTAATTTTTAGGTATTGGAAATGTTGTATTGACATATTTGACAATTACCAAGGGATGGCAATGGGTACCCATTGGGCAGGGTACCATAATCCCCATCCCCATACCCGCGTTTTAAGAAAATCCCCATATCCGAGCCCATACCCTCGTGGGCAATAAGTTTGATACCCGTCCCCATACCCTATGGGTATCTAAGTGCCCGTACCCGCACCCATTACCCGCACTTTCACAACAAAAAGATAATAAATAGCAAAATAATATCACAATATAATTAAAATATGCTATGAAATCTGTTAAATCAACATATAAAATATTACGCATCATATTATTTAGCTAAATAAAAAACATCTAAAATAACTTGACCAAAAAAAACATCTAAAATATAAAAAAAAAATGCATATTACAATTAATATCAAAGACTTAAGATTAATTAACTAAATTTATTATAAATAAAATTATTTGTATAGTCTATATAATGTGTGGGCATGGGGCGAGGTGGGCACTAGAGTGCCCGTACCCGTACCCATACCCGTTCAAATTTGCGGGCAATTACCCGTGCACAAACCCATACCCAACAATGTGGGTATTTACCCGCCCATCATGGGTATTTTTTGCGGGTGCCCATTGGGCTTGGGTCCAATTGCCATCCCTAAATTTACCATACCACCTAAACATCATGGTTGTCAAATTCTCTAAGAATCTCTGAATCATACATGTTTACAACTCTAGGTATTGAATCAAGTAAATTGCTTAGAAAGTCGTTTATGTAAACTTGAGTACACTTGGATAGACTTGCGTAAAATTGCAAGTTTGAGGACAATTGAATGAGTCTACAACATAGCGAATATTTTCGCTGGACATGCTAAAATGACATTGGTTCGGTGTATTTTGAAAAACTCAAAATGCAATCATTGCATGATCAAACTCCTTAGTGCACAAACCATGTTAAGTGAGCTTCTGCTATCTACTCCTCAATGCCTGCTACTATAATATTCTCTTAAATGCACTTGTTCACATATATTTTCCTGTTCCTCCCGTAACAGCTGCATTATTGTGCCTTTAACTACTGTTTTTTTTTTCTTCCCGCACTCTAATATTTGACACCGAAGTGGGGAAGATAATTGTTGGTCAAAGGAACTAATAGATTGTGTATATATTATAAAATATAAAGTTTACCTATCAAAGGAACCATAATTCACGTGATAGATTGATAATGCTACTTGGATCAGAATATGTGGTTGATTTAAATAATAAAAATATAAGTATTTCTTAAAGTTAACAAATAAAATAAAGTTTGGCAGTTCATGTGAACAGATTACCTGCCTGGTGTCACTTACTTTACCATTTATTTTTGTGTCATGATGTTCCAGATTCTATAGGATATGATGCTATAGTCACATGGTCTTTATCATTTATGGTTGACGGTTTATCTTTTATCCACTGTGACATTGCATTTTTTTATGGAATGTCAAGACAATCTTATTTTATTACTTGATGTTCAAGTTTAGTAATCTTATATATGTGATTTTTTTTTTTCAGGTGCTCAATGCATTAGTGAGCCTCTTTTGCCGTTCTAATATATCTGCAGAGACACTATGGGATGGTGGTTGGCTTTTACGCCAGTTGCTTCCTTACAGTGAGTCAGAATTCAACAACCACCACCTGGAATTGTTGAAAGTAAGAACATACGAGGCTTTAGTAGTGACACCGACACAAATATTAATGCATGCCCCTTTACTTGCATATTGTTTACACATGTAGGAGGTCCACTTCTTTACTTACTGAAGCAATTTCTGGCGGGGCTGGCTTTGTGGTTCATGTGTCAATTTGTTTTATGTTCTGTCGTTCTTCCAGATATATAACTTGCAAAAACTTGTTTTTTTTCTGATATGAAATGATCGGGACTTGTGTTATGGGGTGCCTAATTCCCACATTGGGTAGTTGATTGGCTTTGTTATTTCCCCCCTGACCGCCAGCTATTAAGGGATTTATCCCTAAATTTTAGAAGGTTGACGTAGAATATTCAGAAAAAATGTCTTTGATTTGCAAATGTAGTAGGTGTTCATAGCTTATAAGATGATCGCTTGCAGTGAAGTATTTGGGCTAATGAGAGACATGAAATAGAAATACTCCATTTGGTCCTTATTATAAGAAACCCTTATTTATTATGAGAGTATTAAAAATAAGTAAGTTGGTAGAAATAAGAGTAATTAATATAGGGGCATTCGTGGAACAAATTTAAATTTATTGGTGTATTAAATGAAATCAACTATTTTAAGACGTTTTCTTGGTCTTGATGAATTAGGGTTTTGTTTCTTATAATAAGGTCCGGAGGGAGTAATTAATAGTCAACTAATACAATAAATTTATGGTTTTCGACATGAAATTAGTCAAATTACCATATTCCCTTTAGGTTATAGTCAATAATCATTAATCAAATGAGTCTAATATCTGTGCTACAGTAATACCTTAATTTCAGTTGCATTTACTTTCCTCTCACAGATTTCATACGAGAATTCGGCTTGTGCTCTTGAAAAGGAAGTGAATGGTTTTTGGCCTGACCTTCTTATTACTGTTCTTTGTGATGAGTGGAGAAGGTGCAAAAGAGGTGATTTTAATATTTCTTGTTGTGCCCAATGGATTTCTATGTTTGTGTGGCTTACTTGTGTGCTTAAATTATATAATTTTCTACCTACAGCAATGGAGTCCTCATCCCCTCCAAAAGAACCAAAGTGCATGCTTTTTCCACCTCGGATGTTCTTTTCAGAAGGTAAGCTTGTAACCTTGTAGCTTTTCCAATATTTATTTATTTTCTTTAGCTGGTTGTTATGTCCAGACTCGAGAATAATAAGAAAGCTTTTAATTCTGTTTCTGTTGTTCCGACAGAAGATATACCTGAGGGATCATCATTTACTGCTGGAGAAAGAATGCATGAGTTGGTGAAGGTCTGCCTACACTTATTTATTGTCTTGTCTTTGTTATATTATAAAATTGCATTGTTATTAACATGCTCATACAGTTGGATTTTCGTCCATTCTGATTCGTCATAGATTGCATACCTTCATAATGAACTTTACATTGGTTACCCTCTCTCTTGTAGGTATTTGTACTTCTGCACCAACTTCAAATTTTCACTCACGGTAGAGCTTTGCCTGATCAACCTCTTATTTATCATCCTTGTGATCATCGTACGGATTCTCGAGCCCAGACTTCTGGACTTGCGGCAGTCCCAAAGCCAGGCACTGAAATGAACCTTGGTAAGTGTTCTGAATTACAAATTTGTGTATTCTCTCATGACTGTTTTTTTTAATATATTAAAGTTATTGTTACCTAAATACTTATTTATAACTTTGCTTTGTATGTTGTCAATGAAACATGAAGTACTGATAAATACCTCACTTATGATATTTACCATAATAAGAGTTATGAATCCCAGATAGCGGCATATAGCGGGCAGCCTAAAAATGCTATAGTGGGATAAAGCGAGCATAGCGGGATGACTGTTATTCATTTATTTTTTTAATACATATTCCCTTCAGTCTTTTATAAGAAAAAGATTAGATCACAAAGATCAAGGAAGCACATTCAAGAGGGTTGATGCTAATTTTTTGTTGGCTTAATACATCGTTTGGTCCCTTAACTTAATTCTTTTTTTCATAATGGTCCCCTAACTAAAAAACGTCTCAAATTGGTCCCTTATGTCTTCTTCCGTTACCTCTTTTGGTCCTCTCCGTTAGTTTTTAAATGTCTACTATTTTTGATTTGATTTTAACCATTCGATTGGATGTCTATTGTATACAACAATGAACCACCAGCACCAAATTTTTTCCCTTTCTTCATCTTCTTCCTTCCACCACTTCTTCATATTCATACAAAATTCATACACATTCATACAATATACCACAAAAATTCCAGAAAAAAAAAAAAAACCAACAAATAAAATCAATATTCAACATCAATTCATCTCTCCACTATTCTATCTCATCTCTCCACTGTTCACACTAATCTTGACTCACCTATATCACCACCACCACCGCCCCTCTTAAACTCATCAACTAGTCCAAAATCCAAACCTTTCAATTCAATTCTTGACTCACCACTTCTTGAAAAAAATTGAAATTGATTGAATTCAATTGAGGCTGTTGTTGTTGTTGAATCCAAAGTCCACGCTCCCTATTCTTCCTTCTTAATCTTTTTTCTTCTTCCATTTCCAATTCCAGCAACACTCACACTCCTTCTCTCACTTTTACCATGTCAGAACCACCACCTCCTCAATCATCACCGTCCACTCCTCCACCGCCTCCCCCCACCAACCATTGCCCCTTCGAAACTGAATCCGAATCTGATAGTGTTGAGGTGAAAGATCTTGTTTTGTTTCTCTATATTCAATCATGTAAGAGGGTGGAAGAAGGTCAAAGAGAGAAAACATATTAAAAGGGTGATTTTTTTTTCTTCTTCTGGAATGGTGATGATGTTGTAAAAGAATAAGAAGATGAAGAGATGAGGTTGCAAAAGAAAGTGATGCAAACTCAGATTCCGAAAAATTTATATGTTGCTGGGCTAATTTTGATGAATTTAAACATAATTCCAGTTCTGTTGTCTGCTGTTTTCATGTTTGGTTGCTTTTGCATTTTGCTTCATGTATTGCTGTCAGCTTGTTCTTCCTCCTTGTTTTCTGTTTTTTTTCGGCTCTGTAATGTTGTTGTTCCACTGCCCGTGTTTCACTTCTTGTGTTCATGAGGCTTAATAAATTTATGTTGTTAAAAAAAAAAACATAATTTCAGTTTTAAATTTTTGATTCTTGTGATATGAAGATGAAGAATAATATTTAGGAAGAAGGGAGTTGATGATGATAGATGAAGATGACAATGATGGTTGTGTGAGGATTAAAGAGTAGGTTTAATTATTTTTACTTTTTTGGGATTTTCTGGATTTTATTGATGAAGTTGTTGTTGAAGATCATGACGAAATGAGGGAAGAAGAAGATGAATGGATTTTATAATGTGTTAGTGGTTCACAGTAAAGTACAATAGACCCTACATGATTCAACGGTCCTCTTTTAATGAAAAAATCGAATGGTTAAAATTAAAAAGTTTAGTAAGGCATATGGTGGACCACCTTTAAATATGGTTCACCTTAGACATTTGATGTTAAAAACTAACGGAGAGGACCAAAATAGGTAACGGAAGAAGACATTAGGGACCAATTTGAGACGTTTTTTAGTTAGGAGACCATTATGAAAAAAAGAATTAAGTTAAGGGACCAAATGATGTATTAAGCCTTTTTTGTTTCTTCAAACATGCCCCTAACACTCATTAAATGAAATGAAACCCACTTGCACAGGGAAGATGTATTTTGGTCAAATAAAACGCACAATAAAATAGGGGTATAAAAGGAAATTAAAAAATTAAATTAATAGACTTAAAAAGTGTTCTGTCTTATATATATATATTTTTGGTCAAGTAGCCTAGTGGCTGGAGCTCACATATTTTAAATATGGAGAAGTGGGATGTCAGGGGTTCGAACCCCTGCCCCTGCATATATAATGCAATGTCCCTACCAATTGAGCTATGCTCACGGGGACTCTGTGTCTTATATTTTAATTTAGGACAAAAAAAATAACATGTGTCTCTTATTTATCACCTGCAGTTAATGCTGTGCCTTGTAGAATTGCTTTTGAGAGGGGCAAAGAGCGCCATTTTTGCTTTCTAGCAATCTCTGTAGGAACTTCTGGTTGGCTCGTGCTTGCAGAAGAATTGCCTTTGAAGAAGCCGTATGGAGTTGTTCGGGTTGCTGCACCGTTGGCTGGGTGCAATGTATGTATATTTGTCTTCTACCCTTGCATCTTGATCTTGAAACAAGTAGTTTTGTTAGCTGACAATTATACACATTAATGTTTGTTTCCATGCAGAAAGAATCCATGAATGCAACTTAAATAAAACGAATGTTACAATTATTTTTACTTTTATCAGTCAGTGTATAGTAATATTACAATAACTTGTCATTCTTTAGCCCAGGGTTGATGATAAGCATTCAAAATGGTTACACCTGCGAATCCGACCTTCGGCTTTACCTTTTCTGGATCCTGTCAAGTACAATCGACATGGTAAGTTAAAGACAAAAGCTTTTGTTGATGGAAGATGGATACTGGCATTCAGAGACGAGGAGTCTTGCAAAAATGCTTTTCTCATGATTCATGAAGAGATTAATTATCTATGCGATGAGGTTCATAGAAGAATAAAACCTTTGGTCAAGCTTGAAACCGTGCTAGACATATCAAGCTCGTCTGCTCCTGTTTCAGAGGATTCCTCTTCACAAACAACACCTCCCGATTCATTGTAAGTCCTTGACTTAACTTATAATAATAGGTTGTTTACTCCAGGGGTGGGAAATTATTAATTCTGTCACCCTTTTGTATATGCTCCCAAAATACATACCAGATTTTTAGTTTAGAAATTGTGGTTTAGTGTCATTCTTTTTGTATACTAGTCTTTTCTTTCCTGATTTGTAAATTTATCCTTTTCTCTCATTCTTTAGGAGCTCTAACGTAGGCCTTATATTTTTCTCTTATGTTATAACCTTATTTGTAAGCTCTGTAACAAATGTAAATTTTGAGGGAACTCCATGAAGAGTTTTTTTTCCTCCTTGTTCAGAAAAGTGTCATTTTTGTTGTATGTGTTATTTCTGATTATATGGATTTTTACAGTAATGAAAGCTTTTCCCTTTCACTTCTATTGTCGTGTGTTATTGTCTTTTTGTCCTAGTGCTAATGACTAGTATTTTAATCTCCCCATAGCTGTTATTTGTCACTTTTACTTCTATTTTTTTTAAATATATAATAAACATTAATGTGATATGATTTGATTGTAATTTTTTTTATTTATATATTATCTGTGGACTCTTACATTCTGCAAAATGTTGATATGTGAGCACCGAGCATTTAGCACTAGCAAGTTTGTGTTTGCGAGAAGGATCAATTTGGTCGCTCAAAAAAAAAAAATCAGGCTAGTTTTTGAAAAATATGTGTAACTTCAAGTCCTAACAAAATAAGAATGCCCACGTCTATCTGCCAGTATACATTACAATGATTATGTTCAACTAACCGACTTATATTAGTGATAGGATATGATGTTGTATTATCTTTTCTCTGATACTATATACATTACTTAAAAATAAAGATCACATGCACTACCATCATAAGAAATTGAAGCACTACGGTTGTAATGATTTCAAGGTTATTGGGTTTATGTCTTTTAGGTTTTTATTGACTATACTTTCAACAGGCTCTTAATTAATTGCATAGTCTACAGTAATGATTGCGGTACATCAAAACTATATATCATTGCAAACTTTTATTTCCATCAAACTAAACACCAATTGATAGCTCTTTTTAAAGATAATGATTTGTTTATGAGTTAGAAGGAGAAGAAAGGAAAGGACTTTGGGCGAGAGAGAAGGGAATGGAAATTTCTCACCTTGTTTGGGAGGAATTTTTTAGAGGGTGGAAAATAAAATGTCGATGATTGATCACCATTTGAGAATTTGTAGGGGAAGAGATGGAAAAACTTTGGGAGAGGAGAGGAGAAAGAAAGAAAGAAGTTTTTTAAGTTTTGAGACGGTGTTTTTAATTTTTATAGATAATGAGAAAAGAATGTTTATAAATAATATATTTAACGAGAAAAGAATGTTTTTACCGAGAAAGAAAGATGAAGATGATTTTTCCTCAAAAAAAAAAAAGATGAAAATGATTTGAAGAATTTGTCTAAAATCGTTCTCCCATATTAAAAGATTTTGTATTATAAAAATAACTAAATCCTTCATTTAATCTGAGAACTATCCTTCTTCACTTCTTCCTTTTTTTCAAGTCCTAAACTTTCAAATAGAGATTTAGAGAATTTGCTGTAGTCAACAATGTCCTCCGAAATTCTCTCTTAATATATTATTTTGAGTTTATCATCTACCTCTTTTTCTTCTTTTCTTTCTCCCTAAGTTCTTTCTATCTATTCCCTCTTCACTCTCAAACAATCACTAATTGAATGAAAAGTGAGGGACCCAAATAATGAAGGCACCCCTAAATTATAAAAGACACTAAAAATGAGTTTGTCATTATTAAATCTTAACAAGGTATGCAATTTTTGGACAAATTATACACAATCATATACTAAAATATTTTCTACACGATAAAAGTTAATTAGATTGGCAAGATTCAAGAAGTAGCCCAAGGAGTATAGCTCAGTTGAATAACACGTAAATTTTGTGTAAAATGATTAGAATTGATCGCCAAAGCTCACTATTGAGGAAGAGCAAAAAGATTTAAGTGTTAATAAGCACTAAATTAATATAAAAACTTATAATTGAACCCAATAATCGAAATTGTGGAGATATATAAAAGTAGAGAGGATAAAATGGGTCTGACTGATCATCTATTAACCCGTCCTAAACGGGACATAACATGGTGAGTTTGTGACATTTTCTATCTTAAAAGTGTTTAAAAACGTAGTATTTAAAAAATTACGGTTTCCTCTTCATATGTTGTCTATCTCATCATCTCGTACAAATGATTGTCTGAATGGGCACAATGGGACATAGAGTGAATCCTTATTTGCAAGAATATAATAAAGTAAAGTATAACACATTAATTATACAACATTTATACAAATATAATCAAACAAGCACACAAGTCAACATATAACACAATCGACATGTTATACAAGACCGTGGCTTATGCAACCTATACAACTACTCAGACACATGGATCCAATCTACTCAGAGTTAGTGAACGTGGAGAAGTCACCTCTTTTCCATCGAATCGAAGAGTGTAGTCGATATAAGTGTTAATAATCTAAATGATTTTTTTCTACTTTCACATGAGTTTTATTTTCCCTTTTCATTCGGATATATAAATATGAATTCGTTCGGATATATAAATCCGGACGAAAGTAATTTTTAAGAAGAGAATTGTTCTTCTCCCATCAGTTTTTGCTCATTCCCACCTAACATAAGTTAACTCAAGTTGAAGCTCTACTATTTAATAGGAATAAACAAAAACAAACGGGAGAAGAGCGGTTACCTTTTAAGAATCATGTGACAAAAAAGTTTCCTATATTTTCTTTTTTCCATATCTATGTAAGTTTGTTGCTGCGGTCCATTATTATCAATATGGGCCACATTGTAATTCAAATATAATGAGAGGATATCTATCATTCAACTATGATGGAATAACTTTACATAATTAAAACAGCAAGACACTCAAGTACTTTTCTCTAAAAAAGTATAAAATGTTACGATCATACATCTTAAATCTAACGCAGAAAATCAAAGTCATGATGGTGTTCTAAGAATGGAAGACAGGACCCACATTCGCCGTTCAATCATGCAAACTTTAAGGTCAAAGAAATTATAAAGAAATTTTGAAGAAATAAATTTGGAACTATAAAGTGTCTATGTCTTGTAGTGGAGTCTTGTTTTTGGTTTTCATTGGGTTGGTGTATATATATATTTGTGCATGGCCTAAGATAAGCATGATGATCAATATATTAACTAACTAACAAATAGTAAGCTATACAAATTGAAATAATTGAAGATTCAGAAGTAAGATATATGATTTTAAAAGAAAATCAAGTAGGATAGTTGGATTACATTAGGATATTGAAAGAGAAATGTTGCAGGTTGAGAATTTAAAATCCAACTTGGTTTAGAACAAGGAAACTCTTATTTGTGGATTAAGAAATTTAATAGCTTAATGCTATTATAAGGACACAAACATCACTTTGATTTTCCATATGATGTATCTCTTCAATCTCATGTTTAAAATTGCATTGTTTACATCATGAACATGTTATAATAGCTTTTCAAATTTATCGTAAGTTTTTGGTATCTCCAAACTAATGGACTTAATAGTGCTCCATACTCTTGCAGTTATATGTGACAATTGAAGCATAATAGAGTTGATTCATGATACATTTATTTTCTTCATAATAACAATATATACAACTTATACTCATCCAAATTTTTATTAATATTCTATGAACAAAAGTTAGGAACACAAATCAATAGGAGATTTTAGACATGACTTTTTCGTTGTAGCTCAAACGAAGTGTTCAAAATTTGGATATGGCCTCAAAATCTTGCTAGCACCTAATTCTGTTATTGTTCTATCATGAATTGATTCATCAAATTGATGAATTGACTATGATACTTGCTGATTAGTGGATTAAAAATGGTGTTTTCTATGCTCAAATAGTGCATTAAAAATGGATCAAAGATATCTCAGTCTCACCATATATTATATTTTTCTCTCTAAAATATTTCACAAACATCTGCATTGGTGATATTTGATTGAATAACATATAGTTAAGCCTTCACCAGACACGACCAAGTATTTTCATACATACAAACATCATCTTTAACTTAATATTTTTTCCTATATGTTTTATTATACTTTAGCAACTATTGCACCTTAACATTCAAATAAAAATTCATTACAGTCAGGTCTACCGCAAATGGTTAGTGCACATAGTGTATGAGTGTTGTAAACATCGAGATCCTGATTTCGGTTCCTACTTACTAAAAACAAATCATCAATAGCATTACAAGATGCTGCTCATGATTGTAAAGAGTACAAAAAGAATGGTTAACAAAAATGGATAAAAGTGCATAAGAAAAACAAACACATTCTATAATGAAAATTAGAAGTTACACAAAAGAAGGTACCTATTACTTGCATTTTACATCTTCTCACCCCCACTACTAACCAAAGTCAGTGATATGATCAATCCATTAAGTAGTTAACAATTTGGATATTTTTAGGCAAACATGAACCCATAAACCCACTATCCCATTTTCTATCCTCTTTACCACCCCAACAAAGTGTATAAACTATACCATTTTTACCCCCACCATTAACCCTCTCTAAACTTGTTCGAAAAATGCCTTTTAGCCATTTCTCAAACATGTTGTTAGTAAAAGAACCACACCCTACACCAATGTCCTCTATCACCTTATCTTGTACACTAAATTTTACATTCCCCAAAACCTCCTCAAATGACTCTTTTACCCTTGACATAAACATTTCTGTCATTTCCTTGATCTTAGCTGGACTTTGATTGAACTCAAACATATTCTCAATTGAGTCTAGTGATTCATTTGAGATCAAATGTTCTCCTAATGTTTCTCTTGTCAAATCACTTGAAATTGGACTATTTTCACCCTCATCATTATCATCATAATCTTCTTCTTCATCAGCTTTCATGTTCAAGTCAAGAGTGTTGTTGAAGCTTGATTGTCTTGAAAATGAAAATTCTCTCTTTTTGTTCCCTTCATTTTCTTCAATCCTTGGAATTTTTATCTTGCTAAACAAGTCAAGTTCAGCACTTCTTTTATTAGCTAAACAAGGTGATTTTGATGATGATGAAGATGGTGATAACTTCAAAGTTGGCTTTTTTTCAGTTTCACTTATCTTCAAAACCAACTTCATCACCGAATCCTTCTTCTGATCTTCATTGACAATACTGCCACCATTGGACAATATGAATATTTTTTGGCCTAAAGTTCCAAACTTTGCAATCTCAAATTCATCAGCAAGCATTTTCCTTAAAAGGGTGTCACCAAAATCAGCATTTTCAACCAAAACAACAAACTTTTCATTGTTTTTCAATGACCCAACAACCTTTTCAGAAAAGGGTGTCTCTGAATTCTCTCTCTTCATCATATCCATGTGAGAAAACATTTCAGCTGATCCAAACACTGATTCTGCTATTGCAAGTGCCAACCTTTTTTTCCCAACAGAATCATTTCCTTGCAAAAACAACCAAGTAGCACATTCCTTTGATGATTTGGAATCAACCAAAGCTTCTGCTATTGCACTAACTGTTTCACATTGCCATGGAACATTCTCTTGCAACACTTTAGAAATATGATCTCTTTGCAGTGTTGAATTTTCCATCTTTTTCTGATCTGAAACACTGAATGTTGAATTTCCAAGTGCAAGAGTTGTCTTCACTTCTTTAGTACCTTCCATACCCTTAAGAGAATCCAATTCCAAGGTTGTTGTTACTTCATTTTTCTGTGCTTTTTCATCATTGAAGTTGAACTCAATGGTGCATGATTGTTGTCCGCGTCGGAATCGAGGTATAAGGTTTGAACTATAAGCTGGTTTGGTTACAGAATCAACAAAAGATATTGAACTTGTTGTATCTGGCAAGATACTACTACCTTGGATTGGCCAATAAGGGTATGATGAATTATAAGGATAGATCTTAGCATTTGAAGTGTGACTGTTGCTCCAATGGTTTTGAGGTTGTTTGTTCTGGTGGAGACATTGGCACAATCTGTTCCACTTTTTGTTCAATTGGGTTAATTCATCCTGAAAAAAATATTGAATTGTTCATGAGCCACTATTTCAAACAAACACAAAGTCAAAAATCACATAAGCTCATTATAGATCTATATCACATAGTTCATAATATGAGATTGTATCTTATAATCAATAATCAATTTTGAAGTCAAAATATGAACAGTCAAATTTTGATCTAATGATTAAAATGTTTCAACTAGGATATGATAAATATATGATTTCTCAATTGGGCATAACTTTTATCCAAATAAATGTGTGTTTGTGACACCAGATTAAGATTTGATGCAATAAACGTGTGACACATTAATTAATCTAGATCGGTTTGATCTCAAATCAACGGTGTAAATTATTTAAAAATGTTTTGGTGAAAGTTTAACATGAGTCGACCAATCTCAAATCATTGGCTAAGATATATTAATGCGCGCACATTTTAATGCATGGAACATGTATATGTGTGACACTAGTTATATTATGTAATTATAATTAAGTGTTGGTTTGTATATGAGATAAATCTTTTTAGGAATTAGCTTTTTTAGTCTTTTGTATTCTAGTACAAGTTGGGAAAAAAAGATAAAATTTTGCTACCTTCTGACGTGCTTCTGTGCTATGAGACTGAAGCCATGAAGGCAACAGATTCTTCTGGTCTGGTTTGAACAATTGAGCTTCTTTTTCATAATTGGAGAGACACTCTTCACAACAATTAAGCTTATCATGTTCCTCCTTGTTGCTAAAGAGTTTTGATTCCATCATATGAGTAGGGTTTTGAGAGATGTTCATTTTTGAATCATGCACACTGCAAATTGAGTAACAAACTCCAATTAGCATCCAAAATTAAGCAAATACACACTTTTGAGTTTTTAATATGAGCACATACATACACTAACATGTCGACACCAATAACATTTTAAAATAGTCATAGTTTAATACATGAAATATATCGGTCTTAAACATTGACTAGGTTAGATTTAAGACATGTCTTTGATCTAAAATGTTGATGTTATATTTTAGCCTTTAATTTTTACTATTCCAATCCTTATAACTTAATTATTATCACACTCTAAAAATGTTACTATAAAATAATATTTAAGAGAATGAAACGTTGGAAATAGAACATATTTACAAAAATATATAAGCATGTTTCTACTTTATGATTTTGCTTTTAGTAAAGTATAGTACCTTGTACAAAACATCATGTGAATCCGTAATGTCTAAAGAGGTTTTGTTTATATACTGACAAAACAAAGTGAAGCAGAAAGGCACTGCTTCACGTCTACCTTACCTTACCAACCAACAATGCTTTTCACAGTGCCTTCTGCCATATAGTCCAGAATACCGTACATACTTAGCAACAAATTGCAAAACAAATTAACCTTTCACATAAAGACTTATCATAAAGTAATTAGTTGTTTGAAATTTAATCAAGATACTTGAATAATAAAACCATCATTTTTGTATTTTTTTTAGTGTTATGAATGTCATAATATTATTTACCGACTGTATCAAAATTACAAAAACATCCCTAATCGTCTTTTGTTAATAATTTCATAAATCATAGTAAATTGTTGCATGGTCATTAAGTGTATCAAAAATACAAAATTATTCTTGATTGTGTCTTTCATTAGTAAATTTATAAAACAGGTCCTAAGTTCAAACTAAAAAACAACAAAAGACAAACCAAACTAAGTAACAAAATACACCTTCATATATGTTTTTTTGTTTGTTTTGATAAATACATAGACTAAAGTACCCAAAAAAATGATTAAGCTAATAAGAGATTAATTAATGAATTACCTTGATGAATGAAGACTCAAACCAAGTCCACCAGATGGAACAGGAACAGCTTGAAGACACCATTGATTCTCAAAAGTTGGTACTCTCATTTGACACCTCATGTAACTTTGATAACTAGCTGTTGCAACAAGCCAAATCTTGTTCCCTTCTTCACCAAACAACTTTCCTATTTCTTCCACAACATAATCAACAACATTATAACCATAAAAACTAACCTCTTTTTCATTCAAACTTCCATCATTATCATCCACTATCCACTTCAAATCTCCAACATAGAAAATAGCTCCAACACCTAATGCAACATAATCACTAACCTTCCTTTTCAACACTCTTATAACATTCATTTCAACTTCTTCCTTTTTCATATACTTCAACGAAACTGAACTAAGTCCATGAAACTTCACAAAATGAGTTGTTTTCAACTCATCAGGTACTTCACCTCTTTCAAATCTTTTCATTATCTCACCAACTAGTCCTTCAGTTAATGAAACCGTATCACCAACTATCACTGTGTTCTTCTTCTTCTTCCTCAAAAGAACATCAAAAACAAGATTAATATCTTCCTTATTAGACTCGTAAGATTTCAAGAAAGGATGATATACTACTTGTTCTTTCTTCTGTGAAGAAAATAGAACAGAACCATAACCATAAGAACTCAAGAAATGGTTATGACTAAGAGAAGGTGAAGAAGAATGAAAAACATTAGAGTTTTCCAAATTGTTTTTAACAGAAGGACTAGAAAAACCAGCTTCTCTCATAACTCTACTAACAGAAGGGTCATCAAGAATGGAAAGAATAAGCTGATCAAGTTCAACTTTAACACTCAAAAGTGGTTGCTGCTGTTGCTGTTGGTTTTGCTCAATACACCCCCTTCTTTGATGAGCTTGAGCTCTTTTAAGAGCAGCAATGAGTGCATTAGAAAGAGAAGGAACATGCTGTGGTTGAAGCAAAGGTGAAGCAGTAGTAGTTGGAAGTCTATTAAGAGCAACATTGAAACAAAGTTCAAGAGCTCTACATTGAAGAGGATGATTATTTTGTTGTTGAGATTTAAGACATGCATTTCTTAAAGAAGAAGATGGTAAACTCAAAAGTGTAGCAGCAACATGAAGAGGTGTGATTTGTGCATGGCCTCTTCTACGTGCTAAGCCTAGAGAGTGCTTCAAGATTGAAGCAGCCTCGGCTGTTAGTGTCTCTTGCAATGTATAAGCTCCTGAGCGCATTACAATTTGCTATACCCACCCCCACACCACCCCCACTTTTTGAAACTAAGTTTTCTTCACTCTACTACACTTGTTTTTCTCTTATGTTTCTTTTCCTCTCTCCACCACCACACCCCCTTGTGTTTTTCCTAAGGTAAACTTGGTATATTTCCTCTTATGAGAATAGAGGAAATTTGAAGAAGAAAAAAATGTTTAAAGGGTTTGAAAGATGAGAAGAGTGAAGTGAAGTGAAGAAAGAATGAGAAAGAGAGTGTAGTTAAGATTTAGAAATACAAAGGCCTTACCTCTTCTTTATACATCTTTGTTGCTCATTATTTTTTAATTTTTTTACTTTTACCTTTTACTTTTGCTTAATTCTCTTTTGGTTATAGTTTAAAGAAGCAGCTTTTTCTTAACTTTTTATTCCACTTCATTACTCTCTCTCTCTCTCTCTTTATAGTTTATTGCTATAGAGACAATAGTTCATACCAATCTTTTTTTTTTTTTTTGAAAAGGCAATTTGTACTAATCAAAATATGTGTTTATTTCATAATGCATTATCAAAGTACTACCTTTTAAAAATGCAATGATGTGTTTTTTGATAATGTCTTAATTGATAATGTCTCAATATATATATATTAAATACATTCATTTCATTTTTTAAATGGGAATATTTTTCCCATAACAACTTCACTCTTTTGGACCTAAATTAATAAAATCAAATAACTTGGACTAATGCACATTTTTGTAGTATTTGATAAGTATATTCATATATATATATATATATATATATATATATATATATTATGCTTTTGTTTACATAAGGGTGAAAAGCTGTAGACTGCAGCAGTAACCTATTAGTTCTGCAAATAGCAATATGCATGCATGTTGGTCATTATTGTGAAATAACAAAGAGGTAAAAAAAAAAAAAAAAACTATATGATTCCATTGATTAACTAAATAATTTATTAGATGAGATAGTTAAGTTTGTTTATGCATGTTGTAACATTTGTGAAGAAATTAGAGAATAAAACAATGGGGGACCCCACAATTCAAAATTATATAAGTTGGAGTCACAAAGCTTCCCTCCTTACACATCATCCTTTGAATAGGCAGACAACCCGATCAGAGATTCAAAAAAAGGAGAAAAGTGGAAAGGTGAAAGAAAAAACGGTGTGATCAAAAGAGATCAAAATGTAAAGAAAGAAACAAAAGCAAAAAGCGACAAATTAATAGGACTATTATTTACTTAACTATAAGCAAAGAATATAACTCATGTTTGATAGACTTAAGTAATATTCTCATAAAACAAATTTTCAAAAAAATTGTCAAAAAAAAAAATCATAAAATATCAAATGAAGAGAAATCATAGTTTTCTTTTTTGTGTAAATCTAATATTCTCTACACATAGTTGTGTAAACTACTTCTTCGAATTAATAAAACTATAATAGATGGCAAAATTTTATTTCAAGAGTTTGAACATTGTTGTGTTTTAAAATTAGATTCAAATCCGCGTCAATTGATTAAGCGTCTGTTTGGTATTTAGGTAAGTTTAGAAGCGAAACAATCATGAATTATATTGTTTTTCTAAAAGTTTCACTTTGTAATATTTAGATTTACAATGAGTTTGTCGAAATCACGATTAACCATTGTGATTAGGTAAACCCAATTCAATATCAAACATATACCAATAGGTTGTTTAGTTTGGTATAGTGAGAGAAGATTTCGTGCATTCTAACATTAATTCGTTGAGGTTATAACCATCTAAAATTTGTAGCTCTCTTTAAAGGTGGTATTCTGTCGCGAAAACAAATATACCATAATTTCAACAAAATTTGAAGCGAAAAACATGTGTAGTTGGAAGAGATCCTAACCATCTCATCGAAACGGTCTTGAGTTAGAAATGATAGTTTGTTGAGTATTAATATTTTTCATTTTCTTTTATCTTTTTGTTTTAAGTTAGATAGAGGACTATATAGGACTATGTACAACAATAAAACTAGCTTGTTTGTATTATAAAAGAGTGATAAAAAAAAAAGAGCTCTCTCTCTAATCTCTCTCCACGCCAATCCTCGTAGAGAGACAGCATTTTATTCCCCAAGTACCCAAAAAGCAACTCTCTGTCTCCTATCCTTCATTGCATTATTGGTTAGCTCTTTTTCACCTTACTATCTCTCTCTCTTCTTGCAAACAAACTGCAATCACCTTTTCTATTAATCTCTTCTAATTTTTCCAACCATCCATTTTTTAAAACCTTTTGTGTTGCCAAATAAAGGAAACACAACTGATATATACTGTTATAATTCATATTCTTTTGTGTTCCAATTTCATTTATACAAAACTCATGATGCTTCATTTTGTTTTTACTTGTAAGCCAGAAAACATTTTTGTAAGACATTAATTATAAACTTTCAGTGTTTTAACTTTTTGACTAGCTACTTTTTCATCATGTTTTTACCCCCTAAACTTATTATTGCTTTCTAAGTTCCATTTTATTTTTTATTTTTTGGGTTTTGAGATGGAAGATTTACTTTATCCTCACTATTTTAGATTCTTATCTAGACGAATGAAAGGTTGCTAGGGTCTCTTTACTAAAGCACATTGTAATTTGTAACAAGAGAGAAATGATAAATTTAGATAAGTATATACCTTTTTATCCTTAATTCATTTTTGCACCAAACAAGAATCAAAGTTTTGGTACAAAAATGAAAAGTTTAAAGGACCAATGATTAACTTAATTGACAAAATTATTAAAATTGTTTGACTAAACGCTATAACTGGAGTTTAAACTTCAACTTCTCCACTTGTGTGTGAGTTTTTAATGACTATTGTCATTTTGTCTGTCTATCAAAATAAAATGAAGAAGATAAAGGAAGGAGTAGTTGGTTATCTTATCACAATATCACGGAGACACTATTGTTGTTAACATTGTCCTTAAGGTATTTTGATCTGTGTATTTTTAGTTTTGCGGCCAACACCATTGCCACGTCTAGTGGCGATATATCTTGACAACTGAAGAATCTCACAAAAGTGAAACAATTTTAAAGGAGTTTGAAGGAGAGGGTTGTGAATTCAATATCCGAAAACTAACATTTCTAACATTTGCTTAAAAAGAGAGAGACAATTAATGTCTGCTATGCTATATTCAAGAATGGAAGTCATTTTCCATCCTCTTATAACTTAGAAGGTTTTGAAGAGTTGAATCACTTTCAATCTTGGGTGATTCATAAGTCCATTTTAACATCTTTGACCCCCTACTTTTAATCTCTGTTAGCTTTTGATACCCCAACTTTTGGAACCTGGGTTTAAGGTTTAAGTCATGTTGTTTTATTATAAAGTTTTGTTTGAACCAACGATGCAAGGCTAAAACCCTAGGTTGATTCACTAGTTAAGCATTATTCATTGAGGATATTGAGGTTCCGTTTATAATGTCAATTTGATTTTTAGGTTTCCATCGCTTTTCTTTTAAACCTTAGTCTTGCAATTTCAATTTCACTCTAATTGTTGTTTAACACATGATTTTCGATTTTGCTCTAATCTAATTTGAAGTAATTGGTTGATGCTTTCAAATTAGAATTAAAGATTATTCAAATGAATTTGAATGGTTGTTAGTTGTAGGTTGATTGAGTTGAGTTTCTAAATTAATTGTGTTTTTGCAATGGTTGTGCAAGAACTACGATTGATTAAGGCAGTAGGAATTCATATAAGAAGAATATAATTACGGAATAGGATTCCTTGTTGTTACAATAGGGTGTTGTAATCAATGATAGTCGTCCGATCACAGTTGGACAGTTGAGATTGTTTTTGATTTGTTCGGTGATGATGGATGAGAGGCAACGATGGTAGAGTGTGCTCCGGTACGGTGGCGACAAGTCATTGCGGTGGAACGAAAGGTGTCTACAGGCACGTTAGCACTCCAACGCTCAAGTTAATAATGGAACTGAGAAAGAGTATGTAGAAAGTGTTGTGGAAAGTGAATCATACGTTGAGGGTGAAGCTAAGTCACCCTTGTATAGGCGCTCGTGAAGATAACTGTCTCCGGGTTTGCGGTGTGTGATTAGGGGACACGTGTAGGGTGATCCTCGTGCCAAGACATGCTTGGATGCGATGCGGTGAACTAGAGTTGACGTGTTTCTTCAGGGGCGGAGTCTTAAGGTGGTGCAAGTTTAGACCACGTGTCAACAGGAGATTGGTCTTCTGACGGTCTAGAACAGTTTTCACTAAAAAGATATTGTTTTCAATCTCAATTGTTCGATCTCAGATGAACGAATGTGGAGATACATCTGTTACAGCAAAACAGGTCCCTATAATTACCTTGAGGAGTGCAGGTGTTAACTTAAAAAAAGTGGATATAATTAATAATCAAAGATAGAGCCTAACCTAAAATTAGGATTATTAATCACATAATTAATTTGATTCTAAACAAAGTAATCTATAACCTTAAGTGTGATATTTCTGTTAACTTTCCTGAACTGTATTCAGCTTCTTTCTGGTACTAAAATAGTACAGTTGTTTTGTAAAGTCTTAAAATGTAAAATAGTACTGATAATTGAGAAAGCACTATTTGAAATAACTTTGACCAGCTGAATAATAAGGAGGCATATGGGTCCTCACGTAGTCACATTAATCTGATCCTTGCAAAGATTCGGAGAATGATGAAAAATTAATCATTATAAACTTTACCTTTAATTTTATTATTTTAAAAACAAAATGGAAGAGATAAAAAAATAAAAAAGGTATGGGGAGAGCTTTGATCTTGGATGCATAGCATATATGTAGTGTGGATTCCGAGGTTAGTATCGATCTGTACAAGAATTTAAGGTATAAATTGAAGAAAAAGAAAGTGGAAAATATTATAGGATAAAAAGTTTATTACTCTAAATTATGCAAATTCCTTATTCCCCAGTGCATAAAAAGAGCCAAAAGAATCTGCTAGTTAAGACCTATATACCAAAGAGGTTCTTTGCTTGAAAGTGTGTAGAAAGAACATTCAAATTATAAAGTGTCAATAAAAGTACAAGGAGATATAGTTTTGATTGGGGATTGTGTGTTATGAGATTCCTATACTTTGTTCTAAATACCACAAATAAATAACAAAAATAAAATAAAAAAAATACTCCCATACTCCATTGCGATATATCATTCTTTTTAGGCGAGTCTTCAAGGTTCATCAAGGTCAAAACAGGTTACGAGACTCAACAATATTAACAAAGATTTTTATATATTACTCATTAAAGAGATCCTCATGGTGACACTAGGAGTTGAATCCATTTCTTTAGGAAAGAAAACACACGTTTTAATTTAGAGATTTTTTTAGGCGTAATTATGAGACTATTATAATCCACTACTATATTCGTCTCATACAAGGGTTACATTAGTGTTTTTTTTTAAACGATTGACGTTTAATACTTTCATTCAAATCGGACAAATATAAAAATCATTATGATGGAATAAAATTGGTTTGCACAATTCCTCTAAGGTTTGATTATAACAAAGTATTAAGAACAATTGGATATGTTAATATTTGTTCAAGTGTGCAGAATCATATAATAAAATTATCAATGAATTGCACATGTATAAGAGCATCAGAAGAATGAGAGAAGCTTAAAAGATTGTGGTAGAAAATATGAAGAAACCATAAGTCAACTTGGATCGGAAGAAAGGATGCTACTCAGAAGGTGGAGGATCTCATCAGACTCTGAAGACCCCGTCAGACCTCCAGACGTAGAAGATCTTGAGGAACACAGACTCCACATCAGATTTGTCGTCTTCTATAGTTGTCTCTATCAAAGATATAATAGTACAATCTTGTCTTCTTCTGACCACGTGTAGAAACAAACAAAGAACTTCAAGGACAAAGAGAATAAATAAATAATTCCAGTTTTAGCAAAGGAATTTCAAATGACTATTCAACGGAATTATCCATATCAGGCAATGACCCAACGTCCTTGATTCGAAGCTTCTTAACGACTCTTAATGTGCTGACACTCTTCTCCAACGTCTCTAGAATCTCCACCTATATAAGAAGCTGAAGGCCTGAAGAATATTAACAAGACTCCGCCATTTTTACTGTGCAATTACTCTGTCAAACTCAAATAATGCAAAAACACAGGAATTTCTCATCAAAGTTTATATCTTAGAAATTCTAAGTTGTAAAAAGTATGTTCTGAATTGAATTGTCTACACATCTGATTGTATATCAAGTGTAAGATCCTTTTTGTTTAGTTGTAAGCGAAAGAAGTCTCTTGCATGTATGCTTGAGTATTAGAAGTCTCTTGCTTGTGAAGCTTGAGAATTGGAAGTCCCTTGCATGTGTTGTTGGGTAGTTGAAGTCTCTTTCAGTAGTGATTAAGTATTAGAAGTCTCTTGCTTATGAAGCTTGAACATTTGAAAGTCTCTTTGACGAGTCCTTGAGCAATTTGTAATCTAGTGAGATTTTAGTGAAATCCTTTGAAAATGCAAGGGGACTGAACTACTCATGTATTGTGGAAGGAATCAATATAAATTACCTCTCTCTCTTCCTCCCTCCCTCCCTCTCTCTCATCTTCGTGTTATGTATTATCCGCTGCATTCAGACTTTGTGTCAGACTTTTAACCCATCAAGCTCTGACCATGATTAACACTCAAAGAGTTGTCAACACAATGGTAAGATCTTCACATTGCAGCCTCTAGAGATATTTTCAGGCTAAATATTGAGGTCAAAAGGGATGTCGATGATTTGAAATTCAATTTTGTTGTTGTGTAGTGTCTCGCACAATCAATCCGTAAGTAATAGTTCTACAGTAATTTTACTAATTTATCCGTATTAATTAATATTGTATTCTAGTTATCATAAATGCAAACGTGAGAATAATAAATTGGAAGTGATGTATTTTTTATGGATAATTGGAAGTGATATATATTATTTCTTCAATCCCACAATTAATGACTTGTTTGTAAAAAATATCATCTCAAAACGAATCATCCATTTTAATATTCAATGCAATGTTATTTATCTTTTTTTAATTGTACTATTCAAGTGATATTATTTACTCCTTAAAAAAACGTGATATTATTTTAATCACTCTCAATTTAATAATCTTCACTTTTCATTTATAGTAGCAGTGATAACAACAAACTTGATAAGGGTACTTTAGTAAAAGAATCTCTCTCATATATTTTTCTTAATCTCTATAAAATGGTCAGATGGATAACTCATTGAGTGGTAGAGGGATTAGTTAGTGGGTACAATTGATTTTTTTCTTCTAAAAACTTAATTACATTTAAAATTAATAATGACACATATGGATTTCTCTGTGATGGTTTTCTACTCCTACATCTTAAATGAGCAAAATTGTTATTATAATAACCGTGTATAAGCCAACGATTTAGTCATATATAACGACTCCAATTTTTTTCACATTATCTCTGCGGTTGTATCCTTCATGACTTCTCTCAAATTTTTATCTCTCAGGAACAAGACAATGCCACTCATGCCATTGTCTGCCATCTTTGTATTTTCTTCTTATAACATGGTGTCTGACAACGAAATCTTACCCTTTAGTGCTTTTGCACATTGTTGTTAAATCAAAACTGCTTACATTTTGATCTTCGACAACCCAAAGTCACTGTCTCCGGTGAATTTCTCGATATCCGACTTGGTATCTGTAATGATCTGCTAATGATTTGTTATGATTGCCCTACGGTAGATGCCAATTGTTTTGAATTAGATAAAAATCACATCAATACTTTGATATGTGGAGAAAAGTAGAAACAAATAACCAAAGTGATAGGGCAATCCCTACACGATAAAAGGAGGAGAAAAAGAAGAAGATATTGATATTTGTTTATCTAGTTCGGTTTAAATTGACATAGGCATCGAGGAGAGAGCTACTCTGCAGTCCATTATCAATGTGTTTTTTTACAAAAGAAATTAGCCTTTACTTGTTTTACACGACAAGAAATAGCCTTATGAACTACAAGACTTGCCAAACAAGAAAGTAAAGAAGTGAAGGAACCATCTTGCTTGTCTTGCAATTTAAGAAAAACCCTTCTCGTCTTGCTTTTTAAGAAAAACCCTTCATTGAAAACAATAATTATTTATTAAAATACTACATATTTAATATAAAATGTACAAGTTTCAAGTCAAAGTTACCACACTGAACTTCTTAACATGTGCAAATTTGCACATGATAAAAAAACCCTTTTAAGAAATAGCCTTGCGACCCATGTCTTACCGAGCAAGAAAACATTATCCTCTTATTTCAACTTTCTTGAGACGTAAATAGCTTCAGAGTAAAATAATTTAAAGTCACACACAACACTGACCTTTGATCTTTTTGTGGAAGAAGTTAGTTTGATCGCTAGAATTAGAATTCTGGTTTGTTATAACACCTTATTGACTTCTAAACTTTCTATATATATATATATATATATATATATATATATATATATATATATATGCATCATTAGTGTGTATCTAGTTATCTTAATCAATTGTACTAATCTCAAATTGTGGATAAAAAATGTCTCACTATTCTTTTTGGATTGTATTATTCCTATTTCAACATTTGAAGGAATGAAATTATTTTAATTTACGTCAAAAAAAAAGTATATGCATAGCTAGCTAAAATTAGAGACTTCTTTTTTTTTGTTGGTAGATAGAGACTTCTTTTTACTTTGTGAAAAGTTTTTTATTGAATAGATAATTTATTAAACATGCCCTTTCAAGATTAATGTCTTTTGTCGTTTACACATCTGTCATGATTGAAAGCTTCACATATACATGATCAGACTGCTTAATTACAGTGAAAAGATAAAAAGCTAAAACACTTATCTGTCATAATGTGTGATTAAGTGGGGGCAGTTATGTCTGTTCTTTGTGCACTCTTTTTTATCCTTTTTCTCATAATTCAATTTAAGATATCTAAGTACATAATTATGGTACTGATTTTGGGGGTCATCAGTGGCAACCCTTTAAGAAAGGATGAGGTTTTGATTGGAAGGAAGGGTGCCCCCAAAATCATTGGAACATTATATAAAAAGTGGTGAAGACAAATTAAGAGTTCTCAACTTAGAAGAAAAGGATCTCTTTGTGCATTAAATGTGAATGTAAAGTTTTCTCAACGTGACAAAAAAATTAAGCTTGTTAGAACTTTGGACTTAATCGAATGATTTGGTTTGCAAATTCCCTAACAAAATTTCAACAAAGCAGGAAAGTGAAAACTTGAGGTTTTTTCATGATTAGACTAATTAAAAAGGCAATCAATTAACAACGTTTTTACCATATAAGACAAAGATTAAGTAATTCAACATTGAATTCGTAAGCTACTAGGTACAAGTTATCAATTGTGTGGAATAAAAGGGGTGGGGGCATAATTCCCATCTTCAAAAAAGGGGAAAATAAAAAGTAACACTTTAGTGTGAAGAAGACCTATTTTATTTACAGCCAGTAACATTTATTTTAGTAGTATGTTTAGGAAGAAATAATATAATTGTCATGGTTTAGTGCATAGAGTTAGGTAGTTAATAAGAAGTGAAGTGATAAAAACATCGAGGGTTCAGTCTTTATCCACAAAAATTAACAATACTAATATTTGTCATTTTGAAAAACAGTTGGGAAGAACAAAACAAACATGCTTATCGTTTTAAATTGTTGTCTGCAATGCTACTTAAGACACAGTATAAATATTTTAGAGGCTCCCTCAAAAAAAAAAAATTAGAGGTGTACCAATGACCACAACCACAATTGTGAATTGTTCCATCATATCTATATGCATTTTACCGTAATATAAAGGTCCGCAGTGTAATTAATGCAATTTTACGATTTTGGCGCCCTATAAAAAACAATAATAAATCAGCCCCATACGTTTACCTTATTTTGTACTTTTGGTCCTCAGACCAATTTTGATCAAGTCAATGCATACATGACACCCACATCACTTAAAATGAGGTGCCACATGTGGCTTTCTATTTTCTTAGGGGTCAAAATCGCAAGATTGTAATACTTAAGGGACAAAAGTGCAATTTAATCTAATAAATAAAGTGACGTGGGTGCCACCTATGCGTTATTTTGGTCAAAATTGGTTTGAGGGTCAAAAATGCAAAAGGAGGTAAACTTAAGAGGCTGATTTGTTATTGTTTTTTATAGAAGGTAAAATCACAAGATTGTGATACTTAAGGGGTCAAAACTGTAAATAAGCCTTTAAATTATTAAACTATGCTTGCTCATATGATACTTAATCAAAAGCTAGTATAGCCGATGACATTTGATGACCACCAATGCCAATAAGTCAAGTTTACTTCTATAATATATATATATATATATATATATATATATATATATATATATATATATATATATATATAAGTGCCTATAACATTGGATTATTTTTTCGAAAGATAAACAAATTGGAAATTCTTCATTTTTTTAAATTACATTAATATATCATGTCGATCTTTAGATTTCCATAGTCAAATTAAGGATCACATCTTATCAAAAAGAAAAAACTGAGAAGCTCACATATCAAGATAAGATGGGATAAGCATGCATGGTTTGATTTCTTATTTTTGGGCGTTCAATTTATTTAAATATTATGTCAGTCCACAAACAAGACTAATCCTAGATTGACAAAAGGAATTATTTCATATTGATTATTAAAGTTGAATTATACTAAGATTAATGAAAAATATATTATGGGGACGTAGTTTGTTGAACGGAGTAAAAGTGTATATCTTGAAATACATGCGCGTGAGAATAAGATCTGTACCCATTATATGTTAATCAGTTTAACTCTGAAAAGGTGAAAAATACATCTTATATTGCTAATGTGACACGTTTATGAATAATATGATCAAAGCTTTTATTTTCTTTTCTTCTTTGTATGAGTGAAGAAAAGTTTGGGTGATGATCAAACCAAACCAATCTTATCTTTTTTTCATTTAATAGTAAAATAGTTGGGAATGGATTCATCTTAGAATGAAAATACTTCCAAATGGTTATGGTAAACACTATACCACATATATGAACACACAAGAATAAGTGAACAATAAACAAATTAGCATGTATTATACACTCAAAGATATATTGTTCAAATTGGTAAAATTCCACCTCATGAATGTTATGAACTTAGACTCCCCACGGTCACTGAGTGCACACATTCACGTTGTCATAGTCTATGACCGGTTGATGAGTCTAAATCTAAAGTAGATTTTAGTTTTGAACTAAAATTATTGACTTTGAGATTTGGATTGTCTGATCTGATTGAACGGTCACATAATTCTCAATAACATGTAGCTACACCCTTAATTTAGTGATTTTGTTTGGGAATTCAGGATCGAAATTTACATCAATATATTTAATTTCTTCTAGTTACACCCTCAGTTTGAATCTAATAAATTATGATTTTCAAAATGCTCGAACATAACCATGCACATAATTAATTTTCAACAAATATATTAGACATTTCATTCTTCATCACTACCTCTCCCTCACTTCATGTGTTGAGAGTCTCACAATATATGTGACAAAATTGAAACAAAGTTTATAAGTGGAGCAGTTATCATTTACAAGTCAATTTTGTAAAATGTTCGGTTAGGACCAACACGAAGTTTAAGATCATGTTCAAATGTGAAAAATGTTGACCAAAGGTTAAAAAAAGTAATAGGAAGATGTGAAAGACAAAGAGTAAAGGAGGAGGAATATAAAGATAGATAGAACATGGTAGGTTTTGAAAAATTGTAAAGACTTAGAGATAGTTTCATCAACTCATTTGATTTTCAAAACTAACATGGGCGTAATAAAAATTTAAGGGGTGAAACTAGCAGAGAAATCTAATTTAAATAAAGTAGAATTTCTCTACTAATCGTGATTATTTATATAACTATCAAAAAATGTTTATGAAATGAATTTTTGATAGTATCCTGAAAATATTTCTACTATATTTGTCATAAATGATGCACATATATATATATATATATCTATCACTATTGGTCGTAAGTTAATTTTTTTATTTAGGTTTACAAGCAGCAATCATTTACCACATTCTATGACAAGTGATCAAGTAGCAAAAAGGTTGATATACGGAAGACATTAATGCATTACTCATTCATTGATTCATATATAAACTACTGTGCAACATGACCTCCAACTTTCTAAGTGGGAATGTGAGAAAAAGAAAGAGAAGGGAATGTTGGGTGGGTCCTACACATGTTAGAACAATGCATGGAACCCACAAAGACTATTCTCATATAAATATTTTCAACAATTTCCAAGTCATACCTCACTCAAAAAGTTAAAATAGGGAGATTTTTGGGGGATAGTAAAGAAGGCTAGCGTGCTACTTTATACAATAAATGTCCCCAGAAACACATACTATGCTCTTTGATCATATGCTTTCTCTCTTATTCATTCAGTCCTTTGCTTTTCCAATTACAGTACTCACACTCACATAACATTCCAAACCCTTTTCCTAGGGGAATAGTATGGGTTTCAATATCAACCCTAGCTCCACTCATTTTAATTAATTGAGTAAAATCACCATTATCATCAATATTTAGTACACCTACCTCTTTGCTTTATACTAATACTTTTTCCACATGTGCGTTAATTTTGTTAATAAGGTTTTGCACAAATTTTATTTTATCTAAATTGGATATCTTCTATACAACGGCTAATTGTGTGAATCTTGTGAGAATTAAATATTTGTAAAACTCTCTGAATGTATTTTGTTTAAAAAAAGAAGTTGTGAAATAAGAAGTAGGTAAAAGAGAGTACGAGAAGAGATAAATTAATGAGGAATAGAGTAGTTTTGATAGATTGTTAGGTATTTTTTCTAGAATGAAATATAAGCAAAAATGGTACTTAAAATTAAGAAGTGTTGATCGATTTGAGTTTATTATATTGAGGAATTCACTAAAATGTAGTCTCAATTCCATTTAGTTTTTATGTTTCAAATGAGCAGGTGGCAAAGGGTAAGGACACATTTAGCTCGCCAAGACTATTTCCTTAAATTTGTACCTTGTACTTAAACTTAAGACAAGTGTATGATTACAAGTAGTAATTCAAACTTAATATTCTAATTTATATAGTATAAGATTATAACACATTAATTGATATTCTAGAAAAATATTTAAGGTGTTACATTTTAGTGTAAGAGTGGGTCGATTCAGACTATTATTTTGGTAAATAGGTTTCAATTATGAACAATGGTTTCCTTAGTTTTTGACAGTATATTCTAATTAACATTTGATTAAATATTAGGTATGATCAACTTTGTATTTGATATGCAGAACAATATGACTGAAAACAGGAGGAGACTTGATAGGGTCCTACATTACATAACCAAGTGATGAATGTAGACGATAACCACTGGGTTAAGATAGTGCAGCAACAACAAGTGCAAAACCCTTCATCAACCACCATTCCCATCGGGAAACAAGGCTTTTCATGAATTTTACAAGCTGAATTTAGAAGACGTTGATGATTCCACATGGTCAATATTTTTAGAATCTTTTTACTTAAATTTTTAGTCTATTATATTAGCTTTAATAAATTACGATATTTTATTTATATAGTCAATTAAATGCTTCTACATTCAAATTGATCTACTAATGAAACAAGTCTCGTAGTTTTGATTTATTTCAATTATTCAACTAAGCAGGTTGATATTTAGAAGTGAAGTATTACTACAGATGTTTGAATGAGAAAAAAGCCAAATTAAAGATTTTGTGCAAGAATTAAAAAAGAATTATATATTATTAGTGCAATCTTGGACCAAAAAATAGAAGGAAAATGTGGCATATTGTTTTGTTGGACTGAGAAAGAAGAGAATTGTTATTCTCCCTTTTGTTTTTTCTCATTCCCGTGAGTTAACTCACGCTTAAAAATACACCTACGTGTAGGAGTGTACATGGCTTGGGTCAACTTGAAAAATCCGATCAAACCCACCTAAAAAAACCCAAGAAAGTGAGTTGTGTTGGGTGATTGAGTGAATATGGTTTTAAAAATGAAAAACCTATAAAAATACCGGATTTCGAGTAAAATCATATTCAAACTAAATAAATCCACTTACCAAATAATGCCAACAATTTTATTTTTATTTTCATTAAAAAGAAGGAGGATACAAAAGATTTTGGTCATAAATCAAATCTAATTTTTAA
Source organism: Medicago arabica (assembly GCA_946800305.1). Lineage (NCBI taxonomy): Eukaryota > Viridiplantae > Streptophyta > Magnoliopsida > Fabales > Fabaceae > Medicago > Medicago arabica. The sequence continues at coordinate 18,926,551 of OX326971.1, read as the reverse complement.
AATTGTCAAAAGACATTCTCTATATTGAAAATCAAAACATGTTAGAGTTACAAATCTTAATATTGCACTTTTTAGTTGTTTTGATGCTAGTGCAATTTTATGTCAACTTTAGGTTGTTGCAAGTATTTTACGATGAAATTCATTATTTGATATTATCATTTATAATTTTTTAACACTAAAATATAGTGATAATAGGTTATACAACTTTTTAGAAAATTAAAAAGTTGAGTACTTTTTATGAAAAAAATAAGAGGACTTATCATTTTGTCATTTAATATTAACAAAACAAAAACAAAAAAAATTTAGGTAACCCATTATCCAACCCAATCCAAAACGGAAAAGAGTTGCACTACGAGAGAAGCACATTGAAAAAAACAAAACGGCACTGAGCAAAAACAACAAGGTGGAGAAGAAAAACTCATGAGCAACATATCTCTGGTTTAAATTTCTTTTGTTGTTTAATTCTATGTTCATGAGTAGATAAATTTTCCTCTCAATTTACAAACTCAATGGTCGAGTTTCACAGACGACAAGATAATGTGGTAGCTCATACCCTAATGGAGGTTGCCCCATTATTAGCTAGTCCCACTATCTATTATCATGTACCTCGTTGTATTGAACAAGTTATTATTAATGAAATACTATAAGCATCTTTTACTAAAAAAAATTGTTTTCCTTTAATTATGTTTTAGATAAATTTATTTTGAACTACTTAAACTTTTTTTTTTAAACAAAGGAAACTTGCCAAAGAAGCATGCCCCTAACATATATTATAAAATCAAAAGAGATACAAAAGATGTGAGGGGGGACAAAACAACCAAAACCCTCAAAAAGAAAACAGATCAACTAAATCTAAAATAAGGTAAGCCTAACCTATTTCTAGTGTAAGCTTCCCTAATTTGATGTGGTACTTGATCCCACCAAAATGAAGTATTCAGACAAAGGCCTATATTAGCCAATTGGTCAACACAATGATTACCTTCTCTAAATATGTGGGTGACAAAGAAAGACATTGCAGAAACTAAGTGTGTGCAATTATCCCATTTATTTCTCAGTTGCCAAAAGACAATAGATTTTGACTTGAAAGCTAAGGTCACCAGCACGTAATCACTTTCAAGCCAAAGATGATTCCACCCCTTTTGACTGGATATCTCAATAGCAAACATAACGCCAGACAGTTCAGCAATCAATGAGTTTGAGTAGCCTAAGTTGTATGCAAATGCACCAAGAAAATCACAATTTGAGTCTCTGAATATCCCACCACAAGAAGAGGGACCAGATTCCCCAGTGAGGCTTCATAAATATTGCACTTAATCCAGTTAAAAACTGGTGGCTGCCACATTATTTCTTTAATTGTTAGAGCTTTACGATAATTGATTTTGACTGAGAAGGCTTTGAGAAGCATAAAGTCAACAATGGAATTGTTAGCAGCACATCTAGAGTGATTACCTGTCATAGCAGTTCCTGAGATGATGAGATTGATAGCTGATCTGACATTGATCTTTCTGTTGTTGAATCTCTATTGATTTCTGCAAAACCAAATGGTATTGATGACTGCTGAAAGAATCACAATTTTGTAGAGAGGATACTCATTTTTGTTGCTAATCTGAATTGCATCCTAAATGGAAGAGAAGTTGCACTACAGATTAATGATAGATCCCAACCAATTCCACAAAGTTCTAGCAAAGGTATATTCCATGCATAGGTGGCCAGTTGTTTCTTGATTCAAATTACATAAGTTACATATTGTGGGAACTGGCATCCTCTCAATGTTATGTTCTCATCAGTTGGTAACTTGTTGTGCAAGCTTCTTAGACCAAGATGGATTTTGAAGGGGGGATAGCTGAATTCCAGATGCTTTTGGCCTAAGAAATGTATTGAACCACATTACAATGATGCTGGTATGCTTCCTTAAAAGTGAGGGCTCCATCATGTGAGCGATTTAAGATGTGCTGGTCATCTTTGTCTACAATAGGAATTGAAACTCCCTGAGTGATGTGTTGCAGGTTCGGGTACATTTGATGCAAGATTTGTGGAATATTCCAAATTTTATTATGATGAAAACACTGACAGAGGCATTGAGAAAAGGTTGAATAGCATTAGGAATATTCAGAAGATTGATTAAAGGCTCTCCACTCCAAGAATCTCCCATTTCCTAACAGCCAAGATGAATTGGAATTAGCCTCATTATATTTATGTTTAATGCTACTCCAAATTGATGAGGAGATGTGATAGTTCATTGGAGTGTTATGCTTTAAAACTTTATACCTCAAAAACTGAGCCCAAGGAAGATTTGATTGAATCAATTCCTAACATAATTTCATATTAGCCCCTTCATTTACTTTAGAGAGTGATATAATGCCTAAACCACCTTCTTTTAAAGGAGTACACACCTTATGCCAAGCAACAGTGACTAACTTTCTCTTGTTCACATCACCACTCCAGATGAAATTCTTCATCTATCTTTCCAAGTCTTTGATTAAATGAACTGGCCAAGAATAGATTTAGATACAATGAACGAGCATGTTATGGATCACACTTTTCACTAATTGAAATCTACCAACAAGATTAAGGAGAGAGGCTTTCCATGCTGAGAGCTTGAGTTTAATTTTGTCTGGAATTGGTTGAAAATATGCTTTCTTTGCTTTGCCTTTGAAAATAGGAACACTTAGATAATTGAATGGTAGTGTCCTAGTATTAAACCCAATCAAAAGAGAGATTTGCGTAAGCCTATGATAAGATATAGAACCAGAAAATATTGATGATTTATGAGGATTAACATGTTGACCAGATGCTTGTGCATATCTTTTGAAAAAATCAATGAGATTGTGAATATTAGAAGATGAGGCAAATGCAATCTTTGATGCTCCTCCCTTTTATAAAGCCTCTTTGTTGCATTGATGTTATTGCTGGCATAATAGTTGACAATCTATATGCTAAAATCTTTGAGATCACCTTAAACTTGAAATTGGCTATAACAATTGGTCTTAACTGCTCCATTGTATCTGCATTGTTAGTTTTAAGAATAAGAGCAATAATATTGGAATTAAAATTTGGTAATAACCAACCAGAGGTAAAAAAACTACATAACAACTTTGAACACATCATGCTTGATTATTTCCCAGTAAGTTTGAAAAAAGATTGCTCCAAAACCATCAGGGTCTGAAGCACTATTTTTGTTTAAATCAAAAACAACCTTTAAAATTTCCTCTAGTGTAGCATGGTTAAAATATTGTTCACTCTATCAGTAATCAAATTTGGAACAACTTGTTCAATTAAACCATTTTGAGTGATATTTGAATGGGTTAATATGGTTTTACTCCTCCTGTAATACAGGGCACTTTTGGTTTTCCCCCTGTATTTTTTATTTTTTTTAGATTTCATCCTTGTAAAATAAATATTCTTCACGATCGCCCCTTATGCCTTGTGACTCAGCAGAATCGTTGATGTGTCACTGACATGGCATTTTTTATGTCACGTATAAAATACATTTTACAAGTCATTTATAATTTAAAAAAATTAAAAAATCAGAAATTTTAAAAATCGAAACTTTTTTTAAAAAATCAGAAAAAAATTCAGATTTTTTTAAAAAAATTAAGTTGTCAGAAAAAACATTTAGATTTTTGAAATTTAATTTTCAAAATCAAAAAAATTTATTTTATTTTAAATTTTAAAAACTTAATTTCTGATTTTTTTTTGAAAATTTTATCCCTGAATTTTTATAAATTCTTTTTCGAAATTAAAGAATTATAAAAAAAATTCAAATAGTTTTAACAAATTCAAAAATATTAGATAATATTATTTTTTTCGAATTTTAGAAATTTAATTTAATTCGTATATTTTTAAAAAATTTCTATAATTTTTTTTCGAAAATTTTGAAATATATTAAGTTTGAGAATGGAAATGGTAATATCATATGGGTTTTCCTATCATTGATGGGAAATATATTAAATTAGAATTTAGAAAAGAATTCGAAAATTTTATTCCAGTATTTTTATGATTTTTTCTTCGAAATTAAAATAAAAAATTCCTTTTTTTTCCTAAATTAGGAAGAATTTAAAAAAAATTAAAAATTCATATATTTTTTTTCGAAATTAGGATGATTTTAAAAAAATAATTATGAAACTTAATTTTAAAAATAAAAATCTGATTTTTTTTTTCGATTTTTCAAATTTTTGAAAAAAAATTAGAATTTTTTTTTCTGATTTTTAAAATAATTTTAGCTTTTTAAAAATTAATTAAAATAGACTTTTTAGTTTTTTTAATTTTTTTTAAAATTATAAATGATATGTAAACTCTTTTTTACACTTGGCATCCAAAAAATATTTGAAAAATAAAAAATAATGCCATATCATAGATTTTGCTGAGTCACATGGCTTAGGGGGCAATCTTAAAGAATCTTTATTTTACAAGGATGGAATCTAAAAAAAATATTTTACAGGGGAAAAACCAAAAGTGTCATATATGACAGCGGGTAAATCCTTATTAACCCTATTTGAATTTGTGGTAAACATATTTGTAAAGTGTGATATCACCAAGTAAGGCTAGAAACATTTCTAATCTTAGCAACTCTGTGGAAATAAGTTGTGTTTATGTCTCCTTCACAATGCCTCTTCACCTTTGATATTTCATGCCAAAACATTTCTTCTACATTTAAAGTTTTTTCCAAAATAAGTTGAGCAACTTTTTCTTGATCCATAGGTAAATCAGAGTTGCCATTGGAATCAATTTTCATATGAATCTCATCAAGATCTTTTTAAGCAGTTTCTACATGAGTGTGCACATTACCAAAAACATTCTCATTCCACACATTTAGAGCCTCTTTTAGAATTTTCAACTTATGAGATAATACATACATAGGGCAACCAGTCACTTGATTGTTCCAGCACTGCTTGACAATGTTGATACAATTTGGATGAGATGTCCACATTTTCATGAATTTGAAGGATGATGAGAACCGAGGGATTTAAGTTTGGAATTCAAAAAGGATGGGAAAATGGTCAGATATGAGTTTTGAAAGAGTGCAACCACTGATGGATTCACAAGAATTTATCCAATCATGGTTTACTATGACTCTATCTAATATTTTCTTAGTGTTATTTCTACCTTTTCTTCCATTAGACCAAGGTGAATGTAGATATTTTGGGGTATCAGGTTATTAATATCAGACCAGTCCTAAAATTCAGACATAGGTAATCTAGCAGGTTCATGGGAACCATGATGTTCATGTGATCCTAAAATGGTGTTAAAATCACCTAAACAACTCCAAGGCATTTGGTACTGGTTATGAATGTGTGATAAAGCAGACCAAAGGTTTCTTCTTTTTATGTAACAAGTGGAGGCATAAACTGTTCTGATACCAAAAGGCTTACCATCCATATCTATATGAATGGATATTTGTTGATCATTAGTATTTATAACGGTAGGGGAAATATTTATTGAACAAAGACACCAAAGATTAGGAAGAAGTGGGCCTCTATTATTTACAGTGCAGACTTTGAGACCAACATTATGTAACCATATAGGTGAAAAATTGGACATAGACATCCAAGGTTCAACAATGAATCATACATCTGGTTTATATTTCTTAATTAAGTTCTTTAAAGCTAATTTTGTGGGTGAATTAGCCAAACCTCTAAGGTTCTAGTAAAAACACTTCATTTAAAAGGAATTTGTGTACCAACCTTTGACCTGGTAATGTAGGGCTTTTGCTTGGTAATCTTATGTGTGCTTGCCTTCCTTCAAGCCTTTTTTGTTGCTTTGCTCATGACTAATTGATATCCTTGCTCATCAGTCTCAGGTATTGCAGCATCTGCCTTTTTGGATAACGCATTAACATCAGGTAACTTGGCATATAAACCACCTGAACCTGTGATAACAGGGACATCGGTAACTATTGGTGCACTAACTTCTGGTTGTTCAAAAATATCCATATCATCAGCTTCCTTCTCAGCCAAGTTGGCCCACGACTCTTTAAGGAAGTCTATATCCTTCTGTAGTACTTCCTGCTCAATGGATTGTTCATTATCTTATGATATATCATCGTTTTTCTTCTCCACATCTTCCTTATCTTCACCAGCATGCTCATAAATAATGGCTTGAGTGGCACCAACGAATTCAACACCAGTTGAGCTACCAAAATCCTCTCCAACTGTTTTACTAACAATTGGTGTCCTGTTTTCAACTACATTGTTTCTGTGAGGGAACACTCCCTGATCTTCTTGTCTCTTTGAAATTCTTCATTAATCTCCAATTCCAATTCCACATCTTCTTGATTTCTTCCTTTTAAGGTTGAACCTTCTATATTCACCACCTCAAGTTCCTTGGTTTTGTTCTGTACATAAACCTTAGCAGCTTGAGCATTCTTTCAGATCTGATTCTTTTGAACCTCTTCATTCTTTTCAACTGGTTTCCTCTTGCATATTTCTAGATAATGACCAATACACTTACAATAGCTACAAAAGTCAGGCAAGTTTTCATACTCAATATCAACAAAAAAAAAAGCATAACTAGTCATTTCCACTAGGAGTCTATGACACAGTGATTCATTCAAGTTCAAATCTATTAAAAATCTAGCATAATGCCTAAAGGATCGATCTAGCATGGATTTACTAGTGATGTTATCAGTGCAAATTGGCGTACCAACCCCACTAGCTATAGCAAATAGAATTTTTTTGGCGCCAATACTCTTGAGAAAATCGAAAAATCCTTATCCACACCTGAGTAGTAGCTTGTTGTTGAAGACTAGGGTTAACGTCCTTACTCCATGCAAACAATTTCAATATTCCAGGACTCAAATTCCATGATCCCATGGATCTAACCATTCTCATATCTTCTACAGATGAGAAAGAAAATTCATAAAAACCCTTTCCAATTGAGGTTACCCCCCATATTCCTAGGGTTTTCCACAAGCCAGATAGTTTGAATTTCAAGTTATCAACAGTAATAGGGTTTGAACCCTTAGGCCAAATGATTCTTCCTTGCAAGTTATAGTTGCATGCATCTATTTCTGCTTCATACTCATCATCCGGGATGTGAATCTCTCTACGGTCACCCTTAATACAAGGCTTAGGAAGCTGGCTCGTTGGAATGTCACATATGTTGCTAACTGCCTGGGCAAAGGTTTTTTGTTGCTTGGTTTAGGTGTTATCTGGTTGTGGGAAAGATTTTGATGGAGATGACGGTTGTGATTGAAGGCATGGCCAGGTGATGATGATTGGTTTGGACGGTGGTAGAACGATGGTCATGGTAAAAAAGGGGGTTGAAGACGGTGGTTTAGGGATAACTTCGAAGGTAGGAAAGCTAGTTTGTGAACAGTAGAAAATCGCACTTAATTCACCTAAGATTAAGACCGCACATTGTTTTTCGAACCTTTTGAACTACTTAAACTATGTAATTGTTGAGTGATTTTCTATGCAATTAAAAACTTAGTATTATTTAGTTACATTTGTTTAATGACGTTTTTTTATATGCCGACGGATATATAAATTGATCTCAAGTATTAAATGATTATTAACCATAACTTTCGAACTCGGCCTAACATAAATTTTCAATCGATAATATCTTTTAGTCATATTTCCTTAAAAAAATGTTTAAATGCACTTTTGATCTCTCTATTTTAACTTAATAGAAATTTTAGTCTTCCTATTTTAATTTGGTCCCTCTATTATACATTTTTTTTAGGCTTTTATAGTCCCCCATCAATTGTAGTGATTTGCCACTCTCATTAATGACATTTCAAAGATAACAAAAATTTACTAAATTGCGATGAATCTCGAACGACGAAGATTGATTGAACATGGAGAATGCTTTTTGTTTTTTATTTGTTCTTTCAGATCTAAACTCGTAGAAACACCACCATATCTTAGATTCATTAAATTTAATGTTTTCCCCCATGTTAAAAAGAGAAAGAAGAAGAAAAGGAAGGGTGATGATGAGGATTAATGGTGATGTCATAACACCTCCAACAATTTGTACACCTAACTCATGGTTCCTCAATCCTATTCTTTTTTATATTTTAATTCTTTTGTTTTGATTTGGAAGGTGTGGCTTTAAGTTTTAGATATGAGTTTATATATTTTAATGCATTATGTTATGTGTTTGAATGATGAAGTTGGATTTTGGTGATGATCATGATGCGATGGTAGTGTCGTTGATGATCATGAATGGATGTCGTTGATGATGATGAAGAAGAGATGAAGATGTTCATACATTTCTAAATATTAATGAATTTAATTTAATTAAATTAATTGAATTTTTTTAAGTTATAATTGAAGTTTCCCTTAGGGTAGTTTTTGTTTTGATGAAGTTTGATTAGGATGTTAGATAATTTGATGATGTTTATTGTTCCTTTTATAATGTTTATCTTATGTTAAAGCACCTAGTAGTCCACACTCTTAGGGTTCTTTAAAGTGTCTTGTGTGTCAGATTTCATTTTGTGGGAAAACTTCCTTTTTCCATCCCTTTGAATCGATTCACTTTGCCTTGATTTGTATCAATTGCGTTCTCTAGTCCTGATTTTTGTTAGACATGTTAATATGAATCATTTCATAAATATTTTGATTCGTATCATTTGAGTTCACTTAATTTTCGACCAAGCATAAGATGTTATGGACCAACTTTAGTGCATATCCAATAAACAAAATCTGATATGTCGCAATGTTGTAGGTCCCTACATTGCCAGGATGTATCCTTTGGTAATTTCTCCTTTGAGCTATCAGCCTTATTTATTGGGAATCAACATATTAATTCTTCCTTGTCCTACAATCATTGGAGCCAACTCATGTAAACTTAGTCCTTAAGACTTACAAATAAGGGACCCAAGGTTGTACACTTGTACGACAAGTACAAAGAGTTCCACAATGATATAGCTCCAGACTCATTTCTTGCTCTACATCTTCTTACATCGATGAAATGCTTTCTATTGTTGTATCTTTAAACATCTTCACATGACCTGTCATTCAAACAAACACTAGAAAACATAAAAAGTTCCTAAAACCAAAATAAACATGAAAACTGAACTAAATGTTCTTAAAAAATAGAAGGTTAATTCAGCAAAATTAAGTATAAACTAGGCATTGCATGCACCCCAAGGATCACATAAAATAGGAGATAAGTGCTAGGTAATAACCGACATTATTGTCGGTTATCAATTGTATAAAAAAATACAAAATAGTTTGAGTGAATTGTTAATTTAGAAGAAATAAGATTAAACTAAATCTTGGTACCGAATATAAATATAAGTATATACAATTCAATTATTTGATTGGACAAATTATATTTTTTTGAAGGAAAAAAAAAAGGTCATACAAGACTGAGTGGGCATACACCTGACCCAGTAAAACACAAAGAAACAGCCCAAAACAGGGAAAGTAAAATCCATGAAACCAAATACCACAGACAATACAGCACACCCACGTGTGGGCACGAAACTAAATTGCAAAAAAAATCCAGAGTTGGTGTTTAGAACATTCAGATAGGCGTATGAATTGTCAACCAACACAGAAACGATCCAAGTTCCAACGAATACCTTATAGCAAGCCATAAACGCCCTTTTGGATGAAACCAATCCAATCGTAGTCCAAATTGAGGGATGAACACACGACGAAACTCCATCACAGTCTACCAATGATGCAAGAAGAAACCGCATCAAATAAAGTTTTCAAGGTACAATTAACAAAAAATATTGTCAACACAGAGCGTCTACGCACCTAGCCCTTCCAAGACACACCAGGCGATAGTCAAGACTTGTTGAATCCAGATCATGGGATGCATCCAACAAATCAACACACTGATGAACATAACTTTAAAACCCATATCATAAATAAATAAAAAAACTAAATTTAAGATTTTCAAACAAACATGGAGACAAAATAAAAGTCATCACCCAACTTCATATTTATGAAAACATAGCAAAAAAGAAAAACATAAACAAGCATATTGAAGACCCGCAACTCAGTTCATCGGGAGCCACCAAAAAAACAACAAAATGTCACTGCAAACCAACAAAAAGGGACCTCCAAACAAACAAATACATGACATGTAGATCACCAAAACAAAAGTGGCAACACAACCATGATAGTTAACCCACCAACCTCGGCACCATCTACAAACAAGCTCATACCCTCCAACTCAAACATAATCCAACCCCAACCGTAATGAACTTTGTGCACGATGACAAAGAAAAACAATGGAGTGCCAATCAGAAAAGTGAGAACCACCTCTAGATCTCACGGTGCAACTCCGTAGGATATGGAGAAGCTCTTGACACATCGCCGAAGGACAAGAAAGAGGTAGTGTGGAGATGGAAGCTTCTCATCGCACCATCATTAGTAGCTATTACATCTTGACAGATGATTTGTATTATCGGGTAAAGCGATGTTTGTGGTTGGTTATAGAGAAGTCAGAGAACGAGATGACTAGAGAGAATGAAAAGGTAAATTTGTTGATAATAAATCCTTTAAGAAAAAAAAGTAAATTTATAGATAATAGATAATGGATTTTTACACTTATGTAAATTACATGGTATAATTATAACTTATAATATTATTGAAATATAATGAATAAATTTACATATAACAATAAAAAAAAAGTACTGTCAATTGCAAATTTATAATAAAAATTTATAATGAAGAAAGATAATAATAATCCTAAGGGATAAGATTACAGAAGTCTCATCAAACTTATCTAAGGTCATGGTTCTTTTTTTTTTTGTTGGTTTGTATTCGAGTATAAGCATTTAACAACCATAAAACTTTTAGGGATAGTTCATGTCTTTGAGTTCCAAAAAGCTTGAATAATTAGTATTCTTTAAGTATTATTTTTTTTTACTTTTATTAAATCTTAAAATGTTGACAAAAAAAAGAAGATATTAGTATTCTCTATCCTTTTATTTATATATTTCTTTTTCATGACAATGCATCACAACATTTCAATACTTTTTTTCTTCTGATAATACATTTTTCGCTCCATATATAAAATCGAACCCAATACTTTATTTTTCGGTTTCAAATTTCAATGCTTAAATTGAAATTTAGGATACTAAAGAATGAACACCGCCAACAGATGGTGGTGCGGTATAGCAGACACATTTTCCATCGACACATTTCCCATGCACTTCTTTTGGACATTTTGGATAACAGTAACATGTTTGTTCGCATCGTTCATCCGTGCAAGGTGGTTCCACTTCGAGTCCTCTTCCTTCTGATACCTTGCACATATCTAAATACACAGACAATTCACGTGGACAAAATATTATTGGTATATGTAAGTTAAAAATCATACGAAGGATAAATTTACTCAATTTATTTGTTTCATACCTGATGCAATAACCAAAAAAATCAAGAACGTTATTTTGAGAGGAGAAGTCCTTATTGTATCCATGTTGTAGTTGAACATTCTATAGAAATGCAAGGTGCAATATATATGAAAATAACGAGACCCAATATTTACCATAAAATCTATTTTATTAGTGATATAATATATATAAGGATAATAGTTATTTTATTCGACGCAAATAAATATATAAGGATACTAGTTATTTTATTTGACAAAAATAAATACATTAATAGTTCTTTCTAAAATAGTACATTAATAGTTGAACTAACCAGTCAAAAAGTTATGTTTAAATTCTATTGACTCATAAAAAAACCTTTGAAATTTTACCAAAACAATAAATTAATTAATTTTTTGAGCCAAAATAATTTATTGGTAATAAATTAAATATATTGTATTATAATGTACCTAAATAATTTATATGATATTAAAAAACTAATTATTAGGATGGTATTTCAGATCATACATATTATCTGAAATAATATACATGTGTATCCCAAAAAGTTATTATTGTACATCATGTATAATATCTTCTATTGAATCTATTTTTAAAAGTTTATTTTTTCTGGGGGGTGGGGGGTGGTGGTGGTGAGGATTTTAGGAAAATTGCTTGGGTCAAATGGGAAATTATTTGTTTACTGAAGGAGGAAGGGGGGTTGGGGGTTCGGCGGTTAAGAAAATTTAACCTATCACTTCTAGGTAAATGGTGTTGGAGGGTGTTGATTGAGAAGGAAGGGTTGTGGTATCGAGTGTTAAAAGCTAGATACGACGAGGAAGGGGGAAGGTTAAAGGAGGGAGGGAGACAAGACTCATTGTGGTGGAGGGAGGTGTGCCGAATTCGTGAAGGGGTAGGGATAAGTGTGGGGAGTTGGTTTGAAGATAACACTCGTCGGATAGTGGGGAATGATAGAAATGCTTTCTTTTGGACGGATAATTGGGTTGGCGGAGTTCCATTGAGGACTAAATTCCGTCGAATTTATGATTTAACCGTTAATAGAGAGTGTTTGGTGGTGAGTATGGCGGCGTTAGGTTGGGAGGAAGGAGGGGGTGGTTGGGCGTGGCAGAGAGGCTTTTTGGCGTGGGAGGAGGAGTGTGTGAGGGAGTGTTGTGTTATGTTACATAAAGTTGTTTTACAGGAACATGTTCATGACAACTGTAGATGGTTGCTTGAACCTTCTCAAGGTTACTAAATTCGCGGAACCTACCATTTCTTGTCGGCATCTGCTGAGGTCTTCAAAGGAGGACGTGATTTGAATGTCTGGCATAAGGATGTTCTTGCTAAGATCTCTGTTTTTACTTGGTGCTTGTTTCGCAATAGACTTCCTACCAAAGATAATCTATTGCATCGCAGAGCTATCCATCACGATAATACTATGTGTGCGGGAGGATGTGGCTGCCCCGAATCGGCAATTCACCTTTTCCTAGCTTGTGACATCTTTGGTAGCACGTGGACTCTTGTATGGTGTTGGCTCGATATTGATTTTGTCCCTTCCGGTGTTATTGGGGAACATTTTGATCAGTTTTCTCGTATGGCGGGTATGCCTCGGTGTACTCATTCGTTCTTCAGGATAATTTGGCTTGCTTGCGTGTGGGTTATATGGAAAGAACGTAACAACTGTATCTTCAAGAATGCGGTGTCTGATCCGTGTAACCTTTTCGACAAAGTGAAGCTGAATTCTTTTATGTGGTTGAAATCAAATCATCCATCTTTTACTTATTGTTATCACGACTAGTGTCAGCGCCCGCTTTTGTGTATGGGTGTTTCTATGTAATTGCTTTATTCACTTTTTCTTCTTCAGTTGCCTATCAGTGGGGCATAAATTGTGACATTGTACATATGTGTGTGAGCCTCTCCTAGCATGCCTTGTGCGGGGGGAGCCACCTTTGGTTTAATATTATATTCCATTTTGACTTGTTAAAAAAAAACTATCATAAACAAAATAGTCAATAAAATTAAGTCGTTATGAGCCCACTTACATAATCATGCAATCATATTACGACTTAGTCACGATAAACATATACTCCCTCTGGTCACGTTTATAAGCAAGAAACAATTTTTAGTTATATTGAATAACTAACGTATTTGGTTTATAAATGTGATCTAATACATTGGTTATTCAATGAATCTAAAAAGATGATTTTTGTTTATAAATGTAACTGAAGAAAGTATTAATATTTGGGAAGATTGGATCTTTGTTATGGCATGATCAAAGTTTGTGACCGCTCTTTCATCATTAATAAGCAATATCGTTTAGGAGTTGTGGTTCAATATCAGTTCACTTGAGCTTGCATTACATTCGTGTTATAGAGAGGTGTGATTTATAGTTGATGACACTTTGTCATCATGTAATTTTTTATGTAAATTCATCACATTTTGAGTTCACAAAGCAACTTAAGCTGCAAGAAAAGAATGAAAAACTGAATAAAATGAAGAAGGTGAAATCGTGACAAGGTTGCTGAAAAACGTGTTACGATTTGGAGCTCAAGAAACATGTTTTCGACATTGATGAAAACTTGTCACGTTTCCATTTCGTGACACGATTTGGAAACCCTAATTTCTTAAGTTTGTTATGCAAGGAAGAATCGTGACACGATTTACTTAAATCGTGACATGATTGGGCGCATTCTTGTGCCTATTTAAGCATAAGTCAGTGTTAAAAACAAGGGTTACGATTTGGAGATAGCAAAATGCGATTTTGAGACCCGAAGACTGTTAGGAGGGCGATTTCATCATCCTTTAATCAGTTCATGTATGTTTTAATTCTTCCATTGATTATGATATTTGTAAACTCACTTATAAGTAGCTAAATCTCTTAGAGATTAGGTCTGAGATGATTCTGTGTAACCCTAATTGAAACATGTTGCCGTGAAACTATATTTATTATGAATGACAATATAGTTTTTATTTAATTCAATTGTTCTTAATGCTTTTTATATCCTGATCAAATATAAACATGATTTCGTGAGAATGGATGACTACTGACCATAGCTTTCAACTTAGACCTAATTGAATTGTTCAAATAATAGGGTTAGTCTAGGAATGTATAATCATTTATTTGTGATGTTAAGTTAACGTTCTTAAAACCTTCAAAGATTATTAGACCACCTAATGAATTAGGGGCTGTAATATGAGAAGAGGGTCCTAAGTCAAGGGATTCATTAGGGCTATTTTGTTAACCATCGTGAAACTAGAAAATCATTCATAAGACTATGTGCAATGTACCAATTAGAGGAACCAAAGGATTCGAAAGACCTAATCTCATCTCTCTCAATATTTTCTAATCAAATCTTATTTTCTGCCTAAGGCAAAAACTAAATAACATTTACATATCCTATTTAATAACGTCGTTGTATTATTGAGATTAACATGGTCCCTGTGGAAACGAACTTTATTTATTACTTCGATAGTTTTCATACACTTGCTAAAAGTCTATCAATAGTCCCCATTTCACTTTTATTTTTTGCTTTATGTTTGTTTCCCCCTTATAGTTTTCAATTTTAGTTCCTATTTAATTATATTTTTTTATAAAACTTCAAATTTCGTGTTCCAAATGATTTTTTTAATGACATATAATTGATATCCTTAAGATATCATTAGTTTAATAATTTAAGTATCTAATCTTTTATCATTGTTAATTTATCTATAAATTTAAATTAAAGATTAAATTGTTAAATTTCATATTTAATAGTTAAATCATTTAACTAATGATATTTTATAGTGCCATCAACACTATGTCATAGAAAACTGCGGTGTGGAATATGAAACTTGAACTTTTGTAAAAAAACAGGGATTAAAGTTAAAAATAGAATATTTAGAGGGACCAACAATTGAAGATTTTTTTTAGAGTATTAAATTATATATTTGGTATATTTAAAGGGTCTAAAAGCATGTTTAACCCTGTATTTGTTCCGATTCATATATGAAAGAAACAACCAATATATTAACATCATATTGATCACACATATCTGCCGCTTGTGACACAATTTGTTTCAGCATGGTTAATCATAACCCCATGAAAACAACATTTCAACTAATAAACAATCACCTTGAAAGAACATAATAGCATATGGACACAATATTCAACATATCATGTTTATTTGCAAACAAGCACACATATAAACACATAAATCAACATACAAATTTAAGTAAGTATGGCATTGCTACAGAATGCCCTTACCGTAAATCAACTTTCCTTACACGTGTACAACTCTACAACTCAAAATCTCTATAACTTGAATAGGGTTTCAAAATTGTGACTTTAAGAGGTAAAAAGAGGAGTAATGCCTCTTTGAAATCTGATGAATCATGTGTGGGTAGGTGGGATTTGTCAATAGCTTCATTTTGGTACCACATTTGCATGAATCTGACGAGAAAGGAGCGAGTTGTGCTGGTGGTTCGTGACCTAGAGAGAGTAGAGAGCAAATTTGTGTTTTTATGATTCTTGGACCACAATCTTACTATATATAGTATGTGGGTGGTTCGGAAATAAATCGGATCTGGTTCACTAATGGTTCAAACACATTTTACTTGATAATGCTCTATTATAATTCTGTGATAATTCTAATCTTTATAGAACAGTTTAAAACTATCGTGTTACTCAAAAACCTCTATTCAAGTGACAACCTCTTTTCTCGAAAAAAAATTCTCATTCCAGTACTTTTAAAAAGTGACGACTCAAAATTTCTCTACAACTACAAACGAAATGTACATTCTCTGGTTGAATTTTGATGACTATCAGAGTTTATTCAAATCTTTAATCAAAGAAAAATTTACATTTGATTTCACTTAAATCCATTTTTTTTCACAAGGCACTAGGTCGGACAAATTCACAAACACAATATAAAATATTTCACAAATAATCATGCTTGCACAACGTAATATAATCATGTTTAAATTACTCATCAGAAATAAACTACAATCATTATTATTTTTATCAACACATAGACTTTAGGTTCACAGCAAATATCCTTCAAACCACGACGTGGTAAATTCATATACCAATGAAGTGTGGCATCCTTCAAGGTGCTTGATAGGATTTTCACTTCAAGGGTTTTGCGGCTCCAATGAACGTCATTTGAGTGTTGATTGTTGCCAAGTGTTTCTAAAGATCTTGTTTCATGTCGAAGGTCTCCGACTGGTAAAAAGGTTTAAAATTCTCTAGAACTAGACCCTCCTAGATTTCATGGCGTAAAAGTTGAGGTTCGTCCAACTCTTCGTTAGAATTATCGTCTACAATCCTTGTAATCAGGGCCGTCTTAAACAATTCGTTGGCCCCGTTTTAATCTTATAAATTGGCCCCTGATAAAAATTAGAAGAAAAAAAAAACAATTTTTTAAAGTAAATTATAATAACATCTCAATAATTCTAATTGTGACAGATAATTCATAGATTAAATAAAGGTTTTCTTCTTCAATTAAACAAAAGGAATTAGTTTGGGCAAAAAAAGTGATTAAAATTAAAATATATTAGGCCCCACGAAAAAGAAGCAGTGTAAAGGAAAAAAATTTAAAAAAGACACCTAGCAAGAGTTGAACCCATATCCATGTGGTCATGAACGTAATGACCTACCACTGAAGTATTCTTAACAGTTTGTCAAGTTCTCGCTCTTACCTCTATATAACACTTACTATAGGACCTTACATATAAAAAAAAAATATGGGTCCCCAAAAATTTGAGGCCCGATGTCGTCGTTCAGCCCCGACGGACTATGGGTCGGCCCTGCTTGTAATTGGATTGTTTGAACTTGCATATACAAGTTCTCGTTTTGGTGTCATAATTTCTCCATAACAACCTGAATTGCGTGACAAACCTCATTATCCTTATATGAGTGTCGGGCTAAGAACTTCTTTATCGAGGCCAATGGTGGGCACTAAATGATCTTGCTAAGAATTAGAGGGCAGACGGTACCGGGATCAATGCATTGAATGTTGAGTATTTAGTGTCAAATGTGTAGATTTCAATTAAGCATTTGTTTTTGTTACACATGCATAATTCCCTTTTACATGATCACATACAAAAAAGAGTAGTAGTATACTATAGTTTGAAAATAGTATTAGGGAGAGCAAAACCAGGGTAAAAGGAAAAACGAGGAGTGAGCTTTTGTTACTGAATTATAAGATAGTGATTAAAGTGGGTGACCATAATGCTTAGAAAGTAAAAGAAACAACAAAAGGAAAAGTTATGAAAGTATGTTCCTTTCATTCTCTACTCATCTTTCTATATTGCATGCAAAACGATGCCAACTTAACCCATCATTGCTTCCACTCTCTTTGTTCACTAATCCCCATAAAAATGTAGTCATTGATCCCTTTCTTTCTCTTTAATAACATATGGATACCCTTTTTGTCAAAGACACATAGAAATAATCAAAGTGATGTTACTATTTAATTAGAAAAGCTGTCCATAAAATAAGAATATAGAAAGAATGGAGATTTCTTGGTGAAATGCACAACTACATGGTAGAATATTACTTTCCTCTTTCCATTTTGTCTCTACGTCAGTGGATTAGAAAAACTTAACCATCAAAAGCATTTTTATTTTATTGATCGAGAAATATAAAAAGATGTTCAACATTTTCTTTCCATTAACAAGAAAAAGGACAAAAGATTACCTTTTTGAAGGAAGTTATGTTGAATCTTTTGTGATTTTATATTAATTTAGTTGCCTAAAACGCAAAAATAACACAAGTAGTTGTAGATCACTTTGGCTTAGCTTGTGTTTTTGAACCACGGTGGCTAAGCCATTCTCGCGGCCAATTTGTTTTAACCTGAAAACCAGAGGCTCCAATATGTAGCTTCTCCCTCCCCTTGAACGGCGTCTCTTTTCAGACTTACAAAATTTCGATATGTAAGGTGGGAGATGTTTGGGGACCTAACTCATCCTTAAAAATCAGTTCATAAGATGAGGATTGTCTCATTTATATAAACCCATATCAAGAGTCTTATCTATCTGACGTGAACATGAGTTTTCCCAATATATCCATTAGCTGCGAGACATGAGTTTTTTTCAATAATGGATTCATAATGTCATATTTTTTTCCTTTTTTGGTAAAATTAAAATTTTTACTACCAATTTTATTACAAGAAACAATTTTTTTTTAATAACATTGATGATGTTCATGTGGGAATCATAGGGATCTAATGGGATAAAGATATAGAGAAACCACTCCCTAAAGTGAAGAATGGAGGAGGGAATGGACACATTTTTTATTGCAAGGACATGAAGGAGTAGGAGAGTATTGCTTGACCTGTGGACATCCCTAGATCCGATTAACTAACTATATATAAAAAAAAACTACTTCTTTGAATACTTTTGGGTTGGAATTTTCTTTTCAAAAATACCCTTAATTTTCAATACAAATAACACATGTAACAAATAGATAAGAATAAATTTAAATATTAAAACAAATGTAACAAACACGATATGAATATACGTATATATGTTTTTTTTTCCTTTATCATTTAAAAAATATAACAAATTAGATGAGTATATTTATACTTACTTTTTTATTATCTCAATTATGCCCTTAAACAACTTTTTTCTATAATAAAGATTGTTGTTCGTGTCATTAAAAATAACAACAAACATTTATTTTTTGAACAAGATCAACAACAAACATTTATATTTTTACTTTTAATCAAAACCAAAATTTCATAAAAAAAATACCGTTCATAATTTTCAAACGTTAGCGCAATAAAAAGAACGGAAAGAAGGGCACGGAGTGCCCGTTTTTCGCTAGTGTCCCATAAAATTTATCATACTCATTAGTTGCGGTGCCGGTTGGATGCACAACGAATGTAAATGAAAATAACGTGGAGATGATAGAAAAAACAAGGTTTATTCAATCACCCGGTTCTTTAACTTAATTGATTGTCTCAATTTGGTCCCTTAACATAATTTGTACCAATTTGGTCCCTTATATTTTGCTCTGTTACTAGTTTTAGTCTTTTCTGTTAGTTTCTCTCAAAAAAAACGTTTAAAGAAATGACTAAAACTAGTAACGGAGTAAAACATAGAGAACCAAATTGGTACATAAGTTAACGTTTTTTTAAGAGAAACTAACAGGAAGGATTAAAACTAGTAACGGAGCAAAACATAAGCGACCAAATTGGTACGTATTATAGTTAAGTGACCAAATTAAAACAATCAATAAAGTTAAGGAGCCGGCCGATTGAATAAGTCAAACAACAACAAACCTTTTGACATTGGTTTTTATTCAAATAATAATCTAAAATATATTTTATATTAAATGTTTATTGCATTTAAGAAGTACTTTTTAACTAACAGATGTATTAGTTTTTTCCTTCAAAATTCACCTGCAGGATGTATTATTTCTCTCTTTTCTCCATTACTCAACTCATATTTATTCTCATCCATGATTCGTGCAACTATAACGCTTCCTACTCGACTGTTGTTCTTGTACGTTGTCACAAGTCGTCTTTGACAAATACATGGTTGATCCATTGTCGCGTGTCATTCTAGTCTGCCTCTAGTTTGTGTACGCTGGTTTTCTATCAGGCTAAAATATGGTTTTGATCCCTGCAAATATGCCTAGTTTTGGTTTTAGTCCCTGTAAAAAAAAAATTGTTTTTGGCCCCTGTAAATATGTCTCGTTTTGGTTTTGGTCTCTGGCCCCACTTTTGTGATGATTTGCACACGTGGCTCATGATGACTGAACCCATTTATTAGATAAATAGTCCCTGCAAAATATTTTACTTTTGAAAATAGTCCTTGGAGGGACTATTTTCAAAAACAAAATATTTTGCAGGGATCAATTTTTTTTTTTTTTACAGGAACTAAAACCAAAACCGGCCATATTTGCAGGGATCAAAACCATATTTTAGCACCATCTTTAAAATAATTTCATTCCTCCCTAAACAATTGGAAAATGACACAAAATAATGCATCCTGTTGAAGCCAAAATCGGGGCCCGAATTTTGCCTGGCTTGGAGGCATTGGTCGCGGCATTTTTCGGCGCCCGAATTGTCGCAGATGCTGAAAATTAAAACGGCTTTTTCATGGGCCGGTTCTGTTCCAATTTTTTAGGGATGTTTTCCACTATAAATATAAGTTTTGTATCAGATGATTATGTGTGTAGAAAACAAGGTTTGGAAGGCAAGATACAAACTAGAGTTTATAGAGAATTTCTCTTGGCAACAAACACTAGGGTTGAGATTGTTTTGATTCACCTTGAACAAAGCACTGTTAGGATTGAGTCTCTTGGTCACGGGAAGAGATTGGGACTTGGGTAGAATTAGGTTTGAAGACTGATTCTTATAACCCTCAATATCTCTTTGTAAAGAAACTCATATCATTATAGTGGAACGGAGAGCTGCTCTCTCCCCCCAGAGTAAGTCATCATTAACTGGGTGAACAATTTCTAGTGTTCTCCTTCTTCCTTTATCTCTTGTTGTTTAATTTTTGTTTGAATGATATTGTCACCCGCTTGATTTGATTACTTGGTATTAATTTGCTCCACGCATCAAGTTTATTATTGGTGTGGTTTTCACAACGAATTCACAACCACATCAGTCCAACTTAAGTGTCTTAAGTTAATGAGTCTGTTTTAGTTAGTTTGGTTGTTTTGGAGTCGGTTATAATGGTTACTTGCTTGCTAAGAAAACCAAAGTCTAGAACCTATATAAGACATTCCCTTATAGTTGTTTGAACCAATGAGAATACAAGTTTTACTCACACAAATTCCCTAACTCACTTGCCTCTAAAAAGGGTATCCCGTAAGTGTAGCTCAGTTAATAGCTATCAGAGATAATGTTTGCAGGGGTTGGGGTTCAAATTCCAGATTCCCCATTTCTCCACACTTTAAAGTGTGTGATCTAACAACTAGGCTATTGAACCAAAAAAAACTAAAGATAATGAGCAGCAACTTCATTAGGAAATATTGATACTTGCTTGATTTGTTTTGTAAAACATGTGTACAAAAAATTATTTTTAGATCGGTTAGAAACAACCTTTGAAATCAATGTCCCGTCCAATTTAATAAATTAGTATGTTTTAATCCAATTTAAAAAATATATAAGTGGGTCACTGATTTAAAATCTTTGTATTAAATCGGTTATCTCCGTTTAATAAAGGTTGAACTTATGTTTTATTTCAAGTCTTTTTGATCCAATTTCAAATCAAACAATTAAGGGTATATTTGGTAAAAATAACAAATAGCTACATAGTTGATGAGTGATAACTGATAAGATAGTTAAAGTATTTAGTAAAATTAACAGTTCAACTAACTAATAAATGTAAAACGACATAAAATGACATTCTTAATTCATAATACATAACTGTATTTTTCTCTCCCTAAGTTTCAAAATGTTGCAATTTTGGCCCCCTATTAAAAAAATAGCAAAAGTGACCCCATATTTAGCGAAATATGTTTTTTTGACCCCCTAACATAAGAAAAATATGTTTTTGACCATTTATATTTACAAAAAGTTGTGAATATGACCAATTTTGGGACCCTTTTTTGGGACACATTTTATTAATCAACAAAAGTTTTGATACATGGAGGAATAAAATAAAAAATATGGCAACTAACATATGAAATGGTTATCACCATGAGGGAGTTTATCCGCGGATATCGACGGATGCAGTTTTTTTTTTTCTTTCTATCTCTAGTTTTCTTGTCACATTTTAACTACATATAAATGACACCAAATTCTGGTATAATCATATTTTTGTCTTTTAATTTTACCTTTCATTAAGAATATATTTTTAATCAATGTTTTCTAAATCAAATTCGAGTTTTTTTTTTAAATAATCGAAAAAAGTCTTTGTAACTTGTATTGTATATTTTCATCAAGAAAAATAGACAAACAATCATGTTGGACGTTAGTATATATATAAATTGAAACGAATCAACCCCATGTTGAAGATTTGTATCTGTTTCCGGGAATCCTCTTGCGAACTTTTTGGTCTGACAGTTATAAAAGAAAATTGTAGCACAAAGATGGTCACACAAATACATGTCCGAATATGCAGTTTGGTGCTGATAATTGATGTACAAAAAGCTTTATCTGGACTCAGTTGAGCATAACATGATTTGTTAGGACAGCAAGAAATGGAACAAAACAAACTAAAGCCTACCTATGTGTCTATATAAGGTACCAAAATAGGTCAGAGACCAAAATAACTAGCGTGCCTTTAGTTACTAGGGTGACAATAGACCATTCAAAAGAGACAGTGTATGTTTCTTCAGAAATAATGCATTTGTGTTGTGTGTTCTCTGAGTGCTGCTGGTCATGGAATAGACCAATGAATATATATTGTATTCAGGGACAAAATACCAGCAGCATAGTCCAACCTATGTACCAAATGAGCGTGCCCTTGTGCATAATTTGTCATAGGACTTGGTCGTAGCCGCATGTAAAAGTTCAAATGGTCATGAATAACAAATGGGTACTTCTACGATGCAGTCAGAAAACGAACTTTTAAAAAAAATTTATTTTGTTTAGCCAATATATAGTATAACTTTGATGTCATATGAGCTGGTGTACGCTTGTGGACCACTCTAAGTCTAAACTTTTTTTATTACAAATCAGTCCTCATAGAAAACATAAATTACTTTTAATTTATTAACTTATTTTAATTAAAATAAAATCATTTATTAATTATGTACAAACTCTTTAATTATTTTTAAATTACAACTCCTCTTTCCTCGTCCCCTCGCCCCCTAGATAAGTGCTTCTATTCTCTTAACTCAGGCTTGTTGCACACAAACGGCCTCATTATAATTATTCCACTGCTATTGCTCCTAACATCACCTTTCCTAATGGCAAAACCTTTGGTTTTTCCATAACGATAATAAAAATCATACGCTTCATCAACACCATCAAATTTAAGTTTAAGAATTTCATCAGAAGTAATGGAATTTACATTCATCAACTTGTCACCTACTAATGCATCGTTGATTGAACCCTCTTGTTGAATTGATTCATCATGAACATTACCATCAACATCATCTTCAACATCAGACAAATTATGATTTTCTTCATCCTCATATAAATCATATCTGTATTCTATATTAGTGGAATCAACATCCAAACAATCTTTGTGGTGTTCCATGACAATCCTAAAATTTCGAAAATTTTAACAAAGCATAAATGATAATCAAGCTAAATAACCTAATCCCCAAATTAGAATTGTCCATTTCAAAAAAAATTATAACGCATAACTTAATTAAGTTAACAGGAAAATTCAACTAAAAACATATTCAAATTGTGGTTAATAAAGATAACAACAATCAATCCTACCTTATGTTGTGCGAATAATTCGGTTCCGAAGTAGCAGCGAAGAACGAGCAGATGAAACAAATGGTTGTGAAGATCGAAGTGGGTTTGAAACCAAAGGACGAAAGTAATTAAAGGTATGGTGCACATAAACGTTCTTATTGGTGTTGGAGCAGATGAAACGTTCTTATTTGTGTTGGAGCAGATGAATTTTCGAGTGAAAGTGATGAACAAATTCGATCTGATGAAGATGATAAGATTTTGGAGTGAAAGAGAGTGAAATAATGACAAAATAAGATGATAATATTTTGGAGTAAAAGGAACTGATGAAGATGAAAGAGATTTAAAGTTGGTGTTTTACCCAATTTTAATTTACGATTACATAATAAAATAATAATATAAATGTTTAATTTTGATTTAGTTAGGGACCTAATTGCAATAAGTAAAGATATAATGACATCTTATGGGCAAATGTGTAATACACCATATAATCGTGACATTGATTAAATACATAGATGCTCAATGATTGATCATAGAGTTAACTTCACCAGAAAAATCATTCTTCACCATAGAATTTTCCATAACAATATTATTTTTTCGTATTCATAAATGTTGTGTTTAAGAGAATTAGTTTTGCCATAAAATGGTTAGTTGCGCAGTTTATTATATGTTTGCTTTCATTTTCCTGTAGTTTTCTTTTTCTTTTTCAGATTCGATTGTGAATATTGTGTGACATCAAGTTACTTTTGTTTTTCCCTCAAAAATAAAAGTTAGTTTGTTTAAAATAAGTTTAAATTGGATTATTATAGATGGTTTGAAACATTTCATCAATTCATTAGCAAATTAATAAAAGGATGAAAAACGTTAATGCGTGTTATTTAAGACATTTGTTAAAGAATTAAATAAAATAATATTAATATGAATATAAGAGTTTGTACTGTCAATTTTTTTAAAATCTAAATAATATAATTTTCAACACAATTTTTTATTTTTTTTTGAAATAACACAAAACTTATTTGTTTTCTCTTTCCTCTATAGGACATTTTTTTTAAGGTCGCTCTAGGACATTTGTTATCAAGAAATCAATTTCATCTATCATTCCTTTGATAGAAACTATCCGATTCATCTATATTTTTGAGGCGGGATTCATCTATTAACAATTTCAAATGAATGAATAGTCGGTCCATCTATTTTTGTTTTTTTGAGATAAATAGTCGGTCCATCTATTGAAATTAGAAATTGTTAACAGATGAACACCTCATAGGAGTTTTGGTAAACAAAATTGTTGTTGCTTTTTTATCGGGAGTCTCTGCTTACTATTTACTCTCTTTGATCATCATTACTATACAAAAATATTTATTTTTCAAATTTATTGAATAACTTATATATTTTGACTTTAATGAATTAAAATAAACATTTTCTTATGATAGTGGATGGAGGGACTACTTTGGGGTAATTTATTTCTTTGGGTCTAACCGCCATTTGTTTGCACAAAGGAATATTTTATTTTTTTACAAAAGGTTTGATAAAATGTTTAATGTTTTGTTTATTTAAAATAAATTAGATAAAAGAGAAATTTTTACTAATTAAACTAAATGTCCATTTTACGATCGTTGTTTTAGGATGATAGGGTGGGTGATGGGGTTGAAACGTTGTTTTAGGATGATAGGTGGCTCGGGGAAGTTCCTTTTTGTGTGTGTTTACGTCGGTTGTTTGACTTAGCTGAGAACAAATCCATTTTGGTGGTAAATTTGTTTTCTCTTGGTATGGAGCAGGAGGAGGCGTGGAAGTGGTGGTGTCAGTTGTGCGTGTTGAAGGAAGAGTTGTTGGAGGAGTGTATGACTTTACTTCTTGATGTTTCTTTGCAAACTAATTTTTCAGATCAGTGGTTGTGGCTTCCTGACCCTTCAGGGGGTTATTCAGTTCGAGGTTTGTATTACTTGTTAACAACAAAGGATATTCCCCTTGCGGATTTAGCAGCAGAGTTAATTTGGCATAACCAGGTTCCTTTGAAGGTCTCAGTTTTTGCGTGGAGGCTGCTTCGGGATAGATTACCAACCAAATCAAACTTGGGGACTAGATGTGTCATTTCTACCAAAGCATGCTTGTGTGTCTCCAGTTGTGGTCTTGTTGAAACGACCCAACATTTATTCTTATCGTGCTTACTTTTGCTACTATATGGCTGTTATTGCGGGATTGGATGGGCTTTTCGGGGGTGGACTCTCACATTATTTCCGATCATTTTTTGCAGTTTATTCATTCGACAGGTGGTGGAAAAGCTATACGTTCATTTCTACAACTTATACGGCTTCTTTGTGCCTGAGTTGTGTGGAATGAGTGTAATAACCGTCTGTTTAATAATTTTGTAACTCTCATTCCCTGATTGTTGGATAAAGTTAAATATTTGTCTTTAGGGTGGTCGAAAGCTAAAAAAACCTTGTTTGTGTTTGGCACTCATATGTAATGGTCGAACCCTTTGTCTTGTATGGGCATCGGCTAATTGTTTTTTGTTTTTCTGACTGACATTGTGTATCTTTAGTGGTCTTTTTGGCACGCCTTATGCTATTGGAACTACTTTATTACATGCTCATTTATTAATGACCCGTTGAACCGGGTGATTTTCACCGGTTTATTAGATTTTCACAACTCTAATCGGTTTAATGCCAAGTTACATGCATAAATAGTCCAATAACACAACCGGTTGGTATGGTCTGAGTTTTAAAAATATGGTTGACACCACCGCACCATTTCATATCCATTAATAGAACACAAAAGGACATCTAAATTTGTCAAAATAAAAAAGGGACATATGAATAAAGCTATCAAATTTAATATTTGATTTTTCTTGTTTCAAATAGTGTAAAGCGAAACTCATGCATAAGTGTAAGGAATGGATAATTGCATATTCAAATCTGTGCAACAACTTATCAAATGTTTATGCAACCTTTATCCTTTGAGAAATACTTACAAGACATGATGTAATTGGGTTTTTCTACTAATGGTTACGGAATGGCGTGGTTAGGGCTGTACATGGGTTGGGTCAATTCATAAAACCCGGTCAAATCCATCCAAAAAAACAGGTTGGGTCGGATAATTTGGTGGATATGGTTTCTAAAAATGAAAAACCCATAAAAATAAATGGGTTTCGGGTAAAACTAGACCCAGACCCAAAAAAACTCACTTACCCAATAATATCAATATTTTTTTATCTTTATTTTCATAAAGTAGAAAAAGAATACTAAAGGTTATGGTCATAAACCAAGTTATATTTCCAAAACATACACATTGTACCTTATATAATGAAACTCAAAACATGTTAGAGTTATAAATCAAGATGTTGCACTTTTTAGTTATTTTAATACTAATGCAATTTTATATCATGTAACTTTAGTTTGTTGCAAATATTTTATGGTGAAGTTTATTATTTGATGTTATAATTTATTATTCTATGATGCATAAAATTATAGCAAAAATAAGTTAACCATTTTTTTTTAAAAGGAAATTAAAAAATTAGAGTAATATTTAAGAAAAATTATAAGTACTTGTCATTTAGTCATTTAATATTAAAAAAATAGAAAAATAAGTTGGGTAACCCATTACCCAATTCAACTCAACCCATAAATTAGTGGGTTTATCCAAACCTACCCAATAGTATACGGGTGGTTATTTTATCTCACGTAAACCTAAATACCCTATATGATTCGGGTTTTAGGTTTGACTAAACCCAATCCAAATTGACCCATGTACACCCCTAGACGTGGTGGTGTCGCCATGCAGCACAAGCTTAGTCAAGAGTTATAAATCATTGCCAATATATAATAGACAACGATTATCTTTTTAGGAAATAATTGAGAATGGTTTTATATTTTCTTAGGCAATGGTTATAAATTGTTGTGTTGCAAATTTGAACAAACTCTCATCCATATTATGATGTGTGGAGCAAAGCAACAACCTAGGCCAAAAGACCAAACAAATCATAAACATTAAAATAAGATAAAAAGAAAATAATAACACAATGATATCTTTGTATTAATTTTAGTCTAAATTTGACCTATGAGGAAGAGAGAAACTCACTAATCCACTATTAAAGAATTCTTACAAAGAGATACAATTGTTACAAGAAATTAGTCTTTAAGATTAAATCATAATTTCTACCATTTACCCACTCTCTTCTCTTAATCAAGATACTCAATAATTTCCGTCACCAATGTGTTTAAATTGCTTCTCACCCTAGAGTACAACCAAAAGTACTCAACTCTTAACCAAACCCTATGAATTGTCCCTTCTGATAAACCCGAGTTTGCCTCGCCTCTATCGTTCAAAGCTGGGTTGAAAATGCAAATATACAACACTAACTTTTCTGACTTTTGCAAACGATGAGATTTTAAGACATATAAAACATGTTGTCTGTTATAAGTTTAAAAAAAAGGTAGGATACTCAACCACGCCAATTGAAATGGCAAGGTCCTACATGACCTAAATATTCGCACCCGCTCAATCTTGTCATTTGGTTTGAAGAGGTCCTATAAAGACCTTAAAAGTAGGATGTCATTTGTTAGCATTTTTCAAATATTAGGGTTTATGATATTTATTTTTTCAAAAAGAGGTTGTTTAAAAAAATGCTCATAAATCATATTCATACGGAATCCAGGTTATTTAAAATAGTGAACCACGAAAGAGAATCTTGATTCTCATCCATTCAGATATAGTATAGACCACGAAAACAATAATAGTTGTCATCATTGCTGTTTTGTTGGTGTTGATATCATAGCTTCAAAAGGTATAAGTACGTTTGAAGACAGAACAATCACTATACACATCATTGCCGATCAGGTTCTTTCCACCATTAATTCCATTAGCATTATCCCTTATAAATAAATGCACATTACTTGATATGGTATTTCTAAGCTTGTTTACAAAGCATTAACGATTAAGTTTTTTTTTTTATTCACGCCACATGAAGAATTGAATCCTAGAAAGGATTATAACGGCGCAACTTGTTGCACACTCTCAAGTAAATATGCAGTTATTGGTTGAGAGATAAATAAAATTCTTTTTTGGTGTAAATCGGGTATCCTCCACGCGTGCAACTAGGGAGACTAATGGATAGCAAACTCTTCCTTAAAATTTTAACGTTGCTGCATGCTCAAAGGTGGATTCGAACCCATGACTTTGGTTAAAGTAGAAGACACATGTGTCATCTCATCTAAACACTTTTGAGGTTGAGATAAATAAAATTCAATAATACAGAATGTGTTTTAGAATTAATTCAGATTCTTTTTGATCAAGGATATTCAACTAAGTATGTAAATGCCAAAACTAATCATATTTTTTTAACTATTCTATGACAGACAAAGGGTGAAAGTGTGGTAGCACAAAATGTAAGAATAAATAAAGAGGAAATTTATAAGAAGATCAAGCAAAGGGACATTCCATCATTCCTAGCAAAAAAAGTACTTTATTAAACAATTAAAGTCGATATTAAAGGCTTAAAGCAACCCATGCATGCCCACCAACTCAGCTGCAATGATGGCACTGAGAGTGGAAATGGAGTATTTTAAGGGTAAAAAGCTTATAAAAACAATTATGACAACGAATTTGATCTTAGATTGTCATATTGGTGCATGATATATGATATATTGCAGAGAACAGTAGTTAAATATGACTTATAGTATTGCAATGACAAAATTTATGTACATTTGTTGAAGTATT
The DNA here is from genome assembly GCA_946800305.1 of Medicago arabica. Classification (NCBI taxonomy): domain Eukaryota; kingdom Viridiplantae; phylum Streptophyta; class Magnoliopsida; order Fabales; family Fabaceae; genus Medicago; species Medicago arabica. Next base: position 18,897,265 of record OX326971.1, on the reverse strand, counting down.
AATTTTTGTGCTATTCTTCTTAAAATATTCATAATTTATACTAATTTCTTTTTAAATTCATAATTTCCTCAAAATGCACAAAAAACATGTCGAAATACATATAAATTTTGTCTTTGTTGCAATTGCAGTTGTAAACATGGTTCTAAATTTGAGGTTTAGTTACACTTGCAATTAAACTCTAGGGTTCGGAAGATGTCACCATCATTAAAATTTCCTTGCAAATGTGAAAGGTGGATAGGATGATATATTCATGTATATTCATGATCGATAATCCCTTTCAAAATGTGCATTTTAAAGATGACGATAGTTGCTAAAAGTGTGAAAGTAGAATCTAGTCCTATCTCTTGAGACAAGTGATGGTTTTTGCACTATAAAGAGAATCCATGTTGAAAGAGAACTTGAAAAGGAGAGCCATGAGGAAAGAAAGGAAAGAGAGAGGGGAAGGGTTAGTATGTGTCAGCTTCATAGGGCACGCGTTTATTCAAAGTAACTTGTTTGTTTCTTGCAATATATAGACATTAGCAAAAAAATTAGTGAAGGTGAACATTAACTTCATTACCTTTGGCTTTTTCCCAGGTTAATTCAAACCTTATTCTTTTCTTTCTTTTCTATCACATGTCACTCACAAGTGTTGAATTTTTTTTTTTGCCAACCCTCTTTCCCAAAAAAATTCCACTTTTGACCCCCTATGAGAATTATTTTCCAAAATGACCCACTTTCAATTTTATTTTATTTTTGTCGTTTTCCTCATTACCGCCATTTGAAACGGCGGTAATGAGCCACCACCTCTGACACGTGTCAGATTGTGACAGTCCACAACAGGTTTTTGTTTTTTTTTTAATTTTTTTTTCGTTTTTTTATTTTTTTGGGACAACCTATATTTATTTAAAACACAAATAATAATAAATAAATAAATATTAATGATGATAATTATTAATTTAAAAACACTAATTATTTTACTCATAAGAAATAGAAGAAAAAACTACTTTATCCGCGGCAGCCATTTACGCCAATGTAAACTATGACCTCCCGTGGCACATAATTTATCTTTTTTATTTCGTACGGGTCGTTGATCTTCCTCTTCCTCTTCCTCTCCCTCGTGTTCTTCCTGTTCCACATCGTCATCAGGAATTTCAGCATCAACATTAGTTTTCATAATGACTTCATTTTGCACTTGTGAAGCTGAGTTGGTCCAGATTTCATTAACGAAGTCATCGTCATTAAACCCTACAACCAGACTTTCTATGGTATTAGTTTGTGAATTTGGCCATTGAGGTGTGTAGTTTGTTTGAGGATAGTTTACAATGTGTGGAGGGGTTGGTAGGTTGAACGAGGAGTATTGTGATTGGTCTGGGTAACTGGTTTGTGTGGTGTACTGAGTTGGGTTGAAGTCATCAAATGAATAGTTTGATGTTCGGGAGCTTTCTCCTTGATGACTTTGTTGAGAATAGGTTGGATATGGGATTGAGGTGTTATGTAAGTTTTGGTGTGTGGGTTGTGGCGGTGATTGATAAGTTTGGTTGTAGTTGGTGTATGGGTCAAAGCTTTGGTCAAAATAAGTGGGTGGAGGTGTCATGAATTGGTTGTACAGTGGAGGTGTATTTGACCACATATTTTCATCTGGAACCGTATAGGTTTCTGGCGCTGTAGGATAGTCATGCGACAATCCTGGTAAAAGTCTTGCACATGCTTGATTTGGGTTTGCCAATAATACTTCTCTAGAAAGCCACAGATGATCTCCGAAAAACCGGGAGTCAGTCAGTTCCATTGAGTTATCAGTTACAATTGAAAACCGGGATATTCCACAACCTCGTCAAACACCGCCACCCAATCAAATACCACATCAAAATCAAACACCACGATATGAGTATCAACCCCCATCTTCATCACAACAATTATCATACACCCAATTGTTTTCTCAAACACAATATGAATATGAACCCCCATCTTCATCACAACAATTACCATACACCCAATCGTTCTCTCAAACAAAATATGAATTTGAACCCTCTTCTTCACAACCACCGCCGCAAACGCAACCACAAACACAAACCCGCCTGGAGGATCTTTTCGTTCATCAGTTTGAAGACTTGCCAGACAACATTCAAGAAGAAGAAGAAGCTAGTAGTGAAAGTGACGAAGAGGAGGCACTTCAGCATGATACAAATGAAGAAGACGAACACCAAAATAGAAATGAAGAGGAAGATATTTGGGGGAACATTATGTCTGGCACACAACCACAACCATCGCAACAGGCAGTACCGATCAGAGCCGCTTATTGTCCCCTGTTGCATATGTGTAACATTGACGTTGCTGCATATGATGCTCTATCTACCGACGATCACTGGAATACGAATGTTCCCGTCGATGGAGCTATAGAGGAAGGAATGACATTTCACAGCAAAGAAGATTGTTTGCATGCCATCAAGTCTTTCCACATCCGACAATCGTTGGATTACGATGTTATACACTCTGATCCAAGAAGATATGTCATTCAATGTACCCAGGAGACTTGTCTATTTAATTTGAGAGCGTCCTTCAGAAAAAAGGAGCGGTAGATGGAAGATTGGGACCATGGCGGGTCCACACAACTGCACATCGGCTTTACTGTCACAAGATCATCACAAGCTCAACTACAAACTTATAAGCCAGAGCATCAAAACACTTGTGCATGAAGATGCCTCAATAAATCCAAAGCTGATCATTGCGCACATACAACAAAAATTTAACTACACAACCACATATCGAAAGGCGTGGTTGGCAAAGAACGCGGCAATCGAATCTATTTATGGGAAATGGGAGGAATCTTATAATGATCTTCCGCAATGGTTGAATGTGATGAAGGAGACAATGTCAGGGACTATCTTTGATTTAAAAACAAGAATTGGCGACAATGGTGAAACATAGTTTCATCGTCTATTCTGGGCCTTCTATCCATGCATCCATGGGTTTAAGTATTGTAAACCAGTTGTCCATGTCAACGGGACATGGTTGTATGGCAAGTACAAAGGGACATTGTTGCTTGCGGTGTCACAAGATGGAAACAACAAAACGATTCCAATCGCCTTTGCGCTTGTCGAAGGTGAGACAAAGGAGGGATGGAGTTTTTTTTTTGAAAAATATAAGAAGGCATGTCACACAAGGACGATCCGTCTGCATGGTCTCCGACAGACATGAATCAATTAAAAGCGCATTCAATGACCCAAGGAATGGTTGGCAAGAAACTGGTTCAACTCATGTGTACTGCATTCGACACATTAAGCAAAATTTCATGAGGACTATCAAGGATGGAGATCTTAAAAATGTAGTAAATAATATGGGTAAATATATTATCTTACGTCTTTTTTATTTTGTGTTATTATTAAACATGTTCACTTTCTAACTAATTGTCTTTTCTTAACGTGCAGGACATGCCCTTAACGTACCTTTGTTTGATTACTACCGTGGTATAATCCTAAAGGCAAATCAACGTGCATTAGATTGGGTGGACAATATACCAAAGGAAAAATGGACTCAAGCATATGATGAGGGTCGACGATGGGGCCACATGACAAGCAACATCGTTGAGTCGTGGAACTCTGTGTTGAAGGGAACCCGCAACCTACCTGTTACACCTATAGTCCAATCAACCTACTATAGGCGGGCATGTCTCTTTGCTGATAGAGCTCAAAAAGCGTTTGCAAGGGTAGGCTCCAGAGATGTGTTCAGTGAATATTGCCAGAATGCGATTAAGGATGACATTGTTAAGTCCAACACCCATCATGTCGAACAGTTTGACCGAGAAAGATACACCTTCTCAGTCTGTGAGACCGTCAACTACAGGGAGGGAAGACCAATGGGAACTTTCAAGGTGGACCTACAAAAGGGATGGTGTGACTGTGGGAAATATCAAGCTTTACATTTGCCTTGTTCCCATGACATAGCCGCGTGTTCTTCATTTCACCATGACTACACAACCATTATTCCAGATGTGTTCAAAAACGAGAGTGTTTACTCGATCTACAACACATCATTCAAAGTAGTTCACGACAAGAGTTATTGGCCCCCATACGACGGTCATGTGCTTTGCCATAATCCAAACATGCGAAGACTAAAGAAAGGTCGACCCAATAGTACTCGCATAAGGACTGAAATGGACGAGGAGGTGGTAGAGAGGACTCCGACACCGAGACAGTGTGGGTTGTGTCGGCATACTGGTCATATTAGGAGAAATTGTCCGAGTATAAAATAACCGGTAGTTAATAATGTTATGTATTATGTGTTCAAATAAATTAATATTTATTATCATTATCTTTAATATTTATTTAGTTATTTATATTTATTTATTATTATTTGTGTTTTAAATAAATATAGGTTGTCCCAAAAAAATAAAAAAACGAAAAAAAAAAATTAAATTCATTCCCGCCATTTCAAATGGCGGTATTGAAAAAAAAAACAAAAACCTGTCGTGGTCTGTCACAATCTGACACGTGTCAGAGGTGGTGGCTCATTACCGCCGTTTCAAATGGCGGTAATGAGGAAAACGACAAAAAAAAAATTGAAAGTGGGTCATTTTGGAAAATAATTCTCATAGGGGGTCAAAAGTGGAATTTTTTTGGGAAAGAGGGAAAAAAAAAATTCCACAAGTGTTAAGTTTACAAAATTGAAGAAATCACGGTGACACCATGATTTTGTTACAATGATAACTTGTCATAATTTTATAAATTTTACTGTCAATTCAAACATACATTAAGTAATTCATGATAGAATTTGTGGCTAGGTTAGAGCTCCGCAAGGGTAAAGTAAGCATAGTTTTATTCAGTCATTCATTGAGGTTGAAGGTTTTACACATCTATGAGCTGAAATTCAAAATCTTTCTTTAATTATGTCTACCTTGATGAGAAGTTTCTTTGAATTTATGCAAGAATATTAATGAAAATGAAAGGAATTAAGTTTGGTTAGTAGTTGAGCTAAAGGAGTTAATGAGCTTAAGAACTAAACCGAGATAATCATTGATCATAATTTACTTATCTTTTGATCAAACTCCAACTTATAAGACTTATTTTCTTAAAAATCAAAGAGATTTTTTGTTTTAGGCAAGAATCAGTGAGTTGTCATCAGAAAAGTTTGTTGCCACAGCATTAAAGCAGTAAAGATACGTAAAGCTTTTTCCTGATTTGATCCTTAATCCAATGATTTAAATATATGCATTCATATTTTATTGCTGAATAAAGCAGGGTTAAAAAAAGGTGTAAAAGGGATAATTGAATTTAAGCCTTTTTTTTTTTACTATAATAATGGTGTGTACACTATCAACTTTTTGTTGTTGTTGAGGGAATGTACACTATCAACTTGTTTCTAATATGTTCTTAATCTAGTTAAATGTATGTGACTGTTATACCTCAAGTGTAATTTGTAAAGATTATAAATTATACGAAAATTTTATATTGTAATTATCAATAAAATTGATCAAAAATGTAATTATAAAAAGAAAATGTTAGAACAACAAACAAAAGATTAAGGTAAAGTAAAAGAAAGTAAAAGACAATGGACAAGATCGATCTTTAATGAAATTCGGTCAATGATACTCACATTTGCAACTATAGAGTAGTTAGTTATGTTTGTATTTATGTGGTAATTAGGGTTTCATTGTTACGAACAATATATAATACTACTTCTACGATTTAAATTACAACAATACCCCTTGTCGAATATATATGAGTTATACTAAACATAAAATATGTTTGTGGCTGATATATAGTATAAGCTTGCCTTGAAGTTATTATATTGTTTGTAAATAAGTAAAAATGTTGAACTCATTTGAGTTAGTTTGGTAGTGTTAGTTTGAGACTTTAATTAGAGTGTGTTTTTTTTAAGATCTCGGATCTGATTCTCTTTGATATCAATTTTGATGGAGCAGTTTAACTTCTTCAAAAAATACAAAAATAAAAGTAAAAATGCTGCTTGTTGACCAAATCCATAACGATTCAAACCCTCTTTATTTTTAAGGTTTTGTTAACAAGTGTCCTAAGAAGAAGATTGTTTAAAGATTCTATTAAATGAAATTATATTTTAGAAATACAAATTGTACATTTAATCAATGCAATGATTACAAAACTTTTTAATACGAACTTTATACTTTTAATACAATGATCAATTCCCTAACAAAGAACACTAGTCACCATTCCCCTTATTTTACAATAAGGCTATATCTACAATATACTTTATTGTGGGGCTTTAATTATTATTAGCCCTTAAAATAATAGTAACAAAATTCCGAGGCCAATGAGCTGTTGTTTTCAATCTTGGCATTTTCCTCTCCAGGAGAGAAGGAATGTATGCCTTAATTTGTCAGAGCCTAGTGGCTATGCATCATACATTGTGAAAACCAATTGCATATTATGAAAACTTGAGTTTCCTTTTATACCTTACTCATTTTAGGAGGAAAGAGGGAAAATATATATCAACAAAAATTAAGGTTTATACAATTGTGTCCTTTTTGAGCTCAATTCATTAATGATATACAACTAGGGTTTAGTGAAGGTGGTTACTGCTTAGTGGAGTACGTTTTGTAAATTCCAATATACTAAGTTCAACCATTGGAACATTAGTTCGTCACATCGTTGAGAGTAACCTTTTCAACTAAATTCAATTCCAGTTGATTAAAAAGTGTATTTGTTGAAGAATTATTTTTTTGGTAAACTAGTTCACCTAATGCTATGCCTAGTTTGCATGGTTGAAATAAAATGCATAAAATTGCAAGAAAACAACATGATTGAGTTAGAACTGACAAAAGGGAGAGACAAATTGAAAACTGCATCAACTCAGATTGTTGTCAATGTCACCCCAAATTGTCCCAGATGTATGAGACAGGTTTCAACGTTTTCTTTAGTGATATGAAATAGTTTGTGAGATTCATTTGTACCATAGCTTAGATATATTCTTATTCTCCCTGTCGTATCGGTTGTATATTGAATTGAATGAAAGAATTCATGGAATCTTTCAGATTTTCATTCTCATCCTGTACAGCTTTTATCTTGTAGTGTAAATCTTGTAGTATGCCCCACTTTCCTTTTACTACAATTTTGGATTTGAGATGAAAGAAAGTTACTACATTAATGCTAAAGTTTGCGACAGATATATATAATATCATAGGCTTTGGAAATGATGATTTCTTCTTATGTTATAGTGAAAATAAAATTTCATAATTTTTTTCTGAGCAGTGTTGCAACCCATTGAGATGCATTCGGACCATTTAGTTTTATTGTATTTTGGAAATGCGTATAAATAGTATATGATAAAAAGTAAAAGATAAATATATTCCGTGTCAGATACGATGTTCAAATAATACAGAAGTGTTGAAGTTTCATTTGAACTCTATAATATTAGAACATCTTTTTTACAAATATTAATACATATGTTTTGTTTATAGATAAACAATGTATATTAGTATGTTTGTGTGTGTGTTTAGTTTGCTCTATTAAATTAATCAATGATTTGTTAATAGACATAATGAATATGCACTTCATTATGTCTCTTATCTTTAGAAAAGACGGTCGTTGTGCAGACAAAATCGTTTCCTTTGGGTTTGAAAGTAGTGGTTTTGCTTGGTGGATTCAATCTCGTCTTGTGTTTTATATTTTGTTAACTAAAATAGGTAAGAGTTTCCTGGATTATCGTTTGTTTCTGTTGATGTTTTTCAAGGGCTTGAATTTCTATTTGCTATGTAATATCTTTTTCTTCACTAAGGTTTTACCTCTTTAAATTTTTTAGTAAGGCTTTTAATGAGACGGATGTTATTAAAGTCCTTGACGGTTTACTTTGGGTTTTGGCCTAGTCCTGTAATGTTTGTATTCTCTATTTTTATTTTGAATAAAAAAGATTAATCAATGATCAGTATGTTGTTGTTGGAACTATAAAATCTTATGAAAAGTTTAAAATTATTGCTAATGAAATTGTTATGGCTCTTGATCTGATCTTTTTTAAAATAAAATTGAAAAGGAATTATGGCTCCAACGGCGCCCGACCATAATAATTTTGTATACACAAATAGAGACGACATGGCTATCCGATAGTGAAGATTAACTATGATATATAGATTTTTGCGGTTGAGGCTTGAGTCTAGGCTTGCGAAGAATGTGATAGTAAGTACACCGATGAAGAGGGGGTACAGCTGGTGTACAAGACTGATAGGGGGTATGGGTTTGGAGTCGTAGTATGTCTTGAGTGCGACAATAGTTACAAAGCGAATGCAATGACAAAGAGGCGATGCAAATATGGTGTGCTTGCATGAGCTGAGTGAATGAGAGGGGCGAGAGTGATGGTGAAGAAGGAAAATAGTACTACTGTCGATAAGAAGTAGAACATGAAATAAATATGAAAACAAATTGTTGCGAGGGAAACAAGTCTATAAATAAATTTATTACATCGGTTTGAAAAGTAATGAATGTAAAAAGTGAGCTGAAATAATTATTTTATTTTATTTTTTAAGATTGTATTTTCTACATCAATTAACAAAACAATCATCCAATAGTCAGAGTTCTATTTAATTTCAAAAGCAACACCATTGTTTGAAAGAAAAGGTTGTCATTTATAGAAGGTATTATATCAATATAGGATGAAACTACCGCATGATTTCAAAAATGGGCTAATACTATGATCTTGATATTTAGGACTATGAATATTGAAGCCATAATATTTAGTTCTAGATGGGTGCCTAAAGTTAAATTGCTATACATAAATAGGATGCTATGTCCCATTTGCCGTTACGGATCATAGCTCATTGCTCTTGGTTCACCCCATTGATAACCCAGATCAAATAGCACGTGATAAGACAAAGCAAGACTCGACTATTTACACATAGGCAATTTCTAATGTAATTGTTAATCTTGTTTTAAGCAAATGTCTAGTCGATGTTCTAAATTCATATAATTGATCTTTACATGCTTACCCTTTTTTTCCTATACACCAGCCCCTTTAAACAGAAAGGTTCTTTATATCGTCGCAAATTGCAATGCTTAGAAAGTATGTACATCACTGTTAATATCGGATATGCTTATCGTCATGAACTCAAAGTTGCCAATCTTGAGTTTTTCATCATTGCTTGCCCTCTTCAATATGAGAGAACTTTCTTTTAAGAACCTCGTTCTCCTTTCTTAGCTTCATGATTTTCTGCTTAAGTGTTTCCACCTGCCAATTTGATGTCATTTCTTGTTGTTGATCAACCATCTTTGCTTTAAAAAGAAGCACTGCAGTGGACAAAAAGATAATTACTAATAATTTTATATGGTGATGGGATATGAAATTAGTCAAACAAAACAATAAACTGGCTTTATGGAAGTGTAATTGGTATGAATTGAGTGGAATGGGACTTCAAGCTTACATTCTTTTTCCAAAAGTTGCATTTTTCGTCCTAAGTCGTTTTTCTCTTCCTGCTCAGCCATAAGACAATCTTTCAAATCCCGAATTTCCGAACTATCTGTCAAACCATAATGAGCAAAGCAATCAAAAAAAATTCAACCAATACAGATATATTACAGCCCTGTGAGGAGAAAAATCCATCCTTCCAAACGTTAATATTAATAAAATGACTCACATTTTGATTCCACTTCAAAATGGACTTGGTCCAACCGGTTTGCTAGAATTTGCATATGATTTTTATGGGCTGCTATATCTCCATGAAGTTGACTTATGGTAGCTTCGTATGTTGCTTTCTCATGCAGTGATTCCCTAACATAAGGTGGGATCAATCTGTTAGTTAGGTAGTTAGAGCTAGAGCCTAAAACCCATTATATTTCTGTAAAGTAAATTTGACCCAAACCCAATATTTTGACTCAAAATCTTAAAAAAAAACAAAGATTTAATAAGAATTTTACTAGCCTTCAATATCTTATGCTTAACTAACACATACTAGCAAATTACATTCTCAATTTATGTCAAAAACATTCATTACTGCTCAATTACACACACTTCAATTTGAGGGTCATTTTAATTGAAACCAGGTCGCGTGACCCGACCAGGAAAACCCAGAAACAGCAGAACACATAGAATCATAACGGATTCCAACACCTAGCACAGAGATTCCACCGTCTGTTAGCAATTTAGGATTCCAATCAGCACAGAACACGATGATAGGGAGCAACAACATAATATCGTAAGATTTTAAGTGCTAGCAATAGATTTTGACTACCATGGGTGTGTGAACTTTCGTATAAACAGAAATGAGCTTAGTGGTTTGGGTTGGGACACCAAAGGAGTTAAATGTAAGAGGCGCAGTTTGACCTTACTAACATTTTCCCCTACCGTAACAAACTAACCACTAACATCAATTTTGTAATGGATTAATGTATAAGCTGTTTTACTTAAATTTTCCTCAATTCATTCACAACTAACTTGAAATTTCACAGTTCACATTGAATTTCCAATAGCATGACCATTAGAAGATTCAAAACATGAGTTTCAGTAACAGAAATGTTAAAACAGCCATCAATACTCACTTAACTTGAGCTTCTAATCTCCCAATTTTTTCATTATATTCTTCCTCAAGCAATTTTAAAGCCCTATTATGTCCCTGTTTCAAAAAAATCATAAAAATAAATAAATAAACATTTTACAACAATTAACAATGTTAGCATTAGTAATTTTCCATCTTTCAATTTACATAACTCACATTTTCTTTAGAAACAACTTCATTATTTGATCTTTCTAGCTCTTCCTTCAAATTCATGTATTTTGCTCTAAAATCAAGCTGTGCAACAATTATGAATTCGTTAAATAAAGTTAACAAACACACCAACTAAAAATAATTCCAAAATCCTAATAAAAATAGAAGCTATGAAGACTAACTCAGACACACGACACTAGTAGTAATTAAGAAAATGACGTACTTAAATGCAATGACATATGCATGTGTCGTGTCGGACACGGACACATGTCAGACATCGGACAAGGACAAGTCTTGGATTAGAAGTGTCAGTGCTACATATAAAAGAAGTGATTGATTGAAGAACCTGATCAGCAACATTCTTCAACGATTCTGAATACAGTTTTGCCAAATCTTCGTTTTCTGCATTTTCGCAAAAACAAATTTAGCTACAACATTACAAATTGAAATACAGAATCTCCAAATTCGAATCATTACCTTTTTTGAGGTTATTGCAAGTGATTTGAAGAGATTCACGCAATTTCAACTCTGAACTGTGTTTGGATTGCAGAGATTGGATTTCTGAAATACCTATTTTTACATCCTGAATCATCACATTACCAATATAAATTAACGATAAAATGAGTAAATTAGGGTTAATTATTGATGATTGAAGATTAGTTACCTCGTAGATCTGATTGAAAGTTGAGAGGAGTGATTCCATTTCTTCGTCACTCGTTGCCGCCATTTTTGTTTCTTCCCTTTTGCCAATATTCGAATACTTGGGTTTTAAACAAGAGTTTTTTATTCATAATTATTAAATATGAATAAAACTATACATATATCATGATTTATGGTCTTTGGTAAGAATTCGAATGTTTATTACTAGAATGATTTATGGTCTTTGGTTTACAACAAACCTTATAAATAATCCTCCCGTAATTTTCGAAAATAGAAGTTGAATATTTAATCAAAGTTTTACAATCTAACACGTTGGTAATTCACGAATTCGGGACAATAGCATCTCTCTTTTAAGTAAATAATTGCACATTCTATTTGTTAAGTATTGACGATATCGTAAAAGAACAATTTTTACTATGTCAATATCGTTAGCTAAATAGCAAATACAGTTAAAGTGTTGGCTAAGTTGAACCTATAACATATAAAACATATTGAAATTAAAATGATGATAAGAAAACAAAAAATCTATAGAGTTTAATTTTCATGCATTTCAGTGTATATTTTCGGATGCAATCTTTCTTTTTCATCTTAAGTTGAGTTACATCCATCCATTCATCGACTTACGATTATTTATTTTTATTCTTTTGTTAAGAAGTTTAGTGACTACAAATTCACGAATAAATGGGGAATGCATGTTCGAACCCAACTCAAGATTAATAATGTGAACTTGAGAGAAGCGGATTGTCAGCTACAGGAGCAAATACTTATGAGCTGAATATATTGGAAACATGACATGCGATTTTGATGACCACATACGAACTAGAGCTTCAATTTTCAGTCATGGAATCATTTAATTTACAGGTTCTAACATTCTCTACTAATTCAATATGTTAAGCATTTCCATCAACCTTGATTGCAAGAAAGTTTAGCAAATAAAATGAACAAAAGATTCTAAAAAAACAAAAGGATTTGATATGAACTAAGAGTATAAAATTTGTTTACAATATCAATCAATCATAATCGTTGGATCATTAAAATATTTGATTTTAATCGTATCTGCTCAAATGTTATACAAATGATGGCTTGTAGCTGGTTGACCGTGTAAAAATTTTGCACTTACAGCATATCAAAATTTATCTCAAAACAAAATACTTTCTTACTACCAATACTGAGAACAATACAATATACAATACAGATACTGTACGTGTAAATGTGTAATGAAGCAGGCAGCAGAGTAATGCTACCATGGTCATCTAGAATGCAAATGATCCCATAGGATTTGTTCATCAATCTTACTCATCTTCTCGTCATCAAGTCGTTTCCAAGTCATAATTTTCCGCACACTTGTCCATGACTCTTTTCCCTTCTGAAGTTCAGCCAGTATAATCCTTGCTCTCCTTGGCCACCCAGCTTTTCCATAGCCATGATAGCCAAATCCACCACCATAACAAAACCATATGCCATCCAAGTTTCCACAGAAGTCATTAGTGTGGTCATGGCCTATGAACACTGCCTTCACATCTCCCATGGAGACAAAGGTCTGCAAGACCGCTGAGTTCACCAGCGAACAAGCTACACCCTCTTGAAATTGACCTACTATCTGTTTGTAAAACAGCTGCCGAACTTCTGGGATCGGAATGTGGAAAAATGCAAGTGCCGGTGGTCTAATTGGGGAAGTAGCACAATCAGTAGAATGAAGAGGATCCTGCTCTTGTCCCTGTTAGTGTGTGACCTTTAAAATGTTAATGGGATATGGGAATTGGAAAACCTCCCTCGAGGGAAAAGAAAGGTCATGTCCTACAAATAACAGAAAAAGTACGAAATTGGATTGTTGCATGAGAAATAAAGAAATTCTGTTGATAAAAAAGACTAACAATAATCTCACTATATTCAAATTTTTGAAGTTTTAATTACTATAAGGAGGTAGGTTAATATTACCGGATGCCAAGTCCGAGGCAGTTGTTACATGAAGGGGATAACTATTCATGCCAGTTTTAAGATTGTGTTATTACCTGTGGTTCTCGAGATACATGACGCAGCCAATCAAGTTGGGAGTCCTTGATCCAATCATAAGTTCGAATTCCCTGATAAACAACCCTGTCACCACTGTCAAGAAAGAAAAGATTCAAAACACTGCTATTTGCCATCATGGAACCTGGGGCACCATATACTCTTAGGTTGTAATTTCCAAAACCATCAATTTTAGACATCTTGCGGCCTTTCAACGAATCAGTAAGACTATCAGCTGATGGATTGATCTGGGAGACTGAATAATCCATAAGGGAGATTAAGGACATTAATTCTTCACGATTCAAAGTTGATTCTTGGTCATGGTTTCCCAAAATTGCAGCCCAAGGAAGTCCTGATTCCATGGCCGGACCAAAGGCTTTAAACATAGATTCTGCAGCATCATGGCTGCTTGGTCCAAATATATTATCTCCTAATACCAAGAAATGAACCCATGTCAATGAAGCACATTCAGAAAACATAGAAACACAATCAGAATAAAATAAATCTAGTCAAATACCACATGGATAATGGACATTAAAGACGGAGCCACCTGTAGAGGTAAGTAAACTCTAGCTAAGAACTGGTTTAGCAGAGACCGAACACGAGGGCTACCCGAACAATTCAACTTTAGCTAGAGCGCATTAACTACATGCGCTCAACCACTTAGGTTGTATAAGAGGGAAGAATTTATTTCCTGCCCGAGAATGGTTTGAATGCTGCTATTAGTGCTGAATTACTTAGATAGGCAAAAGTCTGTCCAGATTTTGCTAAAACTGAAGTAATCAATTAAACACTATTGTTTCCAAGAACGAAGTGGATCCGTCAAGGGACGAGAACTTCAATTCAGTAAAGTATGTCCTAAGCTAAAACGCACTTTTACTCTATTTCATTTGGTCATTTTGAATTCTATTCTTGTCTTCACTTCTATCTAGTTAAGAAATATGATTTCCTGAACAAGAAAATGCAAATCTAATAGGTTCTCTAAACAAATGCACTCCAATGACCTGCTTTTGTCACCCTACTTTGCTACACGTACAAATAAAGCACCATAAGCAACAAAAATCTCCTTTGCTCGACTTATAGTGTCAAAAAGAAGAGTGGGGTTGAGGATAGGGATTAGGGACCTACTTTTTATGAATTAAGGAACGAGAGAACTTTTAAGGGTATGTTTGGATAGATAAAGGTGGACAGTTCCTTAAAGTTAGCTGAAGAGAAAGAACCAAGAGAGAAGTTGATTAAAAGAAAGTTAGCTTTCATGAAGGTAAAGAAAGTTAGCTTTCTAAATGAATTCCTCCTGTTCATTGGGTTTGCCCTTCGCTTTATATTTTAAAATCCCCCAAAAATTGAAGGAATAAAGAAGGGTTTTGCAGCCTTGCAGGATCTCATTTAAATTCCTTATCTTTTCTCCCTCCTTTCACGTTAAATGGCTAACGTAATTGGAAGGTTTATCTAAACCTTCTTTAGTTTTAGTTATGCAACAACTTTCGGTGCAACAACTATGCTACTGTATTATCCATAGATAAAATCTCAAAAAAGAAAGTAAACGCAACACCAATATGACCATGTTTGGATAAACAACTTAGTTAATTGTTTATCCTAAAGTCCTTAACTATAATCTATTTCTATAGCAAAAGATGAAATAAAGTCAATCTGTTTTCATATAACCTACAAGCTGTTTTTACAAGCTATCTTGCAAAGCATATGGAAATAAGCTGAAAATAGCGTATGAACATGTCTTAAGCTGTTTTCATAAGATCTCATAAACAATCTCACAAGTGTTTATATCAATAGATAAGCTCAAGAAAGACAATCAAA
The DNA here is from genome assembly GCA_946800305.1 of Medicago arabica. NCBI lineage: Eukaryota > Viridiplantae > Streptophyta > Magnoliopsida > Fabales > Fabaceae > Medicago > Medicago arabica. Next base: position 18,882,138 of record OX326971.1, on the reverse strand, counting down.
ACAGGCCCCAAGTCAAAAACTGAAAATTCGTAAAAAAGAAAACAAAAACAAGAACAAACCAAAAAGAAAGTATGTCATATAATCATGAACCCTTTCTTCACTTGTTTTATACCATACCACCAGATCAACAATATACATACAAAAAATACCTATGTCATTAATAGTTATATGCTATTTTATATTATCCATTAATAAAATCTATAAAAAAAATAATAAAAACTAAACCCACCAATAACTCCAAAACTGAAAATTCACAAAAAAGGAAACAAAAACCAGAACAATCCAAACAGAGATAATAAATGAACTACAATCAATAATTGCTCCTTCCTTTTTATATTAAAAGTCTCACAGAAATGGAAGTTGAAATCAATAGATAAAATCTCAAAAAAGAAAGTAATGCAACATCAATATGGCCTTGTTTGGAAACATCTTAATTAAATGGTTATCATATAAAGTGTGTAAGTATAAGGTACTTCTATAACAAAAGAGCTTATGGAAATAAGCTGAATACAACTTATGTATATGTCATAAGCTCTGCTAAACAATCTCGCAAGTGTTTATGTCAATAGATAAGCTCAAACAAGTCAATCCAAACATAAGCTCAAACAAGTCAATCCAAACATAACCTAAGGCAAAAACAGAAAGTTAACAAAACAGGAAACAAAAGCAGAACAATCCAAAAACAAATAAATGAAAGAAAAACAAGAAGAATCCAAAAACAAATAAATTACCAGTAAAAGCAATAAAATCAGGAGTCTCATCTTGAATAACACGCTTCAAAAACAAGGTAGTATTAAGATCAGAACAAAACTCAAATTCCGAAGCCAAAACATCTCTACACTTGGTTATTCCATTTCCATAATGCATATCAGCAACCTATTATAAACCAAAATAGAAACAAAGAAAATTATTTATATAGAACTAACTCACTACTAAACTAACCACTAACACATACACTGACATGTCGACACCAATAATTAAATGGAGGTAATATCACATTCAGTGTCATGTATGTATCTAACACCGGACACATACGTCTTCAATTAGAAGTGTCGGTGCTATAAATAAATAAGAGAGGAATACGGACTTGGAGGATTTTGAAGGTACCGTCAGAACGGAAACGGAGAGGGAGTTGAGGAGTTTTCTTGATGCGGACTGTTTGGTTGCCGATGATTAGTTTACGTGAGAAATTGGATAGATTTGTTAGGTGAAGAATTGTGAGAATCAAGGTTAGGTAGAGTAGTGAGTGTTTCCAGTTTTTTTGTGATGTTGTTGTTGTGTTGTATGAATCCATTACCTTTCTTCTTGTTTTTCTTTCTTTCTTACATAACACTTTCTCTATGTGAATCTCGTATAGTTCGGTGTTTATTTCTTGTTTGTTAACGACAATGTCAACTAACTACTGTGTTGGTTTTCTTTCAAGTTTATGGGCTTTGTGGGCTACATTTCGTGGGCTTACTGGATCCTGTTTCTAGTTCGAAAAATGCTGTATACACATGGTGTTTAGCTAAAAAACACCAGTAATTTACCAATATAACCCCATCGGCAGTTAACTGTTGATGGATTTTTAACCGTTGACAGTTAACTGTCTAAGGGTATTTTCGTCTTTTACTTGTATTTTTCAGCCAAACACCACGTGTATAAAACATTTTTCGAACTAGTTCCTAGTCTATAAATTGTAAATTGCTCGATAGGTCCCTCAAAATCCCTAAAATGCTATTATGGGATCCTAATTTTCAATCGTTGTGTTTCAGGATTTAAGCATCAAATCTTTTGAGGGATAAACGTCAATCGTGAATCAGGATTTAGGATACGATATGTCTAAATTGAAGATTGTATAGGGTAGAGCTGCAACTGATTTGTAACTTCGGACACGTTTTTTGTAGTGTTCCTGCAACATCTGTTTATAACCAAAGTAAAGTGTTATGACACTATTGCTTTATCAACTTTGCGAGACACTTCAACACTAAACAACATTAACAATTTAATAAATAACAATTCAAATTTTAGCATGTGTTAAAGTTGGCATAAAATTCATAAGTATAATGTTATCATTGTCTCCACACTCGAGATAATCCCTCTTGAAGTGATTGGTCATGTGACAATTGAAGCATTTGTACTTCGACTTGCCGCCACCAGTTGAGTTTCGTTGATTTCTTCTACTTATACCTCTTCTTCTTGAGACATTCAAGCCTTCACCATTATCATCAAACTTTAAGCCCTTGGAGTTGGTTAACTTCGTGGTTCTTAGTGTCTTTTGGACTTCCTCCAAGGTGATGGTGAGTTCTTTAGCATAAAGTATGGTATCCATAGAGTGCTCAAAGGATCTAGGTATTACACACAGTAAGTGTAGAGTGTTGTCTTCATCCTGAATGTTCACCAAAGTATTAAGAATTTTGTTAAACTCCGTCAATTGTCATGCGATGGTCATTGACTCCACCATTCTAAAGGAGTAGATTTGTTGTTTCAAGAATTGTCTATGAGCCAACATATCGGTCATGTACAACAACATCACCACAATTGTCTTCTTGTGACATGGTAGTTGACAACGCAACCTCACCTTTTAGTGCCTTTGCACAGTTTTGTTAGATCTAGACTACTTGCATCTTCACCTTCCATGACCCAAAATAGTTGTTTCCTGTTAATTTCTCGATATCCCACTTGCAACTGATGCTTCTCGCTTAATGATTTGTTCTAATTGCACTGCAATGGGGGCTATCTGTTGTGAATTCATATTAAACTCGCTAACACTTTGATATGTGGAGAAAAATTAGAAGCAACCAAAATCAAATATATCACACAGAATTAAATAAGAGCAAGGCAAAGAAAAAGAACATGACATGTATTTGTTTACCTAGTTTGGTCCAAATTTGACTTATGGAAAAGAGAGATCTCTCAAATTCACTATCAAAGAATTCTTTACAAAGAGAAACCAAAATGGTTACAAGAAATAAGCTTTCAACAAGGCAGACTTATTTTTTTACCCTTTTCTTGAATCTTTTCATGTGGCCAAAAGAGTCAATGGTCAATCCCTAAGGAGTACAAAAGTATTTCACAACCCTATAATATCCCCTAAAGCTATTAACTTTTAACCCTAAAATTTCTCTTTTTCGTATAACTCTAGAATTCCCACCTTTTCCACACTAAAAATTATGGTGAAGATTCCCTTTTATAAATAAAATAAAATAAAAAGAAGAAGTCACATGCATACGCCTCGCACATAGAGTTATGTGCCCCACGCTTGGTGTCATATGTGCATGAGGCAGAACAACACCAATTTATGACTTCACGATTTCAAGACATATGCAGCACTGATTAAGTCTCAACTTTAATATATAACTTATAATTTATTAGTTCAATACCACATTGCAATAATATTTACTAATCTCGCTTAACAAAGAAATCAAAAACATCAAAAGCAATAAAGACGCTTTGATAAGGTTAACATAAGTGATGTTTCAACCAATTCGATAATCACCAAATGAACTTGCTTTGTTCCATATGTATCGTCCATTTACAAAGAAACCTCTCACTTATAGCCAATTCCATTTGATCGAGTGACATTTTTATATTTGGATTTTTGTTCGGTGTCTAATTTTAATTAGAATTATTGGCATTAGTGTTGATAAATAAGGAAACAAATAAGCGAGCTTTCACTTATTATGCACGCATCTTAGCTGATATTGATCTTTCTAAGAGGAATTTTGAGGAAGTGATGGTGGAATGTGAAGGTTATGCATTTGATGGTGATATTGTCTCTGAATGAGTACCCGTGTTTTGTTCTCATTGCTTTACCATTGGCCACTATGTGTCTCTATGTAACATGTATCATCCCAAACACAAGGAGGAGAAGGCGAAACCGGAAAAACCAAGGGTGAAGGGTGAGTCATCCTCTCGTCATATCAATGATGACCAACTTTTGAAGGATCGGCCTAAAGAAAAGCCTCAAGTCATTCCCAAGGTTGAACATGTTGTTGATGAAACAACCACGCATAAAGATAAGAGACGTGAATTATACATCTACAATTTCACATCAACAACATGAGAGTTCTCATAATGATAAGCAAATTCAGAAGGGAGAGATGAGGAAGGAAACTGAGGAGGGACGTGTTCTCCATGATGTGGCTGATAAGGAAAACAGAAATAAAAATACTGAGAAATAGCTTGATAAGAAGATGAGTAGCCATTATGAATAACACACCTCACCTGAGAGTTGATAAGTGCTCAAAAGTACCGTAATTTACGGGTTATTCTAGGCATTTTAGTGATTTGTTCTGCAAGATATCTAAAGAGAATTAACCATTTGTTGTAATTTTACTACTTATGCGTTATTGCCTTACTCCATTCAATTTTTGCAGGAAAAATGACAAGCAAGGACCAAGAATTGACTTTCCAAGCCAAGCAGATCTCGCTTAAGCGAGATTCATGACGAGAAGAAAGCCTCAGCTCGCTTCCCATTTCGCTCAAGCGAGAGTTGAAGAACAAGCCAACTCGCTTAAGCGAGATCAATTCGCTTAAGCGAGATGTGTGTCGAACGCAGCTTCAAATTCGCTCCTCATCTCGCTTCCAGCTCGCTCAAGTGAGATCCAGCAATTCCAGAGGATAAGAACCATGTGGCATGGCTTCATTGGGCAGCTGGAGATTTCTTGGCATCTCGCTTAAGCGAGATTCTGCGGATTTAGCCATATAAATTGAATTTTCTCCCCCTTTTCTTCTATCTATCACTGTTTTATTAGATTTTCAGTTTCTAGAGAGAGATTAGGGCATTTTCTAGAGAGAGAAACACAAAGCAAGGTAGTTAGAAGAAGATTCAAGCCAAGATTTATTGAGACATCATGGATCTTGTTATGGAATCTTCATCTTTTCTTCATTTCTTGCAAAGCTAGCATAGACATATGTAGCTACATTTACTCTTGTGGGTCTTGAGGTATTCAAACAAGCTATTATGTAATCTTTTGATCATTTAATATATGGTTCTAGCTTATTTATTCAATATTGTTGTTATTCTTGTGTTTACTGTTTATTGAGATTCAAAATGATGTTGATAAATACTTTTGGATTTGAGAACTAGAATAACAATATATCTTAAGTTAGCATGCTAGACATAGATGTTAATATTTGATAATCACTTTTAATCCAGAACTTAATGCTTTTGGGTCATTTAATCGGGCGAGAAATCGTCGATTAAACGATCCACATGACTTTGTGATTGTTTAAACGTGCGGGAAATCGACATTTAAACAATCCCCTAAAACTAACGATATCATTTGGACACGAATGATATTGTCGAGTGATTGTGATAATATCGTTTAAAAAGCTAGAATTCGTTATTTGATCGAGAGATTGCAGCTGTTACGCTTGGTTGATATCTCTGACCCCAAGCGAAATAGCCCTATCTCTGCTCGTTTTACTTTTATGTCGAATAGTGAAAATAGTTTTACACAAACAAACAAATTATACTCAAACACTTAAAATGATATTTGACGTTAAAATTGCTTATGAGACACACCAATCCCTGCGGAAACGAATCTAATATACTCACGTGTACATAGGTATATGACATGTAAAAATCTTACATCAAGAGTACATTAAATTAAGAGGCAATGTCACAACCTAATTTCAGCCCGACCCTGTTTTACATTAAGTAATGTTTGATGACGTTGAACAAATTGGAAATGCATGGGAAGCAGGTAAGGATTCCACACCTCCTGATGAGGTTGGATACGCTTCTTTTACTCCTTAAAGGAAAAATAGGTCAAAGAAAATGCAATTTAAGTTAACTTGAGCAGATAGAACACACAATACTCGTTTAAGGGGTTCTTTTCCAGCAAGTTCTAGGTGAGCTGGGAGCTCAAAAGGGGAAAAAAGGGAGAGTAATACTTGTGCAAACAATATTGTTTCCTTGAGTCATGAGTGTACGAGTATCACTTGGTGGTATGATCTACCACACAACCTTTATGAAGACTTTTATAGGGATCATTGTAATTTCCCAAATTTTTCGTTTTTGTTCATGTCCTTTTTTCTACTTTATCTTTTTGTGGTAAGTCTTAGTCCACCGCTTTTGTGTATGTGTGTGTCTACACACACACACACACCTTATTTAATAATATATATGAGCACTTGATGTAACACCATATACTACTTTTAAGATTGTCGATTAACCCCATAAACTAACACGAGTCTTTTCAGCATGTTTTGTCCTCACTCACACACTTCGAAAACATCCCAGAAGGTCACCCATCCCAAAATTGCTCCAAGTAAAACACGTGTAATTGTGGAGTTCTTATGGTTTGGGCTACCAAAAAGAAGACGTATCTTATTGATATAGGTAGTATCAAACAATTCTTATAATTCTTCCTTCAACCATGTAGTCTCATACCTACACGGCTACAAGATCCCTCTCATTCCATGTGATTCGGTTTTTCCTAGAAGTTGCCAAGAGCCGAACCACTCTCCACCCTCACCAGCCTTGAACCTTACATGCCCACCAAGCAGAGGCGTCACATGCCCACCAACTTTCGTTTGGTTCGTCCTTGAACCACATTGTACTGGAAGAGGTATGCTCTGATACCACTTGTAACACCCCAGACTGCTTTCAAGATTGTCGACTGACCCCACAAACCAATGCGAGTCTTTTGAGCGTGTTTTGTCCTCACTCAGACAATTTTCGGGAAACTTTCCAGAAGGTCATCCATCCCAAAATTGCTCCAAGTCAAGCGCACTTAACTGTGGAGTCCTTATTGTTTAGGCTATCGAAAAGAAGATGCATTTTTTTGATATGTGTATACCAAACAATTCTTATTAGCCTTCCATCAACTATGCAGTCTCATACACGCACGACTTCAGATCTTTCTCTTTCCTATGTGATTCGGTTTTGTCAAGCTGTTAGGAGTCGGACCACTCCCCGCCCTCATCATCCTTGAACGTTACATGCCTACCAAGCGAAGATGCCACACTTGTCATATGAATAGAAGTTCTATGAGGTGTCAATCTAGTTGGGATGTTTTATATCTTCTTTGATTCTATTATGCTTTTAATTCAACAAAAATAAAATTATACTAAACCACATTCACATTAAAATCTACCTTCAAATTTATCAACAAGTACAAAAAGAACTAAACTACATTCACAATCTAATTTATCAACTAAAAAAAAACTCAAACCTATTAAATGAGAAGAAAAATGTAAAGTTTGAGAAATTTAACGCTTTGATAAAAAATGGTCTAAATTATAAGTTGAATTTCAATATCAATACAAAGCAATAATGTTACTTTTTTTATTTAAAGTTATTAAAGAATATCTCATATAGATGATAATTAGCATTTCACAATTACTTTTTATGTTTCTTAAATAATGTCATTATCTAATGTTGTCATTTTTATTACATTTAGACCCATTGTTTTTTATTTATTTCTTGAGCCGTCTAGGATACTCCTGCCGCAATATAAGTAGTAGACAAGACTGATCCAAATAAGTTCACACCAGTCAGTCAGTATGGAAAACGTTCCGGCATCAATTTCTTTCATACAGCTACTTCCCATGGTACTATCATGATGAATTTGTTTTATGTGTTAATTAATGCAACATGTGCAAATTCAAACCCATGGATCAATGCATGCTGTTCAAGCCAGCATATTTGAATTGATTAGCTAAGATAAATTTTGTCCCACCATTTCAAAACACAATAAATATTTGAATGATAAACGACTAAAAAGTAAATATTTACTCAAATAACTAATTAATATCTATAATAGTAGTAACTAAGATAAATCAATTCTCAAAAGGCTCTAAAATCTTACATATGATAAAGAGTTAACATATAGAAATTGTTCATTGACGAAAAATTGATCGATATTTCACACTAACAACATGGTTTGAATAAATGTTCTTTAAAAGGCTGATTTGTTTATTAAATATTCTACTCGTGATGTATATATGACACAAACTATAGGTCATATACCTATCATGAACAATCTATTTATCATTCAATAGAAGAATGACCTACTAAGACAAGTGATATCTCTATATATAACTTTGCTTCCCACCTATCACATTTTTTTAAAACTCTGTATCCGATCCAATAACCGACTAATCTAATGAGACCAATTCTACAATCCATTTGCGAAGGACTAATTTAAAGACAAAATAAAGTTTTGTATAAATTTGTCCACCAAAATTGACATCAAAGAGCATCGATCTGAGACCTTGAGATGAACAAACTCTAAAATCTCAAGTGAACCACTAAGTTATAAAGTCTTTTGACATTCATACGTAACGTTAAAGAAGAATTATCAAAGTAACATAATATTCATGTAGTTCAGCCTAATTATATTTTTACATGCTTAAGTTATAAAGGTGGCATTTCACATGGGAAAGGGGAATCATTTCCCACCATGGGAAAGTTTTTTTTGACCATTAGATTAAATAGGGAACACAGTTTTATCATGATCTCTCAACGCTAAAGTTTTTTTTTACCATAAGATTGAAGAGGAGTACTGATCTTATCATGGTCTGCCTGTATTATATTTTTTTCTCTCTCTCTCTTTCATACTTTGTTGAAGCCCATGAATACAGACTTTTTTCCTGGATCTGTAATTCATCTTGGAGAACTACCATAGGAAGAATAAATCATATTATCTTAAATTATTTGATTACTCTTCTTCAATTATAAATAAATGAACTAATAAGTGCTATGGCCCTGAACATTCCAAGAACTCAAACAGGGCCAATTGAACCTCCATAAATTCTTGTTCTACTATCACAAATCAAACACTTCAAGATCACTAGCATGCTTTAAAATAAATTAGATCTGGAAAATGAAAAAGAAATTGGATCTATACTCCGATGACGGTAGGACGGCGACGATGGGCAGTGGTGGTAACTACCATCGTTCCTCATAACAAGATCTTGATTTTTGTGGAATCTGGTGAGCTGAATTCCTTGAAGGTTGTTGGTGGTGGTAAGTGAAGAGAGGACGAGGGTGTTCAAGGGAGGATGAGGACGGTGAAATTCCTCCTGCACAACGGTAGGGGAGAAGGGTGGTGGTGGAAGAAGATGGGGGAAAAATTCAGCGTTGAGAGACTATGATAAAACTGTGTTCCCTATTTAATCTAATGGTCAAAAAAAACTTTCTCATGGTGGGAAAGGATTCCCCTTTCCCATGTGAAATGCCACCGGTTATAAATACACAAGAATATAAAATCTTTGACCAATTACACTCAAAGTATTTTCAAGTGACCCGAGTGTGTGAGGCATGCATGAGCCTCTTTCCTAGTTTCTGGTCCTTGTTGGTCCCCTCAGGCACCTGGGGCACGCTGACCATTAATTCACACAAGTAAAATAGAATGGATATATGAGTACTTAATTATGAGATTCAAAAGACAAATTGCTGACGCAATTATTGAATTTATTTTATTTTAAATTCTTTATAAAGAATTAATGGTAAGGAAAAGGACAATAAAAAAATTTCAAAGATCTCTTTTTACAAACAGAAGAAATTGCAATAATAATTGAAATCTCATACACACATAAATGAATAAGTTGGAATTGAAACTCATCTCATGATACACGACCTAACAATTTTTAAAATTTTGCTATTGAGTTCGGATTGTGGAGCACATTTCAAAAAATTATTTCATTAATAAATAGATTTTGGTAAGCTTAGAGTTTGGTATTCGATTAGTTTGAACTAAGGATAAGAAGTTCGAGATCTTGAGGTCAAACTCGAACAAAGATAAAAATTAATCTAACAACTAACTACTAACATTTGTCTTTTAAAAAGAAAAGATTTTGGTAAGCTTAATTAAGTATCTTTGTATAACTTAGTTGATAAACAAATTATATAATATAGGTAAATGTCGGGGGTTTTAAGCTTGAACTCCCTGCTTATTCACATATTTGGCTACTTAACCCAAAAAAATTAATTATCTTTTCTAAGAGGAAAATTAATTATCTTTTGATTTATTCTTGTTTTACGTAATAATGTAACAAATTGAAACTAGAAGTTTGCGTCAAAAGAAAAAAAGAAGTGGTGATAATGTGGCTTGGTGCAGAGACGTAGAAGTTGCAGTCGCAGAGTCGTAAGTTTTAAATCTTCATTAACAAAGTAGTAACAATTAACAAGTCACTAACATTAAAAAATAATTTATTAAAGAAAAAACTAAACTTAAAAATATATAACATTGGAAACAAAATGTTCTGCAACATATCGTATGTAAGAATTTCATTTATAATTTGATTTAGTGTAAAATAGATTAGTAATATGTACTCATTACTTAAGCTAGTTGAAGCAACCAAAAAAAGATGTACTCATTATTTCTGCAACACTAAATTTTTTATTATTTTAAATATAACATTACATTTTGAAATTATATTCAAGAATTTAATTTTGCTGTATTCTTAAGATTGAGTTTTAAACTCTAGGACTACAAGTTAAGTGAAGGGTATCCTTACCATTTCTAATATGATCAAAGTTTTTCATTGCATATTTTATATGGTTAGAGGTTTCATTGCTTATACTTCATTCAGTCATTATTATGTCATTCTTATGCATAACAAACATCTAATGTTAGTACTGGTTAGATAACTTATGTTGTGGTTCGGTTGTTAAAATAAAATCCGTAAACGGAAATAAACTATGTGGATGAGTAAAAAAATAGCACGGATTCATCCAAATCAAATACAGTTTTTTGCAATTTCGGTTTGAGTTGGTTTTCTATTGGGTTGGTGTAACATCTCATACGACTTTCAGGATTGCTGACTAAACCTACAAACCAACAAGATTCAGTTTAGCTTATTTTGTTCTCATTTTCATACTTTCTGGAAAATTTCCAAGAACGTTACCTATCCTATAATTGCTCTAAGTCAAACACACACTTAACTGTGAAGTTCTTATGGAATGAGCTACCAAATAGAACGTGCATATTGTTGATATAAGCAATACCAAACAATTCTTATAAGTCTTCCTTTACCCATATGCAGTCTCATACATGCACATCCTCATGATCTCTCTCATTCTAATGTGATTTAGCTCGCCTAGAAGCTGTCTAAAGCCGCTCGTTATCATGTTTTATGCTCTGACGACCACTCATCATCCTTATCAGTCACGAGCATTACAGTTGACTTGATTTTAAACACTTCTATTTAATTAAACAAAAAAGACGCAAACTATTTCATCCAAAAACGTATAAGTTAATAAATCAACAATACAATTTCCAAAATATAATTTGTACATTTCATATACTAACATGTGCACAAATGTCAGAATTCCCTTTCAAATCAAAATCAATTAGGTCATGTAATTAGAATAGCAGTTATAGACTTATAGTTAAGTACATCATAATTCATTCATCAATAAGTTTTTAATTCACACCATGTCATTTGACGCGGTGTCATTGACCAGCTATATAATTGAACGGTTTGGATCTTTCTAGGAAGCAACAAACATCAAAAACCAAAGCTGAATAGAAAGCACATAGTAGTACAGCAAAAACTATATACTATACCCATTTATTTATTTTATCCTAAGTGCTAACACGTGAGTAAATTCCATCACTATATATATACAAAGTAAGCAAAGCAAAAGATACCAAATAAACCAACCACCTTAAATTTCTTTCAATCATCAAAGTATCATATTCTTAGTGTCTGTCTCCTTCAATTTCAACTTTAACAACATGGAGAATATTGGTGATGAGTACAAGCTTTACTGGGAGACCAACATGTTCCTCCAAACCCAAGAACTTGATAGGTAACAATATCATTTAATTCACTTTGATTCAAGTATGAAGGTACAATTAGTGAAATTAAATTGATTATAATTAATCTTGATAATTGAGATATATGGTTGTGATTGCAGCTGGGGATTGGATGAGGCTTTTTCAGGATACTATGATTCTAGCTCACCAGATGGGGCAGCATCATCAGGAGTTTCATCTAAGAACATTGTTTCTGAGAGAAATAGGAGGAAGAAGCTTAATGAAAGACTCTTTGCACTTAGATCAGTGGTTCCAAACATTAGCAAGGTAAACATCACTTATTTGAGTGGTCCATTAATTAATTATTAATAATTAGTACTACTCAATTTTTTGGTGCAATTTTGCTATTGATGAGTACTTTCAATCATCAAATGAAAACTACTCTCTACATAAAATATACTTACAAAATAAATGAATTTGGTTCATATTTAGACTACATATACATCTATTGTTTTGCTTATATTTTATTTCAGACGGAGTAACTAATATTACCTGACAAAAAAGTAGGTAATTTAATTTTTTAAACGTGTTGTTAGAAGTTCGATTTTAGAGTAATGTCTTTGACATCTATTGGGAAAATATCGACCATTATTTCGAATGATCAGTCTCTGACATCAAATTCTTTCTTTTTCCAGATGGATAAAGCTTCAATTATTAAGGATGCTATTGAGTACATACAACTCTTGCATGAACAAGAAAAGGTTATTCAAGCTGAGATAATGGAACTTGAATCTGGAATGCCTAATAATATTAATCCAAGCTATGATTTTGATCAAGAGCTTCCTGTGTTGCTAAGGTCCAAGAAGAAGAGAACAGATCAGTTCTATGATTCTGTCAATTCAAGAAACTTTCCAATTGAAGTGCTTGAGGTAAATTGGCCCACTCTCTCTATCATCATCTTTTTCTCCTGAAATTTTTTAAGAATCAAAATGAATGAAATGTATTAAGAAACATTATTCCAACTAAAAAAAAAATTGGAAATCAACTTAAAAAAAATAGGGAATAGATAAATTATTATCAAATTGTCATTATCACTGAGTTCACAACTCATGGACCATTGACTCAGATATAAATTAGTTCCAAAAAAAAAAAAAAAAGCATAAAAGTATGTTTTCTATAAGCAAAAAAAAATTCATATAAATAGTAAACACATATAACCTAATTCTTATACTTAAAAGAGTACCATAGACTTCACCTTAGATTCACACTTGTTTTTAATAAAATAATTAAAGAAGAGGAAAATCATTACTAATTAAAGTGACACTGCAATGACCATTTTATAATTACTTTCAAAAGAATTTAAATTTTATTCGTTGAAAGTTATAAAGTCGAACTTCTTACCATCAAACTTTAAAAGATCTTTACACTATTTATAAAATGAACACTGATATTTAGACACAAAAATAATTCTTTTATTTTTTAGTAAAAAATTATTTAAAAAAATAAAGTTATTAATAAAATTATTATTTTCATGTCTTTTAATAGAAAAATAAATAAAAGGATTAAATTGTCCATATTTTAATAGATAAAAGACTTAAATAGGAAAAAAAATATAAAAGACTAATGTGTTACAACTAATAAAATAAAAGACCTCTAGTATAATTTTACCTTGATTTGATTAGAAGATAGAAAAAATAATTAAAAATAATATAAATGAAATATCATTTCCCTAATAAAATAGATAGTGGCATAAAGAAATAGATAGTGGGATTTTCAAACCATGCTTAGAACCAATTATAAATCACCACCTTAATAAGGTCTACCATTGCCACACCATCAAGTACCCTAGTAGAGAAAATATATTAGCTTTATCAAATACCAAACCAGACTTATCACAACCTATTTTTTTTTGTTAACAACCAACCCCCAACAACAAATATACATTAAAGAAGAGATTGCAAGGCACCACCTCTCTCTTGAATTATTGATGCTAAAAAAATAAATGTGGGGTGTGATGATTATAATTTTATATTTATCTTTGAATTTCTAAAGTAATTAATTATGAGTGTGTAATTTGATATATGGTGGAGTGCAGCTTAGGGTTACATACATGGGAGAGAATACAATGGTAGTGAGCTTGACATGTAACAAAAGGGCAGACACAATGGTAAAATTGTGTGAAGTTTTCGAATCTTTGAAGCTCAGAATTATTACTGCCAATATCACCTCTTTTTCAGGCAGGCTTTTGAAGACAGTCTTCATTGAGGTTACTTTCTATCCTTTAATTTCACTTTCTTTATTTTATAGTTCATCCTCTTTATTAAAAAAAATATATTATTCCCATTTAATTTGCTTTATAGGTAAAGGAGACCAACCTTCATTTTCTTCTTCCTCAAATAATATAAAACAACAAAATTTAAATATTAGCTCACGATTCAATCCGGTTAAACAATCTAGTCCAATTTTATTTTAAAAATTATCAGGTAAATAAAGTATAAAATTTAAATTATTAAAAACAAAACAAGATATTACAGCTAGAATAAGGGGTCTACATGCTTCAAAATCAATAGTCCACTCAGCACTTTTGCAAAAGTGGAAAAGTGGAGCATCCATAATTGAACAATGAACATTTTTTATATAAATTAAAAAGGCAATAATGAGGGTTATAGACTAGAACATTCGAGTTAAGTACCACGTGTGTAATCTCTCCCATTTTGAGTATTATACTATTTGAGAATAACAACACTCTCCTTTGGACACTTTTTTTAAAACTATTATCTCATTAGTTAAATCAATATGAATTATACACATTAAAAATGGAACCCGCATAAAGTGGTGCGACATACATTAATTTAACAAGAGAATATCAAAAAGAGAGTGTTACTAGTATTCCTCTATACTACTATTCATTATTCATGTTTAATACATATATTTGTTGATTAAGATTGGTATGGTGATTCAGATGAAAGAGTTAAAAAGTAGAGAAATAAGTAAGGGTTATATTGAATTCATATATCACCTCCATCAAATGTTACCAAGTAAAAAGGTATATATTGGCTATTCTTTCCTTCTTTTTTTTCACACATTTTCTTTCCTAATTTAAATTCTAAATTACACGGTAGGTTTTTTTTTATTTATAAAAATTATAGTTTTTTTATTCTAAAATTACGCTCGCATAACTTCCATTTATTAGTTTTTTTATTCTAAACCTAATTCATGTTAACGAGTGTATAGAAAAGGCAGATTAAAGAATTCAAAAATAGAGTAATAATCTTTTGACAAAAAAATAGTTATATGAAAAATAGTTAAGAGAATTTCAAAACTAGCAGTTTTAGCCAAACATTCTTCTATTACAAGTTTTTTCTTACCAACACAATTCTTTTTACAAATTCAAAGTTAAAAGCATATATACAACATGAATATTAAAACAGAAATTTAGATATATTTAGGGAGATATATCAGGGTGTATTCTTTTGGTGCAGTGTTTAATAGCCTCAAAATAGAACTCCACTAGTTTTTGTAAATTTTGGTGTAATTTTACCCTCTACCATATTTCATAGAAGAAGAAATTAGGTTTAAATACCACTTTAATATACTCGATGTAAGACTGCTAACATGATACATGAATTAGGTTCACATTGTATTGATGAGAGGTACTCCTTCCGTTTCATTTAATGATGTATGTAGTTCATATTATGGACCACATACATATTAAATGAATCTAAAAAATCATTTTTGTTTATATTTTGAAAGTAACATGCTACATGAATCAGGTTTAAACATGATTAAATTAGGTTTACCTTGTATTAATGAGAGGGGACATAAAAAGACCAATAATTAGGAAACGTGTTTCTCATTCTTGTGTTCCCTTATTTATTTCGGCATATGACCTTGACTTACCGCGTGGTGTAATTTTGTTTTTTCACGCACGTTCTTGTTTTTTTTCTTCCTCTAATAATGGCAAAATGTCAGGTTAAGTACAATTATTGCATCCTATAATTTGCAAAATGGGAACTTTCCACTCTTTCTCACATCACCACACCAAAATGGCAAAATCCTTGTCATATCTGCGTATACTCCTTCCGTATCAAAATATAAGCAGCAAAATTTACTTTTTACGTTCATTCAATTAATGATGTATGTGGTTCATATTATGGATCACATACATCATTAATTGAATGAACCTAAAAAGTAACTTTTGCTTATATTTTGATACGGAGGGAGTATATTTCTTTCTTGTAAAAAAGAAAGTTTAAGTTAGTAATGTTTCGGGATTTGTTAGGGTTATAACTGATTTTAAGACTCCGTGAATACTAATGGAGATATTTACCAATCAACCATTATAAAAAGTCTTTATTTTGATAGCGAGGTTAAATTCACGACCTTATAAATGATTAGTGTTTTTGGACTCATCAGAGTTAAGTTAAGGCTGATTTTAAAGTTTAACGAACATCAATTGAAATATTTATAAATTAACCACAAATTTATTTTTAGCAAATGAACCAACATTAACGAGAGCACGTTGCTTATATAAAATAATATGTTCAATTCTACTCAAACAAATCGCCGATTAACTTGTGTCTAATTCTAATTGATCAATAGTCAAATACCCATTCTAAACCATAGAAATGGATTATTCTAATTGATCATTACCTCTAAACCATATTTTTATGTGGTTTAAAATATAAGCAAACTTGAATTAATTACTACATCTATCATCTCTAATATACTCTTTTTATTAATTTAAATTTTATTTTTTCAGTAACTCTATATATTTATGGGCAAGTTTCCATGAGGAACAATTTAAAAAATAGAACTGCCTTATCCCGAAAAGAAAAAAAATACATGTCTTTATTGTTTCTTTGAGAAAATCAAATGAGAACAGCTACTATTTTTAAAGGGTGTGAAATAAATTTTAAATTTTAAATTTAACATTAGATACAGTAGCAAATCAAAATGTTTAAAGTTTTCAACGTACTTTTCTTTAAACAAATATTATTATCATTTAAATCATTATTTTTTTTGAAGGATTTAAACCATTATTTTATTATTTGTTTTAAGTTAAATTGTTTTTTACAATAATTTAAACTGTTTTATTAAGAATAATACCCATGAGTTAAATTTTTATAGTAATCAAGAAAGAACTAATAATTTATATATTTAATTTAATCTAACCTTAAATGTTAAATTTAGTTGAGTTTTTCTAATGTGTGCATAATTATTGGACACAATAAGAATCATTAAGTTGTCCATAATTTTTTTCTCTTATTTCTCATCTATTTTATATAAGGTTAAATATGTTTTTGGTCCCTATAAATATACCAACTTTTCGCTTTAATTCCTCTAAAATTTTCCTTCAACTTTTAGTCTTCAAAAATCTTCCATCTTCACTTTTGGTCCCTCTTTTAAAGTAAACTCATATGTAGAATTCATATTTTTGACTAAAATTTTTCAGAAAAATTCATAATATTATATTATAAGAACATCTCCCAAAAAAAAAATAATTTTTTAACAAAACATGCATTTAATATGAATTTTTATATTTATTAGTGTTAAAAATTCATATTTAATTTATGTTTTCTTAAAAAAAATCTATTTTTTGTTGGGATTGATTTTTACAATATTCTACACATTTATGCAGAATTTTATTAAAAAATACTAAAATTTACTTAAAAATAAGAACCAAAAGTAGTGATTGAAAATTTTATAAGGACTAAAAGTTGAAGGAAAATTTTAGAAGAACTAAAATGAAAAGTTGGTATATTTATGAAGACCAAAAATATATTTAATCCTTTTTATGTATTCACCGATCACCACCATGTGGTAATATTATACTGTGTTTTCCTTTTCACAAAATAGGAAAATAGGTAATAACAGCCCCATCAACATTAAATTAAAGACTTATAGCAACCAAATCAATTAATAGAGATTTTCTGATTAAGAATTCAATATAAAACCATAACCTGATGGATTCTTCATGCTAAATATAGCTTTAGCTAGCGACAAAAACTAAAAGCTTTCTAGAATGTGATATTTCCACATTCATATTTTTTGTTTCTTTTGTCCAATTTTATATTTCTCAGGTGCATCGCGTTGCGTGTCGTATATATTAGAGCTGTCATAATACTCTTATCTATAAGATATTGTTAATTAATTAATGACAACCTTTTTTTTTAAGCATTAATGACAACCCTGAAAAAGTATTTATTAATTGACATGTCCCGCAATGAGTGGAACACTTGTTTATTATTAAAAAATACTATAAACAAAAACAATAAATTTTACAAAATTAACCTTATTAGTGAAGATGTATTTATCATTAACAATAACAACAAAAGTAGTGTTGGTGTTCCTTAAAAAAATAGTGTTGATGTATTCATCATTGACCATAACAACAAAGTTATCAATAATATAAAATGAAATATATTAGCGAATGTGTGCTTGATAATATCCACAATAGAACTTCATATTTTAGTATTTAAATGAGTATCGTACACATTATTTATTTACAATTTTGTGTCAAAAAAATAGTACTTAACAATTATTCTATCTCTCCAACTAGATATTTCAAAAATAAAATTACTAAATTAGACCCAAAATAGAGGGTTTAGTAAAACATATTTTCTCTCTGAGATCTCATTTTTATTCTTTCCAATAAAGGTATTTATTTGGTTCAAGGATTCTAAGACTAAGTAACCCTGTTGTGGTTGGTCTTAGCATTCTCTCTAGAACAATTTTTTTTGCCATATTGGTCCCTACGGGAATGAGAGAGTATAGACCAGTCCATATTTTTTAGTTAAATAAAAGAATAAGTATTATTTGAACCAAAAAAACGAATAAGTATTATAACTTATCATGGATATGGATGGCTAGAAAACAAAGAAACAAGTACCTCATTATTTGTTATGATTGCAATAAACAATACTAATAATCTATAGTTTTTATGCAGTTTTTTAATGTAAAATATATCTACCTTGACGTGGCTGTATCCAATTCATGATTTTTTTAATCGAGTTAGTTCTTCAACAAAATTTTCTGATAGATAACCAAGCTTGACGTGGCTTTATGCAATCAACATATTTTTTTTAATTCAAAATTAGGGAAGGGGA
The DNA here is from genome assembly GCA_946800305.1 of Medicago arabica. Taxonomy (NCBI): domain Eukaryota; kingdom Viridiplantae; phylum Streptophyta; class Magnoliopsida; order Fabales; family Fabaceae; genus Medicago; species Medicago arabica. The sequence goes on along the minus strand of OX326971.1, from coordinate 18,863,333 downwards.
AACAAAACAACATTTGCAATTGCAAAAAAAATAAAAATAATAATAATAAAATGAGAGGTATATGTTTCTTCCTAACATGTGCGTTTTGTGTTGTTTTGCTTTATCGTTTTTTTTTTCAGGCAAATGAGGAAGATAAAGATCAATTGCATATGAATATCCAAACAGCCATTGCTGCTCTTAATGACCCTCTAAGCCCTATGAGCATATAATGAAGTGCTTATTTATATTCATCATTTTCAAGCCACTAGTGTATAAGTATAGGATTGAGGAACCGTGGTTTTCATATTTTCATAGCAGTTTATCATCATTAGTTGCTTGCAATACAAGCTATTGAATATCTAAGAAAGAGAGAATTAAGAAATTGAGATAATTGAGAGAAGAAGGATAGTATTTATTGTTGTAAACTTTGATTCTCATTGATTGATGAAGAGTGTTTACAAATTAGCTTATATACATCTTATTTTCATTACTTGCTTAGTAAGCAATACAAAACAAACAAACTAACTTGCTAAAAATAGTTAGGCTATAACAAACTTCCTAACAACTTTCTAAATTTGAGTTTATCTCAACTAATTTGAATTAAAAACTAACCTTCTCCCTTAACTAACTTCACCATTCCAATCACGCCTCTTAATTTGACAAATTTGTCAAATTTCACAGCTATGGTAAACAAGTAAGCAAGTTGTTCTTCAGTTGGACAATGTATAACTTTGAGAACTTCTTTGTTTACTTGTTCTCTGATAAAGTGAAACATTGCGAAGCTTGCTTGTGTCCTAAGTTGGTTTTGATGATGTCTTGATGAATATGCATTATGTATGTTTCATTGTTGTATGTTGTTTTCACTCTGGTTAAATTAAACTAGTTCTTGTAAAGCACTTACCATAATTTGTTCATCTCTTTTCCTATGTTTTCACCTGACTCTGCCTTGCCTGCGTCCCAAGTAACTTGATTTCAATTGTTAAATTGTGTTCTGAACGTTTGAATTGAGTCACTTCTGTCTGAATCGTATCACCCAAAGTTTGTGACTTGGGTACTTTGGGTGAATCGATTCAAGCTATTTTGAATCGTATCAATTATGAATCGACTCAAAATTGTTTGAATCGCATCATAAAATCTTTATGACTTTCTTTGAATCGTATCAAAATAATTTGAATCGTATCAACCTCCATCCTGGGGATTATGAATCGATTCAAATCTTGTATGATAGTATCAATCTTCATAGTCTCTCCTTTGTTTCCAGTTTTGTCTTTTTTTTGTTTGAATCGATTCAGTCATTTAGTTGTTTTTGCACGAAAATTTGCACTTGCCATCCTTTTCTATATATTCTCACTTCCTCATAACACTCAACTCATTAAATCAATTGCATCTATTATCTCTAGGTCTCCAAAACTCATTGTTCGTACATTCTTCAAGATTAAACACTTTTTCTTATAATCACTTTGTTCTTTGAGTCATAAGATTGCTAGGGTGCCATATGGATTGTAAGTTGGTTCATTCAAGGAAATTGATTGGGTAAATCAAGGTTTTAAAGTGAAGTGAATAGTCTCATTCCACCTCCAAAGGTCTTGGGGGTTCTTTCTAAAGTTCTTGTGTTCAAGGGGATCTAATTGATGGACGGAGCATCGAAGAGTTCGAGTGAAGAACTACAAGGGTTGCACGGGTAATTGAAGATTTGAAGACATCAAGAAGCACCAATTTCAAAAGGTTTTGAAGATTGGGGGAGTGATTGTATAAGAATTGAAGAACTAGTGTAGTTTCAAGGAATTCTTGTAATCACATTATAATCATACTTTCAATATTCTAGTGGAAATCCTTGGTAGAGGCGTTTTCCATCAAGAAGAGTAGACGTAGCCCTAAGCGAGGACAAATAGGGTCAGTGACGGATCAACGAATTTCAATTAGAAAGGTCAACGTCGTTTATAAAAAAATATTTATAATAAAATACACAAATTAATAACCAATAAAGTATGACATCATTATCAAAAATATCATAAAACAAAAAATTGGAGAAATTACAAAAATCATATTGTTGTATATTCAAAAATTGAAGGCATCTAAATATTCAAGAATTATAAATGGACTCTCCGTGTATTCATATTTTGATTATTTTTTCTTTTCATTTTCAATATTATCAAATATATCACTTTTTTAAGGATGGAGCCTAATTGTTGTGTCGGTGTTTTTTTTTCACTTCATTAGCTTGTTGAGGCTCTAACGTTGATCTTTTTTATTTTTTTCTATTTCTGGCTTATTAAGAAAAATCATACACTGATTAATTGGTTGACTCTAATACAAGTACCAGTGCATGAGTATAATAAAATTTGGAACTTCAATAACACAAGTACAACGCAGAGATAAAAATAAAAAGTGATTTTCTCTTATTTAAGTTTCAAAGAATAAAAAAATGATTCCACCTTCAAGAGTTCTTCAAAGTTAGTTTGGTTATAATTAAAGGATGATAAATAAACCAAGACACGTAGGTTTTTTTTCCTAGACATAGGTTCATTTTTTGTTATCCTTTATTGGTTGTCAAAAAAATATAACAGTCTCTTAACCCCTATCGCACGGGTCGCACCGGTCAAAAGTCTAGTTTTTTTTTAATAATTGTAGTGTGTTGTTGGTTGTAATTACTAGCCTTTTAGTGTTAGAGTTTTTTCCGGGAGTCAACATCCTATCATCATGATCATCCGTTTTTGTTTTTGGAAAACAATTCATCCAATGGTATTGTATTACGGTATAATATTAGTGTAACCGTTTCTCTTTAGTGGATTGAAAGAGTTTGTGTGGGGTCAACGTATAAAATAACTGGGTTATTGGTTAAAAAAAACTTAAGGTGTGGGGTCAGCTGCCCCCAATTAGTATAACGTGCATTCGTGCCTGAATAGGGTGAACTACTACAAATCACGGTGCTTTCTCTCTTCTCTATCCTCTTTTATTTGTTTAATTGTGTATTTGAAGCTTGAAAATTTATAGTGTAGAAATTAAGTGTGATCTAGGTTTAACTCTTTAAACTTGATTTGTATTTGTCTCACATTACTATAAGATCGCACATAGTTTTGATTCATTAACAATTTATCAAACACTTGCACAATTGTGTTAATTAGTATAATTGATTAATTATTTCTAGGTTTGGTTTGGGATTGTGCTTGTTTTGTAATTTGTGTAAATTGTGTTAGTATTGGATTGTGTTAAGACTATTTAGAATCTCTCAATTCAAAGTTAATCTTAGCTTTAATATAGTCTTGTGATTTTTGTTCATTGTTATTGAAGTGTGCTAAATCCAACAAGTCGTATATTGCCCTTTTTCAAAACGCTTTCGCTACAAACTCGAATTGTTTTTTAAAATGCTATTCACCCCCTCTAGCACGAATTACATTGCCATACCAACCAACACCTTGCTTCAATGTGCTTGCTTCATCCATGCAGCACTAGATTTTTAGCTAAATCTATTTTATATTTATTATCTATAAGCAATGCAATAGACTTGCAAACTTCTATCTTCAGTTCCTTTAGCACAAAATCTAGCCATATTGCATGATGCTGCTAAACACTCTGCTATATACTCATATTCACAAATTGAGAGGACTACCGCATGTTATTTCTTTGTACTCCATGATATTGGAGCATTCAAACACTTGAACAAGTAATCTGAAGTGCTTTTCCTATCTTGCTCACCTCCACACCAATTTACATATGAGTAAGCAATTAGTTCCATAGTAGCTCTACTGACATTTGTTGGAAACACTACACCATAATCTAAAATTCCCTTGATGTATCTCATAACCATTTTTGTCGCGAGCAAATGTGAGCTTCTCGGTTCACTCATAAACATAATACCAATTACCAACAACATAAGCTATATATGGCATGCTATTGCACATATATCTCAATGATCCTACAATTTGCTTGAACAATGTAGGATGAACTAGCTCCTCATCTTCATTCTTTATAAGTTTCAGATTCACTTCAGCTGGTGTAGTAGCATATTTCTTCTGATGCATCACCAAGTCTTCAGAAGTTTCAGTAAATTTCATCTCAAGAAATATGTCAACTTTTCTAGATCAGTAATATCAAACACTCTCATCATCTGACCTTTGAATTCTTCTATATCAGCTAGATTGCTGCCGGTTACTACTAAGTTATCAACATATAGACAGATGGGCATCAAATTATTATTTTTCTTACTTTTCACATATACACCATATTCAGCTTTACATTTGACAAATTCTTGTTGAACTAAAAAGTTGTCAATCCTCTTATTCCAGACTCTCAGAGCTTGCTTCAAACCATATAGAAACTTATGTAATTTGAATACCATATCTTCTTATCCTTTAACCTTTGTACTCTGGAGGTTGTGTGATAGACACAACTTCATCCAATGGACCATTTAAGAATGTTGACTTCACATCTAAATTGGTACAAAGGCCAGTTCCTTCAACAAGCTATAGCCATTATCAATCTGACCATCTCAAGTCTTGCTACATGTGCAAGTTCGTCACATCCACGTAAATTTTTCCCTCATATGTAGCGTCCATGCATCGTAATACGCCTCACAATATATTCAATTGGATACCATGATAAAATGCTATCGTATATGTGGAGAGGTACAACCACACAATCGCAAGAGACTCCTTTGAAAGCATAAATTAGCTATATTGAACAGTTGAATGATTACATAGATGAATTAATCTTTATAGGCATACCACCTCTAAAGAGGTTCATATAATTTTGTAAAAGCAAATGATTATAGTGGTTGAATAAAAATTTAGCAATCGACACTGTAAGATAAATTTTACATAAATATATTCATATATCAAAATATAAATGTATAACATTCTTCTTTAATTCTGTCCAAAAAAAAATACTTATTAATGGATGGAATAGGCAAAGAAAAGGGACCAAAAGGAACCAGCCAATATTTTTTAATTTACCACTTTTTTTTGTTTGTGTAAATCAGGTTTCTTCCGTGCATATTGCAGAGACTAATCTCTCAAGCCTTATTGGAGGACCCAATTAGGCGACAAATTATCCATAAGAGTTTTAACATTGCTACATGCTTAATGTTAGATTCAAACTAAGACCATGGTTAAAACTAGAAAAGGCATGTGTCATCTTATCAAAGCGATCTTGAGTTATCGCTTAACATTTTTGTTACAAAGCATTTCTCTTAAATTTCTACTCCAGTACATAACTCATTCATAATCCAACCTCAGCCCTCAGGAATGCTAGTATCTTCATAATTTTAAATCCCCTTAACTGTAACTATTCATATCATTTGTTAAGTTGGTTTTTAAGTTTGACAAAAAATACCATGTTAGGCCTTAAGTTTTTTAAGTTTCAAATAGATTCGTTAAGTTTTTTAAAATTTCAAATAGGTCCTTTAACTTATTAATTTAATGCACCTATTTGAAGTTTTTATGTTTCAAATAGATCTTTAAAAGGATAATACGGACCTATTTGAAACTTAAAAAACTTAAAAGAACTAATTTGGTATTTTTGTCAAACTTAAATAACCAAAAGAGGTATTTTGCCTTAAAGAAAAATTAAATTCTTCTGCTGCTAAAACATTGTTTACTTAAGTGACCAGTTGAAACTATGATGTTCCGAATCAGTGTGAATCTTATATCTATAGACAAACACCAGCTATCCTATTTGCAAGCACATAGGAAAAGAACTTGACACTAGTTCAAATACGAACTTTTGAGCCATGTAATCATAACATAATAATCCATCTATAAGACGATGATGCTCTACAAATCCTTTAGAAAATCACCAGCCATAGCCTTGAAGCTAACTTTCTTTTTCTTTGTAGTTGAAGAAGGCTCTTCATTAGATATTTCTGGTGGCTTCTCATCCTCGACATGACGATTCGTAGGTTGTTCAACTTTGTTCATAGAAAGGCCAGGAATCATGTCAAGTAACATTGCCTGCACAGGATCAGTCATAATTTCAAGTTTCTCAGTCACCTGACTACTTTGGTCATTGTGCGCATCTTTCATTTCAATTTCGGGAACAAACATATTTTCATGTTGGTTGTCCTTAAAATCCTCTAGCCCGATTCCCTTGTTTTGTTCCGAACTTTCTAATCCTTCAGTACCTTGGACATTATGAGTTTTCTCAGTCTCGTGTGGTTGTGAATGTATGTAGCGAAAATCAAAACTTCCTTCTGCATTGTCAGCCTCTTGCTCGTATGGTCTTTTATCAAGAGAATCACTTTCATCTGATTCATATTCAGATATTTTAGCACACTTTTTTGCAATTTGTGATCGTACTCTTCGAGCTTGGTTTGTGTCTGTTTTTATTTTTGTAGCACCTCTGCCTGGAGGTCTTCCTCTTTTCCTTGGGCCAAGCTTCGCTTGGGATGCCAAAGTTAAACTGTCTTCAGAAGCAGCTTTTACACTACTCTGTTTACTTCCCTTGTTAGAGATGGATACATTTTGGTCTTCTGCATTATCTTTGATAAGATGAGCATCTACTGCCAAGTCATGTTCACTAAAAAAGAGCCGAAAAGTAACATCAAATGCTACGGAAAGTAGTTCCTAATCTTTTGAAATAAGAAAAGATGTAAGCATATAATATCATTTGTTTAGGACAAGAAAATGACTTTTCAGTATGTGTCAGTTCTTGGTAATCTAAAAATATCACGATGAACATAGGCATAGACTCCAGATTGAGATTGAACTCTTCAATTCAAGTTCTCATTTTTCAGAGCCTATCGATATACAATCATGTTTAGGCCCAATTGTGTATTCGGTATACATCAGAACAGAGAACTTCCATTCTCTCGACCACTTTTGACATTTTTAAGCGTTTGTTTAGGATTTTTTTTTTAAAAAAGAAATTACTTTTGACTCTAAAATGAAAAGCTATTAGGATTAGCTTTTCCCAAAATCTTTTTTTTTTTTCAGACTCTAAATTGAAAAGCTATTATGATTAGCTTTTCCCAAAACCTATTTTTTTTCAAAAACAATGAGGTAACAGACGAACAAGTTAAAAATCATTGTGATTTTTATGGGTAGTAAACAAACAGAAATAGTTTCAAATTTTTTTAAAATCTCTAAAAAAAAAAAGGCTCTATTTTTTTTAAAGCTGAAACAAACATACTCTTAATATGGAAATAAAAGGTAACAGAACTTGTGAAAAACATGTATTGTAGAGTATAACAATATCAAAGCATTTAGATGCACTGAGATTTATAACCTTGTCATCCAAATAATTGAGAGATTGTAAATGCTGGAAATGCATTAACTTACCAATCCTCGGCAGTTGACTCTTCCATTCCACAGGGCTTCATGCTGTAAGTTTCTTCTGATAATCTTTGGCAGCTGTTTAAACAATCTTCTAACCACTTGGAATTAATTATATGCAACCTCTTTCTTCCAAGAAGTTTTCTCTCAACTGAAGTGAAACTACATAGTTGAAGTACCCCCACCCCAAAAAGGATGTGTTAAAGACTATAAATAATACATAATATACAAATCATTAATATTCACAATTTTCTTTCAAACCAAACGTAAGTAATCAATAATGAATATTCAACATGACAAATTGCGAACGAACAGATCACTCACCTACTCTGTATTTCGTCTTCATAGTTGGTATGACAACTTGGTAAGAACAAGGCCACCACATGAGTTGCAGAGTTGAGATTAGATGTGACTTTTCCACCACCCATGAGAACTTCAACCTTGAATCTCTTCGAGGAAAGTTCCAGTAGAAATTGCCAATCTTCTTTCCTGTATGAAAATAGAGAATAATCAGCAAGCTAAAGAGAAGACTTTGAAAAAATATGATCATGACCAAAACACTCAATCCCATACTGCGGGCCTAGAAAAAAACATAGACCCAATTTCACATTTACTGAAGCTTACAATGATGGCATTGTGGTGTGGAAATAAATAGAGCATCCATTAAAGATAGACCATTTATCCTTTGGGCAGTATTTTTTCCTGTAATAGTTGACAGTACTGACATCTTCTGACCTATTAATATTACTTAAGAGCTGCAAAATAATGAGTGAAAGTTAACTCAATTTACTGAGGAATGACCTAAATAGATCTTTGGTAAATATTAAAGAGGAAAAAACCATGGCACATCAATAAAGTAGCTATAAATCATAATTGTAGACAACCATCCTTACAGTAGAAGCATCATGGAACACAAAAGGGATACGACTCAAGGACATACACTTATGCTATTACCTGTTTGATTTCACCAAGGTCGAGATCCAAGTAGTAAGAGTCTGAGAACTCATCAATATCTTCTTGTAACTTCTTCTTGGTCAGTTCAGAAAGAAAGAGGAAGTACCTTCCAAAAGGAAACATTGAAATAAATATACAATAAGAACAGCTTTACAGTATTAAACAAGTCCATATTCAGTCAGAAACTCACTTTGGATGTAAGGGGATGAGCTTCTTTTGTGCACAACAATCTAATACCCAAGTATAATGAATGATATCACCATGACGTTTTGCTGCTTCAAATTTAAACCCTACAGACAACGGTCTTTATTAGATAAGCAGACAATACAACTGTCTTTTTCAAGCAGTGTTTGTATATGTGTATCAGAGAGATTGAACCTTTGCTGTCTGCTGCAACACAATGAGTGACTGCGTTATTCAAATTCATTGAGAAATTGCCACCATTCTCAGCAACTAATTTGTGGAAGGACTCTAGAGAATGAGATGGAGGGACATTAACAAAGTCTATACATGTCAAGGCAAACTATTTTGCACAATTAACAATTTTCAGATCAGCCAGGATGATTAATGAGTTATTTCTCTCATGCTGCTACACTGTCAAAATCTTGGAGAAAAAAAAATGGAGGAAAAAGGCTAAAGGAACATAAAATAACTTTGTAACGGAAAGAATCACATTTCTTTGTCGCTATGGCAGCGAAGGACCCTTATACTAGGAGGATTACAAGTACCATGGAGCATGAAGGAATTTTCATTACGTCTTGTGCATATGCAAATGCTACTTTTTGACACAATTTTAGTTGTGTGGCAGGCAAATATGTGAACACATGGAAGCACAAGCAACTCAAAAAAAAAAAAAAAAGACATTAAGGTGTGTCTCCAAAGCATAACTCGGGCTGTTCTGGGATGTTGGAAGGTATTTGAGAAGATCTAGGGTTTAAACAATGACTATTAACATAATGTACTAGCAACTAACACTTGCTTGTAAGAAAAGACATAAGGGATGAAAATGTGAGGAAATTTGAAATGTAGCGCCCCAAGGGGTCCAGGCTACTTTATAGAACCAAAGGTCTTGGTAAAGGGCAGTAGAATGGACTAAAATATGAATGAATGGACTAACATGCTATTTTAACATGAAAAAGTAAGTACAATAATAACAAGTATGATTTCGCCAAAATGCGGCTCTGCATGATATCTGAAATGCAGAGCACTCCTAACATCTTGAACTTGTACAATTTTACTAGTCAACACCAATTTTAACTACCATGATAACAATTGAGCCTTATACTAATAGTTAGGTTTGGCAACATATACAACAACCCTATAATTTGGAAATAGGTATAAAAGCATATTTCTAAAACAATATATATAGAAAAAAAAATCTGCAGCAGGAATGATGATTGGTAGCTAGTAAGATTTTTCAGGATACAGAACATCATATTTGAAAACATTAAGGAACCTCCCGTAACACTGGAAACATCAGTCTGACTTAAATGAGAGGGAACAATAGACATGTTTTTCTTTTCTTCCCTTGTAGAGGATTTCATGCGTTTTGGTTTACTGTCCTTGTTGCTCCCATATTCTGTATTCCTCTGAGTGGTACCGTTGCCAGATTGCACCAATTCTATAAATGCTGCAGGGGGGGGGGGGGGGGGGGGATAAAGGAATTAACCTCATGGCAAGATCACCGAGTATGCAAAATCATATTTTGTAAATGCCTTACATTGTACATCAAGGCATTCATGCCAATCCTTATCATATCTCACCCTGTCAATCCGAGGAAATCTCAGAGAGTAAGGTGCAGCGAATGCCTGCAAATAAAATCATTCAGATTAAACGTGCAGTTCAAGAGACAAGAAAGATTGTGTAGACTGCAATCCTTCCAAACTTAGATAGACACACTGCATTTTCAAGGCCACACCTCTGATTCTATGGTTCGGATGTCACTGGTTATAGACAGAATAATTGATCTGCATAAAGAGAACAGTAATTGGGGATTAAAATTGTAAATGCAAGTGATATGTAATTCAGAGTTCAAATATGTGTTTAAAATACTCACTTTTCAGGGCTATCGACCCATACATCAGGTCTTTCTTTGGAATGATTAGTAACTTGATAAAAACTTGGCGGGCTCGTCTTTGGATACTTTCTGAGAGAGAGGGAGAGAAAGAAGGCAGGCTTAAACTAAAAGTTGAAAATATTTTGATTGAATACATCATTTAAATATTTCTGCTTCAATACTAGAAATTAAAGACAACTAAGACAGAATAAAAGTAATGAGACATTAACTCATTGAAAAAATTGACACATATATAAAACCTATTAGGTTTTTATATCGGGTCTAACTCATCCTGTTAGTAAAATGATGGGTGCCTCCTTTTTACAAATTATTTCAAGTCTTACCTCTTTTAACGTAAAAATTTTGCCTTTCCAAATACACCCCTCACATCTAGCACAACTGGGCTTGGTGTGTGGATACTTTGGTGGGTGGCCCGAATAGATAGGCTTTGAAGCCATATTAGGTTTTTATATTGGGCCTAACTCACCCGTACAAAACAGTTTGTAAGATGAAGGGTGCCTTCTATTTATAAACAATTTCCAGGCTTATCTCTTTTCAACGTAGGACTTGGGTTTCTTCCAATGTAACCTACCTGAAGTAAGGTTTTAGTTTGGTCACTACTGCTTCAAGTTCATCATCAGAAAGTCCAGTACCAACTCTGCATAAGGAGATAAATCTGCAAAGAAAATAAAAGACAATATTAATAGATGCATAGATAGCTTGGCACATACGTTAAAGCAAGCTACTCAAAGTATAGCAATTTTCCATTTTATAGAGAAAGTGGTACCCTATTTTTCTAAACGTACAAAAACAAAATGAAACACACAAAATTGCAATGGTCTGATAGAGTCCTAAGGCCGAGTTCGGCGGATAAGCTAGAGCTGGATTAAGTGCTTGATCAAACCCCAATGAAGCCCATCTGAGGGAAGGTATAATCTAGACGATCGTATAAAAGTCAGATTCTCTAAAATGTCATGTTAGACCTACAAAAAGATTTATATCATACAAATAAGTCAGTTAGATCTTATAAAACTCAGTTCGTCCTATCTCTTTTTATCTCTATGTCCCATGACTCTTGGTTGTAGTTTTTTATTTTTTATGTTATATTATAAATAGAACATAACCGTATTGGCCTATTAGCAAATTAGTCTATTAAAAGATAGGCCAAATGACTTAGCTTAAGACAGTGATAAGAAATAGACCTTTAAATAACACATCGAGCTTGGGCCCTGAATTTTTTGAACGTATTATGCAATGAAATGTGGCAAATCTACTTGCCACATCAGCACTTGACATAAGCATATGAATATTAAGGACTAAAATTGGTCACTTCTAAAGAAAAAGAAATCATAAGTTAAACCCAAACTAAAGATAGAGCAAAACCAAAATTTGACATATTAATAAGGACAAAAAATGTAACTACGCCCTAAAACATTTATACCGCTTGGGATGTGTATTTGGTGATGGACGCTCTGCAAGGCCCACCAAGAATTGAGCAACCTGTAATGAAAAACACGCCGCAGTAAGTCCATTTAACAAAAGAATAATTTGCTATAAATTCAAAGCTAGGAAATAATTATGAAACCTCTCCCCCATGTCGTCCGGAACCATAGTAGCCACCTAGAAATCATCAAAAACAGAAAATCTTAGATAACTATGTTAATCAAGCTACTCCAAGATGTACATTAACTCTTAAATTTAAGAACACAACTCATATAAACCTATGATAAGTACGTCCAGATCAGAGCCAGCATGAACGTAATCAGGCTTCAACTTTAGCCATTTTCCACTGCGGTCACTAGGTTCCCATTTGGAGCTGAGGTCTTTTACTACAATTCCCTCCTCTCTAAGTAAAAGAGACAAATTAAATTATTAAAAACCATATCCAATTTCTTCTTTTTTCTACTTTTATTAAAGATGCCATATTTTAGAATCAAAGCAAATAAATCATAGCTTCACACAGAAAAATAATCCAGAGCTATGTTATTCAAGCTTACTGAGACCTGAAAAAGGAAGACACTAAAGAGCTAGAACTGAACTGCTGCTCTCCTAAATCCATTTATTGCTAGATTGTGAATATTCTCCTTTGGTTCATTTATCATGTTTAAGTCTGGAATATTTAGCTTGAATTATAAAAATAGCTATTAAGTGTTTGAGGCATTCTAAACCCTCCTAGATTACACTGTCTCGAATTATTTATTTATTTGTTTGATTAAATAAATAAAAAATTTACTGTTTTAAATATCCAAATCTACTTTTTGCTGACCTATTTTCAATGGTTTCTTTGAAAAATCTTTCAACTTCCTCCGCATTATGAGCAATAAACGACCAACATGGTTCACCTGCATAACATCAATCAATTAATATATGCCGCACGTTGACGAATTATATGAGCATATGCTAACTCATTGCATCACTGAACAAATAAATTTGTGAATACATTTAGACATGAGCTCTCCACTTCTACTCATTTTCACCCTTTTTATGTCTAGGGAAGGTATTACCATCATCCAACACTCATTTATAATGATCACCGCAAATAAATGTGCAAAATTAAAATAAATGAGAATATTTATTGACTCCTTTTTCCTAGAAATTAAACTCAACTATGAAATGATAATAAATGTTAACAATATTCTATCTATTTATTTATTTATTTGTTTTTTAATGAAGAGAAATTCATGAAAAAATTAAAAATTATAGTTATTTTTGCAAAGAAACAATTTAAATTATAAAATGAATAGACAAATTTATGAAAATTTATTTTTGGCTTGACAGGAGTATCCCCTGCTCTTATTGCTACAAAGTTCAAAGCATAAGATTCATAAGCAACAATAAAAAATATAAACTGGATTTTTTTTATAAAAGTAAAATAGAAAGAGTGATTAAATGATAGAAGGTGAATAAACAGAATTGAGCATTGATATTATCTAGTACAATGATGTTTTTTTAAAAAGCCAACTAACCCACCGAAATTGGCACGGGGAGAATCGAACCTGAGACCTTGAGAGGAGCACACTCTAAGGTCCCAAGCCAACACCACCAGGCCAACCCAAGTGGGTTATCTAATATGATGATATTAGTTATCTCCATTGAGAATTAACTTCACAATAATATGAAGAAAAAATTGAAATTTGATTAAGTACACGAATTTAAAAAACAACTGTTGCACCGCTTCATTGATGCACGACACATACCAGGCAATGGAAATGAAAATTAATTTTAGTATTTCCTAAAATCAAAATTAATTCAATAGTAAATAATATTGCACAAGGGTTACGACTGTGCATGATTACATCATTTAGAGCCTCTAAATCTCGTGCAACTTTCTATCTCTCTCTGGATTGCAACTAGGAAAGCATAATAAAGTGATTAAAAATGTTCAAGAATTTCTCCAGGAAAAGTTCAACTCCGATCACATGACAAATAAGCTATCATCAGAGCTGGAATGAAGTAAATGAGCAAATTGAATCGCTTTGGATATGATATCAAAACAAAAAAGAATACTTAATCAATCAGTAATGAACATCCAATTTATGGATCAGATGAATAATTGCTAACATGCAAGGAGAAGTCTTTCAATATAGTAAGTACACATGACAAGGCAAATTGGTCCAAAGAAAATATTACCAGAAGACCGATGACTGTTGATACCACCATTAGGTAGTAAAATTTCAAAACGACCTTTCAATGGCTTGACAACTTTACGTAGAATCTCATGACGCTCCTTCAATGTTTGGTGAATTACACTAGTATCTCCAAAATAAAGGATATCAAATGCCACATCTAACCATTTTTTAGTCAAGGCATATTGGATAAACTTTTTTGCATTAGAAAATATTTAGAATTAGATACTCATTCAATCATTGAAACTAAATCACATCACATTTGCTGATAGATGGAATTAATAGTTGAATTGCTCAGAGAGAAGGATACAGCATAACTGCAACAAGAAAGGACCAAAAAAAGTTAGAATTACAGTTTCTCAACAAAATTAAGATAAAGAATATCTAAAATTAAGAACCTGTCTATTACTCTCAAGCCCATCCCTTGCTGCCTTGGCTGCCAATAACAGAAAATATTAAATGGGTGATGCAACTGAAATTTAAGGCTTTAAAGTGGCTGAGACATGTTAAAGTACATGCCTATTTCCTGATTAGAGCCAAACTCAGCAAAACGATTCAAGGATGTATCCCAGACCAACATCTCACCATCAAGTATGCATCTAAATAAAATCACAAGTCAGAAACAAAAAAAAAAAATGATAAGCTTTTTCACACATGCATTATAATGATACAATATTAATGCCATAAGAAATTTGCATATTGTATGTATTAAAAAAATGAAAACATGATGGAGGAATCCCCTTCCAAAAATAGTGGAGTCTATCTTGATAATTTTTAGCAATGAATAATTTTTGTTAATGATTGTTGATTATGATCGTAATCTCTAATGAATATATTTGTACAATTCCATTATAATTGTAATATCAAAGCTCTGTAGTTCATTTCCCGTTTTCTTGTATCGTTTCATTTGTTTGGTTTTACGAGTACAGAACCGCCGTCAGAGTCTCAGCCAAAACAGCTGCCAGGGCCATTAAAATCAAAAGTTGAAGAATAAAAGAATGGGACGGAAATCATTTGAAAGGAACATAACTATAATACATGAAACGTTCTCACCTATCCACAAGAATGTTTTGAATTATGATTTCTGACATCCCATGAGCATATTCAGAATGATCAAGAAAGTTCCTGCAATCATGGGCAAAAAGGTAAATAACAGAACAGTAAGACATTTTCTGAAACACCTAGGTATAAGGAACACAAACACCCACAAAAGATAGAAGAACTACCATGTCATATTAATCTTGTAGCTTCTTCACTTAATAAGTAACCATTTATTCCCTTTCAAAAAAAGAAAGTAACCATTTATTTAACTATAAAACATTTCACTAAACTTTTTTTTTAAGATCAGATGTAACTGATTTCACATACACAGACCGGGAAGGTGGTGTAAAAGCAAGAATCCTGCTGACATGAAAGCGCTGCAGTCTGATGTAAAAAGTAATTAAACTGTACAGAATACACAAGAGCAATTACCTTGAGAAGAAATGTATATCCGTTCCATTTTTATGAATTTGAATGCGATCACCGTCAAATTTGCACTCAGCAACCACTTCCTTACCATGAAGCTAAATAAAAGGAAACGTACAAAATGGAAGTAATAAATATCAAACTGATGAATTCCCTATGCATGAAATTATGCATTTACCTACCGAAATAGTTTTAAAAATAAAAGTTACTGTCATCAAGAAGTCAATATTGTGTTGAAAATCGCGTTAGACAAAAGAAGGCGTGATCATTGCACAGAGTTTTAGGAGGAAAATGTGGTCATTGAAGTTGAAATTATAGGGGAGGTTCGGTATAGAGGACGAAAAGAAAGAAAAAGACTTTCAATGATATTCTTATATTGAAATAGGGATTAATGATGACATGATGTTATACAGAAGACAAGCACAAGCTCTAATTCATACTATGAATTCGGTGAAGTACTAGATTCCTAACACTGATCAAATAAGGAAACAAGCTCATTCAAGATAGGATAAAATCCCTATGAATAAGATGTGATTCCTAAAAATCTAAGATCCATAAAAATAAGATAACATGACTGTACCTAAAATAAACAAGACAACAAAAAGAACAACATAATACATCATTCTCCCTCCCTGAGATATTTTGTAGATATTTTAACAATTGAAAACTGGCTACATTTAAGACAAATGGATACCAATACCATTTTGTTCCAGATATTCACAGTTCAGGATTTCATCATTGTTCAGGGTCACACCCTGAATGTAAAAAAATGTCCTCCATTTCCGTTTAATAAATGACCGGTTAAAAGGCTAAGTGAAGCAAACCTTCTTCCATGCGTCAGCTGCGTTAGCAACTCTCTTAGCTAATTGAGGACGCACAGCTTTTCCAACTTCAATATCCTACAAAGAAAAAAGGACACAGACATGAACGAAGCGATTTTCTGTTACGAACCTCAACCTCTGATATTTCTATCATTATTTTCCAAGGAAAACAATTCAGACAAAAAGTGGGAATAGATCATCCTTCAAAAAAAAAGGTGGGAACAGATCAAGTATCTCTATATAGCAGCCTAGCTAATTTAAATGGCTGGATATCATCAATTGTTAAACAATTTTTATATGATAATTCTCCAATTGAACAATTTTACCTACACTTTGCTAAGTTTAACATGGGGATGCTAGTATTCGGCTCAAGCATGACTTGTTTAGAGCCATGTTAAGTGAATAAAAGGACATCCTAGCTAGTACTGTAAATCATGTGCAATGCTATTTTCTTAAAGCTGAATAGAGTTCAAAATTTGATCCATGAAGCCGACCCCACATGGAATAAGGCTCGGTTGCTGTTGTTATTGTTGATGTTGATGTTGTATAGAATTCGAAAACTAATATTAAATCACAGCTAACCTGCCGCTTATGACGTTGGTTCCGATCCCTTAGCTTCTCGCAAACTAATTTTAAGTCACACGTAACATTGAACAAGTCTTCAGCATCTGGATGAAATTCATGAAAAATGCTTCTTTCACTAATTCCGAGCTTCAAATCTGCAATGAAATTTAGTTACATGCCTGAGACTCATTTAAGCTATAAAATTTATTTACTGGTGCAAATGAAAAACACCTTTCAGGATTATCATGATGATCCACTTCATTTCCTGCGCATTTGTCTTTTGGATAAGGGTTGAAAGAACCAAAGTCTTCTCACCCCTGTAACCATAGTCACCCCATCCAAGAACCACATGTTAGATAAAAACTACATAAAGAACGGTGAAGCCAGATGATAAGAACTGTTTGAATATTTCAACTTGACCAATTTAGCTTAAATCACTATAGCAACATATTAGACACAAAAACATGGAAACAAGGTTTTCTAGTTCAATATACTGCAAAGTGTTTTCATGTTTTATACACAAACAATAACCGTTTCACAAAACAGGGCATGTCTAAAATAGTAACCATCAAACAAGTAAGCACCGCGAAAGTGTAAACAATCTTGTTCAATTTTCAATTTCATCAGCAGGTTGTTATTGTTAAGATCGAACAAAATTGTAGTAGATAAAAGAAATAGTACAAATTGATTTATCCTGTTGGAACCAACAATTAATACCAGTTTCATATTCTAATTCGGGGTCCAATTACGCTGTTATCAAAGCACCTACCAAAATTGATCATCTACTTCTTGCCTTGTTTTTTTCATTTCTATCCCTCCATCAGAACTTCAAATAAAAAAACATCTACAGAAAAAAATGTGATCCCCAACCACATATTCAAGACCTTAGGCATACAAATACGGCTGCACACAGAAGTACAGCACACAGCAGAAAAAGCAAGGGTCTATCAAACATAGAACATAGATAACAAAGCTGCGAAACAATAAAAGCAAAAACTACGAGACCTGTTTTCGCTCGAAGACAATTGATCAAGCAAGTCATTCAACTCCTTTATCGTCAGTCCACCTGAAGCAGTACCTTGCCTAAGCTGCAGCACCTGTTTCATAAACAACAACACTCCATTTTCAGCAACAACAAAACAAGAACAGTTACCGAAACAAGAAGCATTAAGCCAATCACAAATTCACAATACAAAACCCTAAAACAATAATTTATAACACAAAGTTCAACATAAACATCACCACAAGGAAGTGAAATTGAATGTATGAAAACAAAGGGAAAAAAATTACTTTCTTACCTAAATAAAAGTCTCAATTCAAATTATTGGGTATTATTAATATTTTTCAAATATAGCCCTAATAATGCTGCGAAGAAGAGTGTATGCTACAAAGATTGTGTTTGGTTTTGAAGTTACAAAAACTGACTCTGGCTAGAAGTGAATTGAAAGTAAAGTGATTTATATTTTGATACATTCATGTAGAATTGGGTTGAACGATCAATTTGAGGCTAAAGATCATAGACATAGAGGCAGAAGCTCAAAAGTCTAGCTTCAAGTGAGAATCATTTCGGGATACAATATCAATTCTACTCAAAAATTTCCAAACATAACAAAATCAATTCTACACCTCTAGAATCAATTTTCTTTCCTCCAAAAATGGAACCAATTGGTTCTGCATAGATAAGAATTGATTCTGTAATATTAATTCTCACTAAAAGTGAGTTGAGGGTAAAGTGATTTGTGTTTGAATATATTCATGTAAAAGTGAGTTGAACTATAAATTCGTGTGTAAAAATCAATTTTATAATCAAAAGCTACAAATCCTAACTTCAAGTAGAATCAATACTGGAAGCAAAACCAATTCTTCTGGAAAGCAACCAAAGATGTCAGAATCAATTCTACACCTCAGAATCAATTTCTGCTCACCAATAAGTGGAACTAAACATGCACTACGCTAAGTATCTCGATATGATAGACATTTGATATGCAAGGACGCGTGTTTAAACTGGTGATGATTCCCTACTTCACAACTCTTAGTGTCTGAGTTTCGTTGTTAGACTCTTTAGAACAGTAATTTAGATATAATTACTATCCTTCTTAATACATGTAAAAATTACAAAAAGAGCTATGAAAGCTAGTAGAAAATAACCTCGGTGGCGACAAGCGCGAAATTACCGGCATTAGCACCAGTTTTGGCACCACCTTTCCGCCAATTAACAAGCCTAAGAGCATCCTGCGAGTCTTTCGCCATTCCAAGAGCATCAATAAGCGAAGTAGCAAGAACAGATTCTTTAAGCTCATAAGAACCACGTTCACGATCAAGGTTAGGTAGAATGAGTCGAATGGCCGGAAAATAGTTCCGATCAGTGCAGAAATTGTCTAGAAACTTCCGGAACTTTGCGCGTTTCTTTGCTGGTGATTTTGTTCGCTGTGTCCATGTGAAGAGGCTGCATAGGACGCTGAATTTTGTAAGTTCTGTCATTTGAAACGCGCGTTTGTGAATGAATGGGATTAATTTGAAACGCGCGTTTGTGTAACTGGAAAGTGGGAAAGTGAAGCTGAAAGGTAAGGAAATTAACGGCTTCCTATGTACGTCTTCTATTCTACCTTCTGGTATTCGCTGCAAAATTGGAACATTGACTTAAATTTTAATAGGTTAAATCATTTACCATGTAAAATAATTTTAATTTCAACTAAAGGGCGAAAAAATCTTAAATTAAGAAATCTGATGTCAGTCCAAAGTTTCTTTTTAGATAAACTAATATAATATCATATACGCCTCAAATAATAGGGAATAAATATCATTTAACTCAATATTAATTGAATGAATACACTTGCTCCTCGTGGAATTTTGACCAGTCAATTAATTTTCTCCCCCAAATAGTAGAAAGTTTGTCAATGTTATACTACCTTTGACCTCAATTATAAGTAATTTTTACTTTTTAAATTCATTTAATAAATTATATATGTAATTTATTTATATTATATATATCACATACATCCTTGATCAAAAAAATATATATCACATACATCATTTATTTAATGAATCTAAAAAATTAAAAATTGTTTATAATTCAGACGGGAGGGAGTAATGTTCAATCAATTTAATTCTTCTATCAAGTTTCTCGATAACAGTGTCGATGTGTGACATTAACCTCAGATTTGAAGTTTTAAGTAAGCTTTCATCATATATATATATAGATGAATTTGATCGAGAATTTTGTAAACACCACTAAATACAAGAGCAATTGAGAGAAACAGGCTCTCAAGATGAGAGCAGACTACTGCATGACAGAACAAGAGGGCTCTCTGTTTGTCTAACCATTTTGCATATAACCTAATGTTTATTGTGCCATGTTCCCTGGTCAGGGGGTGAGTAAAAAGAACCAAAAACCAAACCGAACTAAAAAGAACCAAAAACCAAACCGAACTGAACCAAATTCAAATTAACCAAACAATTTAAGTGGTTCGCAAACCGAACCAATAATTTAATAACTATTATTGAACCATAACCGAACCAAACCATATACAAAGGAACTTCGTATTTTAATAATTTTTATTTTCCCTTTCATCATGCATTATCATTGAAATTTGTTGATGTTTTTGTTGATATTCCTAAAATACAACTAGTAAAACCATAAAAAAATGTCTCCGTGAACCTAGCTCAGTTGGTAGGGACATTGCATAATTTATGTATGGGCAGGGGTTCGAAACCACAAGAAAATAACAACTAGTGTAATTTGATTCTGAAAAGACCTAACACATATGTTCATAGTTTAAATATAATTAATAAGTCTTAATACTTTTTTGAGAGGGTAAATCTTCTTAACACTTGTCGCACATTTTAAATTTAACAAATAGAACAGCAAAAAAAAAAAAAACAACTTGGTTCACAACTCACAAGGATAAGAAAATACATTTTCGTACAAAATATTAATGTAAAGTTTGGTTCATAGACAACAAAACGGTTAACCGAACCATAACTTTGTTTTGGTTCGGTTACTCGCAAAGCTCATACAGTTCGGTTCAATTTTTCCAAACCGTTCAACGGTTTGGTTTTCTTCAAAAACCGAACCATGCCCACCCCTATCCCTGATGTACCATTTCTACATTGGTGCATTGACCTGTGTATACACCTAGTTCCATGTCACAGTATAAACCCAAATATAAACACCGATGGAATATTGCCATGAAAGTATCAATATTTGATATTGCAAATAACAGGATCATAAACATCACATGTTAGACAATAAAATCGTTAAAATGGCTAATATTTCATTACATTTTCTACTACAATTCTCAACTATTTGCTACCACAAAATTATCCACCGTACAAGATATCAGATAACACAAAAACGTGCTTTTAAGGAGGCTTCATAATACATTCAAGCATTATCCTCTCCATGAAAAGTGTTGGTTACACTCACTTTTAACACTCCAATATTCCTTCTTTTATTAGATAAAAATTCATGCAGGTCTTACCAATTTAGGCAGGGCCCACATGAATCTTGAACCAATAAGAGAAAGAGTGTTAGGGAGTATTATAGTGAGTATTGCTAGTACTCAGGCTCTCTCCAATAAGAGAAAGTACTATAGTGAGTATTGCTAGTCCAAATGGAGTGCCCTTGAGGCCTTTGACTAAAGAGATACCAACTAAAGCCTGAAAGTACTATAGTCTCCTAAACCAGATGCTCCATAACCTGTGTATGGTTGTGATGACAATGAAGAAGGTGGGATACGTGATGTATTGCCCAACTGAGAGTATGAAGACTGAGAATATAAAGACCTTAGACCCACATCCATTCTTCCTGTATCCAACCTTCCGTAGCTGTTGGTGACAGGTTCTCTGTGACTGCTTATAACTTCCTGCAACACAAATAAATTTATGTGAGCAAAAGTAATAAAATTAAGTGTTTCAATAAGAACTATATCATAATGGGAAGTAGCCTAATCAAGTGTCAACTGCTAAGTGTCAGTCTGAAAACTTCATATCTTAGATGAATAAGGGATGGTTGGTGTAATATCAATGAAAGATATTCAGTTGCATATATACAAAGTACTAACAGGACCCTGCTTATACTCTGCATCATAAGTGGAATTTTGCGAAAACACTCAAGTTAGCCCGCCAAAGTTATTCTCATCAGGCCATCAGCACGTTAGTCTTTCAAAAGTTCTGTCACCAAATTAGTCTCTCAAAAATTAAGCATCAATGTGAAAGACTAATGTAGTGATCTTTTTACCTACCTTTGAAGGACAATGTGAGTTCACTCGTTAAAAATTTAAGAGGTAAAGGATTTTATACATGAAGATGAGGATAAAGAAATCAAGTAATAGTGAATATGATTAATGCAATAACCAGAAAATGAGCATCTGGGAAAGAAACATCTGAAGAAAAAAAGCTACCCCATGTATTACTACTAACTATAACTTTATCCATTTAAAAAATTGATAACTTTTCCCAAGTATGTAATATATGTAATTATGTACCCAAAACATGCTAATTACATAGATGTGGCATAAAAAGAAACTATAACTTTCTTTTTCAGATGAAATGGTCATCTGAAGTCCCCTACCTGTATCAATTGCTGTGCTGTTTGAACCTCGGATGAGGTTCCTTTTATTTCCACAACGATTTCATCAGGCACCCTGCTCTCCTGCACAGTCAATATGGCTCCACTAGTGCGGCGAATATAATCTATATTAGTCCCTTGAATGCCAATGATGTCCTCCGCATAGGATAGCGGTATTTGCATGGTTTGTATCACCTAATAATGTAAACATTTAGGGGAGCAGTACAATGAATATCAACAAAAGTGATAACTAAACAATACTTTACAGTATGAGAAAACATGTTCAAATGCTTTCAGCTCACTGCATAAGTGGACATGACAACATACAGTACAGGCTATATAACAATTTTTAAATACATGGACAGTAGTTTGGCCTTTAGCCAGATCAGCATGTGAACAAGAAGGTACAGGAAGATAAAAGACACAAACTCATGTCATTGGGAATCCCAAGTTCAGACCAGTAAATTGTCTAAAATAGTGCCTGATAAAAACCAAGATGATGATTATAATTGTCAAAAATGAACTGTCCCAAAAAAATAAACTGTCATGTGAAAACCGGTATGATTTCACATCTACCACACCCTTCTCTGGCAAGAAACATTTCAGCCCGCCAATTTGGGTTTAAATAAACTTTTACCCCAAAATATTCAGTCTTTGCTCAAGAATGCTATTATAGCTAAACTATCATATAGATTCTTTTGCAATAAGCGGTAAAATTTGGCAAAATAGAGGCAACAAATGATATGACTCCAATTTTAAAGCAAAATTCATGTAAAGCAATACATAGAAAACGTGCAAGTGTTGAAATAACTTACTGTAGTAACAATAGGAGCACCAACACGACTAAGAGATGAAGAACGAACACCAGAAAGAGAAGAATCTTGCCCGTAGAGAGACATAGTGGAGGATGAGAGCAATGAGTCCAAATGACTTTCACGATCAGCGAAGACAGAATCCCTTTTTGTTGGAAAAGGAATATCAGAAAACATGCTAGTTTGTGAAGTGGTATGCAGCAATGGCTTGTCAGACCAGGTCTCTGCTTGACGGTCTTGTTGTGGGAGAGACGCATTGTACTAGAACAACAGAGAAAACACATAATAATGTAAATATAAAGCAAAAAATGAGAAGATAACCTAATTTTCATTTTCTCACGTGAAATTATCTCATTAACAAAATAAAGCAGTAGTCCTACACACAAATGTAGTGTTTGGAAGATAGATTAGGATAGGATAGCATATGATTTATGTTCTCTGTCTATTACATACCAAATTACAAGAAAACAAGAACCAAGGTAAATAAAAAAAAGTCATTTTGGTAAAACTAAAAAGGATGAAATTGAAGAAAAATAAAAAACCGGACAAAACAGATTGTCCTTACCTATTTTGTTTGTATCTCAAAGACTACCAAAATATAAAAGCCAAAATATATAGTCAAATAAAAAATATATATAGGTCACGGATTTATCCTTAACAAGATCATGAATGGTTTCATTGATCTCTAAAAGAAACGTGTATGGGGTCCATGAAGTATGCAACCACGAGAAATTTTATCCTTCTGTCATTTTGGTTGTTACAATTAACAGATATATGCCCTCTTAGCATGTTAAGTTTTTCATACATAGAACTAGATATGACATTGCCAACATACAAGTAATCCTGAAATCAAATTGAGTTGAGGAGGCCATTGTGTGCATAAGGCAGCCAAATACCAGATGGAACACTACCAATATGTGGTCAACGAATGTCACAACCACATCAGATTTGCTGACCTCTGCATCCCCCGCATCACACTGCAAGTTCAGCGTTATCAGCAGACGCACAAGGAGCACCCAAAATATCATGGAGGCAGCTCAAGAGAAGGGCGCTTATGACACAGGGAAGCAGTTCAAGAGGAAACAGATGCAAGAACATCATCACCATCACCACTATAGGAGGCAATAGATCCAGAGAGGCATATGGACAACGTGAAAACTAAGGGGAATGCAAAAGCCACCTGATTGTGATAGAAATTTTCCCAATTTTTTGTTTCTTGAAAGTGTTCATTAAGAAAGTTTTGGTGAAAAAACGTGGTTCTTGTGACCCATAATTCTGGAACGGATATGATGGCATTTTTGGCATCTTTGTTGTTTTATCATGGGAATTATTTTGATTTGTTATCCATCATAACTTTGAAGGTTTAAGTCTTGGTTACTTT
Source organism: Medicago arabica (assembly GCA_946800305.1). NCBI lineage: Eukaryota > Viridiplantae > Streptophyta > Magnoliopsida > Fabales > Fabaceae > Medicago > Medicago arabica. Next base: position 18,838,836 of record OX326971.1, on the reverse strand, counting down.
GTTGAGGATGTATTTACATTCGGTTAGTGAATGAATGTGTTAAAGTTGACTTTTAACACAGTTTGGCAACTGTGATAAGCGGTGATGTGATGTTTTTAATATTAACATTTCATGTAGGAGATATATATTGACCATCTTATTTCTGAGTAAGTAACATGGTGTGTGAACGTTAGTGTCAAATGCAAAATTGACGAAAGGGAGAACGTATCTTACAGTTGCATATTTCACGGCCACATGGCATGTTCCTTTTGGGGATTAATGTGTCCTGGGTTTTTGTCAGGTGTGAATTTGAGACTTAATTCAAGATAAAATTTAGCAGAAAAGGAAAGGACTAATAGTTTTGCAGAGAAGCTATTCAATCTCAATGCATATCGTAAATGGAAACTCCCTTGACAGATGGGTCATTGAAACATCATAGAGACCCCATTAAGACAAGCCTATCAGGGGTAAAGAGACAGCCTAAAATATATTTTTTAGATATTTCGATATTAGGAAAATTAATAATGATCTTACAGTTTTCTCATATACGGGAAGAATGCTGCGATCAACCAAAAACTTCCTCAGATGGCCAATCACGGCTTCCAGAGCTTTAAGAACCATCAAGGCTTCTCCCTGCAGGTCTACAATCCTCTCTTCCGCAGTAGCAAAATATTGCACCTCATCTTCATGAAAATAATTTGGCATTGGCATTAAAATAATGTATTCAAGGTTAAACCGCTGCATGTTATTCGCATGTTATTATAGTATCTATTGATTCGCAGCCTTAGACAAATGATGTCAATTGTTATTAGCTATGCATAATTATGATTATTGATGACTGTCGTTTCACCGTGTTTCTTGAGTTGTGTTAATGATAACTTTCACTTAATTTAGCACTTAAATGTTTTATTTAGAGATAACTTGCGCTGCATTACTATTTCAACCCACCAAGCACTAACAATCCACTACACAACTATAGCTTTTGAGGTTATCTGCCAGCATTTAACAAGGACTAATTACTGTGCTTCGCATATGATTAATCTATAAGAGAATCCACACAAAATCAATATTTGCAACCAATAATTACAGGAACCATCATAGATGTATAATTGGATAACATGACAGGAAACATACCTCCTGACAGTACTCTAACAGAAGCACCAGAACTCTCTTGTATGGATCTGATTATTGTTCCTTGCTTTCCGATCAAACTGATAGCCTGTGTTGATGCCACCAATAATCGGATGGAGCAAAGTGTAACCCCAGCAGGTCCTTTAATCTCACTGTCAGTCTCAGATAATCCAGAGACGCGTTTGAATATTCTTATAGCAGCATCCATTGCAGGGGAAATAGCTGCCTCAAGTTCTTCCTTTCCTGATATAAGTATCTACAAAACAAAAAAAATGACCAAATTGAACATAAATAAAAAGGAAACAGATAGTAACACATTCAGATGACTACTACTCTAACTTTATTTATATATATTAAATGATTGATACTATGTATATAAATGGTGAAAAAGTAAACTAATACTCAATTCCATAAATATTCATAAATAACAATAGAAATCAATGTCTTCAGTAAAAGATAGAAGTAAAAAGAAAAAAGTCAAAAAAACAAACAAGTTTAAGCACCAAAGGCTTAAAAACTAAAAATTGTAATTAACAAAAAAAAGACTAATAAGACAAGGTCTTGTTTTTTATTTTTATGAAGCATTTAGCAGCCGGAAAGGAGAATATTTAATTTTTTTATTAAATTATATAATGTTTATAACCATAAGAATAATAAAAAGGGAATAAACATTGAATTTGGTTATAACTATCATCTTAGTACTTCCTTTCTAAAAAATAAATAGTAAACTAGATTTTTTGTTAACTCGGTATCTGGTCGAAGGACGACTAGTTCGTAGAGCGGACCAATCCCATCGTCCACTAGTGGGGGCCCATTTAAAGCCAGAGCAACGCTCTATGTGGACTAGCCCACAGAAATTGGCACTGGAATGATTCAAACTTGAGACCTTGAAAATTTAAACTTGAAAATTTTATCCAAAAAATGGAAATTTTACTCTCCACCTAAACAAAAGTAGAACCTACCTAAGGGTTGTCATCTCATCCATGCAAAACATTAGAAAGAACTAGTGTACCATTGTGAATACATTTACCACCTAAACACAAGCACATAAATCAAATAACCTACCAAGTCAATAAACTTCCATTTATTGTAAACCCTAAATTCTAATTTCCAAGGAAACACAACAATTATCTATGCATATAACTTTCAAAACTAGATTCAATGACATGAAATAAAAGCCATGCCACATACACAAAATTGAAGGGAAAAAAATGCAAAACCTGAACACAGTTTCAGTAGTAACACATAAACAAAGATTAAAATGAATTAGTAACGCATAATAAAAACCAAATTAAAGCTACAATTTTCAAATTAAAACACATTCAAAAAGTGAAAACCCTAAAAAAAATTGGACGAATTTTGATAAATATTCGAATCGAAATCACTTACAATTCGATCAGGAATACCAAGATCGGCATCAAGAACACGAACACGAGCTTTGGTTTCATCACAAAGCTTCTTGATGAGTTCTCCTTTACGACCAATGATTCCACCGACTTTCCCAACAGGAACTATCAAACGGAACACACAGTCTCCAGGCCAACCCGGCCATCTCTGCTCCGGCGGAGTAACGACGGTGGCCGTGGTGTCTGTTCCGGTTTCGGGTACCGTCTCAATTTCCTGAGTCGATTCGTTGGCGGTTGCGTCAGTGTCGGCGGTGAGTAGTTGTGCGTCGGCGGAGGGATTTTCCGGTGGGTGTGTGGCGGTGCCGTTTTGAGGTTGTTCGGTGGTGGCCATAACAAGGGTTTTTGAGAGTGTAGAGATGAAATTAAGGTAAGTGACGTGAATGTGTTGGTGCTTCGGTTTGTCGTGCTGTTTTGGAAACTGTGTGTGTGCACGTGATTATAGTATGATGATGATGATGATATATAGGAGAATAAATAATGATGAAATCAAATTTAGGTTTTTACATTTTCTAGAAAAATAATATTTGGGTTGTTATGTCACTTATGTGAAGCTAAAATGGAAAGAAAAAATATACCTTCCATCGAAAAGAGCAATTTAAAATTTTTTATTCACAATATTAGTGTGGGGTTTGTGCACGATTATTAAAGAAATGATTAATTGTGTTGATTTCAATGATAAAATTAATAGCATTTACTAAAATATCCTTATTAATTGTAGTTATTGCAATAGTTAAGTTAGATGAAATTCAATAAACAAAGGTATAATAGTGGAAGAAAATAATAAATGAAAAAAGAAAAAATGCTAAAAAGACAATAATTGTGAGACAGAGGGAGTAATTTTTAAAACATAAAATACACAAACATTTTTCTTCAGGGGCATTCGTTAACATTTCCCTTTAAAAAAATATGTATCTCCGTGAGTTTAGCTCAATTAGCATGGATATTGTATGTTCGAACCTCGGACACCCAACTTCTCCACATTTATATGTGAGCATGAGCGTGAGCTCTAACCATTAGACTACTAAAAAAAAGTTTTCATAATTTCTACAACTTCAAAGGTTTCGTTTAGTGGTAAATAAATAGATTATGGTTTGCGGATCAACATTTTAGCTGTAATAATCTCTACCAGAGTCGACTCAACATATCGCAATTAGTTTTAATTTGTGGATGGATCAGTTTGTTTAACGTGCGTGATTATGTGGGGTGGGCCAACCCGCATACCCAGCTCTTGTCGTCACTAGACTATCCATATGATGACAATACATAACACTAGATCACGAATCCTAACACAGGTTTTTTTCCCTCAACAGCGAAGGACTAGATTGTGCACATTCACACAAATCACATATGAATACATAATTCAAATATTCACATCATATAAGCACTTAGTCACAACACTTCGGCACATAATCACACTCATGAACATTAGTTAAATTTTAAAATCATATCACAAGATCACACAGTCATCAATACAACTACAAATAACTTATTTAAGTACTCTAACACATAAGCATCTCACAGAACTACAAATAACTTATTTAAGTACTCTAATACATAAGCATCTCACATATAATTCACTAACTACCTGCAACAACATAGTATATCAATCTCAATCTATTTCAAGACATTCTTATACATATAATTCATGAGATTTAACAGAAAAACAGACATCTTAATAATATTTATAGTTCATATTTTAGTCTCAATTAATTAATCATTCATTTGGGCACAAATGGCAAGCCCTAAAAAAGGTGGGAAATGAGACATTTTGGGTCTTCTTATACGCGCAGACAATAATCATAATTTAATTGAACTATCTTATCTATTACCTTAGTTTAAAGCGATGCAATTCCTCAATCTAACAAGTTAGCTCTCTCAAAGGGTTCCAAAAAATAAAAGCTCTCCCAAAGGATAATACTCATAAGATTAACTTAAAAACTAAGTAGTCAATTCTTACCTAAAGGAGTGACAATAATGATATATAGTGATCTTAATGTTATGGGTTGGTCTACCTTTATATGTTTCACATAAAGGTAAAATCTTCAAAGACAAGGAATAAGGAAGCAAACATATTGAAAATACTACCCAAAGATGGTATGATTTACAAAAGAGTAAATCTTACTAAGGTGAACAACAATGGTGAGGTAGAGGCTCCAATTGTGGTCTTTGACTTTCAAGAAGCTCTCCATCAGCGAGGTCTAACATGGATCAATGAAGGTTTTAGGGAGTTTTAATTATGGATAGAAAGCGATGATGGAAGTTAGGATTTAGGTAGAAATTTATGCGAGAAGAAAAAGTGAGAAAGTTAAAGAAAATTTGATGAATCCTATGTAAACAATCAGACTCACTTTCTTCACATGTGCGGACTACTACCTTTATACATACGAAGAACAAAAACACACAACATTCTAAAACACTCTTCGCTCACACGTGTGAAAGAAAGAGGTCGCATATGCGAGATCTATCAAAACTATCCAATTCTCATGCTTATTCACATATGAAGAAAAAATATTGTCCACAAATGCAAAGTTGCCCAAGTTTTTGAAAACCCCAACTCGTGCTCACTTGTACGTGTAACTATATACTACTCATACTTGTGAAAGGTACTAATATGGTTTTTCTTTAGAAGCCAAGGAAGATGATGTCTTAACTAAAAGGCGATTAAATCGCTAATTGCCATTTTCTTAAGCACGAAATACATATAGATAATTAAAGTGCTAAAAGGCAACTAATTGGTTAAATTTGGATGGTAAAAAGTAAGACTATGGTAACTTAAATTACAAGACCATAATCCCCTCCAATCTTTCATTTTAGAGTTTTTTCACATGTTCAAGCATATAGAACATGTCACATATACATTGAATAAAATATTATATTGTGTCCATGTAAACATAGCTTTGTTGATATAAAACTTCGTAACACGTAAATATTGAAGTTCGAACAACAGATTTTCACTTATTTATTTAAATGTAAGGTCTAATGATAAATTTTCTTTAATAATACAAGCATATTTAAAGAAGCACAAATACATACATGCACAAAAAAGATCTTATTCACAACACCCAATTAGATTAGGTTTACTTCCTCTAGTATGTCGAGTTCATTCATGATCCTTGCCTATTTGGAACCATGAAACACACATAAATTTGAAATAACTTACTCTAAAAATACTACCAATACTATTACTACTAGCACAAAAAAAAAACGAAAATAAATAGTAGTAGTTCAATGTTCTGCCAAGTACCATAGAAAAGTGACGTCATATTCCGGCATCGTCACAACCGGAGGAATCACCGGTGAAACGGCAAACCCCGTTCCGACCACAAATTCCTAACATCTGCGTAGTTCAGTTTCAACCGCAAAGGCAAAGCCAAACTCGAGTTCCTCCTCTCCACGTTTTCTTTCTTCTTCTGCTTCTTTTTCTCCGCCGCCGGCTTCTTCTTCATTCCCGGCGAGATTTCAAGAATATCAACCATCGCAAAATTTAACAAGTTGACATCGCCTACGTGGCGAAGAGCCTTCGTCATACCAATTTTCCCGCCAAAACGCCCAAACCACGGATTCACTCTCTCACCGCCGCCGTAACAGAAACCTCCTTCTTCGCCGCTATTTCCGGAGTAGTTTTCAACCGTACTCCCGATGATACTATCAATCCCTTCCTCAATCTCATCTTCCAAAATCGATTTACAATCAAACTCATCTCCAGAATCACGTTCCACCACTTCATCCGAATTCACCACTCCAGAAACCTCTTCCTCTTTTTCTTTCTCACGAACACTGAAAAACCGCGTTTGAGAATCGCTTTTCCTTTCAATCAAAAAATCATTCACATCATCATAATCACTTCCTCTGAAATCAAACGGCAACAACAACGGTTCAAAGAAATCGTTGTTACAACACTCCGTTACAACAGGTTTGGTGAATTTACACGGTGGTGGTAGATTTTTTAGGTTACGAAACAGGTTCGGATACGCTTTGGAGAGTAACTGAGCGGCTTCATTGTAGGTTTGGTTAGGTCTCTTTCGATTGGTTCGGGGTCTTTTGGTTCGGATAGCGCTTTGGGTTATGTTATTGTTAGGTTCAGAGATTGTTATCGTTGATGAAGGTGAATTAGAAGAGGAATTAAATGTGGAGGATGAAGATTTTTTGACAACAACATTGAAATTTAGTGAATTGGTTCCTCCGCTTAAACTTGAACTCATTTGAAAAAGTGATTATTTGTAAAACCCTAGTTAGTAATTTGTGGGGGCTATGTAAAGTAGATATAAGGAAAGTGGAGGAGAGTGGGTGAGTGAGTGAGTGAGAGAAACAAAGGAAGAGACAATGCTGTTGAAGAAACATACTACTAGGTTATAATATTTGACTTGTTCCTTTTTGTTTTGTTTTACTATAGTGTCCTTGTTCATCAAGTTTCTCTTTTTGATTCCTTGGGAATTTGTTGAATATTGATTATGATAATTAATGAGAGAAGAGAAAGACAATACTGCTCTTTTTTTCCAATGAACCTATTGCGTCTTCTAGTTCTAGGACAAGATACAATGGTAAAAGACCTCTAAAATGACTAGAGTACAGTCTCCTTAGAGTTTTTTTTTTTTTTGTTTCTTTATAGGCTCTTTTTGTTGCTATAGCCTTGTTCATTATAGAGTGAAATACCTTTGAACTATGATATAAAAATCTTATACTAGTTGATTTGTTTTCATTCTTTTGGAGTTTCACTACATTAACAAAACAACTCGTTCTTCTTCTAAACACCCTCCACTTGTTGCATCACAATTTTTGTAAATGGAAATGTACGTACAAACTTATTTTGGTATACTAGCTTTTTGAAATATCATTTTAATGCAAGTCAATATCAAGTTTTAGGTGGATTTTAGGTGGACTGCCTTAATTAGTGATTCGATGAATCCATATACTATTACATCGGTGAGTTAAATTTAAAATTTCTTTGGAATATTATATTATTAAAGAACTAAAAGAAAAATTGTGTTTATTATTTTTACAAATGTTTGACTTGAATTTATAAGATAAAAATTTCTTTTATGGGTTGTTTATAAGACATTTGTTAACACAACTCTAAATTTAAAACCATAACAATAATGGATGACAAAAAAAAGCTTATAGCTCTCGGTCTTTATAACTAAAATAGTGAGTGACCTAATAAGTTGATTTGACAAAAAATAATTATGGGTTATTTTTGCTATTTTAGTCAAATTGGCATCCCTCATAAGTTCTACTACTTTAAAAGACCACAATTGTCAAGAATTAAATAAATTTTAACGATTTTCAAGTATTGACCATTGTTGACCACCTATCAAAGTAGTCCAACTTAGAATTCACCCCGGTTTTATTATAATCATAAGTGACAGTGAAGCCTATGAAATCAATTCCATCAATTAGAGCTCAACCACACATGAATCATAATTTTCTATAGAACAAAATAAAAATACGAATTGTTGCAGATTCTGAGAAAATTTATAACTTCAAAACGGTTGCTTCATTTCATTGCAAACAAAACTAACAGCCATACATTAATGTATTATTACCCTGCTATGCAAAAATGTTTTAAAAAATATATTATTCTATATATAGTTTCTATTTCACCTTTTCCCTTAACTCAGCTATAGGCACATACATAATAGATGGCTCATTCAAATGAACTTCATCTGAACCCTTTGATCTGCAATTTTGAACTCCAGTTAATCTTTGCTTCAATCTATCTATTTTCGTCTTCACTTTGCTGAGTCTTTCAAATTCTAACTCTGCTGCCTCAGAGTCTCCTTCAAATGCAAAACTTACCTTCTTTTTCCTTTCTTGTAATAGTTTCATTAAGCTAACATCATCACTGACCTCCATGGAATCCTGAAGATAAAACATTGAAGTGTCATGGTCCAGTCACCACAAAAACATAAGTTATTAGGTACAAAAATGAACAAATAGTATTGTTGCTTTTTTTCCTTCATAGTTATTCGATGATAATAAATTATCGAACTAAATAAAAAAAAACAGTTATTGGATGATAATAATGATCAAAACTTTTATATCAAGTCATGAATTATCCTGGAAGGTTAAACTATTAAGGGGAAACATGTTACTTTTTATTACATTTTTAACAGCAGGTGCAGCAAATCATCAACAAAACTTCCAAAAATGTAGTCCACCTCTAAGGCAAGTTCTACAGTGGACCAATGTTTGAGAATCGTCTGAAACATCAACAATGACTGATGTCAGTCCTCGAAAGTAGAAGTTACAGTCCTTTTTGTTGTAACGTCTGAGACAATGACTAGATCATTGTCAAGTTTGGAAAAAACAAAAGAAAACATTATGTGTGCCTTAATTCAACTCATATTTGTTTTCCTTTATTTTTGTCAAACCGACACCGATCAGGTTACCGACACCGATCAATGTGAGTTTTCGACAATTTTATGGTACAAGTCCATGGTGAACCACCTATCAAGGGGGTCCACACTCCATTGTAGAACTTGTCCACCGCTCATATCAACTACATGAAAGTTTCTGTGTTCTTTGAAAAAGTTTCTGCAGAAATGTTCATTCTCAAGCACAAAAATGCACAGAATATGACATTTGGATAAGTAGAAAAGCACCTTGGTGCCATTTTCTCCCAAGCGTGGAGGTATTTCTGGTCGCTTTTTCTTTAAAGGACTGCTAGATGCTTTTGTTTTTTCTTTGCCAGTAACATTTTCACACTTCTTCAGGGGACGAACCACAGTAATTTTCGCGATCTTCGGGTTCAAAACCTCATCTTCCTGCACATGTTGTGATGTAGAATCCTTTGAGGTCTTAGAAGTGATACTCTGAAGCTGTTGTCCTCCTTCTTGAAGCTAAACAAAACCCACTTATGTCAGAGTTTATTGCAAATTCCAAGAACAAAACAATTTATTAATTTCTATGATGAAAAGACGCCTTATTATAGGATTTAAAACCAACGTCAGTTTGCATCTAATTAAACAATTCTTACAAAAGGTCACTAATTGAATAATAAAAGAAAAAAAAAAGGAGAGAGCAAAAGCATAGCACTGAAGTTTACCTTTCTCATTTTAAGTGCCATGTAACGTGCATTTTTGAACCATTTGTTAACCTGCATTATCGAACACATTAACATTTTTGAACCATTTGTTTGGACATATTAAGAACTTTTTGACTCAAATAAAGACCAAAAAGCAATGCAAATAACTCTGCGGAGATGGATGGAACAAAATTTGCAGATAAAATTCAAATGTTAACCAAATGGTGACGCAAATTTGTAGGGATAAATTTAGATTAAAATAGAAATAAAATCTGGCTCAAGACTCTAAGGCATAACCTTCGCAGCATCAAGTCCCAATTCTTTCGAAAGGGCATCCTTCACGGATTTTGGAGGAAGCTCATTCTCTGCAAAAACTTGGCGAAGCTTCTGGCAAATTTCATAATGGACACAAATTAGTGTGTATACAACTATTTATATATTTGTTTTCAATTGGAACTTTGAGAGGTAACAATAAAGAAGGATGACAACAAGAGTAGTTATCAATCAATACCTCAACTGCATCATGTGAAAACCTAAAACAAGGTCTTTTTATGCCTGAAGAATTCCCTTTTATTCTATCATTGTTCTTATTATTCTGATATTTATTTTCACTCTCATGTAGAGTCATGAGAGTATTAACAGCCTCAGACTCCTTTTCTCTTCGTCGTCTTTTTCCAGGACCCCAATCTTCATCTTCACTCACTTGTTCACAAGGTGGAGCATCCTTTCCAAACATTTCCTGAAAAGATAGAAACTTGAATGAAACTTTGGTCCAGTTTGGATTAACTTATTTGAGATTATCTAGCGGCAACAGTACTTGTGACAGGAGAGCTTAGAGAAATAGCTTATGACATGTCCCATAAGCCGGTTTTCATCTTATTTTCATAACCTCTCCAAGATAACTTATGAAAACTTGTAGCTTATATGAAAGCAGCTTATAGGTTATATGAAAACAGTTGGAATTTGTTTTATCTTGTTATAAGAATAGCTTATGCATAAGAACTTATATGATAACCGCTTATGCTAATAGGCACTTAATTAAGCTGTTCCGAACATTACCTTTATTTACATGATCAATATTATTATACTTCATATATGTTTTTGTAGTACACTTGTGAATTCCGTATTACTACTAAAGATTTCAATTTCACTTGGAAAACATATGCTTATGCTGAATGAAAACTTCAATGTACTCACATCATAAAGTTTCTTGTAGTCAACAGCTCTACGCTGCCTACGACCGCATGCTATTTCCCCCGATTCATCAGAATCTATGTGGTCGTTAGAATAATATTCAAGGTTGATGCCTTCATCTAACATAGAACATTCTCCATTTAAAGACCACATGCTGGAAGAACTGCTCGAATCATCAGATGCGTTTTCATCATTTCCTTCTGTGTTGATGCCACCGTGGCTTTCTTCCTTCCTCTCTGGATTATAGTCATCGTCTTCAGGATCATCTGACGGCCATTCTTCTTCTTGATTTAGTAATGCAGCATCGCCGTCCGGAATAGCAGCTTCTTCCTTGAATACATCCTTAATTTATGAAAGAAAAAACATGTATTATTTTTGGACCAATAGAAGGAAGTGAAAATCAAAATACTTTGTTGTGTAAGAGACAAGGGTAATAAAATAAAAATTTAATTGATATACACAGACAGTGTAAAGGATTTTTGTACTATCAGTCAATCATAAGTGTTAGATCATTAATAATATTAGGACCGATAGAAGGAAGTAAAAATCAGAAGATTTGGTTGTGCATGAGACAAGGGCAGCAAGATAAGAATTTAATTGACATACACTGACCCGTGTAAAAGTTTTTTACATAATCAGTTAATCATAAATAACTATTATATTATTCAAAAGTAGTATTTGACTTCAATCAAACCAAACTTAAAAGTAATACAAATGATGGTTTGAGATTGGTTGGCTGTGGAAAATGTTCTATTTTGACGATTCATCAATTTTTTCTCATAAAAAAAATAGATAAAAACCTGCCAAGTACTGTCTAAGGGGAAACGAGTCCCAAGATGCGCGTTTGTTGCCTCCAATATTTCTATCTTACAATCACAATACTTGCAAAACCAGCCTTGGTCTTCAGGAGGAACTGCAATTACAATTAAACAATATATGTTTTCTCAATGAAAAGCCGTCACATTAAAGATTGAATTAGTTGAGAGACAAGAATGAATCAGAACTCACTGTCTTCAGTCTCCAAAGGAGGATCAAGACATCTCTGGTGAAACGCACGATTGCATGTGCCATCACAGAGTATAATATCATTATCTGGAGAAACTTCGTTTATTTTGCAATTTGCACAGAATATCTAGATGACGGGAAAAAACAGAAAAATGTTTCACCACAATGAGCCATCTCATAAAAAAGAAATAATATTCAATGATAAGGCGTGAAATGTTATGACTTATGACAAGTCTTGAACAGAAAATAGCGATACAGGAAAGCATTTGTAGTTTCAATATTTGCTCACATGTTCATGAGAAACAGATCCATCTGTAGCAATGACAGAACCTTCAATACTACCAACTGAACTAAGAGAATCCAGTTGGTGAATGGCATCACGGATGCTAAGCTTGCATTTTAAAATCTGCTTTTTTGCTCTTTGTAGCTCCATTTCTGGCCTAATCTTCTCTCGACTGTGACATGAATTTCAGTAAATACAAAAAAGAATAATGATCAGTTACAAACTATCTTACAAGAGAAAGTTTTGAGTTCTAATAACTAACAATTGAAGAAGGAAATGCCACATCTCATTCTATCAATTAAAAGGTTCTAAACTTGCAGATTATTAATCAAACATGAAAAAAATATATATAAGCGAAGTTAATTTTCCTCATACCTCTGACCTTTCCAACCTTCTCCAGCGTAAGCATCGATAAGGTTCTGCTCTTGCTTCATTCTGATTAAGATATTCCTTGTTCTTCTCTGGAGGCGTACAGTATCATCAAGATCTACATCATGTCTTTGTCTTTTCTTCTTTCTCCTTCTCTTACGTTTTTGAATATTTGCCTCTTGATCAACAGCATCTTTCTCACCTTTCTTATCATTATTAAAAGAAGTTTTTCCACCTTGTATCTTTGTTGAAGGCTGAACCTGTGTTGATTTCCTATCAGTTTTATGTAGACTTTGTTCAACAATCAATCTTTTATTTGAAGAATCCTTGGTTGGCACCTTGGTGGAAGAATCAGTAGCTGTCCTCACTGACGCATTTGTGCATCCTCCGAGTTTATGAGATTTTGATTTCAGTCTGTGTTTCTTCCTTTGGTGCTTTGTGCTACTTGTTTTGAACTGTGGGGAATCTACCTTCAACTTGATATGTTCCTTTGTGTTACTCAGTTTTGTAGATCCTTGGTTATTTAACTTCTCGGTATCCCGCATATTAATCTATTTACGTATCAACCCTGATACAGGCATAACAGTAAGACGATCATTAAGATGAATTCTTCCAACGCAGAAATACATTTTGTATAAAAAAATGTTATCAGTAAAAAAACATGAGCAGTACAATGAAATAAATCATTCATAGTTTGATATATAAGTAGTTCTTTGACTTATGGATCCATGTTAGAAAATAATAAGATAATGGAAAAGAAAAATGTAACTGAATTCACACGCAGCCATTTTTAATGATTATATACAGCCGAAATTACATCATCAAGTCGTGTAAGTCTAAGTCTGTTATTTCATTAAATGCAAATTCAATAAAACGAAAAAGAATGAATGGAAAATGCTATCCAACAATGGCAAAATTGCATGATATATATTAACAGTAACTGAAATCCATATATAAAATCATACGAAGATGAGAGAGTTGATAGGTTTCAGAAAAGACAAGTAGACACTTTATTTATCTTGTGTTATTTTATATGCATACATACGAATTTCATGAACTCTGTATAATCTTATGATTCGTTTACTATTCTACGTTTTACGATTTTACTTTCCCTTCTCAATTCTGCGTAAAATCTCGATTGTAACTACCTTGGCGATGAGTGATGATGACATCAACAAAAAGTAATAAATTGCATAAAAATTGAAAATTCTAACAAGTTTAGATCAAAGAAGAATATATCAAACACAATAACAGTACATCAAATTCCAAATGTAACATCACCAAGTAAACATCACAAGATGAGTGAACAATCAATTCAAGCAAATCATGGTCAAGTCATCATTCGTGTTCTGAGTCACCACGTATGGTGACTGAAAACAATACTAATGAAGAATCACTTCACAACATTAAGAATCATAAGTCTCATCAATCTTTTCAAGAACATTGATTCAATTTCAAAACCAATAACTTTCATTATCAATATAACAAGTGATTACTATGAAAAATTGATTTAAAACAAAAGGATTCATCATTCATGTGCAAAAGGCCTTGACTTTATTAAGCCCCACAAGTAAAAATCCAAAACAAGACAAACCCACATGAACTTAACACCAATGAAACAAAACTAACCTGAAATTGAAGAGAAAATATGGTTAAAGATCTGAACTTTGAATTGCTCTGAACTATATCATGAAGAACAAAAAAAAGTTATATATATACACAAGTTAAGAAGTTTGAATGAATAAAAAGTAACCCTTTTCGATTGAATGATGGATAGGAAATTGAAATTGGGTTTCAGATTCCCAATGTCAATACTAGGTGTGTGTTTCTCTCGAAACACCACAATCTTTAAGGTTCTTTGTTGTGTCTCTTCTTCTTCTTTTGTTACTCTTCTCTATTAGTCTTTTCTTCTTTGTGTGAAATCGAAGAGTGTTTTTCACCTTTGTTTTGTTTTTGCATTATCCCCCTTTGGTTTTAGTAAAATTTGCATCTTTACCACAAAAATAAACAAATTTGCCATTTGGGGTAACTTAATCTGTGTTGTTGCGTTGATTCTCAAAAATTTGGGGTACCCTAGAAAACAAGACAAGATTGCAATCTTATTTCAAATTATGACATAAAGACTTATCTAAGCATTACAACAACAATTAAGTTTTATCGTATTAAGTAGGGTCGATACAGAGATGTGAGACCTCTCTTTTTTATTTTATATTGTATTTAGGTGGTGATGTAGTGGTCGTTGCTTATTTAACATCGTACTTGAACTATCTAGTACATTGTCTGCGCAACAATCAATATGTTGATTGTCGAGGTCTAACACAATCATCTCCTTTTATACAGACATGAGGTTGACTATGCATAACAAAGGATACCATACACAAGATTTATCTAAGATAAATATTAAGATGATTGTTGTAGAAAGCAAAAAAAAAATTCTTACTCGAGGATATAGCAGTGGCTTAATTTACTTTGGAGAAAACAATTGTGGTTGAATTATATGTAAAGAACAGTTTCAAGGTAGCTTTGATTCTTTGCGTGATTTGTTAAAAATAAAAGGAGGTATGCAAAATAAAATTTAAATATTTGATATGAGATGGAATATGGTATATGGTATACACTTTTTTTTATAGGAAAATCAACTTATCTCATTATTTGTCAAGTGAGCAAGAAACATAGGAACATCATGAAAAATATGGGAACTAACACACAAAAAGAAAATAAAAATAAGTTTTCCCTTCCTTTTTCCACCTAAATATCTCTCTGTAAGAAACACTAAAATAGTAGGTTAAAATTATATCCATCTAAATGCTTCTTGCATTTTAAAGGAGGATGAGACTCTAACAAAATTTTGATAAGACCATAATAGCAAATAGATCAACACAGATCCTACAAACGGTCTTGATCGAGTGTTAGCCATCAAATGTTGCATATCGGGTGTGTTTTCCCTCAACTAACCAAGCTGAAGAAGGGTCTCAAGACAAGAATAGCTTTGCATCAATGTGATGAAGATACCTTCTACTATACGGCCTTGCTTGTAGTCAATTAATTGGGAACACACAACTTCTAGGGAGCTATCTAAGTAAGACTATTACTCTTCCCACCATACGGCCTTCTCGCGTGTCCCGTGCAAATTACCAACATGCCCTTCAGATTATAAAATCCGGAAAAGCCAAAATGCATTCTGGATTTTATAATCCGGACAAATTCAAAGTATAAAAGGAACTTTACCCCCCATTTTACAGTTTCACTTTCTCAGTTATCTCTCTATCTCTACCTTATCTCAAAATCTGAACACCACAAATCAACGCCAAATTTCAAGATATTTTGCTCAAAAGCACCGCATTTCAACCCTCATCAAACATCATGGAAGGTTAGTTTGATTGATGTATACATGCAACTTAATTTTGCTGTTATTTTTTTTTGGAAATCTGTACCGAATCAATCCGGATTTTGTTTTCCGGACAATATTGTTACAGTCTGGAAATTATGATATGGATTCACACAAAATGTTTTTTTCCTTGTTGTTTTGTGATGTGTTTTCCTACTAATTTGATTACCTTGATATGCATGTTACAAAAGGTTCTTCCTTTACTCAACGCGTAAGGGTGGTAGGGCATGTTTCCCATAGGAGAGAGCGTCTCCAACGGATGGAGAAGGATGGTGTTGCTCCAAGGCGTCAAGGTGGCAGGCGTCGTGCTGATGTCGAGCCTCAGCCGCAGCCGGAGCAATAGTATAAAGATATTGATGTACAGCAGCAACAACAACAAATTGAGGAGGAAGACTTGGAGGAGGATCTTCAGGCAATGGAGATGGAGGAGGATATGGAAGAGAGCGAGTCGCAGCAAAGGCAGAAGGGGAAGCATCTGATGGTGCAAGACCCTGAGCCACTTGATGACTATCCCGGTGGCCCACACGACACTACCCTGTTGTGGAGGTACCATGTGCACGTGGCCAGGAAGGCGTCTGAGGGTCAGGTATTTATTACTGCTAAACTTCGTTTAATACGTTGTTAATCTTTGTGAAAATGATGTTTATGTATTGTTAAACTACCCGTTTTGTGAAGCCATGATTGTAAATAGTTGTTAATATTTGTGAAATTGATATTTATGTATTGTTAAATTGTTGAACTGTCCTGTTTGTGAAGCCAAGAGTGTAAATTGATGTTTATGTATTGTTTTTAATTATTTGCAGTGGCGTGACAATTTAAAATGCCTCAACAACGAAAAGAAAATAGACACGATGCATGATGATGAGAACAGGCTTATCCTGGTTGCACGGTGGTGGCGTGACAGAATACAAGCCACCGATATTTCTTGGCTTCAGGATACCAGCTACAGCCAGATTGACCACGGTCTAATTTGTGCATTTGTGAAGAGGTGACACGAGGAGACTTCCAGTTTCCATCTGCCGTTTGGGGAGATGACAGTGACACTTGATGATGTGGCATGTTTGCTGCATCTCCCCATTGACGACATGCTTCTGTCCCATGAGACTATCACACGAGAGAATGCGGTGGATCTGATGATAGAGCACTTAGGGTCTGATCTGGGTTATGCTCTTGTTGAGGTGACTAAAACCAGAGGTGCACATTGCCGATTCAGCAACTTGAGTAGGATTTTCAAGGAGCGTCTCAAGCGGCAGTTGTCATTGGTGAATGAGCATGGTGTGACTCAGGAGGTGCGGAGGTTACGAGACCAGGCTAATGCGCATATATTTGTTATACTTGATGGGGATCACACTATTCATTGACAAGAAAGCCAATTATGTGGATGTTGTATACCTGAGGTACTTTAGAGACATTTATCTTGTTGATGATTATTCATGGGGAGTTGCAGCACTAACTCACTTGTATAAGGAGCTTAGAAATGCTATACATTATAACTACGGTCAGGTGTCAAAATATCTGACTTTGTTGCAAGTATAAATTAAAAATTATGTCTTGCTTTTTGTAAATGTAAATGTTTATTGTTTGTATATTTATATGTGGTTGTCATTGTTGCAGGCTTGGGTGTATTAGCACTTCTGAGGTATTGGAAGCAAGGGTGCCTGAGCAGGATATGATGACAGTTTGCATCCACGCGCGATGCTTTTTGTACCACGGGCTGGTTTGGGCTCACCAGACCAGTACAAATACCATCTGGATGCGCTGGATCTGATTGAGTTATGATGCACCCTTATAGAGATCGTCGTGAGGCATGTTTGTTGAGGTGGTCAGCCTTTACTCTGGATGGATCAGATACGGTCCCCGCTTGGTGCGATATTTGCCGGAGCGGGTGCTTCGTCAGTTTGAGAGGGTTCAGACCATCCCGAGACATACCAACTAGAGTGCACCTGCGGATATTCCCTTGGCGGAGATCACCCGACGCTTTCATTGTGCTCTTGATTATGTGTTGACACGTGAGCAGTTGGGCCACCGTGCAGTTCATGGTATGGAGACAATAGACGACTACATACAGTGGTTTTATCAAGTGTCTCGTCCACGCATGATTCTTCCTGACATGTCGGTACCGGTGTCGAGGCTAACAGAGCATGAGATCATGGATGAGGTTGCTGCTCAGGAGGATGGAGAACATGGTTTCTTAGACCTGACCGGAAGGTTGGGCCATATCAAAGACCATGTGTATTTTGTTATGTCTAGTGGTCTGGTGCCGTGAGACTTTGAGGAAGGAGAACATTTGGAGGCTGTGTTGAGAGAGGTGCATGGTGGGAAGGTTTACCGCCGTCGACAACATGTTGAGGGTGGAAGAGGTGATATGAGAGGTGGTGGCAGGGATGGTGGGGCTAGGGGTGTAGTGATAGGTGGATAGTTGGTTTATGTTTGTTTCGATAATTTAAATTTGTTTAAATATTTTGAATATTTTTGATGTAATTTTGGATAATTATTAAGTTTGATTAATGTTATTTTTTGTTGGTAATTATGTTGTGTTTATAATTCTGTTGGTAATTATTAGGTTTGATTAATCGATAATTGTCAAATGCCAAAACTGATGGCTAAACGCGCCAAAACATAGTTTTAGCTAAAACATATGGCTTCTACCTCTGTACTGATGCAATTCGGAATTATAATCCGGAATGTTTTAACATATTCCGGATTATATAATCCGGAATGCGGAATGCCCATTTTTCACTCCATTTTTTGACTTTTAACCTAGCTTTTGACTCATTTTGGATTATATAATCCGTAAGGTGTAAAAACGTTCCGGATTATATATTTCGAATTGATCATTTGCTACTTTGCATCGAGGAGCTTGATGCTCAAAATGTCTCGGATTTGTTCGGATTATATTTTCCAAATGCTATTCGGATTATATTTTCCTAACAAGGGGTATTTTTGAAAGAAAAAATAGGGCGCGCGAGAAACAAGCGGGATGGGAGAAGTAATTGGAACCAGTGAAATGGTTTGCAACTTGGGCCTATACGATAGTCTTTTAAATTAATCATCAAATAATATCAATCTCCAATTTAGACATGCAACAAGGTTAAAACTTTTGAGAGTTTACCGTTCATCTAGATCTCTTGAGAGTTTTCCGTTCATTTAGATTTTACAAGGCTTGAGAGGTAGTCTATATACTTGCGCGTAGAGAATATTCAATTAAAAAAAGCCAAACAATCAAACATATCAACTACCAAGTAGCACATGAGCTAAGTAAGTAATTAGGACATCGTAAATTGCTTGGGGGTTGGGTATGTGCTATAATCCTCGTGGTTAAATTTATGAAATTTGTTTCTGTCACATTCACAGTTTCTTAAAAATACATGGAAATAATGCAAATACTCTCAACAGTTCGCTTTTATTTCCCAGCGGTAGTTAACTACCGTTGCGACCTGAAACATATTGCAGAGAGCAACAACAGTTTCCGCATACTCTCTCAATTTTCAAAATCACCCGATCTCATTTTCACGAAATTCAACCAAATTTCTTCAACAAAATCACAAGTAAGTATCCTAATGCTATTAACATACAATGTAGATTGTATAGTTTTTTTTTTTTTTTTTTTATAATTTTAGCAAAATGTTAGTGTTTTTTTTGTACGGTTGCAGTTAACTGTAGTTGAGCCAGCGGTAGTTAATTGAAGCTAGGCTAACGATAGTTAACTGCAACTGAGCCAACGGCCGTTAACTGTAGCTGGAGGCTAATTTGTGTGGATTTTGATTCATGAACAATTTATGTGGTCCACAATCCACACAAATTCCTATAAATAGGTAGTGGCATTGCATTGCTTCTCATTTCATTTCTTTTATTCCCGTAAACTTAACATACAAAATATTCTTGGGCGGATCTAAACACGAAGTTGGTTATAAGATGCGTGGTGGTGGAGAGAAGGTGTCTCAACATCGTTTTTATGAACGTCTTCTCTTTCATCGCCCCTCATCTTAAAAACTCAACAAAGAACCATGAAAAATATATGCGTAAAATCTGGAAAAACGAAGAGGTTGTTATGAGTTAGATTTTGCTGGTCGCCGTTGCTAATATAGAAATATGTCAGTTTGCAAACCAGTAGGATCTAGCTTAAAAACACCATCTTCAAAAATCTTTATCATGTACGGTTATATTTGATTTTTTTATTTGAATAAGTATAAGAATTACGTGTTTTAAAGAAAACCAAAGCGCAACGGTAGTTAAGTGCAGCTGGCCCAACTGCAATTAACTATCGTTGATGCAACGATAATTAACTACCGCCGAAAAAGCTGAACGGTATTTAACTACCGTTGAAGATATTTGTGTTATCTCAATATGTTTTTAAAAAACTGAGTGTCAAAAAAGTAATTTTCTAAGTTTATTCATTTGCAAAGGAATCAAACTTCACCATCAACATAAAAACTAATAATACTAACATTTTTTTGTTTATAAAAAATTGCAAAAGAATACTCGTTATTAAATGTCTCAAACAAATATATCACTGCTACACCGATCGATTTTTGAGAAAGATCTATATGTACACAACCCAAAATAGTAGTAATATTTTTATATCTATATTTTATTATTTACTCCCTCCACTTTAAAATGAGTGTCACTTTAGCAAAAATAATTTGTTTCAAAATTGATGTCATTTTTAGTTTTTAATGCAATATCAACTATTTCTTTCCATCCAATTAATATCTTGCTCACTATTCTCAAAACATGACTTTTACTTTAGTGGTGGAAAACAAACCAATAGTTAACAAGAATAATTCGGTCCTTCAAAAAAAAAATGGTAAAACATTCATTATCTTTTTCTAGTCATTTAATTTTTTAATATGCATGTGAGTAAGGGTAGGAATATGTCAGACCGTCCAACAGGGGTATGTGGTCTGACCTATTTAAGGTCCGGTCCGGCCTAGCCTTTTTAGTATAAGATCCAGATTTAATCTATTTAAAAAGTCTATTTACTTAAATAGGCTAGACTTTGACATATAAATAAGCATATCAAGCCTATGCATATATATATATATATATATATATATATATATATATATATATATACACACACACATACATACACACAATAAATATGAAATTTATAATAATACATTAATATTTATTATATTTAAAGAAAATATTTTATATTAGCCAACAAAATATTTTTAAAAGGCTTAATTACATAAACGGTCCTTCAACTTATTTGTTGTTTTCGATTTGGTCCCTTAACTCTAAAATTTTCCTTTTTGGTCATTCAAATATGCTAGTTTGATCCATATTTGACTTTAACCTCAAATGTCTTAGGTGGACAAACCTTGTCGGTGGTCCACCGTACACCTTATTAATTTTTTAATTTCAACCTTTTGATCTTTTTTTCAAAAAAGAACGTCTAGACCATTTAGGTATATCGTATGTTACAACCATCAACATATAATTTTTTCTCCTTTTCTTCCTCTTCCACCCTCCTTTCTTCATCATTTTATTTTTTCTTAAGTTATTATTCTTCTTCTTCTTCCTTTTTCACCACCAACTTCCATAAATTCTAATTTTGAATTTGTGTTGTTGTTGTTGGAATTCAATATTCCCTTCATTCTTAATTCACTTTGTGTTGTTGTTGTGCTAATAATGTTGTCATTGAATTCACTTTGTATTGATTGTTGTTCAGGTAAAAGAAAGGAAAGGGAAATCGAAGGAGGTGATATTGTTGTTTTTGGAATTCACTTTGTATATATTGTGTTTTTTTTCTTGTGGGTTTGCTGTAATTTTCATTACTAAAAAGATTCAATTAATTTAAGAATTATTTTTCTGGTTGTGTTTGATTTGGAGAGATGTACTTTCTGAGTTTGAAGATGAAGAAATTGGAAATGATTTTTTCACATTTATGAGTTTTAAAATGGAGTTGAAAAGATTAATTTTTTAGGTTGATGAATTTTTGAAAAAATTTGCTGAGATTGTTTGTGGTGATGAATTTATGAATTTATGGATTTGTTGTTGTTGATGAAGAACATGAGGGGAAGATGAAGAACAATTTTTTTTTTGTGTTGGTGGTTCACAATTACATACAATGGTCCTCCAATCAAATAGCTGAAATCATATCTAAGATGGTTGTACATGAGGTGTACATGAGGGACCAAAAGGAAAAATTTAAAAGTTAAGGGACCAAATCGAAAACAACAAATAAGTTGAGGGATTAAGCTTTTTTAATATTAGTAAATTTTTTAAGATGGTTGTATTGTACAAAAATCCTACCATCAATTTTATCCTCTTGGTTTCTTTTATCATATCAAGGTGTTTAACTATGACCATAATCATTTGAACTTTTTTTTTTTGTAAAAATTTCACGTTTAGAATATTCTCGGTATTTATTTGACGAAGATCGTCTTTAGAACTTAATAAAAATGGCTTACTTAAAATGTGAGTTTGAACCTTAATATAAGGTAGGACTTTAAATAGGCTTTCAGGCTTGATAGGCCTTTAAAAAGGTCAGGCCTATGCCTTAAAAATTGGCCTATTACAGGCCAAAGGTCAGGCTCATGCCTACATTTTTATAGTAGGCCAGACTCAGAACTGAGCATCAGCCTACTAGTAAGATAATTATTTTAATTTTAAGTTGTTTATTAGAAATAATTATTTTAATTTTTAAAAAATATTTTTCAAATACTTATAAGATACTCCACAAATACACAAGGATACTAATAAGATATTTCATATATATGTATCCTAGAAAAGATGAAAGGTAAAGAAAATGGGACAATGTTGTGAAAATTCAATGGATATGTATATGATTCAATTTTAGATACAAATCAGTAAAATTATTTCTTGTTGAACCACTTAAAATTATATTTTTTATGGATGAATGTAACGAGAGAGATACGATTCATTAATCAACATTTGACAAAAATTGTGTTGTGTGCTTTTGACAATGCTTATGTTGATATCCTAGTGTATGAATGAAATTTACTACATACACAAATAAAAAGTATTTTACGTACATTTATACATAAAATGGATATATTAACCACACCCCTGACTTTTCTTGATAAGAGTGGAAAAAACAAAAGGTGATTATATATAGAGACGGAGAGAGTAAATAACTTATATTTTTTGCAGGTTTGGAATGAAGTATTTTATCCAATAGTTTGAAATATAATGATGCAATTTGAGATGTGAGTAAAGACCTTCTCCATTTGTTTAAAATAAATGGATAATGTCATTTAATGAAAGATAGATACAAAAAAGTATACAGTGGATCATACCACCATATGAGCCTCATCACTATTTGCAGGGGTTTGGGTTCGGACTCCATTTAAAAACAAATTAAGAGTAATATAATCAATGAAATTTGGGGATGTTACATGTATCCTTCAAATTAGGACCAATATTATCATGACATTTGGTTTCGTTTACATTATTATTTTTTAAAACGACGAGGAACGCTTATGTTTAAATCAGTTTATAATAAAATAACACATATGGATCTTTTGTTACTCTACATGTTCCTTCCTCCTCTCTCGAGATACACAAATCACAATTCGTAGTACTCCTTCCGACCTACTATAAGCAAAAAAAACTCATTTTCTTTGTCCCAAATTATAAGCAAAAAAGACTAACTTTTATCTTTTCCAAAGGAAAATTAAACGCAAAATGCATTTAATTTGCTTTCTCTTTCATTTTCTCAATAACCAACAACCAATGAAAATTGTTTTTACATCTTCCTATAAAACTTATTACAAAGATAACACAACAAACTATGTTACAAACTACTATGTTTTAATTTTCTTAATAAGTGTGATTTTTTTTTTTGCTTATAATATGAGACGGAGGGAGTATTTTTGAAACCATTAATTTATCATAACTTACGAAGATTATTTATTACTTGTTCCTTTCTCTACATGTTCCTTTACTAAAATTATTTGTAGGGTTTAATTAGTTGTTCTTAACAACTAGTATCTTTTCCCAACTACACTATCTTTTGCCAAATTGTTTATTGTTCTTAACTAATCTTTACTAATTATCTATTTTTCTTTGATTAATTAAGTTTGATTTAATATCCAACTGGAAGATCATGAAATAAAACTCGATGATCAAAGTCCTCATCTCTTGAGTCCTCATATCTTAAATCTGAAAAGCAAATGGTAAACGTCATCGACTCGTGTCCTCCTGCAATAATTTTTTTAAGTTAGCGTATTAATGGTAAAACACAATTAAACATGTAAATTGCATTGTTAAGAAATGAACAAACTTACCAAGATTAACAAATGATTCAACCTTGTTAATGAGCGTTTCACAACTAGAAAAAAAGTTGATGCCTCAACCAATTCAACAAAAAAGATGAGCACGTAATACCAATTGGAAATTCTGTCTCATCCATCAACATGTCAATTTTGACGAGGGATTGGATAAAGATTGATGGATAAACAGAAATTTTCGCTACGATGTTAATCATTACAAAAATTGTTATGAGAAAAATATGTATCTTATCATATAACACTTGAGATATATCATGAAATAGATGCGTTAACACTCCAACAATGTTGATAAAACAAAAAACACATTCAATAAACACAACACAATTGAATTTCCTCTTTACATACCGTTTACATATATCTTTGGTAAACAAACGCTATTTTTTGATTAATTGCTTGCAGGATCAAACTAGAAATTTTAGGACATATTTGCACAATTATTTCTTAAAAAAGTTTGAATGTTCGTCATGTTCATAAATTTAAATATGAAATAAAACTTCAGAAATGAAAGTAAACAACTTAAAAGAAAATCATTTTTATTGCATGAATGAAGATTGATACATCAAATCATACATACATTCTCTTGTTACTCTTTTCTCGCTGTAACTTGGATACTTTTGAGCATAAAAGATTATGTATTTTGATTTGTGATCCCTGTATCCTATACAAAGCTATTATATATACTAAGTAACAAGTAGCAGAAAATAATAGTCACGCGTAAAAGATTTTCGACATGTGTTTTGATATGCTTTCAAATTCTTTGATAACTTCCCACATGTCTTTGACCTTTTGATCTTGCCTCTTCAAAAGAAATTTGAATTTCTTATAGTCGAAGTTGAATGAATTTGTAATCTTTAATATGGCAAGTGTTAACATAATCTGTCAACTCACAACTTCATGGGATGTCACCAAGATTGAAACACATCTCCGACATAAAGTCTTTCTTGTCGAAATAAACATATCGAAAATACAGGCTAACAAATTACTCTAAAAAAATGTAATTTTCGACTGAATTATGAATAAAAGAGAAAATTGATATTTTTGAAAACTTTTCCATATTTCCAAGAAAATGTGCTGATGTCATCACCATCATGAGTCATGACATCTCTCCAAAAATTGTCCCTTCACTTTGAAAAATCATTACGGCGTCACTTTCTTCTTTAGTGGGCCACGACATAAACAGTGAAACTCCAACATGTCACTTTAATGTTGCAAACAAGCAACCGTCGAACCTAGGTAGTGTCCATGTGGCTCGTTTTCATAGGAAAACTCAAAGGTTTTTCTTTCTCTCTCTTCAGAAAAATATAAAACCCTTTTCCCCTTCTTTCTTCTCTTTTGCAATCTCTTCATTTCTATCTCCAGAAGAAACTTACAAACCATTCATGTATTCTACGAACGGAAACCTGCAAAACTCTCCAAAGCTTCAAACTTTTCTTTAAATTCTTCATCAATCAATGACTTCATCATCTTCAAATCCTATTCCAGTCCAGTTGGATGCAAGATTGGACATTCCCCTCCAGAAGGGAAGTCAAAGCTTTGCACTAAATCCTTCAACGAAGGTAGAAGAAACAAAGATCTGGAATTCCCAAATATTGATCCCTTCCTCCATCTCCAACAACATGTATGCATTCTTAGGCCCTTTCCAGATTCTTCCATGAACACCAAAAAGGTAAATGACCTTTTCCTGGATATTCTAACGGCAAATCCAGAGTTTATTCATAAGGCCCTTATGAGATGGGTTTATGAGTGCACCTAGCAGGGTCTTTCGATATGCTCCTTACACAGGTCAATACAATTACCTTAATTGGCTCAACAAAGTCGAACGCAAAAAATCCCAAGTCTGGAAATGCTTAGGCATCTTCGACTTAATTCAACTATCTAGGATTGACCCTAAGTACAACCATGAATTACTCATAGTTGCAATCCACTTTTGGAAAGGTACGACAAACACCCTACAATTAAAATGTGGCATGCCCACTCCCACTCTCTTTTATGTAGTTTCCATTACCGGGCTTCGACCAATAGGAGAAACCTTTAACCCTAGTTTAGTAAGTGAAACCAACCATTTTAACTTCACACATGCTAGCTATGCAACCTACTTTCTTGACCATCACAAAACTTATTGTGAGGAAATCTGCGACACATAACACATAGCCTTCTTAATCCTCAGGCTATCGCATTATGTTTTTTTGTTCTACTTCACTGCAAGTAGCCAAGAAGTTTGTGGGAATGACTATTCCACTGCATGAAGGACACAACTTTTGCCTTAGTCGACTAATCCTAGGATCACTTTATGAATCCTTAGGACATGGGAGCCATGCGATGCAAAAGTTAGAACAAGAAAAAGGCCTTCAAATCTCTGGACCTATATGGTTATTCCAACTTTGGTCATCCTTGCTTACTTCAAGAGAAATATGACGTTCGACAAAAGATTTGGTCTCAAGGTACGTCAACATATTTTTAAACTGTGATACTTTCATCCATTCCATGGCTTCATTCGTTATTCAAAGTTGTGGGCTAAAATGGTTCCAGAGAGAATTCCCTACCACAAATCCAAAGTATCAAGAAGAAACAGTCGAAATTTGGAAAACCTATATTACCCCCACACTCAGTCAATTTCGACCAAATTCTCTCTACAAACGCAACAAAGACAATTTCGACGAAATGCTTCGGGAAGTTGAAAATAAGCATAGATATGAGGATTCCCGAATAGGTCAACCTTTCGAAATGCTGCTGAATGATTTGAAATGATAGAAGAGGAATATCACAAACACTTATCAGATGTGGAACAAAAAGCTCTAGATTTCCAACCTTTTGAATATCAAGCATCTTATTACTGCACTAGCGAGTCGAGTTTACTTCAGCAACTAATAACTACTTTTCCCTCCACACAGAGAAGGACGAAGCGAAGTCCAAGTATACATATCCAAGATATTCGAGCTTTCCAAAATTTCTTTGAAATTGTGTATAATCTTGAAAAGCTTAGTCAAACCTTCTCTGAGGCTGCAACTGTTTTAAAACAAAAAATGATTGAAAAGATTCCAAAACTACATTTTCCTCCTTATGTAAAAGAAAAAGGGGAAATTACAGTCACCTCCCTTAAGTATTCTTTAAATTACAAAGACACCTCATCTAGTTTTAAAATCGACGCTAACCTCCCTTCAGTTTTCATCGAATAGATTGATATCTCCCTTCTCTCTTAAACACTGTTACCTTTCTGTTAAAATGCAAATAGACTTGAAGCTGAAAATTGAAATTCACAATCTTTGACCATTCAATTGTTTTTCTTATTTTGAAGATACCCTCCTCCCACTTGATTCCCTTCAATATCTGCCACAGTAACAAACCGAGCAACTTCTCCATCATGGCAATTATGTTTTCGTGGGTATGAAATAAAGCTTCACACCTTCACCACGCGGTAGAAGCATACAAGCTAATTTAAACACACACAAAAAACTAAAACACATCAATGACAAATCCTTAACTTCATTGGTAGCCATCGGTGGTAACCCTTAAATACTTATTTTGTGTGAAAGTTGATGTTCATTAATAAAGTTTAGAGATAGTTAGGAATGAACGGTGTCACCACATGATTGCTTGTTGCCATCGCAATTGAAGTGATAGTCCATTCAGCTTCTATACAATTAAAACACGTCCAGGTATTAGCACTACTAACTAGGATATAGGACAGATGCAATACATTGACTGCAATATGTTAGATACATGTAAAGTATGCTTGAAGGAAGCGATGTTACACCAGACTATAGCAGGAAGCTTAAATGTTGTGTATATATAGAAAAAGCACAACTTATATTTATCTAGAACAGGAGTGGAAACTGTGATTTGGTGTAGAAAATACCTTCAATAAACCAAGGCAGAGATATGGCCATCCATATGCATTACAAAGTGCTCTAAACAAGAAAGGATTTGAAGATCGACAGAGTCTAATTGCTTTAGCACACCTTGATTTATTACTGGACTTATGAATTTGAAAGTCATAACAGCTATGATATCATTTCCAAATAAAAGTCCTTTAATTGCCATGATTCTGCATGAGTATCATAGCTCTCCTATGGGGAGGCCATGCCGGGGTGAAAAGAACATTAGCTCTTGTTCAAGCACGGTTTTATTGGTCCAAGATGAACCATAATTTGAAAACATGTGTTGAACATTGCGACATTTACCAACAGACTAAATCCATGAATACAATGTCTTCATGTTTACTTTAACCCTTATCGATTCCACAATAGGTATCAGAAAACATGCAATGGACTTTACTACCGGTTTTTCAAACTCATTTAGTTTCATGGTGATTAAGGTAGCCATTGATAGATTGACAAATATAACCATTTTATTGTCTAGAAAACTAAGTTCATCATAAACCTGCAGCATAGGCTTTTACGACCCATATTGCTAAGTTACATGGTATTCCTAAGTCGATTGTATCAGATAAACATAAAGTATTCACAAGCTCATTTTGACAGCAGTTATTCAAGTTGCAGGGAACAACTGTGGCTACGAGCATAGGATCACTCCAAAATTAATCGGAAATATGGGAGAGACTCCATTGATAGATGTTATCTCCAAATTTGAAGAAGAAATATGAACAACTTAGTAAGCTATACATTTTTATCCTTTTTTACGAATAAATAGACAAAATATCGTTATTGTAATTCTACAACAATATTTTCTTTACAAACTTATTGAGCATTTCAGGAAAAAGGGAAGACAAGAACTGTCCGAACAAGAAGGTATATATTAGTGTCACTATTGGAGGAGTCCCACATCGAAACAAAGTAAAACCTTTTTTTTTTTATAAATAAAACATAGTAAAACCTTAGAAGGTATATTAGTGTACATATTTTCAGTTGTGCGAATGGTCCAAATGATGGTCTATGGTTCTAATGCAAATAGTAAGAAACCAGACATTCAATTTTGTTTTGATAAACGTTGTTTTTACCAGTGTATAAATGAAACCAACTAAATGAGCAGTTGCAAGATCATCAAATCACAAGGACCGAAGCGAACAAGTATGTTTTTCACATATCCAACAGAATTTAACGCACAATAAATTTGAGGCTGTATCAAATATATCTTATTTTATCGTCTGCACGATGAATACATTGAAGCTGGCAGTATATTTCTGCCTTCATTTTTCAATTTTTAAAACAAAAAGATTGAACAAACAAACCATCTCCAATCAACAACCAGGATCCTGCCAACAAAAGAAGAAGAAAAAAATAGAGATCAACAACCAAAGGATGAAACAAAATTAGAAACAACAAAAATAAACAACATTAAGTAATTCCAGAGACCTAAGAACCTAGTACAAGTGTTGTCCATTGACAACAATAGAGCCATGGTCGGTCATGTTACAACAGGCATTGTTGACTTAAAATTTGCTTGCATGTAATGTCTTTTGAAAGAATGATTAGTATATGTTTTGATGTTTGAAAGGTTAAGACACTTTTAAATGAAAAAAAACAATTAAAAATGTTTGAAACCTATATTTTAGGATGATAGTCAATTTATATTTATATATGCCAGCATCCCCCGAACACTGGAAAAAACATACATGTTTCAGAGTTCTATTTCATCAATAATCGGTCCATAATCCAGTTACAGACACACCAATTTATACATATACTGCACAAATGCCTCTCAGATGGCCAACTTGTGAAACACTGCCTCATTTTCATGTTTTTGTGAGGGAAATGGTGAAAATATCGGCTCCTTTAACTCAAGAAAACCTTATTACACTAAAAAAAAATGTTTTACCTAATGATTACAACAACGTGACATAATTTTTACTTGGATAGCATTGGGAGAAAACAAAGAGAACTAGTGCCTATTAAGAATACAGAACATGGGATAAAAAACTGTTGCACTTTCATTCCACTTAAAAGGGTAAAATAAAAGATAACAGCAAACTGGTAATAAACCATACATTTGTTCCTGTGTATTTTCAAGTACACAAAATGGTGATTAAAAAAAACACAGCATACCCCATACATTTGTGATTGTTATTGGAAACTAAAATTACAAACATAAAGCATTTTCTTAAACCAAACATACCCCATACATTTCTTTATTTTAATATCCCCTTTACAAAGTTCTAAAGTTGAGAATGGAAACAATAAGACATCTTATAATTATAAATGACAACGTACATATTAAAACTGGACATCATACCATACTAAAAACCCCTTAGTAAATGAAGGGGACCATCCATTTTAAAATCAATATTCAAGTTATGGTAAAATAAAAAACATGAATGACAAATTATGAAGTTATTAAAATCTAGTCCATTGATTTTGCAATCAAATTTATAAATCCGCCACATTCAATCAACTATAATGCACCTGTCACAATAGAGATGCCAAGTCCTAGTGTGTTACTTTTTCTCAACAAAAAAAAGAAAGTCTTAGTGTGCTACTTATTCCTGACACCCTTTTGGAAAATTGGAGATACAAGAGAGCTATTTTTTTTTTTTGAGAGAGTGTGTCAGGAATAAGTAACACTAAGTATAACTTGTACATAGCTATCAAGACATATTAAACAGAACAAAGGATATCCAATCTCAAATAACAGAATTACAGAACCATTAAAACCATGGAGGTCAAGCTTTTCAATTCAACAAATAAACTAAATAAGTTTATGTTGTCGTCGTCACAAAAAGATTCCACTCAAATGAGATCAGCAGAAAAATCAAATCCTTAATGTATTAATTTCAATAATTGAAACAATCACATTCTTAGGATAAAACCTAAAGCTTGGCAATCAGGAAAAAACATAATTTTGAGTTAGATAGATTGCCATTAACTAGTGTATTTGCAGCAAGTTTTGAAATTGAGTCAGCTTGCAAATTATTGGTAAAACAAAGGATAAAGAAATATCATTATTTTTCTTGAGTTAGACGAATCAAAATTACTGTACCCTGGTTGGAAAGCTACAGCAATCAAGATAACGTACTTAAACAGATCTGTGGCAATCCAGCAATACAGAGATTTAAACTGCCAAACTAAAGAAATATGCCCTAGGAGAAGCATGGCTTAAGGTTAAGAAAAACCAAGCCAACCAGATCACGGCTGCACTGTAGAGGCTTTGTAATTCTCTGCATCGCAACCACAATTGTGGCTCTATCACAGTACTTGAACACAATTTTATACAAAATATCAAGGATCGCAACACCACCGTGATTTACAAACTTCGTTTTAATACTTAGAATTCCACAAGATCTTTCAACAACAGCATGTCAATACATATTAAAAAAAAAACAAGTGAAAACCAAAAGCACCAGAATTTTGACACCGACAATTTGGAAAGGGTGGCTTACAAGAGATCAAGCATAATACAAATATAAGAAATAGCACCATTTACCAATAGGATTAATCAATTTAAGATCAAATCTAGAGTCAAAATCCGTTCTAATCAGGAACGAACCCCAAACGAACGAAAATCACTTTTGGGTCCCCTGGAAGAGAATCCAAACATGTACTAAGCAAAACACTATCACCACACCAATCAATACAAGCACATTCAGCATAATAAGATCAAATAAAAATGAAGTTTTTATGCAAGCATAATAAATATACACCATTCACCGTAAGATCAATTTGATTTAATTCAATTTAATAAAAAATAGCAATTCAATAAAATAGGGATGAGAAAAAAATGATTTTGAGTAAACTCATCCCAGCTAAAATTCAGTTGAAGGTAAAGTGGACTATGTTTGGATACATTTATACAAAAGTAAGTTACAATAAATTTGATTGTTATAATCAAATCTAGAATCAAAAGCTCTAATTTCTAGCTGGAGGCAAAATCAATCCTACACGAGAGCAACCAACCATGTCAGAATCAACCATACACCTATGGAGGCAAAAGTGAATCTAATAGAAACATACCAAAATCAATTTTAAGTCTTCAAAATCACTTTTAGCATAAATCCAAACATACACTAAGCAAAACACGAACACCACATCAATCAATACAAAAATCACATATAAAAAAATACCATCATAAACCAAATCAAATTTTTAACCAACCATATACAAAAAAAATCATCATAAACCAAATAAAAATTCAATTAATCTACAAAATCAAAAGAGTAAAAAAAAAACACGAACCCGAATCTGAATCAGTGATGAGATTCAGCATGTTCCTTATGAGCTAGATGACGACGCTCATTGGGAAGAGCGACAAGGTAAGAAAAAGCCATACCACCATAAAGAACATGGTAGAGAGGTGTAAGAGAATCAGTTTCGATGTACTTTTCACCGTAATTATCCAAACCTTTCTTGATGGAATTCTTGATGTAATTGAATGAAAGCATCGGTTTCACGTGTTCGGGGAGTTCGGTAACCTTCTTCCCCTTGATCTCGCTGTAGAATCTCCTCAACGCCATTGCTGAATTGCTCGATTGATTCTGAAACCCTAGAAATTTAGATTCGGAAAACAGAAATGAACGCTGTTTCACGTGTGGTTGAAAATGAAATTGGGTGAATAGTTAGGTTTTGGTATTGGTGTATTGCCCCATTCATATCACCCCACCCGACCCGAATCATAAATTAACCTCCTTTTTTTAATCCTATAAATAATTATCGATTTTTTTTTTAAATACTCAACTTTAATTTTTTTTGCAAAAACTTATAAATAATTTTAATATTTATTTAGAGAGATTTTTATAATATTCTAAATATTATTGCAAAAACTTATTAAAAAATCTGACGAGTATATATGATCTAACTTGAAATGAAGGAGTAAAATTGTGAACAGAAAACTGTTGAGAATTAAAAAGAAAAATTGAAATATTTATAGGAACCAAAAACATATTTAACTTTTTTTTTTCTTCATGAAAACATTAACAACTCATGCAAGTGTGCCACTAAATCGCCATGATTCACATGGCGAAGTGAAATTCGTTGTGACAAATTGCCTAGTTACAAAGTTCCAACTCTTTGCGACAATTTGTCAGGCCTTTAGATTGGCTCACCATATGAATTGCTAAACTCAACTCTTCTTAGTTCCTTTTTCTTTGCTCTTCATTTTTTTTTTTTGAATTTTTTTTCTTTCTAAATCTAATGATGACATGTGATTTTTTCTCAAAAAACGCATGAATTCACCAATGAGAGTACGATCTAGTGACAAAAGGCCAGACTCTCACAACAAAATGACTAACATTTGAATGTCAACTAAAAAGGTACTCACACTTACTGCTTAATGTTGACATACCTAATGTTTGTGTACCCTATGTTGTTGTATTTAGTGCATTTGTTTCACTATTCTCGTTGACGGGTTCGTATAGATTGGACCCATGGAAAGATTGGTCAAGCTTGGACCAATTTTTTGCACCTTAGACTAAATCATTCTATCAAATCCTATCATGGTCCATCCACACCAAATCTAAAACTCATCAACTTTATCACTCATTCTATTAAGTTGTGTTCGGCGAATCATGAGGTATTTTTTTCTACCTTTCTTATGCAATAATTACAGACTTAACAAAACAATTGACCAAATTCATTTCGCCATCCTTAATATTTTTATTTTATTTTATTTCTTCCTTACCAATGACGATCTTTCATTGAGTGAGTACAAAATTTAACAACTTTTTCCAACAATTTTTTTTTTTTTGCAGTAGTGATATAGATGAAGTGTCTATGCTAAAAACATAACCCTTTGCACATTTTCAGTTGTGCAGACTTATGAACCACTTGGCCACTATAAGTAAGCATTGTCCAAATGATACGCCTTGATTCAGATGCAAATTGTAAGAAACCAAAAACATTCAATTTTGCCTTAAACATTTATTTTATCATGAAATGAAACAATCTAACTAAACGAGCAGTTGCAGAATGAAATCATCGAATCACAAGGACCAAAGTGCTAGAACCGAGTGAACAAATATGTTTTTCACACATTCAACAACATTAAATGCGTGAAATTTGGGTGTTGTATAAAAAAGAACTTATTTTATCGTTTAAATACATTGAAGCTGATAGTATCTGTTGGAGTTGCAACGGAAATTTGACTTCTAATAATGATATGAAATACAGCCCTCACTTAAGTTAAACAAGAAAATAGTATAACATGAACAATGAATTTGTATGAGGAGATATAATTGTCTAAAGAAGAAAGATTGAATTTATAAGAGAAAACTACTTTGTATATCTATTGTTGTTATTATTACAAACTAATGATTCATCTTATATAGTAATCCACATACTATAAAATGACTGAAGCATATTACAAAACACATATAAGCCATGTTATTCCTATTATCGCTCCTGCATCTTGCCATAATTAGTTTTGACTAATTATTCCCACAATTCTCCACCTCGTTCATAATTTAAATATTCAAATTTTGGACGAATATGGAATAATGTTTAGCAAGTTCAAGCAGTGTTGAAATTTGCTACCTGATACAACCTTGGTTAACATGTCAGCTGGGTTCTCATCAGTATGTACCTTCGTAAGAGAAATATGTCCTTCCTCTACGACATCCCGTACAAAATGATACCTTACATCAATATGCTTGGTCCGAGCATGATGAACCTGATTCTTAGCCAAATGGAGCGCACTTTGACTATCACAACCCAGTTTTACACATTCTTGTTTCATACCCAAATCATCTAGAAGACACCTTAGCCACAATGCTTCCTTCACTCCTTCTGCTACTGCCATATATTCGGCTTCTGTAGTGGAGAGTGCCACTGTAGACTGTAACATCGATCTCCAACTAACTGGAGTACCATATATTTTAAATATATAACCAGTAGTAGATCGTCGTCTATCTAGATCACCAGCATAATCTGAATCAACGAAGCCACCTATTTGACACGTATCTCCATCAAAACACAAACCAGTGTTAATGGTACCTTTTAAGTACCTCAAAATCCATTTCACTGCTTCCCAGTGCGCCTTTCCTGGATTCGCCATGAACCTGCTGACAACACTCACCGCTTGTGAAATATCTGGACGTGTACACACCATAGCGTACATCAAACTGCCAACTGCACTAGCATAAGGTACATTTTCCATGTTTGCCTTATCTTCTGCTGTAGTGGGAGATTGATTTCCAGAAAGCCTAAAATGTGGAGCTAATGGAGTAACCACCGACTTAGCACCTTTCATTCCAAACCTTTCGACAATCCTCTCTAAATAGCCTTTTTGACTCAAGAAAAGTTTTCGGTTTGTCCGCTCTCTTCTAATCTCCATACCCAGTATTTTCTTTGCAGCGCCCAAGTCTTTTGTCTCAAACTCTTTACCAAGTTTAGACTTCAACTTATCTATCTCCACCTTGCTTTTTGAAGCAATAAGCATGTCATCGACATACAATAATAGATAGATATAATCACCTCCATGAAGCTTCTGAATATAGACACAACTGTCATAACTACTTCTAGAGAAACCTTGTTTTATCATAAAAGAATCAAATCGCTTGTACCACTGTCTAGGAGATTGTTTCAACCCGTAAAGTGATTTTCTCAAGCGACATACCTGACTCTCTTTACCCTCAACCTTGTAACCCTCAGGTTGATACATATATATTTCTTCGTCTAAGTCTCCATGCAAGAAGGCTGTCTTCACATCTAGTTGTTCCAGCTCAAGATCACCATGAGCTACTAAACTTAATAGCACCCGGATAGAAGTATGTTTCACCACCGGAGAAAATATCTCATTGTAATCAACTCCTTCCTTTTGTACAAACCCCTTAGCCACTAGTCTAGCCTTATATCTTGTGCCACACGACTTAGTATGATCTTCTTTTCTTTTATACACCCACTTACAACCGATAGCAGTCTTTCCCACGGGCAATGGGACCACCTCCCATGTCTTATTCTTATGAAGAGATTGCATCTCTTCCTCCATAGCAACCAACCAACTCTCTCTATCTTTGTCTTTGATAGCTTGCTTGAAGGTGACCGGCTCATCATCTTCAACTGAGAGTGCATATTCAACCAAGTTTACCTGCCCATAATGCCTCAGAGGTTTGTCCGACCCAAACTTCTGAATTGTTTTATAATTTCTCTTTGGCCTAGTGGTTTCCAAAGATTCCTCCTGCTGCTGTTGTAACACATGTGTATTTTCTTGCTGAACCTCCTCATGATCATGTTCATCCTCTTCCTCGTCTTCACTGGCGATAGGATTCTCTACCTGACCACAACTAGAATTTGGTTGGTCTTCAGATTCTATCTCAATAACTTGATTTGATATTTTAACATCACCATCGTTAGGCACCATAGATTTTTCATCAAAGGTAACATCCCTGCTTATCACAAACTTAGAATCTTCTACACTCCAAAGGCGATAGCCTTTGACCCCTTTTGCATATCCTAGAAAGATAGCTTTCTTTGCTCTATTATCAAGTTTATTATCCTTGACGTGATAATAGGCCATGCATCCAAAGATTTTCAGTTTTTCATAATCAGCATGTTCACCTGACCACACCCTATAAGGTGTGTCTCCACCTAAACTAGAATGTGGGGATCTGTTTACTACATAACAAGCTGTAGCAATCGACTCTGCCCACCATTCTCGACCTAACCCAGAATTAGAGCGCATACACCTTGCTTTCTCAAGAAGTGTACGGTTCAGTCTTTCCGCGACTCCATTCTGTTGTGGTGTGCCTCTGACCGTCCAGTGTCTAACAATGCCTTCCTGATCACAAAACCTCTTGAAAGCTCCATCCGTATACTCTGTACCATTATCCGATCGCAGAGTTTTCAGCTTTCTACCCGTCCTGTTCTCAACCATTGCTTTCCAACACTTGAAAATATCAAATACCTCATTCTTATGCTTAAGAAAATAAATCCAAGCATACCTTGAATGATCATCAACATATGTAACAAAGTACCTGGAACCACCCTTAGAAGTAACTGGAGCCGGACCCCAAACATCAGTATGCACGTAGTCTAGTATTCCCCTGCTTTTATGCTTGCTTGTAGAAAACCGCAACCTATGTGCTTTGCCATACACACAATGTTCACAAAATTCCATGCATGGCTTTTCCATGTTCTTTAGCAAACCTTTCTCACCAAGCAGTGAGAGACCCTTTTCGGACATATGCCCAAGGCGCATGTGCCACATCCTCGTACATTCAGTCTGGTCTTTACTTCTATTGATTCCAACTGCCAAATCACCCGTGACAGTTTCCCCCATAAGAGAATAAAGATTCCTGTGACGAACCCCCTTCATCACAACCAACGAACCACAAACAACCTTTAAGACTCCATTTTCCAAGATTATTTTGCAACCATTTTCCTCTAATACACCAAGAGAAATAAGGTTTTTCCGCAAATTAGGGACATGTCTCACGTTCCTCAAAGTCCTTACCGCTCCATCATGCATCTTGATTCGTATTGTACCATACCCCATAATTCTACAGGCATGGTTATTCCCCATTAAAACTGTACCACCATCTGTATTTTGGTATGTAGTAAACCACTTCCTATTTGGGCACATATGGTGTGAAGCTCCTGAATCAAGCATCCATCTTCCGGAGATATCATGCATATGGTCTTGCTCTGAAACCGAGAAGCAATCATCCTCGCCATTTGAGACATAACTCGCCTCCTGCAAATCTTGTTGTTTACCTCTGGAGTTGTTTTCGTTGTTGGTATAATTCTTAAATAATACCCTCTTATTTGGACAATTTGCTTTAAAGTGCCCAAGCTCACCACATTTAAAGCACGTTCTTTCTGCATGAGCTCTAGATTTTGATCTAGACTTGCCGCCCCTGCCCTTAGATCTTTCATTGTTCCTCCCCCTACTAGCAAACAACCCTTGTGCTTGTTCGGTATTTTCTCCACCATTACCAGACATCCCACTAGTAGCAATCTTTCGAAGATCATCCGCTAATAACGATGTTCTAGTCTCATCCATGGTTAGAGTATCACCAACAAGCATCAATGTTTGAACTAGATTTTCATACTTCTTTGTCAATGAAAGAAGCAACATAAGTGCTTGGTCTTCATCATCAATCTTCACTCCTATATCCTTCAAGTCTGATATAATCCTATCAAACTTGTTGACATAATCCCGGATTGAGGTGCCTTCCTCCATCTTGCATTTATACAATTTGGATTTCAAGTAGATCCGATTTGTTAGAGTTTTCGTCATGAAATTTTTCTCTAACTTTGACCACACGCTAGCAGCCGTTGCTTCTTCATTCACCAAGAATGCAACATCCCTCTCAAGGCATAAGATTATGGCTGCCCGTGCTTCAAGATCTAACTCTTCCCAATCCTCATCCTTCATACTCGCAGGTTTCTGTTCAGCTAACGCCTTGTGCAACTTTTGTGAAATAAGTAGATTTTTCATCTGCATCCTCCAATAGGAAAAATCATTTTTCCCATTGAACTTTTCAATTTCGTATTTCCCAACCTTGACGGTTCCACTAGTAGAAGCCATT
The DNA here is from genome assembly GCA_946800305.1 of Medicago arabica. Classification (NCBI taxonomy): domain Eukaryota; kingdom Viridiplantae; phylum Streptophyta; class Magnoliopsida; order Fabales; family Fabaceae; genus Medicago; species Medicago arabica. The sequence continues at coordinate 18,800,383 of OX326971.1, read as the reverse complement.
ATCTTCGATAACCAATAAAAATAATAAAGTTTTACCACTCTATAATTTTACAATTGGCTCTGATACCAATTGTTGGAGTTGCAACGGAAATTTGACTTCTAATAATGATATGAAATACAGCCCTCACTTAAGTTAAACAAGAAAATAGTATAACATGAACAATGAATTTGTATGAGGAGATATAATTGTCTAAAGAAGAAAGATTGAATTTATAAGAGAAAACTACTTTGTATATCTATTGTTGTTATTATTACAAACTAATGATTCATCTTATATAGTAATCCACATACTATAAAATGACTGAAGCATATTACAAAACACATATAAGCCATGTTATTCCTATTATCGCTCCTGCATCTTGCCATAATTAGTTTTGACTAATTATTCCCACAGTATCTTTCTGCATTCATTTTCCAATTTTTAAATGTAAATTATAATGAATAGAGAGAATTGAACGAAAATATATTTCTCATTAATGAATTTAGTTATTAGAAGTTGTATATATACACAAAAGTTTCTCAATGTTAGCTTATCATGTGTATCAAACACAAGATCATTAACTCTTAACTATCTAATGATTACTTGCTGCTCAAGTAATCATTCTCTAACTAACTTTCTATCAGTCTAATGATTACCTGATGCGCAAGTAATCCTTCCTTAACTGACATGGTGTAATATCCCTCCTCAAGTTGGAGGTTGATAGATATCAATCATCACACACTTGGATAATAAAGTATGAAAAGGCTGAGAAAGTAGAGATTTAGTGAAGAAATCTACAGTCTGATCCTAAGGAAGTAGACATATACTTTCTACCAAAAAGACATTGAATAAAACATTTCTAGATGCTAGTTGCAAAACAACCACACACACTATCAGAACATAATGCTATTTTATTAGCTTTTTGAGCATGACATTGAAACTTAGTGAATAAAAACAAATTTCGTGTGAGTCATCAAGATGTAGAGAGGAAGATATGTGAACATATAATTGAAATCGGAGGAGTACATAATTGATAAAGGAAAGACATTAAAGGATTAACGAGCAAAACTTAATCTTAGCACAACCTTCTCAACTTATAGTTTCACAAACTTTCATGTACAAACAACCTTCTTTCCATACTTAAAACTATAATAATATTTGAAGGCATGGAATCACACGAGTCTCTATGAATACGATAAACTCAAATACTTACTTTTTATTCAACAATTGGCACTTATCAATTTTATGGAATTTTATAAGAATTTAAGAAATTTAGATTGAGAATTGAATAAAAGATACAAAGGATAGTTGATTCTAAGAGAATTGAATAATCTCCCACAATGTGGCAAATTTCATTTTGAATATCCAATAAATTTATGTTTTGTATCACCGTGAGTTATACAAAATCATAATGAAATATATGATTTTGATAAACTTATTATGGTACCAAACATGGTCTAAGAGAGAGGTGTTTATATTTAATGTATTGTGTCCCCTTAAATAGATCTGTCTTTCAAAGAAAGTGTCACATGGGTTCTCCCAAAACAACATAACAAGTATATTTGAAAGTATATTTGAATCTTGAGTCTGCCCTAATTTCTTTTAGAGAAAACATTCATCTTTTCTCTAAGTCTCTTTCTTCCTCACTCACTATGGGTGGTTTTGGATAACTTTTTTTTGACTAAAATCATCCATCTAGACCTTTTTTTCTCTACTAATCATTTCAAAGCTAAAATATGGTTTTGGCCCCTGCAAATATGTCTAGTTTTAGTTTTAGTCCCTGTAATTTTTTTTTGTTGTTTTTGGTCCCTGCAAAATATTTTGTTTTTGAAAATAGTCCCTCCAGGGACTATTTTCAAAAGTAAAATATTTTGCAGGGACGTTTTTCAAAATCAAAAGATTTTGCAGGGACTATTTATCTAATAAATGAGTTCAGTCATCATGTGCCACGTGTGCGAATCATCACAAAAGTGGGGTCAGGGACCAAAACCAAAACGAGACATATTTGCAAGGACCAAAACCATATTTTAGCCTAATTTCAATAAGTGATTTTCACTTTAGGTGCTAGTTCAATGGTAAGAGCTTAGCATTGTAACCTCAAGATACTGAGTTCAAACTCCGTTAGGGACAATTGTAAAATGACCATTAATGTCATTTTCATATAGATCAAGTTGTCAACAATGCAAGACATAGGTATTTCAATCACTTTGTTTTTATTATATTATTTGTAGGTATTTCTCATTGTATACTATTAACTTAGATCCTATGATCTTGTTCAAAATTCATTCTTTTCGTTTTTAGCAATATACTTTATCAAATTGAATAAAAGGACTTTTTTAAAAAAAAAAGAAGATGTATATTTGAATCTCATTACCAAACAAAACTTGATTACCAATTTTTTTTTTTATGACAATGTAATTGTAAAATCAAATCAATTGAATGATGAAATAAAAAAGGAAATTATTACACTTTTATCTTGAATTTCGATAGTTTTTTTTTTGTCAAATTCAATCTTACACTACAAATCCCATATTACAAGCAATATATTTTCAAGTTAGTTAGCCTATTATCAAGGTGAAATCTTAAAAATTGGCATTTTGGTAAACTTTATTAGCAACAAAATAGAATCCGGTTTTTACTATTCTTACAAATCAACCACTAGATCCTACAGAAACTTTCATAGGATTCAACCTGATTCTCTCGTCAAAATTCATAAATTAGTTAGGCTCAACAAAATGTAAAAGTTCCGAAATACCCTTTACGTAGATAGAACAAAAAACAAAGCACAATTGATTCTTCTTTCTCTCTTTCCTTCATCAAAATCATATAGGCAAACCATTTTTTATGGGAACATTTACAAGCTTTAGAAAAGCCTATGGTGCTCTCAAGGATTCCACCAAGGTTGGCCTTGCCAAAGTCAATAGTGAATACAAGGTAATTTCATTTCTCATTTTTTACGCATGCATGCAATATGTAAGATTTCAATAATGATCTGCTATCGTGATCTGGATCGTGACATCATAGTTTTTTTTTTTTTTTTTATGTTCTACGATCTTAATAAATGGTTGTTTCGGTCATATTTAACCTCGATTTTAAATAGCGGTTGTGACCATGATACGAGTCATGACATCATAGTTTTTTATGTTACTACAACGATAATGGTGGTTGTTTCATACACAATCATGATTCTTTCACTGAGACTACTATTTAAAACAATGCCCGTATTTATGCAAATATGTGTGTATATGTATATGAATCTCTAGCTAACTTTTTAAGTTTTGTAAATTTCTCTCATATTTCCAGTTTCTTCAATTGTTCTTTGTTTTCTTTATGTTTTTGAAGGAGTTGGATATTGCCATTGTGAAAGCTACCAATCATGTTGAATATCCTCCAAAGGAACGTCATGTTAGAAGTGAGTTGATATATATACTTTATTATATAATCATTCTCAAATTCTTTTCTAATGTAAATGATGTTATATTGCATATTTCATTTTCTATATCCTCATGAAATTTGTTTCAGCACAAGTTTTGGAGTTTGGATGAACATTCATCTAATTTTTTTTCAAGTTAATCAATCTAGCATTTTCCATGCTATAAAGATGTATAATGTTGTAGCAAAATATGAAAACAATTACCTAACTAATATTGATCTGATTTATTTTACATTGCAAAGTTTAGTTTAAATTGTATAGTTTATTTTAATTGTTCATTGTTGCAGAAGTATTCTATGCGACATCAGCACACCAACCACGGGCAGATGTGGCATACTGCATCCATAAACTTTCCAAAAGACTTGCAAAGACGCGAAGTTGGATAGTAAGAACTTATGAAATGATATTCATATCTTGATTTTTTTAATAAATCTTGGTAGAAAGTTTTATATATTTGAATATTTTTGTCAAATTTTTGTTACATATTCTTCCCTTTTAATGAACAAACACCATCCCAAATCCTCTGCACTCGTTCAATCCATCTAGTTAAATTTTAGTTGTTGGATTTCAGTTGCATTTCATTCTAACGACTGGGATTTTGCGAGAGACTACAAACGATATGAGTTAGTTACTCGCCTAGTGTAAATCGTGCAAATTGATTGTATATGACATGTTTATTAATCATCATATCACCTCAAATGATTTAGGGAGAGATTTTATGCACAATCTACTTAGAAATTGACTATTCTTCACCCTATAACATTCATTTGTAACTGAATAACATATCAACAGGTTGCTTTAAAGACATTGATAGTGATTCATAGAACTTTGAGAGAGGGTGATCCTACATTCAGAGAAGAGCTTTTGAACTACTCGCGCAAAGGACATATTCTCCAAATATCCAATTTTAAAGATGACTCAAGCCCTCTAGGTAAATTAGTTCTTTGGATTATTCTATGCAACTGTTTAAGCCTTCTAGATCATTTTCTTAGCCAATGTTAACTGTTTCATTTCTTTAACCGGTTAGTTTTCTCTTTGTAGCTTGGGATTGTTCTGCATGGGTTCGAACCTATGCACTATTTTTAGAAGAAAGGCTTGAATGTTTTAGAGTCCTCAAATATGACATTGAGTCGGAGCGTTTAGTAAAATCGTCGGCAACTGAACCTAAAGTTTGTGCATCACCTTACTATATTCACATCCAAATTTTTCAAAAGAAAAAGCTAATTTTTATGTTTAGAATACCACTAACTTTTTCCTTTGACAGCCCCATAGCAGAACTCGATCCTTGGCTAATGATGATCTATTGGAGCAGCTACCGGCATTGCAACAACTCTTATTTCGTCTAATTGGTTGTCAGGTATGAGTTGATGGAATGAAAACATTTTATTGTGTCACACGTAATCTCTCGTCATTGAAATTATTATATTTTCTTGAATTTAAGGTAACGTTTAATTTTCTATGACATTTTGCAGCCTGAAGGATGTGCTTATAACAATTACTTAGTACAATATGCATTGGCCTTGGTATGCATCTCTAGTATTTGTACATTCCACATAAGAGTAGTTTGAGTCTTATCTTTCTTTACATAATCTTGTGTCTAGTTTTGTTACCATTTTTGTTGCTCTTGGCAATGTTATTAGGTATTGAAAGAGAGCTTCAAAATATATTGTGCACTCAATGATGGAATCATCAATCTTGTGGACATGGTAGAGTTTATTTCACTTTTAATTTTCTATTTGCTTAGTTTACTTGAATTTTAAATTTTACAAATGAAAATTGCAGTTCTTTGAAACTTCAAGACATGAAGCAGTGAAGGCCTTAAATATATATAAAAGAGCTGGCCAACAGGTTTGTAATGATGTTTTCTCTAAACATGTTCTTATTGTTGTCTATTGTGGATTGAAATTTTTTTCTTAATGAGATTTTCCGCAAGAATAATCCTTTTGTCAAACTTATGATTTTTCTCTCTTATGTTATGTAGGCGGAAAATCTTGCCGAATTTTATGATTACTGCAAAGGCTTGGACCTTGCTAGGAATTTCCAGTTTCCAACGCTTAGACAGGTTCCTTTTGTTTCTTACCGTCCGTTTGATGATTTACAATAAAATAAGCATTGAACAACTTTTTATCATGTACGGTGTTTGGTGCACAACTTTGTTTAGTCCTGTCGTCACTTTTCAAATCAAACTTCGATAAATATTTTTGTCTTGTTACCTACTTTTTTTGAATCAGACCCTTAGTATATACTTCATGTGATACCATGAGCAGAAGAAACTCATGAAGCTTTTTAATTCAATAAACAGCCGCCTCCGTCTTTTTTTGCTACGATGGAAGAATATATTAAAGAAGCTCCCCAATCAGGCTCAGTGAACAATAGATTGGTAAGAAAAAAATTATGATCAATTTTCATGTGCAATACTTGTTCATTATATTGCATTATTCCTCGTGTTTGTATATGAACTTCAATGGACCAATATGCATTTTATATAACCTTTCATACATGCACATAGAGTATTAGTATAATGCATTTCTTAAAATAAATGTCGATACAGGAGTATGAGCAAAATGAAGAATCGCCTGAAGAAGAATCAGAACCAAAAGAACCAGAAGAGCCTCAAGAAGACGAGAAACAAGACGAGGAAGTCACCGAGGAAGAGCAAGTACCTGAGGAAGAAACCCAACCAGAGGAAGAGGAAAAGGAAGTTGAGCTTCCTCCACTGATATCAACTGATGGTACCGATGATTTACTGGTATGTTTCGGTTATAATCCTATCTAACTAATAGTGCGTGCGCGATTGTGATGTTTGTTTGACGGAATATATGTATGTTCCTTATGTAGGGTCTGAATGAAATAAATCCCAAAGCTGTAGAGTTGGAAGAAAGCAATGCATTGGCTCTTGCAATCGTACCACCGGGTGGTAAGTCTTATAATTGACAATTGATTAAGGAACAAAAAATGGTTTTAGTAAATGCCTTCTTATAGACGGCAAATAGTTTCAAATTGCAAACTCCATCACAATTTGCAACCACTATATCGTGGTTGTAGCGGTGTTGTCAAACAAATCATATTGCAATTTTAATGTTTTGAAAATCAACTTGAAAAACCGCAACAAAATTTATATTCACTAACCTCAGTACATTTGCAACAACTGCAGTATTTGCTATCGCAACGATCGTAACTACAATTTACAATTAATTAAACTATACTTGTTATTTGGTCCTTGATCTAATTCTAAGGTTTTGAAATTTTATGTAGGAAATAATAATTCAAACAATCTTGCTTTGAGTAACATTGGTGGGACTACTGGTTGGGAACTTGCTTTGGTTGCAACACCAAGTAACCACACGAGTCAAGCGCCAGATCGCGCAATGGTTTGTCACTTTGCTATACAAATTTCAATTACTTATCAAGAAAAATAAAATTTATATTTCCTTCAACCCTTTGTTTTTGAATTCAGGCCGGTGGTTTTGACAAACTATTACTAGATAGCTTATACGAAGACGAACATGCGAGGAGACAACTTCAACTTCAAAATGCAGGTTATGGACATGAAGAAATGACAGTACAAAATCCATTTGATCATTACAATCAACATGATCCATTTGCAATGTCACAAAACATAGCACCTCCAACCAATGTTCAAATGGCATTATTGGCTCAACAACAACAAATGACGTTCCAACAACAGCAGCAACAACAAATGATGTTTCCACAACAACATCAACAACATCATAACATGGCAATGGTACCTCACCAACAACAACCTCATGCTCAATATCCTCAACAGATGATGGGTGCTCATAATCCATTTGGTGATCCTTTACCTGTTGCTAGTTATCCTCATAATTCTATGCCCCAGCAAGGAAATTACAATTTAATGTAGAGTTTTCCTTTTACTTGTTTTTGGTTTTTTTTTTATTATTCATTGTTGACTAAGTGAATATGATATGTATTTTTTTATTTTAGTTATCAATAATCTGTTTTAGATAGAATTTTCTTTGCCTAGATATATCCTAGTACACATAGGTTATGTCTGAATTTGTATTAGGTAAACGATTCATTGTCACAAACCATTGTTTTAGTCTTCAAATTCCTTTGATCCATTGAATTAGATAAATTATTTGGATGTAGCTTATCATGACATCTTTGCTGTCATGGAGCTAAGGGTGCGCACCCTTTTATAAGTTTTAAGCTAATTTTATGACCATGAGATTAGTACAATGTGGACCAAGAAAACTCACAATTTGTTACTTCAGTTGTATCTTTAACTTCTTAGCCTTCCCTCTAATCAATGAATATTTCATTCCTAGCTCTAGAAGGTCGTTAGCCTTCATGTAGGGTTGATCCTAGTCAAATTTTAAGGGTAACCAGATTGATAATAATGATCATTTTACAGCCATGGTATATTCTTTGTACTCTAATCTTTTCAAGGAGGAAGGTGAGATTGGTAAGTGGGTGTCCTATTGTATCTCTCCCCTTCTTGAGCAACATACTGAAAAGAAGCTCAGTGAGATCATCTCTGAAGAGGAAGTTAATGTGGTTTTGTTTGGTAAAAGAGATGATTGAGTTAAAGATATGATTGAGTTTGTTAAGAATTTATGAAGGAATCCATTTTGATATCCTGAGTGTAAATACTTCTGATATCAGCCTGAGTTCTAAAGTATCTAAGCCTAAGCATGTGACTCATTTAAGATCCATTTCCTTGTGTTACAAGTTCTTGACTAAAATTAAGGTGAACATGCTTAATCTTCTTATGTCTGAGGTTGTGTCCACTTGTCAAACACGTTTCATTTCTATAGGTATTAATGATAAAGTTCTTATTATGCAAGCAATACTCCATAGCATACATAAGATACTGCGTAAAAATAGTTTATTTGCAGTTAAAAAGGTGACCCTATGCTTTTATATATGAACCATCTTGGTAAAACGCATTGTCCTATATATTCCCTCAAAACTTTAACAAATCAAGACTAAGCTCTTGCCGCTGAGATGGCACAAATACAGTTTACATTCAATCTTAAATCAAATCCAAAATACAATGTTAATATAAAGAGTAGGATCTTAATTTGACAGTCTAAATCAATCGCTGCATGAATACACAAAAAATCCAAATCTGTCATTTATTGTATCAACTCTATCGCTCTAATGTACCAAACCAGAGACGAGTTATCTTCACTCACTTTTTATCTCATTCTTCTTCCATTTGTGTTTCTAGCATAACAATGTAAAAGAAGCATTGGCATACACAGCATTATGGCCTTTGACAATGCCGCTATATCAGTTCGTTTTATGTTTATATGGGAAACTAACTCCTTAACACACATTGTATCTACCTAAAAAGTAACAGAATTCAACCCAATGCTAAGTGAATAAGTAACCAAGTGAAATGTTTATTAGTAATAGATATATTTACAATATAATATATGCACTAAACTGAGCATGTGCCTGCTAGTTCTGAGGGCTGCTCGAGAAGTTTAAGCATTATTAGTTTGATAAATACATACATTTCACCCTACAAGGATTCAACATAATAACAACATTGCAAATATTCAACATCTAATGATTAAACAGATCAAAGTTGAGACCAAGTAGTGTGAGAAGGTTAATTCCAGAACTATCACCAGTGCTGCATCTGCACGAACTTCCATTTGCTTGCATTGCCCTTCTCAAACTCCAAACAGCTTAGTTTTTTGTTTCCTTGCATTTTTTGGACTTCTCGTCGAGCTTTGGCTGAACCATGAAAATCTTACATAATTAGTGCTTAGCATGGTATTCTCAGATAAACGTGCAAATATGTACAATCATACTCAATCTATAATTCAACACTGGTCAGAAAAATCATATGATCACCAAACAATTTAGATTCTTTCATTTTGAGATGCCACCAGTTTCACAAACAAAACATCAGGCATTACAAAATGTGAAATAGACTAGAAAACAGAAATACTGATAATACCATTTTCTAAACATTGTTACGCTAGACACAAGAAAAATTAAGAGAACATTCTGCAGTGGTTGGATTAGCATTTATTAATATACTGTCTTTTCAAAAAAGTGAGAACATCTGCACACAATAGATGCAGTTGTTATTAATACTTCTTTCAGTTTCTTCTAGTAGTGCCTTATCAATCATATATTCTCTTGAGACATTCCTGATAAAATAGCACACTATTATCTGGTATCAAGCTTAGAATCATTTCACGGTAGCTTGGCAAAAATGTAGAACAACCGACACCACTGTCCCTTGGTCTTGAAAAAAAAATAAAAATCAAAACAGGAAAAACAAATAACGCCTTTGCTGCTAACATTTGGGAATATACAGCAAAACTTGTAATAACCAAAGACACACATACTAAGATTGTTGACACATGCTTCTGTAGTCCTATAGTACAAAATCATTAGTAGTAACACTAACATCCACATTTTACACCAGTATTATGGAAATATTTAGATAACTGTATACGATTGGGTATTGTGTATACGATTTTCCTGTCACAAGATAAGATTTAGCGAATGTGAGCCAGTTAGTACATAAAATTACCATTCACAAGTTTGAGTAGCACAAATTAAATTGCAAGAAAAGAAGACACAGTGATACATGATAGATTATAGATTGCATGGGTTGTTCTTGACCCGAGAACTTGTTGATAATTTAGTATTTTGAAATCTTTACTTGTTGCGTCAAAAAAAGAAAATTAAATCTTTCCTTGTTTAGGGATTTTATCTTTGATATTTGCTTTTAGGAATTAAACTTTATACATCTTGTGTGCTGACCATACTTCATCAATTTCTTTAACTTCAGGAAGTACCTTGGGTTATTGTCACAAATAAGCGCTCAAGGTTTTTTATGGACAAAGGGACCTTGTCCAGTGTAAATTTGACTCCTCTAGAGTGAACTGTAACTTTAAACTTTAAAGCATGTAATAATATATTGACCGTTGATGAGAAAGTCAGTGGTTAATATTTAAGCGCGACTCTAATTTGAAATACATGTGTCGTGTACATAAAATATCAACTAGACATCTATAGTTGAAAAAACTAACTTTATCCTCCAAAGTAAATTGCTCACTTTAGAGGAACTAGAACCCTAAAGAGTAGTTCTCTTTTTACATTACATTACTAAATACAGAGGGACATAAGCTAAGCAAGATGAAAGAATGAAGCATACTACACACTTTAAAATTATCATCATGTTTTCATGAATTTCAATCCCGTCACTTCCCTTTAGTTTAATAAATACATAACCTTTCAAAAGCCAACATTAAAATTAGCTAGTTAAAAAAACATGTTTTTCATTACTTTCAATCTTGTCACTCCCCTTTAGTTTAATATACATACATAACCTTTCAAAAGGCAGGTTGTAAACTAAAAGTATACATATACAACTTAGAAGATCGGTAGATCCATATGAAACACGAAAAAAATCCCCTCATCCCCTATTAGTTTTGATTTGAAATCTATTATCACTTCCTATGTTGCCCGTCAACAAGAATGATTTCTCCTAGTGTAATGTCAACAAACAATAAACTTCCAAGCTAAAGAACAAGTTTTCTCACCACAGCAACTGGCTGAGCTAAGTTATGGTTCATCCTCATCTTCGGAATGAGCTAAATTTTCTGGAAACGTCAGAACCTTCACTTTCACCGGTCCCTCTATCCCTTCTGGGATTTTCAACTCCACACCACTATCCCCACCATGAACAGTCCCTGAAGTCACATAGAAGCACACAAAACAGTTTAAGCTCATAAATAAATCAACATTTTCACCAACACAAAGATACATATTGTATCACTCATTGTTTAATTTGCAATCACCAAATGTCAAATAATTAGTCTTACACTGAGTTAATCAGATCAACAATTTTTTACACAACGCTTTTGAATAACGAATAACTGTAAGCTCGCAGGTTAAACAACCAACCCCCAATTGGCATTAGAGTGCACATGCTGATCAATCCCGTAATAAGTATACAATTCATTAAGGGGCAGAAGCAGCAACACAAATTGTTTTTTTTTTTTCAAGATTCAAAGTTTCGTGTTTTCCTAAAAAAATGACACAAGTAGATATTATGCTTATCTAATGTTTTCACTTTTCAGAAAATTAGATAAGCTTCCTGAAAATGCAAACAACCCTCGTCCCTCCAACAAAAAAAGAACAGTTTTTAAAGCTTTTCTGAAAAAGAGAGAGACCAACCATACCATAAAATCATTTTTTCTCCTTTTTTAAAACTTAAAAACAAACCTTATCCTCTTGCTATAAACGAAAAGTTAGTACTTTTAGCAAAGATTTTGCAATAGAAGATACGTTCTACCCACCATCTCCCTCCTAATTCAATCTCATTAATTCAGAAGGATAAATGAAACCCCATAACCCAAATCAAAGAAAATTATCAATTTAAACATGCCATTATCTTCCAATTAATCTTCTAATCAATAACACAAATCTGTATTCACTATACTTCGCTATAACTTTCTATCATAAATCTATAACCAAACCCTTAACTCCTAAAAGGATTTTAAACAAAAATTGTAAAATCCCAGATCTTCCTTCTTTTTATCCCCCCACAAATCCCCAAATCTAATGTCAAACATTCCCATTTTAAACCAAATAATTAAAATTAAAGCAACATTTTCTCCTCCCATGAAACAATAAATTAAAAAACTTATCAATTAATTGAACATACCATTATCTTACAATTAATTCTCTAAACAATAATAACAGCACCAAATCCTTATTCAATAAACTACCCCATAATTTTCTATCAAAATTAGTAAAATCCCAAATTTTCCTTCTTTTTACCCCAATTCCCCCACAAATCCCCAAATCCAATACCAAGAAAAACCCTTTTAAACCAAATTAAACCAAAATTCTCTCCACCCATGATCCAATAAACCAAAATTACTACCTTTTATCCTAATTCCCCCACAAATCTCCAAATCCAATATCAAAAAACCCTTTTTTCATCAAATTAATCAAAATTATCTCCACCCATGAACTAATAAAGCAGAATTACTACACTTTACCCTAATTTTGACACAAATCTCCCAATCCAATACCAAAAAACCCTTTTTTAATCAAATTAACTCAATTAAACCAAAATTCTCTACCAGTAAAGCAAGAATTTAAAGTAAAACTACTAACTTTTACCCCAATTCCCCACAAATCCCCTAATCCAATACCAAAAAACCCATTTTTAATCAAATTAATTAAAATTAAAGCAAAATTCTCGACCCATGAAACAATTAAGCAAAAAAAATCAAAAAATTGTACCTTTAATGAAGTAATTAGACGAAGGCCAACCACGAAGAGAAGAGATAGAAAGAGATTCATCATTCTCAAAAGGCGATTGACGTTCATCATCTGTTAATTTATGAACAAGATGAACAACATTGGAAGGAGTAGGCCTAGGTGGGACCCAAAAAGAAGATCCAGGAACAAAAGGTAACCAATCAGGTGTAGCTTTTTTGACGAGAATTCTATGAATCATTTCGTCGAATAGCTTCAGTGTCATCTCGTGTTCACCCTCTGATGATAATGATTTTGATGATGATGATGATGATGTATCGATTTCGTAGAGTTTTCCTGTGGCGCGTGATGAACGGTGACGGAGGGTGGTGAAGTTTGATGGATTGGTGATGAGGGTTTTGGATTTCGAGATGAAACTGGCCATGGTTGGTGATTGGTTGGGTTTTGGTGGTGGGAGAGAAAATTGTGTGAGAGAGAGAAATGGAAGAGAAATGTGGGAGAGAGAGGGTATTTGTAGAGAGAAAAAGAAAACTGTGGATACAGGATTGGTTTTCGGTGTACGGATCAAAATGGTTTGCTTACAAGATAATTAAGGTTATGAGCTAATAATAACATTCCCTCACAAACAAAAAAAACAAACAAACATGAGTTTAATTTTTCTAACCAATTTACACCGTCGGTGTAAACAAATTATATATATAAATATTATATATATAATTTTATTTTTTTTGGTGGTGCATATAATAGTACATGTCCTTGTTAATTGAGCTAAACTCACGGAGATACAATATATGTTATATCTAATGATATATAACCATATATTAGTTAATTAAATAAGTTAAGAAATACATTACATGACATACCTCATAGATTCCCACAACAACAACAAAAATGGTATACCGCATCGATTGATATAACAATACTCAATAAATTAATATTTCAAGAAAAAAAAATTTAGTAAATTAAATAACACTCTAATGACATTGGAAGAAATGTGTGTGTAAAAAATGAAAGGCTAAATTATGGTTTTTCATTTTGGTTTTAGTCCCTGTAATTTTTTTTGTAGTTTTTGGTTCCTGTAAATATGTCTCGTTTTGGTTTTGGTCTCTAGCCCCACTTTTTGTGATGATTTACACATGTGGCACATGATGACTGAACTCATTTTGTAGAAAAATAGCCCCTGCAAAATATTTTGATTTTTAAAAAGGTTCCTGCAAAATATTTTGCTTTTGGAAATAGTCCTTGGAGGGACTATTTTAAAAAACAAAACATTTTGCAGGGACCAAAAACTACAAAATAAATTTACAGGGACTAAAACCAAAACGAGACATATTTGCGACCAAAACCATATTTTAACCAAAAAGAAAAATATTGGGAGAAATGTATAAAATTTTGTTCATAAATTAAACTCTAGAGATCGTTTGTTTCGTATTCATAGATTTTTTTTCTTCTTCTAAAAACATTAAAGTTGAGTAAAGATCCTCTCCATTTAATGGATTCATATTTAAGTTATAATTAAGTGTAATGGGATATTAAGTGTAAATCACAAAATGACTTTAACATAAAGAACACTATTTTTAAATGCATCCGTAGATATTAAGTGTAAATCACAAAATTACTTTAACATAAAGAACACTATTTTTAAATGCATCTGTAGTCAAATTTTAATATAAATGAGATAATAATAAAGCTTAGAGACTATTATGTATGTAAATTGATGACCGCATCTCATTGATCATGAATATGAGATATTAAGTTTCAAAATAATAATGATGTATACCACTCTTAAACATGAAACCACTATGATCCCTAAATATGGACTCAAGTGCTTTATTATCATTCAAACGTCGTCTGTAATAGGATGACCATAACATTGGTTAATGGGCACTCGGCGAATCATGTTGAGGGACATGACTGTCTTAGATGAGATTTGTCCCTCCTTGATAACATGAGATATATATTTAGGCCTCTTGATGAAATATGACTGTAAAATTGCATGGTCATGCCGAATCAAGTCACTATGAGATATTGGGCTTATTCGTTATTCAGTATATTTCGGGATCAATAAATATAAGGCTTAATTACACTTTTGGTCCTCGCGTTTTGACCAGCTCACAAAAATGGTCCCGTCTCTTTCAAATTGAACAAAACCGTCCCTAAACTATCATGTTTTTTTGCAGTTTTAGTCCTACCTCCTATTTTCAACTCCAAAAACGCAGATAAATGACAGTTTTAGACCTACCCCCTATGTCCAATCATGAAATAAACAAGGAATAAAACATATGGGTACAAGGAATCTACTTTATTCAGCACACTAACAAAAAAACCTAATTTGAAACATATCTTAGAAAAGGTATTGGCAAGCTGTTCGTTTGTAGAACCTGCCACTTGACACGTGATGAAAATAAAAGGTATTTGCAAGCTGTTCGTTTGTAGAACCTGCCACTTGAAACATTTATTTGGTGACATCTCTTGATCAGACACACATGATATGACACTTTTGTGACATCTATAGACCAGACACACTAGGATGACACTTTTGAGAAAATGTGACATCTCTAGACCAGACACCCTGGGGATGACACTTTTGAGAAAATGTGACATCTCTTGACCAAACACACATGGGATGAAACTTTTGTGACATCTCTAGACCAGACACCTTAGAGATGACACTTTTGTGACATCTCTAGATTAGACACACTGGAGACGACACTTTTGTGAAAATGTGACATCTCTAGACCAGATACAATGGGGATGACACTTTTGTGACATCTCTAGACCAGACACACTAGGGATGACACTTGAGACAATGTGACATCTCTAGACCAGAAACATCGAGGATGACACTTTTGTGACATCTCTAGACCAGACGCACTGAGGATGACACTTTTGAGAAAATAAAAGATAATTGCAAGTTGTTCGTTTGTAGAACCTGCCACTTGGAACATGATGAGTGACATCTCGTGACCCTACATACTAGGGATGACACTTTTGAGAAAATAAAAGGTAATTGCAAGTTGTTCGTTTGTAGAACCTTTCACTTGATGTTTGGGCCATGACCGAACTGAAGACATATGGCCAAACAAGACTCAAGGTGACATTTAGACACTGAGAACTGCAATCATGTATGAATGATGTTGTGTATGAATGAATGTATGAATGTGTGAATGTATGAAAGTATGTATGAATGTACAACTTGTATGACTATATAACTGTATGACTGTATATAACAGATGAATTTGACGAAACACGACATGACAAATAAGATAGGAGGTGGACTGGCATCGCAGTACAAACACTCGGCAAACTTCATTGGAGATGATATCATTGGGGACAAATCTAACCATTGACGGGGTAAAGCCCGACACAAGGTAGCAACTGATGGGAAGTAGATACCTCTTGGGGAGGAAACCCATTGTTAACCAATTTTTTTGGAAGAAGTCGTCATTTGTAAACTGATACAGAGTGTTCTTCCATTGACACACTTTAGTCGTCATGCCTCTTTCTTTTATTTTTTTTAGAATCCCTAACTTTTGCATGGACACCCTTTCGGGTTTTCAGTCTAACGGGAGTATATTCCTTTTTTGTGTCCCTAATTTTTTCCTGAACCGCCCTTTCGGGTTTTCAGTCCACCGAGACGCTCTCTATTGCCTAAGCCGCCCTTTCGGGTTTTCAGCTTAGCGAGTTTTTATTTTTTGTATTTTTTGACAAAAGTCCTCCCACAACGTTTAGTCATGTTTCCCTTGCAGAGTTTAACCATTCTCAAGGTGGACGTTGACATACACTTCATCTACTCACGAGTTCAAAGAGAGCGTGTATGCTGTTCACATTTTTCAAAAGACATGGAAAAATTTTAAAATTATTTTTTGCTTTAGGTATTAACATAAAAAATAGAAAAAAATTTGCAAACAGAATAAATGAGAATTCCAGATAAACGGGCACAAGCTCAAATTTTATTAATTGAGTGATGGCCTACAAATGGCGTGGCTCCACGGATCTTTACAAGATTTGGAAAATGGTAAATGTATGGGAAAGGTACATTGAACAAAATAACCATTGTTCTCCCTAACAACGTTGAATTTCACTACTCCAAGTCGCTGATTTACAAATGCTTCCAAATCGAAGGTCTTTTGATAGCTATGATGCCCCCAAGTGAATCATGTCCGACTCGATGCAGTTATTTTGTCATGATCCTTAACTTTTGCATAGATCGCCCTTTCAGGTTTTCAACCTATCAGGATAATCATTTTCTGTTTATGTCTCTAATTTTTGCCTAGACCGCCCTTTCAGGTTTTTAGTCCATCGAGACGCTCATTTTTGCCTAAGCCGCCTTTTCAGGTTCGCGACTTACCGAGATTTTCTTATATTTTTTAAACAAATTATTTCTTGACTGTATCGACGTTCGCAAGACGTGCGAGTTCGTCACTATCCATAATCGCAAGAGTCATTGCATTATGCATACGGGCCTTCATAGTTAGGCGTCCACTTGCCCCTGAAGTATGGTTGAAAAAATATATATATATATATATATATATATATATAATTTTTTTTTGCACAAGGTCTCCTTCACGAGGCGACCTTTCTTGCCAAAAGCTTGTTTCATCCTCTTTTGATCTAACTGTCCATGACACAAGGTAGTTATGCATTTAAGTTCAATCAAGCTTGACTTTCATCAGAACTCTCATTGACAGGACTTCGACCTCCACGGGAAGCACGGCCTCCATGTGGTATATAAAGGAAAAAGGGGGTTGCCGTTGTTGAAGTGTGCACTGAAGTACGATACTCGTGCAAGGCGAACGGTAGCATCTCATGCCAGTCTTTATAAGTAAATGTCATCTTCTGGACAATCTTCTTGATATTTTTATTTGTAGCTTCGACGGCTAAGATGCCATAGTAAGCTAGAGACCTCATCGGGAACCTCTTCATCATCCTCTCCTTCAGTTTTGGACACAGGGAACTCAAAGTTGGAAGAGAGTACATGGTTAATGTGTTCAACGGGCTTATCAATGTTTAATCTACATTTATGTTTGATTTTACAAAGTGAATGATTATGTGCAAACATTTGAAAATGATTATTTCTTTTTAGGTGTATTACCATTTTTCCATAAAAGCACAAAATAAAACAAAATTGGGATCAAAACGACTTTTTTATTAATGATGGAAAATACACGAAACAGAAAGCCCGTCATAAATCCACTTTCATCTCGGGCAAGACGAAAGGATTTTTTTTAAAAGATAGCAAACAACAAACATATCACTTGAACAATTGAGTAATGGAAGAAACATCAACAACGACCCAATTGCGGCTTATCCCTCCTTGTGTCACAACACTAGGTACCATGATCCGGTAGCGGATTGGCTTGCACATTTGGGTTCAAATCTTTAAAATACAAGATATTGGCTCGGATTAACTTATGAACTTCGGTCCTCAATGCATAACAGTGCTCAATGTCATGACTTGGTGCCCCTTGATGGAAGGCACAAGAGAGGTTAGATCTATACCAAACCGGTAATTTTTCAAGCACATGATAAGGCGCCCTGGTCAGGAAAAGATTCTTCTAAAGTAAAGCAGGAATCAAATCTGCATATTTCATAGGAATTTGATCAAACCGTGGTGTTTTCTGAACACTATTTTGTGGCATGAGCTGCTGGGGAGCCTGTTGTTGATTTCGTTGAAACTGGGGCTGATAACCTAGAGTCGGAACAACAATGGCGACAGGCATAACATCAACGACATGTTGATAAGCCGGATACCGTCGTCGAGGTCGTCCTTTACCATACTTACCTCATGCTCTTTCTTTCCGAAAAAATTATTCCCGAACTTCTTGAAACTGTCAGTGGGAACACTTTCTTTGACCATTCGTCCTTCTCGGACCCCCTCTTCTAGACGCATGCCCATGTTTACCATCTCTATGAAATCGCTGGGCGCACTTGCGATCATCCTTTCATAGTAAAATGGAGCTAGAATGTTTAGAAATATCTTAGTCATCTCCTTCTCCTATAGAGGCGGGCTGATCTGAGCAGCGACCTTTCTCCACCGTTGGGCATATTCATCAAAGGTCTCTTTATCCTTCTGAGCCATGGCCCGAAGTTGGTCTCAGTCTGGGGCCATGTCCAGGTTGTATTTGTATTAGCGGATGAAGGCCTCACCCAAGTCATTGAAAGTTTGGATGTTAGCGCTATCCAAACTCATGTACCACTTCAAGGCGGCACTGGTCAAACTATCTTGGAAGTAATGAATGAGGAGTTGATGATTGTTAGTCTGAGTAGACATCTTTCTCACATACATCACCACATGACTTTGAGGGCAAGTGTTCCCTTTGTACTTCTCAAAATGAGGGACTTTGAACTTGTGTGGTATCTTAACATTCAACACTAAGCAGAGGTCATGAGCATTCTTCCCAAACAAGTCTTTCCCACGGAGAGATTTGACTTCCTGCATCTCATCAAATCTTTCTTGCAAGTCATCCATCCGGTCGTAAGCTACCATACTTTCCATATGATAGATAGGTCCATTGTCCTGTGGGACGGTGTGAACCACTGAAACTGTAAAAGTCATAGGAACAGAGACAGTAACTTGAGGGATCACAAAATCAGGCTGAGGAACTAGAATTGTGTGCTGAATAGTAGGTACTGGGATTTCTGAGACATGGGGACGAGACCCTTCACCGAAATTGAGAGGCATGCCCCAGGGATAGCCTTCAGGCATTGTATGTTGCGGGGTACTGGCGAAGCCGGAGCCGCAGACACAGTTGCTTGAGCTTGATTGTCGGGGGAGAAGGAGGTAGTGGTTGATTTTGCGCAACCACCAACAAAGACACCAAACTTGTCAACTTCTCTAATTCAGTCCGGAGAATTGTCACCTCTTCACGAAGCTTATGGTTCTCTTGTTCTAAAATATATATTCTCTTTTTTCTGTTTGCACAAGTGTTGTAGGTACGAGTTGGCTTTGAGTGAGGACGTCGAGCCACTTTCTTTAATCGAGGAATATTTACCTTTTGTATGAAAAAGCAACGTGTGAGACTCGGACCTTTGAAACTATGAATGCAGAATAATGCATGATGCTTACGCAAAAATGGGCAGTTTTTATTTTTCGAAAGACTTTTAAAGTAGTTGTAAGCATCACAAAGAACCTTTTTTTATTTAATAATTATGAAATATTACAAACAGTTCCCTTTTTAAAAGCAAAAACAAAGCCAAGGAAAAAGTCCCTAACAAAAGCTAAGGTCTAGTCAAAACTTTTGAAGCTGTATTTCTTGGTGCTCTTTTTTACAAGGTCTAAATCTGTGATGTTTACCAGACGACTTATCTAAGTCCTTCGACGTTAATGAGAATTTTATTTTATGAATGCATGCATGCATGATTATTCAACAAAGACATTGAAAACATGGTTTAAGGTCTAGGTCCACAATGATGGAGTCAAAGGGTAAGAGCCCACATATGGTAAGGACTATGGTTTCATTTGTACCTGTATCACAGGTTCTACCAAGTTTCCAAAGTCATTGACCCCTTCCGGATATTATTGGCTTACATGACTGACTCCTGGTCCAACAACATCCGCAAGAAAGTCTCATTTGAGTGTAGTTTCGTGTGTCAACTAATTTCAAGACTACTCTTGATTAGTCACCGCACTACGCCCTAAAAGGCCAAAAATGGGTTAAAGGTAACTCTAAAGGTCCCCAGCTTCATAGGACACTCATATTGAAAAGTGATAACGCCGACACGACTACTCGCGACGACAGAGTACTACCTTCATGAGGCCTCCACTGAGCGGGGTTATATCACATGTACATAAGGCTCAATACTACTCTTGGCATGACACTATAATTATACCACTATCCTATCTTATTTGTTTCCCTCAAGTCCGGATAAGGGACTTATCTCACCACTCACGAAGAAACTAAAACACATAAGCATGTATTTACATTTTTTACAAGCAAATTATAGCACAAAAATAAATAAAATCAAGATAGGCTCAACCCTCTTAGTTGATCTCCCCAGTGAAGTCATTTCTGCCACGGTGATTTTCGAAGATCTAACTATTGACTCACAAATTTAGGTTCACCACCGAGCTTTAATTTTTTCCAAGGGAAAGGGAGAAAAGTTTGAATAACTCCACATTTTTTTAGAGATTTAAGGTTCAAGGGTTAGTTACATAAAGGGAATATATTAGCACCCTAGACGTCTATAATATTTTATAGGAACCTCTTGCTTTTATTTATTTTTTGGCTAAAATTATTTGCTTGTAAATGATTAGTGTAATGGTGAAAAAAAAGAAAATATTTTTTATGGTTTTTTGATTTGGAAAGCCGGGGTATTTTGCCTATGTACCCATAAGGGATCAAAACCACGTAGTTCACGGTAAAAAGCCGAGTGATTTGTTTAATTTTTTTATTAGTTTTTAAAAAAGGGTTTTAAAATTGAAAAGCCAAATGGCAAATATAAAATTTGTTTAGTGTTTTTTAATTTAAATAAAAGGTTTAAATATATTAAGATGGATTAAAGTTTTTTTTTTGAGAAAATAAAATGGAAAATCACTCGATGGGCATCAAGGTTTTTTTGGAAAAGAATTATTTTTTTGTGAGTTTTTTTTTTATCATTTGAATGTTTTTTTGTTTATATTTATTTAAAGCCTAAAAATTAAAATAACGATAAATTAAACACGCGAGAGTTCCGCAGTGACACTAGGTCAAAACGAATCCCTTTCCTTTGTATAATAAAAACTAGACCTGATATTTTTTTTTGTATTTTTTGATATTTAAGAACTAAATAAATAATGAAGTCAAGACAATGCATATTTTTCTTTATATTTACAATTTTCCTAAAATACATTATAATTGTAAATTAATAAATAACAAAATTAAAATGCCATCAAATAAATAAACAATGAAACAAAAATAAAATAAATAAAAAGTGGACCAAAAATGAACCAAAGTATGAGGTACTTTAAAATATCTCTCAGGGACAATAAACAGAATAGGGACTATGGTCTTAAGAACACTCTTAAAATCCGACTGGACAGAAAAAGAGAGAAAGAAAAAAAAATAACTTGTCAACACAAGTTATTGAAGGGAGAAGAGAGAAAAGTTCTTTGACAACTTAAAAGAACTTTTGGTGTGTGTATAAGTGAGGAATGAGAGCTTTATTTATAGGTGGGGAACCAAATATGAGTTTTAGATCCAATGACTAAGACCGTTACAAAATTAATGGTTTGACTTTAACTCATAAATGAGCAATAATTGAGAAAGTTGGGAAGAGAAAGAAAAATAAATGGATATTAAAATAAAATAAAAAAGAACTAAAAAGAAAAACGTAATAATAAAAGGTAAAAAAACTAAGAAAAAAAAGACTAAAATAAAAAATAAAAAACAAAAAAAACTAAGAATAAAATAAATAAATAAAAGACCTAAAACGAACTAAAAATGAGATATTTTAAAATATCTCTTTGCCGAAATCTTCCCTGAAAGGATGGAGAATATTTCGGGCTACAAGACGTGTAAAAGTGGGATCATAGGTCAAAAATAGGGGTATGACAATACACGAAATACAAATTTGTGATAATATATATTTTTTAATTGTATTTTTAAGTAAACCGATCCAAATCGATTTATTTGGTTCAGTTCCTTTATTGAAAAAAGACTGAAAACCGAACGGATGAAGATTTCATCGATTTGAACATTTTTTTGACTGAAAACCGATCTAAACCAAACCGTTACACCCCTATCAGTTATTCAATTAATCTATGTTTTTTTATTAATTTTGAGAACTGATGAAACACTTTACATGAGAGTACTATTGGAGGAAGAAAAGAGTGACTTATCAATTTTCTTCATCTCCATTATTGATAATCATTTTCATATTTATGCACCATTCAAATAACTTCAAATCTCATAGTTTTTTATTTAGATTTTTTCTCTTGTTTCATGTTTTTTTTTTCAATTCCTTCTCCCCCTGCCATTCTTATTTTCTCGAGTACTCTCGTAAATATGATAGTATAAATGAATGAAACCAGTGTACCAACATATGCTTCAACTCAAATTATAAATTAAAAAAAAAAACTACTCAACTATTGTTGTCAATCATTATCATTGCTATTGATAAAAAGGAACACCAAAGAACAAACAATTTTAACACAAACAACAAAACTGTGAAGGGGCTTTTTAGATCTAGAAACACCTATATATTTCAAAGGAACAAAGATCATGCGGAGATGGTTGTGTATCCGTGTGTCTGAGAACAAGGAAAAAAGGATAGCTACAATCGGTGACTCAGTTTCGAGTGGGGTCAGAAGTGGCTTTGTCGGAGTAAAATTAGGTGTAACAAAGAATACATACACCATCACAATCCAACGGCTATGATAACATTATTTAACTTGCGCACCTGCGAGATATAAATTGCTCGTGCACGCTTGCACGCGCCTTAACTCAAAAATAGTTTGAATGTATAACTCAAAAATAGTTTGAAAGGAAAACTCAAAAAATAAATAACTTTCAATTTCTTGTGTTCCCACTGATCAATTGAATCAACCTTATAGAAACAACAACATTCACTCTTTTATATATATATATATATATATATATATATATATATATATATATATATATATATATATCATTGGAAGTCTCTTCAATATTTTCAAATTAACACTTTGAGTTATTTATCTCAAAATCATGAAAATGTTTACTTTGCAGTATTTTTTGGTGATCTTTGCAATGTTCCTTATCTCAAGTAATGGTGCGTATGAGTACTTGAAGTTGGTCCAAACTTGGCCACCAACATTTTGTTCAAATACCCCTTGCAAGCCTGGTAAAATTACTAATACTAATCCTGCTCTCCCCCTGCAAAATATACTTCCGTCCTGCAGGCAGGATCATTTTACCCTGTGCACGTTAACATGCGCTGCATGAGTTAACATGCAATGCGTGAGTTAACTAGCGCAATGCTAGTTAACTCTCGCAGAAATCTGTCTTATACAAGACATAACGCCTCATTCATCACCTAAATCTAAAAAAATTCTTGGCAGAGAGCATGTTTTTGGTCTTCACAAATCGTGTCAAGTTTTTGCAGAATCGTGACACGTTTTCTTCTTTGTATTTTCTTCAGTTTTTTTTTCTGCTTTTTTTGCTGCTTAAGTTACCTTGTGAACTCTAAATTGTGATCAAAATACATGAAAAATTACGTAATGACAAGATGTCATCACTATGGTTCTGCACACTTGAACAAATATTAGAATATCCAGCTGAACTTTTAATATATTGTTATCATCAAAACTCAAAGAGGCAATGTTAAACACATTTTATTCCAACATATTTGTCACATACTTGATAATAGTTACAATATGTGTGGACTTGACATGCCAATGTGTATACAAGGTAAAATACTTTTAACCAATTAAAGTCATAAACCTATAATTGGGAGAAGACTATCCTTATAAATTATTATATGGCAATAATGCTCAAGTCCTTTAACACCAAGCTGCGCTAGTTAACTCACGCAACAATCTGTCTTATACAAGACATAACGCCTCATTCATCACCTAAATCTCAAAAATTCTCCAAAATCTCTCTAAAATCACCAAATCCAAAATTCCTTTAAGTTCAAATCAAACAACACTTCAATAACAAGTAAGTTTTCATAATCAAACACAGTCAACCTTTATGTTAGATTTTTTCTCTTAAATTAGAAATTTTTAAGATTTAGGGTTTGTTTAAATTTTTGTTTTTTTGTCAGGAAATCATACAATGTTTACATTAAAATGATGTGTGTTGCTTAAATGTTTATATGTTTGCACGTTTATGTTGTAGGTTGAGTTTTATAGAATTTTTTTAGATTTAGGGTTTGTTTTAGAGAATTTTCATTGATTATTTTTAATTTCTTATTGTGTAGATTTGAAACAATGGCCGGGAGGATCGACGTTCGTGCACAATTCAACAGCGGAGAACCTCAGAGGTTGAAGGTTCGGTGTCTTGGTATAACGCTAAGAGGTCTCAAGGATCAGCTGGATGAATTCAACAAAGGAGTCAACCCTCGAGACACAAGAAAGGTGAAATACGTTCGGTATAAACGTCCAACGCTCGACGATGGAAGAGTATCATTCACTTGGGTGGAATTGACGAACGACGAAAACGTGACGACCATGTTTTGGAAGCACAACATGTTCCAGTGGATTGATATGCGAGCAACGTTGGTGAGATCAACTGCAGATATCATCAAAAGTCTGATTGCGCCAAAAGATCGTGATTAGGTGAGGGTCGTGATTAGGTAAGGAATGCACATTCAAACTACAACAATTGTGTTACTTTGGATGGGGCAATTCAAACTTGTTAAACGACAGGACTCCAACATTCGTCCGGAAGTGCTTTTGTTCCATTCGAAATGTTAAATTCTTGTTGGCTTCGTTTAAATGATGGTATTGAAGTGTCAAGGTATGAACCTCATTCCGTTGGCACTTGGATACTATCATTTAAAACCAAGACCAACGAGAATTTAACATTTTGAATGGAACAGAAACACTTTCTGGACGGATGGTGGAGTCCTGCTGCTTAGCAACTTTGAATTTGCACCATTCAGAGGTAACACAATTGTTGTAGTTGAAAGGTGCAATTCCGAATGTAATGTCATGTAACGATAGACCATATTTAGGAACTTTATGTAATGTAATTTAAATGTAACTTTTATTCGAATTTATTCAATACGCAACTTTATTCGATTCCACGCTGAGTTTAATTAGACTTTTTATTCGAATTTATTTATTCAATACGCAACTTTACTCGATTTTATGTATTAGAATTCTTTATTTGATTCCACGCTGAGTTTAATTAGACTTTTTATTCGAATTTATTTATTCAATACGCAACTTTATTCAATTTTATTTATTAGAATTCTTTATTCGATTCCACTCTGAGTTTAATTAGAATTTTTATTCGAATTTATTTATTCAATACGCAACTTTATTCGATTTTATTTAGTATAATTCTTTATTCGATTCCACGCTGAGTTTAATTAGACTTTTTATTCGAATTTATTTATTCAATATGCAAATAAATACAAAATTAGAAAATAAATTCGATACAAATAAATTTGATACCATTAAATAGATTATTTTTTTATTCAATACATAATCATAAACATAAAATAAATGCAAAAATAAATACAAATTAAAAACAAAATTAATAAATATAACTCTGATTTTATTAATATCATTCAAACATTACAAGAATTAATACATATATTTTACCATCTTGGGGTAAAAAGTTATTTTCACCCTCTTCGGTATGGGGTAAAAAGTTATTTTCACCCTCTTCGGTATACACCAATAGCTCTTGGGGAAAATAGTGATTCGTCTTGTTGGGGAAAAGGACATCAAGATCCCTTGAGGTAAATTTAAATTTGGTTCCTTTTATACCCCCGTGATGATTCTTTTTACCCACGGTAAAAAATATTTGGGAGTAAAAGGAAGCAAACCTAATTTTACCTCAAGGGATGATGCCCTTTTCCCCAACCCGGCGAACCACTACTTCCTCTAAAAACTACTGGTATATACCTAAAGGAGTGTAAAGAGCCTAGATACTATAGAAGCAAAAAAGAAGAAGAGGAAGAGAGGGAGAGAGTAATGAGGGAGAGAAAGTGAGATGGTGTGAGGGAATAGGGAAGTATGGAGGGGTATTTATAGGTGAGAATGGTAGTATAAGTTATAAAAAACATAAATGTGGTAAAAAAAACGTGTAAATGGTGTAAAAAAACGTGTAGATTGAATGTTGAACAACTGACCATCGTCCAAAAAACATTTGTTCTTCAGTTTTGACCACCGGCCAACGTGCGCGAGTTAACTTGCGCACGTGCCAGTGGTGCGTGAGTTAACTTGCGCAGGGTGCATAACGTGCGCAAGTTAAGTCACGTTGCGTGACTTAACATGCGCAGGGGCATTTTGGTAAGTTTGGTTGGGCGGGAGTGTATCTTGCTGGGTAAAGAGCAGGATTCGAATTTTATATCCATGGGCTCCGGCCCACAAACTCAACCTATGGATTGAGGATCATTTGTTATTCATATAGACATGTTATTGTTCACGTATTTCTTCTTTTATTGTTTAACTCAAGGCTCAAGCTAGGGTGGGAGAGTATGATAGGTCTCCCACTATGAGAGAGTGAATTAAAAAGATTCTAGCCATTGGATTGTGAAACTATATGATTTTTAACGTGCACCGACAACACTGAATACTACTTTATTCCATTCACAAATTTTTCTATTCTCTCTCGTCAATAACCCATCCTTCTTTCTTTCTGCCAGATGTCCAGCGGCCATGTAAACCATCCACCTCTGCCATCTTCATCCTCATTGCATTCATTTACATTTTTTTTGTTCCCCTATGTTTTCTTTCTATTCCTTTCCTTCTATCTTTGAATTTAAAATTTATGATGACAAAAATTCAGAGTATGCTATCTTCAATTTCAATTTGAATTAAAAAAAAAAAAAACCTTAAATTTCACCATATTGATTTGATGGTGCCATATATAATTCAATCTCATAGTTTTTTATTTAGATTTTTTCTCTTGTTTCATGTTTTTTTTTTCAATTCCTTCTCCCCCTGCCATTCTTATTTTCTCGAGTACTCTCGTAAATATGATAGTATAAATGAATGAAACCAGTGTACCAACATATGCTTCAACTCAAATTATAAATTAAAAAAAAAAAACTACTCAACTATTGTTGTCAATCATTATCATTGCTATTGATAAAAAGGAACACCAAAGAACAAACAATTTTAACACAAACAACAAAACTGTGAAGGGGCTTTTTAGATCTAGAAACACCTATATATTTCAAAGGAACAAAGATCATGCGGAGATGGTTGTGTATCCGTGTGTCTGAGAACAAGGAAAAAAGGATAGCTACAATCGGTGACTCAGTTTCGAGTGGGGTCAGAAGTGGCTTTGTCGGAGTAAAATTAGGTGTAACAAAGAATACATACACCATCACAATCCAACGGCTATGATAACATTATTTAACTTGCGCACCTGCGAGATATAAATTGCTCGCGCACGCTTGCACGCGCCTTAACTCAAAAATAGTTTGAAAGGAAAACTCAAAAAATAAATAACTTTCAATTTCTTGTGTTCCCACTGATCAATTGAATCAACCTTATAGAAACAACAACATTCACTCTTTTATATATATATATATATATATATATATATATATATATATATATATATATATATATATATCATTGGAAGTCTCTTCAATATTTTCAAATTAACACTTTGAGTTATTTATCTCAAAATCATGAAAATGTTTACTTTGCAGTATTTTTTGGTGATCTTTGCAATGTTCCTTATCTCAAGTAATGGTGCGTATGAGTACTTGAAGTTGGTTCAAACTTGGCCACCAACATTTTGTTCAAATACCCCTTGCAAGCCTGGTAAAATTACTGATACTAATCCTGCTCTCCCCCTGCAAAATATACTTCCGTCCTGCAGGCAGGATCATTTTACCCTGCGCATGTTAACATGCGCTGCATGAGTTAACATGCAATGCGTGAGTTAACTAGCGCAATGCTAGTTAACTCTCGCAGAAATCTGTCTTATACAAGACATAACGCCTCATTCATCACCTAAATCTAAAAAAATTCTTGGCAGAGAGCATGTTTTTGGTCTTCACAAATCGTGTCAAGTTTTTGCAGAATCGTGACACGTTTTCTTCTTTGTATTTTCTTCAGTTTTTTTCTGCTTTTTTTGCTGCTTAAGTTACCTTGTGAACTCTAAATTGTGATCAAAATACATGAAAAATTACGTAATGACAAAATGTCATCACTATGATTCTGCACACTTGAACAAATATTAGAATATCCAGCTTAACTTTTAATATATTGTTATCATCAAAACTCAAAGAGGCAATGTTAAACACATTTTATTCCAACATATTTGTCACATACTTGATAATAGTTACAATATGTGTGGACTTGACATGCCAATGTGTATACAAGGTAAAATACTTTTAACCAATTAAAGTCATAAACCTATAATTGGGAGAAGACTATCCTTATAAATTATTATATGGCAATAATGCTCAAGTCCTTTAACACCAAGCTCTTTAATCATCCGGGTACTTAAATCAAACCATACTAGTTCATCATTATCTTTTTTAAAGAATATATCACCTTTATTCCCTGCTCCGATAGGACGTTCAATAGAAGGTATAGGTTCAACAATAAAGACATTAACCCATTATTCCTTCACACCAAGTTGACCTAAGATTTTTATGTGAAAAGTAGTTGTCTCATCATATATTATGAAAACAATGGACCCATTTAAAAATGTCAAATGATAAATGTCATAATGCTCAACTATGTCTGAGGGTAAACGAGTTGTAAGGAATGTCTCATTGCATAAGTCAAATGACACCAAACATGGATCCATATTACGACTAATAATGTCACAATTTAGACTCCACCAATGACACACTCTATTCATATGCAATTTCTCATTTGCAGAGCTACAAGGCATTTCAATATCAAGTTTCCTCCATGAATTACTTCTCAGACTATATATCTCCCACATGAAACAATCTTTGTAGAATCTCCAGATACCCTAAGTTCTCTTGAAAGACACCTAGGAGGAGAACTACCAAAGACCCCTGCTAAATCCAAAACAACTAACACTACAGAATCTGTTTCAAAACCAGACTATGTACCTCAACCTGAACCAGATACTAAAACCTTAGCTTCAATTGAACCAGTTACTATAACTGTAGAGGAACCAGTCTCTGAGACTCTGGAACAAGTTTCTAATGTCATCCCTGACCCAGAACCTGTAACAGAATGCATAGCAGAGCCTGTGTCTGAAACAGTTACTGAACCTCTTTCCCATTCTCAAACTGTTGTAACTGGCTTGCAAACCTTACAATCAATCTTAGCTTCTGAACCTTTAGCTTCATCTTAGCCAAACCAAACTCTTATTCCTCACAACCTCTTTGATTCGTTGAGAATAGATGAGTTTTATGGAGTGTCCAACTCAAAGCTCAAGGATATTATTGAGCAAAGATTTGTGTCAATCCTAAATGTAAGCTATGAGGATAAATTTGCTACTCTGAAGAATGAATTTGTGGATTTTGTCACCAAAATTCAGAAGGCTGCGGTAAAAGAACAAGTTGTTGTTCTTGCCAAAAATATGGAAGAAATCAAGAAAGCTGAGATAGCAAAAGCTAAGAAGAAAGCTCCTGTTATGCAATTGACAAATAAACCATTCTTTGATGCTGATCAATACAATTCAAGGGAAACAATGGTTTATGATACGCTTAAGAAGAAGCTTCACAGAGTTCAAGAAGAAGCTAGACTTGAAAGAGAAGCTCATCTCAAGAGAACAGAAGCTCTTGAAGAAATAGTCAAGAAACAGCATGAAGATCTCAAGAAATTGATGGATCACATTGCCAAACAAAACCAACCTTAGTTGCACACCTAGTGTTTAATTTGTTTTGTTTGTGCTCTTAATTGCTGCTTTCTATTTTCTTCTGAACTTTTACTTTGTGTTATTCAATTTTTTTTAGTTTTTCTACTTCAATTATCTATGCTTCTGATATATCTTGTTATATTTATCTTAGTACATCTGAAGTGTAACTAATATGTTTTTGCTCTGAATCTTCTCTTCTCATCTTCTCTAAAAAAAAAATTCCCTCACTTGAAGTCGTATAAAAAGGGGGAGAAACTTGTTTTTTAAACCTTTTTGTTGATGACAAAAGGGGGAGAAAGATCAATGAGTATTTTTTTTAAGTTTTTCATGCTAAGTCTGAAGAAAAGGGAAGTTTGCGATAGGTACTTCGTTAGATTCTGAGCCCCATTAAATTAAATTCTTCAATTTAATTTAAAAAGAATCTTCTCTCATATTCTTTTTATTATTCTGAGATTTGATTCAGCTATTTGTGCTAAACATGAATTTAATTAACATGGATAGAACTTAGAGGGAGCTTACAAACCTCAACTTAAGGACTATCAGACTCAGGGGGAGTCAGAGCTTACAAACCTTAGACTCTGAGCTTACAAACCTTTGACCCTTTAAGTCAACCTGTTAATTAGATTAACAACAATTGACCTTTTAAATACTGATGTTTGTCATCATCAAAAAGGGGGAGATTGTTGGAACAAGGGTGTTCAGCAATACCACATTTTGAGTTTTGATGATAACAAGGTATTAAAAATTGTCAATTGGATATGCTAATACTTGTTTAAGTATGCAGGATCTTAATCAAGATTTTAATCTTAGAAAGTATTCTGTATGAACATTTTGAGAGCAAAACCAAGAGAAGCTTGTTGCTTGTGATTCTGAAGAACTAGAGAGTCTGAAGAATCATCAGAAGCTATGTCAAGAAGTCCTGAAGTTCAAATAAGTCTGAAGATGATCGAAACCTAAAAGTTCAAGAGAGTCTGAAGACTATCAGAACCTGAAGACCAAGAGAGTCTGAAGATCATCAGAAGCTAAAGTGCTACAGTGAGTCTGAAGCCTACAATCTGAAGATTTGCTTAGAAGGATTTCTAAAGGCATTTCGATGCATAAGAAACACTCACTTGGAGTAATGGCTAACTTCAAAGTCAACTTGAGTGTGGGATGCTCAACGACAAAGAATGCAGAATAGGATAGAGTACGTGTGTACGAACTCTGTTTCCACTACTCCACTACCTCGTACAGTTTAACAACTGTGTCTACCGGTATTAAGCTTCAAAAGGAATGGAATTCAAAATATGCATTTGAAGGACTATTACCATATCAAGCAACAGATCAACAGCTATTGATCAAGCTTCCAGAATTCTCTTGATGTGCTGGATTGTCTTAACGTCTCTTTTCAACGCCTATATAAAGGATAGAAGACTTGAAGAATATGTTGGACTCTACAACTAAAAAACTACGCTGTCAAGCTATTGTATTCTAACTGAGTTAAACCAGAAGCACATCAACAACTTAGATTATTCTTACAAACTGTGTATTCTAGAAATTCTAAGTTCATCAGATAAACAGAGTCTGTCTTTGTTTATATTATTGGAACACATTTGATTGTTTGTCAAGTGTCTTCAACTCTATTCAATTTTCTGTAAATTGTGTTAGAAGTCTCTTGCTTGTGTGCTTGAGCAAAGAAGTCTCTTAGTTGTGTCTTTGAGCATTGGAAGACTCTTGCCTGCGTGCTTGAGCAATTGGAAGTCTCTTACTGTGTGTTTGAGCAACTTGTAATTGTCATTACATTTTAGTGAAACTCTCCTTGGAAGTGCAAGGGGGACAAGACTACTTCCGGTTTGTGGAAGAAACCTGTATAATTGTTTGTGTTATCTCTTTCTCTCTATCTCTTGTTAATTTCCGCTGCAACAGAATCTTGTCTTCCATCAGACTCTGAATCCATTCAACCTCTGATCCTGGAGAAACAGATTCTTACTCTTCAAGAGTTTCGAAAAAGAAAACACAATTCAAACCCCTCTCCCCCCCCCCCCCCCCCCCCCCCCTTTTGTGTTTTTCTCACCTTCAGAGTTTTCAAAGGGCGATTCAAATCTTTACACTAAGTATAAGACACTTAAATCCCAACATTTTGAGCATATTTTCAACAATTTAATTTAAATCCAACATCATGATGATACCACATATATTTAAGGAGAATGTAATGTAATGTAGATGCCAAAATCAAATTAAATAAAATTGTGTATTTTTAGAATTGATTTCATGTACTTGCGCAGCATATCAAAAAACATAAAAAAAAAATAAAAAGACATCCAAAAAACCAAGACAGTACAAGCTGTTACATTTAATCATACCCCTCGTCAATTGAGTTGTCCTCGACAGTTTTTGGGGCACCTGCTTTTGGTTGAGGACCAAAATAACAAGTCCTTTCGCTCCTCCTCAGCCTGGAATGATTGTACACCGGCATCTTCAAATTGTTTTTTTTACGGAACTATCGCATTCGATTCCGTGTCATGTCACAGTCGATTTTGCTTTCTTCTTGTCATCCTCATTTTTCAACTGAACATCACCCTAATTATGAGACATATCTACACAATGCAAACATTGGAGATAAAATTCTACCGCAAATTTCTAACAATTCCTAACAATTTCTACAAGAATTCAATAAATTCAATTCTAATCAACAATTTCTACTCCAATCAACATCAAACAATTCAATCAAATCATAAACATCTAACATCAAAAATCAACAAAACCTAAATATGTGACAATTTATCCAAAAAAATCTAACAATTCAATAAAAAAAGAGCTAATACAATAGGATAATAAGCACTTACTTGATTTTGCGATTATATTGACGTTGAATGGCTTAAGGTTGGAGAAAATCACAACAATGGAGCTCAAAATCGCAACAATGGAGTTTTTGAAATTTCTATGTTGTTTTGTTTTTTATAAAACAACATCGATAGTTAACTGCCGATGGAACTTCAGTAGTTAGTTGTTGCCGATTCGTTGCATCAATAGTTAATTACGGAAGAGTTATTTTGATCATTTAGAAGTATTTTTCAGCCTTATTTGAAGTGTCAACATCAATTTTCTTTATATACCCCAACTATTGGGCTATGTTATCTTAATTCATAATGGATCTCAAAACTCTTACCACTTAATTATAAAAAGCTACTACTCATTTAACTCTTTAAATCCTTTCATAATTATTATCTCAAAACAATTACCTCAAGTTATTACTAACTTAGTAAAATAACTATTCACACTAAAATAATTTACGTTCTAAAATTACTAATTTACCCTCGTTACTTGAATTACCAAAACATACTCGGTC
Organism: Medicago arabica; assembly: GCA_946800305.1. Classification (NCBI taxonomy): domain Eukaryota; kingdom Viridiplantae; phylum Streptophyta; class Magnoliopsida; order Fabales; family Fabaceae; genus Medicago; species Medicago arabica. The sequence continues at coordinate 18,766,953 of OX326971.1, read as the reverse complement.
CTAAAATGAACAAAATATCATTCTCGCCTAAAAATCCACTAATCCAAGACAAATCCACAAACAAAAAAAACACATATAATAAATAAATAAATAAATAAAATAATCTTAGAAAAAACGGGCCGACGCCACTTCTCTTTTAAAAAGTAAACCAATAACTTAACATTTTGATGTGTTGACCCCACTTTAAACGTTACATTGTCCCCACATAATCCTATAAATTACACTACAAAACAAACTAATACTTAATACTAGTAAATAAACTAATATAATATTATATTTGTTACTTTCTACGGTATATTCTGGAAAATTAGATGGCCTTCGTGTAAACTGCCTTAGGAACTAAATACTGGTCTATAAGACAATCAAAATTTTCATACTAGTAATTTCTCTTTGTCATCATTTTTATCCCATGCACAGCTAGTAAATTGAATGATTGGTGAGCAACATACATAGAGAGTGATATATTTAATAATGTTTGAAAGTTAAAAAAAAAAATCTTAAATAATTTCAAAATATGAAAACACGCTTATAATTTTTTGATTTTAAGGTGCATTCAAATTTTGATTATACACTGATATTATTTTTTAAACTAACACTTTGTGTTATTTATCTCAAAATCATGAAAATGTTTACTTTGCGGTATTTTTTGGTCATCTTTGCAATGTTCCTTATCTCAAGTAATGGTGCGTATGAGTACTTGAAGTTGGTCCAAACTTGGCCACCAACTTTTTGTTCAAATAACCCTTGCAAAGCAAGTCTGGTAAAATTACTGATACTAAATTTTATATCCATGGGCTCTGGCCCACAAACCATTCTGATCCTCAACCTAGGGATTGTCCCGGCGCTTCAATGATAGCAGAAGTAAGTATTTTAAAATATCTGTTACTTTCTCATTATTTTAACCACCACTGTAAGAAAAAATAATCTTGTTTATTTTATTTTTTAAAAACCTTTTCAGCCTGCAATTCCAAAGTATTTAAAGCCTCAACTTGATTCTGAATGGCCCAGCTTGTTATTAGGAAGATCTGATTATAGTTTTTGGAAAGATGAATGGAAATCGCATGGCACCTGTTCCACACATTCAAAGTATCCACATCTTTATTTGGATCTTGCTGTCGAAATTAAGCAAAAAATAAAAATAGATATTATTCTTAGAAAGGCACGGATTGTTCCTCATTATACACAAACATATACGACAACATTGTTCAATACTACAATTTATAATAGTATTCAGGAAATCATCTTTTAGAAGTACAAGTATGCTTAGACACAATTGGAAAATCCTACCAAAATTGTACGGGACCTTCATCTAGCTGTGGCACAGACATAATCTGGCCAAAGTGAAGTGATCTTATGTAATGCATCCATATCCAATAAAGCATATTAATAAATAATAAATAATGAGTTATGTTTGATATAGTTCTCTCTTTTGTTTTGGTGCAATTTCTGGAATATATATACACACCACTGTCTTATGTTGACTTTTCTTATAAAGTTAATATGTACCTTTAGAAGGAAATTTGTAGACTACCACACTAGTTTCCTGAAATTTTTTATGTCTTTTCCAATGGAAATTGCTTTTGAAATCCAAAGAATTGAGTTAAACTCGAAATTGACACAAATGCTAACAATCAAAGTCGCAAATCAGATATGACTAAATCTATTGTGCAACAAATCAGAGCATGAGAAAAAATGTAACATTATTGCTCTTCAGTACTACCAATAGTGAGATCAAATTCATTATGAAAAACCAGAGAAATGTTCTATAAATTTTTTATGACAATTTAGGACAAAATACTAAGTTCAACGATTAAGATAAAAGCAAATAAGTGGAAGCAGAATGATATTTAGAATCTGTAAAATGGAGTAGTGCAGCACTAGGATGGGAAGCGGAAGTGGGCGGCGTTAGGATGATGAAAGGTCAAAGGGGGCTAGCAAAGCGACATGCAATGAGTTGTTTTGATTTCCTGTTAGACGATTTCCTTCAGCGTTGAAGAAACGGACGTCAGAGGTGGACAACTTTAGGTTGACGAATGATGGAGGCAGCGGACATGGCAATAATGTGATACACTTTGTCGATTTTCTGGTTCACCCCTTCTACTACTGCGGTGATGCAGTGTTTGGCGTGTTCGATTAATCTGATGGGCTCATATCTACAACTTTAATTATGTGTTCATAGCTACAACTATAAACCCTGCTACTACATAAGAAAATCTACCAAACTTCAGTATGTATAACGCCCACACTAAACGTATCTAGAAAGTTTTGTATGTGTATTATCATTAGTATTGGATACATTAAAATTTACAACTTTATTATTTCAAATGAATATTTGGTACAACAATACGTGTTCGTACAAACAATGATACAATACAATTCGTCCAAAACATGTAAAATACATCCTCAAAGTCCACAACCTCCTGCAGCGGATATGAACGAGCACTTGCTGAATATCCATTCGGCTTCAAGCTTGCTAAATCCTGTCAATCAACCTGCTTATCTGAAACAAAAAAGGATTGGGATGAGACATAATGTCTCAGTGAGTTCTACCTAATCTTAGGTTGTAGGTAACCTCGAGGAAAACTTAGGGTTACCACGTGTCTACAATGCAACCTGTCGGTTGTCTATACGTGTGTGGGTGATGCTCATCTAGACGGCCGTGCATGCTAGATCCGTAGTAGATTCTTCTTAACTTAGGTTATAAGTCTTCTCATACTTATATATGTCATGGCAGTTTAAGGAAACCTAATACCGCTATATCAAGATGCGCTAAACGCATCAGGATCTGAACATAACTTATTCATGACACGATCCTAAACCGGACGATCGATGGAAATCCTAAGATCGTCAACGGTATAACTTCATAGTCTCATCTTGATACATAACTTATACATGTCTCATACATACTACAATGGTAAACCTATCATAATCCTATCATAGCATAATCATGTTCATTCATTATGTTAGAGGTTAGAGTGTAACAATAACATTATCTTGGTTCATTTTACGGAGTGTATCGGTGGAGTAACCCCGAGTACAATTCCTTACTTTACCGATGAATAACCTAGCTAAGGTACATCAGACTCCCTCTCGTATCCCCCTTGGCGTGGATAACGGAAAGACACGACACCTACATCTTGCTTAAAGTCTTAATCATGCATAAAGATCTTGTAACTTAAACTTACTTGCTTATTTACCACGGGTCTGTAACCTACCTGATTATTGGTAAAGTGCTTACTTGTTTATTCTTAAACACACATACTTACACCTAATATACTTAGGTTACATGATAACTTACTAATTCTCGACTACCTATGTTGAGACTCTATGCTTTTCCCCATTCTTAGACTTAGTTTCTACCCGCATAATTCATGTCTCACTCGTATGCCATTCATCGTTGAAGAAATGTTAACATTCACATGCTTTTTACATACATAATACCTTGATATTTAATGCACATTGGTTTCTTGATTCTGAGGAATCGTTAGAATTTTAAAAGTTAGTTGGAAAAGCCTTGGACGATACTGCAAAATTTCAAGAAAAAGTCAAAAATGTGTTGTGCTGTAGATTCTCGCTTCAAGCGAGCTCCAAGCGAGTTGTTCTGCCTCGCTTGAAGCGAGCATTCATTAGCTCAAACCTGCAGAATCTCGCCTGAGCGAACATTCATCATCCAAGAACTGCAGAAATCATAATTTTTCATCTAAAACCTCAAAATCAAGTCTTTTTAGCTTTCACATTACATACAGAATTCATAGTGAACATAAAACTTACTTGCATGTCAACAATTAACACAATTCAAGCAATGAATGGCATAAGGGTTGCTAAAATCATAATTTCAAATACTAACATAATCATCAATCATCTCACATGAACACATAAAACCCAAGGTGGGATCTAATCTAAAGAACTCACCTTAATAACAGTAAGTTAGCACAATCTTCAAGCCTTGATTTCCAATCATTCACCCAAACCCCAATCCTTTGATCTTGGCTCCAAGGATGACTCCAAGCTTCAATCTTACATGTATGTTTACCAATACCATTCCTAGTTAGAAGACCTTGATCTTGGCATGAAAAGGATAGCTTGATGAGAAGAGAGGGAGGCGTGAGTAAAGAGAAGGGAGAGAGCAAATTCTGATCTCTCAATGTTAGAGAGAGGAAGTTCCAACATCAATGAATGATTTTGACTCTAAACACACTTATATACTCATAACATGAAAGTACCAAAATGCCCTTCGCCTTAATCGTTCTTTCTCTGACACTGATAAACATTCTCCGTCGTACTTGAATTCCATGAACATTGTCACCTGATACATTCGATTGGTATATTCTAATAACTGACGAGTGGGATATTACAGTATGCATAAGTGGGTACTGCGTGGAATTCTCCAATTCTTTGGAAACAGTTGAATTTTAAGTTTGTTTGAAATTAGTCACACAGTAAACCCAAGAATTTTGAAAATACTCTATTTATTTCTTCCAAACAAGAGATGCATGCTAGTACATAAAACACTTTTTAAGTGGGATGAAAATGACTTTTTAATTTGGTTGGGGATCCGACTTATAGGTGGCCGACTTAGTAACTATTTTGATTTTAAGTCTAACTTCATTCGACTTAAAAAAGTTTTATTATCTTTGATTTAGCTTTCAAGTCTATTTTAAGTCTATAGAAAGTTCTAGAAAATTAGACTTAAATAATAAATTACTACTAAATTAATAAGAAAACCCTCTTGCATCAGTCTCCTGCATCTCTGAAGAACTCGACCCCGAGTTCTCATTTTAATAAAAAGCTTCTCATGCATGTTGAATCCTTCAATGAACAAGAGACCACCCTCCCGGATGCCATTGAAGAAATGTAGTAGCATGTCGAATACTTTTTAGATTGAAATGGTTAGCCAAATGATGAATATTAGCAAGAGGAAGAAAGTTATTATCCCAATCAATGACTTGTAAGTTTCTAAAATATGTTGCTTTTTTAAACCCTTCTTCTACAAAATGGCCTCTTCCCATTTGAGTGTCAGTGTGGTTGCCCTTAGAATGAGTCTTCACAGTCTCTCCACTAAATTGTACCATGCTTGCATGACTCTCAAGTGACTAAACATGTTTGCTTGCCAGTATCTAACTAATAGTTCTACGTACTCTAACCACCAGTGCCCGTGCTTTGGATCCTTCCAAATCATTATACCAATATCAAACTGTCCACTAGTATAAGTTGATGTCGGGGAGATTGTTGTCCTTATTGTTATCTGATGTAGTATTTTTCTATCAATAAAAAATAAGTATTTTTGTATCGTCTCTTCAGGTACTAGTGCGATATCATAAACCGTTCAACATCGATTATCATTTTAAGTTAGGGTTTAATTAGTTGTTTGTTTAAAACTACTAAAACTAATTTGCAAAGATAAAAACGGAGAGTAATAAGGCGTAAAAACATTGGGATTATAGTTCGTTGAAGCGTCGAATATAACCTAATGATCACAAATATGGATTCTAGCTTTTTACCGATATTATCACGTATCACTCAACAATATCATTCATGTCTAAACAATATTGTGAGATCGATCATATCGTTTAATCAACGATTTCTCAATCTATTAAACGATCTGAAAGCTTTAAGTTATGATATTTTGTGTGATTATCAAAACATCAATCCTATGTCTAGAATCTTTGTTTTGATAGATGAATATTCTAAACCTAGATTCAAAAGTATTTCTCAATAGCAATTAAATCAAACATAAGAATGAAATGCAAGAATAATATTAATATCATGTAAATATTTATATTGATTTATCATGTAAATATAAATATTAATATTGATATATCATTCAACTTAAAACAAACTTTAGCTCTCTCACTATATTTGGATCATAATCATTCATGTTTGTATTATCATAATCTCAAACAAGTGTTGAGAAAATCGGATCCAACGTAAAACCTTTCATCACATAAATTGTATTTTAATCTCAAGTTTATTTGTCATGTCAGTTTGAGAAATAATTGTTCCAACCTTTCTTGTGCAAAAGCAAATAATTGTATAAGCCTGCTAAGGTTGATAATACAAGGTGTAATAGACTGATCTGACGTGATCAAGAATTGTAGTGATGCTGAGAACATTCTAGTGGCTTGAAACTATAGTGAAAAATCTCACACGAAGTGTGGGGACTGAACGCAGCCTGCTTTGGATGAACCAAGATAAATCTCTTGTGTCATTTTCTACCCTTCTCTCTTTATTTGTTTAAATCACTAAACACACACTATCACTATCATAATCTTTATTAATTAACTATCCAGAACATTCAGGTCCTTAACTTAAAATACTACTAACTAACCATTAATATTGTTTTATCATTCAGCTTAATAACTGTTTTATATTTATCTAGAGTTTTCTAGTCCTTATTTAAATATTAATATTGATTTATCATTCAACTTAAATATATAATTGTTATCCACAACATTTTGGTCCTAATATAAACTGCTTAAACATTTATAATTTTCTAGGATTCTCTAGTCCTTAAGAGAAAATATCAGTTGTGTGTATTTTTCTCTCACCTGCTATCACAAGTCATTTAGTGAGGTCTAAGGCTGGTCCTTTTGTTTAGAGGTCCATATTAGGGGCTTCCAAAATATAAATCAAAGAATTATATATCCAGAATATTCTGGTCCTTGATGAAACAATTATTTAAATACTAATCTCTCTAATTCTTTTTGTCTAATCTTACCAAGAATTTTTTTTAAGTATATTTACTTGTTAAACAGACAGAATTAAAATTCAAAAAGGGTCACAATTCAAATCTCATTCTCTTGCGACGTTCATTGCTACTTCTATTGGCATCATAGTCTGGTTCTAAAACAACACCTCACAAATGTTAGAGAAAAAGATTCATGAAGAAGCATTGTTAAAAGAAAGATACATACTAGAAGATTTTTCCTGTACGGGATCACCATTCTTCAATGGAAAGAACTACTACTTCTGGAAAGGAAAATTGGAACTATTCATAAGCTCCTAAGATCTGGATATGCGGAAAGTAATCACTGATGAAAATTATGTGTCTATGACAACTGATGCAACTACTAAAGTAGAAACAGTTACACCATAGGCATCATGGTCAAAAGAAGATAAAGAAAAAATACTTTGAAATTCTAAAGCTTACTCTTTCTGTAACACCCCGAAAATCCCAACTTAAAAATTCATAATAAAATCAGAGTATATCGCAATATTCAGGATGTCACATTTCATAAAATCTTTAAACAAAATGAATAATAATTTATTCCTCATCAATATTCAAAACGTAGCAGCGGAATCGTAATTTCAAATATCTTAAAATAATTAGTTCTTGGCACAAAGGCCTCATAAACATCTAAAAAATTCATAGATAAGTCGTAAACATCATAATTAGTTCAACATGATACATAAAGGAATAGAATTCAATAAAACCTCATCCCGTTACATATCAGAGCATTCCTACGACACCACAAGGACCTCTCACATCGTCGAACCTAAGCTTGGTCACCTGCACTTGCCCACAAGGCGGCAATTCCAATAGAAGGGGTGAGATTCACAACATTTATATTAACATATAATTCAAACATTTATGCTTAACAACAACAACAACAATCATCGCATATAATAGGTCATCTTAAAACATCTTCACATAACAAATCATCTCATAACGTCTTAGACACAAAACTCGACAAATGCAACTCTAACATCTTAAACATCATGCATGTGGTACCAATATTTAAGCTTGAATAAACTTCACCGTCGCTTTGAGCAAATGCTCCACCGTCGCTTTGAGCAAAAGCTCCACCGTCTCTAATTATGCAAATGCATGGACTCGACTCTTTATTCTTAAACAAGTTAATACAACATCTTAACATCATTTACGACTCTTGACTGACACATGCAATTATGACAGTACATGGCAGCAGCTCAGCACATTTAACACATATTTACAGCACAAAATCATCGTCGCAATACCAATTAAACATCATTCATATAACTCACTTAATAGGCATGTAATCATAAATTAATGCCAACAGTTAAAATCATCTTACAGCATCATCACAGGTTGTAATTTAGGTCATAAAACATTTCTAATACTATTCAAAGGTCTACCCTCAAAGCCTCGCTCGAAACAGAGTTACAACGCTCAAGTTATAGTGGTCTGAGACCACATTACTCGCTATGACGAGTGATTCTGCTCGCCTCGCGAGTTGCTGCTTTAGCATGCTGTTACTTCTCGCTACGGCGAGTGGTTTTGCTCGCCTCGCGTGCATCAAAGGGTCGCTCGCCACGGCGAGTTAAGTTGCTCGCCTCGCGAGTGAAGTTGTTATGCTCGCCACGGCGAGCTATCGCAGAACAGAGTACGGGTTCGCTCAATCTCTCGCCAAAACTCGTCCAATCTCTCATGCTATGCCTCTAATCCTTCAGAATTATGATCCTAGTGATTAACCTAGGTTCTATAACACATTTCTACATCAAATTGCATCATTCTATTATCAATTCATCAAAATCTACAAAAACCCTAACTTAAGAACTCTCTATAAACTCTTCCCAATCCCTTAGTTAATCATAAACAGATGAATTACAGTAATATAATCGAAGCTAGGCTCACCCTTACCTGGTATGTTTGCAAAATTGGGGTTCCCTCTTCTCTGGCCACTTTTCTCCCTTTTTGCAAAAGTCTGTAATACGTACTGACTCCTTCTCTAAAACCTAATTTCCTTTTATACCTCTTTCTAATTCCACTTATCCTCAAAACTCTATCTTATTATAAAAACAACTCCATCTCTCAAAATTATTGTTATTATAGCACAACTTAATTTTCATATAAAAATATATATATTAGCATCACATATCTTATTTTATTAAACAATAAAATAAGCATCACATCACAACATAGTCTCATACGTCACAAACATCATCAAAATCATATAATATATAATAATATACTATATACTCTAATAAAATAATTAAATAAATAAAGCGGGCGTTACACTTTCTATCATGTGCGCTAAGCATGGAAGAAAGTGAAAGAGTTGATGAATGTGATACTGCAAAAAAGGTTTGGGATACTCTAAAAATTCATCATGAAGGAACAAGCCATGTAAAAGAAACAAGAATAGATATCGGTGTAAGAAAATTTGAAATCTTCGAAATGAAGGAAGATGAAAACATTGATGAAATATTAGTGGTCTTCTTGGTACACCTCGTACTAAAGAGACTACCTAGTCAATGTTAATATATTACATTTTTTATTGTTAAAAAAAGTGTTCTCAAGTGAGAACATAGAATTAAGTAAAGTAAATGCAAATATGATTTATTAATTTGTTTTAAAAAACTTAAACTACCAAAGATATTTATGGAATATGGAAGAAATATTAGTTAGTGTATCTTAACCCCTAATTCATAGGGAAAATCTTGTACAATTTTTCACTTTTTAAATAAATTTTTGAGCATGGTGGCAGAGGTCGGAGGAGATTTTGAGGTGTCAACCTAGTTAGGATGCCTTGTCTCATTCTGATGTTTTACATTGCTTCTGATTCAACAGGAAAAAAAAATCATAAGGAAAATAGAACTATTAGTTTGTAGTTTAGTCGTGGTTAAGTGAGACTCGTTACCCACTTCAAGTTGACGATTAAATTCTATTTGTTTTTATTGTATAAAATATTTTTTAGGAATATTTTTAAGATAAAAAATACTTGTGAGTTTTTTTTTTGTTATTACTATGAGTGGGGTGAAAATACGTTAGAACGTACAAATTCCCTTTATATAATAAATAAGCGGCTTTTCGAAATTCAAATATAATCTCTATATATTATATTACAATGTATTGTCTCTGTCAACTCAACTTAATTATACCCGTGGATGGATAATATATAAAGTTATTACTCTATAAAGTTGTTTTTTTTTTAATGAAAAAACATCAAATAGACAAATACTTCCCATTGAAACGCATAGTCATGAATCTCACGTGTCATAAGACTATTGGTTACTACCACGAAACCACGCAATAACAAACAATTCTCCCACGAAATCGAAAACAATAGAAACAGAACATTCTGAATCCAATGAGTTAAATTTTCCTTTCACTTTCTTCAACTACCAAAAATCTCAAATCTCAGAAAATTCAAAATTTCGCATTCATAAAATCAAATCCCTAAAATTTCAATCGAGTAAATTTGTCAATCAAACTACAATGGCAGAAAACGCTCCCGAAACGGTGCCGTTTACTTCACAACCTCCTCCACCTTCTTCTTCTTCTTCGCAGAAATCGCCACAAGATCCATCTCAGGTAGGTTTTGCAATTCACTTCAATTTCACTTTCGTTACGCAATTTTCATGCCTAATTGTTCGTTTAATTGATTAAATACCCAATTCGCGATACCCATTTTGATGCAATTGAACTCAAGCTAGGGTTTATTATAACTATTGTATTTTTTTTGTTTCGAATTTGTATTTTTGAAAAAGAAATTTACATATACGAGCTCGTAGAACACCAATTTAAGCGAAATGGGGAAAATTTCATGATGGGTCTCATTCAGCCATTTTATGTGTTAACAAACTAATTTAACATTTTTGTGTGTCTAATTTAGCTCAAAATTGTGTTTAACTGATTGTAGTTATTATAAATAAGGTTTTAAATTGAGGTCGTGGTAACGGTTGCAGTCGCATTGTGATATTTGATATTACAGAGGAACGTGGTCAAAAGCACTCGATGCAGCCTCATTGGTCGTAGGCGTGCATAGTGTCTGAAACTGACACCTCGCATCACATATGATTACATTAAATTTTGTTATTTTATTCAATTATTTCTGGTTTCAACGTGCAAGTGTTGCGTCTAGTGTCTCTGTGTGTGTGTGTCAACGTTCATGATTCGTAGTTGCGTTGCAGTTTCAGCAACATCCGAAACATATATATCGTGGCGCAAATTGCATCCAAGGACCTTTATTTTTATACCCTTTTTACACATTTTGTGCTTGCTTTGTGAATATGTGAATGGGAATGTGCTCAGAGTTGTTTTTGTTGTTCTGAATTCATGTGTTAAATGGTGGTGATGATTTCTTTTTTGTACTGTAGTCTCAGGTCCCGGCATTTTCCAATATGCCAGCCTATCCGGGTGGGTATTACCAAATGTTTCCTGGTATGCACCCTGCATTGATTCCAGGGTTGACTCCACCACAAATTGAGGAACATGCGAACCGTGGAGCTGGCTTATATGCTGTTCCTGTTAATCCTTTTGATAGACATGTTACCGGACTTCCATACAACACCTTGATTCCATTGACTTACCGCACACCTACGTAAGTGGCTTGTTATTTCGTTACAATGATATTCATTCATTGTATTTAAGTAGGTAGTTATTTTGTTAGAATGATATTTAGTCCTTGTATGTGAATTGTGAAACTTAGTGATAGGCTGATAGCACGGTTAGAGGAATTGATAGTCATTTTTGTTATGTAAGCATATTTTATGGCTGTTTTGGAAAATAAATTAAAATATGTTTACCTTTTTATAGGCTCAGTTATAGCACAGTTTAAATGGTTTTTCTACTTACGTTGATATTTATTTAAGCGTATTTTGTAACATGTATATATTGAAAAATACGTTAGCATGTTTATAATTGTAATTGTAATGTTCCATACTTTGTTTCTTGTTCCATGCTTTGTTTCTGTCGAGGTGAACTGTCAAGGGTCTGTTTGGTTTGAGAAATTGGTTTAAATTTTTATTTCCTGTTTCACATTTAATTACAATAAACTGCCACGTTGCTTTCACTTTATTTCCCTATCTCAAAAGTTTGTTCAAGAAGTAGTAAAAACAAGTTTGAGAACACGATTTTAGATGACAGTTTTGTTATTAAAAACGAAAACAGCATATAAAAGCAAGATTTATTTTCAAACCAAACAGACCATGATATTTCTAGGACTTTCAATATTGACTGGGTCAACAATGGTTATTGCGAAGAGGAACAGTACTTATTTGGATTGTCAAAATATAAAATAAAAAGGTTAAAATTACACTATTCAAAGCAGCTGCAACTGCTAGAATGTGACAAAGGAGGTTTAATGGCTGCCACTTGTCAGACATAGATGGTTTTACGTTGGCATCAAAATGGCCATTTCTCTTCCCTTTTTTACTTGACTCGACTATAAAATCCTGCATTAGCAGCATGTTATGCACTATAGTTTTTAAGTATAATATTTGATTAGGTATTTGTGCTGTTTAAGAATGATAATATTATATCATCATTTTTAACTAAGTAAACATTTTAATGCATTCAAGTTAAATTGCAAAAGGAAGACATAGGTTTTTCTCACATGATGACTTCTAATGGGGGCATAAACCTAAGGATGTGTTAGGTAGGGGGCAGTTTTAAGTTTTCCTGGACAGAGTTTGTAATAAATTAATTAATAGGTCATATTTGCAAAAGGATTCAGCACTAAGCATTCAAGGAAAATTGGACCTGATTCTGATTTCCTGGCAGCACACACAGCTCGTGCTGGTCTTGGGGGTAAACCTTAGGCGTTCCTATACGATCATACATCAATTATAGTTCTACCACATTCTTTTGAAGTTCTTTGTTACATCATTGATATTATATTTTTCTTTTCCACGACTGTCATTCAGAGCTTGACTGCGTGTTCAATTCATTTGCACACCTGATCTCAAGGAAAGAAACATAAGTGCAGTGCACATTTCAAACCAATTCATTTTTATTGGGTCAAAATTTGACTTTAACGTATCTATTTTAAGTGGACTAAATATGTTCATTAATAGTAATGTTTTTTTTAACTGGGTGTTCATACTTATCAGTAGGCCAAGTTCTGAAGCTGCTGCTGCCGGTGAAAATCAGGGGCAAGCAGCGCAGCAACAGCCTGCACCTCAGAGACAAGTTGTTGTAAGGAGATTTCAAATTGCATTTCAAATCGATTTGCTACTTATGTTGAAGCTGGCAGCTGTTATCTTTTTGTTCAACCAAGATGGATCAAGGCAGAGGCTTGTTGTCCTTATTTTATTCGCTGTTCTTGTATATTTGTAAGTGTTAACTCGTTTTTCTTCAAAAAGTTATTCTGCAGATAATATTACTGAACTTGTTGTCCTTATAATATGTGCCATGTAAGATAATGCTTATACTATGAATGTAAGCTGTTGTATTTAATCAATTGAGATGTGTTACAGATACCAAACTGGAGCTCTGACACCGATTGTAAGATGGCTTTCGCAAAATATGCAAAGAGCTGCAGCACCTCCTCGTCCACCAAGACCTGCAGCCAGGGCTGAAAATGTACCTCCTGCAGGGCAGGTGGTTGCCAATGCTCCTCCAGCAGGTATGATTTGCTTACTATTGTATTCAAATGAGTTTGCATTTGCTTCTGTTGGCCGGGAAACATTAAAAGAGAGCTGATGCAAATATGTAATGTAATTTGGGGGGTATGTTTCTTGGAAGCTTATGAATTTGATTTTTTTTTATTTAAACCATTTATTAATTTCCTTTGGGGATGGGTTCCCTGTTTCAAATACATGGAACTGGTTTCTCTATGGAAGGTACAATTTAAGTTTCAATCATTACTGACATACACTTTACCTTTGTTTGTCATTAACTATTGACAGAGGGTCAACCTGATGCTGCCATTGAGAACCAACCTGCTAATGGTGCAGAACGTGCAATTGAGAATGAGAATGTCCCAGAAGCTGGCAGAGGCAATGGTGGCAACCAGTGGTGGGGCATTGTAAAGGAGATCCAGATGATTGTTTTTGGATTTATCACTTCCCTGCTTCCTGGGTTCCACAATCACATGGATTGACTTATTGTCTGTGACAGCATACCAGAAAATAGGAGAGGGTTTTCCCAAATATGATAAGGTGTATAGCAACAGAAGTTTCAAGCGTCATAACTAATACATATTTAGGTGCAACTATAATCCTGCAGAAAACAAAACTATGGTGATAATTTATAAGGTGCCATTTTTGTATCATTACTTGGATTACTTCAGAGGGGCAGTTGTTAATCAACCCCTGGTGTCTGTTTATGATTGTTAGTGTTTGATGAGTTTTTTCTTTTCAATTTACCTCCAAATTTTCCAAATTTCCTTCAATTCATCTAATCGTCGGGAGTTTGTCGTCTGAAACGAGCAGAAAAATTCGTCAATTTAATTCGTAAGCATCCTGAGTGCCTATTAATTCTTTAATTGATAGGCAATTTCTGCAAAACATGAGCATTGGTGCCTTCTAGAGTGGGGTAAGTGAACTGATAGTGGCTTTTGAGTCAATCCTGTTGACTTCTATTTTGATATATTTTCTTCTTTTTCTTGGGTAGGATGGAGAAGGGCTTTGGGATATTGGAGGGGAGACTTTGGGGGAAAAAAGGAGGAAGTTAAAGGAATAGAGGATATTTTAAGGGGATGGTTTTGGAGTTTTTTGTTTCTTAATACAAAATCCTCAAAAAATAGTGGAACTCATGTGTATTTGAAAATGATTTTGAAGGGTTTAGGCAATTCTTTAAAATTCAAGCAACAAGTGATAGTTTAAATATGTTGCACCCTAAAACTATCTTCTATCACTAGTCATCAATTTAATCTATATTATAATTAAAAACATTAATTTTAAGCTTTTATTTATCATTCTCGGCAAACTCTTTTAAAAAAGATAGAAAATCTCTTTCCCTCTCTCTCCAAAACCTTCCAATCTTCCAAACACACCAAAAACAAATTAAGGAGTTTCTTCTTTGCCTTCCAAAGTCACTTCAAAATATATTTTAGGAAGAAACTATTTTTTGTCCGGAAGGTGTACTTCCGGGCATAGAATCTTTTTTTTTTCCTTTGTACGAAAGTATATTTCCAAACTTATGTATTTTATTTTTTTGGAAACTTTGGGTTGGAAAAAAAGAAAAATTCAAAATACTATCTTGCTAACTCCTGGAAATTGTTGCAAATTGCACTACTGCTATGGGTGGTCTATTGTGTTTCGTACATACTTTTAGTTTATTTATTAGTTTAGATTATAGAGATCATCATAGTATCCCTTTCACACAAAAAATATAATATTGCTAATAAGTGGGGAAGTAACTAGAGGGAAGTGGCGAATGTACAAGCTAAGACTTCATGGAGTTGATAGTTGAATACTGAATGGTTGGCATAGTTTGTGGTTCAAGTATAATTCAAAGTTAGTGATTTTGTTTTCAAGTCTATAAGCATTACTTTTGTATATAAAAAAAATAGGCATTATTGCTTGGCAATTGAGGAATTGGCGGAATACTAATGGTTTGTAGTTGACTACTAAGATGAGCTTTATGTTTTCGACTTTACGGTGAAGACAATAATGTGCAAATAATTGTGTCTCTAATGGATTTACTAAACAAAGCTTTCATTGATGGAACACTATCCTAATTTTATTGACGTTGATTTCTTTAAGGATATGGTAGGTTTACCTAATTATTGGTTCAAATAGTAGTTTTGTTTTGCTTGAGGTTTGATATATGCCCCCGTCCTCCCTTCTTTTTATTATTCATCTTCTTGATATATCGATAAACTTATAAGCATGCTAACAAGTTAACAAGTGTCTTAAAGATATGATTTAGGAAACTCATATAAATAATTTATCTTGAAAATATAAATTAAAGACTTGTCAAAATGATAATTATATAATTTTCTATGCATAAAAATTTCTTAGTTTCTTAAAAAATGTCATCAGAATATTTGTTAGCATTTTTTATGAATTGGTTGGTGATTGCAAATTATTGGAAGTAGCTGAAGTGCTACTTTCTACCTTCATTCTTGCTTTTTGTAAATTCCTTTAAAATTGAAAATGAAGTCAAATGAGTTAAAAAGAACATTGGCGTAATTGATTTTAAAATGACAAAACTTGAGTAGGTGCAAGGTGGCAAGGAAGGATAAGTCTAGAAATTGGAATGATAAGAAGAGTGACGTGTCTAGTAAGGCACTTTGATGGAATGATAAAGGAGGAATAAAAGTACAATTGAAAGAAGTGGAATTGCATGTGTGATGTGTGTTTTATTGAATTGTTTATTTAGTCTTTGAAATTAAAGCAGCCAAAGTGCCCAACAATTCAATCTACAAAATTAATGACTAAACATAACTAATACAAAGAGTTACGACACTGATTTTTGGTCATTGGATCATTATTGAACTATTTACATACAACTTAATCAAATCAACTGCACCAAATCCTCTTCCAACAATTTCAGACTAAATTTAGGATCCAAAAACAATCACTTGAATTTTATAACCTTGGCTTAGTGGCATACTATACTGATTAAACCATGTGAACTTCAACTTAGTATTGGATGTTAAATGCAAAACATGGTTTGCAACCAAGCAAAGTCATACGCATGTAAGCACAAATAAGAGTCATTGATTATCATAATTTATTGATCTATGTAAATCCGGATGCATATATTTACATATTCATCTCCCTGTGCATTTGCAAAACTCTGGTGTGATACAAGAATGCAGAAAAGGAACTCATTTCTTTATTGGGGCAAAAGAATTGTAATTTACAAAAATGTATATACATATGTCAAAACAAGATTCACATCTCAGACAAAAGATTGCTGATTTTCCGAAGCTCCTTTAGAGCTTGCATGGCAGTAACCTGTCCTTTTCCAACAAGAACATTTTTAGATAAGTTCTCCGATGACGCTCCCTGGCCCCGATCCTGCTGGAAAACAGATTCAATCACCTGCACCATGAAAAAACATTTCGTAAGATAACAAGTTTGAAACCAGGGAAAAAAGGACACTAGTTTTGAGGTCTATAGGATTTCATGTTAAACCAAAATCAAATTGGAAAAAATATGCTTAGTCACTACCATTCCACTTAATGCAAAAAGTGCTTAATGAAATAGTTTATCCAAACATGACCTAAATTTTATTCAACCTATTTCATAATTAAACCATTAAGAATAAGAGTTGCAGTAGGGAAGAATTTTACCTGAATATGGTCAATCATAGACTGCCCAATGTTCTTCAAAGTGCCTATCACATTTTGGTCAACGGAATCTCCTCTACCTCTAACAGAACTACAATGTCCACTAGCAGCAGGTGAGGCTGGCGGCAGTGAATTACTTTGATTGCTAATACTGTTGGCAGACTTTGTAGCTTCGGTAGCACCACCTCCTACTTTCTCGGAGATAGCCTCAACAGTGTTCCGTCCAAACTTCCAAAACCACTGGAATTTATTCTGTTTTCTGTCTTTAGGTTGTGTGGCTGAACTTCCTTCACCGTCATTATTGCACCCTGATGTCTGAGGTAAGTTATGAGAAGGATCAGAGATGGGAGAGGGTGAAACACTTGTACTGGTATCTGAAGTTTTATTGCCTTGATTATCTCCTTGGTCGTTATTATTGCACACAGATGTCGGAGGTATGTTCTCAGGTGGATCAGAGAGTGGAAGGGGTGAATTCATAGGACTGGTATCTAAAGCTTCGATGCATTCATCTAGGGATAAAAAAGATGCAGCACTGTTTTTCTCTGAGGCGATTTCATGATCATTGGCCTCATTAGGAGGACTAGCAGAGTCAGAATATATAGACGACTCTTCCTCATGTCCAGAATTTCCACTTGGACAATTATCATCAGAATTGTTGTCGCTATTACAGCTACTTTCTTGTTGCTCTTCTTCAACTGCTTCAGAAAGATTATCCTGCTCGCTTAAGATATCATCATGATGCTGCTCGTGTTCTGTGTTTTCCTCAGCGCCAAGTGCTTTACGCAGATCTTCCAACAAACTGCGCCTAAACGATGGCTTAGATCCCCTTTGTCCACTTAGAACCCTTGATGGAGGTGGGTCAGATTCTGTTCTTCTCAAACGTAATTTCATCTTTTCTGTCCATCCTTTCTTCCGAGTCGGAACCTGATTTTCTACACTATCTTGCTTACGTTCTTCGGCCTTTTGAGCAACTCTCCACTTTTCTTCCCAGTAACTATCAGGTATAAAATTCAGAGGAGTTTTTGGAGACTCAGATTCAGACGGAAGGCTAACCGATCTCGTAGATGTTGTTTTACTTTGGTAATGAGACCCTACAAGCAAAATTGATGGGGATGAAATATCAATACTTAAAGCAAGATCCTGCAAGGTTTTAGCCTTCTGTAGAAGTTTTTCGGTAGTAACGTTTTCGGGGAAGTTTAGTAGTCTTTGGAGACAGGTTGTAGGGTTTTCAGTTGCAAGTAGAGAAGATCTTAAATGAAGTAACATTGCTACAGCAATAGCTGAGATAAACGCTCCTCGAGGTGAATGTAAGATCCTGAACCCGTAATCTATGTTTTCATCAGCACTATTTTCCACTTTGCTATTATCCGATGCAAAGATCTCATCCCAAATGACTAATAGTTTGTCAAGTGAAAATTCTCGTCCAAATAAAACTCGCAACCATCGAAGATAGAAGTACTGTGGCTCAACCCCAAGGTCCAAAAGATGGCTATGAAGAGAAGAATCAGCAAGAGATAACAAATGATACAATGCCATAGAAGCTTCAATGACAGGAGGCAAGCCAGTATGGGAGCCAGGTACAGGAGAGGAAGCGAAGAAATCGGCCATTGCAACTGAACCATTGGCCCCCTTCATTAAAGCATCAAACATACAGTAAGCATCGTGTTCCATGAATTTCTCTGATAATATAATGCCGAGTTCACCTTCAGCTCCATATGCATCACTTAGTAATACAATAGACTGTATCTCAGGTTCAAGTTCGTCAAGACTATTGGCTTTTGATGCATTTCCATGGGAGCCAATTGCATCCTCCATCATGTCAGGAGATTTCCTAAAATCAAAGCTGTATGTAAGATCGTTCTCTTGACATAAAAGACCATCAAATCTGTCTGTAAAGTGGTCTTCATAAAGCTTCCGAACTTCTGAGAGGCGCTCCAAATCAACTTGGAGAACATAGAGCAGAGGAGCAAGTAATTCATGCATTCCTATAAAATTATGTGAACAAAAGCAATCCATTAATGTAAAGTAAACTATTAATTTTCACATCATATAACAAGAACGCAAACTAGTTATCTAAAAGAAAGGAAGCCAAACAGATTGAATTCGCATTTAACCATATATAGGTTTCTCAACAATTTAATCACTTAATTTTTGGCACTCTTTCATATACCTTTTCCTTTTAAATAACAAATAAATTTGACAATATAACCGCAAAATTTTATAGCATAAAATGCACACATCTTTATAAATTTTGGAGCAATAATAAATGCAAAAGTAGCTAAGAACTAGTTGGTTGTAACAACAAAATGATTAAAAAAAATCACACGCTAAAATTCATTGCTCATAGCTGCAAGTATTTATGCATCCTTTTAACATTTAAACATGTGATAGATAATGGTTAAACACACACACACACAGGGAGTTAGGTAGCTCAACTGGTTTGAGCTAAGGGTTAAGGAGTTGGAGGTCTACTGTTCAAGTCCTAGCAAGGAAAAAAAAACTAACATAACAATTAACATACTAACATTTAAGATTGATATATTGCTTGTCTGAGAAATTTACCTTGTCTATAACCACAGTCTGGATGCTTGAGACACCATAGCAATAAAATCCGTCTCAACAGGCCTTGGCATCCTGGTGTTTGGAAATAACTTCCATGTTCAGGGTATAAACGTGACAAATCCTGATCAACCAATCTTTCCAGCTCTGCATTGCGGAAAAAGCGACTCCATGTACTATCTGCATATAAAGGTCATATTATATTCATCACAGATAAAATTAAAATTTTCACACCGGCACGAAACAGAGAAGGATAACTATCTATTAGAAATATTCATCTTTTATCTCTGCTGAGTTTTTACCAGAAATTTGGAAAGTTACAAGGGCTTACCTGGATTTTGTGAAAGTGGATTGTCCATTTCAAGAGTCGGTGAATTCGTTCCATTCCTTGGAATAGGGGCTTCAACAAGGAGGCGCCTTCTCAAACTGGCATACCTAACAAGACAGATACAGTTCATGATTACTATGCATGTAAGCAAGAAACACAATTAGCTTGCAAAGTGCATGATAAGAGAAACATAAAGAACTCCGGTATCAAACAAAACAACAATTCTTTACGATACCAGGTAAACAATGAATTCATAAACTAAACAATCAATCTTCAATTCCATTAACATAAACAGCTTAATCTTCTTCCATTTTCTGCGAATGAAATTGCATATGCTAATCTATAGTCTCAAAAGCAGATATATCAACATAGATGATTATAATAGTGCTTCTTTTAACCAAATTCATAGTCAAAATACAAATTTTAAAATTATCTTCAAAGAAAATAATCGCAACTTTTATTTATATGATGACTCCACTCAAAAAAACCAAAAATTTGGCAGAACATGTTATATTGTTGAGTATCAATACTAATTATATTGAAACAAAATCCGCGTAGTATATAGGGTCTGTTTGGATTGGCATATTTAAGCTTATCCACTGGCATAAGTTTTGTGGGACCGTTTGGGAGAACTTATGAAAACAGCTTATGACATTGTTCATAATAAGCTGTTTTCAGCTTATCCAATATAGCTTATGAAAATAGCTTATAGCTTATACGAAAACAATTTAACTTTATTTTATCTTTTACTATACGAAAACAGCTCTTATCATAATCAGTGCTTATGCTGTAAGCTGCAAATAAGCTGTTTATCCAAATAGGGCCATATCATCAATCAATAAGCATTAAATTTTAAGGAATTCAATTAAATAATATGTAAACCAATTAAACACAACTCAAAAAATAAAATAAAAACACTTAAAAATTTAATTTTGAGCTGATTACCTTCTTCTACAATCAGCAGTAACACGACGAAGATCATCAATGGTAGCTGAAACAGAAGATGGCAAAACCCCAAGATTTATACGCCACTGCAACCCTCTAAGATCACCAAATCTCCTTCTCTCCGGCGCCGATCTCTGAACAACAGAGTCGGAGCTCAAATTCGGCGACAACAATGGATCCACCACAGCTTGATGCATGACCGTGAAGAATTTTCAATCTTACCCAGATGCTCAAATGCAATGAAAATTCAGAAAAAATTCGAACTTTCCAGAAAATGCCCAAATTTTGTAGAGTTCAATTGAAGAAGCAAAACCCTAATTTACTTGATTTTGCTTTGTTTCTTGAATTGAAACAAAAGTGTTATTAAATTGAGGTTGAAAGGTGAATTTAAAAAGAAATTGAGAATTGAAGTGAGTTAATAATTTGCAGAGAAATTCAATAATTTGAAGAATTGTATAATTTTTTTTTTCTCTCAATAATTTGTGAGAAAAGAGAATAAGAAGTTTGTTTTTGTGTAGAGAAAAAGGAAATGATGGTGTAAAAAAGGTGATGGGAGTGCAATGACTTGTTTCTATGGTATGTGATTGTGTTGTGTGTTGTGTGTAACTCGTTGGAAGGTATGTTGAGTTGTCTTATTCTTCTAAAATTCCACATCATTTTGTGGTATTCATTATTATCTTCTTTCTTTCTACTTGTAACTTGAATATTCCATGGTATAAATTTTGCCAAATGTATTCCATGATATATATTTTATGTTTAGCTTTTGCCTAAATTATAAATAGTACTCCCTTTACCTTAAAATAATCGAGCATTTTAATTGTTTCACATAAATTAAGAAAAATGTATAACTGAAATAAAGGGAAAAATGATTTTGAGTGTCATTGTTAAGTATTATGTATTTACCATTATCACAAATGTAAAGTAAGAGATATTGAATTGTTAACCGTAAAATTTTTCAAACCATAAAATTCAACCAACTAGCTTATCTCTTATCCTCTATAAACTACTCCATTAGTTTATAACTATAAGCAAATTTTACTTTTTAGGTTCATTTATATTATGAACCACATGCATCATTAATTGAATGTTTAATTACACTTTTGGTCTTCGTATTTTGACCAGCTCACAAAAATGGTTTTGCCTCTTTTAAATCGAACAAAATTGTCCCTAAACTATCTTTTTTTTTTTACAGTTTTAGTCCTAACTCATGTTTTCAACTCCATAAATGCAGAGAAATGACAGTTTTAGACCTACCCCTTATGCTCAATCATGAAATAAACAATGAAAAAGCATGTGGGTACAGAGAATCCACTTTATTCCGCACACTAACAAAAAAAAACCCTAATTTCTAAGATATGTTTCAAATTAGAGTTTTTTTTGTTAGCGTGCTGAATAAAGTAGATTATTTGTACCCGTATGTTTTATTCCTTGTTTATTTCATAGTTAAGCATAGGGGTTATGTCTAAAACTGCCCTAAAACTGTCATTTCTCTGCTTTCTGGAGTTGAAAATAGGAGGTATGACTAAAACTACAAAAAAAATGATAGTTTAGGGACGGTTTTGTTCGATTTGAAAGAGGCAGGACCATTTTCGTGAACTGGTCAAAATGCGAGGACCAAAAGTTTAATTAAGTCTTAATTTAATGAACCCAAAAAATCAAATTTGTTTATATTAGTTATCCTCTATAAACTAATTTATCAACTATTCATTGTACTTTTGTCAAATTGAACATAAGATTATAAGATAGAGAATTGTTCTCTTAGAAGTCGTCCCTCTTCTTCAACATTCGCATACACATGTATATGTTTCTTTGTTGCTAAAGATGTTTGGTTCAAAGAAGCATATTCCTAACATTTGTTTTCAAGGGAGCAACTTTTGTGCTGATTTCTTGACCAAGCTCGAACGCTCTTCAAAGTGAAGTATGACCTTTTGACAAATTCCTATGCCGAAGTTGGAAACTATTGTGTGGCTCAATGTTACATATTGAGCCTCATTCCTAGTGTCCTTCTCTTTTCTTTTCTTTTCCTTTGCATTCAACCAAAATAAAAATGGATCTCCGTCAAAAGTTTTAAAGTTGTTGCATTCTTAATATTAGGATCGAACTCAAGACCCATGATTAAATCAAAAGAGACTTAAATAATCTCATCAAAAAGTTTTTGAATATATAGATGGATAAATAAATAGATAGGTAGATATATAGATAAATAAAGTTGCTCAAAAAGATATAGATAAATAAATAACCAATTTTATAGGTTTTTTATAAATTATCTCGATTGAAGATGTTCATATTTGAGGTGACTCGAACATTAAAATAAATATAACTCGATTAAAATTCAAACATTAATTTGGTACGTTGGACTCTAATCCATGAACGCAACTCTATTGGATTGATATATACATATATTTTATTGTGTTGTGATTGGTTAAAACTGATAATATTATGGGTTACCTTCTGGTCAACGATGGCTGCTTTAATTTTGGAACTTTTTTTGTGTACAAATTATTGATAGCTGATTTGGTCACTTGTGTTGCGTACTTGCTTCTAATTTCACAGCTGTTTCTTAGAAGAAGAAAAAAGGATAAATTTTATGTGATGTATATATTTTTGGAAAAAATATGCATGGAATGGATATTTCATTGTTGGACGAAAAATCATCACGCGCTCTTTTAAAAAAAATCACCATACGTTTTTCTAATTTATTTATCAATTTACTATCATTTCAATTAGTCAAGTCATGGTCTCACGCAATAACTTCAAGTTTACTTTGTCTGTTTAGCTCAGTTGAGGACGGTGTATAATATATGTAAAATTCAAGGTTCAAATCCGCGCTATCATAAAAATAAAAAATAAAACTGCAAGCTTACATTCTTTTAAAGGTGATTTTGTTTTTATAAGATTTATTGATATTTTTACTGGAATTATTGTGTTTTTTATATAATGATTATTACAACTCTTTTTTTATGATTTTTTTAGAACTATTGTTGTTTTTTCTTAGACGTTTTTTTATAAGAAAACTATCGACGTTCTTGATTGCATATCTTTTAATGATGCAGATAAATATAATGTCTTAGACAGAAAATACTTGGGTTATGTTTAGTTTCGATGACTTTTGTGTATTTAATTGATAAATGTGAATGATTAATATCAATTATTTTAATAAAATGATTAATTAGAGTGAAATAGAGACAAAGTCAATAAAATTATTACATTCAAAGTTTTTTATAGTAAGCAAAATGAATTATATTAACACCAAAGACGGATCATTTTTGGCACAAGAAGTGCCAAAAAGACCTTAGGAGTTTACAACATAAGTTAAGTAGCCACACGCAAAACTAAAACAAAGGATTAGCTGATACCCAAACAAGCAAAAAGGTTCGACCACCAAATTTAAAAGCTTAATCTAAGATTAACATGATTAGCTTCCATCCACCTAAAAGTGGGAAGTTTAACTTTGACTAGCATCCGATGAATATTGATTTGCTTATTTTTAAATAACCTGCTAATTCTCTAATTCCACGTAACCCAAACATAAGATAACCACACAAAATAATCCATTATTACGTCCTCAAAGTTAGATTGAGATACTCTCGATTTATAAAAAAACATACACCTTAACAAATAAGTAAAAAATTCTGAATTCAGATCTCAATTCCTATGTAACATAACATCCCTGCTATTTAAGTTATGTTGACGGCATTTCTACATGATTATTTTGTTTAACATATTTTGATAATGACTTCTAGAAAAGTAAGCAGCACCGGCCACGAAGCATGGGACAAAGAATTGGACACGATATGGACATGCATGAAGCATGATTGCTTATAATATATGACTCAACCTTACGTTTAATTGATGATGATTTCGTACAAGAAAATTACATGTCACCAACAGGCCAATCTTAGACGTACATTGATCAACACAATTAATCCAATGGCTGCAGTGGTGATTTACCCTATAAGATGGCGTCAAATATAAAGCCTATCATCATCATTATTTTATTAACAAAAACAAAGCCATGCATTCTATTCTATCCCATAATTAAAAATTTGACCGCCACTCACCTTCTCAAAATTAAATAATGAAGCAGTTTGTTTGTTTTGGTTTCCTAAACTACCAAAAAAAAAAAATCTTTCATTTAAAAAAAATTACACAATTAAAGTGAAACTACAAAAATTAAATGATTAAGATCAAATGATTAATATACTCTGCCAAACGGACAAATTGTTCAAGAGTACTTAAATTCGATTAATGATCAACCGAAACATATTTTACCTATATTTTACTTATTAACTCACAGTCGAACTTCAGATCATCAAGTTCATTCTTTCGAGAATCGGAAGATTAATTATATACTTTGAAAAAAGAGCAAGTCTTTTGAAAAGCATATAAGATCATCGACGTTTTCTATTTAATAGCAACGACGAGAGATCTCTACTAAACTTTAATCAGATTTTCCTCTCTGTTGTTTATGATGTTGTGTTATGATTCAAAATAACACATGAGAAAATACACTTGACAAAATGTAATTGGTTGAGATAAATGAACATGTAGCTATTGATTGTGTATAAATAGGGAAAGAGATGATCAATGAGGATGTGCAAAATTTGTGAAAGTTTCTACTTCCTTCCTTTGACATTCTTCGGAATGATTTCTTCTTCCTAAGCTTGTTCTTAGATCTATCTTTATTTCAGCTCCTTTCACTTTAACAAATTGTTTCGATTATCAACACTTGTATTCTCAATCAATTATTCCTTTGTACTCATCTTTTACTAATGAAAATTGTTTGAGATTCATTATTTTACTTGTGCTAAATTTGAGATCATTACATGTTGATTACAACATTATATATGAAATAGATTGTAAAAAATTCAGCAAAAAAATATGGTACAAAAACTCAATAATATATCTAGGAAAATTAACGACATATCAATAAATATTCATATATTTGAACTAAAACTAAAAAAAAAAACCAAAAAGAACTTTCAATATTCATAAACTAAAAATCTTTTTTAAGACTAAACCTCAGATGAGCTCGTATACAAATACTAGATGGACTAAAGAATTATTTAAGTCTATAATACGATTCAGACAATATTATTTTTTATTATTTTCGATCATTCGGTTGAAAAAAACACCAATTATAGATGTATTGTATTCTATGTTTATGGGGAAATACTTTGATGTCATTGGTACCATTAGTTTATTTAGATGAGAGAGAATGATAAATGAATAATTAAAATATATTATTTAGATGAAAGAGAATGAGTAGTTTAGCGGGAAATAGAAACAATGGTACCAATGACACCAAAAGTCAATGTCACCCAAGTGTCATCCATATTTATGTGAGGCTTTTGTGTACATATCTCAAATGATAATAGAGCCCTGGCAAAAAATTACAAGGAAAGTTCAATCAACTAAATATGATGATTGTTGCTATTGATAAAAAAAAGAAAATACATGGTGAATCCCCCATCAGAGTTTGCCAGCCATGCATGGACCCCTTTGTACCTCTCAGCATCTAATGTTCAATGTAAAGCCACGAATATTCATTAATACATTTTTTGTAAGTATCCATACATCCAGTTCATATTTTAATAATTCATTATCCATCAATCAAATCAAATATAATACAAAAAGAACTATTTTTTTATGATCACATAATTCTTATGTTTATGTTGAACAGAAGAATTATTTTTAAAGCGCCGTATATGATAATTTTATTTATTTTTTTTAAAAATATTATTATTTTTGTCAAAGTCGTTCCTATGAATTTGGAGGCTCGGTTCTGCAAGTGAGAAGAAACTCGTAATAAAATAAAAATGTATTTTTTTTAAAGAAAAATGTTCTATTTAAATTTTTTAAAAAGTAAATACAAAATGTTGTATATATGTGATATACCCAAAGGTGAAAATCACTACCGTATACATGATGAATCTCAAACCACCCTCCCAAAAAAGCATCAACCTAACACCAAAAGCAAGAGAACACAATTCTAATAGGCCTAAAAAAAATTTGAGGCCCATACTTTAGGGAGGCCCAGTTCTGTTGAGTTTATTGCACACCCCAAGGTCCGGCCCTGATTTTTGTTGAACCTATGCTAGCGCTTTCTAAACAAAACACTATATAAACTTAGAAGCATAGCTAGCGCCTTTTCAAAAAAAGCGCTAGCTTAAACCTCCGTGTTTTGATTTATTGTGCTTTCATGTCAAAAGCGCTATTTAAGGGGCGCTATATTTTCACATTTTTGTAGTAGTATACATGTCCTATGTTGTTAGATACTAATTTTTGTGATGAGACTAAGACTCAAATCGTAGGTGATCTTCAAGGAAAATATTATTGTGAACAAAATTTATATCTTGAAGAGCGGTATATTTGGTCATATCAACGGTTTCAACAAAATCAATACGAATTATTGGAAGTTGATCCACATATTGCAATCAAATGGTTGTCAATAACCTTTAATTTCAAAAAGATAACCTTAAATTCCATGAGACAAAAACTGCATCCTTCAACGATATTTAAGAACAAGTTGGTCAACTAGTCTCCACCTTCCATCAATCTCAAAACAACAAGATGTTACATGATGATGTACAACATATTGCACTACTAGACGTAATAGCATGTGATGTAAGTTTTGATGAAACTCCAGGTGAGCCCAATAAAATATCATTTGTTTCATGTGATGAACATGAACTAAACAAGAAAATATCAAGTGAATGCATGAAAGAGATTGCACCACAAGATTTCTTGAATTATGATCTGGATGAATTTTATAGTGCTCTTGAAATAAATAAATCCCTTGAAATTTTTGCCTGTGAATGTGGTGTTTGCAATACTTGTCATGAGATTAGTGCATCTATTTCAGGTGAAGAAATGTTGTTGTTGACAGCCACTTGTGTTAAAATTAAAGAAAATTCAATAAATGTTGAATCTGAAACTGGAAAGGTGAATTATATCCATGGGCAACCACTGTCCATAACAAAAAACAATGTTGATGAAGCCTCTGATTAAGCCAAACAACTTGAAGTTGTCTTTCGCCATTTGTCCATATCTTCCATCTAATTTATATGGCTCACAAGCTAAACGTGCATTTTATGATTTTCCAACTTTTGTTATTGCAGGTTTACCATATGTGAATGTTATTGCAGGTTTACCATACGTGGATTCACTCATACTGTTAGTTCATTGTACCTATCTGTTGGGTGAGTATATTAACCATGTCTTAGTTACTCTCATCCATCTATCTGCTGTCTTAATAATATAAGCAATGTTGTATTCATCGATGGTTGGACATTTTGACTAGGAATGCTTAATGCAGAACCTGAAGCCAAATGAGTATTATAAGGCGAAAATGTCATTGTTGTGTTATATGTGTATGTATGCGCATTTGTTTGTAGGCCTACCATCATTGTTGTTGGCATACCATAAGGATATTCCCTAGTGACCATTGGTAACGACAATTGTGGCATAAAAGGGAATCTAGATTCAATAGACTTTCCATTTATGGGATTTGTAACCATAAGTGTTAATGTAAAACTCACTGGTGGTGGCACAAATGCCACTGGGTCAGAATATGTCGAGGCTGCCATTGTCAAAACGGATGCAGGAGAAGCTACCCCATAACTTTCAAAACTTGCATAGGAGAAGTTACCCCCATGACATTTGACACATTGGCGCTACTAATGGACACTTGGGTTGATTGATCTTGTGTACTATGAAGGTCATGTGTTAGATGTAGAAGCGTTATTGGTGTTTGGACGAGCCATTTTAGGAAGAGCTTTACCACTTCTCAAGCGCATATACACATGAACTTTTAAGAATAATTTATGCAAAGAACAATTACACCAACAAAATGAAAAACTTTCTAAGAAATGAGTTTTGTTTAAAAATTTGCAAAAAGAGGGTCGCATTGGGCGTGCTAATTTGTTTACCGGTGTTTTTGTTAAACAATTACTAGTTTTAAATTAATTACTTGCATGATCAAACTAGTCAATCCTAAAACATATTTGTGCAATATTTCTCAAATGTTTGAATGCTCATCATGTTCATAAGTTTGAATATAAAAGATGAATTTAACCGACTATTTTGATTAAGTCGAAATTCATTCAAGATTAAAGGAAAAAACTTAAAAGTATATGCAAACATCTTCAGAAGAAAATAATTTGATTAAATAAAGGGTTAATATGTCTTTACCCCCTTATAATTTGGGCGAGTTTCGATTTACCCACCTGTAAAAAAAAAGGTTTAGATTCCAACCCTGTAAAATAAGATTCTTTGATTTTAGCCCCTAACCCATGTGACTGTGCAGGATTGTTGACGTGGCGAGCTGAGTGGCATGCTGACTGTATAATTTTGTTTTTCATTTTTTTAAAGGTAAACATGGCATTTTGCTTATTTTTTTTAAAAAATAAAAAAAATTCAGGATTTTCTTTTTATTACGAAAAATATTTTCCAAAATATATTTTCCGAAAATTCCAAAATTTATAATTTACGAAAAATATATATTTCAAAATTTTTTAATTTTCCATAATGTTTCAAAAAAACTTTCGAAAATTTTCAAATATATATTTAAAAAAAAAATTCAAATTATTTTCGAAAATTTGGAAATATATATTTTTCGAAATTTAAAACAGATAATTTTTTTCGTGAAATAAGTTTTTTAAATTTTCTCAACAAAAGAAATTTAGAAAATATTTTTATTTTTAAAAATTTAGGAAAATTCGGATTTTTTTTTGAAAATTTATTCCATAATTTTTTTTACGATGTGTTACAGATTTGAGAAATTTTTTTAATATTTAAAAATTGAGAATAAAAAAATCTGGATTTTTTTTTAATATTTAAATTTATTCTTATCTTTTTGTTACATGTGGTATTTGTATTGAAAATTGATGGCATTTTTGAAAAGAAACAGCCGGTCCAAAATAACTGAAAGGGGTTGTTTTCTTTATATATATATATTTCCCAAAAAATTATATGAAAAATACAAAAATTTCTAAACTTACTATATTTTGAAATTTTTTAAAAAAAATCCAAATTTAATTTAATTTTTAAAAATATTTGAAAAAATAACAAAAGCTAATTTTTGAATGTTTATTTTTTTCTGAATTTTTTTATTTTTTGAAAAAAATTCAATTTATTTTCGTTTTTTAAAAAAAAAAAGATTTTTTTTCTTATTTTTAAAATTTTTGAAAATTAATTTTCAGTGTTTTTTTATCTTTTTAAAATAATTTTTTAAATCATTACACACATGTCATGTTTTAAAAAAATTAAAATTAAAATAATTACAAAGTGGTGTGCCACGTCAGTGTCCATTACACACGTGTTAGGTTTTAAAAAAAAATAAAAAAATAATTACACAGTGGCGTGCCACGTCAACGTTTGGATGGGATCAAGGGTGTTTTGTGGAGAATCTTCATATTACAGGGGTGTTTTGTGGAGAATCTTCATATTATAGAGTTGGAATCTAAACTATTTTTTTACAGGGGGTAAACCGGAACTCGCCCAAATTAGATAGGGGTAAACCGGAACTCGCCCAAATTAGATAGGGGTAAAGACATATTAACCCTTAAATAAATGAAGAAACTGGTACATAGAACCATACAACATTTTCCTAAGACTCGTTTCTTGTGAAGGTGAGAATAACACGATAAGGCGGGGTTGAATTGTGTTTTCTTTTTCTTCATTTTCTCTTAACACTAAAATTAGAGTTTAGAACCTGATATAGTTCAGCTTCTGAAGTGATGTTCAGGATCTAAATGCAGCGGATAAAAACAAAGAGAGAGAGAAGAAAGACACGAAGCAATTATACAGGTTCCTTCCACAAACCGGAAGTAGTCCTGTCCCCCTTGCACTTCCAAGGAGAGTTAACTAAAATCAATATTTGATTACACTTGCTCAAACACTAAAGTAAGAGACTTCAAACTACTCAAGCACAACTACAAGAGATTTCCTATGCTCAAGCACAACTTCAAGAGACTTCCTATGCTCAAGCACAACTGCAAGAGACTTCTATTCAAACAGAATTACAAAGAAAAATGTTTGAGGTTGAACACTTGATATACAATCAGTGGTGTTCACAATACAATTCAAATACAGACTCTTAAGACTCTAGAATTTCTAAGATATGAAAGTTGATAAGAAATTCTAAATGAACTCTGATGTAAAACAATTTCAGCAGAGGTTTGACACTTGTAAATTGTTGCATGAGTCTTGCCATTCCTTAAGTCTTCACTCCTTTATATAGAGGTGTGAAAGAGACGTTGCAGATTGCCAGTACATCAAAAAAGAGTCGTTTGAAACTTGATCATATCACCAATGATATGTTGCTTGATTTGGTTAATGTCTTATGAAGGAACAATTTCAAATTCATTCCTTGTATAGAGGAATAACAGTGTAGTCACAACTGTTGTCTTGTACCATTGCTGACACAAAACAGAGCAGCGGAGAAGGTGGTTGTACAATTGTACTATTGTCCTTTTCCAACGTTCTTCAGCGAATATGCTTCCAAAGCCTTCAAATTCTCTGATATAAACGTTACTCTAAGGCTTCTATTCTTCTGCAAAGATAGACTTGATTTCCACATCATTTGACATTCATTTGAAGCTTTCAACTTCTGGCTTCTGATGATCTTTAGCTTCTGATGATCTTCAGAACTTCTGATAGGCAACTTCTGATGAGAGCGCTTATGATGACGTCATCTTCAGAACCTCTAGTCTTCAGATCCTTTGGTCTTCAGAACCTCTTTTATTCAGATGCTTCCTTGCAACATAAGTTTCCTTTTTGTAGATTTCACTTGCTCTCATTTGTTCTTCAGAACCTATATCTTGAAATAATAGACACTAAATTTTTGTCTATGGTTCTGCATACTTGAACAAATATTAGCATATCCAATTGACTATTTTCAATACCTTGTTATCATCAAAACTTAAAGGGTAATGTTTTAAACACACTTTGTTCCAACATCTTGTTGTAACATGGATAATTTGAGTGTTTAAGATTTCTGTGAATGATTTGTGACCCCTATTTCTTATATATAACCAATTTATATACTTATTAAGAAATAACTGAAAATAACAGTCACAAATAAAGCCTTCAACGCGTGTCTTGCTATGCTTCTTAGATTCGCGACAAGCTCCCACGTGTCTTCGACCTCTTGATTTTGTCTCTTCAAAAGCAATTTGAATTTCTGCAATCGAAGTTGAATGGTTTTGCAATCTCCAACATGCTAAGTGTTCCCAAATCTGTCGAACTAACAACCTTCTGGAATGTAAACAAATACTAACCCCACTCGACATGTTTTTTGTTGTTGTCAAATTGTGTGTGTCTAAAATACAGTCTAACACTATAATCCCAAATATGCCAAGTGCCCCAAATCTGAAATGAGTATGTCGAATCATCAACAATTTGAAATGTAACTAAATGTCAATTCCAACTTGACATAATGTTTCACTGTTGAATTGAGTATGCCAAAAATGCAGGCTAACACCATCCATATGTTTTGGTGAATGATAATAGATGAATGATAGTCTGACACTCGGTTGGATGAAGGCATGTATTTATTAGGGAATTGACTTAGGCTGGCGATCCTCTCACTTTTGATTTTAATATATTTTTTTATTCCTTATGAGATTGTTTTATTTAGTTGTTCAAAAAAGAAAATTGTTTTATTTTATTTTGGTACGAAAATGATTGTTTTATTTAGTTAATGGCAAAACAAACTATTTTTTGCTAATGCCTATTTGTATTTTAGTGCAGTATTTCGAAAGGTTGCATAGATCTTATATTTCAATTTATGTTTTGTTAAATACCAGCAAAATGTAGGATATATCTTGGAAGGTGTATATATATACCTGTAGGAGTTAAAAACAATTGAGTTAGTTTGTTAGTAAAATGTGATAGCCAACCTTATTGAATTCCAAAACGAGAAATTTGAAAATTTGGAATAACTCACAATCATTCATTACATTACAT
The DNA here is from genome assembly GCA_946800305.1 of Medicago arabica. Lineage (NCBI taxonomy): Eukaryota > Viridiplantae > Streptophyta > Magnoliopsida > Fabales > Fabaceae > Medicago > Medicago arabica. The sequence continues at coordinate 18,734,205 of OX326971.1, read as the reverse complement.
TACATTGGTAATATCCAATGGCTGATAAATATGGTACACATGTGCACGATGATACATAAACATATTACAACTAGACACAGATTATCACAATGCTAAAATTTTCTCAATCTTATTTTTATTTTATAGAAATTCAGCATGTTGTATTTGTAATCAAAGCAACACTATTATAAATTAATGGTATTTCCTAACATAACCCTGACACTCTTAATAACAGGCCTCTCTTTAGGATTTTCCTTGGTGCAAAGGTATGCAATCTTCAAAACCATAATCATTTGATTAGTATTATCATTCTCAATGAGCCTAGGATCGATTAAATCTCCGAAATTTCCTGAAACCGTTGTATTTCTTAACTAGTCGACCAAACTCTTTGTTTCCCAGAAAAAAGCATCGTAAGGAAGTTTTCAGATCTCCAAAACGGAAAGAATAATGCCAAAACTATATATGTCAATCTTGTCGTTGACTATGAACAAATCGTAATGTTCAGGCACCATATATCCGATTGTGCCGGACGCGTTTGAAGCATAGGTAGGAGACTGTGATTCATACATTATCCTTGCAAGTCCTAAATCTGCAATCCTCGCTTCCATATTATTGTCTAGAAGAATGTTTTCGGGTTTGAGATCTTGATGAATTATCGCGGGACTATGATCTATATGTAGGTATTCAAGGCCTGTTGTGATATCAAGTGCAGTTGTAAGCCTTGACAACTAATTCAACTCCCGTTCACCACTTTCAAAAATCTTCAACATATCCAATAAACATTCATTATTCATGTATTCATACACAAGGTAATCACCATCTAGTCTGGAAATACTTGCCAAAATAGGCATAAGATTGCGATGTCGAATCTTACCAACTGTGTCAATGTCTGACTTCATTTGTCGCGCAAGCATACCAATTTTTTTAGCCGACTCATCTCCCTCTTTCCGAATGATCTTCTCTATAACAATCATTTTGCTATCGCATCCTGGTAATCTAGCCTTATAAAATTCCCCACATCCACCCTTTCCTATTATTTCCAACGAAGCCAAAGTTTCTTCTTTCTCCAAGAAAAATAAATCGTCAGTTTTCTTAATCTTAGAACTATAAATTGTAGTTCCCTTTCTATCTTCCATTCCTTTTCCTTTTCCTTTGAGAAAAAACAAAGCTAACCTTATTAACTGCACAAACACAATACCGAAAAGTATCCCGGAGAATGCACCAAAAAGAAACCCAATCACCAATCCACCTAGCTTCCTCACACTCTTCAAAATACTTGTGGGTAGCCTTTGTTTTGGTTGTGGTTCGTTATCACCCTCCCTAGTGATGTAAATATTACCAGCATGTGTTTTTGTTGTAGTTCTCTAACAAGACTATAAAGTTATATAGAAGGAAATCCACACAACTTATTCTTTTCACTCCTATAGACTTATTTGTTCAGGAGGAGACCTACAATGCTTATCATCTTTACACAACTATAGAATAATTTATTCCTACCTACAAAGAAGTAATCATGACTCTCTAGTCTAGATCATGGAAAAAACAAATTATGAGAGGATACCGCGTTTACAACATTGGTTGTAAAATATAACACCTTTCAACAACAAGTAATGAGGTTAAACAAATTTACCAAAATGATAGAGACACAAAAAAGGTAATGACAGAGACACGATTAAACTGGATACATTCCACTTCATTTTACTTTTACACACACAAACTCACATTTTAATTTATCAAGCTAAATTTACATTCTTTGGGTTCACGTTAAGAATTTAGTGTTTATATAATATATATGTATTGTGTTTTGAATATTTATTTTATGTAGAAGTGTAGAACCACATAGTTACATAACAAATACCAAATTTATACACTTATAATTAATATATGATTTTGCTATTTTGATCTATTGATTCATAATCACATAATCGTTGTACACAAAGGTGTTAAAATCAACAAATAAAACCATAATTTTGGTTCAAAACTTTGTCTTGATGATTCTTCAAATGGTTGGAACACCATTATACAAAAACAAAATTAATCATCCCAATCATAAAGGTTGGGATCCAACTCCAATAAGACATTTGGATTTGATTCAGCAACTACAACCTGAATACCGTCTTTGAAAATAATTCTATATAATAAAAGCCTTTCAAAAATAGTTTAAAGAAAGAACATTAAATTTTTTAATACCAAATAAATTAAAATAAATAAAAAATATATACAATAAAAAATGAAACAAATAACTTAAAAGAAAGAATAAGTTTGTCAATTCATCTCCATTCCATGCACGTTTGGCCACATGGTGCAAATAAAGGGCCAGTACTCAGGTGTTATCCAAGCTATTATGATATGATTGTTGAGGTTGTCTAGCACCTCCACCTAATGCTCATCTTGAAGCTCATAACTCTCTTATGCTTAGCCTTAGACTTGGGAAATGCCCATGCCATAGCACCTACGACGGTCCACCATGATCACATTTCCCCTTCCTTGCATGTTCTTGCCTAGAAGAGGCAGTCATGCTGACCGAGTTTCCTCTAACACGATTAGGGCGTGCCACCATAACTAAAATTATGAATAATCTAGGGAAAAATCAACATGATGAAGAAAACTTCGAGATCAATCAAATTATGAGCATATTCTGGATTTTAGAAACCGAAATTTTGAACAATCCATTTCATATTATAAAATTCGAAAATAACCAATATGCAAAAGAAAAAAATGAACATAAAAATATTCAAGAAAATCCGAACTAACCTTTTTTTAGTGGTGGAAAAGGTCTAAAAAATGATGGATTCGAGTTACTTGACTTAAAAATTGGCACAATGTAACAAATTCAAAGTTTGACAAGTAAATGGAAGAAGGATGATGAGCAAGAATTTTATATTGATATGGTTAAAATCATATAATTCAAAGTATATTTTAAATTTCAAATTATATAATTTAAACTGAGACAAAATTATGGAAATAGACGACGCAAGAGAAACATTGAGAGTGATATAAGAAAATCTAATTAACCAGTAGACGTGTAAACTGTTAGCCCAAAAGCTCATTAAGGGTCCTTTTGTTACAGATTAAAATAAAAGTGATTTTCCCGTAAAACAATTTAGAGCTTGTTTGTTACGGATTAAAATAAAAGTAATTTTGAAATAAAATAATTTAGAGATTATATTTTAGAGATTTTATGAAAAATCAGATTCTATTTTCGTTTGTTTACCGTGATAAAAATTACTTTTTTTTAAACAAATAATTTAGTTTGTTTGAATACAACTTCTTTTGTTACGAAATTAGTTTAATCTTTTAAACCATATTTTTTCTCTCCTCAACAAAAAATCTATTTTAGAGAAGCTGCTCTTAATAGCTTCTCATTTGAAGCTGTTTTTAGATTCTGATTTTTTTAAAAAGCTGTAAAAAAACTAATGCAATATTCTTAAAAATGATTATTTTCTTAAAAAAAAGTGTTTTTTTCTTAAAAAAGCTATAACAAACGGACTCATTGTTTGTTATGGATTAAAATAAAAGTGATTTTGACATAAAATAATTTAGAGATTATGGGTCCGTTTGTTACGGATTAAAATAAAAGTGATTTTGATATAAAATAATTTATAGATTATATTTTAGAGATTTTATGAAAAATCAAAATCTATTTTGTGTTTGTTTACCGTAATAAAAATCACATTTTTTAAACAAATAATTTAGTTTGTTTGGATACAACTATATAAAAGAGATTTTTGTTACAAAATTAGTTGAATATTTTAAAGGCTAAATTGCATTTTTGGTCCCTTAACTATTTAAGTAGTATCGCTTTGGTCCCTTAAATAAAATTCGATTTATTTTGTTCTCATAACTTCTCTCTGTTACACATTTTGGTCATTTCCGTTAGTTTTAATTAAAAAATGTTAAGTTTTCTTCATCTTCTTCTTCTCTTTTCATCTTCATATCATCTCTATCAACTTTCAACAACAAGAATCCCAGAAGAAAATCTAACGTTTTTGAATTAAAACTAACGGAAAGGACCAAAATGTGTAACAAAGAGAAATCAAGGAACCAAAATAAATCGAATTTTAATTAAAAGACCAAAACGATACTACCTAAATAGTTAAGGGAACAAAAATGCAATTTAAATCATATTTTCCCTCTCCTCTTAAAAAAATGGCTAAATTACATTTTTGGTCCCTTAACTATTTAGGTACTATCGCTTTGGTCCCTTAACTAAAATTCGATTTATTTTGGTCCCTTAACTTCTTTATGTTACACATTTTGATCCTTTCCGTTAGTTTTAATTCAAAAACGTTAGGTTTTTTTCATTTTCTTCTGGAATTTTTATGGGATTCTTGTTGTTGAAGGTTGATGGAGATGATATGAAGATGAAAAAAAGGAGAAGAAGATGAAGAAAATCTAACATTTTTGATTTAAAACTAACGGAAATGACCAAAATGTGTAAGAGAAATAAGTTAGGGGACCAAAATAAATCGAATTTTATTTAGGGGACCAAAGCGATACTGCCTAAATAGTTAAGGGACCAAAAATGCAATTTAGCCTAAAAAAATATATTTTTTGAGAAGTTGCTCTTAACAACTTTTCATTTGAATCTGTGTTTAGATTTTTTTTAGAAAGCTGTAACAAACGGATGCGAAACTCTTAAAAATGATAATTTCATTAAAAAAAAGTGATTATTTTTTTTAATAAAGTTATAACAAACGGGCTCTGTATTTTAGAGATTTTATGAAAACTCAAAATCTATTTTGCGTTTGTTTACCGTGATAAAAATCATTTTTTTAAAACAAATAATTTAGTTTGTTTGGATACAACTATATAAAGAGATTTTTTTATTACGAAATTAGTTTAATCTTTTAAACCTTATTTTCTCTCTCCTCCAAAAAAAAATCTAATTTTAGAGATACTGCTTTTAAGAGCTTCTCATTTGAAGTTGTTTTTAGATTTGTTTTAGATTCTGATTTTTTTTAAGCTGTAACAAATAGATGCAAAAACTCTTAAAAATGATTATTTTATTTAAAAAGTGATTTTTTTTCTTTTAAAAAAGCTATAACAGACGGAATCTTAGAGATTACTAGTTTATAAAGATTTTATGAAAAATCAGAATCTATTTTACGTTCGTTTACTCTAACAAAAAAACATATTTAATTTAGTTTGATTAGATACAATTAGGGATGACAATGAGTACCCAATGGGTTGGGTACTATAGCACCCTTCCCCATACTCGCGTTTGTAAAAATCGCCCGTACCCGAATCCGTACACTCGTGGGTAACAACTTTGGTACCCTTCCCCATACCCTATGCCCATACCTGTATCCATTACCCGCACTTTAATTATAAAAAGACAATAAAAAATATCACAATTGAAATAAAACTATGATCCAATTTTTTTTAAAGCAACTCATAAAATAGTAGAAATAGTAGTATTTAGCCAAAAAAAAAACAACAAAAATATTCCTCGAAAATTAAAATAAAAACATTCAAAATACAGATAAAAAAAGTGCATGCTAAAATAAACATCAAACTGATTTAAATCATAAATTTGTAGCTCGTGAGCTTGTGAAGGTAAGGATGAAACGATTACCATATTAGTTTTTAGGTTTAGTTTATACTTAAATAACTAAATAAATTAAATATTTGTACATAAAAAATAAATAAAATATTTCTTATATTATATAAACATGTATATACGGGTTGTGGGACTGGGTAGTATAGTGTTCTTACCCGCATCCATACCCATCTAAATTTACGGGTAATTACCCGTACCCGTAAAAGCGGAGTTTTACTCTACCCTTTGTGGGTATTTTTTGCGGATGTCCATCAAAACTGAGTTCAATTGCCATCCATAGATACAATTATATAAAAATGATTTTTAATTTTATAGTTCAATCTTTTTTATACTTCTAAAAAATCTATTTCTTTAAGAAATTGGACGCAATAAAAAAACCGTGACAAACGGCTCCAAAACCCTAAGCCCTTAGAACAAACCCACCCTCTTCGAATAAGTTTTTTCTCTGCTGCTGCTGGCCGCTAGAAACAGTGAGCAACTCAACCTTTTTCTTTTCCTTCTGTTTCTTGTCGATGGCAGTGTAAAATTATTTTACACGGTTGGTGCGTATCTTAATTTATTATTCTCATGTTAAAATTAAACCCTAGCTTGTGTCTCATTAATTTCTCTATATTATATTATGATGCAGCATAATGGAATCCCCTGAGCCAAATTCCAAAAAGAAAGCTAAAACCAAGAAGAAAATGGATACTGAACCACCACCTGAACCGGTTCAAGCTAAGATTGAAGTTGTCAGTTCCAATCCATCCAAAATGCCTCCATTTATTGGTTATTTTACTTCTGGATTTGATCCTGTTAAGAGCTCTTCCAGTACCGATGTTCAAGTGTATCGGAACAAGGTTATGCATAAGAGGACTGAGCTAGTTGTCAGCCCAGCTGGGTCCTCGGTTGAATTCGTTGGAACGAGTTATGACGGTGAGGCTGCGGCCGCGGCTAGAAACCCCGCGACTTATATGCTTGGTGTCTTTGATAAGGAATCTCAGACACTTAAGATTGTGCCTATTGGTGGTAATAAGGTAAATTGTGAAGAAAAATGACAAGGAAATAGGTATTTTGATGATTTAGAATCACGGTGGGTGTGCAGGAATCACCGTTCCGCAATGATTTTGCAGAAGCTACAAAGTGTAGCTTTTGGAAAATCGCGGGGGATCGACATGATTCTTGGATACCCATCGTGATATCAAATATACACTTAGTGTGTTTTTGTTAATTTGTTGGTGTTGTGTAGATATTCAGATTGGAACCAAGAGTTAAAGGTGTGGAATATAAGGAGCCGCCTCCGACTCCGACTAAGATGGTGGAAGAGATGACTGCAGAACAGTTGACAGAGAAAAAGCGAAAGGCTGATGCTGCTTTCGGAACAAAGAAGTCAAATCAGATGGTATATTTAGATTCATGTTTAACCCTTATTTGCTAGCTCTGCTAATAAGTAATTACATGACAACATCCTTATTTCAATGTTATTTATTTATTTTTGAAAATTTAGAAAGTGATGCGTGAATCTCAGCTTAGAGGTGAAAATATATACAATACAAGTTTATGGTCGGATTGGAAAAACACTTTAAACTTTGAAGTCATTGGACTTCACTTTCAACATTGCCAACCAATTGTTTATTTTATGATTTGACCTGCCAATTTTGATCACAGCAAAATACACCCTTCGTAGGATAAGAGTCTGCAACTTAATGATGTATATTCGATCTTCAAATTGGGCTTTAGGTCTAAGTCTAACTCAATCTCGAGATTTAGCTCAAGAATTGCAAGGATTAATTTTGCCAAATCTCTAGTTTATGTGGGATCTCAACATTAAGAATTTGTTCTACTATTAAGCTTGTTCTGTTTTAGTTTCAATTTAATATCCCAGCAGCTTTGTTAAACTATCCGTTTTTTCCCTTGAAAGAGTTGCGTTCCAACTTTTACAAGCCACCGGAATCAGGCCAAATTGACCTCTACATCTGATGTTGTGTTGCGTTGAAGATAAGCTGTCCAATACTAAACTCTAGGAAATCTTACTTATTTTAACTCAAGAGTGTTTCACCTCTTTAGCTTAATTGGAACTGACTCGTTATATAACACAATTCATTTGCATGAATTCTACAACTCAAACTTTGGGCAACAGCTGTCAGTTATGGTTTTCTCCTTATATAATTTCTTTGATAAAGAAACCATGCTAGAATACATATTTTATCTTGTAATTATTAGAATGGGTCAGAATACATGACTGAACAGAAAAATAGGAGACATATATTATGCAATGTCACACATGAGCTGAAAAATGGAAACCATAAGGTAAGATTTATAACTTATAAACATGTTCATGCAGCAAAGCTAAGGTTTAATGTATCAGATGGGTACACTCCCAGTCTTGTTAGGACCATAACCATGTTTTGTATAAGAACAATATACCCTACATCAGTGTTGTCAAATATCAGCCATGGCGGATATCGGTGGCGGATTTTTGGAAAACTGCCACCACCTATTTGTGAAGGATGGCAGCGCCATGGCGCTATATGTTGGATATGTCGAGTTTTGGCTTTCTGCTGGTCCGACATCGATAACATTGCCCTACATTCTCATGGTGAATTATAATTTTTTAAACCCTATTTACACTTACATTCTCACGGTGAATTATAATTCACTAAACCTTATTTACACTTACAATTCCCAAATTATAATCCCACCAAAACCATTCTCTTAGCAACAATAGCTAATCAGCAGCCACAATGGTCAAACTAATTCTCAAGCAAAACATTGAAAGGTGCCAAAGCAGTATGGCACTTGATGATTATTAACATTCTAGAAGAAATCAGAACAAATAAACCATGAAATTCCCAAATTCTTGTCAATGTGGAAATCATAAATTTCCATGAGAAAAAGACATCCAAGGAAAAAAGAAGGAAATGAATTTAAAACATGAATATAGTTTGTTTGTATAATCACTATATGAAGACATAGGCTTATGTTCTATAAGAATAATTATTACTGGTCTGTGAGGAAAATCATAGATGAAAGATATAGTAATCATATTATTTATAAAATGGATATAAACGTAAGTTTTGTTGAACAACATGGCATCAAGACTTTTCGGTCTTGTTTTAGTAAATCGTTTGTTACAAAATATAAAGAAATTTGTCTTGTTTTATCTACCCTAACCAACCCTACCTACCTTTATTCTCATAAAACCTGATTTCCATACACATAAAATAAATTTATTAATTTAGGGAAAAATCATGACCAAAAAAAAATAAAATCAAAGTGGCTCTAAAGTTTCAGAAAGAAAAAGAGACACATACCCAAGTCATAGTAAAGGCGGCACATTCAAGATCAAGTTTGGTCTTGAGAAGAGTCCGGTGGTCCTCTTTCTCTTAATCAATAATATTATTATTATTGATTTTGAGATTGTTATCAACAACGGTGGAAGAAATTAAAGGTGAAGAACAAAGTTTTACAGTATTTGTCCCTTCATCAGTTTCCTGTTGAAAATCTAATTCTGAATCATCTTTGTTTCTCCTTCGTTCCCCGCATCCAACATCAACCAATATTGTTCTATTATTTCATCCATTGATGACATTCTTTTCACCTTTCTACAAAAGAATAGCCTGTAACATAAACATAGAGAGAAAGAAAGGTGAAAAGAATGTCATCGATGGATGAAATAATAGAACAATATTGGTTGATGTTGGATGCGGGGAACGAAGGAGAAACAAAGATGAATCGGAATGATTCAGAATTAGATTTTCAACAGGAAACTGATGAAGGGACAAATACTGTAAAACTTTGTTCTTCACCTTTAATTTCTTCCACCGTTGTTGATAACAATCTCAAAATCAATAATAATATTATTGATTCAGAGAAAGAGAAAGAGGATCATCAGACTCTTCTCAATACCAAACTTGATCTTGAATGTGCCGCCTTTACTATGACTTGGGTATGTGTCTCTTTTTCTTTCTGAAACTTTAGAGCCACTTTGATTTTTTTTTTTGGTCATGATTTTGCCCTAAATTTATTTTATTATATTATTCTATGTGTATGGAAATCAGGTTATATGAGAATAAAGGTAGGTAGGGTAGATAAAACAAGACAAGTTTCTTTATATTTTGTAACAACAGGTTTACTAAAACAAGACGCCAAGTCTGTTGCTTTTTTTACTCTTGTGAGTGGATTTTCAGATTGAAGGAAATGAACTAAAGATGAACAAAAAAAGAATTACAGTTCCTACCCCAAGACTGATAGTGTGCAGTTTTTGAGTTTTCACATTTTCACCCTGTCCTCTTTCTCATAGTTCCTCTGTTGTAAGTTTTTGGTGTGTGTGTTGAACTGAGCCGTGTAAGGGCATTTTAAGAAGCCTTTAACTTGCCTTAGTTGTCATCATGATTTTCTTTGGTTACCTGTGTTTCTGGAGAATGTAGAGTAGAGCTCTGCTCTGTATCATAGATTAATTAATGGTATATCATTGGGTCTCTCCATGGGGTTCTGCATAGATGCTACTATGCTAGTTCATACTTTGTGGCCATCTAGTGAGTAGTGATTATAGTCTATGTCATCCCGCTTAGTGATTGTTTTCTTATTTCACTCAGAGGCTACAATTTTGGTAAACCATTTAAGATGCTTTTTCTATAATTAGTACATACTGTGTTATCTTAAAACAATAAACCTAAGGACCATTTTATATTTTGTCCATTATTTTATTATTATGAAAATTTATTACTTAACCTATTTTAAATAACCTTTTAGCTAGTATTTATAGGTGAGGATAGTACTGTTGAATTTAAGTGATCGAGTCTTCTGTTAATTATCATTCAACTAGGTATACCTGATATTTATTGGAATTGTTCTAACCTAATCTTTGAATTTGTATTATTCTGCAGCATTCCAAGCTTGATGAAATGAAAAGAGATGAAGAACCTGAAGCTAAAAAGAATTTGGACGAGAAAATGAAAAATGTTGAAGTTAAAGAAACTGCTCTTGCAAATACAGAAGCTCATGTTACTCGCCATATACCACCATATAATTCTTCTGCAACTACACCTCAAGAGGCCTATGTATTGGACAAAATCATCCTTGCAGAAGAATGGAATTACCTTCAAGACATTTATTATAGTTTGCAAAAGGAAGAAGCAGCAGACTTCAGTCTTTATCCATCTTTTATTCGCAACAGGATAAACAGATTAAAGAAGATTGAGGTACTTATACATGTATAGCCTTTTCGCTTAAAATATAACTGTAGAGTTCGTAATTATTGGCCATTTGGAACCCTCAGAGTTGAAAAGAATAGTTTTGCTACCACCAGTGATACTATACTTGCATATATTAATATGTAAGGGTAAGAAATGTTTTGACCCCTGCTCATTTAATATTTATTACAAGAATATATTTTATCATCAACATTTCTTGAATTTAGGAGATGTTGTCTAAAATATTTGATGACCCCCACCCACCCCACCCCAAGGGGATTGTCTGTTGTAGTTATCCAATTAATTAAACTGTTAAAGTAGTTTCTGGACCTGTTATTATTTTATTTTATATTTTGTTTTATCAATACTTTGAAAGTAAAGGAAGCTTGAACACTTCAAAATGGCAACTATATCTTGTCATTTCTGTATCATACATGCATTCATGAGAGTTCATGAACTGTGTTCCTTTTGTATTTTTTTCACTTCCTATTTTTTTAAAACTTTCATGTGGATACGAATGGAAATGCACAATATAGAAGTCTAGAAACGACCTTCCGTCAGTAATAAGGTGGAGTCTGTTGAGGAAGTAGTTGATGAAATTAAGTTGTTGGCTTGGCGTTGGTATCTTGGTAGGTTGGCAAAAAATCCGTGCTTCTATTACAAATGTTTGTGGGATCCATTGATTTGTCTGTCAGAGGTAGAAAATTTGCTGTTTCGAATTCCTGGGGCAGGTGTATTGTGGGTTTGTTAAGTTCTGATCAGATTGCCTTATCAGTTTTGATTTTGCCTACTGTTTGGTCATTCTGTTATGCTGTACTGAACAGTTAATTTGGCGACTGCTGTGTTGGGCCTGGGGTGATTTTGCGGCTATTTTTCTTTTATCACCACAGTAGTAGTCAATCACTTGATCTGAATTTGTGTTGCTATTTTTCCTGCTTCAGGATGCAACGGTTTTGGTGTTTAGCGGTCTGTTGTGCCATGTTTTATTTTTTGCTTGGCAGATATGGTGGTTATTGTTTATCTGTTTGGAGCTGGTGGTTGGCTGGTGTTTGGAAGTGATAGGGGACTGGTTTTTTGCGGGGTTGGGGTTTGTTTCTGCTGTTATTATCTGGCTGCACTTTTATTGTATTAGCAGGCTTGAGTCGAGTTATGTCTTTTCATTGTTTTGTTTGGATGCATATTGGTTTTGGTTTCTTTCCTAAAATAAAGTTCTCTGTGAGATTTGTTTTTGCTGATTAAATTATGATATACGTAGTGTATTTTTTCTATTTACAGGATGATTCCGAAAAGAAGAAGCTTTCTTGCATACTTTCATTCATCAATTATCTTGTCAAGTTCAAAGATCAGCACTCCATGGATGGTATTTCCTCCTCAAAGTTCGAGAAACTTCCCTACACTCTGCATCATAGATTTACAACAATGTTTGATGTTTCTGAATCAAGAAGGCTGCCACCTGAAAAGATAAATCTTCTCATTTCTTATGTTTTGGTGCTCACACTTTTCTCCGACGATTTCCGCACCGACTACAGAGATATAGCAAAGGATCTAAGGATGACCACACTAACGCTGAGACCAATCTTTGAGCATTTGGGTTGCAAATTGATATCCTCTCAGAAGGTGTCCTATGCCACACTTCCTATCCCGCTTACATTTCCTCAGATAAGGCAAAGGAAGAGGAAGAACAAGAACAAGTTATGATCACTTTTTTAGTCTGTTTTTGTTACTATTGACTGTTGCAAATCAAGTTGTTTGTCGGTCACTTTGATACAGTGATGTCAAGTTTTGCTATCCAACCTTGGCACTTTTTTGATACTTTAGTTTTTCTCTTATCTGCACTTACATTTGAACCATGTTGCTGCTTTGTCTTTTGATGATTTTGGAAGTGATTTAATACACTAATTATAATTTAATTTATTTTATGAATCATACATGAGATAAATATTTGTTATTGGTCAATTAGTGTAGAGCATGTGTAACCTTTCTTTTCTCTTGTAATGAGAGAGTAATTCAAAACGAGAGGATTATATTGATGATCTCAACATTAAATTTTAGAGTTTGTGAAATATACAAGTAAACTTTAATGGTGGGATAATCAAAGAAATTATCTTTTGTAGAATTTCAACATGAGAGGATCTAAATCTGTATCATGACATTTGCTTATGTTGAGCACTATGATTTCTTTGATTTTCATAAGATGCATGGTGTTCAAAATGAGTTTCATAATCACTTAAATTTAACAATGATTTTATAACATACTATTTTTTTTGCAACTCGATCTCTTAGTGTGTTCTTAGTAACACCCGGCATTTGAACAACCACACCCCAACATATCTATAAAATATCCAAATTGTTCCTAATCACTTTCAGAAATGTGTTTTGGAAAATAATTTATGAAACAAAAAAGTGCAATAATGACTAATAAGTGTCTTAAGAATACATGTCGATGAATCGTATATAAAAGAAAGTTTACAGTAAAATATTTTGTTTGCCAAGTTATAGATGTGAATCAACCACACACGACCTAATCTCCATCGAATATTTCGTTGGTACACAATGCGAATAATATTCTCCCTTAGTAGCATTTTCTTCATATATAAGTTAATGCTTAAATCGTTGTCCGATGTATGAATCTCTTACCACATAAATCAACCCCATCTTGGTATAATAGTGTGTTTGGAGTTCTAAAACACATTTAATTTCAAAGTGATAGTAGTTGTTCTGGACTTAATGAACACAATTAGGAGAAAGCTTCAATCACACAAAAGATTAATAATAAGATATTTTACTTTATTGTTGAATATTCATGCATTCAAGATTAATTCTTTCCATGAGAGAATGATTTCACCTATATGTCCCACATACCTATTGTTGGAAGAAAACAAACATGGTTTGACTTGGTGTTTTAATATATTCTTCAATTTTCATAGATGCACCCAAAAATGGCTTGTAAAAGGATTAAATTGGTTTGAAGATATACTTGTTGCATATTCACATAAGCACATCCATTCCATGATATATGACTAGTTATTTTACTACTCAAATTTCACGGGCCATAGTAATAGTATATAATTTGTTTGGTTTCTTGTTAATTGTGTTTGTTGATTTTGATAGGAAATTTGGAGTGGGGAGATTTTGATGGTTTTCTGTGTGTGAGGTTACAACAAGGTTGTGTTTGGTAAAAATGTAGTGGATGAGGATAAACTAGTTGATGGTTGATGAGTATACATTAGATAGTAGATAAGTTAGATGATTTAAATTGAAATGTTTGATAAATTAACGATTGAATTGACTCAAATAATATGACATAATCTATTTTGAGTTAATATTTAAATTTTTCCAATTAAGGTAATGAAGGTAAAAATGAGAGAAAAAAAATTATGATACACTATAAATTATAAGTTGAAACACTATTTGAACTAGCATCTCAAAAAATATTATAATGAAAAAATACTATACTCATAAAGTAAAACTCTTATTAAATGTCTCTATTTTGATCGTATGATGTTGCAACCTATAAATTATCTATACTATAAACTCACAAGATGAAACTCTTATTAAATATTTCTACTTTGATTCTATGAACTTATTAATTTTTTTTTTATCAATCTATGAACTTATAATCCAAGGAAAAATACACTCACTTTTCATGAGATTTCTTTAAATGACACATACACCCTCTCCATTTTTACAATAGAAAAACCTCCCCTGAGATCTCTTAAAAAAGATAAAAACCTCCATTATGAACTTACACCGTTAATTAAACCCTTAAACATCCATCTAATTTTACATTTGACGGTAAATTTCATAAGGTCTCTTAAAATTGATAAAAACCAACTTTCCTAGCCTAACATTATTATTGTTACTAAAAAAATTTAATTCGATAACGTCTCTTCTGAACGAGGGGCTATCAATTTATGTTATTTTCTCATGTCCATTATCAATCCATAAGTAGAATGGAGTTAATCCATTTTTATTTCCAATTTTCTTTTAACTTATGTTTCCAATATTAGAGTCCTTCTAGTTACAATCTAAATTACAATAGAAACTTGTTACTACAACTAATTAGAGTATCATCTTATCAGGTAATCTAATTACAATCTGGATTTGAAGTCGCGGATGATCATATTAGTCTATTAAAATTAATCAAAACAACCATATCATCTATATTTATAGAATGAAGATTGAAGGTAACCCAACTCACAGTAAGAAAGAAATGGTTGAAAACATAGCGAGACGAAAGTGTGAGTCCTAAACAAGGACAAACATAAATGAATATTGAACGGAACACCATAGATTTGCAGAAAACGACAGTAAGATGAAAACGACGGCGAGTAAGGATGAGAACATTGATGAAAGAAATGATACCCAATGCAACAAACAAGGATGAGTATGAAAGCAACTATATGCAATGATTTAGATGTTGTCCGATGCTTCCATGGAGAAGAAGCATCGATGATGAAAAAATGAGAACAAGTTACAACAACAATGAGAAGAGAAACTGAAAAGGTGTGTATACAATTTATAACCGGAGTGAAAGGAATGAGAAGAGGTGTGACAACGTTTCTATTTTTCATTTGAGGGCAACTTAACGTTTCTAACGGAAGGGGAGGTTTGTGTCATGTGATAAAATAAAGGGAGTGACGTATCATTTAGAGACAGTTGAGTGTATTTTACCCTATAATCTAAAACCATCTACTATAAACCGGCGGTTTGACAATACTAATCAAATTCTAAGCGGGGATTTCGATTATGATAGATAGTGGAGAATGACATTAATTGATAGAAACAAACTAATTAGTGATAAAATGAAATCTTCAACTTTCTATTTTTACTTTACAAAGATTCTTTCAACTCGAATAATGAAATTCAGAGCCCACAAAACAGTTGGGTAGATTATTCACCCCAAATCTCAAATCACAGACCAAATTCAAAAGGTACTAATATTCGAAGTAGTATCTTATTAGGGACTAAAGTGAATTGTACCGTCAAATTAGAACTTAAAAGAATTCAGCAAAATTCAATAGTAACCAAAATCATGTCATAAAAAGATCCTTGAAGATGGTAAAAAAAGACAATACGTGAGATTACATAATGTGATTATGTACCCTTCTAGCACCAAAAGGTATGGTGCATTTGTCACATTTGACAACCACCGTTATGTCTGTATTATAAAGATGAAGATTAATGTGAGTGCATGTCATATTCAAGAGGTTCATCAAAGATTGGGTCCTATTACACATGGGAAACTATAAAGTGTCATAAAAGGTCAAAAATGTATCAATCAATAATAGTGATTGCTCATTGTAGTTTCCAATTTTGCATTTATTTTGTTAATCATAATGCTTTGAATCCCCTTTTTTTTTCGTCGTTTCAATAATGCTTTGAATTTTAATCATTCGTAATAGTTTTCTTTGTGAGACAGAAAATATTATAATTTAAAGCGGCTAGAAAGTTGAAAGATTTTTTCCACCTTTTATTTCCCTACCTCTTTCTTTTTGGACTTTAGCACATTGTCAAATATCTTGGAAAGAAAATAATCGAGCTTAATGTGAATAATAAAGATGATCTGCGATCGTTTTGAGTGCAAAACAAGGTGGATAGTCAAAATCGTTCGGGAGAATCCGAATTCGATTTTTATGTAAAATAATTATTGATCAAATTAAACTTACTTCACAATCGAATTTCAAATTATCAGAGATCATTTCTTATAAGAACCGGTGAGTACACACAAAAAATTGGATAGACAAAATCGTCTGATGTGAGATATGAGAAATTTTCTAGAGTAAACCTAAGGAAGACACAAGTCTAATATCACACATTCTTAGAACTATATAAACCTCATATCACCACCTATCAATATACGTGTCATTCTAAACCTCACAAGCAACTTATAAAAAAATATCGCAACCACCTCAAGCATTATATTGACTAGAAAAAGTTCAAGTGTTGGCAAATACACTCCATTATTAGACATCATCTCCATGATTTCCGGTCAAACGCCACCCTTCGAAGAATATTTCTCCCACTTATCTGTCATCAACAGTGTAAGTTTAGGTTTTGTTCAAACCAAATACCCATTTAGTCTACATGCTTAACATTAGTTTATTGGAGAAGAATGTTTATAAACGAATGTTAAGCATGTATGTTAAATGGAAAGAAATCAAAAGTTTTCCTGGGTGAAAATGTGTATCCACGTGATTTGCATGCATGAGATTAAGGTATTTTGTTTTATTTGATCAAATATAATAAGATTTCATATTTAAACAACTAGATGGAAAAAATCACTTTTTAAAATCACGGGACGAATAAAAACAAAGCTCAGAAATTAGCTAAATATTATACCTTCGCAAGATAAAAAAAAACTTAAGCACATGAGAGACATAAGGCATTGAGAAACTATAAAAATTAAAAATAATCCCCCGCTCCTAACTCTCTTTTCTGACAATAATTTTCCCATGTGATTACGTTGAAAAAGAGACTCAATTTCATAACACTACATCTCTATAATACTCAAAAGAGTGTCCAACTACTAACTAAAATTGTAAAAGCATTATAAAAATGATAGATAAAGAATATTTACAACTATATATTTTTTTTTACTTGGAGTACCTAAGAAACCAACACTAATATTGTTTGTGTTTCGGACCGGATAGAAGGAAAGCAGGACCCAAAGGGCCCCCAGGCCACACCTAAAGGAGTTAGAAGTAACATCGGTGAGGGAGCACACTAAGCTCTATGCGGACCACCGCATCGACACACGCCCCAACTCTATCTTGGTTGTTTAAATCATCTCTAATAGACTCCTCTATCCGCGCCGCATTTCACGGAGTCAGTTATGCGCCTTCACGTCTATATAAGGGTGATTCTTCATCACCTTCAAGGCACGATTCATTTTACTATTTTACTACATTCCGCACATAACCGCCTCTTTCAGATTCTGACTTGAGCGTTGAAATGCTAGCATACATGCAAACACCTTCCACTTCCACCATGAAGACTTAGCCTCTGCCGCACTGGAGCACTGTGGGCAACCATTCAGATTCAACGATCGTCACCAAACCGGTCATCAATTGAATGTTGTTCTTGATCCACTAATACATATTTAATTTACATCACTAGGTCATGACTAACAATAGAAATACATGCAACTATATATATTCAGCTTAGTTACAACTCAATATCACGACTCATTGATTGAATACTTCATGTTCTCTAGACACCTATCTTTACAAGAGTCGAGTTAATTTCACGTCTTAGACTTAGTCAATTTATATATATCGCCCAATCAATTGTATTGTTGTTTA
Organism: Medicago arabica; assembly: GCA_946800305.1. Taxonomy (NCBI): domain Eukaryota; kingdom Viridiplantae; phylum Streptophyta; class Magnoliopsida; order Fabales; family Fabaceae; genus Medicago; species Medicago arabica. The sequence continues at coordinate 18,716,185 of OX326971.1, read as the reverse complement.
AAATTCACTATTGTAGGTAACACCTCATCAATGACCTTCACATCCCTATTTTTAAAATGACTTGTGTTATCGGAACAACCATTTTTATGACAACTTTTGGTACAACCATAAATTTATAAAGAAAATGAGGTATTGACACAAAAACCAAAACGATAGAGAGAGAAAGTAAAAACATAATGTGAGTATGAGAGATAAAATTTTCACAAAAATTGTCAAAAAATGGTTGTACAAATATCATTTATCTTAATATTCATCTATACGTTTTGTTTTGGTCTGCTTATAAATTGTCATTGATTTAAGCTGTATAATTTTAACTTTTGGTTTCTTAAATAAAAAGTATAATTTTAACTTGATTTTCTTCGACCTTTCCTCAAATATCTAGCAGAGATGTTAAATTGCACACAACACTCATAATAATAAGGTGTATATATTTATGTGTTTTTGCAATTCATGTAAGTTGGATAAGATAAAAGAAATAAAAAATAAAGATGAAACTATGGTGTACATTTTTTTTGTTTAAAGTGATTGCCTTACATTTTAATTGGTTTGCTCTTTGTTATAGTCTTTTTTGAGTTTTTATTCAAGATTACCACAAGTGGCCAAAACATGATATGAACAACACATTTTTTATGATAAATAAATATAACTTTTTTTTTTTAGAGAGATAATAAATAAGTATGACCTTTGTTTCCAATACATTCCACCTTCCTTTTCAAATTCAAGAGTATAAAGGAATGAATGATTGTGAGAGCAGTTATAAAGACTTCTGATGATTCTGATCATTCTTTAAATTTTGTTTTGGTCAGAGAAAATATATGACTTTCGGTTGATTTGGCACTTTCGGTTAAAAACAGTTAAATTTTGGTGGTGTAGAGGGAATTTGATAGATAAAGTGTGTTTGGTTACAAAATCAGGTTTTCGACCAAAGATTAAAAGAGATTAGATTAGATATCACACGGTTTATCGATTAAAATAAAAGTTATTTTTTTTAATATAGATATATAAAAAATTAGGTAGCACGTATATAGCATATCGAGGGGAGTTGACCCTATTTTTATTTTTCCAATTTTCTCTAGGTTATTTCTTCCACTTGAAGTAACCATATTGAACACTAAAAATAAATATTGTTCGTTATTTAAATTTTGATTACCACGTTATGAGAGTTTAACTCATTCTGAAAGGTTCAAATCTCATCTTTTTTAGCAGGAGGCTCAAATCTCTTTAGTGATTAAATCCTACTTTATTTGACATATTTTTGTTTTGTGTGAAACAATTTTTTTATCTTTTTTGTTTTGTTTTAAAGAGTCTAACGGTGAAACTTGTACACAATGAATGTCATTATAATATATCGTTTTATTACTTGAGTTGTACTTAAAAATATGTGAAACCATTTATATTATGATGATTTAGACCGTAATTAGACCTTTATTTTGACTTTAATTGGACCTTAATTAACAAATGAGGATCCTTGTGTAAGTATTTTTGTTACAAAATGTTTAAGTTTTCCCAGCTGAGCTTTCCTATATATTTATCGTGTTTTTTAATTGTTTGTTTCACTAATTTTTTGGGCACAAATTTCATTATTCTGTTTGAAACCTTCACTTTGTATTGTGGATTTTACTTTATAAAGTAAATAAAATGTATATATAGTGAGATATATATTTTAAGAAATTGGACTCTTCACTCGTTGTATTTGTGGATTTTAACTCAACCTTATGATTTAACATGTGGAATGTGACCTTAATCATCAAATTAATGACCTAATAGCGAAAAAACCAATAACCGATGACCTAATAGATTTTGGATATACAAACCCTAATACCATTTTTTTTAACAAACCCTAATACCATATTAAAATTAGGGTAAGTAAGATGTAACTCAATCATTGAAATTTTGCTTGTAATTAAGGCAAGTACTTAGACCATATTATATATCATTCAATTCAATGTGAGAATATTAACATTCTATTCCCCTGCAAAATTCACAAGACAACACACGTGGGGTTATAGTGTATAATTAAGCATGAAGACAGGGCTGGTGGGTCTGCCCTACATGTGCAAGCATATAATATAACAAAGCATCCAAAGCTCATTTCAATTGTACCAAAATCATTTCTGTTTGTATGAACCCATATTCAGAGCATACTATCACTATCTCAGTTCCCTACACTTCCATCAAAATAATTTTGTACATTTTGTAAGATTGTGGAATCATCCACACTGATTAAGATGCATTTGATAGTGATTTATTGAAAATGAAAGTTCTTCTCTTACTTATTGTCACGCGATTTATGGAAGTTGTGTGTACCTATTTTTCTTATCAAAATAGTATCTACTAATTCCAATTCCCTGCTTTTTAAGATGTCTAATTTTATATATTATAAAATAATTGATCAATGATAATAATTTATACAGAAATGAAGATAACCATGCAACAAGTTGCACCGTTAATCATTTATGAATAGAAAACTCAATCCTCTTAAATACAACGTCCATAGATTTAAAAAACACGACATTGTTATGCATGATTCTTTAAAGTTTTGTAGAAGGTTAACAACATATATTTTTAGGAGGTCAAAAATATCAAACACAAACAAACAAAAAACATGTCGATTGTCATAACATGCTAAAGTTTTAAAGTGTTGATGATGCATGGTATTTTTTTCGTCGAATACATTGATTTTTGTAGGCTCCATTTGAGGTGAGCAACCTACTCAAACTTGTCGTTAGGAGAAAACATTTACCACCGTCCAAGTGAGAAAGTTCTATATAGGATAAACTACATTGATTGTCCACACCAAAATTATGACATGCCCCTCTTCGTCTCTCACTTCCCAATTACGAGGAGAATACCCAAGGAGTTAGAAAGATATTGTTTTCGCTAAAAAGGTGAAATATATGGTCATGGTTTGATAAAAATGAAAATAAATATTCATTAAATTAGGATATTCTGAATTCATACGGTTAATACATGTTACTTTTGTGACCTAACACCATTATCATCATGTATTTTGTGAAGGCCGGAATTGGAATAAATAAAACTATTTTGCATTAGCATCCCTATCTCCAACAAAAGGCCTCGTGAAAATTTCGGGAAAAAGAATTCGCTGCATATGGCAACACTCTTTTTCTTCAGAATAAATGTTTGCACCTAGAGTGTGGATCCTTTTATAAGTTTCTATTAGGGTTAGCTGTTGTGATCAGTTGAGACCATTGAGGGAATCACGGTGCATTGTTGTGATCACGTAGAGTCGTTACCTGAAATTGCCCAACTGGGGTCGTGTCTAGGAAATTTGAGGCACACTATTATGAGCATTATCAATATTATATAAAAAAAAAAATTAGTTTTTTTGTGTGTGTAAAGTAAAGATGCTTATAGCATTTACACTGAGGAACAAAAGAATAAGTGGTGAGACGAGTTGATGATATGACAACTCCGACAAGAGTATGAGCTAACATATTAGTTGTCTCCCAGTAAAATAAGTAGAAAAAAAATGTCTACAAGTTGTGGTGACATGGCCAAATTCCATGACATTGATACGATTGTTGTGAGAAGCATCCACTGTCACTTTGGAATCTAATACACAATCAACATTGACAAATTTTGTATCTCTCAGCCATTACAAAGAATAGAATAATTCCAATGCTTCTCCCACAACCATGGTGCAAATGGAAGTAATACACATAGTCTTCACCAACACAAAATTGCCCTCTTTATCCTGTAAGCACATTCCAACACCTGTCTTGTTATGCTGGTTGGAAAAAGAAACATTGACATTACATTTCAGGCGATCACGCTGTGGTTGTTGCCATCTAATCGAAGGAATGCATGTTGTCAACGTATGACAATGTTCATTATCCCCTATGGCGTAGTTGTTGTTCCCTACAAGTTTTGCACTGAATTCACATGATTAGCATCACATCGAGCAATCTAAGGATCACCGTTTGCCATCTTATAGTCATCCATTAAACGATGTGCTTATTTAATGACATGTGCACTTGTTTTTGATACGTCTTATCATAATTTGAGATTATGATGCTTCCATAGTTTTGAGACAAACTTGATGAATATCTTCCCAAATGCCCGTCAACCTCCAAATCTGAATCGAAAAGGACAATTAAAACAAACGTGAGCAAGATCTTCATGAGAACAATCGCACCTGTCACAAATTGTATGACATTATACACATTTGTCCTGGAGGTGAACTATAGTAAGTAAACAACCATGATGCATATGCCAAAGTAAATTCTTAAATTTTAGCGACACTTTTAGTCACCAAATACCACCCCAGTAACCTGTGCGACATAAATGGGATGTATTCATCAACTCTTCCACATAAAGTTGGTATGTAATCTTGATATAATATAACCCATCCTTTTCTATATTCCATATCATTTTATCTTCCATAATATGTTCAAGTAACAGGGTTCGTAAAATAGTATATGTTATTTTAGCGCTAAAGACCTATTAAACCACGTCTTTGTTCCACCTCTTATGCAACAGATCATCAATCAAACTATTCACAAAAAATTACTTATATAGCATGACCCTAAGCTATTACCATCAATATATATAACCCCCATTTTGAAGTCACAATTCGTCAAAAATAGGAATTGACGTACCTGGCTCGATGCATCATCGCGCCCCACCTTTGACAACAAATCAAACCCGCAAGATGCTCCTCCATACATAACTTGGGTTGTGTCCTAAACATGCCAATAGGAAACTACAAGAGTGGAATACCAAGCTTTGTAAATACGAGAATCTAAAGAATTTGGTTATGTTTTAAACTTCCATCCTTGTTTGCCTAACATAGCCAGGTTTAAAGAAGTAAGATCCTTAAAACCCATTCAACCATAGTTTTTGTGCATGAAAAACTTCTCCCGAGAGATCCAATGTATGCCATTGTTGTTCTCTCCCCCATGTCCCCACCAAAGTGATTTCAACATACTTTTAATAGTGTTAATCAAGTAGGTATGTAATCGAAAAATACTCATTACATACGAAGGAATGGCTTGCAAAATCGATTTTATCATAATTTCTTGCACTGCTTTGGATAGACACTTACAACTCCAAGAGTTGATTTTTTTGTCAAACTCGATCTTTGATATAATAAAAATTTGTTGCTTAATCCCTAACAATCATGGAAGGACGATCCAAGTATTTCCCGGTGTCAAGCACAAATTGAACCCCCATGATTTTGTGATTGAATTCTTGAGTATGTCTAGGATGTTTCTGCTACACTATATTCCAGACTAAGGAAGATTAATAGCTTGCCCATAACTACCTCTTACATGGTGAGAATGTTTTTCATTACTTGTGCATGTTGCTTCTCCGATTTGAAAAAGAGAAAATAGCCGTTGACAAACAATCAGTGGGAAACTGAAGGAGCACCTCTGCATATAAAAGCACCACGAAGGTTGCCTCTTGACTCGGCGCGTCAGATAAGAGAGGAAAGACTCTCCACACAAATAATAAAGAGATATGATGAGAGGGGGTCCTCTTCCCGTAACCCACGTTCTGGTATTACATGGACCATTCACTTTCTGTTTATAAGGATTGAATAATCATTTGATTCCACACACATTGTCATCCAATAAATCCATTGATTGTTGAAACTCGTATTGATCATGACATCACCCATGTAATCCCAACTCATTTGTCATACGCCCTCTAATGTCTAGGTTAAGGGTCACCCGTCCATCCTTAGGGGGAACAACCTCTATAGCCACCATGGCATTATCGAGTATTGAATGACCTGTCACCATTGCGGGTGTCTGATATACACTTAGGGGGAACGACTTTCAAATGGTTAACAAGTACTTTCGAATCAGTTTGTACAAGACATTACAGAGAGCAATAGATCGTCAATCCTTCATTGTAGTTTTACTCTCAATATCAATATAAAAAAGTTATTCATACATTTATCTTCTAATTTTTGGAGCCGCAAAACCGTTTTATCAAAATTTTATAATCTTTAATTGTAGCATTTTACTCTCCATGTGTACCAAATTTATCAAGAGCACTACGCATATATTGAATTGATTTTATATCAATGTATTGTATAAGGGTAATTTTAAGTAATAAACAACAATAAATAAAATAATTTAACAAGTAAAATGTAAAATGAAGAGATAAAGAAAACCCAAATTTTTAAGAAACCGCATGTTTGATAGTATCTACCACCGGTGTAATAGTTCAATATCAACTTTTTTTAAGGAAGTTTGATATCAAGTATCAACTATTACTTTAATAATTAACAATTCAACAATTCGGTCCTCATATTTTGCACTCACTCTGAGAATAATGTTTTATCTATGTAGCCGACTTCAATTAATGAGATAAGATTTGGTTATTGTTGTTGTCATTGTCGTCGTCGTCTCCAAATTGGTCCCTAAATTTTAAACTACCCAATCTTTATTCTTTTCTCATATTTTTGAACTAAAAAAAATGATGTGACATATTTTAAATGATGTATCGTACAAGTTGATAATGTAGAATGATGAACAACCATAAAGTTAAAAAAAACCCTAAAAACATCAATTTAAATTTGATAGATCACCATTTTCAAGTTAAAAAATCTGAATGAGAAATCAAAACTGTGTAAGAATAGGGGGAGAGGGGGACCAATTTTGTTAGTGGATGACAAAAAGAAGGACCGAAATTTTAATTAACACATAAAAGAATGTGAAAATGAAAAGAAAAGTGGGAGAATTGTAAACTAAGACGAAGTAAAAATGCTAAGATTTTATATGTATTCACAATAGTGATTATACGAGTCATGCTAATAAACGTGCTAAGAGCATCACAATAGAATTCCTTTGAGGTGGTATGACCACATGAATCACAACAAAAACCTACCTAACAAATTGAGACACAAGTAATTGAAGATCCTTTAATGCACCTAGCGTCTTAGTTTTTTTTAAGAATGAGAAATGTTAATTGTGTTAGTTTTTTCTCCTTGTCATAAACAAAGGTCGATTGCGTTCCTTGAAGATAGATTTGTAAACCCACCACCATTAAACTCAACTCAACCCTTTATTTCTGGATACTCATTCAACATCTTATTTTATTTTTTAGTAAATATTTTTGTTTACAAATCCTAGTAAAAATACTTAATATGTGGTGCATGATATTCTGCGGTGATAGGTCTTTAACCTAACCATAATAAACTCTACTAGTTAGTCACATGAAGAATAAGGAAAAACAGCTCAATACAGCAATCTACTTTAATAGGGTGGAAAGTGTCATTACCACAAGTCCCACGATATGAAATTAATTAATTATAGTCTTTATTGTCTCATTTTTTTGGGTACACTACCGAACAATGTGTAATTAAGAGTTATAATGAGATTCCATGTGCTGAGAAAACTTTTTATTATTCAATTAACAATTCATAATATCTCTATTACGTCGAATAACAATAGACAAAATCAAAAGGTGACCCCAATGTTCCAATTCCAAACCCATGTTTATCATTCTTTCTCTCTCAACAAATAATCAATTGTCATTTCTTAAAAAAAAAGTTAATAATAGTCAATTGCTTTTGTAAAAGAAATTGTAAAATAGCTTATAACTATTTTGGGCACCCATAGACACAAATATAATAAGCGACAAAACTATCATTTTCATTAGTAAAAGAAAAAAACTATCATTATTCATTAATGGCTAAAAGATTAAATAGTTTTTTTTTCACAAAAAAGTTAAAATAGCTTATGACTATTCCAAACTATTGTATTTTGCATTTATGAGTCAAACTATATATAACTTTAGTCCTGATTAACCCTAATCCTACCATTGATTAACCCTAATTCAGCCTTTTTTGAGAAAAATAGCTATTGAAGGATTCGAACCCACGACCATTTGCTTCCATCCAACTGATTTTGCCACTTCACCAATAGCTGTATTACTGATTTAATTTGCTTCCACTACATAATATCCAATATTAAACTCCATTTTCAAAAAATCAATTAATTCCTTTTCCTTTCTTTCCAAACGGTTTCGAACCCTTTTTTCTCCTTTCTCCTTCACAATCTAAACCCAAAAGTCTGCGTTTTTCATCCATTTCTTCCCCTTTTTCCTACGACATATGTCTTGAAAAATGAAAATGTAGGTGCCCTTATAGGCTTCTATGGTTGAATCACTTGATATGTTTCTTATACTAACTTTATGCACTAACTTTTTTCCTTTGATGTGTATTTTGAACTATTTAATTTGTTCATTGTTTAAATTTTGCTCATTGTTTAGATTTTGTATGACGAGTTCCAACTTCGGTGCATTTTGCTATTGTAGTCTTTTTTGAAATGTTATACATAATGCATTTAAACATGTCAACAACTAATAATATAGTCAACATGATTCTTATATATGAAAATCGAAACAAACCCGTACATCGCACGGGTCGGCGTCTAGTATAATGTTAATTGTCAAATCAATTTAGTTTATCGCAAACCCTACTTGCTATGTATTTGAAAAGATAAAGGAGTTGATTAGCAGAAAATGTGTATAAACTGAGATTTGCATCCTTTGAGGTCTTATAACCGCATGAGTGACAAACTCAACTCATATGTATCAGTTGGAATTTTGATTTTTTTTGCACTCAATTTAGTACATTAAATTCTCTCTTTACAAAATTTTCAATTTTTTTAACAAGTGGCGAAATAAATATTAATTTTTATGTTTTTGAAACTTAAAAATTCATATTTAATTCATGTTTTTATTAAACAATTCAAATATTTTTTTTGAGGGATTTTTCCTGCAAAAAATTATTCAAAAATTGGAGGGTACATGTGACTTGATTTTAAAGTAGGGTCCAAAAATATAGACGGAAAACTTTTGAGGGACTAAAAGCCTGAATAAATTTTGTAGAGATTAAAACAAAAAGTTAAATTATTTATATGGACAAAAAAGTATATTTAACTCGAACAATAAATACATAGACATGCAGATGGTTATGATATACATAATTTGTATTTTGATGTTTAAAAAACAAATTTATGTTTTTAATACTTAATATTTTTTTAATTTCATAAGAGAGTGATAGTGTGGATTATATATATAATTTTAATCATTGATTAATTAATTAATCAATAAATTTATTTATCATAAACTCGAAAATATGAAGAAAAAAAGTTGTTTTTTGCTTTTTTATTTTTATTTTAGCGGTGAAAGAATTTATGCACATGTCAAGCACTAAAATTAGAGATATGATACGTTGATTTCAATATTTTGTTGTCAAATATGATGTCAATTTTTATTTATTTTTTAACAAATAAGATGTCTTCTGATTTTTATGCGTATTTGAGAATTTGTGTAATGTGTAGAAAATAAAAGGGTAAAAAAAAAAGATAAAAGAGAAACATATTGCCACATACAATATTTGTATTTCGATGTTATAATAACATTATTTATGAAATTAATACATGATCAATGTCGGAGCGAGGTTTGCAGGTCTCCATCGTCCCCCCTCTCCATATGGGTCGTATGAGTGGGTGTGTATGACCACTTGATCACTCTTTTTTTTTCTTTCTTTTGGGAAAGAAAATAGATTTATTGCATTTCATTAATCAAAATATGTTCAATGCAAATAGGTATATGTACAAGGATTTGGAAACTAGCTAACAATGAGTCAGTCTTTGCTAACTTATGGAAAATCTCATTTGCTTATCTCTGCACAAACTAATCGTTGAAATTTTCATTATATCGTCTAAAAAGTGTTTTACATTTTTTTATTATATCCCGAAATTTCGTAGCATCGTGTTTTAGGGATAAAAAAACTATCATAAACTCTTTTAGAATCAAGCTCAAAATCGTCGGGTCCAAACTCATGAAGTTGGTAGAAGACCAAGAGCTTCACTAATATGACCATCATACATTGGACTAAACCATTCAGTTTTGGCTAACACAAAAGTATATGTCTGGTATACACATACTATTCCAATGTTGCACTTGAATCTTCTTGCCTCCGGTCTCTTCCATTGTGTATCCCCACGTTCATAGTTGTAGGAGCTGGTGATGGACGGATTTTGCAAGCTGCTAGCCAATGATCGAAAAACAAAGGATTGGGCATCAACAACATCATTCCAATTTTTCTTCAAAGTGATGAAAGGAGAGTAAACAAATTATAAAATAGATTGGAATGGATTGAAGGATAGATTTGATTGAATCTCACGCCCTGCTCCAATAATTTATCTTCTTCCACATATTTGTTTTTTCTTAATTGCATGTTTGATCCTTTATATTTATTTTAGGTTTTATATTGGTCTCTTGTATTTTAAAAGTTTTAGGTTGGTCATTTACATTTTAAAGGTTTCAAGTTGGTCCAAAATGTTAATCACGTTAGAATAAGTTAGTCCCTTCCACAACATGATATTGAGTTTAATAAAACAAACAAAAAATTAAAAAAATGTTTTAAAATTGATTTTACGAAATAAGTTAAGTTATATCACTCATATTGTCAACCCGAATCTTTGAACGATTAAGTGATGGAAGAGACTAATTTATTTTAATGTTAGTAACATTTTGAACCAACTTGAAAATGTTAAAACATAAGAGACCAACTTAAAACCTAAAATAAACATTAGAGACTAAACATGCAATTAACCTATATTTTTTATTTTTTTTATTTTTATAAAATTAAAGTTGCTTTTTTGTTTCTCCATATCATATACGGTAATCCTAAGTACTTGCCAGTACCTAGCACAATTTGTACCGCAGTTATATCATGAAAACATTCTTGCTACAAAATATTTATGACTTTTAAAGATTGACAGCTTGACCATATGCTTTCTCATAAGTGGTTAAAATATTTTTCATTTTCAGAGCTTGAGCAATGTTGGCTCGAAAAAATAAAAAGCAGTCATTAGCAAACAACAAATGAGATATAATAGACGCATTAGTACAAATTTTGGCTCCATTCATCTCAAATCTAGCCTCTGCCTTCCGAATAAGAGCATATAATCCTTCGGTACTTATGATAAACAAGTAGAGAGAAAGAGGATCTCCATGTCGCAAACCTCTTCCTAAAATAATGGAGCCAATAATATCACCAATAACAATAACTGAATAATCTACGATTACAACACACATCATAACCCACTGATGTGAAAATCCAATTTTCATCATTAATCCTCTAAGATATTTCTCATCAATTCTATCATAAGCTTTTCTAATATCAAGCTCAAGAGCCTCATCACCTAGTTTTCCTTAAACTTTAGACTTCATGCATTGAATAATTTCTATAGCTGCTATAGCATTATCCAAAATGGACTGACCAAGACCAAATATTGATTGGTTATTTAAAATGCATTTACAATACACCTTTTAACCAATTTGCTTAAAATTTAGTCACAACTTTGTACACTACATTACATAAGGTTATGAGTCGTCAATCCTTCATAGAACTTTAAAGTCTCATTTTGGTATAAGAACAATATTTGTCATGTTCAAAGTGGAAAGAAAATCACATGATGTAAGTCATTCGCAACACTGATTAAACAACTCTTCTCATAAACATACCAATTTTTTTTGAAAGAACCTCAATTTGAATCCATCAGGACCCGAACATTTCTTTGACTTCATTGAGAAAAGGGCATCTTTAAATTATCACATTGTTATCCTCTCACAAACAGGACTCCTCAATCAGTGATAAAATCAGCGCACTATCACATTTGAGTTACTCTTTTCACATTTGAAATTGCTAAAAAAAGGTACCCAACTCTAGTTAACTACAATTTAATTTTTCCAGCTGTAGTTAACTATTGTTGGACACTTTATAAAGCGGTATAACCACAATAATTCTAAAATTAATTTTTCTTATATTTTATAGACTTAACTAGCATTAATTTTTTTTGGTTGATAGACGAAATGACAAAGCCATTATAAACTCACACACAAGTGGAGGTACGGGGTTCGAGCCCCGATCATGGCATCCGGTCTAACAATTTCGGCATTTTGCCAGTTGAGCTAGGACTTCTGGATGCATTAATTTTTATTTTGATAATAAATCACAATTTTTTTTGGGTTAGATAAACGAAATGGTACAGCCATCATAAACTCTCACACACACGCACACACACAAAGCGGAGGCGATTATGACATTTGATTTAACAATTTCAATATTTTTTGTCAGTTGAACTATAACTTATGAGACGATAATAAACCGTAATTAAGTAGCAATAAATGCATACTTTTTAGTTTTTAAAAAAAAGAGTGCAAGAGATGTATACCTTCCAACTAAACAAAATAGTAGATAAGCTAAACAATTTTTTTTTTGAAGGAAACAATTTTTTTTCTTGACACTTACATAGGCTAAAGAATTAATTAAGCCTATTTTTGTTTTTTTTATCATTGTGGCAAATCTATATGGTCCTACATACTTTACTAGAATATAGGCAAAAGGGTATTGAGATTGAGATATAGTACGAGGCTACGAGAGCATATTGCCCTATTTTATTTTGTACTTTTTTTTTAGCAAAGGCTAAAGAATGTCATTTCATTAATAATTAGAGGTATAAATAAGAGGATTCCATTTGAGTGACTTTAATTTGTTTACATTGTTTCTTTTTCTCTTTTAATCAATTATTTTTTCTCATCTAAATAATTTATGTTAATCATTCATTCACCATTTTTTCTCATCTAAAATACATCAATGTCACACAAGTGAAATCCAAATAAGAGGGTGCATGATGAGGACTAAAATGATAAAGATTCTCTAACTATAGAGTGAACAACCTTATTCGTCTGTCTTATAACATAATCCACAACAAAATTATTGCAAGATATACTTACATTTCTAATAGTAATATCTACGGTCTTATTTTGGAGCACTGAAGTAGAATTAACCAGGGAAAGATTGACACTAATAAGATAATGATAATCTAAAAAGATGACATCATTAAATGATTTGATTGTATGCATGCGTAAAATAAAAACTTTACAACTTTGCATATAGAAAAGTAAGAGTTTAATTTAAAAGGTCAAGCTAACTTGTGCACTAAAACACATGTTAAGCAACCCAAAAGTAGAAACGTTCTCTTAAATTTTGTGTATTCAATTAATCAAAAGTTAAAAAATTAAATTCAAATGCATTTATTATAACAAAATATTTGTATTTTTGACTCATTAACTTGTGGCTTAAGAGCGCAAGTTAATATTGACCTAATTTATATATACAATCATTTTATAAAACTTAAAAACGTCCATTCATGACGTGTTATCACATCATTTGATAAGATATAACAAGTCATGTGTTTTTAACTCATTGATGTGACATCATATATATATATATATATATAGTTTTTGTTGATTTGATGATGTAAGTAGGGATGAAAATATGCTACGGCCGACCCGAACTTTGCTTAAATATGTCAGACCTAGTTTGTAAAACTAAAGCCTAAACCTGCCAAATTAATCTACAAAATACTTTATTTTAAGTTTGGTCTAACCTTTTTATAGTCTGGTTTGATCTATTAACTTTTCTAAAAAAGTTTTGTTTGTACTAATAATTTTAAATAGAATATGACTTATTTATAAAAAGGTTGTAAATATATATTTCTTAAAAGGTTATTATGACAACTAAATTTTGTAGAACGTGTACATCCATTCCCCCCTTAAAAGCATATTTGCGTGCATATCCAATACAATTGTAAAGCATGCACATTCAATTTGGAGAGGCTAATAAACATATATCGCATACATTGGACATATAACCTTGGTTATTTTTATTGCTAATATGCTTCCTTACTTTGTAATTTAGAATGAGATGATAATGTCAATAGTAGAAGATCAAGATGGTAGTACTAAAAAGTATGTGTACGGTTGAAATTTGAGAAAAAGAGTAATATGAAAAGTTTTGCAGCTCATTGGAAATTTCAAATGACAAAAAAATAAATAAATTGTGGAATTAGAAATTTGAAGGAACTAAAAATTTATTAATATAATATAATGGAGTATATGTAACTACACATATATGAGTTGGTCTAGTAGAATCTTTCATAAACCTTAATTTGGTTTATTTAAAGTAATAGACTTTCTAAAATGTCTGAGTATAAACTATTTACTAAATAAATTAGGCTGATCCAAACTTAAAATAAGTCGAACCGCAAACCCTTAACAAATAGTTAGTGTAATAACATAAACTCACGATTATTATCACCATAGGTCATTGTGACCGAATATTTATGGTGATACCAAACCTATATAAATTAATTACACTTAAAAAAGTAAGTAATAATGGAGTATTGTATTATTTTAAAGATTGCAAATATAAAAGAGTCCCTCCACCATCTCTCAACAACCTCTCTCACTCATTCATTCACTCACTCTACTATACTCACCATTATTATTATTATCAATCCATCAATGGCAACCAAGAAAAGCTAAACCGTTAGATCTCCGATGAGTGAGTAAACTATACCCCATTTCATTTCAATTCAATGGCGTACATGTGAATCAAACCAACCTTAAGCATTAACGATCCATCGTATAGTAGTAGCTACCTTTTTCTTTTCATAAAATAATAAAACGATTTTCTTCTCCTTTTCTTCTATCCCACGATTCTTTACTTCCACTTCTTCTCATCTCCTTTATTCTCTTCTTTCTTCATTTATCTTCAAACTTCTCCATTTCTTCATTGCTACATGTAACTCCGATCCATTCCTCACTGGTAAATTTAACTAACTAACTTTAATTTCTTCATTCACCTATGTTTTTTTTGCTTAACAATGTTTATGCTTATTAACTCATCAGATTTATCATGATGATATTCATCATCGTTAATAATCTATGAAACACTGACACGACACTGACACGGACACGACATAGACACTACACTGTCAGCAAGGTTGAATCTATGGGAGTACTAACTAAGTCTAAGTTTGATTTCTTATAAAAATGATCTTTGACTAGATTTTACTTACTTCTTATACGTATTTTCACTAACTCTAATTGCATCTATAGTTTCTTTTAATTTTCATTATGAATGCTACTAGTCTGTTTGGTTAAACAACTTATTTTTTTAGCTTATCTCATAAGCACTTATGTAAAAGCTGTTTTTATATGTGAAGATAAAATGAAGTCAAACTGTTTTTCGTATAATCTATAAGGTATTTTCATGAGTTATCTTGGAGAACTTATGTAAATAAGGTGAAGAAAGCTTATGGACATGTCATAAGTTGTTTTCATATGTTCTCTCAAACAAGCCAATCCAAACAAGCTTGTTTGTGCAGGTAGATAAGCCAAACCAAAGAAGCTTGCCATGTGTTTATAGGCAGAACTGACACTTTAGATTAAAGGCATGTTTGATGTTGACACTGTCACACATGGTTATATTCAATTGCTTCTTTTTTTATTTAGTTATTATCCGTGTTGACATGTAACTATTGTGTAAAGTCTCTATGTGAGTGCTTGATTGATAGCTTTATCTTCACCAAGAGTCTGTTTGGATTGACTTATTTGAGCTTTATGACATTGCTTGTAAGCTGTTTTCAGCTTATTTTCGTAAGTTCTCCAACATAACTTATGGAAATAGCTTATAACTTAAGAGGAAACAATTTTATTTTATTTTATTTTATCGACTGCTAGGTACATAGTTTATAAGCACTTATTCAATAAGTTGTTTATCCAAACAAGGCCTAATTTGTTTTTATTTGATGTTACTCAAATCATAGTGGTATCTTAATACCAGAATGAGATAAAGATTCTTTTGAACTCTCAGAAACACTATTGGAAAAAGCAAGCATTTTATGTTTTTTAATTAATTTACAGTTTTTTTTTAATAAATTAATATTATGCTATTTTTATGTGGAGTATCAAAATTTGTAACTGTGTGCTATGTAAATGATGAAACAGATCTCAAACACTATTGAGGTTGGTGCTACATTAGTGAGACATGAAGTTGTTGGTGGAGTTTGGTTGTGTATTTATGATTCTATTGTCCATTGTGTTATATGGTGAGGCAGAGGTGTACATAGTAACTGTTGAAGGTGAGCCTATCATAAGTTATACTGGCGGTATTGATGGTTTTGAAGCCACTGCTGTGGAATCTGATGAGAAGATTGATACCTCAAGGTATATTTTTCTCAATTTTGTAAGTTTTTTCGATTTTTAGTAAAGGTAGTTATATGAATTGTATGGTTTAATTTGCTAAGGGGTTTACATTTTGACTGGTGGTGAATTTAGATACTAGAAATTAAGAATTATCATAACAGATACTAGAAATTAAGAATTATCATATCAGATTTAAATAGCGGCCGCTGTAAGGGCTGCGATTGTGTTGTAATCCTTAATGTTGCAGAGAATTGCGGTCAAATGTGAGATCAATTACGGTTTCTGTAACAGAAAACACTATTATGTCGCGGCCCAGTTCAAAATCGCAAACCTTTATTCATAACCCTACATGTCACAATGAATTTAGACACCCTGCATAGTTGTCTAATTGGTTATTACTATGAATTGATGCTAAATATTGCTTAGATAAGTTAAAATTTTAAATATAAGTGTTTGTGTTTGTAAAAAGCAATGCTAAGTGTATGCTGAACTGGGAACACTGGATATTGATTTGTGTTGTTGAAATTTTCATGTTTCTTTAAACTTCCTTTCAGTGAGTTGGTGATTTCTTATGCTCACCACCTTGAGAAGAGACATGATATGCTTCTGGGTATGCTGTTTGAAAGTGGGACATATACAAAACTCTACAGCTACAGGCATCTTATAAATGGGTTTGCAGTTCATCTTTCCCCAGAACAGGTGATGTTTTTGTCTTTGCCATCTTTCTTTACTATTACGCTGTTGAAAATAATGAGTTTTGAGTTATTGAAATCCATTTCTGCACTCTGATTTCCTTACGTTATACAATCTTATATTAGTAGGTAGAAACTCTTAGACATGCTCCTGGCGTGAAATCTGTTGAGAGGGACTGGAAAGTGAGGAGACTTACAACACATACTCCTCAATTTTTGGGGCTTCCAACCAGTGTTTGGCCAACGGGAGGAGGCTGTGATAGGGCTGGGGAGGACATTGTAATTGGATTTGTGGACTCTGGGATAGATCCTCACCACCCGAGTTTTACGACTCATAATACCGAACCATATGGACCACTGGCAAAATATAGAGGAAAGTGTGAAGTTGATCCCAAGACTAAAAGAAGTTTCTGTAATGGAAAGATTATTGGAGCACAACATTTTGCTCAAGCTGCAATAGCTTCTGGAAATTTTAATCCTTCAATTGATTTTGCGTCTCCTCTGGATGGAGATGGCCATGGAAGGTTAGTTCCTTTTTCCACTTTATTAACCTCGTCACTTCAAATCACCGGGATGCCCTCTTTATAGTGGGTCCCATGCTTGACATAAAAGAGTGATCAGTGCCTATGTTTAATGAGATTTCTGAAACTTCAACACCTAGATGCTTAAATGTAAGATGTATCCTCAGAATTCAGAACTGATGAGAAGGAGCTAAACATTATCAATTTGATTTGTACAGATCCTTCTCCAATTCTGTTAGCAAATTGGGTAGTATCGGTAGTTGCGGTTGAAGTCATATCTTCTTATTTGGTTACTGCTGTTCTTTAAATTTTTCCATTGTTCTTATTTTATCTTCATCTGGCAGTCATACAGCCTCTATTGCAGCTGGAAGAAATGGAATACCTGTGAGGTTGTATGGACATGAATTTGGGAAAGCAAGCGGGATGGCTCCCCGTGCCAGGTTAGGAATAATTCCCTATAACTGTTCATTGTTTGACTCGGTCTTTGCCTTATGTTTTAACACTTGATGTATCTGTCTACTTTTCAGGATTGCTGTGTACAAAGCCCTCTATAGACTATTTGGAGGGTTTGTTGCAGATGTAGTTGCTGCAATTGATCAGGTATATAAGTGTATATGTTGGTGTTTCATCTCAAATGTTTTATTACCCGACATCATATTTATATCAAAGATGTCTTGTACTATTTTTGGCTCTTCGACTCCGGATGAAAAACTCTATGTTTTACTCCTTTGATCTTTAGGTCATGTACTGAATTGCTTAAAAAAACTTGCTCCAACTCAACATGATCATTAAATTGAACTATCAGTTATACAGTCTAAATTTTTTAACTGTCATTGATATATTGCAAGATGTTAATTATTTAAACTTGTGAGTCAACAGGCTGTACACGATGGAGTGGATATACTCAGCCTTTCAGTTGGACCAAATGGTCCGCCAGCAGCCACCAAAACCACGTTTTTGAATCCTTTTGATGCCACACTTCTTGGGGCTGTGAAAGCTGGTGTTTTTGTTGCACAAGCTGCGGGAAACGGTGGCCCTTTTCCTAAGTCATTAGTTTCATATAGTCCGTGGATAGTATCTGTAGCAGCCGCAATTGATGATCGTAGATATAAAAATCATCTGACCCTTGGAAATGGGAAAATCTTAGCAGGACTTGGGTTGTCACGTGAGTTTCCAATTTCATACTATATTTCTTAACATTTATTTTTCTTGACCATAGACTTGTTCTAGGAGACATGGTTTTGATGATTTTGGTGGAATTTTACTTGTTGCTGATGAAAATATGGAAATAAATCTTGATTAAAGTAAAAAGAAAGTAATTGGAGATATGTATTTTAATTTTAATGCTTCATTTGATTCTTTCAATGTTTGTGCCATGTGAAGAAAATTAAAATGGAAAGTATGATAAAACGGTCACAATTTTTTCTTCTGCAGATTACATCAATTAGTTCTGAGTGTAGATTATCATCAATTTTGGACTAAAACTTGGAAACAGAATTTGATTTCATATTATTTCATTATTGTTTGCAGTAGTTGGCAAAAAACACATACTGGCAATAGCTATAATCGTACCAATTTGTTGTATATTTACTCAATTGATGCTTTTAGTGATCTTCTGTATAGTTGTTTGCAGTGCTATCAAGCATACTCTATTGCATTGTTCTGAAATTATTGTCTATTTTAAGCTATAGATAATGTGTGCTTTCTAAGTGAGAAGATAGACTGTACTGGTGAAACTAGTAGCTAAAGACCAACGTGTGCTTAATCTGATGATTTATGTAGATGGCAGACAGTTTTTTAAAGATACAGAAGTTACTTTTAGTATTTTCTAAATTAATAATCATCTAACAATATGATGAACTGGATCATCTGCAAAGTTGGCGGGCAAACAATATTTTATATGATATAAAGAGTTGTCTTTAAAAACATTAAGAATAACCCTGCAAAAAATGTTCAAGATTATTCTCTTAAACATTTACATTTCGCTGTTCTTAATATAAAGATTGAAGGCAGAAAGTTTGAGTTTCTATCGAAAATACCCAATTAATATAGTCATAAAAAGTTAATACAAATCCACTGCTCCCGTGCTTTACCAATTAGGTTTTTCTTTTTTGTCAAATTAGAGTTCAGCTATGAATGCTATGCTGCTCGTGACAAAACAAGTTCGTTAGTTCATTATAGAATGAATGTGGCTCCGGATTTCTATAAATTTCATGCTTTTGCACCATGACATATTTAATGTACCAACCATTATTTTGTTGTCTTCTAGCTTCCCTTGCATGCTAATTTTTGTAGTTAGTGGATTTGTGCAGCTTCTACACATTTAAACGGAACATACACATTGGTTGCTGCAAATGACGTGCTGCTAGATTCTTCAGTTATGAAATACAGCCCAACAGATTGCCAGAGACCAGAAGTTTTAAACAAGAGATTGATAACGGGAAAAATTCTTCTCTGTGGCTATTCTTACAACTTTGTTGTTGGTACAGCATCGATGAAGAAAGTCTCAGAAACAGCAAAGGCCCTTGGAGCTGTTGGATTTGTTCTCTGTGTAGAAAATGTTTCTCCTGGAACGAA
Organism: Medicago arabica; assembly: GCA_946800305.1. Classification (NCBI taxonomy): domain Eukaryota; kingdom Viridiplantae; phylum Streptophyta; class Magnoliopsida; order Fabales; family Fabaceae; genus Medicago; species Medicago arabica. The sequence continues at coordinate 18,696,348 of OX326971.1, read as the reverse complement.
GTTTGATCCAGTCCCTGTTGGCCTTCCTGGGATTCTAATCACAGATGTCAGAAAATCAAAGGTACTTGACCTGCTTTTGATTGTTTCCATATGTTTACTTAAAGCCTAGCTACTGTTTTAATCTTCTTTTTCTATGTTTTCATTTGTACATTTTTATGATTGCAAAGTATGTGCTATTAACAAATGATGTGGAACTTTCAAATCCTAAATTTTCAGGAACTGATAGATTATTATAATATCTCCACGACAAGAGACTGGACCGGAAGAGTGAAGAGTTTCAAAGGTACAGGAAAAATCGGGGATGGTTTGAAGCCTATTCTCTATAAATCCGCACCACAAGTGGCATTATTCTCTGCTAGAGGGCCAAATATAAAGGACTTCAGCTTCCAAGAGGCGGATCTTCTCAAACCAGATATATTAGCTCCGGGTTCATTGATTTGGGGTGCTTGGTCTCGAAATGGAACTGATGAGCCAAATTATGATGGTAAGTAATGGTTTGATTAAGTTGTTTCTTAATTGTTGAGTTTGAACATGTCAAATCTGTTCATAGGAAAAAGTACTTCCCCCACAAAATAGAGTCAACCTAGTACTTTGAGTATGCATAAGAAAGTTTTTACTGTTCTTTCTCATTACATGACTCTGATATCCTCTTAAGCAAAGCGAGGATTCAAATCATTGTGCTACTTTGTACATGATTTCTTTTCTTTTGGTAACTTGAATAATACGAGGATTCATCAATAATAAAACCAGCAACCAACCTGACATGGGATATTCTCCTAGCAGATAAAACTTGTAAACTTTATTAATGTTTGATAAATTTGAATCAGAATCTTAAATTTCTGTATTGCAGACACACGTGGGAAAAGTACCACTGTTCCTGGTAATATTGGAAAATTGATTGCATGTTTGATGTGAGAAGGGAAGGGTAGAAGATTAACATGAGAAAGAAGATACCAATATATTATAATTGATTTATTTAAGCAATTTTTCTTACTCGAGCAGGAGAAGGATTTGCCATGGTATCTGGAACTAGCATGGCTGCACCACACATTGCTGGAATTGCTGCTCTTATAAAGCAGAAACATCCACGTTGGAGCCCTGCTGCCATTAAATCAGCCTTGCTTACAACAGCAACAACTCTAGACAGAGCAGGAAACCCAATTCTATCTCAGCAATATTCCGAAACAGAAGCTATGAAGCTCATCAAAGCCACTCCTTTTGATTATGGGAATGGACACGTGAATCCAAGAGCAGCCTTGGACCCTGGGCTCATCTTTGATGCAGGTTCATTTTCTTTCCCTCTCTAATATAACTATTATGCTTGTCTTAGCAATAGTTACTTGGAATAGTGCGTGATTTATTACCTTTTACTTAATTGTCACAAGAAGGCTAGGCGGGCAGATAACACAGTATGTGAGAGATAGTGTTAACTAGAAAAAATGAATTTGTTTTAAACCCAAGGGATGGTGGGAGGAATGAAGTACTGATATAGCTTAAACATTCACTATCATGACAACTCGAATAAAATCAATCTGCATCTGACTAGCAGAATAACAGATAGATGTAATCAACAGGTAATATGAAAGAAAAATATTTTAAAAGGGGTTACTTTGTAAACTGTAGATTAAGTCTTAAGTATGTTTTTGGTCCAAGTAATATTAAACAAACGCGACCAAAATAAAAAAGTGGTATATATTCCAAGGACCATTTCCAATAAAAAAAATATAGGGCTTGAAACGTAAATATTAATGTCATGAGTATCAAAATCATATTTAGGTGTTGTGTATGACTCATATTTACATATAAGTGGTTAGTCCCTCAAAGCAGAGTGAGTGGAGTTGAAAGCACCACCAATGGAGACGTAGTGATTAATAGAAATCACACCATTTACTCTGCTATTGGAGACGTAGGCACAATTGTTCTATATCCTCTTATATCTCTTTGTCTGCATAGTCCACTTCGTCATTACTTCCATCTAATTTTGCTGTCTAATGATGCTAAGTACTAGCTGAGGCATAGTCTACTGTGGTGTGTCATATATTTCAACACTGATACGATGGATACATGTGTCTAATAAGATAGAAGCAAATATCTGAAGACCATTGAATGGTGTTAGTTATTCTAACTATCACTCCTCCCTATTAGCTCTCTTCCGTGTATTTGGTTATCCAATACAAGGAGGTCTTTATTCTGAGTTCAAAAAACAAGAAAATATGAGTGAGTAATCAGTTTTGAGAAAGAGTATTTGAAGCTCTATTCTTGAGCATCAAAACTAGAATATGTATGGTGGCATTATTCACTGAACTCCATCTACAATTCAAAAATCCCAAGATACCAACAAAATTTAGAAAATTTATACATGGGAGAAGGGATAACCTAACTGATAGGCTCACACATAACAAATTCATGCACTGCCCGGACTTGCACAATATTGAATGTTGGAAATAACATATGAATGGTAGAGTGGGTAGTTCTGGGTGAGCATCAAATCTCACGAGAGGCTTCAATCCAAGAGGAAAAAAACTTGATTGAATTTGTCTTGAACTCTCTCCACATTTCTATGTGCCTGCATCGTCTTATATCTCTCTCTGGCCAACTTGAATTTTTCTTAACAACAAAGTTTCAATTGTTTCTCGAACACTGAGATGATAAATACATTTATTTGATAAGATAGAAGAAAAAATCATAGACCGTTGGTTGTTGGTAGATATTCTAATAGTGACATCTCTATTTTAGCACTTTTTTCGTGTATTTGGGACTCTTTTATAATGCGGTCTTTAGTTTTAATTCAAAATACAAAAAAACATGAGAGAAAACTTACGAGAGAAATGTCTGAAGGTCTGTTCTCGAGAAACTTATAAAACGTGTGAGTGTTCTTCGGTAATATCTATAATTTGCAAGATCATAATGAAATATGTTTCCTCGTATGGTTCTGGACATAGCCGTTGATTCTAAGGTGAACCACATTAATTAACTTTATTGATTTCTTATGTGTTTTGTTTTTTCTTTCTTCTGTTTCTTTAGTCATCCACATTTTTCATGATCATGCACAATAGATTATATCGTTTCAAAGTTGCATAAGTTATGTTTTCATTTTTGTGCTGTGACTGCATAATTTACTAAAAGGATGTGTTCGGGAAATAATTTTGTGGAAAAGAAGACCAAAATATTTTTAAATTTAAACTTAATTAGTTTTGCTTATCATTTTGCAGGATACAAGGACTACTTAGGGTTCTTGTGCACAACACCTGGCATTGATGTTCATGAGATAAAGAAGTACACAAACTCACCATGTAACAGAACCATGGGCCACCCATATAATTTAAACACTCCATCAATTACAGTTTCACATCTTGTGAGAACTCAAACTATAACCCGAAAAGTCACAAATGTTGCAAAGGAAGAGACATACGTGATCACAGCTAGAATGCAACCAGCAGTTGCCATTGAAGTCACCCCACCAGCAATGACCATCAGAGCTGGTGCATCACGTAGGTTTACAGTGACACTTACTGTTCGCTCAGTGACAGGAACATACAGTTTTGGAGAGGTTTTAATGAAGGGAAGCAGAGGACATAAAGTGAGGATTCCTGTTCAGGCCAATGGATACTCAAGGTAGCCTAGTTTGGCCATTGTAATATTCTTTGTAACTTGTGGGAATAAGGTATGTTTTGCTAGATTTATTCATTAATATATGATTATATGTGATGTTAATTATATGTAAAGGTATATAGGTGTAAGGAGGGAATCCTTGTTTATTCCACATTTTAAATTTTGCTAAGATGATCTAGTGATATGTTAAATTTCTTCTTCTTACAGAAGTTTTTCATGTATCTTCTGTCTCCCTTCTCCCACATTTACTTGATTACAGCAGGTTGTAACTTGTACTACACGAAAATAATTAAGAATATATGGTATCCATTTGTAGAGAGACATCTTAGTATCTTACTAATGGTTTGTTGATTCTTCTCATAAGGTTCACTTCATTATTCTTGCTTCTATCCTTATTTTTATTTTTATTTTTGTTGATAAATTTGCTAAACTGAAGGGGGGAATCAAAAGTATTGATTTATTACTACTGTCATTGGGTTTGACACAGATGATTGGACGTTCTATTTGCTGTATATGTAACTTGACTTTGAATTTATACCCACCATATTGTTAGAATTCCATCAAACCCTTTCGTTGAGGTTGTGATTTTCCCTAACTTCACATAATGTGTGCCTCTTTGAATTAAAAATTTTATCTAACAAAAATCAATTTGTTATCCTTCAAAAAAAAAAAATTGTTATCTTAAGAGACCGACCTCACATTCTTAGTTGAAAATTAGGGACACATTCTCCGTCTTTCATATTTCCTTCCATTGCATTTCATGTTATCCCACAACATAAATGTTGACCGAAGATCATAAATTTAAGGCTGAAGGTTTATGGTTTTAAATTTTAACCGACAAAATTGGTCTGCTAGTGCTACATAAAAGGACTTAAAATCAGACTATTGTACACTATGGTATTCAAAACCCAAAAGCGTTTGGATGAGATGGAACGGGTCTCTTCTAGCTTAACCAATGTCCTGGGTTCAAATCCAGCATTGGACATGTAACATCGTTAAAACTGTTAGGGACAACTTGCCGTTCATTAGGGTCCCACAATACTTGAGGGATTAGTCTCTGCAGTTGCGTGCGGAGGATACCTGGTATACAACAAAAAAAGACTATGATATTCAAATGTACATGGATAATTATAAGTTCTAACAAATTGATCCTTTTAACTACAGCCTAAGAGAAAAATTGGTTTTTGTCACCCAATTTCTTCTTAACAAATTGAGACCCAAACAATGTCCATGATAATAGATGAAATCAATCTTTGAGTTAATAATTCTTAGGGACAACTTGCCATTCATTAGGATCCCACAATACTTAAAGGATTAGTCTCCGCAGTTACGTGCGGAGGATACCTGGTATACAACAAAAAAAGACTATGGTATTCAAATGTACATGGATAATCATAACCAAATGCAGAGCACTTTGAAAAGAAATAAGGTTGTTATGAAATCTCAATCAGTTCTAACAAATTGATCCTTTTAACTACAACCTAAGAGAAAAATTGGTTTTTGTCACCCAATTTCTTCTTAACAAATTGAGACCCAAACAATATCCATGATAATAGATAAAATCAATCTTTGAGTTGATAACTCCAGCCTGTCAAATATGTATAACAAAGATATAACAGAAGTTATAAAATCAGTAGAAATTGGAAGGTGAGTAATAGACTCAAACCAACTCCACTACCTTTAGAAAAAGTGCAATGTAATAATGAGTGATTAATCGGTTCATAAGAATGACCAAACAAATTGCACATGGAAATAACTATACATCCCCTTTGATGGAGAAGATCATATAGGTAGGTGTTGTGAATTTTAACCTCATAATGAAGCCTGGTGTGAATTCGAACAAATAATCACATTAATATACTTATATGTATGGAGTAAAGGAAGTAGTAATCAATAAGTAAAGAAACCTCATGCAACAACAACAAACAGACTTAGATCTAAATGTGAAGTAACACTGCAAATATATTCAAAGCAATAAAGATAAGAGAGAAAGGAAAAAAACATCACACCAATATTGTTTACCCAGTTCGGTCCAAAAATAAACTATTATGGGGGAGAGAGCATCTCTCTGAACTACTATGATAAGAGTGATACAAAAAGGTTACAAGAAATTAGCCTAAAAGCCCATAAAGAACAAATCCTAATTTCTATCTATTTTTCAAGTCACTCACACTCACAATGAATCCTAAGAGAAAACACTGAAGGAAGCATTTTGATCCTTCCTCTAGCGAAATCTCACTATCCGATGTGTTTACTAGTGTTTCCGAACCCAAGAAATAAACTCTTACCAAAGACACTCAACCTTAAAATTCCCTCATTTGGTTTCCCAAGTTTCTCTCTCTTGAATCTCTCTCAAAACATGAAGAATAAATTTTTATACAGTGTCCAAATCCTGAGAGAATCGTGCCACATTAGGCATCCATCATGTCACGATTGCAGTTAGTACACTAGTATAATATGCTTTTTATCTGTTAATTGTGTCACAATGCCTTTACATTGTGCCACGATATATCCGGCAACTCTTAGAAATTGTGGTTGAGCCTAACAACAAAAACTAGTTTGTGAGGTGAGGATTGCACCCACTTATAAATACATTGTCATGCCATCACCTATCCAATGTGAGACTCTTAACACCCCCCCTCACGACCAGCACTATTAGGCTTGGTTTGTGGACATAAATGGTGGATGGCCCGATAGCGGAAACCTGATAACAGGTGGTCCAATGGATCTTGGAGAGGCTGTGATACCATCTTAGAAATTGTGGTCGGGCCTAACACAATCCCACAAAACCGGCTTGTGATGTGAGGATTGCCCCCACTTATAAACACATTGTCAGGCCATCACTTATTCAATGTGGGACTCTTAACAACAACATCCTAGACAATGAACCAAAATCGTGCCACGATCCCATGCTCACGTGCCACAATTTTTCTAGAACTTCAATATCCAATTATGAGTCAAATTTCAACATTTCTCCACCTTAACTCAAATTGACGGTGATGTAAATTTAACCATTAACCACCTTGCTGCTCTCTCCAATAAGGAATTACTCTTCAACAAAATTGATAGAGTCTAAGAACTGTTTGAACCTTGATCTAGGCAATGACTTGATGAACATATCCTTCAGATTTTCTTTCGATGCCACTTTTTTAACCACAATCTCTTTTGATTCAATCAAGTCTCTAACAAAATGCAGGCGAATATCGATGTGTTTTGTCCTCTCATGATACACCTGATGATCACAATGCATCTTCACACATACTTGAGTAATTCCTAACTCACCAATCATACCTTTCAACCATATATCTTCCTTCACCCCTTCTGCAAGGGCAGTGTACTTCGCTTGAGTTGTAGATTGAGTCACCACATATTGTTGATTTGACTTCCAACTAATAGTCGTGACATAGATAGTAAACACAAAACCCGATAAAGGTTATCTTGTGTCCACATTACCTGCATAGTCCGTATCTACATACCCCTCAAACGCGTCTTCATCTTGAGTTGCTCTTGTAACACCTCAAAATTTATATTTAATTGGTGAATGAGGATAGTTAGAGAAATTCTTGATTTTTAAGATTATATTGATGTTATGATGCTTAATGTTGTTATGGTACTTGAAATTTATGATAGCTATGATGAAATAAATTATGATGATTAATGACGTACCAGGAGATTAATAAGATAAGGAAGAAAACAAATAAATAGAATAATGTAGGAAATGGGGAGGTATAGAATGGAAGGAAATAATTAAGTGAGGGAGGGAGAAGTAAAAATAATAAAAAGTAGAATAGAAAGAATAATAGTAAGAGGCTAACTCAAGAATAAGAAGAGGATTAACATTCAAAGCTATCATTTTTGCTGAAACGTAGAAACAAGAGAAAAGGATATAAGATGAGAAAACCCTAATTCAAGATAAGATAGCCAAAGAGCTAAGACTTCAGAGATTCGAGGTAAGGAGGATATTCCTTTAGCTTTAGGGTATCTATTCTATGACGGGGGTCAGTGGCAGAGCCCACCCGAAAAAATTTAAAAACTAACCACCGTAGGTTTGCTTTGCCAGATTTTAAACAATTTTGCTACGATTTTAGTGTTCGGCAGATCCAAATTAACACTAATTGGTTTAGTTGCCCACCTAAAACATTAAAAAGTTAAAATCATAGGTCTATTTTGCGAGTTTTAAATAATTTTTTAACAGTTTAGGTTTTCGGCGGTTCCAAAAGTGACATATGTAATTTTTTTATGCTTATATTTGGTTGGTTAGCGGAGGTTTACATACCTTCTATTTTTTTGGGATTTCAAATCTCTTTGATATTGTCTTGTCCAATGAAAATTTCCTCAATTAAGAGTTGTATTATAAAAAAAAAAAAATCATATTTTATAGCATTAGTAAACTATGTAATTTAGTTTTTTAAAGCATCCACCCGAACTTTTTAGTCAAACTTTACAATTTCAACTTAATGCTTAAGACTACTTTAGTTTTTTTTTTTTGAAACTACTTTAGTTTTATGTTTACATATTATTGTTTATAGTTTGTTTTAGCGGCCCATCCCAACTATTTTTTCTGGCTCCACCACTGATGGGGGTTGTTTGAACTCTTTAAATGTTAATGTTGTTATAATGTGAATTTCGATGAAAAAATAACGATGAAGGTACATGATGATCATGTTGAAAGATTAGAATTGAGAGAGTCTATCTTAGGGTTTTGAATTGAGTCTATAGCCTTAAAAAGAGTAGATAGCCAGGTAGGTTAATGGAGAATTAGTGTTGGAATGATAGGGTAACTGTTGGATTGTAAGTTTATATCACATAGATCATTCACGAAAATATTTACAAAATTCTAAAATCATTTGATATGTTATTGAGATACAAGAAGTTTAACGGTGTTATATAAAAGTGCATAAACCGTTAATCTTGATGCATCTCAAAAACATATGAAATGGGTTTAGATTTTCGTAAAAATGTACGTGAATGATCTATGTAATATGAACTGACAATCCACTTGTCAAAAAAAAAAAAAAGAACTTACAATTCAATGGTCAAATTTACAAAATATACATCGAGTAAAACGATATTGAATGGTGTAACATTGGTGTAACTTTTAAGCGGTGTAATTTGATCCCTCCTATATATATATATATTGAGGTCTATCATCTTTAATTCCGTCTATGTATTTTTTTGTTTTAAATGTTCGCTCAAATTAATTGTAGATAAAATAGAAATCTCAATTATTTTCCAAAGGAAGTAGAATTGCATACATGATAAGCTACATATTAAAAATTCATGTTTCATCCGATCCATCCCAACATGTGATATTTAATTTATTTGCCAAAGAAAACACAACCAGGTTAATAATTATCACCTACTAGATCCAACAAAATGCTTTTATAATATAATTAAACAAATCAAAATAAAATCCAAGAATAGAAATGAATAAAAAAGTTGTATTTTTGGATTGGTGGCTGCCCAGCTCCCTTAAACCAGGGTCGTTTATGAGATTCTGGTGATCTACGGACGAATCTATAATTTAGACCCTAATTAATGAGTATATATAAAAAATTATTTGAATTCCTAAAGTGTGAAATAATTTTCTTAAAGATGATAGTTTTTATTATGTTAGGAAATGTGATATTCAATTCTTTAATATGTCATTTTTCAATTAAAATGTATATGGTTTTAGCATTCTTTAATTTATTTTTACTTAATGCACCCTTAATATTATATTTAGAGGTCCAAATTCTGAACTTGTTTTTTGTGGTCTAGGATAATCGCCTTCCTCGCCCTGTCTCAGATACGGCCTTAGTTTGGATCGGTCCTAAGTTTTAATATTCAAAACTTTTAGGCATTAGTTATATGTCTATCTTATATATTGATTTTTTTTATTGCAAAGATGGTCAAAAGGCTCGTATATATTGAATATTTTGTCAATTCATTAACTAGTTAATGTGACGTTAATCACTCAAACTTGTAGATATCAAAGGAATTCATATTTGAAATTTTAAATGTTTAAACTAATTAATCGTGCATTATAATTTTTATTTTTATCTTGTCAAAAAAAAATTATTTTTATTTTTACAATTTCAAAAGCAATATTGTTTTATCGAACTGAATAAAAAAAATGGTTTTCTTAACGAGTGTCATGGAACATTGTTATCATTTCTCATTAAAAAAAATTATATTGAGTCCCTTCCTAATGATTAAAACATAAAATTCAAGTGAACAAAGTTTGTCTGTTGGAAACATTTACTAGTTTTTGTTATTGTTGGTGAGATTAGTTTACAAACATTTACTTTACTTTGACAAGTCCATATATTGCAATTACTTCTCCTATCAACTTTCGTAATCTCCCATCCCTTCAAAGCAGGTCTCTCGGCCAATAAAAGTGCGGTGGACGAAGATATCTACTATGGTTAATGTGGTAGGGACTTGTGAGAGCAAATATATACGACATGTCAAGAAACATTGAATATTAATATTTCTCCATTTTAAAAGTCCAAGGAGATATGGATGACATACAATGTCATATTTGATACAATAATATGATCAACATCGTTAAAAATGTAAATCATGAATATGTAAACAAACTCAAATCATCTAAGATAATAACATAGAACAGTACAATACCTACAAATAATATGGTATAAAATTAATACCTACAAATAATATGGTAAAATTTAAATCACCAAAATATGTAACACCCCGTTTTCCCAACACATAAATAATATAAAATATATCAGAGTTCATCATAAATAGGATGTCACATTTCGTTCTTCAAAAAATCATTTCATCATAAATAGAGTTAGAATCACTATTTATTAAAACAACTGCTTTCAATAATTTAAACAATGTCGCAGCGAAAAATATTCAATATTTAATCAATACTTGGCACTAAGGCTTCAACGTCAACAACATAATAAAATTCCAAATTGAAAAGTGGTTCAACATCAACTTATAAAAAGATATGTAACAAAGGAAAACAAAACACATAAAAATCATCATCCCGTTACGTATCAGAGCATGACTTCTAAGACGACATGAGAACTCAACTCACATCAGCGGTTATTCCTAGATATCTGCACGTTACCCACGTAGAGGCAACATTCAAACAGAAGAGGTGAGATTTCACATTCATTAATAATAAGCAACAATTCATAAAGAAGAATTAATCAACATAAAACAACAACAATTAATCATCAACAATTAATTCACATAAAGTAATCAATCAACATATAACAACAACTAATCATCAACAATTAATTCACATAAAGGAATCAATCAACATAGAACAACAACAACTAATCATCAACAATTAATTCACATAAAAGAATCAATTAACTTTGTTCAACAATGCAACAACAACGACTCAACAAAATGCAACAACGACGACTCAACAAATGAAACAACGACGACTCAACAAATGCAACAACATCGACCCAACAAATGCATGTGGTACCAACAGAGCGTCAAGCTCCCTCCATTAAAGTCGTAATTCGACTTGACAGGCATCAAGCTCCCTTCACCAACAAAGTGTCAAGCTCCCTCCGTTAAAGTCGTAATTCGACTTGACAGGCATCAAACCCCCTACGTTTGACAAATATTTATTCAATGATACGACTCAAATTGCAACAACGATAACATCATTTAATCATAGATTCAATCATAGATCAACAACAACATATCAATATGATTCACCAATTCATTATCAAAAGAAAACTAAGTTTGATTCATCAAGTCATAGATTAGATACTCTTAACCTTTCTAATTGAACTCGTAATACTTAGGATTCGAAGTTTGGAAGCAAACCAAAAGTTTCGGGTTAATTTAGAAGCGGTTATGATAAATTTTCTTAAAAGTCTTCCAAGACCTACTTGGAGTGTTTCTATCATAATTCAAAATTCACAAAACATTTTCAAGTCAAACTAGAGCCATTGGAAAGCTAACTTAATTATCTAAAACTTTCATGTTTACACCAAAACCTAATCATGAACAGAAAAGTCCCAGTTTTTATTTTTGTTATTCCGTTGCAGAAATCAACAAGAGCACGACCCTGTTGACCCCTGTGTAGTATTTTAATCATATCTAGAGTTCTAGACGTTTAAATTGAGTCACTCCAAAGGCTAGTGAAAACTAACATCCTTATCTAAAACTTTCATGAAGACATCAAAACCCAGTTCAGAACTTAAACTTGTCAAACCGAGACAGCAAGAAACGTACGGTGACAACAAAATCACAATTTTGCTGCGATTTCACTTTGGAGAACCCTTTTCGACTCCGTTCTTGATCATATACTCTCCAAACTCGACCCTAATATTCACCCCATGATTACACTATCATTCAAACACCAATTCTTTGTTAACCTACTGGATTATCTATACTTTCATCAATCTAATTCAATTCAAAAACCTAACTTCTACAACATCAAAAATTCAACAACAAGAGATTAAACTTCTTTTCAGAATTATATACTTATGATTAAAGAAGGTTAGTCCCACCCTTATCTTAGATTGATTTACAGAACTTTACAAGTTTCTCCTCTTTATCTCCCAAAAACCGTTTCTACGTGCTCTATGTTTTCTCCCAAAACTGTTTTCTTGTTCTAACACTAATTCTCTAATGTTCTCATCTATTTATAACTACCAAGAGTTTGTTTCTCACTTAATCTTTTTTAACCTAACAAATCCCCTTATTCCTAACTTCTCCTATTCTTAACCTAACAAACTCCTCCATTTACCAACCTACCCTTATGCCTCATTAAATCTAATCTAATTAGATTCCTACACTATTTATATCATAACAACCTACTAATAAATACTAAAAATCATCACATACCAAATATTCAAATAAAATATACCAAAAAGACACTAAACTCAATAAAATAAATAAATAATAAAGTAGGGCGTTACAGAATACGTACATAATTCTGGATCTGCAACATTGATGTCCAAATAAAAAGTGTTAAAATATGTTAATTTTTTTACTAAAATTAAATAGTTAAAATAAATAATGGCAAAACATAATATTTTAATAAATGTATGGCGTCTTTAAAAAAATAAAAAAAATAAATGTATGTCATATGTATGCAACAGGGAATTGAATTTCATGTTGTTAAAGCAGACATTCAAACGTCCCCGTGAACATAGTTCAATTGGCAGGGATTGTAATATGCAAGGGTCATATTACGGTTAAAAATATTGGTTAAAAAACTCTACGGTTAAATATATTTTGAGTCCATACAAGATAATGAATTTTTAACTTTAGTCTCTTAAAAAAAATTATTCACTTTTAATCCCTATTTGCATTTTATAAAGAATAGCTTGAGAATTAAAAATATCCATCTTTTGCAAAAAGTTATTAAATTAGAAATTATTTTTACAAACTACAATATTATGAAGGATTAATATTACCACTAAAAATTGATAAGGACTGAACTTGAAAGTCTGTGATCATATAGGAACTAACAAATTTAACCCAAAAATTTACAAAAGAATGTTTTGTATTTAAAATATAAGAGAAACATAATGTATTTCTAATTCATCTATTTTCAAAAAATGGTATTTTTTTATGGCTTAAATAGGTAAATCGTTCGTGTAAGTTCGCGTGTTTTTGATGTTTATCCATTTAGCTTTTTTTGTTCTAAAACAAACCCTATAAATATAAATGTTTTGGTTTTGGTCCATGTCATCATCATCTGTTACAAAAACATGTATCGGGCAAATGGAGGATGATATGGCAGCATGTGATGTAGCATATATGATGCTGATGTGTCGCTTCAAATGCCGAGTTACTGAGTTAGAGGGACCAAAACTAAAAAAAAATATTAGTAGAGGAATCAAAATAAAAAAACGAGAAGACAAAAAATTCAAATTTAAAAACCTTGAATCTTCCATCTTCTTCTAGTCTTTCTTCATTAGTTTTGTTTAAAATTACCATGATATATGCAAACAATAGCGTTGATCCTACTGGATGGGAGGATTGAGACGGGAAACATAAATACTTCTAGCACCATCAGTTTTTACATCTCAGCCACACACTCAATAACCTTTTTTTCTCAAGCATGGTCCTTTAATTAGAAGAAAAAAAATGTAATACATTCCACAAAAGCATGGCTCTTTTGCACCATCCTAATGCATGACTATTTGCATTTCTCCATATAGTTACATAATTCATTGATTAAAATAAGATAACTATGATAGTTTAATACAAAATCTTTAAGTCGTGAACTTCCTCATCTCAGCCACTAAAATATTAATTAGACTCGACATGAAGATAAAAAATCCGACCAAATCTATCGCGCATGCAATTTTATTCAAAAATTAAAAGGCAATGGTAGCATTTTCATTTTCTTTTGGGAGTTGCCTCATTGTAGTAATTATAATGGATCTCTGTTGTGGTCCATTATGGGGTGGCTTGCTTGTTTTTGTCTTTGTTGGTTTCCATCTTGATTCAAAAGTTAAAAATTATAATTGGTCCAGCTGAATTGCACCAAGAACATTAATGAAACAAGTACATGTAATATTGTTTCACTATTTGCACAATTATTCTGTCGTATAAGGAGTCAGCACGTCCTGCAAGGACTAAGAGAGTGAGTTATGGGCAATGCAGTAGCCCATTGCTAGAATCTAAGGTTGTTATAGCACCTGCCACCTCATGCAAGGACCAAGAGGATGAGTTTGGGGTACGTGTCCCAAAGCATACCAGGTGTGGCTGATCTCACTCAGTTGATTGGATATCATTAAATATGTACTTACTACAGTATGTCCATGTGAGAAAATGTGAGAAAATTTGTACTTGCCTTAGTATAGTTCTTGTAGAATGCTAGATAATTTGATGATATTTATTGTTCTTTTGTAATATTTACTACATGTTAAAGCACCTAACAATTGATGTTTTTAGGGTTTTTTAAAGTGTCTTATGTGTCAAGTTTCATTTTGTGGGAAAACCTTTAATTTCTAAGGTTTTGATTCGATTCAAAATAGCTTGAATCACATCATTTTTATTCTCTGGTCTTGGTCGTTGTTGTTCATGCCAATTTGATTCGATTCATGACTTTTTGATTCGTATCATGCCTGAATTGAATCACGAGTTGTAGAATCTTATCAAGTTTATTCCTTGGTTTTTTTGTTTTGCCTTGTTGAATCGTATCACTGTTCTTTGATTCGTATCAACCTTCATCTGGGTTACTTTAATTCAATTCAAATATTGCTTGTATTGTATAAATCTTCATAGCTTCATATTTGTCCATTTACACATGTCTGATTCGGATCATACTTACTATGAATCGATTCATGTCGTTGTTGTGCATAAATCTGATAAGACATAGGTTTTCAATTCACGATTTCACAAATTCTTTTGAAAATCGAAAAACGATACTTACCCCCCCCCCCCCCCCCCCCCCCCCCCTCCCGCTTACCGTCTTGTTACTCATATAGACCAACAAGTGACATCAGGAAGTTGGTCTCTTCACTGACGGTTAACTATCAGAAGAGTCGATATAACGAACAAAGAGCCTAAGGAGCCATACAATAGAGCTCCAATTTTTTACGACGAAAACTATGACTATTGAAAAGAATGCATGAGTGTCCATATCCAATCGGTCGACATGGAAGGTTGGGATGTCATGGTCAGTAGGCGGACCGCAAGTTGAAGTTGACGAAATCGCGCAAAACAAAACCAAGGCCAATTGGAACGACGATGAAAAAAAGAAGGTATTTGAAGGCATGGAACATGCTTATTTCCTTTCTTTAAGTGAATGAGTATCACTTGGTTTCACATTGTAAGACCGTTGAGGTAATGTGTGACGCTTTGGAAACTCTTCATGAGGCTAGCGAAGGCATCAAGCAATAAAAAATTAATACTCTCATCCAACAATATGAACTCAATTTCACATGGAGGCTGATGAATCCATCTCCTACATGCAAATGAGGTTCACTTATATTGTTAACAAATTGCAAAACTTAGAAAAAAAACATCGCAAACCAAGATTGTACTAACAAAGTGTTGAGATGCATGACTAGGGATTGCCAGCCAAAGGACATCACAATAAAGGAATTTCAAAACCTTAACACCCTTGAAATTATCACTCTCTTTGGCAAACTCAAGGAGCATGAACACGAGATCCTACAACTGAAATCTAGTGAGGAAGTTCTCAAGAAGAGGGCAAAGAAATTTGTTGCGTTGAAAGCCTCCTCGTTCAAGGCAAACTTGTCAAACAATAGGGATAATGACCCCAATTATGTTGGCAGATTTTTTTAGGATATGAATAACATCCTTAATTACATATTTCTTTAGGTTGTTTTTTATTCTGTTTTTTCTTTCTTTTCTCTTTTTGAGTGTTTTAGCTTAGTTTCCCCTCTTGTATTCATTTTTGCCCTTTTTTAATATATATATATATATATATATATATATATATATATATATATATATATATATATATATATATAAGAGTTTTAATTAGATGCCATTGAAATATTTCTACCTCTCCTTAATGTCCAACCCCCTCTTGGCTTATAAAAAAAAAGTGTAAAGCAGATTATATTCAAAATTAAAACGTCTTACAACTTAGCGTGCTATTTAAATTTTTATTATAATAAATGTAAAAATACCACCTTATTGTGTACAGCTAGTTATATTCATGTTGTCTTAAAAACTAAGTGTGCCTTTTTTATTTTCATTTTAACTGCAAAAATGCCATCACATTGATGGTAGTCCATTAAGACGGCTATTGTTGTAAAAAATGTTGTTATAATTTTTAGGTCAAATACCTTCTCGAATCCTTTAAGTTTCACGTTTGTTTTAGATAGGTCTTTTAAGTTTTTAAGATGTTAGATAGATCCTTTAAGTTTCAAGTTTGTTTCAGATATGTCCTTTAAATTTCTAAGGTTTCAGATAGGCTATTTAAGTTTCGAGTTTGTTTCGGATAGATAGCATAAATGACCTATCCGAAACAAACTCAAAACTTAAAGGACATATATGAAACCTTAGAAACTTAAAGGACATGTCCAAAACAAACTCGAAACTTAAAGGACATATCTGAAACCTTAGAAACTTAAAGGACCTATCCGAAACAAACATGAAACTTAAAACACACATTTTTATTTTAAACTCAAATGGGCGACAAGCCTTTCCTAGAATTTGAATTTTAACGTTGCTGCATGTTCAAAGCTGGATTCAAACTCAAAAACTTGGTTAAACTAGAAGAGACATGTTCTATCTCATCTAAGTGTTTTTGGGTTTTTAATCCCATATTGCACTAGCATAGATAAAAATGCTTTGTTTACTAACTTTTTTATTTAAAAACGAGGTAAAAATTTTTTGAATTTATTTGTGCAAACTTGTAATATAATTTGGGAATGAATAGCTATTGTAAAAAAGAATTTAAGTGTCGACAAAAATAGGGATAATAATGAACCATATTAAATACCCTGTAAAAAAAATCTTCCTGGCTGGCTTTATACCTGGGCTCCACGTCATTTCAGTACCGTTTACTTATTCATGACATAGCACCAAAGTCCAAGCTCACCTCAACTATATATATAATGGAAATATATTGAAGCAGTGTACAATTAAATTCCAATATTAACTTCGCATTTCTGATCTCTCATTCTGCAGCTTCTTCATTGTTTCAGATCATAATAATTCTACCTTGTATTTCTCTCTCTCTCTCTCTCAACCTGCTTTAACTTCTTCCTCAACTTGGAGATATGGTGGTATGTACCTTGGTCTCTTTTTTCATTATATATATACGTACATTATATACACACATATGGAGTAATGTTTACCCATCTAAACACACAAAAACACACATTTGATTTCAATTTTTGAGTTACACGTTTGTGATGTAATCTACTCATCATGTCAAAAAAAAGGATATCCATATAAAGATTGATTTCATTCATATGAGAGCAACATATTTAAATTATGTAGTAGAATCTTAGGATGAATAGAAAGACTCTAGATACAATGAGTTTGTAAAAAAATAAAAATGCAAACACTTAAGTACATTGTTTTTGCTTTCTGGTATTGCTAGCTAGCATATGGTCTAGAAGGAATTATGACGTGTAGGTGATCTATGTCTGGTGAGTATGGTGTTGGCTTGACGTTAGCACCTTATCCATCTCTAAAGACCTATATTTTATTTAAATGTCAGGTTAACCGGTGTCTCTGAGATAGGTTAAGTAATTAGAATAAAAAAATTTGAGTTAAAATTATATTTTTTAAACTTTAAGGATTTAACCGTACAACTTTAAATACAATACTATTATATTTGTTTTTTTTTAACTAGTGTTCTAAAGATATTTTTTAGCATTTTTATTTGTTAATAGTGACCAAACACTTTCCTCAACTCATTGGAGGAGGAAAATATTGAATACCTATATATCCTTTATTACTACTTGTAAGATGTTATTTCTGTCAGCATTCCACCACATGATTAAGTTATCTTTTTTGTCTTGTTTATTTAGGTTCACATGATAATGTGAACTCTCTACAACTACGACCATTTATAGAAGATTGGTAGAATGTGTCTAAATATTTTGGTGGTGTGCTTAGGTATATATGCAAGTAGTACTAGTTTGACTATTATCAATGCCTTGACACGGGATATGACTATTTTGTGTGAACGGAATACTTTTCAATATAATGATAGATTCTCTCTTTTTTGAACTCAATATTAGTTATTACTACTTTACAATATTCTCTCTTCAATCAAGGCACGTAAGAGAAAACGAAACAAGAAGGAAAAAGGTGTTGTTTTAGTTCACGAGCACAAATTGCACAATGCTATATAAATATCGTGAAAAAACGAATGGGGAATTTAATAGATTGATTTTTTTTTTAAAGGTTTAACTAATTGAATTTAGGAGTCAAAAAAATATTAATTGAATTTGACTTTAGACCTTTAATTTAGTTTTTACCTTCAAGCCGGCTTCGACTTTACAGTAAAATTGTGTCTAATTCGTTGTTATGGATTTACCAAATTGCAGGCCACACAATCTACATAAAAAAAATAATTAATTAATTAACCAGTCCCTCTCTCAAAGAGCATTGTAATAGTCCCCACTCCCCCACTAGCATTTAACTTCTTATAGTTTCCTTGAAAATTTGATTAAAATGGACAAATTTATTTTGCACGAAATGTCCAAATAATAAGATTCCTATAATAGTCCCCACTCCATATATATATATATATATATATATATATATATATATATATATATATATTTCTAAATTGTTGCAGAAAAACTCTTCTACATGAGATTTGACATTGCGTCATATATGGTCAACTAATATCTAATTGATCAAACATTATGTTTTATGCATTCTTTTAAATTGTATAAAAATTAATTTCTCCATCCTTAATTATATAAGTCTCTTTAAAATATCTTTTTTGTTTCAATGTATAACCCGCTTTACTAATACTAATACTCATAAAACATTAACATGACTTTTTCATACTATTAATTAAAGCCAATTTTATACAATAACTCATAATTTATGTTTTTCATACAACACTAATTGAGTTTAGAGGGCAATTAAGTTTTTAATTAAATAATTAACATAAGAAATGGTGGTTGTGCAGGTAAACAAAGAAGAGAAAAAAATGACAAAAGTTATGCTCACTAAGCCATTGCAACTAGCAAAAGAATCAGATCCAGAAGAGGCTTATAGGGCCCCTAATCTTTTGCAACGCCTATTAAGTTTATTCAAGAATGTACGTCCAGGATCTGATCTCACACGCTTTCAAGTAAGTAATATCTCATTTTTATTTATCTATCTATTTTTTTGGGAGTAACATCGAGTTAAAGATCAAAACTCACAAGGTATTTTGACACCAAATTTCTACTTAAAATCTTAAGACTTTGAATTGACATTCATGTTTTAGTCTCTTGATCGTGTAGATTTTTAACCTATTTTTTCTCCGATGCTCTTCGAACTCTCCGATAAATGGTATCTGAGTCCTAATTCAATTTGATGGAGGGGTGAATATAACTTTTGAGTTAGACATCAATGTGAATATGACTTTTTATCCATAATTATGTTTTGAGAACTACTTTTTGCAACCCAATCTTTTTCAATACACCTTATGTTTATTTTTGGATGGGAAATTTGTGGAATATATGCTAAAGTGGATGGATACTAAGAAAATATATGCCATGTGCATAAAATAAATGAGAGTTGAATCGTCTCCATTTCCTCAAAAGATATGAAGAAATACATATATATTTTTGACAAACATGAAAAATTGCATCTAAAAAGAGGTAGACACAAAGATGTTTCAATTAAAAAGAAAGTTATAGTGGAATCTGTTATCTATTTTTTACATATCTCTCTAAAGAGAATTTTTTTTTTTTTGAGAAATAGAGGTATGGAGAGAGTTCTCTTGTCGGTTTGGGTCACATCCTTCTGAACATGACTTTCATAGTTCATGTTCATATTTATATTTAAAAAAACGTGTGCATCACTTTCAACCAGAATTCTTGTCCTTCGGGACCAAATAATGATAAGATTTTTTTTTCCTTAAATGGTATACTTTCATTTTGAATTAAATATATATTTAAAAAAACCTATTTAAATTCTCGACATAACACATTTTTTTATTATCAATTTCAGTTCTGACTATTAACAATAGTGAGGCAGATGTTGATAACTCATGCTTGGATTTTGGCATAGTCCTCCAAGAGTTGTAATTGTCACTTTATTTTTATTTATTAATAACATTTTTACTAAAAATGACAAGTCACAACCATGAGATGCAAATATGGATTTGTATTGAGTGACTTTGTGGTAGGAGAGTTATTGTGGCTTTAGCGTTTTTTTTATAGACTTAATTGCAGTTTTGGTTTATTATATTTACGATTTTGCGAAATTGGACCCTCTATTTTAAAATTCGACAATTTTAGTCCTTCCATCAATTTTTTTGTCTGAGATAGATAATATGAGAGAGATAGAAATGTAAAAGAGAAATGATAGATAGTATGAAGTAAATAACATACGAGAGATAGACACAAAGTCATGTGACTTTCCTACTTTAAATTAGCGAATTCATATCCATGCAAATATAGTTGGAACGCCTTAGTTGTCATGTGATGTTTTTATTAGAAAAAAAGTTAAAAAGGCAGCAAGTTTTGTGTACTCTAGTTTGAAATAAAGTTTATATGTGACCGTTCAACTAAATATACAATCATATTATCAATAAGAAATATATAATCAATGCATCTATTTGTAATTGAAATTCGAAAATAAAAAACTAATAATATTCAATGTGGAAATTGAGATATGGCACAACAATTTGTGACATGTATTGCAGAGATTGA
This sequence comes from Medicago arabica, assembly GCA_946800305.1. Classification (NCBI taxonomy): domain Eukaryota; kingdom Viridiplantae; phylum Streptophyta; class Magnoliopsida; order Fabales; family Fabaceae; genus Medicago; species Medicago arabica. The sequence continues at coordinate 18,675,427 of OX326971.1, read as the reverse complement.
TGAGAAATGTTGTGTGTTATATGCAGCTGCCACCACAATTTAACCTACCAAAATCACAACTTCAATGCTATGGTGAATCATTGTACTGTACTGCTTCAGATTTGCTAAGCATATGCAACAGAGGACAGAGTCCATTGGATAGGTTCATATCTGTTGTAGCATGGTCCATATCTACCACACGCCCTATATCTTTTGGTGTTGCTCCTTATAATCCTATTCTTGGTGAGACACACCATGTTTCAAAGGGAAATCTTAATGTGTTACTTGAACAGGTACTCTCTCAATTCTGAATTTGATAAACAATTTAATTAGCATTTTATTCAATAAACTATTAGTTAACTTGTTTGTCCTTCAAGCATATGAACTAACTTGGTTGGTTAGTTACTTGTGATGCAAAGAGGTATCGGTGGTTATAACGATTTAATTAGAATTTTATTTAATTAGCATTTTATTCAATAAACTATTAGTTATAACGATTTTGTCCTTAGTTAAAAGAGGTATCGGTGGTTAAAAGGAATGGGCGTTTATACACTGAATTTATCCACGACTTCAAACAATGTGAAACTTTTTAATGTACCAAAACACATACTATTCTCATAAAGCTCAAATAAGGTATCAATAAAATCTTTCAAATGCAATGTTGTTGGTATATCAAGTGTGAGTAAGTGTTTTTTATTGAATGGAAAACTAGATGTTGAACAACGTATAAGTGACAGGTTAAGATGTGGCGTCTAATATACCTTGTGTGATCTTTTGCTCAGAGTCCAATGTGATAATCCTCCGACCCCCTCATGATATTAAGGTTATTTATTTATATGTATCTGCAGGTGTCACACCACCCTCCAGTAACTGCACTCCATGCAACAGATGAGAAGGAAAACATAGAAATTACATGGAGTCAACAACCTGTTCCTAAATTTTATGGTATATATCTTCAACTTTTCTTGGATCACAAGTATTTCCATCTCATTCATTTGCAATAAATTAGAATATATCATTTCCATAAGATTCAAATTTTTTAAATTATTACCGATGTATATATGTCAATGTTTGTGTCATATTCAATATTCGTGTTCGTGTCGGTTTTTCATATATCTAGAATAAGTATGTTAATTCCAAGTTCTTGTAAATTCTAAATATAACCCATTAGTGTAAAAAATAGTGTAGATTGAGTATCTTAAATCAAATGTGCAGGCACATCAATTGAAGCTCAAGTCCGTGGCAAAAGGCAACTGAAGCTCTTAGATCATGGGGAAACATATGAGATGAACTCTCCTAACCTCTTCTTTAGAATTCTTCCAGTTCCTGGTGCTGATTGGGTTGGCACTGTTGACATAAGGTGCATAGAGACATGCCTAGTAGCTGAGTTATCCTACAAATCAGGTCATTCTTTTCTAGGACTTGGTGGAAGTCATAAAGTGATCAAAGGGAAGATATTTGACTCTTCATCTATGAAAGTTCTATATGAACTTGATGGTCATTGGGACAGGTATTGTAGCTTTCATAAAAGAAATATTTCAAAATTCAAACTTAACCATCTGGTTCAATCGGAAACCGGACAATGTGTCTGTTGGTTTTGTTATGGTTTCATTGTCTAGTTGAACCGTTTTAACGAAGGTTGGTTCAATCATGTTTAATTTTTAAATTTGTCATATGGTTCAATATGGTTGAACCATTTGAACAACGATCCAAAAGTCTTACATGTTTGATCTCTGGTACGATATTAAAATGTTGCATCTAAGTACATATTAACTTTCATTTTTTCAATAATTATACTGCTAATTCATATGCCTTAGTATAATTTTATCCATTTTGTTAAGCAGGACTGTAAATATGAAGGATAGAAAAAATGGTAAAGTTACAGTGATATATGATGCAACAGAAGTCATTACAGGGTTACAAGCTCCTACTCTCAAGGACGAAAAGGTACTAAAAATAATTCACCTTTTAATTATTTCATTTATGCACCAATTTTTCTCTTGTTATCATTTGTATGACCAACAATTAAAAGCAAATTCAGGTACCTATAAACAAATAAAAAATTTAAATTCATGTAGTGTATTATAGCACTAACCCTTCAAATTGAAGTTGTATCTAATGGCAATGACACGTGATTACATTCAATAAATTTATTTTTTGAAATTATTATAATGTGTCAATTACGTGTCAGTGTTATATGTATCAGTATTATATGGATTAAACTTTTCGTTTAAGTAATTAAATGACATTTTTTGTTGAATATGCCATGAAATTTTTTGTTCATTAGAGTGTATGGCCAACTGAGTCAGTCCATGTTTGGAGTGGATTGAGCCAAGCCATAGTGAGCAAAGATTGGGAGAAAGCAAGAGAAGCAAAGCAAGTAGTGGAGGAGAGACAAAGAGAGCTCATGAGAGAAAGAGAGTCAAAAGGGGAAAATTGGATTCCTAAGCATTTTGTAGTGTCTTACAACAAAGAAGTAGGGTGGGACTGTACACCTATTCATAATTGTGTATCAACTGCTCCCATCATAGCACTATAATTGTATTATTTATTTGATTTTTTTTATGTTTATGCAATTAATCATTGAAATAAAAAAAAGTTTTATTTGCTAAAAAAAGAATTTTTATGTTAAATTGATTTATTGTGAAGAACAGAAAGAGAGAAAAAAACTTTAAAGTACAACAAATTTTTTAATCTAGGAAAAATGATGAGCATTTATTTCAAGCAAAGAGAGAAACATAATGAGAAAGGAATCAAACTGGATATATTTAATGACGATAAATATTTTATATAATACAATTTTTTAGTCATCGTGAGTTTAGCTCAGTTGATAGAGACAATGTATAATATATGCAACGTCTCGGCCACCAAAAATTAAACAGATACAATTTTTTACATTATAAAATTTTAGGATGGTGAAGTTGTGTCTCAATCTAAAGCATAAAAGACTCCATAGCTCTAAGAGAGTTTCAAAAGTGATTTATATTTACCTTCCTCTAAGACACTATGGGTTCAAAACCACAACCTTCATACCTCTGATATGCAACTTGCTTTTTTATCACTAGAATGTTTTAGATCCAATTATTGACTATATAATAACTATATATTCATATTTGAATATTTCAATCAAATCTATCATCAATGATGACAATGATGATAAACAAGTTTGGAATTGCTCTCATGATGGTATTTACACGGACATTCATGGATATAGGGGGTTGGATCAATATTCAACTCATAATTTGGTGTCGACTACTTGTTGGAATGACTCCCTTGATGATATTGTTTTTTTAGATAAACGACATAACAGTAGTCATTGAAATCACAAAAACACATTCATAAGTTGAGAAGTTGGGGTTTGAACCCTGGTCGCAACATCCAACCTAACAATTTTGACATTTTTACTAGTTGAATTATGATTTTTGACTCAATATATTTGTTTTTATTCGAATAAGAGAAAGAAAAAAAAGTTAAATGACATTACTCACTATCCTTAAATTAAGTGATTCTTTTTGTATACTATTAATTAATTCAAAACCGATTAAGTAACCCTGAAATAATTTTTTAAGGAGAGAAAAAAGAGAAATGGTGGTTGTGCAGGTAAACAAAGAAGAGAAAAAAGAGACAAAAATTATGTTCACTAAGCCATTGCAACTAGCAAAAGAATAAGATTCAGAAGAGTCTTATAAGGCCCTTAATCTCTTGCAACGCCTATTAAGTTTATTCAAGAATGTACGTCCAGGATCTGATCTCACACGCTTTCAAATAAGTAATATCTCATTATTATTCATCTATCTATTTTTTGGGAGTAACAACGAGCTAAAGACTAAAACTTACACGACATTTTGATACCAAATTTCTACTTAAAATTTTAAGACTTTGAATTGACATTTATGTGTTTAGTCTCTTGATGGCGTAGATTTTTAACCTATTTTTTCTCCGGTGCTCTTCGAACTCTCCGATAAATGGTATTTGAGTCATAGTTCAATTTCATGGAGGGGTAAATATCACTATTGAGTTAGACATCAATGTGAATATGACTTTTTATCCATAATTATGTTTTGAGAACTACTTTTTGCAACCCTATCTTTTTCCATACACCTTATTTTATTTTTGGATGAGAAATTTATGTGGAATATATGTTCAAGTGGATGGATACTGAGAAAATATATACCTTGTGCATTAAAATAAATGATAGTTGAGTCTCCATTTCCGCAAAAGATATGAACAATTACATATATTTTTTTGACAAACATGAAAAATTGCATTTAAAAAGAGGTAAACACAAAGATGTTTCAATTAGAAAAAAATTATTGTGGGATCTGTTATCTATTTTTTACATATCTCTCTAAAGAGATTTTTTTTTTGTTGAGAAATAGTGGTATGGAGAGAGTTCCCTTGTCGGTTTGGGTCACATCCTTCTGCATATGACATTCATAGTTCATGTTCATATTTATATTTAAAAAAACGTGTGCATCACTTTCAACCAGAATTCTTGACCTTCAGGTCAAATAATGATAAGATTTTTCAAAATATGTTTTTTTTTTCCTTAAATGGTAAACTTTCATTTTGAATTAAATATATATTTAAAAAAAACCTCTTTAAATTCTCGACACAACACATTTTTTATTATCAATTTCAGTTCTGACTATTAACAATAGTGAGGCAGATGTTGATAACCCATGCTTGGATTTTGGCATAGTCCCTCCAAGAGTTGTAATTGTCACTTTATTTATTTATTAATATTACTTTTACTAAAAATGACAAGTCACAACCATGAGATGCAAATATGGATTTGGATTGAAAGACTTTGTGGTAGGAAAGTTATGGTAATTTTAGTGTATTTTTGTTTATTTTACGAGAGAGAAATGTAAAAAGGGAAATGATAGATAATATGTGGAAGTAAACAACATATGAGAGCTATAGATACAAAGTCATGTGACTTTCCCATCTTAAATTAACGAATCTGGATCCATGTATCGTTGGGATGCCTTGGTTGTCATGTGATATTTTTGTACTATAAACTTTTTTTATATATAAAAAATAAATTTAAAAAGGAAGCAAGTTTTGTATACTCTAATATAAAATAAAGTTTATAAGTAACCCTTCAACTAAATATAAAATCATATTATAAAAAAGAAGTATATGACCAATGCATTTACTTGTATTTTTTTAGAATTGAAATTCGAAAATACAAACCATCTATTATAGTCAATGTAGAAATTGTGATATGGCACAACAATTTGTGACATGTGTTGCTGAGATTGATGAGAAATGATTTTTGTTACATGCAGTTGCTACCACAATTTAACTTACCGAAATCACAACTTCAATGCTATGGTGAATCATTGTACTGCACTGCTTCAGATTTACTAAGCATATGCAATAAAGGACATAGTCCATTGGATAGATTTATTTCTGTTGTAGCATGGTCCATATCTACCACACGTCCTATATGTTTTGATGTTGCTCCTTATAATCCTATTGTTGGTGAGACACACCATGTTTCAAAGGAAAATCTTAATGTGTTACTTGAACAGGTACTCTCTCAATTCTGAATTTGATAAACAATTTAATCAACATTTTATTCAATAAACTATGAGTTAGTTGGTTAGTTAGTTACTTGCGATGCAACCTGCAAGTAACTTAATCAATCCTAACTTGGTTGGTTGGTTATTTGCGCTGCAAGTAACTTAACCAATCCTAACTAACATTTTGAGTTATAACTAAGTCAACCTCGAAACAACATTTTTAGCCTCTAATTTGAATTATATCTCAATAATATTGTCTTTTTTTTTTAATTTTATGTTAGTCCTAACAATTTTGTCCTTAGTTAAAAGAGGCATAGGTGGTTGAAAAGAATGGGCATTTATACACTAAATTTATCCTCAATTTCAAACAATGTGAAACTTTTTAATGTACCAGAACACATACTATTCTCATAAAGCTCAAATAAGCTCTCAATAAAATCTTTCAAATGCAATGTTGTTGATATATCAAATTTGAGTAAGTGTTTTTTATTGAATGGAAAACTAGATGTTGAACAACTTATAAGTGACAAGTTAAAACGTGATGTCCAATATACCTAGTGTGGTCTTTTCCTTAGAGTCCAATGTGATAATTCTTGTCTCCCTCGTGATATTAAGTTCCTGATTTACATGTATCTGTAGGTGTCACACCACCCTCCAGTAATTGCACTCCATGCAACAGATGAGATGGAAAACATAGAAATTATATGGAGTCAGCAACCTGTTCTTAAATTTTATGGTATATATCTTGAACTTTTCTTGGATCACAAGTATTTCCATCTCATTCACTTGCAATGAAATAACATATATCATTTCCATAAGATTCTAATTTTTTTAAATTATTATTGATGTATATGTGTCATATTTAGTATTCGCGTCCTTGTCAGTTTTTCTAAATACCACTCATTAGTGTAAAAAACTATGTAGATTGAGTATCTTAAATCAAATGTGCAGGCACATCAATCGAAGCTCAAGTCTGTGGTAAAAGGCAACTGAAGCTCTTAGATCATGGGGAAACATACGAGATGAATTCTCCTAACCTTTTCTTTAGAATTCTTCCAGTTCCTGGTGCTGATTGGGTTGGCACTGTTGATATAATGTGCATAGAGACAGGCCTAGTAGCTCAGCTAATATACAAATCATGTCATTCTTTTCTAAGACTTGGTGGAAGTCATAAATTGATCAAAGGGAAGATCTTTGAAAGTTCTCTATGAACTTGATAGTCATTGGGACAGGTATTGTGGCTTTCTTATAAGAAATATCACAAAATTCAAATTTAACCATATGGTTCAATCGGAAATCAGACAATGTGCTCGTTGGTTTGATTATAGTTACTTTGCAGTTTGGTTGAACCATTTTAACGGTGGTTGGTTCAATCATGTTTAATTTTTTGCAATTATTTACTTGCATTTTAGTATTTTTTAAAATTTGTCATCTGGTCCAATATGGTTGAACCAATTGAACCTTGATCCAAAAGTCTCACATGTTTGATTTTCAGTCCGATATTAAAACATTGCATCTAAGTACATATAAACTTTCAATTTTTCATTTTTTTATTTGATTATACATGTAGTAAAGAGTATATGTAATACAAAATTGTATATAAATATAGAAGTCTTATAAAGATCCTATTAATGAAAGTTTATACAACTGACTTAATTTACTTTCAATAATTATACTGCTAATTCATATGCCTTAGTGTAATTTTTATCCATTTTGTTAAGTAGGATTGTAAATCTGAAGGATAGAAAAAAATGGTAAAGTTACAAGTGATATAGGATGCAACAGAAGTTATTACACGGCTACAAGCTCCAATTCTCAAGGATGAAAAGGTACTAAAAAAAAATTCACCTTCTAATTATTTCATTTATGGACCAATTTCTCTCTTGTTATCATTTATATGACCAAAAATTAAAAGCAAATTCAGGTACCTACATACAAATAAAAAAATTAAATTTATGTAGTATATTATAGCACTAACACTTCAAATTAAAGTTGTAACTGATAACAAAGGCAGTGATTATATTCAATAAATTTATTTTTTGAAATTATTATAACGTGTCAATGACGTGTCTGTGTTATATGTGTCAGTATTATATGGATTAAACTTTTCGTTTAAGTAATTAAGTGATATGCTTTGCTGAATGTGTCATGAAATTCTTTTGTTCATTAGAGTGTATGGCCAACTAAATCAGTCCATGTTTGGAGTGGATTGAGCCAAGCCATAGTGAGCAAAGATTGGGAGAAAGCAAGAGAAGCAAAGCAAGTAGTGGAGGAGAGACAAATAGAGCTCATGAGAGAAAGAGAGTCAAAAGGGGAAAATTGGATTCCTAAGTATTTTGTAATGTCTTACAGCAAAGAAGTAGGATGGAACTGTACACCTATTCATAATTGTGTATTAGCTGCTCCAATCATAACACTATAATTGTATTATGTATTAGATTTATTTTCTTTTTTTATGTTTATGCAATTAATGATTGAAATAAAAAGAAGTTTTCTTTGCTAAAAAAAATTATGTTAAAAGTTTCAAAAGTGATTTATATTTACCTTCCTCTAAGACACTATGGGTTCAAAGCCACAACCTTCATACCTCTGATATGCAAACTGTCTTTTTATCACTAGAACATCTTAGATCCAATTATTGACTATATAATAACTATATATTCATATTTGAATATTTCAATCAAATCTATCATCAATATTCAACTCATAATTTGGTGCCAACTACTTGTTGGAATGACTCCTTTGATGATATTGTTTTTTTAGATAAACGACATAACATTAGTCATTGAAATCACATAAACACATTCATAAGTTGAGAAATTGGGGTTTGAACCCTGGTCACAACATCCAACCTAACAATTTTTACATTTTTACTAGTAGAATTATGATTTTTGACTCAATATATTTGTTTTTATTCCAAAAGAGAAAGAAAAAAAGTTAAATGTCATTATTCACTATCCTTAAATTAAGTGATTCTTTTTGTTTACTATTAATTAATTCAAAATCGATTGAGTGTTACTGAAATAATTTTTTAATCTCAACGAAACAATTTTATACTTTTTTTACTAATTTAGATAAAAGAACAAGACAAAAGTGCGAGAGAGGTTTAGGGTTGGCAAATTAAATGACCAAAACAAAGAAAGTGTCAATGTGATATGCTATACCCAAATTATTGGACCTGAATGGGTCTAATTGACTCTTGGCATCAATTGGATCCTACGAGATCCGTATCAGAGTCATCTCGAGTAAAGATTGATTCGCTCAAACAGAGTTGTCTGACAGTGGAATTGATAGAGGTTCATGACAACATACCCAAGATCCAGATTCGATCTTGTGGGATCTGTGACAACATGACCCTTTAGGGAAACAAACATCATGGAACATGTGTGTTAATCCTCCATACATCCATCCAAATGATTTGTAGCCCTGATTGCCTGAAAATAGAGTAGATAGATGCAGGGAGTCTGATCCCGCTTCACTTGGAACTCTTCACCATCACCATGTTTCTGAAGACGCTGCTTATATCTGCCCTCAACCAACCGAAATGTTCATGAACACCCTTTTTTTCCTCACCTGATACTCAGTCTCAACCACATCAGATCCTAATAACTCAACCATCGTATTAACTGCCTCATACATGAAAAGAGGACCACTTAGGTTTAGGATCCAGCCCTCAATGAGGAGGTGTATCATACATGGAAAATGATCAAGTTTCATTGTCATCTCTCCAATCAGAAGATGGAAGCTAGATGTCTCCTTGTGAAATCTTTCAACAAAAAGTAGACAACATGTCATAGTTAAGGATATGATAACTGACATTTTGAAGCCATTGAAGTCCACTGACTCGCATGCCATCTTTGAACCATCATTGTTGCATGCTGTCCAAATTTGATTATTGTATAGACTATAACTTTTTTCCGTTGTTCACGCACTTTAAATTGACACACCACTACAAAAATTAAAAAACAAAAAATTAATATCATGACATGATTCAACTTAGTTTACATGAATAAAAATAGTCATAGCATTCAGCTTACATAAAAAAAATATTACAAGAGTGGTAAAGTATTAGTACTCCCTCAAACATATGATAGACCACATGTAGATGGTACTGGTTGAGCACATACATGTCATGTGAACCATTAGGATAGTCATCCAACAGTTGTGGTTTTACCCCCACCTCCACCTGCGGCTTCTCATCATCAGTCGTGTTCTCCACCTCCTCCTCCCTCCATATCGTGTTGCCCGGGCTGGGGTTCAGGCTAAGGGTTTCCCTTGCCTATGTGCTTGCCCATCTTCTCTTTTGCTTCATTCCTCTCGTACTGTTCTCGTCTAGCAGCAACAGTCATGGAAGGTCTGTCATTTTTAAAGCAGTACATTTAATCCATATATGAAACATGAAACATCACATATACATAATTAATAAAAATCCATTGTAAACCAAAAACAACATATATTGTTTCAATTCAGATTATATAAGCCAAACCAGGAACAATTTAGTTCGGCAAATATAATCCGAACAAGTTCAATGACACCTAAAGGAAATTACGACCCAAACATTTAAAAATTGAGGGAATGAAACCTTACCTTGTGTTTGTTGTTTCAAAATGCTTGAAATTAGGAAAGAACATTAAACCCATAAAATTTTCAACATAATTCATGATCAATCCCGATAAAAAAAACATCAAAACCCTCTCTATGATACCACTTGTCGGAATTAATTTATTAATTCATCAATATAAATCATGATCTATAAAGATTAAAACTATAATCATAACTTTAGTGACGGAATAAACATATAACATATGACCATGGGTATTATCGGATCTATAACATATTTGATTTATCAATAATTATAAGGAATTAGGTATTAGAAATACATGTATCAATGATGAAAAAGTTCTCTTGCAATAATCCATAATAAAAAGATTATAAGGAATTAGGTATTAGCAATACCTAGATCAATGATGAAAAAGTTCTCTGGAAATAATACGGTCAGCCGGTCCAAAATTGGTATTCTTATGGCTTGAATTCTCTTCAAATGTGAAGAATAGTAATTATGCTTGTGTACGGTATATTGAGGACAACAACTTGTGTCCAATTAGGATTTCTCATTGTTCCGTTAATTAGTCATCCATATATTGATTCAGTATTGAGTTCATATCAATTAATTAAATAATTAATTATCTAAAAAGAAATCTAATCTACGTTTCACTTTATTTAATTACTAATCAATTAATGTTACTAATAAATAAATAATTAATATAATTATTATAAAAAATTCGAATCTAAATAACTTAATCTTGATTGAACGATCACCTCGCCAAATGCGTGAAATATTGACTATAGCCTATAGAAAAGAAAGGTCTCTTGTACACGTAATGACGTTGAAATATAATTATATAATAAATTTGAAACTAAATCATCTAATCTTGATTGAACGATGACCTTATCCAAATGCGTAAAATCTTGACTATAGCCTATAGGAGAGCATGGTCCCATTTTTTAAAATTACAATTATATTTATCACAACCATAATTTTTTTTGACTAAATTACTAGCAAAAAAGCAAATGACACTACTCATTATCCTTAAATACAACAATTCTTTCTATTTACTACAGTATAAAGTAGTAACACTGAAAGAACTTTTTTTGGTTACACACACTGAAAGAACTTTTATCCTAAATAATTTTTTTTTTATTTTCTTACTAAATTTTATAAAGAAAGAGGACAAAAGAGGGAGGTTAGAGGTTGGCAAATTAAATGACCAAAACAAAGAAAGCATTCACTGTGATCTGTTGTACCCAGAATCCTGTTTTATTAGTAGCAAAGGAAAATGTGAACCCCTCTTCCATCTATATTAATTTCCAATTTTGATATAAAAACTATCACCAATTATAATCATAACTTTAGTGATGGAATAAACATATAACATATGAGTATAAATATTATCGGATCTATAGCATGTTCGACCATCAAGAATTATAAGGAATTAGATATTAGAAATACCTAGATTTATGGTGAAGTTCTCCGCAATAATCTATAATAGAAAGGACGGTTAGCAACAATTAATTTGGTCGACCGATATTATCATGTCTCGAAAACTTTTTAAATGGGAAGAAGAGAGAATATATTTGTGTACGGTATATTGGGGACCATAGATGATGGTCAATCAAAGTTTTCCATTTTTTCGTTCATAAATCATCTAATTTTATTTCCGTTAATTAGGCCAAATAGGGACCATATATATTCTTACTTTTTTCTAATGAATAAATAACTAATATAATTATTATAATGATATTTGTTCACAAAATGAAGTTGAATTATAATTGTATAATAAATTTGAATATGAATCGCCTAATTTGATTGAATGATTACCTCCTCCAAATGTGTGAAATTTTGACTATAATTTTATAATAAGTTTCTTAACGTATGCCTTTGAGGATACAAGTTAATATTTGCCTTTTTTAAATTATAGTTATATTATCACAATCATAATTTTTTTGACTAAATTACAAGTAAAAAAAGTCAAATGACACTGCTCACTATCTTTAAATACAGCGATTCTTTTTTGTTTACTATAAAGTACTCCTAACACTGAAATAATATTTAATCCTAAATAAACAATCTTTTATTTCTTTACTAATTTTTATAAAGAAAGAGGACAAAAGAGAGAGGTTTCGGGTTGACAAATTAAATGACCAAAACAAAGAAAGCATTCACTGTTATCTGTTAAAACCAGAATCCTGTTTTATTAGTAGCAAAGGAAAATATGAACACCTCTTCCATCTATATTAATTACCTTTTATTTTAAAATATCAATGTTAATGTAGTGTTTTTATTAAATATTTGTTTATTTTATTTGCAAAACATTGTTAAATAATTGGACTACACTCGTTGCAAAATATATATGCTTATATTGCGGAAGCAATTCTTTTACCGGTATGAAAAAGTCAATTTCATAAAACTTTCATAACTTATGATTATTTTCTCGTTGAGATACGGGCGTATTTAAAAACAAATAAACTTGAATTCAACGAAATCATATCTTCCACCAAGACATTCATCGGGGATAGGAGCCCTTTTGAAGAAAGTTATTCAAGAGAAGATGATTTTTTTTTACTTCCGGAACAAGTAGCAAAAAATTGATTAATAGTTTTATATCTTTATTATTTTTACTACCGAACCCGTCTGTTCGCTCTTTTTGGGTCATTGAAAGTTAAAAGTAATTTTGAAAGAAGAAAAAGTCAGCTCAGCAGAGCCAAAAAGAGGCAATATTTTGGTCCATACTATTTGAACCAGAAAAAATGGACAAATCTCATTGACCAAAATAGTATGGACCGGATATTATATATTTAAAACAAATACGAATGATTCCATAATAATTCCAAAATAAAATAGTTTTTTGAGATTTTATGATTACTGTGTGATTGAGAGAACGTGAATCAGTGAAAAGATAAACAAATATTTGTTTTGGCAACTTGATTAATCAATGATCCAAGAATAAATATTTTATCTCACATAAGTTAAGAGAACTCACATATGATAAGAGTCACACTTTTACTTTCTAATTGCACCTTTGCAAATATTTTATCTTAGTGTATCGATGATAATTTTCCTTTTATTATTCCTTAAGATCTCGGGTCCAACTCTTTTTTATACCAAATCGAGTGACATATAGTTTAGATTCTACAAAAAAATGGGGTCATGCGGTGCCCCCGAACACCAGTTAAGGATGCCAAAAAGGATGTTATTGCTAAAAAAAGGAATTTTAATTATTACTTTTTATGGATTAATTACACAATTTTTAATGCAATAACTACTATATATTTTCCTTTTTAATATCTTTAACCTTTGTCTGGGGCACCAGTTAGCATTTCCCAAAAAAAAATCTATTATATTATTGATTACTAGTGTAACACCCGACGTTCCCCGGGTTAAACAATATAATTAGAGGATGACAAAAATTAAGTATGCGTGGTATATGGAAGTAAAGTTCACCATGGACCGGTACAAAATGAATATCTTAATGGGTACGCACGAATAAAATATAATAAACCATATATTAAGTACCTGCAAATTAATAGATGCACATGCGGATAAAATTTAGTGCACTTAGTACAAAGAAATAATATCAAAGAATAACACAAGCCTCACGATAATTAGGTTTCTACTTGGATAGTTTGTCAGATCGACTTACACCAAAGATTTTAATTTCCGAAATTATTTTTCTTGCTTCGTTCTTATTCCGATGAGGTCATATTCAATAGTCCGATTGATTATATTTGATTCCGTTAGTCAGTTGGGTCCGTTTTAATCATCGGAGTAATGTCCTTCCATGTTGACTAGGTTTCTAATGAGATAGTTTGTCAGATCGACTTACACCGAAGATTCTGATATTTGAAGTTCCAATTCTTGCCTTGTTCTTATTTCAACAAGGTCATATTCAATTCAACAAGGTCATATTCAAAGGTCTGATTGATCATATTTGATAATGTTAGTCGGTTGGATCCATTTTGATCGTCAGTGTAATGTTCTTCCATGTTCACTAGGTTTTTAATGAGATAGTTTGTCAGATCGACTTCACTAAAGATTCCGATTTTTGAAATACTTGTTTCTGCTTTGTTCTTATTCAAATAAGGTCATATTCAATGGTGTGATTGATTATATTTGATACCGTTAGTCAGCTAAGTTTGTTTTGATCGTCGAAGTAATGTCCTTCCATGTTGACTAGGTTTTTAATGGGATAGTTTATCATATCGACTTACACCGAAGATTCCGATTTTCTAAATTCCCGTTCCTGCTTATTTCTTATTCCAATAAGGTCAAATTCCACAACCTGATTGATTATATTTGATACCGTTAGTCAGTTGGGTCCGTTTTGATCGTCAGAGTAATGTCATTCTATGTTGACTAGGTTTCCAATGAGATAGTTTGTCAGATCAACTTACACCAAATATTTTGATTATCTAAATTCCTATTCATGCTTCTTTCTTATTCCAATAAGGTCATATTCAATGGCCTTATTGATTATATTTGATACCGTAGTCAGTTGAGTTTGTTTCGATCGTTAGAGTAATGTCATTCCATGTTGACTAGGTTTTCAATGGGATAGTTTGTCAGATTGACTTACACCGTAGATTTCGATTTTTTGAAATTACAGTTTCTGCTTCGTTCTTATTTTAATAAGGTCATTTTCAATGATATGATTGATTATATTTGATACTATTAGTCGGTTGAGTCTGTTTTGTTCGTCAGAGTAATGTTCTTCAATGTTGATTAGGTTTCTAATGAGACAGATTGTGAGATTGACTTGTATTGAAGACTTTAAGATAAATGTAATGTTTAATACCTTTAAATAGTTCATCTAATACAAAAGAAATGTCGAACCTAAAATAGATCACAATTCGGTTGATCACAAATGAAACATTGTTGACTCTTAAAAAAAAATGAAACATTGTTGTAGTTTATCGAATCTAGATAAATAGTATGAATTTATATAAAAGAATAATATTTAAAATATAAAAAATAAATAAATGAATGAATGTATATTGTCTATTTTAGAAATATTTAGTATTTCACACACACACACACACACACATATATATATTCCCTAAAAAAAAATGGCTCACTGATAACATATATTTTTGCATTCCAATTCATTTCACAAGAGATGTATCAGTTAAGTGATTAAGTTATATGATGATGAGTGAGTGTACCTTGGTTCGATTCCCTGCATTGTATTATTTCGTTCATAAATCATCTAATTTTATTTCCGTTAATTAGGCCAATTAGGGACCATATATATTATTTCGCCTAATTTGATTGAATGATTACCTCCTCCAAATGTGTGAAATTTTGACTATAGCCTATAATAAATATAATTCTATAATAAGTTTTTTAACATATGCATTTGAGGGTACAAGTTAACATTTGTCTTTTTTAAATTATAGTTATATTATCACAACCATAATTTTTTTTACTAAATTACAAGTAAAAAAAGTCAAATGACACTGCTCACTATCTTTAAATACAGCGATTCTTTTTTGTTTACTATAAAGTACTCCTAACACTGAAATAATATTTAATCCTAAATAAACAATCTTTTATTTCTTTACTAATTTTTATAAAGAAAGAGGACAAAAGAGAGAGGTTTCGGGTTGACAAATTAAATGACCAAAACAAAGAAAGCATTCACTGTTATCTGTTAAAACCAGAATCCTGTTTTATTAGTAGCAAAGGAAAATATGAACACCTCTTCCATCTATATTAATTTCCTTTTTATGATATTAATAAAAACCATCACCAATATTCATTCACCTTCTTAAACCAAAAAATATTCATTCACCTTCTCATCTTAGATATATTCATTTCTGATTCTTATATCAAAGCATCAACAATATTCATTAATTCCTTCATCCTCTACACTCTATTTTCAGACATGGTACACACCTTCTCATCTTTTCTCTATGTTTATTGATTTTTTTATACAAATTCTCTATGTTTTTCTATGCACCTTGTTATTAGCTTCTTCATATATTTTTCTGACGGAAAGTAAACTAAAAAGCTGTTTTCCGGCAACCTTAATTTTTGTTCATATCCATGTTTGATTGTGGCTAGTGGATCGTTCCATTATTATTTTATACATGTATTATGATATTATAATAATAATTTACTTTTGTATATATTAATGCACATGTGAATGACGTACTTTAGTTGATTCCTTTTTCTCTTTTCGTGCACATAACGCTGACAAAAGAATAATACAATAATAGTATACGCATTTTCCCTAAAACAATAAATAATATACGCATTTGCTTTGAAATTCATCGTGTATCCGTCATTTGTGGCTTTGTGTTTACATCCATTAAATTAGTTGAAGGAATTTGGATGTAGCTAATAGATAGCATTGTGTTTATTATTTAGTATTTGTTTTTTACTAGTATTTTCTTGTAGTTAGTCTCACATTCACGTAGTAAGCCACGCCGCATCGATGACCGTTGTATTGAAAATGTACGGTGTACATTTGTAAGTGTAGGGATATTTGTACAACTACTTGCGAGAACTTATGACAACTTTTTTTATTGATAAAAAACAATGGAGAAAATGAAGAAAGTGAATAAAAGAGATAATATGAATATGAGAGACGGAGTAGTCAAAAGTTATTATAAAATAGTTGTACAAATATTATTTCTCTATTTCAAATTAGTTTTTAGGTTGCTAACAAAATTAAGCTATTTGAGTCTCAATGCAACAACCATCAATGTGACTGATTGCGTAGAAGTGTGAGGGAACATGTAACTATAGAGAAGAGTAATGCTAGCAACACTCTCTTTAATATTCACTTTTTTATTGGTTTAAATCATTGTTGGTCTACACTTTGAAAATTGAACCCACACAAAATAGTGGGACATACATTGATTTCATCTAATAAAAAAGTGAACGATAGAGAAAGTGTTGAAAAGTGAGTGTTGCTAGCATTTTATCCTACAGAGAATCTGAATTTAGTTTTCTTTGTACTATAGTTAAGTAGGAAGAGAAATCCAAAGAAGCAAATTAAATTAAATTCTTAGACCAGTCACTAATAATTTAAGGAGTGGTAAATGGAGTCTGTTTCATCCAATGTTTTAATGGATTGAGTTGTGGATTTAAACTTGATCTCTGAAATTGGTCTCCCTATTAAACACACTGGAAAAATGGATTGGGATGAGCCGATCCATGAATTTGCCAGAACTGAATATTGTTATTTTTACTGTTTTTATTAAGAAATTACGTGGATCACAACATAAAGTCATTAGTAAAATAGTATGCTATTGTTAGTGAGTATTTTTTAGAGAGCTTTTTGGTAATAATAAAAATAAATCATTTCACCTCAAAAATAAAAAATTATGTGAATAACAAAAAGTTATGAACTTTTATGATTTTTGTGAATGAAAAAAATAATATATCTATTTGATGGGTTAGTCCGTCAAAGAACAAGATATGTGACAATTTGAATCCGACAACCAAAATTGATATGTCCCGTCTCACCCGGTTCCCCGCCCCATCTCACCATGTTTGTGATGGGTTAAAAGTGGAGCGGACTTAAAAGGGACATACCAGCCAGCATTGTCATCCCTTTATAACCGTAACTTAACTTCTCACATGATTTTTTTTTTTTTATCATTTGCAATTTTCTTCTCTTTGTAGGCACCATAGATTGTTTTAAATCACACGATTTTGAATTTGAATCGTCCGATCAAGATCTATTGATCCACATTTTAATTGTGTTGTATGGATTGATTTCACAAATAGGAAAATAAATTGTTTGATTAAAATCAAATGGCTGATATCCCATAAGTCACATATATCTTGGCCTCATTGAAAAACATAGAAAATTAGCCCTGGTGCGTTACACGCTTTTTTACCTGGAACAATCTTATATGCTTTTTATGTCTATCTTTTCTTTGAAGGATTATGTCTATCTTTTCTATTTTGCATAAAAGAAACAAAATTCATTAAAATCCTTAAGGTGTAAGAAATCAAATATTTCTTGTTTCATTAGATATATTATATATGTATACATAATTAATAACGAAGTCAATTATACACATGTGTTTGTGACAAAATCCATCAATGCGCATTGACTTTATGATATTTAACCGAATGAAGGTTATAAATTACCACCAGTAAAATATTGCATGAAATTTTGTGCAACTAATCCATTATCAAATTCACAATATTCAAATCTGTGATTCACACAAATTTGTTATATGAAGATGCAGGAAATCACAGAAAGTATTGTGTTGACGAAGCCATTTTCGTTAAGAAGTGATTCAGATTCAGAGGAAAATTACAGTGCTCCTAATCTATTGCAACGTATATTAAGTCTTCTTAAGAATGTGCGGCCAGGATCTGATCTCACACGTTTTCAGGCAAGTTTAATTTCACACATCTTTCTTTCTTGTTTGGTTGAAATTTTCTTCATTTTTATGTTTTAGGATGAGAAAAAATAGGGGTAATTTTACTTTTTTTCTTCTTCTTTGTATCTACTATTTAGAGGAGGAATAGGAACTAAAGAAAATAGTATATGAATATTGAATAAAAGTAATCAAGAAATTATGAGGACAACCGTTATTTTTGACAAAATCTCTAAACTATTCATATGAAGTAAATATATGGTCCAAGTGGCTGGTAGTTTGACCCTTTGACCATATGTTTCGGATTGAATCTTAGGGTATGTATAGTTTGGTGTTACAGTTGGTAAAATCGTGGCGAAAATTCTTGTTAACGTTGAAGATCCACTTTGTAGTTTTTACTTTTACATGTCAAAATACTATGTAATCATGAGGTGGTAGCGAAAACAAAAAACAAATGATGACTACGAAATCATGAATGGGTAATTTATTTTTGGTCAATGTGTTTTTGTTTGAAGGAATCATGAAGGGGCAATTGTGATGGACAAAATTACTCAAAAAATTAGAGTCTAAATTGAGAAATTAAGTGTGCCAAAAGTGCAATTAAATTTTTTTATTTGAAGGTAGTATTTGTTTAATTTTGTTTATAAATATGGTCTCTTTCCCTCTCATATTTTACATGGTCAAATACTATAAAGAAAAAGTTATTTTATTTTATTATATTTTTTGTTTACTTTTTCCCCACATTTTCTTTTGATCAAGTAGCTTTGTGGCTGGATTTACACACATTATGTGTGAAGAAATGGGAAATCTGGAGTTCGAACCTCGGCCCCTGCATAAATTATCCCTGATCCAACTGAGCTACACTTACGAGACCCCCTCATTCTTTTTAAAACCAAATATTGTGATTAGAATTTTGTGGAATTGTTTTTTTAAATATCTAACAATGTTTGAATAAGATGACATGATTGTCTTCCAACTTAATTTTGTTTTCACGTGGTCCTCCTTGACCGGCTCCAAAGTTGCAATATCCAATTTATACAACAAAAAATCGAAGAGAAAAATGAGAAAATAAAACGTAATATATGTCTCATTTTTCTTTCATTTTTTTGTTGGAGTAAATCAATTCATTTATCTTATTTTTCACCAAAGTTTTCCCCTTTCATGCAGTATTTTTAAACAAATAAAGTACACACAAGCATAAACATGATTATAGATAAATATAGATTTAAATATAGACATATACACCAATAGAGTAAAAAAGTGTTACATACTTGTCCAATAACATTTTAATGTGATGCTTTGTACAATAATTAAGTTCATATTATAGATTATTGTAAAAAAATGTTCATATTATAAATAATTGTACTTTATAGTATTTACAAGAGATTGATTCCACTGCAAGGAAGTTGAGCATAAAAAAAATAACATTGTGTTGTTGGTTGCTTGGTGCAGTTGCCACCATTATTCAACTTTCCAAAGTCACAACTTCAATGCTATGGTGAATCAGTATATTCCACATCTTCAGACTTACTAAGCAAGTGTAACACTGGACAGAGTAAAATTGAAAGACTCATATCTGTTGTAGCATGGAGCATATCAACCACACGTCCTCCAATTTTTGGCGTTGCTCCTTATAATCCTATTCTTGGTGAGACTCATCATGTTTCCAAGGGAAATCTTAATGTCCTACTAGAACAGGTACATGTTTTTCTCATAATGCTACATGCTTATTTTGGTCACAATAATTAATTTGATGTGTGACAAGACTCTCTCAACTTGACCAACTTAGGTTTTAATCACAGTTGGGAAAAGTGCTCATATATAGTGTCTGACACGTCTCAAATAGGATTAGAGAAACCTACAATTATGTGTACCAAAGTTCCCAGATTGGTAGGCCTATTAACTGAATGGGCCAGCCAACCCGACCTAATATTCTATTCGAGTTACTAAAGACGTCAATTTTTTTTTTACCTGTTAAAGTTTAGTTCAACCGGACGGGCTAACCTGTTTTTCTTACAGTCGAACCAATTCTAAAACATAGACCAATCTGATCGGCTCATTAGGCCAAGCCATTTGACACCTCTAATGTATACTGACAATGTAAATTTACGTAAAGTTTAAATAATTTTGTCGCATTATAAACAAGTTTTACAATGAATAATCTGTTAAGATGGCGAAATATGGTTGGATGTCTATGTAAATTTTAGACTTCTGTTTATAAACTCATTTTCCATAGATGATTGAATACCTGTATTTGATTGTTTGCAGGTTTTACACCACCCTGCTGTATCTGCCCTTCATGCAACTGATGAGACGGAAAACATAGAAATCATCTGGTGTCAGTATCCTGCTGCAAAGTTCAATGGTAAAAATATGACATCTCTTATGTGATAAAAGAAACTTAATTTTTACTACTTTTAATAAATTTGTATGCAAATCTATGGTTGGTATCTAGTCCCAATTGAGTTAGAACATGTATGTTATATTTCTAATGTTCTGTCGTATATACAATTTGAAGTTCAATTAAAGTTGTGGAGACATAAAATAAACCAAATATGTAGTTACTACAGTCCCCTTTAGGTAGTTCGATTGGTGAGCTGAGGAACACGGAAAAGTTTTAAGGATGTCTAGGGTTTACATTAATCGCTAGCTTACCATCATTTGTCTATCCAAAAAATTGTAGGTACTTCAGTGGAAGCTCAGGTGCATGGAAAGCGGCAGCTGAAGCTCCTCAATCATGAAGAGACATATGAAATGAATTCTCCAAATCTCTTTATAAGAATTCTTCCTGTTCCTGGAGTTGATTGGGTTGGGAATGTTAACATCAGGTGTATAGAAACAGGTCTTGTGGCGGAATTATGTTACATAAGTCAATCATTCTTTGGATTTGGTGGCAATAGAAGAGTCATAAAGGGGAAGATTATCGACTCATTGACAACTAAGATTCTTTATACCGTTAATGGTCACTGGGATAGGTATGTATGTATCTCTCTTTTAAGCTTTCACTTCTTATCTCAAAATAGTGGAGCCATCGATTTGTTATTCTTAATACTTTGATGATGATATCCTATATACTATTTTCCTAATTAATGCTATAATGTGATGCAGTACTGTAACACTGAAGGATACAAGTAATGGTGAAGAAAGGGTGATATATGATGCAAAAGAAGTCATTTCAAGGCTCGAAACTCCTACTGTTAAGGATGCAGAGGTAACGACCAATGCGAAATATGTGTGCACGTGTGCGTGCACATGTTCTTCGTTTGCATTACACTGTTAGTTGAATATCTAGAGAACATGTATAAGTTGAATGTTTTTCTTGCACAAGATTTTTATTGCTTGTTCCCATCGAAATATAAATATTTGTAGAATAAAAAGTGTTCGGGTGCATCAAAAGTATAGTATTCCATGAAAATTGAAGCCCACTAGGCTTATAAATTGATAGTTTATAAACAATTACTATATTCATCCCACTGAGTCGCCTTCAGACTGAGGAAAAAATCGTGAACATGCAAGACTTGAAATCGGAGAATACCTCTGAGAATTGGTGTTATGAACTTGACGTGGAAACATTGACATTAGAAGGAGGCCTAAGCCCACTAGGCTTAGGCGCTGACTGGCTCTTTAGCCCCTTAACCTGAAAGGGGCGGGGTACTGTTCCGGTACACCAAAAAGTATTATATTACTTGAGAATCAAGTAAAGTGGTACAGAGGACTTGATTTCGGAAAAATAAATAAATTAGAGGAGTAACGATGTTTAATGTATATATTTTGTATATGATAGCTCAAAAATAACAGAAGCATATTTTTATGTTGTATAAGAATATGAATATGTTTATCTTTCTGAATTTAGTCTGAGATTCACTTCTGTTTGCTTCATCAGAGCGTGTGGCCAACTGAATCGGCTCTTATTTGGAGTTCGTTAAGCCAAGCCATCTTGAGCAAAGACTGGGAAAAAGCAAGAGAGGCAAAGAAAACTGTGGAGCAAAAACAAAGGGAGGATTCAAGAGAAAGAGAGTCCAAAGGAGAAACTTGGGCTCCTAAACATTTCATACTGTCTCAAAGCAAAGAAGGGTCTTGGGACTGTTTACCTATTCAAAAGTGGGTCCCACCCTCTTCTATTGTAACCTTGTAATTTGTCATATAGTTTACCATTTCAGCATTACTATAATATTGTTAAAGTCATCATTAGTTAGGCCAGCTGATTTATCTCTAAACTAAACAATTATGGTCTACCTTTGTGGTATACCTCATTTTGGTTGGTTCTCAGAAGGAACCAATTTTGTCTCAAAGTACAAGTTTGGCTACCATATTCTTAACAAAATATTGAGTTCAATACTTTCCTTTCACTTCATTTGGATTTTAAATATCATACCAATGGTTTAAATTACAGTCATGTTGCGGAAAAAATGCAGCCGATGTGATCGAAATTACAGTTGCGAGACCTCCAAATTCTTTATATTATGGCTGCAATTAAACTATGTATCGTACCGGTTATTAAAATTTATAAATGGTGGTATATTCTAATCATGCAATCTAAAAACTTCCCATGGGACCAAGAAACTTACAGATTTCGCTGGCAGAAACTTCTCTTGATATGATTGCTTCATAATCTTTAATTACAAAGCACATAATTAAGGGCTTCTTTGGATTAACGTATCTGAGTTATCTACAGGCAAAGAACTTATAATACTGTTCAAGAGAGCTCATAGAAACAACTTAAGTTTTCAGTTTATTTTCACAATATCTCCAAGATAACTTACAAAAACAGCATATAGCTTATATGAAAAAAGTTTGACTTTGTTTTATCTTATGTTATAAAAATAAATATAAACACTTATATAAGATAAGTGCTTATGTTATAAGGCATTAATCGAGTTGTTTATCGAAACAGGACCTAATTAAAAGATTACAAGGCTTAAAAAGGTTGTGAGATAATTCATGTCTCCAAAATTTCACTTCACTTGATTTCAATTCTAATAAGACTTAAATCTACAAACTGAAGTATCAAGAGCTTAAACATTTACATCATACCTTTAGGAGCATTTATAGAAAAATCAAACACAAGAAATATTCAAAAGCAAATGTCTCAACTTTTTTTCCTTTTAATCAATAGATTCATCAAACAACCTAACATGCCTTCTTTCTCTCTTGTATTACCTTAGTCCACAAGATTGTGCAAACTTCAAAGAAATTCTTTCAAATCGGATTCATTACTTCTATTGAATGACTTCTCTCTGATAGTATCCAATAGAGGTCTCCATAACCGCCCTCTACACGTGCTTCGTCCTCCATACGTCATACCATATTGTTCAGCCACTGCAACTCTGCCGGGACTCATCGAAGGTGAACTCCAAATACTGCTCAAAGCATCTTGGTTTGATAAAGCACTACTACCTTTCAATGACTTTTTCTCATCAAATCGACTAGTTTTCGCCTTTGCAGTGAGTCTTTTCGCAAGCGAAGCTAAATCCACAGGCGAAACATCGGCTTGTAGAATTGAATAAGGTAACATGAAGTAAACATTTCCTGGTTGAAGTTGTGTATCACCTTTCAATGGTTTTGAAGAAGATGAAAGAAGTTGAAGGGAGGTACAAACAAAGTGAGTTGGTGGATTTCTACTATTGATCACTTGGTTAACTGAAATTGGTTGCTCAAAATCCTCTACATAACCACTAAGATGAACCACACGGATCTTCTTTGATGTGCATGATGATCTTGAAGAAAAACACCCTCCCATCTTTGTTTTTGAATAAAACCAGTCTAAGCGACAAGGGTTGAATCTCAGTGGATCCTGCAAGAAGCTACTTCTTTGATTGTTATTTATGGAGGAGGATCAAAGTGTAGTACTTTTATATAGTTCAATATGCATATATTAACAATATTAGTAAATATACAATAGCAAATTGGCAATATGGAATTGACTATTGATGCATATATGAATAAGTTTCTGGCTTAATTAGTCTTTGTGTATATCTTTAGGCAAAGTTAATTTTAAAGACACACACAAAGGATACAAAAGGGTGGCTGTTTCTATTTTGAAACACAAGGTGATACTTCATGACTTATAAAAGTATTTATAAGTAAGAAAATTTCTAATAACGTGTAATGATCAAGTTCAGATAGAAACAGAAAGTCTCTTTCCATTTTTAAACAGAAAAATCTTAGGGAATGGGTTACTCATCAAGTGGACATGGTCCTTTTTTTCTATATGCTAGCTTGAACCATTGAATCAGTCAAACCATATAACACGACATAAGTTAAAAACAACTTATAACAATAAGCTATATGAAATAGTTCATTAAAATATCATAACTCTTTCAAATACTCACGCAATTACTTCTGTCATAAGATAAACATAAATTAACTCTTCCAAACATTCCTGACTCTACTATACAAACCACGTCAAAATTATTTTAATGATGATTGGTTGTGGTAATCATCACCTAACTCACCTAAATATTGGTTTTTATTTCGAGCAATGACTTTGAGTTTGAATACCAATTTTTTATATATCAAGAATTAATTACATGAATAGAAGCAACAGATAACAAGTTGAGTTGTTAGGTCTTTTTGGATAGTAAAAACAATCATCGTAAATACAAAATTTATAGACCTAAGAGATATAACATTGTTGTGCATAACTTTTTGAACTCTATGTAGAAGGTCAACAACCTCCACTGCTGCTGGGAAGCCAAAAATGTCAAAAACAAATAATATAAAAGTATGTTCATTGTGAGAACACGTTTTCTCATGTTTAGCCACTTTATTTGACGCAACTTTTAGGGCTGTCCGTTCTACTGTAAAAACTCCGACTCATAATCCTACGAGTGGTGAAACTCCGTCAAGTCCACACATGCATGTTTTCCTTCTACTCATCCGTTCACTATAACATCTACAGTCCTAAGTGTCGATTTTTTGTAGGTCAGTCAAAAATTCACATATGCTTCATTCTTCATTGATACTCCCGCCCGCCTAAATATATCGAAAATGACATCTTTAACAAACTCTTGTTTGTGATTCTTTAGATGAACTTTAACTGTGACTTGGCCGTGATGCTTAGGACATATTATATGGTATGATTTTTTTTCTTCCATAAAGTATTATATGGTTTGATTACGTATATGATAGGGCCCTTGATTGATATGTGATTATACATTAAGGTAGACTTAGAACACGAGGACTTGACTGAAGTATAGAAAACGCAAACGTAATATATAATTTCTCTCTTCAATTCATCGTGGATATGACTCTTGACCTTGACATTTTTCTAATGGTGGCTCTTGCTGCTAGTGTGTCACGTTTAGCTTAGTCTAAGTCGAGATTTCCTACTTCCTAGTAGTGGTAGGTGATACCATTAGAGTTAGATGTACACGTTTATATTTAGTAATATATGTACTTATCACAGTATATTATATAATATTGCTCAACTCACTAATAAAAAATTGCACGTATTGCAAATTGTTGCAAAATTGTTGACTTCAATTTTTTATCGTAGGGTGATTAAGTTGTATAGTATTAAACGTTGAATTAATTCCTTAACTTGATTTAAGTATTGGTTTGGTCTCATAAGTAATAAAAGATCCGTTTAGGTCCCTTAGCTATATTTAAAGTATCGGTTTGGTCATTTATGTTAATTTAATTCAAAAAAACGTTAAGTTTATGAACCAAACTAATACTAATTAAATAAGTTAAGAGTTTGGTTCATAAACTTAACGTTTTTTTGAATTAAATTAACAGAAATGACCAAATTGATACTTTAAATATAGCTAGAGGACCTAAACGGTCCTTTTATTACTTATGGGACCAAACCGATACTTGAAATCACGTCAAGAGACCAATTAAGCATTTAAGCCTATACATTATTACCCTTTGATTTGTTGCGAAGAGGAGAAGAGAGAAAAATGTGAAAAAGAGCATGACAAGAGAGAAAGAAGGAAAATATCGAGTAGATTTGATTTTGTTATGAAAAAATAGAGATGATTGAGAGAAAGAGAGAAAAGTGAGAGCTTTAGTCTGTTTTACTTGTATAATTTTGTTATGGGAAATGCTAAAGAGTATCCTTGGAACATTGGTTAAGATGATAAAAATAGAAATATTGTATTGAGAATTGGTGAAAAGTGAAGAATTTAACTTTTTTAAAAGTCGAAACATTGTTGAATTCAATGTAAATATACTACTTTTAGTTTATTTAACCATTGCTCTGACGACACTGGTTATCAAGACCCTTTAGTTATAAATGAACTATATTTATAGGTAAAACATATTTTGGTTCGGGCATTTGCTCATATAATCAAACTAAAGAAGGAGCCATCATAGGGGTGAGAATAGGTCATGCTAGTTTACGTATTTCCAGTTGAATTCCATCATGTATCTATATACTTATTTTAAATGAAATGCATTAAATTTTCTCTTGTAAAAAGATAAATAAAAAAAATACATTTAACGCTACATAATACTCACTCCATTTTAAAATAATAGTCATTGAAGGTTTGTGTACGATTTTTAAGAAAATGATTAATTGTGTTCATTTCTATGATAAAATTATTATCATTTACTAAAATAATCTTGTTAATTGTAGTTAGTAGAATTGTTAATTTGAATGAAATTCAATAAATAAGAATATAAGAGTGGGAAAAAAAAAATACAACATTGACATTTTAAAATCACAATTATTTTAAGATATAGAAAAAATGATAAAAGGACAATTATTTTAAGAGAGAAAGAGTATATAATTGAATATAATCCTTATAAAAAATAAGCCAAAAAATAATATAACATAATATATTACAAAAGAGTATTTAGGCAATATCATTACTTTTGTTATGTTGTTCATTGTCTAATAAATGATTCGCATGGAGTTGTCATGTAATTCAAATAGTTTCTTAAAAAAATGTAATTCAATGTTTTCCTTTTGACGTTGTAACCTCCATCTTATATTGTTCTCTTTGTCTTGTACGGTTGTACCACAGTGTGTAAACAATGTGCATTAAAAAATTGAATTGCTCCTTTTTTTGCCAACATATCTTCATGCCTATTTGCTTTGATGTTGGGACACTCAAACTTGCCTCTCACTAAGTGACTTTCGTAGAAACAAAGAAGCTTGATTTTCTAGCATTTACGGTAACATGACTTTTTGCCGTAGTTTTGAAAAATACAACACCATTTTAAACAGACATTTCAACTATTTGGTTGGACTCTTCGCAAAACTTTGGATAAAAATGTGTAAGTTTCATGAGTTTCTGAAGTTGTATTTGTCAATTTAATCAATTGAGGACATAACTCATTGTATCGTTTCATGAAATGGGCTTTCATGCTTCCCTTTTCAATCTTTTCAAAACTTTCAAAGCATAACTACATATGCCATGTGTCTCAAATTTAAGCCAATCACAAGAAGTTTTTTGTTCCGTAGGCTTTTCAATAACTATCCTCTATTTCACAATATCGTAATTTATGACTATAACAATCTTCTTTCAATTTTGAGTGAACTAATTTTGCTTCTCAAAAAAAAAAAAAATTCTTTCAACACCTTTATATAAGGGTCTTGCTATTCCTTTTGAAACTCCTCAAATATTTTTAGGGTGTAAATATTTCGGACTTGCACGAGCATTCTTCATTTTCAATCTAAGTAGCTTATGTATTGACTCATATTGAGCTTCTGACTCATTGTTCCCTTTACCATTGACAACCCTTTTAAAGTGCGTCGAAAAACTGAACTTTTAATCTGATCCGTTGAAAGTTTTAATAGCACATTTGTCACACATCTGAACTTCATATTCTTCCCCTACCTAGCAGCATCTGATTTGATTTCAGAACAACAACATTGTAATTGTAATGCAAAACATTTTCAAAACCAAACATTCTTCTTTCTTCATTCTATGTTGTTCTCCTCAACAAAACCCTTCACATTCTCACTCCAAACCCTACTCAAACATGGCCTCACTCCCACTCCAAATTCAATCACCACCTTCTTCAATTTCCTCTTCAACCTTCGCAAATTC
Source organism: Medicago arabica (assembly GCA_946800305.1). Lineage (NCBI taxonomy): Eukaryota > Viridiplantae > Streptophyta > Magnoliopsida > Fabales > Fabaceae > Medicago > Medicago arabica. The sequence continues at coordinate 18,647,016 of OX326971.1, read as the reverse complement.
AACCTAATCATCAACCTCTTCCATCAATTCACCTTCAACAAAATCCAAATCCCTCACAAAACTCATAAAATCTTCACATGGGCACTTCTCAATTCACATCATTTCAACCAAGCAGAACAATTCATGAAGCAAAATCCACACACCCCATTTGGCGCGTGGGACATGCTCATACGTGGATTATGCTCCACGCGCCAAAACCCAGAAAGGATTCTCTCTATTCTGCAACATTGCTTGGTAAAAAATCGTGTTTTTATCTCAAAATCTGTTTTTTGTTGCGTGATTCAGAGATTTTGCAATGAGGGTCATGTGGGTAAGGCTATTGAGGTTGTTGAATTGATGAATGAGTATAGAAAGGATTACCTTTTTGATGATTTTGTTTGTAGTTCTGTGGTTTCGGCGTTTTGTAGAGCTGGAAAACCAGAACTTTCATTGTGGTTTTTCGATAATTTCACGCGGTCGAGGCCGAATTTGGTGACTTATACTGCTATTGTGAATGCTCTTTGTAAGTTGGGGAGGGTTGATGAAGTTTGTGATTTGGTGAGGAAGATGGAGGAGGACGGGTTGGATTTGGATGTTGTTTTGTATAGTGTTTGGGTTTGTGGGTATGTTGAAGAGAAGGTTTTGGTTGAGGTTTTTAGGAAGGTGAGGGAAATGGTTGAAAAGGGTATATGTCATGATTTTGTTAGTTATACAATACTTATAGATGGGTTTTGTAAGTTAGGTGATGTTGAAAAGTCTTTTACTTTCTTAGCTAAGATGATTAAAGAAGGGATTATACCTAACAAGGTTACATATACTGCAATTATGTCTGCTTATTGTAAGAAGGGTAGGGTAGAGGAAGCATTTGGTGTTTTCGAAAGGATGAAGGATATGAGAATTGAGTTGGATGAATTTGTGTTTGTTGTTTTGATTGATGGGTTTGGAAGGGTAGGAGATTTTGATCGCGTGTTTCAGCTTCTTGTTGAAATGGAGAAGAGAGGGATTAGTCCCAGTGTTGTTACGTATAATGCAGTTGTAAATGGTTTGTCGAAGTATGGGAGGACACAGGAGGCGGATGAGTTCTCAAAAAACGTGACTGCAGATGTGGTTATGTACAGCACGTTGTTGCACGGGTATACCGGAGAAGAGAATGTTTTGGGGATTTTGCAGACGAAGAAGCGCTTGGAAGAAGCTGGTATCTCTATGGATGTTGTAATGTGTAATGTGCTGATCAGGGCACTGTTTATGTTGCGGGCTTATGAAGATGTTTACGCACTTTACAAAGGAATGCCGGAAATGGATCTGGTTCCAAATTCCATTACGTACTGCACAATGATTGATGGGTATTGCAAGGTTGGTAAAATCAATGAGGCACTGGAGGTATTTGATGACTTTAGAAAGACATCAATCTCTTCGTATGCATGCTACAATAGTATTATTAACGGCCTTTGCAAGAAGGGTATGGTAGAAATGGCCATTGAAGCATTGCTTGAACTCGATCACAAAGGTCTCATGTTGGATACATGTACACATAGGCTGTTAATGAAGACAATTTTCAAAGAAAATAGTTCAAAATTGGTCTTAGATTTAGTTTGCAGAATGGAAAGTTTAGAGGTAGATATATACAATGCAATATGTAATGATTCCATATTTTTATTATGTAAAAGAGGATTACTTGATGATGCATATCAATTGTGGATGGTGATGAAAAAGAAAGGGTTACCTGTCACGTGCAAATCTTATCATTCACTTTTGAGAAGGCTTCTCTGTGTTGTTGGGAACAGGGAGCAAATTCTGCCCCTTTTGAATTGCTTTCTGAAAGAGTACGGTCTTGTTGAACCAAAGGTTCAGATGGTACTCGCACAATACTTTTGTCTGAAAGATGTTGACAGTGCACTTCGATTTCTTGGAAAAACAGCATATAATTCTTCAGCAGTCACTTTTCCTGTGTCCATTCTCAAGATTCTCATAAAGGAGGGAAGAGCTTTAGATGCATATAAGCTTCTCATGGAGGTTCAAGATGATTTACCAGTCATGTATGTCGATTACGGCGTTGTGATTCATGGCTTATGCAAGGAAGGATATCTCAATAAAGCATTGGATCTTTACACCTTAATTGAAAAGAAGGGGATGAATTTGAACATAGTCATATATAATTCAATAATAAATGGATTGTGCCATGACGGTTGTCTTATTGAAGCATTTCGGTTATTTGATTCTCTAGAGAAACTTAATTTGATGACCTCTGAGATAACTTATGCTACATTAATTTACGCTTTATGTAGGGAGGGATATTTGCAAGACGCGGAGCATGTTTTCAAGAAAATGTTTCTCAATGGATTTCAACCAAAAACACAAGTTTACAATTCATTACTCGTTGCCATATCTAAAATCGGACAATTAGAGAAGGCATTTGAGCTTCTAAATGATATGGAGAAAAAATATATCAAGTTTGACAATTTCACAATTAGCTCTGTAATAAATTGCTACTGCCAGAAGGGCGACATGGAAGGAGCCCTTGAATTCTATTACAAGTTCAAGGGGAAGGATATATCACCCGACTTTTTGGGGTTTTTGTATTTGATAAGAGGTCTATGTACCAAGGGAAGAATGGAAGAAGCAAGGAGTGTCTTGAGAGAAATGCTACAGTCCAAGAATGTTGCGGAGATGATTAACATTGTCAACAGCAGGGTTGATACCGAGTCAATATGTGATTTTCTCGCTACTTTGTGTGACCAAGGACGCATTCAAGAAGCTGTTAAAGTTCTCAATGTAATCGCCTGTGAGTTTTTTCCTGCTCAAAGGTCGTCGACTATTAATAATCAAGGATCCAATAAATCACACAAGAGTTATGAATCAATGGATACCAGTTCAAAATCTTCCACCTCTCTACTTTCGTATTGCGAAAGTGGTTTAGATTTTGAATCTTGTGATACCAGGGATAAAAGGAATCACAAGACTAATAATGATAGTCATTTGAAAAAATTCCGACTGCGTAACTTTGATTTCTATTATTCTAGAATTGCTGCACTTTGTACTAAAGGGGATCTGCAGGATGCTAATGAATTGGCAAAGAAAATGGTTTCAGACATGACAGAGTCTATGAACTGAATATTTGGACTAAAAGATTTAAGAGTATCATATGACATGGAAACGTCTCTCTTGTAGTGCCAGCAAATAGAACACACAGATGAAATCTGCAGGTATATATTTTCCTTACAATTAAGTTTCTAAAGAGCGTGTGCATGTGTAATTATTTACCATCCCTTTGTTACATTGTGTAATGAAACCGGTCAAATTTGGCACGGCTTACATAACTGTGTTAGCGTACAATATATATTCTAGAATAGCAATAACTATTGGTCACATTTGTTCAAGTTTTGAGTATGAAGCACGGACACTCCTCAGATTAGGCGTGTCCTGGTGTCGGACACATGTTGTGTCCGACACCGACACAACACTGACGCATATAATCACACTGAATTATGCGATTTTCTCAAATTATTAGCGGTGTCGGCGTGTCAGTGTCCTTGTCGTGTCCAGTGTCCGTATCCGTGCTTCGTACTTTTGACACATTTTTAATTATGTTTTTGTAGAATAGCAATAACTATTGCACACTTTTGTTTCAGTTTCAACGCATTAGTATTTCGTGGAGGATTGCAATATTATTGAATGTAGATATCGCCGGTTGAACAGTTCCGCATTCGCAATTACTGTGGTTTTGGGTGTTTTCGAAAATGTTTCACTGTAAATTGGTAATTACCTTTTCCATTTTTTTTTTTTTTGTAGTTTATGGATCTAAAGTCTTCTCCACTTTTGGACTTTTTGTTTCTGCCATTGCTGCAGGGAAGGTTCTATTCTGCTCTTCTTAATCTTGTTTCTGCTTCCTGTGGTTGGTGATATGATCGCATACCTTCCAATTATGTCTTATCTCGTCTTGGGCTTCATATGGAGACGGGTTGACATTTAAAATAGAAGCAGCAATACTTGAGAGTGATTGAGGAAGCAATCAGGGAAAGCTTCATGTGGTTTGACTACGGCAGAGAAGATGCCCAAAAGAGCCAGTTGCTGGTAGAACTGTGAGTACATTAAAGGCGTGACAAGTTTATTTGCTAGCTTCATTGGGGTGTGTTTCCCGCCATTTATTGTTTTTTTTCTTTTTCCCTTTCTGTTATTTGTTTGTTTTTGGGGTGATATTATTCATGTTTGTTGGGTTGATGATTTTCAAGGGTGAGAGTTAGGGACTGTCACAATTTTCTTCGTTGGTGGAAAACTTTCGGTTTCTAAGCTATCTAATCTGATCAGTTCTAAGAAATATAATATGTTCTCCTTAATTCTGTTGAATTCAATCTGTAGATGGGTTGAGTGAAAACTATTTGTTTTGTTTGTTTTCAATTTACTTCATGTAGGGAAGTGAAGAGTAGGAAAGGAAATAGGGTAGATGAAACTTTGGCTGTGAGAGGTGAATTGGATATGGGAAGTGCAAGGTAGAGAGAGAAGATGACGGATTGTATTTGATGTTTTTGGAATAACTTAATGATAGAAAGGAAATATAAATTAATTGTTAAGCATTATAATTTGTTACTATGTATGCAGGCAGGCGATGGAAAATCAGAAGACCAAATTTTAAAGGCTTTAAGGACTTGGTTACAATTTCGATCATGTTTAATCTATTAAGTTGAAGCACATTATACAGGTATGTTGTTTTGGTTGCTTTTAAAGTCATTCTGTAACTATTGATTTTATGAATTGTGGTAAAACTTCATGGGATGCCCTCTTCCATTGTCTCTGACCGGGATAAGTTTTTACTAGCAACTTTTGGAAACAACTTTTCAAGCTTCATGGTACCATACTTACGATGAGTTCCGCGTACCATCCTCAATCTGACTGACAATCTGAGGCTCTCAACAAATGTCTCGAGATGTATTTGCGTTGTTTAATGTTTGCTGACCCTCTCAAATGGTCCAAGGCCCTTCCTTGGGTGGAATAATGGTATAATATATCTTATCACATCAGTGCTGCCATGACACCTTTCAAGGCCCTCTATGGCCGTGATCCTCCTACACTGATTCATTCAAAGGGTAGTTCCAAAGACACTGCAGATTTGCAGTCCCAGTTAGCAGAGAGAAGAATTGCTTTAACAGCTACAATCTGATCTCCACTAGGCTCAACAAACTATGAAGCATCAAGCTGATGAGAAATGCCCCCATGTTAAGTTCCAGTTGGGTGATCAAGTCCTTGTGAAATTGCAACCTTATCAACAGTCTTTGGTAGCACTGCGGAAATATCAAAAGTTGGGTTCACGCTACTTTGGTCCATTTTCCGTGCTTGCAAAGATAGGGTCTATAGCTTATAAGTTGAGTCTGCCTTCCACTGCAAAAATCCATCCTATCTTTCATGTTTCACAATCGAAACCATTTCATGGTAATATTACTTAACCTTACATTCGTCTTCCGTTAACCACATCTGAACTGGACCTATTCTATAACCTACTTCTGTGCTTGATTCTAGGATCATCATGAGAGGCACCACTTCTATTCCTCAAGTACTTATTGCTCGGGAAGGACTGGATACCGCTGCTGCAACTTGGGAAGACAAAGCGGATATTATGTTGACTTATCCCAATTTCAACCTTGATGACAAGGTTGCTGTAAATGGGGGAAGTCTTGCATGTACTCCAGTCATTGGCTTGGACCCACAAATGAATGAGTCAGCATCAGAGGAGATCAATTCTTTTACGAATCCGGAAATGACAGGTGCAAGGCGCAGTGAGAGAATCAAAATTCCAAATTGAGGTGATATAAGTTGTATTGAGAAATAAAGAATGGGTGTGGAATAGTTGAGTAACCTTTCTCTGTGAGAATCTTCTGTCCACCTTTATATCTTTCATTATCATAATCACTCTTCTTCCTTAGCTTGTAATAGGAGTGTACTGCAATTTTTTCGATATCAATAATACAATGATCTTGTTTTGTTTTCCCTATTTCAATATCACATTGTTTTAAAAAATAAATAAAAATATATGCTACACAATTGCCTTATCTTAATAGTGTGTTTATGAAAATAATTGCATTATGTAAGATCAATGCATGGATAAAAAAGTGCAAGTGCAGAATTTTATAAGCAAAAAAAGGCCTTGTTTGCCCTAAAACAAAAGAAGGGACTTGTGTATAACAAAATTAAAGAGAAGATGAAAAAAAAAGTGAATTAAACAAGGACATGATAGATTCTACACATTCCATCTCAACCCAAGAGCTAAACTAAACCTATAATATTATTTTGTCATGTTTATAGGTGAGTTCTGACATGGACTACCTTAATAAGTGATTCACTGTGGATCAATAATTTTAATTATCATAAATTTTAACAATGATAATCAGAATCAATTCAGTCAGAATCAATTCTATCCAAAGTTGAACCAAACATATACTTAATTGATGTTGGTTTAATACAAGTTATATATTTATTTTATGTTGTTTTAATCAAACAAGTATTAATTAAGTCATTATTTCAAATGTCTATCACCGATAATGACTTAAACATTTTTAAGTCTTAGTCCATGGTGGACCACTTATTAAGATGATCCATATTAGAATTTCACTATATATATATATATATATATATATATATATATAATCTGGGAAGTGCAAAGTAGAGGGAAAAGATGACAAAAATTGTATTTGATGTTTTTGGAATAACTTTTTGATAGAAAGGAAACATAAATTAATTATCAATTACTTTTGTTTATGTATGCAGGGGACTGAGAATGAGATAATTAAATTTTTGTGGCTTTGAGGACTCAGTTGCAATTTCAAACATGTTTGATATAACAAGTTGATGTACATCAAACAGCCAACAGGTATCTTTTTTAGGTTGCTTTTAAACGTAACATTGGTTTTTTTATTGAGTTCATCTATAATTTATAAATAGAATACATGATGCTTTTGAGCTGAATTTTTCATTATTTCAGTTATATCTTTAAATAAAATTACGTTTAAAAAGGCTATATTATTGGTGTTATTGAAAAAATAAGAATTATTATTATTTTTGTTATAATGAGTTCATATTTGAAACATGCAACATCACATATTCATCCTGTTAACAAAAATCCATGAAATACCCAAAAGCAACATATACTGATTTAGTTCGGATTATATAATATGAACAGGAACATCCTAGTTCAGATTATATAATCCGAGCTGGTGCAATATTTTAGAAGAAAAAAATGATCCCAACATTAATAAATCCAATGAATGAGAGACCTTACCTTTTGTTTGGTGTTTGACAATGTTTGAAATGTGATGTTTTTGAGTAAAAAACCATTAAGAATCACTTGGATCAAGAAGCATATCTTGCAGGCGATAATACACCCTTTCAAGTGCATAATGGCCTTAAATATGTAACAATGGAAGGCATAAGTATAGGAGAAAAGAGTCTTGACATAGCTCAAGGAACTTTTGAGATGAAAAATAATGGCACAGGTGGAGTTATCATTGATAGAGGAACTACACTCACTTTTTCTAACTTATGCTTATCTCTACCGGCTGCAAAACACTACAAGTTGTGACATGTTCTATTCTAGAGGGTGCATAATCGATATTTCTGCTTTGCGTCCTCATATTCCTGTAAGTGTTTACATAGAGAGAGGGATTACATTAGATATGCCACAAAATCCATAACTCGCCTTCATGTTTTTTACTTTTGGTTCTTTACCATTTGAGAAATTGTGGGATAATTTCTTTGGATTTATTGACGTAGGGTAACCTGATGGTGTAACTATTTGATATAATTCATAATCAGGTCTTGTTATAAATAATATTTGAATGTACTTTTAAGTTCAGTTATTTCTTTTCAAAAATGTCAATCTTTTCTCTTTTGAGTCGCTTCGTCGAAAATGACATTTTTTTGGAGCATTTTGTTAGCCTGTAATTTCGACATGTTCATTTAATATGGTCAACATTTGTTTGACCTTTTACTTTGCAAGAATCGAAGGACTTCCTCACTTCAGATTGGATGATTTCGACAAGACATCAAGCCTAGCGCACAAAGTCGGAGTTTCGACAAAGCAAGGCTGAAAGCATGATCGTGTCGAAATGAAGCAATCAAGGCGGGAAAGCACGATTTCAAGCTTGAAGACAATTTCCTTAGTGGAGACGTGGGGAAAACGGTTGTCCAAGATGGAAGAAGTGCTGATCATGGGATTAGTGGTTCGCCAATTAGATTTTCAAGTATAAATAGGTGTTTCCAAGTCGGAAAATGGGTCGCAAATCATTTATAGAATTCTACAGCACTCAAACTACCGATGTCTAGGGAAACGAGTTATACATAATGTTTGTAAACCCATTTGTAGACCACAAACCTTTATTTTAATGCATTGCATTTTACCTTTTCCTTTGAGTTTACGTGTGTAAACCCTCTGCTTTTATTTACATTGTTTTTTGCTTGCAATATCAAACCTGTCCAGAGATAGTGCCTTTCACTTTTGGAGCCGTCCTGCCCTCTAAGCAACCCGAGTGCATCTCGAGCCCCCTTTTTTCAAACTCCTTTTCGATAAAAACCTTTGCACAACGGTCTTGAGATCTCTAGTTCGGACTCACTTGTAATAATCAGAACTAGCCCCCGTTTGCCAAAAACACATGCAAACTCTATTATGCCTTCATTAACTAAAAGGCCGAAAATCCTGTCGCTTTTAGTAACGTTAAATGAGTACGTTTTCGACGGATATTTCTCATTTATTGGTTCCTCATGATTTTTACCATTGGATGGCCTCAAAACATTACAAGTAAAGGGAGAACCAGGTTTTAATTCCGCGAGAATAACCTCACTATTTTCAACATCATCAAGATTCAAATCAAATCCTGGATCAATGTCATCAATGTCGACATAAGAGACTTTTTCTTGTTTACTGAATTTACTGGTCCTTGTTTTCTTAGCTTTAAGTCTTTCGACTTGTCGGACCCTATCAGCCAATTGCACCATATCCCTTAAGTATTGGGTATCTAGTTTCTTTCAAATAGAATAATTTAGACCACCAACAGCTATTTCGACCAACTCATGTTCAGGCACTTGAGTAAAACATCTAGCTTTTAGGAGTTGGAATCTATTCAAGTAATCATCAATAGACTCTGACGTTTTATGTCGAACACTAGCCAATTCTTTGAGACTAATTTTAGATTGACCCATGTAAAACTATTCATGGAATGCCTTTTCCTACTGACTCCATGTAAATATAGAGTGTGGAGATAGAGTGGTAAACCACGTGAAGACGTTCTTAGTTAGAGAACTTGGAAAATATTTCAATCTCAAATTCTCATTGTTTGCTATATCGCCAGCCTCAGTTAGATAACAAGCAATATGTTCAACTGTAGACTCGTTAGTCTTTCCACCATACTTGGTGAATTTAGGGATTTTCCATCCCTTAGGCAACTCTTCTGCTAAGACAGAGTCTGACAGAGCAGATATAAAATTAGGCATATGTAAGCCCATATTGAAACCGTTTTGAACTAACAAAGTTTCAACCATGTTAGCTATGTTATTTCTTCCATCAAAATTGTTTTGCTGAACTTGTCGAACTACTTGATCAACATCTTGGTTCCTTTGAATCAAGATTAAGACCCTTTTAGGTTCCTCTTATGGTTGTGGTTCGACAACAAGCTGTTGTATTTGGGTCATAAGGACTCTATTGTTCAGTCTTTCGACATGTATTTGTACGGGCCTTTGATTTTTATTTTGAAGCACTGACCTATTCGGTATAGGAGGAGCGCCAAAGAAATCAGCAATTCGTCCCATTTGGTCAGTTAACGTTTGATAACTGTTATGAGTTTGTTGGATCAGGGGTTTAAACACCTTACCTATATGTTGAGTTAACATATTGACCATTTCATGGTTAATATCTTCCATTTGTTGCCTTAAACCCATTAAGGTGGCATTGGTTAATGATTGTTGAGGGCTTGAACTGGAACACCTACTCAGGATGAAATAATGGAGGATGCATTATTTTCAAACTCTCCGAAAAAGAAGATGGATTAGTATGTAAGCTTGTCATAAAACATGACGGCATGCCATACGGCTGGTTTCTATCGAAGAACCATGTACTTGGATATAATTGGCTTCCAAAACCAATTACTTGTGATTGTGCGGTTGCAGCAACAGTTGATGCCGCCGTGGGTATAGTCTAAGAAACGTGAGTGGGCATCGTTTCCCCCAGCGTTTTTGTGTGACTCACGCCAATGGTTGGCGTAACTTGTGGATTTTGTTGTTGCGAAGTAACTTCCAATGTTGAATGCGCCATCGATGGGTGTGATGGACTAGATTGCGAATCATTGTTACGTGTATTACGTACCATTTCTGGGAGTTTCTTCTTGCTTCTTAAGAACATGCACAACAAGAATCACACGATTTAAAACAGAACGAACAAACTATTCAGAAAAAACACTTTTTTTGAATGTTTCTGAAAAAAATAACACAAAAAGTCCCACTGGGCATGCCAATTTGTTTACCTTTGTTTTTAGTAAACAAACGCTGGTTTATGAAGACGGTTAACTTGATAGATCAACCAGTAAATCTCGGGGCATATTGTGCTTATGTTTGACAGAAAGTGCGAATGTTCTTTATGTAAACCAAAAAGTATATGAATCAGGACTGAACACGCGTCGAATCCGTGAAGCAGATTGCTAAGAAAAAAAAGGGTAAATTGCAAGGAATTTAAAGGAAAAGGTTAAATTGCATAAATGAATTAAAAGTGGTACATAGATTCATACATGTGCAACTTGTTTACTCGTTTCTCATATAGTGCGGATAATTTAAGCATGTAAGTTTTGTGTGTATGCGAATTGTGACATGTTTTCCCTATGGAAAGCTCTTATTTATACTAAGTAACTGCATGTACAGAAAACCGTCGGACATAACCCCTAAAAACTACCCTATGCATCTTTTGAATTTCAAATGATATCTCCTCGATAGTAACTGTTTTTGGCTCGTCTATCTGGTACAAACTTCTCTTCGATGTTTTGCTTGCTTGTCGAAGCCTCTCATCGAACGGCGAAATCTCCCCAAGTCCATGAACCTGGTTCAGCTTGTGAATCGAACTCGATCAAATTTCTTCAAAACTTGAGTCAAACTTGATTGACTGCATTTATTATAGCATATCGAAAATACAGGCTAACAATCACATCATAAGTGATTTGCACACGTCGTCAAGTTAACCTTAAAATGGTGTGGAGGGATCAAAATTCAGAAGAAGAAAAATTAAAATAAGGGTTGAAAAAGATGGATTTTAAAATAGGGTACCAAAACTTGAGAAAAATAAAAAAGATACTAAAATGGCATTTAAACAAAAAATTTATATGAACTATTTAAATAAAATATTATATAACCTAAGAAAACATTTAACCCTTTGTAGTTTTCATCTAAAATATTAGTCATTGGATTGATCCAATAAGTGATTTAAAAATTGCAATTGATAATTGATCCTACATAGTCATTGGGTTATTGGACCACTAGTTAAATCATTTGATCAAAATTCAAATGATTGACGGTTTAAACACAAACACTCGCAAACAATGGATTAATTACAAACTACATTTGAAGAACCAAATGATTGAGCTTAGATGGTTAATGAGATCCATCAAAGGACGGATCATTTGGGAGAACTTAAATTTAATTCATGTATAGAATAATTCTTGATACATTTTATTTACCACCTGATCGAACTCTGAATCATTAAGACAAAGCCCTTAGGAACCGGAGAGCAAACACCAAACAAAAGAAACTACACTTGAGATGCTAGTGGTAATATAGCTTAGCATTGTAGCCTCAACGTACAAAGTTCAATTTCTCTTGAGAATAATTCTAAAATGGTAATTAGTGTCTAAGCGGAAACTATGTATACACCTATAATACATGCATATGTGCGTGCATCATATTTTAGAATTGGTCTATAATTTTGATTTGGATTTGATCACTCTTACTAACTAGGAAAATAATTGCACGTATACCTCTTTTTTATTTATTAAAAGAAGCATGTATACCTCATGATAGGTAACTCTTTTTATCATGTTATATTAACATAAACGATGTGCAATAAAAATAATGAAATATGAAATATTTGAGAAAATGTTAAAAAAAAGGCTTAAATTTTATTTCAGATAATGTATAATGTTGAAATATACATTGAGATGCAATTATTTATTACTAATTTTTGTATTTATTGTAGTTACATCTCATTATTTATTATTATTATTTAAGTACGTAACTCAAGGTGCTAATAAATTGTTGGCAATGTTGGTCGATTTTGGGGGGATCTTACAATCAACACATGACATATTAACACATTTGCAACCATTAGTTGGATACTTTCGGTCACAGTCTGATTGATCCCAACATATGTGAACGATAACAGGTCCCCTTGCTTCAGATTTTTTGCACATATCTACAGACAAATATCACAGGATCAGCATTAAAATCAATTTAACATCTAACGTAAAAAATAGTTGAACATAAAATAAAGTGTTTTGTAAAAAAAAAGTTACAACTTTTTTTTTCTAAGCAAGGAGTAACGACAGACATAAAAAAAAAAGTTACAACTCTAACATTTTGGAAAAAGATATATTAAGTTTAAGGTTAATAGTGCTTTTCGCTCCTGTAATATATGTCATCTCCGGTTTTCACCCTTATAAAATTTTCGATTTGATTTGCACCTTCGTAAATTTTTTTCTTTCCGGAAAACACCCCTTATTGACCATTTTTAGAACTTTTTTTCAAAAATATTTTGGTTTTTGAATGGCCTATGAAGGGTGTTTTCTGGATTTTTTTTTACGAAGGTTCAAATCAAACCAAAAATGACATATATTACAGGGGGGAAAACACTATTAACCCTAAGCTTAAATTTAGAAGAGGTTGGGATTAAAGCATGATTTATGACCTAATGCAACGATAACAAAAATCAATAAGATTGTAAATTTGGCAGCATAAGCTTTTTGGGAATCCATATTCACAACGGGGGATGGATAACTTGAGGTTTGAACTTGTATAAACTAGAGATAACAAATTGTTATATATATATATATATATATATATATATATATATATATATATATATATAATTTTTATATAGTGATTTAAAAAAGTACTGTATCAATAAACTATTAAACATTAAATATGTTCAAAAGAAAAGAAATAGTATAGATAACTTTTTAGATTTTTTTCCAAAATAATTTTTTTAGATTTTTTTTGACCAATATTACTTTTAGGATTTAATAAATAGTAAGTAGATGATTTACAATCTACATGTTGTATTATATTTCATAATAAAAACATCAATCCTTTTAATGAATCTAATTTATTGAAAATATAATATAAGAAAAAATTAATTATGTTCAAATTGATAATTAAATAATTATTAAAATATTTTTTGACCAATATTACTTTTAGGAGTTAATAAATAGTAAGTACATGATTTACAATCTACATGTTGTATTATATTTCATAGTAAAAACATCAATCCTGTTAATGAATCTAATTTATTCAATATATAATATAAGAAAAAATTAATTATGTTCAAACTGATAATTAAATAATTTAAAGTATAAATTTTTTAGTATATTTTTAAGATGGATTTTATGATAAAAATATTTTTATGGTGTTTGTTTGTTCTAAATAGTTTTTTTTTACTATAATAAATATATTTTCATTAAAAAGCTTTTAAAGTAAATTTTACATTTACATTTTTTTTGGTTAATTACGGTAACATTTTTCTACAAATGTATACGATATTTTAAATTAAATATAATTTTAGTCCCTCTATTTTATTTTTATCACATATTTTACAATATTGGTCCATCATTTCTATTTTCACAAATTTGATCCCTATAGTTTGTTAGAACAAGAATAGTTCATACAAGTCCTCTAGGATTTTGATGATAACATATGTTTAAGTATGCAAAATCTGTGAATCAGTCTATCATGAAGAAGAAGGAACAAGATAAGCTAAGAAGCCTATGGTGGAAGATCTAAAGGAAGGTCAACAATAAGTCAATGTTGTTAGAAGAAGGAGGCCTCATATAAGCTGGAGAGTTATCTCAACTGATTTTGTATAGGACATTAGACTCGGAAGCTGATCGGCATACCTGGATATGAGGGACCCAAAATTCACATAAGCTTTTGTTTTATTTTGTGAGCTTTCTTTATCATAGTATATAATAGATCAGTTGTTTTTTTTTCTTCTGTCTACTTGTGCAAACAGACAAAGGACCACACAAACAAAAAGAATGCAATGGATAATTCTTCTTTCAACAAAGGAAATTCAAATGACTTTCCAACTGAATTATTCATATCAGGCAAAGGGTCAACGTTTTTTTATTGAAGCTTCTCAACGTCTCTATCTGCGCTGATACTCTTCTCCAACGTCTCTCAAATCACTGCCTATATAAGGAGCTGAAGACCTGAAGAAGAAGTAACAAGACTCTGCTATTTTACTGTGCTAACACTCTATCAAATCAAATAGCGCAATACACTTAGGATTTTAGCTTTGAAGTTTATATCATAGAAATTCTAAAGAGTTTGTTCATTTGTCTTGTTTACACTACCATTGTTAAATCCGTTGTAAGAACAAATTAACTTGTTTACAATTGTGTAAACATTTTAGAAAGTCTCTCGCCTGCGTGCTTGAGCAGATAAGTCTCTTGGTGAAACCTTGAGCACCTATGAAGTCTCTTGGAGTTTTCCTTGAGCAAGGGAAAGTCTTAAGAAATTGTGCTTAAACAAAGTGAAGTCTCTTGGAGTTGTCCTTGAGAAAGAAGTATTTAGGTAGTGCCATAAGCAGGAAGTCTTAAGCAGTTGTGCTTAAGCATAGAAGTATCTTGCAGTTATGCTTGGGCATTGAGAAGTCTCTTGAAAGTGTCCTTGAGCAATTTGTAAACCAGAGTGATTATAGTGAAATCCCTTGGAAGTGCAAGGGGATTGGACTACTCATGTGTTGTGGGAGGAAGCAATATAAAATTGCTTTATGTGTGCTTTCTTTCTCTCTGACTCTTTATCTTTTTGTTCTATTATCCGCTGTATTCAGACTCTGAGTGAGAATCTGCAACATAATTCAACCCCCTTCTTGTGTTTTTCTCGCATTCGGTATCAGAGCACGGTATGTGTTATGTCACTTAACTGTGCCATATGTAACACCCCAAATTTCTATTTTATTAAATTAATGAGTCTAAATAGGCGGAATAAACACTCTTGCTGAATAGCCCAATTCCCTATTATAAATAGAGAGATTGAAAATTAGAATAAACACTCTTGGCATTTACCTAGTATAAATAAAGATATAGAATATCAGAATAAACACTCTTGCTGAACCGGAGAAAAGAAACGAGGAGAAGAGAGGATAGGAGGAAACCCTAACTAAGGAGAAGAGAGCCAAACACCGCTTTTTTGGATAATTCAAGATAAGATAGATAATCTTTACACTTTAGGGTATCTTAATATATAACTGGGGTGTTTAATTCTTAATATGTTGTTTATGTTATGATGTGAGATTGTGATAGAGATTTATGATGATCGAATTAAAAGATGAAGTTGAAAGATGAGAATTGAGGAAAACTAGTTTATGTTTTTTAATTGATCTTTTTACCCTTAGAAAGAGTGGATAATCCAGTAGGTTAACAAAATATTAGTGTTTGAATGATAGGGTAATCATGGGTTAAGATTAGGGTCGAGTTTGGAGGGTATAGGATCGAAAACGGAGTCGAAAAGGGTTCCCCAAAACGAAATCGCAGCAGAACTATGATTTTGCTGTCACTGTGCATTGTTTTCTGTCTCAGTTTGACAAGTTTAAGTTCTGAATTGGGTTTAGGTGTCTTCATGAAAGTTGTATATTCGGATGTTAGCTTTTACTAGCCTTTAAGGGGACTTAATATAAGCGTCTAGAACTCAATATATGATCAAAATACTACATAGGGGTCAGCAAGGTCGTGCGTGCTCTTTCCCCAAGCTTAGGAAAATCAACTTTTCTACCACTTTGTGTTATGAGTAGGTTTGAGCGTCTTCATGAAAGTTATAGATATGGATGTTAGATTTCATATTATTTTAGTTGTACTCCATTAAGATTTTTAGAACTTGAGTTATGATTAAATTACTCTATCTGGGCCATGCTGCGTTTTTCATGAGATTTCATCACAACTTTTCAATGGACTCCAAAACAACTTTGAAAATTATAAGGAGTTTAAGAGATACATTAGAGTGATAAGTAAAAGTAAGGATCCCTAAACTTCATATTTAGATGGGGGAGTGTGTTCGAGCATAAATAGAAGTGGTTGTCTCAAGATAAAAGTAAGTCTAAATATGAACTGAAGATAGTAACATATGAGAACTTACTATTGTTAAATATGGCCTGATAATAGGGAGTGAAATACAATGATAGGATGAGGAACAAGGGGGATGTTTAAGATATATGACTTAGGTAAATATAGGTCCCTCAAATTAGAGACGAGTCTAAAACAGTGGAGTAATGCAAGTAGTAGAAGAAGTAAGAGAGATATAGATAGGTAGTTCACGACGGAGTGGTAACGTCAAGAGTAATTCATTGGGATATTTAAAATTTCTAACGTGGTATATCGATTAAGTGTGTATAAAATATGAGATAAATAAGTGAAAACGACGATGATGAGGGGGAATATGAAGTAGGTGCTTTCCGGGTAACTGATGAAGTTAAACATAAACTCCTTGAACCAATAATGAGTTTAGGAATATTACTAAAATGAAGAGTAAACGAGTCAAGGTAGTTAAATAACTCAAAATGAATGTTAGGTAAGAACGTATAAGGTGTAAAAATAAATAAAGATTATAGAAGTCGAATTTAGATGATCGTAGGCGATGAGAGGGTCATTAAGACGAAATGTAAAGGAAGATAAGGAGTTGTGTACTTAGTAACGAAAGATAATAAGAATGGTAATATCGATGAATAAGACGAGAATCGATTACAAGAGAGTAAGGTGGATAGGAAAAAGGATAAGAAATATTAGTTATAAGGTTAGACGATGATAATAACAACCGGTATCGAGAGGAATGAAACCATAAAATATAATGAAGTTTTGTTGGGAAAGTTGATGAAGCTATAGGTAATGATAAATGTGAGATGAAGACGTTAAGTTGAAATTAAGTCATAGTTATGAAAATTGTCGATGTTATAGGTGACGAATGACGATAATAGGGGACGAGGAATAAATTGTATAGGGGTCATGATTTATAATAATGTGTTTATTAACAGTGAGACGAATTAAATTGCTATAATATTTTCATATATGAGTTAAGTAATTGGTTGTGATGTCATTTTAATGAGATGAATAATGTAATAATGACGTCGTTAATTGGTGAGGGTATTGTTATGTCGTCGTGTCGATAATTGGTGGGTTAAATACTGTAATGATGTTGAATATTGATGAATTATATATTGTATATTGGTGTTGAATATTTATGAGATATATATGATTAATGATGATGATATTGGTGAGTAAACTTATAAATTTTGGTGACGTTATTGGTGAGTAATTATATAAATTCTGGTGACGTTGTTTGTGAGTAACTATATAAATTCCATGGTGTTGTATTTGGTGATTTTCTTTATGCATCATATCATGATAATGATAAGTCAATAATTAGTGTTTTTAAGTGTTTATTTTAGTTTATTTTATTTAGTTTTATGTGTTTTTATTTACATTCTAGAACTTTGGTACTTCAATTTGTTGTTATTATTTAATTTCATGAACAAATATGGTGAAAGATTAAGTCTTGGAGCAAAAGAAAGAGTTTTGGAGCATGGTTAAGGAATGGAAGGATCTAGAGCAT
This sequence comes from Medicago arabica, assembly GCA_946800305.1. NCBI lineage: Eukaryota > Viridiplantae > Streptophyta > Magnoliopsida > Fabales > Fabaceae > Medicago > Medicago arabica. Next base: position 18,629,202 of record OX326971.1, on the reverse strand, counting down.
GATTTATAGCTGATTGAAGCCAAAAATATAAAGATTCTATGCAAAAATATCAGGCATGGTTGTGCCTGACAACATCCAGATGTGCCTCCATTTTATGTGCAAGGTGAAAACTCCAGGAAGCTTGGCACGTTCCGGCCGTGCGCGACCCCTGGATGCCCATTTTTCTGCCTTTTGCTCATTCATACCTTTGGGCAGATTTAGTACAATTATATGATCCGATTTGGTACATGTTTATGTTCCGATTTGATGCATATTTATGTGCGGATTTGGTGCATATTTATGTGTCGATTCAGTACAAATTTATGTTCAAATTTAGTGCAAAATTATGTTGTTCCTCTTGCTATAAATAGAGGAGTCATCAGACTTGTATAAATATATTTTGTTCTTGGGAATTCTTTGTGACAATTATTTCCATTAATCAAAGTTCTTATTTTCTTGCTTTCTATTATTCTTGTTCTTTTACTTTCATGTTCTTCTTCTTAATCTCTATGTCTACAATGAACTTGAGTGAGTAGACTTCTTTGTCTTTGGATTGTTGGATGAGTCTAATGACCTAATCCTATCAAACCAAGCCTAGAACCCTAATTTTATGTAACCATATTTTCTAATCTAATCTCACCGTTTTTAACTCTTATTTCAAATACTAACCGAAGTATCAAAAGAAGAAGGTTAGTATTGGACATGTGAGATTAGACAAGGTTTTCGAAACATGAGAATAGTCTAGAAAACCTTGAGACCTTAAAGTTTCGTTCTTAATGGGTTTCAACAACGATCAACCATGAGAACAAGCATAGTTGTTGTTGAAACACACTCATTGATTTCGAGAGAAACCTTGATATGCTTTAGAGAAACCGATCTTTACAAATAGGTCTAACATAAAATTAGTAACTAGGTTTGGGTTGTGAAAGATTTATCATTATAATGAACCAATAATCCCGAGGGCTTTTTACTATTAATTTTCAATCAATCAAAATCCCAACTTTTAAAACCCTAACCTTTCAGCTAATCTTAATTAAAAAGAGAATCAATTTACACAACTCCATGTTGGAACAATACTTTTTATTACTTTGGTAAAACCGTGCACTTGCGGATTTTACACATCAAGTTTTTGGCGCCGCTGCTGGAGAGTTAAGTAATATTGATTAACTTTTTAGTACTGATTAGACTAAAAGTTTTCTTTTTCTTTTTCTTTATGACATGGCTCAAAACCTCTATCATTGCACTTCTGCCCTTGATCACTTGAATGTTAAGGTGGACGCACTTTTTCAAAAATTTGATAAGTTAACTTTTAGTGTTGTCACACCTGCCTAGTTTATGAAATATTTGGTCATATTGTTGTTGGAAGTCCTGAGCAAGTAAATTATGCCCAATATAATCAAGGAATGAGGTCAAATCAAAACTTTTATAAACCTCCTCAAAATTCTTTTGGACAACAAACAGTACCACCCGGTTATGCAAACAACCAAAGAGTCCCTAAAAAATCCAGCTTGGAACTTTTGCTAAAAAATTATGTAATGGGTCAATCCAAGCAGTTACAAGAAATTAAAAATCAAACTCGATTTTTGAATGACTTTCAAGCTAAGCTTTCATCAAAAGTGGATTCTATTTGTACTCACAAAAAATTGATACAGACTCAAATCTCTCAAGTAGCCCAACAAGTAGCCTATTCCTTGCAAACCTCCGGAATCTTTCCGGGCCAACCTGAAGCTAACCCAAAAGGCCAAATGAATGCTATTACACTTAAAAATGATAGGCAACTAGAGGACCCCGTAGGGAAACCCAAGACAAGTGAGGTTGAAAAGGAGAGTAATGAGCCACAAGGTGAGAAAGCTGTAGTAGAAAGTGAAAATCCTAACACACCACCACCATATAAGCCAAAAATTCCTTTCCCACAAAGGTTTGCTAAGTCTAAGTTAGATGAGCAATTAAGGAAATGTGTTGAAATACTAAACAAGCCCTACATTAATGTTCCTTTTACCGAAGTTTTGTCTCAAATGCCCTCCTATGCAAAAAATTTAAAAGAAATTCTTTCTAACAAAATAAAAATTGAGGAGGATGAGACGGTGAACCTTACGGAAGAATGTAGTGCAATCATCCAAAACAAATTGCCACCTAAACTTAAGGATCCAGGGAATTTTTCCCTACCATGTGTCATAGGACCCGAGACTATAGAAAAAACCATGTGTGACTTGGGAGCGAGTGTCAGTTTGATTCCATTGTCCCTTTGTGAAAGGCTGAATATAGGGTAGAGAAACCTTTTGATCGTCAAGCTAATGACGTTAAAAAGAGCGTTGCGTGGGAGGCAACTCACAGGTTAATGTTATTTTTTATTTTTTTTCTTTTCCTCTAGTTTATGTTTTGCAGAATATTAAAAGAAGGCGACATAAAGGAATCAACAAACAATATGTGCTCTCACCTAAGCAACATTAAATCATGTGAGCTTTCCTTTTTCCTTTTTCTTTTAGTTTGCAATTTTCTCTTTTCTTTTTTAATCATTGAGGACAATGTTTAACCCAAGTATGGGGGGAGTCAATAAAGTGTCTTGTTAAGTGTCGTAGTGTTTCGAACTCCCTTGAATTTTAATTTTTTGTTTTGTTTTGTTACGAAAGACATATAAGCAGTTTGTTCTTATTGTGTAATGTGACATAAATTTATTAATTTTCTTTCAAAATGGCTGTTTTTGTACATGAAAATGATTTCTTGTGTTTTGAGTGTTCTTGCTATACCCACATCAGTTTTATTGTGAAAATTTTCTTTGAGAAAAGCACAAAGTTGTAGTCTTTGAGTAAGTGTGTAGGTAGCTATCAGTGGTAAATTGACTCTTAATCTACTTCGCAACTCTAAGTTTTAATTTTAAGTTAGTGTTGCGAAGTAGATTAAGATATACGTATTAGATAAAGTTATGGTATTTTAAAGCTTTAAAATTTAGATTGAATTTTGTTAAGAAAATAGATAAGAGTAAGTGATTCGGTCCCCTAATTTATTTAATTGATCAAGATAAAATATAAATAATATTTTATATTAAATTTCTTAAATAAAAAGTACCCGGGTGCATATATACTTATACGACTTGTGAGGAGATTAATTTAATAATAAAATGTCGAAAAGTAGTTTTTTGAAGTAACATTCAACAACTTAAAATCTCATTCCATTTAATTTTATGCATTCTAAAAAAAATACATTTACTTTATTGATTCCGGTGCGGATGGAAAGAATTGCATTTTAGACGAGCATTACCTACCGACCTTCTTCACGGTGAGAATTTTGTTTGTTTCTTACAGAAAGAAATACAAAGATGGCCTTGTTTTTGGAATGGATCTCGGAAGCCGTGTTACCTATTTGCTAGGAAATTCAGTCCCGAAACAGAGGAGAGTCTGTTAAAGCTTTTTTTCCAATTATTCATCTTCATGAGCTGGCTAATTTTCCTGGAAATGAACAGACCATACACAAATAAATGAGAAGGAAATTTTCTTAAGCTTAATGAACAGACCTACAAGACTTCTGTTTGAAACTAAACATAGACACGACACTCGACACTGACGCGTCAACATTGATAATAATTTAAGAAAATAAAATAGTTGAATAGAAGTACATGTGTCGGTGTTATGTAAGACATCAAACACGTTTTCAATGTGAAGTGTTGGGGCTACATAGATTTTGCTTAAGGGCTTGATCTAGCATTAATATTCATAAACTTAAACTTAGTCAACTAGTTTTAGGAATTTTGTTCTGAATGCATCCATGATAATCATTAGCTACTAAGAAGTTCGCAATCAATTGTTTGAAGAAAATAAAGCTATTAACTTGGTCATATCCCACATTGTAAATCTGCCAAGCTAATAACCCAATAACAGAAAGATTAATACCAATTTCACTGGTTGGACCTACACTTATACAAAACAAATGATCCCCCATTTGTTGAAATTTTTTTAGTTAGTCTAACGCTAAGTCTGCTCCACCAGCACAGTGGAATGTAACCACTAGAAACCCTATCAAGTCTCTACTTATACTCTCAAAGTAACAAAGTAAGCCTGGAAAATTTCAAAGTGTAATTCTCGAAAGGATCCTCGAAATAGGTTTTGAACTTCTTTGCGTAGTATAATTTATATACATCAATTGAAATTTTACGGTCTTCAAAGTTTACACGCAAAGAAACCAGTTGAATCCACAAATATATATAACAATGAAATACAACCATCAACTAATAGATATTATGAACAACAGCGACACAATTTAGCACCGAGTGGTAGAACATTGGAGTATCATATGGAAATTCAAACTACCTCTGAATATGAAGATTTTTTTGTATCTCGCTTGAACTTTTAGGAAACATTGTTTCTCAAATATATATATATATATAAGCATCTTTTTGGGTTAAATCTTTAGTAGCATTGTGCTTCCAAACTAGCTTATATGTCTGACTTTGTAAAGGGATGGTAACTTGATATTCAAGGTTTCTCAGATTTGAGATTTGAGAAAATTTGATTCGATTCTTCTAAGATGTTCCACCGATGATTCATAATATAGTTGCTAAGATTTTAGGAGAAACTCTCAATCATATCAGTTGATAAGTTATAGGTTTGAGCTAGTGTTTCACCACACCAAGAGTCATTCCAAAAATTTATTTTCTCCCCATCACTAACAATCCAGTTTGAGTTGTCCAGGATACTACGGTATTCATGTTTTGTGCCATTCCAGATGTAGAGTCTGCATATTGGTGTTCCTACACCGCTAGCTATTGCAAATAAGATCTTTGGATGCCAATATTCTTGTGAAAGACCATAAATTCTAACCCACACTTGTGCATAAGAGCTATTTTGCAAACTAAGGTTAAAATCTCTGGTCCAAGCAAAATGCTTCCTAATACCAAGAATAAGATTTCATGATTCAATGGATCTGGCTCTTTTGACATCTTCTAAACATTAGAAAGAGAACTCATAGAAACATTTCCCCAAAGATGTCACTCCTTACTTACCTAAATCTTTCAACATAAAGGTTAGTTTAGAGCGCAAAGCAAAACTAGTAAGGGGACGTTGCACCCTTAGACCAAATAATCCTTGCATGAAGATTATGCTTGCATGCTTCAATCCATGCAAGATATTCATCCTCAAGAACTTTGGTGAAATGATGGATTATGGTATTATAGTTTGCAAATAACTTTATACTCATGATAAGATGATGATTTAGGACTGATTTGTGGTTGAGATGCACTTGACTTGTTGACTAATTAGGTGAATGTGATTAATCGTCTCTAAATGCTAATTGTGTTAAATTAAATGAGTGATTGTTGATGAAAATTGGGGATGAATATTGTTGATGAAAATTGGGGATGAATATTGTTGATGAACATTGTTGATGAAAATTGGTGATGAATGTTGTTGATGAATATTGTTGATGAAGATTGGTGATGAATATTGTTAATGAAAATTGTTGGTGACTTGCGTTATAGTGTATGAATATATGCGGTGTCGAGTCATATGTTCATGCATTCATGGTCAAGTCATGTTGTTGATAGAAAATTGGTGATGATTATTTGTCGATGGCGGATAAACCGGTAACATATCTTCGAAATCCAAACCGGTACCATATGCATGCAGAGTAGTGTCTAGAACATTGCATGCATAATAATTTATGTGGAATGTCTTATGTTGATTTTGGTGAATGATGTGACATAAATGAATTATGTGAATGATACGAATTATTTGCATTGAATGAATTATGTGCATTGATGAGTAGCTTGAGACCTCCTCCTTTTTTGCTTTTGGAGTCTAGTTTAGGGCTCTGATTAGGACTGTTGGGATTATTTCTGCTTTTATACTATGTTGAATTTGATGGAGACTATATGATTTTATTTTGGTGTATCTGAGATTTGGATTATTTTGTTGAGATATTGTTATGATTTTTTTTTGGAGACGTGATTTATTTCGTTGCATAACTGATGAAAATATTATATGCATGTTTTGGAGTTTAATGATGTGGCACCTTGAGCATAATATACATGAATTAAATGTTGTATTTATTTTTATATATTATCTTGGGGTTCAAGGGTTTTACAATTGAATGATATACTAGTATAATAATATTTGTTAATTATAAAATTGACTCAAACACCTATTAAATAAATATACTATTATTTTTTGACCGAATAAACATTAACTTTGTTTTTCCTAAAAGAACATTAACTTTATTTTTTTTAGAGGGAAAAAACATTAAATTGTTTTTTTACAAGAAAAAACATTAACTTTATTAAATATTATATATAAATACTTATATTTTACAAAATAAATTGGGTTAAATATTCTACTTGCTAGAAATTCATCCCTCAAAGAAAATATGTGATAATTTAGAGTTTGAACTTTGGCTCATACATATCACAATGACCGTGTCAATTGAGATATGTTTATGTGGACTATATTTTACAATTTCTTTTGGCTAAACTATTCAAATGATTACACAAACAGGGGTTACTTGAATTTTAATATATGTAGTATCAAATTATTCTAATTTAAGAGTGAAAATGACCATGTTCACTACCGAATGCTTTCTTCCTTACTAGGCTACCTCAACAACCAACACCGACATTGCTTTTTCTTCTCTGTTCATCATGCATACTATGTTATTACAATGGTCTTGCCTCCAAGAACCCAACATATTAACCAATATCACAAAGAATCTACCAAACACGTACAAAAAAAACCCTAACCCAAAACCACAAATCCCTCAACAATTATCACATGGATTTTTCTTCAAGAAACGGCAACAAGCTCTAATCCTACAAAAAAAAAAACACCTCGAGCAATCCAAAAGCAAGAAATGACGTTTGCTTAAGCCTTAACCAATCTTTGCTAAAGTCATTTGCAAACTATAATACCATAATCCATCATCTCACCAAAGTTCTTCTATTTTCTCAAAGTTCGTCTATTTCTTATATTTCATAAAAATTCAAATTTCACAATCACAAACATCCATACCAAACCTACATGCTTCCTATACATTCATTATCATGGTAATTAAATCACAACAACATCATTTCATTTGAGAAAAACCTTACTTCGATTTCATTTCAAGTTCATGTTCATACTTATTCAAAGTTCGTCTCAATTCAACAAAACTCAATCAATGGCAAGCAAACATGATTACGGAAGCTCAATTCATTTAAAACAACATCAAAACATCACATAAGGAACACTTAAGGATGTCCAGAAACACTCCAAAAGGTCAAAACGTGCAAAACAACAAGTGATGTTAAGTACTCGCTCACCATAGCACAACATTTGCATTCCCAGCTAGCCCCTTATTCCTGGGAAGTCAAAAAATAGGTTTCCTCTCGGGAAACCCTCCCAAAAACCCCATTTTGACCCCAATTGACCCAAAATCGTTTTACAAACTTCACCCTATGTTAACACAATTCAATACAACATTCAAAACACGGATTCAATCGTTAAATTCATGAAATCATCACCAATTTTCCAAAAATCACAAAAAAAACCCACAATTTGATCCAAAACCCGTTTTTTACACAATCACTTGCATAGATTTCGACATACAAACATACTCAATCATATAACAAGCATCAAGAACATGTTTTGAACAATAATCATTAACAATATCATGATTTTCACACATTTAAGCTAAAACCTCAAAAACAACTTATTCTATAACTCCATACATGAACTTAAGCACATAAAAATTTAATTTCACAAAGTTCATTATACCCATAATTAACATAATTAATTAGCACGAAAATCACTTAATTATAACATCAATTTTATGAAAATCACTTAATCAAACATAACTCATAAATACTCTTTCACTCATAATCACTTATTGGTAAATATAAACTTTTCCTCTTACCTTAACCTTCAAATGCGACTTAAATCTTCACTCTAATCTCCCTCTTGAGCTTTCCCTCAAGCTAGATCTTCCTTTCTCTTGAATCCTCCTCTTCTTCCTCTTTTTCTAACTTTCTCTCTAGGCCTCTTTTCTCAAAATATACAAATGAACCTCTTAAGCTAATTTTCACAAAGACTAGGTTCTTATATACTAATGGGCTTAAAGCATCTTCAATGGGGTTCCTTACTTAACAAGGATCACACCCCGTTAAGGACCCCCATTGAAGGAAGAAAAAATAAGTCTCTATTAAACAACATGCAACTATATAAGAATCCTCTATCTTCTAGACAACTAACGGGCTCCACGTGTAAAAGAAGTAATAAAATATGTACTGGTTGGTTCCACTTACAAAAGAAGTAATAAATTATTTTTGTATAATGATGTAAAGTTAGTGAAACATATTTAAGTACTTTTCATTAGAGTCTTTATTAGTGTATTGTCATTGGAGTCATTGAGTCCTTAATATGTACTTTCATTAAAAAATTATAAATAAATGATGTGTACATGTGTGGTCCATTTAAAAAGTCCTTATTAGTGGACTACCATTATGCATGCTCTTCGTCTCACTCACTAATTGACTTAGTAACTTTCCATCATTCATAAAAATGTTACTACACATTACTCCATTAGCATCATATTAATTACTCATATACCACTTATTTTATTAATTACCCAAGTTTCTACTAATTCTCATAAAAAAACTCTCCATACTCAAAAGTACCAAAATATCCTTAACACTATGACTAAATTACCCTCACTCCTCAAATTATCAAAATACCCCCCAAAATCTCTAAAATTCAAATAACCGACAAATATAGCACAACAAACAATTAAATCATAAATAAAACAATTAAATAAATAAAATCCTAAAATCGAGTCGTTAAATCGACCATGTGCACTATTCACACAATAGACTTTGAACATAAAGTATATTTTTTTATTATCTTCTATAAAGATAAATGTTAACATATAAAATGTTCTTCGATTTATCTCGTTTAATATTTTTAAAATATCAACTTTTTATAACTTTTATTAGCAGACAAGTAAAGACACAAAAAATTGTCCATCAACATATGTGAACAAATCAATTAAGTCAATTATTTTTTGACCAAGTGAATATATATATATATATATATATATATATATATATATATATATATTTCATTTCATCATTAAACTAATATATTTTGGTCAAAAATAAAACTATTATTTATTTATTATTAAAATTGTGAAAAAAAAAGTTGGGTGCAAAAAGTGATTTTTTTATTATAAAAACAAAAAAGTGACTACTGTTTTGTTCTTCATATCTTGGTCTGCCAGACAGCCACTGCCACTCAACTTCCATCCCTTTTTTTCTGTTTTGTTCTCTTTTTTTTTTTTCTTCAAGAGAGACACCAAAACACAACACAGCAAAAAAACACACACATCGCATTAACAAAACGTTTCGTTTTCATTAAGAAATCAAAATCAAAATCAAATCACAAAACTAAACCAAACCAAACCCACTCTCTCCCCCCAACATTCCAAAAACTTCACAAAGCAGAAACAGAGTCTCTCTCTCTCTCTCTCTCTCTCTCTTCGGAAAATACACAAATGTATGTTGATTTTTCATTCTGATTCTGTTTATTTATATGTTACGTTGATAAACGTTTTCAACTTTTTCATGTTTTCAATGTTATTTTGTTTTGTAGTATATGAATGAATTTTGATTTTACCGACGCATCATTTTTTTTTTATGATTAATGTATTTCTATTTGTTATTCTTATTAATTTACCAATTCTTAATTATTTAAGTGTCTCTTTCATAATTATATGCATTTGATTTTCAATTTTAAGTAGCATCACTGTCCCTTTCACTCTCCTTCATTTATTTTCAGTTAAGGTTATTTAATTTAATAATTTGATTGATAATTAGAGAGTTTAATTTTTCATACTATAAATCATGTTCGGTTTAATCAATGTATCAATGGTTTGGTTAGAGACTTGATTCATGAAAGGAAATTATGGCGTCGTTTAATTCATGTAGTTGTATAAGACTATACGTTTTTGTTGTTGAATGTATCCAATAAAGCACGGAGAGAAACGTACAACATACACTTCGACTGATAATAATTAGAGAAAATGACATAACTCAATGTAGTCATATGTAGTAGTGTCGTGTCAAACATGATAGTATCCGACACCAGGACACGAGTAATCTGAGGGGTATCTTTGCTTCATAGCATTTTGAATTATTGTGTTAATGCTACTTTCTTCCTCTTTTTCGGATAGCTTTAAATTGCCATTGCGTTACGCTTCAAACTTTTAAATTGCGTTAAATACGGATAAATGCAGTCGACGCGCCTGCAATTTAAGTGGTTGTTCGCTAATCTATAGACTTTTCGTGTTTTGATTTCAGATTTTGATTAGGCTTTTGAGTCCATCGAAGATTTCTTTTCGGTTATTGCTCTTGATTTCTTGTGATTTGAATCTGTGGTATATGGTGGATATTCATGAGAAGAAGATTTGTTGGAGGTGAAAGCTGTGATTCATTAACATAGATGAAGACAGCGAAATTTTGGCGTTTAAGCATGGGCGATATGCAGATCTTGCCCGGATCTAGATACCGTCCTCCGATGAAGAAGTCAATGTGGACTGTTGTTCTGGTTTCAGTTGTTGCCGTATTTCTAACTTTTGCTTATCTCTTCCGGCCGCAAAACAGTACAGCTTGTAACATGTTCTCTTCTAGAGGGTGCAAAACTTTTTCTGATTGGCTTCCTCCTATTCCTTCAAGGGATTACACAGATGAGGAAATTGCAGCACATGTGGTTTTTAGAGATATTTTGAACTCCCCAGTAGTTATGCCACAAAATCCAAAAGTCGCCTTCATGTTTTTGACTCCTGGTTCTCTACCATTTGAAAAATTGTGGGATAACTTCTTCCAAGTAAGGATTGTTACCTATCTATTTTGTGTTTTATTTATTATTATTTAATTATTTGATATGTGATGCATTGTATTAGTTTGCAACATTGCATTTACATATTTTATTTTTGTCAGTGTTGTCAACTTTTGATTGCTGAAAATTGAGATTTGTTCAAATTCCACCATGCTATAGCCTCTATTTGAGAATACTTTATACTAAATAGGGTATTGCGGAACAAAAGCAATTTGTTTAAATTCCACTATACTAGTATTGCGCTGCTAGTTGACAACACTGATTTTCATCAATAATCTCTTATACAAACAGATGTTTGAGAAAGTGTAGCATTGAAATTCTGAGTTTGGATAAGGATTGATGGGTGACTTATACATGATTTAGGATGTGCAACCTCCAGTGTCTACGTACGAATTAATTAAATATCATCTTTTTAGGGATAACGTGGTCTGTGTGTGATACTTGATACTTCTAAAACTTATGATCCTCTAAGAATACAGGGAATTTAATAATTTAGTTGATATCTTATATGGTTTGACTTAGATCACTGCAAGAAGGATGAAAATTTTCCTAGGAAAATCCCTGAATCCCCTCGGAAATGTAGGTTTCCTAGGAAGTTTCTGTGGAAAATACCTTGTCTTAGGAATGAATTGTGTTTCTGGTCTTTCATTCTCTCTATCTCCCTCTACGGAGTTGTGGAAAATGAAATTAATTTATGACTGAACTTGATTGCAAGTCCATTTGAAAGTAATAGATAATGTGGTAGATATTCCAACTTATTGCAAAAAATTACTCACAATCCTCCCCAGTCCCCCTTGTTGGATAAGAGGTGTTCTGGAAACTGTTGTGGCAAAGATGTTGGAGTCCTAAATTATAGTGCTATTTAATTAAATATTTGAACCTAATAATGTTAATTTGCATGAAGAGCATTAGAGGCAACATGTTTTACTCATAAATAAGTAAATTCATGATCAATGTAGAACCAACTTGATTTGATATGTGATTTCATTAGTTTATTTTCTAACTTAGCTTCTGAGTTATTAATGCTTCTTTCTTTTCTGGTAGGGTCATGAGGGGAAGTTCTCCGTTTATGTGCATGCATCTCAGGCTAAACCAGTTCACGTGAGCCGGTATTTTGTTAATCGGGATATACGCAGTGGCGAGGTGCACAACCTGTCTTCTAATTGCCCTGTTTACTAGTCATCTGTCATATGTATCTTGTCACATATTTGTATTCTTTTTAAAAAAAAATTAAATGTGTGTGAAATCCTTCTATTCCTCTTTCATCACCTCTTTATTTCGACACCTTTGTTTGTTGCATCTTATTAGCTTTTGTTAAAGTTATACGAACTTCTGATCAAAATCCACATCCTACTTTAGAGAAAAGAAAAATACAGGAAACTAAAACTTTCTTTGGATTTATTGACTTAGGGATAACCTGATGGTGTGACTATTTGACACAATTCATAAACAAATCTTGTTTTAATGAATATTTGAATGTATTTTTAAGTACAGATATTTCTTTTCAACGTAGCAATTATTGTAGCAAGTGTAAGTTAGTGATTATTTTCTTAGTAGAAGCTTTGAGAGTGAGACTAATTAGTTATATTGTTGCAGGTGGTATGGGGTAAAATGTCCATGGTTGAAGCTGAACGACGACTGCTGGCAAATGCGCTACAAGATCCTGATAACCAGCACTTCGTTTTACTTTCTGATAGGTAATTTGCTTAGTTTTTTTTTTCATCTCCATAATTTATTAAACTTATTTTTTATTTCTGATCTTTTTGCATTGGCTTTGCAGCTGTGTGCCGCTATATAATTTCAACTATATTTTCGATTATCTGATGTATACAAATATCAGCTTTGTCGACTGGTATGACATGCTCCCTCCCAATAGAGTAGGTTGATATCTTTTATGCTGTCCTTGATTAATGAACCCTTTACTTTTCCGTTTTAGCTTTTGGGATCCTGGTCTAGTTGGCAATAGTGGCAGGTATTCAGAACACATGTTACCTGAAGTTGAATTGAAGGATTTTCGAAAGGGTGCTCAGGTACATTTTCGCTTAAATCTTCTTGTTGCCGCTTGCTCAATAATCTGTTTTTATCAATAAAAGTTTAGGTGAGTCCGGTCCTGTAGGCCTCAAGGCGGACTGGTTGCTCAATAATATGAATATAAGCTTTACTTGTTTTTATTATACAAGGAATGTTTTTATTATGTAGGGATCAAATTTGTTAAAAAAATAGGGAGACTAAATTTGTATTTTAGCCTATAATATTGAATGTAATTCTCAATTAAACATGTCATCACATTGTTAAATTCTTTATGCAGTGGTTCTCTTTGAAGCGGAAGCACGCTCTTATTGTTATGGCTGACCACGTGTATTACTCCAAATTTCAGGCTCACTGTGAGGTGTAGTTTTTATATATATTGTTGCCATTAACATTTATAGCAATGTTTTTTTATATATATATCTATTGGATAGCCATGAATTCTGTCCGACCTTTTGTGCCTTAAGAAAATCCATTTTCTAGAAGTTGTTTGGATATACAACTTAGGTTAAGTGTTTGTTCATAAGCTATTCTATAGAGTTTATTGAAGTAAGCTGAAAGCATATCATTATAAGTTTTTTTTAGAAGTGTACTCAAATTGTAATAAGTGCTTACGTGATATGATAATCCCAAATAAGTTATTCCAATGCCTCGGTTTGCATGAAGTATTGAAATCTTCGGAAAATCCTTATATCCTCTCAGTCCTTAAAATTCGATTCCTCCGCCTAAAAACTTACATCAGATGTACTTGTATTGATATTCATAATATTAAATCCCTGATATGCTCCTCTGTTCAAACTAGAAAAGTGAAATGTGTATGGAAGAGTGTAATTAATAATCTATAAACCTGGTTAATTTGTTCAGTTATTAATATGAATATTCTTGACGTTACAGCCTGGTGTGGATGGGAAGAATTGCATTCCAGACGAGCATTACTTACCGACCTTCTTCACGGTTAGAATTTTGTTTTTATTACAAGTATGTTCAAACAGTTTTAAACTGTCAGCTTATTGACTAATATTTCTGTTATAGATTGTCGATCCTGGTGGAATTGCAAACTGGTCCGTAACTCATGTTGACTGGTCAGAGCAGAAGTGGCACCCTAAATCATATAGGGCGCAGGATATTACTTATGAGCTTTTGAAGAATATTACGGTATAGTGCTACTACTGTTACTATAACTTCTAAAGTGAAACCTTTTGCATTTTTTATATTACCGGAAGAATCTACTAAATATGTAGCTACTTCTGTTGATTGTCTGTGGAAAGCTTGAATATATGATTTATCTTCAATTACTTGTGACACTGCTTAGAGTATAAGAATTGTCACTTAAGCTTTCATATTCTCACTGTCTTATGTAGTTCTTCATTTTCTGCATTGTTGGAAATAAATTGAGGATTAAATTCTTTACTTGTTGAATACCTTTTCATATTATTTTGAAGTTAGGCTCATGGATATTCATGTTAACTTTGTTACATTTGCAGTCCATTGACGAAAGCGTGCACGTCACCAGTGACGAGAAGGTATGCATAGAGCTCTCTTGATCCTCATTCATCGAGAATATATTAAGTGACTTAACAATTTTCATTTGTTTCTACAGAAAGAAGTGCAAAGATGGCCTTGCTTATGGAATGGAATTCAAAAGCCGTGTTACCTATTCGCTAGGAAATTCAGTCCCGATACAGAGGACAATTTATTGAAGCTCTTCTCCAATTATACATCCGCCTGAGACAGCAAATTTTTCTATCAATTCTTTGGTCGGATCAGACGTTGATTTCGGCCGTCTTGGTTAAGAGTTGTACATTGTAGCAGTATTGAATTGATCGCATGATAGCTGTTGATAATTGATACAAATTAAACTACTGGAAATGCGGTTAGGGTGGTCGATTGGAAGCTAATGATTTTACTGTTACTCCCTTGGTAATTGATAGCTTGAATATTTCCCCCCCTTCCATTTTGGTTTGGTAATGTTTTGCAATTGCATAACATATTTTTGGTGGGGAGGGGGGATGGTACTCATTTTCTGATTGGTCATTTGTATACTTTCAAAGTGAATAGCTGAAATACAAATATTGTTGGCATCTTGTTAGGGTTTTGCATTTTTAAATTCATGGGTCAATTCCTTGATGCTATATTGGTGGCCTCTTGTTCGGAATTTTAAATACGGCGAAGGCTACCGTGGATCATCTACACCGTCAAAGGTGGTCCATTGTGTACCACCTTTGTTTACCGTTGCGTTTATCTTATCTTCACTTTCATACTTTACACCCCTTCACACTAAATTATTTCTCCTTCAAATCTCCTTAAACTCTTCCTCTAGTATGTCATTTCCTTCACCTTCGACCTCTATTTTAGTCATTGATTCCAACCTTCCCTTATCGTTCACTACCATGTCATTGGCTCCTCTATCTTCTACCTCACTATTGCACTTGACATTGAAAAATGGTTTGATTAGGGGGTGACCTATGAAGCCTGAATACGAGATATGATACGGATACGATACTGCATCGATATGTTGATACGGAAAAAATTCAAAAATCAAGATACGATGCGGCTAGGATATGTTAATAAAAAATTATATAATTAAATGTATAATATAATTATAACCATTTTTTTTAATATGAAAATATATTAACAAACAAAAGAAACCAATTGTAGGCTTTTTGCATATCAACATAAATATTAATAATATTGACGATTAAGAGAATGCTGATTAGTCAATTACATACACAATATATCCCAAAAAGAGCGCCATTAGTGATATACTATATATGTTAGTGCTATACCTTATCGATCCAAAAAAGAAACATTATATCCAAAAAAGAACACATAAGTCTTGAAAAGTTAAGTTATTTTAGTTGACATTAATTGAGAAATATTGGGGCAGGTATCAGTGCATGATAATTATCGGATACTCTCCTGATACGTATCATGAAGTATCAGATAATTTTTTTTTTAAAATAAAATTTAATCTTCGGATACTCTCCTGATACATATCGGAAAGTATCGGGCAGGTATCGATGCATGATACGCAGGGGATACGATACATCATCCATTTTGAATTATCGGGGCTTCACAGGGGGTGACAAAACATGTTAACACGTCCAAAACATGGGGAGAGGGCACACTTTGGCTGCATTGAAAACTTCAACTTGCTCCGGCTAAAATAACGGGTTAAACCATTTTGACACCTCTAATTTGAATCACCTGTTGGAAGCTAAAGTGTTGAACGATTTATAAATCCATACACTCAATAATCTTGATGATAAAATGACGATAAGATTCTCTAACTTTCAATCTTATACATTATCTAGTGACTTTAGGCATTTTTCATAGAGGTGAGAAATTGAACAAAACGGTGGAGGGCAGATCCTAACCCTAAAGTTAAACAACCCCCACCCTAAAATGACGGACTTATAATGAAGATTTATAAAAGAATCTTCATCCACCTATTATCCACATCATTATTATTTTTTATTTACAAAATTAAATATTATCTTCCCAAATTCCTAAATTCTCCGAATTTATTTATGAAATTCGAAACTCCTCTCCTATGAAACTACATAGACATAAAAAATCAGAAGTTTAGAATTGAGTTGTACTCCCTGCGACTGCGAGACTCACACACACTTTTGACGACCTTTGCTTGGTGGTGGCTTGAAATTATCAAAAAACATTGAAGAGTTATATCTTGGTTTAGACGTGGCTTGGTTTTGCCAAAATATTTACGTTTATGTTTTAAGGGACCGGTTTTTATATGTTTTTTTTGAAATAAAAGCAGTTTATATGTTAAAAAGTAGTTTAATGACCTATTTAAAAATAAATAATAAATTAGTTCAGCGATCTATCTATATAATATGTCACATCAATTTTTTTTTTTAAAGAATGTTACATTGATTAACTATGTTATTTATCCTTAAAATATTGGCTAAATAGATTCAATGGTCCTTTAAAATTTTCAGTTTTCATTTTGGTCTCATAACTTAAAAAATCAAGACTTTGGTCTTCAACTTTTGTTACAGTTTTCAAAAACGTCATTGGCTGTTAACTTTAACCCCAAATATCTTAGGTAGACCAACTTTAATAGTGGTTTACCACAACTCCTATTAATTATTTTAATTTATGAGACCATTAGACCTATTTAGCCTAAAATATTTTATCACAAAAAATCCTTATTTCTTTTGTTTCTTCTCATTTGATTACGACTCTCTAATTTCGTTTCTTTTGTTGTTGATCAGGAATTGTATCCTGAAATTTTTCAGGATTATTTTCTAAGAACACCTTGTGCTAGAATGACCTATGTTAAATATTATTTTGACTTCTCAAGAAAATCTCAAGAAAAATGGGAACACTATATTGATTCCATTTATTTAAATTGATTTCAATTAAGAGTAATAAACTCAACCTCTATAGGTACAAAGGCAAAACCGCTTATCAAAGCCAAAAATACATTTCCCAACACCCCCAAAATTTTTATATTTGCTAACACAATTTGCGTTGCAACAAGATTCACTGCATGGATCATTGCAGACTCCCAACCCAACTTCACAGGCAGGTTGATCTAATCCTGGAGGAGACCGATCAAAAGCACAAGTGCATAAGTCGTAGAATGAACATGATGATCCTAAAACAGCAACAACTTTTGCATATGATTGACAATGAGTTGCACAATTTATTTCATCACATCTACCCACAATTTTTGTGCATTCACCACCATCACCTTCTACATGTATTAATTTGACTATGCTCCCAACAAAAAAAAATGAAGTAGAAATAGTGAGATTTATCGTATATAATTTAATAATCATCGGATCTTATGCAAGTGGTTGATGTTCAATGTGTGTGAGTGTTATATATCTCATATATTGATTTATACTTAAAAAAAGGCTTAAATATGTAAAAGGTCCCTGTAAATTGACGTGTTTTATGTTTTAGTCCCTGCATCTTTTTTTTTTTTTTTTTTTGCGAAACAACGCTTGTATTTTCTGAACTTTTTGAAATTCGTCCATGTCGTCGCCATCTGTTAAAAAACGCACATGTGGCTAACGAAGGCTGATGTGGGGACTTGTGATGTGGTGAGATTGGCTAATGTGTCCATCCATGTGACCAGTCACCAGGTTCAAGGGACCAAATCCAAAAACGAAAATTACGAGAGGGACTAAATCCAAAAGAAAGGGCAGTAATCAAGAAAAATTCAAATTAAAAACTCATTTCTTTTCCATCTTCTTCCTCACTTTCAGCTTCTTCTTAAAAGGAATATAAAGAAGAAGATGAAAGTGAGGAAGAATATGAAAGAGAAATTAGTTTTTAATTTGAATTTTTCCTGATTACTGCTCTTCTTTTTGGATTTAGTCCTTCTCGTAATTTTCGTTTTTGGATTTGATTCCTTCAACCTGGTGACTGGTCACATGGATGGACACATCAACCAATGTCACCACGTCACAGGTCGCCACGTCAACCTCCATTAGCCACTTGTGCGTTTTTTAACTGACGATGATGGCATGGACGAATTTCAAAAAGTTAAGAAAATACAAGGGCTGTTTCGCAACAAAAAATACTTACAGGGTCTAAAACAAAAAACACGCGAACAATTACATAGACGTTTTTCTTATTTAAGCCAAAAAAAAATACTATATATTAAGCAAGATACAATGGTGAAGAGGCTTACATGCGGCAACTAAAACAAAAATGGCAAAGAAACCGAAAGATTTTGACATTTGATATCCCATTAAACAAAATTCTTTGCAAGTTTAATATTCTGTAAAATGTTTAGGTGCATTTAAATATAGACCCAAAAAAGGTCCAAATAGTAAGGCTTCACTTTTGTGCCAAAACCCATGTGTATTGATTATCCTCAATATTATATATGTAATGTGGATATACTTTTTTTGACAATATTTTTGTTTGAAAATCTGATTTTTTTTTAAATGATTAACCAAAAAGTTAAATTATTTTTAAACAGTCAATTAAAAACCTTTGTCCAATGATATTTTAACATGTGTCATTAATATGGTGTTGAACCAATTATATTGCATCATTTTGGTGTTGATACGTCTTATTCTTCTAATCTTTTTATTGCTTCAAACTTTGCCTTTTACTAAAGAGGTATGAAATGATTTATCTTTAATTATATTTGGTCAACAAATTCTAGCTACACTATTATTACCAAAACGTATTGTATTACTTTACTGAGAATAATTTTGTCGCCTATTTTATTTTCTTTAATGAATATTTTTATGCTAAAATAGTATTTCTGTAACCGAAAATTGATGTTTCATCAACTTTCTAAGCTAAATAAAGGTTTTAGTCATGTCATTATGTATGCTATTCTCCAATCATATTTTGGCATGTGTCATTGTTGTTTTGTTGAACCAATCGTATTGCATTATTTTGGTTGTATTGTATCATGTTTTTTATTTTTATATAGTTTCAAATATTATTCTACCTATACTATTAGCCTATATATACCAATGTTTTCTTCAGTTGTCTCATATGTCTTCTTCTCTTCCCTGTCAAACTAAATAACGATATTATAATAACAACAAGATCTGATAATATTTTTGAGATCAACCCCTTGAAGGAGTCATGGACCGTAGTTGTTCGGATTATCTGTGCTTGGTTTCTCTCACCATTTCAATATTCAGCTATCAAATTCAAAATTATTTCAAAAAATAATCTTTCATCCCTATTTTCTAAATATCACATATTTGTTCTTGGTTCTTGACTCATTGTAGTTTATAATATATTAAAATCCATCATTTTGTTTTTAATCCTCTTTCTATCTCTCTCTATAGTTTTAGAGTCTTTTGTCTCTTTTTTTTGTTCAATTTTTCGTCTTCTTTAGCAACGGGTGATATATGTGGGTTGCTCTTCGACCGATTGTTCTTTCGTTTTAACTAAATTTTATTGATTAGTTCTATTTTTTTTTTTCCATTATGTAGATTCATTTAAAGATGAAGCACAAAGGTTGCAAGAGTTGAAGTTTGACTACAAAGATTTGTAGAGTTCCTATAAAAAAATTAAAGGATTTGTAGAGTTGTATATTTTACAAAACTAATTAAAGTTGTAATTTTGTTTTACACAGAGATGTATATTTTAATCAAGTTTTACATTTGTAGAGTTGTATATATAAAAAATTTGATTAAAGTATCTAATGGTATGTGGATTATAAGTAGTTTGGTTCGCATTGAAATTTTAAAAATGCTAGCAGTAATATTGAAATTGTTGCAAGTGTCTAACTAATCACACTAATGACGAGTTATGAGTATTCAAATCTACCGATTCTAAATAAAACCATAAATAAACCTAAAAGGTAGTGTGGCAACCCCATGCGCTTTGAGTTTTACATGCATAATCATTAAATTTTTTAGGTTTCATACACTTCATCATGTCATATACACTTCATCATCTTCTTAACAATCAAGTTATATACACTTCATCATGTTCATCTTCATCATCTTGTTAGTCAAGTTATTGCATACCCCACAAACAAGATATACAACATTAACTTGAGTTGAGGTTGGGTAAATTAGGTTTCTCAGCTAGCTTTTGTTGGATGGTTGGAGCATACTTTGGATGATTGCGTAATAAAGAGAGAGGGGTTGGGAAATGATGAAGAAGAATGAAGGCTTTCTTTCATTTTGGTCACCAGATACATCAACATGTGTTTAATCCTTTCTCGGTCGTCACGTCGGTATTTTTAACTGAGTTAACGTCCTAGTTAACGTTAGGGACTGAAGGACTAACAAATTAAAAAGTGGAGGATTTATTTAAATTTTCGTTTAAATCAAGAACCAATATGACAACGAGTTACACATCCGGGGATCTCTTTATAATATTATTTGCATTGCCCCTTTCTTAGGCAAGATCTAGTCGGTATTTATTAACTTTTACGTATTTCATCTTTTTTTGAAATTACGTATTTTATCTTTTAGTCAATATTTACAAATGTATATATATTGTATTTGTAGCTATAAAAAAAATTGGTTAATGATGATTTCAATAATCCATGTTTTGTCATAATGTTTTACTCTATTGATTCACATATACTGCCCAATTTGTTGATTCCTTTCTAAGAACACCTTATGCTAGAATGACATATCTTTAATATTATTTTGACTTCTTAAGAAAAATAGGAACACTATAGTGATTCCATTTATTTAAATTGATTTCAATTAAGAGTAATATCCTCAACCTCTATAGGTACAAAGACAAAACACCTTATCAAAGGCAAAAATACATTTCCCAACACCCCCCCGATTTTTATATTTGCTAACACAATTTGTGTTGCAACAAGAATCACTACATTGAGCATTGCATAGTCCCAACCCTACTTCACAGGCAGGTTGATCTAATCCCGGAGGAGACCGATCAAAAGCACAAGTGCATAAGTTGTAGAATGAACATGAGGAGCCTAAAACCTTAACACCTTTTGCATACGATTGACAATGAGTTGCACAATTTGCTTTATCACATCTACCCACAATTTTTGTGCATTCACCACCACCACCTTCTACCTGTATTAATTTCACTATGCTCTCCCACAAAAAATGAAGTAGAAGAAATTAATGAGTTTTAACGTAAATAATTTAATAATCATCGGATCTTATGCAAGTGGTTGATGCTCGATGTGTTTTGAGTGTTGTATATCTCATATATTGATTTATACTTAAAAAAAAAAACTATATGTTAAGCAAGAAACAATGATGAAGAGGCTTACCTGCGGCCACTAAAACCAAGATGGCAAAGAAACTGAAAGATTTTGATATTTGGTACCCCATTAAACAAAAATTCTTTGCAAGTTTAATATTCTGTATTATGTTTAGGGGCATTTAAATATAGACCCAAAAGGAAGTTCAAATAGTAGGGTTTCACTTTTGTTCCCAAAATAGCAAAAACCTATGTGTATTGATTATCCTCAATATTATATATGTATTTTTGTTTGATATATATTATTATCTGAACGCATTTTAACGATAATTTTTGTTCTTATTCATGAATTTTATTAAAAAATTTAAGGGTTAAATCTTTTTTGGTTCCCATAAAAAATCTCAAATTTTGTTTTTAGTACTTCTAAAAATTTCTAAGTATTGGTCTCTCAAATATTTTTAGTCAAGACTTTTATTTCATGTTTTCAAGTCGACTTTTGTGTCCCTTTCCATTTTAGAATAAATTTTTACTTATATGTTTAGGATTTTATAACAATCTCTTCCACCAAAAAAATAATTTAAACCGTTATTAGAAAATCTGCTATACTTATGACTTACAAGACTAATCTCTTGAGCTGAATAAAACCATGGACACAATGATAAAATTAGTGTCAAAGGTCCCCTGCAAAAATAAAATGGTTTCTACTCCCCGCTCTGCAGGCAAGACCAAAATGCCCCTGCGCTAGTTAACTAACGCTGCGTAACTTAAGTCACACATGTGTTAACTAGCGCAAGTTAACTCTCACACAGATTTAACACATGCGTGAGTTAACTAGCGCACAACCTGTGTAGATTACCAGCAGAGGCATAAACATCTCTTTTCCCTGTTTTTTTCTTTTCATTTCTTCTTTCATACATTCATTCATTCAATTGCATGCATTTTTCATCATTCATTCAAGCAAGTCATAATTAACTTACGAAAAATAACGGAATAAAATAATGAAAAATGTCATTAAAGCGCCAAAAAGCGCAAATGTCATAGGATTACAACCAAATCCTTCAAAATGTCATAAAAAAAACCTAGAAAATATCATAAAACCCTACTCCCGTGGACTCCTACTCCTCCTCCGCGGAGCCGACACCTGGTCAAACACTGTATAATCGGACCGGAGACCCTCCAAAATGCTGAAAAATAGTTGATTTGAAACCACCTCAGGAATCTCCATTGCATGCTCCATTTTGCCTCTCATGTTGCCGATGACCTGGAATGGATCGGGAGGATGTCTGGCCCACTGCTGGTCAACAAAAACCTCCTCGTAAGGAGGGACAGGACGAGGAGGTGCCTGAGCTGCGTAGTCAGGAATGGCCGCAGGGGGTTCACAATAGGATATGATACTCTAACGAACCATCTCATGTACCCCATACTATGAGACCACGGCTGGTCCTCTGGCACCGGTTCAACCCTCTGTTGCTGGCTGAGGATATGTACAGCAAACTCCAAGAAAGCATGAGCCACGTCATTTTCCGTAATAAGCTCAACATTTGTAGGAGACTTGGGCCGTGTCTAGACATACCCGTACTGTCTAAGAACCCTCTCTAGCAAGTGACGGACCATCGTGTCTCTGCCGGCCATGATTCATCCGGAGTACCAGCATATGTACTGAAAGGGCGTGATGTGTCGTCGTCTCTCGTACGGCCTCCAGATGACATGAGAATGATCCAACGCATCAATGGCATCTCTATAGTGTCCAGGGTCCGTAAAGTCCCTAGGAGGTTTCCACCGACTCACAAGCGGGACAAATGTCGGGTCGTACACATCATTAAGAACCCTCAGATTGAGGTTCCTGAAGTGCGCCAAAGTTCATCCCTGCAAACACAAAGAACTAAATATAAATCAACACAAGTATTATACAAACAAGGTAAAAAAGAAGAAAAACAAGTTAAACAAGGCACTAATTTACGATCCAATAAGTTAAAAAGAAGAAAAACAAATACTACCACAAGCAAGGTCATGTAACCACCACAGGAGGCCACTGATGAATCGGAGGTCAGAGATAGCTGCTCGTACAGGAATGCAAGCCCCATCCCACCCCATGACTAGTTGTCCAAATCGTCCATATCTTGCAGCGCAAGCAACCACAACAGATTAATGTTTTTGCTGTTCTTGCGGGAAAAAATGGTCCACCCAAGCAACCTAACTTAACTTAAGCTCGCTCATCTTCCTCCTCCTCTGTGTCAATCTCAACCAGCTGATTACACATATTCAAGAGCTCCTCGTAGCGCCTCTTCAGTACATCAAAACTGATATAGAGACCACCCTGTCTGGTTATCTCCCTAGCGGTATCCTACGCGGAAAAAAGCAGGTCCACCTGCATCATCTCCACCCCCTCGTCACGGGTTAACTCTTTATCAGGAAGGAGCCTCCCAGTGATGGGGATGCCTAGGAGACACACCACATCATCTAGTGTGATGGTCATCTCCCCAACAGGTAGATGGAAGCTGCTGGTCTCCTCATGTCATCTCTCTAACATCGCACAAACGAGCCCGTGAGAGACGTTCTCGTACCCACTACTCAGGAGGGGAGTTAGACCGGACATATTCACTACATCCCAAAACCAATCATTTTGTGCTCCCGGCTGAAGCACCGTCAAGTTTTTAAGGCTCAGCTTCTTCCCGTGCGAGATACCTTTCACCCAATATCTTTTCTGAAACTGAAATACAAAAACAAAAAACACCAAACAACATCGTTAAATAAATAATAAGTAAAATTAACTTTAAATATATTCTAACATAAATAGTAAAAGAAGTAAAATAAACATTAAAATATACTTACATCGGCATCGACCTATATTCTGCATGCCACATGTCCACCAAATCGAGGTAATAGCGACAGGTTAGAAGGCCCCCTGCATAGCCGTCCGGTCCGGCCTCGTACACCACCCTCAGCACCCCCTGAAAACGACCCCCAACATCATCATCCTCCTAAGGCTCAGCCTGCTCCTGCTGCTGCTGCTCAGGCTCCTCAATATCAGGCTGCTCCTCCTGCTCAAACTGATACTGGTGAGGCTGAGGATCCTCAAACTGATACACCTAAGGCTGAGGATCCTGATAAACCAGATACTGCGTCGGGTCCATCGTCTGGGATGGACCATTCTGTGATGAAGAGGGCACAACATCATCAACACTGGCAAGTCTCGTGCCCCCCACTCTCCCTTGACTTCGGCCATGTAAAGGAGGGACTACTGCCTGCTTCTCCCGCTGTGCACTACTAGTAGAGGTCGGCCTCCCTAACCTAAGTCTGTTAGTCCTCTTCCTCTTAGACATATATGCACAACACAACATTTTAATAAACACAAAATCAATGACACATTTTCACACGGACATTGTGTCATTTTTAACAATTCAAGAACAACACTAAAGTTTCGACAGTGTCATTTCAATCCGTAATTTACCACATTGATGTCAAACATACTATAATCAACATTAATAAACTATGTTCTAACTAATTTCATCATTAGCAATCCAAAAAAAAAAACAAAAATAACCATTTTGACATTTTACCAAACACATAGAGTGCAATTTTTAAACAACTAAGAAATCTAACAATTTCTAAACCCTAAACTACCACATTGTACTATAAACAACATCTAAACAACAATTCCTAAGTTAAATCATCACTAACAATCATAAAAATAACATGCAAGCAAAATTTATAAATACCTAAAAATGTTAAATTTTTTCAAAAATTCGAAAATTTCAACCAAAAAATGCAATGAAGTAGGATAATCATGACTTACTTGATATTGTGGGCGAAATTGACTTTGAATGGCGCAAGAATGGTGAAATTCGAATTTGGGGGTGAAAAAATCGTGTTTTGAGAAGTTGGAAAAATGAAGTTTTGTGTTGCTGATAAATGACTTAAGTAACGCTGCGTGACTTAACATGCGCAGCGCTACTTAAGTTGCGCAGGGGCATTTTCGTCAGTTCAGCTGGGCGCGAGCGAACTGTGCTGAGTGAAGAGCAGGATTCAAATAAAATTAGTGTCAAATCCTCTCTCTCTCAAAATATTTGGGTCTAATGGTGAACACAATGATACCTTTAGGGTGTGTTTGGATTGAGGGTTTAGGAGGAGAAGGGAGGGAAAGTTCACTTTTTAATTTTTAAATTACGAACAATGTAAAATATTTTTTTAAAATAAATTAAGTGTTTTTGAAGTATTATATAATCATTTATCATGTTGTGAATTCAATTTTCAAAAACTCAATTTATAATGTCGGTAATTTAAAATAGAAAAACAAGTTCTCCCCTCCCTTCCCCTCCTAAACCCTATATGCAAACACACCCTTAGAGTTTGGTTAGGTATCTACCCTTCATCTAATCATTCAACTTCCTGTCATATTTTTATATTAATTAATATTAAAATAAATTTAATTGTTAAACAATTTTTGCCTACACGTAACCGATATCCAACCAAACTCCAAAATACCTAATAATTTAGCTTTTACATATACACTCTTATAAAAACTTATGAAACAATATTAAATATATTCACTAATACTAAAACGACAAACATAAAATGAAGAGTAGAAAAGTTTATTGAGCGATAACAATAACTTAAAAGTTATGAAATGTTTTTGTTTTTGAAAATCTGCTTATAATATTGAACGAATGGAGTATTTATGAACTAAATATGTTTCAAATAATGTGGTTCTATTTTGTTGCAAATTGAATCAATTTGTTGCCGTTGGCTATCTTGTTGTCAAGTAGTTTGATGCTAATGTATAAAAGGTATGGAGTATTTTCTGGTTTCTGCTGTATGAAATTTAATCATTATGCTACAAATGCCATCTTTACTGCGATGTTGCTATATGTAATTGAATTCTTCTGTTGTATGTAAGAATTGGAATGTAGCCTGTTAGGTGGATGTTTTGCTGTATAACACTTCATTAGGTTTTGATGCAGTATTGAGTAAAATGATGATTTAGTTGGTACAAATGATATTATATGATAGTGTGTATTGTTGTGAAGAGATGTAATGGAGGTTAATCACTAAATATTGTCCTTTTAAGTTTTAGAAATTAGTATAGGTAAGATCAAGTAGGTAAACAATGGTTTTGGCGATGTGTTGAATCGATAAAAATCTCTATACATACCTTTTAATTCCGAATTTCTTACAGAGGATAATTGTATCGTAGTTTTTGTGGTCTTGATCTTATTTAATTTCTTTGTATATACCTTACACACACACACACATTGAAGTCCGTTTATCGTTATTCCACACAAACTCAGTTCTTGCACCTGATTCATTCCTACATAAATCAATAGAAAATCTGCAATCTTGTTAAACCATGCAGTGCGTTAGAGTAAAACCGTCGACAACCCAGCCCAATACCAATTTTTGCGAGCCACCTCAATACCCAAAAAACATACCACAAGGAGCGATGGAAGGCCCCAATAAGGGATTAAGAATCACTACTTGCCGTCAGAAGCTCTTTTAGGGTTAAACCCTAGCAGAGCAGTGGAGAAGGACTAGTGTTAATAGGTACTAGTAAGGGATTAAAAATCACTAACATGCCAATCATTCTTAATTGCAACATCACACAACATACACCGATATGAGCAAGGAATATACTATGTTTGTAGTCTAGCTCGCGTAGGGATACACCCTCGACATATACGCCATAATAGGTTACGAGTTTTATGCGGTGCCTTAATCCCCAGCAACATCATGTGGTTGTGCGTTAACATCTCTATCATTGCAAGACCATATCCAGTTTTCACTGAGTATGTTCCATCCTTCTCATGCTGCCATACAATATGATCCTCATGTATAGAAGAAAACAACGGTGTATCAAGAATGGCTTGCGAAGATTCAGCTATTTGATCTTAACTGTCTATATTATACATATTACTGACCATCAAACAAATGATATATTTAAATGAGATCATTGTATGAAGAGTATTATATATGTATATCTCACAGAAAGTGTCACGTTTGTCTTTTAGAATAGTAATATAACATTTATTATTTTTTCTACTATTTACTGAATTCAGTTTACTTAACAACTCGCTAATTGCAATTAATAAGAGTGTTTTACACAATTATACTATTTTTACGATTAAAATCAACCAAACTAATTATTTTTTTATGAACCTCGCACAATCCAAATGTGACATTTAATATGGGATGAATGTCGTACAATTTCCCCCAAATATTATCGATTGTAGAGTGACCGGTTCAATTCTAATAGTTGCCCTTTTTTTGAGTAAAGTTTTGTTTAATAAAAACAACATATAGCCGTTAACCTAACTTATAGTGACTGACTTATAATCTAGTTTATAGCTTATAGTATATAAATTAGCTAGTTGAATTTGTAGTGTTTGATAAAATTAACGATCAAAGTAATTTTTAATTAACAAGACAAAATGTATATTTTAATTAACACCTATTTTTCATACGTGAGTATTTCTTCCATCGACCATCATACTCTATCTTTTAAATGAATAAGAGCTATCACAAAAAAAAAACTATAATCAGAATAATACTTTACAGAATAAAAAATACTTTTTCTTTAAAAAAGAGAATAAAAAGTATTTTTAAAAAGGAATTATTCTTTTGTTTAAAAAAAAAGGAATTATTCTTTGAAAAAAAAGGAACTCTTGGTTTTTTTTTTTTTTTTTTTTGAAATATGAACTACTCTTCGTTTTTTGGAACATAAAACGGAATTTTTATTTGGTGAATACAAAAAACGGAATTACCCTTCCATATAATATTTTTTCCATTAGTATTAAGTTAACGTAATTATAGATATAATTTTTTTTAAAGGCCTATGATTTCATGTTTTAAAACGCAGATGCGGTTTCTATATAAAGGATGAAATGTTTGTATGATTATTAATCATAAATGCATAATTCAAAAAAAATAATCCTAAATGCACTAAATGTGAAATTAATTAAGGAGAATCAAGGCTTAGTTAGCTTTCAAAAGATGTACCCTTCATCTAACCATTCAACATGACATGTGAAAGTTGCTAATTATGGGGACGACATAACTTGTAGAAGGACCCGTGAAAGTTGAAACACGTGTTATCTGAATAAAACTATGAGTAGTGTCAAACCTCTTATGGAAAAGAAAAAAAAATTAGCTTTCAAAAGATATAGACTTAATGTTAACACAATGGTACTTAATTATGTGTTTAGTCGGATATGGATCTTTCCTCTAATCATGCAATGTTATCTCTATATTAATTTATATTAAAATAAATTTAATTGTTAAAAAAATAAAAAAAATAAAAAATAGAATAAGTTATTACTCGAGATCAAGGTGTAGATTGTGTACCATCAAAGGTTTGTTTAGAATTTAAGGGGAATGTTGTAAATTTATCTTTTGAATGTAAATAGAAAGAATGTTCATCTATGTTTGGCCATTTGAATTCAATTATCTCACACATGTCCTTTCTTTTGTAGCCGAGCCAAGTTACAACCTTAAAAGACCTTTTGATCCATGTTTTTGTACTGTATGAGATGATATTTGGATGGACAGATAACTTGACTTGAATGTTAGCTTGATTGCTGGATGTGTGTTAATAACCCTCACTCATTGATTTACTTTGTTTATCTACTTACAAAGAAGTGTGTTAGGTGTGGTTCATATATAAATGTGCTATTGACTTGAACTGTGTGACATAAACTTTGTGCTTAGAACTTGTTTCATATTTGCAGTAGATTTCTGGATTAGTGGAAACTTCATACTTGCCCGCATATTCACTTTTGAATCATACATTTGGAAAAGTTTTCAAAACCTTTGTACTTGTGTATTGTACCTAACTTGTCCTTTTTCAATATTTTATTTGAAGACAAACAAAGAGTTAAG
Organism: Medicago arabica; assembly: GCA_946800305.1. Classification (NCBI taxonomy): domain Eukaryota; kingdom Viridiplantae; phylum Streptophyta; class Magnoliopsida; order Fabales; family Fabaceae; genus Medicago; species Medicago arabica. The sequence continues at coordinate 18,599,824 of OX326971.1, read as the reverse complement.
TTGGGGAGAGTTTGATAAGTGGGAAGTAGTTAAATACATAATATATTTGAGGCACAATTGTTACTTGTTTTACAAGTTATCTAAGGAAAAGCAAAGAAAATATGAATAATCACCCTTTTATGCCTTTTATACCTTTCTCTACCCATTTGTGCATGAATTGAATGTCAAGACACTAAACAAGAAAGAGAAACAAAGAAAATGTGCAAAGGTCGACTCGCCATGGCGAGCCATTGGCGAGCTAAGGCAGAGAGCACTAGAGGAACTCGCCCCCAACTCGCAACAACGAGTAGAAGGCGAAAAAGCTCGCAATAGCGAAGAGGAAGGCGAGAAGATGGAGAGGAGGAACAGAGCGTCCAGGGTCAGATGTCGCCATGGCAAGCAATAGCCTCGCCTGGCAAGCTAAGGCGACCAAAACCCCTAAGAGCTGACGTGGCAGAAACCCACTAGTGAAGAAACACCAACTTGCCATGGCGAGCATATCTTGCGAGGAGAGTTTAGCAGAATAGAAAAGAGTATAAAATCCTTTTTCCTTCATTTCAGACAGATCTTATCATACTTTTAAAGAGAAAATGGGGCGAAAAACACCGTTCTTCATAGGGCAAGAATGATTGAGTGTGGATTCATCAAGAACCTTTGAGAAATCAAGTTCTTGGCATGAATCTCCATCTTTTCTTCCACTTTTGTAATGTTATCATGACAATGATCAACTAAATCTCCTTAGTTGGGATTAGTGGTACTTGATTAAGTTGATAATTTAATCTTTTGATCCTTGAATATATGATTCTAGCAATTTACATGATATTGAGTTTATTCTTGCATTTCACTCTTATCTTTGATTTAATTGTTATTGAGAAATACTTTTGAATCTAGGTTTAGAATATTCATCTATCAAAACCATGATTCTAGACATAGGATTGATGTTTTGATAATTACATAAAGTATTAGAACTTAAAGCTTTCAGATCATTTAATAGATTGAGAAATTGTCGATTAAACGATACGATCGATCTCACAATCTCATTTAGACATGAATGATATTGTCGAGTGATAGATGATAATATCGGTAAAAAGCTAGAATCCATATATGTGATCATTAGGTTATATTTGACGTTTAATCAACGAACTCTAATCCCAACGCTTTTATGCCTTATTACTCTCCGTTTTTATAGTCGCAATTTAGTTCTAGTAGTCTTTATAACAAACAATCAATTAAACCATAACTTAAAATGATAATCGATGTTGAACGGTTTATGATATAGCACTAGTCCCTTAGAAGACGATATAAAATACTTACTTTTGATTGATAGAAAAATACTACATCAAGCATCTATAATATGAATGATGTTAGTAGCATAAGTGTGCAAGGTATGATCACGACCATCAATAATCAGGTCAACTGCTTCCAAACAATCACTCTCACAAATAATGTTGACATAACCTTTTAGATTACAAAAATCAAGACTTATCTGGATAGCACGTAACTCACCTAATAACGCATCACCTCCAGCTTCATAGTGAGAAAAACCAGCTATCCAATCTTCATCGTGGTTGCGAACAACACCACCACCACCTAAACAACCCAAATCTTCTAGAAAGCTACCATCAATATTGAGTTTAAGAAAACCATTTATACACCTAAAGTGAGGAGATCCATCGTGGATGCTCTTGGTGTATTCCGTATACATAAGTTTTTTTTATAATTTTTCAATGTCAATACCTTTTTATTAAGACCGTCAATAACTAATAAGCATCCAATTCCTTTAATCCAACAAAATATTAATCAGGTACTACCAATAACTTTATATCATTCATTATTTTTTATGTAAACCGATTATCATGCCTGCAACTTTTGAGACTAATCTCTCAAGATGGATAGAAGTTTAATGAGAAGCAAAACTACATTTCAATAACACCCTTATCTATTAATTAAATAGGATCTCCCAAAAAATTAAGAGATATAATGTACTTCTATTTTTTAAAAAAAGAAGTCATTCTATTTATTTCAAAATCAGTGTCTTTTTTTGTGATAACACTCTAATTTCAAGAGGAAAAGTACCTCTAGTAATCCAGAGTTCAACCAAGAGGTAAGTAAAATAGATCTTATAAAGACCTGTACCACGTAATAATCGATCTCGAATTCCCTCAAACTATTTGTTTTTTGGTGGAGCTCATTGACACTTGATCCAATTATTATTATTATTTTCCATTTTTTATTGTATATAGAGTTAATTATATATAGAGACAAAAAATTCAACTTCTGAATGAAATAATACATACAAGAAAAGTTGAAAAAGAAATAATCGAAATACATTTATATTAATAGCAATACACATTTTTATTACACTTATGATTTCAATTGATAAGGGTAAGGGGAAATTTAAGTTTCATAGAAACAAATGCAATACTTTTTGTTCAAATAGTGAAAACATTTCCCAGTAGCTTTATAGGGTTTGTATGTGGTGGCACACCTTGAATTGCAACAATTTGAATCACAATTATCTTGGCAAAGTCCTAGCCCAATACTGCAAGTTTGTACTCCTTGGGTTTTTTGGAAGTCGAAAATACAAGTGCATTGGTTGTAGTAAGCACATGATGATCCAATCGCACCACCTCCTGGATAGTTTCTACAATGTGTTTTACAATCCATCGCAGAACAGCTACCCACAATTTTTGGGCATTTAGCTCCTACTAGTATTGATTGCACTATACTCCACAAATGAGAGAAAGAATAAATAAAAATAAAATAAATTAATGAGATTTATCGTTTAAGTTTAAACAACAAATATTATTAAACAACTACATCTCTGCTCAAGACAAACAAAGACCGGTGAAACTGAGAATACAAACAAAAGACGCCGTATATAGGCGGAACACTCGAAAATAAACACCCATGATGACAAAACCCATCAAAATACATGTCACCGCCTAAAATAGACCCCTTCACGAAAGCGACCGTTGTAAAAACGATATCCAAAACCACCCATCGTCACGACTCACCCTTAAAGAAAAACACCCCTCCAAAATAAACTCTCAGTCCTGAACACCAAAGCAGGGCCACATCCGAAAAGCTTCTATCCTAAAGATCATTCAGCTTCCAACACCTCTCGACCTCCGATCCACCGAAAGAAACCATAAAAAGCCCAAAACCAACCTTGAGCCAAAGAACTGACTCCCGATCTCGAATCAAAAGTGATCGGCCCATCAGACTTTAGGACAAAATCAGAAGGGCAACCATCACCCCCGATACACTAGAGAAACACCAAAGATTTATGGTTTATAATTTAAATTACTATTTTAATTACCAATCAGGTCTAGCGTGAACAAGTTTGTCGGTAGTCTAAACTTGACTCATTCACGCCACCAACACATTTGTGGTTGTTGAATAAAATTAAAAAAAATTAAAAATTGTCTAGAAATCTCGATAATCGAGTCTCGATCCAACGACAATAGATATACTAAATGTTTGTGCGCGTCAATTTTTTTTACTATAAGCAAAACTGATTTCGGTATAACATATGTGATTGATGTGTATACCTGGTGTGTGTAAATGTTATTCACTCTTGGATATCAAGTTTGATTGTTAGAGATTATGATAAAATAAAAATTAGTATTTGAATGATGGAGAAACTTACTTAGGAATACCGAAACTAGAACGACAAAGATATATAAAGATTTTGAGATGTACTTCATCATCGCCACAGACAATGTTTGTTTTGTCAAATTTCTTTGGATTCTGTTACTCCAATGTGTTTTTGTTGTTACCCGTGAATCAAAAGCTATGCATTTATAGACTTTCTTTTGCTGAGTTTTCTTTAATTTGGTGAGTTAATACGCATTTATAGATTAACAACAAACATAGAAACAAATTAATATAGGTTTAATATTATTATCATTGAGGTTGCTAACTTACTTCCACCTAAAAACATGAAGAAGTAAGTTAGCAAGTTTACTTTCACTTGTTTTTTTTTATACTAAAAACCACTTGTTACTATTTTAAAATAGGAGTTTCTAACTTATTCCTACCTAGAAAATGAAGGAGTAAGTTAACAAACTCACTCTCACTTGCATTAAAAAAAATGAAGGGGTTACTATTTTAAAATAAGGGTTTCTAACTTATTGTCAAATTAAACATCACAACCACAAGAATGCATGAACTTAACATTTTCGCCTAGAGAATGAATATTTTCCTCCTTATGATGAAATATTTGCCGATTCTTCTCTTTTCAAATTACTCAAACAGCTGAAAGCCATATATATTAAATGGAAATCGAACATGTTTTGAAAAGGCACCTAAACCGGCAAACTTAATTAGATGATCTGATAAATTCCCTTGAGCCGCCATTGAAAAACCTAACCAACAAGAAACATCCGTCAAAATCTTATAATAGAAATCACAAGTAACAAATTGATGATCTCTGTCCTCGTTCAAACCACAACCTCCTGTACACATTTAGTCATTGCGAGAAAACACACTTCTCCAAACTAAATTATCTCTCGTTCGAATTCAATTAAGAGTCAAACACCAAACAAACAATTTTTTATTTTATTTTGTTATAATAGTTTAACTCAAGGGTATAAATGAAAGAAATATCCATCTCAAAAGGGTGTACCATCTTTAAATATTGTTATAAATTTATGTAAAGATTTTAAAATTATTATATTATTATGTATAATGTGTATGCGTATTTATTATTTTCAATACTCTCAACATCACAAAATAAGTTTCACATTTGATCACTTCACATAGACTAAAAAAAATATGATAAAAGAAAGAGAGAATATTAATTTTACCAAATTATCCTTATTAACTAATGATGTATTCTATTTATCATTAATGCTAAAGCGAGTGAATAATATCTTATGAAAGGGTGGAAGCACGTCGGTACTTCAAGAAAGGGGTTTCCTCCATATTGGTTGGAAAAGAGGTTTCACATCGGGTTGCGGCTGATAGAAACTAAGGTGATGTGCAAAGACGGATTCAGACTTTTGGTATTTGTGGGGTTAAATTTTCAAAGAAAAAATAATGCAAACTATATTAAAAATAAGAAATAACATTGTTTGATACAATACATTATAATGAAAATCTTGTTTCCTATCCATTTATTGAAAATGAGCTAAAATGACATAATTACTAATTGTTAAAAGAACATCTCTTTCTATATAAGTTACAAAACGGTCATTTAGCCACTGGTCACTCATTTTGTTGCATATGTTACTATTCACAACTTTCATAGCTGAAAAAAGACGTTCAACACTTGCAGTTGCCACCTTCAAGAGCAAAGTCAACTTCAAAAGTTTATAAACCGTAACAAATGTGTTACATTTGTTTATTTCCATGGTTTTGCACAAAGATTTGAAAGCCCTTTCAACTTAGCAAATTTTCGGTCAGATCGAACATTTGTAATATAATTCTTAAGTTGATGGTGTAACGTTACATCCGACACATCTATAAAATCATTTGGATAAAACTCAGTCATTATTAATAATTTGTTCACATAAAAAACTGCAAATGACTTTACAGAACTCAAACAAGAAACATGTTGTAAAAGAGATAGTTTACTCATTTACTGACTTGTTCTTTTCTGTTTATATCTATTGTTTAAAACAAAAGGTGGGGCTTTAGCCACACATAGCCCATATGTGTATCCACCCCCGATGATGTGGTATGTCAACACCTTTTCACATCGAGTATATGTACCAGATGTGAAAAGTACTTTTCCTCAATAGTGTATCCCTTATATGATGTGACATACTGTGTAATCCTTTTACTTATGTGAGCATGCAATCTCTTCTGATGTAGGCACCTACTCTACTGAGGTGAGCACATCCTATTTGTCGAGGTTATCAACTGATATGATATTGAAATTAAATCTTAGTGTTAAATAATGTTTTACCCTCTATCATTTGAGCGAGTTTTGAAATAACCCCCGTAAAACAAAATATTTTGGATCCCCTTTTGTCATTCAAAGATTCCATCAAAATAAACTTTGGTCTCAAAGAAAACAGGAAATCAAAAAAATGCAAAATGGCTAAAGAAAGCGCTACAAAAATCACATTGCAAAGGGACCGATATTGTCTCCTCTAGCAATGACATGCAGTTTGCAATTTATTACCTAGGAATTGTTGTTTAGTTTGTTTTAGGGCTAGTCCTAAGTAACTAACTTTCCTTGTTTTAAGCCTAGTTAGTTAGGCATTTATTAGTTTACTTGTGATGCAAGCTATAGCTGGAAACATTTGTGTATATATAATTGGTTTCTCAATCAATAAAGCTAATAGATTCAGAGATTAATATTTTCTGTAAATCTCTTAATCTCATTTTTTCTCTCTCTTATTTTCTCAACTGTTTTGTTATTCTTCATTCACACAAAAACACAAACCCTAAATCAATTTGTTCACCAACAGGAAGTCTCCCCTCAACAGAATGGCGGTTGGAATTATGTTTTGTCTAACAGGCATTTGAAAGATTTTTCAAACATTATTTCTTTCTTTTTGAGATTAAATTTTTCTTTTGAGATAATATGTACATATTAAAATATAGTGAGATATTTGAGAAGAGAAAAGTTGCGTTTAATACAAATTCACAGTCCAACAGGTTGCTACCTCTAGTCCCTAGTTATGGAGAGATTTTGCATTCTTCTTTAGGAAGACTTAATTGGATTTGGTTAGAAAATACCTTCTTTTTTTTTTCTGAATCTTGGCGAACTACCTCAGATAATCAACAATTCTCCAGAAAATACTTTCTAGTTCTCTCAATAATTTGGATTTCTACATTCATGTTGGAGAGGTATCAAACCATTAGATGATAATTTCTAGTCTTGTTGAAGAAACCTAAAACATGTGGTTAATTTAGTCAAGCCTCTACTTGGAGAGTTACAAAGTAAGTTTACGTGTGACTTAACATAATGTTTTTATATAAGGATCGTTGTCAGCAAAGAGGATTGACAATTAAGAACATATATCAATCTGAATTATAAATGTTTTAGTGAGGATATAAACTCTTACATAATTGAGATGCAACAAGACGACTAACTCTGAATTTGTTCTTCTTGATCTTAACCAATTTATTTTTTCTCTAAATGTTATGTTATTTTTTCACTCCATGTATTTGTCTGATCTATTTCTACCATTGTCTCTATTGGCCGTAGTCAAATCGTCAACTTCAACTGTTAAGAAGTTCACTTTGTAGACCCACATGATTTGATGAGACACCGTAAATTTTAAACAATCAAAGACAAATGTGTGTTAAAATATGTGTTACTAACATTATTCTTTACATAATAAAGCAATTTCTAGTAGATGCCGTATAGTACGCATGATTATAGCACAAAAGCTTTGGATACCACATGCCTCCTAGCATCATAACGCAAGAGTTACCATGTCAACACTCTATGTCTGAAAGGACACTAGAGCTGAACAAAGACAAAGGAATCAAGAACAAGTTTAGATTCTCTAGTGAACAAAAAGGTAGGAAGAACCAACACTTCAAGCAACTCAAGGAAATAATTTCACCAAGTAGAAGGTTCTTCTACTGAACTGATTGAGACAAGCGACATACCTTTTTGAACATCATTCCACAAATGATTGTGTTTTTGTGATATAAACTGAATATTATTTAGAGAAGAACCTAAGATAAAGAGAAGATTTCTCTTAATAGTCTGGAAGTGCAAAAAAAACCTGCAAAAGTACTGGAAGTACAAATTATTTAAACGTATACGAATTGAAATTTGCACTAAACAACTCCAACAAATATTTTTTGAATATATATATATATATATATATATATATATATATATATATATATATATCCAAGGGAAGATGTACCGAGCCTACTGCCCGTCCCTTCAAAAAATAAAGTTGACAAAATTTTGGAAATATGCTCAAGTCTCCATGAGATGGTTGTAGTTGAGCACATTGTTTTATAGGTTTTTTTTTTTTACTTTTTTATTTTAATTATGAGTTATAACCCTGATTATTTTTTTTTGGTTACAGTATAAACCTGATCATTTAAGACCATGGTCACGAGAAAAGGAAATAAAGAAAAGAAACAGACAAGTTCAATGGTAAAGAGAAAAATATCAAATGAATAGTCAATTTAATCCCTAACTATTACCCTTTTATTAATTTAGTCTCTAAACTATTAATTTCAACTAAAAGGTTCCTATAATATTCTCTCATCAATCTATTTAGTCTCTTAGACAACAAAATTGATAGTTTTTTTTTTTTTTTTTTATAATAATTAGAGATTAAATTGATGTATTTTCCATGAATGGTCGAGAGGTGGAAGCGGCCATTTTCGTTTTTTTTTTTTTTTACAAAAACAAAATTATATTTATTCATTCAAATTGATATAATACATCAGATTCAATAGCATGTTGAACATCGCTAAAAATGTTAAGGGTGAATGAGCAAAGAAACTAACAACACCCAAGTAAATAGCATACAACAACAAAATGGCTATAAATAATATGATAAAAATTTAAGTCACCGTAATATACATGTTTTTGGATCTTCAACATTGATGCCTAAATAATTGATTGAATCTATGATTGACTGAAGTCAATTTTTTAATAGGAACCAAGCGACCACCGCAACGCCGCACTCAGACGACTAAATCACAAAAAATTACAAAAGAAAAAACTTGATATATGTGGAAACCACTTATTTAGATTAAAAGAAAGGAAAAAAAGATGCAGACAAATAATTTTAGATATAAAAAATTGACATAAAACTACCTCTCTCTATCAATGAAGGAGAAAGAGAACTTAAACAAAATGTATAGTTTCTCTCATTAATAAACCAGGGTCGACTGTAGGGATGCAGCCATAATCATATCAAACGAGATTAAAGACGTTGTTCTTTGTGACCCGATTTTATTAGTATAAAAAACAAAAATTAAAAAACAAAGAGCGTAATAAATATTAAAGCGTATAATAGACAAAAAAACATTAAAGTTTCATTAATATTAGAAATTGACTTATAAAATACAGAAATAATTTTTGCTTCAGTGGCATATAAAGGGAGTATTTTTTGTGATAACTACGTCCTAAATTAAATCATGAATGACTAGTGAGATTCATGGATAAGAGAAATTTTGTGTCACTTTACAAAATTATCATTTATTATTTGTATAAAATATAACAAAATTAAAAAATTGAAAAAAAAAGAGTAATAAATATTGAAGGGTATAACAGACAAAGAAATATTAAAGATTCATTAATATTAGAAATTGACTTGTAAAATAATGAAATAAATTTTGCTTCAGTGGCATGTAATTTGGCATATAAAGGGAGTATTTTTGTGATAACTACGTCCAAAATTATATGACATGTTAGGCAAAATAATTTGTCCTTTTTATACGTTATTTTATAATATCAATAAATCATTAATGTATTTTTTCAATGTGATAATCTCTACTATTTATTATTTTATCTCTTTAAATTCTTTTAATGTATTCTGAACATAGGACAATGTTATGAAATAAGTCATATTTACTCTTTATAGAAAATTAATTTCATTTTTTAGTTTAAATTTATGTAAAATTACAAAGATGACAAATAATTTGACACATGGTGGAGTAAATTTATAATAGAACATTATCTTGTAATTTGATTCATGTAGTCAACCTCATTTAGTGGGATAAGACTTGTTTGTCGATGGTGAAAATGTCTATTAAAGATTGTGTTGCTAGGTTTTTTTTAATTTTTTTTAAGGAATGCTAGCATTATTTTTGTTTATTAGTACCAAGAAGGACTCTCCCACTTTAAGTTACATCCAAATAAAAATCACAAGTACTTAGGACGCCATGAAAAACTCGCTCCGATAAATTACATCAACAATGAAGTTACAAAGTACTATATCCAAAAAAGGCTTGTCCATGCCATACACCAATGAACTCGCTAAAGAACATGCAACTGAAGATATCGCCCATCTTCCAATATCGAAAGAGCAACGTTATAATTAATGACTTTGCCTTCTCCCAAGACTCGTTCTTGGGGGGCTGTGGACTATCGACTATATAAATCACTACGCTTTGTCCCAAGACTTGTGCTTAGGGTGTTGGACTGTCATTATATTCCTAAGGGCACATATTCCCTCCAGAAGGGTTCATACGCCCTCTCGAAGACCTCATGAATCCCTAGGCGCATCCCAATAAGGGCGCCGTCTTGAGAAGCTTCTAGAAACATCTAGAATGCTCTAGTGTGACTTAGGGCCCAAGCTGCTTGAGGCTTAAGTCACTGAAATACAAGCCCTAGGACTATAAATGCCCATCTTGAGAGCATTATCAAGATATCACAAAAAAGTCTAAACCCTAGATTCTATTATTGTAATTTTTCAAGTACAATAGCATACAACAACAAAATACCTATAAATAATATGATAAAATTTAAGTCACGATAATATACATGTTTTCGTATCTTCAACATTGACGCCTAAATAATTGATTGAATCTGTAATTGACTAAAGTCGATTTTTCATTAGGAACCAATCGACCACCGCAAGTTGTGAAATCAAACACCTTACAAGACGACAAACAACACAACGCCGCACTAAGACGACTAAATCACGAAAAAATACGAAAGAAAAAACTTCATAAATGTGAAAACCAATTATTTCAATTAAAAGAAAGGGAAAACAGATGCAGACAAATGATTAGATAGAAAAAAGTGACATAAAACCACCTATCTCTATCAATGAAGGAGAAAGAGAACTTAAATAAAATGAGTAGTTTCTCTCATTAATAAATCAGGGTCGACTAAATGGATCCGGCCATCATCATATCAAACGAGATTAGAGACGTTGTTCTTTCTGACCTGATTTTATTGTTGTAAGTCAAACATTTAAAGTTGTCATTGAACACTCGTTCCGACTCAAATTATGTCATTTTGGCATTTTTCACACAAATTAAATCATTAATGACCGGTGAGATTTATGGATAAGAGAAATTTTGTGTCACTTTACAAAATTATCATTTATTATTATTATAAAAAAACCAAAATAAAAAAAAAATTAGAGTAATAAATATTAAAGGTATAATAGACAAAGAAACATTAAAGATTCATTAATATTAGAAATTGACTTGTAAAATACGGAATTAATTTTTGATTGAGTGGCATGTAATTTGGCATATAAAGGGGGTATTTTTGTGATAACTACGTCCTAAATTATATGACATGTTAGCCAAAATAATTAGTCCTTTTTATACGTTATTTTATGATATAAATAAATCATTAATGTATTTTTTCAATATGATAATCTCTGCTATTTATTATTTTTTCTCTTTTTAATTCTTTTAATGTATTTTCATCATAGGACAGTGTTATGAAATAAGTCATATTTACTCTTTATAGAAAAATAATTTCAGTTTTTAATTTACGTAAAATTACAAAGATGACAAATTATTTGACACATGGGGGAGTAAGTTTATAATAGAACATTATGTGGTGAAATTTCCTATTAAAGATTGTATTGCTTGGTTTTTATTTTAATTTTTTTAGGAATGCAAGAATTATTCTTGTTTATTAAAACCAAGAAGGACTCGCCCGCTTTAAGTTACATGCAAAATAAAAATCACAAGTATTTAGGACACTATGAAAAACTCGCTCCGATAAATTGCATCAACAATGAAGTTACAGAGTACTATATCGTCCAAAAAGGTTTGTCCATACCATACACCCATGAACTCGCCGAAGAACATGCAAATGAAGATATCGCCCATCTTTCAATATCGAAAGAGCAACGTTATAATAATCACTTTGCCTTGTCCCAAGACTCGTTCTTGGGGGGCTATGGACTATCGACTATATAAATCACTACGCCTTGTCCCAAGACTCGTGCTTGGGGGGCTGTTGACCCTCAATATATTCCTATGGGCTTAAACGCCTTCAAGTAAGACTCTGGAACGCCTGGGCGTGCCCAGTAAAGGCGTTGCCTCAACATTTATACTCATTCATCACATCTCCTTGTCCCAAGACTCGTGCTTGGGGGGCTGAGGACCGTCATTATATTCCTAATGGCACATATTCCTTCCATAAGGGTTCATACGCCCTCTCGAAGAGCTCTTGAAGCCCTAGGCGCTTGCCCCTAAGGGCGCCGTCTTGACAAGCTTCTAGAAACATCTAGAATGCCCTAGAATGACCTAGGGCCCAAGCTTCTTGGGGATTAAGTCACAGAAATACGAGCCCATGAAGGGCTATAAATAACCCTATTGAGAGCATTCTCAAGGCATCACAAAAATAGTCTAAACCCTAGATTCTATTATTGTACTTTTGCAAGAACAATAACATACAACAACAAAATGCCTATAAATAATATGATAAAATTTAAGTCACCGTAATATACATGTTTTCGGATCTTCAACGTTGATGCCTAAATAATTGATTGAATCTATAATTGACTAAAGTTGATTTTTCAAAAAGAACCAAGCGACCACCGCATGGTGTGAACTCAAACACCTTACAGAACGACAAACTACACAACGCCGCACTCAGACGACTAAATCACGAAAAAAAAACTTAATATAAGTGAAAACCACTTATTTCGATTAAGAGAAAGGGAAAAAAAAAGATGCAAACAAATTATTTTAGATAAAAAAAAGTGACATAAAACCACCTCTCTCTATCAATGAAGAAGAAAGAGAACTTAAATAAAATTTGTAGCTTCTCACATTAATAAACCATGTTTGACTATATGGATGCGGCCATAATCATATCAAACGAGATTAGAGACGTTGTTCTTTCTGAGCCGGTTTTATTGTTGTAAGTCAAACATTTAAAGTTGTCATTGAATACTCCTTCCGACTCAAACTATGTCATTTTGGCATTTTTCACACAAATTAAATCATTAATGACTAGTGAGATTTGTGGATAAGAGAAATTTTGTGTCACTTTAAAAAAATTATCATTTATTATTTGTATGAAAAAAAAGAGTAATAAATATTAAAGAGTATAATAGACAAAAAAACATTAATGTTTCATTAATATTAGAAATTGACTTATAAAATACGAAAATAATTTTTGCTTCAATGGCATGTAATTTGACATATAAATGGAGTATTTTTGTGACAACTATGTCCTAAATTATATGACATGTTAGTCAAAATAATTAGCCCTTTTTATACGTTATTTTATAATATCAATAAATCATTAATATTTTTTTTCTTCAATATGATAATCTCTGCTATTTATTATTTTATCTCTTTTTAATTCTTTTAATGTATTCTCAACATAGGACAATGTTATGAAATAACTCATATTTACTCTATATAGAAAATTGATTTCATTTTTTTATTTTATGTAAAATTATAATGATGACAAATAATTTGACAATGTTGTAATTTGATTCATGTAGCCGACCTCATTAAGTGGGATAAAACTTGTTTGTTGGTGGTTAAAATGTCTATTAAAGATTATGTTGCTAGTTTTTTTTTTTAATTTCTTTTAGGAGTACTAGCATTATTCTTGTTTATTAGTACCAAGAAGGACTCGCCCGATTTAAGTTACATCCAAAATAAAAAATCACAAGTACTTAGGACGCCATGAAAAACTCGCCCCGATAAATCACATCAACAATGAAGTTACAGAGTACTATATCGTCAAAAAAGGCTTGCCCATACCATACACCCATGAACTTGCCGAAGAACATGCAAATGAAGATATCGCCCATCTTCCAATATCGAAAGAGCAATGTCATAATTAATCACTTCGCCTTGTCTCAAGACTCAGGCTTGGGGGGATATGGACTATCCACTATATAAATCACTTCACCTTGTCCCAAGACTCATGCTTGGGGACCTGTGTACTATTGACTATATAAATCACTACGCCTTGTCCCAGGACTTGGGATTGGGGGGTTGTGGACCGTCATTATATTTCTAAGGGCTTAAATGCCTTCAAGAAAGACTCTGGAATGCCTGGGCGTGCCCTTTAAAGGTGTCGCCTCAACATTTATACTCATTTATCACATCGCCTTGTTCTAAGACTCGTGGTTAGGGGGCTGTGGACCGTCATTATATTCCTAAGGGCACATATTCCTTCCATAAGGGTTCATACGCCCTCTCGAAGAGCTCCTGAATCCCTAGGCGCATCCCCCTAAGGGCGCCGTCTCGACAAGCTTCTAGAAACATCTAGAATGCCCTAGAGTGACCTAGGCCCCAAGTTTCTTGGGGCTTAAGTCACCGAAATACAAGCCCACGAAGGGCTATAAATAACCCTCTTGAGAGCATTCTTAAGGCATCACAAAATAGTCTAAACCCTAGTTTCTATAATTGTACTTTTGCAAGAACAATAACATACAACAACAAAATGCCTATAAATAATATGATAAATTTAAGTCACCGTAATATACATGTTTTAGGATCTTCAACGTTGATGCCTAAATAATTGATTGAATCTATAATTGACTGAAGTTGATTTTTCAATATGAACCAAGCGACCACCGCAAGGTGTAAACTCAAACACCTTACAAGACGACAAACTACACAACGCCGCACTCAGACGACTAAATCACGAAAAAAAATAAAAGAAAAAACTTGATATATATGGAAACCACTTATTTATATTAAAAGAAAGGATAAAAAAGATGCAAACAAATTATTTTAGATAAAAAAAAGTGACATAAAACCACCTCTCTCTATCAATGAAGGAGAAAGAGACCTTAAATAAAACGTGTAGTTTCTCTCATTAATAAACCATGGTCGACTATATGGATGCGGCCATAATCATATCAAACGAGATTAGAGACGTTGTTCTTTCTGACCCGATTTTATTGTTGTAAGTCAAACATTTAAAGTTGTCATTGAATACTCTTTCCAACTCAAACTATGTCATTTTGGCATTTTTCACACAAATTAAATCATTAATGACTAGTGAGATTTATGGATAAGAGAAATTTTGTGTCACTTTAAAAAAATTATCATTTATTATTTGTATGAAAAAAAAAGAGTAATAAATATTAAAGGGTATAATAGACAAAAAAACATTAAAGTTTCATTAATATTAGAAATTGACTTATAAAATACGGAAATAATTTTTGCTTCAATGACATGTAATTTGGCATATAAATGGAATATTTTTGTGACAACTGCGTCCTAAATTATATGACATGTTAGCCAAAATAATTAGTCCTTTTTATACGTTATTTTATACTATCAATAAATCATTTATATATTTTTTCAGTATGATAATCTCTGCTATTTATCATTTTATCTCTTTTTAATTCTTTTAATGTATTCTCAACATAGGACAATGTTATGAAATAACTCATATTTACTCTTTATAAAAAATTAATTTCATTTTTTAATTATGTAAAATTACAAAGATGACATATAATTTGACACATGGGGGAGTAAGTTTATAATAGAATATTATGTTGTAATTTGATTCATGTAGTCGACTTCACTTAGTGGGATATGACTTGCTTGTTGGTGGTGAAAATGTCTATTAAAGATTGTGTTGCTAGGTTTTTTTTTATTATTCTTTTTTTTAAAGGAATGCTAGCATTATTCTTATTTATTGTTTATATTTAGATTTAAAACAAAATTCTCAGTTAAATGAAATATTATATAAAAAAAGACGAAAATAATACAAATACATGTAAAATTAATAGCTAGTAACACACTTTTATTATATTTATTATTTATTATTCCATAGATAAGGATTGGGAGCTATTCATTTAGGGTCATACAAACAAATGCAATAGGTTGGATCATGGTCAACGATATGAAGACATTGCCCTCTAACATTTTTGTATTCATGTGCGTAATAGTTAACGCAATTTTCATTGCAACAATCTAGATCACAATTTTCGCAAAGGCCAAATCCAACACTGCAAGTAGGTATTCCTGGAGTTTTTGGGGGTGGATTATTGTAAAAACAAGTGCATAGGTTGAAGTAACGACATGATCCGGTTGGACCTCCTGGAAGGTTATTACAATATTTGGTGCAATCTATTGCTCCACAGCTACCCACAATTCTTGAGCATGCTCCTACTAGTATTGATTGCACTGTGCTCCCACACAAATTAGAGGAAGAAAAAGTAAACAACCAAACAAAAATTAATTAGGTCTGGCGGGATCAAGATTATCTGCAGTCAAAAGTTGACTTATTCACGTAGCCGACAATATGTGGTTGTTTGATCGAACGGTTCAGATTTTAACTTAGAATTGTTGATTTTAGTAAATAAATAAAAAACTGCATTGAAATTTGAATAATTTGATCTCTATTCAACAACCATGGATATGCTGAATGTGTGAGTACATCAAACTTTTACTACGGAAAATCTGATTTCGATATATAGCATGTGTGTAAGTGTTATAAACTCTTGCATATCGAGTTTGCTTGGTAATAAATATAATAAAATAATCAGTATCTTTTGTGTGTGTGTATGTGTGTGTGTGTATATATATATATATATAATAGTATCTGAATGATGGAGAAACTTACTTGTGAAGGTGGAAACAAGGACGACAAAGATACATAGACAGTTTGAGATGCACTTCGCCATTAGACAGTATTTCTTCGTCAAGTTTCTTTGGTTTTGTTACTCCAATATGTTTTTGTTGTTACAAATCAATCAAAAGCTCGACATTTATACATTTGAGGTTATATCTTATTGGTAAAAATTTGGTCTTATAAATTTAAGAGATACATCCTTCGGTCGCAAAACTCTACATTTTAGGTTCATTAAATAAACGATGTAGGTGGTTTTTAATAAAGATCATATACATTATTTAATGGATGAATCTAAAATGTAAATTTTTTCCTAAAATAGTGTCGGGAGGATGTACATGGTTTAAAACTCTACATTTTAGGTTCATTCAATTAACGATGTAGGTGGTTTTTAATAAAGATCATATACATTATTTAATGGATGAATTTAAAATGTAAATTTTTTCCTAAAATAGTGTCCGGAGGATGTACATGGTTTAAATCTCTTCAGAAACAACTTTGTAATTAGTGTCATTTTAATTAATAAGCATTTTTAACTTTTTGGTTTTATAATTTTAAGAGATATACATGGTTCAAATATCTTTGGAGACAACTTTGTTATTACTATCTTTTTAATTAACAGCACATCCTAACGTGGCTGTACCACTTTGTACACATCCCAGTTGTCACACTTAATATAAAATAATAAGCACAATTAATTAAAATTGAATAAAAAAAGAAAAATAATTCAATCCCTTTTTGCTCTCTCTCTTTCATCTCATTCGTCCCTCTTTCTCCCTCTCATTGACACAAAACTCCTCTATGTTTGATTGACTTTGTATAAACTAACTAAATTGCTTAAACACTTTACCACATTTTATCAAATGTGTAACCACTATTTGTTTTCACAGCCAATTGTTTCTCACTGTTTTATATAAATAGATTACTTATACTTAGTAGAAGGAACATTAATTCTCACTGTCTTCTTCTTAAAATTTCTCTCATATCATTTACTCTCACTAGTTCTTCTTTCTTATTTTTGTTTTAGATATTATGTGACCATTAAAGTAGAGCTTACTAAGGATATTAGAGAGCAGATGATGCAGTAGATACTCAGTTGTGTATGGGTACGCAATAATATTCTACAAACATGGGTGTAAGTTCATTTTCTCCCTTATTTCAATTATGATCACACTCTCCTTAAATGTGGTAGTAACTTTGAATGTCTCACTGACAAATTGGCTCAAATTGATTTTTGTTTGCACATGTAAGTTACAGATAACCAATTAAACGAACAATATATCCATAATTTGTCAAAGGTGAAACCATTTGTTTCCATGCATTCAAAATTGATCGTCATTCTCATATCCGATCTAAAAGCATAAAATATGATGCCCTTAATAATTTGAAGTACATGGATGGTGGTAACTTTGAATGTCTCACCGAAAAATTGGCTCGTATTGATTTTTGTTGCACATGTAAGTTACAGATAACCAAATATACGAACAAAATAACCATAATTTATCAAAGATGTAACCATTTTTTTCCCTACATTCAAAATTGGTCGCCATTCTCATATCCGACCTATCAACATAAAATATGATGCCCTTAATAATTTTTTTTAAGAAGCTAAACTTTCCCACCTAAATATGACGCCCTTAATAATTTGAAGTATATGGATGGTGTTAACTTTGAATGTGTCATTGAAAAATTGGCTCGAATTAATTTTTTTTGCACATGTAAGTTACAGATAACAAAATGAACAATATAACCATGATTTGTCAAAGGTGTAACCATTTTTTTCTTGCATTTAGAATTGGTTGTCATTCTCATATACAACCTAACAACATAAAATATGATGCCCATAATAATTTGAAGTACATGAATGATGTACCTTTGAATGTATAACTGACAAATTGGCTTGAATTGATTTTTTTGCACATGTAAATTACAGATTACCAGATAAATTAACCACATAACCACAATTTGTCAATGTCGGAACCATAATTCTGTCATGCGTTCAAAATTGGTCATCTTTATGTGTTTCGACTTCACATTAGAAATTAGAATGTCTTTAATAATCAAACTGAAAAAGGAATTAGCATAGGTCTGTCCTGAATAATCCCTGCAAATTGAAAATTTACATTTTTTTAGAAGATCTCAATTAGCATAAATATTCAGAGATTAGATATTGCAAAGAACAGTAGAAGCTTCCTATGGATAAAGGTTTAAAATAAAGATTGGTTTAGAATTTTTCCACTTACTATTAAAGAACCACTCCTCGCAATTTTCAGAGATTAGAATTTTCCAGTTATGGTGGTGACAGTTGATGAAGGTGGTGGTGGTGGCGTCCGACGAGAAAGAGAGAGGCGGACCAACGGTCGGCCATCAAAGGGAGAGGTGGGGTGAAGGGCAAGGATGTGGCGGTGGCCAGTGGTGGTGGCGGATGAGTGAGAGGGTGAAGAAAGGGAGATCTTATAGAGAGAAGAGGGTGAGAAATAGAAAGTTGTGTGAAATATCCAAAATACCTATGCCACATAGGGGGGTGTACATGGACGGGTGTCTACGGATCATTTTCCTTTTATTAATAAGCATTTTTAACTTTTTGGCCTTATAACTTTAAGAGATACATGGTTCAAATCTCTTCAGAGACAAATTCGACATTAATGTTATTTTAATTAATAAGCATTTTCAACTTTTTTATTTATTAGATGCAATTGGAATGACCAGAAAATCCCATTCATGATATAATGAGGTCATTTATGTGTATTGCACCACCACACCAATCTTATCTCTTAATAGTATTTTACAGATTTATGGTTCTAACAATTCACTCATGCATTGGAGAATTGATGGATGATTTAGAGTAAAAAAATGAGGGATAATTTTGTTGTTAATGTAACAAAATTCCTATCTTTTTTTGTGTTTTATTGTGTGTGTGTCAAATAAATGCCCAAATGTCAAGCATTTATAGTGCATTATATGACTCTTCACATGAGATAAAACACTCCTGTAACTTGAATCAATGATATGGTTCATTAATCACCTCTTTGCCAAAGGTTATGATCATATACACAAATCAATGCTAAGGTTCATTAAGCACCCCTTTGTCAATTGTTCCAATGTATATGAACAATTTTCATGTAGAGTTACAACTCTCGGCGAAGAGTTACAACTTTTGGTTCTAAAGTGATTTCATTATTTTGGATATCACCCTCAACCCCCATCATTTTCAAAATACTAAATCTCATAAATTCGGAAATTTCATGCCTTTAGATAATAGTATCTCACGATTTGAACCACTACTTAGTGAGTTAAGTTTTCGCTCATTCCCAAATAGTATGGTAGACAAGCTTTGAACCAACTATTCATTAGAACAATTGTGCACAACTTACACATAGAATCTCGGTACCCTTGATAAAGAGACTTGTAAAATGACACATTAAGAAGGCCTTGTGTGTCTTATATCCCTTTTCATGAGAACTTAAGAGTCAAGCCCTTGAACTCCGTGAAGCGGACAAACTTCATTTTCTCATAAGTAGACTATATCAAGAATGCCCCATAAGTATGCATTCCAACAAATTTATGTTATATGTCCATTAAGAGAAAAATCCTACCCCTTTTCTTTTTATGATCCAAGTACTTTTACCGCTTGGGATGTATCTATTGTCAAATACTTAAATTACTCTAATAGTGTACTTTCACCATTGAACCAAAGACTTAATGCTAATCAGGTGTGGGTTTAATTTCCACCATTGGTGATCAATTAGATTTGGGCTTGTACCACATCCTTAATGATATCTTCAATGTTTCAGCATCATATCCGAAGATATCAATGCTAAGGTTATGATCATATACACTTGAATCAATGCTAAGGTTCATTAGATACTCATTTGCCAAATGTTCCAATGTATATGAATGATTTCCACGATGAGTTACAACTCTTGGTGAAGAGTTACAACTTTTTGTTATTGCGAGTTGACAATAGATCCTTACATCTAAAAGTATCTCTAATCTCATTTTATGGAAAGGAGAATGAATTTGGCATGATCAACAACAAACTTGCAATCAGACTCAAAAATAACAGATGATGTGTCTCGATTGATGGCACATTTAGTAGCCTCAAATAAGCCCAATGCCTCAACTTCTGAAGGACTAGAGGTGAACATAGCATATTTTGATATGCTCAGCAACAACGCACTTGTGGAAACACAAAAATAGAAGCCTAATCCAATAATTGAGTTGTTATTAAATATGGTGTAATCCACATTATATTTAAACGTGGAAGAAAGTGTCTTTACCCACGAGACTTCTTGGTGCATACCCTGACCAAGATGCCTTACTCTTTGCATACAATGACATTCATGAAGCGAGTCTTTAGCACACTGAACGATGAATAAGGGAGATATATTAATGACTTCACAAAGCTTAATGTTACGAATTTTCCACAAACTATATATGATCATTGAAGTCGTTTCTTGTTGTTGTACTTGTAACCTATACAAAAAAAATCAAATAGAATACTGATAAAGTCGTTAGTTGTACGTAACATGCCAAATACGATGCTCTCCAAATTCACCAATTCCCAACATATTATAATTTTTTGACACACGAAGAATAAATTAGCGTTTGATTAAGCCAGCATTTCACAATTCACGCAAGTCTCTTAAATAGGGAGACTCTTTTGTATCAAACATCTGACCTCTTCCCAAAACCCCCAAACTAGCCTTATCCGACCCATATTGGAAATCCGCAATGCAGTCTGAGTTTAATGCTCTTATTAGAAATAATACGTGGGATTTGGTTCTACGACCTTGTGATGTTAACATTATTCGTTGTATGTAGATTTTTTCGTGATAAAAAGAAATCTAATGGTGGTTTTATGTGTTACAAGGCTCGTCTTGTAGGTGATGGCAGGTCACAGATTGCAGATGTAGATTGTGATGAGACATTCAGCTCTGTAGTAAAACCGGCGACGATTCGCACCGTTCTCACCATTGCTATGTCCAAATCCTGGCCTACTCATCAGCTAGATGTTCAAAATGCATTTCTACATGGTGACCTTCAGGAGACAGTCTACATGCATCAACCACTGGGTTTTCGTGATCCTCATTGCCCAGATTATGTGTTCCGCTTACGAAGATCACTTTATGGTCTTAAGAAAGCTCCTCGTGCCTGGTACCAGCGTAATTTGCTGACTTTGTCTCCACCATTGGATTTCAGTATAACACTTCATATCACCCACTCTTCATCTACCGGCGTGGCTTTGATATGGCTTACATCTTGCTTTATGTTGATGACATTATCCTCATCACCTTCTCCCATGATCTTCGAAAATCTATCATGACACTCCTTGCATCTGAGTTTGCAATGAAGGATTTGGTTCTACTGAGTTACTTCATGGGCATTGCCGTGACTAGACATGATGGTGGACTCTTCCTCAGCTAGAGTACTTATGCTAGTGATATTATTGCTCGAGTAGGCATGGCCTCGTGCAAACCTTCTGCTACTCCAGTTGACACCAAACAGAAGCTCAATACCACCGCCGACACTTCATATGACGATCCCACTTTATATTGAAGTCTTGCCGAAGCCTTGCATTGTCTTATTTTCACCCGACCTAACATCTCTTATGTTGTCCAACATGTGTGTCTTCACATGCATGCCCCTTTCACCGACCACATGCTTGCCCTCAAACGCATCCTACGTTATGTTCAGGGCACCCTACACTATGGTTTGCATCTCTATCTATCTCCTATTGAGAAACTTATCTCCTACTTTGATGTCGATTGGGGTGGATGTCCTGACACCCTTCCTTCGACCTCTGGTTATTGTGTGTTTGTTGGTGACAACCTCATTTCCTGGTCTTCAAAACGACAACCCACGCCTTCTCGCTCCAGTGCAGAAGCTGAGTATAAGGGTGTTGCTAATGTGGTTTCTGAATCGTGTTGGCTTCACAATCTTCTCTTAGAGCTTCACTACCCACTTTCCCAAGTTACTTTGGTGTACTGTGATAATGTTAGTGTCATCTATCTTTCTGGTAATCCAGTGCAGCATCAACGTACTAAACATATTGAGATGGATATTCACTTTTTTTGGGAAAAGGTCGCGCGTGGCCAGACACGCGTCCTTCATGTTCCTTCTCGTCATCAGATTGCTGACATCTTCACCAAAGGCCTACCTCAAGTTCTTTTTGATGATTTCCGAACTAGTCTAAGCGTCTGTGAACCTCCCGATTCGACTGCGGAGGTGTGATAGAATGTTTGATTTTATGTAATTATGTTAGTAATTATTGCTTGACTTTATGTAATTATGTTGGTTATTATTATGTAATTACTCTCCTAGGTTTGACTCTACCTATTGTAACTATATATACTTTTGATCATTATCAATGAAAGACAGGAAGTTGATTTCCTTTATGTCGTTACCAATTTTTCGACATGGTGGGAGCTTCAGCCTTGCTTGTTTTGGAGCTGACTTCCCTAATTCATTTGCGCATCATTACCAATTAATTCCCTTGACCTCTTTGAATTACTGGCCATTAATTGCCCATTACGGCTTGAAGAAGAACATGTACCTCTGCTCCACGATGGTTTCTGCCGTTTCTCAGCACCAAATTCAAGAAATTCACTAATGTAATAAGATATATCCTTTCCCACTTTTTCTAACATAAACCCAGTTGGAAAGTCATGTACCTGAATCTAGAAAGGGATGAATTGTAAAGCGACCTGATTCGTATTTCCATTGGGGGGAACAACATAAAGTATCATAAGGTCGTTGTCAAAGTATCAAGGAGAGTTTAACTTACAAGAATTAGCATAAATGCATTTTACAACTTAGACCAATCTATAGTTGGTCAAAATGGAGAGTTTAGTTGATGAAAGTATTGGTAGATTTAATAGTTTAAATAAATCATAGGTTAACAAATAAAAGTATATGCACTACTAATAACTCTCGTTTTTCCTGCGGATTTTCATGCGAAATATATTCCGCAGGAATACCTGAGGATTTTGCACAACATCCGCAGGTAACTATTACTTTGCTGAAGATTTTCCTGCTAATAATCCAATATTATTTCTGCGTTTCCTTAGGAAATTCCGCAGGTATTGCTGCGGTTGTTCATATCGTCTTTCCTGCGGATTTTTCCGAGGATTTTCGTGCTGTTTATTTATTTTGTTGGAATTTGTAAGATTTTTAATTTCTTAATTTTAAATATTGAATATAGACCCTATAATTTTAAGAGTTTAATTGTAGTGGGTCGACAGTCCTAAACTGTTTTGCACAAACAACCAATCAAAACATTCTGAGTTGTATTATGTACATTTTTTAATAATTATAATTTTTTTTAAAACAAATTATAATTGAATATAATTTTTTTAATCGAAGCTCCAATCGAACACCTTCCGATTCGTCGAAGCTCTAATCGAACACCTTCCGATTCGTAGAAGCTCCAATCGATCACCTTCCGATTCTTCGAAGCTCCAATCAAACACCTTCCGATCTGATACTACTCGCTCAGGTTATTCCGATCTGATTTTACCTTATGATCATCCTTTTAGACATAACAAGGTCAATTTCTACAAAAATATAATTGATATTAATGAACCTCCTCGAAGGTTAAGTGTCGAACAAGTGTGGGAAAAGGTTCTTGGATTTCCCAAGATAACTCAATCAGGGCAATGCAATGTTCCTGGCCGTGGAATTCTGCATAACTAAACCAAAAGAAGCATATTTTCGGATTTGCCTTATTGGAGACACAACCTATTGAGGCACAATCTTGACGTTATGCATATTGAGAGGAATGTCTTTGAAAATGTGTTTCATACTGTCATGGACAACAAAGAGAAAAGTAAGGACAATGAAAAGGCACAATTGGACTGGCAAATTATTGTTACAGAAAGGAGCTATTATTGAAAAAAAATCCTAATGGGAACTATATAAAACCCAAGGCTAAATTTTGCTTAACAAATGAACAAAAGAATGATGTGTGCGAATGGGTGAAAGGGCTGAAGATGCCTTATGGTTATGCTTCCAATCTTGGTAGATGTGTAGATACTAAAATACCAATAATTCCATATGGTGATGGGTGAGTTTGTTGCTCCCATATAATAATGATTATTTGGCTAATATAAATATGGCTGACATTCTGTTAACTAGCCTTTTGGATCAAACAACTATGCAAGACTGTTGTGTTTATGGTATTATGATTTTAGTGGTGAAATCTAGAAATTCATATTATTTTTTTCGTGTACATTATATTCTGGAGTTAACTTTTCTAACATTCTAGATGTTTAAACTGTAAGATTAAGAGAAATTAAGAATCTTTAGTTGTTGAACATGCTATATGTGGTGCAACCAGAGCATAAGGTAAAAGTGCGAAAAAACTTTGAAATAAGGGGTGCAGCTAAGATGTCTCAGTTGATGCAAGAAGTTCGGAAAAACTTGGAGGATAAACCAAGTTGGATGGGAGAGGACGTTTGAAGTCCTCCACGTTCAAAAAAAAATCTCAAACAAATAAAAGAAATCGCAATTCTATGGCCGGTGCATCTCTTCATACTGGAGGATCAATTCCCCATCGTTTACATTGGAATAAAATGGTATTAAGTTTTTATTATATTTCATAATATAGAATTTAAAATTAATGACGCTAAAACTATTTTTATAATTTACAGAAAAAGGAAAAAGGTGCAGATCCGTCGTTGACTGAGTTTTACTTCTGTACACATCGCAAAAAGGATCAAAGTTGGGTGGGCGTGCATGCTGAATCTGCATATGTGAGTATATTATTAAATAAATAACTACCACATATGTGTGCACTCATGTGTGGCTTAAAGGAAGATTTGGCTATAGATCATATGATAATTGAAGTTATTTTGTCCACGTTTTTTTTTTGTTTCTTCTGTTTTATGTGGGAAGTGTTGAAAATAATTCTTCATGGTTAATTAATGTGTGGCTTTTATTTTATCTTAATTGTGCTAAAGGAAGAATGGGTTTCCTATAACATGATGGTTAATTTATTTTAAAATAAATATATCACTCATCTCTTGTAAAACAGTTCAGTTTTTATTTTTTATGCATTGGACTTCTTTTATTTTCTTTTAGGACAAATTTGAACAAAAAAAGATGGACTTATCTACTCAGAATACCACATTTGGTCTATGAGAGGATGAAGTTGACAGTCA
Organism: Medicago arabica; assembly: GCA_946800305.1. NCBI lineage: Eukaryota > Viridiplantae > Streptophyta > Magnoliopsida > Fabales > Fabaceae > Medicago > Medicago arabica. Next base: position 18,574,219 of record OX326971.1, on the reverse strand, counting down.
ACCAACCTATGAAATGCCAACTGATTTGGATATATGGGTAGATTATGTTGGTGGAAAAAAGGGAGGATATTTGGTCTTGGATCTTATTCAAAAACCTTGATTTCATCTTGAAATCAAGAAACAAATACACATGCTAATTCAGAAGAGGTTGAATTTTTGAGAAGTCAAGAACAAGAGAAGTTGCAGATGAGGCAACAAATGCAACGGCAAAAAAAAGAGATGAGCAAAACTAATAAAAAACTTGTTGTCATTATGCAACATTTGGGATTTGTTGGATCTTCTTCCCATGTTTCAAACCCCCACAGTGAATCAAAGGAGCACATTGATAAAGATGACAATAATGATTTTTTTGAAGATGTCGATAAAGATGACCATGATTTTGCTGAAGATGTTGATGAAGATAACAATAGTTATCATATTGATAACTAGTAACTTGGAGTCTCAAATTATGGTATGTTTCTCTATTGGACTCTGAGTACAGTCGCCTTTTTTCACATTTATTAGCATATGAAGTAATTTGCTCCATTGTTGAAAATATGTGTATTATTAGTAGTATTGTTATGAATTGTACTTTTTTGTTCTAGGCTTGAACTTTAGAAGATCTCAGCCTCTCTAAAAGTATTCACATGGTAGAGTATGACATACTTTTAGCCAGATTAGATTTACAGAATTAATTTGTTCAATATATCAATTTTTGTCAACATTACTTATTATTGTTAATCTGTGGTGCTCTCAATTTTAATTATATGCTTTTGTTGTTGTACTCTTGTTAATATGTGATGTTGGTTTTTGCAGATAACGCTGGTGTTATTGTGAATCCTAAAGGAGAAATGAAAGGCATCATATGTTCATTTATATGATATCTCTGTAGTAAACTCAGATTATATACTTGGGACCTAACGCTCATGCAAATATGTTTAGATCTTTTGTAATTGAAATTATAGTGTCATATTAAATTAATACACTTTCTTCACTGCCTTTTGGCTATTGTTATAATGTGGTTATGCTAATTTTTCACAAGGAAAAAATATTACACCACACCACCTGTCTTTTTGTTAGTTTGCTACATTGTTTGACCTTTTGACTGTTTTGTCTAATTGATTCATTGCTGGTATTTGATTTTGTAGGTTCCGTTATCACAGGACCAATTGGTAAGGAGTGTGCTGATCTTTGACCTAGGATTGCAAGTGTTGCCAATGCCATTGTATGAGTGTTGATTCTGTTTCAAGATTGCAAGTAGTTCCAATGCCCTTTTGTGGCAGTTTTAATACAAGTGAAATGTTTTTAGGTCTTGCAAGAGTATTTTGTCATATTATAGTGTTTGTTGAAATGTTTATTATGCATATTTTGCAGCTTCATAATGATGGAGACTTGATGTATTTTATGACTAGTGTTTTTGTTACAAAGAACAAGTTTTTATTGCCATTTTTTGAGTGTATGCTATTTTTGGATTTTTTTTAACTCTTTACATGTTTTAAGAAAAACGCATATGCTATGTGCCAAATTTAACTCGAGATAGTTTCTAATAAACTTCTATATCAAACAAATAATTAAAAATGACTTTTAATATGGCTGTTAGCATTCATTAATAGAAAAAAATCAAAACATTGTACCGATGAAACAGACTGCTCTGATAAACTATTAAATTTCCTGGGAATTTTTCTGCGGATTGGATCAGTTTCCTGAGGAATTACCTGCGGAAATAGCTCTGCTGAGGCATTACCTGAGGAATTTGCTACGGAATTTCATGCGGAACGTTCGCAGTAAACATTGACGGGCAGGGAAATCTCTCTTATTCTGACCAAACATTTCCTGCGGATATTATTGGCTCATCCGTAGGAAACTTTCCTGCGGTTTTAAAAATCCTCAGGAAATAATTACCCAGATGGTATTACCTGGGAGTGTAAATTCGGCAGGAAATCTGTTTCCTGCGGATTTATCACTTTACTCCGTAGAAATATCCGCAGGAAAATCGAGAGTTTCGGGTAGTCATGGTTTGTTTGTGCTTTCTATAGAAAACGAGATTAATGGGATTACTATACATTCTAAAATGGATTGGATAGGATGGGATGACTTATTTAACCCCACTTTATCATCAAAAGACATTGGAGTGACTCATAATAAAATATGGAGTAAGTAATATTTACCAATGTCTAATTAGAGTGCTTTCATTCAATTTCACCAAAGTTTTTTTTTTTGGTAGTGAATCTCACCAAAGTTTACTTGTGTGGCAACATTTTGGACATTTTACAAAATATTAAATTTTTAAAGAAAAAATCAAACTGCAATAAAAATATGCGTTACTTCATGAGTGATTAAATGAAGAGTATTTTTTTTTAAAAATTGAATCTGGATTTAAATGGTCAAATTCATTTTTTTTTTATGAAATGGAGGGCCGATGCCCGGAAATGAAATCACATCTTAATCAAGCACGGAAAAGTAACCCTCGCTTAATCAACAACTATTAAATGGTTAATTTGAGGACACGACTCATAATACATCATCTCATTTCCCATGATACATCTAATATTAGCTAACGCATCAGCGCACCTATTCTCTTCATGATACGAGTGTTTAACTTTCACTTCCATTAAATGGTCAAATTATTATAACTCCTATAATATGCAAAGTAAAAAAATTTAAAATGCGAACCATAGCACGAAAGTACGAAATTAATAATAACTCCTATTTGATTTGAACAAAAGTACTGCATCCCATCACATTTATAAGCAAATATTGTTGTTTTTAGATTCATTGAGTAGTTGGTGTATTGAACTATAATGCTTTAAATACATCAATTATTTATGAATCTGAAAAAGTAATGGTTATTTATAAATGTGACCAGAGGGAGAGGGAGTGTTTAATATTTCAAGAAATGAATACATCAAATAAAATATTTAATGTTTTTTGTTCAAATCTTAAACATTATTAGTATGCAAAGTCAAATTTACTAGTAAGCAAAGTGAAAACATTTAAAATCATTACTAAATATAGCATCAAAATATCAAATTTTACAAAATAAGATAATTGGCGGAACCAAACAAATTTTAACAAATAAAAAACAATTGTGTTGAAAATTATGTGTTAAAGATTGTGCTCATATAACATTATTCTTATTTATAGTTTAGATTTAGATCTAATACAGAATTTCAACGGGAATGAAATAATATATAAAAAAAGGAAAAAAAAAAGAATAATTCAAATACATTCAAAATTATAATAAATAAATTTTTTATTGTATGTATTATTTCAATTTATAAGGATTGGGAGCAATTCAAGTGTCATAGAAACAAATACAATAGTTTTTGTTAACGATATTAGTACATTTCCCATAAGGATTTTTGTAGACACTTTCTGCGGAAGTACACTTTGAATCGCAACAGTTTGAATCACAATTAGCATCGCAAAGTCCATACCCTAGACTGCACATTGGTATTCCTTCAATTTTGGGTGGTAGTGACAAATTGTAAAAACAAGTGCATAGGTTGTAGTAACGACAATGTGAATCACCACTGATTGTAAGCTTTCTACAATAACTTTTACAATCCATCGAAGCACAACTACCCACAATTTTTGCACATGTAGCTCCTACCAGTATTGATTGCACTGTGCTCCCAATCAAATTAGGGAAGAAAAAGAAATGAAAAAAATATTAATGAGTTTTTGATCCAACAACCACGGATATGCTAATTAGGTCTAGCAAGACCAGGATTGCTTGAATTTCAAAAGTTGACCAATTCACGCAGTCGATTCATTTGTGGTTGTTGGATCTAACGATTCATATTTCAAGTTTGTTATTGTTTATTTAAAATGGTTAAAGAATTGAATTGAAACCTGAACAATCTGATTTCGACCCAACAACCACGAATATGTTGAAAGCTTGGATGCGTACGTCAAACTTTTTTAATGCAAGGAATCTGAAATTTCAGTAGAACGGTGTCTGTAATGTTATAAACTCTTGAGTTTGATTGTTAATAATAATAATAAAAAAAAATATAGTATTTGAATGATGGAGAAACTTACTTGAGAACACAGAAACGAGGACAACAAAGATATATAAAGCGTTTGAGTTTGAGATGTACTTCGCCATTAGACAAATATTTTATGCCCAAGTTTCTTTGGATTTGTTACTCCAATATGTTTTTGTTGTTAAGTGAATCAAATTAAACTACTCATTTATAAGGTTTTAGGTTAAAAGAAACGGATTCCGTCAAAAACAAGGTTAACAAGAAGGAGATAGAAACAAAATTAATAGTCGCATCGCATTTTAGAATTAGAATATTATGTATGCGTAATTTGGTCAACAAAATGTGTATGCGTATTTATTAATTACCTCCGATTAGTTCATATTCCAAAACTTTATATTACCCTCAGTTTCATGTTATATACTAATACCTTTACGAGAGATAATTTTTTTTTTTGCATACTCCCTTAGTTTCACAATATTGATCGTATTTGACTATTTTAAACATAAAAAAGAGAATGATAAATAAAAGAAAGAGAATCCTTCAGAAAGAAAAAGAAAGAAAGAGAATGACTATTTTATCCAACGACCCATATTAACTCCTTTTTTAAAGGTACCCATACTAACTATTTGTGTAGTGGGAGTATGACTTTTTTGGTGAAGTTAACCCTATGACCAATCATTGAGCATATTGTCTTACTTAATCAAAATTTATCTTTTCCAAAATTTACATTCTCGAACCCTAAAACCGTTTCTCTCCAAAATTCATCTACTTAATCAAATCGCTTTCTCTCCAAAATTCATCTTCTCCGAAATTCATTATGTTGTAATTCTGTATGTCATATGTTCCAAGTTGGTGTTATGTTGTAATGAACAGAAACTGAGTTGAGGCTTTTAGCTACTGGTGCTAACCAAACAGTACCATAATCGTAAAAAATTCAATCAGGTTTTGATGTTTTGAGAATCTCAATAATATCATCTTTAAGACCTTGATAAGCTAGTTCAAGGAATTTGTTCATGTTTAGTGAAATGTCCATGATGTTTTCTGCATTTAGTGGGAATTGCTCTACGTGTGGTAAAGGCAACCTTACTAATTTGATAAATGGTTCAATGATTTTGGGTGTTTTGGCAAAGGAGAAAGATGAAGAACAAAATGACTTTTTTAAAAAAGTCAGTTTCCTGACTTCACCATAGAAGCGCCCATAATTTAATTAGAAGGAAACATCGGAAAAATAAACAATAAACTACATTGGAAACTAAAAAGTGACAATCTTTTTTAGACAATTTCTTTTTTAAAAATGTGATAATTATTATAGGTCGAGAGGGAGTAATATATATGAAGCTTCACCTAAAACTTTCACAAAAAAGAAATTCACTTATTATGGAAGGTGGGTAATATATATGCAGCTTCAGATAAAACTTTTATAGAAAAGACATTCACGTACCAAGTCTTAACTTGTTGCAAGATAGGGATGTCATTTTCAATGAGCAATATGTCATCCACATATAACACCAGGAACCCAATTACAGTCGGTGTAACAAATGTAATTTTTTATTTTTTTTACAAAAATAAACTATATTCATTCATTTAAATTGATGGAGTATATCGATACAATACAAATCTTAATTCGCTAAAAACAAAAAGAATGAATCTGTGAACAAACTCACATCATCCATGTTAATAGCATATAACAGCAAAGTACATATGCCTACAAATGTGACTAATATGACTATATTCAAGTCTCTGGAATACTCATGTCTCCGTATCTGCAACGTTGACAACACCAAAGTCATTGTCATTGATCGGACTTGCACTTGCTCAAAGCTAATCTTTCAACCTGAATCAAATAAACACCGCACTACGACGGGAAATCAAAAAACACGACAGGAAATCAAAACAAACAGAGTCGTGCAAAGACGACTAAATCACAAAAACAAACAAAAAAATAGAAAATATGTGAAATCACTTATTTAATTAGGATAGAAGAAAAAACAACTTGGAGGGGTGACTTTTGGGTCAAAATTGACCCTAAATCACCCCTCTAACAAGACCAAAAAGAAGAAAAAAGGGGTGACGGCTAGGGTTTAAGAAGGAGAAAGGGGAAGAGTGTAACAAATGTACTAAAATGTCGTCAAGTAATAAAATTTATATCCATATGGATTGTCCTTCAAAAAAAATATCCATATGGATTGTGGAATTCCTACTTCACGACTACGAATATGAGTAGAATTATGTTACTTGAAGGACTACAATTGGCAATGGTTGTTTGACTTAACGAAAGAAAATGTCTTGGTCACAAGCATTCTACAATTTGGTCCGGTGTCTACAATTGCCTATTTTATTTCACGAAGTTTGAACAAAATAGCTATGTGCCTATGTCAATGTCTTGGTCACAAGCATTCTTATCTGGTTACAATGCCTTAATGTCTTAAATGAGGCTGTAACCTTTGAAGGTTTGAATGAGCACCAAACTATTGTCATAAAGAAAGTAATATAATATCTTTAAGGGCCCGTTTGATGGTCAGGATAGGATAGAGACAGGATATGATATAAAGTTGGATAGAGATAGGATATGATAAGAACATGATAAACATTAATCATATCATGTGTTTGACGCGGACAGGATAACAAACATGATATCATTATAATTAAATGAAAAATTGCTCACATAATTAATTAAATATTATAGAAATGGAATATTATTAATTATAATAAAAAAATACATGCTACCATTATTTTTAAAATGACAATATTCTAAAAACGGCAGAATATCAAGATAATAAATAAGGAATGATCTTCTAATCCATCAGGATAATTTCTAACCCAGCCTATACTCATGATAGAAATTACAAAGGAAAGTCAGGATAGGATAGGAAAATGGTTTATTTTATCCTATCACATTGGTGCATCAAACATGAGATTTAAGCAGGATATGATTAATGTATCATATCCTGTGTCCCTATCCTGACCATCAAACGGGCCCTAAAACTCCTACAAATTGAACAATTATGACTAGCAAAAATCGCAAAGGTAGGGATAATAGTAAGTCACATTGAATCATTTTATGAACATTCGTAAACACGTAAAAAAACATTAAGAACAAGTTATAATCGAATAAAAGCAAACATAACAATTGTATTCAAAGTTAACTCAACATGTGATTCAGGCAATCACAAAAGGGTCATATACATGACTTAACCTAGAAGATTAGTTACATATTCTAACTAAACATAAACAAGATAACATGTAAAGAAATAAATGAATTCAGATCATCGTTGATCGATTCCTCAGCTCCATGATCCCTTCGATCGTTGTTAGTCTTCCTAGTTCACAATCCCACCTTCTTCCCCTTGACAGAGTGTGTTATTCAAGTGAGGCAATTAGGTCTCTCTATTTATATGCGAGTAATTTCCAAAATTTTCCTTCCATTCTCCTGATGCAAACTTAATGCATGCATCACCATTCTTCTAGTGGTTGGACACTACTTCTTAATCTCCTTCAGCTACACGTCACGTGGCTCGTATTACGCATCATGGATATACCAATAACTGATCCATTTTTTCATCCCTTGTCTCAATTCTCCTCACCAAAATACTCTTAGTGACTACCCCAAGGGATTGCTTCGATAATCTTGAAAAAATCTAGTACAACCACAAAATTGTCTGATTTAGGGAATTTGACATGTTCCAAGGCCTTGTACTACAACTTTCTCTCGCATGTTTATTTGTTGATTTATCTACAAAAAATCTACCAAAACACTCGATACTTTTCTAAAATGATTCTAAAATAGCTCCTAAATGATGCTAAAATTATTATACGACTTACTATCATCATAGACCTACACTTGAACTTTTGCTTGTCTTCAAACAATAAACTTGTGAAACAAAATTTGGCAGTAAATTAACAAATCTCCCTAAATGATGAAAATAGCAAAAGTTTATATCTGATCTGGTGATGGAATTACCGACATTTGATGCCCTCTTTTGTTGGAAAGATTTTAGTTTTCAATATTTCAATTCATTAGGTCCAATGAACCCACCCCATAAATGCTAGCTAAAACACAACATTTTTCTCCCTAATTACTCTATTTAAAAATTAAAATAGGGTGATAACCCAGTCGACATGTACACGCTCCTTGACCATACAACTTGAAGGCATTCTAAATGTGAATGAAAATAAATTCATAACACACATTTTCGAATGACTCTATAGATTAAAATGTGGCTTAGGTAATGGGTGGATATTTTTGAAAAAATAGTTTTTTATTTGGAGTTATGTATCCACTACTTTTCTATCTATTCAACATTTCAACAATTACCAAGCAATCATGCCAATCAAGATTGGTATAAAGAGAACTTTAAAATTTTGTGAAAGGGCCTTTTTTTTTTGAAATATTTTTGGTCCTTTTTCCATCATTTCATTCATGTTTTTATCTTAAACTGAATGTCATTCAATTCTCTTGTATTCAACCCTCGACTTAGAACATTGTTTATTTCAGAACCAACCTCAAACTTTAAATCAAACCTAAGAGTATTTTAATGTGTATACCTAAATTCATAGAGTCTAAACAAAATTAAAATAAAGTTTAGGTCTAAATGGGATATGCATGTAGTCAAAGTGGTTTATTATAGGAAATTATAACCTATAAAGGGTGTCTTGAAAAAGGGTTTTTAAAAAGTGTAAACTTAGTTTACAAAAAACCAAGTCGGGCTAGACTTAATTCAATTAAGCTAAGCCATAAATATATATCAGGCGGTCAGACCTACTACTACTTTGTTTTTAAAACCCGGTATATGATCCAAGGACCGACTTATCTGAGGGGATCAATCTCATCGCCCACTTGTGGGGGATCTGTTATGCACTTGCCCACCGAAATTGGTATCAAAGGGAGTCGAACATGAGACCTTCAGAGGAGCACACTCCAAGATCTTAAACCAACCAGTAGCCAACCCCAAATGGGTGACCTACTACTACCTTTAATACTCCATATGATCTTTATTATAAGCAATACATAGTTTTTTAGATTTATTGAATAATTGATATATAAAATCTATATTATAAATCAAATACATAAATTATTTAATTAATCTAAAAAGTGATTTGTTTCCTATATAGTAGTGATCAGATGCAGTGACGGAGCCAGAAAAAAATCCCGAATGGGCTACTAATATAAATTATAATATATGAACACAAATTAAAGTCGTAATAAGCATCAAGCATGAAGTTGAAATGACGAAGTTTGACCAAAAAGCTAGGGTGGATACTTAACTAATTACATATTTTATTTTACAACTACTTTAAATTATGAAACGATTTTTGTACAATACAACTGTTAACTTTGAGAATTTTCAGTTAACAGGACAATATGCGGGATATTTGAAACTCATGCAAATTCGATGGTCTATAAGCCTCCGCTAACATGCCAAGTATAAGCATCACAAAAATCACGTATGACACTTTTAAAACTGTTGAAAAATTGATTAAAGTCTCGTAAAATAGACTTTTAACTGAATTATTTAAATTTTTCGGATGGACCACTACACCACTTTACAGGAATTTAGATCAGCCGAAATCTAAAACCGACACAAAATTGTATAAAGTGTCGCAAAATAGACATATGATCATTAATTTTTTAATTTTCCAAATGGGCCGTGGCCACCCTAGCTCGGGCTCCGCCTCTGATCGGAGGAGGAAGTATGAACTAATGGAGCCTTTATTCAAAAAGATATTCCATTTTTCCTCGATATTTTTTCAAAAATTTGGGTGCTTGTGACTCCACGTCATCATTAGGTAATTCAATACTCGTCATTGATTTTGAGGATTTCTTATTAGTGTTATTGATCCGCCACTAATCGTGCCTTCCCCATATTCTCATGTTAGTCTTAACTCCTTCCTTTAATGTTTTTTTAATTGCACCATGGGTATTAACTTGCCCTTGATTCTCCATTGATTAATGTTTAATGCCATTTAAATCCCTTCCATAAGATCCCTGCATTTTCTGCTTCTCGAACCGTAACCCGCGTCTGAGTGGCTACCGGATACTTCGTAGTCCAAAATCTTCTGTTGTGGTGATAGTGAAGCTGGTTGCGCTATGGCGAATACCGTCTGAATTTCAAGCAAGAAACTCTCATCATAGTAAACGAGATTGAGTCGAGACCTAGGTGGAATAACATTTACATGACTCCCTCTAAAGCTTTAGAGGGAGTCATTTAAATAAAGCGTTTACATGACCTAGAAGGCTATAACTTTTTTAATTTTGATAAAAAGATAGAAAGACATAAGAATAGATTTGAATCAGGAATGTATATCATATATTTATTTATTGTATTTTGTTTCAATTAAGAACAAACTTAACGCCGTCTATAGGTACAAAAGCAATAGTCGAAACCATAGTCTTGCACACAATACCCAACACCCGATTTAGGATATTTGATAGCACACCTTGCATTGCAACAATCATTCCTACAATCACTTGTGCATAGTCCCATCCCCTTATCACATTGATTAACACCAAATTGTCCTGTTACTGGATGTTCGTAAGAACAAGTGCATAAGTTGTAGAAGTCACAACTCGATCCTATAGGTTTAACACCTCTTCCAAAGGCTTGACATTGCGATGGACAATTTACATGTTCATCAGCACAATTAGCCACAATGTTTGTGTAAACACCTTCTACCTGTGTTAATTGCACTATGCTCGGACAAAATATGAAGGAAAAAAATTAACAAAATATTAGTGAGAGATTTATCATCAATTTATAATTTAACAATATTGATGACGATGGTGGAGATGCTTACATGCAACAACCAAAGCCAAAAATGCGAAGAAGCAAACAGATTGACATTTGGTTCACCATTATGCAATAATTCTTTGTAAAGTTTATTTTTGTTTTACTACAATGTTGAAGTTGCGTATCTATAAGTCAAGAAAGGAGAGTTTTTAATTGATATAAACATTTTTTTTTTAACTTTTGAAACATTGAGGCGTCCTTTAAAACAGTGTTACTATATAAAGATTTTTAATATGTGCTCTTAGAACATCTACGATGACAATGAGATGAACGTGCCAAGAGATGAACAACAAAAAATAATTGATTTGTACATGTGGAACCTATTTAAAAATTCAAAGGGGAAGGTCTAGATACTCTTAAGGAACATGTGCTAGTTAGCATTATCCTAAAACTGAATTTCTTGTTTGGACATAAAAGATAGTTATTACCTACATATTTGGTATGTAGGTATAGAACCTAATTAAAACTACAAATGTTTTTTTCTTATGAATTTTGGACGTATGTATAGAACCTAATCAGAACTACAAATCCTTGTACTTTAAAAAATATGTCATCCTTCTAAGACATAGAATCTTGCTTGTTGATAAAGTCATGAATTAGAGTCAACGGAGTAAAGAACAGGAACACGAGACACGAATTGAAACGTAAGTCAGTTCTACCTTCAATTTGGAAATTGGAACGAATGAATCACCAAGAAGTTGGAACGAGTCACGAATGAACCGATTGTTTCCATTTATAGGTTTATGAAGATTTGGTTTTCAACATTGCCGAAGTTTTTGGTAAAGTTAACTTTTCATTAGGCGCTCTTATTTAACTTGATGTATTCTATTGTTTTATTTTCTTGAAATATCTATACCTACGGACAACACTTTTTTCCGTAGGTATAGTTTCCTTATACCCACGGTTTTGAATCTGTCACTACAAATCTCTATCGCTATATGTCATTTTCCTTGTAGTGCATAATCATGGTTTTGTTTCGCGGGATATCATTTCTTCTTGTATAAGCGATTTTTTGTTTGTTTTTCTTTCTGTCGAATATATATATATATATATATATATATATATATATATATATATATATATAGGGGAGGAATGTTTAGAGACGAAAGGAATAAATGAAGACCTATGAATCAAAATCAAGGTACATATTTACAAGTGCACTTAGAATGGCATGTGATATGCTTAACTAAATACCCACTCCAGGCCGTCCACCAGTGTACCTCCTGAATGCATCACTTCTCATCCATGTGTTGTTCCTCTGTTGTGAAACTATGTTGTGTAGGTAGCAAAATTTCAATCCGCCCTAACCACCACCCTTCACATACCTTAGACTAGGGATGACAATGCGGTTCATCCCGCCATAAACTGGTTGGACAGGTGCAGGAAAACTTGTGGTGGTGGGCTCAAACACACGCCCCTCCCCGCCCCACCAGAAGACAGACTGGTGGATTGGTGGGCTATTGTCATAATAAATCAATTTTGTTTTCCATAATCAAGCCACAGACCATCCCGCCCCCATCCCATCACAGACCGCTTTTCCAGTGGGCTAAATGGAGTGGACCAACTATAGTGGGTGAACTTGAAACTTCGGTCCAGTCCGTCTAAAATGTCGGATTAAATGTGTTACTCCGATAGATCAGACCCATTTTGCCACCCCTACCTTAGACCCAACCCATCACCACTCCGTCATAGGGTTGTTTATTTAAAACTTAAACATAATATGTACCAAAAAAAACATAATTCTCAATTCGGTAGTAGTGTAATGTCACTACAACGAACAATCTGCCTAGCTGAATCAATGAAAACTTAAAACACAAATCACGTGGCTCATGAATAAATTAAAAGAAAAAATACCTAATTAATTGAAGAATTATCAAGCAAGTCACCAACAGTTTATTTAAAATTCGGCACTAAATTTACAGAAATAACTAATGAATGATTTAAAATACTCTAACAACTACATCTTATCTTATGCTTGTGAGTGTCTTGGATTATGCTTATAAACACTTTGGGGTAGAGAACGTTACACATCTTCAATGTCCCACTAACCAAATGGTTGTGCTCATGTTCAAAATAAACTCTATCAAAGAACAAATTGTTTGAGAGAATTTGAGTTTGATTTCTAAGTCAAACTATTATTGATCAAACTTTCTTTGGATTAAAATGCATCAAAAGGTTAATAGAATCATATGAATACATTTAAAATAGGCATATATATTACATATTTATTCATTATATTTATTCCAATTAAAAATATCTTCAACGGCGCTTATAGGTACAAAGACAATAGTGGAGACCATAGTTTTTTATACAGTACCCAATACCTGACTTAGGATATTTGATACGACACCTATCATTACAACAATCATTATCACATTGATCACTGCATAGTCCCATCCCCTTATCACACTTATCATATGCTGGTACTCCTGGTGCTGGATGTTCAAAAGTACAAGTGCATAGGTTATAGAAGTCACAATTATATTCTAAAAGTTTGGCCCCTCTTCCAAAGTCTTGACACACTCGTTGACATTTTACCTCTTTATCAGCACAGTTAGCCACAACATTTGTGCAAACACCTTCAACCTGTATTAATTGCACTGTGCTTGGACAAAGAAAAGAAAGAAAAAAAAAGATGAAGCGTAAATCAGTGAGAGATTTATCATTTAAACAACCATGATGAAAACGTGGATAGACTTGTTACCTGCAACAACTAAAGCCAATATGGCAAAGAAACCGAAAGATTTTGACATTTGGTTCGCCGTTAAGAAATGATTCTTTGCAGGCTTATTTTGGTTTGTTACTCCAATGTTAATGTGTGTATTTATAAAGTCATTGAAATTAGGTTTGTTTGCTTTTTGACCATACCAAAAACTTTTTTGTTTTGACCAAACCTAAAACTTTTTTGGTATTATGTGCATGTCGGTGGGATAAAATTAAATTATATTTTTATGAACAGATAAAAATATAAAGGAGAAATTAAATACATATAAGGTGCAAGAATAGACTTGTGGAGATAAAGCATAAATACAAACAAGTCTTTTGGTAGTGAAATACAAACAAGTCTTAGATATCAAGAGAAGTTATCGACGGTAAATCTATATTCATATGTGTTAGAAAAAAGTCAGCCGTGCATACTATGCAATAATAAAGACAATTACTAGATTTGTAGCTCAGGGACTTAAAATTTGATGAAGTATCGGTATCCGCAGCAATATGTCCTGATATGTATCGTAAAAGTATCATAAAGTATCAGATGATTAAATTTTAGTTTTTAAAAATTCAATTATCCGATACATTTTAGATACATTCAATACACGCGAGGGATACAACGATGGGAAGTAATATGCGTGCGTTACATGATTTTTTAATTATTTTGTTTTCTGTTTTTTCTTTAAAAAAAAAAGAGGAAACATGATTTTTCTAATTTCTTTTTATTTTTAAAAAAAATAAGGAAAACGAAGAACCTTATAATATATACTTAAAATAATGATGTTTTGTCCTCGTGAACTTCATTCAGTTGGTCTGGATAATACATAATATATGCAAGGTCCGGGGTTCGAACCCCGACCACCACAAAAAGAATACGATGTTCTTTTTGGTATGATGATAAATTTTTGGGATATATGTAAGTGACTAAATAATATTGTTCTCTTTTTCAAATATATTTAATTCACTAATTATCATCTTCTTTATTATCAATATTACTTATATAAATTATATATCATCGTATTGGTGCGTGCTATATCATATAAGGATCCGAACTTCATAAATTAAGAGGAGTGATATTTGTACAACCAATTGCAAACAACTCATAGGAGAACTACTTTTCCTTTATTCTTATTGAATAAAAATAATAGAGAGAGAAAGAAGAAGAGAGAGAATAAGAACATATGTGAGCATGAGAAAGAAGATTGTTTCATAAGTTATCAAAATTTGATTGTACAACTATCATTTCTCCTAAACTAATAACCTAAAACACGTGTTAGATATGCATGCCCGTGAAAGATACCTTATCTTTCTATAAGGGAGCATTTGTTTCCAGGATTCTAGCTTAGATTATCAAAATATGCTTACGCGTCATACTAACTACGACATATTTAATTATTTAATTCCATTTATTTGTTTTATGATTAAAATTTATATAAAAAATAAAAAACAAAATCAATCACCATCTTCTTTCTTTCTTTCTCTTTGTCTTCCATCTTCTTTCAATAAATACCTAGATATTCATCTAAACCCCTCAAAAAATAAGGAACAAAAAATTGTTAAATTTTTTTATTAGATAAAACATCCAAAAAGAAAAAATAAATAAATATAACCTATAACACCCTAAACCCCACATATAAATTTAAATATAAAATGCAACATATATGAAATACTTCAAGGTGTTACTCTTCGATAAATCATTCCATACATACTTCATCATGTAAATAATACGTCACAACGGAAAATAAAATCTCAACCACATAGAGTCAAATATCATATCTCATCGTCAAATACTCATAGTCAAATAAGAGTGACCATGAATGCACGAACATCTCACCATGACTCGACAATGCACACATTCATACGACTCGACAGTTACACATCAACAACATCGTTATATATCATCATCATCATATCCACATCATCATATATTCATCATATCTCATCGTCATATATTCATCATATCACATGACACACACACACACACACACACACACATATATATATATATATATATATATATCACATCATTTAATTCATTAACTTCATCATAACAATCATTATCACATGCTCAATTTACCTCTTCAATCATCATAACATGTAACCACATTATTACATAACTACTCCGACAGTATATCATATTCACAGCACATCATTTTACATCATTAAGCACCCTACACTAATTACTCATCTTGCTACTTGTTTCCTAAATCCACAATTCAATTCACAATTCATTTCTTAACCAATTACAAGTCTATTACTAGTCATTCTAATCTCTATGTTTTCTTTCATCAAGAGCTTAGTTAATTACTCCTACAATTCAAAACCATACTCCTATCATTCAAGTCTAAGGGTACTTAAAAGGTTGATATAGACTAAACTAGGTGAAGGAAATTAATTTCAAGTTTATAGGAGTTACCGGGCGAAAGAACGATTGAAAACGGGGCAAGAACGCAAGAAAACGCACTCGAGGAGCTACATCAGGCATTCTGCGCCTAGGCTTATGCGCCCATACGCCTGGAAGCGAGTAAAATCAGTTTTGGCACCGTTTTCGGTCCATTTTTGCACCAAACTCGACTCTAATCTTCATACTAAGTTAATCCACCAATTACATCTTAATTTCACTTTATTCTACTCAATTATCTAACACGACAAGCTTACATGATTCAAATTATCTTAAGTTGTTTTGTTAGCTACAATTTAGGTGATTTGGTGTGAGAGAAATTCAAGTTTTTTTCGGCATAAAGCAGTAAATAAGGCTAAACTGCTTGATAGAGTAAAGTTACTAACGTTTTGGTGGATGAAACCAAAAATCTGACTTTATTGCTGATATTAGTTATCGGTGGATTAAACCTTTACTATATATGGGAAAATTGATCAGGTGTTTCTTTTTTCGTGTTTGTGTTTCTCGAGTTTTTTAATATTAGTTTGATTTTCAATGTTATTCTCATGCACTTCATTTTCTTGTTGTTTATTATTCATTGCAGAATTTCATTTACAATAAAATTATGTGTTGAAAGGTGAATAAAATCATAAGAATACATCTGACATGGGCATACATATTATTTAGGCTTAATTAATAATTTGGTCACTTAAGTTATTTGTTGTCTACATTTTGATCCCATAAATTATTAACGTTACGTTTTGGTCCCTTAACTTATACTATGTTAGCCAAATAAATCCTCCTGTCAAAAATGTTAACAAAATGTCTATGGTGTATACAAATTGTAAGTGGTCCACCAAAAACCACATTAAAATGTTTAATATTAGCCGTTTGATCAATATTTAAAAATTACAACCTTTAGATCACCCATTTATACCAAATATAATAGTGCACCATCAACACTCAATTTTTTGTACCTTTCTTAATCTTCTTCCCTACTCATCTTCATCAATATCTACATACATTCATAAAAACTCCCAGAAAAACCCAAGAACACTAGAAAAATTTAATTAAAACTAAAATTAATCCAAAATGACCGAGTGGATCGTAGTGTTGTTATGTACTGTTGTAATTCAATTAATTTGTTGTTGTTTCTTTTTTTTTTTTTTTGAGGAAATTTTGTTGTTGTTTCTAGCATCTGAATGCATGCACCTCTCCCTTGCAAACCGGACATTCCCCAACATCAGAATCCAGATGCGACCATCGATATAGGCACTGCCAACATCATCCTTATTCTTCCGCCATCACATAACTTCAAACTTCCTTTTATTGAAAATTACGAAGAACTAAAAAAATTAGACACAAAAATGAAATATAAAAAAACTAAAAATCTAAACTTTATTACAAATCAAAGAAATCCACCACGGAATCCTACAATCCTTCAGCAACACACGGATTTTATCAGAAATCCACCACACCACACCTTTCCTACGGTCTTCATCGCCACTCATTTCCACCCCTTTGGTTGTTGCTCATAAAACCCTACCCATATTACTCATCCAGATCCATATTCAAAATTGGTTATTTGATATTCATAAGAGGGGCAAAAGTTAGGCTCTTAAAATCCATTTTTTATAAGGGGTCAAAATCGCAACTTTTAAAAACATAGTGTGAAAACTGCATTTACTCTTTTTTTTCATTAATGTATGAAGATGTTAGAAGAGAAGTAGGGAAGAAGATGAAGAAAGGTACAATAAACTAGGTGTTGATGGTGCATTATTAGATCTGGTACATGCATGATCTAATGGTTGTACTTCTTGAAAAAAAAAATCAAATGGCTAATATTAAACATTTTAATGAGGTCTTTGGTGGACCACTTATAATGTGTATACACTTTAGAAATTCAGTTAATATTTTTGACGGAAATGATTTATTTGGCTAACAGAGTATAAGTTAAGGGTCCAAAACGTAACGTTAATAACTTATAAGACCAAAATGTAACCAACAAATAATTTAAGAGAGCAAGTCAATAATTAAGCCTATTATTTATTGTATTTTATTTCAATTAAGAACAAATTCAATGCCGACTATAGGTACATTTGCAATAGTCGAGACCAAAGTCTAGCTCACATAACCCAACACCCGAATAAGGATATTGGCCAGTACACCTTGTATTACAACAATCATTCCTACAATCCTTAGTGCAAAGTCCCATCCCAATATCGCATAGATCAATATTATATGGTAGATGATCGTAAGTACAGGTGCATAAGTTGTAGAAGTCACAATTCGAACCTATAAGTTTAACACCTTTTCCAAAGGCTCGACACACTGCTGGACAACTAAGTAATTTATCAATACAATCAGCCACAATGTGTGTGCAAACACCTTCAACTTGTATTAATTGTACTGTGTTTGAACAAAGTAAAGAAAAAAATGAAGCATAAATTAGTGAGAGATTTATCGTTTAAACAACCATGATGAAAATGATGGATAAACTTATTACCTGCAACTACTAAAGCCAATAAGGCAAAGAAACCGAAAGATTTTGACATTTAGTTCTCCGTTAAGAAATGATTCTTTGCAAGTTTATCTTGGTTTGTTACTACAATGTTAATATGTGTATTTATAAGATTGAAATTAGGTTTGTTTGCTTTTTGATCAAACCAAAAACTTTTTTGTTTTGACCAAGCCTAAAACTTTTTTGGTATTATTTGTATGTCGGTGGGATAAATATAAAAGAGAAATTAGATACATTTAAGGTGCAAGAATAGACTTGTGGACATAATTCCTAAAAAAAAAAAAAAAAAAAAACTTGTGGACATAAAGCATAAATACAAACAAGTCTTACATAACAAGAGAAGTTATCGACGGTTAAATCCATACTCATGCGTTAGAAAAAAGTCCACCCTACATACTATGCAATAAAAAAGACAGTGTCCCGGAACGACCTTATTTTTGTTGGTGGCTTACTCCGATAGGAGGTAGTGGTGGACAGAGTTAAACTCCTAGTTTGGAAGTGGCTCCTGGTTAAGTGCCCTGTTAGTTCCTGCTCTCTTTATGAGTGGGAGTGCAGCTCGTCCAGTGTATGAACTGGTAGGGTGTTCTGATGGTTTGGTTTTCCTGGGATCGCTTGCGGGGTTCGATCGGGTTGTATCTCCCAGTCTTTCTTTCAATACATACCTAGATATTCATCTAAACCCCTTCAAAAGTAACAAGCATGTCAACAAATTTTATCTAGAAAAAACATCCAAAAAAAAAGGAAAATAATTTAAAATAAAACCCGCAAAAACACAATAAAAATTCACAAATATAGAATAACAAAAAATTCATAAAAAATAAAACCATTCCAAATCTTAGACTTATTAGAACCAACACACTCAACCAAGCACTTGAAATCAAGTGATTAATGATCTTCATCAGAACATTTTCCTTAAAATCCAAACAATTAATTCAAAAAAACAAAAACACAATCAAATCATTTATTTTTGGTCAAGACAAGTCAACACAATCAAATCTACACCCGAGCAAAAAAAAACTTGCAAGTGGAGTCAACAAAATAAAGACAAAAATCTTGCAGCTTGTTTAATAAGTAACAAAATCAAGACAAAAATCCAGAACATTCTACAATTTTTCATCAATCAAAACAACCCAGCACCCTCATAGTAACCCAAACAAGTGGAGTCAACACCATTAATTTCTAGGAGAATCTAATGAGTGTCCTTGGAGCATTGGTTAAAGTATTAAAATAAGTACTCATTCCATTTTAAAATACATGTCCATTTTGAAGAAATTGCAGTAACCAAGAAACTAAATAAATTTTGTTATTTTTGATCAAATTATATGTGTTTTCTATAATACCTTTAACCAATTATTATTTTATTATATTTTTTTCTCTCTGCAATAAATATGCAAGGGTATTATTAACAAAATAATTAATACAACATTGAAACTTGAAAGTGACAAGTATTGTGAAACAAAATTATTCTACAAAATGGACAAATATTATGAATGGAGGGAGTAACTTTGAAACAAAAAGTTGTGTAAATACTTGTATTTTCAAGACAAAGTTTATACTAATGGATTCCTTAATCATTGCCCTTAAGACACAGGTTAGTAAAACCCTAATTTTTATAGTCTCATAGATTCACCATTATTAGTATAGTGTTATTTATAGGATCGTGTTACATGTATTTCCTCCGTCCCTTTTTATAATATCACTTTACAAAAAAAATGCGGATATTAAGAAAAATTGTTGAAGTAATAAGTTTATAGTGTCAGACATATTTCAGAAAATTTATTACTTCAACAAAAAAATTTAACATTGAATACTAAACTACCTTTTTTATGAATTTTTTGTTATTCTATATTTGTGAATTTTTATTGTGTTTTTGCGGGTTTTATTTTAAATTATTTTCCTTTCTTTTTGGATGTTATTTCTAAATAAAATTTGTTGACATGCTTATTACTTTTGAAGGGGTTTAGATGAATATCTAGGTATGTATTGAAAGAAGATGGAAGAAGAAGAGAAAGAAGAGGAGGAGAGTGTGGGAGATGTTTGTGTGAGAAATGGTGGAGAATTGGATGGCATTTATAGGAAGGGAGGGTCAAAAAACCATTAATAGGGTCAAAAAACGTGTTTTTTGACCTGACCACCGGCCAAAACCTTTGAAAAACGTTTTCTATGTGGTGCAGATCACCGTCCAAATGAGACTGATGCACTTCGGAATTTATAATCCGAACTTAACCATTAATTTTTGGATTGTGGAATCCGAATTAATACGATCCTGGTGAAACAAAGGGAAACTTGATACTTTCTATAGGGTGAATGATGGTTCAGATTATATAATCTGAATTGCTTCAGGATATGATTCTTTTGTGTGATCCACATTGCACCAACATTTTTTGTGGTCCACAACGTCTAGATACCTTTATAAATAAGGGTCCATGTTTACATTACACCAGAAAAAAAATCATGGAATTCCCTAACTTTGATCTGAACACCAAGCTAGCGACAGTCCACTACAACGGGGGAAAACCATCCCATCTGTTTAGGATTCGCAACGATGTCACCCTCTCTGGGCTGAAGGATCAGCTTGATCAAATCAACTGTCAACTCAACCACAAAGACACGAGGAGGGTGGTCGATGTTGAATATCGACGTCCATTGTCCGACTCAGCCAAATCTCTTCAGTTCAGCCGAATGAAACTCATAAATGACGACAATGTGAGAACCATGTTCTCTGTCCTTTGTCAGCACAATACTAGAGGACCGATCGAGTTGGACTCTTCGTTGGTTAGATTTGTTGAACAAATTCAAAAAAGTTTGATCCAACCCAGGAACTACGAAGAGATCAGGGCTCTGCTAGAGGAACCAGAGGAAGAAGTTAGTTTAGGTGATCCATGATAATTTGCTATGTTTTAATTAATCACGTGTTTTATGTTGTTTTAATTACATGTTAGTTATATGTTGTTGAATTAAGTTGTTACATTATGTTTTGAATAATATATATATTATTTAAACTTTCATTATGTTTTAATTTACGTCAAAGATGTTCATTTAAACGCTAAAATAGTCTGAATTCAACTCACGTTTTTTAGGGTGTGTGTACAATCCGGATTGCAAAATCCAGACTGCCTCACCATAGGATTCTTTTGTGAGGACTACATTGCACCGACAGTTTTTGTGGTCCACAACATCCATAAACCTATATAAATAAGTGTTTCCGATTTTCATCTTAATTTCCATCAAAAACACACAAACACACCAAAGAAACCATGAATTTTTTTGTCATTGTGCTGAAGATCTTTCTAATGTTGTCGCAAATAGATTCCTCTCTATTTGACGGCATTATGAATCTTCATCATGCTGCCAAAAATATATAGATAGATAGATAAATACAAAGCTTCTGAACTTGATCTATAGATATGAACATCAAGAGATTTCTATGAGTTAGATCTTGCTGTCTACCAGATGAATAAGTCTTTCGACAAGGCAGCAGGATGTAACTCAAAGAAATCCTCTTGAAACACCTTTCCTTTCTTCATTATGTTGCAGATCTAACTCCGAAGAAGAGGATCTTATGAACTCCATCATGTCGGCCTGCCGATGGAAACATGTTAGTTGGCAGACCGACATAATCGAGTTCAAAAGCTCCTCTTTGAACATCTTCCTAAAAGATTCATCATTTATGTTATTATGGGTTTTTTAACTGTTTATTTGTCTTATGTTGTTTTTATTTATGTTATGTACCTTTGTTTTATTTTTTCCAAGTCATTCGCCATGAAACGCTCCAAATACAGGGTATGATGCATTATGGATTTTATAATCCGGACAAACTTTATGCATTCCGGAATATAAAATTCGTAAGCCGTCAATTTATTTTGGACGGTGGCGTTTCACCAAAGGTTTGGACGGTTAGTGGAGTTTTAATGCAATTTTGGACGGTTTTGATTGTGGAACACATTTTATTTGACTGTATTTATGACCCATGACTAATTTAAGGCTATAAAAAGGCTTGGATCTTCAACAATTTCCTTCATTCTTCACTTCACCTCCTTTCTTACATTTTCTTCATTTTTTTTAGTTTTTAAGGTAGTTTTTAGGTGTGTCTGTGGTGTCATGGTCATTGTTGGCCGTTCATACGACCCCTGCAATTGTATTGCAACTTATGTGGAAGTTATATAACGGTCAATAGAGAGCCTTGATATCAAAGAAAGACACAAAACTTTATATCGTTTGTTTTTGGATTGTATTTTCCGTAATCACTAACAATCTATTTCAGATTTTACTTTCCAGACCAAGGGTGTTTTAGGTATTTTTGCCGGGTGCAGGAGAACATAGGAGGGTGTGAAAAGTAATAGCCTACGCTTAATACAATTCACGACAGTTTCTCATGAGGTGGGGAGTCCAGATCAACAAGAATGAATATGAGAAGCAGGTGAAACACGTCCATAGTTCATCAAGAAGCCTCTTTGTCCCAAGGTTGTGAAAATTGTTGTTCACACTTATTAAAGGCTGAAAAATACCAGTAAAAGACGCAAATGCCCCGACGGCAGTTAACTCCATTGTTGCGGTTTTGATATTCTTAGGTGAAATTTTGTCCAAGCTAAAGCCATTCAACGTCAATTACAAACACAAAATTAAGCAAGTGTTTATTATCCTATTGCATTGGCTTTTTTTGATTGAATTGTTGGATTTTTTTTGGATAAATTTTCACATAATTAGGTTATGTTGATTTTTGATTTTTATGATTTGATTGATTTGTTAGATGTTGATTAGAGTAGAATTGATTGCATTGTGTTAGAAAATGTTAGGAATTGATAGAAATTGTTAGGAATTGTTAGAAATTGTAAAAATTGATAGGAATTTGTGGTAGAATTTTTAGGATTAGAGTAAGTTTTGATTCGATATTTGCATTTTGTAGGTATGTCTCAGAAACAGGACGATGCTGCTCAAGTACAAAAAGAGAGTGAGAAGAAGGAAGCATAATCGACTATAAATGTCATAAGCCTAAAATTATAAATGTGAAAATAAGAAATTTACTAGAAAAGATTTGATTTGAATTTCTCAATTTTTAAGACATCGACTCATGTGTCTAATTGAATGGTTTTAATTGGTTGATAGTGTAAAATAACTTTACACCATCAGAGTATTCTAATAATCTCTTGTAATATTTGTTTGATTCTCAAAGTTATTCTCATGCACTTCTTTTTTTTGTTGTTTATTATTCATTGCAGAATTTCATTTGCAACAAAATGATATGTTGAAAGGTGAATAAAATCATAAGAATACATTTGACATGGGCATACATATTATTTATTGTATTTTGTTTCAATTAAGAACAAACTCAAAGCCGTCTATAGGTACATCTGCAATAGTCGAGACCAAAGTCTTGCATACATAACCCAACACCCGTCTTAGGATATTGGCCAGAACACCTTGCATCACAACAATCATTCCTACAATCACTAGTGCAGAGTCCCATCCCAATATCGCATACATCGATATCATGTGGTTGATGATCGTAAATACATGTGCATATGTTGTAGAAGTCACAATTCGTGCCTATAAGTTTAGCACTACTTCCAAAGGTTTTACACACTGCTGGACAACTAAGAGATTTATCAGTACAATCAGCCACAATGTGTGTGCAAACACCTTCAACTTGTATTAATTGCACTGTGTTTGGACAAAGTAAAGAAGAAAATGAAGCATAAATTAGTAAGAGATTTATCATTTAAACAACCATGATGAAAATGGTGGATAGACTTATTACCTGCAACAACTAAAGCCAACATGGCAAAGAAACTGAAAGATTTCGACATTTGGTTCGCCATTAAGAAATGATTCTTTGCAAGTTTATTTTGGTTTGTTACTCCAATGTTAATATGTGTATTTATAAGTCATTGAAATTAGGTTTGTTTGCTTTTTGACCAAACCAAAAACCTTTTTGTTTTTTCTTCAAAAAAAAAAAAAACTTTTTTGTTTTGACCAAGCCTAATACTTTTTTGGTATTATTTGTATGTCGGTGGGATAATTATAAAAGAGAAATTAGATAAATATAAGGTGCAAGAATAGACTTGTGGACATAATTCCTAAAAAAAAAAACTTGTGGACATAAATCATAAATACGAACAAGTCTTACATAACAAGAGAAGCTATTGACCGTTAAATCCATACTCATACGCAAAGTCCGCTCTGCACATTGTGCGTCAATGAGTCGCTTGGATTGTTTTTTGTTGTCCGAAATCATGGCACCGAACTCATACTCAGAATCTTGTAGGCAAAATTTCCTTGGGTGAAAGACCGTATTTCATGATTAGATTTGAAGGCAGAAGCGCATGCTTTGGAGGATGAAGTGGTGGATGAGTTACATACCCTGTTAGCTCAAATCTTGTCTTTTACAAAATTACATTCTAGTATACAGTGGCAAAAATCTCGGTTAAATTGGTTAATGGCGGAGATGCAAACTCTAAATGGAAAAAACTTACGATTCAGTAGACTGACGTTATTTAATGGATATGATGGGTAAAATTAATTTACAAGTAAATGGAGGACATGGATGTTGGAATGTATCTCGTCAGTATCTATGTTAGTTCTTGTGAATGACAACCCTATAAATGAATTCAGGATGGAAAGAGGTCTTTGTCAAGGGGACCCTCTGTCTCCCTTTCTTTTTTTGCTGGTCGCAGAAGGGTTAGATGTTTAGATATTTGATGTGAACAAAAAAAAAGGGTGATAGTCGATCCAGGAAGCCTAGACAACATCCTTTACTAGGAGAGGCATTTGTAAGATTACACTGATTATGAAACAACTTCATCTCTTTTGAGGTAACCTGGTGGAATTTTCTAATGAAAGATCCATTGTAAAGGGATACACCATGCTCAATACAATGTTTGGTAAAAGAGAAAACTCATAGTGCACCAAGGGTTTGTTATATGGTGGTATATATGTGGATCCAGAAATTTAGACTTGCGGGGCAAAAAATTTATATGATAAATATTAATAGAAAATTTTTAGCAATGCAAAAGTGATAAAATAATAACATTATTATCTTTGAGCAAAATACTTGACATTATAAACACTATACAGTTATATATTGGAAAAATTAAAAACTCGTTAACATCTGCAAATTAAAATTGTTATTTACGTGTCTTTATTTTTAAAATGTATGGTAAAAATGATTTAAAATTTCATCTCAAATATTAATGCATTTACACCTTTGGTTTTATAAAATCCATGAAAAAAAATACTCTTCTTATAGTAGAAATTTTCATTTAATGGAGGCAGTCTATTATTTTAAGAGGGGCAATAACAAAAATATCAAAAATTTAACCAATGATATAGAAAAAAAATAGTGGGGGCAATTGCCTCCAATTTATTCTATGTACATCGTCCTTGGTATGTGCTTATCGGGGTGCATAATGCATAATGAGGGTTAAGGGAAAAGAGTGTCGTGAAATATTGTTCTAAGAACAATTGATATAAACATAACTATTTTTTAAAATCGCACATATGAATTATTGTGATTTGTCGATGTTGCAATTTCATTACGGTGAAAATGTATATAAATTATATCTTTGATTTTAAAAAGTTATACATATCCTATGGGTATTAATTTGATTTTACTAACGAAAGTTGGCAACTAAAGTTGAACTCACGTCTAGGTAGGGTATGAGTGAACACCTTACAAACGAAACCAACATTTCTTGCATCTCTACATTTTATTCTTTAAATATAAATATCGAATTTTACATCTCATTCTTTAAATGTAAACATATGACATTTAAATTATGAGTTTAATTTTGGTGGGTCGCCCGTCCAAAACTGTTTTGCACAAACAACCAATCAAAACATTCTGAATTGCCATGTTTAGCTCATGTTAATTAAAAAACATTAATTGATGTGTCAATTTAGAATATTTTGATTGACTGTGTGTGTAATGTTGTTTTAGACCGTCAACCCACCATAATTAAACTCTTAAATTATTAAATACAAGTCAATACATTTAATGAAAATTTATATCATTCAACATAGTAGCTTTTAATACATTTAATAAAATTTAATGAAATCTTATCTTATACAATAAAAAATAGAAGTCAAAAATGAAAATTTGTAATATTGATTTTATCTACATTCAAATACAATACTTAACACTCATTGTGACATTTGCAAATAAAAAATTGTCTGAATGTCCCAATTATTTAATGTAATATTAATTATTATTTCTCTATTATATCATCTAATTATTTTTCTGTTATTTATTACATAGTTTTAAAAACCTGATTGGTTGTCGACCTGGTGAGGCTACTCAGTCATTAAATTCAACCACTAGGTCATTGATTGAACCGATTCTCGAACCGGATCCCAGTGGACCGGCCCAACCGGTCCGGTGTTTAAAATTATGGGAGGTGGAGTTGTGAGGGGAATGTGGCGCTCTTTTATCTAACATTGTTTTGCAAGATGGTGTGGTAGATTATTGGAAGTAGCAGTTATCAGTTAACAAATGCTATATTGTTCGAGACGTCTACCAGTTCTTGACGGCGCGCACCATAATCATTGTAACGACTATCAAGATATCATTTGGAATAAAACAATTCTCTTGAAATTTTATATTTTTGCTTGGAGACTTTTTAGGAATCAAATTACAACAAAGGATAATTTGATAATCGGTTTTCATTCTTATCGTTTATTATTAATTGCAGAATTTCATTTGCAATAAAATGATATGTTGAAAGGTGAATAAAATCATAAGAATACATTTGACATGGGCATACATATTATTTCGGTCTTGTTAACCGGTGCCCTCAATGTATGGTTAAGGAAACTAAAAGTAGTAGTTTTGCTTTGGAAATTACAACTTTTTGACTTTTAGAAAGTTGAATTCAACACTTTTTACCATTTTCAACAAATTATTTCTATTTATGTTCTCTTAACCATTGCACCAAGGTCACTCTTTAGCATTTCTCATATTATTTATTGTATTTTGTTTCAATTAAAAACAAACTCAATGCCGTCTATAGGTACAAGAACAATAGTCGAGACCATAGTCTTGCACACAATACCCAACACCCGACTTAGGATATATGCTAGTACACCTTTTATCACAACAATCATTCCTACAATCACTAGTGCATAGTCCCATCCCAATACTGCATTGATTAACTCCAAATTGTCCTGTCACTGGATGTTCGTAAGAACATGTGCATAAGTTGTAGAAGTCACAATTCGTGCCTATAGGTTTAACACCTTTTCCAAAGTCTTGACAGACCCGTTGACAATGTACATCTTTATCAGCACAATTAGCCACAACATTTGTGCAAACACCTTCAACCTGTATTAATTGCACTGTGCTTGGACAAAGTAAAGAAAAAAATAAGCATAAATTAGTGAGAGATTTATCATTTAAACAACCATGATGAAAATGGTGGATAGACTAATTACCTGCAACAACTAAAGCCAATATGGCAATGAAACCGAAAGATCTTGACATTTGGTCGCCGTTAAGCAATGATTCTTTGCAAGTTTATTTAGGTTTGTTACCCCAATGTTAAATCTGTGTATTTATAAGTCATTGAAATTAGTTTTTATTTGTCCAAACACTGTTTGCTTTTTGACCAAACCAAAAACCTTCTTGTTTGACCAAGCCAAAAAAAAAAAAAATTGGTATTAAAAAAAAAAATTTATTATAAAAGAGAAATTAGATACATATTTACTCTCTCCGGTTACTACTATATGCAAAATTTCACTTTTTAAATACATTAAACAATTAATGTATAATTATTCAATGTATCTAACAAATGAAGTTTTGCCTATAACAATGACTGGAAGGAGTACAGTGCAACAAATGACTTGTGAATATAAAGCATTAATACAAACATGTCTTACATACAAATGCATCGACGATTTTTTTAAGGAATGTTGTGTTTGGTTAGATACAGGACAATTCCCTCCTCTTTTTTTTGGTAGATCTCCTCATTTTAATATTACTAACGTTGCTCTTATTCCAAAAGTTTTGACGCAGGTTAGTATGAAGGATTGGCGCCTCTTTTTAATGTCTTGTATAAAATTATTTCCAAGGTACTAGCAAACAAGTTGAAGAAAGTTTTGTCTCAATACATTTCTGATAACAAATCCGCTTTTGTTCCAGGGAGATCTATTCTAGATAATGCTATAGTCGGAATCGAAGTTTTGCATTTTATGAAAACCAAGACGCGAGGCGAATACATGTATGTTGCTCTGGAACTCGACATTAGCAGAGCATATGATCGCATGGATTGGGACTATTTGAGGACTGTTATGAATAAAATGGGATTTAATAATCGTTGGATTCATTGGATGAGTATTTGTATCAAGTCTGTCGATTATTTTGTGCTTGTTAACGGTGAACAGATTGGTCCCATTATTTTGGGGCGTGGTCTGCGTCAAGGGAATCCTCTTTCCCCGTACTTGTTTATTATTTATGCTAAAGGCTTGTCTTCGCTCATTAGAGATGCTGAGATGCGAGGTGAGCTCACGGGTACAAAAGTTTGTCGACGCGCACCACCTGTCTCTCATCTTCTGTTCGCGAACGACTGTTTTCTTTTTTTCAAAGCTGACGAGATGCAGGTGAACGTTATGAAAAATATTCTCTCTACTTATGAGTTAGCGTCAAGTCAAGCTATTAGCCTTCCAAAATCCGAGATTTATTGTAGTCGTAATGTGTCTGACACTCTCAAACATACTATTACTACTATTCTTGGAGTTCAGGTTGTTTTGGGTACAGGTAAATATCTGGATTTACCCTATATGATAAGTCGAGATCGTAATGCAATGCTTGCTTAAAAAGTCAACCCTGCATACTA
The DNA here is from genome assembly GCA_946800305.1 of Medicago arabica. Lineage (NCBI taxonomy): Eukaryota > Viridiplantae > Streptophyta > Magnoliopsida > Fabales > Fabaceae > Medicago > Medicago arabica. Next base: position 18,545,024 of record OX326971.1, on the reverse strand, counting down.
TGCAAAGAAAGAGACAGTTACTTACGTAGCCTAGATACGTCAAAATTAATGAAGTATCGATATCTGATATGTATCCTGCACACATACTTGTTAGATATGCATCGAGATAGTATCCGGTGATAAAATCTTATTTTAAAAAAATACAATTGTCTGACATATTTTCATATACGTCTGTGATACACGATAAAATACTACCGTGGAAATTGATACATGTGATATACATGATTTTTTTATTAGTTTGTTTTCTAATTTTCTTTAAAAGAAAAAAGCAGATCGAAACATGATTTTTCTAATTTCTTTTTATTCTTTAAAAAAAAGTAAAATGAAAAAAACTATAAAGTATAGAGTATAAGGTTTTTTGTCTTTAGGTAACAATGTTCTTTTTAGGTTGATTTTCTCTTTGGAATATATATATATATATATATATATATATATATATATATATATATATATATTGTTAAGTAGTTTAGTGACTAAAAATTCCTTTTTAAAAACAATAAGTGGAATGTTCGGGGTTCAAAACTCGTGTATATATTTTTCAATGTCCCTATCAACTAAGCAAAGCTCACGAAGACCGTTACCGTATCTTTTTATAAGGGTGCATTTGTTTCCCCAATTCAAATCCCTCATTTAGCTTAGATTATCAAAGTATGCTTTTGTGGCATGCTAACTTAGACATATTTTTAATTATTTAGTTCCATTTAATTGTTTTTTAATCAAAAAAAAGAAGCTAAAATGGATTAAAAACTGAGATCCTTGAATTTTCAGCACAAGGAGTGCCGAAAATCAGGATTAAAGGTTCACATTACATGAAAAGTCTTAAAAAAAGGAATAAAAGAGGACAAACAACCTCAATATAGTGTGATACCCAAACAAGCTAACAGATTAAGCCACCATAATGATAGTTAAAACCGAAAGAAATTCTATTTACTTTTAGCCACCAATAAGATTGAAGCTTAATTTTGTCAAGTTGATGTTGAAACGTTTATTCTTTATGACTAAAGACCCGAGGATTTCTTTCACACCAAATCAGCCATACACTAGAAAACCAAATGAGTTGAAGAGTAGCATTCATATTTTTTGAAAACTCACCTAAATGTTCAAATTGAAGTAAGTGGTCTGCTACATGTTTAGGGTGCACTGTAGTGAGACCAAGCCAATTATAGAAACTAAATCAAATTTTCCCAAAAAAGTTGCAAGAGAGAAATAAATGGTCGACATCCTCCATTTTACCACAACCACCAGCACATAGATGAGCATTCGGATGAAGAGCATGCCTCCTCATTTTTCCAAATTTCCTTTATATGATCAGCTGTCACAAAGTTAACTGATGACAACAAATAATTCTAAACACTTGTAACATTGTATTTGTGGGAAGAATGTAAGTGCCAAAGCCATATGTCATGAGTATTTGGCTGCAAAACAACATTAGTTAAAATCACACAAAACTCCCTAACTTGATCTTCCTCCCAAGCTAATAACTGACGCCGCCACTTCAAAGCTTCACCACCCTCCCCCCACCAAAGAGAGAACATTTCATCCACTGTTGCCATTTTATCATCAACAAGATGAAAAAGGCAACTAAAACTACTTTTTAATATCATACCATCGAGTCATGGATCCCACCAAAATAAAGTTTCAGTACCATCACCAATCTTTATCCCTAAATGATCATTAAACCGCAGACCAACTCCCACACCAGCTCCACTTTTAATATTAATAAAATTATTCCACCAAACCAAATTTGCTCTGCCCTCCTCCTCCTCTAAACATCCACCAACCTCCCCATATATCGCCGCTAAGACTATACCAAAGACTCCTAACCTCCAACACCATTTTCCAAGTAACGGCATATTAAATTCCATAACCTGTCTCACCCAAACCACCATTCTCCTTTTTAGAACAAATAGTGTCCCATTTATTCCAAGATATTTTCCTAATTTCCTCACCCCCCTCCCCGAAAAAAAACTGTTAAAAATATATTCAATAGAAGAAATGGTACTTGCGTGATCCTTGAAGAAGGAAAGAAAATAGACCAGGAGAAAGGTTTCTACTCTTCCAACCAGATAATTTTGACTTAATTTGATCTATCAAAGGACGCCATAAGTTAAGCTTTCGAGAGTCTCCACCAATAGGAAGCCCCAAGTAAAGGAAAGGTAAACGACCCATTTTAAAACGAAGAACAGAGGCTGCCTCAGTCAACCAAGAATTATGGATGTTAATTTCAAACAACATACCCTTATGGAAATTCAGCTTTAACCCAGACGATGCTTTAAAAAGAAGAAGCAAAGCTTTTAAAGCTCTAATATTAGACCAACTTCTAGTTCCAACAAGAAAAGTATCATCAGCGAATTGAAGGTGAGTGATGGAAACTGAATCAGAGGCTCCCACCTTGTAACTAGTAAAAAAAAAAAAGCATCTACTAAAGCATTCATCATGACGTTAAGGCCTTCAGCAACAATTAAAAATAGAAAAGGAGATAGATGATCGCATTGTCTTAGATCCCGCTCAAATTTGAATTCATCATTAGGACTCCCATTCCTATGAAATTCAGAAATAAAACGCATAACATCATCCCTCATTTCCGGCCAAAAATCCTTAAGGAAACCAAGATTAATGTCATCTGGACCTGGACTCTTGTAAATATCACAATCCCACACCGTCTGTTTCACTTCCTTGATGGTAAACGGTTTAGTTAAATCTCCTCTCTGACCCACATTAAGAGTGTGAAAATTAAGATTATCAATGCTAGGTCTTTCGGCGACAACTGAGTGGAAATGTGAGGCAAATTTGCTAAAAATTGCGCCTTGAATCCCATCCACACCTTCGACAGTAGACCCATTCACAGATAAAGAAACAATAGTATTGGTCCTTCGCCTAGATGACATTATACTATGATAAATTTTGGAATTAGATCACCTTTTTTCAACAAATAGTATGTTGTTGTTGATGCGAGATAAAGAATGCAAATTGTCTGAAAGGCAGTGTAATTCTTAAACTTCTTCTAAATCAAGATCATATTCCTCCCCTTTGTCAACAAGGGTAGAACCTAAACTTTTAGACTTCCTTTGATCAACTTAAGCTTCTCTTTTAAAACATATCCACCCCAGTAACCTAAAATGACCGCCACTTATCTTTAACAAACTGATTGTACCCCGACAAATCCACCCAACATTTCAACATTCGCTGATGCCGAGGCCCCCAATTTTTTTCATCAACTAATAACAAAATAGGACAATGATCTGAAAGTTCACGTAATAAAGCTTGTTGAATCATGTGAGGCCATCAAGCACGCCATTCCTCTGAGAGAAGAAATCTGTCGAGACGGCTCATAGATGAACTGTCTCCTCTAAACCAAGTAAAACTGCGACCACACAACGGAAGATCCAATAAAATGTTATCATCAATGAAATGATGAAAATGTAAAAAGAACCTCAAAATAAGGGCTAGTAGCTCTACTCTTCCACTCAGAATATGGACAAATAACATTAAAATCACCACATACACACCAACTTACATCTCTGTTATGATTAAGAATGACACCCAAACGAGCCCATAAATCATGTCTGCCATGGGCATCACAAGGTGCATATACATTTGCTAAAGCGAAATCATAACCATTTTTATGAAGCGGCCTTGAATTATAACAACATTATTTATACTTCTAATGACTCAAACATCCACTTCGGCAGAATCCCATAAAGTTAATATTCTGCCATATGCCCCCATAGAAGGTCTGTAGGAGTAACCAAAACCTGAATTTCCCCACAAAGATACACAGACAAAGTCGTTAACAACTTTCAATTTAATCTCCTGAATACATAAATCCACGAACGATGATGTTTAACAAGCTTAAGAATTTGCGTTCATTTCTCCGAACTCCCTAAACCTCCTATATTATAAGAAATTATGTGCATTGAATCCACTAGCTCCCCAACGCAAACCGTCTCAAAATTAACAACCTGACAAACCAACATGAGCATTAGGGAGCTCACCTTCTACATCTGTCACACTAATACCTCTTGCATCATTCCCACACCGCAAAGAATTACCAGGCCGAGAGAGAACTTGAAACATATTAGAGGTATCTCCCTTAAACTGCAAATTAATAGATTTACCAATGTCAACAATATCTTTAGTGCCGCCGTCTGATTTATCATGCAATTCAACCCAGTTACTCTAATCTCCTTCAGAAGCAATAGTAGAAGTTGATGTTTCTAGAGAGGCTTTGTTTCTGCTATTAATTGAATATGTTCTACAAGATTTTTTCTTTTTGTACCTATTGAACATCCGAAGAAGAGCTTGACGGTCTTTGACCGGCATTCTAGCCACCCGTCGCAAACTAACAAGAGAAGGAGTATGAAGTTGAGATTTATTGGCGGAAACACCTTTTTTAGCTTGTTAACGAACAATAGTTTTATCCTTGCCTTTATGGGAAAAAATTAAGCCAATGTCTCCCAAGTGATGATCCTTGATCCATTCAAAACTCCATAGTCCCGATATTTTTTGTTGCCCCCTACTATTATGACATGACACTGCCTTAGTTGATTTAATTTTACTTGAAACCACTTGATCATTTTTGCCAGACACGTGAGAAGCCAGGGGCAGAGCCACCAACCGGCGATCCCGGGCATTCGTCCGGACTCAATCAATACTTTCTTTATATTTGTCCTAACCCAATAACCAATTAACCCACTTAAAAATAAAAAAAATTGGGAAAACTCAATATTTTCACACACGTGCGCACAAGAATTCTTAGCTCCATAACTTTTGCCCACGCTCTATAAAATTCCTGACTCCGTCACGGTGTGAAGCTGAAATCGAATTCCCACAGTTGTTATACGTTCCACCCAAATCATGAATAGGGAGAGAAACTTGGTTGTTCGGTAATGGACCTAATTGTTGTTGTTATATGTTGTAAGATAGCTGAAACATGGGGCGATTGATGTTGATCGGCTGCTGAAGTCTTGTTGTTATTACTTGTTGGTGTACCAAGTGAGTCTTTTGCTGCTGATTTTTCCCAAACATCTTTAAGATCTTGAACCAAGGCATCAATAACAGGACTGCCATTGGCAAAAGCACAGTTAGGTTCAGAGTAAACAGTGGCTGTTTCAGTTCCTTCATCCTCTAAACAAGCATCTATAGCAATATCATAATCAATTTCCTCCGCAATTTTTAAAGTACAACTCTTGTCATCAATACAAAAAATTTCCAAGACATTGATATTATCCGTTGTGTGCTTATTACAATGCGAGCAAAATCAAGGCATTCTAAATTAGAGGTAATAGGATCAATTCTTAGAAGTCTCCCAAAATATAAAATAACGAACCAGAAAAAATTAATATGCCAAACACGAAGTGGCACCCCATAAATCCTTAACCATACACCTCGTTCATACACTATTTCCTCTGACATAGACGAAGCGCGAACATCATAAATAAATAAAAACTCATTAAATTTTTTTGGTGCCTCTTGATATACCGATAACATGTCATCTTTCCTGGGACAAAAAAGAATAAAATTATCACCCCCTTGATAACACTTGAACATTTTCGAAACATGCGTCATGAATTTTTTGTTGAACAATAAAAATATTTTCTCTATTCAACACCCTTGCACCAGCACCCTTGCTCGCCCAATGAACATCTTCTTTATCAGAATAAAACTTGCGCGAAACCTTCACATCAAGTTTCACCTCTGCCTTGCCTCCCTGTATCTTCTTTCCTTTCCCATTAGTCACATCTACATAAGAAAAATCTCCGCTAACTTCGACTAACCTTCTTTTCTCCCTCTCCTCTTCATTACAACGTGATTTCTGCGTAACCTTCTCCAACTCCAATTTTCTTGTATGGCCAGACTCAACCTTCCCAAGCTCTCTTTTTTCTCCCTCTTTAATTTTTTAACCTTCATAATTTTTTCTTTTTTTTTCTGTCTCCAACAATAACACTTTTCGACTTATTTTTTCCTCCCACGGCTAACTGATCCACAACCCCCTCGTTGCTTTGTAACAAGTTCTTACTCACCTCACCAAACCTATCAAACCTCGCAATATTTGCCCAGACCTTATTCTGACCAAAATAAACATTGTTCAAAGCACTCTTAAGCTTATCGACATCCTTAACCTTAATGTATCTGACAAACCCAAAAATCTGGCCTCTATCATTTCTATTACGAGAGACATAAACATTCCATAAAATGCCACAAACCTCGAAAGTCTTGTGTATTTCAACTTACACCACATGTTCACGAATGTTTGCCTTTGAAGAGGAACGATTACCTTGAGAGCCTTCTGTTTGTGCTGTTGTTTTGCTTCGGTTTTGGGAGAGACACCTTGTGTGTGATCTTCCACGTGAAACACTACGTGCCAAGCTGCCTGAATGATTATGTGGTCTGCCAGAATGATGTTGTGAATGGTGACTAAGCTGCTTGCTGCAATTGCTTTGGTTACGGTAACGTGAACGTGAATGATCATGGTAATCGGAATAGTGACTAAGCTCACTGCTGCGATTACTGTGATTACGGTAACGATAATTTTCATTGTAACGTGAATGATAACGTTGATTGTCCCTTGAATAGACTTGTGCCCATATTCTGTCCTTCGAATACCCTGAAGATCGGTACCTTTCCTTGAAACCTCTATGCCGAGAAGAAACCCTAGGTTTGTCTTGTCCTATATCAACTGGTCGGATCGCTTTCCGACGTCTGTAGTTCACCTCAGTCTATTCCCCTGAACCCACCCCACCCCCACCTAGTTTGTGCCACCCTGGCTGGAACCCCACCCCTACCGGAAGCCAGCGACTGATGCCGACGCGGTTACCTGAGGTTTCCCCCATGACGGCCATCTCTCTCTCTCTTTCTCATCTTTAATTGTTTTATGATTAATGCTTCTTTAAAAAATAAAAAACTAAATCAATCACCATCTTCTTTCTTTCTCTTCTTCTTCCATCTTCTTTCAATACATACCTAGATATTTATCTAAACCCTTGAAATGTAAGGAGCAAAAAATTGTTAACAAATTATTAGAAAAAACATCAAAAAACAAAGGAACAAAAAAAAATACCCCGCAAAATTTCACAATCTTAAGCTTATTGGAAACAACACAATCAAATCTATAAAAGAAAAAAAAAACTTGCAGCTTGTTTAATAACTGATAAAGAAAAAAAATATCAAGAATAATCTACAATTAGTTCAATAATCCAAACAACCCAACACCCTCATGGTAACCCGAGCAAGTGGAATCAACACCCTCACATTCCTTTTTCCTTATTGTGTAATAATTATCGATTCTTTTTTTTTTTTTTAAGAAATTAAACTACTCAATTGAAATTGGCACTAAGGTGAATCAACTCTTAGACAACATTGAGATTAGCATATTCAAAAGTTTAAGGTCAATACAACCATACCAACTCAAATGAATTTCTTTAATACCAAATTTTATTTCGAAAGAAATGATAACATAAACTATGAATAAAGAATAAGAGTACAATTTCAGTATAAAATAATAATACTTTTTTTTTTAGCAAAGCAAAAGTTAAGTCCTTTCATTCATAATCATCGGATACAGATTAGTTGATACATAATTAACATTTGATAATATTATTGCATTTATTTCAATTAAGAATAAACTCAAGGGCAATAGATTCAGATGCAGAAGTCATAAAAAATAGTTGGTACATAATTTAAAATATATGTTTATTGCTTTTATTTCAATTAAGAATAAACTCAAGAGTTATAGATACAAAAGCAATAGTTTTGACCTTCGAACTTAAGGCAGCCCCCAGCACTACCCGGACTATTATATTTTTTCACACACTTTGCGTTGCAACAATCATCATTACAGGTACTAGTGCAAAGTCCCAGCCCAATATTGCAGGGTTTTGGAGTATCATTTGGTGGTGATTTGTCCAAAGTACAAGTGCATAAGTTGTAAAATGCACATGACGATCCTAAAACACGAGCACGTTTTTCATATTTTCTTCTGCATGTGTATGGACAGTTTATGTCTGCACAACTACCAATAAATTTTGTGCAATCACCTTCTACCTGTATTAATTGCACTGTGTATGTTTGGACAAATCATGAAGTAAAACCCAGTAAGAAAAATAGTTTGAAGACTTAGATTCATACTTGAACAAAGGAGAAAAAAAATTAATATAAAAACTAATTACGATCATTTATCATTTTATGTGTGTGTGTATATGTATATATACAATAACCTTTACCTGCAACAACAAAAACCAAAATGGAAATGAAGCAGAAAGATTTCGAAATCGAGTACGCCATTAGATGGAGAGGTTTAGTATTTTGGGTTGTGACCCCAATGCTGAAGTTGTGTGTTTATAAAGACACTGAAATTATTGCTAAAAAAACAAAAAAAAAAAAAAGATACTGAAACTACGTTACTTTTTGACCAAAAACAAAAAAAACAAAAAACTAATTAATTAGGTCAAACATTTTTGTTTTAGGCTTAGACTCTTCTTTATAAGTCAGTCTGACCTATTTAAATTAGGAGAAATGATTTTTTACAACCATTTTATGATAATTTTTCTTTCATATTTACATTATGTTTTTACTTTATCTCTCTATCGTTTTGGTAGACACAAAGTAATTTATACTGGTTCCTCCTACAACACAAGAGTAGTTCAGTTCCCTTGCACTTCCAAGGAATTTCACTATAATCATTTTGATTACAATTTGCTCAAGGACACACTAAGAGACTTCTCAATGGTCAAGCAGACATCAAGATATAATTCTATTCTCTAGGACTATACCTAAAGACTTCATTGCTCAAGCACTCAAAAAGAGACCTCCCTTGCTTAAGCACAATTGCTTAAGAATTTACCCTGCTCAATCACAATTGACTGAGACTTCCTACGTGCTCAATGTTTCACCAAGAGACTTATATGTTCAAGCACTCAGGCGAGAGACTTTCTAAAATGTTTGCCCCAACTGCAAACAAGTTAATTTGTTCTTACACTCATTCTAACTAGTGAATGTATACTGAACAAATGAACAAACTTCTTAGGATTTTGGACCGTCATAATATTCCTAAGGACTTAAAGACCTCCGTAAAGACTTTTATACTCTATAAAAGCCTTAGCGCCCTCCAGAAGGGCTCCAAGGCTCAATGCGCGTCCTTCCCAGGGCGCCGCCTTAACTTGCTTCTAGAAGCCTCTAGAAGCGCCTTAAGTACTAAAATACCCCTGTTCTTAGGGACTAAGCAAACTAAACCCAAGCCCATAGTAGGCTAAAAATACCACTCTTAAGAGCATTCTCAAGGCATCCAATAATCAGTCTAGACCCTAGAATACGAGACTTAACCCTAGTATCCTCTATTGTACTTTTGACAAGTACAGTTGGCGCCGTCTGTGGGAAAAGGTAAAATAAACCTCAACCACTTTCTTGAATCGTAAATCGTGATTCAGGAACCCTAAACAGCCTTCTAAAATCCTAGAACACTTTTGCGATTTAGAAATCCAATACTTCAAAGTCACCTAGTTCTAAACAACCAATCAGCCGCACTCATGGCCACCCAAGAGGAGGTCGAAACCTTGAGAACCGAGATGGCTCAGCTGAGGGAGTAGAACGAGATTCTACGCAACTCAGTAGAAACCGTGCAGCAGAAACAACAAGAAGGGAAGGACGAATCTCATCATGGCGAGATGGATGACCCGGAACCCCAACCTCTCTTAGCCGAGATCTGGAACGCTCCAATTCCTGAGAACTTCAAGCCACCCCACCTCTCGCCTTTCGATGGAAAGAATGACCCAATGGAGCATGTGACAACATTCAACACCTGGATGGCTATCGTGGGTGCCCCCGACTCTCTCAAATGCAAGCTCCTAGCAGGAACTCTCACTGACTTACCCCTACGTTGGTATATGAACCTCCCTCGATTCTCTATCATGGGTTATCAAGACATGACAAGGAAGCTCACTCAACAGTTTTCTGCAAGTCGCCACCGGAAGGTTCCCGCCACCAGTCTTTTCAACGTCCTCCAGGGACCTAATGAATATCTACGAGATTATTTAGCCAGATTCCATGACACCGCCATCAAGGTAATCAACCCCAACCAAGAGGTATTTGTAGAAGCTTTTAAAAATGGTTTAAGGGCGGGACAGTTCAACGAATCTTTGGCACACAAACCCGCCGATTCCATGGAAGAGATTATCGCCATAGCTGAATGCTATGTTAAGGGAGAAGAAAGCAACGCAGAAAAGAAGGCTAGAGACGTGAAAGAACGAACTTCCACCAATTCAGAGCGAAGAAACCACCAGTCAACAGCAAACAGAGAGCAAGCATCCTACAGAAGACAAGAAAGGCGTCCTTATGCGCCCTACAACTCCAGACCTCGCCGAGATGAATACACTCCTTTGAACATTCACCCGACACAGATATTGAAAGAAGTTTATGAGGCAAGACTAATCCCAGAAGCCTCTCCACCGCTGGTTTCAAGCATGGGATCAGATAAGAATGGCTGGTGCAAATACCACAGGATCCAAGGCCATGATACAAATGACTGTATCCTCCTTAGAAAGGAGATTGAGAAATTGATAAAGAATGGAAAGCTGAGAGGCTATATACAAGGAGAGAAAGAAGAGAAGATGGAGCGAGATCAAAAGCCAAGAAAAGAAAGAAACAACGAGGAAAAGAGACATACACTGAATACTATCTCAAGAGGTTTCGCTGGAGGAGGAAAGTCTAGCTCGTCGCATAAGAGATATATTAGACAGGTAATGTTATGTCAAGAATATAACAAGCAAGAAGAGCAGGAACTCGATGTTCTTTTCTCGCCCAAGGACTTCCGAGATGTGATTCCTCACGATGATGACCCCATGGTTATTACCGTTCAAATATTTAAGTGGGACATCAAAAGAGTACTAATTGATACAATAAGTTCGGCTGATATTTTATACTATGAAACTTTTGAAAGAATGGGCCTAGACCCCCAACAACTGCAACCTTTCATAGGGACACTAGCAGGATTCACAGGCGAACAAGTGCATGTACGAGGATACATCACTTTAAGAACAACTTTTGGTTACGGATCTTCGGCAAAAACGATCCGAGTCAGGTATTTGGTGATCAATTCCCCCAACTCTTATAATATAATTATAAGGTGTCCTGCTTTTGACCTTTTTGGAGGGCTGTTATCCACCAAGTTTCTAGTAATGAAGTACCCCTTAGACAACGGGAGAATTGGAACAGTTAAAGGAGATCAGGAAATCGCCAGAGAATGTTACCATAGCAGCTTACGGTTGCAAAAGAAGAAAAAAGTAGAAAGCATTAAAGAGGATCACGTTGTAAACATGATTGACTTAGACCCAAGAGAAGATTTCCAACATGAACACCTAGAACCTACTGAAGACCTAAAAGAGATATCCATTGGCCCATAAGCTCTCTTTTTAACAAGGCATCAAGCCTTCAACTTTAACAAGGCATCAACCATCAACTTTGACAAATGTTTATGCAATGATACGACTCAGAAATGCAACAACAACAACAAGTAATGTCGTAATTCGACTTGACAGGCATCAAGCCCCCAACGTTTAACAATCATTTATACAAGGACACAACTTCAAATACAACAACAATAACATCTTTCCTATAAGCATCATATAAACAACCTTCATATAAACATCATATAACTTCCATATAAACATCACATAGATAACTTTCATATAATCATCATATACTCATAGATTCAACTATAAATCAACAACAACATATCAATATAATTCACCAACTCATTATCAAAAGAAAACTAAGTTTGATTCAATAAGACATAGATTAAATACTCTTAAACATTCTAATTAAACTCATAGTACTTAGGATTTGAAGTTTGGAAGCAAACCAAAAGTTTTGGGTTGATTAGAAGCGGTTATGCTAAATTTTCTTGAAAGTCTTCCAAGATCTACTTGGAGTGTTTCTATCATAATTCAAAATCCACAAAATATTTTCAAGTCAAACCAGAGCCATTAGAAATCTAACTTAATTATCTAAAACTTTCATGAAGACATCAAAATCTAATTATGAACAGAAAAGTCTCAGTTTTTATTTCCGTTACAAAAATCGACAGGAGCACGAGCCTGTTGACCCCTGTGTAGTATTTTAATCATATCTAGAGTTCTAGACGTTTAAATTGAGTCACTTTAAAGGCTAGTGAAAGCTAACATCCTTATATAAAATTTTCATGTTTACACAAAAGGCCAATTTAAAACAGAAACGTGTTAAAAAGACAAAAGAACACGAAACAAGGAGTGTTGTGACAGGTAGCTCTCGGGAAAAACTAATTTTCACTCCAAAATCCCAATTTCGACATCCCAACTCCCAAAATTGATAGGAAACATTGCCTACTGATAACCTAAAACCTAAACATCAACTTTCATATTAATTTATGGGATTATCTATACTCTTAACAACCTAATTCAATTCAAAACCTAACTTCTACAACAACAAAATTCAACAACAACAAGATTAAACCTTTTTTCAGAATTATATACTTATGATTAAAGAAGGTTAGTCCCACCCTTACCTTAGATTGCTGAATAGATGAATTTCTACGGTTGAATCTCTCCTCCCTAAGCTCTTCTCTCTTTTCCTCTTAACCCTAGTTCTCTCCTTATGTCTCCGCTATCTTTTTATCCCAAAAACTGTTGTAACCCTAATTCTCTATTCTCCTCTTCTATTTATAACCACCAAGAGTTTGTTTCTCACTTAATCTTTTTAACCTAACAAAGTCATCCATTTACCAACCTACCCTTATGCCTCATTAAATCTAATCTAATTAGATTCCTTCACTATTTATATCATAACAAACTACTAATAACTACCCACTAATAAATACCAAAAATCACACATCGCAAATATTCAAATAAAATATATAAAAGACACTAAATTCGATATAATAAATAAATAAATAGTAAAAATGGGGCGTTATACAAATACCCTGGGGTATTATAAAGACACTCATAGCATAAGTATGGATTGCTTGGATAACTTCTCTGATTAGGACACCTATTCCTGAAAAGGATAAGTTTCTTTCCTTCCAACCTTTTAATTTACTTATTACTTTATCCATGATGAAGATGAAAACTTGATTTTTTGATCTGCCTATTTGAGTAGGAAGACCCAAATACTTGGCAATTTTCTCTATTCTATGTATTGGCATAAAGGATTGAAAATCATTTTTGACACTTTGCATAATAGTAGCGATGAACACCGTTTCTGACTTGTTTAGATTGATTTTTTGGCCTGAAATTCTTTGATATTCTGCAAAAATGTCCATTAAATGTTTAGCTTCGGTCATATTTGCCCTACAAAAAACCATGTTATGATCAACAAACAATAGATGTGAGATAGGAGGTGTATTTCTAGCTATAGATATCCCATGAATTTTTCCTTGTTCTTGGTAGGAGGCTATAAGACCAGAGAGCACCTCAACACAGATGATAAATAAATAAGGGGATAGAGGATCACCATGCCTTATACCTCTTTGAGGTTTGAAACTGTTAGAAGGTTGACCATTGATAAGCACGGAAAAAGATACACTTCTAACACAAATCATGATAGTATTAACTAATTTAGTAGGAAACCCCATTGAAAGTAAAGTATTTTCTAAAAAATTCCATTCAACCCTATCATAGGATTTCTCCATGTCAAGCTTAATACCCACAAAACCTTTCTTTTTGTTTTTATGAGTTTTTAGAAAATTAAATGTCTCATAAGATAGAATGGTGTTATATGAGATAAGCCTTTCAGGAATAAAGGCACTTTGTTGAGGGCTAATAATAGTAGGCAGGAATTTTTTGATTCTATTAGCAATTGTTTTAGTAAAGATCTTAAGAACGAAATTACAAAGAGATATTGGTCTAAAGTCATATGACAGCTTAGGATCTTTAATTTTAGGGATAAGACAGAGATAAATGTGATTGATATTACCAGGATCACCATGATTGTTTATAATATTTAGAACATACTGAGTAACCTTTGACCAATTATGCTCTAATAAGATTGATAAAATAGGGCATGAAGTCCATAAGGTCCTGGAGCAGCTGAGCTTTTCATCTGCTTGATGGCTTTAAAAAATTCTGCAGCACTAAAATCTTGTTGTAGGTAATCATGTAGATCATGAGTGATTCTTCCTTCTAATACTTTAGTGGAATCCTGCATGCTCATAGGGTTAGAAGTAGAAAAAATAGTATTAAAGTAATCAATAAATGTGCTATTGATTTTTGTAGCATCAGTCCAAGTATTCCCTTCTTTGTCCTGGATATTCTTAATGGTATTTCTCCTTTTTCTCTACGTGGCTTTAAAGTGGAAATTTTTTGTGTTTTTGTCTCCAGCTTGGAGCCAGTTAATCTTTTCCCTCTGAGCCTACCAAAGCTCTTCTTTTTTTAGAAAATCATCTAAAAGCATTGCATGCTCTTTAATCTTAGTGAGGGTAGGTAAATCAGGGGTACTTTCCTTGAGGAGTTGAAGCTCTTTCTGAATTTTTATAATAGACTTAGGAATATCCACAAAGTGATTCTTTCCCCAATTAGACAGCTGATTAAGAGTATCTTGTAGCTTAACTTTAATATCTCCTCTGCTGGAATTCCAAGCAGATCTCACCACTATATTGCTATCATCATTTTCTTGCCAGATTTGCTCAAATTTTGGGAGCTTGATTTTTCCTTTTGGCATTCTGCATTCATATTTAGACCAAAATTCTAACAAAATAGGTTTATGATCATATGCATATCTAAGAAGGTGAGTATTTTGAAAATTTTGAAAATTGTTAATCCAATTTTCAGAAGCTAAAAACGTATCCAACCTTTTTTTTATATGAGCATGATCAGCTTGATTGTTGGCTCAAGTGTAAATTTCACCTTGAAAACCAAGGTCATTGAGTTGACAGTTATTAATAGTGTAATTGAATTTGTCAGAAAAAGCATAATCAATAGTATTCCCACCCTGTTTTTCGTTGCTATTTAAAATCAAATTAAAATCACCAAAAATAAGCCAATTATCATGTTGATGGTTGTCTTTAATATTTTTAATGAGAGCACAGGTTTTATGTTTTTCATTGTGATTTGAAAAACCATATATTCCAGTTGCATACCAATTAAAATTAGTCATAAGGCAAGAAACATAACAATCAATAAACCTTTCATTGAAATTTGTAACAGGGAGAGTTACATCTTTACCCCATAGCATAAGTAGACCTCTATATCTCTTACCCTTTACTTTTGCACAATTAACAAGATGGTAATTAGGCAAAATATCATAGCACAATTTAGACTTAAGGTTTAGATCAGACTCACAAAGTTTGGTTTCAATTAAGAAAACCATATCAGGGCAATGGGTTGTTATGAGCTTTCTCAAAGCTAATACTGCAGGAGGTTTGCCTAAACCTCTGCGCCTAAACCTCTGCAGTTCCAGGCAAGGACCTTCATGTGCTTTGGCTAGCCTTGTCTTAAAGGCTTTCCAGTAGAAAGGATGTGTTGTTTTCAAGTAGAGTTTTCCTCTTCAGAGGATTAGGTTGTGACATATGTTGATTAATCTTGTCTTGCACCTTAGTTGATTGTGGAGAATCTGCTTGTTTTGAATTCTGATTTTCCTGTGATTTTCTGATCTTCAAGTTAGCCATCATACCTAACATGGCCTTTGGAATGGGCTGAACTGGCTGCCACTAACATATTTCATAGATTTGTTGTGGAACTTTTGTTCCCTTTTGTCATTAACTCTTTTCCCATACACGTTTGATCTGAGCCAGGAACCTCTGGGATTGATTGATCCTGTTGGTAATTCTGATAGAGTATTTTCGTAGTGTTCCTCATGGTGCCCAATTAGTCCACATTTGAAACAAAACAGAGGTAGATTTTCATAACGAAAATCTACTCAATTGATTCCATCCTGCTCATTCCCAATATACAATCTTGTCTTAATTGGGGAAGCTAGATCATATAAAACCTTTATTTTGATGATTTTAGCATTATTAGGATACTCATAAATTGCAGCTTCTTCAACTTTTCCCAATTTTGCATCTAGTTGAATCCTCATAGCCACAGTTTTGCAATGCAGAGGTAACCCCCAAACTTGAATCCAAAGTGGTGCATGTTGGAAATCAAGATCTTGTAGAGTAGTAGATCCGTTCCACAGGTTTAATTTAGCCAAACATTCCTTATGATCCAAGGCTCACCTTTAAGGATTCTTGTAATGTCAGATTCTTTTTCAAAAGAAAGTTGGAGCATATTATTCTCTATTTCAGTAATTTTGAATCCAACTGGGATACACCAAATTCCCATAAGGGAACTATACCAAACTTGTTTAGGAATTTGCTTAGAGGTTAAAATTTTACCAATGATGTTGTTCTGGCACTGTTTGATTCCCTCACCTATAAAATCTTCTTCATGCATAAAGAAAGAGCCATCATCAGAGTGGTTTGGACCCTCAGGTTCTTGCTCATTGTTATCTTGGTGATTTCTTAGGAATTCATCAATTTTCTGATTGGAAGAGCCCTGATAATTTTGTTGTCCTCCACTTGAAGAAGCTCCAAAGTCTTGATATAGTCCAGATTCCATGTCAGGAATTGTTAGTTTCTGAATTTTCTGAGGTCTCTGCAGGTTGTTACCTTTGTTTGTTTCCATTGTGGTAGGATGATAGGAATTGAATACAAGGAGGGCAATCAACCAGAAAGGATCTGGTGAATCAAGAACAAGATAGAAACAAAATCACGGATGTATAAATAAAGCCAATATCACAGATGCAATACAAAGAAAACAGAGATAACCAGAGGGTAAGGGAAGATAATCTTGTCAGAGAAGATACCAGGTTTTGGAATTGAAAGATAGGGTTAGATTGAAAACTAGATGGAAAATATGGAAATAATATAAGGTTGAAATGAAGGAGCGGTTAGGGTTTAATATTGATAATTGGATTTGGTTTTGTGGTAGGGTTAAAATTTGGATACTTAATGGTGAAAGGTTGGAGTCTAGGTTCAGCGTTGAAATTGGAGAAAAACAAAGAGGGATCAATCAAGAAAAACTAAGGGCGCACAGAGTGTAAACAAAGGGAGCAACTATCCATAATCAGGGATCAAACCTGTTTAAGGAAGGATAACAAGGTGAAGGGGATAAGCAACAACGATGGTAACCTGAATCGAACCTAGGAGCGTTTAGGAGCGATTACGATATTGTTAGGAGCGATTTTTATATCAAGTTTATGTTGTTATCTTTGAGTCAAATATTCTTAAAAAAAAAATAGTATGTTTTAATAGTTGGTTTTAGTGTGTTTTATTTACTTTTCTGCAAGCTATAGTTTAATACTCTAATCTTTTTTTTGAAGACGCAAGCTATAGTCTAATCCTCTTCTGCATGCTCTTCTTATAATCCTTGTGAATTGTTTTATGCATGGTGAAGATTCTGATACCTTTCTATTCAGTTCCAACATCGATAAAATCAAAAAAACAATCTTGAAATATATTCGTGAAGTAAGAGAAGTACAAATAGAAACAATTGTTCCACTACCTGAATCAAGTGATTTCTCATACGACAAGGAGATGGGATACGTGGAACACATCACACATGGAGATTACGGGAGACCCGAGAACCTCGACGAAGTTGCCTAGGGGTTCCAACTGGCGAACCTCGTTCTCTCCGACATCAAAACAATTGTTCTCGCCGCTCTGAGGGAGAACCAATTGTCAGCTTAGGAATCAAAAGACTGTAATGCTCATATGTCACACTTCTTAGAAGTATTCAAGTATGTAGCATTATCAACCCATCTAGAGTTTGAGTCCGGCAAAAGTCTTAGTTTATTTGTCTACTCTCTGAGTAGACGAGCGAATGATTG
Source organism: Medicago arabica (assembly GCA_946800305.1). Classification (NCBI taxonomy): domain Eukaryota; kingdom Viridiplantae; phylum Streptophyta; class Magnoliopsida; order Fabales; family Fabaceae; genus Medicago; species Medicago arabica. Next base: position 18,527,189 of record OX326971.1, on the reverse strand, counting down.
GGTCAACGAACTTCGAAATGGCTCCTTAGCTACATGGGACAAAATGAAGAGGATGTTTCTCAGTCGATTTTCCCAACAATAAATTACCTGGAGAAGAGGAACAAATTTCTAGTTTTCAGCAAGAAAACGGAGAAAGTTTGTACGATGCATGGGAAAGATACACGATGCTACTCAAATGAATCCCATTCATTTCCCCGATCATGATTTGCATTTTACCTCTTTGTGTAGATATTCTAACAAAATAAGGTCTTGCATTAATGAGTCAATAATTAGTGTTTTTTTATATAATATTTTAGTTTGTTTTATTTAAATTATATTTGTTTTTATTTCCTTTTTAGAACTATTTTACTTCAATTGCAAGTTTTTATATTTCAGGAACAAATATTCAAAAGATTGAGTTTTGGAGCAAAAGAAAGAAGATTTGGAGCCAAAATATGAAGATCTCATGCAAAAATATCCTTGGAGCTAATTTGTTCTAAAAATATGAAGATCTTGTACAAGATTGTGCAAAGAAGTTTGAAGATCCTTCACCAAAATATACAATTGGTGCCCCATAATACCCTTTTACTGCTTTTGCTTCTTCAACAAGCTGCCTATTTTAGTTTATTTCTGACCAAGAGCCCATGGGTTTTCTGTGCAACACTTTAGTGATTTATTTCTTATAGCTCAAGCCATTGTTAGACTATAAATAGAGTAGCCACTAGACTTGTATAATCATCTTTTGTTCTTGAGAATAATAAGTGACAATTGTTCTTTTAATAAAAGTTCTTCTTTTTATTTTATGTTCTTCTTCTTCTCTATGTCTACAATGAACATGAGTGAGTAGACTTCTTCTTGCCTTGGGATTGTTGGATGAGTCTAATGACTACTTCCTAATCAAACCAAACCTCTAACCTTTACTTTATGTAAACCTATTTTCTAATCTAAATTCACCGTTCTTATAATCAATAACAAATATTAGGCGATGGATCGAGAGATGAAGTTTAATAGTTGTTATTGATTCATCACAAATATTAAGCTATGGATCGAGAGATGAAGTTTTAATATTGCAACAAGTGAATTTATATAAGGATTGCGAAACATGAGAATAGTCTAACAAACCTTGAGACATATAAAGTTTCAATCATTCAAGGATTTCAATAACAATCACCCATGAGAATAGGTGTGATTGTTAGAGAAACACACTCACTGAGACCGAGAGGAGAAGTGATAGGTTTAAGAGAAACTTGTCTTTAGAAAATAAGTCTAACATGAAGTCTAGGTTTAGGGTTTGATTTGTGAAGGGTTTGTCATATGATGAACCAATAATCCCAAGGTGCTTTTTATTATTATTTTCTTAAGTAAAAAATACAACCTTTTCAACTTAACTTTTCTTCCAATCATTCTTGAAGTTGATTAAATTAGCCAACTCCCTGTCGGAACGATACTCTCTTTTTAACTACTTCGATAAACTGTGCACTTGCAAATTTATCTCATCATGCATATTTGTTTGTTAGCTACAATTTGGGTGATTTGGCGTGAGAGAAATTGAAGCTTTTATCGCCAAAAAGAATAGACTATAGCCAAAATCTTTGATAGAGTAAAGTTACTAACGTGTGTTGCTTTTTTCGTGTTGGTGTTTCTCGAGTATATGGCAATATACATTTGATTCTCAGAGTTATTCTCATGCACTTTTTGTGCTAAGGAGAGCCTTTTAACTGATAAATATATATTCGTTTTGACTCGTTAAAAATACTTTTTTTTTAAAGGGAAAAAAAGGAAAAAAACAATTTTATGAACAACAATATTTTTAGAGAAATGTTAGCAACACACCTTTTAAGGTGACATCTAAGATGAATCACCAACTAAATGGTCCACCACCATTGTGAGTATCTTTACCATCTTTGAGTAAATTCTTATGTTTATTCTGAACAATTATTATCATCATTATTTGTTATTCATTGCAGAATTTCATTTGTAATAAAAGGAAGTGTTTTAAGGTGAATAAAATCATAAGAATACATTTGACATGGGAACACATATCATTTAGGGTCATGCTAACTTGTGTCCTTAAGGCACATGTTAAACATTCTATTAATGGGAAAAATTTATTGAAAAAAATTAATATTTTACATTTTGAGCAATAAATTCACACAATTTCCAATATATAATTTCTATTAATGGAATTCTTAACGTGTGTCTTAAGGGCACAAATTAATATTTTCCTAATCATTGTATTTATTTCAATCAAGAATAAACTCAACGCCGTCTATAGGTACAAGAGCAATAGTCGATACCATAGTTTTGCACACAATACCCAACACCCGACTTAGGATATTTGATGGCACACCTTGCATCGCAACAATCATCCCTACAATCACTTGTGCATAGTCCCATCCCCTTATCACATTGATTAACATGAAATTGTCCTGTTACTGAATGTTCGTAAGAACAAGTGCATAAGTTGTAGAAGTCACAACTCGATCCTATAGGTTTAGCACCTCTTCCAAAGGCTTGACATTGCGCTGGACAATTTACATGTTCATCAGCACAATTAGCCACAATGTTTGTGCAAACACCTTCAACCTCTATTAATTGCACTGTTCTCGAACAAAATAAAAAAAACGAAGCTTAGTGAAAGATTTATTATTTAAAAATCCATGATGAAAATTGTAGACTTGTTACCTGCAACAACTAAAGCCAATATGACAAAGAAACCGAAATATTTTGACATTTGGTTTGTTGTTAAGAAATGATTTTTGCAAGTTTATTTTGATCTGTTACTTCAATGGTTTTTTTTTTTTTAAGGATGTTACTCCAATGTTAAAGCTGTGTATTTATAAGTCATTGAAATTAGGTTTTTTTTTGACCAAAAGCTGTTTGTTTTTTGACCAAACCAAAAACTTTTTTGTCTTTTGACTAAACCAATAATTGTTTCGGTAAAAAAATAATACTCCATCCATACTAAAATATAAATAAAATTTAGTCAACAAAAGTTATTGTATTTGATTCAAAATTTGTACCAAACACTATGATATTCAACCACCATTCTCTACAAGGAATATTTTTTATTAAATGACAAGGTTGACTCTGTTATACTCACCAATGCATATTTTTTATCTTTAATATCATTAATTATCTATTAAAAAATTATGAAAAATTAAGATTTTGAAAATATTCATTGAGACGAATCCAGCAACATTTTATATATATTATTTATTATTGTATATTAATAGAAAAATATGTTAAAAGTGTGTCAGGCAATGGTGCACATTTTTAAATAGGTCATCTAATATAGGACGGAAGGAGTAATAGTTATTATGTGTATGTCATTGCGATAAAATTAAATATAGTTTTATGAACAAATAAATATATAGAAGAGGAATTACATACATATAAGGTGCAAGAAAAGATTTATGGACATAATGTGTAAATACAAACAAGTCTTACATAACAAGATAAGTTATCGACGGTTAAATCCATATTCATACGCGTCAGAACAAAGTCAACCTTGATACTATGCAATGATAAAAACAATTATTAGTGTTTAAAGTTAACACTTTTAATGTAATTAACCAATGAGTTTCAGTGTTTGATTTTTTTATTTTTGATTTTCTAGGTTTAAAGATGAAGATGGATGAATATTCAATGTAATTACCTAATATTTATAGTTTTGGTCGTTTAAACTACTTTTACCCAATTCCTTTTATATTTTGCAAGTTTTTTAGATTAATGACCTAGAATGATAAACACAAGAATTCCGAGGCAGAGTTATTACACAGACAATGAAGGAGCGAATTAGAATCACAAACACTGTATGAACTTATGTCATTGAATCAATAAATTGTTTTGCTAAAAATCAAAAGTTAATTGATATAATGGATCTCGCGTCATTTTCTAGAGATAGAAACAATGTTGAGGGACATGTGAAGATATAACTAAATTAGGACTAGTATATACTTATTTCAAGTATTTGTACATATTTGTCTATATTGTATAGTATTTGTGTTTTTCACTAACCCCTCTCTTATTTCAATCTACATGAACAATGTTGTTCCTTCTTTTGGGACAATGAGACTCTTTCTGCCAATGAACCTTCTTGTGTCTTTGATGTCCCGAAGGTTGTGTCTTTGATGTCCCTAAGGTCTTATTCGCTTCCACCACAATATTCTAAAGGTTCCCTCGCTTATTGAATCTTTGAAGGACATCATCATACTTTCCTTCTCGGTAGTTCTATAAACGGGAAGCCATATCTCGTCTACCTTACCAAGGTGAAAGAAGAATGAAGTTATTTGACATATTTAAGTCATTGAGTCACTTGTTTTGCTAATGATCGACTTGGTTGTACTAGTTATTTCCTGATTCTTGTAGATATTGACCAATATTTGCTATGTCACCTTCCTAAGTACCGTTATCTTAGGATTGTGCTCCAGAGGAGACAAATCTTACACACGCCAATAAAATTAAATAAGATTAAAAAAATAAGTGAATAAAGACTTTAATTTAAATAAAATGTCTAACAAACAGGATAGAGGTTCATCTAAGAGCCATAGCCTACACATATTTAATTACACATAGTAAAACATACCCAATAAACTCGAAGAAAGGAGAGAAACTCCTCCCTCGAAGCTCTTAGTGTTTGCCTTCCTTTTCAACCGTTCGTTCTGAATCAGAAATGGGAGGAGTGGTATTTATAGGGATAGTTTCCACTTGAAGTTGGGCTTAAAAACGGGGTTTCTCCACTAAAAAGTAGCAAAAAGGAATTTTGGCCCAATTTTCCCATGCTCGAGGCGCATGCCAGGCGCATGAGTGCAAATTTTGCATGGTCGGGGAGCCTGGCTCATGCCCAAGGCGAATAAGAGTGTAGAATTGCAGGCTCGAGGCGCATAGCTCATGCTCGGGCCACATGACTATGCTTGGGGAGCCCTAATATGTTTTCATGTGCATAAGCGCTTGTTTCTTCTTTTTTTGGATGTTTGATTCCATGTATGATATATTGGGACTTGGGAACATAATTCCTCCCTTTGTAATTTCTTTCGAGGACTCATGCATATTCATTGATGATCTTCCCAAAGTCTACACAAGTTTTTCTTTGCCGAATTGCATGATTTATTCGTGAATCACATCAAAATACTCTAAAATTGCTATTGGAAAAGTAGAATTACATGACTCAAATATAGAAAACACTACCAATGTCCCAAATCATAAGAAATTTTTCTAATACTCCTATATTATGGATGAAAAACCTACTGAAAATGACTGAAAAACATGCTGAGAACAACGTAAGATGACCTGTCATCAATGACCAACTGAATTTAAAATTGGAGACGTCCATAAATCACTATGTAAAATATCAAAAGCTATCAAAGTTTTTTTTTTAAATTTCGGTATCTGTTCCAAGGACCGTCTAATCTGAGGGGATCAATCCCACCACCCACTTGTGGGGGCACCGTTCTAAGCCAGAGCAAAGCTCTGTATAGACTTTCCCACCGAAATTGACACTAGAGGAAATCGAACCTGAGACCTTGAGAGGAGCACACTCCAAGATCTCAACCAACCACTAGGCCAACCACAAATGGGTTGAGAATTAGAAAATTGCAATTTAACATGTTTGCCTAAAACACAAGAGTCACAAATAACAGAAAAATTTAAAGTTTCACAACATATGAACTTGTTTTTGTGAAGGCAATTTAAAACAGACACGTCAGGGTGACCAAGACGGTCGTGCCAAAGACAGGATGCAAGACCATTAAAGTGGAGAGTGTGGTGACATAAATATCAAATAGCAAACACAGTAAAGCCAAAAGGGTCAAAGAAAACAGAAACATTGTTGTCGGTAGTGAGTCGTCTCACATAAATTAAATTTTTAATAATTTTTCAGGGCATGCATGACATGGTTTTGGTGAAGAGGTTGGTGAGATGTAGCTATTTATGTGTGTACGGTGTCGTGAATCGGAATTCCATTGCCACTGCTTGGGGTGTACATGAGTTGGGTCAATCTAGAAAACTATGTCAAACCCACACAAAAAATCCAAAAAAATGGGTTGGGTCGGGTAATTGGGTGGATATGGTTTCTAAAAATGGAAAACCCATAAAAATTAAGGGTTTCGAGTAATGCCAGACTCAGGCCTAAAAAACTCATTAACCAATAATGTCAATTTTTTTTATATTTGATTTCATAGGATAGAAGAAAAATACTAAAGGTTATGGTCAAACCAAGTTATATTCCCAAAACATACACATTATACGCTTTATAATGAAAATCAAAACATGCTAGAATTACAAATAAAAGATGTTGCACTTTTTGGTTATTTTAATACTAGTGCAATTTTATGTCATGCAACTTTAGTTTGTTGCAGGTATTTTATGATAAAGTTTATTATTTGATATTATCATTTATTATTCTATGATGCATGTCATACCCCATTTTTTGACCACTTTTGAAAATTTTACTCGTTTTAAAAAGCCGAGAAGTTTTGTCGTCTCAGACGAAATTTCGGCAGAGAGGTATTTTGAAATACCTCATTTTTTTGGTTCCGAAGGGACATTTTTCAAGTGTTATTACCTTTATCTTGATTCTTATTTTTATTTTTAATATTTCTATTTTATCTCAATTAATTTTCTTCTTTTTAAAGCAATTTTTGATTTTATCTTTTATCTAATATTTTATTTTAGTTTTTTGTCTACTTGGCCTTTTAGTCTTTTATTTTTCAGGTCTTTGGAGTGCTGTCCAAGCCAGGGGCATTTTGGTCCAGTCAAAGTTTCAGGTCCAACCCTAATTTGTCACTATTTATAGTCTGTCCAATCAGTGAGTGAAAGGCTGGCTGACACACATTCCAAGGGGTCAGAAATGCGTCAGAGTCAAAAGTCAGTCCCAAGTCAAATCAAAAAACCCTAATCCCTTTCTTCTCTCCACTTTTTCGGATCAAAACTATAGGAAATCAAAGGATCATGAAGAACATGATGAACAATCCATCAAATACATAACTGACCTCCCTCAACCTCTAAACATATAAACCTTTTTGTTTTTGATCCATTATCACTGATTCATCAAAGGTCACTGCCGATTCAAACACAAATCCAAACCTCAAACACAAATCCAAACCTCAAACACAAATCCAAATCCACATAAAGCAACACAAATCCAAACCTCAAACACAAATCCGAACCACAAAGAACAAAAACAAACCGAAAGGACCAAGAATCCAAACAAAACGTAAAGAAGAAAAAAACATAAAGAAGAAAAACGAAAGAAGAAGAACTCGTTCAGGAGCTGGATTCGAATAGATCAAGGCCAGGAAGAAAGAAGAACCCGCAAAGAAGGAAGAATCGAAAGTGAGAAGAGTTTAAGAGGTATTTTTTTCGGTTTCATTTGTTTAGATCTAGGATTTTTGGTTTTGTTTTTGTGAAATTTAGTCTTGAAATAAGATAGAGGGGTGTGAGAGCTTCGATTTGGTGTATTTTGTTTTGAATTTGGCTTTATTTAGAAATTCCGGCACGGTGGTGCCACCACCGGCCACCGCGCCGGAAGTTGGAGGATCGCCGGAGAAGAGGACTACAGCGGCGGCGCTGTGTCCTAGAGAGAGAGAGAGTTTGGGCTTTAGAGAGAGGAAGGGTGAGCTAGAATGAGGAAAAAGCCACAAAAATGGCTTATATATTCACCTCTCTACCGGTTCGGTTCACCTGAACCGATCCAGGCAGAACCGAACCGGTTCTCTCTCCCAAGGCCCATGACCCAAGCCCAGTATTGCCTCTTTTTGCTATGCTCACCCCCCATTACTGCTGTTTGCACCCCCCTGCTTGGTGTAGTAATTTTTTTTTGTTTCTTTGTTTGTTTGTTCTTTCTTTTAATTTCATGTGCTTGCCTCTTAATTTATTTCATTTAAGTGTTATATTGTATTTTCATGCATCTTCATTAGTATCTTAATTTACACATTATGCATTTTATTTTATTTTATCACTTATGTTTAATGCATTTTAGGCTATGAAGTAACATTTCATATTTTTTTTCATTTTGGCCTAATGTTTTAATTATTATGCATGCATCATCTTTTAATTGTTTAATCACCATCTCATGCATATTATATTTTTTGATTGTCTTTATTTTTGTAGTAAGCATACTAGAACATGTTATAATTTCATGCGTTTATTTTAATTAGTTAGTTCATATGATTTTAAACCATAATTCATGCATTTCTTTAATGTCTTAATGTTAACATCATGCATATTTTTTGGCTTAATTCATAGTTAATTTTCCCTTTCATATAAATTTTATTCATTTAAATATTCTAAAAACATTTCATATACTTTCGTTCCTTTTAATTTTGTTGTTCGGCATTTAGGGTTATTTCATATATTTGCATTTTAGGGTCTTGTTGTTTTTTTAATGTGTTTAAAATTGCATTTTAGTTCATAGGAATATTTCTCATATTAGATATCATATGCATATTTAAATTGCTTGTCATTTATTTTGTTTTATTTTTATTTTTGGTTTAGTGTGTATAATTAGGAAATTGATGTAATTTTATTTTCGCGTTTTTTTTTCTATTAAGACCATAGAATGTATTTAGGGTATGTAATATGTAACCGGCACACGCACTGACACGCGCACCGACACACCACTTTATTTATCGCTTTACGCTCTTTTATTTTTATTCCGCCATTACGCGATTTCATCGTTTAGTTTAGAGAAAATATTTTCTTCAAAAAAAATCAATCAATTTAAATTCAAATTTCTTTCAAGTAAACCTTGGTATGTAATCCAAGTGATTTTCTTTTTGTTTTCCTTAATCAAATGTTAATCAATCTAATATCCACATTAGACATGGATTTCGTACAATTAAAAGTAACCAACTTCATCGTATTTTCTTCTCATGCCTTGAGGCCTCTCATCTCTTCTTAAAATCTTTTCAAAAAAATGATTAAAATCAATTCAACTCATCAAATAAGTTCTTTAGCCGAACTACTTGATTTTGATCCCGAGTTATTTGGGTAAGTAGGCAAAGAGTTCCGACTCTTCCAAATCAATAAAAATAACCAAAAACATGCTTCTTCTTTCTCCTTTCTTTCACTTTAACTCTTAATTTTTTTAATATAAGTAAAATCAGTTTAGCGCAAGATTAGAGAATAGGTAGAAGGTTCCTATGGAATACTATAGTCGGTTAGGGTGCTTAACACCTTCCCCAATCGAAACCAACCTCCGAATCCAAGGTCTCAAGGGTTTTTACTCACTTTTTTCCCTTCCCGCGAATAAAAGTTGAGAGTTCAATGATTCAAGGTTCGAATCTAATCAATGATTTTGACACCCGAAAATCACGAGCACAGAAATGGCGACTTCACTGGGGATGTTTTTGAGGGTTAAGCCTATTTTATCTTTCTTTACTTTTGCGCTTTATTTGCTTATGCTTTTGTAAATACGTGCCTAATTGTTTACTTTTTTTCGTGAGTGGCGAGATAAGTCCTATACCCGGGCTTGAGTGAAATATAAGATAGGAGTGGTAGAATCATAGTGACATGCCGAGAGTATTCTCGTGTGGTGGAACATGTGATATAACCACACTTAGCGGAGGATCTTGAAGTGATATACGTCGGCGTGTGTTGTCGCGCTTAGACATTATTGCTTTTAAGTTTCCGTCGAAGCTAAGGACCTTAGTTACCTTTAACCCAATTTGGCCATTAGGCTGTAGTGCGGTGGCTAACCAAGTGTTGTCTTGGTCTTAGTCGACACGCGATGCTACACTCAAACTAGACTCTCCTACGGACACTGTTGGACCGGGTGTCGTCTCGGGAATCCAATAAAGTTCGGAGGGGGTTGTAATTTGGGAACTGTGTTAGAACCCTGGTTACAAGTGCATCTGAGACCTTAGTCCTTACCAGATGGCGTGTTTACCCTCAGCTCCAACTTTGTGTACTTAACCTCCCATGTTTTCTATGTTCTTTAGCATAATCATGCATACATGCATTCATTCATAAACCTTTTTCTCATCAAAAAAAATCGAAGGACTTAAACAAGTTTTTGTAAACATCACAAAGGTATTGGACCTTGTAAGAATGAACACCAAGAAATACAACTTCAAAAAAATCTTAACTAAGCTTTTGCTTTTATTAAGAACTTCTCCCTTGGTTACACTCTTACCTTTTGAAAAGGAACTGATTGCAATATCTTTACGAGTTTTCAACTGAAACCATGTTCCTCTGCGATGTTTACAATTCACTTTGATAAATCCTTCGATAACAAAGATTGTATATTTTTGCATAAGCATATCATGCATCATTTGGCATTCATTAGTTTCTGGTCCGTGTCTCACACTGTGTCTTCTCCATAAAGGGTCAATCCATCAGTCTACTCGCATCTATAACACTCGGGTAAATCAGAATGGATCATCTTGAACAAGAGAACCACAAGCTTCGTGAAGAGGTGACAACCCTCCGGGCCGAAAATGAGATTTTGAGAAACTTAGTATCTTTGATGACGGTTGCACAAAGTCACCCATTATCTCATCCTATTGTTAACACTCAAGCTCAGCCGGTTGCTTCCACTACCCCGATTTCAACGGTGTTCGCTAGTACTCCTCAAAATGTTATGCTGGAAGGTTATCTCTAGAGCACACCTTTAAGTTCTGATGAAGTATTCCGTCCTGTTGTCTCTGAGGTTCGAGCTCCTTTTGTGCAAATGACAACGCCTATCCCTCAATCGGGCCCTTTGTTCCCTCAAGCTGTTATGACCTACTCATCTCCTTTGGTCAACACTGTTAAGCAAAACCACGAACCCATCCATCACTCAGAAGGTGTGGCTGCATGTGACCGGATAGATGAACTGGAAGAGAAGTTTGATAACATACGGCTGGAATTGAAAGCTCTCCGTGGGACAGAACTGTTTGGCCGGGATGCTTATGACCTTTGCTTGGTTCCCAATGTCGTGATACCACCCAAATTTAAGGTCCCTGATTTTTGAGAAGTACAAAGGGAACACTTGCCCTAAGGATCATCTGGTGATGTATGTGAGGAAGATGTCTGCTCATATCAAGGATGATGAACTTCTTATCCATTGTTTTCAAGAGAGTTTGATTGGTGCCGCACTGATATGGTACATGGGTCTGAACAAGGTTGATATCGAAACTTTTAATGATTTGTGCGAGGCTTTCGTCCAGCGATACAACTACAACTTGAACTCGGCCCCAAGAAGAGGTGAATTGCAGGCCATGACCCAAGATGATAATGAGTCCTTCAAAGCTTATGCCCAACGTTGGAGAGATTTCGCCGCGCAAGTCCGTCCATCTCTGGAAAAGAAAGAGTTACCCGAGATTTTCCTTGATACTCTGGATCAGTTCTATTATGAGCGTATGTTGACAAGTGCATCCGGCAGCTTCGCAGAGATGATAACCGTGGGTATGCGCATTGAAGAATTGGTCCGAAAAGGACGTTTGATCATAGGAAGTGTTCCCACTGATGGATCAGAGGATGAAGACCAGGAAGCGAGTATGGTGGAAGGTTGGTCTCAACAACAGTATTTGGCTTATCACCCTGTTACCTCTATTATGCCAATCACAAACGCTGTTTCCAATCCAGTGTGTCAACCCCAGTTTCAACAACAGCCTCGACAACAAGCTCCAAGAACACAGATTGATCCTATTCCCATGAAATATGCAGATTTGTTTCCAATATTGCTTGAAAGGAATTTGGTCTACACCAAGGCACCTCTTCCGTTGCCAGCAAAATTGCCAGCCCGGTACAGACCGATCGCTTTTGTGCCTTCCATCAAGGGGCACCAGGTCACGATATTGAAGACTGCTTTGCTTTGAAGAAAATAGTTCAGAAGCTGGTCCGAAAGAACCTATGGTCATTCTAAAGTTTGAACTCTGACATGGAAGTTAATTGGATCATGATATTCGTTGACACGTGGAATGTTAGTTGCACTTGGGTCGTTGCTGATGTTTCTTTCTACTACTCATTTGTTCAATTAATATGTTTGTTTGTTGTCCCATGTTTTTCAAAAAAAAAAAAAATCCTTTCGTCCCACCCGAGGCGAAAGTGAACTGGTTTAGGGCTTTTTGCTTTATGTATTTTCATCATTAATTAAAAGGTCGCTTTGATCCCGACTTTGTTTTATTTTGTGCTTTTTCTGGAAAAATGGTAATACAAAAAACCAAAAAAAATCTTTAATCATATCTGCATAATCATAACTTTCCATTATTTGTCAAAATCAATAATCAAAGCATGCATTAATAAACCCGTTGAACACCTTAATCTTGTACTCTCTCTCGACTTTGAGTTCCTTGTGTCTGAAACTGAAGAAAAGGAGGATGGATTCCCAATGAGAAATCTTGCCTACTGGGGCATCTCAGCCATTGAAGCTACAAAGAAATATCAAGAAAGACTGTCCAGAAGTTGGCATTCAATTACAAAAATTGGCAATGAGATGTTAGCATTTGCCTTGTATAAAAGAATTGTACTCCAGTACACACTTCAACAGGGGCAACCCCTCCCACCATCCCTCAGTATACAACGTGAAGTTTAGAGTCCCGTCAATGGAAGTTCTGATGAAGGTTAAGCTTGTTGCAATTAAATACATTGTGGTCTTATGTCATGGACGGTTATATCAAAAGGATGAAGCAAGTTTCGACAAAGAAGGCTCGTCCCCATGAATGTCAAAAAGTGGCCTTGTGATCAAACATATGTTATCTGATTTTTACCAGACTCCAGGGGCAAAAGAATGCCTAATTGTAAAGAATGGTGATGAACTTGTATGTCCTGTGAATACTGATGCAGTCAAGAAATACTTTGTTAAAGTGAAAAAGCTCGATAAATCGCAAATCTGAAAAGGCGGCTTAGGCAAAAAAGAGCGTCTCGGTGGACTGAAAACCCGAAAGGGCGGTCCACGCAAAAGTTAGAGACATGTAAAAAAAAGAGAATGATGAAAAAATGAAAAATGTTTATCCTGATAGGTTGAAACCCGCAAGGGCGATCTATGCAAAAGTTAAGGATTGTGACAAAGTAACTGCATCTGGTTGGACATGAATCACTTGGGGCATTTCAGCCGTCAAAAGACCTTCGCCTTTTGGCAAAGCAACTGCATCAAATAAGATATAGTTCACTTGGGGCATCTTAACTGTTAGAAGACCTTCGATATGGAGCGTCCACAAATCAAGTACTTGGAACAGTGGAATTCAAAGTTGTTAGGGAGAACCGTGGTTATTGTGTTCAATGTACCTTTCCCATATAATTACCATTTTCCAAAATTTTCAAAATCTATGGAGCCACGCTTTTGGCGGGCCACCACTCCATTTACATTAATTTGAGCCTGTGCCAATTATTTGAAATTCTCATTTATTCTTTATTTGCGAAATTTTCTTCCATTTTTGATGTTAATATTTAAAGCAAAAAAAATTCAAAAAAATATAGTTTTTTCCATGTCTTTTGAAATGCATAAACAACAGGTACATCTTCTTTGAACTTATGAGTAGTTGAAGCATACATCAACATCCGTCCCAAGGACAGTTAAACTCTGCAAGTTAAGTGTGACCAAAGGCTATGAGATGACCTCTGTCAAAAAAAAAGAAGAGAAAAAGTGAAAAAAGAAAATGCTCGCTAAGTCGAAAACCCGAAAGGGCGGCTTAAGCCAAGAATGAGCGTCCCGGTGGATTGAAAACCCGAAAGGGCGATCCAGGCAAAAATTAGGGACATGCAAAAAAAAAGAATATATTCCCGGTGGATTGAAAACCCGAAAGGGCGGTCCAGGCAAAAGTTAGGGATTCAAAAAAAAAAACAATACAAAAAATGATGAAAAAGAAAAGCAAAGACAGAGGCATCACAATTCAAGTAGGCCAAATGGAAGAATGCACTTCATGCTGGTTTACAAATGGCGACTTCTGCCGATTTGTTTGTTTGATGGACTTTGTTCCCAGTGAATGGCGACTTCTGCCGATTTGTTTGATTGATGGATTTTGTTCCCAGTGAATGACGACTTCTGCCAGAATGTTTGGTTAATGGGTTGTCACCTTTCAGTGGTTTGATTAACGGGTTGTTACCTTTTAGTGGTTTGATTATTGGGTCTTCCCCTTTCAATGACTTGATTATGGAGCTTTACCCCATCAGCGGTTCGGTTAGCGGGTTGTACCCCGATAGTGTTTTGATTCATCCCCAGTAATGATATCCCCATTGAAGATTGCCGAGTGTTTGTACTGCGATGTCGGTTCACCTCTTATCTTACTTTCCCAGTCTTGTTTCATCAAGTTATATACAGTCATATGGTCGTACAGGTTTCCTGCATATATTCATACATTCATTCATATACATATTCATGCATATAAACATTCATGCACGTAACATGCACAATATCATTTATACATTATTGCATTGACCATCTTGTGTCTTATTTCAAGTGCATCGCATAAGAGTGTCATCCCCAATGTGTCAGATCAGTGATGTCACCCCTAGTCTTGATGGGTCATATCCTTCAGTTTGGTCTTTTTTCATCCGTGTGTGTCAAGCGAATAGCTTGCAAACCTCCTTTGCTACCTGTGTGTCAAGCGAATAGCTTGCAAACACCTTTTGTTCCATGTGTGTCAAGCGAATAGCTTGCAAATCTCTTTTGTTATGCTTGTGTCAAGCAAATAGCTTGCAAACCTCCTTTGCTACCTGTGTGTCAAGCGAATAGCTTGCAAACACCTTTTGTTCCATGTGTGTCAAGCGAATAGCTTGCAAATCTCTTTTGTTATGCTTGTGTCAAGCGAATAGCTTGCAAACCTCTTTTGGTTCCATGTGTGTCAAGCGGATAGCTTGCAAATCTCTTTTGTTACATGTGTCAAGCGAATAGCTTGCAATACCTTTGGAAGTCGGATTTGATGTCCTGATTAATGCCTTTGAATCAGGTTAATACCCTGCAAATGCTCTGAATCAGGATAATAGCCCGCAATTACTTGTGTGTCAAACAACCATTTTACCAATGTCTTTTCAATCTACCCGATAATTATTCCAAAAGTGTCCTTTGTTAAATGCTTGAATGTTCGTCATTACCCCAGTAAAGGTAATTGACCGTTTTACCCTTTCGTATGTTCGTCATTACCCCAGTAAAGGTAATTGACCGTTTTACCCTTTCGTATGTTCGTCATTACCTTAGTAAAGGTAATTGACCGTTTTACCCTTTCGTATGTTCGTCATTACCCCAGTAAAGGTAATTGACCGTTTTACCTTTTCGTATGTTCGTCATTACCTTAGTAAAGGTAATTGACCGTTTTACCCTTTCGTATGTTCGTCATTACCTTAGTAAAGGTAATTGACCGTTTTACCCTTTCGTATGTTTGTCGTTACCCCAGTAAAGGTAATTGACCGTTTTACCCTTTCGTATGTTCGTCATTACCTTAGTAAAGGTAATTGACCGTTTTACCCTTTCGTATGTTTGTCGTTACCCCAGTAAAGGTAATTGACCGTTTTACCCTTTCGTATGTTCGTCATTACCCCAGTAAAGGTAATGACCAGTATTTCCTTTCGTATGTTCGTTGTTACCCCAGTAAAGGTAATGACCAGTATTTCATTTCGTTTTGTTCGTCTTTATCGCAGTAACGGTAACAGACATCTTTTCCTCCCCAGTAACACTTTATTTGATCCTCGAGTTGGTATTTTCGTCGTCATTGCATTCGTACTTGTATAACAGACAACTCATAACATTACATCCATAGAACTTTCTCGATTTCTGAGTCGGTCAAAAATTGGTGTACTTGATATTTAAGTCTCTCCAACCCGTCGTTTCAAAAAAATTCCGTCCTTTTAAATCCTCGGGACGGAGAAACTTAAATAGGGGCATCTGTCATACCCCATTTTTTGCCCACTTTTGAAAATTTTACTCGTTTTAAAAAGCCGAGAAGTTTTGTCGTCTCAGACGAATTTTCGGCAGAGAGGTATTTTGAAATACCTCATTTTTTTGGTTCCGAAGGGACATTTTTCAAGTGTTATTACCTTTATCTTGATTCTTATTTTTATTTTTAATATTTCTATTTTATCTCAATTAATTTTCTTCTTTTTAAAGCAATTTTCGATTTTATCTTTTATCTAATATTTTATTTTAGTTTTTTGTCTACTTGGCCTTTTAGTCTTTTATTTTTCAGGTCTTTGGAGTGCTGTCCAAGCCAGGGGCATTTTGGTCCAGTCAAAGTTTCAGGTCCAACCCTAATTTGTCACTATTTATAGTCTGTCCAATCAGTGAGTGAAAGGCTGGCTGACACACATTCCAAGGGGTCAGAAATGCATCAGAGTCAAAAGTCAGTCCCAAGTCAAATCAAAAAACCCTAATCCCTTTCTTCTCTCCACTTTTTCGGATCAAAACTATAGGAAATCAAAGGATCATGAAGAACATGATGAACAATCCATCAAATACATAACTGACCTCCCTCAACCTCTAAACATATAAACCTTTTTGTTTTTGATCCATTATCACTGATTCATCAAAGGTCACTGCCGATTCAAACACAAATCCAAACCTCAAACACAAATCCAAATCCACATAAAGCAACACAAATCCAAACCTCAAACTCAAATCCGAACCACAATGAACAAAAACAAACCGAAAGGACCAAGAATCCAAACAAAACGTAAAGAAGAAAAAAACATAAAGAAGAAAAAACGAAAGAAGAAGAACTCGTTCAGGAGCTGGATTCGAATAGATCAAGGCCAGGAAGAAAGAAGAACCCGCAAAGAAGGAAGAATCGAAAGTGAGAAGAGTTTAAGAGGTATTTTTTTCGGTTTCATTTGTTTAGATCTAGGATTTTTGGTTTTGTTTTTGTGAAATTTAGTCTTGAAATTAGATAGAGGGGTGTGAGAGCTTCGATTTGGTGTATTTTGTTTTGAATTTGGCTTTATTTAGAAATTCCGGCACGGTGGTGCCACCACCGGCCACCGCGCCGGAAGTTGGAGGATCGCCGGAGAAGAGGACTACAGCGGCGGCGCTGTGTCCTAGAGAGAGAGAGAGTTTGGGCTTTAGAGAGAGGAAGGGTGAGCTAGAATGAGGAAAAAGCCACAAAAATGGCTTATATATTCACCTCTCTACCGGTTCGGTTCACCTGAACCGATCCAGGCAGAACCGAACCGGTTCTCTCTCCCAAGGCCCATGACCCAAGCCCAGTATTGCCTCTTTTTGCTATGCTCACCCCCCATTACTGCTGTTTGCACCCCCCTGCTTGGTGTAGTAATTTTTTTTTGTTTCTTTGTTTGTTTGTTCTTTCTTTTAATTTCATGTGCTTGCCTCTTAATTTATTTCATTTAAGTGTTATATTGTATTTTCATGCATCTTCATTAGTATCTTAATTTACACATTATGCATTTTATTTTATTTTATCACTTATGTTTAATGCATTTTAGGCTATGAAGTAACATTTCATATTTTTTTTCATTTTGGCCTAATGTTTTAATTATTATGCATGCATCATCTTTTAATTGTTTAATCACCATCTCATGCATATTATATTTTTTGATTGTCTTTATTTTTGTAGTAAGCATACTAGAACATGTTATAATTTCATGCGTTTATTTTAATTAGTTAGTTCATATGATTTTAAACCATAATTCATGCATTTCTTTAATGTCTTAATGTTAACATCATGCATATTTTTTGGCTTAATTCATAGTTAATTTTCCCTTTCATATAAATTTTATTCATTTAAATATTCTAAAAACATTTCATATACTTTCGTTCCTTTTAATTTTGTTGTTCGGCATTTAGGGTTATTTCATATATTTGCATTTTAGGGTCTTGTTGTTTTTTTAATGTGTTTAAAATTGCATTTTAGTTCATAGGAATATTTCTCATATTAGATATCATATGCATATTTAAATTGCTTGTCATTTATTTTGTTTTATTTTTATTTTTGGTTTAGTGTGTATAATTAGGAAATTGATGTAATTTTATTTTCGCGTTTTTTTTTCTATTAAGACCATAGAATGTATTTAGGGTATGTAATATGTAACCGGCACACGCACTGACACGCGCACCGACACACCACTTTATTTATCGCTTTACGCTCTTTTATTTTTATTCCGCCTTTACGCGATTTCATCGTTTAGTTTAGAGAAAATATTTTCTTCAAAAAAAATCAATCAATTTAAATTCAAATTTCTTTCAAGTAAACCTTGGTATGTAATCCAAGTGATTTTCTTTTTGTTTTCCTTAATCAAATGTTAATCAATCTAATATCCACATTAGACATGGATTTCGTACAATTAAAAGTAACCAACTTCATCGTATTTTCTTCTCATGCCTTGAGGCCTCTCATCTCTTCTTAAAATCTTTTCAAAAAAATGATTAAAATCAATTCAACTCATCAAATAAGTTCTTTAGCCGAACTACTTGATTTTGATCCCGAGTTATTTGGGTAAGTAGGCAAAGAGTTCCGACTCTTCCAAATCAATAAAAATAACCAAAAACATGCTTCTTCTTTCTCTTTTCTTTCACTTTAACTCTTAATTTTTTTAATATAAGTAAAATCAGTTTAGCGCAAGATTAGAGAATAGGTAGAAGGTTCCTATGGAATACTATAGTCGGTTAGGGTGCTTAACACCTTCCCCAATCGAAACCAACCTCCGAATCCAAGGTCTCAAGGGTTTTTACTCACTTTTTTCCCTTCCCGCGAATAAAAGTTGAGAGTTCAATGATTCAAGGTTCGAATCTAATCAATGATTTTGACACCCGAAAATCACGAGCACAATGCATAAAATTATAGTAAAAATACGTCAACCAATTATTCTTTATGAAAAATAAAAAGTAGAGTAATATATAAGAAAAATTATGAGTACTTGTCATTTAGTCATTTAACATTAAAAATAGAAAAATAAGTTGGGTAACCCATTACCCAATTCAACCAAATCCAGAAATTAGCGGGTTTGCCCAAACCCACACAATAGTATAATGGGTGGTTATTTTACCTCACCCAAATTGTAGTACCCTATAAGGTTTGAGTTTTGGGTTTGGTCAAACCCAACCCAAACCGGCCCAGGTACACCCCTAGCCACTACGAATAATAACTTTCCGATTTGAATTACTTAAAAGAGAATAAGACGAGAGATTACCTTGGGATGCTGCCGTGTGAAATGTTGCATCATTATCCATGTACCACCGATTGTCAAGAGTGTGGAGCGACATGGTGTGCATAGCTTCCTCAATGTCTGTCGGTGTTGGAGATGATATGGTAGCTGCATATTCGTGAGGATGTTGTCCTAGGAAGGAGGGATATGATCACGAATTCATAGCCCTTGGCGGCAGAGTCCATCCCCATGGTTTCTACGTTTGGTACTGCTGCTGCTGCCAAGTTGACCAGAATGTTAGCACATTGTCGGATGTGAGTCCCACCTCATGTATGAGCGTAAATTTCACTTCTACTTATGAAGATGGTGTGTTAGGTGTGATTTAAACTTAACCATGCTATTGACCTGGAATGAATGAAATTATATTTGCATTTATGATTTGTTTCACATTTTTGTTTTCATCCTAGGATAGTTATAAATGTGAGCCTTGCACAATACAATCTAAATTGAATCATGCATGATCAGACTTCTCAATCCAATTGTTTGATTTACTAAAAACCTTGCGAGAATCCTTCTTGCATTCATTCTAAAATTGGGCAAACCTTTTGACACCTCATATGTATTTTATGGTATATGGTATAAATTGTAATTTTGGGTGTCTAATAAAGGTCGTCACTATTTTGTATTTGAAAAGTTATCTTTTGAGCTAAGATTATTTGCTTGAGGACGATCAAAGGTCAAGTAGAAAAAGAAAATATGAAAAAGATTATATTTTTATAAGATTCTAATCCATACATCTATGCGTATTTTATTTTTTTTACAAAAATAAACAATATTCATTGATTCAAATTGATATAGTACATCAATACAATACAAATCTAAATTCGCTAAAAATAAAAAGGATGAATCTGTGAACAAACTCACTACATCCATGTTAATAGCATAAAACGGCAAAGTGTGCCTACAAATATGACTAATATGACTATATTCAAGTCTCTGAAATACTAATGTATTCAGATCTGCAACGTTGACGACGCCAAAATCATTATCATTGATCGGATCTGCACTTTCTCAAAGCTAATCTTTCAACCTGGATCAAATAAACACCGCATTAAGACGGGAAATCAAAAACACGCCGCACAAAGACGGGAAATCAAAACAAACAGAGTCGTGCAAAGACGACGAAATCACAAATACAAACGAAAGAAAACTAAAAATATTTGAAATTACTTATTCAATTAAGATAAAAGGAAAAATAATTCGGAGGAATGATTTTTGGGTCAAAATTGACTGAAAAATCACCCCTTTGACAAGAAGAAGAAGAAGAAGAACAAGAACAGGGTGACGGTTAAGGAGGTTTGAGAAGGAGAGAAGAGAGAGTAAGTCTAATAGATCGAGTAGTGTCAGCATTAAAATATCTCTCTACACAACATCAACGTAGACATACATTGGCATAATTTTGCTCTTTTTAAAACAAAACAAGGATAGACCAAAAGAACTATTTACAAGTTGGCCCACGTAAAATTAACATTTTGGGACAAAGAGAGTCAGAGGCGATCAATTGAAAGGAGAGTTGAGAGTCGTGTATTTGTCCTTTTCCAAACACAAGTGGCTGTACAAAGCAGAGAACTGAAGACTTACGGGCTAAGAAAAGGAGAGGGATTTTTGTTTGATTGGAACAACAAGAGGCGGTCCACAAAGAAAGGAGGAGAACGCATATAAATAGGGTATCACAATTCATTTGGGGGAGGATACGGACGCTACAGAGAGGAGAGAACAAATTCGGAATTAGGCACAGAGAATCATTTTGGGTTACTTTTTGATAAAGCTTTAAAGTGAAGACAGAAGAGTGAGATCTTGGGGCAATAATTTTTCTTCCTTGTAGGGTTGTTTCATACTCTTAATTTCATGAAATCTATCTCTAGTGTTCTTCTTTATTATGGATAGCTAAGTTATTTTCTAGGGTCTTAGGTTTATTAATATGAATCTCTATTTTTATTTCAATCAAGTTTTTTCTATTGATTTTATCACATGATTAGGAATGATTAAACCTTTGCAGGTTAAGAATAAGTTAATTGATCAGTGATTGTACTATTGTTAATTGGTGGACCTGTATGACAATTGAGACTAGAATAATTGCACGATCAAACCTTAATTTTAGTCTTCCAATCATTCAACCTTTTTACACTATATGCTTTTCTTGAATTAGAACTCTTTTCATGATCAAACAAAGTGTTAATTTAGGAAAAAGAATATTAATCACGAATGACCAAACCGATTAATAGTTTTAGTGAAGGGATTGATGATTGAATAAAAATAGGAATTTAATTAGAACTAGACATAAAGGAATCAAACCTTGCAAGTAAAAGCTCGACCTAAACCTCTCTCTATTGATCTACATCTTCGCACTTTTATCCTTCTTCGTCATTACTTTCTATTTAGTTACCGAAATCATTCAACTAGTTGTTCGTCTAAAAGTACTTGTTAATTAATCCATGTGGATGCGATAATATTTTATACTACTTCAGCGATAGAGTACACTTGGTCTAAGTGTGTTTTTAGCGCAACAATGCTGATAGTAAGCAGCGACATTGGGAAATCCTCCATGCTAGTATTAGAGAATTCTTACTCAAGGGTGAAAGCATGAGCATTCTAATTGTCCTGAAAAATGTCTGCCAATTGATTCCAGGCTTACATAACAGCGGAGTCGGGCTCCAGGATGGTGGTCAACAGGTCAATAGAAATTGTAGGATATACCCATTAAAGGATGATCAAGTCAAAAGTGGTCCATTTTTCATACTCGACACTAGAGGTATCTATTAGTGATGTCTAGTCTTTAGTGGGGACAATATTAGGGTTGGGCAAAAAAACTGAACTAAACTGCTGAACTGAACTGAACTATTACTAACAGTTCTGAAACTGAACTGAAACAGTTCAGTTCGGATCAAAACAATTCAGTTCCAATCGAAACAGTTCAGAACATTTCAGTTCAGTTTGGTAACTAAAATTCGATTTCGTTTTTTTTAGGGTTAATAATGCTTTAACCCCTATAATATAGGTCATTTCCGGTTTTTTCCCTTGTAAATTTTCTTTTTGGATTCCGTCCTTGTAATTTGATTTTTTTTTTTTATGTTTTGAACCTTCATGAATTTTGACTGTACAAAATCGATGATATGGTAGGGGGTAAACCTTACAGGGGGCAAAAAATTTCATGAAGGTCAAAAACCAAAAAATCTTCAAATTACAAGGACAGAATCTGAAAAAAAAAATTTACTGGAGGGGTAAACCGGAAATTACCTATCTTACAGGGGGCTAAAACACTATTAACACTTTTTTTTTCAACTGTACCAATAATAAAATTTCGATTCAGTTCGAAATAGTTCAGTTTGGTTTGAAACAGTTCCGTTCGAAATGCAAACAGTTCGACTTAGTTTAATTATTTTAAATTTAGCAAACAGTTCAGTTTGGTTTCGTTCAGTTTTCATCCCGAACCGAACCATGCCCAACCATAGACAATACGATGCAGAACCTGATTAGAGCGGACATGGATGCGAAAGAGCTTGACCTAGGTGCCATGTTGGTCTTTATCCATCTAAAGAACAACAAGAATATGGTTCTTTATGTTTGAAACAACGAGAGCATGATGGAACTCAGTTTTGGAGATTGCCGATGAGGAAGATGAGTGTGTCGTCTTGCCAGAATTACGACTAGCAGAAATGGAGTTTCTGTCGTTGGTGCCATTGTCACTATGATTGGACCCAAACATCTCGTGAGGGAGGGAAGTGCACGGACGGAGGAAATGGGTGAGATAGAACATATGACGGTTCAAAGGAGACTGTCGCGCGTGATGTTGCCTGTGTGAGGTGGATGATCACGCTGCTTTGTGTGCAGCGGTGTATTGCAGAACACGGCAGGGGTGGTTGCACGAAGGAGAGGCGCGCGTCGGTTGTACTTTGTGTGTGTGTGTGATATATATATATATATATATATATATATATATATATATATAGGCAGGATCCGTTGACATCAGGTATAAATGTTTAGACTTACACTAAATCTCAACCGTTACAATTATTTGATCTAACGACTCATATTATGTCAATAATAAATGAAAAGAAAGCACGTTAAAATGGTTGTAGGAGATTATCAATATATAAGATACTCCTTGATTTTTTTTTATTAATTATTATTAATTATTTGATAAATAGAAGTAGTTAGCATTTTTTTTAAGGATGACACAATGTTCTTGGTAAGAGTTCAATTCAATCTCCATGCGTGTTCTCACAAGCTCGTTCTGTGTACAATTATTTTTTAATACTATTTTGTGTACAATTGGATGTGACGGTGATGTTAATATAAAAGTTCTTTATACTAGTTTAATAGGATGATACCATGTAAGATAATTGGAATGATTGTCTTTTCTTATTCATGTGAATAGAACATGAGTTATGCTAACCGGTGTACCTGAGACACTGATTAAGAAAGTCAAAAGAGGAAATTTTAAGCCATAAGAGGAAGTATTTAATGCATTGATTACACAATTCTGAGTGCAAATATTACCGTTTTTATATCATTATTTAAGCATTTAATGTAAATATTATTATATTTAACTTCTTAACCGGTGGTGTCCCGGGAGCACCGATTAATATAACCAATAAAAAAATATACATCAATGTATAAAGTTTGATAACTATCGAATTATGATATAACATAATTAAAAAAAATTATTATAATTTATAACTAATTATTACAAATTATTCTATTCGGTTGGTCAACTTCTATCAATTAATTGGTGAATAAAATCACGAAGAGAATACATTTGAAATAGCTAGGAATTCCTTTAAGTTCAAACTCAACGATCATAGGAACAAAGGCAAAGAATCATATTAAAGGCATCAACACAGTTCCCAACACCCGTTTTACTATATCTACTAACACACCTTTTGTTGCAACAATCATCTTGACAGTCACGAGTGCAAATTCCCATCCCAATAACACAATTACCAGGTGGTGTTAATTCTTGTGGTGGCTGATCAAAAGTACAAGTGCATAAGTTGTTGTATGAACATGACGATCCTAAAACACGAACGCCTCTTGCATAGGAATTACAGTGTTCAGAACAATCTTCTTTTGCACATCTACCAACAATTTTTGTGCATTCACCTTCTACCTGTATTAATTGCCCTGTGCTCGGACAAAATTTAAATGAAAATAATTTTGAAGGAAAAAAAATTAGAGATTTTTCATTTAGTATAATTTAACAACTATATGATAAGGGTGAAGAAGACTATTACCTGCAACAACTAAAACCAAGATGGCAAAGAAACAGAAAGATGTTGACATTTGGTTCGTCATTATACAATCCAAAATTATTTTGATTTGTTATTCCAATATTGAGTTTGTCTATTTATGAATTATTGAGATTAGGATAGGCATGGACAATTAAGTAATCTTTTCCTTAAGGCAAATATTTTATTTATTACGTGCATTGACTCTCCTTATTATTTACTTTAAATGATACTTCCTCTTATCCTATTAATAAAAAAAAATTGATTTTTTAGATTCATGAGTAATTAATGTATTTGATATAGAATATAGACCAAATACGTTATTTATGCAATGTATCAAAAAAGTCAAATGTTTCTTATAGGCTTAAATGTTCAATTAGTCCCTTAACTTGATTTCAAGTATCGGTTTGGTTCCATAAGTAATAAAAGGTCCGTTCGAGTCCCTTAACTTTATTTAAAGTAACGGTTTGGTCCTTTCTGTTGACTTAATTCAAAAAACGTTAAATTTTGGTTCTTTGACTTATTTAATTAGTATTAGTTTGATCACTTAGCTTATTTAGTATTAGTTTGGTCTCTAAACTTAACATTTTTTTGAATTAACTTAACAGAGTAAGAGATCAAACCGATACTTTAAATAAAGTTAAGAGACCTAAAGAGACCTTTTAGTACTTGGGGGACCAAACCGATACTTGAAATCAAGTTAAGGGACCAATTGAGCATTTAAGCCTTTCTTATAAATAGAATCAGAGGGAATATCTATCTATAACTATTAGGCCAAATACCATTTCTGGTTTTTAAGTTTTATGATTATAACAAGTTAGTTCTATAAGTTTTTATGTTATAAATTGGTCTTTTAAGTCATAAAATATTTGCACAATTATCATAACTTCATCGAACTCGGTAAAAAAGTGTTTGTGTGGGTGTTTAATGTTATGTTGATTTGTCCAAATTCACTTTTCTCAAAACTATAATTCATAGTTGTGTTATTCGGTCTTGATTCTAAACAAGATTGAACAATTACTTGATTTATAATATTGTTGATCAAATATTTGTTTGTAAAATTAGGCTTGAATTCAAAAATAAGAATAATAAAATGCGTATAAGTAATCATGTTTGATGTCATAAACACTTTTGGATCTACCATATTTATGTTAAATTGTCTATAACCAGCTTTTAACGAAGTTGATAGTGTAAATATTTTATGATTTAAAGGATCAATTTGTAACAAAAAATAACTTTAAGAACCAATTGGTAACAAAAAAAGTTAAAGGACTAATATATTATAAACATATAATTTAAAGAACCGCGGAGTATTTGACCTAACTATTAATAAAGGTTAACCTATTTTCTTACCCATTATACCCTTCACTTATTGCAAAAATTGCAAAAAACTAAACTGTTTGAAGTGGAAGTCGGTTACCATATTTCAAAATAAAAAACATAACTTCATTTTAAAACATTAGCACGAGATATGGCTATGAGAGAACAACATCACACAACTGGAAAAACGGGTTGTCGCGTTCACTTCAGTTTCTTAACATTTAGTCCCTTGCATTATTTGTGTTATTTTAGTTTCCTTACAATTTCACTAGCGTCCGGAAGTGCCCCGCTTTTTCTACTGCGCTGAAGTGTCTAACTCAAAAACATTATGTTTTTTAAATATTGGTTTACTTTTTCTTGATACATGTTGGACAAAATTATTTCAATTAAAAGAATGATAATTCATGTACTTGATATATAAAATCGAATTTGATAAAAAAGGTGAGGTGATACATGTCCACTTTCAATATGTTGTAGTAATACATGCACTATAATGAATTTTGATTAATCAACAGTAAAAATATGTGCTCCCCACCTTCAGCTACCTTTGAAGGAAGCTTATGCTTTTAAGAAAAATCACAATGCAAAGCTTTAGTGGACAAATTACATCTGAAACAAGGACACCCCCTGCTAAATCCATTATGGTTTGGAGACTAATGTTGGATAAACTTCCAACAAATGAAAAGTTAGCTCATAAGGGGGTTTTTATCTACATTCTGTTTGCTCCTTTTGTAGCAAAAATATCGAGACCTCCTTCCATATATTTTTGAGTGTGTGTACTCCTACAAATTACGGTGTTAGCTCTCCTTCATGCTGAATTCCCCACTTCATTTCCAGTCAATTATGGAAATTTGGTACACTTGTAACAGATTCTCAAATGCTCAGTGTAAGTTGTTGATTAACTCAGCAATAATTAATATTCTGAATTCTATTTGGTTTGCCAGAAATAAATTTAGATTAAAGAATAAGAAAATTCATTGGAAGAGTTCCATTGCCTTCTAAAGAAGTTTGATATAACTTTACATCCTCCAAGAGCTCCTAAAATTATTCAGCTGATATGTCATCCTCCACGAGATCCTTGGATAAAGTGTAATACAAATGGTTGTTCAACTCACTCTGCATCTTCTTGTGGTGGCATCTTCAGAAATGCTAGTGCTGATTTGGTTACCTTTTTTTTCTGAGAAATTAGATGATGTAAGTGCTTTCCAAGCTGAACTTATGGGAGCTATGAGAGCAACTGATCCAACAATCTTTTGTAAGAAACAAGTAAGGTTGGCCTAACTCTAGGTTTATTCCTTTCTGAGGGGGGTTTTGCCTAGTCTGTCCCCCGGATTTCACTTGTGTACCATTAAGGTACCAATGGTATATACCATTGACCAATTACAATGTTAGAAGTGCAAGATTATCAGTTTCACAATACTTCATCTTTTCGTATTTTTATTTTGTTTCAAGTTATTTGTCCTATATTACCTTTTTTCACTAACATACCATTATTTATTGCATTTCAATCATCTATAACTACTATATTGTCATAATTAATAAGAGTGTTTTAGTAAACGATACACATTTGCCATTAAAATCAATACTATTAATCATTTCCTTAATAATCGTATAAAACTCAAATAAGACACCTATTGTGAGATGAACGGAGCAGTATTATAAATAGTTACAAAAGTTAATTGCTTTTCTCGGGTGTGTAATTAACATTGAAAAAGTATTTAAATAAGAACCACGATAGAAAATGGTACATTATCCGTTCTTAATTATACGATCATTTAAAAAAAACATGTTTATCCATAAATATAAACCATCTACAAATTTCTAGATGAACTCGGTACTCCTTTTCCAACTATAATTGTCTTGGAATATGAAAAATTAATTTGAATGCATTTATACATAGATGATAATTTAGTAATAGTTAGATACTAGTGTACTAACCTGTGCCATGCACGGGCAACAAGCCACTATTTGTTTATATCTAAAAGTATATTATTATTTTTTTTATTTATCAATCAAAATTATTTATCTTGTTGTGTCCCGTTTTTTTTTTTTGGAATAAGCCAAAATGAAACTTATATTAAACGATAAAAGATGCTCCTCTCAACACAAAGCGCGCAAAGAAAAAGAAATAGAGATCAATTAGAAAACATCAAAAAGAAGAAGCAAAGCAAAAACATCTAGCCCGCATCCAAACAATGTAAAGGACGTTGCCACCATCCAAAAAAACTCATTAGAAACATTTTCAACATTTTTCTTGAGTCACCACATCGACAAGTACTTGATTTTTCCAACATGTGAGACATATATTTCACCTTATTATTAAAGATCCTATCATTTCTTTCTTACCAAATTACTCAAATTGTAGCAAGTCACAATAAGTACATAAAAGATTGCCGCATTTTTTCGAACCGCTTGTCAAATAAGCATAATGGTGAAAGTGATCCATTACATAATTCGGGTCAACTGTCGAAACCCCCACCCAATCACGAACCAAGTATCATAGAGAGCCAAAAATATTAGAATTTAAAAACAAATAGTGAACTGATTCCGCCCCACCACAACCACAAAACACACAAAGAATCCTCATCAAGTAAGACACCACACCTACCTAAATTGTCTTTGGAGGAAACATGTTCTGAAGGAGACGCCAAGCAAAAGTGGAAACCTTCAACGGAACATCTTCGTGCCAAATAACCTCATAAACTGCTGCAAACTAGTAAGATAGTGATATACCCCTCTAACATAATACACACCATTTCTATTTAGCATCCAATGTCATCTATCAGTGACATAAACCTGCAGATGAATGTTTGAAATAACCATCGATCACTCCTTGAACAACTCCTTCTTCTAAGCCAACAAACAACGACACCACTACCAAAACTCTCCACCCTCCCCCAACCTAGCGCCTGCATATATGCCAATGACACCCACCTATCGACCGCCGAATCAAACAACCTATTTAACCTCTCCCGCAATGGTACCTCCCCTACCCACCTATCCGAACAAAGGGAGTATATGTCCCACTACCAACCTTCCTACACACATTCTCCTCAAACGAGCTACCTCCCTCAAAAGCCACACCAACACGAATCCTACCCGTATCCCTCCACCAACCCGATCCACCACGCCCACCCTCTTGCCATATCGCGCAACTAACACATGACACCACAATCCCTCCCTATCGACCAACATCCTCCAACACCGTTTACCTAAAAACGCAATACCATTTACTTAAAAACGCAATATTAATCTCCTTCAACCCACCCACCCATGAGATTCCCCCTCCTCCAAAAAAAAAAGAAAAATCTACATAAAATAGAATCAACTAAGGAAAATGATACATGTGTCCCTTTTATTTTATGTATGTTAGTGATAATATACGTCCCATATTTTTATGCATCAGTGAAGAATATATTTTCATTAGTCTTTATATCCATCAACGAAAAATATTTGCATTTATTTTAAGTATCAATCAAAATGTTTGTCCAGTGTTTTTTTTATGATTATTAGTGTCAAATATTTATCTATCTTTTTTTTTTATAAATCAATGACAAATATTTGTCCCCTATTTTTATGTAACAGTTAATAATATTTGTCCCATCTTTTTTATGTATCAATTGCTAGTATTTGTTTTGTGTTTTTTCATATATTTATCAGTGATAAATATTTGTCCCATGTTTATTTTTTATATTTATCGGTGATGAATATTGGTCTCATGTTTTTTTATACATCAATGAAAAAAATATATGTTGTATAATTTTTATGTATCAATGATAAATATTTTTATGTTTTTGATGATTATTTGTCTCGTGTTTTTTATATATCAAATATTTATCTCGTGTTTTTATATATTGTTCATTGACAAGGGTCATAGGGTCATAGTAAACATATATCAGTTGATTGGGACATTACATTATATATGCAGAGGGTCAGAGTTCGAACTTATAATTCTCCAATTATTCATCTTATAGGTGAAATTTTAACTATCGGGCTACTTGGCAAAAAACAAATACCTTGTTCTTAAGTTAATAATATTAAATCATTAAAATTTCCATATTTGTTCAGTTTTTAATTACCATAAGTTATGAACATTGACTTGCTATTAATAATATTAAATCATTAAAATTTCCATATTTGTTCAGTTTTTAATTACACTAAGTTATGAACATGAGCAATGCTATATCTCAAGAAAAATAATATCAAGAATTCTTGAAGAATAAAGAGCAACCAATCACAATGCACTATTTGCCACAATTCAAGGAGGTGTGGCTGAAAAATAGGAAGTGAACAAATAAATCATGCAATTAAAACTTGCCACCTGTTTCTTGAAAAATTCTTGATGTTACTATAGTTTAGGGAAGTACCAGAACTATTTCATTTTTTTTTTCAAAATAAATAAACTAGAAATATTGCTACAATAAAAAGTCGTTATTGTTTAAATAATCTTATGTCTAAAATTTGTTTGGAGAATAAACGAGTGTGTTTTATTGTTCAAATGAAAAGAATCAACCTTAATATTTTTACGTTAGTCTAACTTAGCAATATGTATATTTATTTATTTTCATAAATGTTATCGGTAGGTAAGAATCAAATTACACCAATATAATATTCATCCTCAGCCGATGTAAATCTGTTGGTGCATCCTCAGCACCCTGATGATCTTCGCCCGCTTCTTAGGACAGATGCTTCAGGAACTTTGTTCCTTCGAGCTTAGCCTTCTTCTTTTCTTTTTCTGCTGTTTTTCTTAGCATTGTAACCAAAAAAAATAAATATAATATTCATCAATATAAATAAGGTCTATAAATTTTTTAAATTTGGTCGTTGGATTAAAAGTTTAATATCAAATGGATTTTCTATAACTTTAAAATGGAGAATGCTTATAAATCTAAAATCTAAAATGATTTGATGCATAAAATAATTGGAGAATGTTAACTAATGTCCTAAAGACATTGGTTAAGCAACTAAAACAAGTAAGTTTTTAACTTTCTTGCCGTTTGACTGATAAATATTTGTTCAATTCATTTTCCGCAGTGTAAATACAAATTGCATAATAGTAAGCACTTTGAACACAAAGATCAGCAAACACAAATCTCATATTCATTTCATTGATGATGAAATATATGTTAATTCAAAATAGGTGATGTACTCAAATACATCTATGATCCCATGAGATGGAGAAATAAACGAGTTAACAAACATATTGGCAGAAACAAGTAGAAATTTGTGGGTAAATACTACCATCACAATAGCCTATCCCTGCATAGTATCGGTTACCACATCCTGTATTGCAAGCCGATTCACCGTCATTGCAAAAACCAGTTGAAACACTGCATTTCCTTTCTATTTGATCTTTACCTGGCTTCCCTCCACAAGGGAACTTACAAATGCATAGTCCTGAGTCACAAATCCCATTTCCATCACTCCACTGCCCTTTACAATAGTTGTCACAACTTGGTGTGTCAACAAAAGGCCTAAAATATTCTGTGCACGTTTCTCCTTTCACTTCTCCTGTTCTCCAAATAAGTAAATTATCATTAGATACAAAAAAAAATATATATAAATTGAAAAATAGAAAAAAGAAATTGATTTGTCGATCAAATTAATAATTTTTAGGAATAACGTCAAGTTGGTTTGAGTGAAAGTAAACTCAGATCCATGATCCATGTTGGATTCGACCCTTTCAAATGAAAAACAAGAGATCGAAAGGAAACACCCTACAAAAATAGTCGTCTAATTTTCTTAAAAGGGGTTAGTTATGGACCCAATATGGTTAGCAAAAAAAAATAGAATATGGTAAAAACGAGTATTACCTACTACAGAAAGAAGCAGTATCAAGGAGATGATATAATTTGGTATTTGGTTCACCATTTTACTTTGCCTTATATTTTCTTTTTCTTTCTAAGGGTTGGAACTAAAGATAGTAGATCATACGGCGGCTATATATACAAATTGGATTATGTGAGAAATGCTTTTAGATATGACAAATGCAGGTTTGGCCCAACAAGTTTAGAGGCCTAAAACAACTTTAATTGTGAGGCATTTTACAATAGTTAAAAAATATTTTACACATGGCTTTATGAAAATAAATAAATAAAAAATATGTTTTGCTAAAGCCGTGATTAATTTGTCATATTATATATTTCAAACTAATTCAAACTTTTTTTAGGTCTAGAACTATTTTACTTAAATTGCAAGTTATTTAATTTCATAAACAAATATGTTGAAAGATTGAATCTTGGAGTAAAAGAAAGGGTTTTGAGCATGATTAAAGGATAAAAGGATCTAAAATATGATTTGGAGCTGATTGAAGACAAAAATATGAAGATCTTGTGCTAAAAAAATGTCAATTCCCCTTTTTTACTTTAAAGACTTAGCACTTGGGAAGATTTAGTGTAATTTTATATGCTGATTTGATACATATTTATGTGCTGATATGGTACCTATTTATGTGCTGATTTGGTGCATATTTTATATACCGATTTAGTACAAATATATGTTGCGATTTAGTGTAATTTTATGTTGTTCCTTTAGATATAAATAAGGAGCCATCAGACATATTTTCTCATCTTTTGTTCCTAGGAATTCTAAGTGACAATTATTTCTTTGACTAAAAGATCACATTTATTAGATGAGTCTAATGACCTAATTTTAATGTAAATCTATTTTCTAATCTAATTTCACCATTTTTATAATGAATTAACAAGTATTAAATTCATAAAGCGACACTGAAGGGTTAGTACTTGTTAATTCATAGTCACTAATATTAAGCGAAGGATTGCGAAACATGAGAATAGTCTAGCAAACCTTGAGACAATAAAGTTTCGTACTTCAAGGATTTCAATAGCAATCAACCATGAGAATAGACGTGGTTGCTAGAAAAACACACTCACTGACACCGAAAGGAGATGCGGTAGGCTAAACAGAAACTTAGAAAATAGGCCCAACATAAAGTTCTAGGTTTAGGGTTTGATTTGTCACCATGGTAAACCAATAATTAGTGTTTTTAATTGGTTATTTTAGTTTATTTTATTTAGATTTTATGTGTTTTTAATTAATTTCTAGAACAATTTTATTTCAATTGCAAGTTATTTAATTTCAGGAACAAATATGATGAAAGATTGAATCTTGGAGCAAAAGAAATGGTTTTGAGCATGATTAAAGGATAAAAGGATCTAAAATATGATTTGGAGCGGATTGAAGACAAAAATGTGAAGATCTTGTGCAAAAATGCCAATTTCGCTTTTTGCTCTTTTGCTACAAAGACTTAGCAGTTAGAAAGATTTAGTGTAATTTTATATGCTTATTTGATACATATTTATGTGCTGATTTGGTACATTGTTTATGTGTTGATTTGGTGCATATTTTATATACCGATTCAGTACAAATATATGTCCCGATTTCGTGTAATTTTATGTTGTTCCTTTAGCTATAAATAGAGCAGCCATCAACATATATTTCTCATCTTTTGTTCTTGGGAATTCAAAGTGACAATTATTTCTTTGAATAAAAGATCACCTTTATTTTATTGTTATTTACTATTATCTTCTTCTTCTTCTCTATGTCTACAATGATCACTTCTTTGTCTTGGGATTGTTGGATGAGTCTAATGACCTAATCCCTATCAAACCAAACCTTGAACCCTAGCTTTATGTAAATATATTTTCTAATCTAATTTCACCGTTTTTATAATGAATTAACAAGTATCAAATTCATAAAGCGACAACATAACAAGTTTTAATATTGGAACAAATAAGGATTGTGAAACATGAGAATAGTCTAGCAAACCTTGAGACAATAAAGTTTCGTGATTTCAATAGCAATCAAACATGAGAATAGGCGTGGTTGCTAGAGAAAACACACTCACTGACAACGAAAGGAGATGTGATAGGCTAAAGAGAAACTTGTCTTTAGAAAATAGGTTCAACATAAAGTTCTAGGTTTAGGGTTTGATTTATGAAGGATTTGTCACCATGACAAACCAATAATCCCAAGGCGCTTTTACTATTATTATTATTTTCATTCAATTAAAAATTCAAACTTTTTAATCTCAAACTTTCATCTAATCATTATTTAAAAGTTATTAAAATTTATAACTCCCTGTCGGAACGATACTTTTTTATTACTACTTCGGTAAACCGTGCACTTGTGGATTTACCTCATCACATAAAACTTAAACAAAGTAAATAAATTGGTTTGATAATTGGATTAAAACAAATGATCAAGCCTTTCAAATCTTCTATTGCTCACTGTGAGTAATTTTCCTCTCTTCTCTCTCAAAGTTAACCTAGCTTTACGACGGATTAACTAAATGGTTTTGATCAATCTCTTGACTCAAAACCATTTCCTAAGTTATAACCTTTTAATCTCTTAAACTGATTGAATTACTGCGGAAGCATAGTGAGAACGTTAATCCATAAGTCATAACTCGTAACTTCCTATCTCTAGTTTCATATGTAAAGCCAAACAGGATTACTATTTTAGGTTTACTAGCTAGGGTTAGTAGTCAATTAATACCTAAGATCAATTAATGCGATTGAAAGAAGTTAGGGTTAGTAGTCATACAAACAATCGTAAGAAAAGCATCAAACACAAATAATTTTGAATAAAGACTAGGTTTTCATTGATGTCAAAGAGAGTTCTTAACAAATTACATGCTCACACACTACAAGAATTTTGGTTTTTACTGGCAGATGAATCCCTCAATTATACGAGCGTCAGTAATGTTACTGGTGGAATAGGTAGTTCTGACAAAGCATTACTAAGGGATTATTCCGTCAGTAATTACTGGCGGAATTTTCCCTCCGTAATGGATAGGTAGTTCTGACAAAGCATTACTGAGGGAAAGTTACTACTCACTTTTTTTTATTGCTTTCAACTTTTTAATTTTAATTAAAGAAATCAAATTTATTAAACACAAATAAATTAATCAAATAAAGTTTTAATTTAATAAGATACAAATTAATTAAAAGATATATATTATCATAATCTTCGTACAATCCATAAATCATTTTCGTACAAAACCATAAATATATATATATATATATATATATATATATCAATAATATTCGTACAATCTAAAAACTAACATAATAAATTAATTATCATAATATTCGGGAAAATTCGATCTTGATCTCCCTCCTGACTCAAAATCCTTCAACTCTTCTTGAATATTAGATGTTGCTTGACCCTTAAATGTCAATTAACGTGATATCAATGCTTCTAGAAAACAAAAAAGTGAAACAAGAAATTAATATTAATTGAACAATTCAAACATCAATTGTTTAATAACATTGACATTTCAATACAGGAAAAAGGAACATATCAATTAGAAAAGAAAAAAAAAATTGCTAACAGAACAGACTTAGTTCATGTTAATATCAAGTTTTCTACTTAAATTCAAAATTTTGTTCAGAATCATAAAAGCTATGAAAATAAAAGGCATTAGTGTGAAGACTATACATCAATTGATTAACATCATTCTAAACAAGTTGCATTCTAAACAAAGATCCATGGGTAATCAATCTAACAGTTTAGCTACTCATAACTAAAAAATCAAATACATAGAAAATAGTGAACATTCATAAATCAGAACCACTATGAGTTAGTGTGAGATCCATTGTGTGTTCTTCAACTTCCTGGTGTCGTCTATGCTCTACTTATGTCTCCATAGTTGAACCACTAATCTCCTGTTGCTTCCAGCTTTTATAGAAAGAAATTTAGGGTTTTAGAAAGCCCACCATCATGCTACATTTCGCGACCATTGTGGCACGATCGGCTCATTAATCCTTCATGGCAGCAAATTTACTCAACCATCGTGGCACGTTACACGATCCTATGTGCCACGATTTTTCTAGTATCTTCAGGTAAATTCCACGCTTCAAACGTCCCACGATTCAAGTCCTTTGTGGCACGATTTCTCCAATTTGTGCACAAGTTTCCATTTCTTCAACTTGAGCTGATTTGACCATGTATATAAGCATTTGACTCTCAAAACATTTCAAAAATGACACAAATATGACTAAAACACTAGCGTTGATGTACAATCATCAAAATCCAAAACCCTAGTTTGGACTGCTTAGCCTTAGGGCCGACCTTGGTAAATGATTCTAATGCCAATTATGTTGTATGGAAAAACTATGCATACAAATAAATACAATTGATATGCAAGATATATGTCTACATGCATTCACATGACTATTTTGTAGTCCCTTTTTCAATCCTTTTCTGTCGTGTTTTTGTTGATGGGTTATTTTATAATATGCTTAGTTAAAAAATGTGACAGATAGTTAGTGTCTTTATCGTTGTTTGTTATACTTATTTGTCACATTATTGAATAATTACAAATTCGTGTTGGATGTTAAGATGAATCAAGTGTATGCACGATAATTCAAGTATGCTAGAATGGAAATTATATAATTCAAACTAATCTAAACTTTTTTGAGGTCTTTTTTTGGCCCAAAAAAATTGAAATCGGATAGAGATTCGACAAGTGTACCAAAAACTATTGAAGTAGTAATAAGATCGAATCCACGAGGACCTTGTTAATCTCTCTTAAATAAGTTCATTAAAATAAAGGATGTATTAAATTTATAGGGTTTTCTTAGGCAGTTGGATTTGATGCTGATGAGTCAATAATTAGTGTTTTTAATTGGTTATTTTAGTTTATTTTATTTAGACTTTACGTGTTTTTATTTTATTTCTAGAACTATTTTACTTTCAATTGCAAGTTATTTAATTTCAGGAACAAATATGATGAAAGATTGAATCTTGGAGTAAAAGAAAGGGTTTTGAGCATGATTAAAGGATAAAAGGATCTAAAATATGATTTGGAGCTGATTGAAGACAAAAATATGAAGATCTTGTGCAAAAAATGTCAATTCCCCTTTTTGCTGCTTTGCTTCAAAGACTTAGCACTTGGGAAGATTTAGTGTAATTTTATATGCTGATTTGATACATATTTATGTGCTGATTTGGTACATATTTATGTGCTGATTTGGTGCATATTTTATATACCAATTCAGTACAAATATATGTTCCGATTTAGTGTAATTTTATGTTGTTCCTTTAGATATAAATAGAGGAGCCATCGGACATATTTTCTCATCTTTTGTTCCTGGGAATTTTAAGTGACAATTATTTCTTTGAATAAAAGATCACCTTTATTAGATGAGTCTAATGACCTAATTTTATGTAAATCTATTTTCTAATCTAATTTCACCATTTTTATAATGAATTAACAAGTATTAATTAAATTCATAAAGCGACAACGAAGGGTTAGTACTTGTTAATTCATAGTCACTAATATTGAGCGAAGGATTGCGAAACATGAGAATAGTCTAGCAAACTTTGAGACAATAAAGTTTCGTACTTCAAGGATTTCAATAGCAATCAACCGTGAGAATAGAAACACACTCACTGACACCGAAAGGAGATGTGATAGGCTAAAGAGAAACTTAGAAAATAGGCATGGCAAACCAATAATTAGAGTTTTTTATATAATTTTAATTTTAGGTAAATTCGTACGAGTTTACGATTCAAGTTTACATAAGTTAAACGAGTTGAGGTAAACTCTCAAGTTATAAAACCTTGTC
The DNA here is from genome assembly GCA_946800305.1 of Medicago arabica. Lineage (NCBI taxonomy): Eukaryota > Viridiplantae > Streptophyta > Magnoliopsida > Fabales > Fabaceae > Medicago > Medicago arabica. Next base: position 18,489,997 of record OX326971.1, on the reverse strand, counting down.
TAAAACCCTATAAACCTGTGATAAAAAAAATGGTTCCTTCTAACATGGAATGACATTCGTTAAATAGAAAAAGAGCAATGTTATATCTCAAGAAAAATAATATCAAGAATTCTTCAAGAATAAAGAGCAACCAATCACAATGTACTATTTGCCACAATTCAAGGAGGTGTGGCTGAAAAATAGGAAGTGAACAAATAAATCATGCAATTAAAACTTGCCACCTGTTTCTTGAAAAAATTCTTGATGTTACTATAGTTTAGGGAAGTACCAGAACTATTTCATTTTTTTTTTTCAAAATAAATAAACTAGAAATATTGCTACAATAAAAAGTCGTTATTGTTTAAATAATCTTATGTCTAAAATTTGTTTGGAGAATAAACGAGTGTGTTTTATTGTTCAAATGAAAAGAATCAACCTTAATATTTTTACGTTAGTCTAACTTAGCAATATGTATATTTATTTATTTTCATAAATGTTATCGGTAGGTACGAATCAAATTACACCAATATAATATTCATTCTCAGGCGATGTAAATCTGTTGGTGCATCCTCAGCACCCTGATGATCTTCGCCCGCTTCTTAGGACAGATGCTTCAGGAACTTTGTTCCTTCGAGCTTAGCCTTCTTCTTTTCTTTTTTCTGCTGTTTCTTTTACTTAGCATTGTAACCAAAAAAATAAATATAATATTCATCAATATAAATAAGGTCTATAAATTTTCTAATTTTGGTCGTTGGATTAAAAGTTTAATATCAAATGGATTTTCTATAACTTTAAAATGGAGAATGCTTATAAATCTAAAATCTAAAATCATTTGATGCATAAAATAATTGGAGAATGTTAACTAATGTCTAAATACATTGGTTAAGCAACTAAAACAAGTAAGTTTTTAACTTTCTTGCCGTTTGACTGATAAATATTTTACTTAAATGTTCAATTCATTTTCCTGTAAATACAAATTGCATAATAGTAAGCACTTTGAACACAAAGATCAGCAAAAACAAATCTCATATTCATTTCATTGATGATGAAATATATGTTAATTGAAAATAGGTGATGTACTCAAATACATCTATGATCCCATGAGATGGAGAAATAAACGAGTTAACAAACATATTGGCAGAAACAAGTAGAAATTTGTGGGTAAATACTACCATCACAATAGCCTATCCCTGCATAGTATCGGTTACCACATCCTGTATTGCAAGCCGATTCACCGTCATTGCAAAAACCAGTTGAAACACTGCATTTCCTTTATATTTGATCTTTACCTGGCTTCCCTCCACAAGGGAACTTACAAATGCATAGTCCTGAGTCACAAATCCCATTTCCATCACTCCACTGCCCTTTACAATAGTTGTCACAACTTGGGGTGTCAACAAAAGGCCTAAAATATTCTGTGCACGTTTCTCCTTTCACTTCTCCTGTTCTCCAAATAAGTAAATTATCATAAGATACAAAAAAAAAAAATTAAATTGAAAAAAAGAAAAAAGAAATTGATTTGTCGATCAAATTAATAATTTTTAGGAATAACGTCAAGTTGGTTTGAGTGAAACTAAACTCAGATCCATGATCCTCGTGAGTTTAGCTCAGTTGACAGAAACAATGAATAATATAAACAAGGTCTGAGATTCAAACCCCGACCACCATAGAAAAAAACTCAGATCCATGTTGGATTCGACCCTTTCAAATGAAAAACAAGAGATTGAAATGAGACACCCTACAAAAATAGTCGTCTAAATTTCTTTGAAGGGGTTAGTTATGGACCCAATATGGTTAGCAAAAAAAATCGAATATGGTAAACACGAGTATTACCTACTACAGAAAGAAGCAGCATCAAGGAAAGGATATAATTTGGTATTTGGTTCACCATTTTACTTTGCCTTATATTTTTTCTTTCTAAGGGTTGGAACTAAAGATAGTCGATCATACGGCGGCTATATATACAAATTGGATTATGTGAGACATGCTTCTAGATATGACAAATGCAGGTTTGGCCCAACAAGTTTAGAGGCCTAAAACAACTTTAATTGTGAGGCATTTTACAATAGTTAAAAAATACTTTACACATGGCTTTATGAAAATAAATAAATAAAATATATGTTTTGCTAAAGCCGTGATTAATTTGTCATATTATATATTTCAAACTAATTCAAACTTTTTTTTAGGTCTAGTTTGACCAAAATTTTGAAACCTAAAACCCTAGTTTGGACTGCTTAGCCTTACGGTCGACTTGATAAATGATTCTAATGACATGTATGCTAGAATGGAAATTATATAATTCAAACTAATCTAAACTTTTTTGAGGTCTTTTTTTGGCCCAAAAAAATTGAAATCGGATAGAGATTCGACAAGTGTACCAAAAACTATTGAAATAGTAATAAAGATCGAATCCACGAGAACCTTGTTAATTTCTCTTAAACAAGTTCATTAAAATAAAGAATGTATTAAATTTATAGGGGTTTTCCTAGGCAGTTGGATTTGGTGCATGAGTCAATAATTAGTGTTTTTAATTGGTTATTTTAGTTTATTTTATTTAGATTTTACGTGTTTTTATTTTATTTCTAGAACTATTTTACTTCAATTGCAAGTTATTTAATTTCAGGAACAAATATGATGAAAGATTGAATCTTGGAGTAAAAGAAAGGGTTTTGAGCATGATTAAAGGATAAAAGGATCTAAAATATGATTTGGAGCTGATTGAAGACAAAAAATGTCAATTCCCCTTTTTGCTGTTTTGCTTCAAAGACTTAGCACTTGGGAAGATTTAGTGTAACTTTTTATGCTGATTTGATACATATTTATGTGCTGATTTCGTACATATTTATGTGTTGATTTGGTGCATATTTTATATACCGATTTAGTACAAATATATGTTCCGATTTAATGTAATTTTATGTTGTTCCTTTAGATATATAAATAGAGGAGCCATCAGACATATTTTGTCATCTTTTGTTCCTGGGAATTCTAAGTGACAATTATTTCTTTGAATAAAAGATCACCTTTATTAGATGAGTCTAATGACGTAGGGTTAGTATTTGTTAATTCATAGTCACTGACACCGAAAGGAGATGTTGTAGGCTAAAGAGAAACTTAAAAAATAGGCTCAACATAAAGTTCTAGTTTTAGGGTTTGATTTGTGAAGGATTTGTCACCATGGCAAACCAATAATTAGTGTTTTTAATTGGTTATTTTAGTTTATTTTATTTAGATTTTACGTGTTTTTATTTTATTTCTAGAACTATTTTACTTCAACTGCAAGTTATTTAATTTCAGGAACAGATATGATGAAAGATTGAATCTTGGAGTAAAAGAAAGGGTTTTGAGCATGATTAATGGATAAAAGGATCTAAAATATGATTTGGAGCTGATTGAAGACAAAAATATGAAGATCTTGTGCAAAAAAATGTCAATTCCCCTTTTTGCTCTTTTGCTTCAAAGACTTAACACTTGGGAAGATTTAATGTAACTTTATATGCTGATTTAATTGATAGATACTTCTAAGTTAAAAATCACTGAGATACTTCTAAGTTTTAAGTTAAAAATTAATAGTTAAGGACTAACTTAAAAATTGATAGATACTTCTAAGTTCTAACCAATATGGTACCAAAACAAAATTAATTTGTTCGAACATTTTATCATCACTGAGATTATTTATTAGTTTGACCAATATTTAAAATTGTTGTGAAGCTAACGTGACAATGTTAAACAAGAGACTTTTTTTGTGTGTGGATACAATGCTAAACAAGAGACTTACCCACTACAAAAAGAACCAGCACCAAGGAGAGGAGATAACTTTTCATTAATAATCAATGTCGAAATATAAGGAGGTGCAACATTAAAATTTTGGGATCTACCTAAGAAACTGGCTTATAGCTTTTAAAATCAGATTGGCTCATGACCGATTGACCAAATTTCTCTCATCAATGTTCATAACTTTTTTTTAGCATGTCAATGTTCATAGGAAAATTCTATTTAACGAATGTCATTCCACGTTAGAAGGAACCATTTTTTTTTATCACAGGTTTATAGGGTTTTAGACAAGGTTTTATAACTTGAGAGTTTACCTCAACTCGTTTAACTTATGTAAACTTGAATCGTAAACTCGTACGAATTTACCTAAAATTAAAATTATATAAAAAACTCTAATTATTGGTTTGCCATGCCTATTTTCTAAGTTTCTCTTTAGCCTATCACATCTCCTTTCGGTGTCAGTGAGTGTGTTTCTATTCTCACGGTTGATTGCTATTGAAATCCTTGAAGTACGAAACTTTATTGTCTCAAAGTTTGCTAGACTATTCTCATGTTTCGCAATCCTTCGCTCAATATTAGTGACTATGAATTAACAAGTACTAACCCTAACAAGTACTAACCCTTCGTTGTCGCTTTATGAATTTAATTAATACTTGTTAATTCATTATAAAAATGGTGAAATTAGATTAGAAAATAGATTTACATAAAATTAGGTCATTAGACCTCATCTAATAAAGGTGATCTTTTATTCAAAGAAATAATTGTCACTTAGAATTCCCAGGAACAAAAGATGAGAAAATATGTCTGATGGCTCCTCTATTTATATCTAAAGGAACAACATAAAATTACACTAAATCGGAACATATATTTGTACTGAATTGGTATATAAAATATGCACCAAATCAGCACATAAATATGTACCAAATCAGCACATAAATATGTATCAAATCAGCATATAAAATTACACTAAATCTTCCCAAGTGCTAAGTCTTTGAAGCAAAGCAGCAAAAAGGGGAATTGACATTTTTTGCACAAGATCTTCATATTTTTGTCTTCAATCAGCTCCAAATCATATTTTAGATCCTTTTATCCTTTAATCATGCTCAAAACCCTTTCTTTTACTCCAAGATTCAATCTTTCATCATATTTGTTCCTGAAATTAAATAACTTGCAATTGAAGTAAAATTGTTCTAGAAATTAATTAAAAACACGTAAAATCTAAATAAAATAAACTAAAATAACCAATTAAAAACACTAATTATTGGTTTACCATGGTGACAAATCAAACCCTAAACCTAGAACTTTATGTTGGGCATATTTTCTAAGTTTCTCTTTAGCCTACCACATCTCCTTTCGGTGTCAGTGAGTGTGTTTTTCTAGCAACCTCGTTTATTCTCATGGTTGATTGCTATTGAAATCCTTGAAGTACGAAACTTTATTGTCTCAAGGTTTGCTAGACTATTCTCATGTTTCGCAATCCTTCGCTTAATATTAGTGACTATGAATTAACAAGTACTAACCCTTCGTTGTGAAATTAGATTAGAAAATAGATTTACATAAAATTAGGTCATTAGACTCATCTAATAAATGTGATCTTTTAGTCAAAGAAATAATTGTCACTTAGAATTCCCAGGAACAAAAGATGAGAAAATATGTCTGATGGCTCCTCTATTTATATCTAAAGGAACAACATAAAATTACACTAAATCGCAACATATATTTGTACTAAATCGGTATATAAAATATCCACCGAATCAGCACATAAATATGTACCATATCAGCACATAAATATGTATCAAATCAGCATATAAAATTACACTAAATCTTCCCAAGTGCTAAGTCTTTGAAGTAAAAAAGGGGAATTGACATTTTTTAGCACAAGATCTTCATATTTTTGTCTTCAATCAGCTCCAAATCATATTTTAGATCCTTTTATCCTTTAATCATGCTCAAAACCCTTTCTTTTACTCCAAGATTCAATCTTTCATCATATTTGTTTATGAAATTAAATAACTTGCAATTTAAGTAAAATAGTTCTAGACCTAAAAAAAGTTTGAATTAGTTTGAAATATATAATATGACAAATTAACCACGGCTTTAGCAAAACATATTTTTTATTTATTTATTTTCATAAAGCCATGTGTAAAATATTTTTTAACTATTGTAAAATGCCTCACAATTAAAGTTGTTTTAGGCCTCTAAACTTGTTGGGCCAAACCTGCATTTGTCATATCTAGAAGCATGTCTCACATAATCCAATTTGTATATATAGCCGCCGTATGATCTACTATCTTTAGTTCCAACCCTTAGAAAGAAAAAGAAAATATAAGGCAAAGTAAAATGGTGAACCAAATACCAAATTATATCATCTCCTTGATACTGCTTCTTTCTGTAGTAGGTAATACTCGTGTTTACCATATTCTATTTTTTTTTTGCTAACCATATTGGGTCCATAACTAACCCCTTTTAAGAAAATTAGACGACTATTTTTGTAGGGTGTTTCCTTTCGATCTCTTGTTTTTCATTTGAAAGGGTCGAATCCAACATGGATCATGGATCTGAGTTTACTTTCACTCAAACCAACTTGACGTTATTCCTAAAAATTATTAATTTGATCGACAAATCAATTTCTTTTTTCTATTTTTCAATTTATATTTTTTTTTTTTTTGTATCTAATGATAATTTACTTATTTGGAGAACAGGAGAAGTGAAAGGAGAAACGTGCACAGAATATTTTAGGCCTTTTGTTGACACACCAAGTTGTGACAACTATTGTAAAGGGCAGTGGAGTGATGGAAATGGGATTTGTGACTCAGGACTATGCATTTGTAAGTTCCCTTGTGGAGGGAAGCCAGGTAAAGATCAAATAGAAAGGAAATGCAGTGTTTCAACTGGTTTTTGCAATGACGGTGAATCGGCTTGCAATACAGGATGTGGTAACCGATACTATGCAGGGATAGGCTATTGTGATGGTAGTATTTACCCACAAATTTCTACTTGTTTCTGCCAATATGTTTGTTAACTCGTTTATTTCTCCATCTCATGGGATCATAGATGTATTTGAGTACATCACCTATTTTGAATTAACATATATTTCATCATCAATGAAATGAATATGAGATTTGTTTTTGCTGATCTTTGTGTTCAAAGTGCTTACTATTATGCAATTTGTATTTACACTGCGGAAAATGAATTGAACAAATATTTATCAGTCAAACGGCAAGAAAGTTAAAAACTTACTTGTTTTAGTTGTTTAACTAATGTCTTTAGAGCACTAGTTAACATTCTCCAATTATTTTATGCATCAAATGATTTTAGATTTATTAGCATTCTCCATTTTAAAGTTATAGAAGATCCATTTGATATTAAACATTTAATCCAACGACCAAATTTAGAAAATTTATAGACCTTATTTATATTGATGAATATTATATTTTTATTTTTTTGGTTACAATGCTAAGAAAAAGAAACAGCAGAAAGAAAGAAGAAGGCTAAGCTTGAAGGAACAAAGTTCCTGAAGCATCTGTCCTAAGGAGGCTGAGGATGCACCGACAGATTTACATCGGCTGAGGATGAATATTATATTGGTGTAATTTGATTCTTAACTACCAATAACATTTATGAAAATAAATAAATATACATATTGCTAAGTTAGACTAACGTAAAAATATTAAGGTTGATTCTTTTCATTTGAACAATAAAACACACTCGTTTATTCTCCAAACAAATTTTAGACATAAGATTATTTAAACAATAACGACTTTTTATTGTAGCAATATTTCTATTTTATTTATTTGGAAAAAAAAATGAAATAGTTCTGGTACTTCCCTAAACTATTCTCATGTTTCGCAATCCTTCGCTCAATATTAGTGACTATGAATTAACAAGTACTAACCCTTCGTTGTCGCTTTATGAATTTAATACTTGTTAATTCATTATAAAAATGGTGAAATTAGATTAGAAAATAGATTTACATAAAATTAGGTCATTAGACTCATCTAATAAAGGTGATCTTTTATTCAAAGACATAATTGTCACTTAGAATTCCCACGACAAAAGATGAGAAAATATGTCTGATGGCTCCTCTATTTATATCTAAAGGAACAACATAAAATTACACTAAATCGGAACATATATTTGTATTGAATCGGTATATAAAATATGCACGACATAAATATGTACCAAATCAGCACATAAATATGTATCAAATCAGCATATAAAATTACACTAAATCTTTCCAAGTGCTAAGTCTTCGTAGCAAAAGAGCAAAAAGCGAAATTGACATTTTTGCACAAGATCTTCATATTTTTGTTTTCAATCAGCTCCAAATCATATTTTAGATCCTTTTATCCTTTAATCATTCTCAAAACCATTTCTTTTACTTTTGCTCCAAGATTCAATCTTTCATCATATTTGTTCCTGAAATTAAATAACTTGCAATTGAAGTAAAATTGTTCTAGAAATTAATTAAAAACACATAAAATCTAAATAAAATAAACTAAAATAACCAATTAAAAACACTAATTATTGGTTTACCATGGTGACAAATCAAACCCTAAACCTAAAACTTTATGTTGGGCCTATTTTCTAAGTTTCTCTTTAGCCTACCACATCTCCTTTCGGTGTCAGTGAGTGTGTTTCTCTAGCAACCACGAATATTGTAACGCCCTAGTTGTCGATTATTTTATTTCAGTTGATTTTAATAAGTTTTTATGATTTTAAATAATTATGTTGATTTTTGGTGTGTTATATATTTTATTATATAGTTATTTTGATTGTTTAATTAAAATAGGTGAGAATTATAATTATTAGAAGGTTGGGGATTAAAATGAATTATTTAATAATTTAATAGGAGTTAATTAGAATTAAGGAGAAGTTAATAAGTATTAATAAGGGAAGAAAGAGTCAGAACCAGTTTTACGTAGAAACAGTGAGAAAACAAGAAAAGGGGGAAAAACCTAGAAGAAGAGAGAAGAAGCAAGAGGAGAGAAGAACGCTGCTTTTAATTCAGGAAGATAATCTAAGGTAAGGGTGAGACTAACTCTCAACTTTAGGTTCTTAATTCGTTGATGAATGTGGAATTGTTAGGGTTGATGAATTGAATTAGGTTAAGATGAATTGATGCTAATAACTTAATGAATTCATGTAATTGTTGTTGTTTTATGCTGTTCTGATGTTAGAATGCATAGGGATGATGAAATTCATCAAAATTGAGCCTTTGGGTGTTGAATTTGGGGTTTAGGGTTGAAAAGTAGAAGTCTGTTCGTACAGTTCGTAGTTCTGTCAATCGCCGCTCGCAACGGCGAGTAAACCCACTCGCCAGACGAGCAGTGCCTGTGTAACTCGCCACAGCGAGCAATCCTACTCGCGAGGCGAGCAATGAAACACCCGCAGCTCGCCACAGCGAGCAGATGCACTCGCCACGGCGAGTTGCTTAATTAAAAGTTGTTAATTGTCTTAATGAGGTTTTTGGGTGAATTTTTATATCAATTTGAGTGCCTTAATATGTTTAGGGATGAATGACACCTTTTTACAGAATTAAATTCGGATTTTGGGAACTTAAAAATGAAGATTTTAGGTGAAAAATGTCAAAAATGCCGAGAGCAACCACTTTTGCTCGCCTTGAGCTCGCCCCCAACTCGCCACGGCGAGGAGCTCAATTTTCTGAACTCGCCACAGCGAGTAAAGTAGCTCGCCACGGCGAGTATTACTGTAGGTTACTTAAGTTGTTGAATTTTGTTGTGATGCTTCGCTGTGACCTTTGTTGTGTCTTGTCGAATTAAGTTGGAGTCTTATGCCATAGCTGATTATGCATATAGTAGTTGTTGTTGCTGTCGTTGGGTTGTATGTAGATATACACCATTGAGTCCATTTCATACTCATACCACTGTTGAGGGCTTATGCCCTGGAGTGTTTACACTCAACTGTTCAGGGCTTATGCCCTGGAGTGTTTATCACTCAACTGTTGAGGGCTTATGCCCTGGAATGTTATTTCATTCAACCGTTGGGGGCTCATGCCCCGGAATGCTTAGCATTCAACGCGCGTAAAATGGTACCACATGCATTTGCATTAGTTGCATTGTTGTTGTCGTTGTAGTTGTTGTCGTTGTTGTCGTTGTTGTTGTTGTTGGTTGAGTTGTCGGTGTCGTTGTTGACCATGTTGTTGAATTGTTCAATTTATAAATGATAATTGATTATTCATTATACTGTTGCTGTTGAGTTTAATTAATGAATTATGTTATCTATTGTTGTTTGTGAATCTCACCCCTTCTGCTGGAATTGCCGCCTTGTGGGCAAGTGCAGACAACGAAGATTAGTAAAGATGTCGGCTCAAGTGTCTTAGGGCTCTGATACGTAACGGGACGGGAATTTGTTGCTTGTTTTCTCTTTCCTTACGTATTAATTATGATTTTATGAAACTTTTGATGAGGCCTGCGTGCCAAAGATTATTTAGTTGCTTTAAAATAATTCCGCTGCGAAGTTTTGAAGTTAATTATTATTGACTATTTTATTGGAGAATATTTATTCATCCATTAATTTGGAGATTTTATTTGAATGAAAATGTAGCATTCCGTTTTTGGTAAAAAATTCTGATTTAATTTGTTAATTAATAACTGTTGGGCGAACGGGGTGTTGCAATTGGTATCAGAGCAGGTTGGTCCGTCCGGCCAAGTAGTAGAGTCGAGTCGTGCCTAGTAGAGTCGTGTGACAATTTTGTATTGTCTTTGATGTCCTGGTTGTTGTTGTAGTGTAGATTTTCGCGATGGCTGGAAGGAATGATGTTGCACTTGCTGCTGCTTTGCAAGCGATGGCTCAAGCAGTGGGTCAACAGAATAATGCTGGTGGTAACGACGGTGTTCGCATGTTGGAAACCTTCTTGAGGAACCATCCACTAACTTTCAAGGGCAGGTATGACCCTGATGGAGCGCAGACATGGTTGAAAGAGGTTGAGAGAATCTTCAGAGTAATGCAGTGCACTGATGTTCAGATGGTGCGTTTTGGCACACATATGCTGGCTGAGGAGGCCGATGATTGGTGGGTGAGTGTACAACCAGTGCTAGGGAATGGAGGAGCTGTGATCACGTGGGCTGTGTTCAGAAGAGAGTTTCTGAATAGGTATTTTCCGGAAGATGTCCGAGGTAAGAAGGAGATTGAACTTCTGGATTTGAAGCAAGGTGATATGTCAGTAACAGAGTATGCTGCCAAGTTTGTTGAGTTGGCAAAGTTTTACCCGCATTACACTCCTGAGACTGCTGAGTTCTCTAAGTGTATCAAGTTTGAGAATGGTCTGCGTGCTGAGATTAAGCGGGCCATTGGTTATCAGAAGATCCGCAATTTTTCTGAATTGGTGAGTAGCTGCAGGATTTACGAAGAGGATACGAAAGCTCACTATAAAGTGCTTAATGAAAGGAAGAGTAAGAATCAGCAGAACCGTCCTAAGCCTTACAGTGCTCCTGCTGATAAGGGGAAACAACGGGTAAATGATGAGAGGAGGCCCAGGAAGAATGAGACTCCTGCTGAAGTTGTCTGCTACAAGTGTGGCGAGAAAGGCCACAAGAGTAATGCTTGCCACCGTGATGAGAAGAAATGCTTCCGATGTGGGAAGAAAGGACATACAATAGCTGAATGCAAACGTGGCGATATTGTCTGTTTTAATTGTGATGAAGAGGGTCATCTTAGTTCTCAGTGCAAGAAGCCTAAGAAGGCTCAGCTTGGAGGGAAAGTGTTTGCATTGTCTGGTACACAGACGGACAATGAGGATCGACTTATTCGAGGTACTTATTATTTTGATGATACTCCTTTAATTGCTATTATAGATACTGGTGCTACGCATTGTTTTATTGCTGTTAGTTGTGCTTCTAAGTTGGGACTTACTATGTCTAATATGGATGGAGAAATGATTGTTGAAACTCCAGCTAAGGGTTCAGTGACTACTTCTCTTGTTTGTTTAAGTTGTCCACTGTCTGTATTTGGTAGAAATTTTGAAGTTGATCTCGTATGTTTACCGTTGACGGGTATGGATATAATCCTTGGGATGAACTGGTTAGAGTATAACCATGTCCTCATCAATTGTTTTAGTAAGACAGTACGTTTCTCTTCCGCTGAAGAAGAGAGTGAAGTTGATTTCTTGAGTACTAAGCAGTTGAAGCAGATTGAGCGTGACGGAATTATGATGTTTTCCCTGTTAGCATATTTGTCAGTAGAGAATCAAGCAGTGATTGATAGCCTACCAGTCGTGAATGAATTCCCAGAAGTTTTTCCTGATGAGATTCCCGATGTGCCGCCAGAAAGGGAAGTTGAATTTTCAATTGATCTTGTTCCGGGTACGAAGCCTGTGTCGATGGCTCCTTACCGTATGTCAGCAGCTGAGTTGACAGAGTTGAAGAAGCAGTTGGAAGACCTACTTGATAAGAAGTTTGTAAGACCGAGTGTTTCACCTTGGGGAGCGCCGGTGTTGCTGGTTAAGAAGAAAGATGGTAGCATGAGGCTGTGTATAGATTACCGTCAGCTGAATAAAGTGACGATAAAGAATAGGTATCCACTTCCGAGAATTGATGACTTGATGGATCAGCTAGTGGGTGCCCGTGTGTTTAGTAAAATCGATTTGAGGTCAGGTTACCATCAGATCAAGGTGAAGGATGAAGATATGCAGAAGACGGCGTTCAGAACGCGATATGGTCACTATGAGTATAAGGTGATGTCGTTCGGTGTTACTAATGCACCTGGTGTATTTATGGAGTATATGAACAGAATTTTCCATGACTTTCTGGACAGATTTGTTGTTGTTTTTATTGATGATATTCTGATTTATTCTAAAACTGAAGAAGAACATGCAGAGCATTTGAAGATTGTTTTGCAGGTGTTGAAAGAAAAGAAGTTGTATGCCAAGTTATCCAAATGTGAGTTCTGGTTAAGAGAAGTAAGCTTTCTTGGCCACATTATTTCAGGTAGTGGTATTGCGGTTGACCCGTCGAAGGTTGAAGCGGTATCGCAATGGGAGACTCCGAGGTCAGTTACAGAGATTAGAAGTTTTCTGGGTTTAGCAGGTTATTACCGCAGATTTATAGAAGGATTTTCGAAGTTGGCACTTCCTTTGACACAGTTGACCTGTAAGGGTAAGGCTTTTGTGTGGGATACTAAGTGTGAAAATAGTTTCAATGAGTTGAAGCAACGGTTGACGACTGCTCCGATTTTGGTTTTACCGAAGTCAGATGAACCTTTTGTTGTTTATTGTGATGCGTCCAAGTTGGGCTTAGGTGGTGTACTTATGCAGGATGGTAAGGTGGTAGCTTATACTTCGAGACAATTGAGGATACATGAGAAGAACTATCCTACACATGATTTAGAGTTGGCTGCTGTAGTTTTTGTGTTAAAAATTTGGAGGCATTATTTGTACGGTTCCAGATTTGAGGTGTTCAGTGATCATAAGAGTTTGAAATATTTGTTTGATCAGAAAGAGTTGAATATGAGGCAGAGAAGATGGCTCGAGTTGTTGAAGGACTATGATTTTAGTTTGAATTACCATCCGGGTAAAGCCAATGTTGTTGCAGATGCCTTGAGCAGAAAGACGTTGCACATGTCGGCTATGATGATGAAAGAGTTCGAGTTACTTGAGCAATTTAGAGACTTGAGCTTAGTTTGTGAATTGGCACCTCAGAGCGTGCAGTTAGGTATGTTGAAGATCAATAATGAATTCCTGAACAGTATCAAGGAAGCGCAAGAAGCTGATGTTAAGTTTGTAGACTTGATGGTTGCTAGTAATGAAGCGGAAGATAGTGATTTCCAGGTTGATGATCAGGGTGTGTTAAGATTCCGAGGCAGAATTTGTATTCCTGATAACGACGAGTTGAAAAAGATGATTTTGGAAGAAAATCACAGGAGTAGCTTAAGTATTCATCCGGGAGCTACAAAGATGTACCACGACTTGAAGAAGTTATTTTGGTGGTCTGGATTGAAGCGAGATGTCGCGCAATTCGTTTATGCATGTTTGACTTGTCAGAAATCTAAAGTTGAACATCAAAAGCCTGCAGGGTTGTTGACACCATTGGATGTACCAGAATGGAAGTGGGATAGCATATCCATGGATTTTGTAACGAGCTTACCGAATACTCCGAAGGGGCATGATGCCATTTGGGTAGTTGTTGACAGGTTAACAAAGTCAGCACATTTTATTCCGATCAATATCAATTATCCAGTAGCTCAGTTGGCAGAGATTTATATTCATAGTATTGTGAAGTTGCATGGTGTTCCATCGAGTATTGTGTCGGATAGAGATCCGAGGTTTACTTCAAGGTTTTGGAAGAGTTTGCAGGAGGCTTTGGGTTCTAAGTTGAAGTTGAGTTCGGCTTATCATCCTCAAACAGATGGTCAGTCGGAGAGGACGATTCAGTCGCTGGAAGATTTGCTAAGAGTATGTGTACTTGAGCAAGGTGGAGCTTGGGATAGTCATCTACCGTTGATTGAGTTCACGTACAACAACAGTTATCATTCGAGTATTGGCATGGCACCATTTGAAGCTCTGTATGGTCGGAGGTGTAGGACTCCGTTGTGTTGGTTTGAATCGGGAGAAAGTATAGTGTTGGGACAGGAATTAGTCCAGCAGACTACAGAGAAAGTTAAGCTGATAAGAGAACAGATGAAAGCGTCGCAGAGTCGGCAAAAGAGTTACCATGACAAGCGTAGAAAGGAACTTGAGTTTCAAGAGGGTGATCATGTGTTCTTGAGAGTCACTCCCATGACAGGTGTAGGTCGTGCGTTGAAGTCGAAGAAGTTGACTCCGAAGTTTATTGGTCCTTATCAGATATCGGAGAGGATTGGGCCAGTGGCATATCGAATATGTTTGCCACCACATCTTTCAAATCTGCATGATGTGTTTCATGTGTCGCAGTTGCGGAAGTACGTAGCGGATCCTTCGCATGTTATACCAAGGGATGACGTGCAGGTTAGAGACAACCTTACGGTGGAGACCTTACCGTTGAGAATTGATGATCGTAAGGTGAAGAAGTTGAGAGGCAAGGAGATATCTCTGGTGAGAGTTGTCTGGGGTGGAGTAGCTGGTGAAAGCTTGACTTGGGAGCTGGAGAGTAAGATGCTAGAGTCTTATCCTGAGTTGTTTGCTTGAGGTAATAATTCGAGGACGAAATTCTTTAAGTGGGGGAGAGTTGTAACGCCGTAGTTGTCGATTATTTTATTTCAGTTGATTTTAATAAGTTTTTGTGATTTTAAATAATTATGTTGATTTTTGGTGTGTTATATATTTTATTATATAGTTATTTTGATTGTTTAATTAAAATAGGTGAGAATTATAATTATTAGAAGGTTGGGGATTAAAATGAATTATTTAATAATTTAATAGGAGTTAATTAGAATTAAGGAGAAGTTAATAAGTATTAATAAGGGAAGAAAGAGTCAGAACCAGTTTTACGTAGAAACAGTGAGAAAACAAGAAAAGGGGGAAAAACCTAGAAGAAGAGAGAAGAAGCAAGAGGAGAGAAGAACGCTGCTTTTAATTCAGGAAGATAATCTAAGGTAAGGGTGAGACAAACTCTCAACTTTAGGTTCTTAATTCGTTGATGAATGTAGAATTGTTAGGGTTGATGAATTGAATTATGTTAAGATGAATTGATGCTAATAACTTAATAAATTCATGTAATTGTTGTTGTTTTATGCTGTTCTGATGTTAGAATGCATAGGGATGATGAAATTCATCAAAATTGAGCCTTTGGGTGTTGAATTTGGGGTTTAGGGTTGAAAAGTAGAAGTCTGTTCGTACAGTTCGTAGTTCTGTCAATCGCCGCTCGCAACGGCGAGTAAACCCACTCGCCAGGCGAGCAGTGCCTGTGTAACTCGCCACAGCGAGCAATCCTACTCGCGAGGCGAGCAATGAAACACCCGCAGCTCGCCACAGCGAGCAGATGCACTCGCCACGGCGAGTTGCTTAATTAAAAGTTGTTAATTGTCTTAATGAGGTTTTTGGGTGAATTTTTATATCAATTTGAGTGCCTTAATATGTTTAGGGATGAATGACACCTTTTTACAGAATTAAATTCGGATTTTGGGAACTTAAAAATGAAGATTTTAGGTGAAAAATGTCAAAAATGCCGAGAGCAACCACTTTTGCTCGCCTTGAGCTCGCCACGGCGAGGAGCTCAATTTTCTGAACTCGCCACGGCGAGTAAAGTAGCTCGCCACGGCGAGTATTACTGTAGGTTACTTAAGTTGTTGAATTTTGTTGTGATGCTTCGCTGTGACCTTTGTTGTGTCTTGTCGAATTAAGTTGGAGTCTTATGCCATAGCTGATTATGCATATTGTAGTTGTTGTTGCTGTCGTTGGGTTGTATGTAGATATACACCATTGAGTCCATTTCATACTCATACCACTGTTGAGGGCTTATGCCCTGGAGTGTTTACACTCAACTGTTGAGGGCTTATGCCCTGGAGTGTTTATCACTCAACTGTTGAGGGCTTATGCCCTGGAATGTTATTTCATTCAACCGTTGGGGGCTCATGCCCCGGAATGCTTAGCATTCAACGCGCGTAAAATGGTACCACATGCATTTGCATTAGTTGCATTGTTGTTGTCGTTGTAGTTGTTGTCGTTGTTGTCGTCGTTGTTGTTGTTGGTTGAGTTGTCGGTGTCGTTGTTGACCATGTTGTTGAATTGTTCAATTTATAAATGATAATTGATTATTCATTATACTGTTGCTATTGAGTTTAATTGATGAATTATGTTATCTATTGTTGTTTGTGAATCTCACCCCTTATGCTGGAATTGCCGCCTTGTGGGCAAGTGCAGGCAACGAAGATTAGTAAAGATGTCGGCTCAAGTGTCTTAGGGCTCTGATACGTAACGGGACGGGAATTTGTTGCTTGTTTTCTCTTTCCTTACGTATTAATTATGATTTTATGAAACTTTTGATGAGGCCTGCGTGCCAAAGATTATTTAGTTGCTTTAAAATAATTCCGCTGCGAAGTTTTGAAGTTAATTATTATTGACTATTTTATTGGAGAATATTTATTCATCCATTAATATGGAGATTTTATTTGAATGAAAATGTAGCATTCCGTTTTTGGTAAAAAACTCTGATTTAATTTGTTAATTAATAACTGTTGGGCGAACGGGGTGTTGCATATATTCTCATGGTTGATTGCTATTGAAATCCTTGAAGTACGAAACTTTATTGTCTCAAGGTTTGCTAGACTATTCTCATGTTTCGCAATCCTTCGCTTAATATTAGTGACTATGAATTAACAAGTACTAACCCTTCGTTGTTGCTTTATGAATTTAATACTTGTTAATTCATTATAAAAATGGTGAAATTAGATTAGAAAATAGATTTACATCATTAGACTCATCTAATAAATGTGATCTTTAATTCAAAGAAATAATTGTCACTTAGAATTCCCAGGACAAAAGATGAGAAAATATGTCTGATGGCTCCTCTATTTATATCTAAAGGAACAACATAAAATTACACTAAATCGGAACATATATTTGTACTGAATCGGTATATAAAATATGCACCAAATCAACACATAAATATGCACCAAATCAACACATAAATATGTATCAAATCAGCATATAAAATTACACTAAATCTTTCCAAGTGCTAAGTCTTTGTAGCAAAAGAGCAAAAAGCAATATTGACATTTTTGCACAAGATCTTAATATTTTTGTCTTCAATCAGCTCCAAATCATATTTTAGATCCTTTTATCCTTTAATCATTCTCAAAACCATTTCTTTTACTTTTGCTCCAAGATTCAATCTTTCATCATATTTGTTCCTGAAATTAAATAACTTGCAATTGAAGTAAAATTGTTCTAGAAATTAATTAAAAACACATAAAATCTAAATAAAATAAACTAAAATAACCAATTAAAAACACTAATTATTGGTTTACCATGGTGACAAATCAAACCCTAAACCTAAAACTTTATGTTGGGCCTATTTTCTAAGTTTCTCTTTAGCCAACCACATCTCCTTTCGGTGTCAGTGAGTGTGTTTCTCTAGCAACCACGTATATTCTCATGGTTGATTGCTATTGAAATCCTTGAAGTACGAAACTTTATTGTCTCAAGGTTTGCTAGACTATTCTCATTGTTCGCAATCCTTCGCTTAATATTAGTGACTATGAATTAACAAGTACTAACCCTTCGTTGTCGCTTTATGAATTTAATACTTGTTAATTCATTATAAAAATGGTGAAATTAGATTAGAAAATAGATTTACATAAAATTAGGTCATTAGACTCATCTAATAAATGTGATCTTTAATTCAAAGAAATAATTGTCACTTAGAATTCCCAGGAACAAAAGATGAGAAAATATGTCTGATGGCTCCTCTATTTATATCTAAAGGAACAACATAAAATTACACTAAATCGGAACATATATTTGTACTGAATCGGTATATAAAATATGCACCAAATAAACACATAAATATGTACCAAATCAGCACATAAATATGTATCAAATCAGCATATAAAATTACACTAAATCTTTCCAAGTGCTAAGTCTTTATAGCAAAAGAGCAAAAAGCAAAATTGACATTTTTGCACAAGATCTTCATATTTTTGTCTTCAATCAGCTCCAAATCATATTTTAGATCCTTTTATGCTTTAATCATTCTCAAAACCATTTCTTTTTCTTTTGCTCCAAAATTCAATCTTTCATCATATTTGTTCCTGAAATTAAATAACTTGCAATTGAAGTAAAATTGTTCTAGAAATTAATTAAAAACACATAAAATATAAATAAAATAAACTAAAATAACCAATTAAAAACACTAATTATTGGTTTACCATGGTGACAAATCAAACCCTAAACATAGAACTTTATGTTCGGCCTATTTTCTAAGTTTCTCTTTAGCCTACCGCATCTCCTTTCGGTGTCAGGGAGAGTGTTTCTCTAGCAACCACGTATATTCTCATGGTTGATTGCTATTGAAATCCTTGAAGTACGAAACTTTATTGTCTCAAGGTTTGCTAGACTATTCTCATGTTTCGCAATCCTTCGCTTAATATTAGTGACTATGAATTAACAAGTACTAACCCTTCGTTGTCGCTTTATGAATTTAATACTTGTTAATTCATTATAAAAATGGTGTAATACTTGTTAATTCATTATAAAAACGGTGAAATTAGATTAGAAAATAGATTTACATCATTAGACTCATCTAATAAATGTGATCTTTAATTCAAAGAAATAATTGTCACTTAGAATTCCCAGAAACAAAAGTTGAGAAAATATGTTTGATGGCTCCTCTATTTATATCTAAAGGAACAACATAAAATTACACTAAATCGGAACATATATTTGTACTGAATCGGTATATAAAATATGCACCAAATCAACACATAAATATGCACCAAATCAGCACATAAATATGTATCAAATCAGCATATAAAATTACACTAAATCTTTCCAAGTGCTAAGTCTTTGTAGCAAAAGAGCAAAAAGTGAAATTGACATTTTTGCACAAGATCTTCATATTTTTGTCTTCAATCAGCTCCAAATCATATTTTAGATCCTTTTATGCTTTAATCATTCTTAAAACCATTTCTTTTTCTTTTGCTCCAAAATTCAATCTTTCATCATATTTGTTCCTGAAATTAAATAACTTGCAATTGAAGTAAAAATTTTCTAGAAATTAATTAAAAACACATAAAATATAAATAAAATAAACTAAAATAACCAATTAAAAACACTAATTATTGGTTTACCATGGTGACAAATCAAACCCTAAACCTAGAACTTTATGTTCGGCCTATTTTCTAAGTTTCTCTTTAGCCTACCGCATCTCCTTTCGGTGTCAGGGAGTGTGTTTTTCTAGCAACCACGTCTATTCTCATGGTTGATTGCTATTGAAATCCTTGAAGTACGAAACTTTATTGTCTCAAGGTTTGCTAGACTATTCTCATGTTTCGCAATCCTTCGCTTAATATTAGTGACTATGAATTAACAAGTACTAACCCTTCGTTGTCGCTTTATGAATTTAATACTTGTTAATTCATTATAAAAATGGTGTAATACTTGTTAATTCATTATAAAAACGGTGAAATTAGATTAGCAAATAGATTTACATCATTAGACTCATCTAATAAATGTGATCTTTAAGTGATCTTTAATTCAAAGAAATAATTGTCACTTAGAATTCCCAGAAACAAAAGTTGAGAAAATATGTTTGATGGCTCCTCTATTTATATCTAAAGGAACAACATAAAATTACACTAAATCGGAACATATATTTGTACTGAATCGGTATATAAAATATGCACCAAATCAACACATAAATATGCACCAAATCAACACATAAATATGTATCGAATAAGCATATAAAATTACACTAAATCTTTCCAAGTGCTAAGTCTTTGTAGCAAAAGAGCAAAAAGCAATATTGACATTTTTGCACAAGATCTTCATATTTTTGTCTTCAACCAGCTCCAAATCATATTTTACATCCTTTTATCCTTTAATCATTCTCAAAACCATTTCTTTTTCTTTTGCTCCAAGATTCAATCTTTCATCATATTTGTTCCTGAAATTAAATAACTTGCAATTGAAGTAAAATTGTTCTAGAAATTAATTAAAAACACATAAAATCTAAATAAAATAAACTAAAATAACCAATTAAAAACACTAATTATTGGTTTACCATGGTGACAAATCAAACCCTAAACCTAAAACTTTATGTTGGGCCTATTTTCTAAGTTCCTCTTTAGCCTACTACATCTCCTTTCGGTGTCAGGGAGTGTGTTTCTCTAGCAACCACGTATATTCTCATGGTTGATTGCTATTGAAATCCTTGAAGTACGAAACTTTATTGTCTCAAGGTTTGCTAGACTATTCTCATGTTTCGCAATCCTTCGCTTAATATTAGTGACTATGAATTAACAAGTACTAACCCTTCGTTGTCGCTTTATGAATTTAATACTTGTTAATTCGTTATAAAAATGGTGTAATACTTGTTAATTCATTATAAAAATGGTGAAATTAGATTAGAAAATAGATTTACATCATTAGACTCATCTAATAAATGTGATCTTTAATTCAAAGAAATAATTGTCACTTAGAATTCCCAGAAACAAAAGTTGAGAAAATATGTTTGATGACTCCTCTATTTATATCTAAAGGAACAACATAAAATTACACTAAATCGGAACATATATTTGTACTGAATCGGTATATACAATATGCACCAAATCAACACATAAATATGTATCAAATCAGCATATAAAATTACACTAAATCTTTCCAAGTGCTATGTCTTTGTAGCAAAAGAGCAAAAAGCAATATTGACATTTTTGCACAAGATCTTCATATTTCTGTCTTCAATCAGCTCCAAATCATATTTTAGATCCTTTTATCCTTTAATCATTCTCAAAACCATTTCTTTTTCTTTTGCTCCAAGATTCAATCTTTCATCATATTTGTTTCTGAAATTAAATAACTTGCAATTGAAGTAAAATTGTTCTAGAAATTAATTTAAAACACATAAAATCTAAATAAAATAAACTAAAATAACCAATTAAAAACACTAATTATTGGTTTACCATGGTGACAAATCAAACCCTAAACCTAAAACTTTATGTTGGGCCTATTTTCTAAGTTTCTCTTTAGCCTACCACATCTCCTTTCGGTGTCAGTGAGTGTGTTTCTCTAGCAACCACGTATATTCTCATGGTTGATTGCTATTGAAATCCTTGAAGTACGAAACTTTATTGTCTCAAGGTTTGCTAGACTATTCTCATGTTTCGCAATCCTTCGCTTAATATTAGTGACTATGAATTAACAAGTACTAACCCTTCGTTGTTGCTTTATGAATTTAATACTTGTTAATTCATTATAAAAATGGTGAAATTAGATTAGAAAATAGATTTACATAAAATTAGGTCATTAGACTCATCTAATAAATGTGATCTTTAATTCAAAGAAATAATTGTCACTTAGAATTCCCAGGAACAAAAGATGAGAAAATATGGCTGATGGCTCCTCTATTTATATATAAAGGAACAACATAAAATTACACTAAATCGGAACATATATTTGTACTGAATCGGTATATAAAATATGCACCAAATCAACACATAAATATGTACCAAGTCAGCACATAAATATGTATCAAAGCAAGATATAAAATTACACTAAATCTTTCCAAGTGCTAAGTCTTTGTAGCAAAAGAGCAAAAAGCGAAATTGACATTTTTGCACAAGATCTTCATATTTCTGTCTTCAATCAGCTCCAAATCATATTTTAGATCCTTTTATCCTTTAATCATTCTCAAAACCATTTCTTTTTCTTTTGCTCCAAGATTCAATCTTTCATCATATTTGTTCCTGAAATTAAATAACTTGCAATTGAAGTAAAATTGTTCTAGAAATTAATTAAAAACACATAAAATCTAAATAAAATAAACTAAAATAACCAATTAAAAACACTAATTATTGGTTTACCATGGTGACAAATCAAACCCTAAACCTAAAACTTTATGTTGGGCCTATTTTCTAAGTTTCTCTTTAGCCTACCACATCTCCTTTCGGTGTCAGTGAGTGTGTTTCTCTAGCAACCACGTATATTCTCATGGTTGATTGCTATTGAAATCCTTGAAGTACGAAACTTTATTGTCTCAAGGTTTGCTAGACTATTCTCATGTTTCGCAATCCTTCGCTTAATATTAGTGACTATGAATTAACAAGTACTAACCCTTCGTTGTCGCTTTATGAATTTAATACTTGTTAATTCATTATAAAAATGGTGAAATTAGATTAGAAAATAGATTTACATAAAATTAGGTCATTAGACTCATCTAATAAATGTGATCTTTAATTCAAAGAAATAATTGTCACTTAGAATTTCCAGGAACAAAAGATGAGAAAATATGTCTGATGGCTCCTCTATTTATATCTAAAGGAACAACATAAAATTACACTAAATCGGAACATATATTTGTACTGAATCGGTATATAAAATATGCACCAAATCAACACATAAACATGTACCAAATCAACACATAAATATGTATCAAATCAACATATAAAATTACACTAAATCTTTCCAAGTGCTAAGTCTTTGTAGCAAAAGAGCAAAAAGCGAAATTGGCATTTTTGCACAAGATCTTCATATTTTTGTCTTCAATCAGCTCCAAATCATATTTTAGATCCTTTTATCCTTTAATCATTCTCAAAACCATTTCTTTTTCTTTTGCTCCAAGATTCAATCTTTCATCATATTTGTTCCTGAAATTAAATAACTTGCAATTGAAGTAAAATTGTTCTAGAAATTAATTAAAAACACATAAAATCTAAATAAAATAGATTAAAATAACCAATTAAAAACACTAATTATTGGTTTACCATGGTGACAAATCAAACCCTAAACCTAGAACTTTATGTTGGGCCTATTTTCTAAGTTTCTCTTACCACATCTCCTTTCGGTGTCAGTGAGTGTGTTTCTCTAGCAACCACGTATATTCTCATGGTTGATTGCTATTGAAATCGTTGAAGTACGAAACTTTATTGTCTCAAGGTTTGCTAGACTATTCTCATGTTTCGCAATCCTTCGCTTAATATTAGTGACTATGAATTAACAAGTACTAACCCTTCGTTGTCGCTTTATGAATTTAATACTTGTTAATTCATTATAAAAATGGTGAAATTAGATTAGAAAATAGATTTACATAAAATTAGGTCATTAGACTCATCTAATAAATGTGATCTTTAATTCAAAGAAATAATTGTCACTTAGAATTCCCAGGAACAAAAGATGAGAAAATATGTCTGATGGCTCCTCTATTTATATATAAAGGAACAACATAAAATTACACTAAATCGGAGCATATATTTGTACTGAATCGGTATATAAAATATGCACCAAATCAACACATAAATATGGACCAAATCAACACATAAATATGTATCAAATCAGCATATAAAATTACACTAAATCTTTCCAAGTGCTAAGTCTTTGTAGCAAAAGAGCAAAAAGCGAAATTGACATTTTTGCACAAGATCTTCATATTTTTGTCTTCAATCAGATCCAAATCATATTTTAGATCCTTTTATGCTTTAATCATTCTCAAAACCATTTCTTTTTCTTTTGCTCCAAAATTCAATCTTTCATCATATTTGTTCCTGAAATTAAATAACTTGCAATTGAAGTAAAATTGTTCTAGAAATTAATTAAAAACACATAAAATCTAAATAAAATAAACTAATATAACCAATTAAAAACACTAATTATTGGTTTACCATGGTGACAAATCAAACCCTAAACCTAGAACTTTATGTTCGGCCTATTTTCTAAGTTTCTCTTTAGCCTGCCGCATCTCCTTTCGGTGTCAGGGAGTGTGTTTTTCTAGCAACCACGTCTATTCTCATGGTTGAATGCTATTGAAATCCTTGAAGTACGAAACTTTATTGTCTCAAGGTTTGCTAGACTATTCTCATGTTTCGCAATCCTTCGCTTAATATTAGTGACTATGAATTAACAAGTACTAACCCTTCGTTGTCGCTTTATGAATTTAATACTTGTTAATTCATTATAAAAATGGTGTAATACTTGTTAATTCATTATAAAAATGGTGAAATTAGATTAGAAAATAGATTTACATCATTAGACTCATCTAATAAATGTGATCTTTAATTCAAAGAAATAATTGTCACTTAGAATTCCCAGAAACAAAAGATGAGAAAATATGTCTGATGGCTCCTCTATTTATATCTAAAGGAACAACATAAAATTACACTAAATCGGAACATATATTTGTACTGAATCGGTATATAAAATATGCACCAAATCAACACATAAATATGTACCAAATCAACACATAAATATGTATCAAATCAGCATATAAAATTACACTAAATCTTTCCAAGTGCTAAGTCTTTGTAGCAAAAGAGCAAAAAGCGAAATTGACATTTTTGCACAAGATCTTCATATTTCTGTCTTCAATCAGCTCCAAATCATATTTTAGATCCTTTTATCCTTTAATCATTCTCAAAACCATTTCTTTTTCTTTTGCTCCAAGATTCAATCTTTCATCATATTTGTTCCTGAAATTAAATAACTTGCAATTGAAGTAAAATTGTTCTAGAAATTAATTTAAAACACATAAAATCTAAATAAAATAAACTAAAATAACCAATTAAAAACACTAATTATTGGTTTACCATGGTGACAAATCAAACCCTAAACCTAAAACTTTATGTTGGGCCTATTTTCTAAGTTTCTCTTTAGCCTACCACATCTCCTTTCGGTGTCAGTGAGTGTGTTTCTTTAGCAACCACGTATATTCTCATGGTTGATTGCTATTGAAATCCTTGAAGTACAGAACTTTATTGTCTCAAGGTTTGCTAGACTATTCTCATGTTTCGCAATCCTTCGTTTAATATTAGTGACTATGAATTAACAAGTACTAACCCTTCGTTGTCGCTTTATGAATTTAATAATTGTTAATTCATTATAAAAATGGTGAAATTAGATTAGAAAATAGATTTACATAAAATTAGGTCATTAGACTCATCTAATAAATGTGATCTTTAATTCAAAGAAATAATTGTCACTTAGAATTCCCAGGAACAAAAGATGAGAAAATATATCTGATGGCTCCTCTATTTATATATAAAGGAACAACATAAAATTACACTAAATCGGAACATATATTTGTACTGAATCGGTATATAAAATATGCACCAAATCAACACATAAATATGTACCAAATCAGCACATAAATATGTATCAAATCAAGATATAAAATTACACTAAATCTTTCCAAGTGCTAAGTCTTTGTAGCAAAAGAGCAAAAAGCGAAATTGACATTTTTGCACAAGATCTTCATATTTCTGTCTTCAATCAGCTCCAAATCATATTTTAGATCCTTTTATCCTTTAATCATTCTCAAAACCATTTCTTTTTCTTTTGCTCCAAGATTCAATCTTTCATCATATTTGTTCCTGAAATTAAATAACTTGCAATTGAAGTAAAATTGTTCTAGAAATTAATTTAAAACACATAAAATCTAAATAAAATAAACTAAAATAACCAATTAAAAACACTAATTATTGGTTTTCCATGGTGACAAATCAAACCCTAAACCTAAAACTTTATGTTGGGCCTATTTTCTAAGTTTCTCTTTAGCCTACCACATCTCCTTTCGGTGTCAGTGATTGTGTTTCTCTAGCAACCACGTATATTCTCATGGTTGATTGCTATTGAAATCCTTGAAGTACGAAACTTTATTGTCTCAAGGTTTGCTAGACTATTCTCATGTTTCGCAATCCTTCGCTTAATATTAGTGACTATGAATTAACAAGTACTAACCCTTCGTTGTCGCTTTATGAATTTAATACTTGTTAATTCATTATAAAAATGGTGAAATTAGATTAGAAAATAGATTTACATAAAATTAGGTCATTAGACTCATCTAATAAATGTGATCTTTAATTCAAAGAAATAATTGTCACTTAGAATTCCCAGGAACAAAAGATGAGAAAATATGTCTGATGGCTCCTCTATTTATATCTAAAGGAACAACATAAAATTACACTAAATCGGAACATATATTTGTACTGAATCGGTATATAAAATATGCACCAAATCAACACATAAATATGTACCAAATCAGCACATAAATATGTATCAAATCAACATATAAAATTACACTAAATCTTTCCAAGTGCTAAGTCTTTGTAGCAAAAGAGCAAAAAGCGAAATTGACATTTTTGCACAAGATCTTCATATTTTTGTCTTCAATCAGCTCCAAATCATATTTTAGATCCTTTTATCCTTTAATCATGCTCAAAACCATTTCTTTTGCTCCAAGATTCAATCTTTCATCATATTTGTTCCTGAAATTAAATAACTTGCAATTGAAGTAAAATTGTTCTATACCTAAAAAAAAGTTTGAATTAGTTTGAAATATATAATATGACAAATTAATCACGGCTTTAGCAAAACATATATTTTATTTATTTACTTTCATAAAGCCATGTGTAAAGTATTTTTTAACTATTGTAAAATGCCTCACAATTAAAGTTGTTTTAGGCCTCTAAACTTGTTGGGCCAAACCTGCATTTGTCTGGGCCAAACCTGCATTTGTCATATCTAGAAGCATGTCTCACATAATCCAATTTGTATATATAGCCGCCGTATGATCTACTATCTTTAGTTCCAACCCTTAGAAAGAAAAAGAAAATATAAGGCAAAGTAAAATGGTGAACCAAATACCAAATTATATCATCTCCTTGATCCTGCTTCTTTCTGCAGTAGGTAATACTCGTGTTTACCATATTCTATTTTTTTTTGCTAACCATATTGGGTCCATAACTAACCCCTTTTAAGAAAATTAGACGATTATTTTTGTAGGGTGTTTTCTTTCGATCTCTTGTTTTTCATTTGAAAGGGTCGAATCCAACATGGATCATGGATCTGAGTTTACTTTCACTCAAACCAACTTGACGTTATTCCTAAAAATTATTAATTTGATCGACAAATCAATTTCTTTTTTCTATTTTTCAATTTATATTTTTTTTTTGTATCTAATGATAATTTACTTATTTGGAGAACAGGAGAAGTGAAAGGAGAAACGTGCACAGAATATTTTAGGCCTTTTGTTGACACACCAAGTTGTGACAACTATTGTAAAGGGCAGTGGAGTGATGGAAATGGGATTTGTGACTCAGGACTATGCATTTGTAAGTTCCCTTGTGGAGGGAAGCCAGGTAAAGATCAAATAGAAAGGAAATGCAGTGTTTCAACTGGTTTTTGCAATGACGGTGAATCGGCTTGCAATACAGGATGTGGTAACCGATACTATGCAGGGATAGGCTATTGTGATGGTAGTATTTACCCACAAATTTCTACTTGTTTCTGCCAATATGTTTGTTAACTCGTTTATTTCTCCATCTCATGGGATCATAGATGTATTTGAGTACATCACCTATTTTGAATTAACATATATTTCATCATCAATGAAATGAATATGAGATTTGTTTTTGCTGATCTTTGTGTTCAAAGTGCTTACTATTATGCAATTTGTATTTACACTGCAAGAAAGTTAAAAACTTACTTGTTTTAGTTGTTTAACTAATGTCTTTAGGGCACTAGTTAACATTCTCCAATAATTTTATGCATCAAATGATTTTAGATTTATTAGCATTCTCCATTTTGAAGTTATAGAAGATCCATTTGATATTAAGCTTTTAATCCAAAGACCAAATTTAGAAAATTTATAGACCTTATTTATATTGATGAATATTATATTTTTTTTTTTGTTACAATGCTAAGAAAAAGAAAGAAGAAGGCTAAGCTTGAAGGAACAGAGTTCTTGAAGCATCTGTCCTAAGAAGCGGGCGAAGATCCTCAGGAGGCTGAGGATGCACCAACAGATTTACATCGGCTGAGACTGAGGATGAATATTATATTGGTGTAATTTGATTCTTAACTGCAGATAACATTTATGAAAATAAATAAATATACATATTGCTAAGTTAGACTAACGTAAAAATATTAAGGTTGATTCTTTTCATTTGAACAATAAAACACACTCGTTTATTCTCCAAACAAATTTTAGACATAAGATTATTTAAACAATAACGACTTTTTATTGTAGCAATATTTCTATTTTATTTATTTGGAAAAAAAAATGAAATAGTTCTGGCACTTCCCTAAACTATAGTAACTGTACCTCTTATTTTTTCTACTTAAAGGAATGTCATTCCATGTTAGAAGGAACCATATTTTTTCTATTTAAAGGAATGTCATTCCATGTTAGAAGGAACCTTCTTTTCTTTTTTTTTTTATCACAAGTTTATAGAGTTTTAGACAAGGTTTTATAACTTGAGAGTTTACCGTTTAACTTATGTAAACTTGAATTGTAAACTCGTACGAATTTATCTAAAATTAAAATTATATAAAAAACTCTAATTATTGGTTTGCCATGCCTATATTCTAAGTTTCTCTTTAGCCTATCACATCTCCTTTCGGTGTCAGTGAGTGTGTTTCTATTGAAGTACGAAACTTTATTGTCTCAAAGTTTGCTAGACTATTCTCCTGTTTCGCAATCCTTCGCTCAATATTAGTGATTATGAATTAACAAGTACTAACCCTTCGTTGTCGGTTTATGAATTTAATACTTGTTAATTCATTATAAAAATGGTGAAATTAGATTAGAAAATAGATATTTAATACTTGTTAATTCATTATAAAAATGGTGAAATTAGATTAGAAAATAGATTTACATAAAATTAGGTCATTAGACTCATCTAATAAAGGTGATCTTTTATTCAAAGAAATAATTGTCACTTAGAATTCCCAGGACAAAAGATGAGAAAATATGTCTCATGGCTCCTCTATTTATATCTAAAGGAACAACATAAAATTACACTAAATCGGAACATATATTTGTACTGAATCGGTATATAAAATATGCATCAAATCAACACATAAATATGTACCAAATTTGCACATAAATATGTATCAAATCAGCATATAAAATTACACTAAATCTTTCCAAGTGCTAAGTCTTTGTAGCAAAAGAGCAAAAAGCGAAATTGGCATTTTTGCACAAGATCTTCATATTTTTGTCTTCAATCAGCTCCAAATCATATTTTAGATCCTTTTATCCTTTAATCATTCTCAAAACCATTTATTTTTCTTTTGCTCCAAGATTCAATCTTTCATCATATTTGTTCCTGAAATTAAATAACTTGCAATTGAAGTAAAATTGTTCTAGAAATTAATTAAAAACACATAAAATCTAAATAAAATAAATTAAAATAACCAATTAAAAACACTAATTATTGGTTTACCATGGTGACAAATCAAACCCTAAACCTAGAACTTTATGTTGGGCCTATTTTCTAAGTTTCTCTTACCACATCTCCTTTCGGTGTCAGTGAGTGTGTTTCTCTAGCAACCACGTATATTCTCATGGTTGATTGCTATTGAAATCGTTGAAGTACGAAACTTTATTGTCTCAAGGTTTGCTAGACTATTCTCATGTTTCGCAATCCTTCGCTTAATATTAGTGACTATGAATTAACAAGTACTAACCCTTCGTTGTCGCTTTATGAATTTAATACTTGTTAATTCATTATAAAAATGGTGAAATTAGATTAGAAAATAGATTTACATAAAATTAGGTCATTAGACTCATCTAATAAATGTGATCTTTAATTCAAAGAAATAATTGTCACTTAGAATTCCCAGGAACAAAAGATGAGAAAATATGTCTGATGGCTCCTCTATTTATATCTAAAGGAACAACATAAAATTACACTAATTCGGAGCATATATTTGTACTGAATCGATATATAAAATATCCACCAAATCAACACATAAATGTGTACCAAATCAGCACATAAATATGTATCAAATTAGCATATAAAATTACACTAAATCTTTCCAAGTGCTAAGTCTTTGTAGCAAAAGAGCAAAAAGCAAAATTGGCATTTTTGCACAAGATCTTCATATTTTTGTCTTCAATCAGCTCCAAATCATATTTTAAATCCTTATATCCTTTAATCATGCTCAAAACCATTTCTTTTACTCCAAGATTCAATCTTTCATCATATTTGTTCCTGAAATTAAATAACTTGCAATTGAAGTAAAATTGTTCTAGATCTAAAAAAAAGTTTGAATTAGTTTGAAATATATAATATGACAAATTAATCACGGCTTTAGCAAAACATATATTTTATTTATTTACTTTCATAAAGCCATGTGTAAAGTATTTTTTAACTATTGTAAAATGCCTCACAATTAAAGTTGTTTTAGGCCTCTAAACTTGTTGGGCCAAACCTGCATTTGTCTGGGCCAAACCTGCATTTGTCATATCTAGAAGCATGTCTCACATAATCCAATTTGTATATATAGCCGCCGTATGATCTACTATCTTTAGTTCCAACCCTTAGAAAGAAAAAGAAAATATAAGGCAAAGTAAAATGGTGAACCAAATACCAAATTATATCATCTCCTTGATCCTGCTTCTTTCTGCAGTAGGTAATACTCGTGTTTACCATATTCTATTTTTTTTTGCTAACCATATTGGGTCCATAACTAACCCCTTTTAAGAAAATTAGACGATTATTTTTGTAGGGTGTTTTCTTTCGATCTCTTGTTTTTCATTTGAAAGGGTCGAATCCAACATGGATCATGGATCTGAGTTTACTTTCACTCAAACCAACTTGACGTTATTCCTAAAAATTATTAATTTGATCGACAAATCAATTTCTTTTTTCTATTTTTCAATTTATATTTTTTTTTTGTATCTAATGATAATTTACTTATTTGGAGAACAGGAGAAGTGAAAGGAGAAACGTGCACAGAATATTTTAGGCCTTTTGTTGACACACCAAGTTGTGACAACTATTGTAAAGGGCAGTGGAGTGATGGAAATGGGATTTGTGACTCAGGACTATGCATTTGTAAGTTCCCTTGTGGAGGGAAGCCAGGTAAAGATCAAATAGAAAGGAAATGCAGTGTTTCAACTGGTTTTTGCAATGACGGTGAATCGGCTTGCAATACAGGATGTGGTAACCGATACTATGCAGGGATAGGCTATTGTGATGGTAGTATTTACCCACAAATTTCTACTTGTTTCTGCCAATATGTTTGTTAACTCGTTTATTTCTCCATCTCATGGGATCATAGATGTATTTGAGTACATCACCTATTTTGAATTAACATATATTTCATCATCAATGAAATGAATATGAGATTTGTTTTTGCTGATCTTTGTGTTCAAAGTGCTTACTATTATGCAATTTGTATTTACACTGCAAGAAAGTTAAAAACTTACTTGTTTTAGTTGTTTAACTAATGTCTTTAGGGCACTAGTTAACATTCTCCAATAATTTTATGCATCAAATGATTTTAGATTTATTAGCATTCTCCATTTTGAAGTTATAGAAGATCCATTTGATATTAAGCTTTTAATCCAACGATCGAATTTTAAAAAATAAAAAAAGATTATTTTATAAAAAAATTCCAAAAAAAAAAGAATTTTTTCCAGAAAACTTTAAAATCGATTGTTTTTCAAATATTAAAAAATTCAGAAAAAACAAAAAGATTTTTCGAAATTCAAATATGAAAAGAATCATAAAAAATATTCGTTTTAATTTTCGAATTTTTTTTTAAAAAGATTTTGAGTTTAATTTTCAAAAAAAAAAGTTGAATTTTTTTAAAAAAAAGTCTGATTTTTAATTCTGGATACAAATTTATTTTCAAAATTTTAAAAATTATTTTAAATTAACAAGGTTTTAAAAAACAATTAGGAATTTAATTTTTAAAATACAAAAAAAGCAAATTTTCAAAATAGGTTAGATTTTTTTCCGAAAAAAAAGTTTTTTAAAATTTGTTCAACAAAAAAAAAACAGGAAAAAATTTTAATTTATAAAAATCTGCATTCAAATTTAGAAATTATAATATTGAATTTTTTTTTTTACGAAATTAAAAAGTTTCCTTTTTGTATATAAAAAAAATTGGCAATAAAATTTTATTCGAGAGTTTTTAAAAAAAAAAAAAAATTCCTGAATTATTTTCCAGTTTTTATAAAATAATCATTTTTTATTTTTTAAAATTCTATTTTTAATTTTTATTGAAAAAAATCTCAGTTTTTTAAAAAAATATTGCTTAATTTTTTTTCTAATTTTTACAATTTTTTATTTTCAAAAATTAATTTTCAATTTTTTTAAATTTTTTTTATATTTAAATTAATATAAATGAATTTATATTATTTTTTGTATATTTTAATAATTAAATATGACGTGTCCAATTAAAAAATAATAAAAAGAAGCCAAGTGAGCGCCACATAAGCGAATTTGCTGAGTTGGATGGAGGAGGGGTGTTTTCCCGAAAAAAAAGTTTTACAAGGATGCAAATCAAACCGAAAATTTTACAGAGGCGAAAACCGGAAATTGTCTATATTACAGGGGTGAAAAACATTATCAACCCTTTTTTTTATTAAGGTTATAATCTAAAGTATAATTTTAATTAGTATATGTCTCCTTTTATCAAAATCATCAATGGAGAAGTATTAGGATTAGGGGTGGGACTAGGCTAAGCCGAGATAGGCTTTGCAAGGCCTGAACTCGGCCTGCCAATTTTTTTTTAAGGCCTAAGCCTGGCATGCGGCCTGTTATAGGCTTACTTTTTAGGCCTAAGCCTAGCCTTATGAAAGACTAATACGGCCTGTTAGCTTGTTTAAAAACCTATTTCATATGAACATATTTAAATAAGCAATGTGATCTAAGTTTAAATAGATTAGCAAACTAGCATATCGATTAAACTCTTATTTGATAATCACAAACCCTCTCTCTTTCTCTAACCTTTTCTTCTCTGCACTATCTCTAGGGAAAAACACTTCGCCTCCCTCAAACCCCAAAATCCAAAATTTATCTTTTAAGATGTAGCTTCCAGTTGCGGTGGTGAGACGAGAACGTTGTCCCACCTCCTTTCTCCAGATCGCCTTCGAGTTGCATAGTGGGCTTTAAAGTCGTGAGCTTTGGATGGTTTGTCGTCGGGTTTCTATTCAGATCTCTCCGTCATTCATTTCTCTTCATCATGAGTTTTGTCTGTCTTATTTTGCTCGCCGAAATTTGGGTTTTATCTGGGTTTGCGCCACCTCCTATTTTAGTGGTCGAACTTCTTCCTTTTGTGGATTAAACCCGTCGTTGCTGCTCATTTAGGTTGCCATGTCGAAGTTGTTACTTTCCTCGGAGGTTATGCAACTCTATTTTGTTCTTGAACCAGTTGGATTTGAGGCGGTTTTAGTTTTAGTTTTTGTATTGTTACTTTTCGTATTGTTGGTGTTGTTAATTTTGTTTTGATGTTCTTGTTTAAGGCTTGGGTGGCTATAGATATGACCTTTTGCGATGGTTCGGTTTTGTAAACCAAAAAGGGTATGGTTCTCTTAACCCGAAAGGTTTGTGGTTCTTACGTGTTGACTCATCCCTCGATCTGGGTTAACATGTTGAAACTGGTTTAGTTGGTTTTCCTGTGATTGATTCTCTGATGTTCCATGTCTGTTTAGATCTGCATGTCTTAATGTGCCATGTATGCCGCTTATCTGTACCGTCTTCTTATCCGTCTCAATTCATGTGGACTGATTTGGACGTTCTCTGGAAACAACTTTTATGCATGCATCTTTGCTCATAGGTTGCTGGTACATGGATCTTATTACCGTGTTGGCGGTAGATCCATTCGCCAACTTCGAACCCATATTGGTCTCTACAAATGTCTACTCTTCATCTTTTTTTTGTAACTTGGTTTCGCACCCGTGCACGAGTTCGTTGAGTTGTGCTTGTGAGGAGTGTTTGTTTGATTATGATTGATTAGGGTGGGTTCACCTTGTTTAATTTTACCACGTATCTGGGTCAGGACTAGTGCCCCCAGCCTCTGTAACTCCTGTTTATTTTTATTTTATATAATTATTCATTTTGGCTAAAAAACAATATCAACATGAGTGTTTAGGGAATTTGACTATATATTGTATCATATTTGAATTCTAGTTTATAATAATACATTTAAATATGCAAATAATTTATTGTATACTAATAAGCTTAAATTACTGAAACAATTAACAAATTTTTATTTTAATTCAAAGTACAAAATATAATATAATAAATAATATTATACATATTTACTTAAATAGGCCGGCCTAAGAGGCTTTTTGAATAGCCTGGCATTTTAAGTTAAATAGGCTTTTAAAAAAGCCTAGGCCTTCTCTATATAAGAAAAGTCTAGCTTGGCCTGACCTGTCGTAGGCTAGGCCGTAAGCCCCTGTAGGCTGACCTAGCCTATTCCCATCCCTAATTAGGATTGATAACCCTCGCCTCCTTTCAAACAAGACAGCAGTGAATTGCTTAGTTTCTAATAGAATTCAATCTAAATATGAATTTAGGGCTATAACTCATCTTTATGTACCCTCATAATTTGCAAGGGCGAATTGCTGGGATTAAAATAAAACGCTGACTGATTTCATGAGTTATATTCTACTTTCTTAAATCCAATATAAGGAAAGTTATAAACGAATGATTTCTTAATTTAAATTCCAACAAATACGAAGGGTGGATTCAAGGATTCCATAATCTTTGTTAATTAAACATCTGAATCAACCAAACATAATCTCGCATTGGCTAGGACAATTAAAACCCTGTAACCACTTCTAATATTTTCTCTTGTTTACTTTTCTAAATAAATTCCACTAATTACCGAGTTGAACGACAATCCATATAGAGACGATTAACTTACTACTTTATTACTACGTACGATTTGGTGCACTTGCCTAAATTTTACATCATCTATCCTCAAAGCCTTCAAAGTTGATATCGGCAGACCTCCAAATTCTCCTAATATTATAGAGATAATTCTCCTAATATTATGGGTTTAGAGGTCCTGATGCAAATTTTCTAGGTTGTTTTGCTGAGTCTCTTAGTTAGAGAAACTTTATCTTTGCTAAGATTTTTAGAGCAATTAGAAATAGCAAAGGATAAAAGCTAACATAACATGTGGCTAGAAATTGATTCAAGAATAAAGGAATACAGGCCTGAACTGTCTCAACTTAACAAACAATATGAACTTTGTTGTTTCTCACATATACAGGAAGGGAATACCAGTGTTGATGGATTAGCAAGTCTAGGTTTCCTTGTTGATCATTGAGTTTGGTGGAATGATCCACCAATTGCTATATCTTCTGACTTTGTTAAGAATAGGCTAGGTATGCCTACTTTCATGGTGATGATGGAGTTATGGTGGGGGTGTGAATTTTAAATGTTTGTGTGAACTTTTCCACCGTAGCATGCTGTGAAACTTTCTCATGATTTCTAAATGTTGGAGCTACGTTTGTACCAAACTACCGATTCTAGTGTGGGAATGATGTGGAGGAGAGAAAAAAAGTTGGAGGCAGGGATGGATATGATGGAGAGTAGTGACGGAGTCAGGAATTTTATCGAGCCTAGGCAAAATTTTGACTGCAAATTCACATGTGATATAATATATAAATAGTCATAAATCGAAATAAAAGAGACTCGTTGGTTTATCGATAAAAGTACAATTTGAAACAAGAGACAGGGGCGAACTTACCACCCAGAATAGAAAATATAAAAAATAAAATAAAACAATGATAAGTTTTAGTGACAGCCGCAACCGTAGGTAGAAGTCCATAATGTTTTTAAAATGGTGTCCATAGAATTACCTACGTTTTGCCCGTAGGTAAAGGTGGAAAATATGCAATGACAACCATTTGGCAACGACATACAGATTTAGCTACGAAAATTTGCCCTATAGTGACGGATTTTGGTTGTCACTATAAGTCAAATTTCTTGTAAATTTATTGTAGTGATACAAAGAAAGAATGGGCAGTGGCGGATCTTGAGTTAATTTGTTGGGGGTGCCAAAATTATGTAATATAAGATAAGAAGTTTCATGTCAAAACAAAGAAACACTGACTGTATGGCGGTTCTTACCTTTTGATTATAGTGTGGAGACTTCCCTAGTAGAAATATTAAAAATTTGACTTAAATGCTCAATTAGTCCCTAAATAGACCTTTTATTACTTATGTCTCAAACCTGAGGCATTTTGCTGAAAGCTTGGTTCCCCTTCCATTGCAACCAAGGGAAATTTGTTATATATATATATATATATATATATATATATATATATATATATATATATATATATGCCCAGACTAGATTGATGGTAAATCCGCCCCTGGTGGATAGAGAGGTTAGAGGAAGTGCTGCGAATTGCAGAAGAATAATATGGTGTAAAGGATGTAAGATAATTTCTCATGGGTTGAATGAAATTAACCCGTGCACTATGCGCAACTTCCTTCACTTTACCTTTAGTTTTGAAACTTAGAAAAACTTATAAACATATTTGAAACTTAAAAAAATTAAAAGACAAATCTGATATTTTTGTCAAACTTAAAAGATTAAAACATGTATTTTGCCAAAAAAAATTATTACTAGTTTTTTATGTGCAATTAACATTAAAACAATAATTTGTCACAAAATCATTAAAACAATAATTAAAAAGGAATGGAAATAGAATGTTCTACGACTTAAATATTTCTTATGCGTGCTATATGATTCAATTCAATCCGTTGACTTAATTTATTTTATATACTTTTTTTTTACCAAATAAATTTTATATTCTAAGTAAGAAAATTTAAACAAACTTTATATTGAACTATAAATACCATGTCAAAATCACACAGAAGTTCCAACCCATAGAAAGAAAAAGAAAATATAAGGCAAAGTATAATTCTATTCTCTAAAATGGTGAACCAAATGTCAAATTATCTCCTCTCCTTGATGCTGGTTCTTTTTGTAGTAGGTAAGTCTCTCTTTTTTATTTTTAAGCCAAGTCTCTTGTTTGCTTTGTGATGATAGCTAAACAGAAATTTTATATATTGGTCAAATTAATTAATCTGAATAATATAAAAATGTTAAAAAAAAATTACTTGCTAACCATATTGGTTAGAACTATCAATCAATTATGAATCTCGACTAAGGAATATGGACGACTATCTTTTGTAGGGTCTTCTATTCAACCATTTTTTTTCATTCCTAGGGTTTGAATTCGAGACCTTATTTAATAGGTCTGAAGTTAGTTTCACGTAACGTTAAAATTATTAATTTGATGGACAATTTGATTTTCATCTTTCTATTTGGAAAACAGGTCAAGTGACAGTGAAAGGATCAGAAACTTGCTCACAGTTTTTGAATGGTTGTCTTGACACACCAGCATGTGATTCTTATTGTAAAGAGCAGTATAGTGATGGAAATGGAATTTGTACCAATGAAAGATGCATTTGTTCTTTCACTTGTGGAGGGAGGCCAGGTAAAAAGGCACCAAAAAGGGATTGCGAGGTTAATCTTGGTTTTTGCGATAATGGTGGTAGCCCTAGTTGCAATGACAAATGTTCTAGTAGATACCAAGCTGGTACTGGGTATTGTGATGCTAGTATTGACCCACGTTTTGCTACATGTACCTGCCAATATGTTTGTTAACTCATTCATTTCATGTATCTACTCGTGGGATCATAGATATATTTGAGTTTACATCACATATTTTTTGAAATAAGAAATAAGTATATGTCATGATTAAGAATGTTTATGTCATGATCGTTTAAAGAAATATAAGAAGTTATTTTGCCTATCTTTCTGTTCAAAGTGCTTGTATTGTTTGTCTTTGTACCAAGAATTATAGGGTTTTTGAAACGAAATATTTCATACAATGGAGGGTTTTTTCCTCTATTTAGCGTGAAAATTGTTAAATAGGCATTCTCATAGTGACATCAAAGAATTGGATGTCTATGGAGATAGATCTTTTCATATACACTCACTCCCTTATTACTTATGAATTTCACATGCACAGTTAATTGTAAAAATCATTATATCACTTTTCAATTGTCATGCTATCTTTTTCATGCTTTTTTTTTGTTACCTTTTTCATGCCTTCTAAATTAAAACAATCATTTGAAAATAAGTCAACAGTCATTTCCTCTCAAAAACAAAATAAGTCAACAGTCAATTACTTCAAAAAAAATTTAATAGTCATATATTTCCTCTAAAAAGAAAATAGTCAACGGTCATTACTTGTGTTTCTAGTAAAAATATTTTTAATTGGTTTCCTCAAAGAATTACAAAAACTAATTGCATATATATAGAGGCAGGATCCGTTGACATCAGGTGTAAGTCATTAAACTTACATCAAATCTCAACAGTTAATTTCAATTAATTAAGTGGTTAATAATTCACATTATGAGCAGTGTTTTATATAAAATTTTGATTAAAAGTACAAGTATAGATATTTAAGACTTTTAAACTGTATGATTCATTATATAGACGATCCTTATAAATATTCTGATTTTTTCTTTTGCCACTACAAAATAAAATCGGACTTTTTAGTTCTTGTAAAAATATTCATCGTTGTTTTTAGTTATTGTAAAAATTTCCATCAGCGTTTTTAGTCTTGTAAAAAATTTCCAACAACAATTTTAGTCCCTACAACGTTAAAGGAGAAAGTGACCCGGACTAAAAAAGTATGATTTGATTTTGCAGGGACTAAAAACAAAAATCTGAATATTTTCAAGGACAAATTTTTTTTAAAAAAAAAAAGGCTAAAGAAATATATTAATAAACCAAAAAAAAAAAAACCAACACAATGTGTATCTCAGAGAGTTTACAATCCACAATTACATTACACACCAAAGCTGCGAGAGCAGCTAAAGAAAATAAAAATTAGGAAATTGTCTTTAAACACAACATAGGATGAAATCTCCGAGTGAGGTAATCAAAATCAAACAATGCATAATACGATTTTAACAACCAATATGTCGAAACTTTAACCTTTTAAGTTAAGGAATTCAGAAGGTCAACATTATGCTTAAAAATCCTCGAATTCTTCTCCTTCCAAATAATATTGAAAGCTAGGCTAGACATTTTGAAGAAGATGATATCGAAAGTTACCATAATGAACTGTTCATAAGCCTAACCAGACAGAAACATGACTCCAAATGCGCTTGTAAAAGTCACATTGAAAAAAAAGGTGATCTCGGTCTTCCAAACAATCACATAATGGCATAACCAGACAAAAACATGACTCCAAACCCGCTTGTAAAAGCCACATTGAAAAAAAAAAGTGATATCGGTCTTCCAAACAACCACAAAATGGCATTGAGTAGGGGTTTTCAGATCTGCTCCCTAAGAGGGTTTTCCCCTTTGGTAAACCAAGGTATATGAAACGAAAATGATCCAACTAGAATGGGAAAAATTCTCAAACAAACCTAGAAACTCGTCACTAACATTAAGACTCATCACACTACTCTTATAAAGGTTGACCTTGAGTCCAAATGCAAGTCCAAAGCACCCCGTGAATGGTTTTTAACAACCAAAGGCTTCTAACTGAAGTCTCCCCAAAGAAGAGTGGATCATCCGCATATTGAAGGTGGGTCATGGACTAACCCACACTACCAACGTTAAATCTTGAGAACAAATTACGCTATTCTACACTTCTAATAGCTCAAATTAGCCCTATACCAAAAGGAGGCAGATAAAGGGAGTCAACGGATCTCCTAGCTTCAACACCCTTTGGATGTTAATCTCTTCGGTTGTGCTGCCATTAACAAGAATATAGAGATTCCCACAAAATGCTCTCATTCAACTACACCACCTCTCACCAAAACCAAACCTCCTTCGCATCTAGTCGAGGAAAGCCCAACTTATCAAGTCATAAGGCTTCAAAATTTTAAAAATGAGGCACGGGTCATATCAATAACATCATTAACCATCACTTCTAACAACTCCACATAGGCCCTCGACCACAAGGAGGCACGGAAATGGAGCCAACGGATCTCCTTGCTTCAACCCCTTTGAATGTTGACCTTTTTAATTGGGCTGTCATTAACAAGCACATAGAGATTCCCACAAAATATACAGGCCCTAATTCAACTGCACCAGCTCTTACCAAAACCAAACCTCATCAACATATAATCGAGTAAATTCCAATTTACCGAATCATAAGCCTTCAAAATCTTTAAAAATTAAATGAGGCATGGGTCACATCAATAACATCATTAACTAGTTGATAAATGTTGATTGATTCGGCACAATAATCTTGTCCATTACTGCCAATCAACTACCCAAAACATTGGCCACCGGCTTATACAGAGAGCCAATAAGTGATATGGATCAGATAGACGTCTTGTAAATAGTAAAGAATGTGATAGAAATATAAACATTAATATTTTATTGTGTTATAATTTGAGACTATTTTTCAAACTAGGTACATACTTTGGAAAAGATGGAATATTTTATTTATATTCTAACACTAGTGAGGGCTAGAGTTCACGTCTGCATCCATGTATAGCTCACATGTTGCACAATAATAAGAAGGGTAATGCTATCCAGTGCCCCGGCTAACAAGTAATAAATGAATTAATTTTTTAGGAAAGCATTAAATGAATTAATCTCATTTGTTTTACCTTAAATAAAGTGAGTAATAAATATGTCAACTAATTAAAATATGAAAAATGTGCATTCAATACTCTATCAAATTTTCTATTTTGTGATACAAACATGAAATCCTATTTTGTTTTGAAGAATTAAGCTTTTGTAATTTCTATGCATTTGATGATTTTGTATGTGATATTTTAATTGGTTATGTTTTATCTATGGAATTGTTAATTTATTTTAGACTTTATTTTAATTGGATATGATTCTTAAAAGATTCACGGAAAAAATTGAAAAAAATATTGTTAAGAAATGAAACTGAAATCACAAGAAAAAGAAAATTGGAAAAAATAATGTTAAGAAATGAAACTGAAATCACAAGAAAAAG
Source organism: Medicago arabica (assembly GCA_946800305.1). Taxonomy (NCBI): domain Eukaryota; kingdom Viridiplantae; phylum Streptophyta; class Magnoliopsida; order Fabales; family Fabaceae; genus Medicago; species Medicago arabica. The sequence goes on along the minus strand of OX326971.1, from coordinate 18,448,904 downwards.
AAAGGAAAGGAATGTGGTGTATACATGTGTAAAGAAAGGAAATTTAATAGAGTATTAAATACTTACCTCAAAAAGAAATAGTATTAAATACAACTTTTTTTAATTTAATTAGTTGACTTATTTATCACTTTAATTAAGGTAAAATAAGTTGGATTTGAACATTTATTGATTCTTAACCGGTGCCCGGGGCACTGGTTAGCAGCACTCTAACAAGAAATGTTGAATTGAACTTAGGGTTTAAGAAATGTTTAGGGTTTTTCAACTCAATTACAGTGAGGAATTGGGGGAAAGATATCTTCATGCTTCCCTAAGATCTTTAAGTTACATGAAATGATCACTGACTGCGAGAATATTTTCTCACAAGCTTAAAGCTCATACACTATCCAGTCTCACGAGTCTCGTCTACAAATCGACATATACATCACAATTAACAAGACTTTGGCCAAATCAATGGTAAACGAAAACTTAGTGGCAAAGAAAAACCATATAATTGCAACATACCCAAGCCCCATAGCTAGGACCAAATTCGTTCGAAATTGGCGCGCTTCCATCAAGTAATCAGGGTTTTTGCTTCATGATGATGGCTTTTTTCATAGAATGAGATTAGAAATGATAACTCTTGCCATTTAGGTAAAGAATTGATCACCAAATCATTGCAGGTTCTCGTTCGGATGAACAAAATATGGATTTAGTGAATGATATGTGGAAAACTAGAATTCCTTGCATTTGTACATTGCAGAAGATGGCGCAGTTAAAAATCCAAACAATTAACATACCTACAATAACAGTTTCAGTTGCTAACATAGTACAATTCATAGCTACGCTTCAACTTAAGTACATAACAACTTTAATATAATGATTCAGCTATTTTATGAAGATCCTTCAAATGAATCATGTCATTCATTACATATAACAAAGGTGAGTCCAATACTATCTTGCAAGTTCTCCAGTTAGATACCACATAATTATTTTCATGACTAGGGTTGTAAGGCTTACAAGGGTCTTCCCAAGTACAATAAGCAACTGCATACTTATTTTTATGACGATGATTGCAAGGCTTACAATGACCTTCATAAGTTCAATAAGCAGCCACAAAGTTATTTTCAAAAGTCCAATGATATATGGTTTGATAAAATTGCATGAACCCTGTCAAACATAATAGGGGGGTTTATATTGGTGAAGCTGCTAATGTTATAAATTATGAACAAGTTAAACTAAAAGATATCAATGTTTGTTATGTACCTTGATGAATGTTAGAAAACCAAGAAAGGCTTCACTAATTTTGGAAGTTAGAAAACCAAGATTTGATATGAAATTCAACGATTGATTCTTCAAATCTGGTATCCACTTCTACAAATTACAGAAAGAAAAAGAAAATTAAAAAATAGTCATAAAACTCACCTATGCCAACACTGTCATAATAAGTTTACTATAAAGCAAAAAGTAAAAAATAACAATCTATGTATGTTTTGACAGAAATGTTATTTTCTTGAGGAAAAAAAATTAAAATAAATAGAAATGTTATTTTCCTTTAGTAGTTTTGTTCATTAACCATGTACATGTACTACAAACTAAATCATAGGTAAACTCCAAAATCATGGTACATAAAATTTTATTCTTCTAACATAACATCCAACAACAATAAAACTGAATATCTTTATTGAGAAATATTTTAAAATATAAAAGAACTCACTTGATTAGATTCATTCTTATTCTGTGTGGAAGTAATAATTTCTTCTTTTTCTAAATTCATCTTCTTTGTCTCCGCAATACCTTCCTCCTTAATTCCCCATTCATGGCCACTCTTCTCAATGATGGATTCTAACATCTCTGCAATACCTTCAACCTTACTTCCCCATTTATGGTTACTCTTCTCAATCATGGATTCTAATATCTTTACAATACTTTCAACCTTATTTTCCCATTCATGGTTTCTCTTCTCAATGATGAATTCTAATCTCTCTGCAATATCTTCAACCTTACTTCCCCGTTCAAGGTTACTCTTCTCAATGATGGATTCTAACATAAAATGAAAAACACGTGTAAAAGAGCAACAATAAATAAAATGAAGAACACATGTAAAAGATCAACAATAATAATAGTAATAATTAATAATGTTTCCTATAAAATTTATTCATATAAGAATTGGTTTCTTATAATATATAGAATCTTTGCCTTTACCACAAAATCATGACTAAAATGAACATTCGATGAGCCAATTTCAATATGATGACAAAAAAAATTTATGGAGATTAAAGCTATTTAAACACAACAACAACCTAAGAAATGATCACCTCAAGAAAAATACCTAAAAAATAAAAAGACAAAACAAACACTACAAGAAAATGGTGTTTTATAGTCAGCAGAAAAATGGATGTTAAAAGGAAAATTGTGGTTGCTAAAAGCCTTTTAGCATCAGTATAGAGTCCAAAGAATTGACCACAATAAAAGCTTGAATGCTAAACACTAGCTTCCAATTGACGCTAAAATATAATCTACAAGATTTGACGCTAAAATTGAAGCTAAATGTATAATAAAAGTGTGTATAATTAATGCAGAAGCTACTTAGCATCTATAAAAGAGTTGACAAACCCAACAACTTATCTAGTGTTCAAAAGTTTCACGTGCTATAACTAATTCTCCACAACTTGTTTGTGTGTGATTGATAAGGAAAAAAGGGAAGTTACCTAAAAGCGAAACCCTTGAGTTGAATTGATCGATAGAAGAAGATAGTTGGCTTTGCTTGTGCAGCGTAAATAACACGAGGATGATGGAGAGAACGGCAAAGAAGATGAAGATGTTTGAGTTGTTACTAAGGTCTTTAAAACCGGACCGGACCAACAGCTTCGACCTTCTGAGCCGGAAACCGGACCTGCGTCCGTTGGAAATGGTCTCCACAACCGACATGCAGCAGAACCGGAAACCTAAGGACGAAAACCAGAAAGAGTAAAAGATAATGATGATGATGATGATGATAATGATGATGATGATGGTACTGCCTCTGCGTCGCATGTATGAGAAAAAGAAAGAGATGGAGCGTTTAGTGTTGATACATTAGGGTTACTATTTTCAAAATAAAAATTGGGCTTGGTATCTACGAAATCTAACCACACTTTTGTTTTCAATTTGTGATAATTTATATTTTTTACAGGGATAATGTATTTATTTTTGTAAGGGGAGATCATTTATTTGTTTATTAGGGTTTATAACTTTGCTTTTTTTTTTAATAACTAACTATTTTTAAAATAATTTAATGGAAAGAATGAAATTATAAGATTGTGGGACATGATTGGAGAAATTGTTCAGTCAATTTTATTTTTATCAAGATTAAAGGAGAAATGAAAAAACAAAACAAAAACCACAAAGCAAATCATTAAGTAAGTAAGAAGAGAATAATGCATTTGAGGGCGGCAAAAAATCCAAGATTGTTGAGAATTTGAAGAAGAAGCATCATGCTTAACAATTTAATTCGCACAATTGTTGCCTTGATGGAGGGTATGATGAAAATTAAGAGTCCAAACTTGGACAATCTAACTAATGAAATGAGCATGAGGATGATGAGGTTAGACATCCGACATAATTAGATCAAGAGTCATCCTAAACTTATTCACGAAGAATGTTTTTGTGCCCCGCATCATACGCAATACGAAAGCCATGAAAAACAGCATAAAATTCGGGCTGCAAGAAAGAAATAATAGCACGAAAACCAAAGAAACCCAACAACCAATCACTATTATTGTTTCTTACAAGACCTCCAACACCTGATCTTCTAGGATTCGAAAGAGAACTACCGTCAACATTAACTTTGATGATAGTATCCAAAGGAGAAATTCATTTAACATGTCTAATGAATTTGTGAGTTTAATATCTAATAGTATGAAATATAAATATCATAATGAATTAATTTTTTCTAAAAATCCTCTAGTGTTTCGGATGTTGTAAACACGGTCAAAAGTAATTCTTAGAATCTTGACAATCCACTTCGATACTTAATGTAACACGTCATTATCGTCAACATGGAGACTTGACAAAGGATAAAATTGATCGATGTATGTAAAATTCAGTGTCGTTTTAACTATTTCGAATCATTTGAAGACGAAATTGATGTATAATTTAAGGATGAAAAAGCCTATTCACTTTTTTTAAGATTTGAGGCATGTTAATGGAAAGAAATTTTGTTTTCCCAATCAGCAAATAAAAACCATGCGGGTCTAACGCAACTGATAACTACAACTCAAAATAACAAACTAATTAACTCAACTACTTTAACTACACTAATTTCTCTTTATTTTTAATACTAACAAAGAGGGATTAACGGTAAGACTTTATATCTGATGAAAATAAGGATAAGGTCTTCAAATGGTTAATAAGCTACATCAAAGGACGGATTGTTTGAAAAAGTCATAATTCAATTTTTGAGTGGAGCAATTCTTAGTCCGACATTACTTACTCCTCAACTAAACTCCAGATTATCAAACTCCTTCCCTCATAACAGGGGTTAACAACAAAAAAAAATAAAAGAAATAAGGTCTTGACATAAAATTCATCCATTCTCACATATTGTCATGAACCATCGAAACTTATATCCTAAATAAAAATTCGTATAATGCAATTTGTAAACTCTCACATTAATATGAAAATCAAAATAAGGGTCAGGCCTTATTGTTTGTAGTTAACAGTTACCCTTGATAATTTTAAAGAAATTTAAAAATGTAGTAGAAAGAAAATTAAAGAGAAAACAAAATCGAATACAAATCAATTTGGAGTTTATTCAACTTAAATTTGACCATTACGTATACTCCTCACTGCAAGAGTTTATTCAACAAAATCTCCTCCTCCTACGTACTACTACTACTACTACAAAATCGAATACAAATCAATTTGGAGTTTATTCAACTCAAATTTGACCATTACGTATACTCACTGCAAGAGTTTATTCAACAAAATCTCCTCCTCCTCCTCCTCGGAAAAATTACTAGTCTAAACTTGTTAAACCGGTTTTGATTGCCAATATCATCCCAATAGCCGTGGACTTGTTGCTTTACCACAACCCATCTGCTAATATAGTGCAAGAACAAGACATGAATGAGCCTATATGATACTCAAGTAACTGTGTTGGTGTTTCATAGGTATTTATCTTTTCAGTGGCTTGTGTTACACACAACAACAATCATTGCCTATTTTCTCATTCTGAAAATGATATATCTATTTTAAAAAATCCTAGATGAAAATAGTATAAAATATGGAATCTATATTCTTATGTTTACTGGCGGCAGACGCGTACGACCTGTCCGCTCTTTCTACTACCCTAACGCATGTGCTTATTTTATTATGTTTATTTGTATAATTTTAATTAAAATTTTAAAATTTTAAAATATTATAGAAAATATTGATATATTGATTTGTAAACAAAATATTGTCAAGACATATAACAAAATTATTTTTGAACTCAACATATTTTAGTTTTCCTACATATAAAATTAAGGTTAAATAATGATCATTTATTGTTTATTCTAATAGTAATTAGTAAGATCATAACATAAATGTGTGTGTGTTGTGAAAAAGAAACATCATAAATAAATGTATAAATAACATGTTATGTAAAAGAAATATTGCGATTGCGATAAAATAATATCTTTAAAAACTATATTTTGAAGGTGAGAAAAACACAAGAAGGGGGGTTGAATTGTGTTAACTTTTCGCAACTCTTGAAGAGTAAGAATCTGATTCGTCAGGATCAGAGTCTGAATGGATTCAGAGTCTGATGGGAGATCAGATTCTGTTGCAGCGGATATAAACAAGAGATAGAGAGAAAGAGAGAACACAATCAATTATACAGGTTCCTTCCACAAACCGGAAGTAGTCCTGTCCCCCTTGCACTTCCAAGGAGAGTTCCACTAAAATGTAATATCAATTACAAGTTGCTCAAACACACAGTAAGAGACTTCCAATGCTCAAGCACGCAGGCAAGAGACTTCCAATGCTCAAAGACACAACTAAGAGACTTCTTTGCTCAAGCACACAAGCAAGAGACTTCTGACACAATTTACAGAAAATTAAATAGAGTTGAAACACTTGATAAACAATCAAATGTGTTCCAATTACAAAACACAGACAGACTCTGTTTTAAACAAATACAGACTATGTTTTTCTGCTTAACATAGAGATTCTATAATACACAGTTTGTAAGAATAATCTAAGTTGTTGATGTGTTTCTGGTTTGACTCAGTGAGAATACGATAGCTTAGCAGCGTAGTTTTTCAGTTATAGAGTCACACAATTCTTCAAGTCTTCTATCCTTTATATAGGCGTTGGAAAGAGACGTTGAGTCAATCCAGCACATCAAGTGAATTCTGGAAGCTTGATCAATAGTTGTTGATCTGTTGCTTGATATGGTAATAGTCCTTCAAATGCATATTTTGAATTCCATTCCTTTTGAAGCTTAATACCGGTAGACACAGTTGTCAAACTGTACGAGGTAGTGGAGTAGTGGAAACAGAGTTCGTACACACGTACTCTGTACTATACTGCATTCTTTGTCGTTGAGCATCCCACGCTCAAGTTGACTTTGAAGCTAGCCGTTACTCCAAATGAGAGTTTCTTGTGCATCGTAATGCCTTTAGAAAACCTTCTAAGCAGATCTTCAGATTGCAAGCTTCAGACTCACTGTAGCATTCTTGCTTCTGATGATCTTCAGACTCTCTTGGTCTTCATGTTCTGATAGTCTTCAGACTCTCTTGAACTTCAGGTTCTGATAATCTTCAGACTCTCTTGAACTTCAGGTTCTGATAATCTTCAGACTCTTCAGATCGTCAGAATCACAAGCAACAAACTTCTCTTGGTCTTGCTCTCAAAATGTTCAAACAGAATACTTTCTAAGATACAAATCTTGATTAATATCCTGCATACTTAAACAAATATTAGCATATCCAATTGACAATTTTTAATACCTTGTTATCATCAAAACTCAAAACGTGGTATTGCTGAAAACCTTTGTTCCAACATATTTTTCGTAAAGTCTCCATCTTCTCCTTCTATTTTTTCTTCTTTAATGAGAACTTTTGTTGAATTTTGAGAACTCCTCTTGATAAAGCTACATATAATTGACCGTGGATGAAAACATGTTGTGGAAGATAGATCCCGACATTGGGAATGGTCTGCCCTTGTGACTTATTTATGGTAATAACAAAACTTAGTCAAACGGAAAACTGTTTTCTACTAAACACAAAGGGAACTCATGAACTCGCATTTGTTTTTAATTTAATTCTGGGCAAGAATGCTCTTTTTCCAACATTGTTTTCTGTTAGGATTTTCATATCCAGCATATTCTTAAATAAATCACGACATAACAATTGTGTTCCATTACACAGGTCATATATAGGGTCTATGTTTCGCAACAACATCAAAGGTGCATCTTTTTTTACCTTTAAAATATACGGCGGGATACTTCCTTTCGTAGTTGAGTTTAGGAATTCAATTTGATATAATTTATGAGTATCTCCTTCAACCTCATTAAATGACAACAAATTATGTTATTCTCCTGGAAACTAATTGATAATTATGTCATTCAATTTTTTAACATCATCATTTGTATGTGTAATTATGGCTCTTTTGACCATATATATGAATTATGATATTACTCCTCGTTTATGAATCACATGCACTCCTCATATTAGATGTGTCTGAACACGTGTTGCATCCGCACCCTCAAATATAATTACCCTAAATTATGTGATTTTCTCAAATTATCAACGTTATTGTCGTGACAGTATCCGTGTTGTATCTGGTGTCGGTGTTCGTATCCATACTTTTTAGCGATCCTCTCTTTTTATGGCCTCTCAGATGGTGGTTTGAATGTAACCAAAAACAAAAGATGATGGTTTGAAGCTTTCTAGTATTTTTATTTTTAGTTGTTAGTAACATGAGTGTGATTATTGTTTAACAATTTTGAATTATTTAAATGGTTTTAACACTTTGATTTCACTGTACTTTTTTTAATATTGGATGGGGCCATGGGAGCAGTTTATCAATTGTATACATGCAGAATGTTTGGAATCACAAAGAAAAAAGTAATGCTATCATAGTTCTCTTTATATAGAAAAAAAAAAAAATCATGCTATCATAGTTTGTATAAACAATTATAAACCAGCAAAATCAAATAATTCTTAAAATTAATCGTAAACAATTTTAATCATAATCTCTTATAAACCAGCAAAGTCAAATATATAATCCATAAAATTAATCGACTTTGATTAGTTGTAACATGAAAGAAAAAGAAAAAGAAAAAATAAAACAAAACAGGTTAATTCTGAATTCTGATGATGCAGAGGGTTGAAAGAGGTTGAAAAAACTAAACAATGCGGTAACGAACAATTAACTGTGAGAACCCTACTTATTAATATTTAATATAGTGCTAACAAATCTTTTTCTAAAATATTTTAAGTCCTAATCTTTTTTTAGAGGAATTAAAGTCCAATCGTTAACATAATTTTTTGCTCACGATTGTTACTAATCTTTGTTCTAGAGGATTTAAAGTTCAATCTTTAACATTATATTTTGCTCATGTTTGTTACTAATCTTTTTATCAGAAAATTTAAAGTCCAGTATTTAACATTATTTTTTGTTCACGTTTGTTACTAATTTTTTTTTAGAGTATTTAAAGTCCAGTCTATATTTTTGCTCACGTTTGTTACTAATCTTTTTTAGAGGATTTAAAGTCCAAACTTAAACATTATTTTTTGTTCACGTTTGTTACTAATCTTTTTTTAGAGGATTTAAATTCCAACCTTTAACATTATTTTTTACTCACGTTTGTTACAATTGATCAAAGGCTAAGGAAGAGTAACTTATATTAATAAAATAATATGGAAATACTACTTTTTGTGGAAGAGATATGAAAATACTTGGCAATCTTTTTGTTGGTTGTATTGTGGGGAACAACACAGATGTACAACATAAAACTGGCTGGTAATAAAGTAACATTAGTTTTTGTTTTGTGCTAGTTTTATGTGAGTTTGATTTGAGGTTAACGGAGGTAAAAGAGAGTTAACGGAGACGATTAATGACATGGATTAGTAATTGGCTAACAGTAAGAACAGTTCATATGGAATTGTCAACACTTTTCTCCTTAAATTAAATTTATTCTTATCCATTTGTTATTTGTATTTAAAATTAAAATTAAAAATCAAGGGTATTTTTGGAAAGAAAAGTCTAACCCAAAAGTGTGACGAAAAGGATAGTTTTCTTTATATATAGTATAGAAGTATAGATTTGAAGTGAAAATGGAAACATAAAATATGAATAGTTAAAATTCATCGCTCCAGTGAACCAGAAACAAGTGCATTCTCTAATTATGAAATTTAATGTCTATCAAAAATACAATCTTACCTCTTCTTAATATTTTGACACGTCATCAAAATTATATCATTTTGGGTCTTTTGTTCAACCTCCCCTTTTTTTTTCTCTCTGAAAAACAAATTAAAACAAACTCACTCGATAAAACACACTAACTTAATATTTTTTTCAAAAGAATAAACAAACTTAATCTTAATCACAATAATAACAAATTTTCCTATAATTCAACTTCTAATTATCTAAAGAGTTTAAAACAATCTATTCTCTATAATCTATTCTCTAATTATGAAACTTAATGTCTACCAAAAATACAATCTTACCCCCTCTTAATTTTTTGACATTTTATCAAAATTATATTTTTTTGTGTCTTTTGCTTCAACTTCCCCATATTTTTTTCACTTAAAAACAAATTTAAACAAACTCAATCGATAAAACACATTAACTTAATCTTTTTTTAAGAACAAACAAACTTAATCTCAATCTCAATCAAAACAAATTTTCCTATAATTCAACTTTTAAATATCTAAAGAGTTAAAAAACAATTACAAAATATTTATTACAAAGTATATACTTACTTTTCAAAAAATTACACATTTTCAAGATTGCTTCTTTTCTAAAAATAATTTGGTTTTATTTTTCTTTATATTTTTTTATTCAAAGGAAAAGTTATAATAAATAAAAAGAAATAGATAAAGACATTAAGGGGATTAGACCTGACTCAGGTACAACCGAAAACGGGGATACCACATAATAAATCAGATCAGGTGGATCGATCCAACATATATCAGTTCAAAAATTCACTAATTAACAAGCGAACCTGCACACGGGCGTGAAGCCAGGTTAAAAAAAATGAAAAGTGAACCTCTGCGAAAAACAATTAATGGATCGACTGTCAACACAATATCAAAATTCAAGTGCCAACAACTCCCTAAACAAATCAACAAGCATAAAATCTCTTTCGAGCTTGAAGAACTAGAGGGTAGACAAAATGGCACTTTAAAACCTACATATCTCGACATATTTGAAAACAACAAAGAATCAAAGAAGTCGGGTCACCATGTCATATTATAAAATATTATTTTCTATTGTTGTCGATTATTAATTATTATATCTTTTAGAAAGATGACTATAAAAAACACTGAAAACATGATAAATGAGTTACTAAATAATATTGTTATACAATTCATACACGGGACTCATAACAACATATTTATCAATAATGAAATTTTTACTATTTTTAATATTTCTACATATTACATTAAAAAAATTAATAACAATTATTTCAATGATTTTATCATGGACAAATTACACTAACCTCCCTTAAGGTCTTCTTAAATAACACAAACATCCGCTCTATATTTTAACTAATTACTAATCTCCTTTTTTCTCTTTATCAATTTGACAAGCATTTCTCTTATAATATAACACGGTTTAAACTTTGTTAATTTCATTTATTTTGAGCAATTAATTTCTTCATACGAGTATGAACTCATTTGATTTTCAACTATTTTTTCTTTCCATTTTCCACTTGCTAATTTTTCTCAACTTAATGTTCCTCAGTCAAGGTGATTTAATTTTTAATCTCTAATGTAATAAAACAAATATAACAAAGAATATTTCATTTTCATTGATCAACTACAATGCCAATCCACCAAAATTCTTCTCATTTCTATATTCTCCTTTGATATCTTCTATAATTGTCGATGTTTGATCTTATTTGGTGGTAAATATAAATGTTGTTATTGTTTCTCCATTGCGAGGAGAAAAAAAACTCAACTTAATTTTTAAAAGAGAAAACATATACAAACAAATCAAGAAAAAAAATTTCATTTAACTTAATTGTGAAAAGAGAAAATAGATACAAACAAACCAAAATGATTAAAATTCAATTGTTTATTTACAAAGTTATAGAAATTGATAAAATGAGGGGAGATTGATGTGTTTGAAAAATTAGAAGGGGTGTCTGTGTTATTTAAGAAAAACTCAAGGAAAATCAAAGTAATTTGTCATTTTATCATTAATGTCGGCTTTATCATTAGTTTTTTCTTATTTTCTCAATTCATATAGTATTGCAATACGATTTGATGAATAACCTCTCACTAATTAACTCGTGCGGAGCACGGGACTGTGCTTAGCACGGGTTTGTTGCTAGTAAGCATAAGTATTTGTGTCCATGTGTTAATATTACCTGCCTCAAATCAGCTTCAAACCCAACCCACAAGAAAAAACTTGGAAGAAAAAAAAGAGAAAAATTCAACAAATAGTTTATTTTGGTGATGACCCATTTTGAAACCCTACCTTCTCTAGGAAAATAAACACCTATCAAAAATGCACTTAAAAGTGGACTTAAACAAGTTAATGTTGAAGAGGCACACATTAACACCACAAATGCAAGTGAAAGTATCAAATGTGGACCTTTCATATGTCTACCTTCTGGATTTTCATTATCAACCCAACTCATAAAAAACAGCGAAACTAATAGTGTGAATACTTCACCCAAAACTGCAAAACCCTTTCTGATCTTTTTTTATGCTCAATATCAAGGGACAAATCATCGCTAACTTCGGGTAGTGGAACAATTATGTAACAAATGGAAAGTAAAAAGTAGCAAAAAAAATCTGAGTGTCCGATTTTGAGCTCTGTTAGTAAACGCGTCAACACAGGCGAACCTCTACTAGCTAGTAGAAGGGAAAGAGCTGTTGTGAATTCTAATAATTTTTCTGTGTTTGGGAAGTAACTTACAAATGGAGAGATTGTTATGAAAATTCCTGGAAGCAACTCTAACATGTCTTGGTGGTTTTTGTAATAGTATATAAGGGTCCATTTCTATCCCTAATGCAAACATGTAACACATCATACCAAAATCAATTATAAATCCAAATGTCTGGTTGAATTTCTCCAATAGACCACATACAAATCCTATGTTTCCAACAACTATTCCTACTTGCATTCATATACAAGAGAAAAAAAATACGATATTGCCAATACAAAAAAATATTAATTAATATACAAAAGAAACTAGCTTTTTTACATATTATAAAAAAATTCAAAACACATAATCAAAAATAAAATAAAATTTCAACACACCAAATCCGTTTTTTATTATTCAAATCCGTTTTATATCCAAATCTTAATAGACAGTAATGAATGACAATTCAAATAAAAAGATAAGCATTTTTTTTTTTTTGAGGAAAAAAAAGATAAGCATATATGACAATTCATTCTCAAATCAATTGTAAAATAATAAAAAAAAATACAATTAATTAACAAAATCTAGTAATCTTGTTCAAAAAAACAAAATTAATAACAAAAGGTGCCCTTCATTCACTTGATCCGGTTGACAGCTTAAACCTACACAAAGGGCATGAATTGCCTATCTCTAACCAATCACGAATACATTTTAAATGAAACTGTGCAAACATGGCATGTGAACACAAACTTTAAAATCTTCAAAACAAATAGCACACTTTCCATCTTTTTCAACTTCATCCAATCCCTCAACACATGATTTGGCAGCAGGAACTAATCCATTATCTTCTTCATCTTCGTTGCTTTCACTGATTTCGCTACGCTCACTACCTTCATCACTTTCACCATCCAATTCAAAATCAGTATCCTCTTCATCACTTTCATCTTCACTAGCCCTTGTTATGACAAGATCGACTCGAATAGAAAGAACCCTTCGATTCTTATGCGTCATGTTAACCATATTATGAGCACATTCCAAGAGTTTTGATACTACAACCCTAAAAGCGTCTTGAGGAACGTCCATTTGAGAAAGCCATGATACAATAGGAGTTTCTTGCATCAGTTCATCCTTTGACACATTTGATAAAGTGTGATACTCTACTTCAGAAAAAGTTTCAAACTTTCTAGCATTCAAAACGAACATATTTGTGCACTCAAACTCTATATTGAAATACTTGTCATTAGGGCATGATGAAATATTTTGTGTGTCATACTCGGTGGAAGAAAAGTTTGGGTATGCATCGCAATGGTATTCATCCATGGATGAATGAACAGTGAAAAAATAATGAGAGGTTATGATTAGAAACTTGTTGCAAACCAAAAGGAGAGAGAATTTAGGGACAAATAAGTATTGAGAGCTAGGGTTAAAGGAAGAATAACCTGAAGTTGCATATATAACCGATATGGAGAAAATCTGGTGAGATTTAATTATAAAAAATAAAATAAAAAGATATGGTTTAATTATATATATAACCGATATGGAGAAAATCTGGTGACATTTAATTATAAAAAAAAAATAAAATGATATGGTTTAAAACTATATATAACCGATATGGAGACAATCTGGTGAGATTTAATTATAAAAAAAAAAAGATATGGTTTAATTATAAAAAATAACCGTTTTCGATTTCGTAGAATAGATATGGATCGATATCTTATGAGATTTAATTATAAAAAGATACTTTAGGAGATTTGTTTTTTTAATGAGAAATGTTAGTATTTTTTTTAAAGGATGAGAAATGTTAGTATGTTAATTGTTTGTTTCTTGTTTTTTTTTTCTTTCTAATCTTAATTTTTTGAAGGCTATTTTATTTTATAAAATATATTTTGAGGGCTAGTTTCTTCTAATATCTCTTTTTTACAAGAGAAAAGTCTTTTTTTTTTAAATTAAAATCAAAGGATTAGTACAAAAGGTATGTCAAAATATGACAGAGAACTAGCGTTATATGTATCCACTTTTGTAAGGTATTTATCTCATAAAAAACTTGACATAAGAATTGTTATAAGAAAACCGAACCACCACGACAATTAAGTAAAATAGATCTTTCTTTAATTAACAAGGCAAGTGAAATTTTGTAAAAACCAACACACCTCTCCCCATCAAAGGAGTGCATAAGGTGAAGCTCAATGAATCAAAGACTATATACAAGAGCAAAAGTCACCAATGCACGAGAAAATGAAACAAAAAATAGGGTTAACCCACCAACTGTGAATATCAAAATTTATATAGAGCTTTCTTGCTTTTATCCACTAAAAAGATAGTAACTTCACATTATCGAGGAACTTGTGCATAGCCTCCTCCTTTTTTGGAAAAAAAGACGAGCAACACGCTCTCTCCAAATCAGCCATACAGAAGCTAATCAAATAACTTGTATACAAAACCTTAGTCTTGTAGAGAACCCACACAACGAGCTAAACATTAACACATGTTCAAACAAATGCATGAAATTCACCGAAGAAATTCGTAACCAATTGAAAACTAGAGCTCAAATGTTGCCAAAATGATGACATTCGAAGAACAAATGGTCAACTGATTCCACTCGCTCGCACACAGAAATAAAACATTTTGATTCGATTGAACATGCCGAACCAAATCATTTCCATTACAATACAGTTCCAAAATAGCTGCCAAGTAAAATTCGATACTTTAAAACGACTGTTTTATTCCAACTGATACCATGATAATTATCACAAATAACGGTTTTTGTTGCGGTTAGAAGTTGATGCCCCTCATACATTATAAACTCTATCAAAATATAATTGCCACCTCCAACAATCAGCCACACCAACTTGGAAAACAACGTTGTCCAAAAGAGCACAACATTCTCCCCCCACAATTTTCAACTATATCTTCCGAAACTCAACCTAAAGCATACATCTCAGCCACATTAATCTCCTTATTTTTCGCTAAGTCATCCAACCGCTCACAGAAGGCCACCCTCCCTTTTCACACATATGCCCAAAACAAAGTGTTGGGCATATCCTACAAAACTTTGATGTTGATGATTTCTTAATATGTATTTTTTATTTATTTTTTGGATTACCAGAATTTGAGTCTTTGACATTCCCGCAAGTCCATTAAATATCCTACAACTTTGACCATCACTATGTGGTTAATCTCTAATGGAGCTAATTGAGCATGATTTCATCTTTTGGTTCTCCAGAGTCCCTACCTTATGGGACAAGTTGCTATTCTCCGTCTCACTAGTTATAAGAAGCCCTTAGTTTTTTCACATACATTAAGAAAAATGGTTAGTTAATTTAACATGTTCATTTATGTAGATCTTTTTAAATTATCTTTTATGTATGTGTTTAATATTCTAATTTATGTGTTTCATGTAGCCATTCTAAAATATTGTAGTATCAAATGTCATTTTCTTTTTGTTCAGTAACCATATACGACCACAGACCACTATTAACTTATGGACCAAAATTACAGGCCACGGTCCATATATTACAAGGAATATCACAAACTGTAGTCACATCGTATTGATGACCATAATTCCAAAATATTTACAGACTACAACAATAGCTCTAAGTTTGTTTCTATTTATTCACTTTGCTATTGACTGAAACTGTGAAAGGAAGGAAGATTAGTAGTCTCAATTTCCCGCTCCGCTTTGATTTTGAAATAAAACAATAAAAAGTGGAAAAATAAAAACATAATGTATCAAAGTATTAAATAGATTAAAGTACAGTTCAATCTGGATATCACCCGAAAAATCTCTTCCTTCCAACATCTTTAGGAACATGTTTTACACATTCGTATATAAAGACTAAAAATTTCATAAAACTATTTGATATGGGACTTCCATCTTTTAAATTGTAAGAAAACATTAAAAAATACATAACAAAGACTGATTTTTAGGATAACAAATTCTCTCTTCATTCTTCAGATTCACCACGTTTTATTTTATTTGGTTTGAGTTTCCTATCCAATATTAATCTTACTTTTTATTTTTATTACTATCACTCTAATTAATATTGAAAAGACGGGCATTCACGTGTCCGTCTTTCCGCTCTTTTTATTGCAGCAATCACCTCAAAAACCATGTTACACTCTATGAAGCACAATTGCATAAATGGACATTAGACACAACAATGACATTGACACAGCTTGTCGATGTCGCTAATAATTTAAGAAAATAAATTAATTAAATGTAATCACATGTGTTGATGTCGAACACGCTAAGACATGTGTGACATCGGACTCGACTTCGATTAGAAATGTCGGTGCTTCATGGTTTACACTACAGCTACAAACATGATTAGAATTTGATTCTCCTAACCAACAAAACAGTAAATGAAGCAATAAATGAATAATTATATATAGCAAATTGCAAATTCATTCATTATACAAGGCTTATATATAGCCAATTGCAAATTTAGCTGTTGACAAACTAGCTTACTTTTGCAACAAGCAAGCTCTTAACTAACTCTTAAATTAAGAACTATTTGCAACTTGATAGTATGTTGATGTGCTAATTAGGTAAGTGTATCAAATCATTTATAAAGTAATAAAGTGATAAAGTAGAGTATCATATCCATCTGAATTGTCGTTTCGTCCAAACAATTCACGTTCCTTATTTTAAGTTGCCAAATAAATAAAAGAGTTAAAGGGTTAGAGATTTTAAATTTTTATTTGTTTGCAACAAAGCAAGTTACCTATTTTGGTTGCAAAAAATTAAACAATGGTTAGGATTCTTCAAATCCCCCCTATTTATTAGGTTGGATATTAAATATCTGTCATGTCGCGTTTATTTATCATAGGTAGACTATACAAGTGATGAGGCTGTTGGGACGTTACTAACCTAGCTGGTCGTCAAGCTGCACCTGTTGATCGCACGGTGATCCTTATATGTGGGATCTATACTATCTCAGTTGACAAGATCCACCCCTCCTATGTCATGTTGCATCTGATGATCACACGGTGATCATTATGTGTGGGGTCTTACCCTCCCAAAGGTAATTGAAATCATAACTTAAATTGACTTTCCAAGATTTCCCAAGGCAATGAAGGCCAAGGTTCATGTAGGTCTACCCATCTCTGAATCTTAGGACACTCATAACACACTCTCTCTCTTAGTAGTCCTACAAACAGGCAGCCCTATCAGCGTCTATCTTACCAAGAAATTAAGAGAACGGTTCTACTAGGTTTACTCCCCGGAGTCGCTTGTTTCCTTAATTACTAACTAGTTACATCATAGATTCAACAGATTTTACTCAATATTAGTAATGTCAACTTATAAGTACTTATTACTAGGGTCAACTCTCTTTTGGTATCTTTCTCTAGTTACTAACTAATTACTTCCAAGACAGATAGTTATTAATATAAGAGATTAAAATATCAAGATATAAGCATCAAGATAGTAATATCAATATTAGGCCCTGTCACAACCTATGTATCTAATCTACGGTTATGATTCTTTGAAATAAATAATTCCTATTAAAACTAAATAGCGAACAAAAAATAAATTAAATAAAAGGGACATTAAATTAAATAAATATCCAACAAAAATAAATAGAGGTTCATCTTAGAACTCTAACTTAAAAAGAATTAGTTACACATGTAACTAAAAACAAATTACTAAAGATAAAAACATACCTTAGAAAATCAAGGAGAAGATATAAACTCCTCCGAAGCTCTAGAAATGCCTTCCTCTTGAACTGATATAGTTCTAAACGAGAAATTTTGACTGAGGAAAGCTAGTATTTATAGTCAGAGTTTCTAACTAAGTTTAAGCGAAAAACACGGGTTTTACCCACAAAAAAGCAGGACATTTTTTGTCATACTCTAGGCGCATGAATGTGCACCCAAAGCCAAGCTCTAGGCGCATGGAAAGTTTTTTCCATACCCTAGGCACATGGTGCAGCCTTCTAGGCCCAGTTTCTCCGATTTTTCGTCATTTTAGGTTTTCGTCTTCAAATAACTTGCCCCGGAACTTAGGAACAAAATTCCTACCATCGTAAAGTCTCATGAGGCCTCTTGAATCTTCATTCTTGTTCTTCCCAAAGTATTCACAAGTCTTCAGATGTTCTTGATTTTTCGATTTACATGACTTCTTCATGAATTACTTCAAAACTTCCCTCAAATTGCCATGTTTCAGAAAAACTAGAATTACAGACTCAATTATTGAAAATATTACAAAAGTTCCGAAATCATAGGCAATCGTTTTAATACTCTAAAACCTACTGAAAAACATGTTAAGAATAACATAAGATGACTTGTCATCATATATGCCTAAGAAAATTATGGTTAAGTGGAGTATGCTATAGCTGTTTTTGGATATTCTTTGTAATTTATGGACCATGTGCTGTAATTTTATGGTACCAAGATCTTGGAGATTTTACCTATGGTTTAGTGTGAAGCATAGTTTTAAGTTGTTATAGTCTGCACCAAGCCTGTTTACGAGATCTTGGATGTTTTTACAACTACACTCTCAGCCGTGCTATACCACAATGCTGGTACATGGTAATTGTACAAAAGGAAAACAAATGTTAAAACTTGATCATTTGATAATAGGGCATCTATGTAAATGTTTCAACCTTTAAGTTTGATGCGTTGTAATTATTGTCGGCACTTCATAAATATACAAGTTTTGTGTTCAATTAAAGTCAATCCCCTCCCCTTATTGAAAATATACAGCAGTTGCATACTTGGAAATATACATGTTTATACCGAAATTGCATCCCTTAGTTGATCATAAAGTAGCTTCTTGGACTAAATGATAACTTGCTCCAGTGTGGTAAGATTAGCATGGTTTGGATAAATGTTAAAATAATGTCCAACGCAACATATTCGACTTATTTTTTTTGGTAAATTGGACATTGGACTATTTGTTTTTGGTAAAGTTGGGGTGGACGGTCAAAATTGCTATTTTCAAAAGTTTTGGAGTCAAAATCACCGATTTATGAAAGTTGAAGTGTGCTTCTCTCAGAGTCTCATGTTCAATTTACTTAATGCCAATTTTGAAACAAGTAGTGGAAAATTAAGTTCTTTAATCTTTCTTTCATTAGTAAACTTAATAAGCTTGCAATGAAGGTTGACCCAGTTGACAAAAAATTGATTCACTTGTAAAATCATAAGATCGCAGTCGCACATTTAACTTATGTGGCTAATATGATAATCTCTTTGGTGAACAATTGTAACATACTAAAAAATTAAATATTCAATATACATTTATTTATTGAATTTGAGTCCATTCAACTACTCATATTTAATTCCTTCAAAATAAAATTCAATTACAAATAATAAAAATGTTTTAATAAATGACACTAATTTTAACATTGGAATCAACTCAATAATGATTTCCTTAAAAAATTAGGCACAATCTAAAAACGGCAATTAAAATAAGATGAAGTGAGTATTAAATATTAAACTCATTGTTGTTTTTATTTTCCCACTTTTTATTGTTTTATTTGAAAATGAAACGAGAGCGGGAAAATGAGACCATTAATCTTCCTTTCACTCACTAGAATAAAAAGAAACTTAGAGCTATTCTAGTTGTAAGCAAAAAGAAGAAGAAGAAAATGAGAGTAATGGCCAAGAACGCAATCTCCATCATCATCATCTGCATTGTTTCAATCCTCTTCTGTTCATTTGTAATACACAAACTTAATCAACAAGAATCCTCTCTCATCCAACTCAAATCTTCTTTAGGTAATTATAACTCAATTAATTCTTTATCATTCTTTTTTTCTTGATTTATCTTGTTTTTATTATTCATTATTAAACGTGTTTGTTCTTTTTGTTTTTTGGTTAGAAACCATTAAATCAACCTATACATCAATTATGGAGAAGAGTATATTTGACATTAATGACGAAGATATTGCAAAGTTTGAGAAAATTAATTTGGAATCAGCACAAATCGCTGCTTCCTTAGAGAAACACAAGAATCAGGTGAGTTCTTTAATTATTTATTTATTGCTGCTTCATTTACTGTTACTTGATGTCTTGTTAGTTATTTATTTATTCTGTTATTGTTGTTTGTTTGTTAATTTATGGTACCAGTATGTTGAAAAGCGTTGTTTTAAGCCGCGGTTGCGATTGTAGCTGTTGTGTAACCTCTGAAGCACCGACACATCGAAGGCGTGCTCGGTGTCACACACGTATTAGTGTCTGACACCAACTGATATGACACTAACACATGTGATTATATTTAGTTGATTTATTATCTCAAATTATTACGGTGTTAACGTGTCAGATTCGGTGTTATATCTGGTGTCTGTTTCTTTAGCGGTGCTTCATAGAGTGTTAACATGGTCCTTTCGGTGTAGTGTTCATTTCTGTAACGGTGCTTCATAGAGTGTTAACATATATCGGTTTTAGTGTGAAAAGCGTTATTAATTGTGGTCTGCGGCAACATATATCAGTTTTAGAAGTGTCGTTAACAGCATTGCAACTGTAGTATGGATTACATTTCCCTGCGTTTTACCACAATGACGGTATATGGTTAATGAACAAAAACAAAATGACATTTCTCTTAAAACTTAATTTTGCGTCGCAAATGGTTTTTACCTGGTGCTTATAGTAGGCTTATTATGAAAGATGTTGGTTAGGGTGAGTTTAGCTCTGCAGGATGGTTCTGGTGCCTATTCGCCGGTAGTTTAAACCTTTAAGTTTCAAGTATATACAAGCTCTCCATTCAATTAAAGTAAGTTGCCCTATTGAAAAATGAAAAAAAAAACATTTTATATCCAGAATTTGCATTGCTTAAGTTGATAATAAAGTTGCTTCTTTGCACGCAGTCCCTTGTGATTTATGAACATAAAGACAAATGCATGTTATAAGCTTCATATAGATCTAGTAGGTGAATTGAAATCTGTCAAAAAATGTCCAATTCAGCACATTTGACTATGAGTTTAAGATAATTAAAATCCAAATCCTTGATGACTTGATCAAACCAAATGTCAATGTTACTTTCTTTCTCTCTTTTTTCTTATTTTTATGTTGGTAATTTGTAGGGATGGATACCAGCTTTGAAGAATGAATTGTTGACTTTCATGTCAAGTCTCAAACCTTATCTTGATTTTCTTACTTCTAAAATCAGTGAGGTCTCTCCTGTATCCATCAATACTTTAGTAACAATTTTTCAGAAGTTCCAAAGGTCAGCAACACTATTCATGAAGGTACATATACACTTCGATATCTTTAATTTTAACTTTGTTTATAATTTATTAGTTACCAGATTCACCAATATAAATCACCCTATTATGGTAAAGTGATTTAGTGTTGTCAAATATCTGCTATAGTATCACAACATCGAGTACGAATTTGGACAAACCGCTATTGTTTTACAATACACGATTTAGTACAAAGTGTTAACCAATTGTGGCTAGTGGTTCTATAGCATTGCAGCGAAGTAGAATTTGAACAAATTTTCATTTTAGCAATCTGCGATTGACAATGCTAAAGTAAATATTGATGCAATTTTGTTTTACCGCAATTTCAAACATTTACAAGATGGAGAAACCTGCTACAGTTTTTTGACATTCCTTGTACTTTATGAACCATGTGCTGTAATTTCTGTTAAAATTTAAGTTTGAGTCACACCACTTAATTTCTGCTAAATCATGAGGTAGCAGGGCAGGGGAGCTTTGTAAATGTCTATATTGTATGGTTGTAATTGTTTTGGGAAGTTCTTATGTATAAGTTTTGCATTCAATTAAAGTCACTTAAGTTGATATAAAATAGCTTCTTTGGGCTAGTTCAGCATAGTTGACTCAAACCATTAATAATTGTTGGTTTCTTCCTTCTTTTATTTTGGAATATGTAGGAGTTGATACAAGCTTTGAAGATTCATCTGTTGAATTTCATATCAAATCTTAAACCTCACATTGATTTTCTAGCTACTAAAATTAGCGAGATCTCTCTTATGTCCATCAATACTTTAGTAAAAATTGTTGAGGAGTTCCAAAGGTCAGCAACACCGTTCATCAAGGTACAGATAATCTTTAATTTGAACTTTGATTATAGTTTCTAAGTTGGTAGCTTCACCTTTATATATCACTCTATTATGTTTTACAGGAATCATACAACTCGGCTATACAAATGAGTACGTCGTTGCTTTTTGGAATTGTGAAAAGGCTGAATGATTTCTTTCATTTCTGTTTGGAGGCTGCAAGACAGTATTGGACTCATTAGAAGGATCTTCATTTTATTGGTGAATCTTTTAGATTCAAGCTATGAAGCTGAAGGATAATGTTGAATTGTATGTTAGCAATTAAGACAGTTATTGTAGTTTGAAGTTAGTTTTTTTGGAGCTGGCTAGTTTAGCTAGAAGTTTGTTAGTTTTATGTATAGTCATTAGTTTGTTAATCTCTTGCAGTGAGAACTAGAAACATAAACTAACATACATCCTATAATTTTTTAGCTAATTTAGCTGAGAAATGAGTAACTTGGTTTGCATTTCTACGAACTATAGCACCTAAAAGAAGAAAAAAAATGTAGAGGAATCACTTGTAATCGTCAATAATATCTAGAACGCCTTCTTTAAAGACAAAAGAATGTAAAAATGAATAAATACATAAGTTTAGGCTTATGCCCGTTTCAAAAGTTTCAAGACATTATAAGAGCTTGAATAGATTATTTCCTTGATATTGCAGAGTCAAGGGTAACTATTAACTACAAACAAAAAGGTCTCATGACCCTTATTTTGGTTTTCAAATGAATGTGAAAGTTTACAAATTGTAATGAGTTTAGGTCGTCCATGAAAGTATAAAAGTATGTGAGAGTGGATGAATTTTGTGTCGAGACCTTATTTCTATTGAATTGAATCTCTAATTCGTTAGAAAAGGCTATTTAAAGAACTTATGCTTATTCTTTTATGTAATATTTTACTTGAATCCTTTCCTTATAAGTGATTAAACAACTACTTCTAAGCGGCAGTTAAACAATTACCAATTGTGTAAGATTTCTCTCTATTTTTCTCCATAGCCCTTCTCTCACTTTCCTTTCAAACTCCCAAAATAAAACCAAAATATATGCTTATTAGTTTTATTTGTTGAATGACAAATATTTGTATGTTAATTATTGATTCGAGTTTTTGACGTTACTTTACGTTGAATGACAACATAAAGTAACATCCTAGTATTGATGACCCTACACATAGTGCCCACGGTTTATTATGTATTGTGTTTTGAACTGATGAATATTTCAAGTAACCTTAGCGGGACGAGCAACCACAAATTTGCTTTGTTATTTGAGTATAAGAAAGGTGATAAAAGTGCATTGAGTGCATAATACCCTAACATTGATGAAAATCTACAATGAAACAAACACGACATAAGCACTAAAGAAAGAAGCCTTGTGTTGTTTGCTTGATGCTGCTTCTCAAAGCACTCGAGTCAATTTCACTTACAATATAATTAGAGTGATAATAATAAAATAAAATTAAGATTAATAATGGGTGTCTTAGTAAAAACAAATAATGGATTGTGAATAGGGGGCTTAAACATAATAAAATAAAACGTGGTGAATCTGAAGAATGAAGAAAGAATTTCATATTTTAAAAATCAGTCTGTGTTATGTATTTTTTTAATGTTTTCTAAGCATTTAAAAGTTAGAAGTTCCATATCTAATAGTTTTATGAGATTTTTAGTCTTTATATATGAATTTGTAATACATAATCATATATATGTTGAAAGAAGAGATTTTTCGGGTAGATAATCGGATTGAATTGAATTCAATTTGATTGTTACCTGAAGAGTTATCCTCTTTCTAATTATTATTTTTTTGGCGCATGTAGGACAAAGGTTAAAGAAAAAAACTACAAAGTTAAACGAAAAAACACAAATACCAAACTACTCTTCCTCCTAAGCAAAAAGACGCCATCACCAGCCTGATCCATCAATACCCTAACTTGCCTCTTCATTTCTGCTACAACAACACCCTTATCCACACATAAATAAAAAAGAATTCTAAATCTAAATCTAAACCGCAAACAACCCTCATCCATCCAAGGATCATGTAATGGATTTTACCCGCTCTCTCGATTGTTCCATAACATTTTCTTCCGATTCTTTCTATATACATGACCGTAATAAAGGAAAGACAATTGGAACAAGATCTTAATCACAGGGTCTATATTACCTTCATATATAATCATCCACTATTTGTGGTGTTTCTGCATCTCCAGATATGATTCATCGTCGTTTGGGTCGTCCAAGTTTAGATAAGTTAAAGGTGTTGGTTCCTCAACTTTCACATTTGAAGTCATTGGATTGTGAGTCATGTCAACTTGACAAACATGTTAGAGCATCTTTTCGAAGAAGTCCGAACAAAAGATCCAAGTGTTCATTCTGATGTGTGGGGTCCTAGTCGGGTGCTGTCTACTTTGGGATATATATATATATATATATATATATATATATATATATATATATATTATGTCATTTTCATTGATGATTTTTCTAGATGCACCTTGATCACTTTACTGAAGGACCGTTCACAATTATTTGGTGCCTTTCAGACGTTTTGTTCAGCGATAAAGAACCAATTTGAAAAAGGAATTCGAATTTTGCGGAGTGACAATGCAAAAGGTTATTTTTATGCACCATTAAACTCTTTCATGGCTTCTCTTTGTATCATACATCAATCCAGTTGTCCCCACACCCCGCAGCAAAATGGTGTCGCTAAAAAAAACATTGTCATTTAGTTGATACAACTCGAACCTTATTGATCAATGTTCATGCACCTTTTAAATTTTGGGGTGATGTTATTCTCACCGCTTGTTATTCCGCATGTCGTCCTTAGTATTGGATAATGAGATTCCACACTCACTCTTATTTCCTAAGGAGTAAGGACCCTTTGTACATAGTCCCACTTCGTATGTTCGGTTCTACATGTTTTGTTCATGATCTCACTCCTGGTCCCTTTGTATAATCAATATGTGCATTAAGCACTAGCGGAAAGAAAACTGTGAGGTTTTACTTAACATACTAAATGAGACCAAGAGAAGTAATTAATTGCAACAATTTTACAAAGTTTGAGACTATATTCAATAGAAAAATACCTCAAAAAAGTTAAATATATATATATATATATAGATATATAGATATATATACACACACACACACACAATAGAAAAACAAGAGGTGGGATCTATTGACACCAGGTGTAAGCTTACACCAAATCTCAACCGTTATAATTATTTGATCTAACGGCTTATTAACAATAAATGAAAATGAAGCACATTAAGATGCTAGTATGAGATTCCTTAAAAAAAAGATGCTAGTATGATATTATAAGATACTCCTTAATTTGTTATTAATTATTTTATTTCTCTCTCTTATTAAAATATAAGGCTGGTTTTTGTTTTTTGGTGTTGTTTGATCCGTAGAATAAAAGTAATTGGCATATTGTTCTCACCTTCTTGGTGTGATTATAAATGTTTTCGATACTAGTTTAGTGATTTTGTCTCTTTGATTTTATCATGGACATGATTTTCACCAATTTTCAAGCTTTTTTTATTTTATTTTGATGTTGTTTTGTTGTAACAAACATTAAAAATAACCACTCAATGAATGAAAACATTTAGACAAAAATATTTAACAAATTTTTTATTTAACAATGAATGAAAACATTTATACAAAAATAATTTGCAGGGATCGTTAATGGTAGACATGGCAATACAACTTTATATTTTGAGAAGAAAGACAAAGTGATTAATAGCTAATCAAGAGTATCTCATATAATATTATTCACCTGTTACCTTCTTAATGTGTTTTTTTTTTTCCATTTATTATTGAAATAACATGTGTCGTTAGATTAAATAATTATAACGAATCCTACCTCATATATATATATATATATATAAAATTCACTTCATTAATAATTAAAGATTCAATATAAATATATCATAGTGGTAACTGAGTCACACTATTCTTTTATCGCATAACAACTTACACTGGTTTGCAAGTTATTCTTATTCATTCAAATCTCTTGGGAGGAGAGTGGCAAATTTGTATGGCATTTCCTTTGAATATATCCTGCAGAGTTACAAAATTAATGATAACACATCATGATCAAGAAAATAAAATTAACTCTAAAAGAAAAATTAACTCTATCTTCTTCTGTAGTATTCAATAACCCTCTGTCCAAGAACAGTATGCTATCGGTCTAGCACATATGATAAGGCCTTAAGAGTCTCACATGAAAGGAAGAAAGCCAAATATAGCCGAAGGATGACCTGCCGGGAGTACCCAACAATTAAAGCTAGTTAGCTTTAGTGACAAACTAATATACCGGCAAGTCATCCTTGGCTCCATTTCACTTTCAACCTCTCCATGAAAGACTCTTAAACCAAGAATGTATAGATTGCCACATGTATGATTGCTTACGCTCTTCAAGGTCAAGATCGATTTTGACTGATTTTGAAGAGGACTCACGGCATTAGATACATGTTTAGATTGGTCATGAGATTGACAGATTCATAGTGTGTTAACGTGATTTTGCCTAAATTACACTTAAGACTCGGCAGTTTGACAAAATCACATTGTCATTATCATTTTGTCAAACTCACGGTCAATCCAGTATATAAATAGGGGCATGTATGTTTGCAATTCTTTTGACATATAAATAAGGATTGATTGGTAATCCCCTACTATATTTTGCCACACGTTGCTACCATTTTATAGCCATAGAGTTGCATGTTTTAATGGTAAATGGTGACGCTAGCTAGCTCTATAGTGCATTCTCCAATTAATATTCTATTTTGACTTGCTATTCATAATCCTTCAAAGCTAAGATACATGTTACTCTAAAAGGCAATCCCACTTTCTATCCTTATGATTAAAGCATCCGTTTTTAGGTTTTCCCTTAAAGGTTCCTTCAACATTTTAGGTCGGCAACTTTAGCAATATAATAGCACACGGACTCTATACTTCAATCAACTGTCCTAATTATTTGTGGGAATAGAATCTATATCAATTGGCCATGCCTATTTTTGTGTTATGGGCAAATGCTATGTATTTGTATTTGGGTTTGTTCGTTGTTTTCTATGACTGCCGTCCTACTCACTTCTTTACATTTAAAATGTAGCAACTCCTGTTATTAGGTTACCTACAAAAAAAACTACATAGAGTATCTCCGTTAAAAAAAAAATAACTAGATGGAGTATATCTGGAACATGTAACCGCAAATAACAATGAATTGAAAAAGAAAGTTACACCAAAATTTTGTATTCTTTTAGATTTAACTTCGATTCATTTGCTTACAGTTATAAAAACAAAGTTTATTTTTCAAAAGTGTAAACATGAACTATCAACGATCTTAATCAAGGATAAAATAAAAAAATATTGAGAAAAAACAATATGATGCTAAGGAATAATAAAATTCATACTGGCATTGATATGAGGTCAAAAGCATACTGAGCTGGGAGTGAGACCACAAAACATTTTTTCAGATAAAGTATCAATTAATAAAGATTTAGATACTCGAATGGAATAAAATCTGCGAACGATTAATTGTTGCAAAAGTTAAACAGGAATTGATAATAATTTCAAACTAATTCTATTCAACCAATTTATTGAGAACTAGTTGGAAAAAAAATTGGTCAATAAAGGCCAAAAGTGTTTAGTGACTTGACAACTCAATATTAACTTTTTTAACAAGACAACTCAATATTAATGATTCGGTTTGTTTTAGGTTACTACTCTAAGAGAAATGGTAATCAAAAAATTTAGTCATCTCTTGAAGAAAAAAATTAGTCACGTAAGCCGAGTAAAAATTAGGTTTAATAGCTGTTTTCGTTCTCTAACTTTCACGAAATTGCGATTTTAGCCTTCTAAGAAAAAACTATAAAATCGCCCCTTAAGTTTTTCAACTGTAGCAGTTTTTGCCCCCCAAAGCAAAAAAGATAAAAAAAATAACACGTGACACCTCACTTAGGGTGCCACGTCAGCGTAGACCGAGTCAAAATTGGCAAATGGGACCAAAATTGCCATAGGTGCAAAACTTAGGGTGCGGCTTTGTAGTTTTTTTCTTAGGGGTCGAAATCGCAACTTTGGAAAGTTAAAGGACTAAAACTGTTATTATTCCTAAAAATTATACTTATTATATCAATTACAAATTTTAATTTTTAAATTAGGTAGAATAGTTTAGCTTCTTTAAAAAAAATTGTAAATTTTAATTTTTTTAACAAATCAAAATAAAATATATTAACAATAATGATCATTCCTCCAATGCTCCAATGCACAAAATGTATTGAGAAAAACATCCAAGTCTTACAAACGGTAATCAAGCGAACCAAAAAGAAAAAAATAGGAAAGAGAATTGATAATCAATGCTCAAACAAGAGAATGTGTTAAATCACCAAACATGATAACCAAAAACAAAATTAACGTATTTTGCCTTCAGCCATTAATAGGACAGTAATTTGACTTAATCCAATAAATGATAAAGAGAGACTTTATTTTGACTAAATGTTCTAGTATTCCGCTCTTTCCATATTACTCAAACACATATAAACTAAATTACAGACACAATAAATCGTCCAGCTTTTGAATTTCCTGTTAAATAGCCAAACTGAATAAAATTGTCTGAAATACTTAAATGATCATCCGAAGAAAAATCAATCCAATGACGAATATGTTGCCAAATGTTGCTGAAGAAGTTACAATCCAAAAACAAGTGATTAGTTGATTCGGTAGCACCACTTTCACTCACACAAAGCTGAGAGTCTTGATTAATGATGTCTTTCCTAAATAAGTTGTCCGTGGTAGGAAGCCGATTTCTTAGAAAACGCCAAGCAAACACAGATACCTTCAAAGGAATGTCTTTATGTCAAAGTAAATCTGAAACAGGTGGATGAAAATGAGGAACAGAATTAACTAGCATTTGATATGTTCCGCTTACAATATAACAAACAATAGGATCTAATTGTCATTGTCAATGGTCACCATTGCCAACCTATAAAGTAAAATTGTTAAGTAAAACCCTACGCTCCTCTAACAACTCCTCTTCTCATGCAAACAACCATTGTCACTATTTTCAAGCCTCTCCTCCCTTTTCTCAATCCAAAGAAAACATATATGTCATCGACGAGACTAGGGATGACAATGGGTACCCTTTAGACAGGCTACTATAGTGAACATCCCCACACCCACGTTTATAAAAAAAAAAATCCTCGTACACGAGCTCATACCTTTGTAGGCAACAAGTTTGGTGCCCGTCCATATACCATATGATCTAAAATCTTTTAAATTCATTAATAAAATATTACACAACATAGTATTCTGCCAAGTAAAAAACATTAAAAGTATAAAAAATAAAAAAAAAAAATAAAAAAAAAAAACATGTCCATATGACAATAAATAGAAAACAGTTAAAATTCAATAACTAATTTTAGTATTATAAAATTATAGTTATAGTATATATAATGTGTGGGGGGTGTGGAATGGGGTGGGCACTAGAGTGCCCGTACCCGTTCAAATTTTCAGGTAATTTTCCAATCCCGAGTCCAGTGTGTACTTACTCGTTCATCGTAGGTTTTTTTTTGGATATCCATTTGGTTTTGGTGCAATTGTCATCCCTATCGACGACCATTGACTCTTAGACAACTTGAAAAACCTCTTAAGCCGCACCTTGAGAGAAATACCGCCTAACTAAGGATCTGAACAAGAGTTTGTATCAACCCCATCACTCACCACCCTCCTTAAGTTTGTATCAACCCCATCACTCACCACCCTCCTTAAATAATCTTCTAACTAACTCTCCTCCTCGAATTCGACATTGTTACAAATCTGAACCAGAGACGTTGAGAGGAGCACACTTCTAGGTCAAAAATAAACATCACTGGACCTAATCAAGTGGGTTCCTATTTATATTGTTAAGAATGAGTCATATATACACATAAGAGGGGCAAGACTCCGAGAAGGAGCTGAGTTAAAGGAACTACAACTGCTTTATAGTCATATAGGCCAAACTGCGTTAACAAAGATCAATTGTGATTGTCTTTTACTTTCGTTTACTTTAATCTTCCACAGTTCCATTACTGGTTGTTGTATGTTAGAATAGCAACCAATAACGAAAGATTAAAGTAAATGAAAGTAAAAGATAATAGAAATGATTTTTTAGTGAAAAAAAGTTTTAAATATGATTTTGCATTCTTATATCTCAATTTAATTTTTCAAACTATTAGTTAAATTTGAAGACAACTTCATCATTTTTTTTTGAAAGAAAAATTTCATCATTGAGGTTGATTCCACTTTCCATCCTCATATATTTAATTAGGTATTGGGTTAATAATATCTTTGTCCCTATCTTATAGAGTGAATTCAGTTTTAGTATATTTAAATTTTGTTTATAGTCTACATCTCTTAGAAGTAAATTAGTGTTCTTGTCAAATTTTATTTATAAAAGTTCTTTAAGTTCTTAAGATAATATTTTGAAGACAAAAAGTCGTTGCACATTTTCTCTTAATTTTTTTGTGTTTCTTTATTTTTTTAGAAAATGACCGCGTATCTTATTTATAAAAGTTCCTAAGTCCAAAAAATTGTTGCACATTTCCTTCGGAATTTTACGTTGTTTCTATATTTTTAGAAAAATGATCGCATATCTTATCTTATTTAATTTTATTTATAAACGTTCTTAAATCTCTAAGACAATTTTTTGAAGGCAAAAAAGTTATTGCGCATTTCCTTCCTAATTTTTTGTGTTGCTTCTATATATTTTTAGAAAATGATCGCGTATCTTATTTATGAAAGTTATTAAGTCTGAAACTTTAATATAATTTAGTTGTTTTTGTTTATTATTTTAAGAAACTTAAATGACATAGATAAGCATGAAAATAGTGTTTGTTTGTTTATTCTCTAAAAAAAAAACACAAGCATGAAAATATGCAAGAAAAAAAATAGGATTCGCCGTGAGTATAAAAGGACGTTATGAGATGTTTATAATCTTGTTACTAGAAAAATCGGGTTAAGGTATTATTGGTCAAGCCCGTAATGTTCCCGACTTCAAAGGAGGAATGTCCTTTCAAGGTTTTATTTTAATTGCAAGGCTTAAATATGTAAAACGTTCCTGTAAGTTCGCGTGTTTTTGATTTTCGTCCTTGTATCTTTTTTTGTTCTAAAACAAACCCTGTAAGTTACAAACGTTTTGATTTTCGTCCCTCCCGTTAACATCTATTACAAAAACGCTGATGTGGCTAACGGCGGCTGACGTGGCATTGTTTGACGTGGCAAAACAGTCTTATGTGTCATTCCAGACAAGATTACAAGTACCAAAATCAAAAACGAAAATTTACATAGGGATGAAATTAAAAATCAAGAAGTTACAAAATTTGAAATTAAAAACCCTTGTTGTTTCCATCTTCTTCCTCTCTTTGTGTGTCTTCTTTGTCTCTCTTCCTTATTCTTCTTCTATGGACCTGAAATTTCATGCCCTGTGACTTCGGCCATATTATTCCTCTCTTTGTTTTAGTTTCCTTTTTTCAATGTGTGATGTGAAGAATGATGCATCGTTTTCCAATTTGAAATCTGAGTTCCAATTGAAAGTTAAGTGCTAATTTATTTTTGGTTATGACATTTGAAATGTGGAATTACATTTGTGAAGATATTTAAATACTGTTTTGACGGTATTTGAAAGTATAAAAACTTCTCTTATTCAATTATGTTATGTTTTGATGAAAATTTAATATAGTCTGATTTTTGAATCATAGTGGACATGTTTCTTCATAAGCAGAGAAAGTCTTTATGATTTCGGTATCTCACTGAGAGTATGTGCTTGCATTTGTATTTGAGTAATATAAAGAAATATCAGTTTTTGAATCTAGTAATACGACAACATCTTTTGAAATTTTGAAGCAAAATAAAAACCGATTATTGTCTTCAGGCCATATTTTGAATCAGATGTTAAGCTTAACAAGGTATTTATATCATTGTTCAAAAATTTATAACATTGCTCTTTATTTGATAATTTTCTATGTTTCATTTTGCATTTTGATACGGCTCACCTATTAATAGTATCATACTATCATTTAGTTCTTTTATTTATGAAAACAAAAATATTTCAAGGTTATACTGTTTTCTTTACACATTGTTTTTTGAATTTTTTTAATGTTAGCTCTCCTTTCTAATTAGCCATTTATCTCATAAAAGTATCTGATATTCATAGAAAGTGAGTTACAATTATACCTCTAAATGTTTGTACTACCATCAATATGTTTTGAAACTTAATATCCCAGAATACATTAATATATGAATACCAATGGGAGTTGGGTTTAACAGAAGTTTACAATGCCACATAAGTTACAAGGCATGGGACTTCAGGGGCATAGAAGAAGAAGAAGAATATGATAGAGGAAAAAGAAGACCCAGAGAGGGAGAAGAAAAAGATAAAAACAAAAGAGTTTTTGATTTTAAATTTCGTAACTTTGTGATTTTTAATTTCGTCCCTATGTAAATTTTCGTTTTTGATTTTGGTCCATGTAATCTTGTCTGGAATGACACACAAGACTGTTTTGCCACGTCAAACAACGCCACGTCAGTCGCCGTTAGCCACATCGGCGTTTTTGTAACAGATGTTAACGGGAGGGACGAAAATCAAAACGTTTGTAACTTACAGGGTTTGTTTTAGAACAAAAAAAGATACAGGGACGAAAACCAAAAATACGCCAACTTACAGGAACGTTTTACATATTTAAGCCTAATTGCAAAAATGTCACAAAGTCCAAGGTCTTATACCTCGAGTTATTAAATTGTATCTTAGCAACAAAACAAAAAAAAAGGAAATTATATTAGATAATGAGCCTTATCAACTTGAGCATGCATAATATTACATCATGAATATGAATAGGTAGGAATAACAATGAATCGAACTAATTCAAAAATAATGCACCATTGACAAGCATCTCCGCGATTTTATTTCTATTGCAATGATTATGGGTGAATTAACTAACAAGCATTAAAAAAAAACTAACTTATCCTTAATATGATCTATAAATACTCCTTGGTAATTTCGAATTTTAGTGTTGCAATTTAGGGCTTTTCCGATTGTTGAAACATTCTGATTCAAGAACAATTCTTTTTGATGCAACAATCAATGGTAAAATCGACCGATTTCTTCACAACTTGTGCCTTAACTACCAAATCATCATTATAAGTCGGTTATTTAAATAAGGGAGATGCTATATGTCCCGAGAAGAAATACAGTGAAATCATCATGAATGCAATGCAGCCATTGGATTTATCAATTGAGTAAAATACATGAGCAGATGAAAACTAAAGGGGCCCACCATCATGCATATTTGTAGGTCTTGATTGTCTCGGGATGAATTTTCTGGCTATATGTATCATTACCATTTAAATAATTTAAGGAAAATGTTATTTTTCTAAAAAAATAACATCAAGAATTTTTCAAGAAACAGTTGGTAAGTTTTAATTGCATGATTTATTTGTTCTCTTCCTGTTTTTCAGCCACACCTTCTTGAATTGTGGCAAATAGTGCATTGTGATTGGTTGCTCTTTATTCTTGAAGAATTCTTGATATTATTTTTCTAGAGATATAGCATTGCTCATAATTTAATTAGAGTGTCTCACGACACATAAACTTAACTACAATTTACTAATAAAAAAAACTTAACTACCAAAAAACCACGCATCAACTTTTTTAACACCAGCAGTGCTATTTCAAGGGAAAATTTTATAGCGAGCAATTCACGGAGTCTTTGCACGGTTAGATTTTCTTTGGCAGACAACATGGGTTGTTGGATAAAAAATAGGAAGACCCACTAAAAATGCAGTTACACAATAAAAGCCAGTCGTGATGCATTCGGGAAGAAATGTTTCGCTAGAAGAAGCATTTCCCTTTTAACACGGCTATCAATGCAATCGTCGTTAAATGGTAGTCTTTTTTATCCTCTTCTGCATCAATGCAATCGTCGTTAAATGGTAGTCTTTTTTATCCTCTTCTGCACCGGTGTATATGGATGTTGTTTAGGGAGAGATCACTTTCACAAATGGATTGACATGCCTCCAAGATTGCTCGTCGCCAAAACTAGCTTCCTCTCATTGTTCAACAACTCCTTCTTTCCCCATTCAATCAATATGAATGTATAGAAAATGAACCCTAGAAATGAAGAGGGGATTGTCCATAGAGTTTAGCTCCACACCAAGTAACATACTATATCAAAGACCAAACCAATCATGTAACGAAGAAAAAAATTAAGGTAAACATGGGAGAAATGATGGGTAGGCCAACATTGTTAATAGTTTAGAACATACATGACCATTTTGACACAATAAATAAAGAACTATTTGAATCAAATTAAGAATTGGGATAAATAATCAATAGAGATAAGTAGAATAAGATCATAAGTACTAACAATTACATATGGTTAGAGTATAAATTAATTTAATTCTTTATAAAAAAAATTGGTAGGATTTAAAATGTACTAATATATAAAACATGCCAGCTAGTTGGGTTTGACTAGTGAAATATTGACCTATCTAAGTCAAATGTGTACATTTTGTTTGTACTTAAAAAATTTGGTTGCACATTTTGTCTACTTGATTAAAGCCATGTTAATTTCTGCGAGAACATTATGCAAAAGTTATTATTTCTTGATTAGTCCATATGAGAAGGTCGCAAGAGTCTTACATGAGAGGAAGAAAGCCAAATATAGCCGAAGAATGACCTGCCGGAAATGAAACTAAATGCATATTTAGATTGACGGTGAGATTATCATAATTACAGTGAATCACTGTAATTTTGATAAAAACTACACTTTTAAGCATCAACAAAATCATAATGCCAGTGTAATTTTGCTAACCTCACCGCCGATCTAAACATATTTGAGTAGCTATCTAGTTTTGTGACAAATTACTATTTTACCGGCAAGTCATCCTTGGCTTCATCTCACTTTCAACCTCTCCATGAAAGACTCTTTGACCACAAATTAACTTATCCATTATAAGTTATACCAATGCTTGCCCTATTTTGCTATAATATGTTATACATCGTTACCCTTTTATAGGTAGAAAAGTTGCTAGTGGAAAAAAAAAATGATGCCTGCCCTCATCAATCACCAATATTTTAATTTGACTTACTATTCACCTTCCTTTAGAGGAATTGATAGTTATTCCTTTTGAAAGGGCAACCCTCTGTTCAATCTATTGATTCTATTTTATAAAAGAAACCATTCTGTGAATATTTATTATTAGTTTTCCTTCAACACTTTTTTATAGTTAACTTTCCTTCATCATTTGGGTCGGCCACCTTTGCATATATCTAATTTCTTGGTCTCCGTTCTTCATTCCTTTCAATCAATTGGCCTCAATGCTAATAAAATTCCTTTTTTGTGGGAATATAATCTTTCAATTAAGAGCAAGTAATAATGAAGCATTTGTGCGTTGATTGCCATAAATTTTTGGTCATGGCCATGTCGATTGCTATGAGGATTTGGGTTATGGTTCAGTCTGAATGTGTACTGGAAAGTGCAATGTTCTTTTTACCAGCTAAGAATTTTTGGTTTTTTCTTTATATATCAAAAAGTTTAATTGTTATTTAAAATGGCAATAAATATGTTTAATGTCAAATGGCTAAACATGAATAAACTTTTTACCATGTTTCTCCAATTAAAAAAAGTGCCAATTGTTCTATAGTGAGTTTACAAGCATAAACTTTTAATAATTTAATGAAAATATAATTAGTTCTTTGATCAATTCCATCTGTTTTTAGGTACGGTTGGCTTCAACATGTAACCGTAATAGATTTCACTTTAGTGACTTTGAATTGGGTGACTTCCCTGACTTTATCTTTACCTCTCTTCTAATTAATTGCAGGGATTATATGTATAGTCAACAATGACCATGACACGATAAACACTCCTAAAAAATTAAAAAATGTTGAAGAAAAAGTAAGAAAAGACGTTAAGTGAAGAATGAATGGATTTGTTGAAGATGCAGGTTTATCTATAGCCTAAAACAAGTCCTAGATCATAACTACAGTCAAATAAAATGTGTTCCACCATGCAACCGTCCAAAAATACATTAAACACTCCACTAACCGTCCAAACCTTTGGTGAAACGCCGCCGTAAAAAAAAACTGAGTGTATTTGGATTATATAATCCGAATTTGACAAAAATATCAGATTATATAATCCAAAGTGCACCAGATTGTGTTTTTGGAGGACTTTTATGGAAGATAACTTAGAAAAAAAATAAAAAAATGCATTAAAAAAACAAGTAAACAGTTTAAAACAACATAATATTCTATGATGATGTTCGAAGAGGTGTTTTTGAACTCGATCATGCAGGCCTGCCAACTGACATATTTAGATCGGTAGGCCAATTGGATCGAGTTCATAAGAACCTCTTCGGAATCAGATCTGCAACATAACGATGAAGGAAAAGTTGTTTCAAGAGGATTTTTTTTTTGAGTTGGATCATGCTGCCTTGCCAACTAAGATACTTATATCACCAAGGCAGCCAGATCTAGCTTATAGCAACCTCTTGGTATTTAAAGTTTTTAATTTTTTGTGTTTTGCAGCAAATAAACCAAGGCAGTAAGATCTATATATATATTTTTGACAACATATATTTTTTGTGTTTTGCAGCAAATAAACCAGGGCAGTAAGATCTATCTATATATTTTTGACAACATGTTGAAGATTTTTATCTTGTCGTCAAATAGAGAGTTATCTATTTGCGACAACATGAGAAAGATCATCAGCACAATGACAAAGAAATTCATAGTTTCTTTGGTGTGTTTGTGTGTTTTGCTGGAAATGATAATGAAAACCAAAAACATGTATTTATAGAGGTGTATGGACGTTGTGGACCACATAAACGGTCCGTGCAATGTGGACCATACAAAAGAATCATATGATGAATGAATTCGAATTATATAATCTGAATTGCACTTTCACCCTAATTGAATTTGGATTATATATTTTGAATTGTACATACACCCTATCAAATTGAGTTGAATTCGGATTATTTTAGCGTTTAAATGAACATCTTTGACGTAAAGTAAAACATAATGAAAATTTAAATAATATATATATATATATATATATATATATATATATATATATATATTATTTGAAACATAATAAAACAATTTAATTCAACAACATATAACTAACCATAGATAAAACATAAATCGACAGCATAAAACACGTAATAAAAACAACATAAATCACGTAATTAAATAAAACATAGCAAATCATTACGGATCAGCTAAACTAATGTCATTATATGGTGTGTCCAGGACTGCCCTGATCTCCTCGTAGTTTCTGGACCGGATCAAACTTTTCTGAATTTGTTCAACAGATATGACCAAAGAAGCCTCCAACTCGATCGGTCCTCTAGTAATGTACTCACCAAAGATCACGAACATTGTTCTCACGTCGTTGTCTATCACGAACATTGTTCTCACGTCGTCGTCTATGAGCTTCATCCGGATGAACCGCACACTCCCGGTTGAGTCAGTCTATGGACGTCGATACTCAACACCATCTGCCCTCCGTGTGTCTATGTAGTTGAATTCGCGGTTGATTTGATCCAGCTGACCTATCAACCCGGAGAGGGTGACATCAGTGTGAATTCTAAACAGATGGGGCGGTTTCCCCCGTTGTAGTAAACTGCAGCTAGCTTGGTGTTCGAATTAAAGATAGAGTTTTTCATGTTTTTTTTCTCTGTGTGGCTTACTGGTTATGAAAACAGAGACACCTATTTATAGAGGTTTCAGGGCGTCCTGGACCACAAAAACTGTCAGTGCAATGTAGACCACAAGAAAAAAATCGTACTTCAGATTATATAATTCGAAATGTCCCTCACCCTACCTAAGTTACGTAGTTTCTCTCATTTTTCACCGGTATCGAATAAATTCGGATTATATAATTTGAAAACCATGTGTAGGAATTCGGATTATATAATCCGAAGCACGTCAGTGTTTTCTGGCTGGTGGTCGCCCCCCATCTACATGGTGGGTTCCTTCCCCCCTCTTTGGTGGTGCTTCCCTCCTCTTGTAGAAGCATCCTCCTTTCCCCCCAACTATTTATTCATCCTTTTCAGAATCTTTCTCACTCACCAAAGATCTTCTTTCTCCACCACGAGCCACTGTCAAGCCTTTCTCTTCCGCCGATGTGACCACCACCACAAAATAATGAAATGGTTGTTACAGTTGTTTCCCCCTGCTCAAATCTGAAAACCACCATGTCTAGGATACGATCTAGATTTCATGCTTGTTGATGTTTCTCTGTTCCACTGTTTTAATGCTTTGTTTTGTGTTTTATTTTCATGTTTATTTTGTTTTAAGTATGTCTTCATTGTGTTTTAACAAATGTCCCAAGAGAGCTTAACTTGCTGGAACAGATTTTTGAGTGCAAAACTACTTGTGGCACCCACGTACCTCAACATCCTCACCACCCAACAGATTGATTTTGTGCATGTGGATATTTTGGAAAAATTTGAGATCATTTATAGTCGAATCGTGCTTGCATAAGTCAAGGAAATGATTCGTAATTGGATAGATTTAAAGACTGTGGACCATCTTTTCAACTTTGTCATAGATCATATGTGGAAGAATTTGTCATGGTTGTTTGGATCTAAGGATGGGATAGGATCTGCCTTCTTGTGTTTGTGTTCTGAGTATCAAAGCTTGGTTAACTTAGTTTTCATCACTAGCTTTAGTGTGTTGATGGGATATGCATGTCCCAACACATTTGTTTCCAACTTGGTTGTATCATTTATTTTCTCTATGAATGAAATGGTTTGATTGTAAAAAAAAAAAAAAATCAGTTCATCAGCTCTACCATCGTATATATAAAGTTCATTCCTACTCATTTTGTAATTAATTTTTCATTCAAACAATAATTAGAATGAGAGGATTCATCAATACAACTTAGTCTTGATATGGTATAAGATGAAAGAAAATCTCGTTCCTCACATTCCTGACATTGTTCTTGTATCGCATCCATTGCTTGGTGAAAGATATTACAACACTTGGTGTCGTGCAATGATCATCATTTCTCTCAATGCGAAAAATAAATTTGGCTTTGTCGATGGTTCTATTCCATTAATGCCTCATGGTGGTGAACCTCTTCATCAAGCTTCATTTGGCACAGTAACATCGTCTGCTCTTGGATCATAAATCTCAAAGAATTTTACTTCAATTGTCATCTATTAGTTATATATGTTCAATTTGCACATAAGATAAGAGATATAAGTATTTAGTGTTTTGATTTTGGCAGAGTTTAATGTGAAGAGCCACCACTTTATGAAACTATTAATTACTACTAGAGTTTCCTAGTTGCTAGGTTTAGAACGGAGGACCACAAAATGAAGTATAATGTTGCAACCAAGTGATCTATCAGAAAACCGGCAAACACAATAGATCCTAATTATTTTAAAATAAAGATATTTTTATAATTTTTTAAATAATTAATTACTAATTATTTTAATAATTAAATGAAATAAGAAAAGTAATTTGTAAAAATTAAAATGGCAACATGACATCCACAAAGACATCCTTATGTATCCCTAAAAAAAGACATCCTAATGTATATCACATCATTTTAAAATATTTCACATCATCAAAAAAATTCACTTTAAATATTTTATATCATCAATTTTTTGTTCGCATCTTGACGATGGACTACATTTATGAAATTTTAAAAAATAAGAAGATTAAATTTGCAAAATTAGAAATGAGTCTATATTGAACAAGATGTAGGGACCAAAACTACGATTAAACCTAATAGAAAAATGTAATTAATGTTTTATTTGTATTTGGACAAATAATACACGAGACAAACAAATATTTCAAACGTGACACTCAATATAAGACCAAGAGCATAATACATCAAGACACTCAGAATACTTGAGTCTTGAGATGATTAGGTGAAAGAATACTCATGCATGAGTCTTGAGCTAGTAACTAATCTAGAGCTAGTTACATAGTGCTTCTTCACTTCCTATGGAGTTTCCCACCAACAGAACAGCCAACATTGGACCAAGTAATGATAATCAATGGTGTTCTTGTCAAGTTATCTTAAACAGCTAGAGCCTTTGGAAAGGCTTTATATTTTCTACAGAACTCATGTAATTACAAATGCATATGTACATATATTGAGGAAAATTTAATAACATATCCATTAATGAAAATTTCATTAGTTGTGTTATAGTGTGGACATTTCCTAGTTACTTGAATGAGTTTTAAGTTACTATATATTATAGTAGTACATAATTCCATATATTTGAATGTTGATAACAAAGTCAAATGGCAAAAAACACAACCTTCTGGCTGGCGGTGTAACTTTCCATATCAAATTATGTACATCACGCCACATTGATACAACAAACATGATATATATTTCAACTGGGCATATTTCAAATCAAACTTAAATTTTTAAATTTTCAGCTCATTTGTAAGTCTCATATGAGAGGAAAGAGAGTAAAAGTGAGCCAGGACACCTCGCCGACAACACCTAAATGAAACGGGACTCTACATTTGTGACATATATATACCGCCGGCAAGTCATCCTTGGCTCAAATGCACTCTCTCCGCCTCTTCATGCAAGACAAATGAGCAAATCAACAACATCAATAAAACTTCCCCTATAATCTTCTAAACATGGTATATTTTAATAGGACATATTTCAAATCAAATATTAATTTATAGCTCTATTATAAGTCTCATATGAGAGGAAAGAGAACAAAAATGAGCCAGGACACCTCGCCGACAACACCCAAATGAGACGGGACTCTACATTTGTGGCATATGCCGCCGGCAAGTCATCCTTGGCTCAAGTGTACTCTCTTTGCCTCTTCATGCAAGACATTTGAGCAAATCATCAACATCAATGAAACTTAACCCATAATCTTCTAAACTCAAATATATGTCACACCCTTCGTTAGGCTATGTATTTATAAGCACAAAAATAAAGGTCAAAGCGATATATTGTTTCAATTTCCCCAAAGAAATTATTCCATATTGGACATTATTGACCCATTACCAACGTGTCAGTCCTTGATTCTTCTTATCCAAAACGGTTATTGTTGTACATATAGAATCAATTTTTATTTTGCTACAGAAAAAAGAACAATAGTTGACAATATGATTGGTTCATTTTCTTCCCAAAATTGTTTGTTGATTGATTAATTATTACTCTTGTTATGGGAATAGAATATAACAAGGGGAATTAAAGTAGCTAGAAACTCAAAGTAGTGGTTACCCATATGTTTATGTTATGGCATTGTCCATATGAATTTGTTCTCACAAAATATAGCTGATCAGAAGATCGTATCGTAAAAGATCTTGACTTAATTAATGGATTCCATAAGAATATAGCCTAATAGCTAGACACGCCTTCTCTTCCTCATTATGTCATGATCTTTGTTTTTAACCTCTGGTTGGAACTCGCGTATATTAAATGTGAAGAAGTGAGGTAACCGAGATTCGAACTTCCATCCTGCATATATTATACGGGAGGAGATTTTCTCCTGTCACTTTACCTCCATTGAAGATCTAAGTCCTTAAATGTATTCTCTCTCTTGCTTTTAATATTAAATGCTTTTTTATTTTTTATTTTGAATGGTTAGGATTTCACTTGATCTCTCAATTCACTGGAGAGGATCCATTCCCATATCATACAATGTTCTAACCAATTGAATTAAACTCACTGGGGGAGGGAGTAGGGAGCTGGTTTGAGGATAATGTATGTCGTGTTGTCGAATGAGGGAGTACTACTTAATTCTGGACGGACAACTGGGTGGGTGGAATGTCTTTACGGGTTAGATTTCCACACCTTTTTGACTTGACAGTTGATAGGTGGGTGACAGTGGAGGAGATGGTGAGGCGGGGGTGGGAGGAAGGGGGAGCGGCTTGGTTGTGGAAAAGGCGTCTATTAGTTAGGGAGGAGGAGAGTGTTTCAGAATGTATTGTTTTGTTGCATAATATTGTTTTGCATGATCACACTTTTGACAAGTAGAGGTGATTACTCTATCCCATTAACGGGTACTCCGTTAAGGGTACTTATCACTATCTTACATCAGTGGATGCACCTCCGGATCGGGTTTGATTGATGATGTTAAGCACAAGCAGGTTCCTCTTAAGATTTCTTTGTTCGTGTGGAGGCATCTTCGCAATCGGCTGCCCGCCAGAGATAATTTAGTTAGTCGGGTTATCCTCATCGCGGAAGATAGTTTTTGTGTGGGAGGGTGCGGCTCATTGAAGACCGTGGACCACCTTCTCTTTCGTTGCGATCCTTTTAGTAGTGTGTGGTTTACGGTGTTGCAGTGGCTAGGCATTTCCTTTGTCGCTCCTGGGGGATATCGGGGTCATTTTATTCAGTTCGGTCTTCTGGCGGGGTTACCGCGTTTGTCTTATTCATTTCTTCAGCTAATTTGGATGGCATGTGTCTGGGTTATTTGGAAGGAACGGAACAGCAGAGTCTTTCACCAGAAGATTACATATTCTCATAGCATAGCCGACAAGGTTAAACTATTATCTTTTCAATGGCTAAAAGCCAATCTCCTAACTTTTGATTTTAGTTATCACGATTGGTGGCGGCCCCCTTGTTATGTAACGGTGTCAGGTTGTAATCTTCTTGTTTTTTCATTTTATTTCGGTGTTTGTTTTGATGCACCTGTGACCTGACTTTGTATTGTTTGGATGGTGTTTCTCTTTTGCACACCTTGTGCTGGATGAATCACCAGAGTTAATCTTATATTCCATTTTG
Organism: Medicago arabica; assembly: GCA_946800305.1. Taxonomy (NCBI): domain Eukaryota; kingdom Viridiplantae; phylum Streptophyta; class Magnoliopsida; order Fabales; family Fabaceae; genus Medicago; species Medicago arabica. The sequence goes on along the minus strand of OX326971.1, from coordinate 18,406,116 downwards.
GCTTGTTCAAAAGAAGAAGAAAAAACTCAGAGAGATTGTCATGACCTTTGTTTAAAAACAAGTATAAATATAAATATAAATATAAATAAAAAGTGTATACACACACACACACTCCATCATAGAATATTTTGACTTAATTATGCATTCTTTTAAGAAAGTATAAAAATGCATTTTTATTCCACATAAATATAACATTTTTCTTTGTTTTTGTGCCCTATCAATCTTTGTTTGTTTTCGTCGTTGCAAATATATCACATTTTACTATTAGTCGGTATTGTTTTGTTTAAATCGCCGCAATATTTAATTATATTGAAATTGCTCTTTGTTATATTTAGAATATTCCATTTTAGTCTCTTCAATATGAGTGAGAGAAATGACTACAAAATATTACAATGTATTACAAGGATCAAATCATGTATGAATTAATAATGCAAGGACTAAAACAAAATAACAAGGACACAAAAAGCGAAATAAAATATATTTGTAAGGATTGCTTAAGGTATCTGATGTGGTGTGAGAGACCCTCTATTTATGGTGAAGTATATGACGATGTGCTTCTTTCTATTGTTGTTCCTACTCCTATGATTTAGTTCAATTTGTTTAGAGTAACTGAATCTGAGATAGGTGTTACTGCCTATCTAATTTTAATGGGCCTCGTATTAATAGGAACAGTCAAGTAATTATTTGATGGATCGCTGATGCTTAAGGTGGTGGAGCACGTCAGTGCCTGATGAACTCTGATGTAGAAACCAAGTCGTTCCTAAGATGATGCAGAAGATATACTCTCATTGGCTCTCTATTGTTCTCGTTATTCGGTTTGTCTGCTCCCTTTTCTTTCGACTTTCTTGTTGAACAACTAATAGAAGAAATTGAAGGTGAGAAAAACAGAAGAAGGGGTTGAATTGTGTTAACTTTTTCTTCTTTTTAAACTAAGATCATAGTTCAAAGTCTAGCGGATAATGCAGAGAGAGAGAGAGAGAGATCAATTATATAAGTTCTTTCCACAGTCTGGAAGTAGTCCTGTCCCCTTGCACTTTCAAGGAAAGTTCACTAAAATCAATATTTGATTACAAATGCTCAAACACACAAGCAAGAGACTTCAAATACTCAAGCACGCAAGCAAGAGATTTCATATGCTCAAACACAAAAGCAAGAGACTTATAAACAAACAAATTATATAAAATAAGTTTGGTTTGAACACTTGATATACTATTAGTGGTGTATACACAAAATGTTGTTGTTGAATTATGAGAGATTTACTTGTTGGATAAATTACTACTTGTTGAATAATGTTGTATGTGTAGAGTGTGTTTATACATGTTGTTTTGTGTCCTGGTTTTGAATGCTAGTTATGCATTGTGTTTCTCCCTGTAACCATTCCCCTCGCTTCTTTTCTATGCTCTGATAATCCAAACCATTGTTCTCAAAGAAACAATAGTTAATTTCCATTTGGTGTATTTTCGTCAATTAGAGGTGCCTGTGAGCAAATATTAGGTGCATATAGAGCAATTTTCCTCATAGAATAGTTAGGTTGTGCATTTTAGACTTACCATTATAGGAACCATATTTAGGAAAAGCAAAAGAGTATCAAGCTATAGGGTGCAAAGTTAAAATTATAGAGGTGTCAAAATTAAACAAAGGTATGACAAGAAGATCAAATTTTAAAGAAGCAAGAGTATTTCTAGTACCAAAATTTGTCCTCCTTTTATTTTGTAGTAATAAATGGAACATGTGAGGCACACAAGGTGGATTCTTCTCCTTCAACCAATATTTTTTGCATTCATGAGTAAGGAATAGAACCCCTCATCACATGCCTAAAGGATCTAAGTCTCTTATCACTTGAATCAATTTATTGTTAGTTGTTCTCCTTTTCTTTACTTTCTTAATTTCATAACATTTTTATTTGTTCCTAGGATTGTGCTCCTCCTCAAAGTATCAGGTTCGATTCTCTCCACTGCCAATTTTGGTGAATTAGTTTAGTTTTTTATAATAAAAAAAAACAGTTTTATTTTTCTTTACTTTATTAATTTCATAACATTTTTATTCTTTGTACCTAGGAGTGTGCTCTTCCTCAAAGTCTCAGGTTTGATTCTCTCCGCTGCCAATTTCAGTAAATTAGTTTAGTCTTTTATAAATAAATAAAAAACTGTTTTATTTTTCTTTACTTTCTTAATTTCATAACATTTTTATTCTTTGTACTTAGGAGTGTGTTCCTCCTCAAAGTCTCAGGTTCGATTCTCTCCGCTGTCAATTTCGGTGAATTAGTTTAGTTTTTTATAAATAAATAAAAAACAGTTTTATTATTTGTTTATCTTTTATTTTTATTTTAGTGAAAATGAACAAAATTGGCCCATTTTGGACCCATCGTGTTAAAAAAAAATACTTCATTTTTTTAGGCTTTAGAATCCAATTTTTTTTTTTAAATAAATTATATACATATTATTTTTACTTATTTACTTAATTTTAATTATTTGAATTTATTTTAAATTACTTTCATCTCCAAAATGATAAATGATTTTTATGAATTCAATTAATATTTTTATTACAATAAAATGGTTTTACTATTTGTTGTAGATTTTATTTAAAATTATATATTATATTATATTATTTTGTAGTATAGTATATGAATTAAAAGCAAGTTAAAAAAATAACATAATATATATGGATAGTAACATGCAAGGGGCTAGTTGCACCAAAATATAAAAAGTGGATAGTTTCTTTTTTAAAAAATGGGTAGTTACCTACGAATATAGATAGTTTTTTCTTATTAAAAATATTAAAATAAAATTAATAACGTTAAAATTGGAAGAGAATATAAAAAGTTTAAGCTATAAGTTTAAAAACTACTTGAAATAGCTTCTCAAAAAAATCAATAAGCTCTTGAGAAAAGATTGTTATCAAACACGTCATGTTTTGATCGAACAACTTCAGTCCCTGGATATAAAATACAATATCCATATTAATTGAGCTAAGCTCACGGGAATTTAAAACTTGATTTTAGTCCGCTCATTAATAAATCATGAATTTGAGCACGGAATTATTTTTTATGATATGCATGGTTCAATAATGATGTGGAATTATTTGATGATGTGTCATAGTTGATTAGGATAAGACAGAGTGATTTCAAATGAGTAGGTTAACATTTGATCAATGTGCCCGGAAAAGAGAAGGGTCGAAACCTAAAATAAGGCAAAGTAGGTGAACAGATATTGCATTTAAAGCAAAATCGGGATTCCAAAATTTCATTAAGCATGGTTTTTTTTAATGGCTAAAGAAATAGATAGATATAAGTAAAAGAATTAAATATGTTTTTGGTCCCTACAGGTATCAACTTTTCGTTTTAGTCCTTTTAAAAAAATTCTTCAACTTTTAGTTCCTAAAAAATTTTCAATCACTACTTTTGATCCTTATTTTAAAATTAATTTTGTTTTTTTTTAATGAAATGTGTAGAATATTGTAAAATATATTCTCAAAAAACATTAGAATTTTTTAACAAAAACACAAATTAAATATGAAATTTTAACCGTAAATAATATAAAATTTCATATTAAATTCATGTTTTGTCAAAAAAAATTAATTTTTTCTGGAAGAGATTCTTATAATATTATGAATTTATCTGAAAAATTTTATTCAAAAATATGAATTCTACATATGAGTTTACTTTAAAGGAGAGACCAAAAATGAACATGGAAAATTTTTTAAGGACTAAGAGTTGAAGAAATTTTTTAGAGGGACTAAAATAAAAAATTGACATATTTATAGAAACAAAAACACATTTAACCCTAAGTAAAATGTATTCAAAATGTCAAATGTGTTTGCTCTAAAATTTTGACACAAACATAACATTTGACTTTTTCGATCTCTTTGTTTTATTTTATTATCGAGGGACCCTACATAGTATATTACTTGTCATGTGTGATTTTTAAATTTTCTAGTTTAGTGGTAATGATGATTTCAAAATCATCTGCAACATTTTTATCCTCTATAGAAGCTTATTTTTGCAGTACATTGGAATTTTTAATTCTATTAGACACTATTGCAACATTTGCCAAGTTATTTTATATATACTTTAAACAAATATGAGGAAGATAAAAAAAATGGGATGCTTTTATTTTTGGGTCAATTAAGTTTTTTGTCCCTATAAATATCTGCAATTTCGTTTTTAGTCCCTATAAAATAAAATCACATTTTTTAGTCCATGTGATATTTTCCTTTAGCATTTTAGGGACCAAAGATGCTGACGTAAAATTTTTACAGGGACTAAAAATGTTGATGGAAAATTTTATAGGGACTAAAAATACTGACGGAAAATTTTACAGGGACTAAAAAGTGTGATTTTATTTTATAGGGACTAAAAACATATTTAACCCTTTATTTTTTAATGACAAATGTTGGTATGTTAGTTGTTATTAGTTGTTATGTTAGTTTTTTCTCCTTACCAGAACTTAAACGTTATACCTCAAACTCCTTGACTCTTAACTCAAATTAGTTGAGCCACCCATCTCACTCTAGTTAATGGGGTATTTACCCTCACAATGGCAAAGGTAGGTCATTTCACGTCGGTCCTCAATTGCTCAAGACACAAAACCTTGAGTGATAAGAAGGAACCGTTATACAACTTCCAAATCAATGACACTACCAAATGTCAAACCAATGTTAGTCATTGTTGATATTGATGATCACTTCCAAAGAAGTAATTCGAAAAATAAATAAAATGGATCAAAGTTATGAAGCACGGATACATACATGGACATCGGACACAAAACAGACACTGACACGCCGACACCGTTAATAATTTAAGAAAATCACATAATTTAGTATAATTATATGTGTCAGTGTCGTGTCTCAGCATCGGACACAACACATGTCTGACATCAATGCACTTTTGATCCAAGAAGTGTTCGTGTTTCATAGGATATGACAACATGTTGATTCCCACCCCCAACTACCTAAATGTACTATACTACACATCGAGGGAGAAATCTCAAGTCACAAACAGATGTCTAGCCGACTCTTGTGAAGCTGGTGAAAGGGTTATAATACATATTTCCCAAAGATTGCAACAATGGATTACCAATCCAAACCTCAATGCACTCCAACTTTTGAGTCTCCATCAACACTGACAAAAATTCCAGAGTTTGCAGCAAAGTTCAATGTTGTTCTATTTTTAAGGAACAAAATTAAAAATAAAATAAAAAAATAAAACATTATATGATGCGTTTGAACAAAGAAAGTTAGATTGGAGATGAATATTTTGAAGCTCTTGAATGAGTCTCATATGAGTGGAAAGAGAGCAAATATGAGCCTAGATTTCTCGCCAACAACACCTTGATTGTGAGAAGGGATTCTTCTACATTTACAGCAAATGCCGGCAAGTCATCCTGGCTCAAATATACTCTCTCTACCTCTTCATGCAAGACTTTTGAACATTAATACTATAGTACTAATCTTGTACTTCTAATTAAACAATTACATTCATATTTGATTGCCTATGCTCTTTAGTATCATGGTTGTCAATGTATTTATAAGTTGAAAATGTCAAAGGTTGAAATTCCATCAATGCATTATTTCATCAACATATTCTTGATTCCCTAGAGAAAATCTTCTAAACTACACTTCATCCACTTTCCTTCCCCTTCATGCAACATACCAAATTTGAGAATTTGACAACTCGTCTTTACCCAAATCTCTTTATTTAACTTTTTTTAGTCAAACTTATGACTATTCAAATGCATGCAAGAATTAATCTTCTAAAATTATAAAATTGATATACTTGAATTATTTTTTTGAGTATAGTTGATTTTGTTCTCAAGATGGGATTTGGAGTGTTTACTCTATAATTTATTTTTAGTCTTAAATATGTTGATCAACTCACTCCTATATGTGAATTTCTCAAAACAAACTATTTTACATTCATATCAAACATACTCTCAATATTTAAATCAGAGTGGGGTTAAAAATAGCTATTATGTTTTAATATTGTGTTTAACTCTTTCTTATAAAATCACATTGTTATGTGAGAGATGTCATATCACTCTTTATAAGCACATTTCAATCTTCAATATTGTGTTTGAATTTAGAACGTCTGATCGTAATCGAATAATTATCGATGTTTGATTATGTGAATGCGTTTATTTGCCGACTGCAGCAAATCCAAGTCCATATATATGGTTGTAAATAAATAGACTTTGATGTTATATTAAATATTTATATTAAATTTAACTCATTCTTACAAAACCAATAAAAAAGCTATACTTTAACATGATTAGTTTCATACTATTTAATTTGCCACTCACACATGGATTCAAAAAAGAACAAATCTCCATAATGTTCCTTATCCAAAACCGTTCTTCTTGTCTGGAATCAGTTTTCATCTTTCTACTTGTAGCTAGCTATGAGGATTGGATATGTAGGAACAAAAACATATAAGTTGACTTAGCACATTTTCTTCTCAATATTGTTTGTTGATTGAACAATTAATGTTGTTATGGGAATAGAATAAAATAAGGGAAGATATTAACAGTGGTGACCACCAACGTTTATGTTATAGCATTGTCAATGAGCATTTGTTGATAATCAAAGAGTTTTTGATAAGCTTTTGACTTAATTTGGGTTGGATTTGGTTGGCAATATGGACAGAAATGTTGCAAGGTACCTTACTTTGTTACGATAAAAACTTGTGTAGGTGTCAATGTGTTATTCACTGTATCAATAAAGTTACCATACATATTCCCAACTAGCCATTATATTCTTTTCTACTTTTAGCCTTACAGAAGAATTTACTTTTCCTTCTTCTTGGGCTATCTTTGAATATGGCTGTTGAAAAGATTGTTTAGAATCAATCATTTGATGAGATCTATATATCATGGATTTTCCGTGTGAATTAGGAATATGTTGGATCCTTGTACCCTATCTCATTATATATAGCATTGATAGAGATACGACGCTGATAAGTTGACGATGATAGAAATATGAGAAAATAAATTAATTAAATGTAATTATATGTGTCGATGTCAGACATCAGATATACATACATCTGCAATCAAAAGTATCCGGAGCTTCTAATTAGTCAATGGAGTTGTCATTGTGCATCTATAATAAGTCTATTCATTTCAAACAGTAAGATCTCTTTTTTGGAACAGAAATATTTTTCTATATTTGACCGGAATATTTTCCTTTTGGATTAGACTCCATCTTTATTTTTTAAACAACAAAAAATTCTTAACAAAGGAAATTATAAGGTGTATTTCAATCCAGATATATAAACAGTTCAGAGAACGTGAGACTAAACAAGTTACAACTGCAAACCAATCCCAAAAACACCTCCCAACTATTTTCTAGATATACATTGAGGATTCACAGCTAAGAATTTCATTGGAAAATTTATTCTCATTATTGATATCTTAAATTGACCACAAAATCGAATGCCAAATCAAAGTGGATACCTTCCGACCTTTACCATGAGGCTCAAAAGAGCAAAGCAAAAGTGAGGAAATGTTAACGGGTTTTACGAGCATGATCCCTAACCAACAAAAAATGAGTACCAAATCGGAAGAAAGAAAATCTTTAAAAATCGCCAAGCGCAAAGCACAAACAAATGTAAATTTTATTCACCACGATCCAAACATTAGATATGACATGAGTCAGAGGGAAGTGGAATAACTCTTCTCAAGAGGTTTAACCTAGTCGTGATCCTATCTAAAAGAAGTTGCTAAGAGAAAGTGCTAACCTAAAAAGAAGCAAAGGTCATTATTTATTGAACACAAGGATGTCTCATCATAGAGTCTCGAATGGTTAAGAAAAGTAACACATATGATGGAGAAAGTGAATCTTATTGTGAACTCTCCTCCAACTCCACTCCCCAATGTTACATATCCTCCTCGCGGGACAAGGAAATCTTAGATAGTAATCCACGAAGATCGTGTGAATATATGCCTTGACAGGAATACACTGGTTTTGATGATCGACAAAAGAAGTCCTAAAAGCGATGCAAAAAGCGGAAAAGAAATTCAAACTATCAAGTCTTGAGTCTTGAGTTTTTTATTTATATTAGGACTTTGTTGTAAGTGGTTAAAAAGCTCTCAAGAAAATAAATCACACACTCACAATGGTTTTCATTTAAATATGATTTTGCATAAAAATATTTTTACATTAAAAGTCAGAATTTATTTTACAAATTGCATAATTGGTTTTTACATTAAAAATATATTTGAACATGCTTTGAATTATTTCATAAATCAAATTACCATGGCTTTGACATTTTACATGTATGGTTTTAACATAATTGATTACGTGAATCTCAAAATGGCTTAATATATCATTACAGCGGCTAGTAATTAATTATTTGTTTAAACGGCTAATTCTTGAAATAGCATATTGAATTTTAATTGTAGCAGCATCCATGTCTACGAGTTTTACATACTGCATATAATTTGATCATGAGCAAATTGATTACAATGTAATAACTGCATTTTTGTTTTGATTCTACATTTTAAAGAGGCACTATTATGCAACGGCTATTTCTTAATTAAATTGTCCAACGGCTAGCTTTTCATTTTTGCATATAAATAGATGCATTGTAGTAGCTCATTTTTAACAACTCATATTTGCACTAAAACTTTGTGAAAAATATTATTTCATCAATCTCATTATTTTTACACTTGTTAATTTATTTTATTGAGAGCTATTTATACTACATAGTTGAGTTATATCATTTGTGCTTTAATTTGTTTACATCTACACATTGGTGTAATCTTTTAATTGTCTTACTCTTATTTTGTATTGGGTGTGATCCCAAAGTTTCAAGAGAGGTGATATCTCTTGGGTTTATAGGCTCTTCTACAAATGGTAATTTTGTTTGGAGAGTGTTCACTTTTTTGTAAAGGTTACTAGTTTATCCCGTTTAAAAGCTAGATTAGTGAAAATCTCGAGGGGCTTTTCCTTGGGGACTAGACGTAGGCCTTGGTGATTTAGGCCGAACTAGGATAAATCTTTTGGTGTCTTTTCTCTCATCCCTTATCTCTTTTACTTTATTTGTTATTTATTTTAGCAAAATTTCTCTAGTTTTCATCTTTATTAAAAACCTTTATAAGCATTTTATTTTATTTGGTTAAAATCTTTTTTAAGTGCTTATTTAAATTGATTTTTAAAGAAACACAATTCACCCCCATCTTGTGTGTTTGAAGTCACTTGTTCAACAGATCGTAAAAAAGAACAATTATCCAAATAAAATACCTTGCTTTCATATGAATCTCACACCTACTTCCCTTGATCCCGGTTACCAAAAGATCGCATAAAGTCATCATTTTGCTATGAAACCGACAAAATCCAGAGATGCTAGTTTAAGAGAGGATATCGAACTCAACCGAATAGTATGTCAAAAGATAATAGAGTTTCTTCTACCCATCTTCTTCCGCAAAGCCCCCAATAAACCAATGAGAGTTAGACTCTTTACCAAATCCCTGGACACATACATCCTTCCACCAAATCGAAGAAAGAGTCTATTGATTACTATTTATCAAAAAGTACTCGTAGAGACTGTAACACACCATACTATCCTTCCAAATCATCCATGTACCAGTCAAAAGACGCAATCTCTATTTAGCCAAAAGACTTGGCATATGTTTGGATTGGCGGTAGTGATAGCAAAATCATGTTGACACCATTATTTTGAAAAAGTTAAAAAGTGTAGCTTTTGTCAAAATCACAAAGGCATCTCACCGTAATTCTGTCAATAATTTCACTATAAATCCAAACATGCACTTACATTTATTAAATTTATTTGTTAAATGAAAAATAACTAACAGTAAACCTTCCAACTATAAGTAATATAATAAGGCCTTTCATTTGGGATCTGATAATCCAATTGCTGAGATTTTAGTGGAAAGTCGCAATAAGCCTTCCAATTATATCTCCACTCGTTCACAAGGCCACAGTAAAGCAAAGCTTTTCAAATCATATATAACATCAAAATTTTAAAAGTCTTCACAAACAATCATTAAATATATTTAAACATCACAATTCTGAATCATGTAACAATAACAACTAAAAACTATAATTTTATTAAAGACAAACCAAACTTCTTACATAGTCAACAACGTTCAAATAAACTAATACACTAGTCAGAAAACAAAAAATGTACTTTTTTCTAAACCTAGATTAAAACAGAATAATAATGAAATCTCACATTCAATCATGATTTTAAATAAAAGTCCTCGACTGCGATCTGGGTCGTGACATAACAAATTTAACGTTGTTGAAACCGCAATGCGGCTGCAAGTGAGGCCACACTTGATCCTGATTCTCTCTGGTTTTAAGGATTGCGACACAACCCAGATAACATAACAAATCAACCATAAGGATCATAACCAAACTTGCTTCGCCTTAGTAAACAACAATGAATCGATATTTTGTTAAAACTAAAAGCGTAGTTTTTGTCAAAATCACAACATAACACAATAATTCTTACAATCCTACCATATAGTATGTCTCTACCAAACCAACAAAACGAATATACAATAAAATTTTACAAAAATTACACAGTTAATATATAGATCTAAATAGGTGGAGAAGGTGAGAGTAAATGATAAGAAGGTCAAAGATTCGATGTCAACTCATAACATAATAATACTATAATGATTACCTTTTAAAAAAAATGTCATGAATGATGATGCGGCAATAACAATATAATTGGATATATCGATATAGTCCGCTGAAAGCATCACACAGGAGAAGAAGAAAGCGAAATGTAGCCAAGAGGAACTTGCCGACATGTACATCTCTATGAATATTCATGTATATCTGCCGGCAAATCACCCTTGGCTGCATTCCACTTTCTGCCTCTTGGTGTGAGCTAAGAGGAACATTACACTTCATTACATGTACCGATCAGAAGTACACAAAACCTGGCTATTTATGTACGTAAATGAGCAACTTTCTTCGATCCTTCATGCACCTAGTTTTGTATTCACGTGCAGACACAAATGCACACAAAAATATGAATATTTGCATTATTAATATTAGAAAAAATGACATTTGTACACACAATTTCCTAGCACTATTTTAACATTAAAAAAAAATTCCACTTTTTTTCTTTATTTCAACATATTATATCCATCATATCAACCTTTCATATTCCTTTCTCTTTCAATGTTATTTGGTTGTATCCGTGTCCACAAAATGTTTTGTTTATTATTATTAAAGAAACACTATAAATAAAAGAAAGAGAATAGTAATTTAGTGGACTAATAATATGCAATTTCAATTCATAAAATAGTATGAGAAATGATATTTATATAACAATTTTATGATAACTTTTTTTCTCACACATATATTGTGTTTTCTCCAAAGTTGATTTGATTTTATTATCAATGTTTACTTTTTTTTATTTTTAATTCTCTACTAAGTTATCTCACACGTGATTATTCAAATAACATACTTTTCTCTTATACAAAGGAAGGACGGGTATAATATATGTATATAGCCAAAAGTGGGGACACATGAGTGTATCGTACCTATAATTAAGATTCTCTTGCAACTTGTATTTATCCTCATACTCTTTTCTACGACTCTCTTGCTACTTTCCGAACGGTGAAGACGGTGGCGGTGACTACAAGCCATGTACAGCAATTGCCACATGCATTGCTTTACGCCCATCCATATTCTCTAATTCATTTTTATAATGTAAACAAAGTTCAAGTTTGATCATGAACCACACAAATTTAGTTGTACACGTTGTGCATCTAATTTCTCTTTGTGCATGTCGACAAGGGAACGTGAAAAGGTTTTGGTGATTGCTCATTAGTCACTTAGCGATTGTTTAGAAACACCTACCAAATGGTAGTTAATTGCCGCTCGGCTTTTTTTAAATCGGTTAAACCGATTTAAAAAGCTATTTAACTATTGTTTGGCACATTCTAGGTGTCTAAAGAACAATCACTGAAGAACTTTGCTCATCTTACATAAAGAGTTGCTCCCTCACATTCCGATGATACCAAAATACTCTCAATGGCAGCAGACTATCGCTCGCTACCAAACAATTTCCAACGGCTGTTAACTACGGCTCATTTATCGAACGACAGTTAATTGTCACTAGGAGTATTTTGGTACTTTTGTGATGTGAAGGAGCAAGTCTCGATGTGAGATGAGCAAAATCCCAAGTCCCAATGGTTCATTAGGACTTTGCTAAATGGGCCAAAATTGGTTTGTGGCCCATCACATTTCTTCATTGGGAGGAACTTCTTTGTTAGTGAGAGCTTCTTTTTCTACCACTCAAATAGGGAGAATGGGAGTATTATTATGAAACGAGAGTATCATGATTTTGAAGAATTTGGTCACATTATAGAATAACTAAATGAAAATAGAAAATAAGAACAAAATGAGAAAATCTAAGGTACAACTATTTTATTACACTCCTGTCATCTCAGCAAATCAACTTGTTTATACATGATCGTTCTTTGCTGAATATGCATGATGCCAAAAAGAATCTTGATTTCATCGGATCTAAAATAATTGTTGACGCTGTAACATATTGACCTATCTAAGCCTTCACTGATGAAAATAAATTTTAAAATTGAGCATCAAAATTTTGAAGCACTCGACAGTGTCTGGTTGATAATGATATGGACACATAAAGAAGCATCCTTAAAAGCAAGATCAATTGCTGGATCCCATTGGCAACAACTATTTTCTTCACGATAAAAACTCTTTACTCCTCAAGAAGTTGCCAGATTTTGCCCAAAGCGCCTTCCCTGAACAGATTTGTCAAAGGTTCACAAAAGTGTCCAAAGAATAGCTGATGTAAAAGCTAGAGGCTTGACCTATGAAGCGCGCGCACACGGGACACAACACTGACACGTAGACACCAGTGATAATTTAAGAAATAGAAGAGATTGAATGTAACTATTATGTCGGTGTCGTGTAAATGTCGGACATTAACGTGTGAGACGCTGGACACATTTTCAATCTAAGGTGTCCATGCTTCATAGGGCTCCACCACATTAAATTATATAAATTTGAGCTTCTAGTTCAAAAGAATACAAGCATCAGCGCAAAAATAAGGTTCCCACTATATATAAGTATGTACTGTCAGAACATACTAACCTGATGAAACCAATTCAACAGACATGAATAGTTGAGCTGAAACTGACGAGTGCCAGAGAGTCCAATCTTGCCACTTCGGCAGTATCCAATAAAACAACTCTTCTGCTCCTCATAAAGATTATTCAACAATTTTTGGGACATACCCTTCCTTTTTGAGCTCTTCATAGAGCAAATCGATTATGTTACGTATATCTATAGAGTCGAGGGTTAAGCCATCACCAGAGAGAAATTCACGCAGTTGATTACCAACTTCAATCCAGCTACAACCGGGAGTTTTAGTGACACCATTCTCTCTCATCAATGCTCTCATCCTTGCTGCATCATCCCACATGTTCAAATTTTCATATATTTTAGATGAGATGATATAGTTTCCAGAATTTGAAGGATCCAACTCTAGTAGCATCTGTATAACTCGTTCACCTATATCTACATTTTTCTTCCTTTGACATGCACTATGTAAAGCACCTAATGTAACGTTGTCTGGTTTTTCAGGCATTTTCTCAATGAGATCCCAAGCTTCATATAGATGACCAGCACGTGACAAAAGATCGACCATACAAGAGTAATGCTCAATTTTTGGTACCAATTCAAATAATGTGCTCATCATATCAAACAACCTGTATCCCTCATCAACCAAGCCTGCATGCACACAAGCAGAAAGCAACGCTACAAATGTTATATCATTGGGGCGGGCACTACCACCCTCATCTGACATGCGCTCGAACAGTGCCAGTGCTTCCTTGGCTTTACCATGAGAAGCAAGAGCAGAGATCATTGCATTCCATGAAGCGTCATTTTTTCGGGGCATGTCGTTGAAAACTCGCTGTGCGCTCTCCAAACTTCCACACTTGGCATACATATCGATCAATGCAGTAGCTACAAAAATATCATGCTGTAATCCTCTATGTGTTGCATATTCATCCATCTGTTTCCCCAAATCCAGAGCCCCAATACTGGCACATGCAGACAGAACTGCGGTCAAGGTAACTTTATTTGGATCAACACCATTCTCCTTCATAGAATGAAATAAAGATATTGCTTCATCTGCCATTCCATTTTGAGCATATCTGTAATGCATGTATAAATTACGAAAATCAATTAAAAGAACTTGAGATTGCAGGAAAACCAAATTTAAGATAAAGTTGCATAGAAAAACTATATGAAAACGAACAAAGGGCTATAAAATATATTATCTAACTCCATATGCATTTCCATATATATAAAAATACTGTATACAATGGTGCTCATACAAAGATACAGAGTATAGTAATTAACTTGGTTAAGATCAAGAAAGAGTTTAAGTATGTAGTAAAGTTGCAATTTGGATTTGCAGATTCACTGTCTTTAGCAAATTGAAACTATTGGACGATAGATCAGATGGCTCACATTCTAAATTTATGTTTCGAACCTGATTTACTTAAGTCAAAATGTAGGATTCAACTCTTCTACTATGAGCAACACACTTTATAGGATAAAGTACGAAATTTACGCGAATCCACCATTTATATGATTTCTCCTCAACGGTTGAGATTACTTACTTATCTTCTAAGGTGAGTTTCTCATCTTAGAGGAATCAAATCACTATATGTGAGCCATTTGATTTCTATTCAACCATCTAAATGAACCAAGTGCAATGATTGTGTGAACTCTTGAACACAGTTTCTGAAATATAAATTATACCTAAACAGCTAAACGAGTCCCCCCAAGTTCAAAATATGTAATTAATTTGATCAAATAAATATACTTTAAGGACTTTAAGCGTAACTCTCATCCCTAAACAAAGGACTAGCATAATTTAAACTATATCTTTCAGCAACTAATTTAACTTTTTATTCACTGCAATATATTTACTCACGCTGATATAGCTGCATTCCAAGTGATAAAATCTCTACTCGTCATGCCATCAAATATCCTTCTAGACGAAACCAACTCACCACACTTACTATACATACTAATCAAAGCCGAACCAATATACGAATTAACCTTCATCCCCCGTTCCACCACAAAACCTTCCACCCACCTCCCCAATTCCAAATCCCCCAACTCCCCACAAGCACCAAGTACACTCACCAAACTCATCTCATCCGGCTCAAACCCCGACTCCTCCCTCAACCTTCGAAACACCTCCACCGCCTCCCTCGCAAAACCCATCTTCGCATACCCAGACAACAACGAATTCCACGATACCAAATCCTTGTCAGTAATTTCATCAAACACCTTACGCGCAACACCATTTTCACCACATCTAAAGTACATCGTAATCATCGAATTCACCGTATGATGATCATTACCCAACCCAAGTTTAATCACCTCACAATGAGCCAACCGGGCCACGCAAATTTCCTCTAAATTCGCGCACGCGATGAAAACAAACGGAAAAGTGAAGTTATTAGGTATTAAGTTTAAGGCTTTCATTTGATGGTAAAGGTGAAGGGTGAGAGGGTAATCATGCCATGTAGTGGTGGTGGCACGGAGCATGATGTTGAAAGCATAGTCATTAGGATGGGGGGTAATGTGTGAGAAAATGAGGGTGGAATAAGTAAAGTCTTTGAGGGAAATGGATTGTGAAAGGAGGTGATTTGGTTTGTGAATGGAGTGGATTGTGAATTGGGTGTGGATTTGTTGGAGGGTTTTTGTGGAGGGACATTGTTTAAGGAGGGATAGTAGAAGGAAGATTGGAGAGTGGTTTGTGTTTGTGTTTAAGGTTTTGAAGATTTTGTGTTTTGAGATCAGCATGTGTGTTTGTGCGTGATGATAACAACGATGTTTTGGTTTTTCGATTTTTGAGGTTTTGATCTATGCGCGCGATTCAGGAACCACTGTGGTTTTTTAAAAAACAGAGTAATGCCTAAGTTTGTCAAGGGAATTAAAAATTATCAATGTAGTTAATAAATTATCATTTCTTTTGTATTTATTTATTATCCTCTAAATATACAAAAATTCATTAAAAGTTAAGTAAGGAACTAAATTGGATGTTTAAAAAAAAAACTAATATGTCAAGAATTGTTTCGCACAAGAATCAAATCCAGTTCTTCTAAATAATCATTTCTTTGGTGGAGTTCATTAAACATTTGGGCTAAATCACTTAGGCTTTGTTTGCGGGTTTGGAGGAGAAGGGAGGACGGCGTTTTGGAAAAAAGCAAGCGGAAGAAATTGAGGATATTTGGAGGTGAGGGCTTTGTTGGGTTGATTTTTCTTCATAATATAAAATCATCTTCATTTGGAGAACTAAAAAGTTGTATTGGATGGGGATTGTAGGGTTTATATGAATTCTTCAAATTTAATATATGTTGTTACAATATTCTTAATATTAAAAATATATGAATCATAAGCATTGATTTAACATTCTCTAAAAAAAATTACTCTTTCAAAAAAAAGTGAAAGATTTCTCTATTTTCCTCTATCTTTTTCACCCCCCAAAGCCCTCACTTCCCCTTCCCTCCAAATTCTCAAACAAAGTCTTACTTAATTTTAAAAACTATCTTACTATATAAGTAAATTCATGAACTATTTAATGATTTGGATCATTTAAATAGACTAAGGCTTTGTTTACGAGTTTGATGGGGAAGAGAATGGAAGTGTTTGGAAAAAAGGAACGAGCAAGTGGATAAAAAAAATTGAGGAAATTGGGAGGGGAGAGCTTACAGGGTTCATTTTTCTTCATAATATAAAAGTATCTTCATTTGGGGAAACTCGAGTTTACCAGGTTCATTTTTCTTCATAATATAAAATCCTCCTCAGTTAGGGGAACTCAAAATTTTTATTGGGAGAAGGTTTTAAGGGGGCTTGGAGAGTTTATATGATTTTTCAAATTCAATCTATATTGTTATAATATTTTAAAATTAAAAATATATTAATTATACATTAATTTATCACTCTCTAAAAGATATACTCTTGTCTCTCAACAAAAAAATATATACTCTTTAAAAAATATGAATGATTTCTCTATTTTTTTTTTCCCTATATTTCTCACCCTCAAAGTCTTCCCTTCCCCTCCCCATCAAACTTCCACACACACACAAAGTTTGAGGCTCTATTTGGTAAGACATGTTTTTTAAGTTTAATATTTATAGAATTTTCCAAAGAAATGAGGACAACTTGCTCGCGCTAGGTGAAAGGGTGAAGTTTCAGTCATTTTGGTGGTTGAAATTGAAATACATTATTTTTTATTTTGATTATCAAATGTGGCGGCGGAGTCCTTTAGCTTGTTTAAACTCAGTATTCTAGCTTGTTGTTCTTCTTCCTTTTTTGTTTTGTACCTTGTTGGCGTTGTACAAAATTGCTTGAACTTTGTTTGTGACTAAGCGTTTTGGCACTTCTTATGATAAAACGTTTAGCGGTGATATATATATATATATATATAATTTTGGCTTTTTTAAAAAAAGTTAAATTTTTATAGTTTATTAATTCATATGATTAAAAAAGACTCTTTTATCTGACAAGTAAAATTAGCAAATCAAAATTTATTCTTTTGACAAATTCAAGATTTATTACGTACTTCCTCCGTATCAAAATATAAGCAAAAATTATTTTTTAGGTTCATTCAATTAATGATGTATGTGGTCCATAATATGAACCACATACATCATTAATTGAATGAACCTAAAAAGTAAATTTTGCTTATATTTTGATACGGAGGGAGTACTTATAATATCTATCATTAAGTTGATAATTAATGATTGATATTACTCATTATACGCTTTCACTTTGCCTCTACAATATTACTTGTCAACTATAGTTATTTTACATGTTTACTAGTTTTGTTTTACAGGATTTAGATGCTTACTAGTTATTTCCTACAAAAATCATGCAATTAGGACATTTTTTCTGAACAAACCAAAATGAAATTGTATGAAAGAAACCAACCATTCTCCTCGGTACAAGATGTGTCAAACAAAAACTTTTAAAGTTTAATACAACGAGTGCAAACAACAAAACAAAATCAACCAACACCCAAACAATTTAAAGGGTGTTACCACCAACTTTGAAAACCTACATATAAACTTGCAACTTTTGACTTCAGCCACCAAAAAGAAAGAAGTTTAACCTTGTCCAGCAATTGTGTCATAGATTTTTCCATATTATTAAAAATTCTATCATTTCTTTCATTTCAAAGGGCCCAAACACGGTAACCAAAAAAAAAGGACTCAAACACAGGTAAACCAGATTAAATGCATAAAAGAGTGTTGCACGTTAGAGTCACCTGTCAAATAAGCACATTGAATAAAATGATCCCGAAGAACATTGGGGTCGACCAAAGAAAAACTCAACCAAACACGAACCATATACCAAAGAGAACCAAAACTAGCACAATTTAGGAACAAGTGAGTTGTCGTTTCCTCCATACCGCACCCACTCACATACAGATTAACCTCATGAGTAATTAAATCGCGCCTAGCAATATTATCTTTGGTGGGTAACTTGTTGCGCAAAAGACGATGTGCAAAAACTGAAACCTTCAACGGAACATCTTTGTGCCAAATCAAATCGAAAATTGCGGTAGGCTGATGTTTAGAGCTAGTAAGAAATAGATATGCACCACAAACTGAATAGACACCATCCCGAACTAACTGTCACCACCACTTATCAAAAGTATCAACCAACAAATTAATGTTAGAAAGAAGATTTGCACACTCCCCAACCAACTCCTCATTCCACACTAACAAACGTCTCATCCACTTTCAAGCCTCACCATTATCACCCGCCCTAAAGCAAACATGTCTGCCGCAGACACCCACTTATCATTCGTCAATTAAACAACTGCCTAAACCTCTCACACAACGGAATATTAAACCTTTCATATTGTAACAAATTATATCTATATTTTTAAATGATATCAAAAATATAACGAATATAATATAAATTCTTATCTTGTAAAATAACACTAACAAAATGGCATTTTTTTTATAGTCAAATTTGTTTAAGAATAAAATTGAAAATGGAAAAGTCAGCTCAAAATCATGTATTCTCTTTATATATATAACATAGATAGATGATGGTCAAAAACAAATGAGAGTAAACTTGTTAACTTACTTCTCATAAAAAAATGAAAGACTAAATTAAGCAATTTACTCTCAATTGAAGGAGCGAATTAACAATCCTAGTATCCTACTATAATAATTTTTTTACCAAAAACTTTAATTCTATTTATTTAAAATATGTTATTAGTAAAAGATAAATTTGTATATTTTATTTTATTTTGAGGACATCAAACATCCTCAACCTTTTTTTGTATTTTCCCCATTTTTTACTTTGCACGGTGTTTTGTTTTTTCTTTTTTTGTCGTTGTTGCGCTTCAATTTTACAGATCTTTAGCAATTAGCATAATAATAAAGAATTGTGTGTACATCAATGTATCACCATCTTTATTTTTTTTTGGTGAATTTATGATTGAGAAATTGTTTCACGTTAAGTTGCTTTCATGGTAAGTGGCTGCATTTCGATTCATGATCAGTGAGTCCATTAAAATGATCAAGTACCATATAGAACACAAGATTGTCTAATAATTAAAATATTTGTCCTTTTTTCTTTGACCAATTGTCATGTTTTGTTTAGTCCTTCCTTACTCTTTTGTAAAACAAACGACCAAAACTCTATACAAGAATTAACAATCTGACATTAATTAAATGAAAAATCTAAGACAAAAAAGAGAGTACGTAAACATAGCTTCAATTAATGTTCATTAACGAGGTGACAAGTAGTGACAACATATTACCTATATAAGCAAATCCAAAAACATTCAATAACATAGGACCACACAGATGTTTGTTAACATTTCAACATCATAGTGAATTTTGGATATATAGTGGTTGAATATGATTCAATGTGACGTTTCAGTCGTGATGTAAGTAGCTACATATAGTTAATTAGGTAAGTTTCAGATGGTGAATAGATTGAAATATGAGACAACAACATTACGTAAGATATCTTATTTGGAAGATAACACCAAGTGACCAAGTAGTAAGATCAAGTTAAAATTAATAAGATTTGCATATCTTGAGGCATATATATATATATATATATATATATGCAAGGTGAATGTTGTAGAAAAAAGTAGGACACTATACCTATTGAGTGAGAATTCTTTTTTATTGCCATGTAAAAAGTCTTCAACTATGCTAGTTTTGTTGACATGTGGTAACTAGTGGCATTTAAGGATACTTCTAGTTTAAGACTCTTGCTAAAAAAGTGAGACTAAAAAAGTAGCTTCTTTTAAGTAATGTAGAAAATTAGATGTACATTGTGAAGATAAAGTTTTGGACTAGTTGATAACATATTTTAATAACAAAAAATTTCATTTGCATATGAAAAGAAATGAAGAAAAACAATTGAATATATAAATGAAAAAAATAAGCATGTTGCCCAAAAATGCAACCTCAACATTATTGAACAATGAACAATATTAAAACCTAAAAATGGACATTCATTTTATTTTTTTTAGTAAATTTTTGCTGCTAGAGAATATATGTCAAACACAATGACATATTGGGACTGATTAAAAGATTTCAACCAATATCCAATGTTAATAGTTGCATTTGATCACAACTATTCAACTGTCCTTTAATTAGTATGTGAAAGATTATCCACCTTGATAAATTTATTAATAGTTCTAACTTTGAATATTTAACCACTTGTGTCAAACTTCTATTAGGGACATATTTCACATCTTTAATATCAATATCGTGTAGCTTTTTTATTTGGTTAATAAGAGTTTGCAACACTGAAATCGCATCCCATGCAATATTTACGTCATTTGTTAGAGTGTTAGACAAAAAAATTGGTGGTGAAATATATGTTGGTATCCTAGAAGGAAATTACCACGAAATATGCTAATAAAGATGGGAATTTTCTTCTATATTTAAGAATAAATAACAAATAAATATCACCAATCAATATCTCAAGGTTCGATCTTTTGATTCTTTTTGCCAACCTACATACTTTTATGCTTTTTCTAAATTCTTTGTTCATTTTCCCTTTCATAGTCTTTAAGACATTAAAAGCTAAGCACTTGAAATGTTTTGAAAGTACCAAAATCTCCTTATTTCCACTACAAATTACAAAGGAAACAAGAAGTAGCTAGTGGGATACAAAAGTGAGAAAACTGTGAAGGTACAAATTGTGGGTCCCACAACAATCACCCATATTATCCGGTACAAAAACTACAAAAGTGGTGGAACTTGTGAGTCTATTTCTGTTTCACCTTGAAGAGTGTGTGTGAGTGAGAGAGGTGGGGTGAGATGTCCTTATTGTTTGGGGTTGGTGGTTTTATTCATCCCACATGATCTTAGGATAGCTTCATCTAGCTAGCATGAGCTTGAAAATATAACCTCAAATTCATTTAAGAGTCAGTTAAGGGAAAGAAAAAAAAAGTGGCAACATAATATGCAACCACTCGAATTCGCTTCGATTTTGATAGAGAAATTCCGCTTTAATTTGATCGAGTGTGGGTTTGAGTTTTTCTCGATATTTAAAGTTGGACGATTGAGATTAAGGATGTTGATAATTGATATATATCCTAGTCTTTAAACATAAAAAATATTATAGAATTATGTATATATAATTTGTTATTTTTTATAATATACATAATTTTAGTTGTTTGAGAATAACTAACTCCGTCGAAGAATATCTTAAGCACTAAATGTATATTTTTCTATCTCAATCGAATTTTCTTTACATGCAAATCACATATAACTCATGATAATTTGTTTAAAGTGTTCAAAAAATTTAGTTACCACTTAGACCAAACATATGCTCATGAAATTTTTATTAAATTACTCTTATATAGTATTGATTAATTTACCATTTTGATTGTTAATTGCTCAAGTGGATTGTTAGTTCGATTCACGCAATCTACACTTTCCCTTACTTGGTTTTAAACCATCAGAGAAAAAATTTATCATCTCTAATTCTCTATAGTTGATTGTTGTGAGACTGCCATTTTGTGGTTTTCAGTTTGAATTGTGAAGTTCATTGTTTTTTATTTTCATTATTTACTGTGCAAATTTTAAAAAAATAAGGAATATAGTAAGATCACGTGACATTTAAAATTAAGAGTAAGAAACAAAAAAGAAAAAGGAAAAACGAAATTTGTTTTTTCCAACTAAACAACTCTAAAGATCACAATCATAATTCATAATGCTAGTCTAAGTCCTGATAGTCATATGACTATCATGAGATACTATATGCTAGCTTGTAGTATTATCATTGTCATTGACTCACAAGTAGTATTTTTTTAGAAGCAAAAAGATATTATTAATTACTAACAAAGAAGACCAACATTGAGCTAAGGTGTGTCTAAAAAGTCTCAATACAAAGGTTTGGCAACAAAAAAAGAAGCTAAAGGTCAACATTACCAAGTGAAGAATCCTAAACAAGTAGATGGATTCGTCCACTAAATATAAAAAAATATAAAAAATAAAAAATAGGCCGATGCACCTTCAACCACCACTAAGAATGAAGTTTCACCCTATTAATATGCAATGAATAACCACTTATTTTGGAAAATTTGTATGTTCTAAATGGTTCAAGTACAAACCAACTAGAAAAGATGTGACCCTTAGATTGAATGAAATGCATACCAATGTCAGATGGAATCACATTGGAAATTCCCAACCACTGCAGAATAGTTGACCAGACACACCCAAAAGGATCACACTCCATGAATATATAATTAAACGTTCCATGTTTTCCGCAACCCCCTAGCAAAGCAAAGACCCTAAATGAAGAGTTTTATGCCTAGCCACGTTGTCTCTAGTTGGTTTACTTTTATTAAGCAACCACCATGCGAAATGAGAGACTTTGAGAGACATTACTTTATTCCAGGTGATACTCGTAAGAGGAGAATGAACATGTTGCTCTTCATAAGGCATTTTCAGGTAATCGAATTATTTCATGTAGTGTTTCCTTCGAATCTTGTTAAGTGTTGAGAAACACAAACTGGGTTCAATTTGAAGCTTGTCTCCGATCTGGACAGTGTTACAAATGACAAGGATTGATGGAGAGTCCAAATAGGAGATCTTTAGCAATAGGCTTAAGTGTCGGATAACAATAGATGGCTTGACATTACACATTTTTACTCAAAATTTGAAGTTAATGAGTCTTCACACTTTTATTTTCATCATTCAATTCACTATTAACTAATATGGAAAGTTATCACTTCACATTTGTACTTCTAACACAGTGATCTCATAGAGAATAATTGCATGCTGGTACTTTAAGAGTTCTCCTTTGAGCAAAATATTCTATTACCGTTTACCGGTTATTGAGACAATGCAACAAGGTCATGGTGATATTATTCTAAATCAAACATGATTGATTTTTCTTTTAAACTCCTAATAACACAGTAAACTCCTTGTTGGAACAGAGAGAGAGAGGGAGAAGAAGGAAAGAACATAGAGAGAAGGATAGAGGAAGACGAAGTGATTTTCAAGTTTTAAAATTCAAAAATTGAAAATTACGTTTTTTTAATTTGGTCTCCATGTAAAAATGTGATTTTGGTTTTAGTCTCTGTATTAACCCCAATCATCAACTAATGTCAAGTCACCAAGTGACATATAAGCCTCTGTTAGCCAGCTCAACGTTTTTTTCACGGAATTGGACGACAGGGACGAATGTCAAAACGTTTGGTAAATACAAGGGTTGTTTTAGAACAAAAAAACTTACAGGGACAAAAATAAAAAATGCGCTAAATTGCAAGGACATTTTACATATTTAAGCCATTATAATACTAACTAATTTCACTTCTTAAAATGAATAAGTGAGAAATTAGAAATTTAACTTTCGACCCCTGCATATTGTACTCTTTCTAGCAACTAATTTATGCTCACATCAACCAATTATAGTTTTATTAATTATGAGAAATGTTATTTCTAATTCTCACAAAACAAATTTCACCAATGTGGTATGTGTTCTTGTAAAAAAAAACAATGTGGTCATGTGTTACCAATAGCAAAATAAATTTATCCTCGGTTTTAAATAAAAACAATGTGGTCATGTGTTACCAATAGCAAAATAAATTTATCCTCTGTTTTAAATTAAGTGTCGTTTCTTTTAATTTTTTTGATTCAGACTATTTGTCTCTTTTATAATACGAGTATAACATTTATTTATTTTTCATTAACATGCCACTATTTATTGCATTTATTCAACTAATTATAATTAAAAATGTCATTTTAGTAAATAATAAATATTTTACTATTAAAATAAATATTATTAATCATTTCATTAATAGCCGTATTAAACCTGAATGGAACACCTAATATAAGAGTGAGTAATAAGAGGCCTGAGTAGCTATACATGCGGTTGTTAAAATATTGTATTAGGTTCGACTTTAAATTTAGAGTTTTATGGTTGTTCATTGACGGTTCAAAACAACTTTGCACACATAATCAATCAAAACATTTCAAATTGTCATGTAAATTAAAAACATTATTTGATTTGGCGATTTTAAATGTTTTGACCGATTATGTGTACAAAGTTTTTTTGACCGTCAACCCACCACCATTTAACACTTAAATTTATGGTGTTAGTATTAATAATTAGCTTTGAAAATTCGTGACAATTTTTTAATGTCATTTATGCAATTTAACACATAAGTCATCACAATTTCTTTTCATCTAAATTTCATACATTCTACGGGAGTGCATATCATCTCCATTAAGAAAATTGAGATCTCAAGTTTATTGCATAAGAGTTTGATATGTGACACATTAAAAAAGCAATGATTGAGATTTATTTTAAAACAAAATCACTTAAAAATTAAACAAAATATCGTACAACTAGAAAGAGAATACAAAGGAAACATCTTCATCATTTCAGTTTCTTCACCGAAAGACAAAAACAAAACACCATAATAGCATCAGAAGATGCTTCAAACCTCTATCCCAAGAACAAAGAAAACGCTAGCAAAATAAAATACAAAGTGTGTTCCTCTTAATTGATAACAACAATTGAACATGTCTTTGTCGCGGTATACTAAAAAAAACTTCATTTGAGTTCAGTCATCCTATGCATCTCACGTATACAAGTCACATGATATGGGTTCAACCATAAACACCATCTCAATCTCAAATTGAATATTAATAAAATAAAATAAAAACATTGAATCAGATAATCAGCAATAGAAGTCATAATTGGCTTCGGAGATTTGAATGAAAAACACCATCTCAGTTGCAAATACACCAGACAAAAATGGCAATCTGCACAGAGGGCGGTGGTGAAGGGTTATTTTTTGAGATACGCGGAGGCGATACGGCTGAGGGTTCTGCACACAGAAATTTGAGAGATGGTGAGGGTGCATTCTCTCTTTTCGTATTCACTATTATTATGACTTTTTTTTCTTAAGCAAATCTCAACCATTGTTTTTTTAATTTGACAGGTGTCAAGCTCATATGCAATAAACTTGAGATCTCAATTTCTTAAAAAAAATGGAGAGGATCTGCACTCATTTTACGGTTAAAAATAGAAAAATGATGACTTTTGTACTAGTCAACAAAAATAAATTGGGAATGTAAATCAATTTTTCAAAAATGAAAATAAGTTGTTTTGTTAATACAAAATTTACTTTTATTGTTTCATTAACAAGTCTCACATAGGTTCTAGTTACTATGACCCTAAGAATGAGGTATTACACACTCATTTTAAATTAACTAATTTATTTAGTCATTTTACTCATATCAATAAAATAATATAAATGAAAGAGAATAATATTTCTTACCATAGTATATTTACGACGCATTTATCATCATCATAAATATAAAATAAAGGGTTAAATAGGTTTTATGTCCCTATAAATATAGCGAATTTTAATTTTAGTTTCTAAAAAAATAAAATAGCATGTTTCCATTCTCACAAATATTTTTATTTTGTTTTTGGTCCTTAATGATCAATTTATGTTCATATGAATGTCAAGATTATAACTCTTTTATAATCAAGATGTATCCATGTTATATCCGTTTATTTTGTTCAACCTTTATATATTGATATTATGTTTAAAAAATGTCAAAAAGATGTCAAAATTATATCCATTGGGGACCAAAACTAAAACAAACAAAAAATTGTGAGGGTGAAAACATCTCATTTTATTTTTTAGGGATTAAAATCTAAATTTGCAAAACCCTAAAATAAAATACTCTCTTCGATCTCATTTATAAGAGAGACGTCTAGATTAACAAAAATTGATGTCTAATCCATATTTTCAATCATACTTCCTCTGTCTCGTTATAATTGTTTTTGCATGGTTTTTAAGGAAATGATTAGTTTGGTTAATTTTAATGGTAAAATTAATATAATTACTAAACACTGCTATTAAGTGTAGTTAATGAAGTGTTTTTTTAAGGGGTAGTTTTTTTTTTTGTGGTGGTCGGGGTTCGAATCTCAAACCTTGCATATATTATGCATTGTTCATGCCAATTGAGCTTAGCTCACGATGACTGAAGGGGTAGTTAGTGAAGTAGTTGAGTGGAGTAAAATTCAATAAATAAAGGTATATTAGCGAAAAAATTATAAATGTTGCATTAATATTCTAAGGTGACAATTATTTGAGATAAATAAACAATATTAAAATGACAATTAAAATGAGACAAAGGGGATACCAACTCAATTTCGAACGATATGTCAAATATTAACAAAGAAATTACAACCCAAAAATAGGTGTTTCGCTGAAAACAATGAATTTAATAAATAATTTTATAACTAAAAGATTGAATTCAAGTTGTTAACGAATTTCATTAAAGAATGAATTGTTCAGAAGAACCGACTTTAGTTTTGAAGTTGTTAAACTTAGATCTAAGAATGAATTTAAAGTTCAAATCTTAACTACTAACTTAACATACTCTATTGTTTTCATTGTCAAGTACTCTATTGACTAGAAATTCACCTCTTAAGGAGAATAAGCTGAATGTTCGAAGTTTGAACCTCACATCTACATATATTATACAATATCTCTACCAATTGAACTAAATTTACGGAAACACTTAACATGATCTTATATATCAACAAAAAATGTAAATGTATGTAGTCCAAATTTAAACTAAATTCATTTGACATTTTACATATATAAAAATATTACAAACTCAAATCTAATGTAGATTTTCTGCATGAGTGGAAAATCTAATGTAAACTTAACAAGTAAGAGAACCAAATTAACCCAAGTTCCAAGCACAACAATACAAACAAATTTCAGTTATGCAACATCATTGATCATTTCATTCACCATATATGATATAGTTGGGTCCCATTAATGACATTTTTTGACCAGTCCTTGTCATCAAAAAACCTCCCCAACAAAAATACAAAAAATACAATCAAACCATATGACCAAATGATAATGGCAATATAGAAATTTAACACAACACAAAGACCTATTATACTAAGGTTGTCATATTCTCATCTTCATCTTCCTTTATTATCTAACCCAACCTCATTACAAAGCTTTTAATTTTGTCTCTTTTTTTCTTCTTTTTATTTTTTTATATATATTTTTATTTTTTCTTCTTCTTGCATTGAGTTTTGTTTTGACCGTTGCTTTTTCTTGTTAACGTTTTCTCTGTTCACACTCTTTTCTCTCACTGATTCCTTCTACACTCTGTCATTGCTCAAAAGCACTGTTTTGTACCTTGTTCATGTTCTTGTTCTCAAACACCATTCTTAGGTAATGTTTCTTTCTTTTTCTTCTTCTTCAAACTCAACTTCAACATGTTCTTCAACTAAGTAAAAAAAAAAAGATGATTTTTTTTTGTTTTTCTTCAAATGAGTACTTTGTTTTTATGTTTTTAAGCTCATTTATGATTAGCCCATGATTTTTTTTAAGAAAAAATTTCATCCTTTTTCTTTTCTTCAATTTTTTGTTCTATGAAATTTTTCTGAATTTATGTTTATTTTTTTATGTTATTTATTCTATATATTCATGCAATGTGGTACTTGATATTTCTTCATTTGAGTTTGTGTTTGTGTTTATGTAGATGTAGATGCTGATTTTATTTTGGTAGTTCAGCTAATTTTTTGTTTTCTTTTTATTATTGTTTTTATTCACTTTGAAAATGGGTTTTCTTGGAGATTAAGCTGGTTTATTTTATTATTATTTTTTAGAATAATTCCCAGATGAAAAGTTGTGTGAATTCTGAATGTAATATGGTGGTTCTGGTAGAGTATAGTTTGGTTTTCTTAATGTAATCTGCTTTCTTAATGTTTGATTCATGTGAGGAACAATTCTTGGTCAGACTGCCGAACTCCGGATTTAAGGAGGGGGGGCATTCCTCTGAGAACCGGAGGGTTAAACACGATAAAATTAACGTTACTAGCTTCTGTTAAGCATGTTTAAATTTTTCAGATAAAGAAAAGAATCTAACTTCATTGACATTATTAGGCTTATTTAGTTCAAGTAGGATATTAAATGTTTAATTTTTATTTTTGGTAATTATACTCATGTTTGATATAGATTTCTTATAATATACTGATCTAAATCTTGTTTGTTTTTTGGTGTCAGGTTTGAGAATTCTTTATGAATCTAGTGAAACATAAGGAAGGATTCTTCTTTGATTTCGATTTCAATGCAAGGTTAGAAATTGGATA
Organism: Medicago arabica; assembly: GCA_946800305.1. Taxonomy (NCBI): domain Eukaryota; kingdom Viridiplantae; phylum Streptophyta; class Magnoliopsida; order Fabales; family Fabaceae; genus Medicago; species Medicago arabica. The sequence continues at coordinate 18,377,445 of OX326971.1, read as the reverse complement.
TTTTTGTTCATAAAGGGGAAGTAAGAAATGGGATGTTCACAATCAAAGCTGGATGATGAAGAGTCAGTTCAGCTTTGTAAAGATAGAAAGAGATTCATCAAACAAGCTGTTGAGCAAAGAACTCTGTTTGCAACCGGGCACATTGCTTACATTGAATCTATGAAAAGAGTTTCCGCCGCTCTTCGTGATTACATTGAAGGAGACGAGCCTCGTGAGTTTTCGCTAGAGTCGGTGATTACGCCACCTTTTACGCCTGTGAAGAAGAAAACTAAGCCTAGGATTGGCAATGGCAATGGTAATGACAATGGCAATGGCTTCATTCCTATATCAGCAAAATCTTTCACACCATCAACAATTGATTATGGAGTTGGAGAAAATGATACTTTGAGAATGAATTATCATAGGCCAGGTGGTAATCCAGCTATTTTGGTTCAGGAAAGGCTTCCATCGCCTGAAACCATCCGAATTATTTCTAGAATGAATTATCATAGGCCAGGTGGCAATCCAGCAATCTCGGTTGAGGAAAGGCCTCCATCACCCGAAACCGTCCAAATTACTTCAGGAATGAATTATTATTGGCCAGGTGGTAATCCAGCAAACTCGGTTGAGGATAGGCCTCCACCACCCGAAACCGTCCGAATTACTTCGAGAATGAATTATCATAGGCCAGGGGGCAATCCAGCAGTTCCGGTTGAGGAAAGGCCTCCGTCACCCGAAACCGTCCGAATTACTTCAGGAATGAATTATTATTGGCCAGGTGGTAATCCAGCAAACTCGATTGAGGAAAGGCCTCCACCACCCGAAACCGTTCAAATTACTTCGAGAATGAATTATTATTGGCCAGGTGGTAATCCAGCAAACTCGGTTGAGGAAAGGCCTCCACCACCCGAAACCGTCCGATTTGAAACGTATTCTCCAATGCAGCATTATGGCACTGCTGATGGTTATTTTACAATGCAGTCACCACCTACAAATCCATCGATTTTTCCTTATTCTCCTCCGAATATTAGGCCTAATATCCCTCCACCTTCACCTCAAAATGCTCAATGGGATTTCTTTTGGAACCCCTTTTCGTCGTTGGATTACTATGGTTATCCAAACCGAAGTAGCGTTGACCAAAGCGGTATGGATGATGAATATAGAGGACTGAGGCAGGTACGAGAAGAAGAGGGAATACCGGACCTTGAAGAAGATGAAACTGAACATGAAGATTATGTTGTGAAGAGGAATGTAATAGAAGAAAGAACTAGAAATGATATTAATTCCTCCAGGAGAAATGTAGTGGAAGAAAGAACTCGAAATGATATTAGTTCCTCTAGGAGAAATGCAGCAGAAGAAAGAACTCGAAATGATATTAATTCCTCCAGGAGAAATGTAGCAGAAGAAAGAACTCGAAATGATGTTAATTCCTCCAGGAGAAATGTAGTAGAAGAAAGAACTCGAAATGATGTTAATTTCTCCAAAGAACAAGTCATTGTTGAAGATATCGATGACGATGATGATGAGGAAGAGGAAGAAGAGGAGGACGGGGAAGAGGATGAAGAAGAGGGATCAGATGATGAAACTGAAACCGAGCACGATGCAAAAGATTCACAACAAGCTCGTGAAAATCCAAGTTTTGAAGTATCAAAAAATCAAGCTGCAGGTCATATGGAATCCAGCCATAGAGAAATGGCAGTTGGTAAACAAGAAAATAAGGAAGAAATGGCAGGTTTTACCGTTTACGTAAACCGAAGGCCAACAAGCATGGCAGAAGTGATCAATGATCTTGAAGCTCAATTCAAAACTTTGTGCAATGCAGCTAATGATGTCTCAGTTTTGTTAGAGTCCAAGAAAGCTCAGTATTTATTAACATCTCATGAACATTCAGGTTTGATGAAAACATGCAATTTATTATTTTCACGTTCATAAAAAATATGATTGTCCTGTATCTAGAAATTGTCTTTCTTAAGCTTTCAAATTTTCATGAATATGAATTTGAAATATTTGTCATTTGCAGCGTCAAAATTATTGAATCCGGTTGCTTTGTTCCGGACAGCTTCTTCACGGTCTTCTTCGTCGAGATTTTTAGTGAATTCTTCAAGCACTAGGATGGAAAGTAATGAGGGAACTAAGGATATCTCAGAGGAACATTGTAGGCTTTCTGGTAGTCACCAATCTACATTGGACAAGTTAAATGCATGGGAGAAGAAGCTCTATGACGAAGTGAAGGTACATTAATGAACTAGTGAACTTTCTATCTATGAGGAAGTTATAAAGCTTTCCTAAAAAAGAATTTCACTATACTTATCTCTGTTACAAATCTTAGATGCAGATTTATGTAGTATAGACATTTATATTGAAGACTTGTCGGTGACCGATATGTTGGTGTCAAACACATTCATATATGGATACATTCAATCACTTTTGACATGTAGTAGTACTTCATATTGAAGATGTGTCTGTTGTCCAACGTGTGTTGGTGTCAAATACATTCACATGTCTATAATGTGTCTGGTGTATGTGTGTGGTAGTGCTTCATAGATACAGATATAGTTGCTACCTGAAAATAGCCGAAGAAAACTAGCCCTTATAAATGTTTTCACTTGTTGTCGGTTCAAAATGAACAAAACCAATGATTCATTCCTGGATTCATTAATCGCAACTACTTATGGTCTTACTAGAAATCATAAGCAAGTAGCTTTAAAATGATGTGAAACATAGTCTCTCCAACTAATGAGTATATACCTTTCTATTAGATGCTTATCAAAATAATTAGGACAAACCAGTGATTAACCTCAATCTTCCACTTCAAATTTTTACATTATTTATTATTGTTGAAGATCAATATGCTTATTTACTATGTTCACTTTCATCTTTAACAGTCTGGAGAACGAGTCCGAATTGCATATGAGAAAAAATGCAAGCAACTAAGTAACTATGAAGTAAAAGGAGAGGACCCTTCTGCAGATAAAACCAGAGCAGCCATTAGAGATCTAGATACTCAGATTACAGTTTCAATACATTCAGTTGAAGCTATTTCCCGGAGAATCGAAACTCTGAGGGACAAAGAGTTATATCCTCAACTTCTTGAATTGGTACAAGGGTATGTATAAAACTCATCACTATATGTCATTGTTTTCATAAGAACTGAACCTTTTCTGTCAAAGTTTGAAGTATTTTTCAAACTTCAAACATATGCTCTCTCCATTCCTTTTTAATTGTCGTTTTAAGATTATTTACACGTAGTAAGAAAACCAATAAATTTTGTTATTTTTTATGGAATTATTTTCTTTTTCCCCTATAATACCATTAACTATTTATTATCACATTCCACTTCTCTCTGCAATAATTTGTTAAAGGTATTATTGACAAAACAATAGTTAATGTTCCATTGAACTTTGAAAACGAAAAAATAAGTAGGAACACAATTTTTCTACAATAGCGACAGTTAAAAAGGAATATGTGGAGTATACTTCTGTAATGCCCCTGGTTGAGACAAAGTAACCGTCTTATAAAGAAAAATAGAACAATTTATAATTATCATAAAACATTGTGATTGTTGATTCTTCAACTGTATACAAATGACAGGCTTGAAAAGATGTGGAAAGTGATGGCAGAATGTCATCAAACACAGAAGAGAACCTTAGATGAAGCCAAGATTCTTCTAGCTGGCACACCTTCCAAATTACATTCAAAAAGACAGACTTCCATTTCAATGGCTGATCCAAACAGGCTAGCCCGGTCAGCCTCAAATCTTGAAATCGAGTTAAGGAACTGGCGAATCACCTTCGAGTCATGGATCACTTCTCAAAGATCCTACATTCAAGCACTGGCCGGATGGCTTCTCCGGTGCGTGAGATCCGAACCTGATGACGTATCAAAGTCCCCATGCTCTCCTCATAGGTCAAGCGGGAGTCACCCGTTATTCGGACTTATTGTTCAATGGTCAAGGCGTCTTGACAGTGTACGCGAAAAGGCAGTGCTTGACGGCATGGACTTTTTTGCAGCTGGGATGGGATCCCTCTATGCGCATCAACTGAGACAAGATTCGAGAACAAACTCATATGGATCAAAACAAACTGATGGGAGTATGGAAATGGTGGAAGTTGGTCATGTAGAAGAAGATGCTATGGCTCCTGAAAAACTTGCTGAAGTTGCTATTAAAGTGCTTTGTGCTGGAATGTCTGTTGCAATAAGCTCATTAGCAGAGTTTGCTTTTGAGTCTGCTGAGGCATATTGTGAAGTTATGAAGCAATGGGACAGTGTGAAGGGTCAGCATAACTCTAGTGAGACTAGAACATAGTTGTTGTCTCACATTGTGTGCTTATTAGTTAATTAGTTTATTAGACTTGTTTAGCTATGGGTTTTTGCCAATGTAATTATGCATTTAGCTAATCAATACAAAGGTAGATAGCAAGGGCAATTGCACCCTTTATTGTTCAAATCAATTTTCTTACCTTTTGGTATATTTGGATAAGTGTTTTTAAGCATAAGCTTATAACCGATGATAAAGTTAAATTGTTTATTAATCTAGAAGTTGTTTTCATAAGCTTATAATCTAGAAGTTTAATTGTTTAATTGTTTTATAAAAAAAAAAAAAAAGTTGTTTTCATAAGCTATATTATAGAGCTTTCGGAAATAAGTTGAAAACAATGTATGGACATCCCATAAGTTGTTTCTTGAGTTCCTTCAACTAATTTTACAAATATTTGTCAATCTATAAACTCAAATAAGTTATTTTCAAACGAGTTATAATTCGTAACCAAAACAAAAAAACGAGTTATAATCCATGCATCTCTTAAAACCACTTTGGTTCCTGTGAGTGAAAAAATATTTAAAAATAATTAAATGTTTAGAAAAATTAAAAAATATTCCCTTCGTTTCATAATAGATGTCTATTTTGAGAAAATTACACATACCAAGGAATCAAACAAATTTTGTTATTTTTGATGAAATTTTTTTGTTTTTTTTATAATACCCTTACTCATTTATTATTTCATTCTATTATTTCTCTCTACAATAAATAGATAAGGGTATTACTGATAAACCAACAATTAATGTTGCATTGAAACTTGAAAATGACAAGTAAAATGAAACAAAATTATTCTCCAAAAACGATATGTATTTTAAAACGGATAGAGTAATGATTAGATTCTATCTTAGAGACTTTTCAATTATTGCCTGCAAAAGCTTTTCCCTATGTGTTAGTGAATTGTAATATCTTTCCACTCAATACTCCCACCTACCTCACCAAACTAAATTACTGAAACCCAAAATAATCATTGACTAATTATTTTAACTAAGTATAATGTAGTATGTGTGTTATTTGATGCAACATCTCATTTTTATCATATTACTCCGTCTCAAATATAAGAAGGGAAAAAAAAAGGACAAACAAAGTTGATTATATGGTTAAAAAGTTGAACTAGATACATATATTTTGTTGGATTTTTTACTGCATTTATTTGAGACATGAAGTAGTATAATTTAATTCAAGTTTCTGACTGGACTTCAAGTGAAATTTTTATCCAAAAGGCTAAGTACTACTGCATTCCAGCAACACAAGGATTTCTATAATCAAATCACCGCTCTCTGATTATAATCAAACACTGATCCGTAAATCACACAAAGAAAGATCAACGCAACTGTCTAATCGCCGTTGAGCATTATTCTCTTTAACATAGATAGTAGTAGGTGAATTTGCCCATCAAATTGAAATTATGATGTACTAAGAGTTTCACATTTGATAAGATATGATCTAACAATGTGTTTATAAATAGTAGATGTGCTAAACTAAAATTTTAAGACTAGTATTAGTGTCATTTTGGTTTCTCGTATACAACACACAAACACACATTTGTGTGCTTTCCAATGCATTTTTGCTGTGATTTCCAGCAACTTCAAATACTAGCTTCTGCGTAAACGTGGTTTTTTGCCACACTTTAATCAAACTCGCGCTTTACAAACGTAGTACCAAAGTCTCTTGCAAGCCACGGTGCAACATTTGATTTTCAACAATATCATGGCCATCATATATTAATACACAAGTTTAATTATAGCACATGAAGCAAAAGCAATACAGAGATAGGTTGAAACAGCATAACTATTCTTAGGAGGTTATCTCTATTATAAAAGGGCTCATACATGATACAAAAAATCACTCCAAAAATTTTACATGTACAGAGCCAACAGATTCATATCCTCAGGTGAAAAAGCATGTCAACTACTTGAGGCAATGTTACTGATGATCAATCTCCTGAAATCAACTCAATCATTTAAAAAAATGGATCCTATTATAGCAAAATTTGATATGAATGGAAATTTTCCTTGTATCTAAATTTTCATGATACAACAGAAAAGGATGTAGATCATCAAAAATAAGTTCAGCCTAGGCTTGCATTTTCATCCATCATAACCAAAGTCTAGATCGCCGTCATCTAACTCGACTTCACCATCATCACTGATTCCAGACATGATACTGAGAAAAAGAACAACTGCAACTAGCTGTGCTACCACAAAATATTTGGCTCTTCTTTTATATTTCTTATCCTCCTTTGTTTGCTGCTCCTTTTTGGGTTTTCTCTTGAACTTTGAACCTTATAGAAAAAATTACAAATTAAGAATATCATAATGTTTTCGGCGGGCTAGTTTGTGCTAAATAGCATATCGTGAAAAAAATAGCAATTTGTTTAAATTATGCTATGTTATAATGCCATAGAAGCTATTTAACAGTAACTTTAAGACGTAATCAACACTTAATGTTCTCCATAACATTGTCCTTGATTTGTTCATGATAGTACTAAGAAATATGGAAACTAATCTTCAAAAATAATTCCAGTAAAAATAAATCTAAAGATAATATCAAGATATTATAAAATATTTCCATAACATTTAACGCTCCCCTTCAAGCTAGAGTTTACTAATCTTTAAGCTTGTTATAAATGTATCTTCAAAAGATATAATTAAAAAATACAAATCTTTTCTAACTTTTATATTTCTTACATTTATAATTATTTTTAAATAAGGTCAGTACCCCACCAACGCGATTGGATTGCACCGGGTTGTGTTTTCTTAGCCCAAAAAAATCAATTGGGTTGGGTTGGCTCACTTTTTTGCCAACTCATGGTGAGCCAATATTATTAAACACCAACCCTTGAAATAATCGAAGATGACACGTTTCTTTAACACAGTGTGTAGCTGGAGGAAATGGGGGGAAGGGGTTTTTATGAATCTTTATTGGTTGGTTCAATAATTTGGAAGGAATGGGAGGTTCCCCTTCAATATTTGAGAGATTAGGAGGGAGGAGAAGATGGGTTTAAAATACTTTAAATACATTGACTTAAATATTCTGGCATATAAAATGAAATCCAGTAGTAGGTATTCAGAAGATTATAAAAACATCTTACTTGAAGTTGAACCACCTCCGAAAGTTGATGATGATGCATCAGCACCAACATATGGAACATTAGACGGAGACGTACCAGCAGCTTCTATAAGTTCTCCCTTACGTTGTTGCACATATTTCACCAAATTAGCATGTTTCAAAAAATTGGTCCGCAAAATTGATGATTCCTGGTGGTACATAAATGCAGGAACCTAAGTTAAAACAGTTCCTCAAAATAATAATAATTCCAACCGTATGAGTTAAATGAATAAACAAATATAGCATCATAATTCAAAATTGATGAAAAAGTTCACATTCTGCAGTGTAGGTTTACAACACAGCAAACGAAGAGCAGCATAACACGTTCAAAATCCATGAACAATTTGATGAAACGCAAGGCTCAAAGTTACTAAAGAAATAAGGATGATGAGATTGGGTTTCCCTCGTCAAAGTTGGTAACTTTCAAGTCGTCAGAGTTGAACTCATTGACCTAGCTGGCATGTTGGGTCTATTGCAAACTTGCAACAATGGGTTGGTTTGTTCATGTTTTTCACTATGGCTTCTTTTATGTTGGAAGCAACAGGGTCGAGACTTGATAAAACATTCTTACTTCCTTTGCAGAAGGTTTATAGTGTTTTGTGCACTACAAACCTTATAATTCCTTTGTAATTTGATGTGTCGAGTTCTTTGTTAAAAAACATCGAACCAATATCAATTCAGGTATGTCTTACGTATAGGGGAAGATACTCATTCATTATATTGTAGATTCGTTCAGTCATCCTCAAACTCACAATTCTATGTGAGTTAAGTTTATATGAATCAATGCAAATCTACCCGGGTTTACAACATAACAGTTTTGTATGAGTTAACTCAATTTTGACACCTTGGGTCACAAACTTGTACAATGTTGGGAATTCACTCGAGAGTTCAACGACTATGGTCATACCTACTAAGCACATTCAAGGAAAAGTTTCTCAAGAGTCGAGAGAAGAACCAAACTGTAAACTATAGTTAAGGAAAGAAACTTTGAAATTAAGAGTTTTCTGTTAAAGAGTAAGGAGTATAGTAATTTTTCATATGTAAAACTCCAGAATCACATCATACAGCAAGTTTCTTGGTTTAAGTACCTAGGATCTACTTCGAATTCCTAGTGTTGGAGTCACTGTTTGGCCAAAAATCGACAAGAAAGAATATGTGAAGAGGGCAAAAATAGATTGAAACCTACAAAGGTTCCACTGCATACTAATACATTTCCACTGATGTCTGATGATACATTTTCTATTAAGACTTTTAAAATGACTCACTAAGTGAGATTGGCTATTTTCAATGAGTTTTTAACTCTTAACATGCTTGATATTGCTGAAACTCATTTTGAATCAATGATGATGAATAAAAAACTCGAGTTGCTGAAATATGCTTTGCAAAATATAGTCAATAGTAATCAATGGAATGCTTATAGACAAGATGATATTAGGAGAACTGCACGTGCGAAAAGGAATTTTAAATGATCTATGGTGGGATAAAATAGATTACATTCTTACTCTCACGGATCACATATATAATATGCTTGGAATATGTAGCACAGGTGTTTCTACTCTTCATTTGGTTTATGAAATGCGGGATTCATGGCAAGGGAAGCCATATATAGGCATAAAATTAGTAAAAGGAAGCAAATGAGATACGCAAACTTAGACGGAGCAAGAGTTGTACTCCACTCATTGTTTGGTCCATTCATTTAATCCAAGGTAATTTTTTTAAATTAATTTTCTATCGTTGGATAAAGACTATCTTATTTCACAGTTCAATTACACTTACTTTTTGTGTATAGGTATCATAGTGAAGAGTAGCTTAGGAAAGTTCCAAAGAAGGGGTACCTGCTCATCAAGATGATGACGGTTTAACGAAGAAAAAATAATGTCTACGGAGATATTAGTGGAGATGCACATCATCAAATTATTGACTTGATAAATCTACATTAGAATAAACAGAGTTGTCTCTTGATGAACCAAGTTGGAAGTCACATTATGTTATTACTTGATGAACTAGAGTTAGTGTTTGATTGACACAAACTACATAACACCGCTTTCCCTATTAAAATTCCACTGACCGCTGATGAACATATTTTGCAAAGCATGTTTAAGCCACTTGAATATTTTCAGCATCACTATCATCGATGCAAAATGAGTTTTAGCAAGAAAGCATGTCTCTTTTCGACTCTTGTACCACAACACAGATATTCTTTGTTCAGTTTTTATCGATCACTGCTATTAACCGAAGTGGCCTACTGGCCATTAGTGACGAGAACATTGACAGTTGACTAAAACAAATATAATTACAGCATAAGTGTAACTCACAGGAAAAGCTTGAAGAACTACTAATGCATGTGCGAGAAAAATTGCATCCAAGCTTGATGGCCTGCATAAACAGAACATAAGCATGGAATGACGAGGAGGCCGAAGTCAAACTTTGCTCTAATAATGAAAAACTAACCGAAATGTTTCTAACATAAGATAAACTGATTTATAATAAACTAACGGGTTCACCTGTTTTCAAGTAAGTAGTTTTCTTCCCCTAACAAAGTTGACAAAGCATCATATGCAGAGTTTGCTTTTCGATAAATCTGTTGATCAACAGCAAATATGTATGAATACCAAAAGTAAACCAGATAGAAAACACATACAGCATTGAAACAATCATCCAAAAGAACATAAATGAAATTAGTGACCAAAATGTAAGAAGTTAAAGGATAAAATAAAATCATACATAGCATCCAATGAAGCATTGAAATCAAGACAAGATATGACACTGACATTGACACAGTCACCAGTAATGAATTGAAAAATAGTAGTGACTAGTAATTGAATGAAACTACATGCATTAGTGTCGTGTCAGTATCCGATTCCAACACATGCCGAACACGGGAGACATAAATGTCGGTGCTACATAGATAGTATGTAAAGTTAATAAATTAAAGGGAGAACTTTCCATAGTCCTAAGTGTTATCAAAGCAAGTATCAAGAGAAACAAACCTCTTCTTCTTTTACATCAGCATTGTCGTTACTTATCTCATGTTTCTGCTTCACCCAGCGAGCTTTCTTCCAAAACAAGACCTTTCCTATAGGCCATGGAAGATCAGAATAATAGATGCTATAAGCAGATGAAGGGTCACTTCCCACCCAAAGTTCGTACTCAAGTGCATCAGCAAGCCAAGTTGTGAGCATCACCTTGGTTGGTATCCATTCGGGGAGTGAAGATACATCAACATCTAAATCACCTACATCCCTTTTCAAGCACTCAATGATCCCTTCCTTCTCATTATTATATGTCACAGAATCACCAGCCTCAAAGTAAGGAATTTGATCTATGAACAATAAACCACAACCAATCAGAAAACAAAATTACAATCATTAAAAATATAAAATCAATGTTTAAGTATGCTTTTATCCCAGCAAATATACCACTTCTTGCTTTTCGTCCCTACAATATTCTGTTTGGTCAGATTTGATCTATGAGATATCTATATCATTTGATTTTGGCCCCTACAATACTACTGACTACACAATGATTAAAATATATATTACACACATAGCACAAGAACTAACTCCAACATGAACAAATTTTACAGAGACTAAGTGAATATATGGTTCCACTTTTGGAGGAGCCAAAATTGATTCTAGAGGTGTAGAATCGATTTTGACATGTTTGGTTTCTCTATAGTAGAATTCGTTTAGCCTCCATAATTGATTCTAGTCAAAAGCTAGAAATTTTAACTTCTAATCCTAGAAATGATTTTTACACTCAACTTTATTGGTCAGCCAACTCACTTTAAGGTTTACACGAATGTATCCAAACATAAATCCCTCTACCCTTCAACTCAATTTCTGCCGGAATCAATTTTCCAAAACTAATTCGTTCAAAATCAAATTTTGCATAGACTGAAAGCAACATCATATTAAACCTAAAATCAACTCAAATAAGTACCCACTTGCACAAAAAAACCAAAACATAAAAAAGAACAAAACTTCATCAAATGGGCATGAATGTGAGATGACCCAGAAGGATCAAACACAATCAAATGATTAAAAGGACAAAACTTTGAAATGAAAACACTAAAAAATTAAAAGGGCTATTGTTAAAAATGAATTAATGTTTTGTTTCTAGCGTACATAAAAGAGATGAAGATTAGGGTATTACCAGAATCAGGGTAGTTAAGATGATAATCCAAGTGGAATGGAAGTTGAGAGAATTTGAGAAAGATGTAAGCAGACAAACATTGAGGACAACCGGTTGGGAGACCAAAACATGGTTTCCTTACAACAAGGGTGTTGTTCCTTTGTGGGGTATCATTCGACTCCATTGTTGTTGAAGAAGAAATTGATGGGAAAAGAAGGTGAAGGTGAAGGTGAATGTGAATGATTCTCGTTCTTGTCTTTTGCTGTTAGGATATTGTGAGCAAAGTACGGGTGAAGTGGTAGAAGAGTACGTACGATGATGTGAAAAAATGAAACTTCCTAGTTTCGGTTAGGTTAATGGGCTGATCCTTGTCGTGTCAGACAATTTACACACGAGATCTAATCCAGATTTTTGGCAAGGTAGATCATATGCCCAACTACGAAAACTAATTCATTCCGATATTTAAAATTGTCAATTAAGATCATTCTTTTGGTTAGAGTTGTTTATGGACTTCAGGTTTTATCGGATCGGGTCTAAAAACCCTATTAAAATATAAACTCTAAAAAAAGTACTCGAGCCCGGCCTTATACAGGATGTGAGTTAAACAAACTGTCCAATATACAAAAAATAAGATAAAAAATTAATTTTTTATAAAAAAAATTACTATAGCATACTCCAATAAAATTTCTTATAAATAATATTTTTAGTAGATTTAAATAATACCTACCACAAAAAAATTGTAAGCATTTCCAAAAAATACATATGTTATAGTTGTAAATATTTATATATTCCACCATTAAAACAGACTTTCCCATATACAAAAAATACCATAAAAAATAATAAAAATTATAACATACTCCAATAAAATTTCTTTTAATTAATATTTTTAATAGATTTAAATACTACCAAACACAAAAAAATAGGAAACATTTTCGTAAACTAAAACGACGAGGAAAACAATTTTAGATAAATTATGTATGTTACGGTATTATTTTTTTAAAAGAACGCACGTTATAATTGTAAATATTTATATGTTCGGCCATTAAAATTATAAGTAACGACTCGATTTAATACAATTTTTTTTATCACTTTTATGCATGATGATTCATTGAATTTTTCACTTTTAATTTTTACTTTAATAATCAATCAAGTGAGAAATTATTAAAAATAATATATAAACAAATTAGGATTTTTATTTACGCGGGCTCTCTATGGCCCGTATGGGTTAGCCTAGATGGGTATCAGACTTTTTAGGGTTGGGCTAAAAAGACATACATAAATGAAGACTGTTGTTTACACTAAAAGATTTGTTATTGTACGCCTGAAAATGACCAAAATACCCCAAACATTAGTTAACTGTCGTTCGCTCCAAAAGTAAAAATTAAACAAGGAACGGCAGTTAACTATTGTTGGGGGTATCAAAGGTCATTTCCAGGTGTGTGATAGCATTCTTTGAAGTCTAAAGAACAATCGTCTAAATAAATTCGGCCTAAGTATTTAAGTCCCAAGCCCTACAATTAATCGGGCTTGGCGGACCGGCTTATATGGGCCATCCATTTTGACAACTCTACTGATATCCACATAGTATATTGAGATATGCAAGTTGAGGATCGAGCCTTTGACTAGTTGTTAGGATATTGAGAGAGGAGTACGATAAGTTGGTTGTTCAAAAAAAGAGTACGGGAAGTTGAAGAATAGGATGTGAAAAACCAAAATTTCCTTGGTATTATTGGGTTAACGGGTTGATCCTTGTTATGTCGGAAAGTTACATGGGAGTTGGAACCATTCTTCAACTTTTTTAAATGCACTTTTGACACTTTGGCTTTCAGAAACTTGTGATTTCGGTCTCCCAAAAAAAAAGTAATTTTAGCTTCTTATCTTTATTCATTTTGCAAAACGGTAATTTTGACCGAGTTAACGCATATATGCCATGTTACTTTTCTTTTTTTTTGAGAAAGTGGCATGTCACTTAACTGAGTAAAATATCATATTAGTATTTTTTAAATTAAAAAAAAATAGAAAAGCCGCGTAATTATTAACGAAAATAACTAAATGCAAAATAAAATTTAAAAAGGGGTGGCACATGATTTGAACTCGTCGTATTCTAGGGTTCCAACATTTGCTTGTTGGCCAAGACGCGTGCTTTTTGTGCAGAATCAGCTTTGTGATTATTTCCTAAAGTAGTGACAATATTTTAGAAAACTTTGGATATGTATTTGTTGTTCCTAAAGATGTTCCGACATTTTAGGAAGTGTGTTGTTTGTTCCTGATTCTTGTGAAGCGGATCGGCTCTTGGATCTGCAGTGTTTCTGAAGCCCAACAAGTTTATTCAGCCCATACTGCTTCAGTGTATTTATACAAGGATGCAAAACCTAGTTCATTATTAAAGTCGTCATATCAAGAATAGAGTTTTAAGGTTTTGAGTCTCTGTTTATTGTGAGTCTTTCTTGTGTCACCTTGATGCAAGTATATGACCGTGTTTTATCGAGTTGTAAGTATGTATACTTCTCCTAAGCTTTGAAGTACGAAGTTAGTTTGTGTTTGAAGGTGTCTTCAACTTATTGTTTGTAATCGTGAAATCACATGGTGTGTGATTGAGTGGAAGTGAGATGGGATCTCAGATACATGAGTTCCTAGGTTGAAGTCACTACGGGTAGGTCCTAGGTGATAAGTTGTAAACTTATAGTTTGCTGAGAACTTATAACAAGGACAACACTTGTGGATTTCCTTCTTGGCTTGGTAGCCCCCAGAGTAGGTGTGTTTATCACTGAACTGGGTTAACAGTTCTCTTGTGCCATTTACGTTTTTGTCTTTTACTTTTACATTGTTCTGTTTTTTTCGTTGATTAAATGTTTAAACATTAATCTCAACATTCCACCTGTGTCTCAGTTAGAACATTGCATAAAATATTATTATTCTAGCGTGCCAGGATTTCTGAAAATTCTAATCGCAACAGACAAAACATAAAAAAAATTCATCACATAAATGTCTCAAAGTAAATTTATTTTAGTTTGCCTTTGTGTTAGTTGTATACAACAAATTTGCTATTTGAAAATTAAAAATGGTTGGTGGAACTATTCAACGCAGTATTAATACATTTGAGTAATTTTTTAATTTATTCATTATTATCTTTTTTTAGGGTTGTTGAGAGCCACATAGTATGGATAAGATTTCACTGCAAAGGTTATTTTATTAGTGACCCTAAAATTGCTTACAAGAAAGGTCAAGTATATTAATACGGGATGAATGGGACATAGATGACATTAACTTGATTGATTTGGATAAACTAGTTAGAGAACTAGGGTAAGATAGGAATATAAATTATGGTATGTAAGTCAAGGGCAACAGTTACAGGATGGTCTTAAACGGCTGTAAAATGTTAGGGATATAGTTAGGTTCATAAATGAGTTTAGCGGTGCACATGTTGAGTTTTATGTGAAAACTACAAATGTTGATGACATTGATTGTACGTATGATAGCGATGTTGAATAAGTCGTGCGAAGAAAAAGTATTGATGTAGTTGAAGATGATGAATTTGAAACTAATCACGGGTAGATAGTTGAATAATAATAATAATAATAATAATAATAATAATAATAATAATATGAAAGTGGCAATGTTAGTGGTATGTCTCTTAATTATAGTCAGGGCGGAGCTGGAATTTTCTAAATTACCCCTATAATCTTACTGTATAGCTATTTGCACACCTTCACTTATTCAATTTGCACCTTTCTGTCTTTTTATTAGTTGATGCTTTCAATTATCATTGGTTAATGTTTTTCAATTATCTAAAAACCTAGCAAAACTAAACAACCATGTCTTGAACCTGGATGCTTAGGTTGAAGGAAATGGTTTCAACCACTAAACTAGAATGAGATATGGTTTTAAAATCTGCAAATACGATTTAAAAAATAAGTATTTTATTATTTTAATACTTATATATATATATATAACTTATATATATATGTATATATATGATTGGGGTTTTAAAATTTGCACTCCGTGACTCAGGGTCCTGGATCCGCCATTGTATATAGTCAGTATGATGAGGATTGGAAATGGACATATATATGACTTGGTCATACTATGAGTGTAACTCCTGATAAACCAATTGAGGAACCTTGTTGTTACAATTGCATCTGATTTTGAAGATGAAAATGGAGACTCGAAAGATCTAGAGAGCTCCATGTCTTATAAAGATGAAAACTGGTAAGAAAACTTATCCTAAGTGTAAGTTGTCTGAGAATGAAGAACAAATTAAGTATTCAAAATGATAAATATTTGCAAATGTTGAGTTAATTAATGCTTATGTGAAAGAATATGCTTTGTAATATATGAAGAATGTGATTAAGTGTATGGTTGAGTGTTTGTTGCATATGAGATTTAGTAAGTCTTCATCACTGAGTTTTTTCGACCTTGTCGGTAAGGCCTCTAGTAGGAATTAATGAATGTTTCTTGAATGATACATATGGTGGTCAATTGTTGTCTATTGTAGGAAATGATGGTAATATCTATATGACAAGATTTTCACATAGTCAATAGCTGCAATAAAAGTCCGATGTTGCAGGGAAAAGATATTTAGAGAAAACATGTTGATAAATAAGATGTTTTTATTCCGAGGACAGAATCTTTTTATCTTTTCTCAACACAATGGGTAAATCATTTGGATCAATATCACAAGTATAAAAGATATGAGAATCACGAATAAAAGAACCATTTTCTGCACTTACTTCTAACTTCGGCAATTAAAGATATTACTGGAACATGTCAATTCACTTTCTCTCATATGCAATAGAATTGACGTTGAAGGCCATGATTTCTATTAAATAGAAGACAATAGAGGAACCTAGACAATTATAGACTACATTTCAAAATTTAAACTAGGAATATGACTCAAAATCGATGAATACTCATATTTAAAAGTTGGACTACGAGTAGGAGACTCGTTGAGAAGCTGGACTAGGAGCAGAAACTGAGGCATGCATTTTAGAGAAGATGGAAGAAAGAAATTAAGTACTCAGCCTATGCCATTCATGTTCTACCTTTGAGGCTGAGGACGGGTGAAGTATATCATATTTTCATGAAAGACGACATCTTTTGAGACAAAATACTCATGTTTAGAAGGATGATAACATATTTACCTTCTCTTTGTTGGATGAATAACCAAGAAAGACACATCTAAATACACAAACATCCAACTCAATATAATATTGATTATGAAGATGAACAAATGCAACACAACAAAATATGTAAGACTAGAAATTCTAAAAGATAATAACAAATGAAAAAATATGAGAGCATAAAGTGAACATGACTAACATTACCTAAGACTCGAGATGAGACTTGATTAATCAGATAAGCAGCAACAAGTAATGATTCTCCCCTAATAAGAGGTGGAACAAACATTTGGAAGAGGAGAACTCGAACAACTTCATGTAAATGTTAAATTTTTATTTCTTTGACACCATTTTATTAAGGGATATCGACACATGTAAATTGATGTATGATGCCCTATTTATTGTCGAAGTTTGAAAAATTAAAATTGACATATTATTTACTATTATCATAACATTTTGCTTTAATGTCTTGTTCAAATTATGTTTCTACCATATTATAAAATTCATTAAACACTTGTGGTGCTTCTAATCTGTTAGTCATCAATAAAAAACAAAGTTATTCATGTACAATCATCATTAAATGAAACAAACCATCATCTCACACATAAATATTAGAAAAAGGGGTAAGTCCTCAAACATCAGAATGAATAAGATCAAGCGGTTTCATAATTTTAGTATCAATCGTAGGAAAATGGTTATGTGGTGTTTAGAAAACTAACAAATGTCACAATTAAAATATTGAATAAATCATTTTAAAAACAAGGATGAAAATGTACACTTCATTAATGGAGAAGGAAGATGGTTACGACGTTTGTGTTAAAGCCATCTTTTAGAGGCAAAATGAGACTCCGAAATGACACTAAAGTGTGGAAGACAACACCCCCTGACCAGTTCGTGCACCAGACACATAATATAACCCTTCATGTTCCTTAGCAACTTGAATTGTCTTGCATGTTAAGACCTTGAAAAGCACGAAGACAATAAAAAAATATTACTGCACAATTATTATCTTATATCTTCTATAAGGTTACAAATAGAGATAAAGTTGTTCAAAAGTCTAGGAACATGAAACTCATCTTTTAGTTTAAGAGGTTGAAGTTCAATGTCTTCACAACCATCAATAATGAGAATCATCTACAACAACAATATAAGAAACGGCGTAAGAATAAATATACTTCAAATGTAATTTGAGAATCAAATGTCATATGATGAGTAACACCCAAATTAAGCATCTAAGCACTCTTAGAGCTTGTATTAGAGACATTAGGTGATCCGAATAAACATCTCATCACTCATTCATAAATAAGTAACAATGAAACTATTTCCATTAACCTTTGGAATCACAAAATAAGGAAGAGACATCCACAAAAATTGCAACAAAACCAAGACATAAACAACACCGATATCGAACAAATAGAAACAAAGAGGTCACAACAAGAACAACATTATTGTTAGTGTTAATAATCCAAATAAGTTCATTAACAACCAATAAAAAGGGGGTAAAAGATGTGGAGTAGCTGCCAACAACAATGAGTCAAAAAAAATGCCCATAACAATGTCAAAAAACTCAAATGCACAAAAAAGAGTATCTCATATTGTGATTTTGAGCTCTTCAGTAAAAAATGGAGGTTTGACGATGGGTTTGGAAAAGTTTGGCTCGAAAGGCGGAGCTTTAGACTAAAACACAAGTGGAATTCACACATCGATGAAGGAGGGACATGTGACAGACTATTCAGTGTTTGACAATGGCAATTTTTTTATTTTTGTTCAATGTTAAGGGGTCGGTCTTAATGATGTGGTTGATGATCAGAGAGGTTTGATGAGTAGTGATGAGTTGACTGTTAGAACATTGAACATAAAAAAAAACAAAGGGAAAAAAATAGGGACTCTGAATGAAAAAGAGTGATAGAACGTAACAGGACAAATGCAGAGCAAAGATAGTGTAAACATGCAATGAGTTGCAACGAAGGTTGCACAAAACGACAAAAAAGGAAGTAATGAAGAAACCAAAATGAAGGCAAAAAAGTAACTTGACAACAAATATGGTTTACGTAAAACTTAGACCCTCAAATTAGAAAATAATTCTCATGTATTGTAGTAATGTTAAAAAATAATACAAGACTAATTTGTACAAATAGAAAATTGTAAATCTAATGAGTTTGCTTAAAGGACTAAATACCCATAAAGCATGAGGAGTGATATGGACACTCACTCTAACACCACTCTCTTATTGGAAGAAATACATGTGGATACTACAGTTTGGAAACGGGTCACACATAAAGTGGTGAGATCCATATAGATTTCACCCAATAGGAGAGTGGGTATTACATAGGGTGTTAAAAAGAAGGGAAACACTAACGAGTGTCTTTATGACACACGTTAAGAAGTTTTGAGTATAAATTTTATCTTGTGATTTGTGTGTTCAACACATTAAAACATCGAAAAGCAATTTTTTTTTTTTATACTTAAAAGTTATCAATTGTTTATACTTTTGAATCCTTAACAAAGGGAAAAGATCATCTCTATTTACTTGAAATAAATGGATAACCTCGTTTGATAAGAGATAAACACAAAAAGTATATAGTGGATCCTACAACTAAGTGGGTCCCACCACTATTAATTATTTATATATTTTTTTAAACTTTATTGTGTCTTTATCTATGCAAATGGAAGAAATAAAGATGACATTAAATGGAGAGGATCCTAACTCCTTAACAAGTGTCCACAAGACCCTAAAAATAAAGTATTCCTAACCTTTCTCATAAAGCAAAATAATTACCAATAACACTAACGACATATAATTTATAACAATACTTATAATGTTTAACCCACTAAAACACCTTTTATAAACAATAAAATTGTAAAGACCAACACAAAGACCTAAATAAAACAATGGTCTTGCTAGCACGTATGCTTATGACATGTATTAAGGATAAAAAATCAATTTTGCATCGATATAAACATTTTTTTTAACTTTTGAAACATTAAATGTACTAATTTTAAGACGATATTACTATGCTAAATTCCTAACGCACACTCAGATCTATAATACAACATTTGTTCAATGAACTTAAAAAGTGATTTTTTTGTTTATGATAGTAACCGAAGGAGGTACACTTTTGGTGCATGTTAACATTTTCCACAACATAAGACATAATACTCTCTCCGTTCTTAGATATATAAAAATATTTGTTTATTAATATATAGAAACAAATGTTAGTATATAAAATGTTGTTTGATTTGTTTCGATAAACATTTTTAAAACATCAATTTTTTATTATAAATAATTAATAATATTAATGGTCAAAATTGTGCATTGAATATTTGAAGTAGTTAACTAAGACATGTATTTAAGAGTAGAGGAAGTAAATGAGTTTGACATTGATATACATTATAACTTTTTGGGTTAACTATTTTCCTGCTGAATTTTTTTAAAGAAATTAAAACATGTTATTTTTTTAAGAGGACTAAAAATAAATTTCGCTATATTTATCAGAATAAAAAACTTGTGTAACCCTAACTTTTTTGTTGACAATAAACTTCCTTTTGGTGTATATACAAAATTGTACTACACTATTATGATTGTGTGTTGTAGGGGCACTATAATATGATTATATCTATTAAAAAATGTTATATAAAAGCATACATTTTGTCCAGTTTTCCACGTTTGTCCCATTGTGCTTCTCATCACATGACATTGGACCAAACCACACATAAGAAAGAAACATCAAAAGAGTTGCGTGGAATTACCACTTTTCTTTTCATATATTTTTTATATATAATTATAATCATAATAATTTTCATCATATCCATTTTAGAATATACTATTTATTTAGTCGATGAACTGTCACCTCCTGTCAATTTAGTCAAAAAAATATATAAATACAATAAGTATCCATTTAAGTATATAAATCTTTGCTATTAAGATGTTAAGAGACCAAATTAATAGTTTTTTTTTATACTTTAATGACCAAATTAAAAGACTTCATATATTTTTGCACCGCTTATTATAAATGCGTTTGATTTACTAGAAAAATAGGGTTTAAGTTTAACAACATTTTGTATACTCTGTTTTATGTAGAAATTAATCCTAAAACTAAACAAAATAAGTAGCAAGCAAATGAACAAAAACAACAATTCTTTATCTCTCAGCGAATGTGTGTTGTAGTGTACAATTTTTTCCGGATCAAGCATACCATACTTATCTATATATTTACGACAAATATTAGTTTTCAAGATCAAGCATATCATACTTATCTATATATTTACGACAAATATTAGTTTTCAAGATCAAGCATACCATACTTATCTATATATTTACGACAAATATTAGTTTTTGTTCTCGAATGTGTAACAAATAAACATAATAGCTTTTTAGTGTATCAAAATTCTAAATAGTTACTGATTATGCACTTCGTTAATCAAAATAATCATAAACATTCGAGTCAACAAACTTTTATAAGTGTTATTTCAATTCTTATAAGAAAGAATTATTGTCAGCATTGAATAATTATTTCAACATCCGTGATAACTATGACTAATAGAGTATATAACCAAATATTATTTTGAAGTTTCGATACATGGAAGAAGAATTCTTGTGATTATTTGATACGACAAAGACTATGGCGGGTAAAAATAACGGATAACTTATACGAAAATGACTATATCTATCTATATATATAAAAAACAAAGAATATCCATCCCATCATCCTCGTCCTGAGTGCACACAAGACACACTTGATTACATTAACGCCCCCAAACTCAACGCATTCAAACGTCATCACTACTCTCTCTCTCTCTCTCTCTCTCTCTCTAGGATTCTAGGGTTTTGTAACAGTGACTCATTTTCACTACTATTACCCTCCTTCTTCTTCCTCAACAACTCACAGGTTCGATAATTCTCTCACCTTCTCTCTCTCTCAACATGTGCATGCATGGAATTTTTTTCAGCTGTATTTTTTTTACAATTATCGTTTTTTTCAATGATTGTTTCTGTATATATCAATTTTGCGTGTAATTATTGCTTTGTTGTTGATGATGATGATTGTTTTGAGTAACTGAGGAAAAATTCGAGTTTTTTTTTTCTTACACTGTTTTGGTCAACGTGAAAGATGAGAGAGAATGAACAGTTATTAGTTATTACTTTGACCAGTTAAATAAAGCTTGAATTTTTATTGTTTTTTGTTAGGGTATTCATTTCATTCAAATTCAATTATTGTGATGTTTTTTTTTAATTATTGTTATTATTTGTATGCAATAAAAGATTTGTTCTTTGTGGTGTCTACTATGAGGATTGAAAGCCCGTATGTTACCAATTATGAATGAAAAAGTGATTTTGATATTTAATAATTTAGATTAAATTTTGGTGATGTTGATTGAATTTTGCACACCCTGCTTGTGGGGTGAGAGTGAGAGTCCTCAATTTTGTTTCAAAAGCATGTGTTTTTGGTTCTTCGGTGGCAAAAATTTGATTTTTAATGAATTGATTCTGTTAAATTGATTTGGGCTAAAAGTAAGATGATTTATGTTCGATACATTTATGTGTAAGTGAGTTGAATGATAAATCCAAGACTAAGAATCAATTCTATAGGAAAAAAGCTACAATTTTTAGCTTCGACTCAGAACCAAACATGTGAAAATCAATTTTAGGTCTATGAAATCAAGTAAGCTTGCTCTAAAAGAGGAGCCGAACATACACTTGGTTTAATTTTTTTTCCTTTTCTTTGTTTGGCGATGAATGTGATTTTGGTAATTGTTTTGTATTTCATTTATTCAATATTTTTTTGGGGCACAATACCATATATTCACTCTTTTTGGATATTATGATTTTTCCCGTTTTCGTCTTATGTTGTCTGGGTATGATGATTGTTCCCATTTTCGTCTTATGTTATCTGGGTATGATGATTGTTCCCAATTTTCGTCTTATGTTATCTGGGACGATGATTATTCCCATTTTTCGTCTGATGTTGTATAGTAAGTATGACGATGTTTCCCATTTTCGTCTTATGTTGTCTCTGTGTTAAATTGGAATATGGGGTAGATAAGGTTGCTTTTGGTATGTTTGAGTGAGTTCTTAGTTATACCTTTGTATGAGGAATGCTACTAACTTAATCTTTTGAACAACTTTTCATTACACTCTCTGATCGGTCCGTTTTTATAAACGCCAACATAGTTGGCTTGTAAGTTGATCACCTTTTTCATTAAAAATGTTTTAACAAAGGACAAATTGTAAAGAGTGTGTTGTTAGCATTCCTTTTTGTATAACTTATGATTACTTGAAATGGTTTTTGTTTTTGATCATGTCTACGAGAAAACTTGCACCTATAATCACATTCAAAGTCCCAGTATGATTTTAATGCTTCATATTTCCTTTGAATAGTCAATTAGTCACCATGAATTTTATGAACAAATATATTGCCATCATTTAACTTTACTATTAATAGGGATGTGGCTTCAGAAACTTGAATTTTACCTACAATTGTTCAAATAAAACCTTTTGTCAAGATGTTAACTGATTGGATTTATAATTTATTGAGCTGTACTTGTATACTTTTCCAGTCTAATTTTGTAATACTAATATGATATATTTTACATCAAAAGTTTATGTTGATCCAGCAGTTTTTTTTGGCTCACAGGCACTTCTGGAGATAATGTCGTGTTTCTGATTTCCATTACAAAAGAAGAGACAAATTAATCTTCCAGTAGTATGGCAACAGAGAGTCCAATTAGAATCTCAGAAGCTGGGGGGAAATGGCCTTCTCATATGGAAGCTTCAGCTTATGGCACACCGCCTCGTAACATGGGGGCAGAGGATTTGGGTGTACTGTTGAAGGGCCATAGGTTCCGTGGTAGTGGAAAGGATGCAGCACCCAGTCGTAGTGGCAGTGCACCTCCCAGCATGGAAGGCTCGTTTCTGGCCATAGAAAACCTATTGCCACTGCAGAACACCCAGGATACAAGCTTGACAAATCTGAGCAGAGATGTGAAAACTTGTGAAATTGAAGAACAGTTACGAGCTGATCCAGCTTATTTGGCATATTACAGTTCCAATGTCAACCTAAACCCTAGACTTCCTCCCCCACTGACTTCCTGGGAAAACCGCCATACAGGGCATCGTGTTGGTAGTTCAAGAAATAATTTGGGACTGTCTTCTATAGATCATAGAAGTAAAAGTTCTTTACATTTACCGCAAGTAACTCTTTCTACACACAAGGAAGAGTCTGAGGATGATTCACCCCAACAAAAGGCACATGAAAATGAATTAGTGAACACAAGTGGAGTATGGCGGAGACAGGATGCAGCTTCATTGGCACCACAGCCAAAAAATATGGTTGATTTAATTCAGGTGATTATTTTGACATCAACCTCTGAGTTTAACCGATTTCTTTCACTTTTCTGCACTAACATACTTATTCATTTTACATTCATAATTTCACGTTCATATTACCATTACCATTGAATAGTATATTTATCATATTTTTCCATTTGGTTGCTGCATTGGCTTGTATCCTGCAAATATGGTATTTGTTATCTCATGCTGTAAGTTGTTACATATGTAGCTTTTAGTTGCTCCTCCAGATTAAAGATGTGATTGTAAATACAAATTGTTACATTTGTAGCTTTTAGTTGCTCCTCCAGATTAAAGATGTGATTGTAAATACAAATATTTTGTTCAAAATTAAAATTTTCAGGAAGATTTTCCTCGCACCATGTCACCTGTATATAATATGTCTCTTTCTGCAAGTCATCGACTGGGGGATAAACCAAGTGAATTAGAAGCTGGTTCCAGATCTTCTCATGACGCTCACGATACTGCAGTAGAGTCTGCTAAATCTACTGCAGGTGCGGATGATATTAGGGTGTCATCAAGTGTCGATGTCCACACCCCTGTTGCAAGCTCTTCAACATTTGAATCCACAGCTAGCATGGGTTTTAGTAACTTAGATGTTGCAACTGTTGCATCTCAATTAAATACCCTTAGTGTATCTAATCTACCAAATTCTGAAAGCCTGGGTTATGACGAAAAATTGACGGCCAGCTACCAGAACAATATGATGCAACGGCAGGTATTCCCACCACAAAGCAATCCGTATGAAGTTCCTAGTGCCAATTCTCAAAGTGTAAATCCTGCCTACCTTGGCAGGGAACAGTTTCCTCATAATTCAAGCAAGTTGCCTGATGTCCAGCCACTACTTCAGTCATCGGGGTTTACACCTCCCCTATATGCCACAGCAGCAGCTTATATGGCCTCTGTAAATCCTTTTTACAATAATATGCAGGCCTCAGGCCCATACACTCCTCAATATGTTGGTGGATACACTTTAAATCCCACCGCGGTTCATCCATATATTTCTGCATACCCTCCTCATGGTGCTGTACCATTTGTTGTTGATGGGGCTACTAGTTCTAGCTATGCTCCGCTAACACCAGGGGTTTCAACCGGGGGTAATATTTCGCATGGAGCTGAAATGGTACATGCAAACAAGTACCTTGGGCAATTTGGATTTCCCGTACAACCTTCTTTTGGCGATCCTATTTACATGCAATATAATCAGCAACCTTTTGTGGATGGTTATGGTATTTCTGGTCATTTTGATCCACAGGCACCTAGAGCAAGTGTTGTTCAAATAAATCCTTATGATTCACAAAAAAGGCCTGGTACTGGTGCTTATTTGGATGATAAAAAATTACATGAACAGAGAACTGGTGCTAGTATGAACTCAAGAAGAGGTGGACTGCCGGTTCCTAGTTATTTTGGACATGTGCCAAACACAGGCTTTGTAATGCAGTATCCAGGTTCACCACTTCCCAGTCCAGTTTTGTCTGGATATCCAGATGGAAGTCCTGGCCTTTCAGGAGGTAGAAATGAAATAAAACCTTCCCCAGCTTCTGGTAGAAACGGAGGCATGGTATCTGGATGGTATGGTCCAAGATCCTTTGACAGTGGTCAAGACCCCAAGATTGTTAACTTCCTTGAAGAGTTGAAATCTGGCAAAGGTCGCAGATTTGAGCTATCCGATATAATTGGTCATATTGTTGAATTTAGGCAAGTAATTTTCTTTGCTCTCTTTCCACCTATCTAATTGATGAGATTCTTGGTTTTGGAAATTAAGCTCACACTGTCTTTTACCTCCAGCTCTGATCAGCATGGAAGTCGATTTATACAACAGAAGCTGGAAAGTTGTGGTACTGAAGAGAAGGCATTGGTGTTCAAAGAGGTTCTTCCACATGCTTCTAAGTTAATGACTGATGTATTTGGTAACTACGTAATACAGAAGGTGAGTTTTTATAAGTGATGTATATTGCCGTTAATTTTATGTTTGCCTCCGAATCTGTTTTGGTCTAATTTGTCCCTTTCTCGTGTGTTTAGTTTTTCGAGTATGGAAACCCTGAGCAGAGGAGGGAACTTGCAGATAAACTGGCTGGTCAGATACTGCCTTTGAGTCTGCAGATGTATGGCTGTCGTGTAATCCAAAAGGTATATAATTTTAAATGACTTGTGTAGCTTTATGATATTAGTGTAGACTTATTTCACCAGCATGCTTGATAGGTGATAACAAGACCAATTGGTTCAGATTTGTAGACACTGCTATTGCATTATTCATGAAATTATTTGTTAAAGAGTCGTAGACATTGCTATTGCATTTTTTATTTTTTTTGCAAGTAAAATTATGTATTTATTGGGGCTTTATTATGGAAAGAAACCATGAAAAGGTTAAATGTCGACTTAATCAAGTTAAATAAAATGCTCACTATGGCTGCATTTTAGTTCCATAATTTAAAAATTGCAAATTGAAAGAATCTTGACACTGATAAACCTGTATGTTTAAGGGGTTGGTTCGGTTCACCTGGACCCAGCCCAAGTTGCAGATGGTGGGCTGTTTTTGTTCTGCAGGTAGGGTTGGGCCTGAAATCACCCAACACACTGACTGACCTGTCGGATTACCTTTCTGTTGCTTATGGTTATACTGCTTAAATGTTACTCCCTCCGTTTTAAAATATAAGCAAAATTTGCTTTTTAGATTCATTCATTTAATGATGTATGTGGTCCATATTATAAACCACATACATCATTAAATGAATGAACCTAAAAAGCAACTTTTGCTTATATTTTGAAACGGAGGGAGTATTAACAAATGATAATAGAAGTTGAACTGTTGTGGAACTATGTTCTTCTGTTTACATACTTTCTATCATATAATCAGTGGAATGATGTCATCCCAAAATCTCACTTTTGAAAAGCAAAAAAATAAAAAATAAGGCCAGCTTGTAGTGCTGTTGTTTAAATTATGGAAAACAACAACATATTGGCGCTAGAGTCACTTCGACATCTTGAAAAAATCACTAACCCAACCCCTGCCTGTGTAGGTTGGGTCGAGTCTTTTTTCGCCTCAGCCCATGTATACAGTTTTGTTGCAGAGGAATTTTTTTCTTTCTTTCTCTCTGATACCATGAGGTGTAGATTCATTACACTTTGTACTCAAGTTATGCTGTTAAATAATTAACACCTGTGAAATTTATAATTCTATCGAAGAACGAACGCATAATTGCATAATTCAGAGTTGGTGGACCGCTTTCCTGTTTTTTCTTTTCTATTAAATCAAGATTGTTTGGTAGTGAATAAAGTTGAAAATAGAGCAAAGTCTTGCCTATAAAACAAGTATTCTATTGAGAGTAGAGATGATGTTTTTTTTATATTTGTTTTATGGCCATGCAGGCACTCGAGGTTATTGAGCATGAACAGAAAGCTCAGCTTGTTCGTGAGCTGGATGGAAATATCATGAGATGTGTTCGTGACCAAAACGGGAATCATGTAATACAGAAGTGCATTGAGTCTATTCCTACTAACAAAATTGGCTTTATACTATCTGCATTTCGTGGTCAAGTTGCTAATTTATCAATGCATCCTTATGGTTGTCGAGTCATCCAGGTATTAGTTATTGCTTTGCCTTTCCTGAAATGAAGTTTTTTTTGTGTCATGCATTAAGTAGGATAATGTTTCTTGCAGAGAATTCTAGAGCATTGTACAGACGAGGTTCAGTGTCAGTTTATTGTGGATGAAATCTTGGAGTCAGTTTGTTCTCTTGCTCAGGACCAGTATGGTAATTATGTTACGCAGGTTAGTTGCTTGCTGCCTCTTCTATGTCATAATTTTATTATTAGCTTCTGGTGTTCCAGGTGCATATGAGAAAGAAGATATATTCTTGGAGGCAGATGTGCATGTGATGTCCGTTATATCTGTAGCTTATGGTTACAAGTCACCATACCCTATGAAATTGCTGTGACCGGAAAATAGCATGATTTGCGACGGTCTCGGCTGTCACTTATATTTTAATTTTAAATATTTTTTAATTTTACTTCTTCCAATTCTTCACCTCTGTTCCCAAATTTTACCATCACAAGGAGTTTTGTACCACAAAATTGATTATAATTGATACAAGTCTAGTTTGAATTAGCTTGTACTTATGAGACCAAAACCTTTTCAAGAAACTCCCTTATCTACTTTTTAAAAACCTGCCTTCTTTGAAGCTAATACTTTTGTACTTCAGCAATACTTATTTGCGAGGTATCCTACTTATTTGTTATTTTGAATGAAATTGTCTTATCCTATACGGCTGGAACACTTACAGCTTAAGGGGTTCCAATAAATTTAGACCTGTTCATTTGTACAAGTGATTTCAATTTTGATGGTTTTCATTGAGCTAAAATAAGTATAATGGCATACAATGATGTGCTTAGAGAGGTATTGCAGATTGGCTTTAGAGAAGTAAAGGGTTGTATTTCACGTTCAAGCAACCAAAATAGGAAAAGTAGAGAAAACCAATAAAAATTATAGGTCAAACCGCAAGAATATACATGATTAGTTATTAGATTTAGGACTTATGACATCATTTGCTCCTTGTGGCCTTCACTAATAGGAAAAGGCACTACTTGGGTTGTAATAATGATTACAGTGATTGTTTGGTGTTTACAAGTGGTTTTTTATCCACATTGAACATTCTGTGCAAGGTAGTCAATTGCGGCCAATAGAGGCGCGATCGCTGTATTGCAAAGCAACACTGCTGGCCACCACGGCGACGTTGGGATTGCGGCGTATTGAAGTTGCAGCCGCAATAGG
Source organism: Medicago arabica (assembly GCA_946800305.1). Classification (NCBI taxonomy): domain Eukaryota; kingdom Viridiplantae; phylum Streptophyta; class Magnoliopsida; order Fabales; family Fabaceae; genus Medicago; species Medicago arabica. Next base: position 18,348,671 of record OX326971.1, on the reverse strand, counting down.
TGCTAATGTGAAGCAGAAATTGCTGCGCATCTTGCCTGCGAGATTGATGGTCATGAGGAAAATTCCATTTTGCTCCTTAAAAATTAGGCTTCAGTGGGGTATCAAGGGTATTTTGCACTCTCTACTTTCTTCTCTCTTTTCTCTGCAATTGCAGAATTGCCTTCTTCCTTCAAACTAACTGCGACCACCCTCCTCCATCCTTCCTTTCTTTTCTGCGTGACAACCGCACTCACCACCATTGTTTAGTCGCGCGCCACCGTCAAACAGTGCCAAGCTGTCGTGGAAGCCACACACGATCAGGTTCTGTTTTTTCCAGTTTTCGATCTGTTTCCTGCTTCTTTCCGTTGCCTGCTCTGTTTTTCTGTTCCAAATCCTACAGTTTTCCTCTGTTCCTATTTTTTTCTTCTTATTTTCCTATTTCTTCAAGTTTTTCTATTTTCCCCACTGGTATTCTGTTCCTGTTTTTTTTTACCTATGTTCTGTTTGTATTTTTCCTCTCTTTCACTATTTTCCTCTTCAACCTTCTCTCTGTTTTTTCTTTCCCTCCGTTATGACTTTTTATTGCTTGATATGAATATTTCACCAGTTGAGTTATTTGCTGAATTTTACATTAAATGTGTTTATAGTACATTCATGTACTAGTCCAAAAAATTATCAAATAGCAACCATCCAGCTATCCCACTTTCAGGGTCGGCTCTGCGCCTCTATTCGGGGTTGACTACCTATATTTTATGTTGGTTTCTAATGGAAACCTCTTCATTTTATCTGAGCTTGGAGCTGTATTTGTTGTAATGAGTGACAACAAACTTTCTTTTTTTATATATTGAGGGATTAAGAAGCTTTACTTCATTGATTTATTATTTTATTCTGATTTTATTGTTTCCCCCTCATCCTGTTTTCAAAATTTAAGTTTTCTTCTTCTGCATGTAAAAAAGGAATAAATAAATCAATCAATCATAAATAGCATATTTTGCCTTTGAAAGTATTTCTAATCTTCTCATTCTTAATCAGTTTCTTATTTTGTATAAAAAATCGTTGGCAATAAAGCACAATATAGTCAGTTTTTCCTTGCATGGCAAGGGGGATTTGAGGTTGTCTCCCTCTTTCCCTGGCATTTTCATTTGAGAGTATGTATTTGTGTTTTATTTACGGTTCACTGATGAACTGTCACGATGCTTGATTTGATGTAGATTAATCATGTAACTAACTACTTTTGACTCTGGACCTTGTCATGGTTGCTACCCTTTCATATGCCAATATTTTTTCAAAAAATTCCCTAAGTAACAGTGCTTTCCTTATATCATCACAGCATGTGTTGGAGAGAGGTAGACCTCAAGAAAGGAGCCAAATTATCAGCAAGCTGTCAGGACATGTTGTTCAATTAAGCCAGCATAAGTTTGCTTCGAATGTTGTGGAGAAATGTCTGGAGTATGGTGACGCCTCTGAACGGGAAGTGCTAATTGCGGAGATTATTGCGCATGATGAGCAAAATGATAATTTATTGGTAAGTTCAAACTTTGGAATTCTAATTACAAGCTAATTTCTACAAAATTTCTACCTTACAATAAAAGAACTTTCCATTCATTGTCTTATTTGGTGTTGATAGAAGCTTTGAGATGTTTTTGATAATGATTGAGCACGACGTAGAAGAATGTCTTAAGTAATTTTTTATGGCTTAAAATGTCTGTTTAGTCTCCAAAAATATACCATTTTTTTAGTTTAGTGCCTGTAATTTTTGTTTTGTTTTTAGTCCCTGCTAATATGCCACATTTTGCATTTGGTCCTTAGTTGTTTTGATTCATATTTTCCGGGAATGGAAACATATTTAAACATTTTTCTATTCTAATTTTGTATTTTATTTTTATTATTAGAATGAAGACATTATGGACATGCACTGTCAGTATAAATCAGTATTCAATTGACATACAATGAAAACCCATTATTTTTACACTTCATATCATTAATTTTAAGATTCAGTTACAATAATTAGCTGGTATGTCAGAATAGTGGATTCTCATTGGATACATGTGTAAAGTTAATTGACATCGACAATGTATCCCTTTAAACCCTAGGAAAGAAGCTTATTATATCATACTGTGTGTTAATTACCACATGAACTTCTGTTAACTGTCGATACTATGTGTCATCCCTAGTCAGAGGCATTGCGATAGGACCCAGAAATTCAAGCTGGAAATTGTGTTTATAACTATTGACTGAAAATGGAACTCAACAGCTCTACAATGGAAAAATAACAGAAGGCAAAAGATAGTGGAATGTAAGGATACTTTAAGGGAGCCAAATTTGATGTTTGAGACATCTGATTTTTACTAGAATTGGTAGAATTAAATGCAGCGTGAATAATGCTTAACTAATTGGAAAATTTTATAACTGGCGTGAATGTATGTCATTTTGGATTTGTACTCTTGCTTACTTGATCCTATTTTGATTTTCATTGTAGACAATGATGAAAGATCAATTTGCGAATTATGTGATCCAGAAGGTTATTGATATCTGTTCTGAAAATCAGCGAGCAAGGTTACTTTCACACATAAGAGCTCATGCTAATGCTTTGAAGAAATACACTTATGGAAAACACATTGTGGCTCGTATGGAACATCAATTTGGAGGTGTGTTCTTCCTCTACTTTGTTTTGAAACTTCGTTACAATGACAATATTCATACGATATGTTGCTATCTGAATTCCCCAAGATTCAATGACTGTTGGTTTGCTTTGTTGTGTATGTGTCTGGAAAATAAGGAGGACGCAACAAAAATAAAGAGAAAAATAAAATGATAATTTTTACTGATTTTGAACCTGTTCTCTGTTTTCTAACTTCTCACTTTGTTCCACCTACTCAACCATGATAACATTAAATGTCTGAATGTAACTGTTAGAATATAAGAATATACTTGGAATATCTTTAATATCTTCGATATTATATTAGAGTATCTTAAGTTATTTCATATGATTAGTTTATAATCTTAGAGTATCTCTTAGGATTTGATTTCATATTACTTATTATTATTATCCTGCACTTGTTTTGTGGCTTCTTCTTATCCCTTTATTTAATTTTTGCATGCAGAGAATCAAGCACCCAGTTCATGATGAGATTACTGAAGAAGCACATGAATCTCCAGCAGTGCTGCAGTGGCATGCTAACCCCACTGTTTCAACATATCTTCTGTTGCTGATCACAGGAAATAGCTCAGACATTGTTGATTTCTGATCCTGCTAATGAATATACATCATTCCTGTGATTTCATATCTGCACATTGATAGCTTCAGGAGATATTAGTATATAAAGATACACTATGAGACCTAATGTAATTATGTCATTCAAATAATTGGTTGGAAATGTTTGAATATAATTATTTAGAAGGAAACCCTTCTTGGATGTAAACTTTACTGGACCTGACCGACTTAATCCATGGTTGGTTTTCTTACAGTTTTAGGGCTTGGTTTCCTGAACTCAATTAATCATTGGTACATGATTACATGCTTTATGGTCCTTGTGATGCATCTTCTAATTGTGAATGCTTTATTGAATGATTGGGTTAAACGACTCTTTTTATACAGGACACAAGTACTTGATAGTTGAAATAGCCAAGACATTATTGAATGCTTATATAGATAGTTGAGACAATTACTCTGCCAGGGTAAAATTACTTTTCTCGACCGCTACAGTAGCGGATTTTGTTTTGTATTCACTTTGGAATCAATTTCAGCTTTTTTATCGTCTATTAGTGAATTGTGATTCCATCAAATACATATGCGACTGTGTGGTGATAGCAAGACATGTTCAACCTCAAGTGCACTTTGGATCAACGATTGCAATGATAAATCCGTTGCTTCACGGGTCAACCGCTCAATCATTTGATTGCGTGAGTTGTGCCTGCTTTACCAATCCTTTTTTTTTAATCTTGGGTGTCAGTGTGTGCTTATTATCACCATAAGTAAAAGCCACTCAAAACCCTCTGCTTGAGTGACATTGAGATGGTTGAAGATCGAGATTTTATCATGCTTCTATTTGGATGTCCAGTTTTTTAGTATCTACAAGTATTTCGTGTATGAGGAGGAATCTCTTTCCACTCAGTGCGTGTGTTACTATTTTTTCTACTGAAAGCACTTACTACTTCCAAAATTCGACCAAAGTTGAGTAACTTGGCAAAAAGTTCGCTTGCAAATTGGTTTCGATGCTAGTCTTAATTTTTGGATTGATAAATGGCTTTTCCATACAATTATAGGCATGCTCAACAATTCACATCATCTTCATTGTGATCTAAATGTAGAAGTATAAGAATAAGATTTCATTTATCAACTCCCTTAGTCATTTACCTGCAAGCTTTCTCAGCATGTCTGTTATCAACGGTGAGCCATGTTCCCACATCTCATGTCAAAAACACTACAAATAGACTTCAATTTTTTTTGAATGGAAAATGTTAATATGTTAATTGTTATGTTAGTTTTTTTTTCATTGTCAAGACTTGAACCTTGAACCTTCAACTCTCTCATTGAGGTGACAAAAGGCCTTTCTGTTCGTGGTAGGTCTTAGCGCTTCGACACTTGCTTGTTTTTGTCATCGCCTTTGTGTAAAAAAAACTCTCATAAAAGAAATTATGGCTATCGATTAAACATTTACCAGCATGATTAGTACACATGATGTTCATTCATCAATTGGTTATGCATTCAACAATTTAGCAATAGTGTCGTGGCACTTGTGTGGCTGATTAAATAATTTTTATTAGCATGATTAGCAAACATGATTTTCATTCATCATCTAGCATTTGAAACCATAAAAGTATGTGTAAATCATTCACAGACACTCAAGTAACCTCTTACAACATTAATCAATAACAATCATACATAGATTCTTAATCATATTAGTCTATTTCTCAATCGTGTTTGTTCAATCATTAACAATTCAATTATCGAAGACAATCAAAAACAACGTATCAGGTACCAACATTATTGCACAAGATCAAGGTGCATACATAATACTCCCTTCGTTCTTATATCTAAGCCACTTTTGCATTTTTCATATTTCTTAAAAAAAGTTGTTAGTGCAATTAATGTGTCTATTTTGTGTGTTAATATTACCATATTGTCCTTTGTTTGTATGTGTATTAAATTTGACTTTTCATATTTCAAAACAATTTAGTAGTATTAATTACGGATATGCTTAGGAAAAATAAATAAATGCATCTAGTAATTTGAAAAGAGGTTTACATTTATCATACACTATTTTTTTTATTGAACACTATGATCATCAGAATTGGGACACGCGGCCTACTACCACCATCATTATTCTTCTTTAAAAGAATAGTGGTAGCGGGTCATGTGTCCCAATACTTGTAGTTATAGTGTCCAATAAAAAAAGCGGTAGTAATGTAATTAATTTCAAAATAATGGTAGTGAGAGAGTACTTTAAATACTTTATCATACAATACAACTCAAGTATAACGCAATCCGTCATTCATCGGATATGAAATTCACACGGATTTACAAATTTAAGAGGAGACGAAAAAGATGTTGATGGTTCAATCATCGTAAACCTCCTTGAGACATTATTAAAAGTTAGAATTCAAAAGAGGTAATGCAAAATTGAATGGGGAAAGGAGTCCCTACTTTTACTCTCACAGCTACATAAATTTGAACTTAGCAGTCTTTGAACAAACTAAGAGTCAAACAAGATTTTTGATCTCTTATAAAAAAACTCAATCTTAGATACATGAAATACATTGTTAAAGCCTAAAATTATATGACCATAATCTTGACAATAAAAACAAATAAAATACTCCTTCCATTTCATAATACTTGTCCATTTTGAAGAAAATTTTGGTTTCATAATACTTGTCACTTTTAAATTTCAATGCAACATTAATTATTGTTTTGTCAATAATACCCTTACATATTTATTGTAGAGAGAAAAAAAAAGAATGAAATAATAAATGATTAAGGGTATTACAGAAAACACACATAATTGCATCAAAAATAACAAAATTTATTTGATTTCTTGGTTACTGCAATTTCTCCAAAATGTACATGTATTTTGAAACGGAGAAAGTAAGAGTTTAATTTATGTACACTGAATATATACTAAAAATTTACACATTCATTTAATATTATGTTGTCACGTTAATTAATGAAGTATGAAAGTCATGCGTTTTTAGCTCATTAAACAATACAGTAAGATAATACAACGTTTGATACACGTATATAAATTAAATGTATAGAACTTTTTTACACAGGCCGTATATATCTAATTCGATTGAGAAAGGGAAATTATAATTACTTTGTTCGTTCAACAATTTTCTAATCAAAGTCTACTATAGTATGATCCATTTTAATTTGAACGATGATAGGGGAAATTACAACTAACTTATCTTCTCTTTTATTATTCTCACTTAATTTCTAACTAAAAACAGGTAACGTAGTAAAATTCATTTTTAATTTGCAAATGAAAAAGAGTTACAAGGTAGTTCTCTTCTATTTGAGTATTACTTTTCTCATTCTATAGCCTTCTCGTACGCCCTATGCAAATTACCAAAATACCTTTGATTGTGATGTTTGATTATCTTAATATGCATGTTACAGAAACTTCATCCTCTACTCGGCGCACAAGGGAGGCAGGGCATGCGTCCCATAGAATGGAGCGTCTCAAACGGACGGGGAGGATGGTGTTGTCGCTCCGAGGCGTCGGGGTGGCAGAGGACGTCGTGCGGGTGGCAGGGGTGGTGGTAGAGGTAGTGGCGGTGATCCGGGTGTAGTTATTAGGAGTTGATTTTTATTATGTTATGTTATGTTTGAACATCTTGTAACATTTGGATAATTTTTAATGTTATGTAATCTTGGATTATGTTTGAAAATTATGTTGTGTTGATAATTTTAATGTTATAAGTTCGATTTACAGTTAGAACATGTCACCAGCATTATATAATTGTTTGGAAGCAAGCAAAATGCACCAAAACAGAGATTGAACCAAAACAGATGGCTTCTGCCTGTGTTCTGGTGCAGTTCGAATTACATAATCCGTACTGTTTAACACAATCCGGGTTATGTAATCCGAAAACATCATTTTCCACCCCATTTGTTGACTTTCAACGGGGTGATTTACATTTTTCGGATTACATAATCCAAAGTTTGTATAGAAATCCGGATTATGTACTCCATAACCATCTATTCAAAAATGGCACCAACATCTTTCAGGGTGGATGAAGTGCCAAAATCCACGAATTTGTCCGGAATTTAGTTTCCGGAAGTTGTTCGGATTTTATATTCCGGACCAGAGGTATTTTTATAAAAAATAGGACGCGCGAGGAAAGCCATAGGGTGGGAAAAGTAATACTCCTTCTATTTCCGGTTGACCCTATCCTAATTGAGCTAAATTCAAATAAAATCATCGAGAAATTTAGTTTAAGTCTCTAAATGTTTTCTAAAGCTGCAAATCCAAGTGGGCGTTTGCTTCAGTAAGATCAAATACCTGTGAAGACTAATCACCAACCAAATAAGTATAGATTTCAACAAAAATAAATAAATAAGTAAAGACCAATCAACTGATTTCATATTTCATTCATTGCAATAATAAATTCCTAGAAATAAATATTTTATACCAAGCTTGTGTGGATTGAACTCCTAATGTATTCTGAGAGTTGACCCTGGCAATTCTAAATTTTTGTGCCTTTCAAATTACTTCTGCATGCATTACATAAAGTTGAATAAACCAAGGTGGATAAGAAAAAACACCCCCAAGGGGGTGAGTTATCCTCCATGATTTTTGTTCAGTAAGAGCTATTACTATCATTTCATTCTTCAAGTTCAAGCTTCCTCAGAAAAACCAAATATAAGTCTTTATAATCTCGTTGATATCTTTGTAAAGAGCCTCTTGGATTTCAAAAGCATATAAATATGACACCACATACTCGAGTTGCTTTGCATTGATGCAACCATGGAGTACAACATAATGCTAATCGCAAAAAACAAAAACTGGTTTTTCCGAAGCCACCATCGTTTTTGCCGGAGTAGTTCCAACAATTCTTTCCAGCTAAAATGTAAAGAAAGGTATAATATCAATACAATAACAAGAGAAGAAAATCAAAAGGAAAATAAGATTACCAGAATTGCAAGATAAATTTAATTAACAAGTACTGCAAAAGACTACTACAATCCAACAATGTAGACATTATTGGAAAAATCACAAAGACACACCATGATTTTATTGAAGCTACAAGTGTAGCTTTTGTCAAAATCACGGTGGCTCACCGTGATTCTGACAATCCCACCGCAAAATCAAACATGCATGGATGCCTCTCTATCGATCACCTATCTATTCAAATATTAATATAAAGCCACATGCACTACATTTCATCAAGTAGCATAATACTGAAGGACGGTGCATTACCCGAAACTTGTCGAGGCGTGAAAAAAGGGCGGTGCACTGAGGGTTTTCAGACCCATCAAGCACATTTACAATCTGCAAATGGAAAAGAGAGATATCAGTGAAAAGAATGAGAATTTAGAATTTGTTTTCACTTTGTTTCATTCACAACGGCAAAATGAGAGTAAAAACTACTGCAAATTTATATCAACGGAAAAAATAAGCCATGAACTATATTTTCTTCATTCATAGGCTACAGAAACAGAATTTTTGGTTCTCATTTTTTATAGAGTAAACCAATGAATTTGGCTGGAAATAATTCAAAAACTTTTCCAGCCATGAGATTCTTCCTCTAAACCTTTTGTGTGACAGGCTTGTCTTCTTATCTCCCACTTGGGTCTTTGCACACCCTTTTTTGCTGTTGGATTTTTCATGACTAGACATGCAAAAGAACATGATTACTCTTTTGAACAATTTTATTTTTTTCTGCTGATTTTATTGTTAGCCTAGGAGGATTCCTACTATATCTGTCTTACACTCTTAGTGAATCATTGTGAGAGAAGAGAAATATACTACCGCATTTACAAGCCAGCTTACCTCAGGGTAAAGCTCCTTCCTCTCCGGGAGTGAATACATGATTAAATTCTTAACCCCGCGAATCTGCCATGAAGAAATAAACTATATTTGTCAATTTTGTATCAAATATAACTGTTAAGAAGAAAGTAAGATCATATAAGAATAATTTCAAAACTACCAAAACATACCACTATTAAATACTAAAGAAATTAACTATAGGAAAGAAAGGGAGGGAAGAAAAAAAAACTATTTCACTGCACACAACCTTATATCTCTTGTAAAAATGAGATCTCTCTGTGTAAAGCATAATTTTTCTTTTCCCTTCAAAGAAACAAGTACGTGCACGAGAAATATCCTGGTCGGTCGTATACCTAAATTAAAAAGATCCACACATAAATTACAATGGAACACGAGAGCTACATTTTAAGATTAGAGCTGTAATGTCAAAATAAAGGAAATGGTTCCTTACTCCCCAAGCAGACAGAAGGAGGCATTCTGGGACTTCAAAAAATTACGGATTCGAATAAATTCGAAGTAAGAACTGGCAAATATCATGATTCCTCCCTGCATCAAAGATTTCATTAAAAAATCATTAACATCTGCATATAAATTTAAATTATAACAAACATGCATGTTCAAAAAAATGAAGTTTATTAAAAAGTTAACCTGATCAGAGTCTTTTATTCTTGGAAAAACCTGCAAGAATGATTCACATAGTATCTCAGTACGATTTGGTGTCATAAATTTTAACTAACACGCACATAATTACCATTCATTTATACCGTCTGTACATTGCTTATAAGGTTTGATTCACGTATTATCACGCTTTTGGATTTTCAGTCTAAAATGTTACAAAAATATGTCCATTTGCTTCAGACTTTACCAAATTACTCGAAAAAGACTAGCAATGACTGCAAATTGCTAAAAGAAAGAATGAACAACTAAAATTACTTGAACTCGACACAATTCCAGAATACATACCTTCTTAACAAAATAATTAAAACGGTCATCATCCGCGTCTACTATTGACTCTATATTAAACCGTACATAAACCTGCAGGAATCAAGATATAGAAGAAGTATTAGCTGAATAGAATAAAGTATAAGGAACACACCCACGGAGATATATCTGAATAAGTATTGACAAAATAGCATAAAGAAAAATAAAAAGCCTGAACTCAAAAGTAAAGAAAATTTAACGAAGAAGGAACATTAGTATATTAAACAAATTAATCATGGCAAGAATGAAAATTCAGCAAACAGAGCATAATTATATGACACGGTTTACAAAAAAAAGTCATTTTCCAGCTATATGTCAGATTTAACTACAAACAAAAATCCAAATAATTTCCCCAGTGCTTATAAACACTTTGTGAGCATCCTCAACAGACCCCGTAATGAACAGAAGACAAATAAATCATGCATGTCGTAAAAGATCAATAACTTAAAAGAATAAATCTTTGCTTAAGTTTAGGATTATTTATCGTCCATGAGATGGGCACTGCAACTTTAATACGCAACACCATAGTAGATGGTTTAGGGTGGTGAACAATACAAATGGATACTTTAACAATTCTAAAACTATTTTAAGCCCCTAGTTGTTTTGAAATCACAATAATCACCCCATAATCTCTCCCCAAACCCGACCCCAGTGGTAACAAAGGCAAAAAACCCATGCCGCCGACATTCAACTCCAGCAACCTACATTTGACTGTGATTGCTAGTACACATCTGGTACACTCCCTATCACATAAGATCCAAGAAAATTGAGGACTATGAACCACAGACTCCGACACGGACTCCTAACACGACATTGACACAGACACGTCAACACCTCTAATGTAAAAAATATAGGACACCGACACCGCTACATATATATTGATTTATTTATAGACGGTCTAAAATGAAAATCAAAACACATACATATGCATCTAACTTGAGCAATTTATTTCTTTGAAAGAAGTTCTAAAACAAGATACCACAATATATGACCTTTACTTATTCATCTAATATCAAAAACGCTAAAAATGTTGTAATTAACTTTAATTTCTATACCCACAAATTGATCACATTTCTCAATATCTACGTTGTGTGGATCCAAGAGAGAAGGAAAAAAGTTCCAGATATATGTCTGAGGTGTCCAACACGGCTCGTATGAGTGTTAAGTGTCAGACACCTATGTATGAGTGTCGATGCAAAGAAAAAAATAATTTTATTTAGGACACCGGTCTTAGTTGTCCGACATGTGTCGTAAGAGTGTCGGACACTGCAACACGTCTAGTCCAAGAGGTGTTCCTGCTTCATAGATTGAGGAGCAATAATATTGCCTACTAGATTATCGAAATGCACCTAAACCCAATTTGCTTCCTTCATATATGAAATGCCTACCATGCATTAAATAGAACATCAGTGCATCACAATAGCATAAATGCACAAAATGCATATTACTTTCACAAATAGCAAGAAATTTTGAAAAAGTGTACCTGTTGAATTTTAGGGAGCACTTTTTGCAGAACACCTTTATATTCACACATCAATTTCACCTACAAATAACAATTAAATAGAATGATTACAGTAAGATGTAAAAAGTAGAAACAATTATTTTGATTGGTTTGCTTAAAAACCACACACTTCATGGCAATGTTCTATGCATAACAATCCATATCAACCATGCCCATGCATTGAGTTGTATATTTAAAAATAAGAGAATACAAAAGAAAGGGAAAATTTGAGAAAAAATTGATGTACTGAGAACTTCTCAGCCATGAGATATGTATAATGAACCGATGAAAATATATAGAAAGCACAACCAAATATGCTACATACCTTCCCTTCATAATTAGAACACTGATGATTGAATGAAGCATTGATCTCTACAAAAAGGAAATGTGGGGTTATAATATTTCTAGCCATGTTTCTATGGTGCAAGTAAAAAAGTAGTCAATAGCAAAACTAACAATAACTCATTTCCCAAATAACTTGGTTAAATAAAACAATAGGTTAACCAACAATCCCCCCTCAAGGTGGCCATTTTGTAATCAAAAGTGAAGACAAACACTAAACAAAAGGTTTTCTCTAGTGAAACAGGTCCAAAAATGTCAACTTTGTATACTTGGAAATAAACTATCAAGATGATTGTGGTGTAATTCAAACGGATGAAAACCAATTTCACAAAAGGAAGGATGAATCACCATGTGCAGCAAAGAAATATTCATTTCTCAATCATACTAATATCTGCCACATTAAAGGCTTAATTGCAGGTTTGGGTCCTTATGTTTATTTTAGGTTTCACGTTGGTCCTTATGTTTTAAAAGTTTCAAGTTGGTCCCTTATATTTTAAAAGTTTCAAGTTGGTCCGTTATATTTTAAAAGTTTTAAGTTGGTCCAAAACGTTACTCACATTGGAATAAGTTAGTCCCTTCCGTCAATAAAATTGAGTTTCTTAGAAATCGTGGTTGGGCCCAACACAACTCCCACAAAACTGTTTATGAGGTGAGGATTGCCCTCACTTATAAACACATGTTCAAGCCTAATTTTGTCTGATGTGGGACTCTTTTAACACCCCCCTCCCCCATCACGCCTAAGACTAGACGTCTGGAGCGTGGATATAAATGATGGGTGGCCTGATAGCAGGTGGCCCAATGGATCTTGGATGAGTCTCTGATGCCATCTTAGAAATCGTGGTTGGTCCCGACACAAAACCGGCTTGTGAGGTGAGGATTTCCCGATGGATCTTGGATGAGTCTCTTATGCCATCTTAGAAATCGTGGTTGGTCACGACACAAAACCGGCTTGTGAGGTGAGGATTTCCTGATGGATCTTGGATCAGTCTCTGATGCCATCTTAGAAATCGTGGTTGGTCCCGACACAAAACCGGTTTGTGAGGTGAGGATTTCCCCCACTTATAAACACATGTCCAGGCCATATTTTGTCTGATGTGGGACTCTTTTAACAGTTTAATAAAACAAAAAAAGTTAAAAAATGTGACTAACTTATTATGTGGCGGAAGGGACTAACTTATTCCAATGTGAGTAATGTTTTGGAACAACTTGGAACTTTAAAACATAAGGGACCAACTTGAAACCAAATAAACATAAGGGGCCAAACATGCAATTAAGCCTCTACTGGAAAGTATAAATGAAGAAGAATGGGAAGACCCATGTTCGGATATACATATCACATGTAGTTTTCTCTAAAGAAGGAAAAACAGGTGAAAAATGTGAATTGTTCTTAAAATATTTGGCAACAGGAAGGAATGTTCATCACCTGGATTTGAATAAAAACCTAGAATTATTGTCTGCCTGTAATATTTGGCTTGCTCATCAAGATACCTAAACAAGGAATACAAAATTATGTATCTCAATATATTTTCTAGGGAATGAATCTTGAATTTCTGGTGTATATTTCACTTCAGACCCCCGTCACCTCTAACAATCTGAGTGAATCATGCAGTTCATAGAACATATAAACAATGTGTTGAAGTTACAATTTTTTTTATAGAAGCAGAACAGTAAGAAGAAATAGGACTATTGTGTAAGATGACAGATAACAATTTTGATACACAAGACTAAACACTAACCCTTATATAATATTTAAAGGGATACAAGACTCCTAATCCTAAATAAATAGGGAAATCAAGAAACAAATCATGATAACAATATGAAAACTAATCCTAAAAAATAAACTAAGATACTCTAACATAATATCAAAGATATTATGAGATATTCAATATATTGTAACACAATGAATTATAATAAAAGCAGGGCAATCCTTTGTGCTGTCCAACTGAATAGAAATGATAGAGAGAATACAAATAGCATGCATAACAACAGGCATAGGCTCTATTTTACTAACCCAGCTTCAGCCTAAAAATAATGTTTTCACTTTAAACCCAATTGCATTATTTTGACCCAAAGTGGCATGCATACTTGTAGCTTTCCTGTCCGCAGACCTCAAACTGACTCTGTAACGATTTTTCTAATTTGCACAGACCTACACAAGTGCCTGAATGCGAGTCTTCTTATCTTTCAGGAAGAAATAATACCGTCATAACACACGAATAGTGTTTGTTTTACTACTGACTTGTGTTTCAAAGCACTTCTAATAAAAGCAAAAGAACTTGCTGTGGACGAGATGGACATCTGAGCACTTAGTATGCCAACACGAACACGCTAGTGTTTAAGGTCAGTAATCCCACTATAGCACTTTGAAAGGCCGGACCCTATTTGGGATTGATAAACACTTATTCTAACACTTATCTTTTATTTTCTGTGTAGGATATCTTATCATCCTCCCATATTTTAACTTATCCCTTGCCCTTATTTTTAACTTATTGTTTTAACTATAAGATTTTTTTTTTGTTTTCAAAAAAGAAAACAAAAACAAATGGTCACTATATTAGTAAGTAACAATAATTTTGCCATATGCCAAATTAAAAGAAATAAAAGTAACAATGGAAAACAAGCATACAAATTTTATATTGATCAAGGAGGGAGTGGGAAACACAAGAAAAACTGGCTTCAATGAAGAAAAGCCAAATAGAATATACCATGGTCTAATGCGCATAACATCTGTTCTGGGCTGCGTAGATGGTAAGCGGTTCAAGTGTTCAATAACTGTATGCACATGAGACCAACTCTGACAAGTTTCAACAATAATGAGAAACAGGCTACTGTAGTTCAAATCATAGGTAAAGTCAATTTTTTGCAATAATTTAAACAAAGAATGCTAACCTGAGTTGTCATTACATCTGCATGATCAATAATAAGAACCTGCATCAAAACATACACTTTGTCAACTTCGTACGATATGATCGAAATACACAGCATCTGCCTATCCAGATATAAATATGAAGTATATAGTATAATAAAGTATGTATAACAATTAAGAGTAGGGCAATCACCTCTATGGACGAAAGAAAATCTACATCTTTTTCCTTATTGATTTCAGTCTCTTCAATTTTCTATATCCAAACCAAACTGATGTTAGCTTATACAAGCAATACATAAAAAAGTAATAAAAAAAAATTAAAAAAAAAAACTGCAACAAAATTGCACAATCATGAGAGGGTTATTAATAAAAAAACATTTCAAATTCACACTGAGGAACAAACCACACAGCAAAGTTATTGTTGAGATATTTCTATTGTAAATAGGATATTTTGGATCTGATGTGAGATTTGATTTTATCCCAATAATCAAGGGATTTGATTGAACACATTGATCTATGTAGTCAACATAGGCCCCATGGTGCTATGCGAAACCCCATTTTGAATTGAAGTTTAGAGCAGCGCTACTGATAGTGGTCAGATAGCGCTACAGTTAAGCTCATGTAAAATTCTAAACTTTTTGGTAACTTCATCCTAAAATATCTTGGGGGGTTTCCGTCAACTTACAGTTGTTTGTTGTTCCATCTGTTTTTGTGGACCTTTTGTCATTTCATGATAATATTCTGTGACAACAAAAAACAGCCCTCTTATGTCCGATCATTTCTTCTCCTCTGAAATATCATCATTTCCCCCTCTTGCAGCTTTCCAGTGGCCCTTTCTGCAACCTTTCCAGGGGGCCTTTCTACAACTTCCAGGCTGCCATCCTCGCCTGGCGGCTTTCCAGCAGCCCTTTCTACAACAAAATGATATATGTGCATCAGAGCTATTTAGTCAAGGATATCGAGCAGCGACCGCCGACACCCTTTTCATGTTGTTTTCCTTGTATGGACTACCTATAAAAATATTCATCGATTCGTGATCGGATTTTGGGTTCTTCAATTTTACCCACCTTCAACTTTGCATGGTCTATCTTGTGCGTACTGGAAAAACCAACAGATGTAGATGTGCATCATATCATGCACCTGATAACTCCTCTGATTTGGTCTCTTGAAGTAGTAATCAAGGTCGATCCCTCAAATAAGCAAGTCTTGTCCTAAGTGTGACTATTGCCAGCTCAGACACAGTATTGACAAGTGATTTGGCCTACACATTTGTACCTCTTTTCCTAATAGTGTCAAGCTATGTTCCTTTTTGCTTTGATTCATTTTGATCCGTGGGGTTTCAGTCATATAGTGTCAACTTTAGTTTCCAGCCATCCAAATATTGTCACATTTATTGATGATTATTCTTAATGTACTTGGTTATTTTGTAGTGAAAATTTCTTCAAATCTTTATTGAGAAAACATCAATTTGGTGTTCAAAGCTACACTTAAATGCCGATAATGCTCGTGATTGTATATAAATTCAAAACTTTTTGGCTCCTCGTGACATTCTTCATCAGACAGCTTGTAACCTACATATGCATCAAACTTGAAGTACAGACACCTCTAGGATTACCGCTTCATAGGATGCATCTAACCTACATATGCATCCTAGAGGTGTCTGTGCTTCATAGGTTCCTCACCATCTAACCTACATTACCGCTTCAACTACTTTTTGTAGCAGTTGAATTTTATCCTCCAGAGCTTCCACATGTTCCACAAAAACATACCTCCTCCGTGTTAGTCAAGATGGATGTATCGGTGTCACTCACATCCACTTCACCACCAACGTGCTAGTGATGGAAATGACTCTCTTCCGGATACAATTGCTGAGACCCCACCAGCATTGTCTCTCGAGCTTGATCTTTCTGACTACACTTTAAAAAAGTATACACTCCATCAGAATCCCTTTCCTCATTATGTCATTTGAAGTTATCATCATTTATTTCGTTTGCATTATGCTTGTCTTCCTGCTGTGTTATGTCCTATTCCAAGGAATATGGTGATGGGCTATCTCATTGTAAATGGAGACAAGCTATGGTTGACGAGATTTGCGCCCTTCCAGCATGTTTGTACTCGGGACCTCCCCCCCCCCCACCAACATACATGCACGCAAAATTGTTCTAGGCTGTTGTTGGATTTTCACAATTAATGTTTGCCAGATGTTAAAGATGATACACTCAAGGCCTATTTGGCATCTCAAAGGTTATTCTTCTCCAAGGTTACTATTCAACACTGGTTCCACAGAAACTTGGTATCAACAAATTTTTCCTAAGGTAAACTTTGAATAAATCAAATACAACCCTGCAAGAATTGGATCTAGGGTTCATACTTCATGGAGTTATGAACAGTGAGAGAGAGAGAGAGAGAGAAAGTAAAGTATAATTTGATATTGACTTTGTAAAATGTTATTATGGACTGAATAGGCTGAGAACACCTATTTATAGTATAAACAGATAGTTAGGAGTTTGTGACAGCTCTCAACAGTTGTCACTAGTTGTAGGACATAACAAGCTACATAATGCACATACATAGCATTCACACAAGATAAAATAGAAGCTATAACTATACACTAAAAACTCTAATCTAAAAAGAGAAGAGAAAAAAAAAAAAAAGATGTGGGGGGGGGGGGGGGGTTCTACATAGTCAAATTCTGATTAAAGGAAGTAAAATAAATTCAAAAACGAAACAAAAAAAACCAGCTTACATTAACCAAACAAAGTGGTGAAGCAATAATAAAGTCTGACGTATGGAAATCACTGAACAACTTGATTGTCTTCCTGCACGGAACAAAGTATTATGATGTAACAAGACTACTTACGAAAAACTTGCCAAAAAAAAATGTTACTAAAATAGGTCAGCTGCTAATATAATTTAGACTTTGGAAAACAAACTATGCTTACACCAACAATTACAATCATCATCATCATCCATTAACCAATTGATAAAAAATAACAACAAATAACAAGGATAATGGCTATAATTACAGATGTTGACAGGGGAATTTACAAGCTTTCACAGTATGTCTCGGAGTAGGAAAGAGAATAAACAATACTAATCACTATAGAAGTGTAATTACCTAGTAAATTTGATGCCAATCATAAAGTCATCCTCATTATTGCCTCCAAAAAGTACTTTAAGGTCCTCCGGTTTGGATGGATCCTGAGGGCATGCATTGTCAAACTTAGCTGAAAAACGATCCATATGCTCAACATTGACCTGAAAAAACAGACACAAATATCACAAAGGAACACTAGAATATTTTATCTTGCTCTAGGCAAATGTAATACAATAAGATGAATAATGTCAACATGACTCAACCCTCCGGTTTTGAAATTTTAGGCAAATCACTAGTGTGCAGGCTTAACAAAGCCATGTATGGGCTCAAACAGGACCCTCGTCCTTTGGTTTCGATGTCTGTTCAACATTACTTCAGTTTGGTTTCAAAGCTAATGTGGTCCGTCTATTTTCATCTATTCCAAATTATCTGTTGTGGTTTATTTTGTAGTTTAGGTTGATGACATTATTATCTCGGGAAACCCTCCACTAATTCAGCAAGTTATATCATAATAACTCCAGTCTGCTTTAAAACTGCTCAGGACCTATACCTTTAATATTTCATTTGATTTATAGTTAGATCTTCCCCTCATGCTCAATGTTACTTCGCAAAAAATGTATTAGAGATCGCTCGGCGAAAGCCAACAGTCCAACATGATTGAAGCAAAACCAATATCCTATGGTTGCAAGATGTAAACTGTCAAAAGCAGGGGCTGATTATGTTCAGGATTATTTCTTATATAGGCCTACTGTTGTGCTTTGCATTATGCTACCATCATCAAATATGAAATTAGCTACTCAGTAACTGTCACAGGCTCACAGCTTCTTGACTCATTGGAAAGCTGTTCAACCTGCTCCTGCTCTACTTCAGTGGCCTACAAATCTTAGTGTTATGTTGTGGGTGGGGATAGAACCCTCAACTTCCTTATCACTCCACTCCTTAACTCCCTCACCCAAACCACCGAGCCAATCTTATATCCCCGCATTGTGCAACAGTTATTTACTGCTAGAACTGTTATAAGAATATAACTAACTCTAATTGTTTTGTAACAGTTCAGTAGGTAGATTAATCTGAACCAGGACGCCTATATATATTAATATTGGTGAATTGTACCCTTTTAAGTAATAAAAATTAAACTTAGAGTTAACTCCTCTCTTTCTCTCACAACTGCAATATTTCATTACAAGAACAAGCAGGGAAAAACATTTTGTATCCCGAAAGAGATGCACAAATAAGGATAACTGACTGAATTCTATAGCATATCTAACCAGTATGACATTTCATTGAAAAACATGATGCACAGAAAAAGGTCAACCAAATGCCCAGCTTAAGGGCTGAGGCAACACCTCAGAGTCCAGAACAAGCATTGATACTATGTCATGATCGAGAGTCCAGAGCATGGTTAGCTTGACTGCATTAGAAATAAATTAAGAAAATAGAAAACTAAATTACCTTGTAAGCCGGAGGTGTAAGTTGTATAAGCCTCTTTACAACACGGTATGCAATACTTGCCAATGGCAACAAAATTAAAACCTGGATCATGCAACAGAAAAATATATTTGTTAAGTATGCTTTACCTTTCTTAAGTAAATCTTTTATGTAAGAGTTCATTTCAAGGGAATATCAAGTGAAAATTTCAATTATAGTAGACACAACGAAAAACTCATTACCTTAGGACGGGTAAAACCTTGATCTCGGAATCTCTCAGTATCAGCACCCTCTTCAAGCCTAGCCAGTTTGGAATCATTCTTTTTAACACAATCTCTATTTCTGAAGACGTGATTGAGCTGTGCAAAATAGCTATTAAGCAATTTTGTAAAAAGTTCTCATATTCTATATAGAATAAAATGAAAATTTACTTACAGAATGCATTATGTATGCATCCATGATGCTTGTGTCTTCAAGGCCTTTTAGATAGAATGGTCTCTTGTTACAGTAAAGTATATCCCGGTAGCTGCTGCCTGGAACCAAGTCAATGATGTGAATGCCCGTATAAGGATTACAAAAATTTAAGTTAAAATTATGTCATATACAAATGTGCAACTGAATCCCCTATAACAGCAGACAACCAAAAACATAATGCAAAAAAGAAACACCAACTCAACTTAGTGAATCTTACTATATTAATAAAGAGCACAACAATACATATAATATTTCAACAACTTAATTATTTATACATTAATGATTTCAAATCAACTTACAAAGGGAGAAAAACATCTTCTGTCTTGGTGAATTAATATCCTTGCCTTCAGATGTCTTGGAGACATCCATCCAATGCTCATATAACTTTTCCTTCAGACCGGGACAGGAGTTGATATTAAAATCCTACAAGAGAAAGCAGCAAAGAATATTATATGTACTTGAGGCGCAAGAAGTTGACACAAGAACATCTTTTATAAGCCGACGTAAGATTGTAATTTTTCGTTGATGTGTAAAGAATTGCGTAATATAAAAGTTAACGAAAGCCAAAGACATGCATAATGTTAATGCCAGGGGAAAAATTAAAAACAATAACCAGCAACCAAATCCTTTTTCCCACTTGGTGGACAAGGGAAAAATTAACATTAAAGAAAAGTAGTATCCATCAAAAGATGCTTATTCCATTTGAAACAAACCACAGCACAGTTTATTTTTACTGCAAGGACAACTAATCAAAATCTCTAAATAGACAGTAAACAACACATCATTGGCTCAATTTATTGTCAACTTGAAGACTGATCCCACGAAAAAATGATTAGGATGTAATAAAATAGTCAACAGTTAGTTATATTTACTTCAAAACCTTTGGGTAAAGGGCATCAAAGACAGTTTATAACCCTCATGCAATATTCCATCTAACACGTAACATTATCTATTCTAGGGCATCATTGTACAGAGAAAAAAAGAAGTTTCATTGTTGTGTGTCAAGGACAACCATTCCTTAATGGTAAGGAATATTGATCAGCATGTGGTTATAAAACTATACTAAATTTTGAACTTACAAAATGAAGCCAGAGAGAGAAATCTTGGATATACCAATAGCACTATATACCTTCAAGATATTTTCGCCAGTTCCTATCCATTTGCAATTTGAGACACCAATAACTGGTACATCCCAGCTGAATTTCAAGTTCTTTTGGTTGTCAATCTCTTCTTTCGATAAATTATGTTGCAAATGTAAATCAAAAGAGCTGCGCGAAAAGAAAGAAAAAAAGTAAAAATAAATGTTAGATTAAGCAAGCAAGAGAGCAGAGTATTATGATGAGCTATGTATGTATAATGATCAAGTAATACAAAAAGTAACACTATCAGCTAGCTAGATATTAATCGGATTCATTACAACAAAACATGCAAGAGAGGTCAAAATCATACTGATGCAATTATTGAAGTATTTAACATGGAAATCAATTGTTAAAACTTGTATAAGAAAAAGTATGAAAGGAAATAGCAAGATTTTCATTTCTAATTGGAATAAAGATTGGAGAGCTTTAGCGCATCTATTAGCTGCTTAGCTCTGTTAACTTTGGTTATTCTCTAAAATCAAAACTTTTCTATCCAAAGTGTGAAAGAAAATATATTTAATGTTACCAAACCTCAAATCCACTGAATCCTCAGATGTGGCTCCACCATTTGTCCTAATATCCTCTTCATCTGAATGAGAAAACTCATTGTCCTCTTCAGTCTCAGAACCTTCTATTAATCCAGAATCATTGTCGTCAGAATTTCGCTGCAAGCTTCCCACAACATTGCTTCTAGGAGAATCAATGTCAGACCCTAAGAACAAAAAAATTAACAAAATCATCAAAAAGATATCCCACAAATATATAACTATCTTATGCTACTGAAAAAGAGAGGACGAATGCAAAAGACAAATCATTAATCCCAGCGTAACAAATGATTTTACTTGGACTTCTATGACGATGAACAACAACCACTAAACCCTTCTCCCACTAGGTGAGATCAGCTAAATGAACTACACAATGCTTGAATGTTTGATGATAAATCATGTCTAAAAATAGACCACTTAGCATAGATTTCTTAATGGACTGACCTATAGTTTTCCTTAACCTTTGTCTCTAACTAATGATCTATCCTCCATCTAATATACCCTCTTTACACGTGCTTCTATGTGTCTTCACATGTATTCAAACTGCCTCAGGCGAGACTTTTCCATTCCACTGTATTTAAAATGGGTGCTACCCAATCTTCGTCTCCAGTGGCACTGCTTTTTATTCATAATCATGTGACCAGTTCTATTATTTCTATGACATCTTTTTTTTTGTGAGCTCATTTCTATAACATCTAATAATGAACATGATCGCAAACCCCATACAGAAGTCCTAGTAAACATGTAATCTACAAGCATGTCTAATCAAACCTTCTCCATCATGGTCATCCTCCAGCAAGTTCACAGATTTAATGATCTCAACATTTGTCTCTTTCTCCACCCTTCTACCTTCTTTCTTTTTTTTCGTACCTTTATCTTCTTTCTTTTTCCTGTAAAGAGGGGAAGAGCAATGTGAATTTCAAAACAATGTGTTATTATTAAATCATTTGACAATGTAGTAAGTAAATTATCATGGACAAGTGTCGCTTGAATTTGACAACACACATAAACAGAATTAACATCAAGCTTTATTATACAAAAACTAAAGCCAGAAAGAATTCTGCACAGAATAGAATAATTCGAATTTACTTTACATTCTTATGCAATGAAAAAAAATGGACACACCTAGGACTAGGTGTGTTGTCGTGCCTGACACATGTCTGACAAGTGTCTCAAAAAAACAATTATTTTCTTTGCATTGACACACCTTGAGCACTGCTCATACACAACTCAAGCACATCTACAATATTAATGGATACATGTTCTAATTTTACTAAAATCATTAGAACAAAAAAACTTTTAACAGTAATATATTAGTATTTTTATCAGGCATTTGAAAAATTCCTGCATATGCAAATCTTTTTACATACACGCATCTTCATCTTCATCTTCACAGTATTCGAAGATAATCAATGAAGAGCTAATTACCTTAAATTTGTTGTACCAAAATAAGACCTTAAACAGTTAAACTTTATTACATTAGTTTTAGCTTTTTGTGAGTATATAGCTGAAAAAAAGGGGAAAGCCAAGCCTGTCTTGTTATAGAAATCTATATATCAGTGTCGGTGTCCTAAGTTGTTGACATTAGCGGACTCAACATGAGTCTATGCATGTGTTGTGTTCAACGCAATTCACTGTCAGAGCTTCATAGTTCTTATGTTCTTTCTTATAAAAATCATAAATTGTTTTCAGCTTATTTTCATAATCTCTCCAAAATAGCTTATGAAAACAGTTAAACTTTGTTTTATATTTTATTATAGAAACAGCTTATAGTTATACACATTATAAGCACTTATTGATATAAGTTGCAAAGTAAGCAGTTTATGAAAACAAGACCTGTTAGTGTTACCTTTTGACGTTAGACTCCGAAGTAGGAGCAACACGTTGACGCTTCTTCATAATGTTAGGGTTTGATTCGAACAATTTCTCTGCATACACAAAAAAATAAAATTAAATCAAAAAATACAAAGGCGTGCGCAACGAATTGAATAAAATTGAATTAAAATGTGATTTCAAGTTCAACAAGCTACTAAACTCACCACCGTTGCTGTTTCCGGTACGACGGATGGTGAGGAAGCCGGTGGCGGAAACGGCGGCGTAGAGGGCGGTGGTGGGAAATGTACTGTGCGACAGTGATATAGCTTCGCTCGCCGCTCTGTGCCGTTAAGTATGTCTGTTATGGAGAAGAGAGTAGAGAATAGGTTAAGACTTGAGAATTAAAATTAAGAAAACTCCTCGTTATAACTACACCCCTCGTTATTCCTAATTACACCCCCTCGTTCCCCTGGTGAAATATTTCTACTATCCATATAAATTTTACGGGTCTTGTTAACTAGTGTCCCGGAGCATTAGTTAAAAAGTTAAAAGTATAAATTTCCTATTAAAAAAAACAACTTTTTGATTTTCATAAAGTATAACATTTTACTTTTCATCACTTTCAAATGCAAAATTTCTATATTAGTTTCCTTAACTAATGTCTCGGGGGCAAATTTTATAGATGTTGTAAATTTAGTTTAGGTTTAACTATGTTTTTTTTTGGTACAATACTATTTTTTTTTTCAAATAGAATATGTTTTTGTTCTCTATAAATATTTTAACTTTTTTGTTTTAGTCCTTCTAAATTTTTTCTCTAATTTTGGTCTTTGAAGATTTTCCATCACCACATTTTGTATTTGTTTTTTAGTCAGTTTATGTATATTATTTAAATTTTTCTTACGATCAAGTTTGGAAAATTATAAGAATCTATCCTAAAAAAGTAATTTTTTTTAACAAAACAAAAATTAAATACAAGGTTTATGTTTTTTGCGCTTTAAAATTCATATTTAATTTGTGTTTTACTACAAGAATTCTAATTTTTTTTCTAAGATTCTTAAAATATTTTAAATATTAATGTAAAAACTCATTCAAAATCTTTTGTGTCGTCTACATTAATAACATTTGTGGGTCGTAAAATCAAGTTATGGTTGAGAACACTCTCGCTATAAAATAATCGAATGGTAATGAAGCTCTCGTTCTTTAGAGCTTAGAAACAAAGCTCTCACTTGTTGGAGACTAGAAACATAGCTCTATTTTTTAGATGACAAATTATAAAAGGAAGTGTTATTTTTCAATTTATTTCTTTCTTGTTACCAACTCTCCATTCTAAAATATTATTTATCTTTTATTCATCATAAACCACTTTTTCTCCCTTTCGACAAACATGATGATCCTCGTCTGTTTTTTGACATGTGACTATTTTAGATAGATTTAGTATGAAATTCATAATTGGTTTGGAGTAGTTTCAGCCAAACCAGCTCGAGTAAAGGATCATTTCCTTCTTTTTCGATTGTTGGGTGGCTTCTCAAAAAATATTTATTTTGCTTTTTATATAATTTGGCTTTCTTACGTTTGGATTATCTGGCACGACATGAATGCTGGAGTTTTTCAACATAAGGGGAATTCAATCATTCAGCTTATAGATAAAATTAAGCTCCAATCCTTCTGGTGGTTGAAGTCAAATCATCCTAATTTTGCTTTTAATTATCACACGTGGTGGCTTAATTCTGTTTTATGTTTGGTAGTTATCACTAAATTTTTCTTAGCTTCCGTATTTTAAGTGTGCCTTCATTATGGCTATATCACTTCTTTTCTTTTGATAACATGGTCTAATAGTTACTTCTTTTATCTTGGTTCTTCTTTGACACTCCTTGTGCTTAAGAGACTAAATTTTGGTTAACATGTTTCATTTTAACTTCTTCCAAAACAGATGGTACTCGTACAAATCTTATGCCACAAGTGGCCATAACTTTATAGAAGAACACGAATTCACAATCATATTTTACGACCTAATCTACATTAGACTCGTATCAAATTATGTTTTTTAAAAAGAATAAATAAGCTTTCCATCCTTAAAAGTATAACAAATTTTGATTTAAACCCCTAGAAAATAAAACAGAATGTTTTCACCTCCCAAAAGTTTTTATTTTGATTTTGGTCCGTAAGGGTAACATATGTCCATACTCATGTAAAGTTGTGACATTTTTATGTTCAAAACGTGTTCACGTTTATTTACATCTATTATGTCCAACTCATGTATGTTCATATTACTATTATGTTCACAAAATGTCAAGAACATGTCAAAATTATGGTCATTAGGAATAAAAAATTGAAACATGAAATTTTAGAAGGACAAAAACATCACATTTAATTTTTTAGAGACTAAAATCAAAAGCCGTTAAATTCGTAGGGACGAAAAACTTATTTAACCTTTTTTTAATAGAAAAGACTTACGCTTTTTAAAAAGTTTATTTAGTTACAAATGCCAAGATACAAGTCATAAAAAATTAGACCTACCAGCTACCGAATCGGCGTATAAAGTAAATATGAATAATATTTTTATTAGTAAAAAGCGCAAATTATAATATAATAGTTTTATGAAATTTTTTATTATATTGTATTTTGCATTAAATTATAAATTTGTTAACATTTTTAACTTTTATTTTTAGTATATAGCTTTTTGAATAAGTTAATCTTATCAATCTACATTAATTTTTTGCATATGTAAATGTTTTATCAATCTACATTTTTATAGTGAGTTTCTCAAAAATATCGTGCTAGATATCAAGTTGAAGTTTAATCACAAAAGTCTATTGGTTTGATAGTCTATTTTGACATTAATCACGTCACTTAGCTAAATACGCTCGGATGAAGTACGATTTAAAGTAGAATAACTTGTTATACCATGTAGTTAAAAGACCAAGTTCAAGCTTAAAAATAAACCTAGATTTAAGTCTTAAATTTTTTACCAGGGTAAGACTCAGTTTTGCAAAGCTTAACTGGACTTAAACTATTTTCTTCCATAATAACTGTAGACACTCAAGCAGTGGTGGATCTTGAGTAAAAATGTAGGGGGAGCCGAATATTTGTAACATACATACATATATATACATGTGTTTGTGTGTTAGTTCACATATTAGACACAAATTGATATATGGTTCATTGGTTTTCAAGGCTAAAATACTACCAAATGAGCTGAGCAATGGTTCGATTCTTGCAATAAATTTTTTGTGAATAAAAATTAAAATGCATCACAAATATGCAGAAACTAGGAATCAAACTCACAACTTCTTGATGAGAAACACCTTCAATTTCCACTCCTAATATAGTATTAATACTGGATATGAGAGGAGCCATGGCTACCACGGGCTTCCAAGAAGATCCGCCCCTGCACTCAAGGAAGGATGATATGTTAACGACCTACGATCATCCACAAATCTACAATGGAGTCAAACTCCACCATATAAAAGCCTTAGTTAATATTGACCATTTTCATACCTCCTGATGACTCCAGAGTCCAGACCTACGTTCATTTTTGCCACATATCATTTTTGTCTTTTGCAAGTCTCCTCGATACAATTATGTTTTAAACAAATCCAACGAATCAATTTGTTATCACCTAAGTAAAATAGTTTGATATCCTAATAACTAGTCACGTTACTATATCTTGTTCTCTGAGCCTTCTAAACCTTTAGGGTGTGTTTGGATTGAGGGTTTGGAAGAGGAAGGGAGGAGAGGGTTTACTTTTCATTTTTAAATTTCGGACACTGTAAAATGTTTTATAAAAAGTTAACATATTAACATGATAAACAATCATACAATACTTCAATCACACTTCATTTATTTTTGAAAAACATGTTATATAGTCCGTAATTTAAAAACGAAAAGTAAACTTTCCTCTCACTTTCTCTCTCAAACCTTCAATCCAAACACACCTTTAGAAGCTTGAGGGGACGACAACATTTAATGACTTGGATTCCTTAAAGTAGGAATTTCCTACATTTCTTGCATTTGAAAAAATAATATGATACTTTTTTCTTTCTTTTTTCAAATACAACATTGTAATTTTCTTGCCAAATTTTTGTTTCAACGCATGTAAAAATTTAGAAAAAAAATAATAATATATGAAAACTAGAATGATCTCTTTAGCAAATGAATATTGCAGTCTACATATATTTTTTTTACTGATTGAAAATGATGACAGATCTTATACAAAAACGATGACATAATATACGTGCAAAGTTTAAGAGCAGCACGTTTATGACCTAACATTAATTGGGTCAATGTTGGTGTATTAAATTAAGAAGTATATTTAATTAATTAATATATGTGTAAAATAAATTTCCTTCAAACTCATTATTGTTGAGTAGAATAAGCAAGCAAACTTGTGGAATGGCTGCTAATGGGATTGAGCATGAAGGTGGGCCGGTGCTTTTGGTCATACTTTACAGATTACCATTCAAAATAATGCATCTCTTTCCAACTTAATCATCATCCCAAAAATCATCTTTGTGCTAAATGAAATCAATTTATTTGACCATAATTTTCATAATTAAATAAACTACACACGACAATCCATAAAGAATATTGGTGATACAACTACTCATTTTTCACTTGTCAAAAAAAAAAAACTTCTCATTTTTCACATGTATTCTATATATAGTATTATTATTAGGATTTTCACACCCAAAATAAATATTGCTGGAATTTTAATCTTAAATAATTTGTATTAAAGAAGTATTATTGGGAATAACTCCCACATAAAAAATATACGAACCCACTTGAATTGATTTAATGATACTGAATTAAGATTTTATAAAGACTATTAAAGAGAGACACCCCACCTTATAAACCTATTTTATAAAGATGACTTACGCCAACTATAAAAATATAGGATGATATATCAAAGTCTATCCATGAGCCGCCTATCATTTATTTACAAGCACCAAGCTAAATAGTGCTAGTTTGGAGTGTATTAGAAATAACTCAAGTTTCGCATAGAAAATACAAGACTCTTAATATAAAAGTTTGTAAAGAGTTGCACTCATTATCTTACAAATTGGTTTTGTAAGGATGAGTTAGACCTAATATTAAAAACTCAATAAGTACAATCTACATTCGGTGCCTTTAACTCTTATATTTTATGTATATTTGTTTAGTGCATACGTTATAATATATTGAATGTGTACTCAAGAGTACTTGAATGAGATGGTAAATAATTTCTTCTAACTTAAATAGAGGTCCTTAGTTCAAATCCAGTCATGACAATGCATCAATGTTAAATATCTTGTGCAAAAGTTTGTCGCCAATTGCGATCATATCTGACTCGATGCATCAGTCTCTGCAGTTGCGAGCAAATAATATACAATTGAAAAATTATCGAGTGTCACTTGTCTAGTTTCGAAATCAATCAAATTTAATCCTTTTCAAATAAATAAATAAAATTTGGTAGTGCAATATGTTATAATAGTTCAAATTGAAGAAATACATGTTTAAAATTAATAAACAATCAATTTAGTTTTTGAACTACGGTTATAAGGTTGATTTGATAATTGGGGTGAAAGAATCAAAGAGTGAAGTAATAAGAGTAGTGTCTCAGGACACCGGTTAACAAGACCCTTAAATTAAAACTTTATTTTTTCGTCTTCCTTAATCAGTGCCCTGACGGACATTGGTTAACATGACCCAATAATTAATGATGGGGAGACTCACTCAATAATAGATTTCACTATCTATTTTTTATGTCCATCACTCTTCAAATTGCATATATACTTCATTTAATTTGATAAATGGAGAAGATTGGCACTCCCCACGACCCCACCCCATTGTCATTGACATCCCTAAGAACAGTGGTTGGAGAAGGAATACTCCTTCATGTGCTATATATGATTGACAATAATGGAAGTATTAATTAGAGTGCTATATATGGTTGGAGAAGTCTATCCATGAGCCGCCTATCATTTATTTACAAGCACCAAGCTAAATAGTGCTAGTTTGGAGTGTATTAGAAATAACTCAAGTTTCGCATAGTAAATACAAGACTCTTGATATAAAAGTTTGTAAAGAGTTGCACTCATTATCTTACAAATTGGTTTTGTAAGGATGAGTTAGACATAATATTAAAAATTCAATAAGTACAATCTACATTCGGTGCCTTTAACTCTTATATTTTATGTATATTTGTTTAGTGCATACGTTATAATATATTGAATGTGTACTCAAGAGTACTTGAATGAGATGGTAAATAATTTCTTCTAACTTAAATAGAGGTCCTTAGTTCAAATCCAGTCATGACAATGCATCAATGTTAAATATCTTGTGCAAATGTTTGTCGCCAATTGCGATCATATCTGACTCGATGCATCAGTCTCTGCAGTTGCGAGCAAATAATATACAATTGAAAAATTATCGAGTGTCACTTGTCTAGTTTCGAAATCAATCAAATTTAATCCTTTTCAAATAAATAAATAAAATTTGGTAGTGCAATATGTTATAATAGTTCAAATTGAAGAAATACATGTTTAAAATTAATAAACAATCAATTTAGTTTTCGAACTACGGTTATAAGGTTGATTTGATAATTGGGGTGAAAGAATCAAAGAGTGAAGTAATAAGAGTAGTGTCTCAGGGCACCAGTTAACAAGTCCCTTAAATTAAAACTTTATTTTTTCGTCTTCCTTAATCAGTGCCCTGGCGGACATTGATTAACATGACCCAATAATTAATGATGGGGAGACTCACTCAATAATAGATTTCACTATCTATTTTTTATGTCCATCACTCTTCAAATTGGATATATACTTCATTTAATTTGATAAATGGAGAAGATTGACACTCCCCACGACCCCACCCCATTGTCATTGACATCCCTAAGAACAGTGGTTGGAGAAGGAATACTCCTTCATGTGCTATATATGATTGACAATGATGGAAGTATTAATTAGAGTGCATCAAACTTCAATTTAGGTAGTATTGTACATTTCTAACCTCCAGTCCATGTTCTTATACGCAAGTCTGGACTTTGGACCCTATAGGTCCTCCTATTTAAGGGTGGAAAACAATCTCATATTGCCTTATATATGTTTCTTAAACTTTGCTTGCAAAAAAATGCTAACAAAAAAAGGTTAAACTCCAACTTTCCAACTATGTTTCCTTTTTTAATTTTATTTAGGGTTGTGTACAACCATGCTTTGACATTAATTAAACAAGAAGCTACACATTTCACGAAAGAAAGTATATATTTTATCAAATAAAACCATAGCAAAAAATTATGTTGAATAGTGGAAAAGCAGCCTCCACTTTTTCATGCATTAAAGTTATAGAAAGAGCCCCACAAAATAGTAGACTTTATGAGAATTTATACCAAATAATAGTATTAGCCGGTGACCGACCATTGCCATTTTCCCTCTTTTTGGCATCAAACCCTTCCCATGCATAGGTCACATTGCTCTCAAATTGCCAATCCTCAAGTCCTTTTCGGACCAACCCTTTTCCCTTTCTGTCATTTCTATAAAAATCAGAATCCCACATAAACAACAAACATGCATTTCACTATCAAAAAATAATAATAGCCTAGGAAACCAAAATTTATGAATAATAAAATTTGATGAAAATAACTATAAGTAAAAAAACGTCTACCCTTTATTTAAATGAACTTGTTGTATTTAGGGTTGAATACGTTTTATTATCTACAAAATGATCGACTTTTGTTTCTCATTCTCGTAAAAAAGTGACACTCGTCAGTTGCATAATTTTTTTTTGCACACATTTTTAGTAGCTACTGTTAAGCTGTATGTGTATTCAAATGAATTTTTAGCAGACATTTTAAAACATTGTTGAAAGTTTCTCTGCAAAAATGGGCACAATTTATTTATTTTTTTACTGTAGATAAAGTGACAAACACTACTGAAACTCACAACACACACCTACGATATTCTGCGTTTGAATTAAGCTAAAGGTGTTTAACCTAACAATATCGATATTGTCGGTTGAGCCAACCCTTGTGAATTCAAAATTTGATTTTTAAGTTCATATTTTCATTACTTTTATCTTGAACTATTGAAGTTAAAAAAATTATAATTAATCCATTATATATTAAAAAGTTCTAAATTTTTGTAAAAGAATTTATATAATGTTCTAAAATTTAAATTCATATTTGCAAAAAATCAATTTTTTTTAAAAATGAAAATAGAGTTCAAGAACATCGTGTGAAATGAATGGCATGCCAACTATGTTGAACCCGGTATGCTTCACCTACAATTTGTAGCACTCTACAAATATTATTACAAACTAAAAAAATCGTTCAAAGATGTAAAAATTTAAGGACAGTGAATTAAATTTGGTTTTAAAAGGGACTAAAACTGCATGCAAAGCAAATTTATAGGTACGACATTATACCACTTTATTTTATTTTTTTACAAGGAAAGTGGCATATTTTTTTATTGGACGAAAAACATATTTAACAATTATTTATCACAACCCATTTTATTAGTTATGGAGGGTAGTATAGGTAATATATTTAATTTTTATCAGCTATGGAATATCACTTTACCATCTTAGCCGTTATCGGGGAACACTTCTACCCTAGTCTTACGTTAGCTGATTCTATGTCATTTTATTTTTCCACTGTGTTTGATCATTGACGTGGTATTACGCCACCACAGTTGAATCCATCTAAGACTCAATTACATTGCATTGAATTAAATCTTCACCTACGAATCTACCATAGTACCTTCTCATTGGACCACACTACCTTACATAAGCAAACATTATAATCTCATAATAATAACCAAAAATTTCAACAAAGCGACACCTGAAGAAACATACTAAGCGTAGCAATTGAGCTGCATTTAGCAACAAACAAAGAAACTTAACTTTTAATCACAAAGTGTTTTCACCATTATTACTGTCCCACACCACCACACACACCCTCCAAAAAGTAGGACACTAATTCAACTAGCATCTATCTCACATATATTAATACACAATTTTAATCTTAAATACCTTTAATAATTTATTAAAAAAATTATGAAATTTTGATATCAATTGAGACGAATCCAATAAAATCTTATATGCTATATTTTATCTTTATATATTAATAGAAAAATCAGGTCAAAGTATATTATGTGAACAATACAGATTTTTAAAGTAGATAATTTAAAACGGGACAGAGAGAGTAATATAAACAACATAAGAATAAATAAATAAAATACAAATTTATTTATGATAAAATGATTCGATGAATTAAGTTTCAAGAACTCGTCAAAATTAACGCTAATGTTTAAGTTGGATTATGTATGGTTTGCTGTCAACATATTTGAATTGTTTAATCTTAATTGAACATTACATATCTAAAATTTAAAACGCCGTTTTTTATTTATCAATGTGATCGAAAGAAGTAACTCTTTGTCGAATAGACCAACTTTAAAATAAACATAATTTAATTAGACTCTTTAGAAGAAATAATTAAAAAAAAAAAAGCAAATTTACAGTTCATATATGAGGTGTATCTAAGTAGTGTGGGGTTAGATTGGAAGAGAAGAGTAGAGTTTTTGTATGTTGGTTGCCGTTAGTGATAAGCACGCCTGGCATTTTTCATCATTCTTCCCTCTCTTTCTCTTTCTCTCTCTTACTTCAACTTTTTTCTATTCCATTCCATTCCCCCGAATAATATTCCCTTTTTCCTTTCTCTCTCTAAAATTTCTTCTTCAGTCTCCACTTTCCCCTTCTCTCACTTTTCTTTCCTTCCATTTTCTCCACCTCCTAATTCCTCTGATTGGATCTACTACTTGCTTTCACTTCGATTCATCAACTTTATTTATTTTTTTCCTTTCAATTTTCGATTTCGACTTTTTCTTCAGCTCCAGGTTGCGTTCTTCTTCATTTCTCGATTTTCTGTTTATTGCTTGGTGCTGATTCCGATAAAGACAAAATCGATTACTGCTGATTCTGCTTCTGCTTCTGCTTCTTTTCCAGGTATGAATTCAAGATAATTTTTATCAATTTTTTTCAGTGATTTTTTTGTTTGTTACTGAAGGTGTGTAGATTTAGCTTAAAATTCGATCTAGTTCGTGATTGATTTAGCATTTGATTGAATTTTATTGACTTCAATCGGACATTGCGTTTTTTTCGGATGTTGAAATTAAAAGGATTAGTTTAATTAAACTGGATTAGTTTAATTAAACTGGATTAGTTTAATTAATTAATTAATAATTAAGTTTTTATTGTTGTAAATTTTGAAGATGCCGTCTGTTTTTTTTTTTTTTTAAGATGTTGATGTTTGGGATTTTGGAAAATGATTGGGATGTTTGTTGAGTTATCGAGATCACGTGAAATTGTGCATACGTGTCAGTTTCTTAGGTGTATGATTTGATTACATATTGCATTGTTCGATGGTGATGATATATTTGAGCGTTTTATTGCATGTGGATGCGTTATTCTCGTGATTTTGGATTTCTTTTACTACTTGTTTGCAACAATTCCGCAGATTTTCCGGTGTTTGCTACATATACGGGATGGTGTTTAAGGGCCAATATATTTGTTTAATTATCTCATATTATACGATAATTAGTATCTATGACCTGTTTAGATTTACTTATATGAACTTATTTACTGGTATAACTATTTGTGTAACCGTTTAGAAGAGCTTATGAAAACAACTTATGACATGTTCATATGCTCTTTTCAGCTTTTTTCTATAAGCTCTCTAAGATAACTTATCAAAATAGTTTATAGTTTATATGGAAACAATTTGATTTTTTTACGTCTTGTGTTATAGAAATAGCTTATGCCATAAGCGCTTAATTTAATTGTTTTTCGAAACAGGTTATTAAATGT
The DNA here is from genome assembly GCA_946800305.1 of Medicago arabica. NCBI lineage: Eukaryota > Viridiplantae > Streptophyta > Magnoliopsida > Fabales > Fabaceae > Medicago > Medicago arabica. The sequence goes on along the minus strand of OX326971.1, from coordinate 18,314,678 downwards.
ACTTAAGGAATGTCCTTGAGCTATTGTTAGCTTATTTCAAAAGTTTCACCATAATAGTTTGTCAATAAGTGATTAGTTTAGCTCCTTACAATAGCTCATTGAGTAAGTGCTTATAAGCTGATTATCCAAACACACCCTTTTTCTAGAATAGTATAATTGCTATTAATAGGCTTCCTTTCCAGTAGAATAGCATAAGTAACATTCTAAACAAGGTTGTGCAAGTTCTTTGTTACATGCAAATGCTAGGATGTGTGTGTTTGTGTTTGTGTTTGTTTGCTTTCTTCATGTACCAGTACTATACAGCTTAAACGTATGTCAAATGGTGGCTGCCAAAAGTACCTGGCTTTTAGTAGGTTTGATGTGTAGACAGTTTGACAAAAGATACAATTTCTTTTTGTGTTCTTCGTTCTTGTTATGTTTTAATCCAACTGACTTCAATGATAAGGCTTTCCTGATGCTTACTCGAAATGCAAGAAATTCCTTGTCAGGAAGCCCCAAGCCCTCTCTTCCTGGGATAAGGGAATTCAGCCGGCTGTTATTGCTTGAGTTGAATCAGTTTTGGAAGGTGGTAACTTATATAATAATATATATAAAATAGAATCTAAATGGCTGCTTTTAGCTTTGAAGCCAAGCTATTTGCGTATTCAATGTTTTTTTTTGACAGCAATGAGTGAGTCTGTAAAACATCAATATAGATAATTAAGTTCTTAATGTACTTGGAATTCATAATGCTATATGAGGAGATATCTCTGGAGGTGAAAATTGAAAAGGTTATGCAAGTGTTCATGCATAGCTGAACATAACTTGGAGGATTTTCAGTTAGTAGTGAACTTTATTGTATCTCACGGAACATGAATTCATTTTTTTGTTGCCTAATGAATTTTTGTATTTTACATTACTATGTCAGAAAAATTTATCAAATGATTGAGTAATGATGCCGACCTTATGTATAATCTATGCCATCTGATAATCTTCTCTATTTTATATAAATTTACTACTGAACCAGAACTTGTTGATTGAAATTGTTGGTCAAAGCTTTGCATTTTTTCCTTTTTTGCTTTCTATTTTGGCAGCTTCAGTAAACTTTGATCTTGCTTTTCTATTAATTCATTATATTATTTATGGTTCCCTTTCAGGATATTATTTGCTATATTTAAGCTAGGGTGTGAAGGACCAGATAGTAGAATAATATTATGGCAGTTTCCATGAGAGATTTGGATCCAGCCTTCCAGGGAGCTGGACAAAAGGCGTATCCTGCATTTAATTAACATATTGTACTGTTTATTATTTATCAGATTTTCAATATTTACAAGATTCATGCCAAGTTTCTCTCTCAATTTGTTCAATTCGATGCGTAAATTAATTTCGTGCTTTGATGTTATGCATTATTCTCCTTAACCATAAATAGTGGACTTGAAATATGGCGCATTGAGAATTTTAATCCAGTACTTGTCCCAAAGTCCTCCTATGGCAAATTTTTCATTGGGGATTCCTACGTGATCTTAAAGGTAAACTATATTTTCCAAGTCATTATTCAGTTGTAGTTTCATACAACGCTAGCCTCAAATTGGCATTTTTCTTTTTCTTTTTTATAATTATTTTGCATGGATTTTGAACTTTGAAGAAATTGAAGTTCTCAGCATGAAAAAAATCACAACATTGATATGTAATGACTTGTGAAATTGATTTTTGTCTTCATTTTTTCTTTGGCAAATATTCAGTATGTAACTTCTGTACATTTTTCAGTTTATCCTTGCTTTAAATTGATGATAGCTGCATTTACAAAATATATTATCCTCTCTTGATCATATATGAGCACTTAAAGAGATTGTTTTCTTCTTCTCAATTCTGTTCCTTTTCTAAGGACAGCATTCATTTTGGAGCTTCTATAGATTTACAGGTTTTGGTACAAAATACGTCCTCAAGTCAAAAGAATGATATACGTATTTACAATGTACATTAGTTTTTCTTAAATCATATACAACCATGAATTTGTCTATAGAACATTCTTGGCTTCTTTCCCATGAGCTCCGGTTCTCCTTGTCCAGAAAGATGGTTTATGAGGTCTTTGATACAAGTCTCATATATTCAACAGTAGCACTTATTTTTGGCAAGATTCACATTATGCTCTTGTTTCCTTTTGATTTTTGGTCATAACTACTAACCGGATAGTTTGTTCCTTTTATTACGCTGCCTGTGTATACTGCATCATACACGATGCTTGGTTTTTTCTAGTATGAATATAATCATGTTGGATTTTTTTCTCTTTTTCCGTAGACAACCGCCTCAAAAAGTGGTGCTCTGCGTCATGACATCCATTATTGGATTGGTAAAGACACCAGTCAGGTAAGTTATTATCCTTAAGTATTAACCTGGTGATATATCTTGAAGTTTTTATAAATTTATTTTCCTCGCTATTATGGTTTGACATTAGTTGTAATGACTGTAATTTTAAAACAGGATGAAGCTGGTGCTGCAGCCATCAAGACAGTTGAGCTGGATGCAGCTCTTGGAGGACGTGCTGTTCAGTATCGGGAAGTACAGGGCCATGAAACTGAAAAATTCCTTTCTTATTTCAAACCTTGTATTATACCTCAAGAAGGTGGAGTTGCTTCTGGTTTTAAACATGCCGAGGCTGAAAAACATAAGACACGGTTGTTTGTATGCAGAGGGAAACATGTTGTACATGTCAAAGAGGCAAGTTTGACATTTTTCTGTATGCCATTATGGTTTGAGTATTGCATTTCATTGATCACACTGGATCAGGCAGGTACACAGAGAAACATGGTTTTCTAATTGCTGAGTAGCCACTTGTTTTTGTTACAGGTTCCTTTTGCTCGATCTTCACTAAACCATGATGATATTTTTGTTCTTGACACTGAGTCGAAAATCTTCCAATTTAATGGTTCCAATTCATCCATTCAAGAAAGAGCTAAAGCTTTGGAGGTTGTACAGTATATTAAGGATACCTACCATGAGGGGAAATGCGAGATAGCTGCTATTGGTAAGTCTACATGTATATTTTGAAGTTTGAAAGGTGATTACAATTTTATGATTTGAACGTCTTCTTGAACTTCCAATCAGAGGATGGAAAGTTGATGGCTGATCCTGAAACTGGGGAATTCTGGGGTTTCTTTGGCGGATTTGCTCCTCTTCCACGAAAAGCAGCCAGTGATAATGTTAAGTCTGCTGATTCTCACTCTCCAAAACTGCTTAGGTATGATGTTGTCTCAGTCTTCCCTCATATTTTTTGTTTCTGGTTGCACTACTAATGTATTCCATTCTGTCCAAGTGAAATGATGTTTGGGAAATATATTAATGATTACAGTTTCTGCAATCTTCTTTCACCCTTTAATTTCGGGTTGTTTGTGGATTAGATCTTGGGATTTGAAAAGGTGAAAATGGCACTCCCCCTCCCAAACCACCACCCAGCTTCACACTTCGAAGTTTAAAATACAAATAAAAAACACAGCACCAATTAAACTGTTATAAGGTTAGCAGAAGTGTGACATGCTGGTAGTACTGTTAGAACATGTTTTACCATATAAACCAAATCTTTTCCCATTAGGTGGGGTTGGTTACATGGATTAAACAATATCTTAACACTGTCTTGAGTTAAATCAAAAGATGTATGTTTATCTCAAAATCTCTCAATAGTCTGGTCTATGGTTTTTTTTGTCTGCTTTTTCCTCTAACTATTTAACTATCCTCTATTTGATCAATCTTACTTACCGTACTGATGCTTTTACGGGTCTTCTCCACTCAATTATGCAATAATTAAGTGAAAAAAATAAGTTTAAATGAAAATGAAAACGGTTAAAAGGTAAAGTCTAGTTTTCAGTTTATATGGTATTATTTGATGATAAGTCCTGTTTGGTGTTATGTGCAAGGCACACATTTCATGATTTCCAATTTTTTAATGATTTGCTTGATTAAAGGGGTTTTTCATTGTTCGTGTTTGGGAGGTCATTTGCATCTTTTTAATTTTTTTTTTTTATTCCCTTCTTGCTGTCAAACTTATGGTGTTTATAAATGTGAAACTGTTACAAAGTCATCATCCTTTTAGCCTATAGTTTTATTGGTGAAATTACTTTGATAATAAATTGACGAAATTCGTTTGTTGTATTGAATTTTTGGATTTTGTAATGCTCTAGTTATCATGAAACTATCAATTTTGCAGTGTTGAAAAGGGACAAGCAGAACCCGTTGAGGCCGATTCTTTGAAAAGGGAGTTTCTAGACACAAATAAATGTTATATTCTGGATTGTGGGTTGGAAATGTTCGTCTGGATGGGAAGAAACACCTCCCTTGATGAAAGGAAAAGTGCAAGTGGAGTTGCTGATGTAACGCCTCGTTTCCTTTTGCATCCCTTAGCATTTCGCTATAAGTTTTGATTATGCTTCATGTTCTAATTGCTTTGCTGTGGACCAAATAACAGGAGTTAGTCAGTAGCATTGATCAACTTAAACCCCAAATAATTCGAGTAATCGAAGGATTTGAAACAGTGTTGTTTAAGTCCAAGTTTGATTCTTGGCCTCAGACCCCTGATGTAACTGTATCTGAAGATGGACGTGGCAAGGTAGCAGGCAAGTGTTTAATAATTATGGCTGTTATCATGTCCTGAATTGATTTTTTAACATTACATTTTTGTCTATAGTCGTTAATATCATGTCATCTCAATTTTTTCTCTTGTTCATGACTTTGCACATTGTAGCACTCCTGAAACGTCAAGGAGTAAATGTCAAGGGTCTGTTGAAAGCTGACGTTGCGAAGGAAGAACCGCAACCTTACATTGATTGCACTGGACATTTACAGGTACTCTGCTAGTTGCAATTCATCTATCAAGACAAATATTTGTTGATGCAATTTGGTTTCACTTTTGTCATTTTTCTTTATGCTTTTATATCCTGTGTAATTAATTTCTTCTGATGAGAAAATCTTTTAATACCCTTTAATCTCCTACTATCTTCCATCCTGAAGACAGCCACCAGAATGAGTAGCTGAATACATAGTCTTGTAGTACATACATGAGAGGTGTTTTCTATCATAAAGTCGACTACTTGAGTTCGATCCTAGTCATTTCCAATCTTCTAATAAATAACTTGAATTTTAGCACAAGATAGGTGGGCCTGCTCATTCCTCATTGTTCACCCTTCATGCCCGAAGAGCTACTGCGTGATGGGGGTAGGGTGTTGTAGAGTTATATCATATGAAATCACTGAGTGTCTTCCTCTATAAGTTAAAGCTTTTGGCATAGTTCACCTGTGACAATATTATAATATTATACCAGGCTTAATGTTTCTCCCCCTTCCTAGTATTTGGGGTTGGATCTGTTGGGACTTAGGACTAGTCCTGTGAGTCAATGGGCTGCATGGAAACTCAAAGCCAGCTGATTAATAGTTCAAAATGAAGGCCGGAAATATGGAAACTTTATACCAGGAGAGATTAAAATGGTCAGAGTAGAGAGGTTTGCAGACTTAGCCCATTAAGTTTGCTGAAATTGTGTCATTCGCGTGTAGTATGTGGTTAATAGATGTGGGTGGGGAAGAGGAGTGAGAGAAGGGTGGTTTTTTTTGTTTAGACTTTCAGTTGGATGCTTGGCTGTAAGATCCATCTGTTTAATTATACCCACTGGGTATTGTCTGCTTAAGGAGGTTCTATCCTTATGTACCGCTTTTCCTTTGATTTAATATGCAGTAATACTAAGTTATTTTGTCCCAAGTAATTTAATCTGTACCATATCATGCATATAAATTGTAATATATTATAACCTTATATCGGGATTAATAAATATTTTGGACATTCTCCTTTATCTTTGCTGTGCTAAAATTTAGGATTTCAAGATTCAATGAAGAACATGTTATTTACATCAAAGGTAGCGGTGGAACTTTAGACATTGAATCATGTTTCCAACTGTGGAGTTTTATGCATGATTGCAGTTGATATATATATATATATATATATATATATATATATATATATATAATACCTGTTATTTTGCGTCGCTTTGCAGTCATTTTGATAATTAGTATTCAATGATATCCTCTATTTGGGTGGAGTTGTGTTTGTTGTTGTTCAATCTCAACATTTCTCTGTTATTTCTGCAGTTAACAGAAGTCTTTCTCTAACTGTACAGGTTTGGCGCGTGAACGGTCAGGAAAAGGTTCTTCTCCCAGCTTCTGATCAATCAAAATTTTACAGTGGAGATTGCTTCATCTTTCAATATTCGTATCCTGGAGAAGATAAGGACGACTGTCTTATTGGAACGTGGATAGGAAAGAACAGTGTTGAGGTGAAAGATTTTGAGTTCAATTATACTTCTAGTTAGATGTGATTTGAATATCAACATAGAGAAATAATCTGGAAGCAAAATGTTCACCTGTAGGTGAAAAATATTAGTGGTTTATTAATCCGTTAGTCCTTGTAAGTTTTGGTAGGGAATTCATAAACAGGTTCCTATAGTTTGAAACCTATAATTGGTTCCTATTGTTTAGTTTAGTTTTTTTTTTCAGACCGAGTCAGCATAAAGACCTATAGGAATACTGGATTCAGGGATCCTATCAAAATAGTTTTTGAAACTTTAGGGGTTCGTAGTTTAAGTTTTTAGGGGAGTTGGCATGGACTGTGATCTATTACAAAAATTCCCAAAATGTGTAAAAACTAGGGATTGATTTGACTTAGCCAATTGTATCCTTATATATTGTCCTATACTCGGCATTGGCAACTTCTCTGCGCCCAAAAAGTGTTAAATGCATAGCAAAATATATTTCAGTTTTGCTATAAATTTGTGTTCAGCACTTTTTGCCTGTATTGCTCACAATATTTTAATTAAAAATAGGAAGAAAGAGCTTCAGCTAATTCACTGGCTAGCAAAATGGTTGAGTCAATGAAGTTTCTTGCTTCTCAGGTATTTTTTCTGAAATTGTGTTTTTGGCTTTTTGTTAAAATATTGGTTATGCTTATTACTTATCTCCTCACTGATATTAAGCTTTTTTAATTGACTATAGGCTCGTATATATGAAGGCAATGAACCAATTCAATTCCATTCTATCCTACAAACCTTCATAGTTTTTAAGGTATGTGGGATTCTAATATTGTGGAAGCTCACACCCCATCTATTACTGGCGATATAACTTTTTCCTATTCATTTTTATCAGGGAGGGCTTAGTGATGCATACAAGACTTACATTGCGGAAAAGGAAATTCCTGATGAGACATACAATGAGGACAGCATTGCATTATTCCGCATCCAGGGCACTGGACCTGATAATATGCAAGCTATACAAGTTGAACCGGTATGCCCCATTTCCTCTTTGTTATGCGGTCATTTGTGCATCCACTTATGTTGTATTGGGCACCACACCTTATGAATTTACTGGCTTTGTTTATGTAATGAAATTTTCTTTTCATGCGTGTCAACCAGGTTGCTTCTTCCTTGAATTCCTCTTATTGCTATATACTTCATAATGGACCTGCTATCTTTACTTGGTCTGGAAGCAATACAAGTGCAGAAGACCAGGAACTTATAGAGAGGATGCTGGATTTGATAAAGGTCTGATGTGTGTTTAAGATATAGTGAAACTTTTTAACGGGTCTAAGCAAACACCAAAAAGTTAGCTTTTGTTCTAAGGTCAAATAATTGTGTTGGACAAGCAGCTTGACGTGGGCAAAGTTTTTATATGCTTTCACGTTGAAAATGGTTAAAGATATGGAAAAATGAAAAAGATTAGTCTCAGTGTAATTCTCTATTACTCAGTCAGGGAATTACACTGATATGAAAATGAAAAAAAACAACTAATAATATTAGTCGATCCATCGATGCAAAATTAATGTGTATGAAAACATTGATTTCAAGTTTTTAAACTTTCAAATGTTCAAAGAGATTTCTATCAAATATATTCATTATATTTGTTTAGTCAGCTTTTCCGTTAATCTAGTTTTCATATGCTTGCCAAATTTCTGCAGCCAAATTTACAATCAAAACCACAAAGGGAAGGTACAGAATCTGAACAGTTTTGGGATTTGTTGGGAGGAAAATCAGAATATCCCAGTCAAAAGATTAGTAGGGAGGCTGAAAGTGATCCTCACCTATTTTGTTGCAGCTTCTCAAACGGTAAGGGATCATTTTTCTGTTTGCTGGTTATATACAGATCTCCCTGCCCCCTTTGAATGCAAACAGCTGACTTTCTTTTGATGTTTTTCTTCTGCTGCCCAATTGATCACCGAGCAGGAAACTTAAAGGTGAGTTTACCCACTGATCTATTGTCTCTGGTAAAAATATTCTTAATTTTGGAACTTATGCAATGGTATGAAGGTCTGCTAAAGTAGGTCTTGTTTCCTGGCTTTCAACAATATGTCATTTATAGCATGTTAAGTTGCTAGTAGTAAATAAAAACTTAATGATGTGATCCATTTTAAGCACCAGTGATATGTGATTAATAAGATTGAAACAGAAGTGAGTTTGATCGATCTGATACTGTTGGAAAAATATAATAAATGGTCAATGTTAAAGTACGAAACAAGGATTAAATACAGTTTCCATAAACCCATTATCCACATCATTTTACTAAGGAAAATGAAATGTATTTTTAACACAATAATAAATTGAAACGGATGAAATGATATTGATAACAAATTCAGAGGATTGATGAATCCTCTATACCAAAGGTGAATGAAAACAGTAAATGAACAAAGAATGGAGATGAATCTCCTTGCAAAAGGAAGAAAGTGATGATACTCTCAACAATGAGATGATCCCTTTGAGATGGAAATCACCCCCCATATTCAGCCCCTGTATTCCCACTTCACACCATCATACCCCCCGTCCCCCCCCAACCACCATTATAACCACCTCACCATACTTTTTTACCCTCCAATCACAAAGTGCCACCTTCCCATTCTATTATAACTTCCCCTCTCCCTTCTAACGGCTTCCCTCTATACTCATCGCACTTTGTCGTGTGCCTGTCATATTGGCATTACTATTAAAAATGATATCAGTATTGAAAGTTGGGACCATTCTTCAGTTAATGGTAAAAACAGGAGATGAAAATGGAGGCAGGTGTGAGAAAAACAGAAAGAGCAAACATCAGAGCAGCAAGCTATCTTTGCTCTAAGGCCTATGCCACCCGGAAATTCCTTCCCAGTTACCTCCCATCCCAAACCCGAACCCCCTAATATTAGGTGTTCGTAAAGTTACTTATAAAGATATTCAGTATCTTTCCCTCGAAAAAAGATATTCAGTATCTGATTACATAATAAGATTACTCAATAGCTGCTTTTAGAAAAATTATTGAAATTGACATGTTATTCAAAATTTAACTTATGGCTAATTGTGTAAGAGCAGCAAATTAGAACTCTGATTAGATATTATCAAACATGTTAGGGCACAATTATTCACTGAGAGGTGGTAATGGCCATCACAGCTTCTTTTGAAGACTTAATTTCGGCGAGAAATGAAGACAAATCAATCTGCTATGGATTACTTCTTTTTTTTATCCTTAGTTTAATAAAGGAAGATTTACAAAATTTTCTGGGTGAATTTACTCAGTCCTGTGTGCTACGCTGCTTATGACAATGTGAATACTTGGATTTATTTCTGCTTCAATGCATTAACCTGGAGCAATTATTTCAGGTTACGGAGATATACAACTTCTCCCAGGATGATTTAATGACAGAAGACATTTTCATCTTGGATTGTTACTCAGATATCTTTGTCTGGGTTGGCCAGGAGGTTGATTCCAAGAGTAGAATGCAGGCACTCACAATTGGTGAGGTAAAACTAGTTTTGCTAGCAGCATAATTTAGTGGCTACTCTTTTGAACACTCTGATATCTTTAGTTAATTTAATGCTTATTTGAGTCCTATAACATCCTTGTATTATTAGGGAAACCGTGAGATTTTAATTTAACCATTTTCATGTTTCTTACATTTTGAATTTAGTATCCATTAGGTTCTAGATTTGGCTGTGGATTGATTAACTCACTATTGTGAACTGAACAGAAATTTCTTGAGAATGATTTTCTGCTGGAAAAATTATCTCGCGTGGCTCCAATATATGTTGTCATGGAAGGGAGTGAGCCCCCGTTTTTCACTCGTTTTTTTAATTGGGAGTCGGCAAAGTCTGCAGTAAGTTTATCTACATAATGGCATAATCACGTGACATTTTAACATCCTGATATTGACATTTCCATTGTTACTTTGCAGATGTTGGGGAACTCATTTCAAAGGAAGCTTAAAATCGTGAAAAATGGGGGGACTGCACCATTGGATGTAAGGCACATTTCATTTTCTTAGCTACCTTTACAGTCACTAATGAAAATTTCCCTTCCTTTTCAACACCACTAATTTATGATTTTTCTCAATGATTTTTCTTAAATTGAGGATTCAGGATAACTGACTACTAATTTGGCTTTGTGGATAAATGTTTAAACTGGCTAAAATAGTGTCAGATTTTTACAAATTTATTGCCTCTCAACAGATGACTAAATACCGAAGTGTGACAATAATGCTGTGATGGCTCCCCTGAAAATCTAAAACCAAAACTAAATTATATCATGGAAATAAATACTTTTCTGCAATTATTTATTGGTTAATCTTACTTTGTATGTCCAAACCTTCGACATCAATATTAGACCCAAGTTTTGAAGACCTTTGCCAATTGACTAGAAGTCATTTTAGCAAAGACAAATTTGTATCACTATTGAATCCAAGGATGTGCTCTTGTTTACCGGTCCTTGGCAGAGAATGAATATAGTTCACTTAACCTTTAATTTTCTCTGCTTCAGTTGTCTAGATATATTTTCTTTGCATTTGAATTTAATCTGTATTTTTGTGGAAATGATTATATACATTATCAGAAACCCAAACGGCGAACACCCACGTATGGAGGAAGGTCTAGTAGTGTGCCTGATAAATCCCAGCAGCGTTCCTCCCGTAGCATGTCTGTTAGTCCTGATCGTGTTCGTGTGCGGGGCAGGTCTCCAGCATTTAATGCACTAGCTGCTACTTTCGAGAGCCCCGGTGGTAGGAACCTTTCAACTCCACCTCCAGTAATAAGAAAACTGTATCCAAAATCTACGACACCAGATTCTGCAATACTAGCATCAAAATCTAAAGCCATAGCTGCACTTACTTCTAGTTTTGAACAACCACCTTCTGCACGAGAAACTATGATACCTCGGTCAGTTAAAGGTAAACATTTGATAAAATAATTGCACACTACCTCTCTTTCGCCTCCTGTTTTTTAGTTACACTTTTGCTTTGAGTAATATAATTCATTTTGTTGCAATGTATAGTGAGTCCAGTCACCCCTAAATCAAACCCTGAGAAAAATGACAAGGAGAATTCGGTGAGCGGAAGAGTAGAATCTCTTACCATAGAAGAAGATGTGAAAGAAGGTGAAGCTGAAGCTGAAGACGAGGAAGGTCTCCTGATCTACCCATATGAACGCCTTAAAATAACATCTACAGATCCTGTGCCGGACATTGATGTAACTAAAAGAGAGGTAAAATGGACTATATAGTCTAGCTATATTATCATTATATCCACTTCCTTTTTATATTTTTGTTCTTTTCCCCCCATTCTTTCAAAATACAGCTTATTAGGCTTTTGTTCGATTAGTTTTGATTTGCTTGTGCTCGATGCATGCAGACTTATCTATCATCTGCGGAGTTCAAAGAGAAATTTGGGATGTCCAAGGATGCTTTTTACAAGTTGCCCAAATGGAAACAAAACAAACTTAAAATGGCTATTCAATTATTCTGATTCTTTAACTTACCCTTCTGTCAGCTCCCTGCAGTTTAGGTTCAGGTAGAAGAAATTTTTATCATAAAATTTTATATTATTCTTCCTTGATGATTTTATATCTACATTTTCCAGTTGCTCATCTTAAAACCAGGTAGCTTCTTTGTTTTGCAGTAAGGAACTGAACATATGGAAGTAAAAGGGACAGCATCAGTGTTTTTTTTAGCATAACTGCGACTGCTCCCAGGAAACTTTTCATGAAGAGAAACTAGGGATTTTCCTCCTCTCTCTCTCTATTTCTCTTAAATGTGGTTTGAATGTTTAGGTTTTTGTCGAGTTAGCTGCGTGGCATTAATTTTATAGGGCAAAAGTTGTTTGTGAGCTTGGTTTTTGAAAAAAAAGAAAAATTCTTTTGGGTTTCAAATTAGTTTCTTCATTTTATTTTTTAATTTAATTTAAAATTGTTTTGGTCAAGCAATTGGGGTTGCAAATGCGGTCTAATTAGGTTGTATTGATATTGAGGACAAAGTGTGTATAGTAGAGTGCAAAACCAGTCAGCTCGATACTTGTTGTGGAAATAAAGTGTGATTTTTTTGTTGTTGTCTGCAATTTTCAAGCATGGCTTTGAAAGGAGCAAAAACGGTCAGCCAGAGTGTCCTTGTAAAACATTAAGGACACCCAATATTTAGAGAGTAACTTTCTTCTTCCTACATTTCTGGATGACATTTTATCTGAAGATGTACTTTTGAATGACACAAATCTTAAGTGATGTTAGTGGTGGGATTATGGAAAGTTCCTGTTAAGAACGAATGTATTGAACTGAAACGAAAGGAACATGAGCTAACCCACTCTGCTACTCTTTTGGAAGTCTAAATAACCACTAGTAGAGGTGTTCATAAATAGATTGCATCTGTTCGTCATCTTTTACTCATAATATTGAGTTAATTAATATGAAGTTAAATGAAGTTTGAAAATTATCACATAGAATATTTAGAAGAAAACTGCTTGTGTAATTAGTAAATATATTCCATATTCTATAATTTATCTCAATGATTTTTACTATATATATATTTTTTTTGAGGGAACTATATATTTGTTTTATCACGTTGTATATTAATATTCTTGAATAAATAAAAAGGTTAAACAAATATTAAAAAAAAACATGTATATAATTAGATAATATTATGTTTTTTGTTGTTTGAGAGTAGATAATATTATGGTTAGTAACTTAGATTCAAGTAATATATATGAAGAATAGTGTTAACTTGTAAAAGAATCATGTTGCCTGAATCGTGTTATGAGAGTTATCGGTTAGCTTCTGGTATATGAGATTGGAAATGACAATTTCTTTGCCAAGTCGGGAGTATGTGAATGTGGCGATGCCTCTACTGGTATGTATGTATGTAGAAACACACATACTTTAAGCACAATACTTTACTTCGTCACCTCAACGGGGGAATATTTCTTATTCTACTCACTTAAGAGGATGAATATGGGTTTATGGCATCCCTTTCTCTCTAAAATGATGCAATGCCTCGTCCATTCCGACTCTCTCTCTCTCTCTCTCTCTCAAATTACTTAATGATTTTTTTAGCTTAGTTACTTAGATCTTCGCAATATTGGTTGAGGGACATACTTATTTCCTTTCAATATTGGCTGAAAAATTGAGTCATGGTTGATAAGTATAAGTGAATCATCGAACTCGAATCAATAAAGAAAATAGTTAAAAAAATCCTCTCAAAAATAGTTAAAAGATATATATAATCAACAAGTAGCTACAACAAACTTGGTTATGACTATATATACAACCCATTAACTTGGTTAGTTTACCGGTACAACCTATTAACTTCAATTTTGCTCAGGTGGCAACATTTTATATTCAACTTCTTAAAAATGGTAACGTTCACTAAACAATTGAATAAAATGATATCCGAGCAAACCTATGGAAAGGAAGCTTCTCAACAAGTCGAGGCACATGGTTTTTGCTAATGAACGTGGTTCTTAACTCCCTGCAACCGTATGTGACGCAGATCCAATACTATTCTCAATGAGTCTACACAAGGTGGCTTGCCAGGGCTGTCTCCGATCATTCGAAGGCTCCGTTGTAATCTTGACAATTTTAATTTAAATAATATTGGAAAAAATTTCAACACCACTTAGGGTCCGTTTGGTTCGAGAATTAGGAGGGGAGGGTAGGGGAGGGGAGGGATTTTAACGGAAGGGAGAGGAGAGGAGATATTTTTAATTAAAAAGTGTTTGGTTCGTAAGGGGAGGGGAGGGGAGAGATTTTAATATTATTTTACCGTTTTACCCTTAAACTTAATTAAATAATAAAAACTGTTAGTTTTTACAATTTCAGAAACCGACGAAAGAGTAGCGCATATCTAAGTTGTTTATTTTATCTCAAATTGACTCATGTATTTTACTCCATGAATCATATTTTTTTTATAAGAGCAATTTTTTGTAATCCTTGCATTTTTTGCCAATTACTTTCGTAAAAAAATAACACATCTCTTAATATATAATCAAAGTTGTTATAAGGAAAATATAACAAAATAATAAATTTGTTACAAGAATAAGATAACCTAATAATAATATGATTGTTACAGAATAATATAATCTAATAATAATAAAAATTGTTACAAGGTTAATATTGAGATTTAAAATTAATTTAAGGATAATTATGGCAATGCAATAAAATTTTAAAGAGATTTGCTCCCCTCCCCTTCTACAAATTGAACCAAACACATCAAATTAAAAATCTCCCCTCCACTCCCCTCCAAATCTCTCGAACCAAACAGACCCTTAGAGTGACCAACATCTACGTTATGACTTTTACCCACAGACAAATAGACATTTACCTATGAACAATGTATAATTGACAATAAATAGTTGAATTATAGACTTTTACCTACGAAAAAATTGCATTTAGTGACATTATGTCCGTAGGTACAAACTTTTTTTCATTTGTTTCCAAATTTTGAGGTCATGTGTCAAGGGCCTTGATCAGGGTCGGCCCTGTGTCTTACAGGTTTATTTGGAAGTGTTATAACGATAAATGGATCTATTTGGGTAGTAAAAAATGATTAGTCCTAAAAAGGAAGGAGGGATTTACACCAGGATTGCGAGATTTTAGAATATGTCCAGCATGTCTTGGAGATGCTTAACTCTACGGGAGAAAATGCTTTAAGATTCATCGAAATTGATACCGGAGAGAATCAAATGTGAGATTTTGAAGCAAGGCAACACCACCAGATCAATCCAATTAGGTTGCAATACCATTTTATCTTAAACAGTCGTCACAAAGGATCCCTTACATGAAATTCTATTATTAAAATTGAATAATATCAGGAGGGATGAATTTCATTTCAAGCTTGGGTTGATAACTTTAATCTTTTTGTATAGCCCTTGGATAAACGATGAACTTTTATGCAACTGCTTGCCTTTTGTCCATATTTGTCTGTTTTTAGTGTATGATATTTTTGATATGTGTGGATTTGGAATAATTGTGTTATTGGGATCTACTTTGTGAAAGCCGACTATTAATGTTTATTAGGTCCTTCTACGATGGCACATGGAAATATTAGTAGAATAGAATTAAGAGTCTCGGTGTGCCTTCTAATATTCAATTTTCTAGTGGCAGTTATACTATGACTCTGTCCCATTCACATTCGTTCAAATGTCACGGGGTCTTGTTTTCTACTAATGCGTGCCATATTTGTAGTACATATCTGAGACATGCACTTCATGCCTTGTTTATTGGCCAAAACGCCAAGGCGGTGAGGTCTTTTGGCATGTGGGGTGTTTTTTTTGGAAGTTTTGGTGTTCTCGCAACAAGTGTGTGTTTGAGGACGTTAGACATTCGACTCACGACATTGGTGCTCAAGTAGGCGCGCTATTGTAGAATGTGGTTAAGTGTATCTTTCGCCTCTTCATCGTCCTTTGATCTCCTTTGCACATGGCTTCTTGGTCCCGAACAAATAGGACAACGTTGTTGTTAACATGGATAGTTTGTTTCTGAAGTCTAATGAGGTTGATTTTGGTGGCATTACCCAAGACTCTAATGGACATTTTCATGCATGGTTTGTACAAAATTTTAATAATCGCTTGCATCGTTCATGCTGAGATTTTTAGAATATACATAAGGTCACTCGTTGGACTTATAAATATAATGGAAAATTCTATGGTGAAGTTATGAGAATGATTTTCTGGTGAAGTTAATACTATAACATCAAAAGTTTAGTGAATAACACCCCACTGTTTGTACAGTGGCATCAAAAGTTCAATCCCCGTAGTATCATCAATTCATCAGATTAACAAGACTACACTTAATCTAATTTTACCCTACCTTGTTTTTAGGTGTAACACCCCACAAAGTGTAACACTTAAGAATATCACATAATATCATTAACTCTGTTTGCATGTTAAAGACGCCAACAATAAAATAGTACCCGTAAGTCCAAGATGTTGCAAGCATTACTAGATAAATTACTATTGATCATTATTTGTAATCAACAATTTAAAAATGAATCTAAACATTAAGAACAAAATTAACTTTTTTAAAAAAGTCAGTTTCCTGACTGCACCGTAGAAGCTCCCGAATATAATATGGTTTTGCATCTTTATGACTCCATCATTGTTATGGATCTTGTGTTAAAAGAGCTCAATGTTTATCACAAGTGCAATTATCTTACGGAGAGACTATCATGTTGAAGTTTGTCCTACTTTACATGACCACAATGTTGTTGAAGACTTTCTTGCCAAAAAAGGTGATATAAGTTACATTTCTTTGTCCTTAGTTTTTCTCCCCTTTCTTCGTGCCATTTGCCTTTTTTTTTTTTATTGTACCTTTTGTAACCAAAAAAGTTATCATTCAATTTTTTTTTTTGGGACAGGATTATTCAACTTTTGGCTATATCTTTTTCTATTCATACACAATCTTTAAATTCAAACTACAAGTTACTATAACATATACACATTCAGATGTAATTCAATGCATATCAAATATTTGATTTCAAAATACCCGCAATCAAAAATGTAAAATTAAAAAAAAAAATTGTGTTAACAAAGACAATATTAGGAGTCATGTGATATGCATGATAAACAATTAATTGGTTTTAAAGTAAACCTACTTGTAATATTGATATTGTATGTATTTTTTTAGTCATGTTTTAATTTTTATTATGTATAGGTTTTTTTTAGGGATATTTTGTATAAGTTTCTTTTGGAATATTTTATGCCAGTTGTATTTTTATATTAATGCCATATTTTTATTCCAGTATCAAAATCTATAGAAATATACGGGATACACTGTTTTGAGCTATATTTTTCCTTCTATTTATTTTAATGTTTATATAATATTCTTAATTGATTAATTAATAGATAATTTAAATAACATTAAAATATAAACAACCATCACAATAGGAGGAACAATCCATAACAATATTAACAATATTTGATACTATAAAAAACATTATCTTAACTTATATAAAAATATTGTGGTTTGGTGTAATAGTTTTTCTTTCAATTTTACCCTTCATTTAATTATTTGTTACCACTTTATCTTTTCTTGCCATTAAAAGCGGAAAGACAGGCAGAGCAATGCTAATCTCGATGCTAGTAGTAGTTATAATAATAATAATAATATAATAATAATAAAGTTATGCTATAATTTTTCTAATTTTTTTTCATCTTAAAATTTTTTCTCAATGTCTCATTTCATTTTTTATTTTATTTTAGTTCCCATTTACAATTCTTTTATATATTTGTTTGGTTTGCAACAAACTTAGACAATATATGTTTAATAAAAGGGAGAGAGAAGTATATTAAATGGGTATTCTTCAAAAAAAAAGTATATTAAATGGGTAGTTGCATGATCATGTTTTCTCGTAAGGGGATTTTCGTTAGGTGGGTCATGGCATAACACTCACTACATGAAGAATAAATGAAAAATAGAAGAGTGAATGGGTGCATGAGGCGTATATAATGAGATAATAATATAGAGAAATTTTTATTTCATTTCTCATTTTCTTTTTCTCTACTAATTGTGTTTCTCATTTTCGTTCCTTTGTGTTAGTTATGTTTCATGTATATAAATAAACTATATTTATTTATATAAAAATGGGATATTTAGTTTTCTTGTACTATTTTTTTTTTTTTTTTATAGTTTTGGTGTTTTTAATTTTTTTTTCTTCACATTATACTCTTCATTTAAACTATTGTATTAACAATTTTATCTTTTTCATGACATTATTTAAATTTTTAATAAAAAATGAGCAAAATATCATTGCAATATTTACAATGTCAGACGATATAAATAAATTAAAAACATGTTTTGATCTTATCTATAAAAATTATTTGATTTTAATATATGATAAAAAATTATAACTAAGAATGACAAAATAGATTTACAATTACTTTAGCAGGTCCATTTGCGTTATCATTCTTGACCAAAAGTATTTAAGGTAAACATTTCTTAGTTTAAAGTATTAATCTTTATTTTGTTTCTCTGCTTATCTATTTACTTTCGGTTATGTTTTTAATTTCGACAAGAGTGTGGCTGGGTCTTTTATCATGACTAGATCAACAATTCGGTTGTGTAACCAATTTGTGATGATTTTGAATAAAATTTACTCATAAAATAAAGATGAGAAAATAAAAAGTAAACGAAAAATAAATAGTTATATAAAAGTAATTTATAGAGTCAATACGTCTCTTATCAAGGTTCAGTTTTTATCTATCGATTTCACGCGGATCACGATCCATATCCGTTTATTAACTGATTATCAACGGCCCAGAACACAACACGTTTACAGTAATTAAGCAAAGTAGCCGTTGAAAATTAAAATTCAAAACATTATCCACTTTAAATAAAAACTCAGTTTCCAAAATAATGATGAAGCTCTCTCAAACCTCCGTCGGAGAAACTCCTCTGCCTGCTGAAGAGAAGAATGATGGCGGAACCACCACCACCTCTCATGGAGACAAGGATCGTAGTGGCAAGAAGACTCATAGCCCACTGAAGAGAATGATGGCGGAACTACCACCTCTCATAGAGACAAGAATCAGAGCGAAAGGAAATGGTACGAAAAAGAATTCGAAAGGATCTTTGTTGTAGTTTAACATTTTATTTTTTATTTTAAAAATATCCATTAAAATTATTTTAAAAAATATATAGACACTTGTTTAAAAAATAAAAGAAAGATTATTGACAAAAAATAAAAGACGAATCCGAAGAAAGCATACGAAAAACACACCAAAAAGCACGCAGAAAAACACAGTCTCAAAAAAAATAAAAAAATACACCGGAGTAAAAGTAATCTATAACATCAATATGTTTCCTTATCAACGTTCAGTTTTTATCTATCGATTTCACGCGGATCACAATCCATAGCCGTTTATTAACTGATTATCAACCGTCCAAAACACAACATGTTTACAATATTTAAGTAAAGTAGCCGTTGAAAACTAAAATTCAAAACATTATCCACTTTAAACAAAAACTCAGTTTCCAAAATAACGATAAATCTCTCTCAAACCTCCGTCAGAGAAACTCTTCCGGGAACACAGTCTGTCGGAGATCTCTCTCAAACCTTCGTCGGAGAGACTCCTTCGGCCACAGGAGAGAAGAATGATGGTGTAACCACCACCACCTCTCATCATTCTATCTCATAATCTGAATTCGACACCTCCACATCCACCTCTCAACCCTCTCTTGACACCCCTCCATCCTTTCCCCATGAGCGTGGCTTGGTCTTTTATTTTTCTTTTATTTCTCTGCTTAGTTATTTACTTTTGGTTATGTTTTTAATTTTTAATAAGAGTGTGGCTCGGACTTTTATCATGACCAAATCAACAATTTGGTTGCGTAACCAATTTGTGATGATTTGGAATAAATTTTACTCATAAAATAAAGGTGAGAAAATAAAAAGTAAATGCAAAATAAATAAATACGTCAAAAGTTTTCTAGCACCCTCCCTAAAAGGTTGAATTAAAATTAATGGTGTTGTCTTTAGAGACTCGAAGTGCTTATTTTCTAGGTGGTTTTGTACTTAGCATTGGCTATGTTACAACTTTTATCTCAGAACAAATGTAACGACGTTTATCATTGTAAAAGTCTTGTTTTTTTTTCTTCTAATTTCTTCAATACATGGATTGAAAGTTATTCTCTTTTGGGGTCAAAGCTTTTAACTATTGGAAGTGTAATGCATTTAGTTAGGAATTAGTTTTAATATTTGTTTTCATATTTTGTTAAATAGTTTGCAAATAAAGTAACAACTCTAGGTTACTTGTATAGGAAGAAATAAGTTCGTTAACATGTTTGTTATATTTTTGTTACATCACCTAGATGTTTATATACTCTATATCAGTTGTAAATAATATAGACTTATTCATTCAATAAAACTCTCTACAATTTACACATTCATCTCTCTCTCTCTAAAAATCTCAAAAACCCTACAAACCCTAAATCATAATTGTTTCTGTTTTAACAGTTTTGATTCAGTTTGGTTCAAGTTGTTCACCATTGTTCCATCAAATTGGTATCTCGAGTGCGGTTCGTTCTTGTGGTTAGAGAATCCGTGAAGAATGACAAGTCATATCAACAATATCCCTGCACATTTACCGATGTTTGAAGGCAAGAATTACGATCAATGGATCGTGAAGATGAAGGTTATCTTCAAGTTTCAGGATGTTCTTGAAGTAGTGAATGATGGTGTACCAGCACTAGCAGCGAATGTCACAGATGTGCAACAAACTGCAAACATGGATGCAAAGAAGAGAGATGGTAAAGCCATGTTCTTGATGCATTAGAGTGTTAACAATGAAATCTTTGAAAATATTATGCATTATGAAAGTGCAAAGGAGACTTGGGAAGCATTGGAGAAGCTATATGCTATAGATGGTGAATTGAAGAAAGTTAGGCTTCAACCTTTGAGAAGACACTATGAAGTATTGACTATGAAGGAAGAAGAAACCATAAGTCAATACTTTGATAAAGTTGTGAATCTGTCAAATCAAATGGCCATGAATGGTGAAAGTGTTACTGACTTGATGAAGGTTGAGAAAGTTCTTAGAACACTAGAACCAAGATTTGATCACATTGTAGTTGCTTTGGAAGAATCCAAATATTTGGATTCTATGAAAATTGAAGAATTACAAGCAACTCTTGAAGCACATGAGTTGATATTAACTGATAGAATCAAAGCTAGTGGTAAAAGTGCAGCCTCTGATCAAGCTTTGCAAGCTCAGTATGTGAAGAAATGAAAATTCAAGAAGGGGAAGAAACCCTGGTTTGATCAATCACATAAGGTTGGTGAAGGCTCTAGCAAGAATCAAGAAAGGAATGATACAACAAAGTCTGATCAGAAGAAGAAGAAGAAGAACGATAAGAAGGACATTCAATGTTATAATTGTCAGAAAATGGGACATTATGCATCTGAATGCAGATCAAAGAGAGTGCCAAGGAACAAAGATGAGGCTCAATTTGCTCAAGGTGATGATTCAGACTCTAAAGAAAGGCTTCTGATGGCAATAATCAAAGAAGAAGAAAAGAGTGATGAATGGTATTTGGATATTGGATGCTCTAATCACATGACTGACAAGAAATCTTGGTTTGCTGAATTAGATGATTAAGTAAATAGAAAAACAAGGTTTGCAGATAATAGCATGGTGAGTGAAGCAGGAATTAACAAGGTATTGATTCATAGAAAGTATAGGAAGAAGGCTAGCATCACTGATGTGCTCTATGTTCCAAACATGAAAAGCAATCTCATTAGTATTGGTCAATTACTGCAAAAAGGTATACTATGAAGATGGAAGTACAAGCCATGTAGGTTTATGATTGCAAGAATAGATTGATTCTGAAAGCTCCATTGTCAAAGCAAAGAACTTTAAGAATCAACATCAATGTAATTGAAGACAGATGCCAACTATCAGAAACTGAAGGTGAAAACTGTTTATGACATCAAAGAGATGGACACATTAACTTCAGGGATTTGAATGTGTTAAGTGATAAGAGAATGGTGCAAGGATTACCAAATATCAAGTTACCTAGTGAAGTGTGTGAAATGTGTTGTACTGGGAAGTAGGCCTGAAGTTCATACAAATCTCATAGTTTTAAAACTCGGCTCGGCCATTGACTCGACATGGGTACTGAGTTGATGGGTCAATGGTCGAACCATTGGATCATTGGTTGAACCGCGTGACTGAATCAGATCAACTCGGATGACTCGTTTAGATGACCCGGTCTTGAGATTAAATTTAAATAGATATTTAAGCGGATTAAATCAGATTGAATTGGTAGCTCAATCGCTTTAAAAACTATAAAACCTACCAATTGTCAAAACTCATCAAAATTAAGCATAATATGTGTGTTTTATACCCACGCAAAATCACACCATCTTTAAATAAATATTAAAAAATTATTTCAATTTTAATACATATATTTAGAAAGAAACAATTTTATTAAAAATATTTATTTTAATTATATACTAGTAAATTAGAAACATTAACGATATATCATAATTTAAAATAAGAATTAAATTAATTTTTTTATAAAAGTTAAATTAACAAATTGAATCATGTGACCAATGACCTAATGGTTGTGTTGTTTGCCATGGATTACAACTTTTTTTAACTAAAATAAATGAACAACTTGAAGTATATATTTTAGTCAAAAAAGAATTGATGTATAAATATGAATAGTGTACCCGTTTCAAGAAAATAATAATAGTGTTGAGTATACCGAAAAAAAAAAACATAAATCAATAGTGGAATGCATAATGAGCATTTTTGCATTATTTCTGCACTAGAATGTGTTATATACTCAAACGATGAAAAATTACAAAACAACATGTTGGCGTGTTGGTTAAAGCTTCTTCTTTAGCTTATGGTCGCGTGTTCAAATTCACTCGGGCCAATTTTCAGATTTTTTTTTTTAAAATTAAGTGGAAGCGGTCAAAGCAAAGCATTGACTCGGCCGGTTTGCAAAAACCGCCGGTTCACCGGGTTTGGCCGATTCTGGCCGGATCTCACCGGTTTGACAACATACCCGATCCGTTAAGCAACTCGAACCGGTTACTCCACTGGTTCAAGGTTGGACCGGTCCAACCGATTGGTCCGGTCCGGTTTTCAAAACTATCAGTTACTATTCAAGGCAACTAGAAAACTTGAGGTAATTCACTCTGATGTGTGTGGAAACACTGAATGACTATGAAAGGTTATATCTTTTGAGAAAGCACTTAGACAAGAACACTTGGAAAGAAGCAATGATTGATGAGTTAAAATCAAGTGTATTGATTTTAACTACCTAATGATAAGAAGTGTATGATGTCAAGTGGGTTTTCAAGACTAAACTCAAGTCAGATGGTCAAGTTGTAAAGTTCAAGGCCAAGCTAGTAGCAAGAGGTTTTATACAAAAGTATGGTGAAGACTATTATAAAGTATATATACACCAGTAGCAAGGATGGAAACAATAATATTGATTGTTGCAGTAGCAATCAAACACAACTGGTCAATGTACCAGTTAGATGTGAAATATGCATTTCTCAATGGTGAGCTAGAGGAAGAAGTTTATGTAAGCCAGCCACCAGGTTTTGAAATAAAGGGCAAGAAATCTTATGTAAACAAGTTTGATGAAGCTCTATATGGTTTGAAGCAGGCTCCAAGAGCTTGAAATAAAAGATAGATATGTTTCTTATGAAGTAGCAATAAACGTCGCAAGAAAGGGGGGGTTTGAATTGTGACCCTTTTTAAAATTATTCCTGAAAGCTTTCAACAAAGATTGATATACTCAAGAAGGTTCTTGGTGAATATAAGTTTAAGAAGATTAGAATGTATAACAATTAAAATATTTGTTCCAGAATGTTCTGGAGAATGTTTATAAACAGAATGAGAAAAATGATTTTTAAAAAGATTGTTTTGACAGGGACCAGAATGTTCTGGAGAATGATTAGTTATATGAATAATAAAACAATTTTATAAGTTTAATTTAAACTTTAGTTGAAGTAGTTAAACAATTGTTTTATCTTGGACCAGAATGTTCTGGAGGCAGTTTAGTATTGAATAAACTTATACAACAATATTAATGATTAATTAAGGACCAGAGAACTCTGGATTAATATATGTGATATAGTGTGTGTGATGTGTAACTTTAAATAAAGAGAGAGAGAAGAAGAATAACACAGGAGAGTTATCATGGTTCACCAAACCCGGCTACTTCCAGTCCCCACACCTCGTGTGAGATTATCCACTATAGTTTTCTTGCTAACAGAAACTTCTAATTAGCACTATAAGATCTTGATCACACCAGGTCAGTCCGTAACACCTGTATTATCAACCTCAGCAGGCTTCTACAATTCTTTGCACACTAGCAAAAGAAAGGTTGGAATTTTCTATCTCAAACTATTAAGCCCAATATACTTGAGAAAAAACAACACACTTTGTATAGTGAGTTTTGTTTGGATCAAAAATACTCAACACATGTTTGAGTTTTACAATAGCAAATTCGAAAGATAAGATCCAAGAGATATAGTGAGAGAGCTTGGAATTTGCTTTGATTTGCGAAGAGCTTTGTATGTAGTGATGTATTTCACTTGAGAGAATATTTGCTTTCAAAACTCTTGCCTTTAAACTTCAAGACCACTTGTATTTATAGGTGAGGAGTGTCTTGGTGATCAAGTGAGAAAATAGAGCTGTTGGACACGTTTTTGATAGCTATCCAAAGTCTCATTTGATTTCTCTTTTCTTCTTTAAAATAGCCAGAACGTTCTCAGAATGTTCCATCTGATTTGCCTAGCTTTCAAAGCATTGTAGCTTCTGTTTTACTTGCTGCACAATGCTGATTATGTCATTTTCATTTGCTTTAGTGATGTCATGCTTTAATAAGCCATGTGCTCTTATGAATGAGATATTTTCTTCTAATGGGCTTAAAACCTTTTCCAAATGGGTCAAAACCTTTTCTTATGGCCCAAAAGATATCTCCTAAATATGATCAGCCTTGTTTACACGTTGTGTAGTCTTGTTCATACTTGATGTACTGTTTTGATTTCTTCGTATATGCCAGAACGTTCTCAATACATTCTCATGAAACAAATTCTCACAAAACGAATTAGTAGATAACAAGATTGAATAAATATATGTTTGTAATCTTTAAAACATCAAATAAGGATTTTGTCTCAACAATCTCCCCCTTTTTGATGATGACAAACATTTAAAATTTATTTTGATTTTGATTTTGAGTTTTTGAAAGATTTGTTAAAAACTCCCCCTCAATTTAAGCAACTAAAATTTTGTGCCTTTTTGAGAGTATTCCAGAATTTGTTTATAGACAATTGAGTTTGATAATTTTATCAGAGAACTCCCCCTCAATTCATGTATTCAAGATTTATATGCAATATGAGAATGTAGAACATAAACAACATAATTCATTATAATAAAAGATCATGAAGATCATTCCAAGGTATCAAACCTAGTATTTCAATACATCAAAAAGCAGCATTTGTTGATATGCGCATATACTAGCAGCAGTTTGATCCTAGATCATTCATACTAGAAAGCATAAACAGAGAGAATAAAAACAGAGTTTTTAGTACATCAAAATAACATAATTAAACATAAAGCAGTTATCAGAAGATCTAAGTTATTCCTCCCTAAATCCTAACTGTTTTCCTGGTCCTCCTAACTCATACTCCCCTAAATCATCTCCCCCTTTGTCATCACGAAAAGGGGCAACAGCAGCAGCTGGTGGCAGGGTTGGAGAAGAAGCATCGGAAGAAGAAGAGATGGTGGGCATAAACATGGAATACACTGGAACAGGGAAAGGATTATGTTCTGGTCTAGCAACTTCATTCTTGTCACTTATGGTGTTTTTCCATTTTCTTGACAGAGTCATCTCATATGTCATCCAAGACAAGTAGTGCAGAATGACATTGTTTCCTTCAATTACCCTGGTTCAATCACCGCGTGTCTTGCTGCAGTCCTTCTCAACTTTAGACCTTTTGGTTGGCCTTTCATTGTTCTCAACAATCCTTTGCGCCATTGAAGGCGAATCAGTAAACCTTGAGTTGTTTGAAGAGACTTAAAAGAATCCATTTGGATAGATGATTCATAATTCTGTGGAACAAAGAATTTGTCCACTGAATCTGATTGAAACAAAGCAGAATAATCATGCTTTTGAGGAGAGACAAACAAATTTGATGGTTTTGTGTTTGGTGGTTTTTCAGTAAAACTTTGCAGAATCTATGAAGCTTTGACATTTGAAAAAGATGAATGATTGCCGAAATTAACAAGCAATTCCTGATCTGTCTCCAACACAGGAGAACGTTCTTGAAAACGTTCTGGAGGGATGCAATTTTCATCAGAAGCATTTTCTGTAACAGGTGTTGTCAGAGCAGGCTCATCTTCCCTCTTTCTTTTGAAGACAGTTTGAGGTTCAACACCAGATTCTTGTTTCATATGACTAAGATTCTTTGGGGTGAATTGAGAGTACTCAAAAATTGATTTTTCTCCCTCAAAAGGGACATGATTCTTAATGAAGATTTTGGTAAGAGCCATTCCATGTGGCAGACAAGATTTTTTGTTACGAGACTGAATGACATTTATCATGTTATGAATGATAATATGTGGAAGATTCAATTTTTCTTTCATGAAGAGATGATACATGACTAAAAGATCATTTGGATTAACTAGTTGAAAATTTCCATTTCTAGGCAAGACACAATGTTGACTTATGCCATTCAACATTTTTGGAGTTGGCAGAAGGTTCGAAGAAACAAACTCAGAGATATTTGGTTTGAAAAGGAGTCTGTAAACATTTTCAGAATTAATATCAAGTTTTTCAAACCAATTGTCGCCAAAGACAGTTTGACCAGTGTTAGAGATACCTAGAGTATCAGAGATTACCTGTGGAGTGAGACGTATCTTAACATCCTTGATCCTAGACACTATTAGACTTTCCTTAGGGTAGACTTCTGCCATGAAGTAGAAAGCTTGAATGAGCTTTGGGTTGTGTCTCTCTCGAAGCTGTAGGAACTTGGTCCAGCCTTGTTCATCAACATATTCTTTAAGAATAATTTTGTCATTTTTCAATTTGACAAAATCATAATATCTTCCAATTCCAATAGATCTGTTTCCCCATTTTTCCTTGAATTCTTTTTTCAGAGATGGATCAAAAAGAGGCATCCTCTTTCCTTGAGAGATGTTAATGTTCTTTGGTTTTGAAGCAGCTTTGCGCTTTGGAGAACATTCTAGAGAATAATCTAAAGAGAGTTCTTCATCTTTCTCTGGAGAACTTTCTGGAGAACGTTCTGGTTGGACGGTTTTCTTTTGTTTTCCCTTATCCTTCACAGTTGGCTTTGGCTTTGGTACAGAAGCTTTGACAGAAGATTTTGAAACCTTTTTGTCACTCTTAGTTTTAGGCTTCAGAGGAGAAGAGGTTTTCTCAGCCAAAGGGGTGGATGGTTCAGTTTCTTCATCTGAATTAGAGATTTCATGGATAGTTGTGTCTACACTATTGGTTTTCTTTGTTCCAATAGCAGAGCGAATCCTCAGAGATTTTCTAGGTCTTGGATTTGGAGCATATTTAGCCTTTTTGGGAGTCATTTTCCTCTTGTTGACGTTCTTAAGATGAGGGGCCATCCTTTTCTGGTTTGGAGGTTCCAGAGGAGTGGTTTGATGATCGTCATCAACTTCAAGTGAAGTGTTAAGATCAATGTTGATTGGAGTAGTTTGAGGTTCAACGTATAAAACCATTGTGAGAGGATGGAAGGATTCTGGGTCAGGAACGAATGAAGTTTCTTCATCATTCTTCGATGGAGTTTTCTCAGGCGAGGTTTCAGTGGTGAGATAACCATCTTGTATGGTTGGTTTGTTAGAGTTTTTGAGCGGAGATTGTGGTGGAGTTTCAAAAGGAGTGGATTCCTTGGTTGGTGGAGGAGTTGAATCGAATTTTGGAGAAGATGAGGGTGACAGTGGTTTCTTCACCGGAGGAGATGGTTGAGAAGGAGAACGGTTTGGTGAGGGTGATAGTGAAGAGGAGTTGTCAGGGTTTGTTTTTCCGGTACCTTTGGTTCGAGCCATTTGATGGAGAGGGTGGTGTACGGTGGTGGTTTTAGGGAGAAGAAGATGAGACGGTTTAGAAGAATGAAGAGAGTGGAAGTTTCTTAGAGAGAGAAAGTAAAAACTGGTTTTGAGAAAAGAAAAAGGTGAGAAGTGACAATTAGTGGTTTGATGAGAGAGGGGACAAGAGCATTAATGAGTTGTAAATTTTTTTCTTGAAAATGGTAATTTTTATTTCTACCTAGAAAGCAGATTTTTATAGAGAAATATGAAAGGATATGGTTGAGGCGTGGCCATCAAGTCTGTCTCCTTTTAATGGGGATTTCTTTCAAGAATGTTCTCAAATCATTCTAGTGAAGAGAAGACTCTTCCTATTTTGTTCTTATGCAAGGATTTTGAATAATGTGTAATTTCTCCTTGATAAAATTAAAATGATCTTCAACTAATGGTTTAGTAAAGATATTAGCTAATTAATTTTTTGTATCGACAGAAATCAATTCAAGTTCCTTTTTATTAACATGATCCCTAACAAAATGATGTTTAATTTCAATATGCTTTGATCTTGAATGTTGAATGGGATTCTTTGATAAATTTACTGCACTTGTATTGTCACAAAATACTGGAATATTTGTGTACCTTATAGAGAAATCCTCAAGTTGATTTTTAATCCAGAGGACTTGAGAACAACAGTTGGCTGCTGACACATATTCTGCTTCTGTAGTTGACAGAGCAATAGTGTTTTGCTTTCTGCATGACCAACTTATAAGTGCATTCCCAAGAAACTGACATGCTCCACTTGTACTTTTTCTTTCTATTTTGTCTTCAGCATAGTCAGCATCACAGTATGCTATAAGATCAAAACAAGAACCTTTTCTATGCCAAAGGCCAAGATCAGTAGTACCTACTAGATATCTGAAAATTCTTTTTACAGCAGTTAAATGAGATTCTCTTGGAGATGTTTGAAAACGTGCACATAAACCAACAACAAAAACAATATCTGGTCTACTGGCAGTTAAGTACAACAGAGATCCAATCATACCTCTGTATTCTTTTTCAGAAATAGTTTTTCCATTTTCATCCTTATCTAAATTAGATGTTGGATGCATGGGAGTTGCCATTATTTTGGCTTCGTTCATTTTATATTTTTTGAGAAGATCTTTTATATATTTTTCTTGACAAATAAAAATGCCATTTGATTCTTGCTTAATTTGCAAGCCAAGAAAGAATCTTAATTCTTCCATCATACTCATTTCAAATTCACTTTGCATGAGATTGGAGAAATCATCACACATTTTTTCATTTGTTGAACCAAAAATAATGTCATCAACATAAATTTGAACAATTAAAAAATCTGTTTTGTCATCTTTTCTAAAAAGAGTTGTATCTATTTTTCCTCTAGAAAAATTATTTTTGATTAAGAATGTACTTAACCTTTCATACCAAGCTCTAGGAGCTTGTTTGAGACCATATAGTGCTTTTGTGAGTTTAAACACATGATTAGGTTTGTTTGTGTTTTCAAAACCAGGAGGTTGATGAACATAAACTTCTTCATTTAAAAAATCACTTTTGACATCCATTTGAAATAGTTTAATATTTTTATGAGATGCATATGCAAGAAGAATTCGAATTGCTTCTAACCTTGCTACCGAAGCAAAAGTTTCATCGTAGTCAATACCTTCTTGTTGATTATATCCTTGAGTTACTAGTCTAGCTTTGTTTCTGACGACTTTCCCTTCTTCATTTAGTTTGTTTCTAAATACCCATCTTGTTCCAATGATGGATTGATTTTGAGGTTTAGGAACAAGATTCCATACTTCATTTTTCTCAAATTGAGAAAGTTCTTGTTTCATGGCTATTACCCAGGATTCTTCACAAATTGCTTCTTGTATATTCTTTGGTTCAATGTGAGAGATCATGGCCATGTTACTATCATTATTTATAAATGATCGTCTTGTTCTTATTCCATCAGATGTATCTCCAATGATTTGTTCAGGAGGATGATCACCAACAGTTTTCCAACTTCTTGGAAGAACTTGTGAAGATTGTTCTTGAATACTATCTCCTTCTTTTTGAGAGATTTCTTCTTCATCTTCTTTGTTGATTATCAAATCATCGAACTCATCAAAGATAACATGCATGCTAATTTCCATGGTTTGATTTTTCAAATTGTAAATTCTATACCCTTTGGAATTTGTTGCATATCCCAAGAATATTCCTTTATCTGATTTTGAATTAAACTTTCCTAGATTTTCTTTATCATTTAAAATATAACAATAACATCCAAAAATATGAAAATATGAGATGTTAGGTTTTATATTTTTCCAGAGTTCATATGGGGTTTTGTTTAAAAATTTTCTAATTGAAACCCTATTTATGATATAGCAAGAAGTGTTGATGGCTTCAGCCCAAAAATATTTTTCTACATTTGATTCATTTAACATTGTTCTTGCCATTTCCTGAAGTGTTCTATTTTTTCTTTCAACAACCCCATTTTGTTGTGGGGTTCTTGCACATGAAAAATTATGAAAGATTCCTTTTTCATCAAAGAAGTTTTTGAAGAAAGTGTTTTCAAATTCTCCTCCATGATCACTTCTTACTGAAATGATTTTGGATTCTTTTCATTTTGAACTAAGGTACAAAAAGTTTTGAATGTTTCAAAAGCTTCATCTTTATGTTTTAAAAATAAAACCCATGTATATATGGAGAAATCAACAACTATAACAAAACCATATTGTTTTCCACTTAAACTGGCGGTTCTAACAGGACCAAATAGATCTATGTGAAGTAGTTCGAGAGGTTTTTTAGTTGAAACAAAATCATTGGTTTTGAAACTACTTTTAACTTGTTTTCCTCTTGTGCAAGCTTCGCATATTCTATCTTTTTTTAAAATTAATTTTTGGAAGTCCTCTTACAAGATCCAGTTTAGAGATTTTTGAAATAGTTTTCATACTTATATGTCCAGCTCTTTTGTGCCAAATCCATTTATCCTTTTCAAGAGTCATAAAACATGTTTCAGCTGGAATATCATCTAAGTATAAAACATATAGATTTTTCTTTCTAGAGGCAGTAAAGAAAATCTTACCTGAGGATATGTGTTTTACTATACATATGTTAGGTTTGAAAACAACTTCAAAGCCATTATCACATAACTGACTTATGCTTAGTAGATTGTGTTTTAAACCTTCAACATATTGAACATCTTCAATTTTTGCAGAGTATTTCTTACCGATAATACCTTTACCTTTAATTTGTCCTTTGTCATTATTTCCAAAGGTTACTTGACCTCTTTCCTTTTTTACGAAAGAGATGAAACATTGTTTATCCCCTGTCATGTGTCTAGAACAACCACTGTCCAAGTACCATGGCTTTGTTCTTGCATCTCGTGAGGATCCCTGCATTTTGAGTTAGTGGTTCCTTAGGTACCCATGAAGATGTGGGTCCTTCGAGGTTAGTTTTCTTAAGCTCAAGATGTTTAATCCTGAGAAAACAATTTAATTCTAGATGACCTAATCTTTCACAATATGAGCATTCTTTTCTTTTAAAAGAAGAAGAACGTTCTGAAGAAGGTTGTTCTAGATTAACTACTGGTTTCCTTTTTTTATGAAAACAGTATGATTCATGATGTCCATTTTTCTTACAGAACGAACATTTTAATTTTTGTGGTATAAGACAATTTTCATAAATTTGATTAAAACCTAGATTTGTCAAATTCTGCCATTTGTGAACCTATAATTTTTTGAAATGTTTCTGTTGATTTTATAAACTGTGAGAGATCATTTCTAAGTTCTTTAACTTCTCTTTTAAGAATAGTATTTTCATTTTTAGGATTTTCAGGAAGTTTGCTTTTTCCAAAAGTTTTTAATTTTTCAGTTGCTTGAAAATAAGAGTCTTGTAGACTTTGAATGATTTTCTTTTGATCATTATTCAAAGTTTTGAGTTTCTCCTTTTCTTCCTTTAAATCAGAAATTTCTTTTTGTAAAGAGTGACATTTGTTAGTTAAAAAGTTTGAGTCGAATAGAAGACTATCAAATTTATTTTCTAATTCTTTATATACTAGGGATTGGTCGAAAAGAATTACCTTTTCGTTTTCTGAATCTGCCATTAGACACATGTTGGCTTCAGCGTCTTCTTCATTTGGTTCTTCAGGATCATCCCATGTAAACATGGATTTCGAGTAGGGAGAATTCTTCTGACTCTTTTTGTTTAGTGGACATTCATTTTTGTAATGCCCTAGTCCGTTGCATCCGAAGCAGGTTACTTGACTTTTGTCAACTTCTCCTTTAGTGTTGTTCTTTCTGTTTGGAAAATGTTTCTTTATCTGATCTCTTCTTCTCATCATTCTTTGAATCTTCTTTGAGATGAGAGCTAGTTCATCTTCTGCTTCTTCTTGGATGTTTTCCTCTTCATTGGTTTCTTTGATTTCTTCATTTTGTGTAGATGTATCTTCTTGATTATTTTGAGATGCCTTGAGAGCGATCATCTTTCCTTTTCTTGTTGGTTTATCATCTTGAAGTAATGTCTCATGGGCTTTTAATGATCCAATGAGGTCTTCAAGAGCTAAAGAGTTTAAATCTTTAGCTTGAGTAATTGCAGTGACCATGGGTCTCCATGTGCTTGGAAGACATCTTAGTATTTTTCTTATACGATCATGAGTCGTATAAGTTTTTCCGAGTGATCTCAACTCGTTTACTATAGATGTAAATCTAGAGTACATCTCATCAATGTTTTCATCTTCATTCATTTCGAAGATTTCAAATATTCTAACACCGATATCTATTCTTGTTTCTTTTACGTGACTTGATCCTTCATGATGAATTTTTAAAGTCTCCCAAACCTTTTTTGCGGTATCACATTCATCAACTCTTTCACTTTCTTCCATGCTTAGTGCATATGATAGAAAAAGTCGAGCTTTAGAGTTTAAGAGTACTTTTTCTTTGTCTTCTTTTGACCATGATGCTTCTGGTGTGATTGTTTGTAATTTTGTGGTTGCATCAGTTGTAGTAGGAACATGGTTTCCATCTGTGATTATTTTCCACATATCCACGTCTTGTGATCTAAGAAATAGCTCCATCTTTCCTTTCCAGAAATAATAGTTCTTTCCATTGAAGAATGGTGGTCTTGTACAGGACAGTCCTTCTGGTATGTATTTTTCTTTTGACATTGCCTTCTTCCTGAATCTTTTTCTCCAACACTTGTTAGGTGTTTAGTTTAGAGCCCGTGCTCTGATGCCAATTGAAGTAGCAATAAACGTCGCAAGAAAGGGGGGTTTGAATTGTGACCCTTTTTAAAATTATTCCTGAAAGCTTTAAACAAAGATTGATATACTCAAGAAGGTTCTTGGTGAATGTTAGTTTAGCAAGATTAGAATGTATAACAATTAAAATATTTGTTCCAGAATATTCTGGAGAATGTTTATAAGCAGAATGAGAAAAATGATTTTTAAAAAGATTGTTTTGACAGGGACCAGAATGTTCTGGAGAATGATTAGTTATATGAATAATAAAACAATTTTATAAGTTTAATTTAAACTTTAGTTGAAGTAGTTAAACAATTGTTTTATCTTGGACCAGAATGTTCTGGAGGCAGTTTAGTATTGAATAAACTTATACAACAATATTAATGATTAATTAAGGACCAGAGAACTCTGGATTAATATATGTGATATAGTGTGTAAGATGTGTAACTTTAAATAAAGAGAGAGAGAAGAAGAATAACACAGGAGAGTTATCATGGTTCACCAAACCCGGCTACTTCCAGTCCCCACACCTCGTGTGAGATTATCCACTATAGTTTTCTTGCTAACAGAAACTTCTAATTAGCACTATAAGATCTTGATCACACCAGATCAGTCCGTAACACCTGTATTATCAACCTCAGCAGGCTTCTACAATTCTTTGCACACTAGCAAAAGAAAGGTTGGAATTTTCTATCTCAAACTATTAAGCCCAACAGACTTGAGAAAAAACAACACACTTTGTATAGTGAGTTTTGTTTGGATCAAAAATACTCAACACATGTTTGAGTTTTACAATAGCAAATTCGAAAGATAAGATCCAAGAGATATAGTGAGAGAGCTTGGAATTTGCTTTGATTTGCGAAGAGCTTTGTATGTAGTGATGTATTTCACTTGAGAGAATATTTGCTTTCAAAACTCTTGCCTTTAAACTTCAAGACCACTTGTATTTATAGGTGAGGAGTGTCTTGGTGATTAAGGGAGAAAATAGAGCTGTTGGACACGTTTTTGATAGTTGTCCAAAGTCTCATTTGATTTCTCTTTTCTTCTTTAAAATAGCCAGAACGTTCTCAGAATGTTCCATCTGCTTTGCCTAGCTTTCAAAGCATTGTAGCTTGCTTGCGAGTGAGAGAACAGCTGTGATGAGCTGTTTTACTTGCTGCACAATGCTGATTATGTCATTTTCCTTTGCTTTAGTGATGTCATGCTTTAATAAGCCATGTGCTATTATGAATGAGATATTTTCTTCTAATGGGCTTAAAACCTTTTCCAAATGGGTCAAAACCTTTTCTTATGACCCAAAAGATATCTCTTAAATATGATCAGCCTTGTTTACACGTTGTGTAGTCTTGTTCATACTTGATGTACTGTTTTGATTTCTTCGTATATGCCAGAACGTTCTCAGTACATTCTCATGAAACAAATTCTCACAAAACGAATTAGTAGATAACAAGATTGAATAAATATATGTTTGTAATCTTTAAAACATCAAATAAGGATTTTGTCTCAACATCTTATTCAGCAAGGTTTTACAAAGTGTGTAAATGAACATGTGATCTACTGCAGAAACACCACTAATAAGCTAATAATTATATGCTTATATGTGGATGATATGATCATTACTAGGAGCAATGAAGCACGAATGGAAGATTTTAAGAAGAGTATGATGAATCAATTTGAAATGTCTTATTTAGGTAATCTCACTTACTTTATGGATATTGAATTTGAAATGAATTCACAAGGTGTGACAATTCATCAAAGGAAGTATGCTTTAGACATTTTGAAGAGGTTTAAGATGTTGAATTGCAAACCAATTTCAACTCCAGTTGACACAGGAGTAAAGCTTTCTCTGGTTAATGATGAGAAAGAAATTGATCCAACACTATTCAAGCAGATTGTAGGCTCCTGAAGGTACCTATGTCACACCAGACTTGATATTGCCTATGGAGTAGGCTTGATTAGCAGATATATGGTGAAACCTACTACTTCACACTTAATTGCAGCTAAAAGGATATTAAGATATGTGAAGGGAACCTGCAACTTAAGCACTTAGTACTCTAGGAATCAGAAACCAGTTGATCAGATGATAGTTGGTTACTCTGATTCAGATTGGAGTGGTGACAAAGATGACAGAAAAAAACACTGCTGCCTATGTGTTTATGATTGGAAATGCTGCATTCTCATGGAGCTCAAAAAAGGAATCAATGGTTGCATTGTCCTCTTGTGAAGCTGAGTATATTGGAGCTTCTATGGCAGCTTGTCAAGCTCAATGGATCAATATGCCATTGATTGAAATGCAACTGATGGAGAATGAAAAGATGGAACCGAGAGTTGATAGCAAATCTGCTATTGACTTAGCTAAGCATCTGGTTGCTCATGGAAGAAGTAAGCACATTGAAACATGTTTTCATTTCCTAAGGGATCAAGTTAACAAAGCAAAACTGGAAGTTATGCATTGCAAGGCTGAAGAACAAGTTGCAGACTTTCTTACAAAGCCATTGAAGACTAGTAGCTTTGAATACTTGAAGAACAAGTTTGGAATGACAACGATTTCTACTAAATGAATTAAGGAGGTGTATTGGAAGTGTAATTCATATAGTTAGGAATTAGTTTTAATATTTGTTTTGATAGTTTGTTAAATAGCTTGCAAATAAAGTAACAACTCTAGGTTACTTGTATAGGAAGAAATAAGTTTGTTAGCATGTTTGTTATGGTTCTGTTATATCACCTAGATGTATATATACTCCATATCAGTTGTAAATAATAAAGACTCATTCATTCAATAAAACTCTCTACAATTTACACATTCATCTATCTCTAAAAATCTCAAAAACCCTAGAAACCCTAAATCATATTTGTTTATGTTTTAACAGTTTTGTTCAAGTTGTTCACCATTGTTTCATCATTAACTTGATTATGGAAATATTGCATAGGTCGAATTTAATATCGTGTTGGTGTACGCCATTAGTAGGGTGTGCATCAACTATGTTTTGGTTACGATATCGAATATTTTTTTGTTGGAGTGTTCATTGTAACACGTCATGATATAGATTGAGTGTTCACGCCAAAGTGAACCGACAATTTATGTGGTACAAATTAAACTGAATGTTATATCATTACATTTGTTTGCATTTCTTTCACCTTCTTCCAGATTCATAACACACAAACTTTCATTTTCTTGGAACAATTACATTATGTCAAAGTGCACCGACACAAACACAGACTAAACATGCCTCTAGTCAAATGTATGATTTGAATATTTGAAGAATACAATTAAAATGTATTTAGCCTCAGACAACTTAAACATTTCTTTCATGAAGCTCGTGATAATCATAATGTGTCTCGAATTGCAGTTTAAATCCCACACATGTATTTGAATTTAAATAGCAACGAATGAAAGTTTACTATTCAAAGATTCTTAAGGATAATTCTAACATACAATCCATGTTTTTGACGATGGTTGAAATGCCATATATGTGGATTTGTTTAGATTGCAAGTGTCTAAAATATCAATAGAATTTTATTTAAATTGCTTAAATTGGTTGCCATTTTTGTTTATGCTGTTAATTTGCTTCACTTTTGCTCTATCGTTACATCTCTAATTATGTTAAATTATTGTTGTTGAATTTTAAGTCTGGTTGTATTAAAGTTGAATCATGAATTATATTGTTGAAAATTTGGGTTATTGCATGGTTTTGAAAATGCTTTATGATTTTCATACAAGAACAGATCAGGTCCTAACTTCACTATTAAATTCACAACACCTGAACTAAATGTATCTCAAACCACGTATAGTTCAAATAAACTTCTAAAATAGAGCGATCGAGAGTTAAGTAATGAAGGAACAACATCAAAATTTCAATGTGTTTTTGAGCCATCCAAGAACTTACAATATTTTATCATAATTTTTTATGAACAAAATATATTTGCTTGCATTTTACAAAAGATCCCTTGAAATGCGATTCTTTCTACTATTTATTTAAGCAAAATAAATAAATAAATCTAAAACAGGAAAAGTTAAATTAGTTTTTAATTATTCATTTACGGAAGCTTCCTCATTAAACGTTAAAAGAAAAAGTTAGAAGTACAGTCCCCATTTCACACACACACACAGAGGATCCAAAGAAAGTGCCCGAGAAATTCATACATACGGCGGTGAGAATATTCCAACAACGACACTAAACACTTTATAATCATGATTAATTAGCATCACAATCACTAATCTCATTCATAATCCACAACAACGACTATAAATATACCTATAGAGCTTCAACTATTAGGTATTTTTTCTTCATCATCATCAATGAATAACGAAAAGCTTTCTTCATCTTCTTCCTTTACGTTAACCAAAGGTATCAATGGTCTCGATAAGGTTCTTCTTCGTGAATCTCGTGGTGCTTCCGCTGAGGTAAATCCTAACCGTTTTTCTGTTCTTGTGATCTATGTAATTCAAATCTCGATTCACCTTCATCGCTTTAGATTTCAATCATTCCGATCTAGTTAGCTTTATTGATTTGAATGATTCCGATCTAGTTAGGTTTATTTTGATTTAGATCTTGTTTTTTGGATTTTGCTTCATTAATCGTTGTTAATTAACGGAAGATTCTCGATCTAGCTCATGCACTGATTTTAAATTTGATTGTGAAATTTGGAATTGACAGGAGAAAGAATAAAAATGAAAATGATCGATTATGTTTTTTTAAGATGATTCCGTTTGATTTTGATTATGATTTTTGATGCATTTTGTTTGTGATTTGTAGATT
Organism: Medicago arabica; assembly: GCA_946800305.1. NCBI lineage: Eukaryota > Viridiplantae > Streptophyta > Magnoliopsida > Fabales > Fabaceae > Medicago > Medicago arabica. The sequence goes on along the minus strand of OX326971.1, from coordinate 18,276,881 downwards.
TATCTGTATGGTGGACATGTGACTTCGTGGAAGAATGATCATGCTGAGGAATTGCTTTTTCTCAGTAGTAAGGTTTGTGATTTCGAATTTACGGAACTGTGTTTGTTTTGGTTGATTTTAGTATTTTTTAGTGTTGGTGCATTAATTTAGGTGCCGAGTTTGTTGTCGAAATTTTTTTATCGAAAAGGAAAATGAAAGAGTTTGTTTGTCGATAATTTTCTATCGATAAGGAAAAGAAAAAATGGAGTTAATTGTATTATTTTTTAGATCACGATTCTAAATTGTGTCAGCGAACTTTGATATATAACTGGTAAATGAAGTCAACGCGCTTTAAAACCTTTATATTGTAGTTGTAGACCACAATTTAGTAGTGTGATTTAGATCTCAATCGGTTTGCAAAATTCAATTTAGCTATGTGAGTGACAGTTACACAGTAGAAGGTGATTTGACTTCGAATAATTACAGGATCTTTTTGTAGTTTGAGATCTTGATTTGCTTTTAAAGAAAATTAATATCAACCTTTATCTTCTTACCGGCAATGAAGCATTGACACTGACACGGATACATCAACTCTAGTACAAATTTGAAAAAATGAATTAATTGACTGTATGTATTGGACGCCGGTCACACATTCCATTAGAAGTGTCGGTGCTACAGAGTTAACTAATTAAAACTGGCTTTTAAATGAACAGGTTTCTATCATGCTTTCAAAACAATGTATGAATTCTTGATATTAATATTTGCTTCAATGGCAGTTAATACGAATTAAGGGTAAATGTTTAGATTTTTTTTTTTTTTTGTGTGTGTGACTATAGTTTTGAAAAATTTAACCTCCAGCTTTCATGTTGATTAGATGATTGATATATAGTCAATGCCTGTTTGATTATTATCTTGTTCCTTGTGCAGGCTATCTTTAAGCCTCCTAAGGCTATTCGTGGAGGGATTCCAATATGCTTTCCACAAGTATGTACTTACTATTTCTTTTTTATTTTTTTTGACAATTCTTAACTGTTTCTGTTTTCCTTTGAGATGAGAGATGAAAGGGTTGATGGTTCATAATCTCCTAAAACTTAAGCTCCGACTTTAAATTTGATATGTTCCGCAAATATAAATCCTAGCTTATTACATTCCTGCGAGAAAATTAAATTCGATAGCGTAAGTCATATTGAAAAAGGGGTGGGGGTGGGTTCAGGGTTAGTTTAGTGGCTGCTTGAATTTTACAAACATTACAATTGGGGTTTGGTTTTTGATTGATTTTTAGACAAACTCAAGTAAGGAGCAATAAAAAGTTTCAACAGGGTTATTTTTAAATTTTTACTTTCATCGTTACAAAGAGAGCAGCTCGCTGCCATTTTGAGAACTGGGCATATTACACACTCAGACAGTTAGACTTGTCACATAGTTGACCAAGTAGTCAACATATTAGGGTCCAAGTTAGATAACTAGCCTGTACTTGGAGTAGTTAACAACAATGTTAATCGAGAGTCTACGTAAGATTGGGAGGGGGTTGAAAGATTGTAACTCGAGGATCGTAGCACGGATCATAAGATCCTACTAACAGGGAAAAAGTGTGTGTGTGTACTGTGTATAAAATTTTATACACCTGTGCATACAAGTTATCATGGATAATGAAAATCACCTCTAAATCACAACATTAAACTAAGTTCATTAATAACTCAAAAAACTATGTTCAAAATGAATCCAATCTAGAAACAACAATTCTAGATATCTAGGAAGTTGTCCAAGATAGTCGTCTTCATCCTCATGGAAGTGAAACAGAGGATGAAATTACTGAAAACAGAGGAACCACCGCACCGCACGCAAGAAACAGAGGAAACCAAGATAATGAAAACTTTCTTTTTAGATTTTTCCTTCTGGATTTCACTGCTGTCTCTTGATCAAGCTATATCTGCTATTATATTGATATCCTAAGAAACAACGAAACCAATAGAAATTAATATAATTAATGAAAACTATATGATATATTTCTGAAAATCATTACAATTTCTAAATGGTGCTCCAAAACTTGTGTTTGTTGTTATCATCACACTCCAGATGACATGGTGATGGAAATTTTCTATCTATTTGCAGTTTGCAAACCATGGAAACTTGGAATCACATGGATTTGCTAGAAATCGGGTTTGGGTCATTGAAGATGACCCTCCTCCTTTTCCAACAAATAATTTGAGCAAAGCCTTTGTTGATTTGATTCTTAAACCCTCTGAAGAAGACATGAAGATCTGGAATCACAGGTATCTATAGAAAACGTTCAATTTTACAATTTTTTTTTACTACCTGATTTAACTTTAATATCCTCATTTATAGTTAAGGTTGTTGTATACTTATATTATGTTTCTTTCTGATTATTATACACATTTCTCTTTGCATGTAGTTTTGAGTACCGTCTTAGGGTAGCTTTGGGACCCGGAGGAGATTTGATGTTAACGTCTCGGATTCGGAACACAAACAGTGATGGGAAGCCATTTTCGTTCACATTTGCTTATCATACTTATTTGTCGGTATCAGACATAAGGTAAGTGCTTGAATATGTTCCTCTCACACTTTAAGATTGCTGTTTAGTTTTAACTGGATTTTATTTGTAACATTGTTGCTTTTGTCGGTATCATAGCAACTTGCTTTTTGTTTTTGAAACCATGGTTAGTTTTCATAGTTGACATTCACCAATGACATTTCCTTAATTTTGAAATTCAAATTAATATACTATTAATTGGTGAATTTGTAACTAAAGATTTAACAATTGGTTGTAGTTGTCTAGAATGTGAATCGAAAAGTTCTAAATGCAACAACAGGTGAATTTATAATAGAAAGGACCTCAAAGTATTATTGCTGGGGCATTTAATTTGGTGGCACGGGCAGGAGCGAGTTTATAGCTTTATTGTACTGAAAATTCATTATTTTATTTTTTTTGTATAGCTCAAGGGCTTTGTTTTCATTTGGTCAAATCTCATTTAGTCGGATAAGGTTTAGTTGTTGCATCTTTTGGTTGAAATCTAGTTCAAGAGGCATGTACTGAACTAACTTAGCAGAAATATACCATGATTGGCACTTTGGTGGTAACTTTTTCTCTGATTTATAAAAAACATTTACTTTTCCTTCATGTTGGTGTACTTGTAGTTTAGGTGTGTCAAATCTGAAAGCTGGCTTTGATCTTATAAAAACAACTGTGGATTTTTGGATTTTGGAACACGATGGTGCAATAAAAAAAAAATCTTATTTGGTTCTACCTCCTCTTTTTTACGAAGAGAGTGTAGAAATGCCAATTTTTGTATTGTGCTGATGTTGAAACAATATGCTTCTGTAATTTGTTGAATGAAATTTGTAGCTTGCAAATTTGCTTACTTTGTTCAGTTAAATTTAGTCATGTGTTCGGTAGTCGGTACTTTGTGAAATATTTAAGTTCAGTTTTATTTTCCAACTCAGTTGGTGGAGTTGGTATCGACCTACATATGTTTCTTGTTTCTTGGTTTTATCTATCCACATATATTTCTTTGTTTTTTTAGCTTTACTTTCAAAAAATTAGTTGTGGTATTAATGCATGTTTAGATAGAGCGCCTAACTAGTTTATTTTCATGTGTTCAGTGAAGTTCGGGTAGAGGGATTAGAGACCCTGGATTATCTTGACAACTTGCAGAACAAGGAGCGCTTTACTGAACAGGGAGATGCTTTAACTTTTGAATCAGAAGTAAGTCTGGGTTTTCCCTTCTATTTAGTTTCAGGTTAAGAGATGCTGGTTTTATAGGACATGGATTTATAGTAGAAAATTCATTTGACTGAAATAAATCGAATATTACCTTTCATTTGAATCACTTTTGTTTTGTAAAAAAAGAGTGAGAACCGCTTGTTATGTAAAACATTGAAATTTGAAACAATATATAGTTCCTGAAAATGCTCTTCATTTTTTCATTGTTCATAATTTTTTGCCATTGATGAATTCATCCCAAAAGTGTACTATTTTTCATTAGTAGAAACAATATCACATTTGCTTCTTCTCAATCCTATTCTCCCCCACTGTCGGCTTTATCTTTCCTCTGCATTTTCTTGCTTATATTTTATGTTTAATTTACAATTTTACCCCTTTGTTCTATGCTTATTCTGTAATAGGGGTATGCCTTGCCCAATATGCGCTGGTTGATACCATGCCACGGTGGTTATACCCAACCTATATCTGAATGAAACATGTCTTCACATTAACTAAAATTAACACAAAAGTAAAGTTCATGTATCTAATACTTCATTCTGTTCACATGTGTGTAGGTAATGTGTTTCACAGGTTTTTTTTTGCTTATAAGCTGATCCTTATCTTTTTCTTGAAATGATAGGTTGATAAGATATATCTTAGTACTCCTACAAAAATTGCAATCATTGATCATGAAAAAAAGAGGACATTTGTTTTGCGCAAAGATGGCCTTCCTGATGCTGGTCAGTACTATCTTACTTATCTTCATCAATTCAATCTGTACTTAATAGATGTGTAAATATAAAAGGACAGATAAGGAGTGAAAAGTCAGATTTCTCAGTAGCTCATAGCAGAAAACTGAACAAGTACTTGCTGCTCTAATTTCCATGTCCAATATTTTCCTGTAAAGTTGTAAGATATACCAAGTAACAATACAAGGAAGTGACTATCCTTGCAGCAACTCTGTTTTTAGCTAGTAATGACATTTTCCAAGTCTCACTTGAATACCTTTGGATACCTTGATTGGGGATGTTCGAGCTTGGGTTGTAATATAGTAGTCCTATGGGACACTCAGATCAGAAGTATGAAATTGATAGGATTATTATTATTACATAAACCTACACTTAGAAGTATGAAATTGATAGTATTATTATTATTACATAAACCTTTTATTACAATTAGGTTGTAACTTCTAAGTTATCAAATTTGAGTGGCTATTGGTCTAACTTTTTTTTTTACCAGTGGTGTGGAATCCTTGGGATAAGAAAGCAAAGGCTATGGCTGATTTCGGGGATGATGAGTATAAGCATATGCTTTGTGTAGAGGCTGCTAATATTGAAAAGGCCATCACTTTGAAACCTGGAGAAGAATGGAAAGGAAGACTAGAGCTTTCAGCTGTTCCATCTAGTTACTGTAGTGGGCAGCTTGATCCCCAGAGAGTTCTTCAGGGCAGCTGAAAGATCATTGCTGTGTTCTGTGTCCTGTACAGGTAAATACTGCAAATTGATGTTTCAACTGTCGTTTAGCTCACTGTAAAAAAGGAAGGCATAAGCTTTTTAAGCCTTTAGTTATACATTATCCTACCTTTAGTTTTAGATACAAAAAATGTTGATAGAAAATGTTCTATATTTTAAGCCTAACAGAGCAAGATCAAGCAAGTTTTTTTTTGTTTTCTTTCACCAAAAGATTAAAAAAGTTAAATTGTACTAGTCTTGTGTATTTTCATTAAAGTTGAGTGAGTTGTTACTTTCACCAGACAATTATGTGCTTTTAAAGTTTGATTCCCATATCTTGATACTTTAATGATATGATTGGTCTGTGATCAAGGAATCTCTCTTTTTCTGGTCTTAATCACATTTTGGTTTGGTCCTTCATATCCATTTAAATATCTGCTAATCTTTTGAATGATTTATCTGCAGGTAGCTTGTTGCAAAGTTAATGGATGAAAGGAAAGTTTCCCAGTAATTTTGCCCCTGCATGTTCCATCTGTGTTGTTGGAAAGATGAATTCATGTTGGTTAGGATTTTATTGAGCTTTTGTTTTTTGTTTTCCTCCTTATAATGGATGACTAATGTGGTCATAACAAACTGAACAAAACATATAATCAGAAGAGTCCGCATTTGCTGCCATGGAAAAACAAAATTACTGCCTACAATTCGACAGATTTTCACGTTGAGTTGAATGGCCCAGTCCCAGAGGGATTCCTTTTGAATCGTTTACTTAGTATTTTGGATTCTTAAATCCCTATAATTTGTTTATTATTAAATGTTATTGAGTAATTACTTCATCCTTGGAGAATACTTCATGATTATAATTTAAAGGAATGCATTACAGAATCATCGACAAGTTATGTCAAATATTTATGAGTTATTTTTCTAGCCATGCTGTATATATTTGTGGGTTGAGTGATGTTATGAGGCGATTTCTTTGGAATTGCTTTTATTCAAGCATTTGTGTTAGATATTCAGACACAACAACATAGAAGAATTTGTCCAGTTCTATTTGGTTTCCCTCTTCAGTGAAACTAAAACATACATTCTCTGAACATATTAGATAAGAAATCAATGAATAATTTTTTTATATTTGGAATATTATAATGATTTAATAAGTTGGTAACATCAAATATTAGTTTTTTAATTTAAAATTTCTTAATCAATATTTAAAAAATGCTAGTTTTGCATTTTTCTTAGTGTTGTCATAACATAGAACGCGTTTCCTTAAAGTGACATTTAAGCACAAACCATATCGAAATTAGTTCACCGTGCATGATAATGTTGTCACAATTGATTTAAATGGTTTCATATGTTTTAGGTTTAAATAATATTTTTTTGAAACACATAATATTTTGTTTTGTTGAAGTTGTTTGTATTATTTCTTTTCCTTTTAGCCTCTGTTTTATATCAGCTTAGTACACAACGATGTTCATGACGCGTTAGGGGGGAATATGAACCGATTTCAGTACAGAATAAAAAGATAAAGATAAGTTACTGTTTAGCACAATAAGAGGGAGGGAAGAATTCAGATTCAAAGGGAGAAGGTTTAGATCATGCATATTCCATAACCCTCTTTTTCTCCTTACACTGATTACATACCTCTTGCTCATTCCCTTGCACACTCACACTCGTCTATTAGGACTAAATAAATATGCCTGGAAATCTGTAAACGCTAGTTAGAGTGATGGTCGCTAGAGACAGAATATCCCTAACCTTTTAGTGTTGGAAATTGAACAGTTTAGCTCAACTTGGCTTAAACTGCACATTTTCAAGTGAGTTTTGTTGTTTTCATTTCCTTCTGGCATGTTGCTACGGGGAGGAAGTGGTTGAACCTCACTGGATGGAGCTTTGATTTAGCCTTGACGGACACAAGATCATATGCTTGGAGGGTTGAGGTTCCGGTTTCACCGTTATAATCTTACATCTAGAGCTCTCCGTTGCTCTTTCAAACTACTAAGCGTTTGATTTTGCCATGAATCCTTGGTATGGTCGGCAAATGATGTCTAGCGTTTTGATTTCATTAAACTAGTTTCACCTTGAGGCTGCCCGAGTAGATTGAAGACCAAGTTCAAGTGGTACTTGAGCTTCTTATATGCTGAAGTGCAATAACATAATACAATTTTCATATTGTCACAAATTTGAAATTATTTTACATGTGTTTACCATGATTGAGACTTCAGGATGTGAATACTTGAACTTCAATAAAAAAATTCAATCTATCCATCATCCATTTAATAAAGATTATTCAATTCAATCATTAACAATTTTTAGGGGATGGATATCCGATTTATCTGTTAAACTGTCCTACCGGCTATAGAAAACAGGCATTTCCTAGAATGAGCGAACTACCGGTAGTGACAGATTTTTCGGAGGTATTTCTAGATGTGCTAGGATTGCCACTAGAAGAAAAGTAGAGTTTGCTATATCCCGTACAGGAAACGAGACCGATTTCTATATCAACTTACAAGAGGAAATGAGACCGATTTCTATATCACCTTACAAGATGTCCCCGATAGAGAAATGTTAGATTTGAAGAAAGAAGAAAGAACTGGATGACATGCTAAAGAAGAAATTTATTAGACCAAGTGTGTCACCATGGAGAACACCAATTTTTTATTCCCGATAAAGAATGACGGGTCCTCAATGTTGTGTAGAGATTATCGACAATTAAACCATGCCACCTGGCCGATAGAGAAAGGTTAGATTTGAAGAAAGAACTGGATGACATGCTAAAGAAGAAATATATTATACCACTACAGAGGGTAAATGATTTGATGGATCAATTGAAGGGAGCATCCATACTTTCCAAAATATATTTGAGGTATGTATATCACCAAATAAGAGTTAAAAGGGAATATGTACCTAAGGCGAAATTTAGGTCAAGATACAGACACTATGAGTTATTGGTTATTCCTTTTGGCGAGAATAATGCGCACACAATTTTCATCGATTACACGAGTTAAATTTTCAGTCCATACTTTGAATCATTTTGTGGTGGTATCTACAAACGACATTCTCATTTACTCCTCAAGTAAGGTAGAACATCAATAGTATTTTTGAATCGTTCTGTGAGTACTTAAAACAAACAACTATACACAAAGTTGTCCAAACGTGAATTTTAGTTGGTAGAAATACAATTCTTAGTTAGGCCATGTGATCAATCATAAATGTATTGTCGTTGACTCGTGGATCCTACAAATGTTGGTGCAAGGCTTAAATGGGAAAAACCATGTACGGTTGGTATGATGTTTTCTTGGGCCAAGTTACTACATAAGGTACATAGAACAATAGAAGGATTCAAAAGGATAAAGGCGCCAATGATGCAGTTGATTTGAAAAGGAAATACATTTGAATGAACGGAAAAATGTGAAGGCAGTTTCCAAGAGTTAAAGAAGAGGTTGACGATATCACATGAACTGGTCATACTAGACCTTATGGGTCAATTTAGGGTTTGTCTTAAGATTTTTGATGTCCTGAAGGAATCAATGAAATTGTGCCTTTTAATTATTTGAATGCCTTTTTTCTTGCAAAGATTCATCATTATCAAGGTTCTCTAAAAATATTTTTTCAACAAAGTTATCAAATTTTGGTAAAATGGCGCCCTTGGTTGCCGTCCCTCCCGCCAACCCTCATGGCCACCCCTGGGTCAATTTGATGTATATTGGGATGTGTCATATCAAGGTTTAAACTACGCGTTGATGCAGGAAGGTAAAGTAAAGGATCACGCTTCAAGGCACTTGAGAACTTATAAGAAGAATTACCCCACTTACGACTTAAAGTTAGCTGTTATTGTGTTTGCACTTAGGATATGGAGGCACTACTTATATGAAGCATAATTCGTTATCGTCACTGATCACAAGAGCTTGAAGTACTTGTTTGACTAGAAGGAATTAAACATGAGACATAAGATGTGGATGAGTTTCATAAACGATTATGACTCTATAATGTCATTCAAGAAAGGAAAATATAGTTGCAGGCGCCTTAAGAAGAAATACTCTACACGACCAAAATTCTAATCAAAGAACAAGAATTTTCACAGAGGAATAATTCAGAGATTTAAGCCCGAACGTCAGGTTTCCCAAATGAAAGATTGTTTTGCGAAGTAGAATAATCTCCAATGAATTTTGAAAGTTGGTCGGAAAACGCCTCATTGATGATTAGCCATTGAAGATAATACATGAAAGAATGGTTGAAAAAAGAGGGAAAAAAGAGAGAAAAAAGAATTGAAGATTGGAACAAATGGGATCTTAAGGCTAGGAGATAGAATATGTTTTGCTCAGGACAACCTGTCATACAAAGTTTTGGCATCTGACTCAAATGAGTATCACAAAAGTTAGAAAGAACTTGAGTGAAAGACTTACTAAAAATATAAATGTGTTGCTTGAGAGGAAAGATATATGATTGGACATGTGGAGAATGCATCGTTGTAGTTGATTGATTGTGGGTCTGGTTTAGGACGTTGAGATCAATCATTTCTCAACCCATTAAAAAATATTAAAATTACATATATGTCATGCATTTAAATGTAGTATGTTAAAACACTCAATATAGTAGCTTACTAGCTTATAATAAAACACTCAAATTACATACCAATGACCATACAATAATTTCATAAGTTTCTTCATGTCATATTCCTTACATAGTAGCAACATTGGCAGATATGAAACAACAACAAACAAACAAGAGGATGAACAAACAATTCACACAACACAATTACACCAATTAACACTTCATAAAATTAAAATGGTAGACTTGCATAATACTGTATACCCCATTCTCTTTCAAGCTTATATTTCAAAAGGTCAAGTTCTTTCCCGGGCAATGAAACTGTTATCATTCTTCCATTATTATTACCATCATCATCTTCTGGCCCTGGAAGAACCAAAACAACTCCTTGATCACCCACACCACGTAAATCACAATTTGCCCTAATAGGTTTCTTCCCATTAAGCTTTACACCATATAAATCAGCTTCTTCCAAGTCTACAAATGTTAACTTTGCTCCATAAACAAAAAAATCATCTTTTCCATCACCTTTCTCCACCAATTTTTCCAATGCATAATTCTCATTAATTTTTTTATCACTAATCAGTTTCACTAAATCCAATATATTATATTCCTCCGGGCGCAAATTTGTTTCAATTTTGCTCAACAATATGTCATTTGTTGGGAATTCATTTTGAGCACATTTAGAGGTATTTTTATTTTTAGTACATATTGTCACAACCCTAGGTCCAATGTCTCCTCTTATTTGTGCTATACATTTCCATATGATAGCTGAAATAATTTCAAAATACTTAGTATTGGTATTGAAATTGATATTTTTAGTAGATTTGGTTGTTTTTACCAAATGGTTAAGTTGGCTAGAAGTGATGTGAAATGTGTGACTAGGGACATAACAATCATTTGCAGCAAGCCAATATTCCCCAACAACGTTTTCATTTTTGATGGAAATGGGGTTATCAAAAACAAAATTGGATAGAAATTGAGGTTTGGAAAGATTTGGCATGTGAAGAGATTTTGGTTGGGATTGACCAGCAAGTATGTGACTCCATTTGGTGATGAAATTAAAAGCTGAAAATGCATCTCCAAGGATGTGAGCCCAACTTAGTCCTACAGAGAGTCCCCCACATTTGAAACACGTGAACTGCAAGAAAACATGCATAATTATTGCACCTCAAAATTTTAGTTGATTTCAATTCACCGATCAATCATATCATATAATATGATAAATCAAACATACTCTTTTTTTTTAAATGTAAGTACATATACTATATTAGTACACTTTTAACTTTTATAAGGAACCCACTTTATATGTTTAAGTGGGTCCATAAGTGTTAACTAAAGTCTATGATACTCAAAATTTGAAAGAACCCAACAATAAATATTTCTTCCTCTAATTTTTTCCTTCGATATTTCTATTATGTGGGTCCAGAAATGTCAACTAAACTTTATGATAATCAAGTTTTTTGCTCTAATAGAATTAATTCACATGTAACAATTCTTTCTCTAATATAGTAAAATGACGTTGTGATAAGGAGGACCTTGTTGTTGGGTTGAAATGTTCACATCTTATATTATGTCGTTTAATATTTCATAATTTAGTTTAACATGATGAGTAACTTACTTTGTCGAGCTAAGAGATTGAAGAAGATAAGGAGTAAAATGTTTAAGGTTTGAATTATAACAAGAGAGAAAATACTAATTTAACAACTAAAATACTAACATGTTGACATTAAAAAAAGTTTAACTGCTAATTTATCAAATAATATATTCAATCTACTAATTTATTCGTTATCTGCTAACTTATCTAAGTATTTTTTTTTTCTCTCAACAAAGTTCACATCTTTGTTAAATATAATAAATGTCCACATTAGACGAACCATACGATTATAATTGCAGAAATAATTAATTTGTAAAAAAAAAAAAGAACGAAACTATAGCATTGAGTCTTGTTGAATTTTCCCAAGTTATGCAATTCAAAATGGATTTTAATGCCTTCTTCATGTAAAAAAGTTTTACACATTGTCAGCATATCACAATGGTCATGTTTGTGACTTTAAAACCGATTTGGTATAAAGGTCAAATATTTCTTAATCCCCAATGTAAAACTTCTTTCCACTGACTAACAATGTATATTAATTTCCGATTCACTTACAATAGTATTAATTTGAAGGGAGTGCAGATTAATGACAATATAAAATTAATGACAATATAAGATTAATGACAATATAAAATATTTAAATTTGGGGTTGAGTCTAATTTAACCTTATCGATTTGTAAGGACATGTGATAACTACCCCATTTATAAAACACAATACCGGTTCATTGGTAAGGCTACTAAAACCCTTGTTTAAGGTCTACCAACAAAAAATAAATTTTAAATAGTTTCTCTTCTCCCATATAAAATTGCTCACTCCCACGTAAACTGCTTAAAATACCTCAACGTGAGTTAACTCAGGTTAACCACCGGTTCCTTCGTGAATTGAACATCATTCTTTTGTTCTTTTGTTGCCTTCTAGACCCAATTCCTCTCTGTCATTGCCATAATTCATGCCTTCACTTATTTCGGCACATATCCCCATTTCAAATCCTTTTCCCACTCATTATTAGTATTATTTCTTCACCTACCTTAGCAGACAAATCGCAATATTTTCTTGACCCCTATATATATATATATATATATATATATATATATATATATCTAACATGTGCAACATTGCACTTATTAAAACAACTAATAGTAGTAACTTTTTTTTGGAAAACAACAATTATTTTTTCAAAAGTTTTATATTTAATATTAAATGTACAAGTTCCAATAGAAAATTTCTATTTTAAACTTCTTAACATGTGCAAATTTGCACATGATAGAAAAACTATATATATATATATATATATATATATATTTGAGGGGTATACTTTATGTATTTTCCCGTCCATATTTTAGTGCTTATAAATTTTCATTTGATATATGACTATAGCACCAAACAGGGAATAGAGATGTAATTAGGCAATGTGACATGTCTCTGGCTTAAACTTTGAAAACTTTATTAAAAATCAAAAGATGCATTATGTGCTCGTGAATGAAAGTTTGGTAAATTACGTATACCATGCACATACATACATTAAGGAAAAAGCTAGGCATTGTTATGAAAACACTACCCATGAACATATTGACTAATTAGGGTTTGAAACTGTCTGTTTACTAATTAAATTAGTCTAGCGTAAGCGTGACTTAAGTCACGTTGATGATACCGAACGTGACTTAAGTCGTGTGGGGTATTTTAGATAGTTCATATGGGAGCGAGCAATTTTGTATGGGATGAGAGCAATTTTCTAAATTTATAAGTAAAAAGGCCTCATATGCATATAAAATAGTCTTCTCATATATCAAACTTTGCTTTAAATCTCCTTTATTTTTGAAGATGATTTGACCGGCACTAACACACACAATATCTTATCCAATATGGGGATCTTAACACACATGCAAGTGGTTGACATAACTGTAACATGATAAAAGGTGATCTAACGAATCTTAAATGACTTTAGCATCAAGTTATAATTTGGATTTGAGTTTTACAAAATCGAAGGTGAAAACTGTCTCACTTATAAATACCTATTCCGACTATTATATCACATCTAATTAATGTGGGACTATGACCTAAAACTAAAATCTCAATTTATCAATAACACGATTGACAATAATAATATGAAAGAAGTAGGTATGAGATATGACATATGCCATCTTAGTACGTACCTTGACAAAAACTAAAGGAGAAAAAGCAAGATCAGGACCAAGCACATGATCATGAACAAGTTCATCAACTGAAAACTCATTTTCATCCAACCATTCCCTCAACGTTTTATCACACTGCAACTCTGCGATTCGCACACCGGCATCATTGCATTTGATAAACGGTCTGCCGGATTTGGCTATTCTAACTCGACCGGCAACATGCGAGTACAAATCCAGCAGTGGAAACATCGGTGTTTTTAAATCGGATATTGTAAGGCCTTGAACAGCTTCAGAATCGAAGAAGTAAATGGACCGGACATAGTGAAGCTTCATCAACAAGTCCATGTAGTTTAGGTTGTGTTCACCTTTTTCTTCACCTCGTGGTGTTGCTGGGACCACGGTTGAAATTCTTGAACTTGAAGGAGGAGGTGCTTCTAAATTAGGCAGTGAACCCATTTCCAAGATAACCAAATATGGTGAGAGATAGAAGGAGAGTTTTAGCAAGATGAGAGAAGTAGCTTTGGTTGGGGGACGTGAGATGTTGCTACTTGATGTTATGTTATTAATATATATAGGAAAATATTACCACTTCTATGCTTTAAAAGTTTGGCTGAATAACCAACTAAATCGAGATAATGGTTTTAAATGTATACTATGTATGTATCTTTTGGGGAGGAAACTGGTGTGGACCATAGTTATTTTTTAAGACGTGGACCGTGGTTATAATGTGAGCAATATTCTATATCTACCCCATTTAAGACTTCTTTGTCCTTTTTGACAAAAAAAGGATTTCTATGTCCCTTTAATATTTTTTTTTTTAAAAAACCTATTAATTTATTACTAGAAAATACAAATGAATTGTTATACAACTTCTAGTCTTGTAAAAAAATCCCGTGAGCTTAACTTACTTGATAAAAAGATAATGCATAATATATATCGGTTCGAAGTTCGAACTCTAGGCATTAGAATACTTGAAGAAAAAAAAATGTTATACAAACTTCTATTCATTTAAGCACATAATTATCTTGTAACAAAAAAAACACAAAGTTATCAAGTATTAAACACAAAATGTGATGTGTCAAAAATAAAGACACAATTTTTTTTAATTTATTTTTAAAAAATATTTTATATCATCTTTAATTTTAAAAAGAAAAGTAAGTCATTCTCTCTTTAAAAACATACTCTTTAAACATTCTCAATAAAGTTATTCATTTTGGATGCTTAAGTGAATTATGCATGTAATCATATAACTCCTTTTATAATTTTGTATTGCAATACTTAATCACCAAACCTCTCCTACTAAATATCTAAAAAACATTATTAAATACTACACACAAATAATTATATATCATCATATTTCAACAAAATCCATTTTTTAATAATTTATTAAGAGGGGTCCACAAAAAAGTTTTAGAGAGAGTACTTCTACAACTTTCTTTCTGTACAAGGGACCCATAAGTTTTATTCGACAATGAGAATATGTATTTAGCTCGATGTTAAATAGGCGAAATACTATAAAAATTACAAAAATAAGACCTATAGTTTCGCAATAGTTCTATATTTTTGTATAGATTTGCACTTTGACAATTAGGTTTCGTTAACTCCAAAACCAATGAAGAAAATAAAAAACCAAGTTGCATGTATTTTACTTAATTCGACATATGTTAACTCCAAAACTAATGAAGAGAATAAAAAAAAGAGTTACACGTAATTTACTTAATTCAATATATAAGAGCCATTAGATTAATTTAATTTAACGATTAAAATTTGGTGTAAATTATTAGACTTACACCTAATGTCGATGAATCATCATAACTCTTGTATGATGAATCATGACTCTTATTTATGCGTGTACATACACATGTACTAGTTTAGTATAGAGGACCCAACCTTGTTAATGCAGTGCGGTCCATGAAAGGTACTAAAAACTTTCCACCTAAATTGTCTCTCATAGAGTCTCAATCACTTGATGGCAAGTGAAATTAAATTTATGACGCATTTTGTGGATCGTAATACTTATATTGCATTTTGTGAATTAATGGCTTTATCTTTCAAACAATTTATACTGTATTAAATTTTGAAAATGATAAAAAATAGAAATCATTTTTTTTGTTGAAAAAAGGTGGTTAAAAACTCAAAAGGAGTATAAATTCTCAAATGATACTCCCTCTTAATCAAATTAATGAACATTTTGAAAAAACATTTTTCTAACATTTTCTACTTATTACTCTATTTTTTAATTATATCAATTTTTCTTATTCATACTATTAATGAAGAATAAACTTGAACATACAGTAACGTTATAACTCTTAAAAAGATTATCCGGTTCATATGAATTTCAGAAGACTTTAGAGTTTGATCTTTATAATTATTTGCGAAGATTCACAATTTACACAAAATAAATACTATTAGTCTTACAATTTACACAATCTACATAATTTTTCTTTTAGAAAGAGTCTGATAATTGTTGTAAATGAAGAAAATGACTTATAATTAATTTGGCACCACATTTTTTGTTTGTGTTCATTGGTGAAATAATTGGAGATGGACCTCTCTGTTTATGTACGCCTTACGGTTACACTTGTCCCCTTAATCTCTACCAATCACCTGTTCACCGTCCACCCAACTTCCTCTGCACCCTCAGCCTTCCCTTTTCCCAAACTCCTTCCTATAATTTGGTCCCATCCATTGCCTCCACCACCATCATCATCATCATCCATTCTGCCTCCACCATCATCATCATCATCCATTCTTAATGACTTTTACCCGAAACATTCTTCCATGGTCACAAATATAAATGAATAGTGTTTGGTTACATATATGAAATTGCTTTTTTTCAAAATACTAAATTATGATATTATCAATTTTATTTTTATTATTAAAAAAAAGACTTTGACGTGTGTATCCAAACACTATTCATTTATGTCTGTGTCCATAGTAGAATTTATCTTTTTACAGTTACAAATTTTATTATTGTGAGTTTTATTTCTATCGTCTCATAACAATGACTAATATGTAGAATATATAAAATAATTTTTCTCTCCTACCATTTTTCGTCAATATGTTTAACAATATAGTGATTTAAAATTCATCTTTTAAGGTGAATAAGAGAGAAGTTCGAGGTTCAAATCCAATCTGTATATATTATGTAATATCATTACTAACTGAGTTAAGCTCATGCGGATCCCGACCGTTTTTTAATCACAATATTCTCCTTTTTTTTCGAACATTCCTAAACCTTGGTAAAAAGTGTTATTTCAGAAATAAAATTTTGATTTTATAATTTTAAGGGTTAATTAAGTAAGTAGTCCCTATAAAAATTCAAAATTTTGGGTTTAATCCCTAAAAAAAATTTGAAATTTTTAATCTCTGTAAAATTTTCCTTCAGCATTTTTAGTATATGTAATATTGTTCATCATCATTTTTAGTTCCAATAAAAACTTTATGTCAGCATTTTTGACCTCTTAAAATGCAAAGAAAAATGTTACGGGATTAAAAATTGTGATTTTATTTTATAGAGACTAAAAATAAATTTTTTAATGGGACAAAGTTTATTGTTAAAAACGAAAATGAATAAAGTTTAAATGAACAATTTTAAATAAGTCATTATATTGGGACTTTTGTTTTTGGCCATCAGAGTTGGTGGACTTGCCCGTTATTATATGTCTGGGGTTCGAATTATTAATGCTTTAATTAATAATATATTATTATTACAATTTTTTTTTTAATAAAACGTCCCTACTTTTATTAAATTTTTTCCTATTATCGTAGTGGGACATGAAGTGATTAACGTAACAGGGAACTTAATGAAAACGAAAGGGCCATGATGAGCCACATCAAGCTCATGATTTATTGAATGAAACATACCATGAGCCAAATCGACCCTCCATCTATCCAGACCAAGATACATTTTAATTAGTATGCTAAGGTTGATTTTAGTGATCAATTTCGGTGTTGATTTTAGTTTTAATTAGTATGCTAAAGCAGCTCAAGTATATCTATGCAACCACAAGGATTGTATTTTTATTTATTTTTTAACGATGGAAGAGACATGCAAAAATGATCATGTTTGAAATTTCAGCTATGTTGACATCTTAAAAGCTAACATCAGAAAACACGTGAAGATTTGCCAATAGAATCATGCTCTTCACCCAACACAAAACACTCCCGCTCAGTTGAACTGACGAAAATACCCCTGCGTATGTTAACTCACGCAGCGTATGTTAACATGCGCACCTTATACGTCTTGCGTGACTTAAGTCACGCACCACTGGCACTGCGCGAGTTAACTCACGCACGTTGGCCGGTAGTCAGAACTGAAGAACACACGTTTTGTGGTCGGTAGTCAGTTTTTCAACATTCAATAGTATTTACAACCTATACTACCATTCTCACCTATAAATACCCCTCCATACTTCCCTCTTTCTTCACACCATCTCACTTTCTCTCCCTCCTCACTCTCTCCCTCTCTTTCTCTTCTTCTTTTTTGCTTCTATAGTATCTAGGCTCTTTACACCCTTTTAGATATATACCAGTAGTTTTTGGGAGAAGTAGTGGTCCGGCGGGTTGGGGAAAAGGGCATCATCCCTTGAGGTAAAATTAGATTTGCTTCCTTTTACTCCCAAAATCTTTTTACCATGGGTAAAAAGAATCATCATGGGGGTATAAAAGGAACCAAATTTAAATTTACCTCAAGGGATCTTGATGTCTTTTTCCCCAACAGGACGGATCACTATTTTCCCCAAGAGCTATTGGTATATACCGAAGAGGGTGAAAATAACTTTTTACCCCATACCGAAGATGGTGAAAATTACTTTTTACCCCAAGAGGGTAAAATATATGTATTAATTATTGTCATGTTTGAATGATATTAATAAAATCAGAGTTATATTTATTAATTTTGTTTTTAATTTGTATTTATTTTATGTTTATGATTATGTATTGAATAAAAAAATATTGTATTTAATGGTATCGCATTTATTTGTATCGAATTTATTTTCTAATTTTGTATTTATTTGCATATTGAATAAATAAATTCGAATAAAAAGTCTAATTAAACTCAGCGTGGAATCGAATAAAAAGTTGCGTATTGAATAAATTCGAATAAAAAGTCTAATTAAACTTAACGTGAAATCGAATAAAGTTGTGTATTGAATAAATTCGAATAAAAGTTACATTTAAGTTACATTACATAAAGTTCTTAAATATGGTCTATCGTTACATGACATTACATTCGGAATTGCACATTTCAACTACAACAATTGTGTTACCTCTGAATGGTGCAAATTCAAAGTTAATAAACAGCAGGACCCCACCATCCGTCCAGAAAGTGCTTCTGTTCCATTCAAAAAGTTAAATTCTCGTTGGTCTTGGTTTTAAATGATAGTATCCAAGTGCCAACGAAATGAGGTCCATACCTTGACACTTCAATACCATCATTTAAACGAAGCCAACAAGAATTTAACATTATGAATGGAACAAAAGCACTTCCGGACGAATGCTGAAGTCCTGTCATTTAACAAGTTTGAATTGCCCCATCCAGAGTAACACAATTGTTGTAGTTTGAAGGTGCATTCCCTACCTAATCACGAGCGCCACCTAATCATGATCTTTTTGGCCGAATTAGACTTTTGATGATATCTTCAGTTGATCTCACCAACGTTGTTCGCATATCGATCCACTGGAACATGTTGTGCTCCCAAAACATGGTCGTCACATTTTCGTCGTTCGTCAATTCTACCCAAGTGAATGATACTCTTCCATCGTCGAGCCTTGGACGTTTATACCAAACATATTCCACCTTCCTTGTGACTCGGGGGTTGACTCCTTTGTTGAATTCATCCAGCTGATCCTTGAGACCTCTTAGCGTTATACTAAGACACCGAACCTTCAACCTCTGAGGTTCTCCGTCGTTGAATTGTGCACGAACGTCGATTCACCCGACCATTGTTTCAAATCTACACAATAAGAAATTAAAAATAATCAATGAAAATTCTCTAAAACAAACCCTAAATCTAAAATAATTCTCTAAAACTCAAAACCTACAACATAAACATGCAAACAACTAAACATTTAAACACAAGTCATTTTCATGTAAAGATTTCTTGCCAAAAAAACCAAAATTTAAACAAACCATAAATCTAAATTTTTTCTAATTTAAGAGAAAAAATCTAACATATAAACATAAAAGGTTGATGAAAACTTACTTGCTATTGGAGTGTTGTTTGATTTGAACTTGAAGAAATTTTGGATTTGGTGATTTTAGAGAGATTTTGGAGATTTTTTGAGATTTTAGATGAGAAATGAGGAAATGAGGTGGTCTGCCTTGGTTAAGATAGGACGTAGCGTGAGTCAACTAACGTTGCGCTAGTTAACTCACGTTGCGCAAGTTAACTAACGCACAATATTACACGTGCGTTAGTTAACATGTGCATGAGTAAAATTGGCATGGCTGCAGGGTGGGAGTGTTTTGTGCAGGGGGAGAGCAGTTTTCATGCTAATATGGCACCAAACCATCACCGATAGGGATGACAATTGGACACAGGCCCAATCGATACCCGCAAAAAATACCCACAACGGGTAGGGTAAAACCCCACTTTTATGGGTCTGGACACGGATCCGGGTAATACCCACCAATTTAAACGGGTATGGGTACTATACTACCCAGACCTGCAACTCCGCATATACATATTTATATAATATCATAAATAATTTATTTATTTTTGATGTATAATTAATTAATTTAGCCATTTAAGCCTAAACCTATACATAAACAAAAAAACTGCTTAATACACTAACAACTCCATCATGCCGGCGTACAATTTTTTAAGGATATTTTTTGGATGTTTTCTATTTGACTAAATACTATGATTCGTACTATTTTATGAGTTAATTTTAAAAAATTTGGATCATAGTTTCATTTCGTTCATGATATTTTTATTATCTTTTCATAGTTAAAGTGCGGGTAATGGGTGCGGGTATGTCCACTTAGGTACCCATAGGGTATGAGGAAGGAGACTAAAGTTGTTGCCCACGAGGGTACAGGCATGTGTACGAGTATTTTTTACAAATGTCGGTATAGGAAAGGGCACTGTAGTACCCTACCCATTGGATATCCATTGTCATCCCTTTCACCGACCCAACACCCATCTTTGACCAAACAATCATAACCAACCTTAATCGACCCTATAATACTCTCCAGCATGATTCGAATCCAGAAACAACTGCAAAAAAAAAAACCAAAATCCATACCCAAAGGCCAAAAA
This sequence comes from Medicago arabica, assembly GCA_946800305.1. NCBI lineage: Eukaryota > Viridiplantae > Streptophyta > Magnoliopsida > Fabales > Fabaceae > Medicago > Medicago arabica. The sequence continues at coordinate 18,256,190 of OX326971.1, read as the reverse complement.
TTGGTCGTTGATGTTTTAATCAATGTCTGCGATATACCACTCAGTTAGTTACTAACACCCACAGTGAAGGGTGGTAGAGTCTCTATTACAGTTTCAGAGGAAGAATATTGGTTAGGGTCGGAAGCAGCCCCGATAATTCAAAATGGATGACGTACCGTATCCTCTGCGTATACCTGCCCGATACTTCCTGATACGTATCAAAAAAAGTATCCGAAGATTAAATTTTAATTTTAAAAAAATAATTATCTGATACTTCCCGATACGTATCTAGAGAGTATCCGATAATTATCATGCACCGATATCCGCTCTGATATTTTCCAATTAATGTTAACTAAAATAACTTAACTCTTGATTACCAATGTGTTCTTTTTTTGATCGATATAGTATAACACTAACAATGTTCCTTTTGGATATAGTATAACACTGATGGTGTTCTTTTTGGGATATGTTGTGTATGTAATTGATTAATTATCACTCTCTTAATCGTCAATATTATTTATATTTATGTTGATGTACTACGAGCCTATGACTGGTTTCTTTTGTTTGTTAATATATTTGCATATTAAAAAAAATGGTTATAATTATATTATATATTTAATTATATAATTTTATTAATTAACGTATCAAAGCCTTATCGTATCTTGATTTTTGAAATTTTCCGTATCGACATATCCGTACAATATCGTATCCATATCGTATCTCGTATTCGGGCTTCACATGCTGGAAACTTGTATTAATAATTTACATGCTCGAATTGTTTGGCCAAAGGGTTCCATTCCCATAACCGTGGTTGGACTGAAAGAAAAGTTGAAGCCTATATGAAAGAACGTTGGTTTTTGGGGCATTACATCACTTGGTAAAAATGCTATTATGAGTTTTCATTTTCATCTATTGAGGATGCTAGAAGTGTCAGGTCAGTGGTTCATGGATCCTTAACCCCAAATAATTAAAGCTCTTTGATTGGACGAAAGATTTAAATCTTATTTGCGATTTTGAGTGGTGTGGGAAGTCCTATATGTGTTGATGATGTTACTAGTAAGCCTGTTCATGAGCATACTTTAACACATAAGCTGAATGACAACATTCAAGCCAAAGATAGGTTACACTATATAGAATTCAAAATGACATGCATTTTCTTAAAGATTCACCGGTAATTTTGCAGAAGCTGATGAGTAATTAATGAAGCAACAAGAAGTTGAACTAGTTAGAAGAATGGCCAATGAACAAAAAAATAGATTGCAGCTTGCTATAGAGAACCATAAAAGCGTTGAAGCTTCAGGGTTCTAACTTGTCACTCACAAATCAACACATAAGAAGATTCAGAAAGCAAAATATTCAGCTAAAAAAGTCAGTTACAATATGATAAATCCTGATTTAGTGTGTTTTTAGCATTTTAATTAAATAAAGTTTATGGAATTTTAGTTTTACTTTGGAGTTATTTTACTACAAAATGTTAATTTTAGTTTTAGGATAAAAAAATGAAGAATTTAGCTGAGTAGGAACAAAAGCAAAGAATTATACCATAAGCTGAAAGTTAAGCATGATCGTGCGTCCTTTGCAAAACTAAAATTACTGTCACAACCCTTTGAAATCCTAAGGTTTATGGCTTGCAACTTGAAATTAATTTCTTGTCTATGATTCTAGGCTATAAATAGACCTTATTTCGGAGGCAAAGGGCACCACCTTATACTTGTAAACCTATCAAGTGTTGGAATCAAATTCCGGCATTGTTCTTAAGCTTTTGTTCTTTTATTTGCATTTCTTGATTTTCTTGTCTTTTAAGTTATGTTCTTTTCATTTCTAGCAATTTACTTTTATGTCATTTATCATTATATCTTCATCTATTAAGCTTTTGTCTACTATGATCATATGTGAGTAGACTCTTTCGGTGTTTGGATTGTTTGAATAATCTAATGATGAAATCCTAATCAAACCCAAGTCTAGACTCTATATTATATGAGTTTATGTTCTATTCTAATCTCATTGTTATTAAATTTTATAACAAATATCAAACAAAGTACCGAGAGATGAAATTTGATATTGTTATTTAATTATACTTCAAATATTAAACGAAGTACCGAAATGTGAAATATGGTATTGGATCAAATGAGATTAAACAAGATAATCAAAACGTGATAATAGTTTGAGAATTTAATTAACCATAATAATATGGTTGATCATTATTTTGAGATACATTCATGTAGATCATGTATCTCAAAACAATAACCAAACATAGTTGGCTAAAATATGATTTTAGTCCCTGCAAATATGTCTCGTTTTGATTTTAGTCTCCGTAAAAAAAAATTGTAGAAAAAAGGTCCCTGCAAAATATTTTGTTTTTTAAAATAGTCTTTGACCCCACTTTTGAGATGATTTGCATATGTGACACATGATGACTGAACCCATTTTGTAGAAAATAGTCCTTGCAACATATTTTGTTTTTTAAAAAAGTTCCTCCAAAATATATTGTTTTTTAAAATAGTCCATGGATGGACTATCATCCATGGACTATTTTAAATAACAAAATATTTTGCAAGACATTTTTCTACAATTTTTTTACAGGGACTAAAACCAAAATGAGCCATATTTGCAGAGACTAAAACCATATTTTAGTCAACATAATTTGTTATATTCTTGATAAAAAGGTTTCAATGTTTTGTTATATTCTTGATAAAAGATAAACATAGTTTGTTACTTATTTAAAAGTCACAAACATCTATATCTATAACAATATATAAATAGCAATATATAAAGGAAATACATATTTTTTTTAGGTTATATTTTTTATTATTTTAGTTGTACACTCAAACAAATTTGCTTTTAATAATGTTATTTTATTGATGTTATTTCTTTTTAATTATGATTTATCATGATTTTTTATTCATCATTGAAATTATGGCACTCGCTGGACGGATGTCCTAGACACCAGGAATGTTTGACAAGATGTCCTCGACACTAGATATAATAACGTAGCACAATAAACAATAATAAAGTAGAGTGCATGAAAGGAAGAACACAAGAAATTTGGTAACCCAGTTCGAAGCAATGTGACATACATCTGGGGAAATCTATGTCAAGAAAGGAAATCCACTATAATAGTTTTGGTTTGTAGTCTTAAGTGAACCAACCTAGTTCACTGTCTTGACACCTAAACACTACTCATGAATTTTTATCTAAGACTCCCCCTAAATTTTAGATCTCATCTCACTTTCTCTCAATCACATAACCAGTGATTTAACTCAATTACTATCAAATAGGAGAACACCTCCAATAAACAAATCAACTCTTGCAAGATTTACTAAAGTGTTATACAAATACAATAATACAACTCAACTAAAACATACCTACTCTAAGCATCAAGATGACACACATAGAGGCATACAAATAACAAAGGATAAACACGAAACCCTAGAATGACACTTCTTTAAATGACGGCTTTGATCAATCTTCACAAGGTTAGAGTCCTCCTTTATATATCCAAAGAATGCATGTGCTTATTCTTGAATCGGGCTAAGCAATACAACTGATCAAAACGTATATACGTTCACAATCTTCTAGGAGCAAAATAAATTGTTTCCTAAAATGTGCAGGACATTAACTTCAAAACATGGCAAAGGTTAAACCGACACAAACAGCTTATAACCACACGCTTCTTGGAGCACAAGCTACGTGAATAAATCTTCACTCAAATCTTCAAAGATTTCACACAAAAATAAAATATTCCAAGAATACGAAATAAAATACTTCACCTTAAGCTAAGATGTCGTACTTACATGTTCAGAACATCTGATACAACATCATGCTAGAACATCTTGTTTTAACAAAATGCAGCCATCACAATACAAAAACTCAACAATTATGATTTACATGTGTTAACCCAGTCAAAAAAAGTAGACAACTGGTTCATGCCAACGCTAGTTATTAATAAAAGCAAAAGCAAAACAAAACAAAAATTAAACAAGAAAAATAAAAGGTTGGGGGACCAAACCAGAACCCAACCAAAGTCAAGAACAATGATAGATCGATAAATCAAACCTATCTCTAAAGAAATCAACTACATAGATTGTCATATTAAGTCACTTTTGAAGAAACTATAAATAAAAGAGTGAAAATTTATTTTGGCCTCTCACTAGTCCTTGAAAAAACAAATGATCATCTCTAGTTCTTTACAAAAATAAATCATGACAATTTAGGTATTTTTTTTATTAGTTTTTATTTTTATTTTTGAATTGTGATTTAATTATGTGACAGTCTCCATGTCATCTAATAAATATGATGAAATGAGATGGAACATATGCCATCATACACCACTCCACTCCATTAATCTTTCTTTTTTAAAAATCTAAACAACGGAACCATATTCTATACCACTCCATTTCATCATATTTTATCAATCCAAACAAAGTCTAAGCAACCAAATTGACACTTTCTTATCTTGTAGGAGAGTAGTTTGATATTTTCATTTTTTGTGGGAGACTAAATGAAACTAAATTCCACAAAATTACTTTCTCAAACTAACTAAGAAAAATGCTGACACTCCCATCCAATTAAACCAACCATCTCCCAAATACATAACCGAATTTTCAATTTGTAACAACTTCAAACCTTCTACCTATTTCTAAGCATCGCCCTAAAAAGGAGTTTAGATTATATAATCCAAACAAAGAGTATTTTCAGGAAAAAAATAGGGCGTGTGAGTAAGACATGTGGTGGAAAAAGTAAAATCTTTAGTAAATTAACCAATGTGAGATGTTGATATCTCATTGGGCTGAAGAGGTTATTCAGCCTTGAAAATTGCTCTTCTCCCATGCAAAATTGCTCATTCCCACACGAACTAACCAAAATACCCCACAAGTGAGTTAACTCATATTCAGTATAACCAACGTGAGAGGTATAACATACGTGACTTAAATTATGTTCCGAACACCAACGTGAGTTAACTCACGTTGGTAACAATCCATGCAATTTTTTTGCTTTGCAAATAACAGGTAAGAACCACTGAGGACAACATAAAGCCAAAAAATCGGCACTTTTGTATGCCGCATCAATGGAATACGATGCCATCCCTTAAGGTTCTAATTCTAATTCCATTCTCTTTTGATTTCATCTCATCCATATCATCACCGATCATCATCATCGCCTAATTAATTTCTCGATTAATTCTTCAATATCTTATTATTGTATAAGATCTGAGAATCTTCATCCCCTATTACAATAACCGTCACTCTTTACAAACCAACCACTGAGGACAACACAACACAAAGCCAAAAAATTGCATGGTTTTTATCAACGTGAGTTAACTCACGTAGGTTACACCAAACGTGACTTAAGTCACGTGGAGGTAGTTTGGTCAATTCACGTGGGAGTGAACAATTTTGTATGGGAGAAGAGCAATTTTCTTGAGCCTTTTAATAATGTAGAAAAAAGCCCAGTCTCCAAGAAGAAAGGCTTTGCTCATATTTTAGGGAGTTTTTTATTCCCACACCCCACATGTACTTTGGATGCGTGAACCTAGAAACAAATGCATTTTTTTGTCATCTATAGTGGATTAAAGTGTGAGTGAATATTTCCACATCAATTATGAAATAGTTAAATATTATCGGATATATAAGCAAGATGGCTCGTATAAGTAATGTTTTAAGATTTTTAAGATTTTTGGTGGATATGGTGTCAGATCCTAGATCTTTAATTTGCTGTTGTTTTCGATACCTCCATGTACCCTTCAACACTTCAAATGGCAAATTCAAACAAAAATTGTGTTTTTTTTCCTATCCAAAAATGTACTTCCGGGTCATAAGTTCAATTTTTATTTACCATAGACCTTAATAATACTATATATAAGTGGTTGTGAAACCACTTCATTTTCAGAAGTGATTGAAACGTCATTTTTACATGCACTTGAATCAAGCACATGTTGGTTTGAAGAGCTAACTACTAAGTGTAAGATGAATAATAATTTAGAAGAAGAATGAGAGAGTGTGAGTGAAAACTAAGTAAACTTTAATGAATGGAGAAGTTGTAAAAACACATGATGAAATATACAGTACAATAACCTCTTTATATGCTAACTAACTATGGTTACTTGACTATCAAGTAAACTCTATAATAAAGATAATCTTTAACTAACTAACTAATTTAATCTTATCCAATCTAACTTCTAAAGTGTATACATCATAGCAACTATAGACTATACTAGTTAACCGTTGCATCCTTTATGGTAATCCTATGGGTGCATAATCCTATGGTATACATAATCCTTAGGACCCATATTTTCCTCTTACCCATAGTTTGAACTACACAATCAATAACACATATCACGTAAATCTTCCTAATCATGTCTTATGTATTGAGAGTATCATCTCTACACTTTTATTTTTTTTTATCGACTCTTGACCACCCAGTATAGCTGTAAATTTTGTCCTTACATGCATGAGTGATGAGTCTAGTAGACAAGAAATTGCTGAAAATTCGGTATTTTTCATTTTTATGACAATTATGCTTGAAAAAAAAGATAATCTACAAAGCAATGATATTGATAGCCATTTATGAGACTTTACCATGTTATATGATCTTATCCTACTTTGTGATGGTGCATATTTATTTATAATTCTTTTTTTGCTAAAACAAGGTTCTGGATAACAACACAGTCAACACAAAAATTTGGGCCAAGGAATATTAAGCTTTTTAATTTGATATATAGTCTTTTAAGAGTTGACTTTCCTATATTTAAATTTCACATAAAGATTCAAGTGGTACTAGGTTCATCCTTTACAATAGCATTTAGGTTTGAAAATAACATCTTGTACCTAAAAGCAATTTAAGGATTACTTCAAACTCTAAGCTAGATACAGAAAGTGACACACTCAAATGAAACAATATAAGTTATCAATTATTGGAATTATTGTAAAAACTCATAGATATCACATCACATGAACCATATACATTCATGATGGTCAATGTTTAGTAAAGATGAATAATAAAATTAAACAAGTTATTTTATAAAAGTTCTGTTTAAGCTTTAAACCTTGAGTTCTCAATGTTTAACCTATAATAAACGGATCCGATATCTTAATGGATTGACCCAAAAGGTATTGAGCCTTTCAATCGTGTAGAAATAAGCTCAATCTTCAATAAGAAATGTTTAATTTCTTTTCCCACCCTCTTGGATTTTTGCGTCCTCTATAACATTTTGGATTTTTGCGTCCTCTTTAAAAACGACCTTCAATATTTTACAATATTTTGAATTTCATAATCCAAACTAGGCGATGGAAAAAAAACTTTCTTAATATTTTATTACCACCAGGGGTGGCTCTAAGGGTGGGCGGGAGGGGCGGTAGTCTAGGACACCATTTTTTTAAGGGCATCAAAATTATTATTGATACTTTGTAGTTAGTACTATAAAGATATATTTCTTTTTAATTTGTCTTGATTCATTCTATTGAAAAAATATTTTTAGAGAACTTTGATTATAGATGAATCATGTGCAACAAAAAATGCAAGAAGAAAAATATTAGAATAATTAAAAGGGCACAATTTTATTGTTTCACCCATAGCACCAATAATCGGTCCGGATTACCACAAGCCTTGAAAGTACTATATAAGTGCTTGTGAAGCCACTAACCACTTCATTATCAAAAAGTGATTGAAACATCATATTTGCATTCACTTGAATCAGTCAGTCACATACCACCTAAATTATCCTAATCATGTCTTATGTGTTGACATATTCATCTCTATATCAAACTTATTTTCTCAATGACTTTAGTATTCACTATTTATAGTTCCATACAATATAGTTGTAAAAATTTATATTATTACTGCTAAAACTTTTTTCTGTTGCCTCTCAAAAAACAAGGTCCTAAACAACTCATCCTGTCTGTGCTCCAGACCACAACTGTTTCATAGTTAGCAAGTGGTCAAAATATTTTGCTCAGAACAGAGTTTAATATTCAAGTCAAAAACTTGCATCAAATGTGCAGAATTGAATCAGAAGTAAGAGGCACTTTATTATCTTTTTAAAAAACATACAAGGTATACTGCAATGAACCTACCTGCATTTTATGACAATTATGTTGGGAAAAAACATAATCTGCAAAAGTAATGATATTGATAGCCATTGTTTATACTTCACTATTTGATTCTCTTATCTTACTTTTTGTTGGTATATTTATTTATTTATTTTTGGCATAACAAGGTTCAAGATAACAACATAGTCAAATTGATAAGTTGGGCCAAGAAAGAATATTAAGCTTTCTAATTTGATATTTAGTCTTTTGAGAGTGGACTTTCCTTGCATACTTTTTTTTGAAAGAACTTTCCTCCTTACATACTTAAAATTCACATAAAGCATCAAGTTATACTAGGTTTGAAAATAACATGTTGGACATAAAAGTAATTTAAGAATCACTTCATACTAACTTAACTCTTATCTATATACAGAAAGTGACACACTCATATGAAACTATATATATAAGTTATCCATTTTATTGGAATAAAGTAAAAAACTCATCTAGGAATATGATCACATCACATGAACCATATAATAAATTGAGTGGTCCATGTTTAGTAAATAGGAATAATAATATAAATACAATTAAACAAGTTAAATAAATTAAAGTCTCTATTTATTTAAGCTTTAAACCTTGAGAAAGCCAATGTGGCCCCTTTTTATCTTGATCAAATGTAACACTAGAGCTGCTCATTGGTGTAGTGGGGTCACTATAATCTCCAATTCTATCTGATTGAAAAGAGAGATAAGAATTTAACTCCTTAGTTTTCATTCCATTTGGAAGCATATAAGACTTTTTCTTCTTAGTTTCATTGCTTCCTATACATAAAGTCAAATCCACTTCCATATCTTCATCACAATCACTTGTTGCTGGCTTTTCAAGATCAAAATCTTTTTGTCTTTTCTTGATTATTTCTCCTGAACAACTTCCACTTCTTTCCTTTATGCATAATTCCTCTTTCAAAATTTGGACATGGCTAAATGAAATTTGTGTTGGTTTTTGTTGTTGAACAAAATAAGGTTGGTTTATACCTATGCTACCATTCATAGGGGTCCAACATTTATTTTGCTTGCCTTCATTTTTGTGTTCATCCATTAGCATTTTTTGCACATTGTATACTCTATGTAATTCCTTTACCTACAAATTTTCAAATTCTAATTAATAAATTTTCAAACTAATAACAACTTCATGCATCAAATAAAAACATAGTTGGTAAATGACAGTAGGTTCTAATAAAAAATATATCTAAAAATTTGAAAGAGTTAATATTTTGAGACAAAAGTAGTAATAAATAAAACTTATGGCATATATGATTAAAATATGGCCATGGATGCATATGTCACCAAGTGAAGCTAATTTTGTCATCAGCCTTGTCCCTGTCAAACTGTAATGATTGCACTACAAGCTTTTTTTTTTGTACAATTTATTCAATTGGGGACTTGGCTTTTTTTGGACTAGAACCATTCAACCCAAATCCTTTAATTTAAAACTAAAGAAGCCAAATAAGACATTTAAAATTTGATCCATACTATGAAATTTGGTCATACTATGCAACCTTATGGTACAAATTGAATGTAAACTTGAATTTTGTCTTTGTTTAGGATGAGATGAGATTATGAAACATCGATACAGACACGGACACCTGACATGACATAAACATTGATACGCCGACACTGTTAATAATTTGACAAAATCACGTGATACAGTATCGATGTCGTGTCAATGTCTGACATCGGGACACGCGTAATCTGAGGAGTGTCCATGCTTCATAGGATGAAAATTTTGCATGATAAAGCATACTACATTGACATGATACCTGGTTTTTGAAGATATCCTCTTGTATCTGCATTGTCTTTCTAATGGATTCCATGTTGTTTCTGTCAAGTATCCTATCCATTGGATTTTGCACGTTATTATCTCCAATATTGCAATGTTTGTTACTCACTTTCAATCCTTTGTTCTGATAATGCTCCCAGGCATCAACACTAACCACAGTGAAGTTGTTGCAGTCTTTTGAGTATGCTAGAGGATTTATGGAATATTCAAGTTTTGTTCCCATTCCTGAAATGTAAATCAATACTTATAAGTTTGGGCCGGATACCGAGTTTCCAAAGGAAAAAACTTATAAGCTTGTTTCTAACTGTCATAAACTATGAAGCACAAACACCGAACTAGACATTGACACTTCGTCAATTGAATGTAACGGCATATATCGATGTCATGTCAGTTTCGGACACCAGACATGACTTCAATTAGATTGAAGTGTAGGTAGATCATAAGACTTTAAATTTTAGACCAGGTAAATGTAATGTATCAGACATTATTAGATTTGTTAGTTAGTTAAATCAGTTAACAAACAGTTTACAATTATGTTATTAAGTTAGTTAGACGAAGCACCGGCAAAGACACGGATATCAGACACAATGTTTACATTGATATGTTTGCACCAATAATAATTGAAAAAAAATAAAATGATGGAATATAACTACGTATGTTGGTGTCCGACACCAATACATACTGTATACGTCTTCCATCTGAAGTGTCAGTGCTACATAACACAATCGTTAAATTGTTTATAACTGATTTTAGAGACTAACAAGTCTAATAGGAAACAACAATTGCAAAAATCCCTTTTCTGTTTGTGCTTAAGAGAATTAATATGATATAATTTTGTGAAGAAATAATCTGAAAAGTGGATCTAAATATCCAAACACTAAATATTAATAGAAACCTTATTGTAAGAATATTTTGACACCAACAAGAAGAATTTTCAAACCATGATCTGAAAATATTATCTTGCAAGATTTTGTTGCTGCCTTTTTGTATGCATAGATTCAAGCCATATATAGCAACTGTACTAACATTTTAGCCTTTTCAAAAAATAAAATAGAAACAGTACTACTAGTTTCTTGTTTGAGTAAATTTGTCAAAACAGAGGAAACTTTACCAAACCAAAAATAGAAGAGGAAATAGTCAGAGAGAATTTTCTTGGAAAAAAGTTTAAAAGTGTAAACAAAACATTTCCAGAAACTTTGATGATGAATTAACATTATATGCAGGCATTTATGTGTCTTCATCCACTATTACTAGAAACTATGCTCAGAAAAGTGTTGTGTTTCTCATAAAGCATGTCTCAAGTGAAAAGAAAAAAGTTTTTTATTTTTCTTTTCTAAGAGCAACAATAACAAAACTTTATACATACATATTGAAGCTCAAATAAAGATTCAAAAAAATAAATTAAAAGACTACACCCTTCACATATATATACACTTAAGCTCTATGAAACACGGATACAGACACGAACAATGAAATTATCGTTAGGAAAAGATATATATGCTTTAAAGTTGATATAAAAGATCACCTGTTGTAAGAAGTAGCAAAATTGCAGCTTTGTTTGAAGAAGTTCATTGAACATGTTCTTCACTCATGCCAACATTTTTATCCATAAAGTTTAATACTATTAAACCAATACTAATATAACAAGTGGATGATGATTAATATCTATATGGTTTTCCTTGAATCATGGTTGGAAAAATAAAAATAAAAATAAAAGGACGGATGAATCCAAGCACTGAAGAATTTGGAGATAGGTCATAGACAGCATGAAGACACTTGGCAGTTCATATTCTTTTGGTTTGAAACATCAACAAAGCAACTAGGTAAACAATTTTTTTATATGAAAACTGGAATATTAATGATGTTGTTGAGTTAATAATTTAGGTTTTGACAGGCTGTGAAGAAAGGAGGCAAGGCAAAAGCTGGAGCAGCAATGTGTCTGTATATGTTTATGAGAGTCTTGAATGATTTTGTGTGTGAGAGAGAGAGAGATATGTTATTATAATATGAATATATTTTGTATTTGTAACATATGCTTTAGTTTATGAGTTTAATGATATGCAATCACACTTAAAAAATATTTTAGTTATATGTCCAATCACATCCCATTGTGTATATATATTCTTGAGATGCTTTATGAAGTAATAAAATAAAGTTGCATCTACAATGAAATGAAATGTGATTTTAGGTCTGTGCAAAAAAAAAAAATTGTTGTGACTGCATATTTGTTAGGTAGATTTATGATGGACTACCTTGATAGATGATCCATGGTAAACCAGAACATAATCGACGACATCTTTCGAAGGTATATTTCCACGTTTTTATAATTGAGATGGTGATTTAATCGGTTTTCTTTTCCTCTTCATACTTGATCAGTTTAGTTCAAATAAATTAAGAAAAAAATGAATACGAGTTGAGTTTTGAAACATGCATGTTCATTTTCTCGTGTTTTTGTCTGATCAAAACCGATCGAGTTAGCATAGCAACTATTAGAAACATGAAAGTTGCAATCTTATACCCTAAATAGGTAACGTCTGTCACCGTTCAAGTTTCAAATGATTTTTAAGTATCGATTCATATTGAACCGCCTATGAGAATGGTCCACCTCAACTATTAATGTCTTTGTATATATATTATAATTATAGATTTAGGCTTTACTGTAATGTGTGGAAAAGAATGGGAGAGTAGGGGCCACAAAGTTGCATAATAATAATGAAAACAAATGACACTCCTAAACATGAGCCAATGTAGGCCAGTGAACAAGATATTCCAGACAAAGTCTTTGTATAGGTTTTGATCAAGATATGCATGAACAATCAAAGTTCTTTCTTTGTAGGACCTACCATCATTTTCTTTTTCTTTGTTTTTGATATCCAACGATTGAGATTTGATTATTCTTTCCGTACATACAGAACAATATCTACAGTTATCTCTTCAGTTTGAGATTGAGATTTCACCACTGTACTAATTATTTCAGGTGTTTTATTGGGATTCTATATAGTTTGGAAAGTGTAAATTTCATTTGGTTGGGATTTGAAATTGATAATGACCTCTATAGCATCGATACTTCTTAAAATGTTTCGTTGTTTGATACATGTCATTGGTCGGTGTATGATATCCATTCATATGATTATACTAAATTAAGTTATTTATTCAATTTTTTACCGATATCGGCATGCCAGTCCAAACGACGTATCTATATCGATACTCCATCATACATAATAATTACTTTCATACACATAAAAGTCTTGTTCAAAGCTATGATTAAGGATCATGCATAAACTTCATCTCAAATCTAGAAAAACTAATTGACAAGATTTTTCAATGAAAAACTTTTCCTTTGCACTTTACTTCAAATGAAAGGATTGACAACATAAATAACAATTTTTTTAAAATAAAATTGGCCCTTTTCCTTAATGCTGCCAAGTTTTATTTTGGTTGCTATTAGTTTCATGTCAGTCCAAAAAAAATATTCAAGAAAAGCAATTTTGTTTCAACTTTGAATAAAGAAGTGAATTTAAAACCTACTATTTTGAATTTCTTTATTCTAGAGCCTAGAGGACTAAGGTGCTATAAAATAATACTATGATTGAAAATTGAACATTGAAAATATTGATAATGGAATAAATGTTTATGTATGAACTAGAAAAAGAAAGCATGATCTATTGTGCATCCAATATTGGATGTTCCCACTGCAGGTGTGTCCCATCTTCACTATTTTAGTGTTACTGTCACTTCAAGGTTTTCAATATCTCTACAATCCAAATGCAACCATGATTTATCTTCATAAGTTGTATTTGATTGCGATTCTTTGCAATATTAAGAATCGCAATGGAATGATGCGACCATAGTTTAAAATCTAGGTCATGCCATTAAGATTTGTTTATATATCTTCAATTACATTGTCGTAGCTGCAATTAGGTCGCATCAAACGTGTTCGTATTTAACGGCAGCTTTTTTATTATATCAAGTATCGTAACCAAACTACGATTGCAATTTAAAACCTAACACATTTTGATTGAAAAAAATATGAAAATATTTCAAGGAACCTTATTAAATATAAGTTTCATGATAAAGTACTGAAACTTGAAGTTTTTCCCAAGAGTTGTCGGTAGTTATTTGAAGAAAACATAAAAATCAGGATTCAAAGAAAAGAAAGTTGCCCCCACAATGTAGCATCATTTTCCTCCAACAGATGAAGGGTGAAGAAGGACTTTCAGTAATAAATTTTAGAAATCCAAAAAAAACTTAAAAGATTCCAAAATTGTGATCCAGATAAATATAAGGTCCACACAATCCTTGTATGTTTTTGATAATTAAGCAATGTGTAGATTTTTCTATTTAAAATATTTCCTTTCATTATACATATATGTGGACATGCCAGTTTGTACTTTTGTTTTTTGAGTTCCTATCCAAAATCTCCTTTGGTGGCTAGCTTTTCAGATAACTCATAGTTTTGTAAAAGGATCTAATACTAGTATGCTACATTTGATTCTACAAATTGCACACAAAACAATGCACATGTGTGCTCTTCTAATACTGCAGTAAGTATGCTACATTTGATTATACAAATTGCACACAAAACAATGCACATGTGTGCTCTTCTAATACTGCAGTACTTTTTTATAGGGATAATTAAGTTTTTAGTTCCTATAACTATTCACAGTTTTGTTTTTAATTCATACAAAATAAAATCACATTTTTTAGTTGCTGTGACATTTTTCTTAAGCATTTTAGGGATAAAAAATGTTGATGGAAATTTTTGACAGAGACTAAAAATGCTGATGGAAAAATTTATAAGGATTAAAAATGCTGATGGAAAATTTTATAGGAACTAAAAAATGTGATTTTATTTTATAGGGATTAAAAATAAAATTCTGAATATTATAGAGACCATTTATTTAATTAACCCTTTTTTATATATCTTTCTTTCTTTAGCTTTGTTGATTTTTCGGAAAATGTCTAAGATTCAAGCATTCTAACTTTTTTTACTCTCCATTAGACTATAGTTTTTTAAGAATTTATACTAATTCATTCAAAAAGACATAAAGAAGCACATTCTAAAATTTTAAGTCAATATTATTTAACCAACTCAAATGAATTCTCTATAAGAATACAGTGATTTAGAATTCGGTTGAAAAATAAATAAAGTCAAAATAAGTATTATTTTTTGTTAAATATCAAATTCGTATAAGTACAATCAATTTTAAGGTTTGGAATGAACATCATTTAACTGGTTAATTAGTTCAACATGTAATCATAGTTATTTAACCGAACACTGACCATAATAATGCAACTTCTTTATTTTGCATGAGAGTGAGGGTAATTAGGAGAATGATTATTATGGTTTATGATATTCATTATCTGTCATTACCACTCAACAAAGTGCACTTGCTCATATATCCATTTAGAAAGGTTACGTCTATATAAATCTCCTTAGAACACTTTTAAAGAAACAAAAAATAAATCATTTATATTAAAAACAATAACACTTAAATTTTTAAAAAAAGTTGAATACACTATTTTTTAACACAAATTTTATATTTGTGTCCTTAAAACACTACTCTACGGGCATACTTTAATATTATCCTTTAAAAAAAATGTTTAATATTCGCAACAAAGATCATTAAAGTGACCAGTCATATTACTTGGCGAAGGCTAATCATCAACAAAATTGGTTGATATTTCACACCTATTTTATAAAAAATCAAAATAAAATATAAGGATGGATAAAATATTTCATATAAAAGTTAGTAAAAATAAGCTAGAGGTGATTGACATGATAGTTTCATAATATAAATTAAGATAAGACGAGCATACCATTGTTGAACAAGTTCATCATACATATATATATATATATATATATATATATGGTCCTGCGTCAAAAATTCTTTATTATATTTGTTCAATCCTTGTTGGAAATGATGATGCATTGGATTAGAGGGTATCTAATGGATGTACTCCCTCTGTTCTGTTTTTTCTTCTTCCTTTTTGAATGGTATATCTTGATCTAAATATAGTAAACATTTTTACTTATATTTAAGACTGGATGATTTATTTCAGATGATCACATTGACTTTGAAAGTTGAAAGATGAAATGAAAAGTTGATCTTTGCATAACACACACATATATATATAACTCGATCTCCCTCCCTTACCTAAAAGATCAAAAGCATACGACAACTCTAATTATGATAATCTTATATTTATAAAAATTAAAAAAAACTATCAAATTTCTTTTACGAAAATTCAAAATACTATTTTTTAAGCGGAAATGTCAAAACACCTTGCCATCATTTATTAGTTAAGTTTACATGAATTTAAATGGTGGTTGTCATTCTTATATTGTGTGAGACTTGTGCGTCTTATTCTAACTCTCTAAGGGCATGACATACACATAAATTTAAACGTTTATATATTTTGAAAAGACATAGCAAATATATTAATAACTAACCATATCACAAGGTGTACTATAGAATATAAAAAAAATATTCAACATAGATGATTGAAGAAAGAAAAAAATAGAAAATATATATTTAGATATTTTTTTATGGAGTAATTATAATAATATTGCGTTAAGAAATTGATGTGTCTAGGTTGGCCATGTGAACCATCCAATGCCAAATGGGACATGACAGTCAACAACATATAAAGATAAGAGATATACAATAAAATAATGCCTTGTTGCACAAAACAATACCTACCTCAGAAAGAAAGATATCACTATCCCATTTTTTGGAGGATGATGTTATTACCTATGTTAGTACATTGTTATTTTCTAAAAAAAATTGTAAAATTTTATATCCTGCTTGATTCAATAACAGCAGTGTTTCTATGCTGTCACGAGTTGCCCTCAGCATGACGGTAATAAAATCATAGCTAGCCCTCTCAAAAATATATTATGGAGTATTAATTTATTTTATAACTTTTGTTAGATCTTTTGTGGATTATATTGTCTTTTTCGTTTTTATATATGGCCAAAATTAGATTCACGTTCCCGTTTGTGGGATTTAAGATCTATTGTCTTATTTTTGTAGGATTTGAAATTGAAATGATTGAGAGATACATTTTAAAGATATGTTTTAGTAGCTTCAACTTATATATAATTAAGATTTTATATTAGTAAAAAAAATTGAAAGGATACTAGTACAAACAAAATTTGTTTGTCAAATATATTTGTTAACATCTTATTTTTTATATCGTTTTTTATATTAAAAGTTTTAGGCCGGAGAGAATCAATTTATTTGTCGGGGAAGGCACACGCTATTGTATGTCTCATTGCAGCGGTATAATCGATAATTTTTTTGCACCAAACATGAGGTGTTTGTTTGAGTTCATAAAGAGACTTCTTTAGTAGACACGCATGGTCATGGATGGTAGAAGCCAAGAGGTTGGTACATGTAGTGTTCTATTTGATCTCATAAACTCTTGCTCAGATCCTTAACATGATTGTTGCTCATGATATGCATGTTTTAGAAGAATATTGGATAGATCGACAAGATTTTACTTAAGTTGTCTTCGAGTTCAAAAGCAAAAATTTGAAGAAAAAAAACAATATGTTTGATTGTTTATTATGTTTTGCATGGATATTCTCATAATAATTTTATACACACTTCGGTCATTATTATAAACAAAAATCATTATTTTAAATTCATTTATTAACTGATGTATGTATGTGATCATTATTTTCCTTTTTTATTTTGTATCATTTTTTTTATTTAGTTTATTACTCCCATATTTATGTTTTCCCTTTTTCTTGTTAATAATTTTTTTAGCATATGGAGAAAAGAAACTTTGATTTGATCAAAAAAATCTAAACTTGGATTAGATTGAGGAAGGCACGCGTTGTAGCCTAAGAAAGGAACAAGCCGTAAGAAAGTAGACCCTCACACCACCATCACACTTTCATCACACCACCATCATATTTTCTTCTCTTTTCTTGTTTTTCTTTCATCAATCATCATCCAAGATGTTGGAGTTAGAATTCCTCCGGTGACCAATAA
The DNA here is from genome assembly GCA_946800305.1 of Medicago arabica. Lineage (NCBI taxonomy): Eukaryota > Viridiplantae > Streptophyta > Magnoliopsida > Fabales > Fabaceae > Medicago > Medicago arabica. Next base: position 18,238,342 of record OX326971.1, on the reverse strand, counting down.
CTTTCGATATACATCAAATTATCAAACTCTGATGTAAAGTTCATTTAGAGACAAACTGATAATACGTACAATACTACATTAGTTTCCAACTTTATCTTAACATATCATCTTGTATTTCTACTTTAAAGAAATTTTATGTTAAAAAGGATACTTAGTAGGTTTTTGAAATATTGACTACATAACTTTAAGTTCTTTTCAATTTTATGTTAGAAATAACTTTGCTAGCATGTTGATTTAAAAATCAAATTATGTGGGATAATAACATGGTATTCTCAAATCCTTTTTGTGAAATCTTCCAATTTTTAATGCAACTTATTTTAAACATTCTTAAATAAATTACTTACCAATGAAGAACTAGCAAGGTCTTTCCCCATAGAAGGAACGTAGAATAAAACAAAAACTGCAAAACAAGATCTGTCAATCTCGTATAAGCCACTCCCATCCTCAATTATATGGGAACATATTGTCCCAAAAAAAAATTCAGCCAATTATATTATATTTTACCTAATAAAATGGGGTACACAATCCAATAAGAGAAAAAACCCGTGACAATATAAATCTTCAATTGAATCAAAATACACATATTTTGATCATGAACTTAAGTTGAGTATCCCACTATTTAAAAAATAAATTTTGTATATGATTGGTCCTTTTCATCACATTATACGTCATGATCCACAACTTCATAAGAAGCTCACACTTATCACATGGATGTCTTGTTGATAAGGTATGGCCATAAAAATGTTGTGCAATGTGGGGTCAAAATAATACGAGAGTGACATTTGTCACATACCCAACCATCAAAGTTGTTCACATAGTACTCTTATATTATCATGTTGTTTTGTTTCTAAGTTCCAACCATAGTGCATGAGATCTAATGTTCACTTTCTGATTTGACATGTTTTGGGATTAGTTATTGATTAATTAGTTAAGATTTTTATTCATGTGGGTTCATTAGGAGATTGATTAAAGAAGCAATTGACTCTTAAGATCGAGCTTTTTGATTAAGCATGCTTAATTAAAGTGTTGTTTACTTTTGATTGTTGATTGATTAATCAACACCAATGGAAGCATCGTACCTACTTTATATTATATCATATCATATAATGGTAATTGAAATGACGCCAGCCTGTTTTGCAAACTAAAATTGCTATAGCTTTATCATCGTTGAAATCATAGTATCCATGTTAATTAATTGTGTTTATTAATCAAAAAGATTGGCACAATTCATGACAAATAATTGAGCTCTTTGCATGAAGCATTTATCTTGACACCGACACTAAAATTGGCTGCTTAAAAAATAAGTGTTTCGCTAATAATTGTGTTAAGGACATTGTTTAAAAATTCTATTAAAGACACACTTTCAATATAAATTGGTAGTATTTTTTTCAAGTTTGATTCCAGCCATGTGTATGAAAAATGTTTTTACTAGGAGATTTTTTTAAAGATAAAATGAAATATATTAATCAATCATCTTAATCTTTCTATCACAAAAAATGAGAGAAGAGAACTAAGGAAAAGAAATATTTACAACAAGAATCAAAGGAAAAAAAGAGTAAAGCCGCAAAACAGACATAAGAAAGAATGCAAAAGAGTAAATGATGATAGAGAAAAACTCTCAAACAAAAGAGGGGATTAAAAGCCACCACATATAGTAATTGTAAGTAAAATTAGGGTGATTTGCCTTCGGCCACCAATATGATTGAAGTTTAATTTTGTCTATAAGATGATGAATAGATTCCCCTTGTTGTTGAAAAATTCTAGCATTCCTATCACGCCAAACAATCCAAACATAAAAGAGCCAAATTAAGTAAAAGGCATTGCATATGTTCTAAAAAAAGCCACCAAGCAATCGAAACCGAAGTAAATGATTTTTAACTTGGGTTGACTTTTTCTAATCCTAACCATTTGTATATAACAAACCAAATTTTACCAAAAAAATCACATATGAAGAGATGATCAGAAGTATTAATACTCACTCTGATAATTTATATATTGAGGAGGATGAATTTCTTACTCTTTGTTGGAAAAAACATTAATTTATGCTACCTCCGTCCCTTAATGTAGGCATCCATTGTCTTTTTCACATTTCTTAAGAAAAGTTGTCAGTTGTCAGTGTAATTAATATGTCTGTTTTGTGTGTTAATATTACCAAATTGTCCTTTGTTTGTATGTGTATTAAATTTGAATTTTCATATTTCAAGACAAGATAATAGTATTAATTACGGGTAAGTTTAGGAAAAAAAATAATAAATGTATCTAGTAATTTGAAAAGGAGTTTACATTTAGGAACAAAAATAAAATCAAATGAGTGTTTAGATATAGGGATGAAGGGAGTATAAAAAAATGAAAGATGTTTTGTCGGTGAAAAATTCAAAGAAATAGAGATAAATGACCAAATTTTATCAACCATCTGGCCAGAATCAAACGGTTAGAAAAAATCTAAAAATAATTAGTAACAATAATGTTAGCAAAGATCTCAAAGTAAAGTTGTCATTATTTCTCATTAAAAATAAATCGATGTACGGTTGATGTGATGATAAAGCTCAAACTCAAAGGAAAGTAGTTTATATTTTCCTTAGACCATTATATAATGTGCACATACATATTAATTATTTTTTTTTAAATCAAATTGGAATTTATTAAACCAACGAACCATCCCTCTAGTATAAGGTGTGCGTTACAATATAATTTCAATATGTAAAATAGCGGTTAACCAACTCCCATACATAAAAATGGATTATGGCATCAATCATGAAATCTATAATGAAGAGCAACATAATGAGTTTTAAACCACCAAAAGGAAAGGATCTTGATGTGAAAACCATCGCACATGTAAGCGTGTTGTATGCGCCGCAGACTGTATAACCTGCTACAAAATCAGGTGTCTAAGACCAGACATCATCAACATTAACCTGCGGCACAACAGACAGTAATAACATCATATACTCCATTAACATCCCCTCCTCCCAAGCCTGTAAACTCCTTCTCCATTTCCACGCATCCCCCCCGCCCCCATATATCCCACCCCAAATGAAACATTTGAGCCACAATTACTAATTTATTTTCTGATAACTCAAACAAACGACGGAAACAAACCTGAAGAAGGACTTCACCTACCCAAAATAATGTACTTATCCGTTTACGACCTTTAAACGTAAATTGTCAGGAAATCAAGTACCTACCGCCGAGCCAACACCATCACATATATTAATCATCTCCCTCCACCACGCCGACCCCTCCCTGCCACCAGCCTACAGCCGCCCCCACTAGGCCGTATGTAGCGGCCAATAATCCAAGCCACAACCCATGTCTCTCCGTAATTCTCCTTACCCCCAATGCCAAATTAAACTCCCTAATTAAACTCAACAATGCCAAATTAAACTCCCTAATTCTCCTTACTCCTAACCCACCAACCTCTTTCTCCAAACAAATGGAATCCTAGTCAATCCAAGAAATTTTTCTATTATCCTCACTTTCCCAAAAAAAAAGCGAATTAAAAGGGATTCAATAGAAGAGATGATACCTGAGAAAGCTTTGAAAAAGGAAAGAGCATAGACAGGGAGCAAAGTCAAGATAGACTTGAGAAGAACGAGACGACCGCCAAAAGATAAATATCGATATTTATACCACACAATGTACAACCTTATTTTCAATTATTGATTTATTAATTTGTTTCATTCATGTAGTTGTACATAGTAGATGATATCATTGATTTATTATCTAATATCCACAATCTTATTAAATTTGATCATATTTCATTTAATTTAATAGTGAAATTTTGTACATGGTGTAAACACATACACATGTGTCATTTGTGCACTTTAGACTTGATTTTAATAATATGACACAGAGGTGGCTTAAAGTTAGAAATGTTATGTTTGTTTTTGGTACTCAGAGGTGGTGGTCAAGTCCGTTAGCATGCTTGGGCATTGGCTAACCTTGTCATCTCTGTCTTGTGTTTGTCTGTTTGTAACTATGTAACTTGGAAGTGGTATCCTAAGTACACCTTGTGCTTGAGTACCGCTTGTTGGTTTTGGTAATATAATTTCATTTTGATTTCTTCAAAAAAAATATGACACATATATCTCATGACAATAGAAGGTCGCCTAAAAAATTTGTCTTTAAGAAGTCATTTGGTTGAGAATATCTCTCATCAGCTTCAAAAAACTCGGTTTGAGATCTGACACCGAGAGAGTGTCACCTAAAAACTTATTTTTGATACAATTATCAATTATAAACTAATAATTTATAAAGAGAGAAAAGGGAAGGGAATCCCACAGGTTGGTCATCAAGGAACACAGAAAAATAAGCATGGTTAATTCTTAGTTAAAAATAAATCAAAGAGGGAAAGAAAAAGTTTATTAAATCCAATTCAGCTCCCACATTCAGTGAATCAGATTCGGAGTATGACTTCCCCACCAACAAAGATTAAAATAAGAACATTATTAAAATTGATATTATAATATTTAAAGGACAAAAGGAATCTCAACATTTTTAGATGAAGGCTTATCTTCTATGGATCCAATACCCTCTCTTCATTTATAATAATATATCCTAAGCATCCCCATGTTATTCTAGTGCTGACATTGATATCACTCTTTTTTTTTTCTTCCTTAATCTTTTTTTAAACCCTTCTCAATTATTGTGTCAAAAGTATATTTTTTATGATAATATATCTATTCTTTCATTTTCATTCTTCTTGTGTTATTAAATATCAAAGCAGGTACAAAGTTGTTACAATGTTACAATACAAGAGCACTCTTTTCTTTCACAGACTGGCTCTGACATTATTGGCTCTTTGATAATTTTATTTAGATTCTATTATTAGAAAATTCCATTGGAAAAGTTAGTGCATCCCCTAAAGTAATGACAAGCCAGAAATTGCAACTTTGGCTTTTTTGCATTAGTAGTATTTGGCATATGATTTAATTCTCTTAAAGTAAGTTCATTTTAAATAGAAAAACTTTCAACCATATACTCATAAAAAATTATTACATTTGTATGCACATTAATAAATCAAAAAATAATTTTATCATATATTGTTTTTCTTTAAAGTGAGATGATTAGTTTAGAGGAGCCAATTATTTATAAAGAAATGGTCAATGGGATGAATTTATTTTTTCTTAATGATTCTATTATAACTTAATTATTGGACATCAAGATCCAAAAAAAGCCAGTGTTGTTTTAATCAATCACATGGGGGGAAGCATTAAGTTAAGATTGTAGATTTAGAAACAATTGAACAACAGACAAGAATCTGATAGTTTGATTGCATTGTTCTACTTTTGTTCTTTGGAGGAATCTGCTAAGTTATGGGGCCAGAAAATAAAATTTCCTACAAACAATCTGTCCATGTGTTTGATGTATAGATCTTACAATCCAATGAGTTGGGAAGAGGTTGAGGAATGTTTATAAATTTAGTATGCTATCTTGAAATAGAAGTTAAATACATGTTATTTATCTTTTATGGAATTAGATTTATTGAGTCCTAAAAAATTTGAAGTATACCCAACTCTTGTTGGTTAAAGTGGCAAACTAAATGATTTTTTTAAAAGGTTTTTTTAGGGTTTTTTTTTAAAAAAAAAAAAGGTTAAATATGTTTGTAGTTTTTACAAAATTACAATAATTATAAGTTTAGTCTTCAACATTTTTTAATTCATTTACGAAATTTTGGCTATATAATCCTAATAATTAGGACTAAGAAATACACATGACAGCCGTCATAATCTTATACATAACCCAAGAGTAGGGGTGTTCATGGTTTGGGTTAACCCAAAAAACCCGGTCAAACCCACCTAAAAAACCCAAAAAATCGGGTTGTGTTGGGTAATCGGGTGGATATGGTTTCAAAAAACGAAAAAACCCATTAAAAAAATTGGGTTTCGGGTAAAACCATACCCAATCCAAAAAACCCACTTACCCAAATGCCAACTTTTTTTATTTTTATTTTCATAGGAAATAAGGAAAATACTAAAGGTTTTGGTCATAAATCAAGTTCCAAAACAGACACAATGCACTCTCTATATTGAAAATTAAAACACGCTAGAGTTATCAAATAGGATGTTACACTTTTTTGTTATTTTGATGTCAATTCATTTTATGTCAATGAACTTTGGTTTGTTGCAAGTATTTTATTATAGAATTTATTATTTTATATTATCATTTATTATTTTAAGATGCTAAAAAAATAGTGCAAACAATTTTTTTAATAAAAAAAAAAATTGAGTAATTTTTATGAAAAAACATGAGTATTCATCATTTAGTCATTTAAAATTTATTAAAGCATAGAAATAATTTGAGTAACCCACTACCCAACTCAACCCAACTCAAAAATAAATGGGTTTACCCAAACCGGCCCAATTGTGTAATTGATGGTTATTTTACCTCAACCAAACCAGAGTACCGTGTATGGTTCGGTTTTGGGTTTGGCCAAATTCAACCCAAACCCACCCACGAACACCCCTACCCAAGAGTTTAGCCGAGTAAAAAATGTTAGGGTTACGTTCATGGCTAATAGAATTACATGTTTCTTTTAAAATAAAATAAATACATGTAATCCTATTAACCATGAACGTATATTTTATTTTAAACATGCTTAATCATTTATTCACATTTATCCATATCGTTATGTTGCTTTTCGTTTACTTATGTTTTTCTTAGCTTAGTAGTCACAAAAATCCTAAATTTTGTACTTAACACTCTTTTAAGAAGTTAAAAAGCCCACACCTCAGAGTAATATTGAATAAAAGAAATCACCATTGAGAACCATTTGTCCAATCATCAAATAATTTTCAAGTTTAACAACATTTGTATGATTCACCTGATTTTATAATTGAATCAATAACATAATTTTTATATCGGTGGACGGTGGTCTGGACTAAAAAAGAGTTTTTTTACATAATAAATAAGACTTGAAGATATCTAATAAACTAAATGGTATATGAGGTAAGGTTTTTTGTTACCTTTTCTAAATGGATTATTCAAATTATATGAAAAGAAAAAGATAGGAGAAAAGAAAAAAAGGCAACTAAGGAGATGGACAAAATAAAATTCAAAATATTGCTTTCAAAGTCAAGTCTTTTCCTTTTATTCGACCATGCAACATCAAAGACTAAAAATGACATTAAGATACGAAAAAAAATATATTGTGATGCGTTACATTATTTGATTTGGAAAACTAAGATAAAAAGGAGAGGGAGAAACTTCTCTTTTGGTCGGATAGGATAGGGTTACTTTTTTTCTTGGTCAAAAAGATACAAGTCTTTGTTACATGACTAAGATTATCCCTTACAAACAAGAGTAAAGAAGTGGGCCTATAGATTGTGCTTCACATTAAAATGCAACATTTGGTCTTATGTCACACATTTCACTTGGTTGGTTTGGTTGGTTATTGTGGCAAACCTAAGTGGTATAGGAAATGAAGAGTATTGAGTAGCTACTTGGAAGTTATATTGCTACTAAGTAAGTGCGCCACAACTCTAACTGTTCACACACACAACATGCACACAAAAACAAAATGACATTTGTGACTAATGACTATGTTAATTAGTTTCTTTATTTTATTTTGTACCATGGTGGTACTTACATTGGATCATGCAAAATTGCTCACTAGTTACCTACTCCTATTGGCTTGGCTATTAATCAATCCACCTTAACTACTTTTAGTCTTGAGTCCTATTTTCATCCTAAATAAGATATGGATTAACAATCAGAATGAAATTATTTCATGTACAAAAGTATTGTTACTATATATACTACTAATTTTTTTTTAATGACAATATATATATATATAGAAAATACGAAGTACAACCGTACAAAATACACCAAAAAGTACACACCAACAGACGCTCCCAACAAACACCAACGAACAAACCCCAGGAAAAGGGAACCATAGGCCGCACCAGAAAAACAAACTGCAAAAACACAAGAACCACAACAAAAACATAAAAGAAAAACTACAGCAAGAGGAGGCAAAACAAACACGACCTCCACAACCCGACAGCACACAAGCTGGAACATAAAAAAAAAAAAAAAAAAAGAAACAAACCACGGAAGCCGACCAAGATGGAAGAGATAGAAGCCCCGACCGAACCCCCCAAGCGAACCCGGATAAAACCACCACTAAAAACCTACCAAAGCCAACACAGGCTAGGCTGCACCTCCCACTCAAGATAAGTGTAGGAACAAGCAAGGCACTTAACCGTGAACCACTTTCAAGCTAAGAGTTTCACTCTATCCAGCACATGCTCCTCACGAAATTCAATGGGGGTTGCCCTAATAATAATCATGTGGATTTCATTCAAACACTAAATTTGCATCATGCTAATAACACTTGACTTTTTTCCAATGAGATTTTTTGTTATAATAAGTTAAATTAGCCTACCTAAATTGACACAAGGGAGAAGCAAACATGAGATCTTGAGGAGGAGCACACTTCCAAGTCTCAAGTCAATACCGCTAGGCCAACCCAAGTGAATATTTTTTCAATGAGAGCTTTAGTTTGGATAATGTCTTAAACATTTCAAAATTTATTTAAGAACAATGATTCAAATATTTTCAGTACTATTTGCAAGTTTTATTCGACTTTATTATCATTCATCACGAACTTTTTTTTTCTTGAACAAGCCAAAATGAGATATATAAACAAAAAGTTATGGTCCCTAGCACAAGGAGTGCATTAGGAATCAAAACAAAGTTACAAAGTTACAAAGGATTTGTAAACACCACCACAAAAAAAATGAAAATAAAATACATCAGCCAATCCCCAAACAAACCAAGGGATGCTGCCACCACATATGATAACCAAAAGGAAAGCAAATATTTTTTGCTTTCAACCACCGAAGAGATGTGGTCTTGACTTTCTCCAGGAGTTGCTTAATAAGGAAGATTAATTTTCAATTTTCGCATGACAGCGTTTTTATATGTTTACCATAGCGATTTTTTCAGCCTCCTTTTTTAAAATTCTCCTTTAAACTTAAATAGAAATAAACGGTAATGATATGTGAAATGTAAAGCATACTTAAACTTATATGAATACTACTCTTCTCATAATTATAAGGAAGCGCGAAATTGGGTTGTCTACTTTTGTTTTGATCAATAATAATAAGGAAATTAAATTTTCCACTGTAAACTCTTCCTGCGCGTCCTATCAAATTTCAGAAATGTCATTAAAATTTCCAGAATATATAATTCAAAACGAGTTCTTTTCATATTTTTTTTAATGGAAAAGTGTTTTTTTCATCAATTTGGATTATAAAATTTGAAAATATAAATGCTTCATATTTTATAACCCGAATACCCTATATACACCATACTTTGAAATATGTATAACGGGTGTTCAAATTATAAAATATGAACACTATACACCCTCTTGTGTCAAGAACTAATGAGGAAAACATACCAGGTCCCGAACTATATCAGCATAAAAAACCGAGTCTGTTTGTGACAGGGATAACTAGTTTAAGAACCTTGTTAACCATCATAACCCCTCTTCTAGTGTTTGAGGTCATTGTCAGTAGTTTCCGTTGTGTTTCAGTCGAAAATTCGGTTTTACGGCTACTTGATCGGATTATTTTGAAACTTGTCCAGAAAGTAGAAAGAAAAAGAAAAAAAAAAGCAACGAGACTCCCCTATAAGAGACTTCTTATTATGAGAGTTTTCCTTTGAAAATCTAAAATCTCATTGTTTAAACCCATTTTATTTTTTTAATTTTCCATATTCTCTGGAAATCTAAAAAAAATAAATTGCATTAACTTTATTTAATTTTTAGAATTTTTCGGTTGTATTTTTATATTTTATTTGACAAGATATATCAATTTTTAACTTTGATTTTAGTTATTTCTAAAAGCAAAATTTGCAACTGCTAAGATTGATGGAGTTTTGATTATTGTTTATATATAAGCATATTTCAGATTAAATAATAGAGTTAATTATGATTTTAGTCCCTACAAATATACCAACTTTTCGTTTTAGTTCCTCTAAAAAATTTCTTCAACTTTTAGTCCCTATAAAATTTTCAATCACTACTTTTGGTCCCTATTTTTAAGTTAATTTTTGTATTTTTAAATAAAATTGTGCAGAAATGTGTAAAATATTGTAAAAAAAGTCCAAAAAAATTAGAATTTTTTAACAAAACACAAATTAAATATGAATTTTTAACCTTCAAATATATAAAAATTCATATTAAATTTATGTTTTGTTAAAAAATTCTAATTTATTTTAGGAAAGATTCTTATAATATTATGAAATTTTCTGCAAAATTTCATTCAAAAATATGAGTTTACTTTAAAAGAGGGACCAAAAGTGAAAATGGAAAATTTTTAAGGGACTAAAAGTTGGAAAAAAAATTATAGGGACTAAAACAAAAAGTTGACATATTTATAGGGACCAAAAACATATTTAACCCTAAATAATACAAAAAAAAAATTGAATTATATAATCTTATCAAATAAGTTGTAGGGTGTGTAAGAAGAGCATAAGGTGGGGAAAGTGATTGCCTAGTAATAAAACTTAAAAAGTAAATGTGACAAAAATAAGTTTCAATGGGCCTAAAAGAGTCATGTGATGTGTCCAATTATAAAGTCATTTTAGAGATAAAAGTGGTTAGTTTATGTGTTTTTTAGTATTTTTTTAAGTAAATTGTTCAAAAGTCATAAAAAAGACTAAATAAGGGGGAAAAGTCTTAAAATCATGGAAATTCATCCGAACCGGACAACTATATGACCGTACTATGCTTTTACAAGTATCACTAATAATGTTTGATGAATGGTTGTTACGGACATTCTAGTGAGAAGAAATTGAGCATAAAATGAAGAGACCAAGCAAGGTGTTCATTACTATCTACCCCGTGTCGCAAGCTATGAGTCGCGCATCGCAAGTACTAATGACAGGCCAATGGATTCAATTCTTTTAGATTCACATCGTGTGTAAGAAGCTCGCATTGTGAGCAAACTTTCCTTAAATTTAGGGAAATGCGCGCCTATATACTTGACCCATAGGTTAGTGGAAAAACTCCTTTTGACGAGAAAACGAAAGCACAAACGTGATTTCAGAAGGATTTGAGCAACTGAAGCTATTTAGAAGCCAATGAATCATCAATTGGTGATCATTTTCTCATATTTTCTTATATATATATATATATATTTATATGTTTAGGATTTATGAGTAACTAATCCTCTCCAGGTTATGTAACTTTAAACTATTTTATGAATATTAATCAATTACTTTGCAATTTTCTTCAGTTAATATTATTCTCAGTGTCTTTTATGCGTTTACAAATGTCCACAAATTAATCTAGGTCACAATGAATATTAAAGTCAAGTTTTGATTATGAAATATCAAGACTTTGAATGTATAGAAAAGCATATGTAGCAAAGAAGTTATTGTGACTTGGAACAAGATCTGAAAAAAGGTCAACCATTTAATCAATACTCTGATCAGAAGAGGCACTTTGCTAAGAAGCCTCTGATCGAATCAAGACTCTGAAGGCTGAAGCATCTAAAGAAGTCATCAGTACCTGAAGACTCTGACTCAGTTTGTCATTTTTTGAAGGATGGTCACTTTCAGACTCTGAGTATCACAGTTTGTTGTCTTCTGACCGCGTGCAGAAACAAACAAGAAAATTCAAGGACAAGAAGAATGTAATGGATCACTCTATTAGAAGCAAATGATTTTTGAATGACTACTCAACAACATTATCCATTTAAGGAAAAGCTTCAACGTCTCTGATTAAGTTTCTCAAGGACTTATTTGATGCGCTGACACTTCTTCAACATTGACTCTATCATTATCTCATATTTAAGGACCTGAGCAGTTGAAGAAACATAACACAATACTTCTATTATTTTACAAGTATATTTACTCTATTAATTTATATAGTGCACAATCACTTAGAGAAATTCTTACAAACTTTCAATCTTAGAATTTCTTAAGCATTCAAAACTCACTTGCACTTTAAATTTCTTACACCTCTGATTGTATATCTAGTGTACACGCAATCTCATTTATTTGTTAAACTTTGATCGTAGAAGTCTCTTAGCTGCGTGTTTAAGCAAATTGTAATCGTGTGATTATAATGAAAAATCTCTTCGAAGAGCCTTCTACGATCAAAGTTTAACAAATAAATGAGATTTACGTTTGCACTTGATTATAATGTGTGCTTCAAGTGCTACCTCTGATTTTGGGACTGGTGATTCTGGTAACAATAACAATGTTATATCTTATGATTACAATAACACAAATTCTACCTCTCATAAAAATTCTTACTCAGCTAGACCTTCATCCTTTAATGGAGATGCTAAATCATTTTCTTGGTGAAAAAAAAATGTACAATATATCATTGGTGTTGATAATATACTACGAGACATCATCTCTTTCTTTTAATTTTTTTAATTTTTCTTTCTCATACCATTATTCAATGATAATTTTATACAATAACTCTTACTTTCTCTTTCTACTATAATATTAATTATATTTCTTAATTATCATGATGTTATCAAAGTGACGTAAGTAGTATTAGATTTTTTTTTTAATACTCTTGATTGGTATTATATGTTGTACGATTTAATTAGTATTTCTATACCTTCCAAAACACTTATTTATTTATTTATGTGTTCCATAACTTAATTTATGAACAAACATTTGAAGTTTATAATTATAGTTAATATATTTTGGAAAGAAAATTAAGCAAAATAGAGGAGTTGCATTAAGAAATTGGGGATGCATTAGAAACACCCTACTATAAGTGTCACATATTTGGCAAATTTGATTTTTCGTCTTGGCCCAAAATCCATCTATAACAAATTCAAGTCTCTCGTATACAGTTTCATTTGACTATTGCTTTTCTCATCTATATATTTTTCGCGCGTCCTATTTATACGAAAAGGGCCATTGAATTTTCGGATTCTATAACTCCAAATGAGTTTTCTCCTATTTTTGGGTGGAAAATGAATTTTTCACAAATTCGAGTTTTATAATCTGACACCCCAAAAAATAGGACGTCTTCCTTACTTTTTTCAGATTATAAAATCCGAACACCCCTCTTGTGCCAAGAATTCAGGAAAAAATAGTTCGGATTGTATAGTCTGAATCGTACCAACACAAATATTGAGCTTGTTTATATCATGGATAGTCAGTTTAAGGACCATACTAATATTCCTAACACTATGTCATTGTTAGTTGTTTCCGTCGTGTCTTAGTCGCAAACTCAGTTTTTTGACTACTTGATTAGATTGCTTCGAAATTTTCCTAGAAAATCATTAAAAAAAATAAATCAAGGATCAAGACTCCTACCCTTCTTAGGTGACTTCAAAATCCAAAATTCCATCGTTTCCTCATTTATCATATTTTCAGAAAAATCGAAATTTTTTTGCATTAATTTTATTTGATTTTTTGAATATATATATATATATATATATAATTTTATTTGCAACGGCTGAAATAGAAAATATGCCGGATTACTACTTATATACAAACATATTTCATATTCTATAATTTGAACACATCCGAATTCTGAACCGTGTTCGGATTATAGAATCTAAAACTCAATAGATGTTTTTGTAAAAATATTAGTGAGAAGGTAACTAGATGATAAAAGTAACGGTCCTTTACGTAGCTTGTGTGTTTCAGTTCTATCCACAAACTTTGGAACTCTTATTTTATTTTACTTTATTTTATTTATCATCATACAAAATCAATGTCAGCCAATCAAGAAAAAAAATACTTTCTATCATCATCTTCAGCACAAAACTTCTTCCAAAAACTAAAACATTTGACAAAATATTTTATATAACAAAACTTTCAGTTTCAGTTTCATAATTGTTGCTCATTTTTATTTATATGGTAGCTTTCTGGAACTGTTTATATTACTCACACTCAAATGTTGGGTGGTTCACTCTCAACTCCTACAACTCCATGCTTCAAAACAAGAACAACAATAGTTACAATGCTTTATCCATCTCATAGATTATTGTCCACACATTTTTGTCTTTTTAAGGTACCATACCACTCCTCTTTGTTCATATTCCTTCTTTTTTTGTCTGAAGTTAAGGTTATGTCCTATGAAGCAAATATACTCCTCGGATTAAGCGTGTTCCGGTGTCGAATACGTATCATGTCTGACACATATGATTACGCTTGAATTATATCATTTTCTCAAATTATTATCAGTACGATGTGTTTGTGTTTGAGTTTTTTGAATATTTATGTGACTCAAATTTTCGTGTTTTTGTTTCGAAGAATCTTATAGCAGGTAATAGAAGATTTTCATCAAATGAGAGTTGTTTTCTCAGAGGTCACCAAATTAATATTAAGCAAGTTTTTGGGCTTATCTCTCGTCGAGCTCCAAGAAAGAAAGCAGGTTCTACTTCTACTTTGCTTTCAATTTATTCTTCAAGAGTTTTTATCAATTTGAATATACTTGTGTTGATTATTTGTTAAATTATAATCAATTCTTGGAATTTATTGGATGAAAGTTAGTACTGGTAGTTTAGCATAAATACATTTCAATTGTTTTGTAGCACCAAGAGAATTGAAAGTGTGAGTTTTTGTTCCTTAATAAGAATTTATGATTATGAATTTACCAAATTGCAATCTATGAAGCACTGATATAGACACACGACACTCATATTGACATGTAGCTTTCGTTAATAGTTTAGAAAATATAGGTGATTAAACGTAACATGTGTCAGTGTCATGTTGGTGTTAGACCCTAACACATGTCAGACAGCAAACATGTCGTCAATCTAAGGTGTCGGTGCTGCATCGATTGCAATCATCTAATAAAGAAGCTTGCAAGGGATGTAAGAAAATAGTTGAATGTAGCATTCACATTGCAATGATTTTTTTTGCAGGACTTGTTTCTCCAATATGTGTCCTGCCACTGACAGAAGAGAATGTAGAAAAAGTTTTGGATGAAGTAAGGCCTGGTTTGATGGCTGATGGAGGGAATGTGGCATTACATGAGATAGATGGTCTTGTTGTTATCCTCAAACTACAAGGAGCGTGTGGATCATGTCCTAGCTCAACCATGACATTAAAGATGGGGATCGAAACTCGTCTTCGCGATAAGATTCCAGAAATCTTGGAGGTTGAGCAGATACTAGATACTGAGACTGGTCTTGAGTTAACTGAAGAAAATGTTGAAAGTGTACGTACTTGAAACCTTATGCATCATTTCTTGCATTGCCATAGTTTCATTTGTATATCACTTCCTTCATAACAAAACATAAACAAAATGGTACATCTTAAAAATTTAGACCAATTACATGTTCTTTTTTGTTTTTATTTGTTTCACTTTTTTGCTTATATTTTGTTACGAAAGGAGTATGTATCAATTATCATCGCAGCCTTTTGGATTTGAAAGTAAGGTGTAAAAAACAAATAATCTGCTACACTCTTGCTTTGTAGAATATAGATGGAATAACTGCAAACTATAAATAATTCATCCTAGGACTATAACTTCTGATTTGAAATTTATGCTATAAGCTCATGTATCATGCAAATAGCATTGAATTGTTGTTGTTATACAAAACCACTGTTTACTAAAGACCTGTTTGGAATGGCTTATTTAGTGACAGAAGATCTTGTAAGATTGTTAGAAATAGTTTATGAAAACAACTTATGATAGATGTTAATAAGTTGTGTTTAGCTTCTTCCCATAAAATCTCAAGAATAGCTTATGAGAACAGTTTGACATGCTACGGTAGGAGCTTAACTAAGTTGTTTATCCAAACAGGATCTAAGTTCGCACGTATTCTCATCATATTTATAGTGCCTTATATGTTTGAAGAAAAATAATCTCTAAGAAAACATTAACATGTATCTATATAAGCTGCATAATTATGTTGCTAGTGACAACTTCTTGTCGCTTTAATGTAAAGATTGCAAATCATATAAAATTGTTCATTTTTTCAGGTTCTTTCAGAAATTAGACCATATCTTATTGGAACTGGGGGAGGAACATTAGAGCTTGTTGAGATTAATGATTATATCGTTAAAGTTCGGCTAAGTGGACCGGCAGCAGGAGTTATGACAGTTCGTGTTGCGTTAACACAGAAGCTGAGAGACAAGATACCTTCTATTGCTGCTGTGCAGCTAATAGAATGATGTAACATATTAGTTCTTTATGTTTTGAATTCGCTTGTTAAAAGATGAAATATAAAAAATCAATACAGAGATGTAAACTTGTCTTGAAAAAAGAAATTCAGTGTCAGTTACTCTAATAGGTTACATGAAGTATTCAACAATCATTAAGACATTGAAAAAAGCTGTGAATTTAATTGTGAGGTCTTAAATCATTTTCTATCTAATTATGCAGTATTCTCCTTTAGTTTTTCATAGGTTTCCTCCACTTGAGATAATTGAGTACATGGTTTTTTCAACCTGTTGTTGATGAAAAGAGTAAATCATTAAAGCAAAACTGTTTCATATATTGTACTGTACACAAATCAATCTGAACAAGAAATGTAGCTGTCTAGGGTGGAAGTGATCCTGAACTTAATTGACCCATAACCTAAGAACATCAACCAGTCCTGATTTCAAAATGACCTCATTCATATGAATCCAGATGGACTAAATTGTGGCCAGCACCATCCAGATATACAATGTTACCACCGGAATCTAGCATAAGCGACTGGTGCGTAAGGTGTGTGAGTATTGTAAACCCCAGGGTACCAACTTCAATTTCTAATGATATAGAATAAAAAGTTGGCCATGTTGAATAACATGGTTTATACAATCCATGTGAAGAACACCCTTAAAAACTAGCACATCAAAACAATATGACAAAATCGACCTCATTATTTATACTTCTTCTACAATTTAATTCTAATGCAATGTAAATTTTTTGAAGTTCAACCTAAAAATACCTGTCCAGGTTTTTATTTGGTTTTTTTCTGCGTTACCCTTAGATGAATTGAGGGTAATCATTTCTAATTTCTCGCACTTTTTTGTAGGGTATTTTCTTTATCCATCCTTTCTACTGTGGATGATTAGATACAATCCATATTTGCCATAGACATGGTTTCATAAGCCATCAGTTGGAGTCAGCACTATAGTGTTGCATTAAACTACAGGTAAATGAAGGAAAAACTATGAAACCTGCATACTTCAAAATTGGATACGTATGAAATATTGATACTTATATACATGGATAGTACATAGAAGTATCACAATTATTTATCTTTTTTTCTAATAAATATTTTACTGGATACATATTAGACACTGCAAGGATACTCGTCGATGCGTTCCTAAAGTATGTGTTCACGCACAGGTAATTTACATGTAGAGTTTTTATTATACTTTTATTTTTGTTAACGTATCTATGTTGTATCTTGAATTTTTTAAAATTTTACGTATCTGAATCATATCGCACCCGTTCTACGCTTTCGGTTTCGTAGAAGAAAAATCATGAAACTCTTGTGCAATATTCACAAGGCAGTCAAGTTTGGTTTAATCAGCATAATATTTGGCATGGATTAAATATATATGAGTAGCATAAACCTATATTCAGAATGATAAACCAGAGACTTTTATTTGAATTTTTTTTCCACTAACTCTTTTGTTTGAATTTCTTTTAGCTAACAACTTTGACTGTTATACGAAATAGATTTTATATTGTGAAAAGGAAAAATATAATAATGTTCACAAAGAACAATTTAAAAATAATAATCTAAGCCCACGTCCTTCTTATTTGTTTATACTTCACAAAAAGAAGAAATTTGAATTCAAGCAGAACTTCGATATCCTTTCCGGAGGCTAAAAAAAAGGATAGGCCAATCAAAATTACTTTTCTCACTTCTCAATTTTTTTTTCAAGGGTTGTTGGTTGAACGCTAGTTAAATGTTGTTCGACGACACTTTTAAGATCAGTTACATCGATTTTAAAAGTGGTTTAACCGTTCTAAAAAGTGACAAACGATTTTGCCGTTGGAAATGGAGTAAGTTTAGGAGAGATTTGAGAAGTGAGAAAAGGAATTTCGTAAGTCAATTGAGATTGGAAGCGCAAAATTAGTGATACTCCTTTCACAAATGTTTGCTAGGAGACATTAGTTGCACCCCTCTATTTTTGCTAATACCTCCAACTTTTGTTTTTGAAATTGATATCGGAGAAATTAGTTTTTATTGAATTGATAATAATAAAAATTTGGTTATTTACTATATTAGTGAGAAAAGCTCAATGAGAATTACTTAAAATTTGATAATGATAAACAATTTTCTAAACGAAACTTAATTTTGATGTAACATTATTACATTATTAGTCTTTCAAATAAATTGGAGGACAATAAAAACAATGAGAATGACGTTGATTTGGAGGGCTTATTTCTACATAAAAATAATATTTGATGAAGCATATTAAAAAATTGGTGGAGGATTGGATTGGTATAATCCTGAGAATTGAAAATGAAAATAGTCACAATTATGTCATTTAGATGTGTCATTCAATTAAGAATCATGAGTTTGAGTCTATTGTTAAATGGTTGAAGATCTTGACAAAGAAAAATAGTTTTATGAAATCGAACATCAAGAAATATTTAGATTTGAAGAGTTTGAATGTCATATCACATGTGTGATATCCTTCTTGATTAAAAGAATAACCGACCAAAATACCATATTTGGATCGTTCATCCAAATTGTGTTGTATATTTGATTTATTTAGCAAAACATAGACATTCAAAAAATGTCAATGTTTACTACGACTCCATTTTGTTGAGTTGAAACTCAACTACGTTGATGAATACTGCCATGATCATGAAAATATGTTTGCACCTGCTTAGAAGTGTTTCTGAAACATTTTCAGAACGAATGGTTTAAAGTTGATTGAGAAAAGTTTCCTTATTATTGATTTGATCCATTTTAGTATTAAATTGGTTATTGATTTAATTAACAAAATGAGCAATACTCATAGCGATTGTTTCAAGTTTATGTTGCATTAGATATAATCAAGTACATCTTGAATAATCGTTGATAATAGTTAGAAAATAATGTGATCCATTGTTGGATGATATAGAGAATGGAGCACAAATATCAACATGAATTAATTCTTTTCCCTAGAACAAACTTCACAAACAAAGTATTTATTTTCTTTTACTTTTGGAGACTTTTTAACAATGAAATCCAAATGAGACATAAATGGATGACTTATTACAATGCTTAAGACTAAAACAAGAAGTTGATGGGTAACTAAGACAATGGTAATCCTTGTGATGCCTATTTGATGTTGGATCAATAGTTAGACAAAATATATCTATTGTGAACATTATCTTGACCAATCATCTTCATTCTTTGTTGCCCGATCCTAAATATGAAACATGAAGATTAAAAAATTACATCACAATTTGTTGAATTTGTTAATTGTAAAATAGACAATAATTTAAATTTGGAAGTCGGAATGAGAAAAATACAAGGGAGTGTAAATGAGAGTGAATAACGAATAGTGCCTATATATATCACATGAGCTTGAAAACCATCATATAGTTGAACAAAGATCTTTTTATGAATAGGAGAATGTGAGGAAAATATAAAAAGAGATGTAAAAATATGATTAAAAGCACCACAGTTAACAATCCATGAAAAATAAATGCAAGCAAAAGTTGCAACTGCTAAGTTTCATGATGATCCCGCATTGCTTTCTTTAGCCATGAAAGTTAGAAGCTTGTGGTATTGTTCATTTGATTGTTGAAATGCAAAGATCGGGGAATTATCGTCTTATCGTCTGACAATGTGTTTATAAATGGGGGAAATCCTCACCTATAGGAGATGGTTTGACAATGTGTTATAAGTGGGAGCAATCCTCACCTCACAAGCCGGTTTTGTGGGATGAGGATTGCCCCCACTTATAAACACATTGTCAGACCATCTCCTATCCGATGTGGGACTCTTCGCTTGTGAGGTGATGATTGCCCCCACTTATAAACACATTGTCAGACCATCTCCTATCCAATGTGGAACTCTTAATAGTGGTCGTCTTAGATAACTTATGGACCGTCTCATTTGCTTGTCTCTGCACAAACTCAACACTAGAGTTTACTGTGTAAAAAGAGCCTTACATTTTTTAACAATCATCCCAAACTCTGTGATATCATGCTTAAAGGATGAGAAGCTATCCACCATCTTTTCAGCAAGAAGCTCAAAGTCTATAGGTCTTCAAATCAACTCATAAGCCCATTTTAAAGCAGTTAAAAGCCCTAGAACTTCACCAACATGTACATCGCAAATTGGTTCAAACCATTCAGTTACTAATGAGAACAAAGGTGTGTTATGTAATATAGCCAACAATCCGATCATAAAAAAAATCGAGTTCAACAATGGTGCATTACATTCCTTGCTATGTAGTAAAATGAAATCAAAAACTCTAAAACTAGCCAGAGAGGAATCATCAACATTATGCGAACATAGAGAAATATCATTTGCAATCCAATCGTTTTGCCACACTGGTATAGATGTAGCATCCCTTATACTCCATCGACTCCCCACCTTACGAATAAATTTTGAATTACAAATACTTCTCTACACGAAGCTAGGTTTATGCCCTAACTTAGATTAAAAAAATTGTAACGAAGATACTATCTTGCCTTATATAATCTAGCAATTAGAGAGTTGGATTTATCATAAGTCTCCACTCTTGTTTCCCAAGCATAGTTAGATTAAAAGAAGATATATTTTTTAAACTTGTACCTCCATTCTTTTTGTGCATGGATAACATGTCCCATTAGAGCCAACAAATACCATTGTTTTGAGCTCCTGAATGACCCCACAAAACCGTGTTCATCATCTTTTATATTTCATCACACAACGATACATGAAGAGTGAACAAGCTCATAAGATAGGTTGGAGCAACGATTTAATAAGAACTTATCTCATTCCCTTGGAAAGCCTCTTACTACTCCATGAATTAATATTCTTCTAAATCTTATCTTAGATAAAACTCAAAGTTACTTTCTTACTTCATTTGATCATAGAAGGTAAGCCCATATATTTACCTATACCAAGAACAACCTGGACTCCAAGCGTGTTTGCTATGTTATTATGCACTGCTGTGATACATTTATGCTACAAAAAATCTCAAATTTTTGAAGATTCATAGCTTGACCTAAGACTTTTTTGTAAATGGACAAAATATTATTCATTTTGGTGGCTTGACCAGCATTATATCTAAAGAATAAAAAACAACCATCCTTAAAGAGGAGGTGCGATATGATTGACACATTAGTGCAAATTTTGACTCCATTAATATCACCACTAGCTTCTGCTTTTTGGATAAGTGCAAATAAACCTATCGCATAGATAATGAACAAGTAGAGAAAGAGGAGGTCTCCTTCCTCAACTCTCTACCAGGAATAATAGGACCAAATATGCTACCATTAAACATAATAAAATAATCTTTCGTTTCAACACACATCATAATCCATTTGATCCATTGATGAGAGAAACCCAATTTCATCATAACGGATAATTTCAGTCAATTCTGTCGTATACCTTGCTAATATCAAGCTTCAAAGCAACACCACATGATTTACCTTTAACCTTTGACTTCATGTAATGGACAATTTCTATGGTAGCGATAGAATTATCCAATATAGATCGACTAGATACAAAGGCATTTATCTTGATTTGTCTTGATTTCTAATGATATGTGTTGAATGACTTGAATGAAAATTTATGTTCCTTTGATTTCCATAATATAATATGATCTTAACATCAAATCTTAATTGATGAAAAATCTTATCTTTAATGGGTCTCTATTATGATGGATAAATATAGAAAAGGTGCCACAATCATTTCACGCAACATTGCTTGTAACAAGAGCAATGACCACAATCACACTGACCTCAATTTGCGATTTAAAACCATGAGATAGATATATGTTTAGATAAACATTGTAGAAACTCATTCAAAGTATGTTTCTCTTTAACAAATGATATGTTTTTCTCTATAAATAGAGATAATATGAAGATAAAAATGAATACGAAGTTCACGTTTTCATGATCCAACTCTCTGCAAATTCAAGTCTACGTCATTTTTCCTTTTATCTAGTCCACGAAAGCAACTGAGAGAACATTTTGCTAGAAAATCATTGATCGATACGCTTTAAATGAGAGTGCAATTAAATTTAAAGATTCCAAAATATCATGGAAAGGTTCACGATTATCTCAAGTGCATCCTATTTGCAAAAATAAAATAAAATGGTGGGGGCGAGTGGATACTCAAGTTTAATAGATTCACACATGTTTTGGAATTTATTTGTGCAACCATCATCATGTTCTTCATCATCTTTTGTTCACAAGGTCGATTCAATAAATCTTGAGGTCTAAAACAAAATTTGAAATGAAGCCTTTTAAAAACTAACAACAACTAAATTTGAGGCATTTTAAGCCTAGTTTTTACAACATAAAACAACACTAAAACAATATTAAATACATTCACACAAGATTGATTGACTCTTTAATGAACTAATTAGAAGCAAAATTAATGAATGAAGTTTATACTATCCAACCTAAATTAATTACTAATATAACAAAATTTACACAATTAATTAAATTAAAATAATAAAATTTTAGGCCTAAAGTGATGATGCTCAAGATAGCTGCCTCACTTGCCACCCCTTTGGGGCGACCCTGCTTGTTCATGTCTTTGCACCACTCCTCATATCAAGATCTCACATCTAACAAAGATCTAATCGATAAAACATGGGGTTTAATAGATTGAGCTAATCTCTAATTGATTAAGTTTCCTATTTCAAACACACAAACTTTATCACTCAACACATACAAACGCATGAATGTGCATGGGAAAGAAAAACCGAAAATTGGAATGTTACCAATACTTATGAATTGGTAATTTGTGGAGTGGTTTTGTTTCTCGCACGCCTTGTACTGAGAGGACCACGGTTGGTTTAATATCATATTCTATTTTGATTTGTTCTAAAAAAAACTTATGAGTTGGTAATCTTTCTTTTAATAAACCCCTACTATTACTTGAATCTGATAATTATAAAGACATATCAACTAACTTACTGCCCTAAAAAAACTAATTTATTGATTCACTTAGGAGTCTCTCATAAGTACTTTACTTTATATTTGATCACATAAATAAAGCTCTTTAGTAAGTAATCCATAGCTAGTATAATATTTTATGATATATTTGCTCATAATAAATTATTGAAATAAAAAAGGTGTGAAGAATTAATAGCATACACACAATAGAAAATAAAAAGTTATAATATTTTTGTTGAATTGGATAAATTTAGTTTTTACTTCTAGATTCAAGTTTTCCAGCCTTAATATTTTCCCTTGTTCCCTATTCCCCCATAAACAGAATTAAAACTATATACATATCCATACATTTGAAAACAATAGTACAAAATACACTAACGTTGATTTGACAATTATATTATAACATTAAAAAAAAAATATAACACATAGATTATGGTTAAAGATTTTCTCCACTTGTCTCATATAATTAAACAACGAAACATACATGATTAATTATAATTAATTCAACTTGTCTGATGAGTGAGGCACTGAAGAATATTCACCTGCATTTGCAAACAACTTACATAACTCTCTAATTCATTCACCATTTCCTCATCACACATCATCTCTTCTCCTCCTGGTATCAATTTTCTAAGACACCTCAATTGTTCATCCACAATATCATCTTCATCACCATCAATATTTTCTTCAACCAAATTATTTTCCACCAAAATCTTATTAGCCTCAGATTTTGAACATTTTTTTTTAGAGAAATCAAGTGGGACCATTTCATTTTGGTGATAATTAATCCTAGATGAACCTTCATCACCATCCTTTTGAAGCTTTGTTTTTAGAGCATTACTCCATGCAAAACCTTGAGATGAAAAAACCATTGCCATGTCCACTTCATACTTGACAACACTTTCAACATTCTTGGCTTCTATAGAAGTTCTTCTTTCCTTGATCTTCATCAAAGCTGGTGCTAAATAGTTTATGTAGTTTTTAGTAAATTTTGCTTGCACTACTTTGTTTGGTTCAACTGAATAAACACGTTTGCGTTTAGCTTTTTGACCTTCCATAAAATCAAAGAAAAATATTGGACGATATTTTTTCACCTAAAAAAACAAGGTTGGGATTGATGAAAAAATGTAAATATGTAGTGCAATAATATTGATGAGGAAGATGAAGAAGAATTGTTGATGTGAAGGTGTATTAATGGATAAATAAAAAGAGAGAAAAAAGTAAAGTGGAAAGTGAGCGAATGAACTAGAGTTATAGTGCTTTCTTGTGTAAGCTATGATGAGGGGAATGAAGGCAAAAACAAGCTTTTAGGGTGTGTTGGTTGTGATGAGGTTACTCTTGAAATCAGTTCAAGATATAGGCTTGAGAATTTCAAGTTGTAATAATAATAATAAATTAATTTTTTTCTTGAAATGAGAGGGGGCCATCATGCAAAATAATTGGAATGATAAGGATATTTTTAATTTTATTATTCAATAACATTATTATTTGAAATTTAATCTAAATCACATGTTTTAAAGATGTGATATATCATAATCAACAAAATATGGAGCTTTAGCTGAAAACACATTGAGTTCTTTTTTCACCTATAAAGAAACAGTCTTTTATAGTATACAAATATTAGTGTCTTTCTATCCCAAAAAAAAATAATAGTGTATATATACTATATAGTATTTTTCTCCTTTCTCAAAGTTTAAAAGTTTGATTTATTTTTAGTACATTTTTTAGGGTTAAGCCATCGAAAATGATCGTGAGACTAATACAGATCGTTTTCGAGGGTCAGGCCGCCGGTAGATTCTAATAGCTTCGTGGTTGTCAACAATAGTTTGCATGAAGTCAGGAAAAATAAATTATTTTCATGAAGTGTAAATCCTTTAACACCATATATCAAATGTATATTATTACAATTTGAAGATTTTTTTTTTTGAATAAAATGCTCATCCTTCAAAAGTTTGTCAAGTGATGAATTTTTTGTGTGTGGAATAAAAATAAATTATTAACATATTATTGGATTATTTCTAAATCAGAAATACCCGACACACCAATGTAAAGATTAATCACTCAAATCGTACAAGATTTGAAACAAAGACTAATACTTGATGAATATCAAACTCATATTTAAACTTGAGAATTTAATTAAGCTAGAATGGAGGTGCATTATCTCATCCAAACATCCTTAAATAGTATATGGTAGATAAATCTACTAATAAATAAAAACATTATAGTTAACATTTTTTTATATCAAAATGACACAAATAATTTGAGTTTAGTCAAAATTATAAATGTGATAGATATTATGATTAGAGAAAGAGAATATTAATTACATGCACACGTACAAATTGAGAGTGATTATAGGGAGGCAAACCCAAAGAATCAAAGATATGAGTGGAAGCAAAATAGTGGGAGAGGTCTATTTTGAATGGCACATGGACTCACATGCTTCTTGCTTTTTTTCACAACTACCCATAGAAACGAACTCTCTCCTCTTCTCCCATGTGCCACTAGAAAACAAAAACACTAAAACCCCACTATAAATGTACTCACATGACTCCACCCATTTAAGTGCTACCCTTTTCTCTTTGCATTTTCAGGGTCTCCCCTACTTACAAGTTTTTCTCCCTCATTTCAAATCAACCAGCTCATCCTACTCCTACTACTACTTTTCCTTTCCCCTTTTCTTTTGGAAATCCATTTTTTGCATTTCTACAATCATATTTGTTGCATGTTTCAACCGTCCAATGTTACAAATTACTTGATTTTTAAGATGATGAAAATTGTTTTTGGATGAATTGATTTTAATAAAAGTAAAGTTAAATATAAATAATAACTTATGTTTGAATATATTTAATGTATGCAAACATGAGTTGAACAATAATAAATGATGTGCTTTATTAGATAAAAGACTGAGTGAAAAAAAAATCATGTTTTTAATTGAAAGGTAAAAATTATGTCTTCAAACAGAAAATTACAAACACTCTAATGACACACAACTATCTAAGTTCATAGTAATTAAATTCCTAAATAATATTTTTTTTCTTTTCACTACTCGACGTAGGACTTGAACCGTTGGCATAATATATCCTCTATTTATATAAAATCTCACATTTTTTTGGATTTGTTAACAACCGTATGGAGAAGTTCATCATCCGATCAAACAAAAGAACATCCAACTTCAACATAGTTTATATATTTTTTTAAGAAAATGATATTAAAACTAACCTCTCTCTTCAAATGGATGACATAACGCAACTTCTCGGAACATTTTCTCTAATTATAGTTGTTGGGAAAACAACCAAACAAAAACCCTTGACACAAGCGGAAGCACACTCACAAAAGAAGCAAAAAAAAACAAATGAAAACAACTCACAAAAAATAGTACTCAATTTGTAAATTGTTGTACAAGGACAAAGCTGCACTCTCACAATTTTACAATTTTTGCATGAACAAAATTGTAAATCCTCTCAACTATAATTGAAATTCTTACAAGGACAAAATTGTGCACCCTCCTATAACACACGACTAACCAAACCCCTATTACACCCAAAATATTAGAGTTGTTGCGACAAAGAAAACTCAATTAACTCTTCATATGTATAATAACATTTTACCTCTTTTTATTTCTCACTACTAAAAATATATAAGACTTAGATGAATATTCACTTTGACACAATACATGTGACAATTTAAATGTGGTTTTTTTCCTCATATGTTTCAACCATATGGGTTAATCATATTCAAAGCACATTATTGTTGGATACTAAACTATATATTTCTAAGTTAAGATTCAAATATTGATGTCATGTTTTAAAACTCTAGGCTCGTTTACTAGACTCAATCTTGGTCGATGAATGTGTGATTTTTTTGTTATAAGGAAATATGAGTCTTTTGTCTATAAGTTTTCTATTGACCTTTTTTTCAATTGAGTTAAATGACTATATATGGATCACCACAGAAAAAACTATATAGGGATAGTGCAAAATCACTTCAATGTCAATATTTTATATTATTCCTAAATTTTATCAACAAAAATAATAATTTTATTAAGATATGAGTCCCTTTGAGAACATCAAATCGAGATAAATTTAGACAGGAACACATGAAATTTTTTCGATTTGGCTGAGAACAAGTCAATTTTCAGTGGCAGATATGTGCGATTTAGGGTGGGAGGAAGGAGGGGCGGTCTGACAGTGGCGTCGTCGATTGCGGGCGTGATAGAATGAGTTGTTAGGGGAGTGTAGGATTTTACTTCATGATATTTCTTTGCAGAATAATTCTACAAATCATTGGCAGTAAAGGTTTGATCCTAGCGACAGTTATTCGGTTGAGGGCGCGTACCAGAAGCTTACTAGTCAGGAGTTTCCTACCTTTGATGCTACTTCAGATTTCATTTGGCACAGGTTCCCTTGAAAGAAGGATAATTTGGTGGCGCTCGACATTATTTCTCACAAAAATCAGTTATGTGTGACTAGGTGTGGAGGCATCGAGACTGTTCAACATTTATTTCTATATCCTACCCTTGTTTTGATTCCTTGTGGAGTCTTGTTCAGGCGTGGCTTGACATCTCATCGACTGGTCTGTATAATTTACAGGACCATGTTTTTCAAGTTGTTTATTTATCAGGAGGTTCGTGATTTCAGCATTCTTTTTTGCAGCTTATTTGCTATTGTTGCGTTTAGGTTTTGTGGAATAAAAGAAATAATAGAATTTTCAAGAACGGGAAAAACTCCATTCACCAACTCGTAGGATTAAGAAAACTAAGAAAAAAAAGAGTATAGGTACCATTGTTTCCCTCTTAAAAACGATGTAAAGTTTTGTACTGAATTTACCGTCCCGCGAATATAACTCACAATAAGGATGATCACAATGTTATATAGGTAATGAATTGCGTACGTGTACTTCATAACTCATTTTGGTAACTATGCTAAGTTTTTTAAATTTTACTTATCTAAAATGAGATATGATCTTGAAGAGAAATAGATAGACTTTGAAGATTATGATAATACAAAATCATACCATTTTTATGTTGATTAACATTTATTTATAACAAATTTCAACTACGAGTTCATTTCTATGGTGATTATTTACACGGACATTCAATCTATTGAAATTCAAGTGCAAAAAGTCAAAAACCATCCATAGACTTTAATCCTCTTATGCACAAGCTGTATACTTTGATAAGATGTATTATGTGAAAGCTACCTAGTCTCATGAACTGCACAAATTAAGAAAGTTAGGTCTTTGAAAGGATAAACAAAGTCCAAATCAAATTGACCTTACAATGATAAACTTGGAGTTTTGCAAGCAAAGTCAAAAACTTGTCTTCATTGAGAAAAAGTGATAAACCACTACTAAAAAAGCAAAAATTAGTGAGGGAATTTTAGAGAGGGAAAACGTGAAATCCCTCTCTAATTCCGTCACTAAATTTTGCGACCAAGGAATTTGTGAGGAATTTTATTTTTTTTCTCACTAATTTCCCTCTCTAATTTTGCTTTTTCTAGTAGTGAACAAAAAGATTATCACCGGGTAGCTTGATCACTTATTTAATCAAATTTGTTGACCTTTATGTTTGGTAATATACAATCAGTCCTCCTATTTTAGCCCCACCTGATTAATGAATTGTTTACTTTAAAAAGGAACCTAAAATAATTATAATATTAGTTATTAAAAAAATTATTTTTGATATTTAAATAGTCACTATAAACATTTTTACATTATCAATCATTTAAAAAAATGGAGAAAGAAAAACTTTTACTAATTAAAAGTGATATTAATAGCCATTTTACAAAATTAAGCTTTTACATCTAAGTCAACATTTCAAGTGTGGTGACTTGTAAGATAGTCATGATTAAAGTTTTTTTAAAATACTTTTATTGATAAAACGATTAATTAAATGTGTTCACGAGTTGATCCAAGTTTTTAGATTAAGTAAAAAATCTATAAATTTTATGTCAAACCTAAATCAATCCAACCTTGAGATGAGTGGATTGTTTCATATCGGGTCATAAGACATTATTTTAAAATGAGATTCAATTTCAAGAAAATTCTAACATTTAAATTAAACTATATAGTTAAAATTTAATCTTTGAACTAAATTGAAATAATTTTAGATGAGGAGCATTGTCATCCATCACGGTTTATCCGACTTAAAATATTAATCTATATTTTCTTTTTGTTATCAAATATTAATCTATACAATTGTACGTAGAGAATACTCGATTTAAAAAAATAATAATAATAAAATTCCTCCACTCCCCACCATACAACATGTAGAGGAAGAAAATCAGGAGGAAAGTTAGCTCAGAGTCCTTTTGCTTTCAAAGAGGATTCTGGACCTGCTGGTACTGGTAGTTAATTTCCAATATCTGATGCAAAACTATAAATGCCAACCACCCTTTTGGACAATTATGTACTATCCATGTGCCAAGAATTCAGATTATTAGCATAAAGGACATTACTCATTCTCACAGTTTATAATCAATATTAGTGGTTTTATTCTACCTGATACAGATTCAGAAATGCCAAAAATTATTATACATCAATATATTAAATCTCTATATCTAGGGGATGACATAATACACAGTGGATTTTGCTAGCTATATAGTACCTATTGCCATGTCAAAGTTTATAAACTAGACTAAACTTAGACTTAGTAGGAAAAGAAATCAGGCATTAATTAACATTAACTGAATGTTTGACATATAGTACAATATAGAAAATCACATTGATGAGTAACATATAATAAATCTTGGTTAGTGAAAATGTTAGTAGGTTGATTGAATTGTTACAATGTCACATTTATTTATTAGGTACAAGAATAGGAATTCGCTCTTAACGAATCCTGCATTCAGATAATTAAGATATCAATGATTGTTAGATCAAGAATGAACGATTAAAAAATGTATATTTTTTGTTTGATATTATAATTTAAAATATCGAGTTGAGTTTAGATTGTTCGATTTAATCAAATGATCGGTTATATATTTTTTTTTTGAAGAAGCTAAATTAATCCATCTAAATTAGCATCTGCGACAATCAAACCTAACACCTTCAGACCTCGAAGAGGATACCACCAGGCCAACCCAAGTGGGTTCGATCGGTTATAATGTTAATATGTGAGTGTGGAGAAAATTTCTTATGGCATCTCAATAATAGAAAACACAAATTGAAATAAAATCATACATACATTATTAGGGTGGAGAAAATTGAAATCCTCAAAGTGATGACTGACACAATTAGGACATATATATAAAGGCTTGGAATTGAAATTTTCAAATTTGGTCTTAAAAGACTTTGATTGCATCTTACTTTATTGACTCTTGATGCCTCTTCACTTATTTTCCGTACCAAATCAAATTTCAACCAAATGAATCTCTAGTTTTTGTCTCTTTAATCTAGTGCTTGCTAGCATATGATTTTGAGAAAATAATTAACTCTATAAATGCTAGAGTGAAAAAAACAATGTTAAACAAATAAAGTATCTCTTGAAATCTAATCTAATAACTAAAAAGGGAACATGCATACCCTCTAAATCTAATGAATCTAATTACCTCAACAAATACATTTTTTGTGATTTTAAGATTTTATTATAAGATATGGTTGGATTTTAAAGGACAACACATGGGGACATTACTCACGTAGTTGAGTTTTGTACTTTAGCTTAAATTTAGAGTAAAGTTTCAAAGGTGACATCACGTGCAAATTCATCAGGTTGACATATTTAGTGGGAACAGTTACAGCAAATTGTAGCTCAATTAAATTCATGCAACATGTTAATAGCCAATCACCATATTATAGGTATATATTGCTCCACGCCATCCAACTTTTTTAGATCACAAAACTGTCTGTACGGACACAACTTTTTTGTGGGTGGATAGAAAAATATTTGACAAAACAACAAAACCACACTTTGTTCTTATTAGGCAGAGAAAAATTTAAACTAAATAATCAACAAGTGGTTAAAGAGAATCAACAAAAAAATCAACATCAAATTTGATTTTCAGGGGAACAATTTTTTTTTTACAAAAGCAAAACGATATTTTATTTATTCAAATTGATAGAATACATTAGATTTAATAATATGATTGTTTTAGGCGTCAACGTTGTAGATTCGAAAACATAAGTATTGAGGTGATTTAAATTTTATCATATTATTTGTGGACATTTGTATGCTATTAATTTAGGTGTTGTGATTGACTGCAACTAACCTTTCAATAGAAATCAAACGAACATCGTATCAAGACGTGAAATCAAACAATACGGCACAAGACGACAAACAACATAACGCCACACTCAAACGACAAAATTGAGAGAGAGAGAGAGGGGGGGGGGGGGGGGGGGGGGGAGGGAGAGAGAGAGAAGAAAGAGAAGAAAAAAATTGATATATCTGAAAATCACTTATTTAGATTGAAAGAATGGAGAAACAAGATGCAGATTGATGATTAATGGTCAAAAAATAACATTAAACCACCTCACGCGATGAGTGAAAGAGAAAGAGAACTTAGAAATGTGAAGTTTCTCTCACTAAAAACTAGAGACGACTACAACTTATATTCAGGTGGAACAATTATGAGTTATGACCGGACTCTACATATTTAATAGCCGAAATTCATACTACTAAGACCTTTTCCTCCAAAAACCGAGGGTTAACATAAATTTTTGTTTTAAATAAGTTACTTCCTCCATTCTTTTTTGTAAATGGGATATCTTCTCATCACGTTGAGATTAATACTTCATGTTGAATAGATTTTCGATTCTTTTTCAGTTGTCTTCTATTTTAGTTGTTGTTTTGAGTTTGTTTTTATTAATATTAAAACAAATAAACAAATTTGATACTTTAAATATAACACTATCCTTTTCATGCAATACTCTTAATCATTTTAAAAGTAATATATGATTCCATTGATATACTTCATTGATTGAGATTGGTATCTTAATTCCAAGTCGGGCATGAACATAAATATGAACAAAGTCTACAGCGACAAATACACCGTTGAAATCAAGCAATTGTGTTGAAATGATAAATAAGATTCATCAAAGAGTAAATTGTTCAGAAGAATTTAAATTTGATTTTTGTTTAAAATAATTCTTTATCACACTTTACTTACTTCACAATCGAATTTCATCTTATTGATGGATAAATAAAAATTCGCGGTCATTTTTTTCAACAAATGTGACAATCAAAACTAATTTAGGTATTAATAGATATTGGTTTCCTCACTTTTGATTTGGTAATGACTTCACATGTGCAATAGAATCTCTTCTTTCTTGAATATATCTCAGATTTGACAAATTGTCCTGGCTCCACAATCACCTGGCTATCTTTGGTCATCGGATCCTAACTGTTTGTGTATGCTGAAGTGATGTCCCACACCCATGTTACCAGTCAGGTTACATATACTTCTTTTTCTTGCAGTGGGGTATATGTATCTTTGGGATTACTCTTTCTACTAATAAGGATGCTAATCATCAATGCCCAAAAATTAATTGTTCATTCAAATTTTCATTTCCATCGTGTATACTTTTATATATGAAAAGGAATTTTAACCTGGTTATATTGGTGCAAAAATTAAATTTAAAGCTGGATTTTAGAGCTTAGGAGGTTCTGTCTTAGTTTTTTTTAGAAGTTGTTAGTATATTGTTAGAGGAGAGGGTAAATGTTCGCAATCATAAATCGAACCTTGAATCTTGTTTTTAAACTCCTTTGATTTCTTAGTCCTTGATCATTGAATTACACTTTTGGAGACAAGTTATGTCTTAGCTAGTATTTCTTCCGATCACTATTACAAACATTTATTTTTCAGATTTATTGAATAACTGATGTCTTATGTGTTCCAAAAAGTGGAATTTTGTTTATAATAATGATCCGAGAGCTTCTTCAATGCATAGCTTATAGAGAATCAAAGAGTGACAATTCAAACTTACATCCAAAGGTTCAGAAACCGTCGCCAAAACTCAAAGGAAGATGGAAAACATAAAGCACTCAAGTCAGCAAACCATTATGGCAACATGTAATGGATGGTTACGACCGTAATGGCTTAGCTGATCAAATTTTACGATAACACTATTTGGCTTTTAATGGTTTCATGTAATAATTTGCACATATTTCTTAGTGGCTATCGAATACATAATATGATCTTGGTGGCTATTTATAGGGTTGTAAGCCAAGTTTTTCTCATCATTGTGCAGATATAGAAAACTCTTGTAATCTAGTTCTTGCATGTTGTTCAATACATATAAGTCTTTTTTCTCATCACAGTAGTTATCTTGTGTCTTGAATTATTGAAAGTGATAATAACTTTCCATAATGCCAATTCTTTCTTTTGTTATGGAGTTTCGATGTAAAATTCAAGAGTGATGCTATACATTCCGAGGTGAAAAATCACAAAACGGTCGCAAAACACTGTTCAGTCAATTAAATTTGCTTATTTTTGGAAATCACGGGAGATCTTGTTTCAATTTATTTCTTAAGCAACGATCTCTCAAATAAATGCAAAATCAAAAGGCTATTATGTTGCCACATCATTCTGAAAATCCTCGCGATGCAATCACTACAAGAAACATTGTCTTTTGCCAGGGGCAAAACCCTTGTCAAAAGGACAGAATCCCTGGCAAAACGGACGTTTGTGAGGGATTTTCCCAGGGGCGGAAGCAGTGGCAAAAGCGCTCGTCGCAAACATTTTGCCAGGGGTTTCACCCCTGGGAGGAATGCGAGGGACGCAACCCCTGGGATATGTCGTGGCATATTTCCCTGGCAAAATCCCTCACTTTTTTTTGCATTGACTGACGCACTGACGCATTGACTGACGCATTGAGTGATTGATGGTAAATCTGATTCTAAAAAACCAGAGACTAGTGAGGGGTAAAACCCTTGGCAAAGTGCATATTATTATTTTTTTTAAAATGTTTTATTTAATAAACCGAATATTTTTATAATTAATTAAATATTATAAATATATTTTTAATTAATAAATTATATTAAAATTAAATAAAAATTTGATTTTTTTTAAATACAATTAAATGTTTAAAAAATTATTTTAATTAATAAAATATATTTTAAACAAAATTTAAAATTAATTTTATCACACATAATAATATTAAGTCATTAATTAATAGTCATGAAAAATAAATTGTACTTAATAATTATACAAACCGTGCAGGAAAATAAAAATTGTGCCGGGAAGCATAGAAAACCTCCCAAAGTCATACAAACCACACTGATACAATAATAAAAGAAACACGCAATAACAACCATCAATCATCCTCATCGAGCCCAAGATCATCATCGTCGCCATCGCCTTCACCATACACTTCATAGGGGTCGTCCACATCATCAATAGGCACTGGATCAATTCTCACATTTTGCTGGCTTCCACCCTGCTGCCCAACACTCTGTTCATCCGTAGGCCAGCCTTGCTCTTGCCTAAATGCGGCCAACTGAGCATCAAAGAATTCCCGCTGTTTCCTAACCACATCCCGGATAAGCTCCTCTTGGGTTTTCATTTGCGCAGCAAGTTGCTCTTGAGTCAACCTAGCGATCATTTCCCGCATTTCGGGAGTAAGCTCAGGTTGCCGAGAAGACCCCTCTCCAGAATTAAGGGTAAGCTTTAGTGTGGCAGCAATACCCTTCCTGTAGTTTCCAGCTAAGTTTCCTGCACCGTATAACCGCCCCTTTGTCTTCTCGCCATCAACTTTTGTCCAAGTGCGGAGTGTCAGAGCTTCGTCAACTGAGCATCCACGGGAGAGCGACTCTGCTAGCTGTCGATCGTACTCCTCCTAAAATAAATAACAACAAAATAGTTAAAAGACAAATTAAAAATTAACAAAAAATTATAAAACAAATAAAATTAATTAAAATATACTTATTTAACAATTACCTGACATATCCTGGAGCGATCGTCAACATACTGGCCTGATTTATAAGTGTGGGTCTTCTTGTGAAGCTCATTTATGTATGGATCTCTACCCAACTTCTTTGCCTAATTGAAAAACGAAACACAGTTATTAATTAGTTAGTAAAACATTAAAATATTTAACCACATAATTTAAAAACATACATTCTAGAATTAATTAATAGTTATTATTTTTACCAGTCGGCGAGCATGCTGTGCTGCGCTTATGCAGCCTCCGGTGTGAATGCATCCTCCTTTCTCTGATGTTCTGTTCTTCTTTGCCTTATCTGATTTCTGCTTAAACTCTGGAGTCCCCCAGTAGTCCACCAGCTTCTTCATCAGTACCGGACCGATCCAATATGGAACCTTTCCAGCAGCTTCATGACGAAGTCGGGCATGTCGCAGCAGATCCGAGAGGCGTGCAGCAGCTCTAATGTAAAAGTTCCTTCTTACCCGATCATAGTACCTGGGGTTCCAGGTACACTTAGTCTGCATTTTTGTTAACATATTTTAGAAAATTAATATATTATAACATATGTATATGTAAATTAAAATACATATTATGGTAAATATTAATGTAACCTTAAAAAGGTCGAACCAGGTATCCTTCTCATCATCGGGGACATCACCATATGTCCTCCAAAATCCATGATACCTTCCCTGGATGATGTCTCTAATGGCACTGGCGATTGGCTTGCAGGGCATGAAACTACAAACAATAAAAAGCTCATAGCATTACATAAATTTATAACAAAATACATATTGAAAACAAATACAACAATTACTTACGAGTTGCCGCTAGGCTCATAGCTTCTGTCTTAGTTTATTTTTATAGAAGTTGTTAGTATATTGTTAGAGGAGAGGGAAAATGTTCGCAATCATAGATTGAATCTTGAATCTTGTTTTTAAACTCCTTTGATTTCTTAGTCTTTGATCATTGAATTACACATTTGGAGACAAGTTCTGGCTTAGCTAGTATTTCATCCGATCACTATTACAAATATTTACTTTTCAGATTTATTGAATAACTGATGTCTTATGTGTTCCAAAAAGTGGAATTTTGTTTATAATAATGATCTGAGAGCTTCTTCAATGCATAGCTTATGGAGAATCAAAGAGTGACAATTCAAACTCACATCCAAAGGTTCAGAAACCGTCGCCAAAACTCAAAGGAAGATGGAAAACAAAAAGCACTCAAGTCAGCAAACCATTATGGCCACATGTAATGGATGGTTACGACCGTAATGGCCTAGCTGATCAAATTTTATGATAACACTATTTGGCTTTTAATGGTTTCATGTAATAATTTGCACATATTTCTTAGTGGCTATCGAATACACAATATGATCTTGGTGGCTATTTATAGGGTTGTAAGCCAAGTTTTTCTCATCATTGTGCAGATATAGAAAACTCTTGTAATCTAGTTCTTGCATGTTGTTCAATACATATAAGTCTTTTTTCTCATCAGAGTAGTTATCTTGTGTCTTGAATTATTGAAAGTGATAATAACTTTCCATAATGCCAATTCTTTCTTTTGTTATGGAGTTTCGATGTAAAATTCAAGAGTGATGTTATAAATCTCGAGGTGAAAAATCACGAAACAGTCGCGAAACACTGTTCAGCCAATTAAATTTGCTTATTTTTGGAAATCATGAGAGATCTTGTTTCATTTTATTTCTTAAGCAGCGTGATGCAATGTCAAAAGGCTATTATGTTGCCACATCATTATGAAAATCCTCGTGATGCAATGTCTCGCTATGATAAGCATTTTCCAAAATTCAATCTTAATATGTTTAAGCAATATTTTTGGCATCAACCTATGTATTGAAGCGTACCTAAACATCACAAAAACAATTACAAGTATCTTGCTATCATGAGATCTATTTGAATAATTTCAAAACATATCCTTCATAACCATGTTGTTTTATTATATAGTGGATAATTCCTATGCTTAAGATCGATTTTCATCCACTTCAATCATTTCAAATTGTCTACATACTATCCACAAATTATACTTTGTAAACATATGGATCTTACTGAATATACAAAATGAAATTACCACAATATATATAATAGGGTTAAATGACTTTTACCCTTCTGCCATTTGGGGTCTTTTGGTATATCCCCCTAATTTAGGATTTTGGAGATTCTCACTTGTAATATAAAAATTCTTTGGCTCACCCTCCTAAAGCCAATATGGCATAAATATGATGTGGACTATTTATTATATGGATTGATTGAGCTATATTCATTTGTTTATTCACCTTATTATTATGCTGTATTGTAAAATCTCTATTTGATAAAAATAGCAGATGACTTATAAGTTAGCTGATGACTTATAGTTGATAGCTTGTAGCTGATAAGCTACTTGAAGTGTTTGGTAAAATTAGTGGTTCGATTAGCTGATAAATGTAAAATGACATAAAATGACATTTTTAATTCATAATAAAGTTTATATCAACAAATATTTAAGTAGTTAAAATTTATTAATTTAATATTATTATTAAATTAATTTTTATTCCCTAAATATTAATTTATATTTATTTTCATTTGTCTAGAAAAATTACATATAAAGTGTTAAAAAATATATTAACAATAAATAAAATTACATCCCTTCAAAAAAAAATTACAAATTTTAAGCGTAACAGTAGTTTGTACCTTCTTTAAAATAAAGTAGTTTGTACCCAAAATAAAAAGTAAAGCGTAAAAATAATGTTCTGCACTAACAATATAGTGACAGTAAATATTGAAATAGTTAAAAAAACGTAACAATAGTAAAAAAAAAAAAAGTAGCGTAAACGTAACAGTAAAAAAATATGTTTCATTAAAAAATAAAATCATTCATATATGCATGTTTAAACCATATGTATTTTAATCTATAATATAATGAATGTTAAAGGGTAAAAAATGGAATTTAATTAAGGGTAAAAATAGAATAAAAGATGATAAGCTATAAGCTATAAGCTCAAACGTTGCTTAGAATAGTGTTTGAAAAATAGCTTATAAGCTCGTTGTAAAAAACTGTTATCAAACAGAGGTTTTTTTGTCATACGAGCTTATAAGCTATAAGCTCATTTTTTGGCCTTACCAAACAGAGCCACTAGTGTACCTTCTACTAAGCTCATTATTGTACCACTGGCCTCAACAGAGACACTTGATGGTATGAATAAAGCAGACATTAAACTGCTTCCCAAACTAGACAACTTGTGCAATAATCCAATTCTAACTGCAAAACAACCTGTAAGGTAGAAATTATAATATGAACTATAAAAGTAATTTTTTTTCAATTAACTTGTTTACAAGTTCATATCATCACAGATTGCTCTTAGTATATAAAAACTCTAAGTTCACTAAAGTAAACTATCCTAAGTGTCACTAGTAATTTTTGAAATATCTCAATGTACACCGAAAACACTACATAACCTACATTTATACATTTGCAGGTTGAAAGATTAGAATCTAGCCACCATGTTCATCTATGAAGAAGATAAGATGGGATGAGATCTCTAAAACTGCTAACTCTAGCCGTAACCTGGCCTTTCCAATTCTAAGAAGAATTTTCGGACCCTTGACACTAACACATAGGTGTCCTTTTATAGTACAAGAACAAGACCATCCACAACAAGTTGTACCCTTTGGTTATTTTACATGGGTTGTCTTTATTCAATCCTACTAAGTCCCTGTCATATTCCTTTATTATTCATAGGATTCCAATCATTGAAGACAACTCATGTTCTTCTTCATTAAGCAATGGCCAAACTGGACCCATGTGCTCGCACTATGTACGACCCGACTAGAGATTTAGGACATTGTAACTTTCCAAATCTTCCGCGAAACAACCTTCGTCCATCCTGCAACTTCCCACATCTTTAGAGTCATTCCTTAACCTACATCATCAAACATCATAAACAAGCATTACTAGTTCCAGAGGATTAATTAACACTAAAAATACTAAAAACTATAAAATCCTAAAATAGGCACATTGCAATCACTTAATTACTTGTCCATTATGGGGGTTAAGTCTAACGTGATAACCAACTTATTTACCAATTATCAATAATGCTAGGAGTTTTCATATGCAAAATTCGATCATAGAACAAC
Organism: Medicago arabica; assembly: GCA_946800305.1. NCBI lineage: Eukaryota > Viridiplantae > Streptophyta > Magnoliopsida > Fabales > Fabaceae > Medicago > Medicago arabica. The sequence goes on along the minus strand of OX326971.1, from coordinate 18,199,360 downwards.
TTAAAGGTCAATAACTAGAATTTTTCCAAATCCAAACTTCTTCTCAAGACAAGTTCCAAAGTATAACAGATCGAACATGTTGAGAAGCAACTTTGTGGATATACACGAGCGCACACGTACGCAGAAGTATAAAAGCCACTTCTTTTCGTGTCTTCGGTGCAATAGAAGTATAGAACTTTGACCTGTATTACAAACTTTTTAAGCAAAATTTTAGTCATTTACAATTTCACCCTTCTTTAATTTTGCTTTAGAAATAAGAGTCATATCATTTTCCTAAAATCATTTATAATAATTAAAAACAAAAAATTTCGTTTCTAAAATAATTTAGATTTAAATATAACCACCGATTGAAGCTTTGAATTTATGTTATAAACATATATGAATTTCTTAGTTTTTAGATTTTGAATGAATACAACAATTGGAACACGAAAATATCATGCAACGCAACAATGAATCTTGAACCACATAAGGGACTTGAAACATCATGTTGCAATTAAGAAGGTTTCTAAGGAATCAAATCAAGGAGTAAAGGAATATGCATCTGAAGTCAAAGTCATTAACCAATTGAGGGGCCAACTCTATGGCTGGTGTCACAAGCACAATCCAAGGTTGTGGAAAATGCATTATCCAGTAAATAAATATAAAAGAGCCAAAAAATTACGTGGAACACGAATGTACAATCTCTCAATTCAAGCAGAAAATAAAGCTTACAAAAGAAAGAAATACTGATTAAAACATTCAATCCAACTAGTGTGTATTTAGAAGTGCAGCTGATAGAGAAATTGGTGATTTGGTGGGGTGTTGCTTGGATTGATCTTGTTATTTTGGGGGGGCAAATAGCATTGTATTTGACTTGTGTAGCACTCCTTGTGCTTGGGTAGATCCTATCAATATATTTTGCTTCTTAAAAAAAAATACTAATAGGAAAGTAGTTTTTTATTGTATATTTCTTTTTGATTAAAGCATATTATTGACATGAGCATGAAACGATTTGATGTTTCACTACAGGTTCTTACAAAAACATTTGAAACTCGTACAATTTACATTTGGAGAAACAACGACAAGAAAGGCAACAATGACAAAAGCCTTTTTCCACTAATAAAGTAATATTTCAAACATGTGTCCTATAATCATGAGTTATTCATGTTCTATGGAACCTATTACAAGTCCAATGTACCATATGTGTGCTAAAAGTATATAAACATGAAATTATTAAAACATAATTTTACATTTTCGGTCTTACAACACTGCAAGAATGTGGCAAGAATGTGGCAATGGAACCTCCTAAACGTACATCTCGAAACAATAACAGTAGAACATCTAAAAATCTCTAATTCATGAATAGAAAATCTTACCAAAAACAAAAATCAAACCCTATCTACCTCAACTTCAGCTACCAAAACTTAAAAGAAAATAGAAAGATGAGGATTTGAAGAAGTGAAGCTAACAGTTGAACCCTAAAAACAAAATTGGACTCTACAATATAATTATTCAATAAGTTATGTGGTAGTTTTGAGTCAGGAAAATAGATTTTATGGACAAATCGATAAAATTAAAGTCATAGAAGAAGGATAATAATTTAGAATAGAATCCGGTACAAATGAAAAATTGTGCAAGAGTTTTAGAGAGAAGAGTTTTGTACATAATTGATTCACTAATACTTAATTCCACCATCAGGTTTTGGGCTACAGGTGTAGGATTGAACAAAAGTTACATAATTAGACAATTTTTGTGTGATTGGTTTTACATGTCATTTTGTGTTTTTTTTTATAAAAAAAGATTATTTGAGTTGGGATTAAACTTGCTTGCGAGGACAAACATCAAAACTCATAAGAGGTATTTGTATATTTTTTTCTTGTGCTCTTATTTGTAGAAAAAAAAAGTGTAACTGTGTGCAAGTTGAGACTCAGAGGCTAGCCAAGACAAGCATCCAAGCTCAAAAGAGGTAATTAATTAAAGATTACTTTCTTATACTCTTTTTCTAAAGAAAACAAAGTTTTTGCGAGTTTGGTCTTGGAGGCTCATCTGAATTCATAGATTACCTACAAATTAAGTCGTCAAGCGGGAAGCGATGATGAATCCATGACCATGTGAGGTATGAATCAATTCTTTATCAGTCAGGACAAAAAAAGTGGAGGTGAGTATTCTTTTTGTCTTGGACAAAAAAAAAGTATTTCCTTGTCATAGTGTTCCCAAAAGACAAAAATAATATGAAAATGAGTTGAGACCATGTTGAAATTTTTCATGATGCTTATTCACCACAAGTTTCCCAATAATGTTTGACATAAAATAAAAATGAAAACCACAAATTGAGAAATTGGTGGACTCAAAAGCATAGAGAAGCATATAATATTTGATTGAAACTAAAACTTCTTTGTCTCTAGCATCAAAAGTTTACTAGAAATGCATTAATAAAGTAAAACACTGGGAGAGATATATCACAGAATTTCTCTCCCTACCTATTGGCAATTTATCTTTTCTTTCCTTAACTATCTACAACAACATTTGTCTGTGTTGCTTATATTACACAGTATAATGTTGTTGCATAGTCTCTATGTCCAGTCCTTTCAGCTTCACAACAGATTCAACATGTCCTTTAAGGGTGTGAAGTTCACGAAGCCTGTAAATAGAGCAAATTGAGAAAAAGTTAAATTTCAAGAAAGCATTCGATGTTATATTACGTCATAAAAATTAAACGATATTAACTATTTTCGGATGGTTCTTATTATTTTTGTTGCTTATATACGAGAGCATATAAAGTAATAATCATCGTGAAAATCGCATAAGCTAGGTATGTTGTTATTGCTTACCTAGCAACTTCAGCGCGTCGCTTAGCCTGCTCAGCAATCTCAGACAATTCTCTATAGGTGTTCTTGTCATTGAAGAGACTAGAAGTTTCTTCTGGTGCTTGAAGTCCATGAAGGGTCCTTTGAGCATGAGCCCATTGAGCTTCCCTCTCCTCTTTTCCATAGTCCTTTTTATTGGTGAAGGCAGTCTAAAACACACATTTTCAAACCACAAATCCAATTTAGTCCATAGAAAACCTCATCAACATCAAGAATATGTATAAAAAATTGTTAACAAGGAGATAGACAGAAGAGTTGTGTAGTTAACAATTATGATAGACAGAAGATCGAAGTCAAGATAAGAAGAATACATTTTCAGAAACAACTAAAAAATGTTGATATTTTCAAATTTTCTAAAAATGCAAAAGAAAATTGTGATGAAAATATTCGATCTATATTAGTTTATGTTAATTAGTAGAAGCGAAAATGAAAACATAAAAGATGAAAAGTAAACGGGGCCCTAAACGGCTAGAAATTTTGGAATTACCTTGTTTTCGAGAAGATTTGTCCAAGCCTTGCCACTCAAGCCATAGCGAATTGCAAACTTGATGATGTCAAGAGGAATATAGAAAATGATACTGTAAAGCCAGATGACTCCTGCCCATCCCCAACCAATTCCTTGGATTCTTGCAAAACCCCAGTTGGCATATACTGCTATTAATGTAGCAATCTGACAAAGAAGAACAAAACCTCAAAACAAGTCCAATTGGCATATAAGCAGTTATACTATAGAGTTTATGGAAATAAGTTGAAAACAACTGATGAACATGTCGTAAGTTGTTTTCATATGACATAAGTGCTTAGCTAAGTGTTTGCAAGAGTTTACGAAATTAGCTTGATTAAGTTGTTTATCCGAATGCACCGAAAGAAACAAGTAACATCCTATATAGACACATTTAAGTTGTTTGGATCCTTACCAGTTGAGCAATGACGAAAGCTCCCATTAACAGCATCCCGGGGCGTTCCACATAAGACCAGCTGCGCGAACGAGTTACGAAGATCAAAGCCTGACTAACTATACTAACTTGTAGATACAAAGCAGCTGTCAATTCATCAGGACTGTCATGAATATGTCTAACTCCAAATCTTTCCTGCAATGACAATAAAGGGAAACTTGTGCGTCAAGATATTTGAGCCGACACATGAACAAGGTATTTGAGGGACATATTCAATGCAATGAAAGGTAAAGTGTTTAATTTCTTACAGGGAAGAATTTAGTGTCTTTGACCACCCAGAAGAATATCACAGTCATCATTGCCAAGTAACCTCCAAGCATGACACCAGTTGCAAATATTTCTTTCAGTTTCCAGCTATCAGGCATTGGAGATGGCTTAACTCTATCCTTGGAAATTGTCATGATTGTTCCTAAAGATATATGAAAGTTATTATTTAAAATCACATCTTTTTTCATACAGCATAGCTTCTATAAAGAGATTTCTAAGTATATTTTATAGAAATATAAGTTAAGAATTTTACCATCATTTAAAATGGCAATAATCAAAACCATGAATGGAGAGAAATCAAACTTCCATATCAGTGCAATAAACATGAAGCCAAACTGCATTCAAAAATAGAAAATTCAAACATTAACATTCATATCATACCTTGTCATAAACTATGAAATATATAATGACATAAACACTATTTACTTACCACTATACGGATAGTGATAGACACGGCATATATCTGAAATACAAAGAAAATGGTGTCAAATAATAATACTATTAATTCAACATGATGGGTGGAAAAAAAAGAACATGTAATGTAACGAACCGTATAGTTCTTCATTCTTTGGAAGATAGCTCTACTTGTTAAGACAGCACTGATGATAACACTCAAACCAGGTTCTGTTAAGACTATATCAGAAGCACCTCTTGCAGCATCAGTAGCATCAGCAACAGCAATTCCAATATCGGCTTTTTTCAATGCAGGAGCATCATTCACACCATCTCCAGTCATTCCAACAATGTGCTTCCTCTCTTGTAATTTCTTCACAATTTCATATTTATGTTCTGTACAATATTAAACAATAGGAGATATTAAGGACAGAATTAAGAATCTATGTAACACCGACACTTCAGAATAAATGTGTCAGTGTGAGTGTCATGTCTGGTTTTTGTGTCTGTGTCGGTGCTTCATAGGAACTACACCTTTTCAAAGAGCATAAGGATAAGCAAAATGGAATTTTTTTCAGAATAGTTAGTTGCTAAAAGAATATGAACCTGGAAAAACTCCGGCAAATCCGTCTGCCTTCTCAATTAACTCTTCAACTGGAAGTGCAGCAACATTTGCATCTTTATCTTGACCCAGCAAGGTAGAAGATGGATACATATTGGTTCCCATACCAAGTCTCCTGCCAGTCTCCTTGGCTATTGCAAGTTGATCACCTAGAAAGAAAAACAAAAGTCAAGATAATATTTTTTAAATAGCAGTCGCGGTAAGCCAGTAACAGTTGCGATCCTTTATATTACAGAAAATCGCAGTCAAATGTGGCTGATGCAGCCTCAATCACGGTCGTGTTGAGGTTTTGACAACATCAAAAAACTTGGAAAACATTAAGGACCAAAACAATATTTCATAGGTTTCAGGGACTAAACCAATACAATTTTGCATAGGGCTTAAAATAAGAAAATGTGTATGTCACATGGAATAAAAAGTTAATAAGTCATTTAAAGAGAAATGTAGTCTTTTGTTTAGTTACCTGTAATCATCTTAACATTTACACCTAGATTAAGAGCTCTTCTAATGGTTTCAGCACTGTCATGCCTTGGAGGATCAAACACCGACAATAAACCAACAAACTGCCACGGAGCACCAGCACTTTCCTTTGTTTTCTCAGGAACTTTCTGCAAAGAAGTACAAGAAAAGCTTACGTTAACGAAATGAATATTTTCAATACAAATTTCAATTATGAATCCAAAAAAATACAAACCTGTCTAGCAACACCAAGTGAACGTAGCCCTCTTTCTGCGAACTTTTCAATGATAGCATGAACCTTCTTCTTTTCATCTTCCCTGAGGTTACACAAGTTCATGATCTGTTTTCACAAATATAAAAGTATTATTAGCATCAATGAAGTAAGTAACTATGAATCTCAGAACTTATGAAAACAAAGATTACCTGTTCCGGGGCACCTTTGCTAGCCCTATGCCAACTTCCATCACTACTATCAACATAAGTCAAAGCAGTTCTCTTATCAACTGGATTGAATGGCAAGAAATGCACCTCTCTTATCCCAGCCCTCGCCTGCGCAAGCCATCAATATATCAAACATCGAATTTAAGCCATCATAATATTAATAATCAGCTAAGCATAGTTCTAAACAGGTTTTAGAGATCTCTGCAACAACATCGCAACTGCAATTGTGGCAGCATTATTAAGGTTCTTAGTGTAAGACTGCAACCATAATTTAGAACGATGTACTCAACTCAAGACTATACAAGTTTAGAAACAAAAAAGAAGTTGATACCTCTTTAGGGTCAGCAAGCATTCCAACAATAGCAGCATCAATAGCATCCTGATTTTCTGTCCTAGCAGCCCTAGCAGCAAGAAGCATCACATGTTCCTTATCAACACCCTTTACAAACACCTCAATCAAGCTCCTATCAACACTCAATTTGTTAAGTGTGAGTGTTCCTGTCTTGTCACTGCAAAGAACATCCATACCAGCCATTTCCTCAATGGCAGTCATTCTCTTTGTAATAGCGCCTTGTTGAGCAAGTTTATGAGAACCAATAGCCATTGTCACAGACAAAACAGTTGGCATAGCAATAGGAATTCCTCCGATCAAAAGGACTAAAAGGTTGTCGATTCCTTCGCGATATTTGCGGTGTTGGATCGGATACATGACTATAATCTCAGCCAACATACCAACTGCAATGGAACAGATACAAAAGTTTCCAATTGCTTTGAGAACCATTTGGAAATGTCCAACATTGTTTGTACTGTCCACTAAATGTGCTGCTTTGCCGAAGAATGTGTGGACACCGGTTGCTATAACAACGGCTTCGATTTCTCCTTGTTTGCAAGTTGAGCCAGAGAAAACTTCTTGTCCTGGATGTCTTGTTACAGGAAGTGATTCTCCAGTTAATGCTGCTTGGTCAACCATTAAAGGATCGCCTTCTAGAAGACGAGCATCGGCTGGTATGATATCTCCCAGTTTGATGCTAATGATGTCGCCTGGGACTAGAATTGCAGCCTCTTGCTCACTCCATTTACCATCTCTAAGAACCTGAAATGTAGTGAAAAAAGTAGCTTAAAAATAGGTAAAGAGCTAGGGCTTGCTTGGTTTGAGAAAACGGATTTTGTTCTTATTTTCTGTTTTTATCTTTAATTACAAATTGGTCACCTTGTTTTCATTATGTTTCCTATTTTCAAATATTTGTACAGAAAACAATGAAAACAAGGTGATAGATTCATGACAAAAACTAAAAACGGAAAGTGTTTTCTTAAACCAAACATACTCTTATATTTCATATTGTTGTAAGTAAACAATCCTGAGTTAAAAACTTTAGACCCTGCTTGGATAAACATTTTAATTTAGTGCTTATCATACAAGTGTTTGTGTATAAGTTATTTTTATAACAAAATGTAAAATAAAGTCGACTTGTTTTCATATAAGCTATAAGCCACTTTCATAAGCTATCCTGGAGAGCTTATAAAAACAAGCTGAAAACAACTTATATACATGTCATAAACTATTTCCACAAGCTCTCCCCAAACAGTCCTACAAGTGCTTATGTCAATAGATAAACTCAAATAAGTCGATCCTAGCAGGCTCTTAGTATCCTTTTCTATACTAAAGATATGAAATACCTCAAACATATTTCTAACATTTTAGTGTTCTACTTCTACTAATTAAAGTGACAATGATAGATTTAAACCAGATATGTTGAGGTTACAAAGATCAAACTATTATCACTGAGGTGACACCCTCATAGAGAACTTCATGATGCAGAACAGAGAGAAAAGTTTTGATTTATTATTACCTTTGTCTTAGGAGCAAGACCTGCCATAAGAGCAGCAGCAGCATTACCGGCATTATTTTCTTCGATGAAACTGATAGTAGAGTTGATAACCAACAAGCAAATAATTCCCACAAAATCTTGCCAATCTGGAGGTTGTCCTTCACCATTTGCAAGAGCAATTGCCATTAAAGCTGCAGCTTCCATCACCCATGATAATGGATTCCACATAAACCCGAGAAACTTGAGAAACTTGCTCTCCTACATCATTAAAATTATAATACCGTTACAATCATAATCTATGTATACTGACACATACATTAGACACGGCAAAAACACGAACACGTCACACTAAACACAACATGTTTGAGTAGTGTCATGTCAATGTCATGTCAAATACCGACACATATCGAATACCATATAAGACACTATTATCAATAGTATTATATGATGATAAAGGAAAGAACCTTCTTCTCCTCTAGCTTGTTTGGACCAAATATTTGAATCCTGTTTTCTCCTTCTGTGGAGGATAAACCTTCTCTGGTACATTTCAACTGCTCGAACACTTCCTCGATCGGAATTCGTTCCTATAAACAAAGTCATCATATTAGTGAACTATATTGTTTAGCAAATTGAGTCACATAATATCATATCTTACAAAATTTTCATGCATAGATAAAATAGACAAAACAACAGTTATTTACATCATGCAGATAAAAAAACAAAAAAAAAATTAAAAAAACAATAAAGAAAAAAATTAATTACTGCAATCTGGAAATTTTAATTTTGACTACCAAAATTCTCTCTCTGATTGGCCTCTAAAAAAGAAAAAATAACACTCCTTTGTCCTTTTTTTTGGATAAGCACTTCTTTGTCAATTTGTTTTATTACTATAGTATTATACTTATATTTATATTAAATTGTACAGTTTTAATGAACCCATGGAATCTAACTCATCTAAATTCTTTTAAATAAAAAAGAAATGAAGCTAGATATTGCTACACAATATTAGATTATTACATAGATTATGGTGTTAAGAAGTGTTGGAAAAAGAGTGTATTTGATGATACCACAAAATATCAAATTCACAAAAAAAAAAAAAAAATGAAAAGTGGGGCCCACCGTCAACCTTTTTGGTGTCAGGACCGTTGAATGTGAATGAAAACAGTTAATCTCAAGGGCCAAGATTCACACATGATGAACGTCATAAGTATTTATGAGTATGAATGACCAAAAAGGCCAAAGTACCACGGAAAAGTACTTAATATTATTCCCTCTCACCAAACAAGGCACAAATGGTGGAGATTACTTGAGAAACATGTACATTATACTTCATATGGGGGGGCCAATTTTGAGATGCTTGACCTATTTCTTGAACTGTTAACTCACATGCAAATTTGAATCCTCAACATGTAAGAAATTCATTTAATGTTTGTTTGGTATCACGTAGAATACGACAAAATTTTATCGCGATTTTATAAGATCTATACAATTTGTAGCTTTAACAAAATCATATGATATTCTCGTAGTTTTATCTAAATTCATAGTGATACCAAACATATACGGAGAAAAAGGAAAAACCAATTAATTAATGTGTTATATTTGTAAGAGGATCCACAAGTTAACTTAAATGATTAAATCTATTTGTAGAGTAAAGAAAGATTTTAGGAAAAAAAAAACCAAGTATATCTGTATATGACTTTTCCATCCCACTCTATGCATGTTACCTTCCCCGTATACTAATTTATAACTGTCATTTTGACAACTTGGGGTCTTTCATTTTCTAGCCAATGAAACTATTAAATAGAAAAAATTATTATTATTGTTATTATATATATTGAAAAAAATTGAGACCCCTCTCATGTGATTCAAGAAATAATAATAATAATAATAATATTAATGAGAGAGTTATTATGGGAACTAAAGGAGGTCAAAACTCAAAAGTATGATCACCCCTCTATAAAAAATAACAAAAATAAATAAATAAATAAATAAATAATAGAGTTAAGAGGAAACCCAGCATCCTTCTGGATTTTGAAGTAAGGAAAATAGCTATAACTTTGATGCCAAACCAAATCAAAGAGTCATGTTGTGGTATAAGTAACTTTGAAGAAAAATAACAAAAGGAAAGAACATATTTTGATCCAAGTCAAAGAACCTATATATGTTGGCCATATTTAAAGGAAATGAAAGAAAACCTTAATGTAAGATATGTATAAATGTTTCTAAGTGACAAATGAACATTTCAAACACATGATTAATTGTGGGAAAAAATGGTACGAAAAACATGAAGAGGTTAGAGGAAATATACCAAATCAACAGTCTCATTCTTGATCTGCTCTAGTGAGATTGAACCCTTATCACCAGCAGCCATGTTGTGCCAAAAAGAGAAGAAAAATGCACTGCAAATTGCAATATATAAATGTTGAGAAAATGCAAAAACAAGAGTCAGTTTCTAAAGGGCAGAAAAAGAGGACTAAAGGATCATTGAATGAGAATTCTGAATCCCAAGAAATGAAAATGGATGATAGGATAGAAATTACGGTACAAGAGGGTTATGTTGTTTTGTTTATGAGCTCACACACCTCTATGGCACTTGTTTATATACTCTCTTCAAAGTGAAAAAAGTGTTTGCATTATCAAATCAAATAAGACTTTTTGAATATAAATTAATAACATTCAAATAAAATAATATTAGATAATCTAAAATAATAAATTAAAAGAATTAACTTGACCAAAAAAAACTAAATGAATTTAGACTCAATTTTAGACTATTCTCTCCCTTTATCTTTTCTCAATTCCCAGTGACTTATCCGTTTTTACTGTCCATAGTTAATGTTAATCATGTCTTTAGATTAAAATATTCATAAAATAATACTATGTTTTTTATTAAAAAATTGTTTATTAGTTTAAAAAACAAATTAAAATTTGTTTTTGTTTTATGTTAATTAATTAAAGGCTTTTTTATTCAAATTCAATTTGAAAAAAATCAAAGGCTTTTGATTTTATATGGAGAGAGACCAAGTCTTATCTCTTAATAATATAAATTTTAGATTAAATATTATAATAATATTTATTATAATAATAATAATAATAATAATTATAATGATAATAATAATTAAAATATAATCAAATTAATTATAAACTAAAGGCTTTTCGATTAAACAATTTAAAGGGGTGTCCTCGTGAGCTTAGCTCAGTTGTTAGGGACATTACATTATATATGCACGGTCCGGAGTTCAAATCTCAGCCACCACAAAAAAAAAAATTAAATGGGTCATCGTGAGTTTAGCTCAGTAGGTAGGGACAATACATAAATTAAAGAGGTCATCTTAGCAAGGTTCGGGGTTCGAACCCTAGCCGCCACCAAAATTAAAGGGGTCATCGTGATATTAGCTCAATTGATAAAGACAATACATAAAATATGCAAGGTCGGGAGTTCGGACCACAGCAACCACCAATAACAATTTATAGGGATAAAATAAAATTTACTTTTTTTCTTTAGGATAAACTTTTGAAAAATATTTTTCTCTTTTAATAGTGAAAATTAATTTTGGTATTTTCTAAAGACTAAAAATTAATTTTATTTTTAATCTTGGGATTTTTCTCAAAAACTAAAATGGGTCTTAAGTTATCAATGTTATTTTAGAAAAGAATAAAAAAAAAGATAAATTAGATCATTCAAATTGGCATCAGGTAGAAATCGAATATGAGTCTTCTTTTTTAAAAGCAAACTTTAAAGTCTTAAATCAACATCATCAGACCAATCAAGTGGGTTTATCAATGTTATTTTATAACGGAATACTATTAACTTAATAAAATAGGTGAAAAAATCTAAAATAAGTCAGCCAAATTAAAGAAAAGGTGAAACATGGTAATGATTGGGAAATACTCATTTAATAGAAAATGAAGTTTTTAAGTCTAATTTATAATTATTTTTTAAAAAACACATTAAATTATTAAGAATAGTCATGTTACCCGGTTAATGGTCCCGTTGTGTACTACTGGCCATGTCGAGGGGCCCAATATGGATCATGTCAACCTACCTCTGTTCTCAACTCCACTCTTAATTGACTTAACTTGTTGACACTGATTAACATGTACAAGATTAATTTAGTAGTGAGACCACTTAATTTTACGAATTGTATTTCGTCATTTGATTGTTGCATAATGTTTACTTTTTAAAATAATGAGGTTAATATTGTTTGGGATGCTAACCATTGTCTATATGACAAGTTAAGGAGTGTCTAAAGTTAAAATCCTCTTCGTATTTGTTATTTAAAAACAAATACATACTTTATCCGTTTCTAAATATAAACAAAATTGATTTTTTAGATTCATTCATTTAATGATGTACGTAGTTCATAATATGTATCATATACATCATTAATTGAGTAAATCTAAATTAAATATTTTTGCTTATAATAGTGACCGGATGGTGTACATCATTAATTGAATGAGCTTAAAAAATAAAAATTTGCTTATAATTTTTTTTTAAAAACCAAAAATATATTAGAAAACACCGCCAGACACTCTCGCACAAGGGGTGCAAAAGAGCATAGACAATACAGAGTTCAAGAATCTGTACAATCACCTCAACGGCGGACCGAAGAAAACAGAGGAAACAAAAAGAAACAAAAACAGAAGAAACAAGCTAGAAAACAGACAATAAGCAAGCTACATGACTTTGCCGCCACAATTGATAATCAAAATCGAGTATAACGTATTTCGATTCCAACCACCAAAAGGACTGAAGCTTCACCCTTTCGCTAATTGCTTGAAGTTGTTCTTCTTTTCTCTGAAAAACTCAGGTATTACTCTCTTTCCAGATTTCCCAGACAACTGACATCCAAATAATGTGCATGGGTTCAATTGATCTTTTCGAAGAGCCACGCAACCCTCCAAAGTGATGGTAATGATGCTCAAAAGAGCCATGCAAAGTTGTTGAGAATTCTAACCAAGTCACAATATGCTGCCAGATACCTCCAAAAAAACCGCAAATAGAAATAAGTGGTTTATGTCCTCATTTAGGCCACAGTTAGCGGGACAACTCTGATCGGACTACGTTAACGCACGTCTTTGGAACAACTTGTCTCTAGTTGGTAACCGATTTAGGAACAGACGCCACACAAAAATAGATACTTTTAAAAACACCGCTTTCAACTACATTAAGTTATTGTTATTAATTTGCTCCTGCCCGATGTCTGTTTCTGTTAAAAAAGAATAAGCAGAACTAACATTGTAACAGTTAGAAGTATGCAAAGACCAAGTCCATTTTTCAACCATCCCAACTTGTAAAGTAACATAAGTAAGTCTAGTTGCGCAATCCCACAACAACTCCTCCTCCCAAGCAAAAAGCCTCTGACGACACCTCCAGGCCTCCCTGTCAACGCCCAAACCCCTCACCATCACATTAGCTACCGACTCTAATTTATTCTCATATAACTCAAACAATCTTACATAGACTTTACACAATGGTTCCCTGTCAAGCCAAGGATCAGTCCAAAACAAAGTAGACTCTCCATCCCCCACTTGATGGGTTATATTATCTAGCAACCACCCTGAATCAACCTGCCTCACTCCATCTCTAACACTCAGAATCATCATCCACCACACCGATCCCTCATCCCCTCCTTAAAAGCATAACCGCCCCCTTCCTCCTCATGCCGGGCACATAACACCCTATACCATAAACATCCCCTCTCATGAAGAATCCACCACCACCATTTAGATAAGAGAGTAAGATTAAACTCATTCAACCTCCTAACACCCAAACCTCCCTCCTCCTTTCTCAAACACACTATTTCCCATTTTATCCAAGTAATTTTCCTAATATCCTCACATCCCTCCCCCCCCCCCCCCCCCCCCCCAATGCATTAAAAATATATTTAAGGGTAGAAATAATACATGAGGGAGCCTTGAAGAAGGAAAGAGAGTAGACCGGAATTGAGGACATGACAGACTTGAGCATAATCAACCGACCACTCATTGAAATATTACAACTTTTCCAACCAGACAACCTCTTTTTAATCCGCCTAACCAAAGGATACCAAAAAATAAGCTTCATAGGATCTCCACCATTGGGTAACCCCAAATACAAAAAGGGTATTCTTCCATGTTTACAACTCAACATTGATGCTGCCTCTTGCAACCAAGGATCTGATATGTTAACCCCATAGAGCAAACTTTTATGGAAATTAACCTTCAATCTGGACACTAATTCAAACAAAACTAACACAGCCTTTAGAGCTCGAATATTTGCCCAAATTTTAACACCCATCAGAAGAGTGTCATCTGCAAACTACAAATTTGCGACTTCTCCATATGTCCCCACCCCATACGGTTGAAATAACCCATTGTCAACCACTGCTTTCATCATCACATGTAACCCTTCAGCCGCTAAAAGGAAAAGGGAGAAAGAGGATCACCCGGACGAAGACCCATTTCCATGTGAAACACCTCGGTAGGTCTCCCATTTACCAAAACAGATACTATTAGGGTAGAAATACATTCTGTCATCCACTTCTGCCATAAAGTTGGAAAATTCATCCGTCTTAACACAGAGTCAAGGTAATTCCAATCAACAGAGTCACACGCTTTCTCAAAGTCCACATTAAACAAAAGCAAATCTTTCTTATGTTTTCGGGCATCATCCACCAACTCATTAGCTATCAAAATACCATCAAGAATTTGATGACCAGACACAAACGCTGACTGAGTCATAAAAATAACTCCCCCAATCACACCACGTAACCGATTAGCTAAAACCTTCGATAAAATTTTATATAAGCAATTCACCAAAAAAATTTGCTCAGTTGGTAAGGACAATGCATAATATATGCAAGGTCTGGGGTTCAAACCTCAGCCACCACCAAAAAAATTGCTTATAATTGATGTTGGATGAAATATCATTTAAAATTCTTAGAGAGTGCCCCGGAGACGCTCTTTAGCATTGTTCATTTTATTTTTCTTTGACATGGATAAGATTAAAACTTGGAAAATGTAAAAAATGTTCCTAAAACACTAGTTAAGATAATTAATATAAAAATATTGTATTAAAAAGTGATAAAAAAAATTGTATATTTTCCCTCAAAAAGAAATTGTATATTCAATTTTTTAAAAGGCGGAAATTTTTTTTTTTTCCTAATGAGAAGTTTCAATATTTTTTTTAATTGTTGTATTTTGAGCACTAGTTTGCAAGACCCTTAAAACATTAACACGCTGTATAAAATTAAATAATAATTGTTCTTGCAAGTATAATTTAACTAGTAAGGATAATACATTATAGTATACAAGAGCCGGAGCTTGAACCTTGTATTCTAATCGCCAGTAGAAAAGGTTAATTTTAATTTCTTTTAAATTGTTTGGATTCAAAGTTCACTCAGATTTTAAATTAAATGTGTTCGTTTCTATGATGATTATAAAGAATATGAACAATTATATAATCACATTTTTTATCTTTTAAAATGTATCCAGTAATTTAGAATTGTTGACATTAAAGGTTAAAATATGTGGGTTCAATGGTTGTGGTTGAAGGGGAGGTGATTTGAGGATGGTAACTAACATTAATAATACTAGTTATTTCTTTATATTTCTGTCAAGTATACCACTTATTTTATTAGCAGAATCATTAACAATAATTGTTGACCAAAAAAACTCCTCAAAAGAAATTATTGACAACAAAAAAAACAGAATCATTAAAAATAATAAGTATGGTCCCAAAGTATATTCTTTTGAAATACTTTGTTGACAAGTATCGTGTAAAGATTAGTCCAAAAAAAAAAGTATTGTGTAAATCTGAAACTATAAGTATTTGACACACAAAATATTTCTTTTACCCCTCAAAAAAAATATATTTCATTTAAATACCTATGAATACACTTTTAGAGTTTAATATTGTGTAACATGTTATAGATTTTTAAATTAATTTAGCATCACTTTTTTTTTGGTCAAAAATTTAGCATCACATTTTTAGAATCTTAAACAAAAGCACAACATAATCAATTTTCAATACAAATTTTCTTAATATACTAAAATAAAAATGATGGATTGACTTTTAAATGGGCCCCACCGGAGAAACTTGTCACAAAGCACACCTTATATCAACAAAACTATAGGTTTTCCAAGCACAATAATGGATGGTGTGTGGACCCCAACTTCGGTTTCTCTACATTATTTATATATAATGTGTTGAGTGAATTATTCAATTTTAATATTTATTAATAGAAGTTTTTATATTTACTACAAAAATATATGAGAAATGACCAATGGGCAATGTATTGAGAATCATAATTCAAATGGAGTAGATAAATAATTCAAAAATAATCATACTGATGCATCATACAAAGTTTAAATTTGCCATATGTGAAGTCATCCATCAATAATAGATTATTTATATTGTAAGTAAACCATGACATATATACAACAACAGAATTATAAAATAAGCTATCTACATATAGATAAACGACCAGTGTATTTTCACAACTTTTAATTCTAATATTCTTGCCTCTTTTTTATTTTTTTTGGAAAGAATTGACATATGCAAATGTCTCTGAAGTCTCTTTCACAAAGTTGGGTGCATGCAAGTTTCAAGTGGTAATATAAATAAATTGTGGAAGAATAACTACGCATGCTCCTAGAAAGAAAAAAAAAAAGCATGCTTATTTCTCAAACTCTAATAATAAGAAAAGGAAAATGTTAACCGGTACCCTCAGGGTAATGGTTAAAGAAGCAAATATAGTAATTATATATTGAAACTTGCACATTCAACTCCTCAAAAGTCGAAAAAAATGATATTTTCAACTTAAAACTTTCTTTTTTTAGTTTCTTTAACCATTGTCCTAAAGACACCGGTTACCATGACTTTAAAATAGTATAATTGTAGAAGATGAATGACGACTAGGCATGGTTCTTGCAAAGACTTCAAAATGGGATGAAATAGGCAAGTCCCTCATATTTTTAGTACGTTTGCAAACTAAGATGATGATGCCTCATAGATTATTTGAATATTGTTTTTATATTTTTTTGCTGTAAAATCAATCTTTTTCAATTGAAGTATATGCAAGAATATTTAATTTTCCGTCATATGTAGATATGAAATAAAATTTTAACAATTTCAATTTAAATTTTTTTTCTCAATAGACTTCATAATAATAGGGATAGTTAAGATTACTATTCTATAAGCTATGCAAGCATTATGAAAACAATTAAATGTGTTCAAATAATTTTTATATATACTATAAAACTTGATTTTGATTCAAGATTTAAAATCTCTATAATGAATTTTTTTTAATTGTTCAAGTAGAATTTTACCATCAAGATATAAGAATTATCATGTTTTAAATAGGTCTCAAAATAATTTCAAGTTATTTGAGAGAAAGACACAAGTGTTTCAATGCTCATTAAAAAAAATCCATCGTATATATGTGATATAGTATTCAATTGTATATTAAGTGAGATGATTTTTTGATCAACAATATATATAAATCAATGATTCCAAAACACCTTTTCAATAGACTCAGTGTTTGGTCGAGTGTGAGATGCTTCAACATCCTGATGAAACCCAAGTAATTATCATAACTCGTTTACATATATAATTTTGGGTTAATTAAGTTTTACTGTCACTATAAATATCTGCAGTTTCGTTTTTAGTCCTTATAAAATAAAATCACACTTTTTAGTCCCTGTAAAATTTTCCATCAGCATTTTTAGTCCCTATAAAATTTTTCATCAACATTTTTAGTCCCTGTGGTCTCTAACATACTAAAGGAAAAATGTCACAGGAGCTAAAAAGTGTGATTTTATTTTGTACGGACTAAAAACAAAACTGCAGATATTTATAGGGATCAAAAACTTAATTAACCCTATAATTTTTCTTTGTAGATGGTATGAGAGAATTTAAACTTAATTACATACGTAGTGAAGTAAACAAAAATAAGAATAGAGTATCGTCGTCATCATCAATGTTACTTCAATGGTCACCAGATCATGAAGGATTTTCTTAAAATCAATCGATTGTTTTGTCATGGTTTTTGACTCCACCATCCTAAATAGGTATAGTTGTTCTTTCATGAATGGTGTATAAGCCAACGACTTTGGCATATACAATGATTGCAACATTTCCTATATATCCATCGCGATTGCTTCTATAGCCAATAATGAACTGAATCAACTCAAAAATAGTTTGAGACTTGATTCAGTAATTAACTCATTGAATTTTAAACTTGAGTTGAAAATTAAGTTCGTTAAATAAATGTGTTGAACTAATTTTAAATGAAATATTATTCCTAATTTTCTTTGTGATTTTTTTTATTAATACTTATCAACAATTACAAAGTAAAAAAATTATTCATGGCAATGCCCACGTGAGTAAAAGAAATAGTGATTCCGCATTTGAAAATGCTGCCAGCGAGTTAAAACATACATTACATGAATGCTCCATGAGAGTGTCAAACTAAGTGTTAAAGAAAAGAGATTGAGAAACACATATGAGGACTAGGAGTAAGACACATGAGAACACATGTAAGGACTAGGAATGAATTTTCATACTTTCATAATTTTCATTTTAAATCAATGAATAACAACAAATCAGAAGTTTTGGAAAGGATGAGGGAAAACTTATCTATAAAAGAGGATTGTGATTTTAACATTCCATCAAGTTACAATGTGTTACAAATTTAACTGGTTTTTATAATAACTAAAAGGTTCATGAGTTATTTTAGTTCTCATTTAAACCTTTTTTTTTATTGATAATAGAATTTAATGTTTAAGAAACACATGTGGTTCTTAATTATTACTAGTTTTTTTTTTGTTTCATTTGATTTGATTTATCAAGTTTAATCGAGTTGTTCGTGAATTTGATTTGAGTTGAGTTCGAGCTATAAAAAAATTGTGACAAACTCGAATCAATTTTGAGTTAATCTAATTTTTATTGAGTCGAGCCGAACTGAATCAAGTTCGACTCAGTTTGACTCATTTTCAGACTTAATTGTCTCCTTCGTAAATTATCTTAGAACCTTATCTATGAGGCAGAAGACAACGGGACTCTTGTCCTTGTTCTCCATCTTAATTTTATCTACTTATGACATGGTGACCGACAATGCAACCTCACCCTTCGTAACTTCTACACACTTTTGTTGAATCAAGATTGCTTGCATATTTCCCTTCTACAACCCGAAATCATTGTCTTCGATAAATTTCTCGATGTCCACTTTGAACCTATGGTGCTCACTTGAAAAAATTACTCATTTGCCCCATGATGGGCGTTAGTTGTTGTGAATTCATATTCAAATCACACCAACAAACTTAGATGTGTGAAACAAGAGACAAAAGAAACCAAATTTAAAGTAGTATTGAGCAACAAAAATAACATAACTAGTAACTATGCAAAGCAAGAACAAAGATAAAAAAGAATAGAGAAACAAACTCACCAAAATTTGGTTACCGAATTCGATCCAACAATAACCTACATTTAGAAGTGAAAGATATCTTCGATCCATTATCAACGAGTTTCTTACAATTAAATACAAACTTTTAACTGATGTGAAACTTTTAACTCACAATTGCTCCACAACAAAGTCTCTATTATCATAGCAACAATGAACAATTTACTATGCATTGGATCTTCAATTTGACGGGCGTTCTATAATTTGTCAAAGCGGTTCCTAACAAGCTAAAGAAAGAGGAGCCAATCAATTATTATTTCCAACATGGTCGTGGATTATGACATAGGTAGAAGAAAATATAATCACCGCTTTAGTGACTTAAATTAATTTAATGTATCAATCATAGAGGTCCTTGTGGATGATACTTCTTCCGACTCAAACTTATTATAAACTATACTTTGGGATAATTTGTTTTTATAAGGAATCATGGTGAACAATTAAAGTTAGGAAGGTCAGTCAAGGAATAACACTTATGTATCATTGAACTATCAATATTATATAAAATTGATCAATTGAGGTGTCGTATAACTAATGTAAGGAAAGGTTAAAGATAAATGAAAAAAGATATGCATATGAAGAAAAAGGGTGTACGAAATTGATCAATGCTATAAAACATTGCTAGCTTAATCATACAAAGTACTTATGTCGGTCAAAATGGTTGCTCAATAATGTGTAATAAAAAGTAGGATGGTAAAATGTAGTTGGAGTCATACGTTATACATATGTATAGTTGGATAGCTTTATGGTTAGTAGTAGTAGCCCATATTTTGAACTTAAAATTTCAGACATTTTTGTTTGAACCATTTGAGTTATATGAGTGAAAGAATTGTTCACATCAATATAAAATCCAAATTCTTCCTTTCATTCCTACACTTCAATATTCTTTGGTTTTTTGACAAAACACTGCAATATTAGTATATTACATACCTACCATTGGAGCTATAACATGTAGCATGTGGGGAGATATTTGACTTTATAACAATTATGAATGATAGGTACATCATTATAAGCCAATTATTTCCTCTAAAAGAAAAAATCAATTATTACAGTGTGGGGTTCCCTTTAGTTTAATCCAAAGTACTAAATTGTAGTGGCATGATCCATAAGTACGTAAGACCTATATTCTTTCATGTGTTATAGGGCATATAATCATGCATTCGATAAATTTCCGGTATATTTGCCTCTCCTATATTATCCAAATACCAAAAAATGAACATCCTATTTTGTTGGTCATGAGGATGTAGGGTGGGAACATCATATTGAGCTTTGAACAATGTTTATGTGTCTGCTTACGTATATATTGTTCAACACTCACTTTTTTATTCAATGTGTAATTTCTATCTCATGTTTGCTACACATCAATCTCTCTCAAACGGAAGTTTTTTTATCCATATCCACTTACAATGCCGTTGTCACACGAAACAATTGGGCACACCATCTAACCTACTAGTATTGGGTCATGAAAGGGTTTGACGATCATCACATTGGACTTTAAGCGATCATACAAGTGGGTTGGCATCACATCTTAATCTAAACCCTTAAAACATTAGGTTTATGTGTTCCCTCGCTTATATATCATTCAAATACTTATTTTTTTTTATCTAACGTGGGGACTTCTACCTCACTTGTCACACAACATACTCTTATGTGTTACTCCCTCCGTTCCTTTTTAAGTGTTTTTTAGGGTGAATTTTTCGTTTCTATTTAACTGTCTTTTTGGTATTTTAATGGTACAATTTGTCAATTATACCCTTTGTCAATTACTCTTTTATTTTTCAATAAAACTAATTAATGCTATCTATTTGGAACAAAGTTTTTTTTTTAATAAAGTTTTTTTTAAAACTGTTTGTTTCTTGATATCTTCAAATTTAAACAAAATTTTGTTACAAACAATGGTTCCAAGAAGAGCTAAAATTATATAAATAAAGATGAGTAGCAATTGTTAAAAATCTCAAGTGCAAAGTAAAAGAACTTTGAGAGAAGAAAAATAAAAGACTTCGTGAATGTTCAAAAGGAAGAAAATGTGGAAGACTCGTTAGAACTGCTGATGAGAGTTGAAGAGGGAGCAATAGTTGAAGACTCGTTTGACAAGATATAAGAACAAGATGACAACGAAGAAATTTCATCAATATAATTTTTATATTGACTTAAAATAATTAAAAAGATGTGCACAATATTTAGAAAATTTACAATTGTTTGCTATGAGAGAAAGTGCGTAAAAAAAATAAGAATTTGTTGGAGAAAACTGATTATTGTTTGTTACGAGGAAAGATAACATATTAAATTTACAGTAAAGATAAAGTGTGTGCAAAAAAATAAGAATTCATTGGTGGATTAAAATTAGGGTATAATAGAAAGAAAATATGCAAAAATACACTTCGTTATTTTGGTGTTAATTTTTTAAAAAGACATTTGAAAAGGAACAGAGGGAGTGTATTGCTTAGATTTTCTAGTACATGGTCTAAATTCTTTTAACTCAATATATTTTCAGATCCTACTTCTACCATCTTTGACTTACACATGCTAAAATCAGATAACTTAATTTATTCTACATCTACAATTATAAACTTCGTGTATTTTTCTGGTTCAAGTGTATAAACCGAATGTAAGAATATATATGTTCTTTCTATTATTTTTCTTCAAAAAAAATGTTCTTTCTATAATTTATTTATTCCCATATGCACATGAGGTAAAAGATTGTGATGTCATTTTTTCTTCTGGACTAAGCAAAATGAATTAATTTGTCCAAACAAGAGTCCCTAATCCCTCCCAAAATGAGTCAACTGTCACTGACATTTCATGGGACAACGGTACCAGTTTCCTCTTCTCCCTAGTTGGGTTGGGTTGGGACCAAAAAGATAAAAAGAGTCAACTCTCTTTCAGGCAATTGGCCAATTCCCAATTAACCACATGATCCCTGGAAGGGCACACATTTCCGATGCATGTGGATCACCTCTCCCTAGTGCCTACAATAAAACTGTACTCTATTCTTATTAAAAAAAAAAAAAAAAAGTCATGTTAACCGATGCTCCCGGAGCACCGGTTAAGGAAATTAAAAAAAGAAACTTTTAAATTAAAAAAAATACTTTTTAAACTTTAAATGAGTTGACTGCACAAGTTCCGATGCGATATTACTATATTTGCTTCCTTAACTAGTGCCTGAGGTCATCGGTTAACATTAACCTAAAAAAAATCTTAACCTAATGTAAGTAATGGACAATTAAAAAGTGTCTTAGATAGAGTACTATCTTTGATTATTTTAACATTTTATTTTTATTTTAAAATGATTGATGTTTGAGAAATCTAAGATGAATTGTCTTAACTTCACTGCAAGTTTAATTTTTCTGCAAGTTACTGTAAAATTAAATATCCCTCGTAGAGAGTTCATTAATCATTCAAATATGCAGTGACAGTGAGTAATTGGGGACAAGGATTTCTTTTTTTTCCTTTCAAAGCAAAGAGAATCTTTTATTCAATTTAGAACCCATGAGCACAAGTTGTACCCACTTGAGAAAATACAGCAAGTCCACACCACAGAAAATATAAATATTACATCAAGTACATGCATGAAATAAAAAAAAATATTATAGATTGGTGAATAGAGAAAACTAGGGCTTCCATCTTTTTATCTTTCCACTGAACCAAACACACCATAAGTCTGTAGTACCTCTCCTCTCACTCTGATTAAATATATATTGTCTCAATTATGTAATACATACATGATACATGTGTCTTCATTTTTTTAATTGTAAATACATATGATGTATATATCTTAATAATATACAACCATGGAACAACAAATAGCAAAAAAAAATTAACCAATCCAATGTGTCACAATTCTAAGGCACCTTGAATATTTTAATAATTTTTATAGGTTCATTTTATGATCATATTTAGTAAGTTGGTTCAGAAAAGCATGTAATCATAATTTCTCTACAATTTAAAAATAATCAATATGCATTTTATGGTGTTATATTTTGAATAAGTTGATTTCCCTCCAAGTGATAAGTTTTTTCGGGCCTATTTTGAGCAAAACAACAAAAATCCTGTTTTTTATTCCAGCCCAATTGAAACCCGGCCCACCTAAATGTCCAACCCGAGTTGCTTTATACAGGGTCATTGATTGCAAAGTCTGAAAAAAGTCATCCATTTCCCTTCTTCTCCGCCGCAGACAAACCCTAACCCAGAAAATGGAAAAACTCAGACGCTAAGAGACAAACACCATCAAAACCCCATCTGTTTACCACAGCTGCTATATTTCCTAATCCATGAAGGAATCTCCAATCCGTCACCGTCGCTTCTAACCCTCAATCTGTAATTTCCATTAAGAGTGAATTCAACACAAGGAAAATCAGAAAATTTTCAAACCAAATCTCCTCAATCAGCATCGAAGGATGAGAATGAAGATAAGGATGAGGTCAAATTCAAATCAAGAGGTAAAAAATTTCACCCATTCCAAATTCGAAATTTCCCCCCCAAAATCAATCCCAAATTTTATTGTTTTTAAATTCAACCCTAACCCTAGGTTTTTAGTATAAAAGGGTGTAGTGTTTGTTGTTCAGACTTGCCCCAGCATTGCAAAGTGTTAACATTGCACTGTTTTCTTTCTCCCTCATTATAATTTTCACTATCATCTTATTTTATTTTTGGGTTCTTAAAACTTTTAATTTTCAAACGCAACACTACAAATTTTAACAAGAAAAATGGCTAACCTTCCTGAGTTCAATCCAATTTCTGAGATTTCAACTGACAAAACTTTTTGGAATTTGAAATCAAAGGTCATTCGATTATGGCAAGTTGCTGACTTTAGCAGGAACACCTTGCCATTCTCCACTGAAATGGTTTTGATGGATGATGCTGGAAACAAGATTCATGCTACCATTAAGAAAACTTTGCTCTATAAATTCAAAAATGACATTTTTGAAGGAAAACACTATAGTTTTGAAAACATGGGGGTGGCTAAAATGGGGGTAATTATAGGACTACTAGACACTCCTTGAAGCTGAACTTTCAGTTTAGCAGTAAGGTTATTTACCTACCAAATCTCACAATCACTAAGTCACCATATACCTTCATTCCAATTTCTGAAATTGTTGGAGGGTCTTATGATACTGATTTCTTGCCTGGTATTTCTATATTTGTTTTAACTTTTTGTAATGTATTTTCTATGTGTTTAAATTATTTTGATATTTTTTTTTAATGTTCATTGAAGTAGTTATGGTTTGATGTAAATTTCAGACCTTATTGGAGTATTGAGTGGTGTTGGTAGTGAAAGAGAAATTCAAAGGAATGGTATCACAAGCAAGTTGAATGTGATTGAGTTGGAGTCTGGAGGGTAAGAATCTGACTTTTTATGTTATGTTTATTTGAACTGTTTTTATATATAGTTAAATGACTTACATATTTTACTTTTAATTTAAGGCATAAGGTTCAATGCACCCTTTTTGGTAGCTATGTTGATGATTTGAACAATTTCATTGCAAGTGGGGACATTCAAAAAGCCATTGTGATCATTCAGCTTGCTAAAGCAAAAAAAATTCAAGGTGAGGAACACAATATTTTAAAACTTCAAGTTTTTTAGTCATAACTTTATTTTCTATTTTTTTTATATACAACATGGTAATGGTAGAAATGTATTCTAAGAACCCTCATTTGGTTGTTTAATGTAGAAAAGCTGCATGTTCAGAATTGCTTGAACTGTACACGCGTGCTCTTCAACCCAACATGTGCTGATGGGCTTAGCATGAGGAGCAGGTACAAATTTTACTTGAATTTTTATATTGATTCATTAAAATAGGAATTTTTTTCAATCATTTTAATTTCAATGATAGTTGTAACAGCTTTTATTGTTGTTTTGTAGGATGACTGAAACTGTTGATACACCTTCACCACTAGCTCTAACACAGCTTCAACCTGACCCCAAAGTGGACCCAAAGGAGGAGTTTTTGTACAATACACCTAGGACAACTATGCAGGGCCTTAAGGATGCCTCAACTGTAAGTCATTTATAAATTTTCATGGACTTGATGTATTTAGTATCATTACTTACCCACCTCAATAAAAATAATTATTATCTTTTTCATGACTTTTGTTATAAATACATAATGAGTTGAATGATATGTTTCCACTGTTAGTACAAAGTCAAAGATTTTTTTAAAATGAAATAATTTATTTTTGATATATTTATTTCTAATTACTTAATGACTTTAATGTTATTTGCCCCATGTTAGTTTAAAGTCAATGATATTTTGAAATTGAAATTATTAAATATTGGTTATTTATTGTGGATACTTCCTAATCCACCTCAATATAAATATATCTTTTATTTTGTCGACTTCTTTTCCAACTACATAATGGTTTTAATGATATTTGTCCACTGTTAGTTTAAAGTCAAATATATGTTGAAATCATCTTTATTAAGTATTGGTTATTGATCGCAGGATGTTGTATTTGTTGTTATCGGCACCATAAAGAGAATTGTTAACAAGGAGAATTTTTGGTACACTGCATGTGTGTGTTCTAAGGCTGTCATCCCTGATTCAGCTATGTTTTTTTGTGAGAAGTGCGATAAGCACGTAAAGAAGGTGTTTCCTAGGTAATTTACTTAACATTGTTCCTGTTTGTGTTCATAATATTGGTAGTTATACATGCATTATGTTTTTATAATCTTACATCCTTTTAAATTCCTATGTCTTAGGTATTGCTTGAGGGTTAGAGCAATTGACCAAAGTGATTGTGCAACATTGGTCATATTTGACAGAGATCGTACCTCTCTCTTTAATAAGAGTTGTGATGATCTCCTTGCTGAGCATGGAACGGTAAATCTCCAGTTTTAATATAATGGATATGTAAATGTTACACAATTCTTACTATGAACTATGTATAACCCTTTGATGTAAATATTCTGTAGGCTATTTAAGAGGGACAACTTACACCTGAGCTTGCTGAAATTATTGGAAAAACTTATCTCTTCAAAGTGGAGACAAAGGCAGAATTCAGTCCTAGATTTGAGCAGTCTTTCCGTGTGAGGAAGATATGTCTTGACCCTTCTATCATCAACGAATTTAAGGCTAAGTGAGACAAGGAAGATGCTTCATTCTCCAAGCTTACTAATGTATTATGATTCTCCTAATTTAATTATTGTGAAGTTGTAATTTTCCTGAACTATGAGGTAATTTGTTTATTTTTGTTTTTTATTTTCAGGAGAGTGCATCTCTTAGCGTTTTGATGGACAAAGGCAAAGACCCTATGCATGTTGGAGAGTCGAGCCTGTTATCCCAAGTAATAGTTGTTAACCACTTTTTATTTTATTTGTTTCTGCACCTAAGTGTAATATTGATATTGGTTTAATTAGCAATATTTTTAGGACACAATTTCATTATCTGATCCTGCTGAGAAGACTTTGGCTAAGCTTGCTAAGTGTTCTGAATCTGTGTCTGATGTTGTCAAGCAGGTAAAATTTTATATAATTTAAAGTCATAGGTTATCTTCTTATTTCATATTTTTTTTGCCTAACATTTACAAGAATCCCTTTTGCACATATGCATGATTTGATGCCCAAGTTTGGAGTTGCTGAATTGGACTCTGATTGCCAGGAGATAAGCCCCACAATTTCAATTACTGCTTCCAGCAAAAGGGCATCTCCCACCAATGATGATAATGACATGGATATTCCACTTAAGATGATCAAGAGGAAAATCAAAATTGAGAAGAAGTAGTGCAAGAGGCCTCTGACTTTGTCTGTTATGATAATCAGTATTTTGAACTACAGAGCTTATTTTGTGTTATTTTATCTAATGTCAAACTCTAAGACATTTCAGTCAGTTGTAATATTTTAGTAGTTAAGCTCTAAGTTATTTTGGTACATTAGTTGGGTTGTAATATTAACTTTGACAGTTACAGTCCCTTAATCTAATTTTATTTTAATTAATTATCATTTAGTGCTCTTAAATGTGGGTTATTATTGCTGCTTTAAAAAGCAGATTACTATGGTCTTTTTTATCAAGCAATATATTTATTTTTAAAGGCACTAAAACTTTCACTGTTCATCAAAAGTTCTACAAGTTTTTAAGTACATGCTTCGAGACATAGGGTAAAATTAATTTTTACCCTATGTCTAATAATTAAGTACATGCTTTTAAGTACATCAAAAGTTCTACAAGTTTTACAAGTTTTTAAGTACATGCTTCTACAAGTTCTACAAGTTTTTAGGAAAGTAACTAAATCTAATAATTAATTTTTCTAAAAGCTACCTTCAACACAATGACTTCCTAACTCATTCAAATAACTTAAATTTATCATGAAAATTTAAAAAATAAAATCCAGAATAGTGGTGAAGTGATATACAATGGTATGTGTAAATAGCAAACTAATAGCAAATACTGTGGACCTGAGCAAAGTAACATAGTAAACAAGCCCAACACACTTAGGGTTATAAACGATGCCATAAGAATTTTCCTAAATCCATTCCATTCCAACACACGCACTGAAGCTCCTTCATCCCTTGCGATTTTTCGTCCGTACAGGGACCACCGACAACGATGGAAGCTGCAATCCAAGTGTAAGACTTCTTTAATCCCTTTTTGTCGACATATCGTTGTTTTCCCCCTTCAATTTCGGACAGAAACATGCAACTGTCCCCATCCCAATCTCATGTCAACCCTTCATCCTTCATTTTCTGTTTTTTTTTTAAATCATGCTTAATAGTCAACCCTTCATCCTTATTGTTTTAGCTTTTTTATAAATTTTCCATATAAAGGTTGCCCTAGATCTGATTTATTATTTGTTTAATTTTGATTTCCACTTTAGATTTTCAGCATAAACTATAAAGTCAATAAAACTCCATGATAGAAAATATTGTGTGGTTATGCATTATCGTTTTTTGGTGATACCATCACTTTATGTACTTTCAAATTTTTATGTTCAAAGGTCTAAAAAAATCAAATTTAGGTCAATATCACAAGCTTATTTTGGCCTGTAGCGTTGAAAAGGGCTAAACAAAAAAAATTAAGTAGTCAAAATTTTGTATAATACATTTTACTTTCGTGTAATTTTGTTGCTGAATCAGTATTTTGTGCTTTACATAGAAAAAATTGTGGAAAATATTTTTACTAATTTTATTTCTATGACATTCACAACTCAAGTCACATGTGTATGTTGTGCTCATTTCTTTGATTTAAAATAATGTAGAAATTTGATGCAAAGGGATTATTTCATAAGCACGGTGAACCCGGAAGAGGTATGTAACACACCATTCATATTTGGTGATAATTTTTAAGATTAAGTTCAAGTGTTACACGTAAATTTCGTTGATATAAACATTAATATATGTTGTTTGTTTTGTTTCACTACAGCTTTCATGAAACAAAACTTTCGAGTACAGTTGAGGCATTTTATAAGTATATCAAGTGATTCCACCTTCGCGTTTATTATCTATAAAATTCAAAGTAATATATGTTTTAGTGAACCATTTATATTTGTTGTTTTTAGGAGAAAGTGCGTGTTGATTTTCAGTTCTACCTAAGAAA
The DNA here is from genome assembly GCA_946800305.1 of Medicago arabica. Classification (NCBI taxonomy): domain Eukaryota; kingdom Viridiplantae; phylum Streptophyta; class Magnoliopsida; order Fabales; family Fabaceae; genus Medicago; species Medicago arabica. Next base: position 18,170,579 of record OX326971.1, on the reverse strand, counting down.
TCAAGACACTCTTCGAACTGATAAGCATGGATTTGTTAGGGGTCATGATGGCAAAGGAATTGTCATCCGTTTTGATATAGATGACTATGGAATCTCATTGAAGAACGGAGCCTTAATTGCTAACAAGTTTGGTTTCATAATTCCTACTCTTGCTAAGTTCGAATATGTTGGTCCCTTGAACATGTTCATTGTTACAAAAATGCCTGATTCTAACCCACAAGTTGCCAACAATGTGGAGTTACTGCAAGATGATGCTCATAATCCACAAGTCGATAACCCACAAGTTGCCAACAATGTCGAGTTAGTTCAAGATGGTGGTCAGATTCCACAAGTTGCGCAGGATGTTGTTGACATCGAAGATGCCCAGCACGAAGTCATCGATATTAGTTCAGATGAAGAGGTTGTCGTGAACTCCAATGACGAAGAGGAAGACGAAGGTGAACAACAAGAGCAAGATCCCCACTGCTTTGAGCAACGCGTGTCTGCTGCTATGGCTCGGTCTGTTTATGGTCAACCAATGGTAATTTTTACAAAATATTCCTACTTTTATCATTTTAATTTTGTTTGTTAGATGAGGTTAGTTTATGAATAATATTTATTATACTAATCATATACAAAATTCCTCCTTTGCCTTATATGTGCGATCAAGACAATATGATTTTTAATATTCTCACATTTCAAGTTATGTTGGTCCATGATCCCTAATATAATAACGATTGAAACTGTAGAATTACTTATATATAATTTTAGTTCTTTTATAAGTCACTACAATTTCTGACTTCCTGAGTTGTTTATTTTTTGCTTATACGTACTTTTAATGTTGTATATCTTCTTAAAATGGAGTTGTGCAATATACTAAGGTTCTTTAGTTCAATAAATTGATGATAACAGAAACCTTAATTCTCTAGGTTCTTTTGTTCCCTTTGGTGACAAGGCTCAAAATTTTGAAAACTCTATCATCCTTTCCTTTTCTTGAATGAGTTTGTATTTGTTTTTTGTTTTTATGAGATGATTTTTTTATTTTCAATATCATCATGAGCTTGATATTACAATACTACTATTTAATAAATACCATTTTTTTTGTTCATTATAATTTACTCGCCTCTCCATTTCATTATGAATTTTAATTATAGGACACTAAAATTTGGATACAACGTTAGTTTAAGATTTGTCCAATATACTAAGGTGCTTTAATTTCTTTTGTGTTAGCATTTTCCCAACCGGGTTTCTAGAGATATATTGACTGTGCCAAGGAACTCGATGCTTTTGGTTGATATGGAAACACTCAAAGAATATAGGTGCCGGCTAATCACTGCTGAACGAAACAAAGCTGAAAAATCATTAAGAAGTGGATGGTTCCAATTTGTCAAAGACCGTCGCCTCAAACAAGGTGATAAGCTTCTCTTTGAGTTGGATAGGCCTCCTACAGTACTGTTTGTTCAAGTGGTTAGGAGGCAAAATGTTGCTTGATGGGTAGTTTAAGCTTTTTGGATAATGTAAATTGGGTTGTGTAATTATGAAAACAGCGTATGTCTTTTTGTATCAACTAAAGCTGTTTGTGAAACAATCCAACATTTTGGTATGTAATGTTACCTCATGGATGTTGTTGGCTGAATGGTCCCATGTATAAATTAGTCATCAGCCCTATTTTGTAATTAATGACAGACTTTAGATGTTATTTCTTATATAATGCTCAATTATATTATTTAATTTTCTTATGTCCTATATGTCCTATAATGCTCAATTTCTCATGCAGCCCTAATATTTTATATTATATCATATATGAAAAAAGTGAAAGCAAAGACATTCCTTTTCATAGGCATGCTTACAACTTGGTACATGGACTTTGTCTTTTATTGAGACATTATAATTTGACATTCATGTTAAAGCATGTATTGGTTGCTTTATTGTGGGCCACAATATACCTACAATTTGCATATACCATTTTTGTTGTGTGTGTATAGACAAAATTTCATGGACAATGACATATCAATGTATTGCCAAAACTTTAATTTTGTCACATAGTGTATAGTCCAAAAAGGTGTTTTATTTTTCCAACACAATGTCTCCTCTATCCTTAAGCATACACAAACATATCCATGAAAAAAATATGCAACACAGCATTCTTCTCTAACAAAATTTTTCAATAATGGAACCAAATGATCCATCAAGTAGAAGAAAGAAGAAAAAATTATCAGTTGGACAAAGTACTTCTACCGACAAAGGTATGCACAAATGTTCATTACCATATCAAATCTACATTACTTGATTCATTAATCTATAATATTACTTCCAATCATGATAACTATGTTATTTTCATACCTTTGGAGAGAATTTTTTTTGCACTATATCTTCAATGAATCAAGTTAACAAGTTATCCATGGAACCTTTAAGAAGTCCTCTTTCTTCATTGATGAATGGTAATATGATATATCCACTCATTATCTTTTGCAATTTTTTTTTTATCATATCACATCCCACCATAGAACAAAGAAATTTTTGTTAGTTTAGGTTAGTTTTTTTTTTTTACTCATTCATCAATTTTTTAATTACATTCATCTGTAGGTACACCTATTAATCATTCTCCAACTCAATCAAAAAGTCCTCCATCCATTGATAATTCGGATCCCTCACTTGCAAGGAAGAAGAGAAAACATGCAATGTTGCATAGAGGGTCTAAAGCAAAATTAATTGATAAGGGTATGTTTGGGGTTTATTGTTTTTTATTTATTTTACATTTTCATCTATGTTTAATACATTTTCTATGTAATTAACTACATGTAATTATACTTGACACAAATAATTACAGAGAATGAGGATTTAGACTATGCTTTAAGATACCGTAAAAAGTTACTATCAAATGAAGTACAAAAGAATCATATCTCACCATTGATAAATGGTAATTATATAGCAAATCATTTTATCTACAAGTTTTAATAGTCTTCCAAGTTTAATATAGTGTTATTAAATTCAAAGGTAATTTTTAAAGTTTTATAATTATTGCTGCTACAATGTAGATTCAAGTCAAGCATTGTCAACTGTAGACCAAGCTAATCATTCAAACTCAGAAATGATGGGATCATCTGAATCAACAATCAACCCGTCTTTAACCTCTCAAAGAAGTCCACTATCCAACATTACAAACATTGAATATGTTCCTTCTGGCGGTAAGACATTAAAATCTGTTTATGATTGTAAAATAGAGCATCTAACTTACTCGGGCCATGTTAGTAATCTGTTGACATCATCAACATACACTAATGCATATTTTCAGTGTTGCAAGTACCAAATACATCGAAAAATGGACAAAAAACTAGAGTTGAAAAGAGAAAGAGATATAAAGAGCTTCCTATTACAAGACTTAATTTTGATTCATTATTTGAATAAGGTTGTCCATCATCAAACTCATCAGCCAATGATAAGTGTTTTATATTCAATTTTATTAAATTACACAAATCGTAGTTTAATTTATACATTGTCTAACAGGGGTTAATCAACAAAATATCGATTTGGATGCCTTCAAAGTAGATATATACGATGATGCTGAGAGAAAAGGTTTGCCTTGAAATTCTATCAGCATAACAAATTAAAGTTTAAGCACATAATGATATTTTCGATATCTAATATAGTTTAAAAAACCCTTCATAGGATCTCTTGATTTTGGATCTCCAAATTTCACATGCAAATGGTGCAAAGCTAAACTTTGGATAGAAGAGAAGGCAACAAAGTCCAGACCACCGACCATTGATGTCGAGTTTTCACTATGTTGTCAAAAGGGATATGTTGATATTCCATTTGTAGAGGAACCGCCAAAACTACTGTTATCATTGTTGGATGGAAGTGAACCTAGAAGTAAACATTATCAAGCCAACATCAGAGCATACAACAATATGTTTGCCTTTACATCCCTTGGAGGGAAAGTGTTCTCAAAGCTCAACAATGGAAATGGACCTCCTCAGTTTATCTTAAGCGGTCAGAATTATCATAGAATTGGAAGTCTATTGCCTGAGCCTGGAGATGCTCCAAAATTTGCGCAACTATACATATATGACACAAAAAATGAAATTCAAAATAGAACAAAAGTATTTGAGTATGTATTTCATTATCTTATAATTAACTTTTCAATATTTTTTATATATGATGTTAATCTTGATTAATCTAACATTCTCATGAATTTCTTTTGCCTGCAGTGCAAGTGATGGTGATGGTGATGGTGGGTTTGATCTTTCATTGGTAGAAGATCTAAAAAACATGATGGATGAGTGTAACCCTTTATGCAAATCTTTCAGAAAGGTTCGTGATATTGTTGAACACGGTCCACCTCCGAAGATGGCTTTAAGATTGTTTCAAAAGACGGAAAAAGACTCAAGGATGCACAATTTACCTATTGTAGATGAGGTTGCTGGCTTGATTATAGGTGATTATGATGAGTCAGAACAGGGAAGAGATATTATCGTGGATGATGTAAGCAAAGGGTTAAGAAGGATACATGAAACACATACCTTATACATGCCACTTCAGTATCCTTTAGTTTTTCCTAAGGGTGATTATGGTTATGAGGAAGATATCCCTTATAGGGAATTTGAAAATGAAGAAAAAAAAATCAAGAGGTTCAAGGGAAAGAGTTGCCATTAGAGAATTTATTGCCTTTCGAATGCAAAAGAGGGATTGCGAGTTTGGTAACATCCTGTATGCAAGAAGATTGCTTCAACAGTTTTTCGTTGATTCTTACACCATGATTGAAGCTCAAAGGCTATCTTATATTCAGAATAATCAGGGAAATATTCGTTCAGATTTGTTGAATGGATTACATGAAGCAGTTGAGATGGGAGATAATGACCCGCGGAAAGCTGGACAACGTGTTATACTTCCTGATTCCTTTACAGGTTCACCAAGGTACATGTTTAATAATTGCCAAGATGCAATGGCAATTTGTAAGAAATTTGGATACCCGGACCTATTCATCACAGTCACCTGCAACCAAAATTGGAAAGAAATCAAGGAATTTGTTTCACAAAGAGGTCTTACTGCATCTGACAGACCCGATATTATTTCTAGAGTTTTTAAGATGAAGCTTGATCAAATGATGAGGGACTTTAAGAAGAATGAGATGTTTGGGAAAGTTACAGCAGGTTTGTATATATTTTAATATGTTAATTTTATATATTGTTTTTTTAAATAATACATTGTGAAGATTTTAATATTTTCATATATCATAGGGATGTATACTGTAGAGTTTCAAAAGAGGGGGCTACCACATGCACACATTCTTTTATGGTTAGAAGGTGCCAATAAACTGCACACAACTAAGGAGACAGATAGGGTGATATCATCAGAGATTCCTCATCCACAACTTTATCCGAAGTTGCACTTGGCCGTTTCAACATACATGATGCATGGACCATGTGGAGCTGCGGACTTGAATTCACCTTGCATGAAGGGGAAAAGGTACTCAAAATACTTTCCAAAGAAGTTTTTAGATTCCACTTCCATAGATGAGGATGGTTTTCCGGTCTATAAAAGAAAAGATAATGGTGTGAGTGTCATCAAGAAGGGAACTCCTTTGGATAATAGGTATGTTGTCCCTTACAATCCAACACTATTGATGAGATATCAAGGACATGTTAATACAAAATATTGTAACAAGTCAAATGCAATCAAGTATCTATTCAAATATGTCAACAAAGGTCCTGATAGAGCAAACCTCCATATAAAAAAAAGCTTCAGACAAAGATGAAGAAGGGCCAATTGATGAAATTAAGCGTTACTATGATTGCCGATATGTGTCACCATGTGAAGCATCTTGGAGAATATTCATGTTTGATATCCATGAGAAGTGGCCTTCGGTTATGAGATTATCTTTGCACCTAGAAGGTCAACAATGTGTTAGGTTCAAGGAAAATCAAAAGCTTCAAAAAGTTGTGAATTATCATCAATCAGTTCCAACTATGTTTCTTGCTTGGTTTGTTGCAAACCAAGAGTACAGTGAGGGTAGACAGCTGACTTACGCTGAATTTCCATCAAAGTTTACTTATAATCCTGACAAGAGGATGTGGCATCCAAGGAAAAATGGTTTTCAGATTGGGAGGCTTTCTTACATTCCAGTAGGCTCGGGTGAACTTTACTATATGGGATTCTGTTGACCTTTCAAAAGGGTTGTAGGGGGTTCAATTGTATCAAGACGGTTGATGGGAAGCTCTTTGACACTTTTCAAGATGCATGTTATGCCCTTGGGTTATTGTCCGATGATAAAGAGTTCATTGATGGAATATTTGAAGCTTCTAGATCACAGAGTGGCCAGATGCTCTGTGTTTTGTTTGTTAGACTTTTAATCATGAGTACAATGCATAAGCCTGATAATGTCTGGAAAGCAACTTGGAAGTTATTAGCTGATGGAATTCTTTATTCAAGACGAAGGATCCTCAATATTCCAGGTTTTTGTATTTTCTTTAAACCTTACTCAACACTGTTATTAACAAATATTACATATACATGGAACTATACCCTACATATTGTTGAATAAAATACTATGGATATATTATTTTTATTATTTTTATCAGACAATAACTGCAATATGTAGTTATGAACACACACAAAAAATGCCAAGTTTGTTATATATTTTTCAAGAGTTACATTATAAAATATGTGATTAAAGTATCATTATATATGTATAAATTTAGTACCATTAATGTTTTTTTGCTTTATAAAACGATGCAGATTTGCACATTCCTGATAATGATTTGCAAAATCTTTGCCTCATTGAGATTGAGAAGTTACTTATGTGTAATGGGAAATCATTGAAAGATCACAAAACTTTATCGTACCCAGTGTTCGATGAGTTGCTTTCCCAAGTAAATAAATTCATTGCTGATGAATTGAACTATGACAAAGAGAAACAAGGTGAACTGCATTTATCCCTACTTGAAAAACTCATCGATGAGCAGTACGATGTTTATTGTACAATCATGAAATCCGTTGAGGGAAAGGATGGTCAGTTCTATTTTTTGTATGGCTATGGCGGAACTGGAAAGACCTTTATGTGGAAGACATTATCTGCAGCCATCAGGTCACAAGGTAAGATTGTAATTAACGTTGCATCCAGCCGAATTGCATCTCTATTGTTGCCTGGAGGCAAGACCGCGCATTCAACCTTTTGTATCCCATTGAAAATCAACGAAAAATCGACTTGCAATGTGAAACAACAAGATCCTAGAGCCAAGTTGCTCAGACAAGCAAGTCTTATTATATGGGATGAGGCTCCTATGATGCACATATATTGTTTTGAAGCATTTGATCGTACCATGCGAGATATAATGAGAGTTGTACATGAGGACAACTTGAACAAACCTTTTGGAGGGAAAGTTGTTATTTTGGGTGGAGATTTCAGGCAGATTCTACCTGTCATTAGGAAAGGTAATAGACGTGTGTGCTCGTGATTTTCGGGTATCAAAATCATTGATCGGATTTGAACCTTTAATCATTGAACTCTCAACTTTTATTCGCGGGAAGGGAAAAAGTGAGTAAAAACCCTTATGAGACCTTGGATTCGGAGGTTGGTTTCGATTGGGGAAGGTGTTAAGCACCCGAACCGACTATGGTATCCCATAGGAACCTTCTACCTATTCTCTAATCTTGCGCTAAATTGATTTTACTTATTAAAAGAGTTTAAAAGTTAAAGTGAAAGAAAGGAGAAAGATGAAACATGTTTTTGGTTATTTTTATTGATTTGGAAGGGTCGAAACCCTTTGCCTACTTACCCGAAATAAATCGGGATCAAAATCAAGTAGTTCGGCTAAAGAACTTATTTGATGAGTTGAATTGATTTTAACATTTTTTGAAAAGATTTTAAGAAGAGATGAGAGGCCTCAAGGCATGAGAAGAAAATACGATGAAGTTGGTTAATTTTAATTGTACGAAATCCATGTCTAATGTGGATATTAAATTAATTAACATTTGATTAAGGAAAATAAAAAGAAAATCACTTGGATTACGAACCAAGGTTTACTTAAAAGAAATTTGAATTTGATTTTTTTGGTTTTTTTGAAGAAATTTTTTTTTCTAAACTAACGATGAAATCGCGTAACGGCGGAAAAATAAATAAGCATAAAGCGATAGATAAAGTGAAGTGTCGGTGCGCGTGTCAGTGCGTGTGCCGGTTATATATTACATACCCTAGATACATTCTATGGTCTCAAAAGGAAAAATGCGTGAAAATAAATTACATCATTTCCCTAATTACAAACCTAACCAAATAACAAAAATAAAATAAACGACGAAAGAAATTAAAATATGCATGCAACAATGACAATGAAATGAATGGCAAAGAAGGAAAAAAAATACGCATGTGATAGTGAATAATAAAATGCAAACATGAAAAAAACAAATAATAAGAAAACCATAAACAAATAAAATAAACAAAATAGAAGTAATTTTGAAGAAAAAGATTTTAACATGTTTAATTAACACTATATGAAATAGAAATTTAATTATTAAATGAACTAAGAATGCATGATGTAAAACTCAAAACACCAATTAATAATGCATGGAACCTAAATCAAATATCACATGAAGTAAAAAAAAGTAAAAAAAATAAAAATAAAAATAAATGCATGGAGTTATATAAAACCAAAATTGCTGCAACAAAAACAGGGGGGTATGAATAGCCACAGAATTCAACACAGGGCCAAAGAAGCAACAGCAGGGTCGGGCCTGGGTAACAAACAAAACGGGTTGGGGCTGGAACCGGTTCGGTTTGGACCGAACCAGTTTAGAGGAAGGAGTATAAAAGGATTCCCATGCCTTTTTCCTTCATTTCCCTCTTCCCTTTCTCTCTCTAAAATCCACAACAACAAAAAACAACTCTCTTCTCTCTCTAAGTCCTCTCGCCGGAGAAGAAAGGGGGAGGGTGACCGGAGGTTGCTCCGACGCGGTGGCCGGCCGGAGCGCCGCCGCGCCGGAGCGGTGAAACACCTCTTTTTTTAAAAATAATTTATCTCAAACCCTTCCTTTTCTTCTTCTCAACACATATATCAACTCAAAAAAACCAAGAACCAAACACACAACCCTAGATCTAAAAAAATAAATTCGAAAATTTTACCTCTTTTCTTCTTCTCTCTTTCGTTTATTTTTGTTCTGCTCGAACCTTCTTCTTCTGTTCAGCCTTTCCTTCCGTTCGGCCTTTCCTTCTTTTTCGTTTTGTTCTCCTTTTTCGTGTACGCTTGCCTTTGTTGAAGGTTTTGCGTTTTCCGACCTTTGCTTTGTTGTTGTGATGACGTGATTCGGTTTTGGACTTGTGAATGGTTGTTTCGGATTTGTGTTTGTGATGTTTGTGGTTGAATTTTTTTTGTCTTGCCTTGCTATTTAGATCCGAAAAAATGAGTTCGGATTTGATGTTGATTGTGTGGATTCGGATTTGGGTTGTATGTGTTGTTTGATGGTTTTCGAAAATGGTTATGTGTTTGTTTAAGTGATTTTGGTTCAATGGTGAACCATGAATGATTGCTGGAAATTTTTTTGTTCATGAATATTCTTCATGTTCATGAAGATTTTTGATGGTTTGATCTTGAATTTCAGAGAGAGAAAGTGATATTGTGTTTTTTGATGATTTTGAGTGATTGTGACTTTTCTGACTGATTCTGACCTTGGGGGACCAATCTGACGCGTGAACAGTATTTTTATAGTACTGTTCACTGATGCACTGACAATGACAAAATTACCCCTGCAGTTTCTTGGAGAAAAAGTTGGACTGGACCAATGACAAAATGACAAGTGTACAATGACTTAAAAAAATAATAAAACTGATAAATAAATAACAACAGATTAAATAAATGGAAAAATAAATAACTAAATAAATAATTAAAAATAAAAACGAAAATTAAATAATAAATAAATAAAAAATGTCCCGTCGGAACCAAAAAATGAGGTATTTTAAAATACCTCTCTGCCGAAATTTCGTCTGATACGACTGAGATACGGGGCTATTTTACGCTAAATAAAACAATAAAACGACGACGTGAATAAAATGAACTTTTACGAATGCAAACGTTACGCTACACTAAAATACGCACAAAACGCGAGTAAAAAAACGAAATTAAATACGCGAGCGACATTAAAAATAAACGACGAACGAAAAATAAATGCGACCACAAATACGAATAAAACAGATATTACGGGAATTAGCGCGCAATCAAACGACTGAAAAACGATCAACGTACGAATAAAACTAAAAATAAAAAAAATAAATTGGTCAAAAATTAGGGTACGACAACGTGATATCATGAAGTCATCGGTGAACTCTTCTAATATCTGGCATAATTGTAAGGTATTAAAGCTCACAAGAAACATGAGGTTAATTGGTGATGCCACAATTGAAAGTGCAGATGAGATTAGAGATTTTGCCAAATGGATTTTGAAAATTGGAAATGGTGATATGGTTACGGATGAAAATGGAGAGAGCATCATTGATATTCCTGAGGATTTGTGCATTCCTCCTTGCAACAATCCTCTACAAGCATTGGTTGATTTTGTTTATTCATGTATTGTTAGTAACATTGATAATCGAAGCATCTTTGAAGAGAAAGCGATACTTGCTCCTACTCTTGATTCTGTTGAACAAGTCAATGAGTATGTTTTGTCACTAATTGAAGGAGAAGCAAGAGAGTACCGAAGTTCTGACACACCTTGCAAATCTGATGCTGACTATGATATTCAAGCGGATTGGTGTACCACCGAATTTTTGAATGACATAAAGTGTTCTGGAATACCAAACCACAAGTTGATTTTGAAGACTGGAGTTCCCATCATGTTGTTAAGAAACATTGATCAAGCCAGCGGCTTATGTAATGGGACACGACTACAAGTCAATCACCTTGGAAAAAATATCATTACTGCGACCGTCATTACTGGCAAGGGTATCAGACAAAAGGTATTAATCCCAAGGATGGATTTAGTTCCCACAGATTCAGGTTTTCCATTCAAATTTTCAAGAAGACAATTTCCAATCTCATTGTGATTTGCTATGACAATTAACAAAAGTCAAGGGCAATCATTGTCTAAGGTTGGATTGTATTTACCTCGACCTGTTTTTACACATGGGCAGTTGTATGTAGCTGTTTCTAGGGTAACCACAAAGAAAGGGTTGAAGATGTTGATTTTGGATGAAAATGGCAATCCATGCACCTCAACTCTCAATGTTGTTTATCCGGAGGTGTTTTCTAATTTGTAGAAATTAGCTTATCACGTATGAATATGCTATATTTAAGCTTAACTGTCAATTTGAACTATCAAATTTATACGGATAACATGGATAAACCTTTATTTATTTTTGTAGGTAACTATGGAGCTAATTAGGGATGATTCATCTATCTTTAATAAGGATTATGTTTTTTGGATTAACAACTCTTCAGAGTAGCGACAACTATTTTGGATTACTTATATATTACCACCAATCGTTGTTATTTGTCAAGGATTTGTAATTGCTTTTGACTAAATTGAACTAATTGTGAAATGATGTTATCTTTAATTTTATGATTACAACATTACCCGTGTTTTCTAACCATTGCAATATAAATTGTTAATTTGATGGTATGTTGTGAAAATTAAATTCTTAACGCCACAATAAAGTGTTGTTCACCCGGACGTTGCACGGGTGGAAATACTAGTTATGCACATATGGAGGTGTCAACCTAATTGAAATGTCTAAGTCTCCCTAAATGTCTGTCATTCTTCTTAGTTCATCAGAAGAAGAAAAAAAATGTCTCGCTCGTTTAATTTCCTATCTAGTTTCTAAAATAGCAGAAACTCATTTGATTTCCTTATGAAACTATTGCCTTTCTTGTTTTGATTAATCCGGAACTATTTTACCTCTAAAAGGCAAAGCAGGTACCACTCATTTCTGTTTGCCTAGCATTTTATGACTCTCTTGTCACTTATGTTATAGTTTCATAAAGGTTAAGGGTAAAACTAACACACAACGCAACAAAAAAAAAAGTATTTGCGTCCAACACATCAAATATTACCACGGTCATTTACAATCTTTGCTGCAGTTACGGAACATTTATTTGGAACTGTTTGTGGATATAATCTAGCATGCAGGAAGGCTAAAAGAGCTATTGAAGTTCAATTCATCTTGAATTAGCTTACCAGTTGCAAAGACTTCACTGCCCCGCAGGCTGCTTTGTTTATGTCAGTCCTTGTGGATGAAAGTTATAAAAATTGAGACGTGGAAAAAACATAGGACACGGATAAAATGTACGAAAATGGATTATGGATAACGCCTAAAAAGTGGTGCATTGGTGGAGTAATTGCAGACATATCCATCTATGTATCCCTCACAGTTGTCTCATTAACCTCTAAACAACATGCCAAACTTCCAAACTTCTCACCCTTTGCCACCACCATAATCCATTTTCACAAGACACTCACATCCCTTACTTAAAAAGGAACTTAGCAAAGCTCGTGAGACCATAATTCTTAGGGTTAATAGCAGTTTTAGCCTTCTAAGTATTAGGAAGTTACGATATTCTTGTGAATTTGTATATGATATTCCTGCTCTCACGATATATCATTGGCTTGGCTCCTGATTTCTTATTGCTGCTAGAGCCGGTGGCAAGCAAGTTCTTCAAAGGCACAACCAGTGAACTCAAAATACCTCCAACAGATGTTAACTACCATTCGGAGACTTTTTAAAACCGATCTACACAATGTCAAATGACACCCAACAACAGCAAAAGTGCATTTGCTACAACTGAAAAAACTAAACTTTCATGTATTAATTTTAATGTACCGAATTTTTCCTAAGATGCTTGGCTTATTTTTGGAATTTTGAAATTGGTAGTTCCACTTGCTTTTCGTGAACTTAGTTGTTTCTTAGATGTGGAATTTGGAAGGTATTGGTTCAGTTTTGCCTTTTCATATGTTCGACACTTCTAAATTACGATAAAAAAAAAAATGAAACTCATGCCCCTAGGGAACTGAGTATATATGAGTGCAGGAGAGAGTTAACAGAAAACAAGCGAGTAAACCGAACATTTGCTCCGTTAAAGAGAAAGGAGGCCCTTGTCAGTTTCTTAAAAAATTAAGGGAGTGTAATGTTCAGTTAAAAAGTAGAGATGTTGGTGCTGTTCAAGTAAAGCTTAGGTGAGGTGAGTGTGATTTACCCTTTAATCTAATTCCACTTTTTACTGCATTTTTGTTACAAGAAAACTTTTTGTTCAACAGGTTATCTTTATGGTAACTGGCGTAGAGATAGAACAATATGGAATTTAGTCAATGGAAGTCTACTTATCAACTGTTATCTCTCAAAAGTGTAACAAATAATATGGTATATGACACAAGTTAATCCAATCACCAACAAATTAGATCTGAAACAGAAATTCACAAAAATTATAAGGTGTAGAATAAGCAGCACCCTTCAAAGCTCTCAATAAGGGTAGATGAACAGCAGATACAAAGACTGCTGATCAAATACACATCAAAACTGAGTTCCCATCTCAAGAATCTTGCATTTCTCTTATACCTGAAAATCAATAGAGCAAAGAAATAAACTTACTCAACTTGGATTTGACAAAAATTGCAGTGTAAAAACTTCGTGTGATCAAAATGATATTCCCTGTTGACTGTGTCCCTTCAACAGTTCTAGACACTCTTTTAAAAATGCTTCAAATGAACTAAACACTGCCGTGTAATATTATTATTAATTATAACAAACAAACATCATCATGTTAATATCAATTAATACATAAGTAGGAACATGCTATTGTCCTTTGTTTGTACATTCATGTTCATCATTGAAAATGTGGCAATACATAAAAAAAAATCATTGTGCCACCATTTTACTCTGCAAACATACTATATATCTTAATTTTAGGTTTATTGTTCAATAATCAGAAAGATATTCCCAAAAACCCCAAGCAATGCATAATTTTAGGTTTATCGTTCAATGATCAGAAAGATGTTCCCAAAAACACAAAGCATTGCCAGTTATTTGGGTAAAATGATTTCGGGGTATCCATTTACCATGTTGATACAAATTAATTAGAATTATTTTTTTAAAACTAGACTTTCAAAGCTAACACATTTTTTCAACCAGTTTTTTAATACATCAGGTTTCGATACCAGTTTTTGGGTAAAAGCTGATTGTGGAACAGGTTCAAATAAACCCCAGTTTTGCAATTGGTTCAAAATCAGTTTGCCGAAAACGAACCAGTTTGTGGATATGTTTTGAAATTCAATGCATAAATCTGGTTTTAATGGGTTTTGGTTGGTTTTAATTCATTAAGAACCTAACCAAGCACACCTCTAATTGTGCCCACACATTCCTAGGAAAGTACGTACCAAGCAGTCATGTAGATTAAACATGTTTATTGACTTGAAGCAGAACAAACCTGTAAATGATTTAATTGGGACACGACATCTTGAGGTTTCATGGCAGGGAAGAGAAGAACCTCCTGTAACCAAAAGGACAGAAAATTATAAGATATTTCCAAAAAAAATGAACATGCAGATTGATAGAGACTTGGAGAGTTATAGACAGATAGAAAAGAGAGAAAAGAGAACAAACTTTGATATTTTGTGAATCAGTCAATAACATAGTCAACCGATCAATACCCAAACCCCAACCAGCAGTTGGTGGCAAACCATACTCCAAAGCTGTGCAAAATGTTTCGTCCAAGGCCATTGCTTCATCGTCACCTGATTGCCGATCCTGAGATGCAAAACAAACAAAAAAAATACTATTATTATTTCAAAGAAAATATGGCCAACCGTTTGAGCATAGTTAATTTAGCATATCGCAGCAGGTATCATATTTTATTACCTTGAGTTGATCAGCAAATCTTTGCCGTTGTACCACAGGGTCATTCAATTCAGTATACGCATTAGCAAGCTGAAAAGTAACAAAAACAGTGATCAGGATTCAGATGCGTGAATTCATAATTTTTAAAGAATAATCACTTAAAGCCATGATATTACCTCATGTTTGTTGATAAACAATTCAAAACGTTCAGTCAGGCCTGGTTTTGATCTGTGCCACTTTGCCAAAGGACTCATTATCTCTGGGTGGTTTATGATGAATGTAGGATTGACACATGTTTCCTCTAAAAAGTGCCCCACAAGCTGCAGTATAACAAGAACAACAATCAAATGCATTTTCTCCACGCTGCACGGGGTTCGCTACTTCCATGAATCACAGAATGCAAAAATTTCTTGCCATGAATGATATCTAAAGATGGACCATTCAACTCCAAATCTATTCTTAATTTTATTTGGTTTTCCTCTAAATCTAACTTGATCAATACATAAAAGTAAACATCAAAAACTAAAGTTACGGGCACACAAAAAAAATCAATCATATCAAAGGTATAAACATGTTAACTTAGTAGAGAAATAAGAAATTTACGAAGGGAAGAAAAACAAAACTATCAAAATTTCACTATCTGATTCTACCCTAGCTTTTGCAATAACTTGAAGAAAGCAATCATGTATCTTACAGATAAACATAGAGGCCAAAATAAAGGAACCCAGATACAGGAAAGAAGTGCAGCAACTAGAAGTGCACACATTTTAACTGAATTACCACTTATATTAAGTGGCAAAAGAGCAAGTGCTACACATAAAATTCATTAACAGGAAAAGAAGTACAAAAGAGTGGTAGACAAGACTTGTTTAAGCTTGACTAAACCTGTCGCCACTTTATTGTCATAGAAATTTTTGTTACATAACATTAACTAATTAGTATCGGCAGAGATCTTAACTGGAAAACAAAGTTACATACTGCAATACCAGTTGTTCATTTACAAAGACTAAAATGTTGACGGTTTTGTCCTCCTCTCATCGATAACTATTTCCTTCTACCAAACATAATACAGAAAACTAATGCTAAAATTGTATCCTGGTCTAATATGTTAATTATCTTAACCATATACCTAAAACTCCAGAATATGAACAACATAGAAAATGACATTGAAAAACAGCCCAAAAAAATTGTGCCATTGTAGCAAAGAAAAATAATTTATAATCAAGTATTACATAAAAGGGTAACTAATAAAAAAAGTTACATTATACCCAAAAAAAGCGAGGAGAAAAAGGAAAGGAGATTACCTTATCCAACAAACGAGCAGTTGTTTCAGGAGGGGGACATTTGATTTCGTACTTCAAGCAGGCATCCTTTAGATATTGATTAGCTTCAGCGCTCGTCAAGTCTTTGGGAATATTGAGGCCTGCCATCTCCTCTAGTCCTTCAATCATGTCAATCCTTCTGTAACAATAAACAATCCAAATTAATATTTAAAATGATAATAGAATGCTAATGACCATCAGTGACAAATGATACACACAACACACCTGAATGGTGGAGTAAAGTCGATTTCAATAGGATCCTTGTCAAGACCATCTGCATGATACTTGATTTTATAGCTGCCGTTTGTAAGTTCATACACCATACCTACTCAATGGTTTCAACACGAAATTAATGACTTGACATTAAAATAAAAATACATGGAAGAGAAATAACGTGACAATTAAAGACCTAGTAAATGCTCACCGCTCAACATGTTCTCTGTTATCTCCATTAAGTCATAGTAGTCCTTGTAAGCCATATAGAACTCACAGGTAGTAAATTCAGGATTATGAGTCAAATCTATGCCCTCATTCCTAAATTGTTTCCCGATTTCATAAACACGGTTCAGACCACCGACAACTAACTTCTTGAGATAGAGTTCTGGAGCAATTCTCATGAATAATCTCATGTTAAGGTCGTTATGATGAGTTACAAATGGCCGAGCAGCAGCACCACCAGCAATCATGTTCATCATAGGTGTTTCAACCTGAGAGTGGTGGAAAAGTAGGTGAATTAATGGAAGGAAAGAAATCACAGGGATCCAACATAAGGATACTCAAGGTACAGAACAAACCTCCAAAAAATCAAGCTTGTCCAGAAAACTCCTAACGTAAGAAATGATTTTAGACCTAGTCCTGAATATTTCTCGAACCTCTGTATTAAGCATCAAATCCAAATGGCGTAACCGATATCTAGTTTCCTATAAGAAAAGATAATTGAGTCAAAAAATAATAAGAGAAGATAATTTATTGAATAAATCAAATTATCAGTACCTAAAATGAAATGTACATTTTTATACAAAGAAAATAATTGATAATGCAAAAGAAAACTTTTATTCAGCATCTACAGAGAAAAATTTATCAAAACATGTATATTAAACTTGGCAGAACAATGCTCGACACAGTTCCACCTTATCTTTCAATAAACGAAAAAATGAACATAAAAATAAAGATGCAAGCTTCAGAATTGCAATACAGGCCCATGCTAAAGTCATTTGATATCAATTAGCACTTACTTAACAGTATGATTCACTTTAGTCTCCAGTTTAAACATATTAGTTTCATTTTGAGTTGAAATTAATTTGCAAAAAGATTGTATGAGCACTGCAAGCCTATCTAATAATTTTTCATTTGAGCAATGCAGTTAGAAAGCTGCAAGCAAATAAATGATTCACAGAAATCAATTTAATCAATCCTCCACTAAGTACCTGACATGTTGCAGCAAAACTGAACCGTAAAATATAAATAAATTAAATTAAAATATATAATAAAAGCCCAGGAGCGCACTGACTATAAAGAATCCAAGGTAAAAAAAATGCACATAAGTACATCAAGTACCAACTGTACATTTGAAAAGGAAAAACACAATGCAAGCAAGAAAAAGTGAATAATAACAATTCATTCCCTAATCTAAACGCTATCCACCATAGGAGGAAGGTAGATTGCAGTCCAACATTTAATAACAGTATCCACCTCATTATAACCCTCTAAGATAGTATACGGTAGACTTAAAGCAGTGAAAGCATCTATCAGACTGCAATTCATGCTATTATACCTGATCTTTCAAAGTGTATGCTTCGGGATTCCTGGTATTTCCTGGTACCCATGCACTATCAGCAGCAGCAGCAGCAGCAGATTTTTGCCTAGGCATCATATGCAGACAATGAGACAGCACCACAAATGTTTTGGGGAAAATACTAAGCTCTCCCTTCCTGCTTTTGCCTGGGCAATTAAACAAGGAAAATCTTTAAAACGATATTATAATTCAGGATGTAATGCTATAGAATAGAATACATCCAAGGAAAAATATTGGCCCAATTAGTAGGATTTAAATAAATGTAACTGCAACTAATATGCCCTCCAAATTTTGCAACTAGGTAACACTTTGAAGTGACCTGTCTGCTTCAAATAGTTTGCAATTGTCTCGTGAATGGTAATGAGGCATGTTCCCAGTCTGAAGATAATAGTTTAATACTATGCAAATTATTCTAATAGGACTTCACTTAATTTACTCCTATTTGCAAAGAGCAGTACATTTCAAAAATTTAAAAATAAAAAAAAATAATGTCCTTATTTATTGTGATGTCAAAGAATTACAGACTTCATATGAAAGAAAGACAAAGTTAAACAAAATAATAAGAGTCCTGGAAGTAATATAGCACTACAAACCTGGAAACCCTGTGATGCCAACGATATCACCACGCTTCACATTAGAATGGACTTTGTCAAACCCAGCCTGATTTAAGTCCGATTTACTGCATAAGAGATATATTAGTTGTTTCTGTCCTACTAAATTAGACATGAAAGAATTAAAATAAAAATGTAGGATCTAAAATAAGAAGAAAAAAAAAATACATTCAAGAAAGAACTAAAATGGCAAAACATCTTGAAAATTTGAAAAAGCCAAACCAATACTTCTATGTTAGCCAAACACCAAGGTAAAATGAGTCAAGAACATCGAGCATCTAAAAAGAACGCTGTTAATTCACAATGAATAAGACCCATCTTAAAATTAAGAGCCCGTTTGTTTCTGCATATTCTTGATGAAAATATATTTTACAAGGGATATGTTTCAAGTTTAATGAAAAGATATTTTATAAGGGATTTGTTTCAAGAATTTATAATATGTAAAAATAAATTGGGGAAAAACTGTTCGACCTTTTCTCATAATCTTACATGTAATTGTGAAAAAATTCATTACAAAAAAACCACATCATAAAATACTTTTTTAACCTTAAATTTTAGGCTCTTTCACAAAGCAAACACATAGCAACGAAAGTCTAAATATTTTCCACCGGCATCATCTCTACATATGTAAAATTGAAAGCAACAACAGTGGGTACCTCGCATCGGCCATAACCTGAACCTTGAAACCATCATCATGAAGGTCATAAAAGACGAGCTTTGCACCAGAGGAACGTTTGTGCATGATTTTGCCTGAAATACAGAAAACATATTAGAAACAACAAATATATCAACACAAGGAGCCACTAAATTCAAAAACAGAAACATCAACAAATAAACTCATGATTACCGGTCAAAGACACAGAAACATCGTCAAGATGTTGCCCGTCACTTAAACCTCCATATTCCTTGATATATTCTCCAATAGTTATAGTGGCAGAGAATTTGTGTGGATATGGGTTTCTCCCTTCTTCCTTTTCAGTTGCAAGATACTTAAGCCTGTTCTCCAAGTATTGCTGCAGTTAAACAATCCAAGTAACAAAAAACAGCTCATCAAACATTCTACAGAAGAATTAACATGTTGGGAACATTGCAGTGAAAAAAAGGGAGTCATACCGTTGGATCCATATCTTCCTCATCAGCAGCTGCAGGTTTGTTCTCTTTGGTGCTTCTCGTTTCAGCAGCCTAGAAAAGTGTCGAAATTATATATCAAACATAAATTTTCAGGAATTGAAATCAATACGGAGAGAATAAAATCACAAAATTTTACCAAAACATGTAGAAACTAAATATATAAATTTAACCATTAATCAAAGGTTAGTGTATCAATTGTTTACATCACAAAAGTCAAAAACCAACAACCAATCCTATTGTCAAAAAAAAAAAAAAAAACCTTATCCCACTAAATGGGGTCGGTTACATGGACCAAAGGACGCACCATAATGTTTGATCAGATATCATATCTCTATCCAATTCATTAATATCTAGATTTTTCTTAATAGTTTCTCTTATAGTTTTTCTGGGTCTTCCTCTGCCTCTAGTAATTCACAAATCTTCTCTCTACATGTCCAGACCACCTAAATCAAGTTTCCACAGTCTTTTCCACAATAGGTCCTACCCCAACTCTCTCTCTAATCTTGTCATTTCTAATCCTAACAATTGTTGACATTACATATGTAAAATAAAGTATAAATTGTCCGAAAGAAATCAATATTCAAATTACAAAATCACAGAGAGTTCTACTAAAACATACATAAATCAAATTTTAAAAAATTAAATACATATTCTGCGCAAATCAAAGGTTACATTATCAATTGTTAAGATCACATATAAAATAAAATAAAATAAAATAGAAACTGAAACAAAATGCAAATAATAAAATCACAGACAGAAGTTAAATTTAACAAAACAATGAATAAATTTAAGCAGAAATCGAGGTTTCGAAAAATGGATAAGAGAATTACCTTTCTGGCTTTTTCCTCATCCTTTCTCCTCTTTTCTTCTTCTTTATCCTTTTTCTTTTGTTCACGCTTCAGTGCACTGTAAACAAATTAACAATAAAAGTTTAAAACAACTAAAAAAACGAGAAATTCAACGGTGATGGTGAAATCGATTTAGCGATGAGAAAGAGATTCGGGGGAGTTACTTTTTGCTTATGGCTTCGCCGGCAGCGGGAGCGGTGACCGGAGGATCGGAAGGAGGTTGTTCCATTGGAAGAGAGAGAGTTGCAGGGAAGATTTGGATGAGAGACAGTGAGAGAGAAAGAGAGAGAGAGAGAGAGAGATTAGGGTTTTAGAAAACAGCGGCGCTTGCGTGCGTTATGTATTGGACTAACTGATTATTTTGGACAGTATTTTTTTTGTCAAGAAGCATGCTAGTGATTAGAACCTTAGTCTAAAAACGCATGTTCCTGTCAACTGAGCTATGTTTACGGGAATATTTTGAACAGTATTTTATTGTGTATTTATATGATTTTGAATCCAAGGTAAGAAACGAGTTTTAATTTTATGCTGAGTAATATAAATTACTACTGTTAGGGGCAGGCGAGGACGAATTAAATCGGACACAACAAACATTATAATTAAATATAAATTTTATTAATTGAGTTCAATAAGAAAATTGATACACATAGTATAAGGCTGAAAAACACCAGTAAAATACCGAAATAATCCCTCGGCAGTTAACTGCCACATAAATTAACCAACGGCAATTAACTGTCGCGGAACTTCGGCAGTTAACTACCGTGAAACTTCGATCGTTTTCTTGAGTATTCGTCTCGTTTTCGATCGTTCTTCCATCTGAAAACTCCTATGAACTCGAGTTGATTTTTCTTCACTTTGTATTTTCTTTAAAAAAAATATATAGGAACCACTAGTCTTCAACTTCATATCCTTGATCCTTCATGTTAATTTCTTATTCTACGGTTTAATGTATTTTCCCTTTCAATCTTCAATTGAATGTGTTAAATGCTTTATGTATTGAGCGGTTGCTTCAGTTCTTATTTGATTTCATCGATTATAATTCATAGTTTCATATGGTGAACGCTTGTTTCAATCTGATTTTGTTGAGTTGTAATCATGTGCTTGCTTAGGGTTACTTAAATTAAATTGGACGCTTGTTTTAATTTATATTCGAGTGAAGATTGTTAGGTTTTTAACACTCCGTTATTGGTTTGATAGAATTCGGTAATTAGGTTCATGATAGTTTTGTGACGTTTGTTCCCTAATTCTTATTTATCAAACTCTAGGTTATATTGATGCTTGTTCATATAATTAGTAGGAATTCTTACGAATTTAAGTGATGCTTAATTAATTGAATTTGTGTTCAAACAAGTTTTATTGAATTGTGGAACCAAATATTTTTAGCATAAACGATAGACCCAAACAGAATCTAACAAACAAGTGGATTGGTTGTTTTCCCTCAAATAAAAAAAAAATGGATTGGTTGTTTTGCCAAATCGTTAATTTTGTCAAATTGATCATCCTTTTCCACAAACAAAACTCCCCAATTTACTCTTTGTTACTTGTTTTATTTCGTTATTATTTTATCAGAGATCCTCGAGAAACGACCAAGGTTCAACCGCCTTGTACTACTTTTTTTAAAATTATTTTGATTGCGAACGACATCGATCACCTAACCTAACAATGTTGCATGTTAAGATTATGTGATTGCACCCCGAGCGGACGTCTTAACATGCTTAACATGAAGGTTGAGTGTGAAACACTCTCAATGGCCACCAAGCTGCCAAGAAACTATGTGAAGTTGTAACTTTTTACATCTTACATCGGGAAGTTGTATGAAGCTGTAGTTCCCATCTCAGAGTTGTAGCTTTTTAAATCATGCAAACGTAGTGTTGAAGCAAAAATCTTTTTTATGGATGTTTTAATGATAACAAACCTCTTGGAATAAATGATAAGTTTTTGTTAAAAGAACAGGAATCACATAAGTGGATGAGCTAAAAGCCACTCACATCAATAAGTGCATTATATCTACTCAACAATGAAAGATGAGTATATCATCAGTTGAAACAACAATATCATATCTCCATGAAGATTCATAGCTCAAGAATCATGATGGAAGAACTTACGTCACAAGCTACACAAGAATGTGCTTGAAGTTATGTGACAAAACTCACATTGAGTTTTATGTTATATGATTTGAAGATTCTCCATGGGTAAACAAGATAAAAGGAAATATGAATACAGGTTAGGAAGATTCTCAGAACCTCCTCAAAGTATCACACTTCCAAAGCTTCTAAAGATAAGAAGTTTAGAATTCAGAATGTTCATATGAACAGAGTTCAAGATATTCATATGAATGGAATTCATAATGATCATGAACATTAACCCAGAATATTTCTAGAAATATCAAAGGATTACTTCATGGATAAACAAGAAATATTTATAGTCATCGGTTACAAGCAATGATGCAAATAAATATTCTTTTGGACTTCAAAGAAAGAATCATCTTGTTTGTCAAAACAAATGATCTCTCGTTTATATGCTTCAAGTAGTTTTTGAAGGGAATAAAGAAACAACCTTCATAAGGTTCAAAGTGTTGAAGAACATTAGTATGTTTAAGAACATTTGAATGTTCAGCATAAAGTACAACCGCCTAAAAGGAAGGAACCAACATTCTGAAGTTCATATGTGAACCCATAAGAAGTTCAGAAGGTTGTTCAGAAGGTTCATTAGAGGAAACCCATAAATCAATGTCCAAATCAAGAACATGCAAGAACATACGTGACATGAACATATCTTATGCAGACAATGATTTTGACTTTGGATCAAGAAATCATTAAAGGCATCTATGGTGATTAAAGAATTAATGGACTTTGATAGTTCTTTGTATTTGTGTGTTCTTGAGTGATTGACCAAGACACAAACAAGGTTTAAATTATACCAAGATTCAAGAAATCAAAGGACATTTGATTTTATGAATTAACTCTAAGGTCAAAAAGTTAGTTCAAAATGTTGCTCAGTGAGTTGGTCAGAATGTTCAAGCAAGAGGTCAGAAGGTTGTTCATATACAAACCCATAATCTCAAGAACATTATTAAGAACATGCAAGGTACACGTGACATGAATAAATGTCCAGTAAAGTACGTTTGCATGGATCAATCAAAGCAATAAAGACATTTATAAAGTTAAATGTCAAAAAGGATATTCAATGTTTATCAAAACTATGAATATTGAAGTGCTATGATTATTTCAATGAGAATATCATCATAGATGTTGCAATTACTGCACTTCAGTTATATTTTCACTTTTAGGAATGATTACATCAAGTACAAGTCTTACAAATTATCCTAAGTGAAAACAAATGAAACATTCTGATGATCAGAATGTTCAGCTCTGCACATGCTTCGTACTATGTACAGTACAGTAGGTGAAAAGTTAAAAAGCAAATCAAAATGAAGATATGTCCTGATCAATCAAAGAAGGACACATATGATACAGTACAATATCCTTGCATATCTCATAGAAGCATGAGCCTGAAGATTGCAGATCCATTACTCTCTCCCTCCTACACAATGTTCAATGTATATTTGGTTAACTTTATCCAGCAATTTTTTTATGCATATGAAGAAGTTACTTTTTATGGATAAAGCCTAGAAAATCATATGGAACGCATTGTATAAACCCATAAACTCATCCTACATTAATCATTGACGAACCCAAATGAAGAACATCATGAACATCAATATTCTGATGAAGAACACAACAACATTCTGATGGTTAGAATGTTCACCTAGATTTTCAAATAAAAGCCAGTGGGGGCCCATGACACGTGGCAAAAGACCATTGGTCACCCTACAACGGCTATATGAGCCCAAAAACTCTATAAATCGAGATCAAATGCTCGACATTATTTGCACCATTGCAAAGCATACAAGAAAACAACAAAGATTGTTTGAAGCTTTAGCATTCGAACTGATCATCACAAAGATTCCAAGAAGTCTTTTTAAGTGTAAATCAATTCTTTTTCTCTTATCTTTTTAAAGATAAGTTTTCATTTCTTCTTCTCTTGTCTGATTTCAATCATTCAAACTCCAAATATCTTGTAAAGTCTCATCTAGCTTTAGGGGGTACTAAAATGTTAGTTTGAGCAGAAGGTGTAAAAGTCTAAGTGGGTAACTTAGCAAGAAGAAAATAAAGTCTCATCTAACTTTAGGGATACTAAAGTGTTAGTTTGAGAAGAAGGTGTAAAAGTCTAAGTGGGTAACTTAGCAAAAAGAAAATAAAGTCTCATATAGCTTTAGGGGTACTAAAGTGTTAGTTTGAATAGAAGGTGTAAAAGTCTAAGTGAGTAACTTAGCAAGAAGGTGCAAGCCTGCTAAGACTTAGAGAATACAATCGATGTAATTGTTTAAGTAAACAAGATTGTAAGGTGCATAATTTGAGAGGTTATCTCAAGCATCATAGTGAAACTCTCACAAGATTGTGAGGAGTGGACTGACTCACATTGGGTGAACCACTATAAATTTATGTGTGTTCTTCTTCTCTTCTCTATACTCTTTACTTACTACAAACACAACAACACACAAATACATTTACTTTATTAAACTGTTTTTGCACTCAGACATTAGAATGTTCTGAAGTCTGCTATTAACTTAACCATTCCAAGTTTCAACTTGAGAATCAATTTTAAATTACAAGTTTAATTTTTAAAAGGGTCGCAATTCAAACCCCCCTTCCTTGTGACTATTATATACACTTCACGTATATCTTTACCAAGTTTCCTTAACCATACGTTTTGACCTAAATCTCTAATTCCTTTTTACATGCTTTATTTACTTATGTTTTTTTACTACTTTAGTATTTTAATACCTTGTCTTTGTTATTTGTCTGTTTTGATCTTAAATAATTAAACTTATTATTTGAAATTACTTAGAACTTATCCTAGACAATCTCATGGAATCGATACTCTACTTACTCTTTATTACTTGTTGCAACAGTAGGTACTTGCACTTTGTATGCATTGGAGAATATGTAACTATTTTCCGAGCATCAAGTTTTTTGCAACGTTGTCGGAGATTGTTAAGTGGTTTGTTCTAAGTTATTTTCATATTTCTTTGTTTATTTTAGTTAAGATCCTTTTTGGTCAATTTTGTTTTGTTTCGTGTTCTCTTTATATTATGTTATGTTTGCTGTTTTTTTGTATAACTTAGTTGTTAGTTGAAAAAAAAATTCAATCCTAGTCATGGTGGCCACTAAGCATACAATAGGTTGCAATGAAACAAATTTCATGTCCGCGAAAATACAAAATGTTGGTTATAGCATGAGAAATTCCACTTGTTAGTCATATTTTCGTATTCAAAATGAAATTTTTAGGAGAGAAACCATACACTTGACTCCTTTTTGTCGAAGTCAACGACTCAATGGATAGGGAAGTATCTAAACTAGATTTCATCAATGGGTTTATTTCTGAAAAATCTAAACCAAAAGAACCATATTGAGAAACTAGTTGAACAAGCGAAAAATAATATAGAGTCGTAAGAAAGCTTGACTCTTATACTTAACAATTTCATGAAGAAATCAAAAGAGTTTAGTCTGTCCATCAACATAAGTATGTGTTAAGTAAAAACATATACTCTCATCTCAATGCAATCATAGATCACCTAAAAGGAGAAGATAACTATATGGAAAAATTGGTTGAACAACATAGTAGAGAGTTAGACATTAAACAATGTCTTGATGAAAGAGTGAAAGAAAAAGATATTGCAGTTTTAGATGTGGTTCTAGAAGTAGAAGTGGCAGTAGAATTAGAAGTAGATAGCGTGTTGAAACCCAAGAGGAAAAGGATAGTATAGTGTGTTGTAGCTTTTTAAATCTCGCAAACCTCTATCTTTACCAAGTTTTTTTAACCCCACCTTTTCATTTGAATCTCTAATTCCTTTTTACATGCTTTATTTACTTATACATTTTACTATTTTAGTATCTTAAAATATTGTATTTGTTATTTGTCTTTTTGGATCTTAAATAATTAAACTTAGTATTTGAAAATACTTATAACTTATCCGCGACAATTCTCGTGGGGTCGATACTCTACTTACTCTTTAATACTTGTTGCGACAATGTATACTTGCACTTTGTATGCATTGGAGAATAGGTAACTATTTTTAGAGCATCACATATATGCATGGGTTTTATTTTTTGAAACATAAAGATGAAGCTTTTGAAGCATTTCAAAACTTTTGTAAATTTGTTCAAAATGAAAATAATTCAAACATCATCTCTATAAGAAGCAACCATGGAAGATAATTTGAAAACTCATCATTCAAAACTATCTTTGATGAAAAAGGGATCTCACATAATTTTTCATATGCAAGAATTCCACAACAAAACAGAGTTGTTGAAAGAAAAAATAGAACTTTGCAATAAATGACAAGAACAATGTTGAATGAATCTAATAATGAAATTTTTTTTTAGGCTGAAGTCATAAATACATCTTCCTATATTAGAAAGTGTGTTTCAATTAAAAAAAAATCTAAACAACACTCCATATGGATGCTAGATAAATAAAAAACCTAATATATTCTATCAATTTAAATTTAAATGAATGAATATAATTTATTTTTGTAAAAAAAAATGATAAAAAAAAAATGATAAAAACATAATTGTTCCCTTAAATGAAGTGAAGTGAAGTTGAATTAGTCTTGTAAAAAAAGCAAAGAAGAAGAAAGTATCTATAGTAAAAAGTAAAAAGCGCACGGGTGATGAGAATAAGATTATGATGATAGTTTCAATACGAGTCACTCCTTTCACCTTGGAATGGATCATCTTTATCTTCCTTACACAAATTCTCATTCCTTCCTGCATAAAATATCTTTCATTCTCAACTCTCAACTCTAAAACACTTTCATGCTTCAATCATCAATGGAAGGTAACCTTTTCCCTAATAGACCAGTTCTTCCATTCCCCACTAAAAAACCAACCCAAGCATTGAAATTCAAACCAACATTTTCACATCCTCCACCACCAACTCCATCACAAACTCAATCACAATCACCACCTTCATCTCATATAGATACTCTTCTTCACCATCTTAAACACCTTTCTTCAACTCCTATAATCACTCACACACAAACACTTGTCCCTGACAATAACAATGACACCCATTTCACTTCTCTCCAAATTCAACATGATGAAGAAGATGAAAATCTTCAGCTGGGTTCTACAAAACGACCCACTTCATCTTCTGTTGATTATAACCATTTTGATGATATAAAGTTTGAATTTTTATCAGAAAAAAGTAAGTTTATGCTGAATTGTATTGTTGGCTCGTCTTTGAATGACTTGATTGACTTTTTCAACTCTGTGAAAGGTGAGTTGCTTGAATCTGATATTACTAGTTTGTTGAAGGGTTTGGATATTTCTGGGAATTGGGAGAGGGCTTTTTTGTTGTTTGAATGGGTTTGGTTGAATTCTGGGTCTCAAAATACGAAGGTGGATGATCAATCTGTTGAATTTATGGTTAAGATGTTAGGTAGAGAATCACAGTATTCAATTGCTTCTAAGTTGTTTGATATAATTCCTGTTGAAGAATATTCACTTGATGTTAAGGCTTGTACTACTGTTCTTCATGCTTATGCGCGAACTGGGAAGTATAAACGGGCTATTGAGATTTTTGAGAAGATGAAGGAGACAGGTCTTGATCCAACTTTGGTTACTTACAATGTTATGCTTGATGTTTATGGGAAGATGGGTCGGGCTTGGAGTATGATTTTGGAGTTGTTGGATGAGATGAGGAGTAAAGGGCTTGAGTTTGATGAGTTTACGTGTAGCACGGTGATATCTGCTTGTGGGAGAGAGGGTATGCTTGATGAAGCAAGGAGGTTTTTTGATGATTTGAAATTGAATGGATATAAACCGGGAACGGTTACATATAACTCGATGTTGCAGGTTTATGGGAAGGCTGGTGTTTACATAGAGGCATTGAACATCTTAAAAGAATTGGAGGATAATAATTGTGAGCCGGATGCTATTACTTACAATGAGCTTGTGGCAGCGTATGTAAGAGCCGGGCTTCATGATGAAGGGGCTGCTGTCATTGATACAATGGCAAGTAAAGGAGTGATGCCGAATGCTATTACGTATACTACTGTGATAAATGCCTATGGTAGAGCGGGAGATGTGGACAAGGCGTTAGAGGTGTTTGGTCAGATGAAAGAGTTGGGATGTGTTCCAAATGTAAGCACATATAACTCTGTTCTTGTGTTGCTAGGCAAGAGGTCAAGATCAGAAGACATGATTAAGATTCTCTGCGAAATGAAATTGAATGGTTGTCCTCCTAATCGCATAACATGGAACACAATGCTTGCTGTATGTGGTGAGAAGGGTAAGCAAAAATTTGTTAGCCAGGTTTTAAGGGAAATGAAAAACTGTGGCTTTGAGCCTGACAAAGACACGTTCAATACATTAATTAGTGCCTATGGTCGGTGTGGATCCGAAGTTGATGTTGCAAAAATGTATGGTGAAATGGTTGCAGCAGGATTTACTCCATGCATAACAACTTACAATGCTCTTCTAAACGCTCTTGCTAGGCGAGGCGATTGGAAAGCGGCCGAATCAGTCGTTCTCGACATGCGGAAAAAGGGATTTAAGCCTAATGAAACTTCGTACTCACTTTTGCTTCATTGTTATTCTAAAGCTGGGAATATCAGGGGCTTAGAGAAAGTTGAGATGGAAATTTATGATGGTCAAGTCTTTCCTAGCTGGACGCTTTTGAGAACCCTTGTCCTTACAAACTACAAGTGCAGACAGCTTCAGGGAATGGAAAGGGCATTTCATCAGTTGCAAAAGAATGGATACAAGCTCGATATGTTTGTGATTAACGCCATGCTTTCGATGTTTGTCCGAAACAAGAAGCTCGAGAAGGCTCATGAAATGTTAGACGTCATTCGCGTAAGCGGGTTGCAGCCGAATCTTGTGACTTATAATAGCTTGATAGACTTGTACGCCCGAGTTGGTGATTGTTGGAAAGCACAAGAAATGCTCAAGGATATTCAAAACTCCGGTATAAGTCCAGATGTTGTGTCGTACAATACCATCATCAAAGGATTTTGTAGAAAAGGGCTCGTGCAGGAAGCTATAAGAATTCTTTCGGAGATGACCGCTAATGGAGTTCAACCATGTCCTATTACATTCAATACTTTCTTGTCATGCTATGCAGGAAATGGGCTTTTTGCTGAAGCAGATGAAGTCATTAGATATATGATTGAACATGGTTGCATGCCAAATGAGTTAACTTACAAGATTGTAATCAATGGTTATATGAAAGCGAAAAAGCGTAAAGAAGCAATGGACTTTGTTTCTAAGATTAAAGAGATTGATATCTCTTTTGATGATCAATCTTTGAAAAAGCTAGCTTCTTGCATTAGGGAGCGTTTGGGGTCTTGATTTTGTGAAATATGCCCTTTTTTCTTCTTCTTTCTTTTACTTAAATACCCTGGCCAACTACAAGTTCATATCTTGCTGGAATTTTTTAACACGGACCATATTTAGTCTTTTGGCAACTCCATTTGTACTATATAATTTTAATAACTGCATCATTCTTTAGAAAGTTCTTCAGTTGCTTCTTGTCCAAAATTGATCCTCAGAAAATTATTGCATTTGTATGGAAGGGTCATCCTCGACAGAGTTCCAAGAAAGATCAACAACCTACATAAAAAAGGTATTGTAACTCAGAATTATTAACTAACTACCAACAGAAAGACAGACACACATGCCTTTCTATTATGCTTAATTTAATTTGCTTGTTTTAGTTTCACAACATCAACTTCAATATCTATGTTGTGTTTTTAAATTTATATTTAACTTTGAAAATAAATAGGTCATCAAGGTAAAAAAATTGTACAAAATGATGTATGATCAAAATTTGTAGTTACCTTTAGAGTTCCATTTATATTATGGTATAGAAAACTACTTGTCTTTTGGTAATGTGAGAAAGAGATAACAGAGCAGTTTTCCTTTTGTTGCAGTTTTTCACATCTCATTTGGCAAAGGTGGTGCTATACTTGGGCTGTTTTTAATTCAATTTTGTCAAAATGGAGTATAGCTATTTTCTGGCTGAATTTACAAATGGTTCAGAAAAAGGAGTTCAAGGAAAGATGGAAACTTGTCTGGCTTACCATCACATGGCCAAAATGGATACAAAGGAGCAAAGTTGCTTTTGATTCCTCTCTACTAAATTTGGTTGAAGTGGTGGAGATGTTTAAGGTTAGGTGCTGATAATGGATTAAAGCAAGAAGTGAAATTAATAGAGTGTCTTCTCTGAATGGTGGTTAAATCTCAAGTCCTGTTTATCTTCTTATTGTAACTAATAGGATTGAGGTTGTAACAGGAAACAAACTCTATCTGTTATATCTGATGTAAGTAAATAAGTTGAGTATCCTTTGTACTCCATCTTAATAATATTTCTTTGTTTTATAAAAATAAGTATCATTCCACAAAGAAAAGTAAATGAAAAATATTGAATTAACTTATCTGTGAGTAAGTTCTCTTTGTTGTCATGGGAAATTTGGAATATACGTCTAAGTGTATATTTTGGTGCACAAAAGTTTTCAAAGTTATCTGTGTGCTCCTCTTTGTATCTTATTTTTTCTTTTTTCCTCGCGATATCTAGTGTGCAACAATGTTCTCTATACTATCGCGATATCATGTGTTCATCTAATGGACTACGAGGATAACAATGTTAACTTGTCTGTATTAAAGTATCAGAATGATGTGATCGTAGTTCAAATTCCGAGTCTCGAACAAGAATACTTCTTGTGGAGTAATGGCAAGGCATAAGTGCCAGACAATATGCCTATCGAAGTGTGGCAAAGTAACAAAAACTAAATAACGATGACGTTTGTGCTGAATTTTTGTAGTCAAGGTAAATTTACAGAAATAGAATTTTGTCCAACTGTTTAATAATTTCAACATTTACCAGCTCATTTGCTCCCTTAAGTGGAGCAAAAGCGCAGAACAAATTACTACTATAATATACCTTAGTAATGATCTTTTGGCAGTGATGGTACTTCACATGTCAGAATTGATGTA
Organism: Medicago arabica; assembly: GCA_946800305.1. Classification (NCBI taxonomy): domain Eukaryota; kingdom Viridiplantae; phylum Streptophyta; class Magnoliopsida; order Fabales; family Fabaceae; genus Medicago; species Medicago arabica. The sequence goes on along the minus strand of OX326971.1, from coordinate 18,139,015 downwards.
GGATATGATTGATTATTTTCTTCTATCTGCTATATACATGAATCTGAACTTTTCCTTATGAATCAGAATTTATGTCTCTAGGTTCTTTATTATGAGACTCTGTTTTTGTCTAAGTTTGCTAGCTTTTGAAGGCAAAACAGTGGGGAATGAGGCCCATGTTGTACCCCATTAGCATTTTTTTTGGTGAAATGTAATAAGGACTTCAATGATTGCAACCTCCTCATCAGTGGGAGCTGCTTTAACCCTCCAGGATATTTTAAAAACTGGTCTTGTCCGGAAGTACACATCCAAACAAGAAAAAACACAATTTTTGACATTTGGACGAGTGAAGTTACTCTCTAACTCATTTTGGGTTGATATGATGGTGTTGACTTAGGACCAGTTCATTTGTTTTCTTCAGTGACGGCACTTCACATGTCAGAATGGAAGTAGGATATAATTGTTTAACTTCCTCTAGATGCTTTATGTATGAATCTGAACTTTTCATTTTCCTTATGATCACATTTATGTCTCTAGATGAAAAGGTAAGTTAGCTTCTTTATAAATAAGCTACTTTTTCTGTATAAGCTTGTTTACTGTTTCAGGCCAAATAGCTTGAGGGTGGAGGGAAGAAACTCCCCAATTTTTAATGAGATGTAACCCAAACTTCAAAGATTCCAAGCTCTTTGTTATCTTCTTTTGTATCACATGGATCAAATGAATGGAATTCCAATAGCTCATTATCTGCTTTTGCATTCGTATCAATTTGGTCCCCATATATATGGAGGTGTTCAACCCACGTAGACTATCATGTCATCACCTAATATATTTTTCTTGAGAGACCGTGGATGTAATTGTGAAATGTCTAACGACAATCTTGTGAATTATTTTTGTCTTTTTTACCCTCTACAAATATATGAAATTTTGAAATGTCGAACCACAATATACAAAATTTTATTTTTAGTCCATAGAAATAAAAACAAGATGTTTCACCCTCTAAAATAGACATAATTTTAACATTTTTTTACATCTTTTGAACACTAGATGAATAAACATGGGTCGGACATAACTTGAACATATTTTGAACATAAAATGTCATAGCTTTTATCAGGGTTGGTCCTTAGATTTTTGGTGTCCTGTGTAAAACAATAAAACTGTGATCTTTTAATTATTCTAATAGTTTTTTCTTGCATTTTTAGTTGCAAAAGATTCATTTATAATCAAAGTTTGCTAAAAATATATCTTCAATATAATTAATCAAACTTAATTAAAAAGAGATATATCTATATAATACTTTTTTTGTGTGATGATTATCTATATAGTACTAACTACCGGATGAAAATAATAATTTTGGTACCTCTAAAATAAAGATGCTCAAGGCCACCCTGACTTTTACATAAATATGAACATAAACTAGTTATTAGATACCAAAAATAAAATAAAAACTACTGTAAAAAAAAAAAACCAAAAATGAAACCAAAAATTAGCTATTGGTAGGGATGACAATTGGACCCAGAAACGATGGGTACTCGTGGCTTGGGTCCGGTTATTACCCGCAAATTTAAATGGTATAAGTACGGGTAGGGGTACTATACTTCCCAGTCCCGCAACCCGCGTATACATATTTATATAATATGATAAATAATTTATTTATTTTTTGTTTATAATTAATATTTATTTAGCTATTTAAGCCTAAACCTAAACCTAAAAATTGCTTAATACAATAACCGATCCCTCTAGCTGGTATACAATTTTTTAAGGAAGTTTTTGATATTTTTTATCTTGTTAAATACCACGATTCGTACTATTTTATGAGTTGATTTGAAATTTTTTGGACCATAGTTTTATTTCAATTGTGATATTTTTATTGTGTTTTCATAGTTAAAGTGCGGGTAACAGGTGCAAATATGAGAAATAAGGTGCCCATAGGATATGGAGAAGGGCACCAAAGTTGTTGCCCACGAAAGTACAGAATCGAGTATGAGTATTTTTTACAAACGCGAGCATGGGGAAGGGCAATGTAGTACCCTACGCATAGGATACCCATTGTCATCCCTAACTATTAGAAACCAAATACGAAACAAAAAATTAGAAGAGGATGAAAACATCCCATTTTTATTATTAATGACTTAATTAAAAATTCATTATATTTTAGGGACGAAAAACTTATATAACCTTAAAATAAATAAAATAATACAGCGATAATTAACCATGTAATAATTTAATCACAATTTTAATTTAAAAAACATTTTATAGTTTTCTTAATCACAATTTCTTCATCTGAACATACTGTATTCTGAATTGTTTAAATATTAAAATATAATACTTTGTCAACATTTCAACAACTACACAAAAATAATATAATATCCAACCAAATTTATTTAAAATGATACTCAAATTAAAATTAAAAATTCATAGAAAGTACTAAAAGCAAAATAAAAAAAAAAAATCTAAAAGAACATTATATAGGTAACTAGAATAATTTTTTTCTTAATATATTTTTAACAATTTGAAAAAGATTATAAGATTGAAAATAAAACATACAAATAAATCAAGGATCAAAATTCTAATTTAGCCAAAATTATATAAAAAAAGGAGCTTTTACGGCGAACTCGTAAATTAAAGTGTACTAGTATATTTGTTTCATAATTCAATAAACTATTGATTATTTTTACCAATTAAAGTGTATTTTGTTTTTGACAAAACCAATTAAAGAGTATTTATTGACTTTCATATTTTAGGAAATATCATTTTATAAGAAAAAACATCATTTTATTATTTATAAGAATTATTTTATTTATTTTATATTTTATCGTAAAAATAAGTCAATATTCACTAATTTATTTTGAGAGCAATCAATATTCTTTATGAGTTATAAAAATCCAAAAAAATTAAATTTTATTTTGCCGATAACTTTGATGAATAAGATGTACGTTCTCGGTAACTAATAAGTACCAATCTTTTCCATCTTCCTATACAAGTCTTTAATATGTCGAAGTCTTTGTTAAGTTAATGACTTCCTATTAGAGATGCTCTCCTACGTATAACATTTCTCAATTTTTAGCTGATCAAACAAATTCACCATACTATCAAACATATTTTAACACAACACAGTTGACATGGAAACCGCATAGTTTAGTAGAACCCATATGAATTTTAATGGATAAAAAAGAATTTATTGAAAGATATGTTAAAATGTTTGTTGGTCCTTAAAAAATGCAGAGATATTTGTAAGCAAAGAAAAGAAAAGAAAAGAAAGGCGGTGAGTAGTACCCACTGTCTAGGTTAAACTCCACCCATACAGCCCACATGTTAAAAACCAAATAAAACACAGTCATCTTTTTTCATTTTCCCCTCAAACAAACTTTCTTACCCTATTATTCCTCTCCACTCATTTTCCTTCTTCTCAATCTCCATTTTCCACTACTACATCACAATTCTGAATTCACACACCAATTCCAAAACGCACCGTTTCATTCATCTTCATCCCCATGGGTTGAAGAACTCCAATACGAACAAAATCGATTCAATTTCGAACTTAAATTAAATGGAGTGGGATAGTAATTCCGATCTAAGCGGAGACGAAGACGACGCCGTTTCATCTTCTTTTCTTCTAAACGACGACGTTGGACCACTTCCTTTCCCTGTTCTTCAAACCGCACCGTGTGGCTTTGTCGTCACCGATGCACTCGATCCTGATCACCCTATCATTTACGTCAACGCTGTTTTTGAGATGCTTACTGGTTATCGCGCTGAAGAAGTTCTCGGTCGTAACTGGTATGTCCTTTATTCTATTATTCTTTTTTTTTTAATTATTTAATTTTGGATTAATTAATTATTTGCTTTATTTAGTAGTCTTGTTTAGGATTAGTTATTTGATTTTGTATTTTTAGATTTTTTTTGATATGTTGATTGAAACCCTAGGTTTTAGTACCTTTTTTGTGTGTTGTAAAATTGTTAAAATTAGAAATGTTTTGATTTCACTAATTGTTGAAATTAGTACCGGGAATTTCATTATGTGGTTAGGTAGTAGTTATTTTAGCTACTAGAGTTGCAAAAAGTATATCTTGGCTCTGCTCTTTTTGGTACTAAAAAATAGCGAACAACCGAGCTTATAGCGGATAGCTGATAAGCTGACTTATAGTTATTAGCGGATAAACTAGAATTGAATTTGCAGTGTTTGGTAAAATTAAGATTAGAGGGGTAAAATTGAGATAAATAATGATAAGCTGTAAGCTACTTGAATGAGCTTATCAAAAAGTGCTGTAAGCTAGTGAAAATAAGCTATAAGCTTAGGAGAAAGCGGCAGTTGCCAAACACGTATTTTTTAGTCGAATGAGCTTATAAGACATAAGCTATAAGCTAAAAAAAGGGTCTTGCCAAACAGATCCTTTAGCTAGTGTAGATTCTTTATATGAATGTCAATTATCTTGAGGGGATTAGTTTCTGCAGTTGTACACGGAAGACACCTTTTGTTTACCAAAATAAAAGATTTTGTGTAATAGAAAATGGTGGTGGTGGTGGGAATTATGAAGCACTGACACATACGTGGATATCTGACATGATATTGGTAATAATTTGAGAAAATTGAAGTGATTGAATGTAAACATATATGGGTTAATGTTGTGTTCGTGTCGGGCACCGGAGATGCCTTTATCTGAAGTATCGGTGTTATGTGTTTTCATCTAACTTCTACCGGAACTTCTCTTTATTAAAAAATTGTTGGTTATGAGTGGTGATAGCTTCTGGTGTTTATGTCTACAAGTGAGTGCCGAGTAGTAAGAGGAAATATGGTTTTGCAATTTATTCCTGTGAATTTATGATAGCTTGACCTGCGAGTGTGTGAGATAGACTGGCCGCTGAAATGCCAGTTGCTTTTGCGCTTGTTCTTAGACAAGGTTTGTTTGATGCTTTGGTTTTTGATAGGATGTGTTTTGTATTAGCTTTAGTTGGGAGTAATATGGCAAGTAGCATTAAGTTTGAGTTGTTGACAATCTTTGGAACCATGGGTGAAGATATGTGACACATGGACTAAATTTGTAGGACATAAGTCCTTATAAACTAGAGTCAGACACCAATGTTTTTGATGTTAGTTTTATCATTTGAGATAAAATAAAATACTATCATCTATTTAATCGTGGAATCCGACTTGTATTGATTTAAATGTTCAAAAAAATTTTAGGTAAGAAATATCCAAACAACATGTGAGAGGTGTTGTAGACATTGTACAACACATACCTGATATTGATCTGACAATCATTTCAAAGCATTGATGCTTCCCAGATAAATAATATCTAGGTTCTGTAGTATATTGTGGAAGTTGTTGTAATTTCTCTATTTAGGAGCACTGTCATTGGGGAAGAAGTATAATTGAATTCAATACTTTGATGGACTATAGATAATTTCTTAAATGTCTCTAGTGTGATTTATAAGTCACTAAGGTGACAATTTATGCTTCTAAAAATGTGTGCCCTGTTCTGTTAACGCTGCATCATAGGAATTTAAAAACTAATTTCTACCATAAACCTGTGGAACTTGAGCAAACTCAATGAGCCAACTAAGAAAGCCCTACAACCTACAAAACTCAGTGTTCATCCTAACCTCACCCCAAAATCATTGTTTAGATCTCACATCTGATTAGTTATGACCAAAATATTTCTTATAAGAACCTGAGCAATCCATATCCTTTGAGCTAGCTTTTTGATTTGAATTAGGCCCAGATTTTATATAATACCAAAACCTAAACTGAATCTGTTATCAGGTCACCTGTATATGTCCAGTGTTACAAACTTCACACTCTAGAGATACCCTGTCCTGGCCATGAGGAATGTGTGTTAAGATCCTAGACTGACTAAGTAAGTATATTCAAATTAGTGAATTACTTCTCTTACTAAAGGCTTGAGCAATCCTCAACTCTGGAGGCATTCTTTGGGATCGAGTTTGGCCAAGATTCTAAACTTTATTGACTCAGATATTACTCCAAACTCCATCACAAATTGTGAATGTTTGTCAAGCGTTCATTGAAGCCTCAAACAAAATCAGACAACTCTTCTACTAATCATCCACTCCCACAACAAGGAATATCCAGATACAAGGAGTCAAGGAGCATAAACCAAACCCTTCACAAAAAAAAAAAAGAATAGTCATTCCAACCTCGCAATGATTCCCCTCACAAACAGACTATAAACAAAACCATAATTTGGTAGAACACCTAATCCATTTGATACATAATGGCATTCCCCTTGATCTGCACTAGTAAACTTCAATCCCAAACCGCTGGTCCTCCTCTGTCTATGTATGAATTTGCTGTTCGTTCATCTTGAACACCCAAATCACATACATGACTAGACCCCAGCTGTATCATCTTGTTATCACTATCTCACAACCCATGCAAGCCACTGAAACTCAGATGTACCAACTACCAAGCATCTGCCACCAGCCTAGATACTATTTGCTGCAGTCAGAAGTCAGAACCAATGGACCTGGACTGGAGGTTTGTAAACATGTTTATCAAGGATTCTGGTGATTGCGTAATGCTTTTGGGTCTTGAGTTGGGTACTATAGAGTATAGTCTGTTGAGAGGAACAAGACTCTAGGTTCTGGATGTTGATTTTTCCCCCCTACACGATTCTTTTGTACTTAAATAAATATTTAGAAAGAGGATGTGAGATTGAGACAGAGATAGAGTGAATGAATGAGGAAATTAGTATTCGGGATTTCTTAGGTAAGGTGGTTAGAAGGCCTAGGGTGCAGTATTCTGGTTTATGGGTTGAAGATTTTTTTCCTTCAGTTAGTGGTTTGAATAGAAGTTAGGAGAAGGGTTTATGACCTCAATTTTAGGAAGTGCAATAGGCAGTTGAGTTGGTTACTTTCAAGTTTCAACCATATAAGGTGTATTTGCAGATGACCTATAGTTTGAGGGAGTTATTTTCATTTTAACAAAAAGGAAAATAAGATAGTTGATGTGGTATTGATAATTTGATCGAGACCATTAATACAATTGGCATATGCTATATGTAGGATGCGAGACTGTTAGGAACCCATATATTGTATTGAATGAAAAAGACAATTTCATTATGAAAATAGAAAAAAGAATAGGAGAGAAAACTCTCCTCCAAGGCCCCCCCCCCCTCCTTCAATAATAGAGTCACGACTCTATTTACAGAAGTTTACAATATTCAATGATACCCTCTCTAATTCCATAACCTCCCTGTTAATAAGACGAGATAATCCTAATTACCTCATTAACTAATTACTTCCCTAACTAACTCCTTATCTCATATCCTAACAAACTTGTCCTTATCCAATATCCTAACAATACACCCCTCCTCAAAACAACCTTGTCCTCAAGGGCTGCAATCTACTAGAAAAAATTCTTCATGTTGAATGGTTTTTGTTAACAAAAATCATTCCTCCAGGATCCATTGTTGAGAAGATAAAGATTTATTTGAATTGTTGGATAACTGCTTTACACTGTTGCAATAGTTTCTACTGTCACTCCCTTGGGTTTCGGTTAGCTTGTTAATTCCTTTGAACAACAACTGAAAATCGCCTATATCCATGAGAATTACAGTGAATGCAGTTGCGTCGAGCTTGGACCACGCCACACCAATTTGCTTTTAGCTTGTTCTCCGTCTTTATCTTCTTTTTCCTTTTTTTCTTCAGTCTTTCCTTTTATTAAACCTAGGTTGTCAATGGCGGAATTTTGCACCGTGATTGCACTGGTGCGGCGTGGAACAGTGACTGGCCGCTACTGTAAGGCCCGATGTGTCACGCATAAAGGGTGCGGGCGTTACTAGGGACTTCATGGCGCATCAAACCACGCCAGGGAGGGAGGGGGATAAAAGAAAGATTCTGGTCTGATCTACATTTTTCAGACACAGATATCTAGGTTTTCTTGCCACCACTCATGTTTGCTGCTTTTTGAAGCAAAACATTCCTCAACTGCTAAACATTTGTATGTGTGTGTGTGTGTGTGTCTATATATATATATATATATATATAATTACGCGCGTGTGTAATTTTTTTGGCATATATCACATATGCACCAATAATATAGAGGATGTTATCTTTCATGATTGACTGAGCTTAATGAATGTTATTCGTGGGGTATTTATTTACCTATCCCTCTTCACTTCAATGTGGGAATTTTGCTGATTTAAACGACACCCTGCATTGGTGCAATGGCTCTTGCTCACTTGTGGTTGTGCAAAATGACCTAGCAGTATCATTATTGTATAATGTTATGATCATATGAATTCCTTGAAGGATGTGATCTTAGGTTGTATCATACTAGAATGTTGTTGATAGGTAAGAGGAGATATTTAGTGATAATTTGTGTTTGGTTGTGTGAAATGTGAATAGGTTCTTTGAGTCATTAAGAATGAATAATCTGTGCATGCATCAAGTAATAATGGAAAGAAAAGAAGGCAATTGAGCACTCTATATGAACATTACATGTTGCGCCTTTGTAACATTTCCATGCTTGATTGAGTCTCTCTTGTTTGGTGCTTAATCCAATGTGGGTTTATTCTAATCATTTAAAATTATTTTGCAGCCGTTTCTTGCAGTGTCGAGGTCCATTCGCTAAAAGAAGGCATCCATTGGTGGACTCATCGGTAATTTCAGAAATTAGAAAATGTATTGACGAAGGTGTTGAATTTCAAGGTGAACTGCTGAACTTCAGGAAAGATGGATCTCCACTTATGAACAGACTGCGGTTGACACCTATATATGGAGAAGATGATGAAATAACACATGTCATTGGAATTCAGTTATTCACAGAGGCAAACATTGATCTTGGTCCTCTTCCCGGATCTACAATTAAGGAATCTATTAAATCGTCTGGTCGGTTTCATTCTGTGCTTTCCTCATTGCAACCTCCTCCATTGGGGGATCGGAATGTGTCTCGTGGAATTTGTGGGATATTTCAATTGAGTGATGAGGTATTGTCTCTCAAGATACTTGCTCGCTTAACTCCAAGAGACATTGCATCGGTTAGTTCTGTTTGCACGCGATTGTATGAAGTAACAAGAAATGAAGACCTTTGGAGAATGGTATGCCAGAATGCATGGGGTAGTGAAACTACTCGTGTTTTGGAGACTGTTCCTGGTGCAAAGAGGCTTGGATGGGGTCGATTAGCAAGGGAACTGACCACTCTTGAAGCAGCAGCATGGAGGAAACTGACTGTTGGAGGTGGGGTTGAACCCTCACGCTGTAATTTTAGTGCTTGTGCAGTTGGAAATAGAGTTGTCCTATTTGGTGGTGAAGGGGTTAATATGCAACCCATGAATGACACCTTTGTATTGGATCTCAATTCTAATAATCCTGAATGGCAACATGTCCAGGTTAGCTCACCTCCCCCTGGTCGGTGGGGCCACACACTTTCTTGTGTTAATGGTTCTCGTTTGGTTGTATTTGGAGGCTGTGGAACACAGGGCTTGCTAAATGATGTGTTTGTCCTGGACTTGGATGCAACCCCTCCAACATGGCGTGAAATTTCTGGATTGGCACCTCCGCTTCCAAGATCATGGCATAGCTCCTGTACTCTTGATGGTACTAAGTTGATAGTTTCCGGCGGCTGTGCTGATTCTGGAGTACTTTTGAGTGATACTTTCCTCCTTGATATGTCAATGGAAAACCCTGTCTGGAGGGAGATACCAGTGACATGGACACCACCTTCCCGTTTGGGCCACACACTATCTGTTTATGGTGGTAGGAAAATTCTGATGTTTGGGGGTCTGGCCAAGAGTGGGCCCTTGCGTTTCCGGTCAAGTGATGTCTTCACGATGGATTTAAGTGAGGACGAACCATGCTGGAGATGTGTAACAGGGAGTGGAATGCCTGGTGCTGGCAATCCTGAAGGCATAGCTCCTCCTCCTAGACTTGATCACGTGGCTGTTAGCCTTCCAGGTGGTAGAATATTGATTTTTGGTGGGTCTGTTGCAGGCCTTCATTCTGCCTCCCAGCTTTACATACTTGATCCAACTGATGAGAAGCCTACATGGAGAATCCTAAATGTACCTGGACGTCCTCCAAGATTTGCTTGGGGACATAGTACATGTGTTGTTGGAGGGACAAGAGCTATTGTTCTGGGCGGTCAAACTGGGGAGGAATGGATGTTAAGTGATCTGCATGAACTTTCATTGGCAAATTCTGTCATCTAGTCCAGTGAATAAATTGTATGCTGCAGTGAAGGGAATGCTCATGTTGTAAAATCATTTTGAGCAGATTTGGCGGCAAAGGCATTTGTTGGTCACTGACAATCTTGACAAGCATTGCTCTGGTCAGAACGTTTGTGTATTGAGTCCTTTCGACAATGCATTTTATGGTACTGTGATTGGTTCTGGTTCGAGAAGAACTTTTCAACCGAGTGACACAATACTATGTTTGATGTTTTTTGAGGTTGTGTGAAACTTTGCCCGTGTATGCACAATGAATTGTTCTTCCCGACTAGATTAATAGTGTCTGATAACAATTAGGGAGTATATTAGGATAGTTTTTCCCATGTACTGTCTTTTTCTAATTATGAAATTTGAACTGTGACAAAGGACAAAAAATGCATGTTCATACATAGTAATGTATTAGGTCTATTGTATTTGTATGTATGGAAGGGTCTACTTCTGTTTTGTGCTTTTGAACATGAGTCAGCTGACATGGTCATAATTGGGTGTACTGATTTACCCATTATAAACAGGTGTACAAGGTAGAGAACACTGCAGTTTGTATATATTTCCTTTAAATAAATAATGTGATAGATAATATGGAGTATGTTAACATCTGCATGGTTCATTATTATTGGTTATATTGTGTAATGCTGTTGTGTTGTTTATGGTATTGCTGTAAATTTACTTGTGTAGCCATGTTAAGTCGAAATATTTTATATCGCTACTTAGATTCCCATTATGGGAACCACACATTGTGGTTGGAATGTCATGACATTGTCCAATCATAACGTCACACAAGTGGTAAAAGAGAGAGAAAAAACAAAAAAAACTATGTGTCACATTGTGGGCGGACACTGTCATGTGACATTCTTACCACAATGTCATACAAGTGGTTCCCTTAGGGATGTGTTAAAGGGTATGTTTGCCTATATTGATATTAATTAACCGATTATGTGTGTGTTTTGAACTTACTTTTTAACCAACAAAAAAACTTTAGTATTCTTTACAAGATTCATTTCATTGATAAAAGGCTAAAATATGGTTTTGGTTTCTGCAAATATGCCTAGTTTTGGTTTTAGTCCCTGTAAAAAAAATTGTTTTTGGTCCCTGCAAAATATGTTTAGTTTTGGTTTTGGTCCCTGGAGGGACTATTTCCAAAAGTAAAATATTTTGTAGGGACCTTTTTCAAAATCAAAAGATTTTGCAGGGACTATTTATCTAATAAATGGGTTCAACCATCATGTGCCACGTGTGCAAATCATCACAAAAGTGGGGCCAAAGACCAAAACCAAAACGAGACATATTTGTAGGGACCAAAAACAATTTTTTTTTTACAGGGGCTAAAACCAAAACTAAGCATATTTGCAGGGACCAAAACCATATTTTAGCCTTGTGTCTAGTATTCTTTACAAGTTTTATTCATTAATCTACATTTGAAGCATTTTTTTGGAGTCCATATTATTAATGTTTTGCATTTACAACTTTAAATTTCTTTAATAGAGTAATTATATATATATATATATATATATATATATATATTTTGACGAATACATCAATTAGACTTGGTGACTACGTATTTCACCCTGCAAGAATGTCAAATTAATTCTATTAATAATTTGACTATTTTTCTGTCGTTAAGACAAGATTTATAGACCTCAAAAGCCTTTCAGACCACTTACAATGGTGGTGTTGAAGTAGTTTTTCAACTATTGAAACCATCGCAAGGTTGTGTTGAAAGTTGAATGCAAATGAGGTGGAAGAGAGAGATGATGAAAGCTTTCAATATGTTGAATGGAGGAATGGTTGGCCAAGCTGAAGATGATGTGATGTTTGCTAATTGGCTTGTTGGATTTATCTCATCTTAATTATTAAAACTCAATTATTTCATTGCAAATGATTTTTTTTTACCAAAATTCATGATTTTTTTCCTCTATAAATAGAGACTTGATTCATTTGATTTGGACACAAAAAAAAACGAAATTTTCCACTATCTTAATATTATTAGCTTTTCTTGTATCGTGCTAAAAAAATTATTTGTGTGTTGTGTTTTTAGTTTGTTGTCTTACGTTTTAAGTTATTTGTGTGTCGCGTGCTTAGTTTGTTGTATAGTATTTTAAGTTATTTATGTGTCACGTGCTTAGTTTGTTGTATTGCATTTTAAGTTAAGAAAATAAAAATAAATTATTTTACAAAATTTTGTTTTTCCAAAAAAACTAAAAAATAAATTGTTAAGTGTTTATTATTTTAATTTAATTATAATCGATAATTTTAATTTTATGTAATAAAAAAACAAAAATATAAAATTAAATAAGAATATGAAATATGAAATAAAAAGTGGTGGGGTAGAGTGTTGAAAGAAAAAACCATTGGAGATGGTAAAAATTGAATGAGTGTTGAATAAGAGAGAGAAAGTGACGTGGAGTGTTGAAAATTGAAAAAGTGGGTGTTGAATGTTGTTGAATGGTTTGAACCATTGTATATGGTCTTAAGTTTTAACTATCTCTTGTAAATAAAAAAGTCTTTCAAATATCACACACTTCACACTATACACTATGTGTCCAGACATTCTAGAAGTTACCTGGAAAATGGTAGTGATCCTGCAAATCCTAATGGATTTGTCGCAATAGATTTTGTTCACATGTCATGTTCATGGCCGGCTTGGAATTAAGCTATCAATCTCATTCAATGTAGTAAGAATCACATGATCATTATCACGTAAATGTTTCGTCAGATCATATGACATTCTCGTCACTTGAGTGACAACAGCCTATTGCTAGATGTTAATCATTGTTTATAATATTAATATATGAGTTGATATTATTTTCAATGTTACAAGAACCGGGTAACACTTGGATGACATTGTGGTTGATGATATTGACCAACCAAAATATCACAAGTGACCCCTCTCTTCCTCTCTCAAGTTTTTTTTTTTTTTTTGTACACTTGTGACATTGTGGTTGACCAACGTCACCACCACATTGTCACCCAAATGCTATCCAATATAACCTAGATAGTCACATACATAGGCAAACAGATGAGAGAATAAATAAACGAGTTTTATTTAAAAATAAATCAGCAAGACTTATTTATAATTAGATAAATAAATGAGGTCTTATTATTTTAATTAAACTTAGAGAAACACGATGCACCATCAGGCACAATGCAATTTAATGAAATGCAGTACATCATATGACACGTGTTCTCTAATGAGTCTATAAATAAGACTCATTAGGGCGAATGTTTTATTATCAGAAATATAGAAACATTAGCCGCTATAAGTTATCTAACCCTTCTATCAAAAGCTTCATACATTTCGGTTAGTACCTATCAATGGAGAAGAACCGTTCGTGTAATCGTGTGAACGAGTAGATGTTTTGCTGGTTTGCTTTGCTCGTGATAAGAAACTATTATGTTACAAAGGTTATGCATTACAAGACGTAATATCCAATCACTAATTCATGTCCATTCGTAGTGATTCATGGAAGGGAAATTTTAATTTATCCTTTGCATTATTCTGTTTTATTATCACATTTTTCCTTCAATGAGATCCTTCATCCGCACCGCCATTTCAACCCGTCGGGGTGGTTTTTAGACCATCTTCCTTTCGGCGGCCGCTAAAGCTCCAACATTATTAACCTTCCTCCATTACCGTTCTTTATGGTATATGATCGTTAGCAAGGGTTGTGGCGGTTTATGTTAGATCCAAAATCATTTTTCTGGATGGTTGATTTATGATACTTGGTATTTGGTTTTTGTTGGTTCCATATTCAGTTTTGGACATGTTCCTTTAGGCTTTGTTTGTGAATTTGGAGGGCAAGGGAGGGAAGGCTTTGGAGGGTGGAAAATATGACGGAAAATCGAGAAATCTTTTAATTTTTTTAAAAGAGTAGTCTTTTAGAGAATGATAAATTAATACACATGATTACTATATTTTTAATTTTAAAAATAGCATAACAACATAAATTAAATTTTAAGAATTCATATAAACCCCCAATGTTGAGTTTGAGTCTAAATCTTTTCGGTTCTGCATTGAACGCATCTTGCTCGCAACGTTTGCAACATTTTCTGTTTTACTCAACATCGATGGTTGTTGGGAGCCACACCACCATCCTTGTTTTATGCGCATCATTCCTTTAGACAAGCGAAGGATGTTTTGGCTCAAAATGGTCGCTGCTTGCTGTTGTTTATGCAGAGAGTTGTTGATTTATAGATCCAGTTGCATTGGAAAATTCTAAGAAGGTTTAAACTTTTGGACTTTAATTAATAACTAGTAAGATACTCGTGCGGGGGTACCCGTTGGCGTGGATGATTTATTTAATTTCGAGGTTTTTTATATGCGAGTTTACACAATAATGATATTAACTTATATAATTTTTCTCCAAAAAACAATATCAACATATATGATTTTGAAATACTTGGAAAAATAGCAACTTGGAAAAATACTTCTTTAGTTGACTCCATCCGATTCTATTTATAAGAGACATTCAAGTCAACAAAAGTTAATATATCTGATCCAAATTTATTTGAACAAGATACATTAACTTTTGTTGACTCAAACGTCTCTTATAAGACCGAAGGGAGTATTAAAAAAATTATATTGTACTCAATTTACTTTGTATTAAAAAAATTACATGCATACTCTACAATTATCTTATACGTGGTTTCATGTTTTGAAATCGTTGAATAATCTCTAAATATTGTCAAATACATTTCTCTCAATGTAAATTACGAGACAATCTAATAATGGGTGAAATAAAATTGATTTAGGTCTCTTTGAGCTAATGGTGCAAACCAAAGAAATGAAAGCGTTTAAAAAGTTGGAGAGACATTAAATTTAAAATCAATTCTAAAACTTCACAGAATTTTCCTTAAAAAAAAAGAATTTAATTACAAAAATCCTTTGATCAATAAATTTGACCCTGCAATTATTTCAAGATTAATATGATACAAAATTTTCAATTTAAAGATAACATTAAAATTTAGTTAATTTTATAGACTAAATTGTCCTACTATGCTAAATTGGTGATTAGTTTATATTCTATTATTTTTCTTGATGGACAGTGGAATTAATTTGCATATAAGTTTGACTACCTCTTCACTTTGCTTCTCACAAACAATTTACTGTTTTGAATTTTTATCTCCTGTCTAATGTCAAGCAGCGGTGATATTGGAATTGTTGTTGTTGTCATAGGTAGGATTCTCTAATTAACCTGTGATGATCTTCTTGTTTAATGTTTATCATATTTTGTTCTATTTTTGTTTTTTCATTGGTTTAGTGGTTTTTTTTTTCTTTCTAATTGAACCCTGTCTATTTTGCAGTTATAATTGTTGTTAAGCTATCAATTTTGGCTTGTGCATGCAGAAAAAGATTTCCAGTAAGTGATGGATCCATTAGTCAAGATTCACAAATCCTAGCAGTAACTATAAATGATTTTCTAAACAATATGGAAAGGACAATAAGATTCACTAGTCAACAACTTAGGATTGCAACAGACAACTACTCCAACTTGTTAGGGTCAGGTGGATTTGGAACAGTTTATAAAGGAATTTTTAGTAATGGAACAATGGTAGCTGTGAAGGTTCTACGCGGAAGTTCTGATAAGAAAATTGAAGAACAATTTATGGCAGAAGTTGGAACATTGGCAGAATTCATCACTTCAATCTTGTTAAGCTATATGGATTTTGCTTTGAGAAAAACTTGATAGCACTTGTTTATGAATACATGGGAAATGGATCACTTGATAGGTATTTGTTTCATGAAAAAAATGTCTTAGGTTATGAAAAGCTTCATGAGATTGCAATTGGTACAGCCAGAGGCATTGCTTACTTGCATGAATTGTGTGAACATAGAATAGTCCACTATGATATAAAACCGGGAAATATTCTCTTGGATAGGAATTTCAATCCTAAAGTTGCTGATTTTGGTTTGGCAAAACTTTGTAACCGGGAAAATACTCACATAACGATGACCAAGGGAAGGGGGACGCCAGGTTATGCTGCACCTGAGCTTTGGATGCCATTTCCTATAACTCACAAATGTGATGTTTATAGTTTTGGTATGCTATTATTTGAAATTGTTGGTAGGAGAAGAAACCTTGACATTAAAAATAGTGAAAGCCAAGAGTGGTTTCCCATTTGGGTTTGGAAAAAATTTGATGCTGGACTATTGGAGGAGGCAATGATAGTTTGTGGAATAGAAGAGAAAAATAGAGAGATTGCTGAGAGAATGGTTAAGGTAGCTTTATGGTGTGTTCAATACAGGCAAGAACTGAGGCCTATGATGAGTGATGTTGTGAAAATGTTGGAAGGTTCATTAGAAATTCCAAAGACTTTTAACCCCTTTCAACATTTGATCGATGAGACTAAGTTTACTCCTCATTCAGTGCAAGAGTCAAATACTTACACAACTAGTGTTTCTTCTGTTATGGTAAGTGATTCCAACATTGTATGTGCTACTCCTATTATGAGGAAGTATGAGATTGAATTAGCATCTAGCACAGAGTGATACAATGCATATACTACTTGATTGGAAGGATTCCATGTTGTAATTGACTTGTAAAATATTTTCCATTCTACTACTGGTTTGCCTCAATTGAATCTGTTTTATTTTAATGTCCTCTTATTATAATTTTGTCGATAATGTTCTTTACCAAATAATGTCTCATAAGGATTCACTAGTGCGATCCGCTAAATCATTAATCGTTCTCTTGTTGTATTTCTCTCACAAATGGATAAAAAAGGAGAGCAAAGTAAATTAATCAAAGCCGAACTCGAGATGTCTATGGTTGTAAACTTGATATTACATTTGACCATAAACAATAAAAGTAAAACTATTCTGTAAAAATTTGCAACAATAACTTTACATGCATTACTTCGTTGGTAGAATGACCAAAAATAACATGTTGAACTATGTAAACCACCCTTATATGACAGGGAGTTTCATAGCACAATTTTGTTTTCTCTGTACAACAATGATACATCTCTTCGGATTTAGGTTTAACCTAATCCTACAAAATCAATTCGTAAGGTGAATCATGCCTATGGTTACAAAGTTATTTTCAGGTCATATCGCGTGAGACTCTTAACTAAATCTAAGTAGCTGTTTCAATCTCAAATGCATTGTGTTTGGTTTTAGAATCAGTTTCTCTTGAAGATTCTGTACGCCAAGATGATGTAGTCGTATCAGAATCTGCATTACTTCCCTCTTGTGTCAAATTTTCTTTAGCAGGAGTCAGATTATGGAAGGGAAATGGAGGTGAAGAAATTTCAATTTCACCCTCTAACATCTTCACAACAGTACTCATTAGAGGTCTATCATTTGGTGAATACTGAACACACCATAAAGCAACCTTTAACATTCTCTCTGCTATCTCATTATCTTTCTCTTCAATTCCACAAAGTGCAAGCATAACAATCAATTCATTATTCTCAAACATTTCCCATGTCCATTTTGGAAACCATTGTTGCGATTCACTATAGCTAGAATCAAAATGCCTTCTTCTGCCAACAATTTCAAATAGAAGAATACCAAAACTATAAACATCGCACTTATATGTCACTGGATAAGGCTTCCACATTTCTGGTGCCGCATATCCTCTCGTTCCTCTAAAGTGAGTATTCATTTCAATGTTACTTTCTCTACTTCTAAGCTTTGCTAATCCAAAATCAGCTATCTTAGGTACTAACTTCATGTCAAGAAGAACATTTTCTGGTTTGATATCATAATGAATTATTCTATGTTGACATTCCTCATGTAAATAAGCGATTCCTTTAGCTGTTCCAATCGCAATCTTATGAAGCTTTTGAAAATCAAAGTCATCGCGGTTCCTGCTTCCAAATAAGTACTTGTCTAGAGAACCATTTTCCACGTACTCATAAACAAGTGCTCGTTTATCACGGTGAAAGCAGAATCCATAAAGTTTGACTAAATTAATATGATAAGTTCTTCCAATTGTGATAACTTCTGCTTTGAATTGCTCTTCCATTCCCATATCCAAACAGTTGAGAACTTTGACTGCAACATATTCTCCATTTGACAATTCTCCTTTGAAGACAACACCGAAAGCACCAGAACCTAATATGGTTAAGTAGCTTTTTGTAATTTCATCGAGTTTCTCAGGCGTGAATCTTATCGGTTTCTCTCTGTTGATGTTGCTCAAGATTCTTTCCATTGTTGCAAATTCAGCATTTGAATCTGTTTGTATTATAACTTCAATGTTGTTCGTTGAAGGAAATGAATTTGAAGATATTTGATTATCTTTCTCTGTGGTTGGAATCTGAGTGTAAGAAAACATTGCTGTTCCCACTTTCTTCAAACACTCAATAATTCCACATACTATTGTAAAAACAATACCTAATGCCACCATTCCAAATATTGCCACAATTGCATATACTGCAAAAAATTGAAATAGAACATAACCACAATAAGTTAAGTTTTTTCAATCCAAGTCCTGAACATTTGTTTGGTAGGATGATAAGAATTAATAACACAAGACATATCTTCTGAGGAAATTTGGTAGGAATCTGACTTTTGAACTTCAGAGGATAACATGTAGTTTTTTTACAAATTTACGGCCTGATTTTGCCAAACTCACCGTGATACCAAACAAATACTTCATGTATGTTTGAAATCATGGTGGATTTACCGTGATTTCGTTGAAGCTTCAGAAGATCACTTTTACAATTACAGTGATCATATGTATGTCAAAAACAATAATATATAATCTCCCAAAACTTTAATTCCTAGCTCGGCCACCGGTGATAATATATATATATATATATCAAAAATACAAACTAAACAGACAGTCCAAGTACAAGCTACAACAAAAATCACAAGATTCTAGTACAAGAAATAATCAATGTTTCTATTAGCTCTTCTAAATAATCTAGCAAGTGATTATGTTAGTTGTTAAACTCAAGTTAATCAAAACATGTCCTAATCAAAAACATATCTAAAGCTTATTATACTCCAAACATAAATCAAAAGGATTAGTTATCTACTGTTGTTCATACTTACAGCCATATTTGTCAAAAAATCTTTGAACATGTGATTCAAAAAATCTCTGAGCTTGTGTATCAGAATTGTCTGATGAGGTGAAAAAGGAAGGAGGAGAATCAGGAAACTGATAGTGAAAATCAGTCATGTTTGTTCCCTGAAAGTTGATGTTTGGAGTTTGGATTAATAAAAAGATTCAAGTATAGTATGAAAAAAGAAAACGCGTTTTTGCTAAGTCAAAGGCTCCGGGAAATCAGTTAGAAGTTTCAAAGTATATTTTTTATATGTTAGTTATTAAATGATAGGTGATGACAGTTAGTCATTCGCTATTTTTAGTGTTAATTTTATGATATTTTGAGTTCACAAGCAAGCTTAAGCAGCAAGAAAAGCAAGAAAAATTGAAGAAACTAAAGAAAGGGAATCGTGTCACGATTACTGCAAAACATGTCACGATTTGGAGCTCTCAAGAAACATGCATTCGACATTGGTGAAAACGTGTCACGATGGCAAAAATGTGACACGATTATGGAAACCCTAATCTGGGTGGTTTGTTACACAAGGCGAAAACGTGTCACGATTTACTTAAATCGTGCCACGATTTACGATTTTAGGAGCAGTTGTTGCCTATTTAAGCTTAATTGTTTTCATAAACAAGGGTGAATAATCCTGGAGAGAGAAAGTGTGATTTTGAGACGGCTGCAGGGGCGATTTCATCACCTTGTAACCAGCTCATGTATGTTTTAATTCTTCCATTGATTATGCTATTTGTAAACTTGATTATGAGTAGCTAAATCTCTTAGAGATTATCTCTGAGATGATTCTTTGTAACCCTAATCGATCTACGTTGCTGTGAAACTCTATTTATTGTGAATGACAATCTAGTCTTTATTCAATTCAATTGTTCTTAATGCTTTTTATATCTTGATCAAATATAAACACGATTTAGTGAGAATGAATAACTACTGACCATAACTTTCTACTTAGACCTAATTGAATTGTTTTAATAAACATGGTTAGTCTATGAATGAATAATCGTTTGTTAGTGATATTAAGTTAACGTTCTTAAAACCTTCGACGATTATTAGACCACCTAAGGAATTAAGGGTTGTAGTTAGAGAAGAGGGTCCTAAGTCAAGGGATTGATTAGAGCTATTTTTTTAAATATCGTGGGACTAGAAAATCATTCATAAGAATAGGTGTAGTATACCAATCAGGTCATGGGAACTTAGATGATTCGAAAGACCTGATCTCATCTCTCTTCATATTTTCTGTTATTTAATTTTATGCAATCAAATCAAATCTACTATCTATATTTTACAAAATAATATATACATAGACATCCTAAATATTTACTTTATTGCCAAATTAAGATTAACACAGTCCTCGTGGATACGAACTTATTTTATTACTTCGATAGTTTTTAGTACATTTGCTAAAATATCTATCAAGTTTTTTTTGGCACCGCTGTCGGAGACTGTTAAATCATTTCAACTTGGCAATTTTATCATTATTTAGAATTTCTGTTATTTATATTTTTGTTTATATATTAAAAAAAATTATTATGATTTATGCTCTTCAAATATATTTCTTTGTGCTTTACTACTAAAGGTTTCGTTGAGTTTTGTAGCAATGTGGGATTGTCGACCACTTATTGATTCTGAAGAGATCCAAATCCTATGTTATGAGAAATACATGATATCTCTACATATAAAGGATTTAGAAACAAGATTGAGTATGTGTTGCGATTTTTGAGGAGGTTATCATGGTAGTCTCTTTTGTGAGGAGCAATTAATAGTTAAAGAAAAAGAGCAAGAAGTGGTCAACATAGATTACAATACTCAACTTCAAAATATTTTAGATGATTTCTTGGTGTCAAATCAAGTTTTATTTGAGAAGTTTGATGTTCAGTGTGGTAATCTTGTTGAGAAAGCAGATGCGTGTGAAAAGAAATTGGTTGCGATTGAGATGAAGCAACATGCCCTCTTGGTGCAAGCTGAACATTTGAAAAATAAAAGTAGCAACATAGAAGAAAAGCCACGGGTGAGGCGCGTCGATTTGTACCTTAAAATGGAGACTCAATCAATGAGAATGAAAGAAAACATTCATTTGCAAGAAAAAACTCATTCTTCTATATGGTGGGATGCCACAATTTCCAGAATTCTATTGGTAGGAGCATGGGAACATCTACTTCTTTGTTACAAATTCATGGAATTCCTACCAAACAAGAGGAAGAAGAAGAATGATGTGCTCTTTCTGACGTATTTTCCACCCTAACAGTGGTTGAGGCGTCAAGCTCAATGACGTAAAAGAAAGCGCTTGGTGGGAGACAACTCATCCTTTTTATTATGTCTTTATTTTCAGTATTTTATTTCTATTGTTGAGTCAAACAATTTGTCTTAATTTTCATTCTGGATTAACTCAGTTGTATCCCCCTGTTATGTAATTGAATCTGAACTTGTTTATTATTGATGAATTTGCTTGTTTGTTGACTTTTTCCAGTTAAGTAACAATTGTTTGTTTAAGTGGTATTTCAAAAGTTCAAAAGGAGGAGTGACTTGTGTTCAAAGGCGAAGTGTACGACAATTAAAGATAGGTAGTCACAGCTCCCAAAAATCAAAACACTGTAAGGTTCATGGCCAAATTTTATTTTTCCAATTTACTTATATAAGAGTGTTCCATGCTTTTACATTTCTGGAACTTGCATTGTTTCTCTACTGTCGATTGATTTTTGTTATTGCATATTGAGGCAAAATTGTTTGGTCCTGTGAGCCTTTTTGAAGCCTACCATGATATTGTTGAATTTATATCCTCTTTTTAGTCAAATTGAGCCGGTAGGTTTAAAACTTTTTGTTCAATGGCAAACTTCATTACAAGCTAAGAGACTTTTAGGATTTATCCTAATTTGTTATATCTGAGTTAGGCATTGCAGGATATTGTTAAATAATAAGTTTGATGTTGCTATTGGAATTTGCAACCAATTAAGTTTGGGGTGGGGGTACTAGAGAACAAAGAAAGAACTTTATAAAAAAAAGAATGAAAAATACACATAAAAATGGTGTATCAAAAAACAAAAAAGAGAAAATAGAATGAGAAAGGGACATATCATTGAAAACCCGAGTTAGATTTATTAGCCAAAAAAGGATTTGATGCTCCTTTCTCTCCAATTTTAGTTGATTCTAACTGTCATTTTCTACATGCACTTTTGGTGTTGGATTGTAAGGGTGCTTCCATCCCTCGTCTAGTTCGTTAATTTATCCTTCTTTTTATCAAAAAAAAAAAAAGAGTAAGTGTAATAACTTACTCCAAATCTTGACTTTTAATTCTAATTTTGATTGATGACTTAGATTAATTGATACTAGACCGTCCACCCGTGTTGCCGCACGGATCATATACATTTAAACAAATAATAAAATGATATATTTTATCTTACTTCAATGTACAAAAATAGTCGTATGATATTAATTGCAATTATCATATCCTTTACTCCTATATAATAGAAAACATTTGGGTGAAAAAGACAAAACACTTTACACACTATATCTTGTCTACAAAAATTGTAACCCTCAATGCACATTTACGACATATCTTATAGAGTCATCCTCACTAAGTTTGATTTCACGACCCTTGCAAAGGTTGAACCAAAGCATTTCTGCCAAAAAAAAAAAAAACCTGGTCAAATAATATATAAGATTAGCACATCTTGGTTCCTACTAAATTAAATAGAATCTAACTTTGTCAAATAACATCTATGTACAAAATTTGCATGAATAGATTCTATAAGTCTCCGGTGATCATACTATGTTTGAAGCTAATCCTTATATAATAAGGATATTTTAGAAGGATGACTCACTTGGATCAAAATTTGAGTTAAATAAAGATTAGTATTTAACCCATTAGTTGTATGACAAATTGACACAACAAATCAATGATTAAACAATAGAAATGATCATTTACTTTATCCTATATTTGTTGACTTCGGGGTAAATCAACATTTAGAATAAGTATGTTTTATTTTAATATTGTGGCTGGAATATTCAGTGATCACCTGAACCAAATTTTTTGAATCCAAAAGTAAGAGGAGGCAGTAAGTAAATAACTTGTATCTCTCTCACAAATATGAGCAATGTAAATGACAATAACAAATGGCTAGACATGAAGAGCATTAAAGAAAAAAGGTTCATGCATTTTAGTGATTGAACATTTTAAGTAGGAATAATATATATTTTTACTATTAGCCACATACATATATCAAACTTGTTTTGAATGACTTTTCTGTCATATGCCTAACAAAATTCCTTCCCATGCAGACCTTTATCAAACTTTCAAAAAGAAACCATCAGTAAGTTAGAATAAGAAAAACAGGGAACAAATAAAATCAAGATATGTAATTTTCAACCAACCATTAGCCCCTAATTCAGTCCAAACATAATACATAATTATACTATTTACAGTCTATATTAACACAATGAATTTTTGATATGAATAGAAAGCCCTGGAGTTTCTATGCAGTCTATATTTTGAAGCTTCTAACATGCAAAAAATTTAAAGGTTCTAAACATGTAAAATAAAGAAGATTGCAGTGTGAAGTTGGTGGTGTCAAAGCTTATGGTAGATTGATTTAATTCGGAATTCAGAGGTGGCAGAGATAGCCAGAGAACACGGCTTCAAAGCCACCATTATTGGAGGAAGAAGGTGTAGGACATAGCTGTTGGAAAATGCAAAATTTGGTCCAATGATTTAATTTTATGAAAATTGCAAATATACATCCTCAAGTCTCTTTTTTGTTTGTAATTTTTTGAATTGAATTGACTAACAAAAAACATGTTTGAAGATTAAAATGACTGATTAAAGAGACTTTTGATTATGTGTTTGCAAGTTTGACAAAATTAGGGACTATAATGACAACCCCTAACACATTCACAAAGAAAAATGGAGGTTTACTCTGAATCGATCGAAGCCGGTGAACCAAAATACACATTGTACTCATAATAGAACCAAAAGAATAATACACTGTAAATTACTAACTTATCAAAATTTAAGGAGGTAAGAATACACATCTATGCTAACGACTCTCAATCTCATATGTATTGTTGTCAACATAACTTTCCAAGTGCTTTTTTTATCATCTGGTTTGGGCAATTTCTACTACTAAAAAAAAAACTAAAATGAAGTCCCAAATAAATTTTAGAAAGAAAATTGGCACATCAAAAACAATAATCATGCACAAAAAATCTACATAAGAAGTTTTACAGATCCTATTTATTTTTGACTCACGTCATTCTTCTCTTAAGGGAATATGATATATGAAAGGAAGTCTTAGTTTCTTGTGAAAATATGCATTTTAATAGTAGCAGTCGAAGCCGAAGCCATTTTTATGCAATTCTTAATCTTAAACCTAGCCACTTTAACTCATACCAGAAGGTGTTAGCATATTTCCGTAGCAGCAATTCTTCTTTCAAAGTTCTACCCTTATCACTTGGTATTGCTTCCATATTTGAATTTCATTACGTGCGGCTTACGTGCGGCAGCACGGGTATTGCTTCTATATTAAGATGGTAAGCTTTAATTTTATTTTCTATTGTAGTCACCACTTATTACCACAAAGTAAGAAAACAATAAATGTCTTTTAATTTATTGATTTTTTTTGTTTCTTCTCCCTTACTTTTTTTTTTGTCTCACGTTTAAAGGATTTTTAGGGTTAACAGCAAAACTTAAATTTTTTTGGATAATGTATTTTCTAATCTACTCTCTGGATGTAATGGTCATTTCAAAGTGGCATTGTGAACATATTCAATATGCATGTGAATTATGTATGTGCAACACGCCACTATTGCATTCCTAGCATCTTTGCTTCCTTGGTTTTGCTTTTGTTTGATTTTAAATTGTTTATTGTATCCTGTTCAATCTCAATAAACAAGCATTTTTATGAAGTTGATGAAGAGGAAATTTCACTAACGTCGTATGAGGTCTCTTGAACTGACAAAAACACCCGTTTTAGTTTTGCTGTTAAAGGAAAGGATTTTTTTGCGTGAAAACCAAAAAACAAAAAGCAAGGGAGAAGAAATAAAAAAAATAATCAATTAAAAGACATTTATTGTTTTCTTATTCTGTGGTAATAAGTGTTGACTACAATAGAAAATTAAATCAAAGCCTACCATATCAATTAATCTTAGCCATGAAAATTGGATTTAAAGGTCAAGATTTGGAGTAAGTTATTACACTTACTAATCAAAATATCTCGTTATTTGTATTGAAAATTGAGGGTATTTTTGAAAAAGAAAAATCCAGCTCAAAAATGTTGAAAGATGTTGTTTTATTTGTACATAGTATAGATTTTGTTTTTCTTATAAAAAAAAATAAAATAAACAATGCCTTGTTAAAAAAGCAAACAAATGCGTATTGTTTTCCATTGCTAGTGTACTCTTAGTTCATACTCCCTCTGTCCCGTAATAAATGACTCATTCTAAAATGTGCAATTTTGACCTAACTTACTTTGACCATATTTTTCTATTAATATACAAAGATAAATAATATTATATAAGATGTCGTTAGATTCATCTCGATGAGTATTTTTAAAATATCAAATTTTCATAATTTTTTATAATATATTATTCAAGATATTTAAGCTCAAAATTATGCATTGATATGCGTAATATAGGATGGAGTGAGTAATCAATTCACGCCCTCCTGGCTTACCGAGTTCCCAATGACCCCGAGAATGGCCAACGTTACGCCAACTCTGATCGCCAGAAAAGTCCCTGGTGCCGGTGCTGTTGTTGTTTATGTGGGTTCATCGGTTTCATATTCACTCTGACCGTGCTCTTTGTCCTCGCCGCCGTTGCTTTTGTCTAGATTATCCGCCCGGAATCACCTCACTATTCAATTGATGGCATTGCTGTTAAGGGGATGAACTTCACTTCGCCGTTGTCAGTGATTTGGCCAGAGTTTGATATCTCTATTAAAGCTGATAATGGCAACCACAATATTGGAATCTATTACGAGAAAGAGAGCAGCCTTGAAATGTTTTACAGAGACGTTAGACTCTGTAGCGGCGTTCTGCCCATATTTTATCAGCCGTCAAACAACATGACCGTGTTTCCAATGGTGCTGAAAAGTAATGGCATCATACTTGCAGAATCCGATCATAGAGCTTTGGTGAATGCTGTGGCGAAGAAGAGTGTGCCGTTAACTTTGAAGGTCGCAACACTAGGGTGACTGTTATTGTGCTGGAAGTCGCAACACTTTTTCTATCCATGCCTAAGCTCGTGGATATTTAAGAGTTCAGTTGGACGGTTTCTTCCACTTTTTACAGACATGGAAACTTATCATAACTGTCAAAACAAAAAATTTGAAAAATCGTAAGTTACTCTAAATTTGTTTCACTAAGCGTGCCAATATATATGGTTTAAGGAAAGTTAATCAAATCCGAACATAAACACGTGTTTAATTAGTGCGACTGATGCAATTTGAACAAGTTAATAGGTACATTCCCAATTGGGGTTGGTTGTTTTGAAAATGTCTCAAAATAAAATTCAGATTTTATGGTCGAATTTGGCTACAGAAGGGTTCAAGGTTAATTTGTTTTTTTTTTTTGGAGCTAACCCTTTGGTTCCTTGGGAAAGGGCCCCTAGTAATCCAGAGTTCGTTCGTAGAACACTTTGAGATTTGGGAAGTTTCAAGAGATTGCAGTTGGATCAAAAGGATGTATTGCATATTTGCATAATGAGTGCAAACAAAGAATAATCCATTGTGAAATAAAACCGGTAATTGTTCTATTAGAAAGTAAATTCAATTCTAAAGTTGCTGACTTTTGTTTGGCAAAGAAATGGATCCATTGCACATTTTGTTTGCCATACCTAAGCTATAAACATCACATTTATGAGTTATACAAGGTCCATCTCTTTGACAAAATCACGTCTCGCCACTGTTATTCATGCTTTAGAGCTTTAGTAAATTCACCCCGTCACGCACTAAGTAGGTTTTTCAATCTGAAATGTATTTTGCTTGGCTCTGAAACCAGATTCCCTCAAAGATTTTGTATGTCATGATGAGCTAGCAGCATCAGAATCTGCAGTGGTCCCCTCTTGTGTCAAATTTTCTTTAGCCGAAACCCGATTATGGAAGGGAAATGGAGCCTGTAAAATTTCTCTTTCTCCCTCCAACATCTTCACAACAGTACTCATAAGAGGTCTATCATCTGGTGAAAATTGAACACACCATTGAGCAACCTTTAACATTCTCTCAGCTCTCTCATTATCTTTCTCATCAATTCCACAAAATTCAAGCATAGCAACCAATTCATTATTCTCAAACATTTCCCATGTCCTTTTTGAAAACCAAATTTGTGATTCACTATATGTAGGATCAATAAAACGCGTTCTTCTACCTACAATTTCAAATAGAAGAATACCAAAACTATAAACATCACATTTATATGTTTCTGGATAAGCCTTCCACATTTCAGGTGCAGCATAAGCTGCTTTTCCTCTAAAGCGAGTATTCATTGCAATGTGACTTTCTCTACTTCGAAGCTTCGACAATCCAATATTAGCTACCTTTGGTACAAATTCCTTGTCAAGAAGAATATTTTCTGGTCTAATATCATAATGAATTATTGTATATTCACATTCCTCATGTAAACAACATATTCCTTTAGCTATTCCAATCGCAATCTCACGTAGCTTTTCAAAATCTAAGTGATCGCGTTTCGTGCTGTCGAATAAATACTTGGCTAGAGAACCATTTTCAACATACTCATAAACAAGTGCGTTCTTATCACGATGAAGGCAGAATCCGTAAACTTTGACTATATTGATATGATGAATTCTTGCAATTGTGGTAACATCTGCTATGAATTGTTCTTCCATTCCCATTTGAAAACAGTGGAAATCTTTGACTGCAACTTTTTCTCCATTTGATAATTCTCCTTTGAAGTCAGTTCCAGAAGCACTAGAACCTAACAAAGTTTTGTTTTGTCTCATCTTACCAAAAGAAAATGAAGTGTAGTTGCACTTGTTTGTAATTTCATCAAGTTGTTCTGGTGTGAATCTGATTGGAAAATCATCAGCTTTTGAATCTGGTGGTATTACAACTTCAACTTTGTTGGTTGAAGATATTTGATTATTTCTCTCTGTGGTTGAAATCTTAGTGTAAGCAGACATTGTTGTTCCTCCTTTCTTCCAGCACTCAATAATTGCATCTATGAAATAATTATTACCACAACTCCATACACTGCACAATAATTGAAATTGAACATAATTACAGTAGGCTATGAACATAATTACATTGGTGTTACTTTTAATTAAAAGCGAAGAATAAAATTAGTTACAGAAAATGTGAGTGACAAAAGTTCAAAGGAAATTTTTTGTAGAGACTAAGGGTCTGTTTGAAAGCCTCAAATTTGAGCTTATAGTTTATGTCATATAAGCCTATTTGACTTAAAAAAGTCTCGTTTGATAACCTTCACTTTCTCACGAGCTTATAGCTTATTTTTACTAGCTTATAACGGTTGATGATAACTTATAATTTATTATTTTTATCTCACTTTTACCCTTGTAGCATGAATTGAAACAAATTAAATATTAATTAAATACATCTTATTTATGTCATTTCATACTTATAATTAAGCTAGTTCAACCGCTAATTTTACCAAATAATACAAGTTCAATCAACTAGCTTATCAATTATTAGCTATAAGCTAGCTTATCTACTATTTGCTATTTTTACAATATAGAGCCTAAGGGTTTGGTCGACAAGACATATTTTTAAGGAATTCAGATGTTTTATAAGTTAGCTCAACGGTTAATTTTATCAAACACTATAAACTTAATCAAATAGTTTATCCTCTATAAACTATAAATTAACTTATAAGAAACCGCTATAAGTTAACTTATCAACTATCCGAACTAGGCCTAAAATAAACAATTGATATATTTATAAAGATAAAAAACATATATAACACTAAAGAAATTACAAGAATAAAACTGAAAGGAAGGATACCTATGAGACTAAAAACATATTTAAAAGCTTAGTATATTCCAAGAAAAGAATCAGTTATCTCTACTGTTTCATACCTACATGTTCTGCTAGAGCCCATTTCATAGTAGAATCAATCAACACTGTCACCAATTCTGTCAAAATGTTTTTTGAGCTTTGTACAGGAAGGAGGAGAACTAGAAAATTGAATGAGTTTATAGTTGGGATTTGCTTGTTAGTTTGAAAGAAGAAATTTCTGTCTTTGACCAAAGAAATTATCGGTCCATAAATTCAATGGCTATAAATGTGGTACATATTAAAACGCGTTTTTTACTAAGTCAAGTAGTGGCTCTGGGAAATCAATTAGAAGTTGCAAGTCACCTTCATCATCTCAACTTTGTTCTAATAAAGTGCAATCCAAATCTTTTCAGAAGGAAGGTCTGTTTGTAGAATAATGTCAGTTCTTAATTTGTCTTTAACTTTAAGCATGAAACATAGAGAAATAGTATAATATTGAACTCATAATTTTTAGGCAACAAGTCCAATTTTCAGTATTATTTTACATGTAAGGTCCATTGAAATGACAAGGCAAGTTTTACTCACAAACTGTTGGTGTGACTTTTTTTTTCTTTTTCTTTCTTTCAAATTTCTCTATATATAAATCATATTATACTTTTATTTCAAATTTTAGTATTTATATCAACTATTTAATTGATAATTTAATTCTTTCTTATTTAATTCAATTATAGTTTCTTTCCTGAATATATCTATACTTTTATTTAAAAAGATATTAACTTTTGGTCCAACATTTTTTCTTCCGCTTAAAAATATATTAAGTTTTGGTCCAACAAGTCACTACACAACATGAATGTATCTCTCTGTCTTGTCAAAAACTAAAAAAAGAATGCCATCTCTCTCTATTTCTCTTTCATCTAGAAAGAGAGATGATTTAGAGTTAATTTTTTTATATCTGAGATCATACATCTTGTTTTTCTATTTCTCTTTTATTTAAATAAGTTATATTAACATATATTTAGTATTTTCTTATGTGATTTCGTCATCTTAATGCAATAATGTTTTGTTTGGTGTTTTTGTGCGACATTGTTTTGTTCATCGTCATGTGTAAAATTATTTGTCTTTCTCGTCTTATTACAATGTTTGTTTTAGACTGTTAGATCGAACTTCGATTCAGTGCAGATGAAATCAATGATTTTTGTGTCATTAATATTACAAATATTGATACAAGGGTATTCTAGACACTTGAGTATAGTCTTATTTATAGGCTTATATATTTTGTTGTTATATGCCATTAACATAGATTGTGAGTTTGTTTGGTGATTAATCATTTTTGTTTATAGAGAATTTGTATTGTATAAATGTAATATATCAATTTGAATGAATGAATATAATTTATTTTTAGTAAAAAAATAGTCACCACACAACAACTACATGACTCCATGTTGCGCTAGTCCCTTGTTTCTAGAGAATTTGTATTGTATAAATGTACTCTATCAATTGAAAAGAATGAATATAATTTATTTTTAGTAAAAAAATAGTCACCACACAACAACTACATGATTCCATTGTTGCCCTAGTCCATGTCTTCACCAACTTAAAAAGTCCGAAAATTGCTCTTTTGGCTTCCATTTTTTCTCCCAACCATCCCAAAAAGACCAAAATACCTCCAACGACAGTTAACTGTCATTCGAGAGACTTTTAAAAACGGGTAAACCGATTTAAAAAGTGTTTGAACCAATCTATAAATTGCAGAACGACACTTAACTACTGTTGGAGATGCCAACAACACTTGATGTTTCTCAGTGAAAGAAAAGAGAAATTTTGAAAGCTTGAAGAGTAATTCTCCAAAAATACTCGGACCAAAGACATGGGAAATACTCTTCTTACTTCGAAGACCTTAACTACAAAATCATTTCTCAACCAACCCAAAAACTAAATTGAAAACCGCACAAAACCAAATATTATTAGATGTGTTTGAAAGTTCTTATGTAAAATCACTTAGATCAGATCAGATTTTCGACTGATTTTTCTAAACAAATCAAACCAAACCGAATTGCATATATATATATATATATTTATAAGTATTTTCTTTCTATTAGTATTTTTTTGGTTACAAGAGAAAAGACAAAAGCATAAAACAAAGGAAAAAAAACTAATGGATGCAATGATAAGCAACATCCATACTATTTGCCATGAGTAGTGAGCAAAGCTCCGCTAGAGGATCGAGCAAAATCAACAAATCACTAGTAGACTTTGTTTCAAGTTTGGCTAAATAGTCAACACACATATCCCTTTTTTTAAAAGAGTTTAACCTTACATATGAGTAAACTTCTTACCAACTGAGTCAACTTCATTGACGGACACTACACATATTGAAATATAGTTGGATGGTTTTGAAATATTTTCTGTATTGTCTGTATATGGTTATTAAATTTTTAAATAAATACATTCCTTTCAATCCGTCTGATTTTTTAGTATAAAAAAAGATTTGAACAGAGTTTGTCTAAAAAGATTTAAACAAAGTGCAATAGGACAAACAGACAAGTTAGTTCCTTTCTGTTGTTAATAATAATAATAATATCCAACGAATCACACATGACATAGTTATCAAGGGCACCCTAGAATTGGTGGACCATAAATTGATATAAGGAGACCAAACCTATTTTGTTCAAACCACCAAATGTAGTAGGACATTCATATCAATTCCAGCTTACATGTGGGAGAGATTGTTGGACAGGAGGTTACTTCAATAATATAAAATTGATGATAAAATGAGAATGCATCATAAATAATCATACCCCAAATACACCTAGAAACCGGACATTAGAAACTGCTTTGTATGAAACATCGACAACGGCACCCTTCAAGTTGAGGATTTCCAAAAAAGGAAGATGAACAGAACAATCAAACATATTGGCCACATGAATATTTGTCTAATGTAGAACCACAAGTGTTTTGCAGCAGAAAATGGTAAGGAGGGTGTATTAGATTAGGATTTTAAAGGACAATTTTTGTTTAAAAAAGTCTTGAGATTTTAAAAGACTTTGTAGAATTTTGATGACTTTGATGATTTTAAAAGATTTTTAAGGATTTTAACGGATTTAATTCATAAGATTTTAAAGGATTTGAAATGATTTTATGGATTTCAAGAGATTTCAACAGATTTTATGAATTTTAAGAAATAATTGGAAAAAAAATGATCATAACACACTCTCATTCACAAAATCAAACTCTTTTTATTTATTTGACTTTATTTTTTTACAGGGGAAAGCTAGAGAGAGTGAGAGAGAAAGAGAAGGAAGGAGAGATATGGGAAGAAAGAATAGAGAGAGAGGAAGAGAGGAAGATAGGAAAAGAGAGAGAGAGAGGGAAGAGGAAAAGAGAGTAAGAGAGAATGGAGGAGAGACAGTAAAATCTTTAAAAAAACAATCCTAAGAAATCTCATCTTTTTATGAAAGACTTTTTCATGATAAAATTTCACTAGAAAATTCCACAAAATCCATCAAAATCTGATTTATTAAACAATCCTTCGAAATTTGAATGATTTTGAATACCACTAGATTTTTTTTAAGTGATTAAGAGTCTTGATTGAATACCACAAGACTTTTTTTAAATGACAAAGAATCTTGATTGAACAACACAAGACTTTTTTTAAATTGGAAAGAGTCTTGATTGAATACCACAAGACTTTTTGATGATTAAAAAGTCTTTTAAAATCCCTTAGAATCATGATCCAATACACCCCCCTAAATGCAAAGGATTTTTAAACAAGTGTAAATAAAGATGCTCAATGTGGAGTCCTATTGCGGCTTCGATCCATTTGTCCATATTGAAACAATCAGCCTTAGCATCCCAGAGGATGGAACATCACTTGAGTTTCAAAGTTTTGAGGGTACGATCCTGAGAGCATGGGGAAAACATAACGGCATCCAACATTTGACGGAACTGAATCAAGTCCTCTGCATTTTTTATGCCATCATCGTTGATGTGGAGAACAGGGAGTGAGCGGCACAATGGAACCCATCTCTTCGAAAGAAGGGTGGTTCTGAAAGCATCTTTGATCGGTAGAAAAGAGATCATATGAGTTAGTATATCGTCGTGGAAATCGTTGATGGTGTTGGTAGTATTCTTCCTCTTACTATTATTTTCGTTTTCCATGAATGGCTTCTGCGTAGAACAAGGTATATTGCTGTGAAAAAGACGGAGAGACAAACCCTAAATTATTTTTGTTGAGGAAAACCCTTTTTTTTTTGTTTCTTAAGGAAAACCCTAAATTATTTTTGTTTCATACACCGAGGAAAGGGCTTTGAACTTTTGGTTGGGAGGGTGGATCCAATTAGCCTCTAGTAGAAAACTTCTAATTTCACACCCGTTACAAACTACACTAATATTGTCATCATGAGCTTCAGTCACTTGGTAGAGACAAAATATAATGTATGCAAGGTTTGGGGTTTGAACCCCGGATACCACAAAGAAAAAAAAAACTAGACTCATATTGTAACATCTTTGAACCCCACAAGTGATATTTAATGTAAATGAAACAATTATTCATAAATATTCAAGGTGCTACGTCATTATTAACTCAAAACATGCATAATTCGGTTTTAATAAAATTTTGCAGCGGAATAAAAACATCTCTAAATATCTCAAGGTCTCAGCAACATATCTCAATCTCAGAATACATCAATTGAACAACAAGATTCTCAACAAAATTCAACAAGTAAAATAAATAACAACTTCCGACCAAGGTCCTAATCAGAGCCTACAACCAGACTCCAAAGCAAGCAAGAAAAACGAGGAAGCGAAAAGTTAAGCCTTGGGTACTTACGCGTCTCAAGTGTCCTCAACCTGCACGTCTACACCATTTTGCAACAGAGAGGCGGTCAAACAACCATTAAAGTAAGATAAATATTCGACATAAAAAGATATAAGCACAAATATAACATTCTAGGATTCAAGTATCACATTTACATACATTTAGCATTTCCTACAATACTAACACCAATCTAATAATATCTTTAAATCAAACATAATTCAACAATTCACAATTCAACATCATGAGCCAAAGCAAGTAATCTCATAATCAATTTATCACCAAGGGATTATCAGATCATTCTAATTTCATCACCATCATTACAATCATACAAGTATCGTCAAAGAACACACATAGCTACATACATGTCACCACATTTATTCACATAATCAAATACATGATTCTCACATAGACACATATTCATCACAAACATACAATATTAATTCACTCATATTCTCATCTAATTATTTCAAATAGATACAATCATCATCTCAAAAGTATAGACAAAAAAGTCATCATCATAAAAGGAATCACCAAGTCAACGCACTAGTAGACCTTGTTCCAAGCTTGGTTAAATAGTCATCACACATATTCCCCTTCCTAAAAGAGTTTAATCTTACAAATGAATCAACTCTTTACCAACCGAGTCAACTCCATTGACGGACAATACACATATTGAAATATAATGGGATGGTTTTAATGTATTTTTTTCATTGTAACTACATGGTTATTAAATTTTTAAAATAAATACATCCCTTTGAATTTGTCCCTTTTTTTTTGGTAAAAAAAAGCTTTGAAACTTCTAATTATTTCCTAGAGCCTTTGACTAAGCAAAAACGCGTTTTAGTTTGTAACACATTATGGCTATAGAATTGATGAGTTGATTTGGTCAAAGACACTGTTTTCTTATTTGACATTAACAAGCAAGGTTACTACAAAACTTGATATACCACTTGCATGCCATTTGAATAATTTCTCAATCCAAATTCCAACCATAAACTCTTAGGCTTTCCTGTACAAACATGAGTAATTTTCACTACCAGTTTCCTGATTCTCCTCCTTCCTTTTACACTTCATCAGACAATTTTGATACACAGGCTCAGAGAACTTTTGACAGATTTGGTGACACTGTTAATTCTTCTATGAAATGGGCTGTAGCAGAATCTGTAGGTATGAACAACTCTAGATAACTAATGCTTTTTTTTGTATGCATGAATATAATAGCTTTAGAAATGTTTTTAGAGTTTGTTTTGCATTCACTTGTGAGATTGTTTGAAAGATCTTTTAGAAACAACTAATGACATGTCTATAAACAAAATTTCAGCTCAGCTTATTTTTATAAGCTCTGCAAGATAGCTTATGAAAACAACTTATAGATTATATGAAAACTGTTTAACTTTGTTTTATCTTTTGTTATAGAAATTGTTTATAAATTAGAACTTATACAATAAGCTCTTATATAAATATGAATCATGTTGAATCAATTCTTCAAAAAAATGTCTTCGTACTTGGATTGGAAGAGTTGAATTTAATGTAGGATTATGCTCTATTTCTATTTTTCAGTATATGGAGTGGTGGTAATAATTGCCGTTATAGCAATAGTGTATGCGATTATTGAATGCCTAAAGAAAGCAGGAACAGCAATTCCAGCATACACTCAGATTCCAACCACAGAAAAGGATAATCAAATATCTTCAAACTCATTATCTTCAGCCAGCAAAATTGAAGTAGTAATACCACAAGATTCAAAAGCTGAATTTCCAACCATGGAAAGATTCTTAAGCAACATCGACAGAGAGAAACCGATAAGGTTCACGCCTGAGAAACTCGATGAAATTACAAAAAGTTACTCAACCATATTAGGTTCTGGTGCTTTTGGAGTTGTCTTTAAAGGAGAATTAGCAAATGGAGAAAATGTTGCAGTGAAAGTTCTCAACTGTTTGGATATGGGAATGGAAGAGCAATTCAAAGCAGAAGTTAGCACAATTGGAAGAACTTATCATATTAATTTAGTAAAACTTTATGGATTCTGTTTTGGCCATGACACAAGAGCACTTGTTTATGAGTATGTCGAAAATGGTTCTCTAGACAAGTACTTATTTGGTAGCAAGAATCGTGACATTGAGTTGCGAAATCTTCACGAGATTGCAATTGGAACAGCTAAAGGTATTGCTTATTTACATGAGGATTGTCAACAAAGAATAATTCATTATGATATCAAACCAGAAAATGTTCTTCTTGACATGAAACTAGTACCAAAGATAGCTGATTTTGGATTAGCAAAGTTAAGAAGTAGAGAAAGTAACATTGTGATGAATACTCACTTTAGAGGAACAAGAGGTTATGCTGCACCTGAAATGTGGAAGGCTTATCCAATTACACACAAATGTGATGTTTATAGTTTTGGTATTCTTCTATTCGAAATTGTTGGCAGAAGAAGGCATTTTGATTCTAGCTATAGTGAATCACAACAATGGTTTCCAAAGTGGACATGGGAAATGTTTGAGAATAATGAATTGGTTGTTATGCTTGCACTTTGTGGAATTGAAGAGAAAGATAATGAGATAGCAGAGAGAATGTTGAAGGTTGCTCTTTGGTGTGTTCAGTATTCACCAAATGATAGACCTCTAATGAGCACTGTTGTGAAGATGTTAGAGGGTGAAATTGAAATTTCTTCACCTCCATTTCCCTTCCATAATCTGGTTCCTGCTAAAGAAAATTCGACACAAGAAGGAAGCACTGCAGATTCTGATGCTACTATATCATCATGGAATACAGAATCTTGTTCGAAAATCAAACACGAATCATTTCAGATAGAAAAACCTATTTAGCGCATGTTTGGAATCAAGGTGACTTTAACGAAATCACGTTTCAAGGAAGTATTGTGAGTTGGTTGAAGCTCTGAAGTACGGCTTTTGTCATATTCATGGTCGGTGCGCCATGATTTCGCCAAACACCACCAATCTAAACATGCACTTAGATGTATCATGGCAGTACAGAGAAAAATAAAACTTTTGTGCTATGAAACTACCTCATGTAAGGGTTTAACATACTAATTTTGCCAATTCTACCAACTGAGTATTCCATGTTTGAGTGTTTGTTTCAAGTTTCTGTACAATAGGTTTATTTGTTTATAAAATGTGTATTGACTTTGTTTATAAAATATATAAAATAGATATTGAATTCATTCCTATGAATGCAGCAGCGTTGAAGCTCTTGAACCATAACTTTGTCATCCATTATGGTCACACCCGACTCTAGAAAATAGTCTCTGCAGTTGCGTACATGCGTTAACTAGTTTACACAAAAAAAATATTGACTTTGTTTCCTTACAAAAATATAAAGGATTCAATAGAGCTAATACATTAAACAGAAAATATTTCAAAACATCACTTAGAGACTGATTCTATCACTTACTTTCCAACGATAATATGAAAAGCACATCAAATTTCGAATTCAGTTACAATCACAGAAAAGCTAGAAAAATCACCAGCGTCATGATTATGTGATGATTGAACTGCAAGTCATGAGTATTTTCCTAGTTACGAAGTTTGGCCAAACCAAAATCAGCAACTTTAGGATTAAGTTAATGCCAAATAGTACCGGATTGAAGGGATGAATATTGAATTCTACCAATTGTAAAAACTTCTGCCATAAATTTCTATTCAACAATCTTGTCAGAATTCCTATGTAGAAACTTCCTTCACAGCCTCGGTCGTTTTATTATTGAAACTTCCTTTATATACCTTCCAAAACCTCTCGAGTCAGTTATCTGTTGCTATTCTTAATTACTCATTAACGAAACTCATTGGTTTGCCTCTTTCCAAAATCTTCCAGAAATTTATCCATTTTGAGGTTTAGAATTTATATGCTTGATTTGGAGTCCTATCAATCTGAGAATGAGATATTCGGAAGCAACACAGAAACACAGCTGCAAGTATACAGTTGGAAACACAGAACAAGAAGAAAGCAACATTATATGATATCACATGTTTAAATCCCAACAGCTACTATGCCAATATAGCTTCTAGTGCACCTGTGGTAGCCACCAACAGGTAGAAAGAAAATCATTACCTGCACTGTACATATATGATCTTGACTTCCAAATATTAGATTAGAGGTGTTAATAGTTCCACTCCCACATGAAATTGGCCTGAAAATAAATTTATAAGTAGCATTGTTAGAATTGCCGCTAAAGCTTTTAACGACGCTGGAATTACCGACCACTAAGTTAAGTTTTAGCAGCAATTTAAATTGCCACTAAAGGCGATAATAATTGTCGCTAAAAGTAGTTTTTGTTGTAGTGTGAGTAAACTTAATCCTAAACTTATGTACTTAAGGCCCATTAGGATTGACTTTTTTTTGAGCTTATGCAAAACAATTCATGTAAATAAATAAGGTATGATTCATAAGCTTGTCAAGGTAGTTTATGTACAATTTTGTTAGTGAGAACTTATAAAGTTACATAAAAGCTTATTTATTTTCATAAGGTATTTTTCATAAGCTAAATAATGAGCCAATCCAAATGGACCCTTATTAGAGTCTATCTAAGATTTGTTGAGACACCCATTATCGAGCCTCTTGATTCATATTTAAAACTTAATAACAGAACTAACCATAACTGAATCAGGTAACCAACTATCGATATTGATGTGGAAAACGGAAGCTACTTTCCCAAATTTTTTATAAAGTAGAAACTTTTTGCAACACATTAGAAACTTCAACCATGTAACAATTAAGATGATGCAATATTTTTACTCATAAAAATACTAAAATCAAAGCATACTTGCTCAGCACCAACTAATATAATTTGTGTAAAAACAGGAAAAATGGAAAATTAAAAGAACCAAGCTCTACTCATATGCAGATTACTTTTGTACAAAAGTTAGTTAGTAATAAAAACAGAACTGAATACACTTCTAATAGCAGAAAAGTTCACTGAAAAAAAAGAAGAAACGAAGTGGACTTTTGTGGGGTTCAGTTTCTCAATTGTGCTAACTAAAAACAAGTGCTCTCTAATTGTCCACAAATCCAAGAGTTTTTGAAGAGTGTCGCGGATTCGTCCAATAACAAGACATGTTAACTTCACTCTAGATGTCTAGTCATGAGTGTGACAGGAGGATATAACCTAAAATTAAATTTTTAAATGAAAGATATCTCTTACCTTGCAAGTCAGCTTTGTATATTGAATTAGAATCACCCCTTAATTTTACAAAGAGTAATGTGGTCTTTCCATCTACCAATGTTTCAAATTGCAGGTGAGGATGAGATCTTCGACATCGAAGATAATTAGTAAATTATGGTCAAATATGTGACATCAATTGCAAATATATTAAAAAAGGAAATTGCTAGTTATAGCGACAACAAAGCCACCGAGGATTTCACGAATGGTTGTTTACTTAATATCTTTCATAAATTGTAAACATTGCCTCCCATGTTTTCCGGTTATGAACAAATTCAATTGGCTAAACACTTTTTGCGATCGGCTCGGGATTATTTTTTTCGCGAGGAATAGCATTGCTCATTAAAAAAAGCCAATCAATGACTCATAAATCACAATGGCAGATATTTTAAAGGATCAGTATGATTCAATGAGTCAGCTTACTAAATTTCAAGACAGATAAAAACAAGCATATGATCCAAATCTTTATTGTTTCCTGAATATGTCAAGCATAAAATGTAACTTCAAGAACTCTTTGTTCGTATGAGAAGGACCTAAATGACTATAAAATGATGAGATGAGACTAAACAATAAAGAAAGAGAGACGTTCTTTGTATTTCTCCGGTGGAAATGTTTGTCTCCATCTCCATTTTTTCCTAGCTAGCTACCCATTTGACTATAGTCTTTGATAACTTCGAGAATTATATGTAAAACAACATTGATAAAAATTAAGAAGTTTGATGTCTGAGATGCAAATATACAAAATTGTTTTTTTAATGATAAATGTCGGTAATTGGTTGTTAGATTAATATTTACTCCTTTGTCTGGTTTTGAACTAAGACCTCAAACTCTTTAACCCTTGTCTCAAATCAATTGAGCAACGAAACATCTAGATATACAACACTGTTAACTCGAAGTACATTAAAAGAGAAAGTAAAGAACATTATTGACAAAAAAAATAGGACACCAAAGCAGAATAGATTCTATTGATCAAACTAGTAGAAAGGAAAATTTACAACTTAATTACAATATGGAATCCTTCTCATGATGTAGCATATGCATTCCATCATGCTGTGCTAGATGCCAATTCAATCTCATATTTCCTCATAATAGGAGTAGCACATACAATGCTGGAATCACTTATCATAACAGAAGAAACACTAGTTGTGTATGTATTTGACTCTTGCACTGAATGAGTAGTAAACTTAGTCTCATCAATTAAATGTTGAAATGGGTTAAAAGTCTTCGGAATTTCTAATGAACCTTCTAACATTTTCACCACAACACTCATTATAGGTCTTAATTCTGGCCTATATTGAACACACCATAAAGCTACCTTAACCATTCTCTCAGCAATCTCTCTATTTTTCTCTTCTATTCCACAAACTATCATTGCCTCTTCCAGTAGTCCAGCATCAAATTTTTTCCAAACCCAAATTGGAAACCACTCTTGGCTTTCTGTATTTTTAATATCATGGTTTCTTCTCCGACCAATAATTTCAAATAACAGCATACCAAAACTATAAACATCACATTTATGAGTTATAGGAAATGGCATCCAAAGCTCAGGTGCGGCGTAACCAGGCGTCCCCCTTCCTCC
The DNA here is from genome assembly GCA_946800305.1 of Medicago arabica. Taxonomy (NCBI): domain Eukaryota; kingdom Viridiplantae; phylum Streptophyta; class Magnoliopsida; order Fabales; family Fabaceae; genus Medicago; species Medicago arabica. The sequence goes on along the minus strand of OX326971.1, from coordinate 18,098,308 downwards.
GGTCATCGTTATGTGAGTATTTTCCCTATTACAAAGTTTCGCCAAACCAAAATCAGCGACCTTAGGGTAGAAGTTCTTATCCAAGAGAATGTTTCCTGGTTTTATATCGTAGTGGATTATTCTATGTTGGCACTCTTCGTGCAAGTAAGCAATGCCTCTTGCCGTACCAATTGCAATCTCATGAAGCTTTTCATATCCTAACACTTTTGTTTCATGAAACAAATACCTATCAAGTGATCCATTCCCCATGTATTCATAAACAAGCGCTATCAAGTTTCTTTCAAAGCAAAATCCATACAGCCTAACAAGATTGAAGTGATGAATTCTACCGATTGTTCCAACTTCCGCCATAAATTGTTCGTCAATTTTTTTGTTAGAACTACCACGTAGAACCTTCACAGCTACCATGGTTCCGTTGCTGAAAATTCCTTTGTAAACTGTTCCAAATCCACCTGACCCTAGCAAGTTGGAGTAGTTGTCTGTCGCAATTCTTAGTTGTTGACCAGTGAATCTTATTGGCTTTTCCCTCTCCATGTCGTTTAGAAATTTATCCATAGTGAGTGTTATAAATTGTGAATCTGGACTAACGGTTCCACCATTTACTTGATGTCTTTTTCTACACACACAAATCAAAATAGCTACCTTTACAACAATCACCACTGCAAAGTTGATAATGTTAAATTAGAAATCTTGTCACTAAATCAATAGGAAAAAAAAAACATAACAAAGCAAAATATGAAATCAAAATGATCATAATTAACTGTTTAATTAGAATCCTACCTATGACTAGAACAGCCTCAATTGCAACAGCATCCGAGGATGACATTAGACAAGAGATAAAGATTCAAGATACTGAATTGTTTTGTGAGGAGCAAAGTGAAGAGGTGCAGTATTCAAACTTATATGCAAATAATTAAATCCCAAGTCACCATCAAATTAATAAAATATTCTCTTAAACACACTTGAGTTGTTCTCGAGCTATTGGCTTGGGATCTCGAGTGTCCTCTTCCTCGAGGTCTCAGGTTCGACTCTCCTTCTCTCTATGCTAAATTAGGTGCGTTAATTTAGCTTCTTAAAGAAAATAATTGGTTTGAACTCAGACTTTACATATATTATGCATTGTCCTTACCAACTTAGTTATCATTTTAGTCATTATAGTATAGGAAAACTCTTTTAATTAGTCTCTAAAATCTTAATAGTAAGGATTAATGTGATATAATTCATATACTTTATATGTCCTATTTATTATTTTTATTTTTATACACGTTAGAGACAAAACTAAAAGAGGCAACGATACTTGGAATAATAAATTAAGGGTTTGTCTAATTATGTTATCCAACATCTGCAAATCTCAAGACTAATTTTTGGATGGTTTAGCTGCCTTTTCGACTTAGCTGTGAATAAGTCGATTTTGGTAGCAGCAATGTGTGATTTCGGTTGGGAGGAAGGCGGGGCAGTTTGGCAGTGGCGCCGTAGGTTATGGACATGGGAATGATTTGTTAGAGGGTGTAAGATTTTACTTCACAATATTTCTTTGCACTATAATTCTACATATCAGTGTCAGTGGCGGCTTGATCATATTCGTAGTTACTCGGTTAGGAGTGTGTACAAGATGCTCACTAGCTATGAGGCCCCAAGCTCTAAATGTTATTACAGATTTAATTTGGCATAAACAAGTTCCCTTGAAAGTTACAATTTTGTTCTGGAGACTCCTTCAGAACAGGTTACCAACGAAGGGTAATCTGATGGCGCACAACATTATTTCTCACGATAATCAGTTATGTCTGACTGGGTGTGGAGGATTGGGGACTGCTAAACATATGTTTTTGTCTTGTCCTTGCTTTGCTTCTTTGTGGAACCTTGCACGATCTTGACTTGACATTTCTACGGCCGATTCGTCTCATCTTCAGGAGCATGATATTCAATTTACTTATTCTTCAGATGGTTTGAGAGCTCGTTGTTCCTTTTTGCAGCTTGTTTGGCTTTGTTGCGTTTGGGTTTTGTGGAATGAAAGGAACAACCGAATATTTAAGAACATCGAAAGTCATATCCATCAATTGCTAGATAAAGTGAAGTTATATTCCTTTTGGTGGATGAAAACTACTAAATTAATATTCGTCTAAATTTTTATATGTGATGGTCGTACCCGTTTGTTTGTCTGAGCATTGATTAATTTGTTGTACTTTCGCTTTCTGTGACTTGATTGCTTGTATACTTTTAAGATCCTTATTGACACACCTTATGCTATTAAGGATACTCCGTTGTTCGTAATATAACTTATTTTGACTTATTAAAAAAAACTACTAAATTAATATTTGTCTAAATTTTTATATGTGGTAGTCGAACCCGTTTGTTTGTCTGAACATCAATTAATTTGTTGTACTTTCACTTTCTGTGACTTGATCGCTTGTATACCTTTGAGGTTCTTATTGACACACCTTATGCTATTAAGGATACTCCGTTGTTTGTAATATAACTTATTCTGACCTGTTAAAAAAAATTGTGATGGGTCAAAATGAAAAACGAGAATAATAAGTGATTTATGATAAGAGAACAACATTCTCTTAAAAAATAACAAAAATAAACAGAACATCCTTAATATCAAACCAAAGAACCGCGTATGTGTTCCATCATTTACAATTACAAGTCTCCAAGGTATAAATAATTAATATGATTCTTGGATATACTGCAAGCTTAATTCCAAATCGGTCTTGATCATAATATGAGCAAAATCTATAGCGACAAATACATAGGATTAGCATTTGCACTTTCTAGGTAACATCCTCCTAGAATGTCTCTTTCAAAAACAGAACAAAAAATCCTTCTAGAATATCTAGACGCGTATTATGAGATAATGAAAATGATAATAAATGATATTAAAAGCTTTTTATTTTTATTTATTTTAGATAACCAATTTTAATGCATTTTATACATGTTGAAATCTTGGGAAAAACACAAAAAATAGCAAATAATGGAGCTACCCTAGCATAACCATGAACAACTTTATTGCTCTGTCTCCTCCTGGTGAACTTCACATTTGAGTTTGCAAGTTCTACACCTAAAATTCACCAACAATAATTTATTATTGCACCAAAATCAGAGACACTATCTTTACCGCCATAAATACTACCCACAACCTTCTTTGAGTCAACTTCGAAGTCCATATCAACTAGTTGCAAGCCCGTTGGCCATTTCATGGCATCTAGGAGCCAAAGAGCATCCCATATATCAACCTCCAAAATAGGAGAGTACCACTCTATACAAGCCAAGACAAAAGTCCCTTGATCATCTCTGATACACATGCCAACCCTTTCCTTATTCAGAGCATTAGAGAAGGAAGTGCCTATATTGCAACCTAGTTACTATAGTTTGGCGCTCATTCAATCATATCCAGTGTTACGACATACCTCAAATAATCAGGGCGTTGTATTGGAGAAAAGTGCCAATATGCCCAACCAGTGCCTAACCACTTTTTATCTAACATTGTGTTAGTATAAATTTTCAACTGTGCATTTCAACAAGTAACTGGGCGATCAAGACTATGGAATTCTCTAAAAATAAGATGAAATGTGAGGATTTCGACAAAAAGGATTCGGCCGACTTTGGGTTTCGTCTGAAAGAAATTCAAATCCTCACTGAAGAGGAAAAATTAAGTGCCCAGACACGTGGAAGACATGCCATAAGTTGTCGAAGGGATTTAGTTTATAGCCGTTAGTTATTTACCTTATGTATATATAGTAGTTTTTCATAAGAAAAACGGGTCATAAATCATTTATCAAAAGTTCTGTAAACTCAAAGTATCAGCGTAGAGAAAAACGAGTCAAGAATGTATATAACAATGATTTGCTAAACCATTTAATCATCAATACAATGAATTTACTTTACTTTAAAGTTTCTTTGCCTTTAATTTCTAAGTCTTTTACTGTTATAATTTTAAATACTCTTATTGGTTTATGTCGAAAGACAGTTATCTTCATCCTAAAGACAGTTTTCTTCATTTTGTTCACAAATAAATTCATGAATATGATGAACACTCATACATTTTATGGAAAAACTTTGCACAACATGTCCTAGGATTTCTAACTTGATCCTGTAAGTAACTTTTAAAACTAGTCTTCTTGTTTACCAAAAACACCGATAAACAAATTGACACGGCCAGTGAGACCTTATTTGTACAAATTTTGGAAGAAAATCCCATTACTTCAAATTTTTTCTAAGAGTTCTTGTGAAAAATTGTTTCTTGAAATTTTTTCAACCGTTTTGGTAGATTTTTCTGGAATTTTTTTAATTTGTGCATGCATTTAAGAAGTGACAAAGGCTTGAAAGAAATAACTCGTCCTAATACAAGTGGTACTTCTGCATCATCTTCACAAAGTAATGCACAATCTTCACAAGCACAATCTGCCAAAACATCTGCTCCTGCAGTGAGTGCCAATGTGTCAATTGCTATGGGAGTAATTGCTCCCATGCTAGTTCCGACAACTATGGGGGTAATTGGCCCTGCATCTGTTTCGACAACTGATGCAGTGACATAATCAGATTTGTTGGCTTCTGTGCCACCACCAATAACTTTCCCTTTGACCCCTAGCGACACTAATCCTTTAATTAGGACTTCGTTGGACGATAGATTTCTTTCCATGCAAACGTTTACATTATTTGTTTTCATAATATGATATGTTACCTTTTGCCAATTCAGTTATTCTAATCTCTTTGTCTAGGTCCATCGGATCGCATCTCATGATATTGGATCGAAGCCTAATAGTTGAGAGAATCAGAGAGTAACTCCAGATAGTATTGGCCTGTAACTCTCGATACTATAAAACATGAGCATTTTCGACAATTTGAAGGACATTTGAGTAATTGGAGGGGCGCCTAGAGCAATATTCTAAAGGTTTGAGTAAAGATGTGGTGTCAACTCACTTGTGTGATTGTTTTTAACTTATTGTGGATGATCTCCTGAACTCTCGTCATAATCCAATGACAGAGTAAAAGATAATAAATGCACGTAAACATTTTGAGAATAGTATTTTAATCTATAGAATATTTAAAATTATTTCATAAAAAAAATCATTTTTGTCAAAAAAATAACATATAAAATGCTTTGAAAATAAATAGATATAATGTTTCGAAGGTTCTATTGGCTACACCCCCCTCCTTCATTTTCTATTTATCTGATTTCTTCCCTTTATGGCTTAGGTTTTATTGGCCTATAACTGTTCTATATAAGGATTGAAACCAAATCCTCAGTCTCCTTATTAAGGATTTCGGTTCATGATGAAAACTGAACCAAACTGAATTGTTGTTAAATTCAAAATAACTGAACTGAACCGAACTATTTGCATTTTAAACTGAACTGAACTGTTTTAAACTGAACAAAACTGTTTTGAATCGAATTGTTATTATTGGTACCATTGAAAAAAAAATCAAACAAAATGGATTATTAGAACTTTTAAAACCAAACCGAACTGAATTGTTTTGAACCAAACTGTTTTGAACTAAACTGAACTGAACCAAACCGACTTGTTTCAATTCAGTTCGAGAACTATTAGGGATGGTTCAGTTCGGTTCGGTTCAATGATTTTTTTTTCTCCCACCCCTACTCCTTGTTATCAGATTTCCGCGCACTTCCTTTATTGCTTTACACACTGACGCCCTTCCTAATGTCCAAATCAACATCTACCTTGTAAATCATCTCCCATTCTCAAATTCTTCATCAAGGATGGAGAACAAATCATGGTTCCTAGAATTACATTACAGAGCTTACATTATATAAATCAACACTGTGATACATATGTAAATTAAAAAATATATATACATTGATCTCTAGTTCGTACACAAACAAATAATTATAGATAATTCGACACTTTATCCGATTAAGATGACATTAAAACTAATAATATAGGTATACTTTGGCAGTATTTATTTATAATACACCTTAGACCGATGCTGATTCGACTTGGTACTTCGTCATTACAGGAGTAACACCTTCAACGCTAGATTCAGTTACCATCACAGAAGAGCCAGAACCAATACTTGTATCAGTATTGATCTGTGATATTGGCAATGGAAGAGAAGAAAAAGTCCCATCAATCATATATTGAAAAGGATTCAATGGCTTTGGAATTTCAACTAAACCTTCCAACATTTGTACCACAAGACTCATTGTAGGTCTTGATTCTGGCCTATATTGAGCACATGTCAAAGCTACCTTAACCATTCTCTCTACAATCTCTATATTTTGCTCCTCTATCCCACAAGCTTCGACTAGTTCATTCACTTGTTCAGCATCAAATTTTTTCCAAACCCACATAGGAAACCATTCTTGGCTTTCTGATAGGTTTATATCATGGTTTCTTCTCCTACCTATAATTTCAAATAGTAGAATACCAAAACTATAAACGTCACACTTGTGAGTTACAGGAAACGGCATCCAAAGCTCAGGTGCTGCATATCCGGGTGTCCCCCTTCCTCCGGTCATCGTTATATGAGTATTTTCTCTATTGCAAAGTTTTGCCAAACCAAAATCAGCAACTTTAGGGTTGAAATTCGTATCCAACAGAATATTTCCTGGTTTTATATCGTAGTGGATTATTCGCTGTTGGCATTCTTCATGTAAGTAAGCAATGCCTCTTGCCGTACCAATTGCAATCTTTTGAAGCTTTTCAAATCCCAAGATATTGTATTCTTGGAACAGATACCGATCAAGAGATCCGTTCCTCATGTATTCATAAACAAGTGCTATCAAGTTCTTTTCAAAACAAAAACCGTATAGCCTTACAAGATTGAAATGGTGAACTTTACCTATTGTGCCAACTTCTGCCATAAACTGTTGATCAATTCTTTTGTCGGAGCTTCCATGTAGAACCTTGACAGCTATCATGGTTCCATCACTTAAACTTCCTTTATAAACAACTCCAAAACCTCCCGATCCCAACCGGTAGGAATAGTTATCGGTTGCAATTCTTAGTTGCTGATCAATGAATCTTATTGGTTTTTCCTTTTCCATATCATTTAGAAATTTATCCATTGTGACTGTGATGAAGTGTGAGGGTACACTAGCTGATCTACGGGGGCGTCTTCCTCGGCATCCAGGTAGTATTCCTACCACAACACTTACAATAAAAATTGCAGTAAAGACACCTGCAATGTGTAAGTAAGTATTCAGTTAGAGGAGAAATCTTTAGCTTCTATCGCGCGCACACACATCAATGAGATACATCAAAATTACGTTAGGTCCTCCATTGAAGTTGACAAAATTAAATTACGTGGATAACAAATCTATTTTCTGAGCTGCATTTTCCAGATGGTAACTTTATCTTGTGTGGGGATATATATGAGAATAGTATGGAATCACGTAGAATTAATGAGGACAACAAAGTCAACAATAAGATCATATTTTTTCAACAAATAATAAAGGATATTTGATTTGATAATTAGTTGTATCAAAGTGTTAGTGTATACATAATACTTTGTAGCTTACCGTCTCTATAGCTTAAGCTTAGGCAAAAATCATGCAACACCTTCCTTTCTCATTTGTCTCTCGTGTAATAATACATGAGTATATACCAAACATTTTTCTTTTAGATAATTGTTTTTTGTTACTACAGTGGTTAGAAATTCACCCTAACGTGTTCCCATGAACATAACTCAGTGCGGAAGCTAGGTTCAAACTCCGAACGGCCCACTTATTCGATAATTTATATAACACACATGTTTATACAAAAACCAATACAACAAAATATATTCTTCTCTTATATATAATTTTTTTACGGCCTTCTCTTATAATTGAAACCCATTAAAATTGAGGTCTTATGAACATTTATAGATCACCGTTAATTTTGACGGGTCTCAAGCAAAATTTTACATAGATAAGTGACATGATATAGATTTTTAATTTAATGATAGATTTTAAGAAATTTTTAATTTTAATTTTTTTTAGAGGAGAAATTTGTATTTGTTAAAACGTTATTGAACGTGTATATATTCCAAGTTCTAAAAAACCCATATTTTTTTTTTCAATCAATTAAATATACTGTTTAGCAAACAGCCTCGTGAGTATATTGTACTTATGATCTTCTTTCATTTAAACCACAAATTTATAACAGAAACTAAGAAGAAAATTACCTACTGTCTAAAAAAGAAGTAGAAAATCAGCACATAACTGAAGATGGAAAAAGAAAAAGAAAAAAAAAAGTACCTGCAATGATGAGAATCGCATTTGACATTGGAAATGATAATAATTCAAAGTACCAAAGGGAATGAATTCCAGTTAGTTTGTTAGGTATGCATGATTCTCAAAACGTGCTTTTATTAAAATTTGATTGAAATTACTAGGAAAAAGCCTAGAGGATTTTTTTGACACCAAAAAAAGAAAGTCTAGTGGATTGTTTTGACAAAAAAAAAGCCTATGAATTGAAATTGATTTTGTTTTACAAAAAATAATAAGAAAACGAGAGGTAGAGGATGGAAATTGATGTGTGTGGCTATTGGCGGGTATATTATTACTCCCTCGGGTCCTTTTAATAAGAAGATAAACTAAAAATCATCATAGCTAAGACAATCAACAATTTATTGAATGTTTTTACAAAGTACCTTCATAAAAATTTGTGAAAAATTATATATATTCATTAATATTGAAAGGAATAACATTAGAGAGTTAGAAAAATCTTTTAAACAATAAATGTATTTTAAAAGTTGTGATTTTTTCTTATAAATATGACCAATTTTTTTTTTAAATATTCTTATAAATAAAACTGAATGAAATTCTAAATAGCTTGTTTGACTATTATGCATAATTTCTTTGTATTATTTTTTTGAAGAGAATTTCTTCGTATTTAGCGTGCATTATAAATTTAACAAAATATTTAAAAGTGATTGTACGAGGCAAACAAAAAAAGCAATTTTATTTAATTCGTTTTTTTCTTTTTCGTAGAAAGAAAATATTGAAATATTTTTATTAGTTTTTTAATAATGGACTTATTTAAGTCCATTATCTATGAGACGACATCATACAAATTTGTTTTTTTCTCTATTAAGTTTCTTAACATATACTTTTAGTTTATAAATTTAAAATATAGCTATGCTGATACACAAAAACAAACAACTTTTTATCAAGTAAAGTATTTATAAAATATTTTGTTATTTTAAAAATATACATAATTTGATATTTTTTCCTACTTTTTTCTCATTTGTGTAAACTTAAATTGTTATTTATAGGTTTTTTTTTTTAAAATATAACTAAAAGATCCGTGAAGATATGGAAGATTAGCGCTTGTTTAGTCAAAGCACGTTTCTATTTTGTTATTTTCTTTTGTGAGAAATATTTTCTTATTTGATTGAAATTGAATGGACCATAACATTCCAATGAAACATTCATATATGCATTTCCGGTTTATGCTCTTTATTTTTATTTTTTTAAGTTATACTTGTAAAAAAAAGATTCTTTAGAAATAGACACCGACCCATCTGACTCATGATTTTCGCTGATGTGACACATGACTGGATATATATTTAATATTTTTTATTTTTTAATTATTACACATGTGTAATTCTTTAGAAACTAATTATATAATTAAAAAAAAGAAAAACATGAAAAATCCTAAAATTACAACCGATTTAATAGACACACACCCCGAAATTGAAACTTTCATAAAAAAAACTTGACTTTTAACTGGAATTCATTCCCTTTGGAACAAGAATTGGAGGTTCCTTTTCACTGATTGTGTAGTTTTTGTTTCTTCATTGATTGTGTTGTTGTTGTTGTGCTAGTGACCCTTGTATGAACAAGACTTTTTTACTATGTAGCCTCTCTAACATTAATAAGATGATGGATTTTTGCTGATTAGCTAGGTGTTGTTAGTGATTTTGTTGTTTATGGGTTGATGAAATTTTGTTGATTAGCATAGGTGGTGTTAATTGTTGTTGATGATGGTGGAGGTGTAGTAATGAGATGATGATGGTGTTGTTGATGGTTGTTGTTTCTTAAAAAATTTCAGAATTTTTTATGAATATTGTTGAGGTCGTATTGAAGATGAAGAAGAAGTGGAAGGAAGAAGGTGAAGAAAACAAAAAAAAAAGTCATTTACTACCCATGTGACGTGGCATATGGTTCAACCCATGTGGAGGTGACACATGTACCGTTAACCGCCACGTCACATAGTTTAACAGCCAAAACAAACGGAGGAGGTAATTGATTAACGTTTGACAATTTCATGTTTTTTTTAAGTTTCTTAAAAGTCAGGGAGATTTTTGATGAAAGTTACAATTTCGGGTTTTTTTTTTGTGTGCCTATTCACTCAATTAAAACTAGATCTCATATTCTTCTTCTCTCTATCGCGACATCATCCTTTTCTTAGTCTTCTTTATTTTCATATACCTCATCTTCTTCTCTCTATCGCAAGATTGAAACAAGATCTCCTCTTCTTCTTACTCTTAATTAGTTTAATACCAATTTGTTCCTCTTATTCCACTATAGCTCTTAATTAGTTTAATATCGGAATTTTTTATTATTGGATTTTAATTTATGGGTTTGGAAAAGAGAAAAGAGACGGTAGAAGATAGGGGGACAAGAGTAGAGAAGGGATACGAGAGGGATGGGAGAAAGAGAGAAGGTTCTGAAGGAAAAAAAAAACCCATAAGAAGAATATGTTTTGTGAATTTGCAGCGACCCATTTCCGATGACAAATCAAACCAAATACGACCCATTTCTAGAGAACCGAATCAAGGGATCTAATTAGCAATTCGTGGGAGCTAATCTGAGGGAGAGTGTTCTGCTCCGATGATACTAGGAATTCGTGTGGCAACTTCAAATTTTAGTTTTGATTCCTCAAAGGAAACATGTGATGTATAAATATTAATAGTTCGAAGAGAACTTTTGCTCGCAAAAGAGCAAATTTTTATCTTGTTGAAGGGAATGCTCGCGGGAAGCTAAACTTGATGATGCTTGTCAAGGAGTTGTTTCCATAGGGTGCTCGCCACGAGCTAATTTAATTGCATGTTTGATCCCTTATGTTTATTTTAGGTTTCAAGTTGGTCCCTTATATTTTAAAAGTTTCAAGTTGGTCGCTTACATTTTAAAGGTTTCAAGTTGGTCCAAAAAGTTACTTACATTGAAATAAGTTAGTCCATTCCGGGACATGATATTGAGTTTAATAAAACAAAAAAAAATTAAAAAAATATTTTAAAACTGATTTTTCTAAATAAGTCAACCTCCATAACCTATATTGTCAACCAAATCTTTAAACGGTTAAGTGACGAAAGAGACTAACTTATTCTAATGTGAGTAACATTTTGAACCAACTTGAAACTTTTAAAACATAAGGGACCAACTGGGAATCTAAAATAAACATAGGGAACCAAACATGCAATTAAGCCTAATTTATTTTAAAGAGAACCTTTATGTTCATCAAAGTTGTTGCTCGTGACTGAATATGACTATTTGATGCCTTCATAGGTGGTATGAACAACTCTCTACTCAACATTTTTTTACCAGTATCTCGGTGATGAGACTGAGGGGACATAATCCTTGGGTGGCTGGAAGCCACATGTATGTGCTAGTAATCTACTTGATTACATAGGATTTTGAGTGGCTTTATCAGCCTTGGTTTTCGAGGATGTGTTTTAGTCGTTGGATTGATCTTGACGTTTGGATACTCCGTGGATTTTTGTTGAATCGTTGGATTTATCCAATGCAATGATCTTATCGTTGTTTCGTTTTAATGGAATGAATCTCTATGTGAAACTCTACATTGGATGAGCATCTTTGGGTTCCCAAACGTTTTGACCCATAATATAAAAGATTTCGGTAGTTCATTCAAAACATTTTTACTATTCTTCATGTCTTTTCTATCCCCACGCTTTGAAGCTTTCTTCATTTCCAGATATTACCAAACAGGTTGGTGTTCCCATTTTCTCATTTCATTCTTGTTTTCATGCTCAAGTTGAGAACATGTGTTAGGGTGGACAATAAATGTTAAGGTTGCACGTATCAATATTTGAGAATTTACTATTAGAAGAACAATGTTGTTTGGTCGTTTTCTTTTGCTTTTTTGCCTTGATTGTTGGTATTAGGAGGTGTTTTTTTTACTTAGAGTCTCACCATACGTCGCCATAATCATTACTTTAGAATTTTTTGGTTTTAGCTTAGAATTTATGAGTTTCCCTAACTTTTCCATATGGATCTCGTCGTTTGCGAGGAACGTTTATACCCTTCCTCGTTGAAGTGCCCTGATCGGTGGTGGAGAGGTGGATTTGAATGTTGAATTCATTTTTCCTCCCTCCCTCCCCCCCTTCTCTCTCTCTCTCTCTCTCTCTCTCTCTCTCTCTCTCTCTCTTCAGGTTTGACATGGCTCAGAGACGAAAATGTCAGATCCTTGTTGAGGAAACCATAGATTAATGGATAGAGAATGAACCTTTAACGATGCCCATCATATGTACTATCCCAGAAACAGTTGAACGTCCTTTTACAACTATCGATCATAGGGAATTTAAAGATTGGAAAATGAGCATTCCCTTAGTAAAAAGTAAGTTATGTCATTACTACAGAATAACATGATACCGATGTATGAGGTTGTATTCTAAGACATGGGCTTTAGTATACCCTTATTAGATCTTCAAAAAGAGGTTTTCAAGGCTATAGAGGTTTATGAAAGACTTATCCAAACTCCAGGTGGCCTGGTGTTGATTCTCCCAAGTGTCGGGTCAGAAGCTCAACAACTAGCTCATCTTGATGTTGAGTGAAGTTAATGGTTCAATAGTTAACCAACTCAGACCAGTTAGAAGGAGGTGAGTGGTGACAGAAGGCATGGTTAGGGCAGTGAAAGATTTGAGTATTGTGGTGGCTTAGAAGGGCTCAAACAACAAGTACAATGCCACAATAGATTGTTTGCTCGAGGAGAGTAAAATCTTATAGGCCAAGGTAGCCAAGATGGAAACTGATTTCACCGATTACAAGGATTAACATGAAATCCAGGTTCGTTAAATCACAGAGTGTGTCATCAAGGATAAAGAGATTGAAGATTTGAAGGAGCGGGTAAAAAGGGTTGGAAGTAACTCGTAAATCTGCAAAAGATTTGGCGAAGAAAGTGGCTGGTCTCGAGTGTGAAAAGGATGAATTATCCTCGTCGATGAAATCAACTTCTGATTATTGTGGTCCTCGAGAAGATGAACCCGATGAATTTGTTGGGATGAAGCATGTAGATTTGATCCCCAAGATTGAAGAAGAGCAAGGGGATTTCATGGAAATTGTTTTCCAAGGCTTCAAGAATGTTGTGGCCCAAATGAAGGTGCTCAATCCTAATGTCGAGTTGAACACCAAAGGGTTGCATTTCCTAAATATCTTGGAGAATGGTGAGATTTGTACCCCATATGGGTTTGTTGAAGAAGATAAAGCATAAGAAAATCAGGCCTAAGTTACCTTGTAATTTTCCTTTCTTTATTTTGATGTGTTGCAATCCGGAGTAATCATATTGACACCGGGTATCCCTTGTGGTTTACACTTAATTTTATGTAATGTTTATTTTAATCTTCCTCCTCGTTTTGTTGTGCTTGTTTATAATGCCATTTTTTCTATATATGTTAAAAAATGCATGATTTGTTTCCAAGTTTTTTCGTTTGTTGTGGTTGAATAAAGTAGTCGGTACTTTGTTGATCAATCTAATAGTGGTTTAGATGATTCCTATGATCAACGTATAGTCGAACATTTTGAAACTTAAATATATTTAAATAGATTAGACATGTATGGTACCCTTCCTCCCGGAAGTCATCTCTCCCTAGAATGATGAAGCGATGAATTTAAGCGTCATTCTACTTTGTGGATCTAGGCATGATTATTCTAATCATTTAGCGAGGTATGCATTAGAAGCATTCACGTCTAAGAGTATTTTATACCGAACATGTGTTTGAAGATGTCATTTGAACAATAAACGTTGGATGAACAAGGACAAAGTTTTAGTTCTATACCTTGAGACATGAAGATCCCATCTCAATCTTAGGTTTTGCCTTACGTGTCACACAGTGATGTAGTAGTTAGTAGCTATCATATCGAGGAACAAGTAATTATGTCGAGCATATTTCACTTGTTATCTAAATTTATGTTTTGGATGTCTAGACTAGCATGGGTGTCTATCTTGCAACTGCTCATTTATACACGTGCATATTAATGTTTGACTAATTTTGTTGATTTGTTTTTCAAGTGTTTGGAACTTGATTGGTGCATTTTGGTTATCAGTTGTTTGATCGTGTTAATCACTAGTGTGTATATTAAGTACAATATTACTTGTAATTTAAAAATGCAATTTGTAAATTAAAGAATGCTCGCAGAGGGATGTTAAGGACTTACTAGTGTTATGGTTTTTTTTTTCCAGTTGTAGTACCTCTTGAGTTCCTTGACATTCCAAGTTTAGGGGACTGGTCCCTATGTGTGATCTTCAAGATTGTAGGCTCATTTCTCTGTTTTGAGGCAAATACAATATGGTCCTGCCCAGTTGGCAGCGAGGTTTCCTTCCTTGGAATCCTTCTTGTTCCGCCAGAGCATGAGGTCGCCTACTTAGAACTTTCATTTGACCACTTTTTTGTTGTGGCGGGAAGTTATCTTTTGTTTAATGACCACTTCTTTTAAGGCAATTATGCTTCTGATTTCATTGAAGAATTCTAACTCTTCTCGTAGATTTTCATATTTGTTTGGAAGTCTGATGATGCATGTCTTCATTCCCCAACTAAATTTGTTTAGTTCGATGGGAATAACAACTTCTGTTCCATATGTAGGATAAAATAAAGGTTCATCGGTGGTCGAATGCGGAGTGGTGTGATAAGCTCATAATAGGGTATGTAGTTTCTCAACCCAATTTCCCTTCGTGTAATCTAATCTCTGTCGTAATCCTTGAAGGATGACTCAATGGCAGATTCATCTTTCCAATTTGTTTGGGGATGCTCGACAGAAGTGACCATATGGTTAATTTCTAAATTCCTTATGTATTCTTGGAATTATCGATCATTGGATTCAGACTTATTATCAGTGACCACAATGACTGGTACTCTTAATCATGCTAGTATGTTCCTTTTGAAGAAAAGAAGTAACATTTTTCCGTGACTTTGGCAAGGGGTTCTGCCTCGATCCATTTTGTCGAGTAATCAACTGTGACTAGTAGGTATTTTGCACGTCTTAGTTAGTCAATTCCCCACCATGTTAAAGGTTATGGTAAAGTTAGCGATGTTAGGTAGGTGGGAAGGGAAATGTCAATGTCTGCATGCCTTTGGTATTTCTAGCATTTTGCAACGTAGTCTCTAGCATCATGTTGCTTGGTCGGCCATAAAAACCCTACTCGTAGTATTTTCTTAGCTTGGGGTTTTCTGCCTAAGTGTTGTCCACAAATCCATTCGTGAGTCTTGCAATGAGCATCATGGGCTTTGATATGACCTATACACTTTAACAATGGTATGGTGAATCCTTGCTTGTAGAAGATATCTCCGACAAAGAATAAGCTCATGTTTCTTTGTTCATTTTGTACGCTTCAAGAGCTTCCTAGATTCAATATTGATGTCAATTTCTGAAAATTCAAGTGACCATCTTATCATCCTTTCTTCCATATACAGTCGAAACAAAATTTTCCATATTGGTTGATTGGTTCCCTAGACGATCATATGGGCCAAAAAGTAATGTTTGTGGGATCTTTTACATCTTTTGGTTTCTTGTTTCTAGCCCTTGTAAAGCTTTTCTCATGAAATAGGTGGGTTTTTGCCCCATTCTTTGGTTTCCATAATTAGAGTAACACTAACAACTTCTAAAGGGACATATAGATCATGATAAAGAGTTTCACCTTGTTCGGGGTAAGAGAGGTCTGATGGTTGAGAAAGTTCTTGTTTAAGATGTGTATGGGAAGCTTCACATTGTTCGTTCCATTCAAAGACTGATTCCTTCCTGAGTAATTTGAAGAAAGGAATAGCATGTTGAGCGGATTTGGTGACGAAGCGTGAAAACGTAGTTAGCATCCCATTGTCTGTTTTATGCACTTTTTGGAAGTAGGAGTTGGGCATTCAGAAAATGCTCGGCAATTATATGGATTTGCCTCTATTCCTCGATCGGTGAAGTAAAAACCCAAGAACTTTCTTTCTCGAACCCCAAAAGTGCATTTTTCAGGGTTAAGTCACATGTTATACTTTTAGGTCTTCTCGAATAACTTTTTACAATGGATGGTGTGATCGACCTCTTGTTCAAATTTACAATCATATCATCCATATAGACTTTGAGCATGTCTCTAATTTGTTCCTAGAAAAATTTGTTCATCATTCATTGATAGGTTGCGCCTGCATTCTTCTAACCTAATGACATTACGTTGTAGTAATAAATTCCTGATTCAGTCATGAAGGTTGTTTCTTTTTTGTCGACTTCACCCATGGATATTCGATTGTACCCTGAATATACATCCATGAATGATAAAAGTTTAAAACCATATGAGTTGTTTACTAGTTTATCTATGTTAGGAAGGGGATATGCATCTTGGAGGCAAGCCCTATTTAGATCGGTATAGTCAACATGTACCACTTTGCATTAGATTTTGTTAATCACTACAACATTTGAGAGCCAAATTGTATACTTGGCCTCAAAAATTAAATTTTTCTCTAGGAGGTCTTTTACAACCTTTTTAGCAGCCTATGCTTTTTCAGAAGAATGTTTCCTACACCGCTGAGCTACAACGCTAACACTATGACTAACTATCAACTTTTTCAGAATCTATTTCCAGCATGTCAACAACACTCCATGCAAACATATATGCATTTTCTCATAGGCAAGCTATGAGATGCGTTCGAACGAATTTAGGGAGCTCCTTCCTTATCTTGACATTCCTCGACAGATCTTCACATAAGGGAACCAACTTGAAATCAACATCATGATGAACCTTACGATATCTTGGTTGAGTGGATCCTTTTTCTTCTGTTCTTTCAGCTTTACCTTGCCAAACCTTGAGTCGAGCTCAACAAGATTAGCTTCAATGTTGCTTGCAACAGTCTTATTTTCTTTACCCTTAGAGTGTTTTTTGGAATTTAGACCGAGCTTTGAATTTTGTTTGCAGCGATGAAACATCTTCGAGCAACCTTGATGTCTCCATATAGGATAGCGACTGTATCATTCTTTGAATGATACTTCATCATGATGTGAGCAATTGACAAAATTGCACCCAATTCTTCCGGTGTAGGCCTTCCGATGATACAATTGTAAAGGATTTGTAGCCTACTACCAGGAACTTTACCTTCATTATTCTCCTTGCTTCCCACTCAGCGAACGTGACTAGGAGCTCGATATGATCCCATAATTTTGTTGAGGAACCGTTGAACCCATAGAGTTTGGATCCAACGTAAGGAATCCGATTTTTCTCCGCCAGCTGGAGAGTTTCGAACAGGTTGGTATACATGATATCGCAAAAAGCCCCGATGTCAACATTAATTATGCGAACATCAAATTTTACTATGTATGCTTGAACGAGTAGAGGTATTGCTACATTTGGCACTCCGTTGGGAAATTCAACAACGTAAAATGTTAGTGGAGGTTGTCCAGAAGCTCTTGTGGAGGAAATCATGAAGTGCTTTATCGTGAACTTTATTTGAACATTGTTTAAAATATCACAGTGAAACAATGATAGTAACTAGTAATGCAAAATAAGTATGAGTTAAGTTTTGAGGCATGTTGTAACAGACTCAATATTCTATTACATAGAATTTGTGCATTTCGTTTGCAAAACAGTAAGTACTAGACAGAACAGTACAAGATAGAACAACACAACATAAGGTAGAACGACACAAGACAAATTTTTATATTATTGAATTATTATTTTTGTTTAATACGTTTTTGGGGGACGAAATGTTATTTTGGTATTTTATACAACTTGTACGTGAGATAAAAAGTTGTGTTGTGGTTTGGTGAGGGACAAAAACACCAGTTTTTGTCTTGTCCATTGTCTCCAGTTTGTCCTGTACCTGAAACAGTTTTACAAATCAAACACTGGACAACTTGAGTTGTTCTGTCTTGTGTTTCATTTTTTTAGCAAATCAAACATCGGACAACTTAAATTTTTCAATAGATAGATTTGTAATTGTAGTAGAGATCCTGGGTAAAGACAATAATCCACACACACGTACAATACATTATGGGATTAAAAGCACGTGAAGAATAGAAACAGAACTCTCCAGAAGAATAAAATGGAAGATAGAAAAGAAAGGCATAATACATTATTTGGTCCCTTAACTTATTTTTTGTTTTCATTTTGATCTTCTCTTCTCTTGAAATCCATTAACATGATTAAGCCAAAATGTTTTGGGATTTAGGGGGGTGTATTGGATCATGATTCTAAGAGATTTTAAAAGATTTTTTAATCATCAAAAAGTCTTGTGGTATTCAATCAAGACTTTTTCCAATTTAAAAAAAGTCTTGTGTTATTCAATCAAGATTCTTTGTCATTTAAAAAAAGTCTTGTGGTATTCAATCAAGACTCTTAATCACTTAAAAAAGTCTAGTGGTATTCAAAATCATTAAAATTTCGAATGATTGTTTAATAAATCAGATTTTGATGGATTTTGTGGGATTTTCTAGTGAAATTTTATCATGAAAAAGTCTTTCATGAAAAGATGAGATTTCTTAGGATTGTTTTTTTAAAGATTTTACTATCTCTCTCCCTCTCCTCCATTCTCTCTTACTCTCTTTTCCTCTTCTCTCTCCCTCTCTTTTCCTCTATTCCTCTCTCTCTCTCTCTCTCTCTCTCCCGCTCTCTCTCTATTCTCTCTTCCCCTCTCTCTCCTTCCTTCTCTTTCTCTCTCACTTTCTCTCTAGCTTTCCCCGTAAAAAAATAAAGTAAAATAAATAAAAAAGTCTTTATTGAGATTTTGTGAATGAAAGTGTGTTATGATCATTTTTTTTTCAATTATTTCTTAAAATTCATAAAATCTGTTGAAATCTTTTGAAATCCATAAAATCATTTCAAATCCTTTTAAATCTTATGAATTAAATCCGTTGAAATCCTTAAAAGTCTTTTAAAATCATCAAAGTCATCAAAATCCTGCAAAGTCTTTTGAAATCCTCAAGACTTTTTTAAACAAAAATTGTCCTTTAAAATCCTAATTCAATACACCCTCCTTAATCAGCTGCTTTGATGTGAATTCGGTATGTTTTGGGTTTTGAGTTTTAAGATTTTGGGGATTTGTATGTGAGTTTTGATTTTGTTTGCAGTGTGAGATTTTGAAGATTTAATTCAATTCAATGTGATGTTGCCAATTTGAATGCAATCGTGAGGGAGAGATAATTTCTTATATTCATCTTTCTTGAATATGTGGAAGCAATGAATTCATCATGTTGGAGGGATGAATCGATTTGAATCTGAGATTTATTTGTTGGTTAGATATTGATTTTTCTTTTCTGGATTTTTTTTAGTTATTGTATGAATGTTGATGAATTTGATATGAATATGATGAAGTGGTGAAAGGAAGAAGACGAAGGAAGGAAGGAAAAAATTAGGTGTTGGCGGTACACTGTTAAATGTAATACACCTGCAATCGGATGATTAAAATCATATCAAAAATATTGAATATTAGAAAAACTAACGGAGATGACCAAAATAGTAAACTGCATAAGATTTATAGGACAAAATTGAGACACTTTATAGTTAGGGGACCAAAATGAAAACCAAAAATAAGTTAATGGATCAAATGATGTATTAAACCAAAAAGAAATATCAAAAAGGGATTTGACTCATTCATATCATAACTTTCTTCCTTTCCTGCCTAATGTAATATCTTTGATACTCACTTCTTACATCATGCACCTCTCCTCACATCCACCGTCCACTTGTTCTGTTATAACTAACTTTGCTGACATGACATCGTTGCTTTTCTGTGTACTCTTGTCTTAGACGCAAAAACAAAGAGAATCGTGAACTTCTACTTCCAAAATTGGACTTGTTGGTCATATTAGATTTCCCTAAGTTCAAACTTCCCCATGTTCGCAATAATATCCCAAACATAAAAATTTGGCAAGAATATAGACAATGCTCATATAAACACTCTTAAACTTCTAGAAACAAGTAATGTACAAAATATTTATTGTCATTGAGAAAGTTGAAATCCATAGTCTAAACTAAATTCATCCCATCAAATCATCACTAAACAAAAAAGGATTCAAAAAGAAAAATTAGCGTTCTATCTGAATAGTTACATGACTAATGTTATGAACCCTCCTGATGTAGTCTATGACCTTGTCCAGCATCACGTCAGCGTCTGCTTCAGGAATGATTTTAACATGACAAGCTAGCAATATCTTCCCCACTGTAATGGCCCATATGTGCAGCTCATGAACAGCCACCACTTCTTCCATCTCCAATAGCCCCTTTTGAAGCTGGGTAGCGTCTATCTCGCGTGGCGTGCTTTCCATCAAGACTTCCAGAATGTTCCTCAGCATGTTGATAGTTGTGGCTAACACAATTACAGAAAAGATTAGTGTGCAAATCAAATCAACTATTTTCCATTCAGGTTTATACCATATGATTGCTCCCCCAATCATTACACCAATACTTTGGATAGAGTCTCCGAGTACGTGGAGATATGCCCCGTGTACATTTATGTTCCGTTTCTTCTTCTCGGATCGGCCTTTTGATTCACCAAGAAGTGGTTCAGAAACCTCTTTGTGGTCATGGTCATGATGGTGCGCATCATCATGAGTATGGTGGTGTTCATCTTTCAAATGCTTTTCATCGTCATGATGGCGAGCCTGATCGCCATGTGTGTGATGATGCTCATCTGTATGCTTAACTGAAATACCATGGCTATGGCCATGATGATCATGTCCGTGGCCATGATCATGTCCATGGCCATGGCCGTGATCATGGCCCAATACCAAAGCCATAATGATGTTCACCACAAGACCAAATGCAGCAACTACAAACATTAAAAAACCATCCACTTCTTGAGGACCTGCAATGAGTCTAGCAATGGCTTCATATACAAGAATCCCAGCAAGCAGCCATATTAATTGCATAGAAACCAGAGCACCAAGAATCTCTATCCGGAAAAATCCAAATGACTGACGAGGATTCGGTTCCCATCCTCCAGCCCATATAGAAAACAAGGAGATGGCAAATGCTGCAACATCTGAAAGCAAATGTGCTGCATCAGTCAATATTGCAAGACTGTTAGCCTTAATACCACCAACTACCTCAACGGTCATGAAAACAACACATAGGGCCACTGCTATCAGAAGCTTTCGCATAGAAGTTGATCGTTCTTCAGAATCCTTCGAAATAGATCCTGCATCTGAGAACTCGCATGGTGCTTCCCCACAAATTTTCCTTCCTACATCAGGGAGTTCTCCACTGATTTCAATTATTTGCCCATGGTGAGCGCTTTGTGCTTCCATCTGCAACATGTTAAAGAAAATGAAATATTGCTTTAGCTGGTGATAAACCATTAAACAGAATCGTACAGTTCCAATCGTTAAATGGAAGCAAAAAAATATTAAATCAGTCATAAATAAAAAGAAACAGGAAGTTCTTATGACTCCACTAATAGAAGCTGCATCAACCATTATCCAATTCAACACCCAAGACCATCAGTAGTTTTTATAAAACATTTAGACCTCTGAAATGGATGACCAACAAATTTTCAATGTGTTGTAGACTTGTAGTTAGCCTAATTCAATAAATGGCCGAGCATTTCAGCATTCTATAACCAAAATAAGTTACTGATTACATTTCAAAAATATCTGACCATAGGCAATAATTTGAGAAATTTGACCAGAAAATTAGAGTCAAATAAAACCTTTTCATATGAATGAATAAAATGCTACTTTTTCAGATTAAAAGAGTCAGACATACTTGTGTGAAGAGCCAACTAAGACAGACTTATGATCGGCGTATAAACAAAATATTTTCAACTACTACACACAAGAGAACAAAAACATAACAAGAAAGCACAGAATGAAAACATCACTCTACAAATATGAAAATTTCTTTGGATTATGAAAAGGAAAACCTATGATACATTCTTTTGCATTGATTAGATACAGGGGTCTCTATACTCAACTATAGAAAATAAACATCAAAAGTGCAATTGAAGTACTTAGCAAATGATTAGGATTATGGAACCATAAGCCATAAATTAAACTCCTATCTGAATATTCGATGTTAAGAATTTCTCAGGCCATATTGTGACTAAAAATCTATCAAATCAGAAAGCATCTAGTTGCAATTTCATTCCTAGTTCAACTACGTAATAGCTTTATTATGTAGTAACCCTATAAGGGAGGAGATAGTATAAGAAAATGAATTTGTTAACTCGATATCAAACAATATAATACAAACTATAATTTTATTACAAACGATTAGGAAAAATCCTCTTGATTATTATAGAACAATAATCCAAAGCTTTGAGGGTCATAGGTCTATTCTGCTGCATTTAGGAGACTTAATTAGTCAATGGATTAGTGTGTGTGTGTGTAATCGGGAGCTAGCTGGGCAGACCCTCGATGTCCTTTGTTCCATAAAAGCAAACTTTTCCCTTACAGACCCTCAGCGACCTCCTGCATGCCAGAAGGCCCTAATTCTCTTAACTTACCAAACATTTCTCTCCTCTCTTCGATTATTTTATATATGTTGTGATAACTTATCCTCATCATAAATCGTATAAGCTAGTCAATTCAATTGGTTATCAAGCTCCAATAAAGACTCATTTGTACTACAAATAGACACTAAAACAAATATTCCACAAGTACAAGAAAGTGTTTATCAACAAGTTATAAAGATCTTTTCTTTTTTCAATGAATTATTCGCAAAAGCATGGAACAAAGTACAATAGCGACAAGGTCATTCCATCACGATTCACAAATATACTTCATAGTTCAAATCAACACATACCTTAAAACTAAGTCAAGCACAGAAGAGCAAATAGAGGATGACAACTCTAAAACAAATACATCAAAAAAATCCAGCATCCTTATACAACTATACTGAAACACATCATAATTTAAAGCAGTAGCAACGAAAACTTCATTGACAAGATAGAGAAAAAACACAAAAGAAGACACCGAATGACTCCTTATGAAAATTCTTTTGGAAAATTCTTTTGGATTATGAAAAGGAAAACCAAATGATATATTCTTTTGCACGGCCTGTTTGGATAAACAGCTTATTTTCAGGTTATAGCACAAGCACTCATCATGATATGTGATAAACGCTTATGTATAAGCTCACATAAGCTATTTCTATAGCAAAATATAAATTAAAGTTAAATTGTTTCAGTATATACTATACGTTGTTTTTATAAGCCATATTAGAGAACTTATGAAACTAAGCCGAAAAAAGCTTTTGAAAATTGCCATAAGCTGTTTTCATAAATTCTCCCAAACAGTCTCACAAAACTTATGCCAGTAAATAAGCTCAAATAAGCTAATCCAAACAAACCCAAAATCAATATTCAGGTTTCTATGTTCAACTGCAGTTAATGAATACAACTAGCAAAGCAACAAGCATAAACAAAATTCATACTTTTATAAGTAACAAACATATAAATGAAATTGTTAACTCAATATATGAGAAATCTAATACGAACCCGCAATTTTAATAGAACGAAAGAGAGAAAAATACCCTTCCAGAAGTTGAAAACAGCAGCTAAAAAGATACTCCAACTGCGAAAATAAACACAGAAACGATCATATAAATATAAATATCTGAATTATTCAATTCACATGATTACTCAACTCAAACCAATGATTATTAACCTAAAATCTCACATAAAATTGTTAATTAACACATAATAATAATAATAGAACAGAATAGAAGGTTCTAAGATGGTGACAAAAAGTAAAAAACACAAAAATTACAACAGCACAACAACAAGAATAAAGAAGGAGTTATTAAAGAAACAAAGATTTCTTTAATAAATCAAAAGCATTGAAACAAACAGAAAAGCACAAAAAAGAATTGATAAATAATAATAATGAATTGTAATGCAAAAAGTGTGAGTAAGAAAGAGATAAGATTACGGAACAGAACGCACTTTTGATTTGAAGAAATGTGTGATCCTTTCGTATTCGTTTGGTTGCTTCTTGTTGAGATTCTGAATCCAAATTCTGCTTCTAACTCTTTGGTTTATATTCTTGTTTTTGTTTTCGGAGTGTGGGTAAAAGTATAGTGTTAATCGTATTTATGTGGCCTTCCTTTGGATAAAAAGGGCATGTTTTTTTTCATAGGCTTGTGATACCTATATGATATGATTGACTCAAAATTAATATCAAATAAAATAATTTAATTTCTATACTATTTCTACAATATTCCCTTACACTAATTAATATGGTAAGACTTCTAAAGAGCATACTAATTAAACTCGAAATGAAAAACTTGTCTTTCTCTTTTACTATTTTTCTTATATATAACTAAATATAAGATAATTTATATTCAGAAGTATTTATTTATATGAGATGATAATGAATCTGTGTTTTAATTTAATTAAAAGTTCTAAAGTTTTTCAAAAAACTTTTGTCATCTATTGATCATACTCGATATATAAACTTATCTGACTCAATGATTAATATTTTCAGTTACACATAGAGGATATTCATTCACACCAAAAAAAAGATTATTAACAAAATTTCACTTACATTAATGAGTTTTTTTTTTTTTTTTACAAAAATACATATTTAATTTATCGTTGAAAAACTTAAATACATATTCTCTCTTCTAATAATATATACTCTTTCTCTTGCTAATTATTAGCAAATTTAACTTTTTAGGTTTATTTAATTAATGATGTATGTGATCCATAATATGCACCACATACATCATTAATTGAATAACATAAAAAAGTCAAATTTACTTATAATTAGGAACGGAGAGGTATCTACTAAAAAAATTAGTATAAATTTTTAAAACTAATCTATACATTTTAAACTTATCTATAACAATTGTCGTGAGCTTAACTCAGTTGATAGAGACTATCATACATGCAAGGTATAAATATAATAGATTATATGCTATGTCTTTTATTTACACCCGTTCAATGTTCAAGTTTGTTTTTAGGGTTAAATAAGTTTTACGTCCCTATAGATATAACATATTTTGATTTTAGTCCTTCTAAAATAAAACGAGGTGTTTTCATCCTCACAATTTTTTTGTTTTGTTTTTGGTCCTAACGAAAATAATTTTGACGTGTTTCTGACATTTTTTGAACATAATATGAACATACAAAAGTTAAACATAATAAACAAACATGACATGAACACATTTTGAACATGATAGACTCATAATCTTGACATTCATATTAAAATAATTGGCTTATTCAATCACTCGGTCCCTTAACTTAATTGATTGTCTCAATTTGGTATCTTAACTATAATTTGTACCAATTTAGTCCCCTATGTTTTGCTCCGTTGCTAGTTTTAGTCCTTTTTGTTAATTTCTCTCAAAAAACGTTAACTTATGTACCAATTTGGTCCTCTATGTTTTGCTGTGTTACTGGTTTTAGTCCTTTCTGTTAACGTTTTTTTTGAGAGAAACTAACATAAATGACTAAAACTAGTAACATAACAAAACATAGAAAACCAAATTGGTACAAATTATAGTTAAGGGACCAAATTAAAACAATCAATTAAGTTAAGAGACCGGGTGATTGGATAAGCCTAAAATAATTTGTCAGGGCGAAAATATTCTCTTTTATTTTTTAAGGACTAAAATCAAAACTTACTTATTTCACCATTGTTTTTATTTATTCGTTTTTAATTTTGATTTTTGATGATTATCATAAAGATGCATCACTGTATTGGTCAAAGTTTAAGCAAATTAATCATTCAAATCTGGAATGTAGTGTGTTTGGAATTTGGATCTTATGGATCTGAAAACAAAAATAATTGACTGTATTGAGACCTAACGGCTCTAGTACCCACACTAGTAGTAGTACTCTACACATGCAGCTATGTTTGATTTTTTTTTTTGGTGTACCGCTATGTTTGATTTGATTGTTCATTGCTTACTAATAGTAACACTTTTTTTGGCATTTTTAGGAAAATAGATTCTGAAATTCAACTAGGAGGTAAATACAATTTAGTCAATGATTGTGTTTCAGCTAATTTGATCCTTAAATATCATTAACTAAAAGATTAACTATTTGAGTTAAATTAATTTGTGTATGTATATGTTAAGAGACTTTTCTCAAAAAATCAATAGATTATATAATAGATATAGTCCGAATATTTGAGACAATCTTCGTTAAATTAATCTGTGTATGTAGTTAAGAGCCTTTTCTCAAAAAATTAATAGATTATATAATAGATACAGTCCGAATATTTGAGACAATCTTCATTTTTGTAGGATTTAGTTATACCAAAATCCAAATTCTAAGATTATTTTTATAAACGTGGACAATTTTGACCTTACAAATCATTTTTACAGAGCATATTGGCATTTTAAAAAATAAAATCTTTTAACAAAAAATTTCCTTATGATTTCTTAATGAAATTTTCAACATGTTGCTACAAATTTATAAACAAAAGATAATTAGTTTCAACTTGCCTCCCCATTTGCCAATGAAGCCAAGAATCACTGAATAAAATTTTCTGACTATTCACCTATGATACTGATATCTTCAACACTGTCATTACAGCATCTATTCTTGCAGCACTCAGCAATCCCACTTGTCTCTGAAATAGTAATAGATTTATCCTTTTGGCCATGAGATTCCAAAGTAGCAATATTAGAATCTTGTATCATAACACAAGGCTTCACAACATGAACTTCAACAAACATAAACTTTCCATGATCATTTCCATTGAGTAAACTCAACTTTGAAACTCCACAAGTCTCATCTTTTCTTGCCTTTGAAGTTTCCACATGATGAGTAACATTTTTACAACAATCTTTACCACACTCTTCACTACTAAGAAGTCCTTTTTCCTCATCAATATTATCTTGCTTGTTAAGTAATGGTTTGGTCTTATCTTCCAAAAATTTACCATATTTACTACCTTTGGTTGATTCTCTTTTTTCATATTTGTGATTCTCTTGTAAAATTAACATGCTATTGAGAATCACAAGTAAGCATGTTCCAACATCGGTTAACACAGCTAGCCAAACTAATGGATAACCTGCAATTGCCAATGCAAGTATGGCACATTTGAATCCAACTGAAATTATGACATTCTCAATGAGTTTTCTAGTAGTTTTTCTTGCTAAACGAATCGCTTCAGGTACTTTTCGGATGTCGTTTGACATGAGAATTGCGTTGCTTGTTTCATTTGCAAGAGCTGAACCTGATATTCCCATTGATATGCCTATGTCTGCTGTAGCTAATGCAGGAGCATCGTTGATGCCATCTCCTATCATGGCTATTGGCCCTTCTTTCTTGAAATTCTCTATGAGTTTTGCCTTTTCATGTGGTAGAAGCTCTGCATGAACTATGTCTATAGCATTGTTTAACTGAAAGGAATAAATAAAAAATGAAGCATTAATGATCAAAATTGCCACTACACATTGGTCACCAAAAGATCCTAAAAACACCGAGGAAAAATTCACATTGTACTTAGAGCAACCAAACAAATTGTTTGGATATTACATCTTCTTCCGAAACCTTAACAAATTAGATTACACTGAGCATACCTGACTTTGAACATACATAGCAACCTGAGAGCTATCTCCTGTCAACATGACTGATCTGACTCCTAATAACTTTAACTCTTCCATTGCCTCTAAAGCACCTGATCTGCAAGCATCAACTAGGCTGAAAATTCCAACTAGAGTTTCTTCATGGTTATTTTTCTTGGTAGAAATCTCAGGTCTTTGAAATCGTACTTCGCAATCATCTATAAATATAATAAAAGAATTCAATTATAGATCATAACCTATCAAATTCAATGATAAACATATAAACATGAGTAATGAAGTACAATCATCTCTAAGTTTTGAATACAATCACCTCTTCTACATTCAGCTCTGAGACCAACTCTCTTGTTTCCTATATAGATATCCCTACCATCAATTGTACCGAAAATTCCTTCACCTGGAAAATTTTGAAAGTTCTCCACATTTTCTGGGACTGGTTTGATAGAGTGCAACCTTGCATAATCCACTAGTGCACCTGCCACTGGATGACTTGATTTACTCTCAATACTTGAAATCCTACAAAAGTTTCATTAACCAAATAGTTTATAAATAAGTACTTCTATGATAACCATTTATGCTATAATTGTTTAATTAATTTGCCTATTCAAACAGGGCTAAAGTACTAACATTATTTTTTTTCAAGAAGCTAAACTAGCCCACCGAAGTTGGCACCAGGGAGAATCGAACTCAAGACCTTGAAAGGAGCACACTCCAAGGTCCCAAGCCGACACCACCCGGCCAACCCAAGTGGGTTAAAGTACGTACATTATTATGTTCGATAGATAAATGAAAACCTACCAGTACAGTAAGGTCTCATTGTTGATGTCATCTCCAGCACTAAAATCTGTTACTGAGAACTCTCCTCTTGTTATGGTGCCTGTTTTATCAAAAGCTACTGTCTTAATTCTAGAAAGTGTTTCAAGATAATCTCCACCTTTCAACAGTAATCCACTTATTGCAGCTTTTGTGAGAGCACAAAAGATTGCAACAGGTGTGGAGAGGATAAGAGCACAAGGGCATCCACTCAATAAAACCACCAGTGCAAGATGAAACCAAGGCTCCATATCAGGAACACTTAATGCAGCTGGAACCACTGCAACGCTTGCTGAAATCAACACAACCACTGCAATACAACATAAACATAATTCAAATATTAATTTTGTAATATGTAATTATTAGACACATAAATCAGACTCATTATTTAGAGTTTAATCTATATATTCATATCAGTGCATGAACTCTAAAGTTTAATCTTTTGAAGAAGAATTTTTTCCTATAATGTATCAAATCATGGTCCTGATACCAACATTACATTGGTCGAATGGAACTATACTCGCATCCCTTAAACAACGTTTATGGTTTAAGCCTTGTGAATAAAAGAATTGTGATTGGGAGGGGAGGCTCCACTAAAGGTGACCAGCTAGGTTCCCTAGCAGAGATTAGTCATCGACAAAGTCGGTGGATACTTTGCACCAATAACATGATTACCAAAAACAAAGAATGGTTCTGAATCGAGGACATGTTGGAGTCACCACACTAATACTCGCATTAAGGGGGACTGACTTTCCAACAATTAATAAGGTAATGTAGTTCACTATCTTATTTATTAATCCAAGGATCAAATTTTGCAGTGAAAGCAACAAATAGTGAATAATTTTCTCCACTTCCACATGAACAAAATTGATGTACACGACACATACCAGGAATATAGTACTTTGCAAAATTATCTATGAATCTTTGTGCTTGTGATTTTCTGCTAGAAGCGTCTTCAACAAGTCTTGACATTCTTGCCACCACTGTGTCTTTTGCCAACACTGTAGTTCTTACACTTATATACCCTGAAATCATATGTATCCAGAATCATTTCAGGATAGGTATTATTTATTGGGAAGAATCTAAGTCCTATATTGAAAAAAGATAAGGATCGAAAAAAGTTTATAAAGAGTGGTCCTCCCCACTTTAGAAGACTATTTTGTATGGATGATTTAGACTCAAATATTGTTTAAGGAGAGATGAAAAACAACAAGATACTTAACCATTCATATTAATAGTTCCAGCCCAAACTAGTGAATCTGATTCTTTGGTGACAGGGAATGATTCTCCAGTTAACATTTTTTCATCAACTTCACATTTTCCTTCCACAACAATTCCATCAAGAGGAATAGCATCACCAGCCTTGACTGCAAGGATGGTGTTCATCTTAACATCATTGACATCAACACGTTCTCCGGTCTCAGCAACAATGGCCATTTGAGGAGCCATGTTTGTTAAAGAGGACATTGCAACCATTGCCTATGAATGTAATAATGTAAGAAGGTATTATACATGAAACTCAAATGTCCAATGTTTTCTTATAGTGATATGTGTGTTTATGAGAGAAGAAAATGAATATATTAAAAGAAATGATAATAAGAGTATAGACAAGACTTTCAGCTCAAGTCACCTTCAGTTGAGAGAGAAGTATGAAGACAAAAATAGATTTTGCAATGCCTTGAAAAATCCTTACAATGTGTAAAGAAATCATCGTTATTTTCCATGTAACTTGCTAGAGCACATTTCTCGGGGATGACTATAGTTCTAAATTGCAGTCAGCAACTGCAATTGTAGCCATAACTTAAATGTTTTAGAGTTATCTGTAACGGCATTCCAACCAAAATTGTATCAGCATTAGTCGAATTTGTCTGCATTTGGCCGGAATATTACAGTTTGTAGCATAACCAGCACCGCGAACTACAAGTAGTGGTAGAATTTTCTTAAAAACTAAAATATTTGAACAAAATCTTTCCCCTAAAGTAAGAAGCCGGAGTACATTAATATGCACACTAAACCTTATGAGTACATTAATATACAAGAAGCCAGAACAAGAAATAGTTTGAACTAACTATTTTTCCCTTAAGCAAAAAGCAAGAGTAAATTTATATGCATACTAAACCTTGTCAGTACATTAATATAGCAATGAGCAAGAGTAGAAAGGCATAAAATTTTATATTAATCAAGTAATGGGGGTTATTGAAAAAAGAAAATACAGCATAGTGACAAGGAGAAAGAGGGAAATGATATCACAAAACCTTATGAGTTGCTCTTGTCTCAAGCCACTGAGCAATAGAGAACAGAAAGATGATGACTCCACCATCTGTAAAATCTTGTAGAGCAGCAGTACCACATACTGCAACACATGATGAGACAAAAACGGAACATTGAATTTGCATCACATTAACACTCCCCCAATGCAAACATGTTTTCTTTATACATCGCGCATAAGTATCAGTATTTATTTTTTTTACTAACTTTAGCTAACACATTTATTATATAATTCAAATCAATGTATCAGACATTTGTAGAAAATGTTACCTGCCAATAAAACCAAAATGTTGATATTAAGAGTAAGAGCTTTAATGGAAGCTATAGCCCTAAATAGAACTTTAGGGAATCCAATGGCAACAGAACCAAGAGCCAACCATCCCAAAGGAGGATATATATACTTCAAAAATGAAAGTGCAAGTAACAAGCCACATGCCATTGTAAGTATATCTGGCCATTTCTTTTCATTATTGGTCTCTCCTTGTGGTCTAAAACTGGCTTCAAGCCTTGCTGTATTCAGCGCATCAGCTGAAACAATCACATAAATAACGATTAGAGCGATTAATCATATGTTCATGATTAAATACTCTAACGATTAGAGCGTTTAATCATGAACGTAACATATATAAAAGTAACAGTAAAACCAAACATGAATCCAAGAAACAAAGTAAGTTATGATCCATCACACAGAAAAAAGTCAACTTCAGTTTCCTAAATATTTTAGATATTCAAATTGATCCCTAGGATATACAAATTCATGTTGTATAGGTAAAAAACATAGAAATAACCTATTTGTGACTCAGAAATAAGGAGAACATCATGGACAACAGTAACTGTTCGAGCAGGAACAATCACAGAGACAGCTTTGACTCCATGAAGAGGCTTCAGAATTCTTTCAACAAGTGTTGCTTCTGTAGCACAACACATTCCCAATACTTCAAAGTTGCTTCTCTTTATATTCTCAACCATTATTATGTTTCTTATTTCAATCAATTTCCAAAGGAAAAATATAAGATTCAGGTCCTTGAAGACTAAATAAAAAGACAATAGGCTAACTCTATATTTTAAGCCTCATTGGTTCATTCTATGTCTTAAGCCTAATTCCCTTTTTTATTTTTGGCATTTTATATATAACGTAATAGCTGACTTTGTGAAAGGAAAATGCATCTGACGTTTTGATAAATTTTAAGTTTATCTGATGATACCATTTGTTTAATGCGGTTTCTTTTTACAAATACAAAACAAAAAATTATTATAGTACTTTAAATACAATCACATATTAAACAAAAAATCAGCTATTACTTAAAATCAACTATTAATGTGTGTTTTAGCATTGAACACATTTTGTTTGGACAAAAAACCCCAGCTTTCATATAATTTTTTTTTGTCCAAACAAAACAGTATTCAATGTTAAAACACACTTTCATATAAATTGTTGGTTATGTTATAGAAAATGGAGAATGAGAACTATATTAAAAAAGTAATGGCACACCAAGGGTATCCAAAGAAGATCCCAACAAAAAAGAACACTAGAAAAAGAAAAAAGAACAAAAACACCAACAAAAAAGTCAAACCAAAAAGCCCCACCAAACAAAAAGAAAACAACTACTATACCAACATAGAAACAGAAGAACAACACCAATACAAAACAAAACACAACCCTACCAACCTCCGAGTGCCCAAAATCAAAGGAAAAATGGACCAAGCTTGCTCCGCCATAGAGAAGAGATACAAGTAATCAGGAAGTAGACTCGATAAACCCCACTCAAAGGCACCCAGACAACCCCCTCACACAACGAGGCTTCCAACTCCAACAGAGAACTGGTTCCACCATCACTCATAGTGGGAACAAGGAGCACTAGGGTGTTTACCAATAAACCAATACCATGAAGAGAACGAGATCTGATGAACCGATTATTTAACATCTAGTATGTTACCAAATAACATTAGATCATTACAGGTTGTCCAAATAGACCACCTAAATCCCTAGGAATCTGCTCCCATCCACACCTAATAGTTTCTTTCCTTACTAACCCAAAAAAACACCTCAAAAAGACCACCTAAATCCCTAGGCAAAATCTACTCCCATACTAACCTTCTAAGAATCCTATACCAAAAGGTAGATGCCACCCCACGCAACCAATAACTCAACAACTAGAACCTACTCCCACACAAACAACTTGCTCCTCTACCAAAAATCCCACTCCCAAGCACTACCAACCCAAGCACCCATCTCTTCGATCGACTCGACAAAGATTGCTGGACTGAAACCAAATACAATCTAGGAAACCTCACACTAATTGGAGAATTGCCAACCCTAACACCCTCCCAAAAAGAATTTGTGCGACCATTCCGTAAAATCTTAACCACTCCTTGCGAGAACCAATCCAAGACAACAACATCTCCAACTTCTAAAAGGGAGACTCCTTTCCACCATGGGGAGGCATAAGACAAGCAACCACTCCTCACTCTTTGTTGGAACAAAATGTGTTTAACATTACCACTTTAAGTTTTGATGATAAGCCATGGGTTAATAAGGACCACCCACCCCAAAATCACAAACCTACTACTCCAAGATCCAAAGGGCTTGGCAATAAGCCCCCCAAATGAACCCAAGTTTCCGCTCTCCTGCGGTACTACCTAACATGCAAACCTAGATACTTGGAAGGAATACACCTCACCCTACCGATGACAGGAAATCATATAAATTTTTTATTCCATTTTTAGAGTCATTTTAGAGTTAAAGTATGTAGTTTGAATGTATTAAAATCGAGTTTTGTAAATGAGTCTATCAAAAGTCATGAAAGGACAAAAGTTGGAAAATAGCATTGAAACCATGTAAATCTATCCGAAACCAGACAACTTTGTGACCGTGCTATGCTTTTTACAAGTTTATCGCTGACTATTCTTGGGGCATAGTACTTAAGGGCGTTTTGGTGAGAAGAAATAAAGCAAGAGTAGCGAAATAAGAAGAATTAGGCTACTACCAATCTCACATCGTTGGCTATGATGAGTTATGCATTGCGAGATGTGAAGGACAAACAAGGTGTTCACTATTGTCTAACTCATATAGTATATATCTTGACATAATTTATAAATGAGATAAAAAAAAATATTGAAAAATGTATTGGTTAAAGATTTTTTTTTATCATGTGCAAATTTGAATGATATAAATCTCAATTTATATATAATGAGAGAATGGTTATTTACATAAAATGATACAGCAAAGTTTATATAGACGATGAAAGTAACTTAAGTGTAACCAACTTTTTTTTTTGTTGTTGACAGAAAGTGTAACCAATTATTGTAATTATCTATTACACCTAATCTAATACTTTATAGATTCCTAAATACATGTCGTAGTTTTACGATATGCATTATTCACATAATTTACTTTGGTCATATTTATTATTAACCAACATAGAAATACATGTTAGCATGTAATATGTTGTTCGATTTGCTGGATGAATATTTTCCAAAATATCAAATTTTTATAAATTTTTATCATAGATAATTAAAAATATTAATGATGAAAGTTGTGTATTGACATGTGTGAATTGGTTGATCGTGACATGTATTTAAGAAATGAGGGAGTATCTCATATCACAAGAAGAAAGTCGTCCTTGAACTTGTGTTGAACCTAATGGTTGTTACAACTTCAGCAAACTCCTGTACATCATTTCAGTTTAGTTTAACCATTGTAAACCGAACTCAATAAAGAGAGAACATAGAGTAGAGAGTAAGAGTCACCATTGGAGGGATAGGAAGCTTGTAATCAAGTTTGTTGATGCATCTCCAACATCTATCAACTCTCTTATGTTAGTTATGCATATAATGGTTAGGGGTGGGCAAAGTTCAGTTCAGACCTAAAACTGTGTTTGAACTGAACTATAATGAAACAATTCAAACCAAACTGAACTGCTACTTTAAAATGATGCACTGTTTCATTTAAGCAAAAACTGAACTGCTACTTCAAACAATTTTTTATAGCCTTCAAGTAGCCTCTCCTGTTGTTTATAGTATTCTGCAACCTTGCGTTGCTTCTTTGAAATCAAATACAGCCAAAAAAACTTTCAAAATGAAAACCACTTCACAAAGACAAGATTGAATTAAAGTAAAAGATATATTAAATAAAACATGTTGAATAAAAATCTCATATAGCAGTGACACATTTCAAAAACCAGTTGGTTCAGAAGCTAGATCCAAGTATTATCTACAACTGTGCAGTTAAATTAAGCAAAAACAGAAAAGCACCTCACTTACAAATTCTTCTCTCTGAACCTCAAATTAAAAAGTTAACTCAAAAGCTTATAAAAAAACTTAACTCAAAAACAATAAACAAAGTTGTAAATTAAGCTATTTATATTTGGTTAAAGAAACAACTTATAAATAAGTGGTTATAAATAAGTTGCACATTAAGCTATTTATATTTGGGATTTAGATTTTGGAGTGAAATGAGTCAACATTGTTTTTTGGTTTGATTTGGGTTAACTTCAGTTTTGTTTTTTTCTTTCAAAAACGGTTCAGTTAATAACTGAACCTCTAAGTATGGATCAGTTCAGATTTTTCATGTACCGGTTCAGTTCAATACCAGTTCGGATCGGTTCAGTTTTTGATTTTTTCGCCCACCCCTAATAATGGTAACTAAATTCTCTTTTGTGTTGGGATTAGATGCATTTTTTTAACAAACTAAAATGAGATATTATAAACAACAATGATTCACTCCGTACAAGGCGTGCAAAGGGAAAACCACCCAAAAGTATTTACAAAGTCAAGGTATGTGCCAAAAAACACAGGCACCAACAAAACAGGCAAAAAGATTACAAATGGACTCCCATACTAGGGAGCGGATGCTTCCACCAATCATGTTAACTATATGTAAAAATCATCTGTTTTGCTTTAATCCATAAAAAAGAATTTAGTTTCACCTTTTCAAGTAAATCAGTAGGAGTAGAAACCACATGTTGGAATACTTGGTTATTCCTCTCCTTCCATAACACCCAAACAGAAGCAAACCAAATAATTTTCAGAAATAAATGAGTAGCTCTTGGTAACCCTGCCATGTTAGTAAATTGATGAAAATGATGTCTAATATCCCTAGGAGTAATCGAAGAAATACCCAACCAATGCCACACCTGAGACCAAATAGAATTAGAAAGAACACAATGCAAAAACAAATGTTTAGCCATTTCCGAATGTCCGCACCCAGACACACACACACCGCATTATCTGATGGAAGAACACTCCGTCGCACCAAGTTATCTTTAGTAGGCAATCTATTACGAAGGAGGCACCACAAAAACAGAGAAACCTTTGAAGGAATATGTTGATTTCAGACATCATCAATAGGACTTCTATCCAACGGATCACCAGAGGTAGTAATAAAGTGGTATGCACCCCTAACTGAGTAGCCATGAGTAGGATCTAATGATCACCTCCAAGTATCATTAGCATTATCCTGCAAAACAATGTTATGTAATAAAACTGAACACTCCTTCACACTTTCCTCCTCCCAGGCCAGCAAATGTCGGCACCACACCCACGCTCCACCCCCCTCCGCCCACCCTAACCTACTAATCTCCTCCACCTTACATTCCTTAACCACCGACAAATCAAAAAGACGGGGAAATTTATGACTCAACGGAATGTCCCCCATCTAAGTATCATGACAAAATAAAGTATCTTGTCCGTCATCTAGGACCCGCTGAGTGTTATTATCGAACCACCTACCAACACCCTCACCAACCCCCTCACAAACCCTGCTCAACATCTGCCACCAAGACGAACTATGACTACCTCCCTCTTGCAACCGTCCCTCTTCCTCACTATACCGAGCTTTCAAAACTCGATACCACAACCCTTTCTTATCAGTCAACATCCTCCAACACCATTTTCCTAACAACGCTAAATTAAAAGCTCCTATCCGCCTAACCTCTAACCCACCAGCCTCCTTTGGAGTACAAATCGACTCCCAATTTATCCAAGAAATTTTCATATTATCCTCACATCCCCCCCAAAAAAATCTTTTAAAAATAGATTCAATAGAAGAAATTATACATGCAGGGGCTTTGAAAAAGGAAAGAAAGTAAACCAAAAGAGAAGACATGACAAACTTCAGTAAATAGCTAGGAACCTACGTAGTGCTCTTAATCTAATTGATTGTATAAATTTATGCATTCAATAAAATCATTAGTTTAAATCCATTCTTAATGTTTTTATGAAGATGTAGTGTTTCACAATTGATCTTTTGATTTTGTTTGAGCCTAGTCAGTCTGACTATCTAAATGACATGGTTTAAGTTATGTATAGGTGCTATCACGTTAGAGATATCGAGTAGGTATATATTCATGTATGACTATCCGTGTGTATGCCATTGAAACAATAAAATATTTTGCCGCTGACGCGTCAAAAGTCAGTCGATTCAATGGATCTCACGTTTGTTGATTCAATGAATCTCATGTTTGTTGATTCAATGTAGGACTATATGTTGATTCCAGGGAATAAAATGATATAAATATATATGCCCATGTTTGTTACAAGTTTACTAAATTTTATTTTCGGGTAAATTTCTCAAAGAAAAGGATGGAAATAGATCAGTTGCCATGGAGATGAGAATAAATTCATAAATAGTTACCTACTGTAATCCCTATATTTATGGTTCCTAGGAATATTATAAAGTTAACTAATAGTATTGATCTTCACCATATGTGTTCCGTTTGATAGAATCAAGTGAGCAGAGGAGATGCGGTCAAACACCAATGCCAGTCCTTGTTGAACCCTTAGTCAATCCGTCACCAATATCATTTTGATCATTTTTGTTATTAAAATCAAGAATGAATTGAATGGTTGGTGCGTATTCGTTGCAATACCCTCATAACATTACGCTTTTCCCTTTTTTGATTTATACTTACTTCATAAAAAAAAAAAAAGATATTGTTTCTTTTTAATCATTTTATTTTATCTATTTTTTTTTTCTATAATAAAAAGTTTATTTCATTTCAGCATGAATACTGAGAGTAATACAAGTTGGACTCAAATCAAAAGTTTGGGAATTGGTAGGGTCATAACTATTGCTCTTGGTTGAGGTAATAAAATTAGTTGGTATCACTATTGTTCTCCTTTGCAATATCACCTAGGACACTGAAACTAGGCTGATATTATGGAGAATAGGTGGTTTAAAAAAGGGTTCAAACAGATTAAGTTTTGTGTTGAGGATGATAGGCTTTGTAATGTGGATGATGGTTTTGGTGACAATGATGATGATACAGCTTCGATAACATCTGTAGCATCGTTTTCTGATTACGCAGTTTCAGAATCTGATTCTGAGATTGAGACTAGAAGGAAAAATGCTTCTTTGCCCAGACCTGCTAGTTTGAATGCTTTTGACATTATTTCATTCTCACCTGGCTTTGATCTTTCTGGTTTGTTTGAGGAAAAAGGAGATGAGAATATGATTGTGACTGCTGCACCGGTTTTAAAGATCATATCGAAATTGGAAGAGATTGCTCAATTGGGTAGTTTTTCTATGAGGAAGAAGGATTGCAGGGTTAGCTTGGAAGGTACAAGGGAAGGTGTGAAGGGACCATTGATTATTGCTGCTGAGATATTTGAACTAACACCTTCTTTGGTCGTTGTTGAGGTGAAGAAAAAAGGTGGGGACAGAGCTGAATATGAGAGATTTTGTAATGAAGAATTGAAGCCTGGATTGCAGAATTTGACTGTGGAGGGTTCAGCAGCTTATTCAGATTTGTCACTGGAATCAGCAACTTCTTCAGCTTTGTCACTGCCAGAAGGGCCTTCCTTACTTCGCGTGCTTTCTGAACCAGTTCACAACTTTACTTCGGATATTGAATCACGGCTCTATACAGCTGAACCTGAAGAGTAAGATAGAGAAGAGAAAAAGGTTCTTTCTGTTTGTTTGTTCCTTGATATATTGTGTATGACAAAATTGATAATTGATCATTTTTCCCCTCGGATGGATCCCCCTTTTAGATTTGCTTCTTGAGTTGAGCATTAGATTTTAGAGTATTTTCTTTGTCCAATTGCTATACAAAGAAGGCTAATTGAATTTTAGCTAATGGTGGATATTTTTCTATGTTTTTATTTTGGTGCATTATTCCGTACCTGTACATTACTTTTGCTTCTTACAGGAAGTAGGAAGAAAATACCAAAATTTTTTAGTGCTAATTCATGAAGTACTACAAATGTCTTTGGTTTTGGTACTATATGTTAATTTGAGAAATTTGAGATTGATGGATGATTTTCTTTTAAAGGCTATAGAAACCACAATGGTCTGTTTTTGTGTATGATGTTGCCTGGAACCTGGACCAGGGGGTTCATAACCTGAAATCGTTGAATAATCAACTCATTATCAACCTTTTTGAACACATCTCTCTCAATGTAAGGTGCAAAAACTTAATTCCAAGGGGTTCAAAGTACAAATCATATGGGGGTATATGTGCAATTTTATTAAGTTCAGGGGGTTCACTTGAACCCCCTCACTACTATGTAGCTCCGCCCCTGATTATGATTCAAGAGTACCCCCGTAGTATATATCTTGGAGGAGGAAACTGTTCTAATATACATGAATATCTAGGCAAGTTTGGTGGTCCACCGTGGACCAGTACCTGAAAATTACCTAAAATATGAACGATGACGACTGACGCCTTTCTCTAGAAGTGTAAGTTCACGGTTTTTTTTGTCATCACTACTGAGATGGTGACCTTATTGGTGTCATTTTAATAAAATCAAAGGGTAACAAATATGAGCTAAATTTTGAGGCACATATATGTTTTCTCTTATTTTTGTCAAAACGAACACCGATTTGGCCACTATCTTAAACCTTACAATAAGGAGGACCTTGGACTTCTATTTTTAGTGCCGGCGTCAATCATCGTTGGAGTTTCGTACGATTTTCAAGTATCAGTTCACGATGGAGTAGAAGTTGCCCAATACCTAATCATATACCACATTTCACTAGTTTTGTATAAAAGGAGTGACAAAGTGCTTAAAAATCTTATCTAAACTATTTGCTAGTGAAATACCATATTTCCAATCCTTTGCAAATAAAAAGGTGATTAGGGTTATGACTGAGTACTGATATGAACTTTTTTGAATTATAAAACATAAATGGGGTTCAAAAATTTAAAATAGAGAACGTCTAAATAACAAATCACATAATACTTTTTAATAAAGCTTTATAATGAGACAACTAATTGCTCTACTTATCTATTTTAAACAACAAAAATACAAATCTATGACACTAGGTGTTCATAATTATTTTTTATTTTTTGGAAAGTGTTATTAACCTAGAACCTGTAGGGAAATGTATGCCATCATTACAAAGTTGAAGTGAAAGCAGAATCAGAAACAAAAGGAGAAGCATAAGCAAAATAGAAAGCAAGAAGCTAAAGCAGAACAGAAGCAAAAACTAAAAAAGCAACGCAAGTATAACAAAAGAAGCAGTGGCAGAAGAAACCTACAACAAAGCACCCCAATTAAGAACAAAGAACGGATCATAATAAATTAGCAATACTAAGATTTCAGAACCAGGGGAAAAATGAAAAATGCCAGAAAATAGTATATTCTTTGGCATTTCTCTGTCAAAATGAAAATAGGAAAGTAATAGAGGAGTGAGTATAGAGGAAAGAAAATAAAAAGAAGTTTGCAAAAGGAATAAAATAACAGAAACAACAAAGCAAGTTCACCATAAAATGTTAGGAAAACAGCGGATTGAGATCGTAAATGATTACGATGCTTAAATGCATCTAATAGAACAGCATCTTCAAGCCTACAAAACAAAGCTCAAAAGGTTCACCACTCTCAGTTTTATATTGCTAACCGAACACCAACAATGTCCTTGCTGCTGCAGTAGACTAATTGTGAATGACAGTTCGCTCTATATATGCAATTTGTTGTATTGTTGGCATATCACAGATATGACAACATTATACCTTTAAAAGATAAAAGTAAATGTCTATATTTTAATGTTTATATAACACAACTCTTCGAAACATTATAATGAAATTGAAACAGTAGCTCTTGTTTTTCATGAAATGAGTATGCATAATTCTAGATAAAGAAATCAACGATGAACCCATTGGCTTAAGTGAGTAATGAACTCCTACTAAGACAAATCACTCAGGAGAACCTGAATTAGATTCTTGGTCAGAACAATTTTTCGCCAGGCTTTACATACCACCGGCCGAACCCCGGATTACTAGGGGTTCCATACCCTAAGAACTGGAGGGTTAACACAAAAAAAAAATTCAACAATGTGATGTTAGTCCATCTCAAGAGTTTTGTTTTTATTGCGAAAATTCAATTCATAAAATACCAAGCATGTAGAGAAATTTAAAATAAATTAGCATAAAAATAAAACTATGAACTTAAAACTAGAAAAGACTAGTGATCTCAGACACATGTATCCCACGATAAAAGGTACTACTGCTAAATTACCAAACTAAAAGGTACTACTAATTAAGAGCTTTTGTCAGGTAAGGATCCCATCCAAGCAGGGGGCAACATGCCTGTTTGCTCATGGACAGTCTTAAACAAAGGTGGCAACATCTTGTAGACACCAGCAACTTCTTTCATACCCATGGCACCATCAGTTATTCCCCCGCCATTATCACCACCATTAGTCCAAATACTAATCTTAGGCTCAAGTCCACGTATCGCTTCAGCATTAATCTTAGCAATCTCTTGAAACATGCCACCATTTATCATCATGTAATCCCTTACAGCTGTGTAGTTGTTTCCAAGTGCATTGAGCATTCCCAAGCGTCACAATCCCCTCTGCCTCTTTTTTCTTTGGGTATAGCTCTGCTTCGACTTCTTGCTTGCGAGCGTATAATTCCCATATTTGTATTCTAAGGAATGTTATTCCTAGAAATAAATTTGGTAAACTTGAAACAAACACACCCTAGTCTATTTTAATAATTTGCCGTCATCACAGAATAGTCAACTGTTATAACTAGGACCTTTATTACCAAATAGTGACCGAGATTATTGGAAAATCATAATTATTTTTGTTTATCATTAGTTGAACCAATTTTATTTACAAATTGAAAAACCAATTTCAAAACAAAACTCCCCTATTATGTACCAACTAGTAGTTTAATTGTCGCATTTTAGATAACCTAATAATAATTCATAGATTCAAACTTTTAATTTCTTGATAAAATTTGATAAACATCTGAGACACTTATACGGGAGTTGTGAAAACTAGTCCACTAGGAGTCACTAAAGACCAGAAGCAGTCAATGTTGTTCTATTTCACCTTTCTTGGAAGATCCAAAGACTGGTTGCGTGCCATCTCATTTAAAACCATTCAGAACTGGGATGACATAGAAGAATAGTTTATAGAACTATTTTTACCTATTTCCAAATATCTTGAAAAGAAGGGGGGAATCACTAGTTTTGAGCAGCAAGATGCAACGACTCTCTACGACGAATGACAGATATTCAATTTATTATTGAAGAAATGTCATTTGTACAACGTAGATACAGGGGTTCAGACGGGATTTGAGAGATCAAAATAGCATGCTCTTCCATGCTTCAGATGGTAAATGCAAAGGAGCTTAAACTTGGCTGATATGCTCTTACCATGTGAATTGACAATGAAAGCAAGGGAGCTCGCCAACTTAGATTTCTTCATTTTTTTAACAGTTAATTTTATTTAAAAATAGAACCCCTACTCATCAAAGAATACTAATTAAAAGACGCTGTATATGGACAAGAACATTCGAAAATAAATACTATAAAAGACACCCCTTACACACAACTCCTTAGATTTCTTCATTGGTTGAAACAAATTAATAAATATGTTCATTTTTCGATGAATCATTCTTAGATATTACAATGGAGATACTCTCTAACCGAAAGTCATTTAACATAGATTCAAACTAATATACAAAATAATATTCAACTAGCTAACAAATAATATCTTTATAAGAATATTTTAAAAGTATGAATCATTTTAGTCATTCTTGATGAGAAATTGACAATATATATATATATATATATATATATATATATATATATATATTGAAAGAACAATATGTATATTTTTTATTTATAGGGATAATATATTTCTAAATCAGTATATATTTGATTATTTTACCACATATTTAAACTTAATGCCTTTTTCTGTACATATATATTTGTAATAATTTTAATATATACAC
Organism: Medicago arabica; assembly: GCA_946800305.1. Taxonomy (NCBI): domain Eukaryota; kingdom Viridiplantae; phylum Streptophyta; class Magnoliopsida; order Fabales; family Fabaceae; genus Medicago; species Medicago arabica. The sequence continues at coordinate 18,055,416 of OX326971.1, read as the reverse complement.
ACACGTTTCATAGCTTTTTTGTTGTTGAGAGGTATATGTGTTTCATAGTTATACATTTTAATATAAATAACTCACCTGGATCAGTCTGGTGGTATTGACTTTGGATCTAAGATTGAAAGTGTATAGTATACTCCTCAAAGTCTCAGGTTTGATCCTCCACATACTACATACCAATTTAAGTGAGCTAATTTATCTTATTAAAAAAATATAAATATATATGTTTCATAATTGCCATCTAATGTGATTATTTTTATGTAGTGAATTTATATGATTATTTTTATGCATTTCCTTTCACAGAATACTCTTATTCCCTTGCTAAAAAATGGTTTACTAAATATACTATTATTCCCTTCTACCAAAAAAGATATAATATACTATTATGCCGGCTTAAATAGAAAAGTTTTGTCAAACAAAAAGTTCTTTTTTCTTGATGAAGTCAAACAAAAAAGTTTTATTGTGTTTTTTTTGTAAAGAAGTCAAACAAAAAAGTTAATATAGAAAGAATAGGATCAAGTTGGCTTATAAAAAAGGGTATATCAACCAATCAAACCCAGAAAGCAATTAATTAGCAAGTTTCTCAGTTAACCAAAAGAACGAGAAGAAAATGTATAGCAATTTCAAGGAACAAGCAATAGAATACGTGAAACAAGCTGTACAAGAAGACAATGCAGGAAACTACGCAAAAGCGTTTCCTTTATACATGAACGCTTTAGAGTACTTCAAAACACATCTCAAATACGAGAAAAACCCTAAGATCAGAGAAGCTATTACACAAAAATTTACAGAGTATCTTCGTCGTGCTGAGGAGATCCGTTTTGTGCTTGATGATGGTATGCCGGGACCAGCTTCTAATGGGGATGCTGCTGTTGCTTTGAGGCCGGAAACAAAGCCGGAGAATGGTGAGGAGAGATGTGGAGAGGGAGATGGAGAAGATCCTGAGAAGAGTAAGCTAAGAGAGGGGTTGAATTCCGCGATTGTGAGGGAGAAACCAAACGACGTCGCAGAGAAGCCAAGAACGGCCATGGGAGGATGTTGGCCATGCAAATCCAAGCAGAGAACTAGAATTCGTTCCTAACAAAAATCAAAGCATATTTTTACTAATCGAAACAAGTGTGTTTAGGAGCATGAGTTATGGTTTCTTTATTTATTTGAATGTCAAATTATACTATTAACACAAGCTAAAGATAGCAAGATATACAAAGTGCACAGGTAAGGCAAGCAAAAACAACGAAAACATGCATCCGGAGCAAAGCACCTCAAGCAACAAGAGCAACAAAGGATGAACTGAACAAAGAACCCAAGCAAAAGAACCGAGGAAAACCTCCCTGCCAAGAAAAGCTACAAGAACCAACAAGGCGACAACTTCGAGCATAGACTGCCCTACTGAACTCCCTACACAAATCTCGATCGGCCCAAACATAAATAGGTTCCACCTCCCACTCATAATAAAAACAACAATTATCGGAGATCTTGCCAAGAAACCATTTTCACGAGGAGGACTTAATCCTATCTACGAGTTGCTCCACATTTAAGGCATGTCTGAGAAAATAGAATCATTAATCTGAGACCAGCAAATAAGCCACATCATTTGATCTCTGAATATTTTGGTTTGTAGTAGATTTGGGCTGTTTCGATTTATAATTTTGTGAATTCTATTGTACTTTTCCTATTCTCGACACACCTTATGCTTTAAACAAATTTAAGCTTAATCAAAGTTTTAGTCTCTCTCATTTGTTCAATTTCTGGATGTTAAAAAGTTTACGTTTAATATGATATGGCTTTCATGTGTGTACCAAGTTCATGCTGTCATTTAAAATTGTACCATATCAGCGTCGGTTGAAGGGTTGGCTTCAATTTCAAAAATTGAAAAAACTAAAGGGCTAAAATTGCAGATTTAAAAATTGAGAACCAAAATCCAGAAATTGAACAAATAGGAGGACTTAAATTGCAATAAACCCATAAATTTGTTACATCCAGTTTGTTTTGCTTTTTCAACGAAAATAAAGTCCTAAAAAACCAGGGTTTTTACTAACCCTCTGTTTCTCATATAAAAAAGTTTCTGGTAATTTGGAGTTCGACCTAAAGATAAGTAAACCTTAACAACCATACTTACTTTATTTTAATAAACCTTAACAACCATGCTTACTTTATTTTGATTTTTTTTAAGATGCACATGAGAGAAAGTCTACAACGATACAGAAGTTATCAGCAATAACAAAACAAGTCTACTACTACATGTAAAAAACTACTCGATCGATCTTGAAGTACCTAATTTTTAGATAAATGTATTAAAATAAAATTATACCTTAAGTTCGCACCACCATCTCCCATTCATCCAAACAATTCTGATAAGATGTAGAGGCCACTGCGGTGGTTCAAGAAGTGGCTCTGGCCATCCACACTTCCATCCTTCAGAACTCCATCGTTTCCGGTGGTTTTGGTAGAGAAATCAGTCGGACTCTAGATCTTTTTCGATAAAAAAAAATGGGATCGAGAGATGCATATAACAAAGTTCTACAGGAAGAGGGACGAGTGGAGGAAGCATCACATGCTTGACTATCAGATGTGTCACAACACTCCTGGCCTCGACATCACCCTTGTTGTTTTTGGTGTCCACCTCGTCTCCGTGAAAGTCTACATCAAGATGAATCAGGTTTACATATACACCTAATCTCACCTAATCACCTTTTATGTGTGTGAGAGAGAGATGGGTTAGCAACCCCAGGGGCTCTTTCATCTTGCACCGTGGATGATGGGCTAGCATCTGCATATGAACATACTCCAGATTCCTTATTTAAAATTTCTATTTCTATTACTTTCTAAAGCAAAAGTTCAGTCTTGAATTTTCATGTTAGAAAACCATTAAGTGCAAAAAGATCTTCATTGATATAATTAATGAAACAACACAAATACATCTAGATCAAAAGTTTACATAATATTCAATTATTCATAGCTAACTACACCTAATCTCAACTCTACATATACTCATGGTAGCGAGTACAAATAGATGAGAATGAGATGAAATATCTTAAAATCTTCCGATGCCTCTCCACCATTTTCGGTCGCCTTCCAAACCCTATGTTTTGTAACTTTAGAAATTCTAAGAATGCCAAAATTTATAATCTAAGTTTGCTATTTATACTTCGCATAAAAGTTAAAATTCTCCAAGCAAACAAGTGCTAATTAACTTAGAGAATTGAGATTTCTTCAGTATAAAGTAATTATCGGCTCATCCAATAGGTCACTAATTTCCCCTTAAATCGCTAAGTAAATTTATGCTCACTTAAGGAATCTTATCTTCCAATCGATCTTCAATTCTCTGACTTGACTCGCTTTGGACTCGCTTAGCGAATTTACTTTCTCTGTATTCTTCAACCCTTTGACTTGGCTTGCTACCTTCTCTCTCCTTGATTGCTTTCTAAATTTCCTGATACTCATAATTCTTATTAATTGATACTGCATGCATTCCATGATCTTTAAACATACGGATAAAGTGGAAACATGTGATAGTAGCTATGATGATACTGAAAAACTAGCTATCTAATATAGAAAAGAATTTTGGGGAACTCTATATGATTACTTGAATTTTTTTTAATAAATGTGACTAAATAATATAATGTAATATTTTAGGTGGTTTTAGCATGTACCAGAACTCCATCACTATTTCACATTCCAAAATATATGCAACAATGCTCCAGATGAAGAAGGGTCTTCTAGTTGTTTTAAGAAACAACACACACACACACACACACACACACACACATATATATATATATATATATATATATATATTGTTGATGCTAGCCCTATAACTCATATTAACCGTTCAAGAAATGATGATCAGAACAATCTCAAGAACCCTATAATAGAAGATCTGGATGATGAACCTTTCTTGTTTATAAAGAAGAACATGTGCAAGATGGCATTCAATAGTGCAAGAACAATTTAATCGGTAAGATTCTCTATACCTAAGCAAGTGTGTCAAAGTGCTATTTTTGGGGATTTGTTTTAATTATGAAGGTTTCAAAATTTCAAAAATAAAGGGAAAATTGTATTAAATCATGATGAATAATGAAACTGATATTTAGAGTCTTGAAAGGAAATCCATGGATCATTTATGATGTTTGGTTCGTGGTTTATACTTGGGACAGAAGCAATGACTTACAATCCTAAGATTTCAATCATGTTCCTATGTGGATCCAGATTCGGAGTTCACCGCGACATTATAAAACACCTACTATGGGTACGCATTTGGGAGCAATACTTGGGAAATTTTCTAAAACTCCTTGTATGAATTCCAAGATAAGGCAAACAACATATATATTAAAGTCTAGACTTTTTTTTTTTTTTTTTTACAAAATATTAAAGTCTAAACTAATGTTAGAAAGCACACCAGAGCTGACATGTTTATCTACATCACCAATGATGGTGTTTAATTCGGTTGATTTAAAGTATGAGAACCTTCCCATGTTCTGCTTCTTATGTGGGATCATAGGTTTCACTCCTAGAAATCTTCATTTTTGCTGCGGACTTTCATAAATTTTTTGCTTATTTCCTGCAAATTTTGCCAAAGATTAAGGTTCTTAGGTAATACCTTCGTGTGTAATTGTTTTTTGAGGATTTTAGGAACTGTTGGGAAAATTTCATCCAAAAAGTTCCTTAGGAAAGGTGAAAAGTATCTGCAGAAAACCTTTTGTGAGAGTTGGAGGAGTTTGCGCCCGCAAATATATTTCATGTGAACATACCACATGTAATTCCGCCGCAAAACTATTTCCGCAGGTAAATACTAAATAAATTATAGTTTCCCACATGAAAATCTGCAGGAAGTTTATTACTTTTTTCTGCACAAAATATGATTATTTTCTTTTAATGAATGCCAAAAGGGATATTAAAAATCATTTTTTATTATTTGTTTGAAAAAAAAGTTTATTAGAAACCATCTTGAGTGTTAAATTTGGGACATAACATATGCTTCTTTTTCTTTCTTATAAGCTAAAACTTTCATCGAAAGAGAACACCTAGCAACAACAAAAAAATATGGATGAGTTCTATTTCACATAAGCGTCTAAGTCATTTTTACCAATATTTGTGTTTTAATAATATTGCACAAAATATTTTAACAATGTATAAAAAAATGAATTGCAATGGACAAAAATAGTTTTTTGGTTGCATGGACAAAAATAGTTTGACATTTCATTTACATATATTTTGATTTGGAGTTAAATTTAAAATTATAAGGTTGAAATTCAATATCTATACTATATATTGAGAAAATACATGAGATTATACAGTAACCCCAATACCCCATGAGGTCTATGATTGGGTCAATATTCTATCCCATATGGCTAATATGCTTAAGATGATGGCTAATATCATATAATAGGAAGGTTTAGTTATATCAGGTTGGTATTTCTCTTCCATTGTAATAACAACATGGTTTTTTCTAAATTACCCTCTCATGTTTAAGGGGTATTTACCCCCGTCATGATATCAACCAATCAACGTATAATATACATTGACAACATTAAATGTCAAATAAATGAGTCAATTTTTTCTAAAAGAAATAATTTTAATCATAAGGTAACTTTTAATACTTTCAATTTTTATTTAATTATAGACAAGATTATGTCAAATAAATGAGTCAATTTTTTCTAAAAAAAAAATCAATTTTAATCATAAGGTAACTTTTAATACTTTTCATTTTTATTTAATTATAGACAATATTACATTAGAGGTCCTTTATCTTATTTATTTGTAACACTTTGGTCCTTTATCTTTATTTTTTCCGTTTAGATCTTTTATCTCTCATAAAAGCACATATACATCTTTTTTCTCATTTTTTTATTAAAAAAAAATACGTGATTTTATTTTTTTAAATATATTTTTATTAAAAATGAAAAAAAATCCAAAAATATGATGAAGATGTTCATCATCTTCATCTTCTTCCTTTGAATCTTTATCATCTTCATTGAATAAAAATAAATTCTACGCAAATATATCTCCAAATATCATGAATTAATGTTATGTTCACCTCAAATCTTCTTTTAAACTCAAAAATAAAATCTTATAGAGAAAGAGATCTAGTTTCATCACAAAAAAAAAAAAATTAGTTATATAAATTGTCACACCGTATATTATTATTATTATTTTCTAACTCAATATTCAAATCCGGCATAAAAATAACCCCAAAATTGAGAGCAACTTTGCACATCAATTTTGTTGTTTCCAGAACAATTTTAACTTTCGTAAAGCCTAACCCTTCCGCCAGTGACTAAGCCTCCACCATCCGCCTTGCAACATTTGTGAAATTAAAGTTTTGATTTTTGTGTTTAAAAGAAGATTTGAGGTGAATATAACATTAATTCACGATATTTGAAGATATATTTTAGTAGAATTTTTGTTGATTTAAAGAAGATGATGAAGATTCAAAGGAAGAAGATGAAGATGATGAACATCTTCATCATATTTCTGGATTTTTTTCATTTTTAATATAAATATATTTTTAAAAATAAAATTATGTATTTTTTAATAAAAAAAATGAGAAAAAAGATATATATGTGCTTTTAAGAGAGATAAAAGACCTAAACGAGAAAAAATAAAGATAAATGACCAAAGTGTTACAAATAAATAAGATAAAGAACCACTAATAAAATCTTGCCTTAATTATATTTAGGTGTTCAATCTTAATTAATTTACACTACATGACTTGCTTAGAACAATTAAAATATCACATCAGATTTCTTTCATCTGAATGTCCTTAAATTTATCAGCTACATTCATAAAATTTCTTCTTTCCATTTTGATTGTTTAATTTTGTTGTTTCAAACTGCCACAATTTTCAATTTTCGTGAGAATCGTCGTCGCTCGTTTGATTCCAAATATCGTGAGAATTGCCGTTATTTTCTGAACCACGTTAGGTATGTCGACTTAATTTTTCTTTTTGATTTGATTTATCTTGGTTGTGAGGTAGTTAATTATAACAATTGAGTAAGTCATCCGTTGTACTTTGAGGACTGATAGCAAGTGTTGCCGTTGTGATGTTGTGGGAGTTTGCTAGCATTTTTTTCGGCTGCTGCTGAAATGGTTATGTCATGAGGCTTTTGTTCTTTTGTTTGGACTTAAAGGCTTTGGCTGATAGTGAATCAGGTCTATGCGTGTTAGCAGATTTTATTAGGTTGGCTGCTTAAATAAAAAAAAATCAAGTCACGAGGTTCTAGAAACAATGACAATTCTCACTATAATTGGAAACTGCGACAGTTTGGAACGAAAAAATTGAACAATCAAAATGGGAAGAAGAATGAAAAAGAAACAAGAATTGATCAATAAGAAAAAATAAAGAAGAAGAAATTTGAATGAAGGAGATGTTTTTGTTCTCACGTTTCAGGTTCTGAAATGGAAGAAATTTTATGAATGTAAGTGATAAATTTAAAGAGATCAAGATGAAATGATAATAATGATTAGAAAATGGTAACATAGGCCTCACCTAATAACACTCTTTTTTTCAAAAAAAATGATAATAAAATAAATCAAGACACTACCTATTACTAACTCCTAAGACCTAGTATCTTGGAAGGGCAATTATAAAGTAGGTATCTACATCGTAAAATCCCCTTTTTCCAAAGTCATCTTCTATTTTCTCTCTCTCTGTGTGTGTCTATATATATATATATAGCAAGCAACTTGCTATTTTTATACAACAAAAGCCTATTTGTTTCGAATGAAAGTCTTTCACATCTCCCCCTATTTCTCAACTGCGCTTATCAAACACAAATATATAAAAAAACAAGAATGCTTTGAACCCATAAGCAAAAAGTGACTATCGGTACATAAGACAAAATTTTAAAATTATTTAATAAAAAACAATAACGTGACTTCAAATAATTTGTTGTTAATTTTTTATTTTTTCTATATTCTCCTCCTTATGCTTGTTTTGATCAAATGTTTTAGAAGGTCTAAGAATGATATCTAGACCATCAAACCAATGAAACAAATTACCTGCAACTTGTTGTTATTAAATAAACCAAGCAAAATACTAAGGTCTACGGTATGAGAGTTGTCATAATTTCTTTTGCAAATTGCAAATCTAAAATTGGCAAGTTTCCCGGAATATGTGGTTGGTTTACTGACTACGATTATAATAATATTTTTGAGGGGTACAATTATTTTTTGACAATCTGAGGGGTACAATTATAATAATTTAAATAGGTGACTTACCAAATATAAATAGAAGACTTTTCTTTAGGTGAAATATAAATGTAAATAGGAGACTCGACCATAAAAAAAATAACGTGTAAAATATTATGTACATTTAACTTTGTATAACAAAAGTTGACTTGAATATTAAATATTGACCCGTTGCAAATTAAATAGCCATGATTTTTCTATTATGAAGATGACAAGAGAACCTCTTAGCTCTCTTGCTCTCTCAATTTTCCAGCTATGAGTTCTAATAAGCTCATGAGTTTTACTTTTCAGAAACTCATGAAAAGAAAATTCCATGGCACTGCCGAAACAAGTTCAAAATATTGGAGGGGTCTTGTGGAGAAAGAGTTACAAAGTATTAACCCTGAAGAAAAAAATGAGAGTGTGTGCATATATAGAGTCCCACCAAATATGTTAAATGTTGAACCAAAAGCCTACATACCCAGCAACATCTCAATAGGTCCTTACCATTATGGATCACAACACTTGCAAGAAATGGAAGTTCTGAAAAACAAGTTTTTTCACCGTCTCTTCGATCCAAACGGTGCAAATGGAGCCAAATTAGAAAAGGCTTGCAAGTTTCTTGAGAAAGAAGAAATCAATGCTCGAAGCTGTTACAAGGGTGAAATCAAATTAAGCAGTGATGAGTTTCTAAAGATGATGTTGGTTGATGGTTCTTTCATCATTCAACTCTTGAGGGATTTATCGGATAACGAATTCAAACATGTTCCTTCGCTTAGTAGATGGATGTTACCAACCATTCGTCGTGAGATGATAATGCTTGAAAACCAACTTCCAATGTTTGTTTTAACAAAACTTTTCGAGATAACCGGTAAAAACAATAGTCTTCATCCACAAATGAGTTTCTACAATCTTTCTTTCAAATTTTTCTACCAATTGCTTCAATCCGAATCACGAAAACCCCCTGAATGTCAAACATCTTACAAGTTCAAAATTGAACATGTTCTTGATCTTCTTAGATACAACATAAGACCAAAACTCATTGGCGAAGAACCAAGAGGATGTCAGAGCCAGATGATTCATTCAATAACAGAACTAAAAGAAGGGGGTGTGAAAATTAAAGCATGTGAGAGTAGAGAATTGATGGATATAAGCTTTGGAAAAAAATGGGGAATAATGGTAAAGGAACTAACTATTCCACCTTTGTACATTGGTGATCACAGAGGTACTGTTTTTCGCAACATAGTTGCATTTGAGAAATGTCACAAGAGATGCAATCCAGACATGACAACTTACATGTTTTTCTTAAATAGACTCATAAATTCAGCTCAGGATGTTTCTGCTCTACATTATAAAGGGGTTATTCATCATTCTTTAGGGTGTGATGAACACGTTGCGGCATTAATCAACAACATAGCTAAAGAAATAGTTCCTGATATGAATGAGTCATATTTGTACAAAGTTGTGAATGAGGCGAATGAGTATTTGGGTTGTTGGCGTGCGAGATTCAGAGCTTCGCTTGTTCATAACTATTTAACAAGTTGGGCTGTGGGACTTTCTACATTAGGTGCTCTTTTGGCTCTTTATTTTACATTCATACAAGCAATTTGTGGTTTCGCAGATGCGGCCACAAAACTGGAGAAAGCAAAGTTCAGTTCAGTGATAAGAAGTTTGCTTATAATTCCATTTCGGGACCCTCCTCACTATACAGTATTCGACGATGTCAGTAAAAAAACCAACCATGGTTCTAATAATTGAACATTTACATATCAGGGATTGATTCTTGCCATACATGTGATTGATGTCTCTACTATGAATGGTTTGTTGATTGTTTAGGACTATTATGTGAAGAGCTTTTAGATATAATCACTCTTTTAGGTGAAATGGTGGTTATCTTATTTTCTCTTTCTAAGTATTTTATTTCCTTGTGATATTGTTTGTGAGCTAGTTTTACCTTGTAATCTCTTCTTGTATTTATATAAAGTCAGAGCATATATTTATAGTTTTTTTCATAAAGAAGGAAAATCAAGTGTTTTATGAATTCCATGGTACCCTTGGATTTGCAGACCCTCCAACGACGCTCTTATCCACAAAATTATTCGCGTCTAAAGTCACAACTCCATATAAGATCTCTGAACGCAGTCCATTCACGAGCTTCAATCACTTTGAATGATCACTGTTAGCATTACGGTAAGGATGATAAAAACGAGACAGTTCCTCGAACTTAGTAGCATACTTTCCAACAAGCACAGTTGAATGATTTAGGGATTAGAAAACAGCTTATTTCTTGTCTTGAAGATCAACTCGAAGGAATTTCGACACAATTTTCCTTGTTGATCACAACAAACTTGAAAATTCTTCCACCAAATTTCATCTTCATTATTAAACTAGGCAGCACACCGAACCTTTTGTGTATTAGTGCACGTTGATGGGTGGTTTGTCGATCATTTGGATCGAAGAGCTAAGATATGTAACGGTAGTTATATTTTGTGGAGTGTTTGTTGCTACATCAAGAAGATCTCTATTGATATCATTTATTTGTGTATGGTGAATACCTTGCACTACAAGAAATCTGACAATACCAAACTGATATACACAAGGTTATAGTATCAAGACATATCTAAATAATTCAAAGACTTCATAGAATCATTTCTTTTTAACGTACTTCAAAAATAAATACAAAGACTTATTTAAATTAAATAACAGTTGCAGTGTATTAAATTTGACTTGAATGCTTCAGTTTCTGCCTTATACACCAAACAATTTAAAACCGAGCAAGTACAAAACATTATATTTCCTCAAAAGCTGAGACATCATTTCCAGAAAACAGAAATAGGACATGAACTTTATCAATAAAAAAATATAATATTATTATTTTTTCCTTAAAAAATTAAAAACTATTATTCAAAAAATAAATAATAAACTTTTGAAAGACATACATGCAAATGGTCATTATAATAGAAAGAGATCAATTGAAGGGAAATCGCATAAAAGAGTATACCCAGCGGACAAAACAATAAAGATTTTCCTTTCAATGGATCCTTACGAATGAAACATGATCATTGATTCAATTATTATAGTCAAGTGGAGGGCTGATATAGGGCGGCTCATAGGAGATAAAGGGATGGGCGCCCCATGATTATGTTAGGACGCTGGGGTCTTAACCACTAAATATCTAACTCTAACCATCTTAACGTTAGGGGTGTTCATGGTGCATAAACTGAATTGGAACTGAACTGCATTAACGGTTCAGTTCAGTTTTTAAAACCATTTAAAGAAAAAAATAGTTTATTTTTAAAAACAATTCAGTTCAGATTAAAAATCGGTTCGAAATCGGTTTAATATTTTTTAATTGTATTTTTTATTAAAGGATGCTTTATTGAGATTTTTGTGCTCTTTTTTTCTTCAGATTTTTATATTAATTATTAATTAAATAATTTAATATATAAATAAATAAAATGAATAATCTTCAGATTTTTATATTAATTATTAATTAAATAATTTAATATATAAATAAATAAAATGAATAATGTAATATTTATAAAGGAGAGGGTGGCAGGTGGTGGTCCAGGGTATGTCGGCGGACGACGAACCTACGATGACCTCGCGGTGGTTCTCCGGTGAACTGACAGCGGCGCTCCAGCAGGTCGCGATGGTCGGTGGTGGCTGGGACCGGTAGGGTTGGGGGTGGCTGGCACTTATCAATTAATTTAATTTATTTTTTAAATAAAAATCATCTAACATAAGAGTTCAACCCACGACCTTAAACTTTATGCAAAGTCAATTTACCACTACTCCAATATGATTTATGTGAGCATTATATATATATATATATATATATATATATATATATATATATATGTTTTGTTTCTAAATTTGTAATTTTTCTTAAAATTAAATTTTGGTTCAACATTTGTAGAAGAAAATAACAAAGAGTTCAAAACAAGTGAAAACCGGTTTTTAAATTAAGTTTGGTTAACTAAATTGGTTTAAATTTGTGGTTCAGTTTATTTGTGATTCAGTTTGGTTCAATTTAGTGATTTGGTTCAGTTAACCACATTTTTGCACACCCCTACTTAGCGCTCTGTCCCTAACCAAATATTGTCTTGATGCAGACGTACCCTTTAACTTTCACCTGTTCTCCTAAGAATCCTACTAGTGACCCCTTAAATGGTTGAAACTTTTTAGAGTCTATGTTAAGTCGTTCAAAGGTGTCATAATACAATATATAAGCCGACCTTCTTGGGTTGACGAGGACTCTCCTTACGTTGTAGCCTAATAGTTGTACGCTAATCGCCATGGGGAAGGACTTCCACAAGATCCTTGCTTGAAAAAGAAATCTCAGGGTCGACTGCAGCTGAACTCTCTGGTCGAGAGATATCAACAAACATTACTTGACACGCATACCATTTTTGGGATGAACTGGATTCACCTCCTCCTGCGAATCCTCCTGATATAGTGTTATTGATGGTGTGCTTGGGAGATTCTTCCGCCTTGTGACTGGGCCCTTCCTGTTCTTTTCCCTTCTTAGAGGTCGGGCTTTGGGGTTCCCCCAGGTCCCGCCATTGATCATGCTCATAACCACCATTGAAATATCGTTGTAGCTATCCTTCCCTAAGCAACCTTTCAATCTCCCTTTTTAACACGACAATCTTCAAGCGACACACAAGGTGTTCTTTGCCTGGTTCAATAAAACCTTCAGGTTGTTTCAAATAGATTTCTTCCTTTAAATCTCCATGCAAGAATGCATTTTTAACATCAATTTGTTCTTATATCTGATTTGGTAAAGAGCTCATTGAGCATGTGGAAAGAAACCTATAAAAAAATTGGCTAAAAAGATGGATCAGATGCATGCAAATTAATACTTCCACGCATAAGAAGTATGCTAGCTTGCGAGAGGCAATTACAAAGACAAATCTGCTTTAATATTTTTATTTCATGGTTTTATAATTATTTAAGCACTAATAATCCATTTAGTTTTCAAAAGAGGTATTTTTTAGTGGTTAATTATTAGAGCAGCATCTGTCCAATTTTTTTTTTATTAAAGCAGCTCAGATGCTAATTCACGTCAGTTTGGAAACTAAAGAAGTCAACACATTTTGTAAGTTTGGCCGAATCTATTATTTATTAACAATTGATATTCAGGAATTTAGGCCGAATCTATTATTTTGCTTGGCAGGAATTTTGGAATGGATTTTTTGCAGGAACCTAATTAGACCTTTTATTTTTTTATTGGGTTGAATTTAGTTGTGAGGTAACATGTAACAGACACCTAATTAGACCTTCTTTTGCTTTTATTTGCTTATTGGGTTGAATTTAGTTGCGAGGGATTTCGTTTATCCCATAAACGTGTGTTTTTGATTAATTTATCCCATGCTTATGCATGTGAATCATGAAAAAATAAATATAATTATACGGTACCCCTTTTGCTTTTTGGAAAGATAAGAGTTTTGCTTTGCTAACATTTCTTAGTTCTCACAATCTATCACTAAATAAATAGTATCAACAACACTATAAAGTTCTAGTATGATATTAGAAAGAACAAGAAACATACGATTTCTCAAAGTTACATTATAGCTTATGATAACTGAATCTCACTATAGAGTTCGTGTAATTCCATTTATTATTCATTATAAAAAATGCACCTGAACATTGTTGAATATGCATTGTTCCTTACAAGACCAGTTTATTTCAATTTGTTTGAATTCTTTATCTGAAACTAGTCTTCTGCTTTCTATATCACGCTCACTTTCCACTTCTTTGCACAAGATGATACCCCACAACCAGTTTTTTTTTCTTTTTTTCTTTCTTTATTTACAGAGATAGTTTAAATGGTTCCTCTTTAATTTAGATATTTCAAGTAACAAGATAACTGAATTTTTAATTTTTAAAATTTGCTTTTAGTGGCAATCCTTCTTATTAGCCTCAGTTCTCTTGCAGGCAGTTTTTATTATTTGGCAGGACAAGCTCCAAAACCATATCCGAGAAGTACCAATTATTACTTGAAAAGATGATCCAAAGCAAAACTTAACTAAACTGAATTTACCGTATGCATTCATATAGTTGTGTCATATTCTCATTCCGATATACCTGTATACGTTACTCATTAGTAAACCAAAAAAGGCATTATGATATGCTGCATGTTTTTTAGTGAGCTGCTGTCAAGATTGGCTTGTTTTGATGTTTGTCTGATGCGGCTGTTATATAGATATATGACAGTAGCAGCTTCAATTGATGCAAATTAGCTAATGTAGTTTCAATTTAGGAGTGTTGGTGTAGTGATTTTGTCTTGGTCTTTTATGCACTGTGTGATTCTGTCTTGGTGTAGTGATGTAGTTTCAATTTATGGGACAGTTGTTTAGTTAATAGTGATAGAATAAAATAATTGTCATTAAGCATAATTATATTTGTAATTATTTGCAATTAATTTTATTGATGTTTGTCATTATTGATAGGTTTGACTAGTCTATTATTATTGTATATATGTACCTTTCATGATATGGAAAAGGACGAGACATGAAATTATAATATTCAAAAAGTATACTCATCTCTTTCATGGTATCACGAGTTGTTTCTTTCCAGCATGACCACAAAGCCACCGCCGCTGCCTTTCTCTTCTAAACACCAGGCCGTCGCTGTCGCTTTCCGTTCTAAACACCAACCGCCGCCGTTACCTGTTCTTCCTCACCAACAGGTCACCCGCCGCCGCCGTTTCTTTCTCAGCAACAGATCGCCACCGTCGCCTATTCTTTCTCAACCACAAGCCGCCGTCGTTGCCTTCAGTTTCCAGACAACCCTTTGTCTGCTCTGTTCACGTGATTCCGACCCTTTCCACTTTTCTCCGCGCGATTCCGTTTCTATTGTGATTCACGGCTCTGTTACTTAGTTTGGCTGTGTTGTTTTGAATTTTAATACTGTTTCAGATTCTTTTCTGCTTCTGTCCAGCGACATCAACATGTCCATTACTCCTGCCATGTCATCCTCTGCTGCCGCCTCGTTAATGGCGTCCGCCACTGTTTCGGCAAAATCTGACTTTTGTCCTGCCCTTGCCGTCACCAACATCAAAAATAGCATTCCCTTTATGCTAGAAATGGAGAAGGATCACTACACCATGTGGGCTGAATTGTTTGAGGTTCATGCTCGTGCCCACAAGGTTGTCGACCACATCATTCCTCAACCTGGAAAAGAAAAGCTTGCTTCCACGGATGCTAATTTTGAAATGTGGACAATTCTTGATTCAACAATTCTTCAATGGATCTATTCACCATATCGTTTGATCTTCTTACCACCATTATGGAAAAAGGATCCACTGCCATGACTGCCTGGAAACGTTTGGCTGACATATTTGAGGACAATCAAAACTCCCGTGCCGTTGCCCTTGAACAAGATTTTTCATCCACTCGCATGGAGGATTTTCCTAATGTTTCTGCATATTGTCAGCGTCTCAGGCAACTATCTGATCAATTGAAGAATATTGGAGCACCAGTTAGCAGTCACCGCTTGGTCCTTCAACTGGTTTCCGGACTATCTAAACCGTACCGAGGGGTTGCCACCTTGATTCGCCAAAGCAATCCCTTGCCATCTTTTTTCCAGGCTCGCTCTATGCTCACCTTGGAAAAATCCGGCTTGACAAAAATGCACAACACTAGTTCTCCCACTGCTTTGCATACTGCTGTTCCACGAGACTCTGATGATTCCTCCCATCAGCGCTCCAATCGTCGTCAGAACAATCGCTATGGTTCCAACCGCAACCGCAACAATCAGAGTCGCACAGGAGGGAGGGACAGCACGGTGGTTCTCGTTCTGATGGTCCCTCCTGGACCCATCAGCCATGGCAGCAACCCCAGTATCCACCCTGGTCTCCTAGGGGTTGGAACCCACCTCCCTGGAGTGTGCCTCCTTGCCATTATCCAACTTCTCAGTGGACTCACCCCACCGGTCCTTCAAGGCAACCAGACATCCTAGGCCAGCGTCCTCAGGCTCACTCTACCACGGTTTCACCAGCTCCCACAGACATTGCAGCTGCTATGCACGCCATGTCTCTCACTCCTCCAGACGGCACATGGTACATGGACACTAGAGCTTCGTCCCATACAGCGGCATCTCATGGTAATCTCTCGTCTTATTCTAATTTGAGTCATTTAAATCAGAAACTGATTGTTGGCAGTGGACAAGGTATTCTAATTCAAGGGTCTGGTCACACAACCCTACCTACATCTCACAAACACAAAACCTTAAACCTTAACCATGTTTTACACACACCACAAATTATTAAAAATTTCATTTTTGTGCGACAACTCACTACTAACAATAATGTTTCTGTTTCATTTGATCCATTTGGTTTCTCGGTATTTGATTTTCAGACGGGGATTCCTCTCATGAGATGAAATAGTCTTGGCGATCTATATCCAGTCATCTCTCCTTCTCACTTTGCTGGTCTTGTTTCCAATCTCTGGCACAACCGTCTCGGTCATTCTAGTTCTTCCACTTTGCAGTCTCTTCATAGTAAAATTAAGCAGAGAAATTAGGGTAAATCTAGGGGTAAAATATTTATGACGGATTAACTTCAAGCAATAAGAGATTTATGATGTGTTTCTACTCTACTTTGTAAAAAATAAATGATTTAATCGTTTTCAATGTTTTTTTTTGTTGAACAAATCAAAATGGGTTATATTATTCAAACTAGCGGAAAGACAGACACTATCGTGCCCGTCTGTCCGCTCTTTCTACTGCGCTAACGCATGTGATTATTTTATTATGTTTGTTTGTATAATTTTGATTAAATTTTTTAATTTTTAAAATATTAATTGAAATTATTGATATATTGATTTATAAACAAAATATTGTCAAGCATATAACAAAATTATTTTTGAATCATAATCACTTATAAACCAGCAAAGTCAATATAATCCGTAAAATTAATCGACTCTAATTAGATGTAACATGAAAGAAAAAAATCTACAGGTTAATTCTAAATTCTGATGCAGAGGGCTGAGAAAGGTTGAGAACAACTAAACAATGCGCGGGAGCGAACTATGAACTGTGAGAAGCCTACTTATTAATATTAAGGTTAAATACCACTTTTGATCCTTTTAGTTTCACAGAATTCCCAAGTTAGTCCTTTAAGTTTTGACAGTTTCAATTCGGTCATTTTAGTTTGACAGAATTCCCAAGTTAGTCCTTTAAATTTCAAAAGTTTCAAATAGGTCCTTTTAATTTGACAGAATTCCCAAGTTAGTTCTTTAAGTTTCAAACTAAATGGACCTATTTGGGGTCCCAAGTTAGTACTTTAAAGGACTACCTTGAGAATTTTGTCAAACTAAAAGGACCTATTTGAAACTTAAAGGACTAATTTAGAAATTCTGTCAAACTAAAAGGACCTAATTGAAACTTTCGAAACTTAAAAGACTAACTTAGAAATTCTGTCAAACTAAAATGACCAAAAGTGGTATTTGACCTAATATTTAATATAGTGTTAACAAATCTTTTTCTAAATTATTTTGAGTCATAATCTTTTCTTAGAGGATTTAAAGTTCAATCTTTAGCAATATTTTTAGCTCACGTTTGTTAATAAACTCTTTTTAGAGGATTTAAAGTCCAATCTTTAAAATTATATTTTGCTCAGGTTTGTTACTAATCTTTTTTTCAGAAGATTTAAAGTCCAATCTTTAACATTATTTTTTGTTCACGTTTGTTACTAATTTTTTTAAGAGGATTTAAAGTCCAATCTTGAACATTATTTTTTGTTCACGTTTGTTACTGATCTTTTTTTAGAGGATTTAAAATCTAATATTTACCATTATTTTTTGCTCACGTTTTTAAGAATTTATCAAAGGCTAAGGAAGAGTAACTTATATTAATAAAATACTAAAATAAAATGGAAATGCTGTTTTTTGTGGAAGTAATATTTAAATAACATGGAAATACTGTTTTTTGTGGAAGGGATATGAAAATACTTGACAATGTTTGTCGGTTGTATTAAGGTGAACAACACAAATGTACAACATAAAATCTGCTGATAAAAAAGTAATATGAATTTTTGTTTTGTGCTAGTTTTTTGTGAGTTTGATATGTGGTTAACAGAGGTAAAAGAAGGTTAACATGGACGATTAGTGACATGGATTAGTAATCCACATATTATTTTATAATGGTTAACAGTAAAAACAATTCATGAGGAATTGTGTGTGAATTTTCTCTTTAAATTAAATTTATTCTTATTTATTTGTTACATGTGTTATTGTATTTAAAATTTAAAATAAAATTTAAATTAAAAATTAAGGGTATTTTTGGAAAGAAAAGTCCAACCCAATAATATATTGAAAGGGGTAGTTTTCTTTATATATAGTATAGATGAAAAGTGGTTCCCCCCGCACAAGGTTTGCTAAGAGTGGTGAATCGCTAAAGTATGTTACAAATACAATGCACCTATCAATAGGTTGCCATCACCAATAAAATGTAAAAAATAAAGTTACACGACGACATCCAAACAAAGTAACGGATGTCTCCACCAATCATGAAAATCAAAAGCTAACGGAAAATGATTCGAAGAAAGCCATAAAAAAGAATCCTGCTTCACCTTTTCAAGAATAATTTGAGGATCATTTACCGCATTTTTGAATATACAGTTATTACGATCTTTCCAAATTGCCCATATAGAAGCGAGCCAAATCACCTTGAAATAAGTATGAGAAGATCTCGGCATGCCCGTCAAATTACTAAACTGTAAGAAGTGGTCAATAAGTATTTTTGAAGGAACATAAGAAATACCAAGCCAACTATAAATCAAGTACCAAACACTTCCAAAAAGATTACAACCAAGGAAAAGATGATTCGCCGTCTCCATGTTTCCACACCCACCGATACACAGGTTACCTGTAGGTTGAAGAACTTGTCTTCACACCAAATTTGCTCGCACCAAATTTGCTATAGTTGGAATTTTGTCTAGTCGCCAAGCAAAGAAGGCTACCTTTCAATGTTATCAAAAACCTTTCAATTCTTGATAATATTCATAGTAGAGAAAACTCTTTCAATAATTGCAATTGTCACATCTAATATAAAAATAACTCTTAAAATAAATATATCAACGAGTATCCAACATGTTTTCTCGTCTACACTGACTTAGTAGAAAGATGAATATATATGTATAATATTAGTCAAAATATGGATATTGCTTATCTTTTATAAATTGATAAAATGACAAATAACTAATGAAATCCACACACATAAGTAGAGGAGCCGAAGTTCGAACCCCGATCACGACATCTTATATAACAATTTTGGTATTTTTATCAAATGATTTAGGATTTATAGACAAAATATGTATATTACTTTGTACATATAATATTACATATATAATTTTTATAGCTAAAATAATAAGTGAAATGAATACAAATAGTATTACTTAATTTTCTTCTCAAAATATAGTGAGGGCCCAGGCCCACAATGTGTGCAACCTGGGACCGTCCCTGAAAGAGGTATTACATTGTTTATCATTAAATTCGATTTTAGCCTTATGTAAAAAATAAAAAAGGACGTGATGGGTAAAAGAAAACAACAACTCCAGAAGTTTGTTTTAAGATTCAACACATGATTGTTGATACAGTTCAATTGAATTAAAATTCAATAAAACAAAATTATACAACCTCTTTTTTCAACACTATATTGGTAGAGGATTGCAAGTGCCAAGTGAACAAAAATCTAAACTTCAACAAGAAAGAAAACAAATATAAGCAAATGCTATCAACCTCAATTTTTTACCCAGCAATAATCAAACCTTTAGGAATAAGAGTAAAAATCCCTCACGGTAGAGATTTGTGATAATGAATCATAGTCATTTCCTGGAATTAACGGTGGTTCATTTTTTCTCTGTATAACCAAAAACATGTTTGGTGAAAAGAAATTGATGCAGGTAACAATTATGTAAATTCAAGAAATTGATGCAGGCAACATTTTTACGTAAACTCAGGTAAAATGCTGAGAGAAGAAGAATAGCGAAAGAGAATGAAGAAATAGAATGGTGGACCTGTGTATGTCTCGTAAAATTAAAAAGAAAATCTAACATTTAAATGGAAATTATATTTGTATCCCTTAGCATTAATTTTCTCAAAAAACAAAAACATGGGCATTTGTGTCCAAATGAAAAGGTGTTGGTTGCTAAAATAAACATATATGAAAATGAGTGAGTCTATTTTAATTTAAATTAATAAAGAACGCTATCTGTAAAAGTAAAAAAAAAAAATCACAAAAAAAAAATTAATGTTTTTCCTAGCGCTTTTTTCATGTATAAAGCGCTATTTAAACCTAGTGTTACATAGCGTTTTAATACAAAACTGCTGTTTTTTCCTTGTGCATACGCTATTTTAAACCCCTTTTAGGTGGCGTTTATTATTGAAAGCGCAATCTAAGGAGAATCTTTGCTAGCACTTTTTGATAAAAAGCGCTATATAAACCCTGCTTTATATAGCGCTTTATATAAACAAAAGCGTTATATTACCTTTACCAGCGCCATTTACAGCAGCGCTGGCTAAAGCTAAAAAAAGCGCTATATAAACCCAATTTTGTAGCAGTGAACAATTTGATAATCTATCTTTTTTTAATTGCATTTTTGTCTTTTTAATTCATTCACATGTGAGTTTTCAAGTTCAAATCCATGATTTTCTTTTCCAATGGCCTCTCAACCTTCAAATATATAGTCTTTCAACTATGTTTTCTTAAGAACAAAATGTAGGTAATCATATTTGGTGTCATAAACACTTTTTGAACCCTTTCACTTTTAACAAAAAATATGACTTTTCGAAAACATGACGGAACAAAAATTAAGACCGTGATTAAAACACTAAGGAATTCGTGATTGTGCTCGTGATTTTCGGGTATCAAAATCATTAATCGGATTTGAACCTTTAATCTTTGAACTCTCAACTTTTATTCGCGGGAAGGGAAAAAGTGAGTAAAAACCCTTATAAGACCTTGGATCCGGGGGTTGGTTTCGATTGGGGAAGGTGTTAGGCACCCGAACCGACTATGGTATCCCATAGGAACCTTCTACCTATTCTTAATCTTGCGCTAAATTAATTTTACTTAATAAAAAAATATTTAAGAGTTTAAGTGAAAGAAGGGAGAAAGATGAAGCATGTTTTTAGTTATTTTTATTGATTTGGAAGGGCCAAAACCCTTTGCCTACTTACCCAAATAAATCGGGATCAAAATCAAGTAGTTCGGCTAAAGAACTTTTTTGATGAGTTGAATTGATTTTAATATTTTTGAAAAAAAGATTTTCAAAAGAGATGAGAGGCCTCAAGGCATGAGAAGAAAATACGATGAAATTGGTTAATTTTAATTGCACGAAATCCATGTCTAATGTGGATATTAAATTGATTAACATTTGATTAAGGAAAATAAAAAGAAAGACACTTGGATTACAAACCAAGGTTTACTTTAAAGAAATTTGAATTTTGATTTTTGATGAAAATATTTTTTCTAAACTAACGGCGAACTCGCGTAACGGCGAAAAAATAAATAAGCGTAAAGCGATAAATAAAGTGGAGTGTCGGTGCGTGTGTCGGTGCGTGTGTCGGTTACATATTACATACCCTAAATACATTCTATGGTCTCAAAAGAAAAAAAAGCGCAAAAATAAATTACATCATTTCCCTAATTACAAACTAAAAAAAAACTAAAATAAATGACGAAAAATTTAAATATGCATGCAATAATTACAACAAATTCTATTATGCTTACTACAACAAATAATGGCAAAATAAATGACAAGAAAAAAATGCATGAGATGGTGATTAATAATAATGCAAACATAAAAAAAAACAAATAATAAAAGAACATTAAACAAATAAAATACACAGTAGAAATAGTTATTAAAGATAAAGAAGAAAAAAAAAGATTTTAAAGGAAAAGGGGGTGCTAATAACAAAACAGTAGAGAAAAGAAAAATAATAAAAATAAATAAAAACTTAGGCTGGATGAATCTGGACCATTTGATGAACTAAGAGGTCCAGATTCAATCATAGTATTGTTTCATCACAACCACAAGATCAAAATCAGAAAGTAAGCAAGGCAAAGGAACACAGCAGGCAACAGAAAAAGCATGCACAAGATTAGAACGCAAATCAAATTCTAGCCGTCAGATCTTGGAATTGTCCAAATCTGACGGCTTCGATCACAAAGGAACACAATAATACTATAAGCTTGCAGGCACAAAATTAATTGAATTAAACAGTAGTATAAAAGCAATGTTATGCCAAAAAAATAACACATTAAAAATAAAACTTCTCTCTTGGTTTTAGAGAGAGAAGCTCTGGCTTCTCTCTAAAACCAGATGGTGGCCGGAGTTTCTCCCTTCGTCTTCTCCGTTCTCCCTTCTCCGCTCCGGCGCGGTGGTGGCCGGCCCAACAGGGCGGCGCCGCCGCACCGGAGAAATCAAACACCATTTTTTCCCAAAATAAAGTACTTTTTAAACTCCTTTTTCTGTTTCAAGAACGAATCCGATGCTAGATTTTTGAAAAAAAAGAGATATCCGGAGTAGATCTGAGTTTGAAATTTCGAAAAAAAAAAACATGAATGAACTCTTACCTCTTGGTTCGATTTATCTCTTTTGTATTCCGTTCAGTTCGTTTCTTTGTGTTCCGTTCGGTTTGTTCCTTGTTGTGTTGATGAGGACCGGTTCCAAACTCTTTTTTCTTCACGTTTCTGTTCTGATTCCGATTTGCTGTTGAATTCGGAACTGTTGTGGTATATGTTGTTCTTATGCCATTCGAATGTGCAGGTTGTTGGTGGAGATGGATTATGTTGTTGTGTTTAAAGGGAATAACCGAAATGGATTTTGGTGGTTTTTAATCCGTGAACTTTCTGTTGTTAGGTTGATGGGATTAGAACTTATGTTTATTTGGTGAGTTTGTATTGTTGGGTTTCCGAATGGCTGTGTTGTTTGTGATTTCAATTTCTGAAAGAAAAAAAATGATTGTTCTTGAGGTGTTCTTGAGTTTTCTGTGTTTGATCTGAAAAAAATAGAAAAAATGAGGGAATTGGTGTTTGTGTGGAAATCCGTGCCTCCCCCTCTGACTGACTCTGACAGTACCTTAAATATCTGATACATGGAATGGACGAAAATACCCTTGTTGAAACTTGGAGAAAAAGTTGGACCAGGACCAATAACAAAATAACATGTGGACTAAATGACTAATTAAAATAAAAAAACAGATAAATAAATAGACAAATAAATAAAAAACGAAAATTAAAAACAAATAATAAAAGAAATGATAATTATGACTGAATAATAATAAAAAAATGTCCCTTTGGAACCAAAAACTGAGGTATTTTAAAATACCTCTCTGCCAAAATTTCGTTTGAGACGACAGAAATACGCGGCTTTTTAAACGTTAATAAAATAGTAAATCAACGACGTGAACAAAATGAATTTTAACAACGTAAACTTTACGATAAATAAAATACAAATAAAACGCGGATAAAATTACGAAATTAACACGCGAGTGACATTAAAATATAAATGACGTAAAAAAAATGAAATGCGATCACAATACGAATAAAAACAGATATCACGGGAATTAGAGCGCGAATGAAAAGCTAAAAAAAGCGAACGACGTACGAAATAAAAAAAATTAAATTGGTCAAAATTTGGGGTATGACAGATGCCCCTATTTAAGTTTCTCCGTCACGAGGATTTAAAAAGATGAAAATTTTAAATCAACGGGTCGGAGAGACTTAAATATTAAGTACACCAATTTTTGACCAACTCAAAAAAATCCCGAAAGTAAAGCTCTATGAATGTAATGATATGAGTTGTCTGTTATGCAAGTACGAATGCAAGAACGACGAAAATACTAACTCGAGAACCAAATAATAAGTGTCACTGGAGAGGAAAATAATGTCTGTTACCGTTACTGCGATAAAGACGAACATAACGAAATGAAAATACTGTCTATTACCTTTACTGAGGTAACGACGAACATACGAAGGGTAAAACTGTCTATTACCTTTACTGGGGTAAAGACGAACATACGAAGGGAAATACTGTCTATTACTTTTACTGGGGTAAAGACGAACATACGAAGGGTAAAACTGTCTATTACCTTTACTGGGGTAACGACGAACATGATAGGATTTAACAAAGGACCCTCTTGGAATAGTCACTCGGGGAGATTGAAAAGACATTGGTAAAATGGTTGTTTGACACACAAGTAATTGCGAGCTATTATCCTGATTCAGAGCATTTGCAGGGTATTAACCTGATTCAAAGGCATTAGGCAGGATATCAAACTCGACTCTAAAGGTATTGCAAGCTATTCGCTTGACACACATGTAACAAAAAGAAGGTTGCAAGCTATTCGCTTGACACATAGGTAACAAAATATGTTTGCAAGCTAATTGCTTGACGCACATGGAACAAAAGGTGTTTGCAAGCTATTCGCTTGACGTACATGGAACAAAAAAAGGTTGCAAGCTATTCGCTTGACACACACGTAACAAAAGGTGTTTGCAAGCTATTCGCTTGACGCACATGGAACAAAAGAGGTTTGCAAGCTATTCGCTTGCCGCACAGGTAACAAAAAGATGGTTTGCAAGCTATTCGCTTGACACACGGGTAACAAAAGATGTTTACAAGCTATTCGCTTGACACACGGGTAACAAAAATAGGTTTGCAAGCTATTCGCTTGACACATAAGTAACAAAATAGGTTTGCAAGCTATTCGCTTGACACACAATGATGAAAAAGGACCAAACTGAAGGGATACGACCCATCAAGACTAAAGGTGACGTCACTGATCAGACACATTGGGGATGACACTTTTATGCGATACATTTGAAATAAGACACAAGATGGTCAATGCACCAATGTATAAATGATTTTGTGCATGTTACGTGCATGAATGTTTATATGCATGAATATGTATATGAATGAATGTATGTAGGAAACTTGTACGACCATATGATTGTATATAACTTGATGAAACAAGACTGGACAAGTAAGATAAGAGGTGGACCGACATCGCAGTACAAACACTCGGCAATCTTCAATGGGGATATCATTACTGGGGATGAATCAAAACACCATCGGGGTACAGCCCGCTAACCGAACCACTGATAGGGTAAAGCTCCATAATCAAACCATTGATAGGGAAAGACCCAATAATCAAACCACTAAAAGGTAACAACCCGTTAATCAAACCACTGAAGGGTGACAACCCATTAACCAATCATTTTGGCAGAAGTAACCAATAATCAAACCACAGGCAGAAGTCGCCATTCACTGGGAACAAAGTCCATCAATCAACAAATTGGCAGAAGTCGCCATTCACTCGGAACCAAGTCCATCAATCAACAAATTGGCAGAAGCCGCCATTTGTAAACCAGCATGAAGCGCATTCTTCCATTTGGCCTACTTGAATTGTGATGCCTCTGTCTTTGTCATCATTTTTTTTGTATTGTTTTTTTTTTCCTTTTGAATCCCTAACTTTTGCCTGGACCGCCCTTTCGGGTTTTCAATCCACCGGGAATATATTCTTTTTGTATGTCCCTAATTTTTGCCTGGACCGCCCTTTCGGGTTTTCAGTCCACCGGGACGCTCATTTTTGGCTTAAGCCGCCCTTTCGGGTTTTCGACTTAGCGAGCTTTTCTTTTTTCACTTTTTTTTTTTTGACAGAGGTCATCTCATAGCCTTTGGTCACACTTAACTTGCAGAGTTTAACTGTCCTTGAGACGGATGTTGATGTATGCTTCAACTACTCATAAGTTCAAAGAAGATGTACCTGTTGTTTATGCACAAAAGACATGGAAAAAACTATATTTTTTTTGAATTTTTGCTTTAAATATTAACATAAAAAATGGAAGAAAATTTCGCAAATAAAGAATAAATGAGAATTTCAAATAAATTGGCACATGTTCAAATTAATGTAAATGGAGTGGTGGCCCGCCAAAAGCGTGGCTCCACAGATTTTGAAAATTTTGGAAAATGGTAATTATATGGGAAAGGTACATTGAACATAATAACCACGGTTCTCCCTAACAATTTTGAATTCCACTGTTCCAAGTTTTGATTTGTGAACGCTCCATATCGAAGGTCTTCTGACAGTTAGGATGCCCCAAGTGAACTATATCTGACTTGATGCAGTTGCTTTGCCACAAGGCGAAGGTCTTTTGACGGCTGAAATGCCCCAAGTGATTCATGTCCAAACAGATGCAGTTACTTTGTCACAATCCTTAACTTTTGCATAGATCGCCCTTGCGGATTTCAACCTATCAGGATATACATTTTTCATTTTTTCATCATCCTCTTTTTTACATGTCTCTAACTTTTGCGTGGACCGCCCTTTCGGGTTTTCAGTCCACCGAGACGCTCTTTTTTGCCTAAGCCGCCTTTTCAGGTTTGCGACTTATCGAGCTTTTTCACTTTAACAAAGTATTTATTGACTGCATCGGTATTCACAGGACGTACAAGTTTATCACCATTCTTTGTAATCGAGAATTCCTTTGCCCCTGGAGTCTGGTTAAAATCAGATAACATATGTTTGAGCACAAGGCCACCCTTTTTTGACATTCATGGAGACGATCCTTCTTTGTCGAAACTTGCTTCATCTTTTTGATATAACTGTCCATGACATAAGACCACAATGTATTTAAATGCAAACAAGCTTAACCTTCATCAGAACTTCCATTGACGAGACTCTGAACTTCATGTTGTATATTGAGGGATGGTGGGAGGGATTGCCCCTGTTGAACTATGTACTGGAGTACAATTCTTATACAAGGAAAATGCTAACATCTCATTGACAACTTTTGTAATTGAATGTCAACTTCTGGATAATCTTTCTTGATATTTCTTTGTAGTTTCAATGGCTGAGATGCCCCAGTAGGCAAGAGTTCTTATTAGGAATTTGTCCACCTTTTCTTCCATTTCGGACACAGGGAACTCAAAGTTGAGAGAGAGTACAGGGTTGAAGTGTTCAACGGGTTTATTAATGCATGCTTAGATTATTGATTTTGACAGATAAGTGAAAATTATGATTATGCGAATATGATTAAAGAAAAAGAAATTTTTTGGTTTTTTGTATTACCATTTTTTCCAGAAAGAGCTCAAAATAAAACAAAGTCGGGATCAAAGCGACCTTTTAATTAATGATGAAAATACATAAAGCAAAAAGCCCTAAACCAGTTCACTTTCGCCTCGGGTGGGACGAAAGGATTTTTTTTGAAAAACATAAGACAACAAACAAACATATTAATTGAACAAATGAGTA
The DNA here is from genome assembly GCA_946800305.1 of Medicago arabica. Classification (NCBI taxonomy): domain Eukaryota; kingdom Viridiplantae; phylum Streptophyta; class Magnoliopsida; order Fabales; family Fabaceae; genus Medicago; species Medicago arabica. The sequence goes on along the minus strand of OX326971.1, from coordinate 18,027,988 downwards.
GTAGAAAGAAACATCAGCAACGACCCAAGTGCAACTAAACATTCCACGTGTCAACGAATATCATGATCCAGTTAACTTCCATGTCAGAGTTCAAACTTTAGAATGACCATAGGTTCTTTTGGACCAGCTTCTGAACTATTTTCTTCAAAGCAAAGCAGTCTTCAATATCGTGACCTGGTGCCCCTTGATGTAAGGCACAAAAGCGATCGGGTCTGTACCGGGCTGGCAATTTTGCTGGCAACGGAAGAGGTGCCTTGGTGTAGACCAAATTCCTTTCAAGCAATATTGGAAACAAATCTGCATATTTCATGGGAATAGGATCAATCTGTGTTCTTGGAGCCTGTTGTCGAGGCTGTTCTTGAAACTGGGGTTGACCCACTGGATTTGAAACAGCGTTTGTGATTGGCATAATAGAGGCAACAGGGTGATAAGCCAAATACTGTTGTTGAGGCCAACCTTCCACCATACTCGCTTCCTGGTCTTCATCCTCTGATCCATCAGTGGGAAAACTTCCTTTGACCAAACGTCCTTTTCGGACCAATTCTTCAATGCGCATACCCACGGTTATCATCTCTGCGAAGCTGCCGGATGCACTTGTCAACATACGCTCATAATAGAACTGATCCAGAGTATCAAGGAAAATCTCGGGCAACTCTTTCTCTTCCAGAGATGGATGGACTTGTGCGGCGAAATCTCTCCAACGTTGGGCATAAGCTTTGAAGGACTCATTATCATCTTGGGTCATGGCCTGTAACTCACCTCTTTTTGGGGCCGAGTTCAAGTTGTAGTTGTATCGCTGAACGAAAGCCTCGAACAAATCATTGAAAGTTTTGATATCAACCTTGTTCAAACCCATGTACCATATCAGTGCGGCACCGATCAAACTCTCTTGGAAACAATGGATAAGAAGTTGACCATCCTTGATATGAGCAGACATCTTTCTCACATACATCACCAGATGATCCTTAGGGCAAGTGTTCCCTTTGTACTTCTCAAAATCGGGGACCTTAAATTTGGGTGGTATCACGACATTGGGAACCAAGCAAAGGTCATAAGCATCCTGGCCAAACAGTTCTGTCCCACGGAGAGCTTTCAATTCCAGCCGTATTTTATCAAACTTTTCTTCCAGTTCATCTATCCGGTTACATGCAACCACACCTTCTGAGTGATGAATGGGTTCGTGGTTTTGCTTAACAGTGTTGACCAAAGGAGATGAGTAGGTCATAGCAGCTTGAGGAAACGAAGGGCCCGATTGAGGGATAGGCGTTGTCATTTGCACAAAAGGAGCTTGAACCTCAGAGACAACAGGACGGAATACTTCATCAGATCTTAAAAGTGTGCTCCAGAGATAACCTTCCAGCATAGCATTTTGAGGAGTACTAGCGAACACCGTTGAAATCGGGGTAGTGGAAGCAACCGGCTGAGCTTGAGTGTTAGCAATAGGATGGGATAATGGGTGACTTTGTGCAACCGTCATAAAAGATACTAAGTTCCTCAAAATCTCATTTTCGGCCCGGAGGGTTGTCACCTCTTCACGAAGCTTGTGGTTCTCTTGTTCAAGGTGATCCATTCTGATTTGCCCGAGTGTTGTAGATGCGAGTAGACTGATGGATTGACCCTTTATGGAGAAGACACAGTATGAGACACGGACTAGAAACTATGAATGCAAATGATGCATGATATGCTACTAAAAAAAAAAGTACAATTTTTGTTATCGAAGGATTTGTCAAAGTGAATTGTAAACATCGCAGAGGAACATGGTTTCAGTTGAAAATTCATAAAGATATTGCAATTGGTTCCTTTTCAAAAGGTAAGAGTGTAACCAAGGGAGAAGTTCTTAATAAAAGCAAAAGCTTAGTTAAGATTTTTGAAGTTGTATTTCTTGGTGTTCATTCTTACAAGGTCCATACCTTTGTGATGTTGACAAAAACTTGTTTAAGTCCTTCGATTTTTTTGATGAGAAAAAGGTTTATGAATGAATGCGTGTATGCATGATTATGCTAAAGAACATAGAAAACATGGGAGGTTAAGTCCACAATGTTGGAGTCAAGGGTAACAACGCCATTTGGTAAGGACTATGGTTCCACCTGTACTTGTAACAAGGGTTCTAACAAAGTTCCCAAATTACAACCCCCTCCAAACTTTATTGGATGCCCGGGACAACACCCGGTCCAACAGCGTCCATAGGAGAGTCTAGTTTGAGTGTAGCATCGCGTGTCGACTAAGACCAAGACAACACTTGGTTAGCCACCGCACTACATCCTAATGGCCAAGATGGGTTAAAGGTAACTAAGGTCCTTAGCTTCGACGGAAACTTAAAAGTAATAATGTCTAAGCGCGACAACACACGCCGACGTATATCACTTCAAGATCCTCCGCTAAGTGTGGTTATATCACATGTTCCACCACACGAGAATACTCTCGGCATGTCACTATGATTCTACCACTCCTATCTTATATTTCACTCAAGCCCGGGTGTAGGACTTATCTCGCCACTCACGAAAAAAGTAAACAATTAGGCACATATTTACAAGGTATAAGCAAATAATAAAGCGCAAAAGTAAAGAAAGATAAAATAGGCTTAACCCTCTAAAAGATCCCCAGTGAAGTCGCCATTTCTGTGCTCGTGATTTTCGGGTATCAAAATCATTAATCGGATTTGAACCTTTAATCTTTGAACTCTCAACTTTTATTCGCGGGAAGGGAAAAAGTGAGTAAAAACCCTTATAAGACCTTGGATCCGGGGGTTGGTTTCGATTGGGGAAGGTGTTAGGCACCCGAACCGACTATGGTATCCCATAGGAACCTTCTACCTATTCTTAATCTTGCGCTAAATTAATTTTACTTAATAAAAAAATATTTAAGAGTTTAAGTGAAAGAAGGGAGAAAGATGAAGCATGTTTTTTGGTTATTTTTATTGATTTGGAAGGGCCAAAACCCTTTGCCTACTTACCCAAATAAATCGGGATCAAAATCAAGTAGTTCGGCTAAAGAACTTTTTTGATGAGTTGAATTGATTTTAACATTTTTGAAAAAAAGATTTTAAGAAGAGATGAGAGGCCTCAAGGCATGAGAAGAAAATACGATGAAATTGGTTAATTTTAATTGCACGAAATTCATGTCTAATGTGGATATTAAATTGATTAACATTTGATTAAGGAAAATAAAAAGAAAGACACTTGGATTACAAACCAAGGTTTACTTTAAAGAAATTTGAATTTTGATTTTTTTGATTTTTGATGAAAATATTTTTTCTAAACTAACGGCGAACTCGCGTAACGGCGGAAAAAATAAATAAGCGTAAAGCGATAAATAAAGTGGAGTGTCGGTGCGCGTGTCAGTGCGTGTGTCGGTTACATATTACATACCCTAAATACATTCTATGGTCTCAAAAGAAAAAAAAGCGCAAAAATAAATTACATCATTTCCCTAATTACAAACTAAAAAAAAATTAAAATAAATGACGAAAAATTTAAATATGCATGCAATAATTACAACAAATTCTATTATGCTTACTACAACAAATAATGGCAAAATAAATGACAAGAAGAAAAAAATGCATGAGATGGTGATTAATAATAATGCAAACATAAAAAAAACAAATAATAAAAGAACATTAAACAAATCAAATACACAAAGTAGAAATAGTTTTTAAAGATAAAGAAGAAAAAAAAAGATTTTAAAGGAAAAGGGGGTGCTAATAACAAAACAGTAGAGAAAATAAAAATAATAAAAATAAATAAAAACTTAGGCTGGATGAATCTGGACCATTTGATGAACTAAGAGGTCCAGATTCAATCATAGTATTGTTTCATCACAACCACAAGATCAAAATCAGAAAGTAAGCAAGGCAAAGGAACACAGCAGGCAACAGAAAAAGCATGCACAAGATTAGAACGCAAATCAAATTCTAGCCGTCAGATCTTGGAATTGTCCAAATCTGACGGCTTCGATCACAAAGGAACACAATAATACTATAAGCTTGCAGGCACAAAATTAATTGAATTAAACAGTAGTATAAAAGCAATGTTATGCCAAAAAAATAACACATTAAAAAAAAAAAACTTCTCTCTTGGTTTTAGAGAGAGAAGCTCTGGCTTCTCTCTAAAACCAGATGGTGGCCGGAGTTTCTCCCTTCATCTTCTCCGTTCTCCCTTCTCCGCTCCGGCGCGGTGGTGGCCAACCCAACAGGGCGGCGCCGCCGCACCGGAGAAATCAAACACCATTTTTTTCCGAAATAAAATACTTTGTAAACTCCTTTTTCTGTTTCAAGAACGAATCCGGTGCTAGATTTTTGAAAAAAAGAGATATGCGGAGTAGATCTGAGTTTGAGATTTCGAAAAAAAAAAACATGAATGAACTCTTACCTCTTGGTTCGATTTATCTCTTTTGTATTCCGTTCAGTTCGTTTCTTTGTGTTCCGTTCGGTTTGTTCCTTGTTGTGTTGATGAGGACCGGTTCCAAACTCTTTTTTCTTCACGTTTCTGTTCTGATTCCGATTTGCTGTTGAATTCGGAACTGTTGTGGTATATGTTGTTCTTATGCCATTCAAATGTGCAGGTTGTTGGTGGAGATGGATTATGTTGTTGTGTTTAAAGGGAATAACCGAAATGGATTTTGGTGGTTTTTAATCCGTGAACTTTCTGTTGTTAGGTTGATGGGATTAGAACTTATGTTTATTTGGTGAGTTTGTATTGTTGGGTTTCCGAATGGCTGTGTTGTTTGTGATTTCAATTTCTGAAAGAAAAAAAATGATTGTTCTTGAGGTGTTCTTGAGTTTTCTGTGTTTGATCTGAAAAAAATAGAAAAAATGAGGGAATTGGTGTTTGTGTGGAAATCTGTGCCTCCCCCTCTGACTGACTCTGACAGTATCTTAAATATCTGATACATGGAATGGACGAAAATACCCTTGCTGAAACTTGAAGAAAAAGTTGGACCAGGACCAATAACAAAATGACATGTGGACTAAATGACTAATTAAAATAAAAAAACAGATAAATAAATAGACAAATAAATAAAAAATGAAAATTAAAAACAAATAATAAAAGAAATGATAATTATGACTGAATAATAATAAAAAAATGTCTCTTCGGAACCAAAAAATGAGGTATTTTAAAATACCTCTCTGCCGAAATTTCGTCTGAGACGACAGAAATACGCGGCTTTTTAAACGCTAATAAAATAGTAAATCAACGACGTGAACAAAATGAATTTTAACAACGTAAACTTTACGATAAATAAAATACAAATAAAACGCGGATAAAATTACGAAATTAACACGCGAGTGACATTAAAATATAAATGACGTAAAAAAAATGAAATGCAATCACAATACGAATAAAAACAGATATCACGGGAATTAGAGCGCGAATGAAAAGCTAAAAAAAACGAACGACGTACGAAATAAAAAAAATTAAATTGGTCAAAATTTGGGGTATGACAGTGATAACAGAACAAAAAATTAAGACCGTGATTAAAACACTAAGATTTAAGAGTTATGTTACATAGATATCCTTAGGTGGCAATACACCCTTTCACATCTACACAAAAATCTGACACGTGGCCATGTGGATCCCACACAAGCACACTTTCTCTTTCATCTCCCCTTCTCTCTTTTTAGTGCATGGGGTGTAGCTAGCTAGCTAAAGAAGACGAAAGACAAGCATATGCCTTTTTCAATATATCAACGGTTGATACTAATCCAATTTAATTCAATGGCTACTATTTAGTCCTCGCACTCTCATTTAAAAAGTTTTCTCATTTGAAATGCTATATATATATATATATATATATATATATATATATATATATATGAAGCAAAGTAAGAAAATGCACAACATATTAATTAAGGTTATCACTATTAGAGTAAAGGAAAAAAGATGGTATTTATTAATAGAATGGGGAAAAACACACTTGTACATATGAGACTAATTAAAGCCTTTTAAGATAGGAAAAGGATATTTTTTTCCACAAAAAAAAAAAGATAGGAAAAGGATATATTTGCTTCTTATTATTAAATACAGGAGAAGCTATTAAATACCCACACACAACATAGCACATAATACATAAAGAAAGAAAACAAGCATACAGGCGAGTGCATCTGCTCGCTGTGGCGAGCGATAAGGCTTCACTACTCGCCTGGCGAGTGGGACTGCTCGCAGTGGCGAGCTACACAGGCATTGCTCGCCGTGGCGAGCGGCGATTGACAGAACCACGAACTGTACGAACAGACTTCTCCTTTTCAACCCTAAATCCCTTTTTCAACACCTAAAGACTCAATTTTGATGGATTTCATCACTTCTATGCATACTAACATCAGAACAGCATTAAATAACAACAATTACATGAATTCATTAAGTTAATAGCATTAATTAATCCTTAACCTAATTCAATTCACCAACCCTAACAACCCAACATTAACCAATGAATTATAGAACCTAAAGTTGAGAGTTAGTCTCACCCTTACCTTAGATTATCTTCCTGAATTCAAGCTGCGTTCTTCTCTCCCCTTGCTTCTTCTCTCTTGTTCTAGGTTTTCTCCCTTTTTTCTCTGTTTCTCACTGCTTCTACGTGAAAACTGTTTTCTGACTTTCTTTTCCTTCTAACTCCTATTAATACCACTTAATTCCCACTTATTTCTAATTAACTCCCATTAAAAATATTATATAATTCATTTTAATCCCCAACTTTCTAATAATTATAATTCTCACCTATTTTAATTAAATAATCAAAACAATCATAAAATAAAATACATCACACCATAAAATCAACATAAATTATTTAAAATCATATAAACTTATTAAAATCAACTGAAATTAAATAAATAACAACTAGGGCGTTACACCGAGCGAGAAGTACTGGACAAACACCATGTTTTGTGTCGTTCCGGGCAGTCGGGGGATGATCTGAGCTTTCTAAAATGTTTCTTTTAATGTGTTTAGTTGTTGTGTTTACTCTTTAATCTACTGGAACATCTTATGAATTGGATTGAGCTTGATTTTATGAAATTGAACCAAACTTTATCCGAAACAAGTTTTTCCCAAGGGAAGGGGTAGGGTTAAGGTTGTTTATTGAGTATATGATTTCTAAAAAATGGTTGTGAATGGTTTCCATGAGTTTTAACTTGGTTTGATTTGAAAATGGAATTCTTTTTGAAAAATGATAAAGTGAGACGAATTTTGTGAACTTTGTGATTTTGTCGCATTTGGCCGGTGAAATGCACATGTATACACTACTGCACTCATATGTGATTTATGTGTATACATAGCTGAGACAATTGAGCTTGTTTACTTAGTTTTGGAGATTTCCTCCTGTTTTCTCCTGTGAAATAATCATAACCGTCCATTCCTTTTAATGACACCTTAACTAATCTTAGCCCTTCATTCATTTTAATGTGTCATTTTCATTTCCCTCCCTTTTTCACGTTCTGGCTTCCTGTATCCAAGTAATAGAAATTGTTTCATCTTCTTCCATAACAACACATACCCACTGAACATCATCTATATTGACTGCCGTCCTCATGTGCTATCTGTTGACGTCGTCACGTGTTACTATTGTTGGTGTCATTGTGTACTTTTTGTTTGACGACGTCGTCGCCGTGCTCCATTGATTACCACCACCGTGCTTCTTGATTGCCATCGCCGTCATTGTTGCCGTTGTCTCCGCACCAATATTCGACGTTGTCTCTCCCTATTGCGACATTCATTCATCGTCTCTGCCATTGTCTCAAGGTAACGTGTAACAATTCATTGGTGTGGTTTACAAACAGCCCAACGTAACTGTGTGCTATATAAGCTGCGTGGCTGCTGTTTTTTTTTTTTTTTTGGGTGTGGCGGTAGCTTGCTAGCTTTGCTGTTAGGGTTTTTTTTCTTCCTGTTTGTGGTGCCTTCCCTGTAATGCATTTACGCTGGGGCAGTTTTGTTTGGTTTCTGTAGGACCAACTTCTCTTCTTATAAGGTTGAGCTTTAATAATATTTGGCATAATATTTTGTGATAGTAGATTTAGGAGACCACATCTGTCATTTTATATCATTTAAGTTGCAGTAACTATATAATCTTGTTTTATTATAGTATATATTTTAAGTAGTTCTTTTTATTTCAATCAATTAGGTTGCCAATTGATTCTATTGTTGCACCACAAGACATCACCATGGATAACGAATTTGAGTGGAAACCTCGACTAGGAAAACAATTTAATACTTGGGAAGAGGCAAGGGATTTTTGGAATGATTATGGTGGAAAAATTGGATTTAATGTTCGAACATAATACTTGAACAAAAGCAAAGATGGAATGGTTTTGTCTGGAAGATTTGTGTGTAGTAAAGAAGGTTTTCGTAAAACAGATAAAAGAGACCTCTTAACAACTAATCATCGGCTTGAAACAAGAACTGGATGCCCTGTAAAGATGGGAATCAAATACATAAAAGATAATGGAGTAAAGGAAAAACGATGGTATTTATTAATAGAATGGGGAAAAACACACTTGTACATATGAGACTAATTAAAGCCTTTTAAGATAGGAAAAGGATATTCTTTCCAAAAAAAAAAAAAAAAAAAGATAGGAAAAGGATATATTTGCTTCTTATTATTAAATACAGGAGAAGCTATTAATATCCACACACAACATAGCACATAATACATAAAGAAAGAAAACAAGCATAGAGCACACGATAGTAGGAGTAGGTCTTATTTTGAGGTGCCAACGTAGTGTAGTTTGTTGTAATCATTCATTCAATTATCAGTAAGGAGGTCTTGTAGAACTTCCTCTAGGAAGTAAGGAGTATTGTCTTCGTTGGAGGGCATGGCAGAATTATTAGCGTTCCAAACAAAAATACCAGGGAGTAATTTGCTTTCAAGGAGGGATTTGCAACCCTTAATGAAGACATCTCGTGTCATGTTAGTGTTACTATCTGGATCAGTGCTGACTCCTGCCAAGAGTTTAACATCAGTACCGTATTCATTAAGCAACTTATTATAGAGATTTACCAATTCATCCGCGCTGGACACAGCCTGGTTGTAGAACTTGTAATCAACCCAGTTAATTATGTCTTTGTTGGCCCAATACAATTCATGGTAGTGGGGTTTGAGAAGCTCTGTTGGAGCAATGGATACCAGTTTTATGGATTTGGAATGCTTCTTGAGTTTTCTTATGAGTTCTCCTATGCAGGAAGAAAAGTCATCCGGATTGCAATTGCTATACTCATAGTTAATATCAATACCATCAATTATGTCATCGCAATGGCAGCCGTCGGTGCTGCTGCTATCCTTTGAGTAGTCTTGGTAGTCATTGATGAGCTTTTTGATCGATATTTCCGCCTTTGTACTCCATGATTCAATCTCTTTGGGATTGAATGGATTTTCAGCGCCAAAGCCTCCAATGCTTATTATCACCTTAACATTCTTATGATCTTTCTTCAGCTTCGCCACCTTTGCTGGACTGAAATTATTAAAATTCCAAGTCCGATAGAATTCTCCCTTGCCTTTTCCATCTTCACTATACACCTCCCTCAGAGTGCCCAAAATGAAATGGAATTCTCCGATGTCGTCGTTGATGATCTCAGCTGGAAAATCTTTTAAACTTTTTGGGATATCTTTCACACCAATGTATTCGCGAAAAATGATTGGGTTCACAACAGCATTGATGGACATTGTGACAATTGAAATTTGAAAGGAGATAGATAGAAATGTGCAATTTACTAATTAAATGCTTTTTGTGTGTTTGATTGGTTGTGGTTGGAATGACCAACTCTTATGCCCTTTTATAAGCCAACGGATCCAACTAATTAATGGGGTAATTTCTTAGATTAGGCTAGTAGACTTTTTTTTTTTTTTTGTGTGTCTATTCTACCAATTAACTTTTTTGTTTGACAAAGGTCTTCTAATTAAGTATATAGTGTATATCTTTTTTGTTTGACATAATAGTATATACAATGATCCCTTATATGTGTTCATACTTTGGTTGTTACGGATTCATACAATAAACATAAGAACAACCATTTTTTTTTTATAGGTAAGAACTTAAATCAAAGAATTGACTCCCGATCTCGAATCAAAAGCGATCGGTCCACCAGACATCAGAGCCAAATTAGAAGGGTTCCCCTCACCCTGGTTCACCAGAGAAACACCATAGCCAGCTAAACAAGATTGCAACTAGACACCAACTTCCGTTCTCGAAGCAAAAGTAATCGTCCCACCAGAATCCAGCAGACAATTTGTAAGACAATCGACATGATTTGCAGTGGTACACACATCAATCAAATCAAAAAGGAAAAGGCTCAAATTGAAGGACACACACGTTCAAAGCACACAAAACACCTTAACAACCCAAAATTCAAACAAGAGCTAGCGACGACGGGTAAGTACCCAAATAACAGAGGCGGACTCCAAAAGAAATTACACCACCAATTGACGTACAAAATATGCCTCCCCTTCACCAGCACCCTGAACCTTTATGACCAACACCCTTGTCAACACCCTGATCTCAAAAACAATCTCTCCACCCTTAAAATTCATTGAGTTTAACCACCACCGCTAAGTCCAAGTAAACACCTCAACATACATAATAACGTGATGTGTCTATCAATTCGTGCTTAGACTTTTTTAAAATTTAATTATTCATTCCTCAATGAAAATTGTAATAATAATAACTAATTGTAATAAAAGACTATGACTTTATGTGAGAAATATTAATTTGAAAGACAACTACGATTTATATTTTACACGTTATCAAATTATATATTTTACCTACTATAAAAATAATTGTATATTTGCTTTGTAGATATTTTAAAAATTAATATCAACTATATTTAAATTGCATAATGTTTTTTCTTTTATGGTTATTGGTTAGACTTTTATGTTCACACTATGGTTGTTAGGAGAATTTAAAATTTGGATCATCATTTTTTGCATAATTAAAGGCTATGAGTATTACCTAAAAAACATATGATTAAGAGTTGTATGTGAACATGATCCATGCATTAAAAAACAAGACTAAAGTTAATTACAAGTAGTCACACGCACAAAAAAAGAAGACTAAACCAGTTGAAATCTTTCGATTTAAAATTAATAATCACCTATTTAATTCATTGTTATACACATAATATTCATAAATAAGAAGCATTTACCTTCAAAAGTCTTTAATTATAAATACTAGTGTATTTACCCGGCATTGTTTGGGTTAGACACATAATTAGTATGACCAAAGTTCTTTATGAATGGTACGACGAGGACGATAAATCAGTTTCCGCATCCCATTAATGATGCAAATGGGTATGAGAAAGAAAATGCGGAGATTACGAACTCAATTGAGGTGCATGAAAAGCGTTCAGTTGGATGTCCGGACAGTCCTGCGTGCACTAAACATCCGGTTGTCGTTGCTGAAAAGCTTGTGGATCCTATTACAAATGACGATTCTGACTTGGCAAATATAAATGTTGCACCGATGATGCTAGTTACGAAAGAAACAATGTCAGCCGAGGGAGGTAATCAACCTCATGTGGCGGTTTCAATTACAGTTGATGATGTGGGGATGTCTAGAAAAAGAAGAAACAAATTTACATCGTGTTCTACGGATGATGTATGGTCATTCAGTTCAGGTCCGTGGAGTGTGGATTGGTTACAAAACATTCAAAAAGGAGATATATGTCTCATCTCCTCTAAAAACAAGCGTTTGAAGAAGGTGGTGAAGGAAAATGGTGGTGGCGGTGGGGAAAGAAGAAAAATGTCAGCAAGAGGAAGGTGGGATGAGTGCTTCGACATCCGGTGCTCATACTGAAAAAGATGGAAAGGTTACCAAGTAAAGACAGAGAAGAGGTTATGAAAGTGTTGCGTAACTCTAAATTTATGAAAGTTTTGAAACAAAAAATTCGGAACCGTCGTTGCCAAAGGGATAGGGTAACAAGGTTGTTAGAGGTGGTTAGTCAACGTTCAAATAAAGAATCATCATCATCTATGGCCTCAGTGAATAATGACTGGAAAAATTGGGTAGTTTTACGTGGAAGTGAGGAGACCAAGGCGAAGAACATTCAAGGTATTGGTAAAGTTATTGGTGTCTCTTTTAAAGAAAACACTCATAATAAGTTTAGCGCGTTATCTCGGCCTAGAAAAATTGCGGTAGTTTGGGCCAGTGTTGACGCATGTGGTGGACGGGGGAGGCGTGGTGGAGGGGAATGTGTAGGTGGGGCGGTGTGTTGTTGTAGTTTGGGCGGGGTGGGTGTGAGTTATGAAGCTGGTTTCTTGTAATGTGTGGGGGTTAGGTGATGTAGAGAAAAATGTCCTTTAATTATTTGTCTATGCGAAACAAAAATAGTTGTTTGTGAGGATTCTTCGTGTACTTCGTTGTGGGGTCATTCAAATAATGCTTTCTCTCATCGTCTGTCAATGGGGGTGTCGGGGTGGGGGGTGGGGTGGGGTTGTTAACTTTGTGGGATTCTAAGAAAGTGGAGGTTTGGTCATCTGTTAGTCAGGATCATGTGCTCCAAATTCATGGTAGATTTATCCGGATAAATGAGGAGTTTTACTTGTTTAACATATATGCAACTGGTGAGCCTCGCGCAAAACAGGAATTCTGGGTATCATTGTCAGTAAGATTGCAGTTGTTAGGGGGTGAGAAGGTGTGTGTATGCGGTGATTTTAATGTGGTATGTAGTGTGGAGGAAAGGCGGTCACATAAGGGAAGCACTTCAACAACTGATATTCAACATTTCAGCCTCTTTATTGATGACAATGGGTTGATCGATTTGCCATTGTGTGGCTGTCGATATACGTGGTGTAAGGGGGATGGTACCTCTATGAGCAGGTTAGAATGGTGTCTTCAATGGCCCAATTTTTTTCCAAGTAGCCCTGCTCCGGGGTCTCTCTGATCATTGCTCGCTTCAGCTGTTTGTGGATGAGGAAAATTAGGTTCCCGTATGTCTAGAATGTTGAAATGTTGGCAAGAAATGCCAGGGTACAATCAGTTTCTGCAAGATAAATGACAGTCCTTTCAAATTGAGGGGTGAGGCGGCTATGTCCTTTGAGAAAAGTTAAAATTGATCAAGTATGCATTGAAGGAGTGTCATTCAGTTCATGCTAGAAATATTCATGGAAAGATTGATGTTTTAAAAATTTGGGTAATAGAGTTAGATGAAAAAGGGGAGGAAGGTGGGTTGTCAGCGGGAGAAATAGAGGAAATGAGGGGCATAACGCATGATATTCACTCTTTGTCACGTGTTAGTACCAGCATAATTTGTCATTTGTCATGGATTCTTTGGTTGAAGGATGGGGATGCTATTGCTTTGTTGTTGGTAAAGGGCATTATTGTGGAAGGCATTCAGCCCATTCGAAATGCAGTTTTTTCTCATTTTAAAGATAATTTTGCGGCACCAAATTCTTCAAGACGGGTCAAAAATATAATGTTCAAAAACTTATCTTATGCGGAAAGAAGTGGTTTGATAAAACCGTTTTCAGAAGGCGAAGTAAAAGCTGCAATTTGGGACTGTGATAGTTTCAAAAGTCCCGGTCTGGATGGAGTAAATCTTGGTTTCATCAAGGATTTTCGGGAATATTTAAAAGGTGATGTTATGCGATTTATTTCAGATTTTTATCGGAAGGTAAATAAACATGAGGTATAAACACTACATTTATAGCTCTTATTCCTAAGGTTGATAGCCTTCAGAGTTTAAATGACTTTCGACCTATTTCCTTGGTTGGATGTCTGGATAAAATATTGTCGAAAGTGCTAGCTAATAGGTTGAGAATGATTATTGGTCGGGTAATATCAGAGACTCAAACATCTTTTGTGAAAGATAGGCAGATTCTTGATGGCATTCTAATCGCAAATGAGGTGGTAGATGAGGCCAAAAAGTCTAAAAACGAGTTGATGCTTTTTAAAGTTGATTTTGAAAAAGCATATGACTCGGTGGATTGGGAGTACCTGGATGCGGTAATGCATCAAATGGCGTTTCCGGTGTTGTGGAAGAAATGAATTAAAGAATGCGTGAGTACAGCAACTGCATCAATTCTAGTAAACGGAAGTCCTACAAATGAGTTTCCTTTGCAAAGGGGATTGCGTCAAGGGGATCCTCTTTCTCCTTTTCTATTTTTGTTAGCAAGCGAGGGATTGAATGTAATGATGAATTCAGTGGTGAATAACAATTTGAATTCGGTGGCCGATTGGTTCTTCTCAAGTCTTTCCTGACATCGTTCCTGCCTATGCTCTTTCCTTTTTCAAAGCTTCGTCAGGTATAATCTCTCTAATTGAATCTATTTTTTAAAAAAAATTGGGGAGGGAGTGAGGTTAACATGAAAATTTCCTGGATTGCTTGAAGCTCTGTTTGTTTATAAAAGGAGTTGGGAGGATTGGAGGTGAGGCAGTTGAGGGAATTTAATTTAGCTTTGTTGGGTAAATGTTGTTGGAGGTTGTTGGTGGATAGAGGCGGGTTTCAGTATAGGGTGTTGGTGGCGAGATATGGAGAGGAGGCAGGGAGGTTGATAGATGAGTTGGATCGAACACTTTCTTCTAGTTTGATAGATGAGTTGGAGATGTTCCTTTTTGTAGGAGGTTTTCCCGCTTATTTGAATTAACGGCAAATAAGTTGAGTATGGTGGCCGACATGTGTGTGCTTGGTTGGGAGGAAGGTGGTGAGGCGTGGAGTTGGCGGAGAAGATTGTGGGCGTGGGAAGAAGAGATGGTAAGGGAGTGTAGGCATTTACTTGACACTGTTTTTGTGCAGTCTAATGTTTTTGACAGGTGGCAGTGGAATCTGGACACTCATGATGGGTACACAGTGAGAGGTGCTTATCAGATTCTGACATCTACGGTCTCTCCCACAATTGTTGCAACGGACGAACTTGTCTGGCATAAGCAGGTCCCCCTAAAGGTATCCATTGTTGCTTGCGATTGCTGATGGACAGGTTACCTACAAAAATCAACCTGCAAAGGTGTGGCTCTCTACAGGCCGTGGCTACTACGTGCGTTTCGGGGTGTGGAATGGGTGAGTCGGCATCCCATATGTTTTTGTATTCCGAGGTTTTTGGTTCATTATCGCAGCATATCAGGTCTTGGATTGGTGTGTCAGAAGCAGATCCTCAAAATATTAGTGAGCATTTCTATCAATTTACTCATTATACAGGTCATTTAAAGGCTCGTCGGTCGTTCCTACAATTGATTTGGATTTTTTTGTGTTTGGTTGGTTTGGACTGAACGCAACAACAGACTATTTAATAACATTGAAACACCAATTGTTCAGCTTTTAGAAAAAACAAAATTCCAGTCATTAGAGATGGTACTACTGTTGCTGTTGGTATATATGGAAGGGCAGTAAACATGAAAGGTTTGAGTTCTAATGAGAATAAAGAAAGTGTAATGAAACATAAATTTATTTGAAACAAATCACGGGGTCCTTTAAGGTTAACATTTGTATCAGATTAGTCTTTTAAGTTTTAAATCGACCCTTTAGGTTGTTAAAAGTGAACACGTTTGTTCTTTAATTTGTTTTTTTGTAATAAATTGATCATTGTTTTCATCTAGCTTTGTCAAAAAAAATGCTTACATGATCATTTAACTTTGAGGTGAATGGTTCAAAAAGTGTTTATGACACCAAACATGATTACCTACATTTTATTCTTATGAAAACATAGTTGAAAGACTATATATTTGAAGGTTGAGAGGCCAGAAGAAAAGAAAATCATGAATTTGTACTTGAAATCTCACATGTGAATGAATTAAAGAGACAAAAATGCAATTAAAATAAGATAAATTATCAAATTATTATATGAAATTAAGTCAAGAGGCTAAAAATGTAATTTTGCCTATATTTTATAACGTAAATAACTAGGTGCACACTATTACTGACATAAAGGCTAACTTTAAAACTAAGAAAATTAAAATGACTAATCTAATATTAACGTTACACTTTTGGATCCCATGATTTATTAATTTACAGGTACCTAAAATATGAATTTTTTTTATTCTATTCGTTCGTACATATTAAGTTATTCCTCACGTATCGGTCTGTGGTGAATTTTATTTAGGTATACCCTCTATATAAAATTTTGGTCATCCTTAATTATATGTCTCACCCGGGCAACGCTGGATAAATACACTAGTATTTATAATTAAAGAATTTTTTTTAAAAGATAATTCAAGACTTATAAGGTAAACGCTTCTTATTTATGATTATTATGGGTATACCAATTATTTAAATAGGTGATTATTAATTTTAATTCGAATGACTTCAACTGGTTTAGCCTTTTTTTTTTTGGTGTGTGTAACTAATTGCAATAACTCTAGTCTTGTTTTTTTTAATGCATGGATCATGTTCACGTGAAAAACTTAGTCTTATGTTTTTTAGGTAATACTCCTAGCCTTTATACAAAAAAATGATGATCAAAATTTTAAATTCTCCTAACAACCATAGTGTGAACATAAATGTCTAACCAATAATCATAAAAGAAAAAACATTATGCAATTTAAATATAGTTGATATTAATTTTTAAAATATCTACAAAGCAAATATACAATTATTTTTATAGTAGTTAAAATATATAATTTGATAACGTGTAAAATATAAATTGTAGTTGTCTTTCAAATTAATATTTCTCACATAAAGTCATAGTCTTTTATTACAATTAGTTATTATTATTACAATTTTCATTGAGTAATGAATAATTAAATTTTAAAAAAGTCTAAGCACGAATTGATAGACACGTCACATTATTATGTATGCTGAGGTGTTTACTTGGACTTAGCGGTGGTGGTTAAACTCAATGAATTTTAAGGGTGGAGAGATTGTTTTTGAGATCAGGGTGTTGGTCATAAAGGTTGAGGATGCTGATGAAGGGGAGACATAATTGTACGTCAATTGGTGGTGTGATTTCTTTTGGAGTCCGCCTCTGTTATTTGGGTTCATATCCATCGTCGCTAGCTAATTGAGTTTTGGGTTGTTAAGGTGTTTTTTGTGCTTTGAACGTGCGTGTCTTTCAAATTGAGCCTTTTCCTTTTTGATTTGATTGATGTTTGTACCACTGCAAATCATGTCGATTGTCTTACAAATTATCTGCTGGATTCTGGTGGACCGATTACTTTTACATTTTGTTCGCCATATAAACTCTATGTGTCGTTTATTTATTTTATGATGCTATCTGAGTTTTTAAAGAGTACAAAAAGCGCCAAACACAATTAAAAACCCCCCATTTCTTGTGTTTTTTTTCACCTTCCGTTGATATTAGAGAAATGTGTCCAAAGTTTGACTTAATCGTGTTTGTGAAAAGACCCTGAGAAAAACAAATCTTCCTATGTTTTCTAGTCCCCCAATTCCAAAAGTGATTCCAATAATGATTATCGTCTGTCTAGACCACCAACGTTCAGTGTCAATGTGGAATAGTTTGCTTGGTGGAAAAACAAGCTATACAATTTTTGCACTACTCAAGATGAAGACATACTAGATGTCATTAGGGATGGTACTACTGTTTTGTTGGTAAATATGGAAGGGCAGTAAACAGGAAAGGTTTGAGTTCTGATGAGAATAAAGAAAGTGTAATGAAACATAAATTTATTTGAAACAAATCACGGGGTCCTTTAATGTTAACATTTGTATCAGATTAGCCTTTTTAGTTTTAAATTGACCCTTTAGGTTGTTTAAAGTGAACACATTTGTTCTTTAATTTGTTTTTTTGCAATAAATTGATCATTGTTTTCATCTAGTTTTGTCAAAAAAAAGGCTTACATGATCATTTAACTTTGAGGTGAATGGTTCAAAAAGTGTTTATGACACCAAACATGATTACCTACATTTTATTCTTATGAAAACATAGTTGAAAGACTATATATTTGAAGGTTGAGAGGCCAGAAGAAAAGAAAATCATGAATTTGTACTTGAAATCTCACATGTGAATGAATTAAAGAGACAAAAATGCAATTAAAAAAAGATAGATTATCAAATTGTTATATGAAATTAAGTCAAGAGGCTAAAAATGTAATTTTGCCTATATTTTATAACGTAAATAACTAGGTGCACACTATTACTGACATAAAGGCTAAATTTAAAACTAAGAAAATTAAAATGACTAATCTAATATTAACGTTAAACTTTTAGATCCCATGATTTATTAATTTACGGGTACCTAAAATAAGACTTTTTTTATTCTATTCGTTCGTACATATTAAGTTATTCCTCCCGTATCGGTCTGTGGTGAATTTTATTTAGGTATACCGTCTATACAAAATTTTGGTCATCCTTAATTATATGTCTCACCCGGGCAACGCTGGATAAATACACTAGTATTTATAATTAAAGAATTTTTTTTTTGAAAGATAATTAAAGACTTATAAGGTAAACGCTTTTTAGGTAATACTCCTAGCCTTTATACAAAAAAATGATGATCAAAATTTTAAATTCTCCTAACCATAGTGTGAACATAAAAGTCTGACAAGCGATCTTAAAAAAAACATTATGGAATTTAAATATAATTGATATTAATATTTAAAATATCTACAAAGTAAATATATAATTTTTTATACATTTTGATAACGTGTAAAATATAAATCGCAGTTGTCTTTCAATTTATTATTTCTCACATAAAGTTATGGTCTTTTATTAGTTATTATTATTACAAATTTTATTGAGAAATGAACATTAAAATTGTAAAAAAGTCTAAGCATAGTTGAATTGATAGACACGTCGCATTATTATGTATGCACTAAAAAGGGTGAGGCATAACTGTACGTCAATTGGTGGTGTAATTTCTTTGAAGGTCACCTTTGTTATTCGGGTCCATAAACGTCGTCGCTAGCTCCTGTTTGAGTTTAAAGTTATTAAGATGTTTTTGGTGCTTTAAGCAGGAGTGTCCTTCGAGTTGAGCCTTTTCTGTTTTTATTTGATTGATGTTTGCACCATTGCAAATCATGTTGATTGTCTTACAAATTGTCTGTTGGATTCTGGTGGGCAAATTACTTTTGTTTCGAGATCGGGAGTTAGTGTCTAGTTGTAATCTTGTTTGGTTGACCACGGTGTTTATATGATGAACCGGAGGTGAAGGGGCCTTTCTGATTTGACCTTGATGTCTTATGGAACGATTGCTTTTAATTTGAGATCGGGAATCAGTTCTTTGGTTTTGGTTCTTGCCTCTAAAAAAAGGAAAGAAAAAAACATGGTTTTTCTTATTTTTATTGTGAATCCGTAACAACCAAAGTATGAACACATATAAGGGGATGATGGTACATACTATATTATGTCAAACAAAAAAGGTATATACTATATAGTTAATTAGAAGAATTTTGTCAAATAAAAAAGTTAATTGGAAGAATAGACATAAAAAATAAAAAAGTCTACTAGCCTAATGCAAGTAATTACCCCATCAAATAGTTGGATCCGTTGGCTTATAAAAGGGCATAAGAGTTGGTCATTCCAATCACAACCAATCAAACACACAAAAAGCAATTAATTAGTAAATTGCACATTTCTATCTATCTCCTTTCAAATTTCAATTGTCACAATGTCCATCAATGCTGTTGTGAACCCAATCATTTTTCGCGAATACATTGGTGTGAAAGATATCCCAAAAAGTTTAAAAGATTTTCCAGCTGAGATCATCAACGATGACATCGGAGAATTCCATTTCATTTTGGGCACTCTGAGGGAGGTGTATAGTGAAGATGGAAAAGGCAAGGGAGAATTCTATCGGACTTGGAATTTTAATAATTTCAGTCCAGCAAAGGTGGCGAAGCTCAAGAAAGATCATAAGAATGTTAAGGTGATAATAAGCATTGGAGGCTTTGGCGCTGAAAATCCATTCAATCCAAAAGAGATTGAATCATGGAGTACCAAGGCGAAACTATCGATCAAAAAGCTCATCAATGACTACCAAGACTACTCAAAGGATAGCAGCAGCACCGACGGCTGCCATTGCGATGACATAATTGATGGTATTGATATTAACTATGAGTATAGCAATTGCAATCCGGATGACTTTTCTTCCTGCATAGGAGAACTCATAAGAAAACTCAAGAAGCAATCCAAATCCATAAAACTGGTGTCCATTGCTCCAACAGAGCTTCTCAAACCCCACTACCATCAATTGTATTGGGCCAACAAAGACATAATTAACTGGGTTGACTACAAGTTCTACAACCAGGCTGTGTCCAGCGCGGATGAATTGGTAAATCTCTATAATAAGTTGCTTAATGAATACGGTACTGATGTTAAACTCTTGGCAGGAGTCAGCACTGATCCAGATAGTAACACTAACATGACACGAGATGTCTTCATTAAGGGTTGCAAATCCCTCCTTGAAAGCAAATTACTCCCTGGTATTTTTGTTTGGAACGCTAATAATTCTGCCATGCCCTCCAACGAAGACAATGCTCCTTACTTCCTAGAGGAAGTCCTACAAGACCTCCTTACTGATAATTGAATGAATGAATGCTTTTCTTTCTATAAGTATTATGCTATGTTGTGTGTGGATATTTAATAGCTTCTCCTATATTTAATAATAAGAAGCAAATATATCCTTTTCCTATCTTGAAAGACTTTAATTTGTCTCATATGTACAAGTTAAATAGTCTTTCACCATGTACCAGTGTGTTTTTTTCCATTCTATTAATAAATACCATCGTATTTCCTCTAATCTAATAATGATAAACTTAATTAATATGCTGTTTATTTTCTTACTTTGCTTCATATATATTTCAAAAACGCACCATCTGAACATCAGTGCATATGTGTGCATAAAACGGCCTCCTCAGCCAGCATATGTGTGCAAAAACGCACCATCTGAACATCAGTGCATTGCATCACTCTGAAGATTCTTTCAACCTCCTTCAACCAGGTCTGCGCTCCATCAGGGTCATACCTACCCTTGAAAGTTGGTGGATGGTTCCTCAAGAAGGTTTCCAGCATACGAACACCATCGTTACCACCAGCATTGTTCTGTTGACCCACAGCTTGAGCCATCGCTTGCAAAGCAGCAGCAAGTGCAACATCGTTCCTTCCAGCCATTGCGAAAATCTACACTACAACAACAACTGGGACATCAAAGACGATACAAAATTGTCACACGTCTCTACTAGGCTCGACTCGACTCCACTACTTGGCCGGACGGACCGACCTGCTCTGATACCAATTGTAACACCCCGTTTTCCCAACAGTAAAAATTAACAAATTAAAATCAGAGTTTCACATAACGGAATGCTACATTTCCTTTCACATAAAATCTCCAAATGAATAAATAACTATTTATTCTTCGTAAAAAGTAGTCAATAAAAATTAACCTTCAAACTTCGCAGCGGAATTAATTTAAAACAACAAAATTAGTCTTTGAAACGCAGGCCTCATCAAGGTTTCTTAATTCAAAACAATACGTAAGGAAAGAGAAACAAGTAATAAGAATTCCCATCCCGTTACGTATCAGAGCCCTAAGACACTTTGAGCCGACATCTCTACTAATCTTCGTTACCTGCACTTGCCCACAAGGCGGCAATTCCAGCAGAAGGGGTGAGATTCACAAACAACAATAGATATTATAATTCATCAATTAAATTCAACAACAACAGTATAGTGATAATCAACTATCAGTTTATATTTTATACAATTCAACAACATCATCAACTACGACACCGAAGACTCAACCAACAACAACAACAACAACGACAACGACTACAACGACAACAACAACAACAACAATGTGACTAATGCAAGTGCATGTGGTACCATTTTACGCGCGTTGAGTGCTAAGCATTCCGGGGCATGAGCCCCCAACAGTTGAATGAAATAACATTCCAGGGCATAAGCCCTCAACGATTGAGTGATAAACACTCCAGGGCATAAGCCCTCAACGGTTGAGTGAAAACACTCCAGGGCATGAGCCCTCAACGGTTGAGTGAAAACACTCCAGGGCATGAGCCCTCAACAAGGTATGAGCATGAATGGACTCACTAGTGTATATCTGCATTCAACTCGACAACAGCAACAACAACTACCATGTGCATAATCAGCTATGACATAAGACTTCAACTTAATTCGACAGGACACAACAAAAGGGTACAACAAGTCTTACAACTAAAATTCACCCAGTTGAGCATGCTACAGTACTACTCGCCGTGGCGAGCTACTCTACTTGCCGTGGCGAGTTCAGAAAAATGAGTTACTCGCTATGGCGAGTTGGGGGCGAGCGCAAGGCGAGCAAAAGCGGTTGCTCTCGGCATTTTTGACATTTTTCACCTAAAATCTTCATTTTTAAGTCCCCAAAACCCAAATTTGATTCTGTAAAAAGGTGCCATTCATCCCTAATATATTCAGGCACTCAAATTGATATAAAAATTGACCTAAAAACATCATTAAGGCAATTAACGACTTTTAATTTAAGCAACTCGCCGTGGCGAGTGCATCTGCTCGCTGTGGCGAGCGATAAGGCTTCACTACTCGCCTGGCGAGTGGGACTGCTCGCAGTGGCGAGCTACACAGGCATTGCTCGCCGTGGCGAGCGGCGATTGACAGAACCACGAACTGTACGAACATACTTCTCCTTTTCAACCCTAAATCCCTTTTTCAACACCTAAAGACTCAATTTTGATGGATTTCATCACTTCTATGCATACTAACATCAGAACAGCATTAAATAACAACAATTACATGAATTCATTAAGTTAATAGCATCAATTAATCCTTAACCTAATTCAATTCACCAACCCTAACAACCCAACATTAACCAATGAATTATAGAACCTAAAGTTGAGAGTTAGTCTCACCCTTACCTTAGATTATCTTCCTGAATTCAAGCTGCGTTCTTCTCTCCCCTTGCTTCTTCTCTCTTGTTCTAGGTTTTCTCCCTTTTTTCTCTGTTTCTCACTGCTTCTACGTGAAAACTGTTTTCTGACTTTCTTTTCCTTCTAACTCCTATTAATACCACTTAATTCCCACTTATTTCTAATTAACTCCCATTAAAAATATTATATAATTCATTTTAATCCCCAACTTTCTAATAATTATAATTCTCACCTATTTTAATTAAATAATCAAAACAATCATAAAATAAAATACATCACACCATAAAATCAACATAAATTATTTAAAATCATATAAACTTATTAAAATCAACTGAAATTAAATAAATAACAACTAGGGCGTTACACCGGGCGAGAAGTACTGGACAAACACCATGTTTTGTGTCGTTCCGGGCAGTCGGGGGATGATCTGAGCTTTCTAAAATGTTTCTTTTAATGTGTTTAGTTGTTGTGTTTACTCTTTAATCTACTGGAACATCTTATGAATTGGATTGAGCTTGATTTTATGAAATTGAACCAAACTTTATCCGAAACAAGTTTTTCCCAAGGGAAGGGGTAGGGTTAAGGTTGTTTATTGAGTATATGATTTCTAAAAAATGGTTGTGAATGGTTTCCATGAGTTTTAACTTGGTTTGATTTGAAAATGGAATTCTTTTTGAAAAATGATAAAGTGAGACGAATTTTGTGAACTTTGTGATTTTGTCGCATTTGGCCGGTGAAACGCACATGTATACACTACTGCACTCATATGTGATTTATGTGTATACATAGCTGAGACAATTGAGCTTGTTTACTTAGTTTTGGAGATTTCCTCCTGTTTTCTCCTGTGAAATAATCATAACCGTCCATTCCTTTTAATGACACCTTAACTAATCTTAGCCCTTCATTCATTTTAATGTGTCATTTTCATTTCCCTCCCTTTTTCACGTTCTGGCTTCCTGTATCCAAGTAATAGAAATTGTTTCATCTTCTTCCATAACAACACATACCCACTGAACATCATCTATATTGACTGCCGTCCTCATGTGCTATCTGTTGACGTCGTCACGTGTTACTATTGTTGGTGTCATTGTGTACTTTTTGTTTGACGACGTCGTCGCCGTGCTCCATTGATTACCACCACCGTGCTTCTTGATTGCCATCGCCGTCATTGTTGCCGTTGTCTCCGCACCAATATTCGACGTTGTCTCTCCCTATTGCGACATTCATTCATCGTCTCTGCCATTGTCTCAAGGTAACGTGTAACAATTCATTGGTGTGGTTTACAAACAGCCCAACGTAACTGTGTGCTATATAAGCTGCGTGGCTGCTGTTTTTTTTTTTTTTTTTGGGTGTGGCGGTAGCTTGCTAGCTTTGCTGTTAGGGTTTTTTTTCTTCCTGTTTGTGGTGCCTTCCCTGTAATGCATTTACGCTGGGGCAGTTTTGTTTGGTTTCTGTAGGACCAACTTCTCTTCTTATAAGGTTGAGCTTTAATAATATTTGGCATAATATTTTGTGATAGTAGATTTAGGAGACCACATCTGTCATTTTATATCATTTAAGTTGCAGTAACTATATAATCTTGTTTTATTATAGTATATATTTTAAGTAGTTCTTTTTATTTCAATCAATTAGGTTGCCAATTGATTCTATTGTTGCACCACAAGACATCACCATGGATAACGAATTTGAGTGGAAACCTCGACTAGGAAAACAATTTAATACTTGGGAAGAGGCAAGGGATTTTTGGAATGATTATGGTGGAAAAATTGGATTTAATGTTCGAACATAATACTTGAACAAAAGCAAAGATGGAATGGTTTTGTCTGGAAGATTTGTGTGTAGTAAAGAAGGTTTTCGTAAAACAGATAAAAGAGACCTCTTAACAACTAATCATCGGCTTGAAACAAGAACTGGATGCCCTGTAAAGATGGGAATCAAATACATAAAAGATAATGGAGTAAAGGAAAAACGATGGTATTTATTAATAGAATGGGGAAAAACACACTTGTACATATGAGACTAATTAAAGCCTTTTAAGATAGGAAAAGGATATTCTTTCCAAAAAAAAAAAAAAAAAAAGATAGGAAAAGGATATATTTGCTTCTTATTATTAAATACAGGAGAAGCTATTAAATATCCACACACAACATAGCACATAATACATAAAGAAAGAAAACAAGCATAGAGCACACGATAGTAGGAGTAGGTCTTATTTTGAGGTGCCAACGTAGTGTAGTTTGTTGTAATCATTCATTCAATTATCAGTAAGGAGGTCTTGTAGAACTTCCTCTAGGAAGTAAGGAGTATTGTCTTCGTTGGAGGGCATGGCAGAATTATTAGCGTTCCAAACAAAAATACCAGGGAGTAATTTGCTTTCAAGGAGGGATTTGCAACCCTTAATGAAGACATCTCGTGTCATGTTAGTGTTACTATCTGGATCAGTGCTGACTCCTGCCAAGAGTTTAACATCAGTACCGTATTCATTAAGCAACTTATTATAGAGATTTACCAATTCATCCGCGCTGGACACAGCCTGGTTGTAGAACTTGTAATCAACCCAGTTAATTATGTCTTTGTTGGCCCAATACAATTCATGGTAGTGGGGTTTGAGAAGCTCTGTTGGAGCAATGGATACCAGTTTTATGGATTTGGAATGCTTCTTGAGTTTTCTTATGAGTTCTCCTATGCAGGAAGAAAAGTCATCCGGATTGCAATTGCTATACTCATAGTTAATATCAATACCATCAATTATGTCATCGCAATGGCAGCCGTCGGTGCTGCTGCTATCCTTTGAGTAGTCTTGGTAGTCATTGATGAGCTTTTTGATCGATATTTCCGCCTTTGTACTCCATGATTCAATCTCTTTGGGATTGAATGGATTTTCAGCGCCAAAGCCTCCAATGCTTATTATCACCTTAACATTCTTATGATCTTTCTTCAGCTTCGCCACCTTTGCTGGACTGAAATTATTAAAATTCCAAGTCCGATAGAATTCTCCCTTGCCTTTTCCATCTTCACTATACACCTCCCTCAGAGTGCCCAAAATGAAATGGAATTCTCCGATGTCGTCGTTGATGATCTCAGCTGGAAAATCTTTTAAACTTTTTGGGATATCTTTCACACCAATGTATTCGCGAAAAATGATTGGGTTCACAACAGCATTGATGGACATTGTGACAATTGAAATTTGAAAGGAGATAGATAGAAATGTGCAATTTACTAATTAAATGCTTTTTGTGTGTTTGATTGGTTGTGGTTGGAATGACCAACTCTTATGCCCTTTTATAAGCCAACGGATCCAACTAATTAATGGGGTAATTTCTTAGATTAGGCTAGTAGACTTTTTTTTTTTTTTTGTGTGTCTATTCTACCAATTAACTTTTTTGTTTGACAAAGGTCTTCTAATTAAGTATATAGTGTATATCTTTTTTGTTTGACATAATAGTATATACAATGATCCCTTATATGTGTTCATACTTTGGTTGTTACGGATTCATACAATAAACATAAGAACAACCATTTTTTTTTTATAGGTAAGAACTTAAATCAAAGAATTGACTCCCGATCTCGAATCAAAAGCGATCGGTCCACCAGACATCAGAGCCAAATTAGAAGGGTTCCCCTCACCCTGGTTCACCAGAGAAACACCATAGCCAGCTAAACAAGATTGCAACTAGACACCAACTTCCGTTCTCGAAGCAAAAGTAATCGTCCCACCAGAATCCAGCAGACAATTTGTAAGACAATCGACATGATTTGCAGTGGTACACACATCAATCAAATCAAAAAGGAAAAGGCTCAAATTGAAGGACACACACGTTCAAAGCACACAAAACACCTTAACAACCCAAAATTCAAACAAGAGCTAGCGACGACGGGTAAGTACCCAAATAACAGAGGCGGACTCCAAAAGAAATTACACCACCAATTGACGTACAAAATATGCCTCCCCTTCACCAGCACCCTGAACCTTTATGACCAACACCCTTGTCAACACCCTGATCTCAAAAACAATCTCTCCACCCTTAAAATTCATTGAGTTTAACCACCACCGCTAAGTCCAAGTAAACACCTCAACATACATAATAACGTGATGTGTCTATCAATTCGTGCTTAGACTTTTTTAAAATTTAATTATTCATTCCTCAATGAAAATTGTAATAATAATAACTAATTGTAATAAAAGACTATGACTTTATGTGAGAAATATTAATTTGAAAGACAACTACGATTTATATTTTACACGTTATCAAATTATATATTTTACCTACTATAAAAATAATTGTATATTTGCTTTGTAGATATTTTAAAAATTAATATCAACTATATTTAAATTGCATAATGTTTTTTCTTTTATGGTTATTGGTTAGACTTTTATGTTCACACTATGGTTGTTAGGAGAATTTAAAATTTGGATCATCATTTTTTGCATAATTAAAGGCTATGAGTATTACCTAAAAAACATATGATTAAGAGTTGTATGTGAACATGATCCATGCATTAAAAAACAAGACTAAAGTTATTTACAAGTAGTCACACGCACAAAAAAAGAAGACTAAACCAGTTGAAATCTTTCGATTTAAAATTAATAATCACCTATTTAATTCATTGTTATACACATAATATTCATAAATAAGAAGCATTTACCTTCAAAAGTCTTTAATTATAAATACTAGTGTATTTACCCGGCATTGTTTGGGTTAGACACATAATTAGTATGACCAAAGTTCTTTATGAATGGTACGACGAGGACGATAAATCAGTTTCCGCATCCCATTAATGATGCAAATGGGTATGAGAAAGAAAATGCGGAGATTACGAACTCAATTGAGGTGCATGAAAAGCGTTCAGTTGGATGTCCGGACAGTCCTGCGTGCACTAAACATCCGGTTGTCGTTGCTGAAAAGCTTGTGGATCCTATTACAAATGACGATTCTGACTTGGCAAATATAAATGTTGCACCGATGATGCTAGTTACGAAAGAAACAATGTCAGCCGAGGGAGGTAATCAACCTCATGTGGCGGTTTCAATTACAGTTGATGATGTGGGGATGTCTAGAAAAAGAAGAAACAAATTTACATCGTGTTCTACGGATGATGTATGGTCATTCAGTTCAGGTCCGTGGAGTGTGGATTGGTTACAAAACATTCAAAAAGGAGATATATGTCTCATCTCCTCTAAAAACAAGCGTTTGAAGAAGGTGGTGAAGGAAAATGGTGGTGGCGGTGGGGAAAGAAGAAAAATGTCAGCAAGAGGAAGGTGGGATGAGTGCTTCGACATCCGGTGCTCATACTGAAAAAGATGGAAAGGTTACCAAGTAAAGACAGAGAAGAGGTTATGAAAGTGTTGCGTAACTCTAAATTTATGAAAGTTTTGAAACAAAAAATTCGGAACCGTCGTTGCCAAAGGGATAGGGTAACAAGGTTGTTAGAGGTGGTTAGTCAACGTTCAAATAAAGAATCATCATCATCTATGGCCTCAGTGAATAATGACTGGAAAAATTGGGTAGTTTTACGTGGAAGTGAGGAGACCAAGGCGAAGAACATTCAAGGTATTGGTAAAGTTATTGGTGTCTCTTTTAAAGAAAACACTCATAATAAGTTTAGCGCGTTATCTCGGCCTAGAAAAATTGCGGTAGTTTGGGCCAGTGTTGACGCATGTGGTGGACGGGGGAGGCGTGGTGGAGGGGGATGTGTAGGTGGGGCGGTGTGTTGTTGTAGTTTGGGCGGGGTGGGTGTGAGTTATGAAGCTGGTTTCTTGTAATGTGTGGGGGTTAGGTGATGTAGAGAAAAATGTCCTTTAATTATTTGTCTATGCGAAACAAAAATAGTTGTTTGTGAGGATTCTTCGTGTACTTCGTTGTGGGGTCATTCAAATAATGCTTTCTCTCATCGCCTGTCAATGGGGGTGTCGGGGTGGGGGGTGGGGTGGGGTTGTTAACTTTGTGGGATTCTAAGAAAGTGGAGGTTTGGTCATCTGTTAGTCAGGATCATGTGCTCCAAATTCATGGTAGATTTATCCGGATAAATGAGGAGTTTTACTTGTTTAACATATATGCAACTGGTGAGCCTCGCGCAAAACAGGAATTCTGGGTATCATTGTCAGTAAGATTGCAGTTGTTAGGGGGTGAGAAGGTGTGTGTATGCGGTGATTTTAATGTGGTATGTAGTGTGGAGGAAAGGCGGTCACATAAGGGAAGCACTTCAACAACTGATATTCAACATTTCAGCCTCTTTATTGATGACAATGGGTTGATCGATTTGCCATTGTGTGGCTGTCGATATACGTGGTGTAAGGGGGATGGTACCTCTATGAGCAGGTTAGAATGGTGTCTTCAATGGCCCAATTTTTTTCCAAGTAGCCCTGCTCCGGGGTCTCTCTGATCATTGCTCGCTTCAGCTGTTTGTGGATGAGGAAAATTAGGTTCCCGTATGTCTAGAATGTTGAAATGTTGGCAAGAAATGCCAGGGTACAATCAGTTTCTGCAAGATAAATGACAGTCCTTTCAAATTGAGGGGTGAGGCGGCTATGTCCTTTGAGAAAAGTTAAAATTGATCAAGTATGCATTGAAGGAGTGTCATTCAGTTCATGCTAGAAATATTCATGGAAAGATTGATGTTTTAAAAATTTGGGTAATAGAGTTAGATGAAAAAGGGGAGGAAGGTGGGTTGTCAGCGGGAGAAATAGAGGAAATGAGGGGCATAACGCATGATATTCACTCTTTGTCACGTGTTAGTACCAGCATAATTTGTCATTTGTCATGGATTCTTTGGTTGAAGGATGGGGATGCTATTGCTTTGTTGTTGGTAAAGGGCATTATTGTGGAAGGCATTCAGCCCATTCGAAATGCAGTTTTTTCTCATTTTAAAGATAATTTTGCGGCACCAAATTCTTCAAGACGGGTCAAAAATATAATGTTCAAAAACTTATCTTATGCGGAAAGAAGTGGTTTGATAAAACCGTTTTCAGAAGGCGAAGTAAAAGCTGCAATTTGGGACTGTGATAGTTTCAAAAGTCCCGGTCTGGATGGAGTAAATCTTGGTTTCATCAAGGATTTTCGGGAATATTTAAAAGGTGATGTTATGCGATTTATTTCAGATTTTTATCGGAAGGTAAATAAACATGAGGTATAAACACTACATTTATAGCTCTTATTCCTAAGGTTGATAGCCTTCAGAGTTTAAATGACTTTCGACCTATTTCCTTGGTTGGATGTCTGGATAAAATATTGTCGAAAGTGCTAGCTAATAGGTTGAGAATGATTATTGGTCGGGTAATATCAGAGACTCAAACATCTTTTGTGAAAGATAGGCAGATTCTTGATGGCATTCTAATCGCAAATGAGGTGGTAGATGAGGCCAAAAAGTCTAAAAACGAGTTGATGCTTTTTAAAGTTGATTTTGAAAAAGCATATGACTCGGTGGATTGGGAGTACCTGGATGCGGTAATGCATAAAATGGCGTTTCCGGTGTTGTGGAGGAAATGAATTAAAGAATGCGTGAGTACAGCAACTGCATCAATTCTAGTAAACGGAAGTCCTACAAATGAGTTTCCTTTGCAAAGGGGATTGCGTCAAGGGGATCCTCTTTCTCCTTTTCTATTTTTGTTAGCAAGCGAGGGATTGAATGTAATGATGAATTCAGTGGTGAATAACAATTTGAATTCGGTGGTGTGAAAAGAGTTTGCTGAGATGGCTGGTCTAAAATTGAACTTTCATAAGAGTTTGCTGGTTATAGTTAATATTGGGGATTCGTGGTTGACTGAGGCGACATCTATTTTAAACTGTAAAGTGGGTAAAATTTCGTTCTTGTATCTTGGTCTCTCGATTGGAGGTTATTCTCGGAAGTTAAAATTTTTGGAACTTGTGGTGTCTACAAGTTAGAATCTTGTCGGGGTGGCAAATTCGCTTTCTATCTTTCGGGGGCCGATTGGTTCTTCTCAAGTCTTTCCTGACATCGTTCCTGCCTATGCTCTTTCCTTTTTCAAAGCTTCGTCAGGTATAATCTCTCTAATTGAATCTATTTTTTAAAAAAAATTGGGGAGGGAGTGAGGTTAACATGAAAATTTCCTGGATTGCTTAAAGCTCTGTTTGTTTATAAAAGGAGTTGGGAGGATTGGAGGTGAGGCAGTTGAGGGAATTTAATTTAGCTTTGTTGGGTAAATGTTGTTGGAGGTTGTTGGTGGATAGAGGCGGGTTTCAGTATAGGGTGTTGGTGGCGAGATATGGAGAGGAGGCAGGGAGGTTGATAGATGAGTTGGATCGAACACTTTCTTCTAGTTTGATAGATGAGTTGGAGATGTTCCTTTTTGTAGGAGGTTTTCCCGCTTATTTGAATTAACGGCAAATAAGTTGAGTATGGTGGCCGACATGTGTGTGCTTGGTTGGGAGGAAGGTGGTGAGGCGTGGAGTTGGCGGAGAAGATTGTGGGCGTGGGAAGAAGAGATGGTAAGGGAGTGTAGGCATTTACTTGACACTGTTTTTGTGCAGTCTAATGTTTTTGACAGGTGGCAGTGGAATCTGGACACTCATGATGGGTACACAGTGAGAGGTGCTTATCAGATTCTGACATCTACGGTCTCTCCCACAATTGTTGCAACGGACGAACTTGTCTGGCATAAGCAGGTCCCCCTAAAGGTATCCATTGTTGCTTGCGATTGCTGATGGACAGGTTACCTACAAAAATCAACCTGCAAAGGTGTGGCTCTCTACAGGCCGTGGCTACTACGTGCGTTTCGGGGTGTGGAATGGGTGAGTCGGCATCCCATATGTTTTTGTATTCCGAGGTTTTTGGTTCATTATCGCAGCATATCAGGTCTTGGATTGGTGTGTCAGAAGCAGATCCTCAAAATATTAGTGAGCATTTCTATCAATTTACTCATTATACAGGTCATTTAAAGGCTCGTCGGTCGTTCCTACAATTGATTTGGATTTTTTTGTGTTTGGTTGGTTTGGACTGAACGCAACAACAGACTATTTAATAACATTGAAACACCAATTGTTCAGCTTTTAGAAAAAACAAAATTCCAGTCATTAGAGATGGTACTACTGTTGCTGTTGGTATATATGGAAGGGCAGTAAACATGAAAGGTTTGAGTTCTAATGAGAATAAAGAAAGTGTAATGAAACATAAATTTATTTGAAACAAATCACGGGGTCCTTTAAGGTTAACATTTGTATCAGATTAGTTTTTTAAGTTTTAAATCGACCCTTTAGGTTGTTAAAAGTGAACATGTTTGTTCTTTAATTTGTTTTTTTGTAATAAATTGATCATTGTTTTCATCTAGCTTTGTCAAAAAAAATGCTTACATGATCATTTAACTTTGAGGTGAATGGTTCAAAAAGTGTTTATGACACCAAACATGATTACCTACATTTTATTCTTATGAAAACATAGTTGAAAGACTATATATTTGAAGGTTGAGAGGCCAGAAGAAAAGAAAATCATGAATTTGTACTTGAAATCTCACATGTGAATGAATTAAAGAGACAAAAATGCAATTAAAATAAGATAAATTATCAAATTATTATATGAAATTAAGTCAAGAGGCTAAAAATGTAATTTTGCCTATATTTTATAACGTAAATAACTAGGTGCACACTATTACTGACATAAAGGCTAACTTTAAAACTAAGAAAATTAAAATGACTAATCTAATATTAACGTTACACTTTTGGATCCCATGATTTATTAATTTACAGGTACCTAAAATATGAATTTTTTTTATTCTATTCGTTCGTACATATTAAGTTATTCCTCACGTATCGGTCTGTGGTGAATTTTATTTAGGTATACCCTCTATATAAAATTTTGGTCATCCTTAATTATATGTCTCACCCGGGCAACGCTGGATAAATACACTAGTATTTATAATTAAAGAATTTTTTTTAAAAGATAATTCAAGACTTATAAGGTAAACGCTTCTTATTTATGATTATTATGGGTATACCAATTATTTAAATAGGTGATTATTAATTTTAATTCGAATGACTTCAACTGGTTTAGCCTTTTTTTTTTTGGTGTGTGTAACTAATTGCAATAACTCTAGTCTTGTTTTTTTTAATGCATGGATCATGTTCACGTGAAAAACTTAGTCTTATGTTTTTTAGGTAATACTCCTAGCCTTTATACAAAAAAATGATGATCAAAATTTTAAATTCTCCTAACAACCATAGTGTGAACATAAATGTCTAACCAATAATCATAAAAGAAAAAACATTATGCAATTTAAATATAGTTGATATTAATTTTTAAAATATCTACAAAGCAAATATACAATTATTTTTATAGTAGTTAAAATATATAATTTGATAACGTGTAAAATATAAATTGTAGTTGTCTTTCAAATTAATATTTCTCACATAAAGTCATAGTCTTTTATTACAATTAGTTATTATTATTACAATTTTCATTGAGTAATGAATAATTAAATTTTAAAAAAGTCTAAGCACGAATTGATAGACACGTCACATTATTATGTATGCTGAGGTGTTTACTTGGACTTAGCGGTGGTGGTTAAACTCAATGAATTTTAAGGGTGGAGAGATTGTTTTTGAGATCAGGGTGTTGGTCATAAACGTTGAGGATGCTGATGAAGGGGAGACATAATTGTACGTCAATTGGTGGTGTGATTTCTTTTGGAGTCCGCCTCTGTTATTTGGGTTCATATCCATCGTCGCTAGCTAATTGAGTTTTGGGTTGTTAAGGTGTTTTTTGTGCTTTGAACGTGCGTGTCTTTCAAATTGAGCCTTTTCCTTTTTGATTTGATTGATGTTTGTACCACTGCAAATCATGTCGATTGTCTTACAAATTATCTGCTGGATTCTGGTGGACCGATTACTTTTACATTTTGTTCGCCATATAAACTCTATGTGTCGTTTATTTATTTTATGATGCTATCTGAGTTTTTAAAGAGTACAAAAAGCGCCAAACACAATTAAAAACCCCCCATTTCTTGTGTTTTTTTTCACCTTCCGTTGATATTAGAGAAATGTGTCCAAAGTTTGACTTAATCGTGTTTGTGAAAAGACCCTGAGAAAAACAAATCTTCCTATGTTTTCTAGTCCCCCAATTCCAAAAGTGATTCCAATAATGATTATCGTCTGTCTAGACCACCAACGTTCAGTGTCAATGTGGAATAGTTTGCTTGGTGGAAAAACAAGCTATACAATTTTTGCACTACTCAAGATGAAGACATACTAGATGTCATTAGGGATGGTACTACTGTTTTGTTGGTAAATATGGAAGGGCAGTAAACAGGAAAGGTTTGAGTTCTGATGAGAATAAAGAAAGTGTAATGAAACATAAATTTATTTGAAACAAATCACGGGGTCCTTTAATGTTAACATTTGTATCAGATTAGCCTTTTTAGTTTTAAATTGACCCTTTAGGTTGTTTAAAGTGAACACATTTGTTCTTTAATTTGTTTTTTTGCAATAAATTGATCATTGTTTTCATCTAGTTTTGTCAAAAAAAAGGCTTACATGATCATTTAACTTTGAGGTGAATGGTTCAAAAAGTGTTTATGACACCAAACATGATTACCTACATTTTATTCTTATGAAAACATAGTTGAAAGACTATATATTTGAAGGTTGAGAGGCCAGAAGAAAAGAAAATCATGAATTTGTACTTGAAATCTCACATGTGAATGAATTAAAGAGACAAAAATGCAATTAAAAAAAGATAGATTATCAAATTGTTATATGAAATTAAGTCAAGAGGCTAAAAATGTAATTTTGCCTATATTTTATAACGTAAATAACTAGGTGCACACTATTACTGACATAAAGGCTAAATTTAAAACTAAGAAAATTAAAATGACTAATCTAATATTAACGTTAAACTTTTAGATCCCATGATTTATTAATTTACGGGTACCTAAAATAAGACTTTTTTTATTCTATTCGTTCGTACATATTAAGTTATTCCTCCCGTATCGGTCTGTGGTGAATTTTATTTAGGTATACTGTCTATACAAAATTTTGGTCATCCTTAATTATATGTCTCACCCGGGCAACGCTGGATAAATACACTAGTATTTATAATTAAAGAATTTTTTTTTTGAAAGATAATTAAAGACTTATAAGGTAAACGCTTTTTAGGTAATACTCCTAGCCTTTATACAAAAAAATGATGATCAAAATTTTAAATTCTCCTAACCATAGTGTGAACATAAAAGTCTGACAAGCGATCTTAAAAAAAACATTATGGAATTTAAATATAATTGATATTAATATTTAAAATATCTACAAAGTAAATATATAATTTTTTATACATTTTGATAACGTGTAAAATATAAATCGCAGTTGTCTTTCAATTTATTATTTCTCACATAAAGTTATGGTCTTTTATTAGTTATTATTATTACAAATTTTATTGAGAAATGAACATTAAAATTGTAAAAAAGTCTAAGCATAGTTGAATTGATAGACACGTCGCATTATTATGTATGCACTAAAAAGGGTGAGGCATAACTGTACGTCAATTGGTGGTGTAATTTCTTTGAAGGTCACCTTTGTTATTCGGGTCCATAAACGTCGTCGCTAGCTCCTGTTTGAGTTTAAAGTTATTAAGATGTTTTTGGTGCTTTAAGCAGGAGTGTCCTTCGAGTTGAGCCTTTTCCGTTTTTATTTGATTGATGTTTGCACCATTGCAAATCATGTTGATTGTCTTACAAATTGTCTGCTGGATTCTGGTGGGCAAATTACTTTTGTTTCGAGATCGGGAGTTAGTGTCTAGTTGCAATCTTGTTTGGTTGACCACGGTGTTTATATGATGAGCCGGAGGTGAAGGGGCCTTTCTGATTTGACCTTGATGTCTTATGGAACGATTGCTTTTAATTTGAGATCGGGAATCAGTTCTTTGGTTTTGGTTCTTGCCTCTAAAAAAAGGAAGAAAAAAAACATGGTTTTTCTTATTTTTATTGTGAATCCGTAACAACCAAAGTATGAACACATATAAGGGGATGATGGTACATACTATATTATGTCAAACAAAAAAGGTATATACTATATAGTTAATTAGAAGAATTTTGTCAAATAAAAAAGTTAATTGGAAGAATAGACATAAAAAATAAAAAAGTCTACTAGCCTAATGCAAGTAATTACCCCATCAAATAGTTGGATCCGTTGGCTTATAAAAGGGCATAAGAGTTGGTCATTCCAATCACAACCAATCAAACACACAAAAAGCAATTAATTAGTAAATTGCACATTTCTATCTATCTCCTTTCAAATTTCAATTGTCACAATGTCCATCAATGCTGTTGTGAACCCAATCATTTTTCGCGAATACATTGGTGTGAAAGATATCCCAAAAAGTTTAAAAGATTTTCCAGCTGAGATCATCAACGATGACATCGGAGAATTCCATTTCATTTTGGGCACTCTGAGGGAGGTGTATAGTGAAGATGGAAAAGGCAAGGGAGAATTCTATCGGACTTGGAATTTTAATAATTTCAGTCCAGCAAAGGTGGCGAAGCTCAAGAAAGATCATAAGAATGTTAAGGTGATAATAAGCATTGGAGGCTTTGGCGCTGAAAATCCATTCAATCCAAAAGAGATTGAATCATGGAGTACCAAGGCGAAACTATCGATCAAAAAGCTCATCAATGACTACCAAGACTACTCAAAGGATAGCAGCAGCACCGACGGCTGCCATTGCGATGACATAATTGATGGTATTGATATTAACTATGAGTATAGCAATTGCAATCCGGATGACTTTTCTTCCTGCATAGGAGAACTCATAAGAAAACTCAAGAAGCAATCCAAATCCATAAAACTGGTGTCCATTGCTCCAACAGAGCTTCTCAAACCCCACTACCATCAATTGTATTGGGCCAACAAAGACATAATTAACTGGGTTGACTACAAGTTCTACAACCAGGCTGTGTCCAGCGCGGATGAATTGGTAAATCTCTATAATAAGTTGCTTAATGAATACGGTACTGATGTTAAACTCTTGGCAGGAGTCAGCACTGATCCAGATAGTAACACTAACATGACACGAGATGTCTTCATTAAGGGTTGCAAATCCCTCCTTGAAAGCAAATTACTCCCTGGTATTTTTGTTTGGAACGCTAATAATTCTGCCATGCCCTCCAACGAAGACAATGCTCCTTACTTCCTAGAGGAAGTCCTACAAGACCTCCTTACTGATAATTGAATGAATGAATGCTTTTCTTTCTATAAGTATTATGCTATGTTGTGTGTGGATATTTAATAGCTTCTCCTATATTTAATAATAAGAAGCAAATATATCCTTTTCCTATCTTGAAAGACTTTAATTTGTCTCATATGTACAAGTTAAATAGTCTTTCACCATGTACCAGTGTGTTTTTTTCCATTCTATTAATAAATACCATCGTATTTCCTCTAATCTAATAATGATAAACTTAATTAATATGCTGTTTATTTTCTTACTTTGCTTCATATATATTTCAAAAACGCACCATCTGAACATCAGTGCATATGTGTGCATAAAACGGCCTCCTCAGCCAGCATATGTGTGCAAAAACGCACCATCTGAACATCAGTGCATTGCATCACTCTGAAGATTCTTTCAACCTCCTTCAACCAGGTCTGCGCTCCATCAGGGTCATACCTACCCTTGAAAGTTGGTGGATGGTTCCTCAAGAAGGTTTCCAGCATACGAACACCATCGTTACCACCAGCATTGTTCTGTTGACCCACAGCTTGAGCCATCGCTTGCAAAGCAGCAGCAAGTGCAACATCGTTCCTTCCAGCCATTGCGAAAATCTACACTACAACAACAACTGGGACATCAAAGACGATACAAAATTGTCACACGTCTCTACTAGGCTCGACTCGACTCCACTACTTGGCCGGACGGACCGACCTGCTCTGATACCAATTGTAACACCCCGTTTTCCCAACAGTAAAAATTAACAAATTAAAATCAGAGTTTCACATAACGGAATGCTACATTTCCTTTCACATAAAATCTCCAAATGAATAAATAACTATTTATTCTTCGTAAAAAGTAGTCAATAAAAATTAACCTTCAAACTTCGCAGCGGAATTAATTTAAAACAACAAAATTAGTCTTTGAAACGCAGGCCTCATCAAGGTTTCTTAATTCAAAACAATACGTAAGGAAAGAGAAACAAGTAATAAGAATTCCCATCCCGTTACGTATCAGAGCCCTAAGACACTTTGAGCCGACATCTCTACTAATCTTCGTTACCTGCACTTGCCCACAAGGCGGCAATTCCAGCAGAAGGGGTGAGATTCACAAACAACAATAGATATTATAATTCATCAATTAAATTCAACAACAACAGTATAGTGATAATCAACTATCAGTTTATATTTTATACAATTCAACAACATCATCAACTACGACACCGAAGACTCAACCAACAACAACAACAACAACGACAACGACTACAACGACAACAACAACAACAACAATGTGACTAATGCAAGTGCATGTGGTACCATTTTACGCGCGTTGAGTGCTAAGCATTCCGGGGCATGAGCCCCCAACAGTTGAATGAAATAACATTCCAGGGCATAAGCCCTCAACGATTGAGTGATAAACACTCCAGGGCATAAGCCCTCAACGGTTGAGTGAAAACACTCCAGGGCATGAGCCCTCAACGGTTGAGTGAAAACACTCCAGGGCATGAGCCCTCAACAAGGTATGAGCATGAATGGACTCACTAGTGTATATCTGCATTCAACTCGACAACAGCAACAACAACTACCATGTGCATAATCAGCTATGACATAAGACTTCAACTTAATTCGACAGGACACAACAAAAGGGTACAACAAGTCTTACAACTAAAATTCACCCAGTTGAGCATGCTACAGTACTACTCGCCGTGGCGAGCTACTCTACTTGCCGTGGCGAGTTCAGAAAAATGAGTTACTCGCTATGGCGAGTTGGGGGCGAGCTCAAGGCGAGCAAAAGCGGTTGCTCTCGGCATTTTTGACATTTTTCACCTAAAATCTTCATTTTTAAGTCCCCAAAACCCAAATTTGATTCTGTAAAAAGGTGCCATTCATCCCTAATATATTCAGGCACTCAAATTGATATAAAAATTGACCTAAAAACATCATTAAGGCAATTAACGACTTTTAATTTAAGCAACTCGCCGTGGCGAGTGCATCTGCTCGCTGTGGCGAGCGATAAGGCTTCACTACTCGCCTGGCGAGTGGGACTGCTCGCAGTGGCGAGCTACACAGGCATTGCTCGCCGTGGCGAGCGGCGATTGACAGAACCACGAACTGTACGAACATACTTCTCCTTTTCAACCCTAAATCCCTTTTTCAACACCTAAAGACTCAATTTTGATGGATTTCATCACTTCTATGCATACTAACATCAGAACAGCATTAAATAACAACAATTACATGAATTCATTAAGTTAATAGCATCAATTAATCCTTAACCTAATTCAATTCACCAACCCTAACAACCCAACATTAACCAATGAATTATAGAACCTAAAGTTGAGAGTTAGTCTCACCCTTACCTTAGATTATCTTCCTGAATTCAAGCTGCGTTCTTCTCTCCCCTTGCTTCTTCTCTCTTGTTCTAGGTTTTCTCCCTTTTTTCTCTGTTTCTCACTGCTTCTACGTGAAAACTGTTTTCTGACTTTCTTTTCCTTCTAACTCCTATTAATACCACTTAATTCCCACTTATTTCTAATTAACTCCCATTAAAAATATTATATAATTCATTTTAATCCCCAACTTTCTAATAATTATAATTCTCACCTATTTTAATTAAATAATCAAAACAATCATAAAATAAAATACATCACACCATAAAATCAACATAAATTATTTAAAATCATATAAACTTATTAAAATCAACTGAAATTAAATAAATAACAACTAGGGCGTTACACCGGGCGAGAAGTACTGGACAAACACCATGTTTTGTGTCGTTCCGGGCAGTCGGGGGATGATCTGAGCTTTCTAAAATGTTTCTTTTAATGTGTTTAGTTGTTGTGTTTACTCTTTAATCTACTGGAACATCTTATGAATTGGATTGAGCTTGATTTTATGAAATTGAACCAAACTTTATCCGAAACAAGTTTTTCCCAAGGGAAGGGGTAGGGTTAAGGTTGTTTATTGAGTATATGATTTCTAAAAAATGGTTGTGAATGGTTTCCATGAGTTTTAACTTGGTTTGATTTGAAAATGGAATTCTTTTTGAAAAATGATAAAGTGAGACGAATTTTGTGAACTTTGTGATTTTGTCGCATTTGGCCGGTGAAACGCACATGTATACACTACTGCACTCATATGTGATTTATGTGTATACATAGCTGAGACAATTGAGCTTGTTTACTTAGTTTTGGAGATTTCCTCCTGTTTTCTCCTGTGAAATAATCATAACCGTCCATTCCTTTTAATGACACCTTAACTAATCTTAGCCCTTCATTCATTTTAATGTGTCATTTTCATTTCCCTCCCTTTTTCACGTTCTGGCTTCCTGTATCCAAGTAATAGAAATTGTTTCATCTTCTTCCATAACAACACATACCCACT
The DNA here is from genome assembly GCA_946800305.1 of Medicago arabica. NCBI lineage: Eukaryota > Viridiplantae > Streptophyta > Magnoliopsida > Fabales > Fabaceae > Medicago > Medicago arabica. Next base: position 17,987,716 of record OX326971.1, on the reverse strand, counting down.
GAACATCATCTATATTGACTGCCGTCCTCATGTGCTATCTGTTGACGTCGTCACGTGTTACTATTGTTGGTGTCATTGTGTACTTTTTGTTTGACGACGTCGTCGCCGTGCTCCATTGATTACCACCACCGTGCTTCTTGATTGCCATCGCCGTCATTGTTGCCGTTGTCTCCGCACCAATATTCGACGTTGTCTCTCCCTATTGCGACATTCATTCATCGTCTCTGCCATTGTCTCAAGGTAACGTGTAACAATTCATTGGTGTGGTTTACAAACAGCCCAACGTAACTGTGTGCTATATAAGCTGCGTGGCTGCTGTTTTTTTTTTTTTTTTTTTTGGGTGTGGCGGTAGCTTGCTAGCTGTGCTGTTAGGGTTTTTTTTCTTCCTGTTTGTGGTGCCTTCCCTGTAATGCATTTACGCTGGGGCAGTTTTGTTTGGTTTCTGTAGGACCAACTTCTCTTCTTATAAGGTTGAGCTTTAATAATATTTGGCATAATATTTTGTGATAGTAGATTTAGGAGACCACATCTGTCATTTTATATCATTTAAGTTGCAGTAACTATATAATCTTGTTTTATTATAGTATATATTTTAAGTAGTTCTTTTTATTTCAATCAATTAGGTTGCCAATTGATTCTATTGTTGCACCACAAGACATCACCATGGATAACGAATTTGAGTGGAAACCTCGACTAGGAAAACAATTTAATACTTGGGAAGAGGCAAGGGATTTTTGGAATGATTATGGTGGAAAAATTGGATTTAATGTTCGAACATAATACTTGAACAAAAGCAAAGATGGAATGGTTTTGTCTGGAAGATTTGTGTGTAGTAAAGAAGGTTTTCGTAAAACAGATAAAAGAGACCTCTTAACAACTAATCATCGGCTTGAAACAAGAACTGGATGCCCTGTAAAGATGGGAATCAAATACATAAAAGATAATGGAGTAAAGGAAAAACGATGGTATTTATTAATAGAATGGGGAAAAACACACTTGTACATATGAGACTAATTAAAGCCTTTTAAGATAGGAAAAGGATATTCTTTCCAAAAAAAAAAAAAAAAAAAGATAGGAAAAGGATATATTTGCTTCTTATTATTAAATACAGGAGAAGCTATTAAATATCCACACACAACATAGCACATAATACATAAAGAAAGAAAACAAGCATAGAGCACACGATAGTAGGAGTAGGTCTTATTTTGAGGTGCCAACGTAGTGTAGTTTGTTGTAATCATTCATTCAATTATCAGTAAGGAGGTCTTGTAGAACTTCCTCTAGGAAGTAAGGAGTATTGTCTTCGTTGGAGGGCATGGCAGAATTATTAGCGTTCCAAACAAAAATACCAGGGAGTAATTTGCTTTCAAGGAGGGATTTGCAACCCTTAATGAAGACATCTCGTGTCATGTTAGTGTTACTATCTGGATCAGTGCTGACTCCTGCCAAGAGTTTAACATCAGTACCGTATTCATTAAGCAACTTATTATAGAGATTTACCAATTCATCCGCGCTGGACACAGCCTGGTTGTAGAACTTGTAATCAACCCAGTTAATTATGTCTTTGTTGGCCCAATACAATTCATGGTAGTGGGGTTTGAGAAGCTCTGTTGGAGCAATGGATACCAGTTTTATGGATTTGGAATGCTTCTTGAGTTTTCTTATGAGTTCTCCTATGCAGGAAGAAAAGTCATCCGGATTGCAATTGCTATACTCATAGTTAATATCAATACCATCAATTATGTCATCGCAATGGCAGCCGTCGGTGCTGCTGCTATCCTTTGAGTAGTCTTGGTAGTCATTGATGAGCTTTTTGATCGATATTTCCGCCTTTGTACTCCATGATTCAATCTCTTTGGGATTGAATGGATTTTCAGCGCCAAAGCCTCCAATGCTTATTATCACCTTAACATTCTTATGATCTTTCTTCAGCTTCGCCACCTTTGCTGGACTGAAATTATTAAAATTCCAAGTCCGATAGAATTCTCCCTTGCCTTTTCCATCTTCACTATACACCTCCCTCAGAGTGCCCAAAATGAAATGGAATTCTCCGATGTCGTCGTTGATGATCTCAGCTGGAAAATCTTTTAAACTTTTTGGGATATCTTTCACACCAATGTATTCGCGAAAAATGATTGGGTTCACAACAGCATTGATGGACATTGTGACAATTGAAATTTGAAAGGAGATAGATAGAAATGTGCAATTTACTAATTAAATGCTTTTTGTGTGTTTGATTGGTTGTGGTTGGAATGACCAACTCTTATGCCCTTTTATAAGCCAACGGATCCAACTAATTAATGGGGTAATTTCTTAGATTAGGCTAGTAGACTTTTTTTTTTTTTTTGTGTGTCTATTCTACCAATTAACTTTTTTGTTTGACAAAGGTCTTCTAATTAAGTATATAGTGTATATCTTTTTTGTTTGACATAATAGTATATACAATGATCCCTTATATGTGTTCATACTTTGGTTGTTACGGATTCATACAATAAACATAAGAACAACCATTTTTTTTTTATAGGTAAGAACTTAAATCAAAGAATTGACTCCCGATCTCGAATCAAAAGCGATCGGTCCACCAGACATCAGAGCCAAATTAGAAGGGTTCCCCTCACCCTGGTTCACCAGAGAAACACCATAGCCAGCTAAACAAGATTGCAACTAGACACCAACTTCCGTTCTCGAAGCAAAAGTAATCGTCCCACCAGAATCCAGCAGACAATTTGTAAGACAATCGACATGATTTGCAGTGGTACACACATCAATCAAATCAAAAAGGAAAAGGCTCAAATTGAAGGACACACACGTTCAAAGCACACAAAACACCTTAACAACCCAAAATTCAAACAAGAGCTAGCGACGACGGGTAAGTACCCAAATAACAGAGGCGGACTCCAAAAGAAATTACACCACCAATTGACGTACAAAATATGCCTCCCCTTCACCAGCACCCTGAACCTTTATGACCAACACCCTTGTCAACACCCTGATCTCAAAAACAATCTCTCCACCCTTAAAATTCATTGAGTTTAACCACCACCGCTAAGTCCAAGTAAACACCTCAACATACATAATAACGTGATGTGTCTATCAATTCGTGCTTAGACTTTTTTAAAATTTAATTATTCATTCCTCAATGAAAATTGTAATAATAATAACTAATTGTAATAAAAGACTATGACTTTATGTGAGAAATATTAATTTGAAAGACAACTACGATTTATATTTTACACGTTATCAAATTATATATTTTACCTACTATAAAAATAATTGTATATTTGCTTTGTAGATATTTTAAAAATTAATATCAACTATATTTAAATTGCATAATGTTTTTTCTTTTATGGTTATTGGTTAGACTTTTATGTTCACACTATGGTTGTTAGGAGAATTTAAAATTTGGATCATCATTTTTTGCATAATTAAAGGCTATGAGTATTACCTAAAAAACATATGATTAAGAGTTGTATGTGAACATGATCCATGCATTAAAAAACAAGACTAAAGTTATTTACAAGTAGTCACACGCACAAAAAAAGAAGACTAAACCAGTTGAAATCTTTCGATTTAAAATTAATAATCACCTATTTAATTCATTGTTATACACATAATATTCATAAATAAGAAGCATTTACCTTCAAAAGTCTTTAATTATAAATACTAGTGTATTTACCCGGCATTGTTTGGGTTAGACACATAATTAGTATGACCAAAGTTCTTTATGAATGGTACGACGAGGACGATAAATCAGTTTCCGCATCCCATTAATGATGCAAATGGGTATGAGAAAGAAAATGCGGAGATTACGAACTCAATTGAGGTGCATGAAAAGCGTTCAGTTGGATGTCCGGACAGTCCTGCGTGCACTAAACATCCGGTTGTCGTTGCTGAAAAGCTTGTGGATCCTATTACAAATGACGATTCTGACTTGGCAAATATAAATGTTGCACCGATGATGCTAGTTACGAAAGAAACAATGTCAGCCGAGGGAGGTAATCAACCTCATGTGGCGGTTTCAATTACAATTGATGATGTGGGGATGTCTAGAAAAAGAAGAAACAAATTTACATCGTGTTCTACGGATGATGTATGGTCATTCAGTTCAGGTCCGTGGAGTGTGGATTGGTTACAAAACATTCAAAAAGGAGATATATGTCTCATCTCCTCTAAAAACAAGCGTTTGAAGAAGGTGGTGAAGGAAAATGGTGGTGGCGGTGGGGAAAGAAGAAAAATGTCAGCAAGAGGAAGGTGGGATGAGTGCTTCGACATCCGGTGCTCATACTGAAAAAGATGGAAAGGTTACCAAGTAAAGACAGAGAAGAGGTTATGAAAGTGTTGCGTAACTCTAAATTTATGAAAGTTTTGAAACAAAAAATTCGGAACCGTCGTTGCCAAAGGGATAGGGTAACAAGGTTGTTAGAGGTGGTTAGTCAACGTTCAAATAAAGAATCATCATCATCTATGGCCTCAGTGAATAATGACTAGAAAAATTGGGTAGTTTTACGTGGAAGTGAGGAGACCAAGGCGAAGGACATTCAAGGTATTGGTAAAGTTATTGGTGTCTCTTTTAAGGAAAACACTCATAATAAGTTTAGCGCGTTATCTCGGCCTAGAAAAATTGCGGTAGTTTGGGCCAGTGTTCATGCATGTGGTGGACGGGGGAGGCGTGGTGGAGGGGGATGTGTAGGTGGGGCGGTGTGTTGTTGTAGTTTGGGCGGGGTGGGTGTGAGTTATGAAGCTGGTTTCTTGTAATGTGTGGGGGTTAGGTGATGTAGAGAAAAATGTCCTTTAATTATTTGTCTATGCGAAACAAAAATAGTTGTTTGTGAGGATTCTTCGTGTACTTCGTTGTGGGGTCATTCAAATAATGCTTTCTCTCATCGCCTGTCAATGGGGGTGTCGGGGTGGGGGGTGGGGTGGGGTTGTTAACTTTGTGGGATTCTAAGAAAGTGGAGGTTTGGTCATCTGTTAGTCAGGATCATGTACTCCAAATTCATGGTAGATTTATCCGGATAAATGAGGAGTTTTACTTGTTTAACATATATGCAACTGGTGAGCCTCGCGCAAAACAGGAATTCTGGGTATCATTGTCAGTAAGATTGCAGTTGTTAGGGGGTGAGAAGGTGTGTGTATGCGGTGATTTTAATGTGGTATGTAGTGTGGAGGAAAGGCGGTTACATAAGGGAAGCACTTCAACAACTGATATTCAACATTTCAGCCTCTTTATTGATGACAATGGGTTGATCGATTTGCCATTGTGTGGCTGTCGATATACGTGGTGTAAGGGGGATGGTACCTCTATGAGCAGGTTAGAATGGTGTCTTCAATGGCCCAATTTTTTTCCAAGTAGCCCTGCTCCGGGGTCTCTCTGATCATTGCTCGCTTCAGCTGTTTGTGGATGAGGAAAATTAGGTTCCCGTATGTCTAGAATGTTGAAATGTTGGCAAGAAATGCCAGGGTACAATCAGTTTCTGCAAGATAAATGACAGTCCTTTCAAATTGAGGGGTGAGGCGGCTATGTCCTTTGAGAAAAGTTAAAATTGATCAAGTATGCATTGAAGGAGTGTCATTCAGTTCATGCTAGAAATATTCATGGAAAGATTGATGTTTTAAAAATTTGGGTAATAGAGTTAGATGAAAAAGGGGAGGAAGGTGGGTTGTCAGCGGGAGAAATAGAGGAAATGAGGGGCATAACGCATGATATTCACTCTTTGTCACGTGTTAGTACCAGCATAATTTGTCATTTGTCATGGATTCTTTGGTTGAAGGATGGGGATGCTATTGCTTTGTTGTTGGTAAAGGGCATTATTGTGGAAGGCATTCAGCCCATTCGAAATGCAGTTTTTTCTCATTTTAAAGATAATTTTGCGGCACCAAATTCTTCAAGACGGGTCAAAAATATAATGTTCAAAAACTTATCTTATGCGGAAAGAAGTGGTTTGATAAAACCGTTTTCAGAAGGCGAAGTAAAAGCTGCAATTTGGGACTGTGATAGTTTCAAAAGTCCCGGTCTGGATGGAGTAAATCTTGGTTTCATCAAGGATTTTCGGGAATATTTAAAAGGTGATGTTATGCGATTTTTTCAGATTTTTATCGGAAGGTAAATAAACATGAGGTATAAACACTACATTTATAGCTCTTATTCCTAAGGTTGATAGCCTTCAGAGTTTAAATGACTTTCGACCTATTTCCTTGGTTGGATGTCTGGATAAAATATTGTCGAAAGTGCTAGCTAATAGGTTGAGAATGATTATTGGTCGGGTAATATCAGAGACTCAAACATCTTTTGTGAAAGATAGGCAGATTCTTGATGGCATTCTAATCGCAAATGAGGTGGTAGATGAGGCCAAAAAGTCTAAAAACGAGTTGATGCTTTTTAAAGTTGATTTTGAAAAAGCATATGACTCGGTGGATTGGGAGTACCTGGATGCGGTAATGCATCAAATGGCGTTTCCGGTGTTGTGGAGGAAATGAATTAAAGAATGCGTGAGTACAGCAACTGCATCAATTATAGTAAACGGAAGTCCTACAAATGAGTTTCCTTTGCAAAGGGGATTGCGTCAAGGGGATCCTCTTTCTCCTTTTCTATTTTTGTTAGCAAGCGAGGGATTGAATGTAATGATGAATTCAGTGGTGAATAACAATTTGAATTCGGTGGTGTGAAAAGAGTTTGCTGAGATGGCTGGTCTAAAATTGAACTTTCATAAGAGTTTGCTGGTTATAGTTAATATTGGGGATTCGTGGTTGACTGAGGCGACATCTATTTTAAACTGTAAAGTGGGTAAAATTTCGTTCTTGTATCTTGGTCTCTCGATTGGAGGTTATTCTCGGAAGTTAAAATTTTTGGAACTTGTGGTGTCTACAAGTTAGAATCTTGTCGGGGTGGCAAATTCGCTTTCTATCTTTCGGGGGCCGATTGGTTCTTCTCAAGTCTTTCCTGACATCGTTCCTGCCTATGCTCTTTCCTTTTTCAAAGCTTCGTCAGGTATAATCTCTCTAATTGAATCTATTTTTTAAAAAAAATTGGGGAGGGAGTGAGGTTAACATGAAAATTTCCTGGATTGCTTGAAGCTCTGTTTGTTTATAAAAGGAGTTGGGAGGATTGGAGGTGAGGCAGTTGAGGGAATTTAATTTAGCTTTGTTGGGTAAATGTTGTTGGAGGTTGTTGGTGGATAGAGGCGGGTTTCAGTATAGGGTGTTGGTGGCGAGATATGGAGAGGAGGCAGGGAGGTTGATAGATGAGTTGGATCGAACACTTTCTTCTAGTTTGATAGATGAGTTGGAGATGTTCCTTTTTGTAGGAGGTTTTCCCGCTTATTTGAATTAACGGCAAATAAGTTGAGTATGGTGGCCGACATGTGTGCGCTTGGTTGGGAGGAAGGTGGTGAGGCGTGGAGTTGGCGGAGAAGATTGTGGGCGTGGGAAGAAGAGATGGTAAAGGAGTGTAGGCATTTACTTGACACTGTTTTTGTGCAGTCTAATGTTTTTGACAGGTGGCAGTGGAATCTGGACACTCATGATGGGTACACAGTGAGAGGTGCTTATCAGATTCTGACATCTACGGTCTCTCCCACAATTGTTGCAACGGACGAACTTGTCTGGCATAAGCAAGTCCCCCTAAAGGTATCCATTGTTGCTTGCGATTGCTGATGGACAGGTTACCTACAAGGTTTTCGGTTCATTATCGCAGCATATCAGGTCTTGGATTGGTGTGTCTGGAGCAGATCCTCAAAATATTAGTGAGCATTTCTATCAATTTACTCGTTATACAGGTCATTTAAAGGTTCGTCGGTCGTTCCTACAATTGATTTGGCTTTTTTGTGTTTGGTTGGTTTGGACTGAACGCAACAACAGACTATTTAATAACATTGAAACACCAATTGTTCAGCTTTTAGAAAAAACAAAATTCCAGTCATTAGAGATGGTACTACTGTTGCTGTTGGTAAATATGGAAGGGCAGTAAACATGAAAGGTTTGAGTTCTGATGAGAATAAAGAAAGTGTAATGAAACATAAATTTATTTGAAACAAATCACGGGGTCCTTTAAGGTTAACATTTGTATCAGATTAGTCTTTTTAGTTTTAAATCGACCCTTTAGGTTGTTAAAAGTGAACACGTTTGTTCTTTAATTTGTTTTTTTGTAATAAATTGATCATTGTTTTCATCTAGCTTTGTCAAAAAAAAATGCTTACATGATCATTTAATTTTGAGGTGAATGGTTCAAAAAGTGTTTATGACACCAAACATGATTACCTACATTTTATTCTTATGAAAACATAGTTGAAAGACTATATATTTGAAGGTTGAGAGGCCAGAAGAAAAGAAAATCATGAATTTGTACTTGAAAACTCACATGTGAATGAATTAAAGAGACAAAAATGCAATTAAAAAAAGATAGATTATCAAATTGTTATATGAAATTAAGTCAAGAGGCTAAAAATGTAATTTTGCCTATATTTTATAACGTAAATAACTAGGTGCACACTATTACTGACATAAAGGCTAACTTTAAAACTAAGAAAATTAAAATGACTAATCTAATATTAACGTTACACTTTTGGATCCCATGATTTATTAATTTACGGGTACCTAAAATATGAATTTTTTTTATTCTATTCGTTCGTACATATTAAGTTATTCCTCCCGTGCTGTGGTGAATTTTATTTAGGTATACCCTCTATATAAAATTTTGGTCATCCTTAATTATATGTCTCACCCGGGCAACGCTGGATAAATACACTAGTATTTATAATTAAAGAATTTTTTTTAAAAGATAATTCAAGACTTATAAGGTAAACGCTTCTTATTTATGATTATTATGGGTATACCAATTATTTAAATAGGTGATTATTAATTTTAATTCGAATGACTTCAACTGGTTTAGCCTTTTTTTTTGGTGTGTGTAACTAATTGCAATAACTCTAGTCTTGTTTTTTTAATGCATGGATCATGTTCACGTGAAAAACTTAGTCTTATGTTTTTTAGGTAATACTCCTAGCCTTTATACAAAAAAATGATGATCAAAATTTTAAATTCTCCTAACAACCATAGTGTGAACATAAAAGTCTAACCTATAATCATAAAAGAAAAAACATTATGCAATTTAAATATAGTTGATATTAATTTTTAAAATATCTACAAAGCAAATATACAATTATTTTTATAGTAGTTAAAATATATAATTTGATAACGTGTAAAATATAAATTGTAGTTGTCTTTCAAATTAATATTTCTCACATAAATTCATAGTCTTTTATTACAATTAGTTATTATTATTACAATTTTCATTGAGTAATGAATAATTAAATTTTAAAAAAGTCTAAGCACGAATTGATAGACACGTCACATTATTATGTATGCTGAGGTGTTTACTTGGACTTAGCGGTGGTGGTTAAACTCAATGAATTTTAAGGGTGGAGAGATTGTTTTTGAGATCAGGGTGTTGGTCATAAAGGTTGAGGATGCTGATGAAGGGGAGACATAATTGTACGTCAATTGGTGGTGTGATTTCTTTTGGAGTCCGCCTCTGTTATTTGGGTTCATATCCATCGTCGCTAGCTAATTGAGTTTTGGGTTGTTAAGGTGTTTTTTGTGCTTTGAACGTGCGTGTCTTTCAAATTGAGCCTTTTCCTTTTTGATTTGATTGATGTTTGTACCACTGCAAATCATGTCGATTGTCTTACAAATTATCTGCTAGATTCTGGTGGACCGATTACTTTTACATTTTGTTCGCCATATAAACTCTATGTGTCGTTTATTTATTTTATGATGCTATCTGAGTTTTTAAGAGTACAAAAAGCGCCAAACACAATTTAAAACCCCCCATTTCTTGTGTCTTTTTCACCTTCCGTTGATATTAGAGAAATGTGTCCAAAGTTTGACTTAATCGTGTTTGTGAAAAGACCCTGAGAAAAACAAATCTTCCTATGTTTTCTAGTCCCCCAATTCCAAAAGTGATTCCAATAATGATTATCGTCTGTCTAGACCACCAACGTTCAGTGTCAATGTGGAATAGTTTGCTTGGTGGAAAAACAAGCTATACAATTTTTGCACTACTCAAGATGAAGACATACTAGATGTCATTAGGGATGGTACTACTGTTTTGTTGGTAAATATGGAAGGGCAGTAAACAGGAAAGGTTTGAGTTCTGATGAGAATAAAGAAAGTGTAATGAAACATAAATTTATTTGAAACAAATCACGGGGTCCTTTAATGTTAACATTTGTATCAGATTAGCCTTTTTAGTTTTAAATTGACCCTTTAGGTTGTTTAAAGTGAACACATTTGTTCTTTAATTTGTTTTTTTGCAATAAATTGATCATTGTTTTCATCTAGTTTTGTCAAAAAAAAGGCTTACATGATCATTTAACTTTGAGGTGAATGGTTCAAAAAGTGTTTATGACACCAAACATGATTACCTACATTTTATTCTTATGAAAACATAGTTGAAAGACTATATATTTGAAGGTTGAGAGGCCAGAAGAAAAGAAAATCATGAATTTGTACTTGAAATCTCACATGTGAATGAATTAAAGAGACAAAAATGCAATTAAAAAAAGATAGATTATCAAATTGTTATATGAAATTAAGTCAAGAGGCTAAAAATGTAATTTTGCCTATATTTTATAACGTAAATAACTAGGTGCACACTATTACTGACATAAAGGCTAAATTTAAAACTAAGAAAATTAAAATGACTAATCTAATATTAACGTTAAACTTTTAGATCCCATGATTTATTAATTTACGGGTACCTAAAATAAGACTTTTTTTATTCTATTCGTTCGTACATATTAAGTTATTCCTCCCGTATCGGTCTGTGGTGAATTTTATTTAGGTATACTGTCTATACAAAATTTTGGTCATCCTTAATTATATGTCTCACCCGGGCAACGCTGGATAAATACACTAGTATTTATAATTAAAGAATTTTTTTTTTGAAAGATAATTAAAGACTTATAAGGTAAACGCTTTTTAGGTAATACTCCTAGCCTTTATACAAAAAAATGATGATCAAAATTTTAAATTCTCCTAACCATAGTGTGAACATAAAAGTCTGACAAGCGATCTTAAAAAAAACATTATGGAATTTAAATATAATTGATATTAATATTTAAAATATCTACAAAGTAAATATATAATTTTTTATACATTTTGATAACGTGTAAAATATAAATCGCAGTTGTCTTTCAATTTATTATTTCTCACATAAAGTTATGGTCTTTTATTAGTTATTATTATTACAAATTTTATTGAGAAATGAACATTAAAATTGTAAAAAAGTCTAAGCATAGTTGAATTGATAGACACGTCGCATTATTATGTATGCACTAAAAAGGGTGAGGCATAACTGTACGTCAATTGGTGGTGTAATTTCTTTGAAGGTCACCTTTGTTATTCGGGTCCATAAACGTCGTCGCTAGCTCCTGTTTGAGTTTAAAGTTATTAAGATGTTTTTGGTGCTTTAAGCAGGAGTGTCCTTCGAGTTGAGCCTTTTCCGTTTTTATTTGATTGATGTTTGCACCATTGCAAATCATGTTGATTGTCTTACAAATTGTCTGCTGGATTCTGGTGGGCAAATTACTTTTGTTTCGAGATCGGGAGTTAGTGTCTAGTTGCAATCTTGTTTGGTTGACCACGGTGTTTATATGATGAGCCGGAGGTGAAGGGGCCTTTCTGATTTGACCTTGATGTCTTATGGAACGATTGCTTTTAATTTGAGATCGGGAATCAGTTCTTTGGTTTTGGTTCTTGCCTCTAAAAAAAGGAAGAAAAAAAACATGGTTTTTCTTATTTTTATTGTGAATCCGTAACAACCAAAGTATGAACACATATAAGGGGATGATGGTACATACTATATTATGTCAAACAAAAAAGGTATATACTATATAGTTAATTAGAAGAATTTTGTCAAATAAAAAAGTTAATTGGAAGAATAGACATAAAAAATAAAAAAGTCTACTAGCCTAATGCAAGTAATTACCCCATCAAATAGTTGGATCCGTTGGCTTATAAAAGGGCATAAGAGTTGGTCATTCCAATCACAACCAATCAAACACACAAAAAGCAATTAATTAGTAAATTGCACATTTCTATCTATCTCCTTTCAAATTTCAATTGTCACAATGTCCATCAATGCTGTTGTGAACCCAATCATTTTTCGCGAATACATTGGTGTGAAAGATATCCCAAAAAGTTTAAAAGATTTTCCAGCTGAGATCATCAACGATGACATCGGAGAATTCCATTTCATTTTGGGCACTCTGAGGGAGGTGTATAGTGAAGATGGAAAAGGCAAGGGAGAATTCTATCGGACTTGGAATTTTAATAATTTCAGTCCAGCAAAGGTGGCGAAGCTCAAGAAAGATCATAAGAATGTTAAGGTGATAATAAGCATTGGAGGCTTTGGCGCTGAAAATCCATTCAATCCAAAAGAGATTGAATCATGGAGTACCAAGGCGAAACTATCGATCAAAAAGCTCATCAATGACTACCAAGACTACTCAAAGGATAGCAGCAGCACCGACGGCTGCCATTGCGATGACATAATTGATGGTATTGATATTAACTATGAGTATAGCAATTGCAATCCGGATGACTTTTCTTCCTGCATAGGAGAACTCATAAGAAAACTCAAGAAGCAATCCAAATCCATAAAACTGGTGTCCATTGCTCCAACAGAGCTTCTCAAACCCCACTACCATCAATTGTATTGGGCCAACAAAGACATAATTAACTGGGTTGACTACAAGTTCTACAACCAGGCTGTGTCCAGCGCGGATGAATTGGTAAATCTCTATAATAAGTTGCTTAATGAATACGGTACTGATGTTAAACTCTTGGCAGGAGTCAGCACTGATCCAGATAGTAACACTAACATGACACGAGATGTCTTCATTAAGGGTTGCAAATCCCTCCTTGAAAGCAAATTACTCCCTGGTATTTTTGTTTGGAACGCTAATAATTCTGCCATGCCCTCCAACGAAGACAATGCTCCTTACTTCCTAGAGGAAGTCCTACAAGACCTCCTTACTGATAATTGAATGAATGAATGCTTTTCTTTCTATAAGTATTATGCTATGTTGTGTGTGGATATTTAATAGCTTCTCCTATATTTAATAATAAGAAGCAAATATATCCTTTTCCTATCTTGAAAGACTTTAATTTGTCTCATATGTACAAGTTAAATAGTCTTTCACCATGTACCAGTGTGTTTTTTTCCATTCTATTAATAAATACCATCGTATTTCCTCTAATCTAATAATGATAAACTTAATTAATATGCTGTTTATTTTCTTACTTTGCTTCATATATATTTCAAAAACGCACCATCTGAACATCAGTGCATATGTGTGCATAAAACGGCCTCCTCAGCCAGCATATGTGTGCAAAAACGCACCATCTGAACATCAGTGCATTGCATCACTCTGAAGATTCTTTCAACCTCCTTCAACCAGGTCTGCGCTCCATCAGGGTCATACCTACCCTTGAAAGTTGGTGGATGGTTCCTCAAGAAGGTTTCCAGCATACGAACACCATCGTTACCACCAGCATTGTTCTGTTGACCCACAGCTTGAGCCATCGCTTGCAAAGCAGCAGCAAGTGCAACATCGTTCCTTCCAGCCATTGCGAAAATCTACACTACAACAACAACTGGGACATCAAAGACGATACAAAATTGTCACACGTCTCTACTAGGCTCGACTCGACTCCACTACTTGGCCGGACGGACCGACCTGCTCTGATACCAATTGTAACACCCCGTTTTCCCAACAGTAAAAATTAACAAATTAAAATCAGAGTTTCACATAACGGAATGCTACATTTCCTTTCACATAAAATCTCCAAATGAATAAATAACTATTTATTCTTCGTAAAAAGTAGTCAATAAAAATTAACCTTCAAACTTCGCAGCGGAATTAATTTAAAACAACAAAATTAGTCTTTGAAACGCAGGCCTCATCAAGGTTTCTTAATTCAAAACAATACGTAAGGAAAGAGAAACAAGTAATAAGAATTTCCATCCCGTTACGTATCAGAGCCCTAAGACACTTTGAGCCGACATCTCTACTAATCTTCGTTACCTGCACTTGCCCACAAGGCGGCAATTCCAGCAGAAGGGGTGAGATTCACAAACAACAATAGATATTATAATTCATCAATTAAATTCAACAACAACAGTATAGTGATAATCAACTATCAGTTTATATTTTATACAATTCAACAACATCATCAACTACGACACCGAAGACTCAACCAACAACAACAACAACAACGACGACAACGACTACAACGACAACAACGACAACAACAATGTGACTAATGCAAGTGCATGTGGTACCATTTTACGCGCGTTGAGTGCTAAGCATTCCGGGGCATGAGCCCCCAACAGTTGAATGAAATAACATTCCAGGGCATAAGCCCTCAACGATTGAGTGATAAACACTCCAGGGCATAAGCCCTCAACGGTTGAGTGAAAACACTCCAGGGCATGAGCCCTCAACGGTTGAGTGAAAACACTCCAGGGCATGAGCCCTCAACAAGGTATGAGCATGAATGGACTCACTAGTGTATATCTGCATACAACTCGACAACAGCAACAACAACTACCATATGCATAATCAGCTATGACATAAGACTTCAACTTAATTCGACAGGACACAACAAAAGGGTACAACAAGTCTTACAACTAAAATTCAACCAGTTGAGCATGCTAAAGTACTACTCGCCGTGGCGAGTTCAGAAAAATGAGTTACTCGCTATGGCGAGTTGGGGGCGAGCTCAAGGCGAGCAAAAGTGGTTGCTCTCGGCATTTTTGACATTTTTCACCTAAAATCTTCATTTTTAAGTCCCCAAAACCCAAATTTGATTATGTAAAAAGGTGCCATTCATCCCTAAATATATTAAGGCACTCAAATTAATATAAAAATTGACCTAAAAACATCATTAAGGCAATTAACGACTTTTAATTTAAGCAACTCGCCGTGGCGAGTGCATCTGCTCGCTGTGGCGAGCGATAAGGCTTCACTACTCGCAGTGGCGAGCTACACAGGCATTGCTCGCCTGGCGAGTGGGTTTGCTCGCCGTGGCGAGCGACGATTGACCGAACCACGAACTGTACGAACAGACTTCTCCTTTTCAACCCTAAACCCCTTTTTCAACACCTAAAGACTCAATTTTGATGGATTTCATCACTTCTATGCATACTAACATCAGAACAACATTAAATAACAACAATTACATGAATTCATTAAGTTAATAGCATCAATTAATCCGTAACCTAATTCAATTCACCAACCCTAACAACCCAACATTAACCAATGAATTATAGAACCTAAAGTTGAGAGTTAGTCTCACCCTTACCTTAGATTATCTTCCTGAATTCAAGCTGCGTTCTTCTCTCCCCTTGCTTCTTCTCTCTTGTTCTAGGTTTTCTCCCTTTTTTCTCTGTTTCTCACAGCTTCTACGTGAAAACTGTTTTCTGACTTTCTTTTCCTTCTAACTCCTATTAATACCACTTAATTCCCACTTAGTTCTAATTAACTCCCATTAAAAATATTATATAATTCATTTTAATCCCCAACTTTCTAATAATTATAATTCTCACCTATTTTAATTAAATAATCAAAACAATCATAAAATAAAATACATCACACCATAAAATCAACATAAATTATTTAAAATCATATAAACTTATTAAATAAATAACAACTAGGGCGTTACAACTCTCCCCAACTTAAAGAATTTCGTCCTCGAAATATTACCTCAAGCAAACAACTCAGGATAAGACTCTAGCATCTTACTTTCCAGATCCCAAGTCTGGCTTTCACCAGTTACTCCACTCCAGACAACTCTCACTAGAGGTATCTCCTTGCCTCTCAACTTCTTCACCTTACGATCATCAATTCTCAACGGTAAAGTCTCCACCGTAGGTTGTCTCTAACCTGCACGTCATCCCTTGGTATAACATGCGAAGGATCCACTACGTACTTCCGCAACTGCGACACATGAAACACATCATGCAGATTCGAAAGATGTGGTGGCAAACCTATTCGATATGCCACTGGCCCAATTCTCTCCGATATCTGATAAGGACCAATAAACTTTGGAGTCAACTTCTTAGACTTCAACGCACGACCTACACCTGTCATAGGAGTGACTCTCAAGAACACATGATCACCCTCTTGAAATTCAAGTTCCTTTCTACGCTTGTCATGGTAACTCTTTTGCCGACTCTGCGACGCTTTCATCTGCTCTCTTATCAACTTAACTTTCTATGTAGTCTGCTGGACTAATTCCGGTCCCAACACTATACTTTCTCCCGATTCAAACCAACACAACGGAGTTCTACACCTCCGACCATACAAAGCTTCAAATGGTGCCATACCAATACTCGAATGGTAACTGTTGTTGTACGTGAACTCAATCAACGGTAGATGACTATCCCAAGCTCCACCTTGTTCAAGTACACACACTCTTAGCAAATCTTCCAACGACTGAATCGTCCTCTCCGACTGACCATCTGTCTGAGGATGATAAGCCGAACTCAACTTCAACTTAGAACCCAAAGCCTCCTGCAAACTCTTCCAAAACCTTGAAGTAAACCTCGGATCTCTATCCGACACAATACTTGATGGAACACCGTGCAACTTCACAATATTATGAATGTAAATTTCCGCCAACTGAGCTACCGGATAATTGATATTGATCGGAATAAAATGCGCTGACTTTGTCAACCTGTCAACAACTACCCAAATGACATCATGCCCCTTCGGAGTATTCGGTAAACTCGTTACAAAGTCCATGGATATGCTATCCCACTTCCATTTTGGCACATCTAATGGTGTCAACAACCCTGCAGGCTTCTAATGTTCAACTTTAGATTTATGACAAGTCAAACATGCATAAACAAATTGCGCGACATCTCGCTTCAATCCTGACCACCAAAACAATTTCTTCAAGTCGTGATACATCTACGTAGCTCCCAGAATAATACTTAAGCTACTCCTGTGACTTTCTTCTAAAATCAACTTTTTCAACTCATCATTATCAGGAATACAAATTCTGCCTCGGAATCTTAACACACTCTGATCATCAACCTGGAAATCACTATCTTCCGCTTCGTTACTAGCAACCATTAAGTCTACAAACTTAATATCAGCTTCCTGCGCTTCCTTGATATTGTTCAAGAATTCGTTATTGATCTTCAACATACCTAACTGCACGCTCTGAGGTGCCAATTCACAAACTAGGCTCAAGTCTCTAAATTGCTCAAGCAACTCGAACTCTTTCATCATCATAGCAGACATGTGCAACGTCTTTCTGCTCAAGGCATCTGCAACTATATTGGCTTTACCCGGGTGGTAATTCAAACTAAAATCATAGTCCTTCAACAACTCGAGCCATCTTCTCTGCCTCATATTCAACTCTTTCTGATCGAATAAATATTTCAAACTTTTATGATCACTACACACTTCAAATCTGGAACCGTACAAATAATGCCTCCAAATTTTTAACACGAAAACCACAGCAGCCAACTCTAAATCATGTGTAGGATAGTTCTTCTCATGTATCCTCAATTGTCTCAAAGCATAAGCTACCACCTTACCATCCTGCATAAGTACACCACCTAAGCCCAACTTAGACGCATCACAATAAACAACGAAAGGTTCATCTGACTTCGGTAAGATCAAAATCGGAGCTGTCATCAGCCGTTGCTTCAACTTATTGAAACTATTCTCACACTTAGTATCCCACACAAAAGCTTTACCCTTACAGGTCAACTGAGTCAAAGGAAGTGCCAACTTCGAAAATCCTTCGATAAATCTGCGGTAATAACCTGCTAAACCCAGAAAACTTCTAATCTCTGTAACTGACTTCGGAGTCTCCCATTGCGATACCGCTTCAACTTTCGACGGGTCAACCGCAATACCACTACCAGAAATAATATGGCCAAGAAAACTTACTTCGCTTAACCAGAACTCACATTTTGACAACTTGGCATACAACTTCTTTTCTTTCAACACTTGCAAAACAATCTTCAAATGCTCTGCATGCTCTTCTTGAGTCTTAGAATAAATCAGAATATCATCAACAAACACAACTACAAATCTGTCCAGAAAGTCATGGAAAATTCTGTTCATATACTCCATAAATACACCAGGTGCATTAGTAACACCGAAAGGCATCACTTTATACTCATAGTGACCATATCGCGTCCTGAACGCCATCTTCTGCATATCTTCATCCTTCACCTTGATCTGATGGTAACCTGATCTCAAATCAATTTTACTAAACACACGTGCACCCACAAGCTGGTCCATCAAGTCATCAATTCTCGGAAGTGGATACCTATTCTTTATCGTCACTTTATTTAACTGACGGTAATCTATACACAACCTCATGCTACCATCCTTCTTCTTAACCAATAATACCGGTGCTCCCCAAGGTGAAACACTTGGTCTTACAAACTTCTTATCAAGTAGGTTCTCCAACTGCTTCTTCAACTCTGCTAACTTAGCTGCTGACATACGGTAAGGAGCCATCGACACAAGCTTCGTACCCGGAACAAGATCAATAGAGAATTCAACTTCCCTCTCTAGCGGTACATCGGGGATCTCATCAGGAAAAACTTTTGGAAATCCTTTCACGACTGGTAGGCTATCAATCACCGCTTGATTCTCCACCGACAAATACGCTATCAAGGAAAACATCAAAATTTCGTCGCGCTCTATCTGCTTCAGCTTCTTAGTACTCAAGAAATCAACTTCACTCTCTTCTTCAGCGGAGGAGAAACGTACCGTCTTACTAAAACAATTGATGAGGACATGGTTATACTCTAACCAGTTCATCCCAAGGATTACATCCATACCGTCAACGGTAAACATACAAGATCAACTTCAAAATCTCTACCAAACACAAAAAGTGGACATCTTAAACAAACAAGAGAAGTAGTCACTGAACCCTTAGCTGGAGTTTCAACAATCATTTCTCCACCCAAATTAGACATAGTAAGCCCCAACTTAGAAGCACAACTAACAACAATAAAACAATGCGTAGCACCAATATCAATAATAGCAATTAAAGGAGTACTATCA
This sequence comes from Medicago arabica, assembly GCA_946800305.1. NCBI lineage: Eukaryota > Viridiplantae > Streptophyta > Magnoliopsida > Fabales > Fabaceae > Medicago > Medicago arabica. Next base: position 17,968,616 of record OX326971.1, on the reverse strand, counting down.
AAATAACAAGTACCTCTTATAAGTCGATCCTCATTGTCCGTCTGTGTACCAGACAATGCAAACACCTTCCCTCCTAACTGAGCCTTCTTAGGCTTCTTGCACTGAGAACTAAGATGACCCTCTTCATCACAATTGAAACAGACAATATCGCCACGTTTGCATTCAGCTATTGTATGTCCCTTCTTCCCACATCGGAAGCATTTCTTCTCATCACGGTGGCAAGCATTACTTTTGTGGCCTTTCTCACCACACTTGTAGCAGACAACCTCAGCAGGAGTCTCATTCTTCCTGGGCCTCCTCTCATCATTCACCCGTTGTTTACCCTTATCAGCAGAGGCACTGTAAGGCTTAGGACGGCTCTGCTGACTCTTACTCTTCCTTTCATTAATCACTTTATAGTGAGCTTTCGTATCCTCTTCATAAATTCTGCAGCTACTCACCAAATCAGAAAAATTGCGGACCTTCTGATAACCAATGGCCCGCTTAATCTCAGCACGCAGACCATTCTCAAACTTGATACACTTAGAGAACTCAGCAGTCTCAGGAGTGTAATGCGGGTAAAACTTTGCTAACTCAACAAACTTGGCAGCATACTCTGTTACTGACATGTCACCTTGCTTTAGTTCCAGACATTCAATTTCCTTCTTGCCTCGGACATCTTCCGGAAAATACCAATTCAGAAACTCTCTTCTGAACACAGCCCAAGTGATCATAGCCCCTCCGTTCCCTAGCACTGGTTACACACTCACCCACCAATCATCGGCCTCCTCAGCCAGCATATGTGTGCCAAAACGCACCATCTGAACATCAGTGCATTGCATCACTCTGAAGATTCTTTCAACCTCCTTCAACCAGGTCTGCGCTCCATCAGGGTCATACCTACCCTTGAAAGTTGGTGGATGGTTCCTCAAGAAGGTTTCCAGCATACGAACACCATCGTTACCACCAGCATTGTTCTGTTGACCCACAACTTGAGCCATCGCTTGCAAAGCAGCATCAAGTGCAACATATTTCCTTCCAGCCATTGCAAAAATCTACACTACAACAACAACTGGGACATCAAAGACAATACAAAATTGTCACACGACTCTACTAGGCTCGACTCAACTCCACTACTTGGCCAGACGGACCGACCTGCTCTGATACCAATTGTAACACCCCGTTTTCCCAACAATAAAAATTAACAAATTAAAATCAGAGTTTCACATAACGGAATGCTACAGTACTACTAGCCGTGGCGACCTACTCTACTTGCCGTGGCGAGTTCAGAAAAATGAGTTACTCGCTATGGCGAGTTGGGGGCGAGCTCAAGGCGAGCAAAAGTGGTTGCTCTCGGCATTTTTGACATTTTTCACCTAAAATCTTCATTTTTAAGTCCCCAAAACCCAAATTTGATTATGTAAAAAGGTGCCATTCATCCCTAGATATATTCAGGCACTCAAATTGATATAAAAATTGACCTAAAAACATCATTAAGGCAATTAACGACTTTTAATTTAAGCAACTCGCCGTGGCGAGTGCATCTGCTCGCTGTGGCGAGCGATAAGGCTTCACTACTCGCCTGGCGAGCTACACAGGCATTGCTCGCCTGGCGAGTGGGTTTGCTCGCCGTGGCGAGCGACGATTGACCGAACCACGAACTGTACGAACAGACTTCTCCTTTTCAACCCTAAACCCCTTTTTCAACACCTAAAGACTCAATTTTGATGGATTTCATCACTTCTATGCATACTAACATCAGAACAGCATTAAATAACAACAATTACATGAATTCATTAAGTTAATAGCATCAATTAATCCGTAACCTAATTCAATTCACCAACCCTAACAACCCAACATTAACCTATGAATTATAGAACCTAAAGTTGAGAGTTAGTCTCACCCTTACCTTAGATTATCTTCCTGAATTCAAGCTGCGTTCTTCTCTCCCCTTGCTTCTTCTCTCTTGTTCTAGGTTTTCTCCCTTTTTTCTCTGTTTCTCACAGCTTCTACGTGAAAACTGTTTTCTGACTTTCTTTTCCTTCTAACTCCTATTAATACCACTTAATTCCCACTTATTTCTAATTAACTCCCATTAAAAATATTATATAATTCATTTTAATCCCCAACTTTCTAATAATTATAATTCTCACCTATTTTAATTAAATAATCAAAACAATCATAAAATAAAATACATCACACCATAAAATCAACATAAATTATTTAAAATCATATAAACTTATTAAAATCAACTGAAATTAAATAAATAACAACTAGGGCGTTACACCGGGCGAGAAGTACTGGACAAACACCATGTTTTGTGTCGTTCCGGGCAGTCGGGGGATGATCTGAGCTTTCTAAAATGTTTCTTTTAATGTGTTTAGTTGTTGTGTTTACTCTTTAATCTACTGGAACATCTTATGAATTGGATTGAGCTTGATTTTATGAAATTGAACCAAACTTTATCCGAAACAAGTTTTTCCCAAGGGAAGGGGTAGGGTTAAGGTTGTTTATTGAGTATATGATTTCTAAAAAATGGTTGTGAATGGTTTCCATGAGTTTTAACTTGGTTTGATTTGAAAATGGAATTCTTTTTGAAAAATGATAAAGTGAGACGAATTTTGTGAACTTTGTGATTTTGTCGCATTTGGCCGATGAAACGCACATGTATACACTACTGCACTCATATGTGATTTATGTGTATACATAGCTGAGACAATTGAGCTTGTTTACTTAGTTTTGGAGATTTCCTCCTGTTTTCTCCTGTGAAATAATCATAACCGTCCATTCCTTTTAATGACACCTTAACTAATCTTAGCCCTTCATTCATTTTAATGTGTCATTTTCATTTCCCTCCCTTTTTCACGTTCTGGCTTCCTGTATCCAAGTAATAGAAATTGTTTCATCTTCTTCCATAACAACACATACCCACTGAACATCATCTATATTGATTGCCGTCCTCATGTGCTATCTGTTAACGTCGTCACGTGTTACTATTGTTGGTGTCATTGTGTACTTTTTGTTTGACGACGTCGTCGCCGTGCTCCATTGATTACCACCACCGTGCTTCTTGATTGTCATCGCCGTCATTGTTGTCGTTGTCTCCGCACCAATATTCGACGTTGTCTCTCCCTATTGCGACATTCATTCATCGTCTCTGCCATTGTCTCAAGGTAACGTGTAACAATTCATTGGTGTGGTTTACAAATAGCCCAACGTAACTGTGTGCTATATAAGCTGCGTGGCTGCTGTTTTTTTTTTTTTTTTTTGGGTGTGGCGGTAGCTTGCTAGCTGTGCTGTTAGGGTTTTTTTTCTTCCTGTTTGTGGTGCCTGCCCTGTAATGCATTTACGCTGGGGCAGTTTTGTTTGGTTTCTGTAGCACCAACTTCTCTTCTTATAAGGTTGAGCTTTAATAATATTTGGCATAATATTTTGTGATAGTAGATTTAGGAGACCACATCTGTCATTTTATATCATTTAAGTTGCAGTAACTATATAATCTTGTTTTATTATAGTATATATTTTAAGTAGTTCTTTTTATTTCAATCAATTAGGTTGCCAATTGATTCTATTGTTGCACCACAAGACATCACCATGGATAACGAATTTGAGTGGAAACCTCGACTAGGAAAACAATTTAATACTTGGGAAGAGGCAAGGGATTTTTGGAATGATTATGGTGGAAAAATTGGATTTAATGTTCGAACAGAATACTTGAACAAAAGCAAAGATGGAATGGTTTTGTCTGGAAGATTTGTGTGTAGTAAAGAAGGTTTTCGTAAAACAGATAAAAGAGACCTCTTAACAACTAATCATCGGCTTGAAACAAGAACTGGATGCCCTGTAAAGATGGGAATCAAATACATAAAAGATAATGGAGTAAAGGAAAAACGATGGTATTTATTAATAGAATGGGGAAACACACACTTGTACATATGAGACTAATTAAAGCCTTTTAAGATAGGAAAAGGATATTCTTTCCAAAAAAATAAAAAAAAAGATAGGAAAAGGATATATTTGCTTCTTATTATTAAATACAGGAGAAGCTATTAAATATCCACACACAACATAGCACATAATACATAAAGAAAGAAAACAAGCATAGAGCACACGATAGTAGGAGTAGGTCTTATTTTGAGGTGCCAACGTAGTGTAGTTTGTTGTAATCATTCATTCAATTATCAGTAAGGAGGTCTTGTAGAACTTCCTCTAGGAAGTAAGGAGTATTGTCTTCGTTGGAGGGCATGGCAGAATTATTAGCGTTCCAAACAAAAATACCAGGGAGTAATTTGCTTTCAAGGAGGGATTTGCAACCCTTAATGAAGACATCTCGTGTCATGTTAGTGTTACTATCTGGATCAGTGCTGACTCCTGCCAAGAGTTTAACATCAGTACCGTATTCATTAAGCAACTTATTATAGAGATTTACCAATTCATCCGCGCTGGACACAGCCTGGTTGTAGAACTTGTAATCAACCCAGTTAATTATGTCTTTGTTGGCCCAATACAATTCATGGTAGTGGGGTTTGAGAAGCTCTGTTGGAGCAATGGATACCAGTTTTATGGATTTGGAATGCTTCTTGAGTTTTCTTATGAGTTCTCCTATGCAGGAAGAAAAGTCATCCGGATTGCAATTGCTATACTCATAGTTAATATCAATACCATCAATTATGTCATCGCAATGGCAGCCGTCGGTGCTGCTGCTATCCTTTGAGTAGTCTTGGTAGTCATTGATGAGCTTTTTGATCGATATTTCCGCCTTTGTACTCCATGATTCAATCTCTTTGGGATTGAATGGATTTTCAGCGCCAAAGCCTCCAATGCTTATTATCACCTTAACATTCTTATGATCTTTCTTCAGCTTCGCCACCTTTGCTGGACTGAAATTATTAAAATTCCAAGTCCGATAGAATTCTCCCTTGCCTTTTCCATCTTCACTATACACCTCCCTCAGAGTGCCCAAAATGAAATGGAATTCTCCAATGTCGTCGTTGATGATCTCAGCTGGAAAATCTTTTAAACTTTAACAGCATTGATGGACATTGTGACAATTGAAATTTGAAAGGAGATAGATAAATAAGTGCAATTTACTAATTAATCGCTTTTTGTGTGTTTGATTGGTTGTGGTTGGAATGACCAACTCTTATGCCCTTTTATAAGCCAACGGATCCAACTAATTAATGGGGTAATTTCTTAGATTAGGCTAGTAGACTTATTTTTTTTTTTTTGTCTATTCTACCAATTAACTTTTTTTTTTGACAAAGGTCTTCTAATTAAGTATATAGTGTATACCTTTTTTGTTTGACATAATAGTATATACAATGATCCCCTATATGTGTTCATACTTTGGTTGTTACGGATTCATACAATAAAAATAAGAACAACCATTTTTTTTAGTGCTAAGAACTTAAATCAAATAATTGACTCCCGATCTCGAATAAAAAACGATCGGTCCACCAAATATCAGAGCCAAATTAGAAGGGTTCCCCTCACCCTGGTTCACTAGAGAAACATCATAGCCAGCTAAACAAGATTGCAACTAGACACCAACTTCCGATCTCGAAGCAAAAGTAATCGGTCTACCAGAATCCAGCAAACAATTTGTAAGACAATCGACATGATTTGCAATGGTACAAACATCAATCAAATCAAAAAGGAAAAGACTCAGTTTGAAGGACACACACGTTCAAAGCACCCAAAACACCTTAACAACCAAAAATTCAAACAAGAGCTAGCGACGACGGGTAAGTACCCAAATAACAGAGGCGGACTCCAAAAGAAATTACACCACCAATTGACGTACAATTATGCCTCCCCTTCATCAGCATCCTCAACCTTTATGACCAACACCCTTGTCAACACACTGATCTCAAAAACAATCTCTCCACCCTTAAAATTCATTGAGTTTAACCACCACCGCTAAGTCCAAGTAAACACCTCAGCATACAAAATAATGTGACGTGTCTATCAATTCATGCTTAGACTTTTTTAAAATTTAATTATTCATTACTCAATGAAAATTGTAATAATAATAACTAATTGTAATAAAAGACTATGACTTTATGTGAGAAATATTAATTTGAAAGACAACTACGATTTATATTTTACACGTCATCAAATTATATATTTTACCTACTATAAAAATAATTGTATATTTGCTTTGTAGATATTTTAAAAATTAATATCAACTATATTTAAATTGCATAATGTTTTTTCCTTTATGATTATTGGTTAGACTTTTATGTTCACACTATGGTTGTTAGGAGAATTTAAAATTTGGATCATCATTTTTTGTATAATGGCTAAGAGTATTACCTAAAAAATAAGATTAAGAGTTTTATGTGAACATGATCCATGCATTAAAAAACAAGACTAAAGTTATTTGCAAGTAGTCACACGCACAAAAAAAAAAAAAGACTAAACCAGTTGAAATCTTTCGATTTAAAATTAATAATCACCTATTTAATTCATTGTTATACACATAATATTCATAAATAAGAAGCATTTACCTTCAAAAGTCTTTAATTATAAATACCAGTGTACTTACCTGACTTTGTTTGGGTTAGACACATAATTAGTATGACCAAAGTTCTTTATGAATGGTACGACGAGGACGATAAATCAGTTTCTGCATCCCATTAATGATGCAAACGGGTATGAGAAAGAAATTGCGGAGATTACAGACTCAATTGAGGTGCATGAAAAGTGTTCAGTTGGATGTTCGGACAGTCCTGCGTGCGCTAAACATCCGGTTGTCGTTGCTGAAAAGCTTGTGGGTCCTATTACAAATGACGGTTCTGACTTGGCAAATATAAATGTTGCACCGATGATGCCAGTTATGAAAGAAACAATGTCAGCCGAGGGAGGTAATGAACCTCATGTGGCGGTTTCTATTACAGTTGATGATGTGGGAAAGTCTAAAAAAAGAAGAAACAAATTTACATCGTGTTCTACGGATGATGTATGGTCATTCAGTTCAGGTCCGTGGAGTGTGGATTGGTTACAAAACATTCAAAAGGAGATATATGTCTCATCTCCTCTAAAAACAAGCGTTTGAAGAAGGTGGTGAAGGAAAATGGTGGTGGCGGTGGGGAAAGAAGAAAAATGCCAGCAAGAGGAAGGTGTGATGAGTGCTTCGACATCCGGTGCTCACATTGTTTTGTGGGATTCTAAGAAAGTAGAGGTTTGGTCATCTGTTAGTTAGGATCATGTGCTCCGAATTCATGGTAGATTTATCCGGATAAATGAGGAGTTTTACTTGTTTGATATATATTCAACTGGTGAGCCTCGCGCAAAACAGGAATTCTGGGCATCATTGTCAGAAAGATTGCAGTTGTTAGGGGGTGAGAAGGTGTGTGTGTGTATGCGGTGATTTTAGTGTGGTCCGTAGTGTGGTGGAAAGGCGGTCACATAAGGGTAGCACTTCAACAACTGATATGCAACATTTCAGCCTCTTTATTGATGACAATGGGTTGATCGATTTGCCATTGTGTGGCCGTCGATATACGTGGTGTAAGAGGGATGGTACCTCTATGAGCAGGTTAGACCATTTCTTGCTTTCAGAAGAATGGTGTCTTCAATGGCCAAATTTTTTTCAGGCAGCCCTTCTCCAGGGTCTCTCTGATCATTGCTCGCTTCAGCTGTCTAAGAATGAGGAAAATTAGGGTCCTTGTCTGTCTAGAATGTTGAAATGTTGGCAAGAAATGCGAGGGTACAAGCAATTTCTGCAAGATAAATGGCAGTCCTTTCAAATTGAGGGGTGGGGCGGCTATGTCCTTTGAGAAAAGTTAAAATTGATCAAGTACGCATTGAAGGAGTGTCATTCAGTTCATGCTAGAAATATTCAAGGAAAGATTGATGTTTTAAAAATTTGGGTAATAGAGTTAGATGAAAAAGGGGAGGAAGGTGGGTTGTAAACGAAAGAAATAGAGGACATGAGGGGCATAACACATGATATTCACTCTTTGTCACGTGTTAGTACCAGAATAAGTTGGCATTTGTCAAGGATTCTTTGGTTGAAGGATGGGGATGCTATTGTTTTGTTGTTGGTAAAGGGCATTATTGTGGAAGGCGTTCAGCCCATTCGAAATGCAATTTTTTTTCATTTTAAAGATAATTTTGCGCCACCAAATTCTTCAAGACCCGGGGTCAAAAATTTAATGTTCAAAAACTTATCTTATGCGGAAGGAAGTGGTTTGATAAAACCGTTTTCAGAAAGCGAAGTAGAAGCTACAATTTGGGATTGTGCTAGTTTCAAAAGTCCCGGTCTGGATGGAGTAAATCTTGGTTTCATCAAGGATTTTCGGGAATATTTAAAAGTTGATGTTATGCGATTTATTTCAGATTTTCATCGGAACGATATATTGACAAGAGGTATAAACACTACATTTATAACTCTTATTCCTAAGGTTGATAGCCTTCAGAGTTTAAATGACTTTCGACCTATTTCCTTGGTTGGATGTCTGGATAAAATATTGTCGAAAGTGCTAGCTAATAGGTTGAGAATGATTATTGGTCGGATAATATCAGAGACTCAAACATCTTTTGTGAAAGATAGGCAGATTCTTGATGGCATTCTAATCGCAAATGAGGTGGTAGATGAGGCCAAAAAGTCTAAAATCGAGTTGATGCTTTTTAAAGTTGATTTTGAAAAAGCATATGACTCCGTGGATTGGGAGTACCTGGATGCGGTAATGCATAGAATGGTGTTTCCGGTGTTGTGGAGGAAATGAATTAAAGAATGCGTGAGTACAACAACTGCATCAATTCTAGTAAACGGAAGTCCTACAAATGAGTTTCCTTCAAATATATAATCTTTAAACTATGTTTTCATAAGAATAAAATAGAGGTAGTCATGTTTGGTGTCATATACACTTTTTGAATCTTTCACCTCAAAGTTAAATGGTCATGGAAGCATTTTTTCTAACAAAGCAAGATGAAAACAATAATCAATTTATTACAAAAAAACAAAAAAAAAAACAAATTAAACAACTAACGTGTTCACTTTTAACAACCTAAAGGGTAAATTTAAAACTAAAAGGCCTAATCTGATACAAATGTTAAAATTAAAGGACTCCTTGATTTGTTTCAAATAAATTTATGTTTCATTACACTTTCTTTATTCTCATAAGAAGTCAAACCTTTCATGTTTACTGCCCTTCCATATTTACCAACATCAGCAATAGTACCTTCCTTAATGACAACTCGTATGTCTTCATCTTGAGTAGTGAAAAAACATGCAAACTATTCCACATTACCATTGAACATTGGTGGTCTAGACAATCTATAATGATTATTGGAATCACTTTTGGAATTGGGGGAGTATAATGATTTTCTTTTCCAATGGCCTCTGAAACCTTCAAATATATAGTCTTTCAATTATGTTTTCTTAAAAATAAAATGTAGGTAATCATGTTTGGTGTCCTAAACACTTTTTGAACCTTTCACCTCAAAGTTAAATGGTCATGTAAGCATTTTTGTTAACAAAGCTAGATGAAAACAATGATCAATTTATTACAAAAAAAAACAAATTAAAGAACAAACATGTTCACTTTTAACAAAAAATATGACTTTTCGAAAACGTGATAACAGAACAAAAAAATTAAGACCGTGATTAAAACACTAAGGAATTTGTGATAAGAACAAAAAATTAAGACCGTGGTTAAAACACTAAGGAATTTGTGATAAGAACAAAAAATTAAGACCGTGGTTAAAACACTAAGATTTAAGAGTTATGATACATAGACATCCTTAGGTGGCAATACATCATTTCACATCCACACAAAAATATGACACATGGTCATGTGGATCCCGCTCAAGCACACTTTCTCTTTCATCTCTTCCTCTCTCTTTTTAGTGCATGGGGTGTACAAGGGTGTATGAGAATAAAAGGTGACTATGTAACATTTTCCAAGATTTAATAATGAATTGAGCTGTTCACAAGGTGAGATTAAAACATGGAACAATTTCTAGAAAATGGAACAAATAAGAGAAACCAAAGCGTGCAGCTAGCTAGAGAAGACGAAAGACCAGCATATGCCTTTTTAAATATATCAACCATTGATATTAATCCCATTCAATCCAATGGCTACTATTTAGTCCTCTCACCCTCACATTTAAAGTAAGAAAATACACAGCATATTAATTAAGGTTATCACCATTAGAGTAAAGGAAAAACGATGGTATTTATTAATACAATGGGGAAAAACACACTTGTACATATGAGACTAATTGAAGCCTTTTAAGACAGGAAAAGGATATATCTGCTTCTTATTATTAAATACAGGAGAAGCTATTAAATATCCACACACAACATAGCACATAATACATAAAGAAAGAAAACAAGCATAGAGCGCACGATAGTAGGAGTAGGTCTTATTTTGAGGTGCCAACGTAGTGTAGTTTGTTGTAATCATTCATTCAATTATCAGTAAGGAGGTCTTGTAGAACTTCCTCTAGGAAGTAAGGAGTATTGTCTTCGTTGGAGGGCATGGCAGAATTATTAGCGTTCCAAACAAAAATACCAGGGAGTAATTTGCTTTCAAGGAGGGATTTGCAACCCTTAATGAAGACATCTCGTGTCATGTTAGTGTTACTATCTGGATCAGTGCTGACTCCTGCCAAGAGTTTAACATCAGTACCGTATTCATTAAGCAACTTATTATAGAGATTTACCAATTCATCCGCGCTGGACACAGCCTGGTTGTAGAACTTGTAATCAACCCAGTTAATTATGTCTTTGTTGGCCCAATACAATTCATGGTAGTGGGGTTTGAGAAGCTCTGTTGGAGCAATGGATACCAGTTTTATGGATTTGGAATGCTTCTTGAGTTTTCTTATGAGTTCTCCTATGCAGGAAGAAAAGTCATCCGGATTGCAATTGCTATACTCATAGTTAATATCAATACCATCAATTATGTCATCGCAATGGCAGCCGTCGGTGCTGCTGCTATCCTTTGAGTAGTCTTGGTAGTCATTGATGAGCTTTTTGATCGATATTTCCGCCTTTGTACTCCATGATTCAATCTCTTTGGGATTGAATGGATTTTCAGCGCCAAAGCCTCCAATGCTTATTATCACCTTAACATTCTTATGATCTTTCTTCAGCTTCGCCACCTTTGCTGGACTGAAATTATTAAAATTCCAAGTCCGATAGAATTCTCCCTTGCCTTTTCCATCTTCACTATACACCTCCCTCAGAGTGCCCAAAATGAAATGGAATTCTCCGATGTCGTCGTTGATGATCTCAGCTGGAAAATCTTTTAAACTTTTTGGGATATCTTTCACACCAATGTATTCGCGAAAAATGATTGGGTTCACAACAGCATTGATGGACATTGTGACAATTGCAATTTGAAAGGAGATAGATAGAAATGTGCAATTTACTAATTAAATGCTTTTTGTGTGTTTGATTGGTTGTGGTTGGAATGACCAACTCTTATGCCCTTTTATAAGCCAACGGATCCAACTAATTAATGGGGTAATTTCTTAGATTAGGCTAGTAGACTTATTTTTTTTTGTGTCTATTCTACCAGTTAACTTTTCTGTTTGACAAAGGTCTTCTAATTAAGTATATAGTGTATATCTTTTTTGTTTGACATAATAGTATATACAATGATCCCTATATGTGTTCATACTTTGGTTGTTACGGATTCATACAATAAAAATAAGAACAACCATTTTTTTTCTAGAGGTAAGAACTTAAATCAAAGAATTGACTCCCGATCTCGAATCAAAAGCGATCGGTCCACCATATATCAGAGCCAAATTAGAAGGGTTCCCCTCACCCTGGTTCACTAGAGAAACACCATAGCCAGCTAAACAAGATTGCAACTAGACACCAACTTCCGATCTCGAAGTAAAAGTAATCGGCCTACCAGAATCCAGCAGACAATTTGTAAGACAATCGACATGATTTGCAATGGTACAAACATCAATCAAATCAAAAAGGAAAAGACCCAGTTTGAAGGACACACACGTTCAAAGCACCCAAAACACCTTAACAACCCAAAATTCAAACAAGAGCTAGCGACGACGGGTAAGTACTCAAATAACAGAGGCGGACTCCAAAAGAAATTACACCACCAATTGACGTACAAAATATGCCTCCCCTTCGTCAGCACCCTAAACCTTTATGACCAACACCCTTGTCAACACCCTGATCTCAAAAACAATCTCTCCACCCTTAAAATCCATTGAGTTTAACCACCACCGCTAAGTCCAAGTAAACACCTCAACATACATAATAACGTGACGTGTCTATCAATTCGTGCTTAGACTTTATTAAAATTTAATTATTCATTACTCAATGAAATTGTAATAATAATAACTAATTGTAATAAAAGACTATGACTTTATGAGAAATATTAATTTGAAAGACAACTACGATTTATATTTTATACGTTATCAAATTATATATTTTACCTACTATAAAAATAATTGTATATTTGCTTTGTAGATATTTTAAAAATTAATATCAACTATATTTAAATTGCATAATGTTTTTTCTTTTATGATTATTGGTTAGACTTTTATGTTCACACTATGGTTGTTAGGAGAATTTGAAATTTGGATCATCATTTTTTGCATAATTAAAGGCTATGAGTATTACCTAAAAAACATAAGATTAAGAGTTTTATGTGAACATGATCCATGCATTATAAAACAAGACTAAAGTTATTTGCAAGTAGTCACACGCACAAAAAAAAGAAGACTAAACCAGTTGAAATCTTTCGATTTAAAATTAATAATCACCTATTTAATTCATTGTTATACACATAATATTCATAAATAAGAAGCATTTACCTTCAAAAGTCTTTAATTATAAATACCAGTGTACTTACCTGACATTGTTTGGGTTAGACACATAATTAGTATGACCAAAGTTCTTTATGAATGGTACGACGAGGACGATAAATCAGTTTCTGCATCCCATTAATGATGCAAACGGGTATGAGAAAGAAAATGCGGAGATTACAGACTCAATTGAGGTGCATGAAAAGCGTTCAGTTGGATGTTCGGACAGTCCTGCGTGCGCTAAACATCCGGTTGTCGTTGCTGAAAAGCTTGTGGGTCCTATTACAAATGACGGTTCTGACTTGGCAAATATAAATGTTGCACCGATGATGCCAGTTACGAAAGAAACAATGTAAGCCGAGGGAGGTAATGAACCTCATGTGGCGGTTTCAATTACAGTTGATGATGTGGGGATGTCTAGAAAAAGAAGAAACAAATTTACATCGTGTTCTACGGATGATGTATGGTCATTCAGTTTAGGTCTGTGGAGTGTGGATTGGTTACAAAACATTCAAAAAGGAGATATATGTCTCATCTCCTCTAAAAACAAGCGTTTGAAGAAGGTGGTGAAGGAAAATGGTGGTGGCGGTGGGGAAAGAAGAAAAATGCCAGCAAGAGGAAGGTGGGATGAGTGCTTCGACATCCGGTGCTCACACTGTTTTGTGGGATTCTAAGAAAGTAGAGGTTTGGTCATCTGTTAGTCAGGATCATGTGCTCCAAATTCATGGTAGATTTATCCGGATAAATAAGGAGCTTAACTTGTCTAATATATATGCAACTGGCGAGCCTCGCGCAAAACAGGAATTATGGGAAAATTAGGGTCCTCGTTTACTTGTTTAATATATATGCCCTTCTCCGGGGTTTCTCTGATCATTGCCCGCATCAGCTGTCTGTGAATGAGGAAAATTAGGGTCCTCGTTTGTCTAGAATGTTGAAACGTTGGCAAGAAATGCCAGGGTACAAGCTGTTTTTGCAAGATAAATGGCAGTCCTTTCAAATTGAAGGGTGGGGCGGCTATGTTCTTCGAGAAAAGTTAAAATTGATCAAGTACGCATTGAAGAAGTGTCATTTAGTTCATTCTAGAAATATTCAAGGAAAGATTGATGAGGAGAAAAATTCGGGTAATAGAGTTAGATGAAAAAGGGGAGGAAGGTGAGTTGTCAGCAGGAGAAATAGAGATGAGGGGCATAATGCATGATATTCACTCTTTGTCACGTGTTAGTACCAGCATAAGTTGGCATTTGTCACAGATTCTTTGGTTGAAGGATGGGGATGCTATTGTTTTGTTGTTGGTAAAGGGCATTATTGTGGAAGGCGTTCAGCTCATTCGTAATGCAATTTTTTCTCATTTTAAAGATAATTTTACGGCACCAAATTCTTCAAGACCTGGGGTAAAAAATTTAATGTTCAAAAACTTATCTTATGCGGAAGGAAGTGGTTTGGTAAAACCGTTTTCAGAAGGCGAAGTAAAAGCTGCAATTTGGGATTGTGATAGTTTCAAAAGTCCCGGTCTGGATGGAGTAAATCTTGGTTTCATCAAGGATTTTCGGGAATATTTAAAAGGTGATGTTATGCAATTTATTTCAGATTTTCATCGAAACGGTAAATTGACAAGAGGTGTAAACACTACATTTATAGCTCTTATTCCAAAGGTTGATACCCTTCAGAGTTTAAATGACTTTCGACCTATTTCCTTGGTTGGATGTCTGGATAAAATATTGTCGAAAGTGCTAGCTAATAGGTTGAGAATGATTATTGGTCGGGTAATATCAGAGACTCAAACATCTTTTGTGAAAGATAGGCAGATTCTTGATGGCATTCTAATCGCAAATGAGGTGGTATATGAGGCCAAAAAGTCTAAAAACGAGTTGATGCTTTTTAAAGTTGATTTTAAAAAAGCATATGACTCGGTGGATTGGGAGTACCTGGATGCGGTAATGCATAAAATGGCGTTTCCGGTGTTGTGGAGGAAATGAATTAAAGAATGCGTGAGTACAGCAACTGCATCAATTCTAGTAAACAGAAGTCCTACAACTGAGTTTCCTTTGCAAAGGGGATTGCGTCAAGTGGATCCTCTTTCTCCTTTTTTATTTTTGTTAGCATGCGAGGAATTGAACGTATTGATGAATTCGGTGGTGAATAATAATTTGAATTCGATGGTGTGAAAAGAGTTTGCTGAGATGTCTGGTCTAAAATTGAACTTTCATAAGAGTTTGCTGGTTAGAGTTAATATTGGGGATTCGTGGTTGACTCTGGCGACATCTATTTTGAAGTGTAAAGTGGGTAAAATTCCGTTGTTGTATCTTGGTCTCTCGATTGGAGGTTATTCTCGGAAGTTAGAATTTTTGGAACCTGTGGTGTCTATAATTAAATCTAGATTGTCGGGGTGGCAAATTCGCTTTCTATCTTTCGAGGGCCGATTGGTTCTTCTCAAGTCTGTCCTGACATCGTTCCTGCCTATGCTCTTTCCTTTTTCAAAGCTTCGTCAGGTATAATCTCTCTAATTGAATCTATTTTTTTTTTAAAAAAAATTGGGGAGGGAGTGAGGATAACATGAAAATTTCCTGGATTGCTTGAAGCTCTGTTTGTTTAGAAAAGGAATTGGGAGGATTGGAGGTGAGGCAGTTGAGGGAATTTAATTTAGCTTTGTTGGGTAAATGTTGTTGGAGGTTGTTTGTAGATAGAGGTGGGTTTCGGTATAAGGTGTTGTTGGCAAGATATGGAGAGGAGGCAGGGAGCTTGGGAGCCGGAGTGTTTCATCTTGGTGGAGGGTGATAGTGGAGATTAGGGATTGTTTCGATGGTGCTAGGGGATGGATCAAACACTTTCTTCTGGTTTGATAGATGAGTTGGAGATGTTCCTTTTTGTAGGTTTTCCCGCTTATTTAAATTAATGACAAATAAGTTGAGTACGGTGGCCGACATCTGTGTGCTTGGTTGGGAGGAAGGTGGTGAGGCGTGGAGTTGGCAGAGAAGATTGTGGGCGTGGAGTTGTGCTGTCTAAGGATTTTGACAGGTGGTAGTGGGATCTGGACACTCATGATGGGTACACAGTGAGAGGTGCTTATCAGATTCTGACATCTACGGTCTCTCCCACAATTGTTGCAACGGACGAACTTGTCTGGCATAAGCAAGTCCCCCTGAAGGTATCCATTGTTGCTTACGATTGATGATTGACAGGTTACCTACAAAAATCAACCTGCAAAGGTGTGGCTCTCTACAGGTCGCAGCTACTACGTGCGTTTCGGGGTGTGGCATGGGTGAGTCGGCATCCCATATGTTTCTGCATTGCAAGGTTTTCGGTTCATTATGGCAGCATATCAGGTTTTGGATCGGTGTGTCTGGAGCTGATCCTTAAAATATTAGTGAGTATTTCTATCAATTTACTCATTATACAGGTCATTTAAAGGCTCGTCGGTCGTTCCTACAATTGATTTGGCTTTTTTGTGTTTGGTTGGTTTGGACTGAACGCAACAATAGACTATTTAATAACATTGAAACACCAATTGTTCAGCTTTTAGAAAAAACACAATTCCAGTCGTTCTGGTGGCTAAAAGCACATAACACCACATTTGTGTACGGTTCTCAAAGATGGTGGTCGGACCCTTTACTTTGTTTGGGTATCGACTAATCTGTATTCTTATAAATACTTTGTATGGCTGTTTGTTTTTTAGGGTGGCTCCTCTGATACATCTTGTACTAAGGAGTTCTCACTGCCTTTGTTAATATATCATATTTTGAATAAAATAGACCACAGATCGATACAGGAGGAATATCTTAATAAGTATGAACGAATGGAATAAAAAAATTCATATTTAGAGTACGCGTAAATTAATAAATCTTGGGATCCAAAAGTTTAACGATATTGTTAGATTAGTCATTTTACTTTTTTTAGTTTTAAATTTATCCTTTATGTTAGTAATAGTGTGTACCTAGTTCTCTACGTTATAAAATATAGGCAAAATAAAACATTTTTAATCTCTTGAGTTAATTTCATATAACAATATGATAATCTATCTTTTTCTAATTTCATTTTTGTCTTTTAAATTCATTCATATGTGAGCTTTCGAGTTCAAATCAATGATTTTCTTTTCTCATGGCCTCGCAGCCTTCAAATATATATAGTCCTTAATCTATGTTTTTATAGGAATAAAATGTATGTAATCATGGCCTAGCAGCATCTTGCCTATAGTTACCAAACGCATCATTGAGCGTTGTTTCCATCGGATTTTCCGGATGAAATGTCTCTCGCATAGAGTCTTCATTTCTCGATGACTTTGGAACTTTTCTCTCCCCATGAAGGGTCCATATGACATAGTTTTTAGGGAATGTTTGCATAAGTGATCTCTAACTACATCTCTAATCTTCGGTTTCGTAAACCTGCAGTTGGGGCATGGACATTGATTCTATTTCCAACAGCCACATTCGTAAAAGCAAAATCTAGGAATTTTTCTAATCTAACTCTGTATTCAAGTGTATTATGTAGCTTAGCAATCCAAGATTTATCAATAGTCATGATACCTAAACATGTTTGCAATGATAATTCATAAAATCAAACTTCATACATTCAAATACAAGTAGTGTGGGTAAAACAAATCTTTATTTAAACCATATACAGTATATCACAAAAAAAATATATAGTATATCTCAAATATAATTCTATTTTCTCTACAAAGTAATCCATAAATTAAGTAAAAGTAGTGATAGAGATATGATCATGATCTGGTACTAAATGAACAAAATATAGTCTCCACTTATGATGACAAATTAAAAGTATATAACAAAATATATAGAAAAATAAATGAACAAACAGCTAGTAGTACACACTATAAATTAGACTAGTTACTAACTGATTTTTTTTTTGAAACCTAGTAGATTGTAATATACTAAACTGAATCTTTATTTACATTTAACCTCAACATAAAAACTAGGCCAAAATGTAAAATCGGTATGGTTTCCATCCTATGTCATTGCTGCCAGCATTATCAATTCACCATTAAGCAACAAACAATGTAACCTAGGTAAATAATTTTTCTATATATCTGTAAACTAATAACTAACTAAGCAAACCAAATCTAACTAACCAATTAGCACAAATGTAAAGAACTACTGCAGCGAAGGAATTGTCTATCGGTGTAATACAGTTAAAAGTGGCAAGTGGCACCCCACTCACTACTACACCATACTTAACATTCTTAGATACTCTATTCTTAGATACTCTATTTTCAAAAAAAAAAAATTGTTTTACACAAGATCGTTCACACTAGCAGTAGCATAACTTCATGGCCTCTTCAAAGTCCCTAAAAGTTGTCACTTGCTTTCTCTTTTGATTTCATGTGCAACAATTGCTATAGAAAGATAATAATTATCATAAATCAATATAGGGGCTGAGAGGATCTCAGACGACAAATTAGACAACATTTCAAGTCAAAACTCTATAAAAATACCGCATTAGTTCAGCCTATGCTCAACCCTTCACTAATTTTAATGATTTTACTACACTCTAAAAATATGGAAAGATCCAATATCCAAACTAATTGAGTCCAACTAAACTACATTGGCCTATAAGTGGAATCATGTAAATATAAAGTCTTGAAACTAAAACCTTGTCTAAAAAACAGTGAACAATTTCAATTATACAAAAAATTATGGATTGAGAAGTTGTTATTTAAGTAGATTAAATTCATCACAACTTGTCTAAAATGATAAACCTCAGCTTTAATACCATTATAGTAAAAACTTCATCTGGAATATCTATGGAAGTAACTAAATCAACTTGATGGTATATCTCATAATCATTAATGCCAAAAAAAAGAGTAGCTAAGAATAAACCAATGTAACAAAAGAATGGAAGGGTGCCTCAAATTTCTTTTTCGATCGAGAATTCAATGCCATTGCCTTCATGTCACAAAATAAGTTGGCTAAAACTTAAGCATTAGAACAAACAGCAAAAGAGAGATAAAATTAATCACTACTCAAATTCAAACCAATCATTGATATCCAAATTCAAAATTAATCAAGAACTCACTAATCAATAATGAAAATTTGAAATCATAACTCAAATATTGATAATCATAAAATCAATAATTAAAACTCAATAGCTGATGATAAAATATCTAAAATCATAAATAAAACATCGGAGAAAAACGCAGGACTGTATGTGGGATCTTATAGAGTCAATTTTGTCGCTGGCAAAGAACGACGTCACCGTTTTCGAACTGTAACAGAAAACCAGATATATAGAGAGAGATAGTGAGAGAGTGGTTCTCAAATATGAACCTGAACATGGATCAGGAATTAAATCCACAAATAGAGTTTGAGTTAACTCCGCCGGCTGAAATCAAATAAAGGTACATGAATTTGGTGAATGCAAAAGGGAGAACTCTTTCTTCCTTAGATTCTAGGGTTCAAAAAAGGGAGAAATTGTTGGTGTCTTCAATTATAGATTTAGCTTCTTCAAATTGAATCAAACATGAATTAATTTAGTTTTAAAGTATGTTAATTTTATCAAAATCGAAATTGAATCATACATGAAAATCAAATTGAAATTGAAGTTTACCTATGAGAGATGAGTCTTCACGGAACAAAGAGATTGGTTGATGCAGAGAGATGGGTTGTTGAATAGGGTTTGGTGGTGGAAGAGAAGAGGAAAAATCAAATCGGAAGAGACAAGAGGAAAGGGAAAATCTGACCCTATTCGATTAAGAAGTTTGAGGGATTTTTTGTTTTCGTGAAATTTGTGAAATAAAGGAAAAAATCATTTAAAAATACAAAAAATGAAACAAAAAATAATCCCTTAGAAGTTTTTTGTTATATTTTCTGGGTGAGAAAAGGAAAAAAGAGATAAATTGTTTGTTTTATGGAGAAATAATAGGAGGGAAAGGAAAAAAAAAATGAAATATTGAAAATAGGAGCGCGCATGTGAAAACAAATCGCGGGAGAGTGAAATTGGAAGAAGGGACTTTAAATTGTGGGGGTTATTGAACTTAATTTGTGGGGGTTATTAAACTGCCGTAGAATAAGAACCATAGGCTATCTCATATTTCCTTTTTTACTAATTTGCGGGGGTTTTTTATAACCTCCCTTAAATAACCGCCGCAATTGAGCGCGTTTTTTGTAGTGAATTAAATCTCTCACCTCAAAGTTAAATGGTCATGTAAGCATTTTTTTTTAACAAAGCTAGATGAATAAATTGATCAAGTTATTACAACAAATAAATTAAAGAACTGACGTTCACTTTAAACAACCTAAAGGGTAAATTTAAAACTAAAAGGACTAATCTGATACAAATGTTAAACTTAAAGGACCCCTTGATTTGTTTCAAATAAATTTATGTTTCATTACACTTTCTTTATTCTCATCAGAAGTCAAACCTTTCATGTTTACTGCCCTTCCATATTTACCAACATCAACAATAGTACCTTCCCTAATGACATCTCGTATGTCTTCATCTTGAGTAGTGCAAAAACTGTATAGCTTGTTTTTCCACCATGCAAACTATTCCACATCACCACTGAACATAGGTGGTCTAAACAGGCTGGAATCATTTTTGGAATCACTTTTGGAATTGAGGAGTAGAACACATATGAAGACATGTTTTTCTCAGGATCTTTTCTCGGGCACAATTAAGTGAAACTTCAGAGACCTTTCTTTAATGTCAACTGAAGGTGAGAAAAACACAACAAATGTAGAGTTTGATTTGTGTTTGACGCTTTTTGTACTCTTTAAAAACTCAGATAGTATCATAAAGTAAAGAAACGACACATATAATTTATCTTGGTTCACCTCGCAACCCGACATTACTTCTAGTCCTATTGCACTTCCAATGGATTTTCAACTATAATCAAATCATGATTACAAAAGATTGTTGCGAGATGGTTTTTCGATTCAATAATGAATTTTACGAATTATGTTTATTTTTCTATTGTTGTAATTTTTGTTATGATCATCGATTCATGTAATGTTTGATTCATAAGTCAATATTTCTTCTATATGTTTGTCATCGACACCAGAGGCGTGTACATGGATTTTCTGACCTTAGGCTAATTATTTAAAGAGATCTAATTATGTAGTTTATAATTTCTTATATTAATCTTTCAACATTTTCAACACGATAAGTTTTATTAATTTTTTATGATCGATTCATGTAATACTTGTTTCTTACTCTCATATTTCTTCTATATGTTTGTCATTGACATCATATACGTGTACATGGATTTTGTGGCCTTCCACAAATTATTTAAAGAGATCTAAATATTGTAGTTTATAATTTCTTATATTAAATCTTTTAAATTAGTTACTCACTGTTTTTTAATAACAACCAAATTAACTCATTAACAAGATCATTGATACAAATAGGCAGGAAATTAAAATATTGGAAACTAGCTCAAGAAATGACCGCCATGACCTCCCTTACCAGGGAATGAGCAACATTCAAAGTTTCTTTTATTCATTTCACCGAAATATATATTTTCCTAACAAAAAAAAAAAACTAACTAATGACTCACATCCTCCTAGAAAAATCAAGATGACTAATATTTACTAGAATCCTAATTAATGTTTAATTGTTTCGATTGTAAGGTGTAATTGTTTTCGCTATGGTTTTTTTTTTTTTTTTTTTTTTACAAATTCACTATAAGTTTTTTTAAAAAAAGTGCATACCCTTTAAACACAATCACTAAATTTTTTATTTAAGGTTGCTTGAAAACAGAAAATTATACACGCAAAAAGGCCAATAAACATATTATTACTATATTAGCAGTACTTCCTATGCTTTTAAGCCTCAATATTATGGTAATTAATATAAATTATTGTAGCTTTAAATTTGTATGATTTTCTTTTTAATATCAAATCTACAAATTGATAAATATTAATGCATGCTCTTTTTTTCCTTCCTTTACAGCATGATTCAAGGGAACCATTGTTCTTGGCAAATAAGAGGTGTGTGGAATGTTAGTGATCTAAAGAGAGAATAAAGCGATTGACATTAATTTTATGGGTTTGTTGAATGAGTTTGAATTTTTTGGGTAATTATTTTATAAAAAATTAGTTAAATTTAATTTTCCTTTTACTTAGAATAACTCATGCAATTCAACCAAAACCAAATCTGTGTGTATTTTATCAACTTAGAGTAACCCATCTTCCTCAAAAAAAAAAAAAAAGTAATACAACTATATTTTCTTTTGTCAGATCTCACAAAAGACCATAAGTGAAGGAAATTGAAATAAAGGAAGTTGATTAAAAAAGTAGAATCAAAGTGAATGACATCAAAAGAATACATTTTAAGATAAAAAATTAACCAAATCACATAAAAAGAGTTCATCATAACGTTGGGACTTTCGAATGGGTCTAAACTTTGTAGGATAATCAAATTAGGCTAAGATCGATCACTAAAGTTAGGTCAACACCACATTCAAATTCTTAAGGTATTGGGTATATGGGTCATCTCACTTATATATTTCTCTCCATCTGCTCTTGCATCCAAAACAGAACTATAACTCATATATGACATATTAATTTCTCTTCTTAAGTTTGAGACTCTCTACATCTATGATATGGTAACATAGCTAAATAAGAACAAGGAAGGTTGAACATGGTAAAAAAAAGTGGGTTGGTGATGGTTTAATTGAAGGGGATTTTTGTTCCTTTCAGGAGAAGATAGAAAATAAGAGAGAAAATAAACTAGAAAAAGAAAGAAGACATAAAAGGAATTTGAAATGAGATAAATGATAAAGGGAAAAAAAAAGGTTTGTGCTTTGGTAGTGAGAATATAAAGGATAAAATGAGTTGCTGTTAATTTACGTGTTTGTTAAAGGACTTGCAAATCTTTGGGTATATGTTTTACCAGAAAATTAAAATAAAAACGAAGCCACATTATTTTAAAAGTTCTAATAAGAAAGTATTTTGTCAACTCAGCAGAACACATATCCAGTTTTTCATTGGCAAATTCCACCAAAGGCCAAAAAGTGAAAGATTTTAAAATAATAAAAGTTGAATAAAAAAATATAGCATGAAAGCAAATGACATCTAATAAAAAAAAATTGAGATAAAAAAGTCAAACAAATGACATAAAAAAAACTGTCTATCATAATTTTGGGATAATATCGGGACTTGCTGTTGAGCATACATTGCAATGGATATTCACATTAGGCCAATATCAACCATACAATCGATATTGACACCACATCTTAACGCAAAACCTTGAGGCATTAGGTACATGAAGTATCTCACATATATATTGTTGAAAATTTTCTCTTCCAATGAGTGTGCGACGATATGTGCCTGTAATTATGCGACATGGTGAAATAATGTCAAACAGAGGCAAAACATGTTCAAGAAGATGGGCTGGAAATGTTCCGTTGAGGGATATTATGTTCATTTCTTTCATGCGAAGAAATAAAGGAAATTTGCAAGAAAAAATGAATACGAATAAGGATTTGAAAATGAAAGAAACGGGAAGGGAGAAGTATATAGTGTGTGTTTTCTTTGTGAGAGCATAAGAAATAAACTAAGTTATCGGTAATTTTTGGTTTGTTGAAAGAGTTGAAGAGTTTTGCGTAATTATTTTACAAAAATATTAGACTTAATTAAAAAAAATTCACATCATTTTAAAATGTTTAATAAACATGTATTGTCAAATCAACATTAGACATATAGAATTTTTCATTGTCAAATCCCACGAAAGACCAAATTTAAAGCAATTTAAAATGATAGAGGTTGAATAAAAAATAGTATGAAAACGAATGACATCCAAAACCTAATTTTTTAGATAAACTAAAATAAATGACATTCAAACATTACCAAAGTAGTTCATCATAATGTTAGGACGATAGAGGGAGCCGACATTGGATTGGATCACCATATTAGGTTAAGAGCAATCACACAAGTGAGATTGATACCACATCTGCACTCAAAATGTCTAATGAACATGTATTTTATCAAGACAACATAATATATCTACAGTTTTTTAGTGTGTTCTGACCAAAGACTAATAGAAGTTAGACAAAGAAATTGCATTAAAGTGAATGACATCCAAAAATATATATTTAATATAACAAAATTAAGCAAATGACATCCCAAAACTAAAAAAATAGTTCATCATAGTGTTTGGATTTCTGAAGGAACCTACAATGGATTGGATCATCACATTTGACTAAAAGAAACCCCACAAGTGAGATTGACACCACATATTCACATGAAACATTACGACATTAGGTATATTGGTTATCTCACATATATGTTTCTCAATATATACTCTTGCATCTAATGTAGAAGTTTAACTCACAAATGACACATAAACATATATCTCTTAAGTGTTAAACTATCGGTGTTTGTGATATGATGAGATAACCAAATAAGGTCAGAGACACATTATTGTAAAGAATGTTGGTTGGTAGCGGTTTCATAAAGGAGCACATTGAACCGTGCCAGGATGTTGGAACATTCTGTCCAACATCTCATATGGATGTCTAAACCATGTTGGAGCATAGAGTCCAACTTCACGGTAAGTGGATATTTGTTTTAGCAACAATGCAGCCAATACAAATACCCAACAATCTCCCCTTTTGGCAAATTTTTGGCTAAAACAAATTAAGGCCAATCCTAACAAAACAGAGGGATACAATACACACATAATTCTAAGAGATACCTTAGATGCACTTCCTCAAGTCATCACAAACACATATTCAAGTAGAAGAAACAGTCATGTAGTATCACTAATGAAATACCAGAAGTGTGTACAATCAAAAGAATACCTTACACAATCTTCAGTCAGAGTTTAATCAACCAGATAAGAAGAAGGAAACACTCTTAATCAGTTTAGTTTAAGAGATAAGAAAATATTACAGAGACATGCAACAGCGGATAAGAAAGTTGTATTGTCTCTTTAGAGCAGAGGAAAAATAAATTTCTATGCTACAATTTAGGGAAAAATAAATTCTCAAGGATGTTCCAATACCCTACACTACATCAGACATGTAACCCTGTCACATAACAGTAACTGTAAAAAGCTAACAGCTGACAGTTAGATGTTTAAAGCATACTCCAAAACATTTGTCAGACAGCTTGAGTACTTTCAAGCACCTTCAAGTACTCAATACAGTAGCACTCCCCCTCAATGTAACACCTTATGAGTGACTACTAGACATATTCCACTACTCCCCATGAGTACATGCATATGGAAAATTTAAGAAGAACACAAGAATTCCTAATACATAGAAAGAGAAACCTTCAGAGGTTGATCAAATATTTCTTCAGATAATAACCATTTAGGGAATCTTCTTCAGCTAACAAACCTATTAAAGATCACACATATATGTTCCAACATTCCTTAGAACATTGGAAACAAACATGTATAATAATAATACAAAAAATACTGAGATTCAGAGAATTCTCAGAACAAAGAAAAGATGTTGCAACATTGGTTACAACATACAATAGTACCATAATAAATAGTTGCAAAATAAATGCAACAACAATTCAGTATGCCAGAATAATGCAAAATAAATGCATTATGCAAACATACACACATCAGGCTATGGGGTATCAGTTTTAACCTGTTAGAAGTGGCTTCTGGATCTTGGTCATCTTCTGTACTCTTAAGATCTTTAGGAGATGGTCTAAATCTTGGTTCAACAACAGTAGACACGAAGAGATTTTCTTTATTGTAAAGATCATCCATGCTCATTGGAATTTTCAATTCACCCCTTTTTGTTTTAGGCGCCTTCTTCTTCTTTGAAGTAGATTTTGTTGAGGATTTCTTCTTTGATTTCTAGAAGGAAGCCGTAGGACTGAGTTCAACCCCTTTTGGCACGGATGTATCAGGGTTTTGCTGATCGGTAGGGTTACTTTCTTTGGAGGAAGAAACATCAATTTTAAATTTCATGATGATGTGATGTTGTGATGAATTTTCGATGATGAGAATGGGACGATGATGTTTGAGAGCGGTAGTGTGGATGTGAACGGTTTTGGGAAGTTCAAAGAAAACGAGAGAGTGACTAAGGGTTAGATGGAGATGATTATGTTTAGATGGCAGTTGAGTGTGAGTTTGAAAAATGCCCTCAGAATTAATCTGTACCCCAAATCCACCGAGTCATATGCTTTTTCAAAATCAACTTTAAAAAGCATCAACTCCTTTTTAGAATTTTTGGCCTCATCTACCACCTCATTTGCGATTAGAATGCCATCAAGAATCTGCCTATCTTTCACAAAAGCTGTCTGAGTCTCTGATATTACCCCATTCTCAACCTATTAGCTAGCACTTTCGACAACATTTTATACAGACACCCAACAAAGGAAATAGGTCGAAAGTCATTTAAACTCTATGGGCTATCAACCTTAGAAATAAGATCTATAAATGTAGTGTTTATATCTCTTGTCAATTTGCCGTTCCGATGAAAATCTGAAATAAATCGCATAACATCACCTTTTAAATATAAAAATCCTTGATGAAACCAAGATTCACTCCATCCGGACCGAGACATTTGAAACTATCACAATCCCAAAATGCAGTTTTTACTCCACCTTCTGAAAACGGTTTTATCAAACCACTTCCTTCCGCATAAGATAAGTTTTTGAATATTAAATTTTTGACCCCCGGTCTTGAAGAATTTGGTGCCGCAAAATTATCTTTAAAATGAGAAAAAATTTCATTTCGAATGGGCTGAATGTCCTCCACAATAATAACATTAACCAACAACAAAACAATAGCATCTCCATCCTTCAACCAAAAATTATGTGACTAATGCCAACTTATGTCGGTACTAACGCGTGACAAAGAGTGAATATCATGCGTTATGCCCCTCATCTCCTCTATTTCTCCCGCTGACAACCCACCTTCCTCCCCTTTTTCATCTAACTCTGAGAGCAGAATTTTTAAAACATCAATCTTTCCTGGAATATTTCTAGCATGAACTGAATGCCACTCCTTCAATGCGTACTTGATCATTTTTAACTTTTCTCGAAAGACATAGCTGCCCCACCCCTCAATTTGAAAGGACTGCCATTTATTTTGCAGAAACTGCTTGTACTCTGGCATTTCTTGCCAACATTTCATTATTCTAGACAGACGGGGACCCCAATTTTCCTCATCCACAGACAGCTGAAGCGGACAATGATCAGAGAGACCCTGGAGAAGGGCTAATTGAAAAAAATTGGGCCATTGAAGACACCATTATTCTGAAAGCAAGAAACGGCCTAACCTTCTTATAGAGGTACCATCCCCCTTACACCACGTATATCGACGGCCACACAATGGCAAATCGATCAACCCATTGTCATCTATAAAGAGGCTGAAATGTTGAATATCATATGTTGAAGTGCTTCCCCTATGTGATCGTCGTTCCTCTACACTACGGAATGCATTAAAATCACCACACACACACACACACACACACACACACCTTCTCACCCCCTAACAACTGCAATCTTGCTGACAATGATACCCATAATTCCTGTTTTGCGCGAGGCTCACAAGGTGCATATATATTAAACAAGTTAAACTCCTCATTTGTGCGGATAAATCTACCATGAATTTGGAGCACATGATCCAGACTAACAGATGACCAAACCTCCACTTCCTTAGAATCCCACAAAGTTAACAACCCCCCCCCCCCCCCCCCCCCAAACGCCCCTACTGATAGGCGATAAGAGAAAGCATGATTTGAATGACCCCACAACGAAGTACACAAAGAATCCTCACAAAAACCTAATTTTGTTTCTTATAGACAAAGAATTAAAGGACATTTTTATCCCACCAACTTCCTCACTTCCCTCCTTTTCAAAACTTTCATAAATTTAAAGTTGAGCAACACCTTCATAACCTCTTCTCTATCTTTACTTGGTAATCTTGCCACCTTTTTCAATGTGAGCACCGGATGTCGGAGCACTCATCCCACCTTCTTATTTATGAATATTATGTGTATTCCAATGAATTATTTATGAATATTATGTGTATTCCATTGAAGGTAAATGCTTCTTATTTATGAATATTATGTGTATTCCAATGAATTAAATAGGTGATTATTAATTTTAAATCGAAAGATTTCAACTGGTTTAGTCTTTTTTCTTTTTTTTTTTGTGCGTGTGACTACTTGCAAATAACTCTAGTCTTGTTTTTTAATGCATGGATCATGTTCACATAAAACTCTTAGTCTTATGTTTTTTAGGTAATACTCGTGTCTTTATACAAAAAATGATGATCCAAATTTTAAATTCTCCTAACAACCATAGTGTGAACATAAAAATCTAACCAATAATCATACAAGAAAAAAAATAATGCAATTTAAATATAGTTGATATTAATTTTTAAAATATCTACAAAGCAAATATACAATTATTTTTATAGTAGGTAAAATATGTGATTTGATAACGTTTAAAATATAAATCATAGCTGTCTCTCAAATTATTATTTCTCACATAAAGTCATGGTCTTTTACTATTCATTATTAGTACAAGTTTCATTGAGTAAAGAATAATTAAATTGTTAAAAAGCCTAAGCATGAATTGATAGACACGTCAAATTATTATGTATGCAGAGGTGTTTACTTGGACTTAGCGGTGGTGGTTATACCCTATGGTGGTCTTGGCTCTCAATGAATTATAAGGGTGTAGAGTTTGTTTTTGAGATCAGAGTGTTGACAAGGGTGTTGGTCATAAAGGTTGAGGGAGCTTATGAAGGGGAGATATAATTGTATGTCAATTGGTGGTGTGATTTCTTTTGGAGTCCGCCTCTGTTATTTGGGTTCATATCCGTCGTTGTTAGCTCTTAATTGACTTCTGGGTTGTTAAGGTGTTTTGTGTGCTTTGAACGTGCGTGTCCTTCAAATTGAGCCTTTTCCTTTTTGATTTGATTGATGTTTGTACCACTGCAAATCATGTCGATTGTCTTACAAATTGTCTGCTGGATTATGGTGGGCCGATTACTTTTACATTTTGTTCGCCATATAAACTCTATGTGTCGTTTATTTACTTTATGATGCTATCTGAGTTTTTAAAGAGTACAAAAAGCGCCAAACACAATTAAAAAACAAGCTATACCATTTTTGCACTGCTCAAGATGAAGACATACTAGATGTCATTAGGGATGGTACTACTGTTGTTGTTGGTAAATATGGAAGAGCAGTAAACATGAAAGGTTTGAGTTCTGATGAGAATAAAGAAAGTGTAATGAAACATAAATTTATTTGAAACAAATCACGGGGTCCTTTAAGGTTAACATTTGTATCAGATTAGTCTTTTTAGTTTTAAATTGACCCATTAGATTGTTAAAAGTGAACACGTCAGTTCTTTAATTTGTTTTTTTGTAATAAATTGATCATTGTTTTCATCTAGCTTTGTCAAAAAAAAGCTTACATGACCATTTAACTTTGAGGTGAAAGGTAAAAGTGTTTATGACAACAAACATGATTACCTACATTTTATTCTTATGAAAACATAGTTGAAAGACTATATATTTGAAGGTTGAGAGGCCAAAAGAAAAGAAAATCATGAGTTTGTACTTGAAAACTCACATGTGAATGAATTAAAGAGACAAAAATGCAATTAAAAAAAGATAGATTATCAAATTGTTATATGAAATTAAGTCAAGAGGCTAAAAATGTAATTTTGCCTATATTTTATAACGTAAATAACTAGGTGCACACTATTACTGACATAAAGGCTAAATTTAAAATTAAGAAAATTAAAATGACTAATTTAATATTAACGTTAAACTTTTAGATCCCATGATTTATTAATTTACGGGTACCTAAAATATGATATTTTTTTTATTCTATTCGTTCGTACATATTAAGTTATTCCTCCCGTATCGGTCTGTGGTGAATTTTATTTAGGTATACCGTCTATACAAAATTTTGGTCATCCTTAATTATATGTCTCACCCGGGCAACGCTGGATAAATACACTAGTATTTATAATTAAAGAATTTTTTTTTGAAAGATAATTAAAGACTTATAAGGTAAACGCTTCTTATTTATGATTATTATGGGTATACCAATTATTTAAATAGGTGATTATTAATTTTAATTCGAATGACTTCAACTGGTTAAGCCTTTTTTTTTTGGTGTGTGTAACTAATTGCAATAACTCTAGTCTTGTTCTTTTAATGCATGGATCATGTTCACGTGAAAAACTTAGTCTTATGTTTTTTAGGTAATACTCCTAGCCTTTATACAAAAAAATGATGATCAAAATTTTAAATTCTCCTAACAATAGTGTGAACATAAATGTCTGACAAGCGATCTTAAAAAAAACATTATGGAATTTAAATATAATTGATATTAATATTTAAAATATCTACAAAGTAAATATATAATTTTTTTATACATTTTGATAACGTGTAAAATATAAATCGCAGTGGTCTTTCAATTTATTATTTCTCACATAAAGTTATGGTCTTTTATTAGTTATTATTATTACAAATTTTATTGAGAAATGAACATTAAAATTGTAAAAAAGTCTAAGCATAGTTGAATTGATAGACACGTCGCATTATTATGTATGCACTGAACAGGGTGAGGCATAACTGTACGTCAATTGGTGGTGTAATTTCTTTGAAGGTCACCTTTGTTATTTGGATCCATAAACGTCGTCGCTAGCTCCTGTTTGAGTTTAAAGTTATTAAGATGTTTTTGGTGCTTTAAGCAGGAGTGTCCTTCGAGTTGAGCCTTTTCCGTTTTTATTTGATTGATGTTTGCACCATTGCAAATCATGTTGATTGTCTTACAAATTGTCTGCTGGATTCTGGTGGGCAAATTACTTTTGTTTCGAGATCGGGAGTTAGTGTCTAGTTGCAATCTTGTTTGGTTGACCACGGTGTTTATATGATGAGCCGGAGGTGAAGGGGCCTTTCTGATTTGACCTTGATGTCTTATGGAACGATTGCTTTTAATTTGAGATCGGGAATCAGTTCTTTGGTTTTGGTTCTTGCCTCTAAAAAAAGGAAGAAAAAAAACATGGTTTTTCTTATTTTTATTGTGAATCCGTAACAACCAAAGTATGAACACATATAAGGGGATGATGGTACATACTATATTATGTCAAACAAAAAAGGTATATACTATATAGTTAATTAGAAGAATTTTGTCAAATAAAAAAGTTAATTGGAAGAATAGACATAAAAAATAAAAAAGTCTACTAGCCTAATGCAAGTAATTACCCCATCAAATAGTTGGATCCGTTGGCTTATAAAAGGGCATAAGAGTTGGTCATTCCAATCACAACCAATCAAACACACAAAAAGCAATTAATTAGTAAATTGCACATTTCTATCTATCTCCTTTCAAATTTCAATTGTCACAATGTCCATCAATGCTGTTGTGAACCCAATCATTTTTCGCGAATACATTGGTGTGAAAGATATCCCAAAAAGTTTAAAAGATTTTCCAGCTGAGATCATCAACGATGACATCGGAGAATTCCATTTCATTTTGGGCACTCTGAGGGAGGTGTATAGTGAAGATGGAAAAGGCAAGGGAGAATTCTATCGGACTTGGAATTTTAATAATTTCAGTCCAGCAAAGGTGGCGAAGCTCAAGAAAGATCATAAGAATGTTAAGGTGATAATAAGCATTGGAGGCTTTGGCGCTGAAAATCCATTCAATCCAAAAGAGATTGAATCATGGAGTACCAAGGCGAAACTATCGATCAAAAAGCTCATCAATGACTACCAAGACTACTCAAAGGATAGCAGCAGCACCGACGGCTGCCATTGCGATGACATAATTGATGGTATTGATATTAACTATGAGTATAGCAATTGCAATCCGGATGACTTTTCTTCCTGCATAGGAGAACTCATAAGAAAACTCAAGAAGCAATCCAAATCCATAAAACTGGTGTCCATTGCTCCAACAGAGCTTCTCAAACCCCACTACCATCAATTGTATTGGGCCAACAAAGACATAATTAACTGGGTTGACTACAAGTTCTACAACCAGGCTGTGTCCAGCGCGGATGAATTGGTAAATCTCTATAATAAGTTGCTTAATGAATACGGTACTGATGTTAAACTCTTGGCAGGAGTCAGCACTG
This sequence comes from Medicago arabica, assembly GCA_946800305.1. Classification (NCBI taxonomy): domain Eukaryota; kingdom Viridiplantae; phylum Streptophyta; class Magnoliopsida; order Fabales; family Fabaceae; genus Medicago; species Medicago arabica. Next base: position 17,936,814 of record OX326971.1, on the reverse strand, counting down.
ATCCAGATAGTAACACTAACATGACACGAGATGTCTTCATTAAGGGTTGCAAATCCCTCCTTGAAAGCAAATTACTCCCTGGTATTTTTGTTTGGAACGCTAATAATTCTGCCATGCCCTCCAACGAAGACAATGCTCCTTACTTCCTAGAGGAAGTCCTACAAGACCTCCTTACTGATAATTGAATGAATGAATGCTTTTCTTTCTATAAGTATTATGCTATGTTGTGTGTGGATATTTAATAGCTTCTCCTATATTTAATAATAAGAAGCAAATATATCCTTTTCCTATCTTGAAAGACTTTAATTTGTCTCATATGTACAAGTTAAATAGTCTTTCACCATGTACCAGTGTGTTTTTTTCCATTCTATTAATAAATACCATCGTATTTCCTCTAATCTAATAATGATAAACTTAATTAATATGCTGTTTATTTTCTGACTTTGCTTCATATATATTTCAAAATTTTACCAAGAACTCACTCAATTCCGTATACTTTTCATGGATAAAACACACACATTTCTTACTTTTTTTTCTCTTATCATTTCTCGTGTTTAAATTCCTTTTTCAATTCTTTGTTTTTTAATTTATTATATCTCTTCTCATAAAAGAAAGGAACATAATCGTGCTCGAGTTCATACCTATTTGTACGCGCGCCTTATCTTTAAAAGAAAACAACCTTTCCTTAACATGATGTCCAAGCAACGTACATATGTGTACAGAATTAATTTGGTTTTATTCCCAAAGAAGCAAGAATATTTAATGGAAAATTTGAAGGCAGCTGGCACGTTCCTTAAGATGTTCCTACATTTTAGGACTTTCCTTATTTGTTTCTTTGATTCTGTTTTGTGGATCGAACTGCAATTTGTTACTGAAGCCTATCAAGGTTGTTAGCCTATATTGCTTCAGTTCAAAAGGAAGACTCCAAGACCTAATTAGGTATTCAAGCCGTCATACAAAAAAGTTTAGAACTTTAGGGTTTTGAGTCTGCGTGTTCTACTCTTGTATCGTTTTGATGCAAGTTTATTTCTGTTTATTTGTGAGCCTGTCCTATATCATCTTGATACTTGTTAAGGACTGTATTTTTGAGTTTTAAACTCGTTGTCTATATCAAAGCTTTGAAGCAAGGTCGTAACTTGTATTTGAAGGTAACTTCACCAATTGTTTTGTTTGAGATCTGATAGGTCACTTGGGCAGTGACTGACCATAAGATAGTGAGATGAGATCTCAGATCTAGGAGTTCCTAGGTTGAAGTCTAGAAGGGTAGGTCATAGGTCATAAAGTGTAAACAAGGAGTTTGCTGAGATCTTTTGAATAAGGACTACACTAGTGGATTTCCTTCCTGACTTGAGAGCCCCTAGAGTAGGTGTGTTTGTCGCCGAGCTGGGTTAACAAACTTCTGTGTCTTTTACTTTCCTGTCATTTAATTTCTTCTTTTATTCTTGTTTATGATATGATGTTTAAACATTGAGCGGAACATCTCAAACGTTGAAACATCGCACATAACATATCAAAACAAGTACGCTAGAATTTCATTAGCCTTTTGATTACAAGAGTTATTTTAGCAGTTTTAGTGGTAGTAATTATTTTTACCTAGTTACTAGTAAGTGGTGATAATTCATTAAGAGTCGGTAACTATTTGTTAATTTATCCGTTAAGTGAATAGAAACTTTATGAATTAGTTAGAGAAAACCTTAAGCCCATTAAGACATTTGAAGGTTTAACTCAGTTGTGTAGAGCCTATATAAACTCTAGTCATTAAGAGAATTAGGTCTTACAACTTAAGTTTTAATAACTTTACAACTTAATTCAATAAGTGCTTAACTTGTGAAATTGTGATTTTATGAATTTTAAAGGATGAATTTCGTGTACCCACTTTGATACTAAGTTTATGTATGTGAAATTGATGCTAAATATGTTGTTGTTGTTGAATTTGCATGTTTGAATTGTGGTTATATGAAACTTTGTTGATTTTTGCTCAAATTGGTGTAAAGTGACGTTGTTGTTGTAATTGTTGATAAATTCATGGTTGAATGATGTTGTTGTTGTGAGATGTTATTGTATTCCATTTATGCCATGGGTATTCACAATTATGAAGTTGTGGTGTGAATTGAGTTGTTCTTGAGAGTTTTTATCAAAAATGGATATATTGATGATTTGTGTTGGAATGGTGTTTGATTCCAAGTTTGATGTGGTTTCGAAGAAACATATAGACAAACTTTGGGGACGAATTTGGGTGTTGGGGAATCAAAATTGGGGCTTTGGAGTGAAAACGTGTGGGTTTCCCGCAGGAAAACCTAAAACTGGGTTGTTCTGTCTGGTGCAACTCGCCAGGGCGAGCTGGAGCTGGCCAGGCGAGAAGTACTGGACAAACACCATGTTTTGTGTCGTTCCGGGTAGTCGGGGGATGATCCGAGCTTTCTAAAACGTTTCTTTTAATGTGTTTAGTTGTTGTTTTTACTCTTTAATCTACTGGAACATCTTATGAATTGGATTGAACTTGATTTTATGAAATTGAACCAAACTTTATCCGAAACTCGTTTTTCTTAAGGAAATGGGGTAGGGTTAAGGTTGTTTACTGAGTATATGATTTCTAAAAATGGTTGTGAATGGTTTCCATGAGTTTTAACTTGGTTTGATTTGAAAATGGAATTCTTTTTGAAAAATGATAAAGTGAGACGAACTTTGTGATTTTGTCGCATTTGGCCGGTGAAACGCACATGTATACACTACTGAACTCATATGTGATTTATGTGTATACATAGCTGAGGCAATTGAGCTTGTTTACTTAGTTTTGGAGATTTAATTGGAAAATGGACTTTTATGAAAATGAGACGAACTTTGTCAAATTGTTGTTTTAAGACCGGATATCTTGCAAACCTTTTTGTGATTATGTTAATATCATAAAATGAGGATGAGGGAATGATTAATGGGTGTTGAACATGGTATTTATCATAGTATGGTATACATTTCTCTTTTACTTGAATTATGATAAATTAGATGAAGTTGTTGTTTTGCGATGTTGTTGATGTTGATTAATGAACATGTTAAATGATGGTGATAATGATGGTGAGTTGTTGTGGAACATGTGCATAGTAAGTCATATGTTCATGCATCATAAGTTGTAGGATATTTATATCCAATGAAGGTGATCGAATACTTCATATTCAAAATGAAGGTAATTATGATGTTATGTTTGCATCATAAGGTGACGACCTTGTAGGAGAATGGTACCACGTGCTTATAGGTGTCGAGTCTAGGCGCATTGCATGATTTGACATGAGTCATACTTGCTATGTGTTGATGAAAATGTATTGATAAATACGTGCTTGGTGATTAATTGCTTTAGTGACTATAATACTTGGTGAATAATTTGTTTGTCGGTTGTTGGCGAACTTGTGATGATGTGAAGATACAAGTGTTGAATAATAATTATTGATGTTGAGAATGCTTAATCATTTTGAACCTTGATGTTTTAAACTTCATATGATTATGCTTATGTATGTTAATGTGAACTAGCCCTTCAGTGGTTGTTTGGTCACCGCCTCACTATATATATGGTGTAGACAGCGTGCAGGATTAGCTTGTCTTTGCTTGATGAGTTGTTGGAGGCTATCCTTGGAGCTACCTCGCTTTATCTGCTTTGGAGTCTGTAGTCTAGGGCTCTGATCTAGGATGTCGGTCTTTACTTTATTTTGATGTTGACTCTGTGGTTGAGATTGTTACTAATATGTTGAGATTGATTGCTTATATGACTATGTATTTATGATGCCCATGATATGACTATTTGGGGTTGTATGCTATTTATCCGCTGTGACGTTTTGAGAAATTTTATGCATACTATTTATTGAAGACGTGACATCTATTTCTTGAATATTTGTATTATTCACGTGTTTTATCGCTTTAATAGAAGTATGACGCTACATGGGTGAATAACATTTTTCAAATTTCAAAAGAGTTTAGTGAAAGCTTGATTAAAAAATGTATGACTTTTCGGATTTGTGCACGATAACGATAATAAAAATTAAGACAAAGATTACAACACAAGATTCAATATTGAACTGAGAGGTTCAAATATTGAATCATAATAAGCACATTAAATATCAATAATCAACAATACAATTCACAAAACCAGACAAGCTCAAACCAAACATATATGCAATAAACCAAACTAACACTATGAAACATAGAGTATATGAATAAATGATTTGAAATTTAATTGAAGCTTAATTGTGATAAAATTGAATTTGAATAGAATTTGTCTAGTAGCGAACAATTTACAAATCATGTCTATTAATTTTCAAAAATTCTAAATCTAAACTTTCTCAAAACACTTAAAGTCTCTTACACAAGACCTGAACTTCTGAAGGGCTTTAAAGATACAATAAATATTTATACCTTAGCATTTCAAGAACACAAGCTTTTAGCATTACTATTATTGACCTTTTGTCATGTGTATAAGATATTAGTTTGATTGTTAGGACTCTAATTTTGTTTTGTTAATTAACATTGTAATAGTTTCTAAAAAATTTATATGTATTGTTAGTGCTAGTACTGATCTCAAAATATGTACGGTGTATGTCCCATCTCATGATTCTTATCTTATTTTTAACATTTGAATGAATGGAACTTATTTTATCGTGAAAATGAAAAAATTCAGAGATGCAGTATAAACAACATATTAATTAAAGTTATCATCATTGGATTAAAGGAAATATGATGGTATTTAAAGCCTTTTAAGATAGGAAAAGGATATATTTGCTTCTTATATTAATTACAGGAGAAGCTATTAAATATCCACACACAACATAGCAGAGTTATTGTCATCGATCATTCAATTATCAGTAAGGAGGTCTTGTAGGACTTCCTCCAGGAAGAAAGGAGCATTGTCATCGTCGGAAGGCATCGCAGAGTTATCAGCGTTCCAAACAAAAATACCAGGGAGTAGTTTGCTATCGAGGAGTGATTTGCAACCCTTAATGAAGACATCTCGTGTCATGTTAGTGTCACTATCTGGATCAGTGCTGACTCCTGCCAAGAGTTTAACATCAGTACCGTATTCATTAAGCAACTTATTATAGAGATTTACCAATTCATCCGCGCTGGACACAGCCTGATTGTAGAACTTGTAGTCAACCCAGTTAATTATGTGTTTGTTGGCCCAATACAATTGATGGTAGTGGGGTTTGAGAAGCTCTGTTGGAGCAATAGACACCCGTTTTATGGATTTGGAATGCCTCTTGAGTTTTTTTATGAGTTCTCCTATGCAGGAAGAAAACTCATCCGGATTGCAATTGCTGTACTCATAGTTAATATCAATACCATCAATTATGTCATCGCAATGGCAGCCGTCGGTGCTGCTGCTATCCTTTGAGTAGTCTTGGTAGTCATTGATGATCTTTTTGATCGATAGACCCGCCTTGGTACTCCATGATTCAATCTCTTTGGGATCGAATGGATTTTCAGCGCCAAAGCCTCCAATGCTTATTATCACCTTAACATTCTTATGATCTTTCTTGAGCTTCGCCACCTTTGCCGGACTGAAATTATTAAAATTCCAAGTCCGATAGAATTCTCCCTTGCCTTTTCCATCTTCACTATACACCTCCCTCAGAGTGCCCAAAATGAAATGGAATTCTTCGATGTTGTCGTTGATGATCTCAGCTGGAAAATCTTTTAAACTTTTTGAGATCTCTTTCACACCAATGTATTCGCGAAAAATGATTGGGTTCACAATAGCATTTATCTGATGAGAATGGGACATTGTGACAATTGAAATTTGAAAGGAGATATATAGATAGATAAGTGCAATTTACTAATTAATTGCTTTTTGTGTGTTTGATTGGTTGTGGTTGGAATGACCAACTCTTATGCCCTTTTATAAGAAAACAGATCCAACTACTTGATGGAGTAATTTCTTACATTAGGCTAGTAGACTTTTTTATTTTTTATGTCTATTCTTCCAATTAACTTTTTTATTTGACAAAATTCTTCTAATTAAGTATATAGTATATACCTTTTTCGTTTGACATAATTGTATATACAATCATCCCCTTATATGTGTTCATACTTTGGTTGTTACGGATTCATACAATAAAAATAAGAAAAACCATGCTTTTTCTTTTCTTTTCTTTTTTTAGAGGCAAGAATTGTGTTCATACTTTGGTTGTTACGGATTCATTCAATAAAAATAAGAAAAACCATGCTTTTTCTTTTCTTTTCTTTTTTTTAGAGGCAAGAACTATGGTTGTTAGATATTTTTTTTTTAAGTCAAACAATTGGATGTAACAAAACTATGTTAAGCATAAGATATATGTTTGATTTGTGTTTTTAAAAGGCGTAATCCTCTTGAGCGAAAATGAACTCTTTTGGATGGGGTTTGATTTTACAGTGTGCTCGTGATTTTCGGGTATCAAAATCATTGATTAGATTCGATCCTTGAATCATTGAACTCTCAACTTTTATTCGCGGGAAGGGAAAAAGTGAGTGAAAACCCTTAAGACCTTGGATTCGGAGGTTGGTTTCGATTGGGGAAGGTGTTAAGCACCCTAACCGACTATGGTATCCCATAGGAACCTTCTACCTATTCTCTAATCTTGCGCTAAATTGATTTTACTTATATTAAGAAAAGTTAAGAGTTAAAGTGAAAGAAGGGAGAAAGAAGAAGCACGTTTTTGGTTATTTTTATTGATTTGGAAGGGTTGAAACCCTTTGCCTACTTACCCAAATAAATCGGGATCAAAATCAAGTAGTTCGGCTTAAGAACTTATTTTGATGAGTTGAATTGATTTTAACATTTTTGAAAGAAAGGTTTTAAGAAGAGATGAGAGGCCTCAAGGCATAAGAAGAAAATACGATGAAGTTGGTTGCTTTTAAATGTACGAAATCCATGTCTAATGTGGATATTAGATTAATTAACATTTGATTAAGGAAAGTAAAAAGAAAATCACTTGGATTACATACCAAGGTTTACTTGAAAGAAATTTGAATTTGACTTGATTGACTTTTTTTTTGAAGAAAATATTTTCTCTAAACTAACGACGAAATCGCATAACGGCGGGATAAAAAAATAAAAGAGCGTAAAGCGATAAATAAAGTGGTGTGTCGGTGCGCGTGTCAGTGCGTGTGCCGATTACATATTACATATCCTAGATACATTCTATGGTCTTGAAAGAGAAAAAAAACGCGAAAATAAATTACATCAAATCCCTAATTATACACACTAAGCCGATAATAATAATAAAAAAATAAAACAAAATAAATGACAAGAAATTTAAATATGCATGCAATGTTTCTAATGAGGATTACTTCTATAAACTAAAATGCAATTTTAAACTAAAATGCAAACATATGAAATAAACCTAAATGCAAAGTAACAAAATTAAAAGAAACAAAAATGCATGAATTTTTTTTAAAGGCTTTAAATGAATAAAAATTATATGAAGGGGAAAATTAACTATGAACTAAGCAAAAAAAAATATGCATGATGTTAAAATTAAGATATTAAAAATGCATGAAAAATGGTTTAAACATCATATGAATTAATTAATTAAAACAAAAGAAATGCATGAAAATATGTAAAATAAAGTTACTACAAAACAGAGGGGGTGCAGAAAGCCAGAAGGGGGTATGCAAACAGCAAAAGAGTAGAAACAAAGGGAAACTGGGCTGGGTCATGGGTTACAAGAGCTGGGGCGGGTACTGGGTCAACCCATGGGTGACCCGCCCCAACTCATTAATGAGTATAGAATGGTTTTCCTAAGGGTTTCTCTCATTTCCCTCTTCCCCTTCTCTCTCTAAAAGTTAAAATGAAAAACTTGCTCTCCCTTCTCTCTAAACCTTTGCCTCGCCGGAGAAGAAGAAAGGGTGGCCGGAAGTGGTGCTCCGGCGCGGTGGTTGGCCGGAGGGCCACCGCGCCGGAGAGCAAAACTTATTTTTTTTTTAAAATTTTTTCACCTAAAGCTTCCTTTCTTCATTCTCAAACCAAAACTAGTCTTAGTTTTTGTAGAAACACAACAAACAATCCTAGATCTACAAAAGAAAGTCAACAAAAAAAACACAAAAAGTCATGAGAAATACCTCTATTTTTTCGGTTTGCTCCTTCTTCTTTTGATTCTTGTTGTTTTTCGGATTCCTTGCCTTCTTTTCCTTGGTTTCGTTTTCGGTTTTGTGATGTGTTCTTGATGTTGGATTTCGGTTTTGTGATGTGTTCTTGATGTTGGATTTCGGTTTTGTGATGTGTTCTTGATATTGGATTTTCGGCCTCTTGAGTTTGCTCTTGCCTTGCCTTGCCTTGTATTTTCGGATTTGTGGTGATGTGGTTGTTTTTGGCCGAAAAAATATGATGTTATGGTGGTTATGGTGTTGGCCGAAAATGGTTGAAGGTGGTTTGTATGTGTTTTGTGATTTTTGGTTCAATGGTGAGTTGAGAAGGTTGCTGGATTTTTGGTGTTCTTGGTGTTCATCATGATGTTCATGTGATGTTCATCATGTTCTTGAGGATTTTTATGAGTTTGATCTTGAATTTCGGAGAGAGAAAATGTTTTTGTGTTTTTTGATGATTTATGACTTTTCTGACTTGATTATGACTTGACTGACTTGGGGGACCAATCTGACGCGTGAACAGTACTTTTATAGTACTGTTCACTGATACCCTGAAAATGACAAAAATACCCCTGCAATTTCTTGGGGAAAAAGTTGGACCAGACCAATGATAAAATGACAAGTGGACTAAAATGACTTAAAAGAAAAATAAAATCTGATAAATAAATAACAATAAATAAATAAATGAAAAAAGAAATAACTAAATAAATAATTAAATAATTAAAAACGAAAATTAATAAAAGAAATAAAAAATGTCCCGTCGGAACCAAAAAATGAGGTATTTTAAAATACCTCTCTGCCGAAATTTCGTCTGAGACGACTGAGATACGCGGCTTTTTTTACGCTAATTAAAACAAAAAACGACGACGTGAATAAAATGAACTTTACGAACGCAAACGTTACGCTACATTAAAAAACGCACAAAACGCGAGTAAAAATTACGAAATTAATACGCGAGCGACATTAAAACATAAACGACGAACGAAAAATAACCGCGACCGCAAATACGAACAAACGCAGATATTACGGGAATTAGCGCGCGAACGGACGACTGAAAAACGATCAACGTACGAATAAATAAAAAATAAATTGGTCAAAAATTAGGGTACGACATACAGTATAGAAACAAATAATAAATTAACTCCTAGGTTGCATGAATGTAACATGTCTTCTAACTCACAAAAAATTCTTTTGTCAGTTTCTTCTTTGAATTTAAATCTTATATATGAAGAATCCATTGATGCTTGCCTTCAAAACCCTTCATATCACTCTATTGGGTTGAGTGAAAAATTGCCCCGAACACATCGTAACCAAATACATTTTTTTGCGATTTTTTCGGTTTTGGTTGGCTCGGTTTGCGGTTGTCTATTAGGTTGGTTCAGTTTTGAACACCCCTATCACATAATATTTACATTTTGAAACCAAATATCTTTTTTTAATATATAGAAAAAGCAGAATTAATGCATTTCATTAATAATTATGGTGTACACATCATGTAGTACAATATAAAAGAAATGGGGCTAGGATGAGATAAGGATGCTCTAGCTATGCTATGTGGGACCCTATTAGCTTGCCTCCGAATGAACGACACTACAAAGTCGAAGTTGGTAGCCTAGAGACCCCTACACTGAACTAGCAGGTCGAGCTCGTTGTGGAAGGATGAAGAAGAATTTATGGCATCTGCAAGCGACTTGCTGTCTGTTTCAAAGATAACAATGTGGTAACCAAGTGAAATAGTTGTGTTGATTTCTGCAAGCAATGCAATAGCTTCTGCTTCTAGGACAGATACTGAGGAGTGAAGATAGGCATATTTCCCCATCAAGAAGTGGCCCACACAATTCCGGAAACACATTACGTATCCTACCGTGTTGTTGTGGAATATTGCATTTGATCACACCAGTTGGTGGTGGTGTCCAAGAGGTAGGGTACTCCAGATTCGGGACATGGGGTGTTACTCTTTGCATACAACTCCATTCGTGATGGGTGTCTTTCGCTCGTGAGACGGTGAAGGATGAAGTTGTGTCTAAAGCCTCCCAAAGTTTTGTGTTTCGTCTGTTCCAGAAACTCCAACATTACATAGAGGATCTTTATTGTTGGTATAGAGATAACATATTAAGAAAATCAAACAACATAGAAGTGAAATCATTAGCTTGTTGGAGCAGCTCACAGATTTGATTTCCCATGCCAATATGATCCCAACATTCCACAACGTTGGAACAAACAAAGAAAAGATGAATATGAGTTTCAGCCAATGTTTCACACATAACACACGAATCGTCACATGGAATGCCTCTCGTGTTGAGATTTGTGCGTGTAGGCAAGCATTGACGAGAAAGACGCCAAAGGAATGAGCGGACGCGGTGTGGAGTCTTTAGTTTCCACAGGTTCATCCATGGATATTGATTTACTGCGTCCGTGGTTGAAAGGAGGAGATCGACACATATGCAGTAGTCTGACTTTACTGTGTACTTTCCGTCAGACGAAGCATTCCACAAACAAAATCTTCCATTAAGCGGACATGTAAGTGAATAGAAGTTATGGCCGAAGCATCTTGTGGATTAAGAATAGATTGGACCAGCGTGTAATTCCATGAGAGGGAGTTTGGATTCAAGAGTTGACTGGCTGTAAGCTCTTCAAGATGGGAGGAGGCAGATGAGTAAAGGGTTATTAGGAGGGGTGGCTTCGAATCAATGGCATAGATCATAAATTTATTTTTGAACCGTCTCCAATCTTCCATCTATGATCCAAGGTAAGTAGAGATTGAATACTTTGGAGACTCCTGCATGTGTAGCTTGGATTATGACCAAAAGGGGCATCCAAGAAGTCCTGACAAGGGAAATATTTAGCTTTGAGAATACAAGTGAGTAAGGAGTTAAAGTCTGTCATGAGTTTATAGATTTGCTGAGCATTGATAGGTTTATAAAATTGTTCTTGGGTTACACTTTCTGCTACATAATATTCCTTGCTAGTTCTGAATCCCCTACTTGTCAAGAAGGGTCTGTTGAATCCTAGCGGATTAGCGTTCTATACGCGGAAAATCCTTGAGGAGAGTGTGATCAGCACGTCTCAGATCATCTCACTAATTTTGGTTTGTAGGTCTTCGTAGCATTTTCTACAACACCTTCGAGAATGCGGAAGATATTCCGATGGTTGAAGAGGTAAGGTGTAAACTTGTGGAGCTACATGGTGTCGTGGGAAGCAAGGGAAAGAGCAGCATGGTGGTTGATGTTAAATTGACATCATCACTAATTTAGAGTCAAGGTGGAGATTGTTGTGAAAGTGACTCAAAATTGAGTTTTCTGGAAGTGCAAATCAGGGCCCGAACAGGACTTATCGGTGGCCGAATTTAACTTGGTTTTCTTCAGCCTTGCATGCGTGAATTTTCGATGGCCGATTTATGGAGTTTGGTGGCCGAATTGTCATGACATCATAAAATTGATTCATATTTTTATGGGCCAGATTTGTTCCAATTTTATGAGGGATACTTTTACTATAAATATAGACTTTGTATCAGAGTAAACCTTGAGATAGAAGGGGCTAAAACAAGGGTTTGGGAGGCAACACAAAACTAGGGTTTGTATAGAGGTTGCTCTTGGCAACAAACACTAGGGTTGGGGTTGATTCACCATGGGAAACACTATTAGGATTGAGTCTCTTGGTTACGGGAAGAGATTGGGACTTTGGGTAGAATTAGGCGGCATACTTATTCTTGTAACCCATTGATATCTCTTTTGTAAAGTTACTCATCATTATAGTGGAACGGAGGGCCACTCTCTCCCCCAGATTAGGTCAGTTTTGGACCGAATTGGGTAAACAAATTATTTTGTGTTCTCTCTTTCTTTCTCTCGTTGTTTTCTACCTTTGCTTGTGTTTATAACTTCCATACACTTTGTTTGGTTGCTTGATTTTTACTTGCTCCACTCATCAAGTATTTATTGATATGATTTTTCATCGAATTCACAATATAACTCATGCTCCAAAAACAACTAAACACTCAAGTGTATAATATTTGTGTTTTTGTTAAACAACTAAACACTGAAGTGTATAATATTTGTGTTTTTATTAGCAAAGGTGTGAAGTAGCTTCAATGGGAGTTATGCTTCTCCTAGATCTTTCATGTCAATGTTGTTGCTAACGATGATTTGACACCCTTTACAACATGATTGTTTGAGCCAAATATGAGCAAGTCGTCTACATAGAGATAAATGATCGTGCAAATTTTATTTTTATATTTGTAGTAAATACATTTGTCACTTTCATTCACTTTATAATCATTTGATATCTTTAGGTTGTCAAATTTTTCATGTCATTGCAAAGGAATTTGTTTTAGACCATACATAGATTTATCTAACTTACAGATCATGTTTTTTTCTCGATAAATCATAAAACCTTCAGGCTGTTCCATTTAGATTTCTTCTTCTAACTCAACATTAAAAACAATTTTTTTACATCCATTTTGTGTACTATCAAGCTATAAACATCGGCTAAAGGAACTAGTACCCTTATTGATATGGTTCTAGAGGGGGTGAATAAGGATTTAAAAAATTATGGAGTTTTGGCGAAAGCGATATGAAAGATATTGACTTATTGGAAATATGCTTTCAACAATCAGAAACTATGACAAATTGTATGCACTAATAAGATTTACAAGAGAATTGAAAGATTCACCGGCTAAATCTTATTTCAATCAATTATTAATAATACTTGAACAATTTGCAAAACAAGACAGTTTCAAAACCAAACTTATATGAAAATATAACTAGCTAAAAATCAAAAACACAATGTATATGCAATTGATGAATTGGCTAGGAATTGAAACTAATTGATCCATGTAAAATAGTGAAAACATAATTCAAGGAATTAGGCCAATTTTAACCAAAAAGAACTTAGATCAAAATCAATTTATATTCTATCAATTAATCAATTTAAAAATATACAATTATCAAAATTAAAGAGGATAAGGAAGAGATAACGACACCGAGATTTTATAGTAGTTCGCCCTTTTGTCCTCGCTTCGGGCTACGTATACTCTTCTTGGTGAAAAACGCCTCCACCAAGGACTCTAATAGTAACAATGTTGAATTACAAATGTGATTACAAGAGTTGCTTGAAACTATCCTAGTTCTTCAACCCCTATGTAACCACTCCCCCAAACTTCAAATACCCTTTGAATTTGGTGCTTCTTGATGTCTTCGAATCCTCAATCACCCGTGCAACCCTTCAAGCTCTTCACTCAAGCTCTTCGATGCTACGTCTGGCAATTGGATCCCCTTGAACCCAAGAACAATTAGAAAAAACCCCCAAGACCTTAGAAGGTGGAATGAGATTATTCACTTCACGTTAGAACCTTGATTAAGCTCAATCAATTTCCTTGAAAGAACCAACTTACAATCCCTATTAGCACCCTAGCAAATCATATGATTCAAAGAACAAAGTGATTATAAGAAAAAATGTTTAATCTTGAAGAATGTATGAACAATGAGTTTTTGAGACCTAGAGAGAATAGATGCAAATGATTCGATATTTTGGGTGTTATGAAGACGTGAGTTTATATAGAATGGGGTGGCAAGTGCAAAATTTCGGCCAAAAACAACATAGCTCGGTTTGATTTGGCTTTGGTGGCAAATCAAATACAATAAACCTAACATAAATTCAAGATTAAGTGAAAAATTGCATGGAACACATGGAAACCAACACATACAGTTTTTTGCGATTTTTCTTATTTTGGTTGGCTCGATTTGCGGTTGTCTATTGGATTGGTTCAGTTTTGAACACCCCTACCACATATAATATTTACATTTGTGAAACCCAATATCTTAATACAACAATATAATATTATTATTTTTCAAAAACTATACACTATTACTATAAACGTTATAATTTATACTAATTTTACTTTGAATTTATAATAACTTACATGTCGAATAATTGAAATACACACTATTTTTGTGTGAAGTATAATTATTTTTCTGTAATTTCATTTACAATTTAATTTAAATTCATTTATATATTTTCAATTAATATTTTACAAATATGTTAATTCCAAGCACAAGTATCACACTAGTTTCTTTTATTAGGCTAGTACTAGTAGAATTTTTTTTATAACTTCGTAGACATTCTATCATATCATGTGCAATCCAAATAAATCAAAATAAAGTATGCATACACTTGCTTATTCCTCTAATCAACTTTTTTGTTTGACAAAATTCTTCTAATTAAGTATATAGTATATGCTTTTTTGTTTGACATAATACTATATAGTATATATCATTTCTCTTAGCAGTATCACTTATTCTTAAAGCTTATTAGTTTTGTTATAACTAAACCTAAATTTTCCCTCTAATCACATGTAATTAATGCTTGATTTGTAGTCCTAATATTTCCCTCCTTCTAATTGTGAATTTTATCCCTCCTCTTCCATGGTCAATTTTTATTGTTTATGCATTTAGATTGAACTGAATATGCGTGTTCTTCATGTAGCTTCAATTCAAATATATTTTTTTCAACTTTTTTTTTTCTTTTCGATTTTGATTGTTTATGTATTTAGATTGAACTGAACAAACATGATTTTGCAGGGTTATGCACCGATCTGTTTAGGTATAGCGAGAAGCAGAGGAAAAAGTGACTTCTAACCTTAACAACTAAGGCTAGAAAAGGTGAGATTTTATGATCTAGATGAAATACTATGAGTCAAAATCTATGGCTGCATGAATATTTATATGTTTCACCATTGTTTCTTACTATGCATCAACTATCAGGGTACTTCTTTTTGCATAGATCTATTTACACAATACATATTCATGTAGATCAAATTATTTTCTCATTTTTCAACCAAAATATGTACTATGTTTTTCTCTTTAACTTAGTCACTGATTGATTTTGTGCCATTGCTACTATATTTATTATTTTGTCATTCCATATTTCATATCATAATATATTTTGTAGAATGGTTTCTAAGCTAGAAGAGTTTTGTTACCTTGACATCTTAAATCGGAGGACGTGGCATTTATGAAGGAAACAAAGAAAAAGTGAAAATCATATTGAAGAATGATTTTGCGGTAGCTAATGTGATTTTGTTTTCGAGTACTGATGCATTTCGTGTTTTTCTATTTTGGTTGCAGGTCTCTTTGTGTTTTTTTGTTCTTGGCTGCCTTTTGTGTTGTTCTTGGCTGCTACTCTATGCAACTTTTAGAATTTTGTTCAGTTAAGCTTTAGAAGTCTTTGTTTTGTCCCTTGATATTTTTTTTCTTACTAAGAACTTCTTTGTTAAAATCTGTCACATGACTATCAATGGTGTTTTTTTTCTAAAACATTGGTTATTTTCTTTATATGTGTAACTTTTCTTTTAGATATATTGTGTTCTCGATTTTTCTCTTTTAACGGAATCATGTGTTATGGTGGTGCTCTGAGGTCAACAAGGGGGAACTACCTTTGTAAAAATATTGAAGAAAGCAGCAATGCTTCCTTTTTCGAACGACAGGTCACCATGGAACACGAGAAGAAGTTACGACTCACTATGAAAAGGTGGCAATAAACCATGATACTTCTCTCCAAAAAAATCTGTGAACTGATCATTTGTTTCTCTTTTGTTTTTATTTTTCTTTCTATGCATGTTGAATTATTCATAACATTGGTGATCATGGTTAAACATAGCCACCATAGTGAAGCGGTAGGCAAAAAGGTTTTAGTGATTTGCATCTAGAATTAATGTTGGAAGTGCATCAAGAAAAGACACATCATTTTTAAGAAAATTGGTTGGTTTATATAATTTGAGGTTGTTTACATTTTTTGAATTTCCATATTATCAAATTCCATTTTTACTTTTTTGAAACTCTAATTAGCATATATACTAATATGTTGCTTTCTTTGAGGGAATAATTTTGGACCTATGCTACTTTTTTTGTAGTCCTCGGATGATACTAATATGTTGCTTTCTTTGAGGGAACAATTTTGGATTTATGCTACTTTTTTTGTAGTCCTCGGATGATATTTTACATTTTGGCTTTAGATTTATGACTATATTAGCAAAGCCTCATGGAAAAGTAGTCCTTCATCTTAAGATGAGCATTCATTATATCTCTAATTGATTATGCTTCTTGCAAAACTTTTATTGTTTATGGATTTTTTCCATTCGATGGGGCTCGCACATATTCCGCATTACCCTATGTGAATACTCCGCATTACCCGAGGTGACAATATAACTCCCGATGGTATACATTCTTGAATTTCTTGCGCAATGTATGGCCTAGAGTAAATTTGTTTATCTGTCGTTGAATTAGATAATCATTGATTGAACTAGGAGTGCGAATTACCAAAGGAGAGCTTCGGAGGATTCGAAGGTCTTAACCATATATCTCTCATATTTTCTATGGTTCCTTTTCCTTCCAAAAATCGGCGCCCGAATGTGAGAATTCGGGGCCCGAATTGCTAACTTGTGGTATTCTTGTTTTCTTCACTTTTTTACCCTTTTTGCTTTAGGATTTCAATGGATATGTCATAAAAACCAACTAAAAACATCTAAGAAAAGAGTGATGACAGGGTGTCATCACAACCCCAAACTTGAATCGTTACTTGTCCTCAAGGAACAAACTTTAAATGAAAAATAACAGTGAAATAACACTTACCCCACCAATGGTTATATCAAAAGTTCATCTCCTTAGTTAGCAGATGATTAGCTAACTTGCTTGGTAACACATCCATTCCACAACTTCTCGCAACAAAATTGAAATATAACAGGGTTCACTTAGTCGACATGCAGAACTACTATATTACCAAAACTTGAAAAATTTCTAAGAATCAATCAAAGTCAATATTATGTACACACTTTTAAGGACTTTTCAGGTTATAACGGGGCTTAGGTTATGGGTGGATCATTTGAAAAGTAGGCTTAAGAAAAACAAAGGAGTTAGACATCATCCTTTCGGTTTAAAGCATACCACACAACACAATCAATTCACCATTAAATCCGGGAACTAGAGATAATTTTTACTCAATGAAACAACTTGATCACCTTTTTGACTTTTAAGCATTTTTTGTTTTTTTGAGCTGCAAATTTGACAATTCAGCTTATTTTTATCATGCTACCTTCTTTTTTTTTTCATAACACAAAGTGATCTTCTTTTCCTATCTCTAGTACCCCAACCCCAAACTTAGAATGTTGCTAGTTCCAAAAGCAACCCCAAACTTGAACTTTTCACAATGACACACATAAACATGCCTAACTCCAACCAAATTTTGGGTACATTCTTAAGGTCTCTAGGCTTGTAATGTGGTTAGTCACCGAAGCAAGGGGTCTAAATCCTAGTGGCTTCTCTATCATACCTTTCTTGTTCCCTCTCAAAGCCTGCCATAACTGAATCGGTAATAAACCTTAAGGACTTCACATAGATATCCGAAGGCTCTTCTGGGACCCGAGCCGCCTTACATAATGCGTTGATCAAGCAACAATGTCCTAAAGTAGTCTTATCAGTCCTAATAAGCTTCTTCAAACTTTTGTACATCAATTGTGCCACATCTATATCTTCATCAGAAATCAAAGCCAAAAGAATTAAGACTCTATCCCTGATCATCTCAGCAGTTGCGGAAGTCTGCTCAATAACAGTTTGAATGAACGAAGCCCATGCCTTAAACTCCGGCAACAAATCAAAGTGTTAATTCTCTGTGGCCTAGCCACAGTTCCTATCCATCCTTTTCCTTCTCTCATCAAACCCTCGATTAAACCATCCCAATGAGCACGAGTTTCATAGACACCTGTGAGATTTCTCCTATACTCTACATCACACTTTTCCACCTCTTTCAACCCAAGCACCCTGCTGATTTCAGACGGTGAATAATCAACTCTCTTACCTCTAACATAGGCGTGCTTATCAGAATCCTTTTCAGCTAGCGCATTCACTAAGAACTCGCAAGCTATGTTTTTGTTGCTTTCTTCTGTCACCATGTTCATCAGACCTTCCCATTGTCTATCCTGAATCTTATTCACAAAAATTGGGTGTTTTTCCAACTTGTCAAAATTGAACCCCCTTTCCTTGTTGAACTCATACTTCTTAATCACATGGTACCTCTCTTCCGCTTCTTTGGACAGAAATCTTAGGTATGGTGGTGGTTGAATTGTTGGTTGTGGTGGTGTTGGGTAAATTGGGTCACGAGTCGAGGAGCCAGCGGCATCTTGTCCCCTCCTCTTTCTTGGGTTTGTGTTGGGGTTTTTGGGGGCCATTTGTGGTTGATTTGTTGAAATGGTTGAAGGTTTTAGTGAAAGGGGTAGGTTTTTATGGATTTATCAGGGTTAGAGATTTGTAAAGAAATTTGGGTAAGTGAGGTTGAAATTGTTAGAAATAGGTAGAATATGAAGATTTTAAGGTGAAATTTGTGAGTGGGTAAGGTTAGAGATGATGGGTGTTGATGTTTTGATGAAGATTTGTGTTTTATGGTGTTTGAGAAAGGTAGAAGATGAAGATTGGTAGTGATTTTCGATTTCTAGAGAAAAATGGGCAGCATAACATTAAGTTTGGACTTGTGAAGAATGAAGAGGAGGACCATAGCTTTTATAGGGGAGCCAAAAATCGGGCCCCGAATGTGGAGCTCGGGCGCCGATTTGAGCCATAACGGCTCTTTTAATTTTGAAAACTGTAAAATCGGGCGCCAATGTGTGTGGTTCGGGCCCCGATTTTTTCGCAAGTCGCCCACCAAAATTCGGGCGCCGATGACTCAGTCCGGGCGCCGAATTTTGGTTCCTTTTTTTTTGGATTAAATAGTAGAAAATCGGGCCCCGATTTTTTTCAGTTGGTGCCCGATTTTTTACGAATGAAAAATTATTTTTTTGGTGTGGACTTAGGAAAAATATTTACAGTCCACATTTTCGAGTAAGGGAAATAAGAAATTATACCTAATAGAACAAAGTGGGTTGCCTCCCACTTAGCGCTTCTTTACCGTCACTAGCTTGACTATCGATAACCTTCAAAGGTCTGTCAGCACAAGTCCCACCCTTTCAGTAGGCGAGTTACCTCCACAGTATGGTTTTAACCTTTGAGCATTCACCTTGAACGTGTTTGTCTCATCAGCATTCGCCAATTCAACCACTTTATGAGAAAAGATATTTCTTATCACAAATGGTCCGGACCACTTTGATTTAAGCTTGCCAGGAAACAGCTTCAACCTGGAATTAAAAAGCAAAACTTGTTGTCCAATGTTAAATTCCCTCCTCACCAAACCTTTGTCATGATATTTCTTAGTCCTCTCTTTGTAAATCACAGCATTCTCGTAAGCAGTTAATCTCATTTCTTCAAGCTCATTGAGCTTTAGTAGCCTTTTCTTACCTGCTAAGTCTTGATCAAAATTAAGAGCTTTAATTGCCCAATAAGCTTTGTGCTCTAACTCCACAGGGAGACGGCACGCTTTACCATAGACTAGCTGATAGGGTGACAACCCCAAATGCGTTTAAAACGCAGTCCTATAAGCCCACAGAGCATCATCTAACTTCCTAGACCAATCCTTCCTAGAGGCAGCAACAGTTTTTTCAAGAATTTGTTTCAACTGCCTATTAGACACCTCTACTTGCCCACTAGTCTGAGGGTGATAAGGAGTAGCAACTTTATGCTTTACATTGTATTTAACAAGCACATTTTCTAAATATTTGTTGCAGAAGTGCTTCCCCCCATCACTGATCAAGACTCTAGGGGTTCCAAACCGAGAAAAAAATATTCTTTTTCAAGAAATTCACTATAGTGTGGGAATCATTGGCGATACAAGCAATAGCCTCAACCCACTTAGTGACATAATCCACACAGACAAGGATATACAAGTTAGAGTAAGAGGAGGGAAAGGGTCCCATGAAATCGATGCCCCAACAATCAAAAGGTTCAATTTTTAAAATACCATTGAGGGGCATCTCATTCCTCTTAGAGATATTACCTGTACGTTGACATTTGTCACAGTGCTTGACAAACTCGTGACAATCCTTAAAGAGGGTGGGCCACCAAAACCCACTTTGTAAAATCTTAGCGGCTGTGCTTTCACCACTATGATAGCCCCCATAAGCTGAGTTATGGCAGTGCCACATTAGTCTCTTTGCTTCCTCACCTGCAACACAACGTCTAATTAATCCGTCAGCGCTTACCTTAAATAAGTACGTATCATCCCACAAGTAGTGGTTTGAATCCTTGAAGAATTTCTTCTTTGCCTGCGAGTTCAGATCATCAGGTATCAAGTTCCCGGCTTTAAAGTTGGCCATGTCGGCAAACCATGACCTTTCTTGCACGTTGAACAGTTGTTCATCTGGGAACTCAGCCACTATGGCCTTCTCTTTTTCAGTGACCTCTCTGTTTTCAAGCCTCGAGAGGTGATCAGCCACCACATTCTCAACTCCTTTCTTGTCTCTGATTTCCAGATCAAATTCTTGCAACAACAAGACCCACCGTAACAACTGGGGTTTTGAATCCCCCTTAGTTAACAGGTACTTTAAAGCAGCATGATCTGTAAAAACAACAACTTTGGAGCCAATTAGGTAAGACCGAAATTTTTCCAAAGCAAATATTACAGCAAGTAGTTCTTTTTCAGTAGTGGAATAGTTTACTTGATTTTCATTTAGAACTTTGCTTGCGTAATAGATTACATGGAAAAATTTCTCACGACGTTGGCCAAGCACTGCTCCAACCGTGTAATCGCTTGCATCGCACATAAGCTCAAAATGAGCATCCCAATCAGGAGCGATGATTACGGGCGCAGTGACCAACTTGTTTTTAATCAAGGTAAAAGCATTTAGACATTCAGAATCAAAATTAAACTCAGTTTCCTTGACCAAGAGGTTACAGAGAGGCTTTGCTATTTTTGAAAAATCTCCGGTAAAATCTAGCATGCCCCAAGAAACTTCTCACCCCGTTCACATTAACAGGAGGTGGTAGTTTTTCTATAACCTCGATCTTTGCTTGGTCCACCTGGATGCCTTTCCCACTTATTTTGTGTCCCAAAACTATCCCTTCAGTTACCATAAAATGGCATTTTTCCCAATTTAAAATCAGGTTAGTTTCGGTACACCTTTTTAGGGCTGCATCAAGGTGAGACAAACACTGATCATAAGACTTACCAAAAACAGAAAAGTCATCCATAAATACCTCAATACTCTTCTCTAGCATGTTAGAGAAGATGGAGAGCATACACCTTTGGAAGGTAGCCGGCGCATTACACAGCCCAAATGGCATTCTCCTATATGCAAAAACTCCGAACGGACAGGTGAAAGCAGTCTTCTCTTGGTCTTCAGGAGCCACCGCTATTTGATTATATCCAGAATACCTGTCCAAGAAACAGTAGAAAGCTTGTCCAGCCAACCTTTCCAGCATTTGATCCATGAAAGGTAATGGAAAATGGTCCTTCCTTGTTGCCTGATTCAGCCTTCGGTAGTCTATGCACATTCTCCACTCAGTAACCGTCCTAGTAGGGATCAACTCGTTTTTGTCATTAGCAACCACTGTCATACCTCCCTTTTTAGGGACAACATGCACCGGGCTCACCCATGAGCTATCAGAAATAGGGTAAATCATACCAGCATCTAAGAGTTTCAACAGCTCTTTCTTTACCACTTCCTTTATAGTTGGATTTAACCTTCGTTGTGGTTGCACTATAGGTTTGAATTCAGCTTCCAAGTGTATCTTGTGCATGCAATGAGCTGGACTTATACCTTTGAGATAAGAGATTTTCCAACCCAAAGCTCCTTGAATTTCCCTTAACACCCTCATTAATTTTTCTTCATCAAGGGGTGTCAAAGTACTACTGATTATGGCTGGTTTTGAGGCATCCTTGCTTAGGAAAACATATTTCAAGTGAGAAGGTAGTTCTTTCAATTTGGGAATTTTAGCAAGGTCACCTTTCTTTTTATCGTTCTTGGCCGCCCCCTCTTCACTTTGTGGGAAAAATTCCTCCACTTTAGTGCCTAGGGTTTCTGGTTTACTTGCTGCAACTTGTTGAACACATTCATTAATCTTTTCACCCATGTCTTTATTATCGCTTTCAATAGAATTCACAATCACCCTCTCTAAGGTTGGAATAGGAGACTCTTCCAAAATAGTTTCTTCAACAATATGATCCATCACATCAACTCGGTAGCATTGTGGATTTTCATTCCTATGCTTCATGGCTTCAAAGATATTGAATACAACTTGCTCATCTTGAAACCGAAGCATCAATTCACCTCTCTCCACATCAATAAGTGCTCTTCCAGTTGCTAGAAAAGGCCTCCCTAGTAATAAAGGAATCTCCTCATCTTCTTCCATGTCGAGAATAAAAAAATCAGCCGGGAAAAATAGCTCATTCACCTTAACTAAAACAACTTCCAAAATTCCATAAGGATAGGAGATAGAACGATCAGCAAGAGTAAGAGTCATTTTGGTGGGTTTAGGTTCACCACAACCTAGCTTCTTCATCATAGACAAGGGCATAAGATTAATGCTAGCCCCTAAATCACATAAAGCTCTTCCCACATTTATTGTTCCAACGGTGCAAGGTATAGTAAATGCCCCTGGATCCTTACGCTTTGGAGGTAATTTCCTTTGAAGAATGGCACTGCAGTTTTCAAATAGAGAGATGTTTTCATCATCTCTTGGCTTCTTCCTCCCAGTCAAAAGATCTTTCATGAATTTAGCGTACACAGGCATTTGATCAAGTGCCTCACTGAAAGGAATGTTCACCTGCAATTGAGTAAATAATTCCATAAACTTTTTGAATTGACTCGCATCCTTCTCTTTTTTCTTTGACAAATGAGGGTAAGGTAGTTTCACATAAGGACGTATAACTTGTTTCTTCCTATTTTCCTCAAGCAGTTGGCTTTTTGTCTTTCTCAGCATGGAATCTTCATCAATCAATTTCTCACTTTTTTCTCCCTCTGAATTTTTTTTCTTCTTTTCATTTTCAACTACTCCTTCCTCGTTTTCCTCCTCAACTACTCCTTCATTCATTTTCTTGACCTTAGGAGCCAAAGGTGTTAATACCTTCTTATTCCTTAAGTCAATAGAGTTGCAACTCTCATTTTTAGGATTGTCTTGAGTGTTGCATGAGAATCCTCCTTTTGTGTGTTCAGCCAGTTGTTTTGCCATTTGCCATTTGTCCAATCTGAGTCTCCAGTAACTTCCTTGATGCCTCATTATTTCTTCTTTCCGCTTCTTGACTCTTTTTCATCTCTTCAAAGTTGGATTGAGTCAACTTCATGAAATTAGTCATCGCGTCTTCCCACGCAGAAGGCTTCCTCTGTTGTTGTTGTTGTGGGTGTGGTAGTAAGGGGTTCAAGGTGTTGTTGTTAGAATAGCTCAGATTAGGGTGTTTGTTAAAACCAGAATTGTAGGGATAAGAATTGGGCTTTTGGTAGCTTCCCATGTAGTTGACTTCTTCATTCCCTCCTTCAGGTACACACTCACCATTGGCATGACCCTCACCACAGAAATCACATCTAATTGCAGCTGCTTGTTGCAGTTTGTTGGCCATAGTGTATCCATGAAACTCTTTAGTCAAAGTCTCCAGTTGCTTGTTCATTGCTGCTTGGTTTACTAAGATTGCAGTGTGGTCACTAACCCCAAACACGCCCCTCTTCTTCTTTTCAGAATCAACACGGTATTCATTCTGGGCCATGTTTTCTATTAAGGCTTGAACTTCATGATCAGTTTTAACTCTCAGACTCCCACCAGCTGAAGCATCTAGAAACATTCTGTTGTTAGGTGTTAACCCTTGAGTGAAGAATTGGAGACATTGTTTTTCAAAATATTCATAGCCAGGACATCTTTTAAGAAGCAAGTTGAAACGCTCCCAAGCATCATAAAGTGACTCAGTTTCCCCTTGCCTAAAGCTTGCAATCTCCTGTTGCTTCTCCATGAATTTGTGCATCGGGAAATATTTTTCTAAGAATTTTAGCTCCAACTCTTCCCATGTTTGAATGGTTCCAGCTGGTAAACTTATCAACCAATCTTTAGCTCTACCGGTCAAAGTAAAGGTAAACAACCTAAGCTTCTTTTGGTCATCTGTCACATTGGCTGGGGGTACACAGAACTCACAAGTTTCAGCAAAACGGCTCAAGTGTTCATGGGGACTCATGTTCTCTGTCCCATCAAACTGTTTGTCTCTCAACCCGTTTAGAACGGTTGTTTTGATGTCAAACGCAACAGGGTTTGCAGGTTAGAAAACATGGGTTAAGCGACCACGGTGATTTGCTAAACCATAGTCTCCTAACATAGGTCTCGGTGGGGGTGGTGGTGGATCAATATCTCCCATTGAGTTAGATTCAGGAGATGATATTGCTTCGGATTTAGTAGGTATCAGATGTGTGCAATGAGTTAGAGGACTAGGTGGGACTGACTTGGACAACCGGGAAGCTTTCCGATTAGCTTTTGCAGTCTTTTCAATTTCAGGGTCGTACTGTAGGTCAGCAGAACTGGTTCTACCTCGCATAAACAGCAAAATACCTTAGTAGCACTGCACAACACAAAACAACTAATGAAAACTGAAACAATACAGTATTATTTTTGTTTTGTTACAGAAAATAAATTGCAGAAATCCTAATTTATAACGCAATTGCCTTGTTGAAATAATTCAACAGTCCCCGGCAGCGGCGCCAAAAACTTGATGGATAATTGGCAAGTGTACCAAAATCAATCGACATAATAAAAATTCGTATCCACGAGGACTGTATTTAATTTCTACTTAGCAATTTCATTATTAAAAAGGATGTATAAATTTATATTGATTGCCCTAGGCAGTTGAGTTGTTTTGTAACATAAACTTAACTAAAACAATTAAAGTTGGTTTAGAAAATATGAGAGATATATGGTTAAGACCTTCGAATCCTCCGAAGCTCTCCTATGGTAATTCGTACTCCTAGTTCAATCAATGATTATCTAATTCAACGACAGATAAACAAATTTACTCTACCCAATCCCTTGGCCTAGAGTTCTCTCCGCAAGTGACAACCCCTTAATCTCTTAAGTGATTCGAAACCGTTAGAGGCTTTAATAGAACGTTAACCCCTATGTCATAACCTAATAATGATCTATCTCTAGCTTGATTACTCAGGTTAAACTTATTACCTAGTTAAGAGTCAAAAGCCAGGGTTAGTGGTCATTCAATCTCTATGATCGATTTGCATATTCATAAAGCTAGGGTTAGTAGTCGATGATAAACATACAAAAAGCATTAAACACAAAGTAATATGAATTAAAACTAGACATTCATTGATATTCAAAGGAGTTCAACAAATTAGGGTTCCCATAGGATTACATCAGATTCATCTCAGTCTAAACCACAAGAGAATTAGTTACTCATAGCTAAAGTATAAGCTAACTAACATAAGAAATAGGATTCATACATGTAATGGAAGATTGACTATGAGTTGTGATGGTTGCCCACCAATTCTTCAAAGCTTCTGCTCCAAAATATGCTTTAGATCTCCAAAATTCGTCACCCTTAGGTCAAAAACGCACCTTTCTATATATAGCCATCTCAAAATCGGGCCCCGAAGTGTAAAAATCGGTGCCCAAACTCATAAAATGCGAAATGCATAAGCCCAGAACACGCGAAATCGGCGCCCGAATTGATCCATTCGGCGCCCGATTTATTTCGAACCTGATGGTTCCTTTTCCTTCCAAAAATCGGCGCCCGAATGTGAGAATTCGGGGCCCGAATTGCTAACTTGTGGTATTCTTGTTTTCTTCACTTTTTTACCCTTTTTGCTTCAGGATTTCAATGGATATGTCATAAAAACCAACTAAAAACATCTAAGAAAAGAGTGATGACAAGGTGTCATCAGTATATAAAATCATTGTCCTGTAATTTTGCAAGTTGCATCCTAATTAGACAGTTGAATTCATTAAGAATCAACGAAGGCTTTATAGACATTTGATATGTTGTGGTGTTGGTTCAAATCCGCAGCTCTCCACTTCTCAGCACTTAAGGTGTGTGATTTCGCCGCCAGGTTCACTATAACAAAATAAAATGATAAATAAGTTAACAATGAAGGGTTGAGCATAAAATACGGCATTTTAAGAGTAAATTTAAGTACAAGTTGATGATATGTTTTTCATTCCGGTTCACTTATGTATATTCTCTATATTTAATTTAATCAGATATCATAGACAGAGTTCACCGAAATGGCTTGGGAGGGTATTATTGGTGCCCTTGATGCTGCACGAGTCAATAAACAACAAATTGTGGAGTCCGAGCATTTAATGAAAGCCCTCCTAAAGCAAAGGGATGGTTTGGCTCAAAGAATATTTATAAAGGTTGGATAATACGTCAGTTCTACAAGCTACTGATAACTTTATAACTCAGCAACCTAAGGTGTGTTTACTGGAAACCTACTTCAGTTGATACTTTAGAAAATACTTACCTGTTATTTTATTTGGCAGGTTACAGGTGACACTTCTGGTCCTGTAATTGGCTCACATTTTAGCTCGATCATGGACAATTCTCATAGGCACAAGAAAGAAATGGTTGATGAGTACGTGTATGTGGAACACCTTTTGCTAGCATTTCACTCAGATAAGAGGTTTGGGCAACAATTATTTAAGAATCTTCAGCTTAGCGAGAAAACTTTGAAGGATGTTGTACAGGCTATTCGTGGAAGTCAAAGTGTAACCGATCAATTTTCCTGTTGATGCTTACAAAATGCAGTAAAGAAAAGTATATGAGGTGCAATATTTTTATCAGGCATGTTATTTAATTTTTTGATTATTTTTAAGACTAAAACTCATCAATTAGAGTCTACCTGTTCTTCATTGATGTCTTTAACAGGCTAGATTTTTATTAGCAAAATTGAATCCGTCGGCAACATATAAAAATGCGCACGAGATGGTTGTTGGTTCCGATGTAATCTTTACTGATGATGTTAGTCTTCATGTTTTCTTTGAGAATCTGCAAAGGCTGGTTGTCCAATCTTGAGGGCAGATGATAGGAGAGACTAACAGTTTATGGATTCTATACTTTGGTTTAGGGAATTCACCAATGATGTGTGTGTTCTGCATTATGCTGTTGCATTCAGTTATTTTTCCTTTATTTCCTTTGTTCTTACCAAAGAGAAGATTAGAGCCTGCGTGTAATGAAGAATAAGAGAAGAAAGGGCGCCTGTCGAATTTTATTTTATGGATAAAATAAATGATTCATATGTACGTTGAGTTTGGGCATTGCGGAAAGAAAGGATAGGACATTGTAAGATGAGATACAACATCATAGCAAATGAGGGAGATATTTTTGTTTCATATTTTTCCTATTTGTTTTGGCCCAGAAATTTAATTTGTGGGTTCCTCATATGGATTAATTTACATAGTGGTTTTACTTTTACATACTCCCTAGGTTTGCTAAGAAGACATTTTGTCATGTCGTTGGAGTTTGATATCAGTCATTCTCTGCTTTACACTGTTTTGTACTATATTTTGTGAAGTAAGCTTATACATGACTAATCATCATGGGGAAATGAACACTGTTGTGTAGTCGCTGTTTTCATTCTTTACTTCCAAAGTCCGCTTAAAGTTTAAAAAGTTTAAATTGCAATTTTACTTTGCATTTTAATGTTGCGTGGTGGTTTTTACCCCAAAGTCCAAGGTCTTGGTTTTGTGAGATACAATTGGGAAATACTAGGTGATGGCTTTTTTGGTTGAACACTTCGGTATCTTTTAAGTTTGATTGAATATTCACTCATTCCATATTGCTATTCTATTGTAGTGTTTCATGATGAGGCTATTGCAGCATCATTTTTTTCCTCTCTTATTGCTATTCCAAAGCTAAAAAAATATACCTCTCATGATATCATTTGCGGTCTATGACCATGTGCAAAAGTCAAATTAATAGAGGGGTATGTGAAAAAAAATATCGTCAAAAGCTTAACTTATAATAAGGGAATGCATATACGATGATTAGATAGACAAATTCCAAATATTAATGGTTACTTGATGAAGTTTAAAATTAGAATGGGACCATGAATTTATTTTATTAAAAATAATGGTTAGGATAAAAATTTCATCACATTAAATTATCAGTTTTATTGCAATATTAATTAGAAATCAGGGACAAAACTCAAAAACTTTAAAATCGTAGGTTAAAAGATAAGTCATGCTTAATTAACAAATCTACCACCTTATTCGTTTATCTTATGATACAGACCCACCTAACATTTCATGCGTTTACCTTATAATATCGACATCACACTGACGTATGTAGTATTGGATACACAAAATTTCCAAAAAACTTATATTTTTCATCTTTGAATTTAGTTATCATAAAATTATATATTTAATCGTTCAGCTTATAAAACCCGTGCGGCGCACGGGTCGACGTTCTAGTAGTATATATCATCTTCCGCTTATATGTGTTCACACTATGGTTGTTAGGGTTCATACAGTAAAAATAAGAAAAACCATGGTTTTTTTTAAAGGCAAGAGCTATGGTTCTCAGAAGTTTTTTTTTTATTGTGAGAAAACCAAATAATTGGATGTAAAAAAACTATTCAAAGCATAGGATACATGTTGATTCGAAAATGTTCGAACAAAACAAAATGACTTGATAGATAGATCTAAACTTTAAGTCTGATTTTTAAGAGGGTTCTTAATTGATCGCTTTAAAGTAACAAACATGTAGTTGTGAGTTAATGAAACATATGGGTATTTTGAATATGTAAAAAGGTGTTGGTCTATATGACTAATTAGTTAATAAGTTAGAGGGAGATGAATAGCTTTTTGAAAAGTGTTTTCGGAGATTTAATGAAAAGCGAGTTTAACAAAATTAACTAATGGAAGCGAGTTTAACAAATGTGCAATAAGATTTAATTTAAAATTGAGAGATTCATGCTACAAATCTTATATCCAATCAAACGTTAATAAACCTTGAACAATATACAAAACTTTTAGACAATTTCAAACCAAACCTATATGAACAAAATTACTAAGCTATCAATTGAAAACACAACTCATGTGAAATTGAAGAATTGACTAGACTTTGCAATCAATTGATCTAAGCAAATTATTTGAAACCTAATTCAATGAATTAAATTATCTTTTTAGTGAAAAACAACTTAGATCAACACTAGCAATTATCCTAACAATTATTCAATTAATCACATGCAATAGTAAAAAGTAAAGAGGATAAGGAAAGAGATAAAACCAATATTTTTATAGTAGTTCACTCTTTCTCGTCCTTGCTAGAGCTACATCTACTCTTCTTGATGAAGTACACCTTCACCAAGGTCATCTACTATGTAACAAATGTTGAATACAATGAGTTTACAAGAGTTCCTTGAAATTAAAACCTAATTTTTCAACCTC
The DNA here is from genome assembly GCA_946800305.1 of Medicago arabica. Lineage (NCBI taxonomy): Eukaryota > Viridiplantae > Streptophyta > Magnoliopsida > Fabales > Fabaceae > Medicago > Medicago arabica. The sequence goes on along the minus strand of OX326971.1, from coordinate 17,907,427 downwards.
TTTGTAACTACTACCCCAAACTTCAAATAACCTTTGAATTTGTTGCTCCTTGAATCTTCGAATCTTTGAATACCCGTGCACCCCTACGAACACTTCACTCGAGCCTTCGATGCTACGTCCGGTAAGCGAATCCCCTTCGACTTTAAGAACGGTTAGAAAGACCCCCAAGCCCTTTGGAGGTGTAATGAGATTATTCAATTCACTTTGAAGCCTTTATTAAGCCCAATGAATCTTCTTGAAAGAACCAACTTACAATCCCTATTAGCACCCTAGCAACTCAATGTGACTCAAAGATCGAAGTGATTCTAAGAAAAAGTGTTTAATCTTGAAGAATGTATGAACAATGAGTTTTTAAGACCTAGAGAGAATAGTTGCAAATGATTCAATGAGATTGATTTTTGTGAGAAATGGAGTATATATAGAAACGTAGTGGAAGTGTAAATTTTTGCACAAAGTTAACCGAGTGAATCGATTCATTTAATGTGTGAGTCGATTCTGACCATATAAGACAAAAGCTGAAAATTGAAAGAATGGGATGAAGAATGAAACGTGTCAAACACGATTTGAATCGACTCAGACAACCTAGAACAAGATTGATACGATTCATTCCTAAAGTTAATCGATACAGACTAAGTCAGAGACTCTTATGATACGTTTCATCAGATATGTGATACGATTCAACATGAATCGATTCAGAGATATCATGAATCATATCGTACAATGTTAGAGACTTTTATAAAACGATTAAGACATAAGTGAATCAATTCATGCCGAGTGAAAACACATTTTGACAGACACAAAGTGGTTTTCTATGGGCAACACACATGCTAGGGTGCTTTAACACATTCTAAAAGTAAATCTAGACTAATCAATATATAATGCTAATAACAACTAATTCTGGAATCTAAAAGCCACAAAACGTATACACATCCAACATTATATCCAGCAAAGCATACACATAAAATAGGCATACCAAAGCAAACTACCAAAACAAACACATAAACTAGGCATTCCAAAGCAAGCTACAACAATATAAGCAAAGTATCCAAGACATGCACATTCTATAATAATAAGCATATAATTCTTTAAAAGAATTTAACAACATAAATAACAACAAATTTAACAATGTTAAACAACAATTATACAACATAGATGCTTCACATAATTACTCATTAATCAACTCATTAAATATAATGGCAACTTGACAACACGACAACAACATCGACAACTCAACATCGACTACTTATGCAACGACAACTTCATCAACTTGACAACTTAATATCAATGACATATGCAATGACAACTTCATCAACTTGACAACTTAATATGCATGTGGTACCAATTAGGGCATTATAAGCCCTCGTCGCTTTTGAGCATAGGCTCCAGGGCATAGGCCCTCTTCTTTAATTGAGCATAAGCTCCCGGGCATAGGCCCTCTTCTTTAATTGAGCATAAGCTCCAGGGCATAAGCCCTCTTCTTTAGGGGTGAATGACAAAGCATTCCAGGGCACAAGCCCTCTTCTTTAATTGAGCATAAGCTCCAGGGCATAAGCCCTCTTCTTTAGGGGTGAATGACAAAGCATTCCAGGGCATAAGCCCTCTTCTTTAATGATGATGCATGGACTCAACAACAATACTTTGACGACCAACAACTTCAACGACATCGACAAACAACTTACAACTTAGACGACATTGACAAACTACTTACAACTTTAAGGACATTGACGACAACTGTGGTAACGACAACAACATCAACATCACATCATAATTTCATATTCATCAATCATAAACAACCTCATATAACATCGTATTTAAACATCAACAATTCATCATAGAACATCATATTCAAACATCAACAATTTCATCATATAACATCGTATTCAAACATCAACAATTAATCATGCATCTTTGTAAAAATATAATAAATTATACATAACATATTTCCATGTCAAACCAAGGATACTAGAAAGATATCACAATTATCAACAACTTTCATATTTATACCAAAGACCAATTTAAAACAGATACGTGTGAAAAAGACACAAAAACATGAAACCGAGAATGCTGTCACCGTACAATTTTGCTCGACCTCCTTGGAGTATTTTCATCATAACTCAAAAACTAAAATTCATTTTTACGTCAAACCAAAGCCACTAGAAATCTAACAAAATTATCTAAAACGTTCATGTTTACACCCAAGGCCAATTCTCCACCGATCAATACCAGTTTTCGTTTCAAATTCAAAAAAGTTGTGCAGAAAGTCCATAAAAATTCACTGTGACCTACGTGCAGTAATTTGACTATAACTCAAGTTCTATAAATCGTTTTGACGTCAGACCAACGGAATTAGAAAATTAACATCCATACCTACAAATTTTGTGTTTATACCTAAGACCAATTTTGTACCGATCAATACCAGTTTTCGTTTCAAATTTTGGGACAGAGATAAAAAAATCAGAAAAAAGCAACTTATATTATTCAAACTTCACATTCATTCAAAATCATCACAATCAACAACAACAACTCAATATAATTCATACCCAATTCATAATATGACATTAACAACAACAAATCATCAACGATTCATTTATCAACAAATTAACATACCCAAACATATCACTACAACTAGAGCACGAATTTAATCAATTAAATTGCAATTCAAAACCCTAACTTCTTTTCAAACCCTAACTTCTCTAATCATCAAAATAAAACAACAACAAACATGTTAAACCCTATTTCAGAACCATATACTTATGATTAAAGAAGGTTAGTCCCACCCTTACCTTAGATTTACTCCTGAATTAGCAGCAGCGTTCTTCTCTCCTAAGGTCTTCTCCATTTTTCTCCAAAACTCTTGTACGTGTTTCTGTTTTCTAACTTTTCTATTCTCTACCTAATATAATAACCATAATTTCTCTTACACCCCAAAACTACTCTTTTCCTCATAATCTTTTTTATTTCTAAATTAAATATATCTCTCTCCCACTTAATAATAATAATACACCAAATAACAAATATATCTCTACACAAAATAACAAATATATTTCTATATACTAGATAACATATATATTTCCACACAAAATAACAAATATATTTCTACACCAGATAACATATATATTATACAAATAAATACCAACATATAACATAACAAATTATCACTTCATCAAAATAAATCGACTAAATTATAAAAAGACATCTAATCTCAATAAATAATAAATAATAAAAGTAGGGCGTTACAATAAACATGAGAAAAGATAGTGCCAGAAAAAGGCAAAAAAAAAAAGTATAGAGCATGAACATCAAAATATAAATGTCACATTGAATGCATGAGTGAGAAGATAAACTCCAGTGCATCCGTTAGGCTTCATGTGTTGGGTCAAGGGAACTGGTTGCATCACCTCCCTCAGGAAAGAAGTCATCAGCTCATCAGCTGAACCTGCAAGATTTGTGTTCCACCTATGAAACTGATCTTTCATCTCATTGAATTGAGTCTCATGGGTGTCAAACCTATGATTGATTTCCACAAAATTCCCTTCCTAATCATTGAACCCATGTGTCATGTAGGCCTTAAGGTCATTGATACTGTCTAGAACTTGAGTCATGTTAGACACTTGTGCTCCAACACCCTACTGATCTTCAACAATGTCAGGATCAAAATCAGGATCACTATCATCCTCAGCCTCAGGCATCTCAACATCTCCTTCTAACTCGGCATCCTAATTGTTGAAGTTGGCTCTTATTTGGTCCACCATTTCAACAGAAAATCCAGCCAGAACCACGACATCATCATATAGCCAAAAGTCACCATGATCATAATACCAATTGTCTCTAGAATCTTGATAAAAGTGCATCTTATTCACAACACCATTATCAAGTCCACTCCTATGATTTGACTTAGTTAGGAGAGGGTCAGATGCCAAAATATCATTATCTTTTAGGACAATTCGAAGGAAGGAGGGAAAGGGATGTTTCTTAGAGATATCTAGCTTGTAGGTAATCATTCTATTAGACAAAAATAGTGGCCAATTCATTTTGATCCTATTCTTTATTAACCACATCACTTGCAGGTCAAAGTTATCAATTCTGCCAAAATTATCTTGTTTGCATATGATTATTTTGGCAATAATCCAGTGTAGGATCCTATCATCACACTTAAGCTTCATAGCACTAAAGTTGGAGTACTCCAACGGAACAACACAAGTTTTTGAAATACTTTGCACAAACGAATCTTGGTCATAGTCAGCAAATACATCTGCACTCTCAGTGTCAACACCATCACACTCAAGACCCGTTATACTATCCCACTTGCTCGGAGTTAAAGTGACTACACATTTTTTAAAGGGACAAATAAAGCTAACATTATCAGGTTGTCTCTTGGCAATACAATAAAACACCATAACCTGAGAGGGATCATATGAGTTTCTTATCTCTAAGAAGGTTCATAGGTTTTGAAAGGCTAACAAGTCTTTGAACCCAAACCCTAACTTGTCCACAACATCAATATCACAGAAAAATTGACTGGAGGTTAACCTAGAGTTATGGAATTCATTTAGATACCTATCATAGTCATTTTCCAGCAGCAGATCTTCCACCAAAACCCCAGCCATACCAGTACCAATCGAAACACCACCACCTCTTTGAGATGTGCCTCTGCCACTTATGCTTCGTGTGTTAGGTTTAGAACCCATTTGAATGTGACGGAGGAGTGGTAAGATAAAATTCAGGAGGTTATGGGAAAGGTTGGGACTTCTGGTCGCAGAGCAGAGAGAAGAGGGAGATGGAAAGTTGTTTTGAAATGAAGGGTCAGGATGCAGAGGAGTAATATGTTTTTACGCATATGAATCGATTCATTTTTATAGTGAGCCAGAAATGAATCGATTATATTCAACGGTTTTTTTAAAAAAAAAATTATGAATGCACATTTTGTCATTTAAACACAACAAGGAAATTAGAGAGAATCTACAACAACCTAAACAAAAGAAATTAAACAATCGAAATTGAAATACAAGCAAAGCATTCAAGACAAAGCACAATATAGAAGATAGCATGCAAACGAATGAGAGACTATCAACAAACAACTATCCATAAGATAATCACAATTACATTATGAGAGAAAATAGCAAACAATACGAGAGAGGTAAGAGGAGATTTTCAAGGAGAGATCAAAACGTATTCGAATCTTCCAAGAAATCTTTACCTATTATCAGCATATACTTACTCCCTTGCTAGAGTGCTTTTATAGATGAAATGATGGTTGAAGTGTCATTTTTTATTAACCAAACATGATAAGACAATGGAGAGGTTAAGAATTTAAAGTTCTCGAATACGCCTTTATCATACTTTTGCTCATGATGTCCTTAAGAGATAAGGAGCTTATTGTGGAGCATCATCTTTGACTTTCTTCATTCATCACCAAACCTACACACACAAACAAACAAACCTTACCCAAACTTTTGGAAGTAAGAGAAAATAAGGAATGGCATAGTTTATTAGTGAGATATAAGAAGCACATAAAGAAATGAAAGTGAGAGAAAGGAGCCCACTTAATTTTTGTGTCTTGGACAACCTAGAGGGAAAAAGTTCCTTCAAGGTTGCAAGACACATTTACACAAATCAATTAGGATTCCTTTGGCTTCCAGCACAAGTTGGAGCCTTGGGATGAGATTTGCAACAAGTGACTTTAGGCACCCACATCATTACCCCTTTAGGAACTTCAACTCTCCTAATGTGGCAATAAGGTGTGGTCTGGCCAATTATACCACAATAGTGACACCTAATTGTAGGAAGATGAGTTTTGCTATTATTCTTATTCTTTCTCACATAAGAGTATTTTGTGTAAGGTCTTTTAAAAGCAATTCTTTCATCTTTTGAGTTCATAGAATAAGTCATGGAGCCTTTGGAGGCTTGCTCTAGTTTCTTATTTAGAGATTTAATCTCTTCATGCAAGCTAGGGAAAGTCTCACAACTAGTATAATTCATCCAATTGTCATATTTCGATGAATTATTCTTAGGTGACTCAATTATGGGACTTACAATTTTCTCATTCACAAGTAAAGCATGCTCATCTCTTAAACTTTCAAATGCTTCCTTAAGTTTAGAAATTTCAGATTCTAATTTCAAAATAGTTTTCTTTTGAGCAATTAGTTTTTCAAAAGCATTTAGAGACTCGTCGTTCATTTCTTCAATTGAATCCGGTAAGTCCTTATAAGTGGGTTTAAAATCGAAGTAAGAATCGGATTCGGAGTCCGAGAAGATTACCTCATTTTTAGTTTTCGGTATCACTAGTATACGAGGCAACTTCAACTTCTTCCTAAGCAATGTAGGCATTTCTTCCTCTTGAGTTGCGATTGAATCCGGATCTTCCTCTTTCTTTAGCAAGTTCCGGGCATTCATTCTTGTAGTGACCACTTTCTCATCATTATCTGATTCCTTTAATTTCCTTGAGGCCTTTCTAAAGTTCACTGGATTCTTGTCATTGTGCTTTAACCCATTCCTTTTAATGTAGCGGTTGTACCGCCTTACAAACAAGCTCATTTCCTCTTCGTTTATAGTATCACCATCGAATTCATCATCATTTGACCCAAAAAGGTAGAGACAGACGAGGTGGTGTTTAAAGCAACGGACTTCCTTTCCTTCTTCTAAGAGTCATCCTCGCTTGACTTGAAGCGATTGATCTCATGCTCATGTTACTTTAATTTTCCAAAGAGTGTAATCATACTAAGAGCATTGAGATTTTGTGATTCCTTGATAGCGGTAACCTTGGGCTGCCATTCCTTTTTCATACATCTCAAAATTTTATTAGTGTAATCTTGGCTTGAAATTGTTTTACCAACGTTTTGAAACTTGTTTACAATATGAGTAAATCTCATTTGCATGGAAGAGATGGTTTCACCATCTTCCATGCGAAAAAGCTCATTTTGTTGCACAAGGGTATCAATTTTTTATTGCTTTACGTCATCGGTTCCTTCGTGAAAGGTTTCCAATGCATCCCACGTATCTTTAGAGGTCTTATAATGAGAGACAGAATGATACTCATTAACCCAAGAGAGGATATCGAAATATTCCTGGCTTCAAATCGTATTGGACCTCCTTTTTGTCATTGATAGACTTTTAGCAAGTGTACTAAAATTGCATCGAAGTAATAAAATAAGTTCGTATCCACGAGGACTGTGTTAATCTCAATTTGGCAATAAAGCAAATATTTAGGATGTATATATTATTTTGTAAAATATAAGTAGTAGATTTGATTTGATTGCATAAAATTAAATAACATAAAATAAAGGTTTCGTTAGAAAATATAGATTCTGTTAGAAAATAAACAAAGTAAATAAAATGGTTTGATAATTGGATTAAAACAGATGATCAAGCCTTTCGAATCCTCTATTGCTCACTGTGAGTAATTTGGCTCTCTTCACTCTCAAATAAATTAACCTAGCTTTACGATGGATTAACTAAGTGGTTTTGATCAATCTCTTGACTCAAAACCCTTTCCTAAGTTATAACCCTTTAATCTCTTAAACCGATTGAATAACTGCGGAAGCATGGTGAGAACGTTAATTCATAAGTCATAACTCTCAATTTCCTATCTCTAGGTTCCTATGTTGAATTAAACAGAATTACTATTTCAGGATTAAAAGCTAGGGTTAGTAGTCATTCAATTCCTAAGATCAATTTATATGGTTGAAAGAAGCTAGGCTTAGTAGTCATACAAACAATCATAAGAAAAGCATTAAACACAAATAGTTCTGAATAAAGACTATGTTTTCATTGATGTTAAAGAGAGTTTGTGCTCTCGATTTTCAGGTACCAAACCATTAATTGGATATGAACCTTTAATCTTTGAACTCTCAGCTTTTATTCGTGGGAAGGGAAAAAGTGAGTTAAAACCCTTATAAGACCTGGATCCGGGGGTTGGTTTCGATTGGGGAAGGTGTTAAGCACCCGAATCGACTATGGTATCCCATAGGAACCTTTTACCTATTCTTAATCTTGCGCTAAATTATTTTACTTATTCAAAAATTATTTTTTAAGAGTCTAAATGAAAGAATGGGGAAGATGAAACATGTTTTTGGTTATTTTTATTTGATTTGGAAGGGCCAAAGCCCTTTGCCTACTTACCCAAATAAATCGGGATCAAAATCAAGTAGTTCATCTAAAAAACTTCTTTAATGGGTTGGATTGATTTTAACATTTTGGAAAAAAAAAGATTTTAAGAAGAGATAAGAGGCCTCAAGGCATGAGAGAAAAAAATATGGTGAAGTTGGTTAATTTTAATTACAAGAAATCCATGTCTAATGTGGATATTAAATTGATTAATCATTTGATTAAGAAAGATAAAAGGAAAACACTTGGGTTATGAGCCAAGGTTTTTTTTAAAGAAATTTGAAATTTGACCTTTTTGATTTTTCGAGATAAAAATATTTTTCTAAACTAATGGTGAACTAGCGTAACGGCGAAAAATAAATGAGCGTAAAGCGGTAAATAAAATGGTGAAGTGTCGGTGCGTGTGTCGGTGCTTGTGTTAATTACATATTACATACCTTAAAATACATTCTAAGGTCTTGCGGAAAAAAAAAATGACGAAAATACAACACATGCAATATTTACACAAAACCTATTATACACGCTAAACATTCCAATGACATAGCCAAATTAAAATAGTAAAGCGACAAGTAACAAAATGCAATCACGAATGCATAAAGAAATAATCAAAGCATGCTGAACCAAGTGAAAATAAAATATGCATGGAACAATTTTTAAACCCAAACCAAGGAATTAAGAATGCATGAGATGGAAACTAAATCATTTAAAAAAACTAAAATGAACTATGTATGATGATTAAAATATGAACTAAATTAAAAAGGATGCATGAAATCTATACAAGGATGACATGCTAAAAGGTTTTAAAATCGATTAAAAAATGTAAAGAAGAAACAAATACGTAAAGAAAAAAAATGTTTAAAGGAAAAGGGGTGCATGAACAGTACTGGGGGGTGTAAACAGTGAATGAGTAGAAATAGCAATGGGCTTGGAAAGAAGAAACCGGTTCGGTTCAAGCCTGGATCGGTTCATAGGCGAACCGAACCGGTTTGATGGTATATAAGAAGTTTTCATGGTTTTTCCCTTCACAATCCTTCATCAATTCTCTCTCTAAAACCAAATGCTCTCCCTTCTCTCTAAAAAATTATGGAAAATAAAATGAAGAACATGAAGATGAATCTTCATCTTCTCCGGCGAGCCTTGCCGGCTCCGGCGCGGTGGCCGGCCACCCTAGGGTGGTGGCACCGCCGCCGGAATATTTTTTTTTCTCCGTTTTCCAATTTTTTTTACTTTCTAATATCCTTTTCTTCTTAGAATCCAAATCCGGTCTCAAAATTTTCAAAACAGTTCATAAACGTTCTAGATCTACACTTGAAAATTCGAAAAAAAAGGAGCAAACCTTCACTTACCTACACTTCGGATCCTTGTTGTTCTTGTTGTTGTGAAAGCCGATTCTGTTTGTTGTTGGTTTTACTTCTTCTTCCTCCTTCTTCTTTCAGATTCGTTTTACATCACTGTGATTATGGTTTGAATATGCTAGTTGAGGAAATGAAAAGTGATGGTTTAGTGTTGCTGGAATTTTTGTTCATAGTGTTATAGTGTTCTTGAGGAACTTCATGTGTTCATCACTGATTTTTGCGATTTTTGGTGATTTTGTGTGAGGTTTGCTTGATTTCGAAAATGGGCTAAGTTTGTGGTTATTGTTCTTGAAAAAGGTTGCTGGAAATTTTTGTGAATTATTCGAATGTTCTTGATGTTCTTGAGAAAAGTTCAAGAAGAAAAGGGTGTTTGATCTGATTTTGTGAGGCAGCCGAAATGAATTGTGTTTGTATGGAAAATTGTGCCTGCCCCATGATTGACCCTGACAGTTCCTTAAATAGTGACAAAACTAGGGTTTTCTCTGATACAAGGAGTGGACGAAAATACCCTTGGCTTGGACAACACCCTATATACCTGAACAAAAAGACTAAAAGGACCAAAGGATAAAAAAAACTAAAATGGAATATTAGATAAATAATAAAAAAAACGAAAATTGCTTTTAAAAAAGAAGAAAATTAATTACAATAAAATAGAAACATTAAAAATAAGAATAAAATAAAAAGCAAGATAAAGGTAATAATAAATAAAGCTTAAAAATGTCCCCTCGGAACCAAAAAATGAGGTATTTCAAAATACCTCTCTGCCGAAATTTCGTCTGAGACGACAAAACTTCTCAGCTTTTAAAAACGAGTAAAATTTTCAAAAGTGGTCAAAAAGTGGGGTATGACACAGTTCTTAACAAATTACACCATCACAGATCACAAAGATTCATCTCATGGCTTAATCAATCTAAGAGTTTAGCTACTCATAGCTAAACAATCAAATACATATAAAATAGTGAACATACATAAATTCGGACCAACTATGAGTTTGGTGGATCCACTGCGTGTTCTGCGGTTTCCTGGTGCCGTTTATGCTCTATTTAGGTCTCCAAAATCGCCCTTCTAATCCTTGGCCGCATCTGGCCTTTATAGAAAGAATTAGGGTTTCAGCAAAGCCCACCATCGTGCCACGTTTCGAAACCATCGTGGCATGATTTTCTCATTAATCCTACGTGGCAGCAAATTTACTCAACCATCGTGGCACGTTACACATCCATCGTGCCACGATTTTTCCAGCATCTTCAGGTAAATTCCACGCTTCAAACGTGCCACGATTCAGGTCCATCGTGGCACGATTCCTTCTCCAATTTCTTGCATTCTTCTCCAATTTGTGCAAAACTTATCTTTTATGAATCTTGATCTTGCTTAACCATGTATACAAACATTTGACTCTCAAAACATCACAAAAAGAACATAAATATGACTAAAAAACTAGTGTTGACGTACTGTCATCAGTCATCATCGCTTCAATCGGACATTGGCTTATCTTGTGCTACACCATCGGCAACAACTTGCGTTTGAAACCTCCCATTGACCACGACGTCCCACACGTCCATATCCACCAATTGGATGTGAACGCTCATGCATTCTCTCCAATAGTCATAATTTTCTCCGTCGAAAATAGATGCTCTATTATATGCCCCCTTGGGCTTCTTATTAGCCATATGAATCAACTCTTCCGGTAGTTAGCCGTAAGAAGAGACCAAGCTCTATGATACCACTTGTTGGTCTATATAGCTAATTAGTTAATAAGCTAGGGGGGGGGGGGGGGGGGTGAATAGTTTTTTGAAAAGTTTTTTTGGAGTTTTAATGAAAAGCGAGTTTAACAAAATTGACTATTGGAATCGTGCACAATCACAACAACGTAAAAAGAGATAAATCTATGTGCAATAAGATTTAATCTAGAATTGAGAGATTCACGATACAAATCTTATATCCAATCAAACGTTAATAAACCTTGAACAATATACAAAACTTTTAGACAATTTCAAACCAAACCTATATGAACCAAATTACTAAGCTATCAATTGAAAACACAACACATGTGAAATTGAAGAATTGAATAGATTTTTCAATCAATTGATCTAAGCAAATTATTTGAAACCTAATTCAATGAATTAGATTACCTTTTTAGTGAAAAACAATTTAGATCAACACTGTCAATTATCCTAACAATTATTCAATTAATCATATGCAATAGTAAAAAGTAAAGAGGATAAGAAAGAGAGATAACACCAATACTTTTATAGTAGTTCGCTCTTTCTCGTCTTCGCTAGCGCTACGTCTACTTTTCTTGATGAAGTACACCTTCAGCAAGGTCATTCATTATGTAACAAATGTTGAATACAATGAGTTTACAAGAGTTCCTTAAAATTAAAACCTAATTATTCAACCCCTTTGTAAACACTCCCCCAAACTTCAAATAACCATTGAATTTGGTGCTCTTTGAATCTTCGAATCCTTGAATACCTGTGAACCCTTTCGAACTCTTCACTTGAGCCTTCGATGCTACCTCCGGTAAGTGAATCCCCTTCGACTTCAAGAATGGTTAGAAAGACCACTAAGTCCTTTGGAGGTGGAATGAAATTATTCAATTCACTTTGAAGCCTTGATTAAGCCCAATCAATCTTCTTGAGAGAACCAACTTACAATCCCTATTAGCACCGTAACAATTCAATGTGACTCAAAGATCAAAGTGATTCTAAGAAAAAATGTTTAATCTTAACGAATGTATGAACAATGAGTTTTTGAGACCTAGAGAGAATAATTGCAAATGATTCAATGAGTTTGGGTTTTGAGAAATGGAGTATATATGGAAACGTAGTGGAAGTGTAAATTTTTGCACAAATTTAACCTAGTGAATCGATTCATTTAATGAGTGAATCGATTCTGACCATATGAGACAAAATCTGAAAGGTGAAAGAATGAGAAGAAGAATGAAACGTGTCAAACACGATTTGAATCGGCTTAGAAAACCCAGAACAAGATTGATACGATTCATTCCTAAAGTGAATCGATTCAAACTAAGTCAGAGACTCTTATGATACGTTTCATCAGATATGTGATACGATTCAACATGAATCGATTTAGAGATATCATGAATCGTATCATACAATGTCAGAGACTTTTATGATACGATTCAGACATAAGTGAATCGAGTCATGCTGAGCGAAAACACATTTTGACAGACACAAAGTGTTTTTCTATGGGCAACATACAGGCTAGGGTGCCTTAACACGTTCTAAAAGTAAATCTAGACTAATCAACATATAATTCAAATAACAACTAATTTTGGTGTCTAAAAGCTAACATCATCAAAACTATAGCTAGAGGCTTCAAAAGGAAAAAGGATAAAGAGAAATAAATGGCACAAGTGTGCGAGAAAAACACACACACACAAATATATATATATATGTGTGTGTGTGTGTGTGTGTGTGTGTGTGTGTGTGTGTGTGTGAGAGTGAGGTGAGAGATGAGAGGAGTATTTAATAGCCCCAACTGTTGATTTTAGTCCAATGGCTATTACTTACTCCTCTCATCTCTCACCATAAATACTCCTCTCACTTGATACATCTTATATATATATATATATATATATATATATATATATATATATATTAGGTAAGATTCATATATCGTTCTTTTACCAGGAAAAGTATTATCATGCGAGGGAGGATGTTTTTCTAAAGGCGTAGTGTTGTCGAACATAAATAAACTCTTTTGCATACACTACATGAAATTTGCCATACAACAACAATAAAAAAAGGTCGCGGTTCCTTTTATAAAACTATTGGTTCAATTATTAATTAATTTTATAAGTGTGAACACCCCCTCAAATAAGTTAGGCTTAAATTTGTAAATGGTCTCTGCAACCATCAAGCGTGTTGGTTTTAGTCCTTGAAAGAAAATATTTATTTTAGTCTTTGCAAATACCTTTTTTTTATGGCTAAATTGCATATTTAGTCCCTTAATTATTTTTGTAGTATCGCTTTTGTCCCTTAATTAAAATTCGATTTATTTTTGTCCCTTAACTTCTCTCTGTTACACATTTTAGCCCTTTCCGTTAGTTTTAATTCAAAAACGTTAGATTTTCTTCATCTTCTTCTCCTCTTTGCAAATACCTATTTTGTTTACTTATTTTGTCCTTGTCGTTTTGTTTTACATTTGCAAGGACTAAAACAAAACACCAATAATCAAAACAAAAAATATTCATTACTTACTCTCTATATTCGTACCTCTACAAATGTTCTTCATTTTCTATTACGTTTCTTCTACCCTCCAATCCCCTATTTTCTTTCATTTTCTATTATTCCAATTTTTAATTCTCCTAACAACCATTGTGCGAACACCCCCTCTAAAAAGTTAGGCTTAAATTTGCAAATGGTCCCTATAATTATCAAGGGTGTTGGTTTTAATCCTTGAAAGAAATTTTTTATTTTAATCCTTGCAAAAAACTATTTTTTTTATTTTGTCCTTGTCATTTTGTTTTAGTTGTTACAAAATTAATTCATATTTGATTTAGTACTTGTAATATGTAGAATATTCAAATTTTGTCTTATTTTCCTACTCATGTTTCTCTGTCTGTACACATACACCATAGAAGCAGCAACTGAGACTCACTACTTTTTCCCCTCTTTCTCCTAGCATCTCGTCCTCATGTTCGTGTCTGTACTCATACACGAACAACTTTGCAAATATATAAAACCTCATGTTGATTATCAAAAGAGAGTTTAATTCAATTGATCTATTAGTTCGCTAGTATAGTTAAACATAGATCACATTGCTTATTTAAAGATATTCATAAGATATAGATTTTTAAAAATGCTAGCAGGCTGTATTAGGCTTTTCAGAAGGCCAGTCAAGTCTTATTCATACTATTTGTCGTTATCTATCCAAGTGATCAGGTCATGGGGTTTAACTACCTAATAGTAGTTGAGTTGCATTTGCTGATCACATGCGTATGCTCGTGTGGGGTCTTATTCTCTCAAAGATACGGGCTCATTCCCCTCCAGCTGTCGAGTTGCACCTGCTGATCACACAGGTAGGTAGGAGCAAGGTCTTTCTCTCTCAGAGTTAACTGAAATATGGAATTAAGTTACCGTTCGTAAATTCCCATCAGTTTGGTCCCAATCTTCTTAAAAGTTCGCTTATCTATGAATCTTAGAAGTACATAGCACACTCTCCCTCTCGGTAGTTGTACAAACGGGCATCTCAATCAGCATCTAACTTACCAAGGTTCGAGGAGAATGAATTTACTCGGCTTATTAAAGTAGTGAAGTCATTTGTTTCCCTAATCACTAACTAGTTACTTCCTGATTGAAGTAGGTTTGAACCAATATTAGGTAATGTCACCTCCCTAAGTACTTTTATCTCAGGATTCTGCTCTATTGTTTGTTTCCCTAGTTACTAATTAGATACTTCCTTATTGAGACAAATATAAAAATCTAAATTAGGTATGTCACCTCCCTAAGTGCCTAGGTATCAGGGTTATGCTTCAAAGGAGACAAATAGTACGCACCACAGTAAAATTAAATAGCATAAAGAAAATAATTGAATAAAGACTTTAAATTAAACAAGTTATCCATCAACAAGAATAGATGCTCATATTAGAACCATAGCTTAAATGTTTTAGTTACACATGGTAATTTAAAACAAATTTCAAAAGAAATAAAACATACCCTAGAAAACCTTAAAGAGAGGAGAGAAACTCCTCTCTAGAAGCTCATAATGCTCTCCCTCCTCTTGAACCTCTTCGTTCTGAATGAGAAATTGCGAATGAGGAGAGCGGTATGTATAGGGAGAGTTTTTACCTCAGTTGGGCTCAAAAGCCTGGCTTTTTCCACCAAAAAGTCACAAAATAATGCCTTGGCCCACAAGGAAGATGCACTAGGCGCCGACGACCATGAGCTAGGCGAATTTGAGAGAGGTTCCAGTCCCCTAGATCCATGCCAGGTACCCGTGTGTAGTGCTTCTACGTACCAGACTCCCACTCTGTGTGCTAGGTGCATGTGAGTGCAGTCCAGGTGCTATTAACATATGTTTCTTCGTCTTTTTGGGTGTTTGCTTCCATATAAGATGTCTTCGAACTTGGGAACAAAATTCTTCCCTTTGAAATGTCTTATGGGGCCTCTTGAATCATCATTATTTCATCTTCCCAAAATCTTCACAAATCTTCATATGTCTTGCTTTGTCGATTTGCATGATTTCTTCATGAATTACATCAAAACACCCTAAATCTGCATTGTTTCGAGAAGAATAAAATTATAGAGTCAAATATAGAAAACATTACAAATGTCCCAAAATCATAAGCAATCGCTCTAATACACCTCTCTTCTGGATGTCAAACCTACTGAAAATAACTAAAAAACAAGCTAAGAACAACGTAAGATGTCCTGTCATCAACAACCCCATCCTGGAGACTAAGGGGAGACTAGAATTTCTTGAAGAAAGCAAAATTAAAAACATTCGGCTTTTGACACTTTTTACCAACATAATTCTTAACAATCACTTCTATAACAGTAGTCGAAATGGGAGCTACCAAGTTAAGGTTATTAGCCTTAGGGGTCTGCCTGAACTCAACCCCTTTCATCATCGATTTATCCTAAACCAATACAAAGAATTGATTGTAAACTAAACTCAACATCTTCTCCCTAAAAATCACAACATCCTCCACCCATATACCCCTAGCTCTAAGGGTACAAATAGAGTTTCTTCTGTGTATTAGCTTAATACATGCATAAAAAAATTCCAGTGTTGGCATCTCCCTTTTTGATCCACTTCAACCTCACCTTTTCTCTACGCTTAGGAAGAGTCAACAAATCCGCCAAAAAGTGATTCCTCTCCCGAAATTCCTCAAGGGTCAGATCACAATCTCCACCTAACGCATTAAGAAGTTGGATCTTATCCACCAACAACTGAATTTGCATACTCATATTTTCAAAAATCTCTCTGCTTTAGGTTTTCATATACCCATTCAAAACTTTCTGAATCTCATTCGTAATGGGGCCATTCACCATGTCTGAAACATCAATGACCAACTCTTCTCAACCACCTCCTCCGGAACAGAACGACTTCGGGCCACAAAGATTTCAAGAGTATGAATTAATTACCAACGGGTAGTGGTCTTATACGTCTCAAAGAATGGCATACTGGGACACGTGACCCCACTCTTCCCACCAAGCCTCCGAGGTGAGCACACGATCAAACCGACTCATATCACTCCCAAAAGGATAAAACTAGGTAAAATACCTACCCATCAGACAACCCCATTCGACTCACAAAGTTTATCTTCAATTTAATTTTATTGTTCAGTAGTTTAATGGTTAGAAATTCACCCTTAACATAAATAAGTGGTCCAGAGTTCAAACTTCAATCACAACATACATAATAATGTGATGTCTCTATCAATTCGATATACTTGGACTTATTAATAATTTTATTATTCGTTACTCAATTCTCTCAAAAATTTATTCATTACTTAATCAAACTTGTAATAATAATAACTAATAAAAAACCATGACTTATGTGAGAAATAATAAATTGAAAGACAACTACGTTTTATATTTTACTCAAAAAAAAATTGCATATCATTTTAAATTGCATAATGTTTTTTTACGATCGTGGATTAGACTTATGTTCATACTATGGTTGTTAAGATAATTAAAAAAATTGTATATCATTTTCCGTGTGAATGGTAAGAGTATACGTAAAATAATAGAAGGCTAAGAGTTTTATATGAATATGATCCATGAAGAGTTATTGCAATTAGTCAAAAAAAAAGAGAAAAAGAAAGACTAAAGGAGTTGAAGTCTTTAGATTTAAAGTTAATAAGTACTATTAAAATATTTGGGATAATAAACATACATAAGAAGCGTGTACCTTCAAAAGTCTTTAATTTTATGTTTAATTGCAGTTTTGGTCCCTCAATTTTCATCATTTGAAAAAATTAATTCCTTTATTTTAAAATTCGACAGTTTCGGTCCCTCCATCATATTTTTGAACTATAAAAATCTGATGTGATAAATTCTAAATGCCGTGCAATAGGATCTGAAGATGAAAAAAGATCAACGTCGATGAAATTTTAACAAAACTCCCTTGAAAACTTCATTTAAAACATATTATATCACAATATTTTAGACAAAATATTTGATAGAAAGACCACAGTTGTCGAATTTTAAAATAAGGGAACCATTTTTGCAAAATAATGAAAATAAAGGGATCAAAAATTAAGCAAGTTGAAATCTTTAGATTTATAGTTAGTAATTATCTATTTAAATCATTGAGATAATAATCATACATAAGAAGCGTATACCTTCAAAAGTCTTTAATTTTAAACATGTCAAACAAATATTGGGATTCAAAATCTTATAGTTTGATTTGATAAGTCTTTGTACTTTTTTTAGTTTTTAAATTTGTCCTTTATGTCGATAAAAGTATGCAACTAGTCCTTTACATTATACTAAACTATAGGCAAAATTACAATCCTTTAACTTAATTTGAGGTAATATTCTTGTCTTTTACCTTTTTTTTCATTGCATTTTTGTCATTTTGATTTATTTGCACCTGAATTTTTCAAGCTCCAAATATATGATGATATTTTCTCTTGCCCTCTGAGTCTTCAAATATATCATATATATGGTCTCTCATCTATGTTATCATAAAAATAAAATATAGGTAAGTAATCATATTTGAAATTATAAACACTTTTTGAATCTTTTTCCCCAATACCAATTTAGATGAACTAGTCTTTTTTCTTCAAAAAATATATGCAAAAACATGTTAAATATTTGCACATTTTATTTGGTAATATGTGCGGAAACAATTTTTTATGAACCAACATGATAAAATTTTACAACTCCTGCATATTTTCAAAATATCTATATTAATGTAGTGTTTCTATCAAAATAAATTATTTACATGCAAAACATGAATAAATATTTGCATCACACTCTTTATGAATTTTATGTTTATACCTTCGAAAAAAAATTTATGTACCAATATAAGAAAGTTGATATGATAATATTTTAAAAATTTATGACTCTTCTTAAAACATCATCATTAATGTAGTTTTTTTGACAAAATTTATTAGTGTTTTTTTTTTTGGCTTAATTAATGATTTGGTCCCTTAAGTTATTTGTTGGTTACATTTTGGTCTCATAAGTTATTAACATTACAATTTGGTCTCTTAAGTTAGTATATGTTAGTCAAATAAATCCTCACTGTCAGTCATTTGACAAAACGTTAAATATGCACATGTGATTACGTGACAACTTGCAATATGTATTCACCTTAGATATTGGGTTAACGGTGGGAATTTATTTGGTTGACGGAATATAACTTAAAGGGATCAAATTGTAACGTTAATAACTTATGTCACTAAAATATAACCAACAAATAACTTAAGAGACCAATCATTAATTAAGCCTTTTTCTTTTTTTTAAAGGAAAATTAATTAGTGTTCTGTTAAATATTTTATATTTTGTACGTTAATTAGTGAGATTAAAAGTGATGAAAATATATTTGTTTCCTATATTTATGACATGTGAGAGGGGAATAAAGCGTTTTCCTATATTTATACTATAAAATTCTGTCTTTTCCTTGTAAATTAATAGGGAATCCACCATGAAGCTCGTCAAATTAGTGATATTAAAAGTTTAACCACGAAGGATATTTTATATAATTTGTAATGGACATCAAATTTAATATATTAGTAATATTTTAGACAATTTGAGAGACATCAGGTTCAATATATTATTAATAGTAATAAAATTATTAGAAAAGATTGCTTTTTTACTACGAACGTGGCGGTAAATACAAGTGGTTCAAGTCTTACTGAGAAGTATATTTCCCTCATGTTATAGGGTCAAAAAAGCATATTTCTCTAAATATTTGGGAGGTCACTTTTGCCATTTCTTTAAAAGGGGTTCAAAATCGCTACTTTTGCAAATTTAAAGGGTGAATAGTTCGTTTAAGCCTAAAAACAAAACTTGATCAATTGCGTTTTCTTTTCTTTTTAGCAAAACATAATATCCATACATTACAATAACAACAAAGATCATTAACTCGACTAAAATATAAATAAAGTTTCTTACATTTAATAAATATAAATTCTTCGATTTAACAAAAAGTAGGATAAAGTCACCCCGCACAAGGTGTGCTAAACTGGTGAATCACCCAAAGATCTGTTACAACAAACAAGACACCTGTAAAAAGTGTCACCACCGAAAAAGAAAACAATACCAGAAACAATTACACGACACCCATGCAAACTAAAGGATGTCGCCACCAGTCATGAAAACCAAAAGCTAAATGAATTATATTCGAAGATAACCATAAAAGGGAGATCTGTTTCACCTTGTCAAGGATAATATGAGGATCAATTACTGCATTTTTGAAGACACAATTATTTCTATCCTTCCATATTGTCCACACTGTAGCGAGCCATATCACCTTCAAATAATGGTATGAAGTTCTAGGCATGTCTGCCATCTGAGTAAATTGAGGATAAAAATCTTTAATGCACCCTGGAAGAATAAGAGGGATTCCAAGCCAATGACCTATTAAATACCAGACATTCCGGAAATAGTTACATTGAATAAAAAGATGATCCGTTGTCTCGATGCTACCACAACCAGTGACACACAAACTATCGTTTGGTTGAAGGACAAGCCGCCGCACCAAAATAGCTCTTGTCGGGATTCGATCTCGAAGCACACGCCAAACAAGAAATGAAACTTTGACCGGAACAAGCTTGTGCCAGACATTATTGTAATCACTAGTAACCGTTGTTTCAGCAGCAGAAGTTAGGTAACAATAAGTCCCGCTAACCTAATATCCATGAATAGGATCAAGCATCCATCGCCAGTGATCTTGTGTGTTTTCATGCAAAAGAACATTACTTATCAAAGCCGAACACTCCCTCATATTCTCCTCCTCCCACACCCTCAAACTCCTCCTCCATCTCCACGCATTTCCACCAACTTCCCACCCCAATCTCGCCATGCTCTCCACCGACCTCTACTTAAAGACTGACAACTCATACAGACGGCTGAATTGGAGCTTAATAGGAACCCCATCCAGCCAAGTATCAGTCCAAAAAAAAAGTGTTTTTACCATTACCAACCACCCGCCTAGTATTTTCCTAAAACCAATTCACAAACCCCGACCCTACCCCCTCCCCTATGTGACCAATCATCCTCCACCACATGGAGGAGTCATTTCCTAAGCTCATCATATTCAACAAAAACAAATCATTTTCCTTCAAAAATCCCGACCAATTTCACTTTCTTTTAAAGAAGCGTAATACATATTTGAATAGTCATGTAATAACTAATAACACTCACAGTACCAAGGATTTTTGCTTATGAAGTTGAAAGACATTAATGTTATTTATGTAATTTATTCGGTTTAATAGCGGGTATGGATATCCACGGGTGTGGATACCAATAAATCCCTATTCGTTTCCATTAATTAGCGGATAGTAAAAATATCCGTTTGTTTTATCCATGAATATCTATTAAGGTATCTGCTCCATGTCCGTTAAGGATTATATCCGTGGGTGCCTTTTTTTTTCATCTTTAAGTTCTCTCTTTGGGTAGTACGCCGAGTTGCTCTCTACATGACCTTTATGTGATATTTTAATCATATATCTAGAGTTTTAGGTCTCCAAATTTAGCGAAACTAGTGGCATATGAAAGGTAACATACATATCTAGATTTAAATCATTGGTGACTAAATCCTTTGAGTTGCCCTTGCTTTGTATGCTTCTTTATTTGCTTTAACTCTTTTGTTGTTTCCAGAACAATTTACCACATCTCTCGTATTGTATTTAATTTGTACCTTTCTTGGTGTACGTCTTACGCTAAAATAAATTTTTAATAAATTTTTGACTTTTTCCAAAATAAAAATAAATGCATCTTATCTTATCTTAATATATGAACGTTTATTACATAAAAGCACATATAATGATACAAGAGAAATTATTCTCCACACTCAACATAGTACATAAATAAACACACATGAAATAAGTACAAAATGAAATTGCACACATAGAAAACATAGGTCTTATTTAACAATATAATAGACTAAAGCTTATAGAGCTTGGAACGTATGATCTAGCTCGATATTCTAGTCTTTGACCCATAAAATTATAGATTAATTACTGGCCAAATAGCTAGTAACTCACGAGATTAACTTATGAGAAGGCTTTGCAAAATATCCTCTAAAACGAAAGGTTTATTCTCATTGGGTAGAGGAATTGTAGAGTCATCAGCGTTCCAAAGAAAAACACCAGGGAGTGATGCTATCTGGAGGAGATGTCTGCAGCCAGCAATGAAGTGCTCCCTTGGCATCTTGTCTACAGGCTCAATGTCAACCTTGTCAGTGCTAACTCCTGGAAGGACTTTATTAGGACTGTAGTTTCTTGATACCTGGTCATAGAGTTTTAGAAAGTCGTCAAGTGTGGCTACAGCCGTAGATTGGTTGTAGAACTGGTAGTTAACCCAATTTATATTGGCCTCATTTTGCCAATACAAGTTGCGGTAGTGGAGTTCATTGGTCTCGGATGGAGCAATGGACACGATCTTGATGCGTAGATAATTATCATTCTTAAGTTGAGTTATAACTTGCCCTATGCACCTGGCAAAACGAAGCTTACCTGTGTCATTTGTAGTATGGAAGACGTTAAGATAATTAATGTCAATGCCATCAATTATGTTGCCGGTTTGATCCCTGTATTTTTGGATGATCACTTTGAGTGAAGCCACAGCCCGCGTAATCCAGATAGTTTCCTCAACAGGATTGAATGGAGTTTTAACCGCGTCACGACCTCCAATGCTTATTACCACCTTCACATTTGGATTATTTCCCTTCAAAATTCTCACTTTTTCTGGACCGAATGCTCGAGTATTCCAAGTTTCCTTGAAAACTCCTGTGCCTCTATTTTGAGCGTCATACTCCTCAGTGGCAAAGCCCAAAATGAAGTGGAATTCTGAGATATTGGTTTTGATTATTTCAACTGGAAAATCACTTAAATTTGTTGAGTATGGCTTCACACCAATGTATTCCCGAAAGATTTTAGACATTCTCACAATATGAAAGGAGGGGGAGATTAATGCAAATTAATTGGCTTTTGTGGGCTTGATCTGTTTGTGGTTGGAATTTATCACAAACTCTTGCTGCCCTTTTATAAAACTATTGGTTCAATTATTTATTAATTTTATAAGTGTGATCACCCCCTCAAATAAGTTAGGCTTAAATTTGTAATTGGTCTCTGCAACCATCAAGCGTGTTGGTTTTAGTCCTTGAAAGAAAATATTTATTTTAGTCTTTGCAAATACCTATTTTTTTATGGCTAAATTGCATTTTTGATCCTTTAACTATTTTGATGGTATCGCTTTGGTCCCTTAATTAAAATTCGATTTATTTTGATCCCTTAACTTCTCTCCGTTACACATTTTAACTCTTTCCGTTAGTTTTAATTAAAAAACATTAGGTTTTCTTCATCTTTTTCTCCTCTTTGCAAATACCTAATTTTTATTTATTTTGTCATTGTCATTTTGTTTTACATTTGCAAGGACTAAAACAAAACACTAATAATCAAAACAAAAAATATTCATTACTTACTCTCTATATTCGTACCTCTACAAATGTTCTTCATTTTCTACTACATTTCTTCTACCCTCCAATCCCTTATTTTCTTTCATTTTCTATTATTCCAATTTTTAATTCTCCTAACAACCATTGTGCGAACACCCCCTCTAAAAAGTTAGACTTAAATTTGCAAGTGGTCCCTATATCTATCAAGGGTGTTGGTTTTAATCCTTGAAAGAAAATATTTATTTTAATCCTTGCAAAAAACTATTTTTTTTATTTTGTCCTTGTCATTTTGTTTTAGTTGTTACAAAATTTATTCATATTTGATTTAGTACTTGAAATATGTAGAATATTCAAATTTTGTCTTATTTTCCTACTCATGTTTCTCTGTCTGTACGCATACACCACAGCAGCAGCTGAGACTCGCTACTTTTTCCCCTCTTTCTCCTTTCATCTCATCCTCAAGTTCGTGTCTGTACTCACACACGAACAACTTTGCAAATATATAAAACTTCATGTGGATTATCAAAAGAGAGTTTAATTCAATTAATCTATTAGTTCGCTAGTCTAGTTAAACACATATCACATTGCTTATTTAAAGATGTTCATTAGATATAGATTTTTAAACATGCTAGCAGGTTGTAATAGGCTTTCAGAAGGCCAGTCAAGTCTTATTCATACTATTTGTCGTTATCTATCCAATTGATGAGGTCATGGGGTTTTACTACCTAATAGCAGTCGAGTTGCATTTGCTGATCACATGCGTATGTTCGTGTGGGTTCTTATTCTCTTAGAGATATGGGCTCATTCCTCTCCAGCTGTCGAGTTGCACCTGCTAATCATGCAGGTAGGTACGAGCAGGGTCTTTCTCTTTCAGAGTTAACTGAAATATGGAATTAAGTCACCGTTCGTAAATTCCCATCAGTGTGGTCCCAATCTTCTTAAAAGTTCGCTTATCTACGAATATTAGAAGTACATAGCACACTCTCCCTCTCAGTAGTTCTACAAACGGGCATCTCAATCAGCATCTAACTTACCAAGGTTCGAGGAGAATGAAGTTATTCGGCTTATTTAAGTAGTGAAGTCATTTGTTTCCGTAATCACTAACTAGTTACTTCCTGATTGAAGTAGGTTTGAACCAATATTAGGTAATGTCACCTCCCTAAGTACTTTTATCTCAGGATTCTGCTCTATTGCTTGTTTCCCTAGTTACTAATTAGATACTTCCTTATTGAGACATATATAAAAATCTAAATTAGATATGTCACCTCCCTAAGTGCCTAGGTTTCAGGGTTATGCTTCAAAGGAGACAAATCGTACGCACAACAGTAAAATTAAATAACATAAAGAAAATAATTGAATAAAGACTTTAAATTAAACAAGTTATTCGTCAACAAGAATAGAGGTTCATCTTAGTACCATAGCTTAAATTTTTTAGTTACACATGGTAATTTAAAACAAATTTCAAAAGAAATAAAACATACCCTAGAAAACCTTGTAGAGACGAGAGAAACTCCTCTCTAGAAGCTCATAATTCTCTCCCTCCTCTTGAACCTCTTCGTTCTGAATGAGAAATTGCGAATGAGGAGAGCAGTATGTATAGGGAGAGTTTTTACCTCAGTTAGGCTCAAAAGCCTGGCTTTATCCACCAAAAAGTCACAAAATAATGCCTTGGCCCATAAGGAAGATGCACTAGGCGCCGACGACCATGAGCTAGGCGAATTTGAGAGAGGTTCCAGTCCCCTAGATCCATGCCAGGTACCCGTGTGTAGTGCTTCTACGTACCAGGTTCCCCACTCTGTGCGCTAGGTGCATGTGAGTGCAGTCCAGGTGCTATTAACACATGTTTCTTCGTCTTTTTGAGTGTTCGCTTCCATATAAGATGTCTTCGAACTTGGGAACAAAATTCTTCCCTTTGAAATGTCTTATGGGGCCTCTTGAATAATCATTATTTCATCTTCCCAAAATCTTCACAAATCTTCATATGTCTTGCTTTGTCGATTTGAATGATTTCTTCATGAATTACATCAAAACACCCTAAATCTGCAATGGTTCGGGAAGAATAAAATTATAGAGTCAAATATAGAAAATATTACAAATGTCCCGAAATCATA
This sequence comes from Medicago arabica, assembly GCA_946800305.1. NCBI lineage: Eukaryota > Viridiplantae > Streptophyta > Magnoliopsida > Fabales > Fabaceae > Medicago > Medicago arabica. The sequence goes on along the minus strand of OX326971.1, from coordinate 17,882,259 downwards.
AGCAATCGCTCTAATACACCTCTCTTCTGGATGTCAAACCTACTGAAAATAACTAAAAAAACAAGCTAAGAACAACATAAGATGTCCTGTCATCAACATACTCATCCTCGAGACTAAGGGGAGACTAGAATTTCTTGAAGAAAGCAAAATTAAAAACATTCGGCTTTTGACACTTTTTACCAACATAAATCTTAACAATCCCTTCTATAACAGTAGCCGAAATGGGAGCTACCAAGTTAAGGTTACCAGCCTTAGGGGTCTGCCTGAACTCAACCCATTTCATCATCGATTTATCCTAAACCAATACAAAGAATTGATTGTAAACTAAACTCAACATCTTCTCCCTAAAAATCACAACATCCTCCACCCATATACCCCTAGCTCTAAGGGTACAAATAGAGTTTCTTCTGTGTATTAGCTTAATACATGCATCAAAAAAATTCCAGTGTTGGCATCTCCCTCTTTGATCCACTTCGACCTCACCTTTTCTCTACGCTTAGGAAGAGTCAACAAATCCGCCAAAAAGTGATTCCTCTCCCGAAATTCCTCAAGGGTCAGATCACAATCTCCACCTAACGCATTAAGAAGTTGGATCTTATCCACCAACAACTGAATTTGCATACTCGTATTTTCAAAAATCTCTCTGCTTTAGGTTTTCATATACCCATTCAAAACTTTCTGAATCTCATTCGTAATGGGGCCATTCACCATGTCTGAAACATCAACGACCAACTCTTCTTAACCACCTCCTCCGGAACATAACGACTTCGGGCCACAAAGATTTCAAGAGTATGTATTAATTACCAACGGGTAGTGGTCTGATACGTCTCAAAGAATGGCATACTGGGATACGTGACCCCACTCTTCCCACCAGGCCTCCGAGGTGAGCACACGATCAAACCGACTCATATCACTCCCAAAAGGATAAAACTAGGTAAAATACCTACCCATCAGACAACCCCATTCGACTCACAAAGTTTATCTTCAATTTAATTTTATTGTTCAGTAGTTTAATGGTTAGAAATTCACCCTTAACATAAATAAGTGGTCCAGAGTTCAAACTTCAATCACAACATACATAATAATGTGATGTCTCTATCAATTCGATATACTTGGACTTATTAATAATTTTATTATTCGTTACTCAATTCTCTCAAAAATTTATTCATTACTTAATCAAAATTGTAATAATAATAACTAATAAAAAACCATGACTTATGTGAGAAATAATAAATTGAAAGACAACTACGTTTTATATTTTACTCAAAAAAAAATTGCATATCATTTTAAATTGCATAATGTTTTTTTACGATCATGGATTAAACTTATGTCCATACTATGGTTGTTAAGATAATTAAAAAAATTGTATATCATTTTCCGTGTGAATGGTAAGAGTAGTACGTAAAATAATAGAAGGCTAAGAGTTTTATATGAATATGATCCATGAAGAGTTATTGCAATTAGTCAAAAAAAAAGAGAAAAAGAAAGACTAAAGGAGTTGAAGTCTTTAGATTTAAAGTTAATAATTACCTATTAAAATATTTGGGATAATAAACATACATAAGAAGCGTGTACCTTCAAAAGTCTTTAATTTTAGATTTAATTGCAGTTTTGGTCCCTCAATTTTCATCATTTTAGAAAATTAATTCCTTTATTTTAAAATTCGACAGTTTCGGTCCCTCCATCATATTTTTGAACTATAAAAATTTGATGTGATAAATTCTAAATGCCGTGCAATAGGTTCTGAAGATTAAAAAAGATCAACATCGATGAAATTTTAACAAAACTCCCTTGAAAACTTCATTTAAAACATATTATATCACAATATTTTAGACAAAATATTTGATAGAAAGACCACAGTTGTCGAATTTTAAAATAAGGGGACCATTTTTGCAAAATAATGAAAATAAAGGGACCAAAACTGCAATCAAGCCAGTTGAAATCTTTAAATTTATAGTTAGTAATTATCTATTTAAATCATTGGGATAAGAATCATACATAAGAAGCGTATACCTTCAAAAGTCTTTAATTTTAAACATATCATGTCACAATATTTTAGACAAAATATTTGATAGAAAGACCAAAATTATCGAATTTTAAAATAAGAGAATCATTTTTGTAAAATAATTAAAATAAAGGGATCAAAACTGCAATTAAGCCACTTGAAATCTTTAGATTTATAGTTAGTAATTATCTATTTAAATCATTGAGATAATAATCATACATAAGAAGCGTCACCTTCAAAAGTCTTTAATTTTAAACATGTCAAACAAATATTGGGATTCAAATTCTTAAAGTTTGATTTGATAAGTCTTTCTACTTTTTTTAGTTTTAAATTTGTCCTTTATGTCGATAAAAGTATGCAACTAGTCCTTTACATTATACTAAACTATAGGCAAAATTACAATCCTTTAACTTAATCCGAGGTAATATTCTTGTCTTTTACCTTTTTTTCATTGCATTTTTGTCATTTTGGTTTATTTGCACATGAATTTTTCAAGCTCCAAATATATGATGATATTTTCTCTTGCCCTCTAAATCTTCAAATATATGGTCTTTCATCTATGTTATCATAAAAATAAAATATAGGTAAGTAATCATGTTTGAAATTATAAACACTTTTTGAATCTTTTTCCCCAATACCAATTTAGATGAACTAGTCTATCTTCTTCAAAAAAATATATGCAAAAACATGTTTAATTTTTGCACATTTTATTTGGTAATATGTGCGGAAACAATTTTTTATGAACCAACATGATAAAATTTTACAACTCGTGCAAATTTTCAAAATATCTATAGTAATGTAGTGTTTCTATCAAAATAAATTATTTACATGCAAAACATGAACAAATATTTGCATCACACTCTTTATGAATTTTATGTTTATACCTTCGAAAATAAACTTTTATGTACCAATATAAGAAAGTTGATACGATAATATTTTAAAAATTAAAGACTCTTCTTAAAACATCATCATTAATGTAGTTTTTTTGACAAAATTTATTAGTGTTTTTTTTTGGCTTAATTAATGATTTGATCCCTTAAGTTATTTGTTGGTTACATTTTGGTCTCATAAGTTATTAACGTTACAATTTGGTCCCTTAAGTTAGTATATGTTAGTCAAATAAATCCTCACTGTCAGTCTTTTGACAAAACGTTAAATATGCACATGTGAACGGTGACGTGACAACTTGCAATATGTATTCACCTTAGACATTGGGTTAACGGTTTTGATGGTGGGAATTTATTTGGTTGACAGAATATAACTTAAAGTGACCAAATTGTAACATTAATAACTTATGGCACTAAAATGTAACCAACAAATAACTTAAGGGACCAATAATTAATTAATCTTTTTTTAAGGACAATTAATTAGTGTTTCTGTTAAATATTTTATATTTTGTACGTTAATTAGTGAGATTAAAAGAGATGAAAATATATTTTTTTCCTATATTTATGACATGTGAGAGGGGAATAAAGCGTTTTCCTATATTTATACTATAATAATTCTGTCTTTTCCTTGTAAATTAATAGGGAATCCACCATGAAGCTCGTCAAATTAGTGATATTAAAAGTTTAACCACCAAGGATATTTTATATAATTTGTACTGGACATCAAATTTAATATATTAGTAATATTTTAGACAATTTGAGAGACATTAGGTTCAATATATTATTAATAGTAATAAAATTATTAGAAAAGATTGCTTTTTTACTACGAACGTGGCGGTAAATACAAGTGGTTCGAGTCTTACTGAGAAGTATATTTCCCTCATGTTATAGGATCAAAAGAGCATATTTCTCTAAATATTTGGGAGGTCACTTTTGCCATTTCTTTAAAAGGGGGCCAAAATCGCTACTTTTGCAAATTTAAAGGGTGAATAGTTCGTTTAAGCCTAAAAACAAAACTTGATCAATTCCGTTTTCTTTTCTTTTTAGCAAAACATAATATCCATACATTACAATAACAACAAAGATCATTAACTCTACTAAAATATAAATAAAGTTTCTTACATTTAATAAATATAAATTCTTCGATTTAACAAAAAGATAAAGGCTAAAATATGGTTTTGATCTCTGCAAATATGCCTAGTTTTGGTTTTAGTCTCTGTAATTATTTTTTTGTTTTTGATCCCTGCAAAATATTTTGTTTTTAAAAATAGTCCCTCAGGGACTATTTTCAAAAGTAAAATATTTTGCAGGGACCTTTTTCAAAATCAAAAGATTTTGCAGGGACTATTTATCTAATAAATGGGTTCAGTCATCATGTGTCACGTGTGCAAATCATCACAAAAGTGGGGTCAGGGACCAAAACCAAAACGAGACATATTTGCAGGGACCAAAAACAATTTTTTTTTATAGGGACAAAAACCAAAACTAGGCATATTTGCAAGGACCAAAACCATATTTTAGCCAAAGATAAATAAAGCTCATCATATTCAACAAAAACAAATCTTTTTGCTTCAAAAAACCCAACCACTTTCTTTTCTTTTAAAGGAACGTAATACATATTTGAATAGTCATGTAATAACTAATAACACTCACAGTACCGAGGATTTTTGCTTAGGAAGTTGAAAGACATTAATGTTATTTATGTAATTTACTCGGTTTAATAGCGGATATGGATATACACGTGTGTGGATACCAATAAATCCGCATTCGTTTCCATTAATTAGCGGGTAGTTAAAATATCCGTTTGTTTTATCCATAGATATCCATTAAAGTATCTGCTTTATGTCCGTTGCGGATTTTATCCACAGGTGCATATTTTTTTGTCATCTCTAAGTTCTCTCTTTGGGTATATCCATCACAGACGTTACAGCGAGGAAAAATGGTGAAAAGAGTAAAATAACCCGAGTACACCGAGTTGCTCTCTACATGACCTTTATATGATATTTTAATCATATATCTAGAGTTTTAGGTCTCAAAATTTAGCAAAACTAGTGACATATGAAAGAAAACATACATAATACTATATAATACAGTTATGAGACCTTAATACTATATTTAAACATACCTTGTAAGCCATTTGTTTGTATAAGCAACCTCTTTTTCAAGCTTTTTCTTTATGTTGGGCAAAACACTGTCAGGATATATCTGAATTTTGTGTCTGTTTTTCTCCCACCTTTCCATTATGTAGACTCTGATCTCCTCAAGCATAGTGATCACTGGTTTTGATCTAGGGCCAACAATGACAGAGTTGAAAGACTCAGACATGTTGTTGACCAATGTGTCACACTTTGTTACAGGCCTAAAATATGATTTGCTCCATCTCCTTGGTGGTATTTGAATAAGATGTTTGAATGCCTCTGGATTGATTGCCTTGATCTCCTTCATAGCATCCATCCATGCATTTGGATATGTTGCTTTGGCTGCCTTCCACATCAATTCCTTTAGTTTCTTCCCTGGGTATTGTTTTCTAAAGTTATTGTACAGATGCCTAACACAGAATCTGTGGTCAACATCTTTCAGCAACTCGTCCATTGTTGGCAACAACCCCTGCATATAACACATACAACATAGCACATATTCAGGAACATACCATAATCAGTATAATATAGATGTTGATAAGTAATAAACATGATGTACCTTTTGTTGGTCACTAATGAATGTATATTCAGCACATTTTGTCACACCACCCAAGTCATTCACAAGCAGATCTAAAAACCAAGCCCATGTTTCTTTTGTCTCTCCTTCAACAATAGCATAAGCAATAGGTAGCATTTGGTCATTTGGATTTGTTCCAATGGCTGTTAACAGTTGACCACCATAATAACCTTTCAGGAAGCATCCATCCAAGCCAATGATAGGTCTGCATTTTAGAAAACTGTCTTTACAAGCCTTGAAGCATATGTATACCCTTTGAAAGTAAGCATATGTGTACTGGTTATTTTCACTGTAGAAAGCGGATTTGATCTCAGCAACTCATAACAATAGTCATGCATCCTAGTATACTGCTCCCTGAAAGAACCATCAACAACATCAACAACCATTGATCTAGCTTTGATGGCATTTGTCTTTGTCACTTTGATATTCCACTTTTCATTAGTCTTGTTAATAATGTTTTGGATTTTCAAACTTGGATTCTCCCTCACATTAGGCTGAAGTTTGCAACCAAGCCACTTTGAATTCAGAAGGGTAACCTTGTTACCGCTGCTGCATGTATGGTCAAGACCAACTTTCCTCAGCTGCCAAGTTTCCTCATTTGGTATTTTGGCACAATAAGCAATCCAATCACAACTATCTTTACATTTCAACCTTATCCTCTCTTTGTCATTCTTAAAAAAACTTGATTTTCCTACCAGAATGAATTGCATATGTCCTCATAGCATGTTGAAATTCTGCTTTAGTACCAAAAATATGTACCAACCTCCCACTTATAATCAAACATCTTGCTTGGCTGTTTGAATGTAGGAAATTTCCTATTACTTGCACTTCCACTACCAAGCTCATCATCAGTGTCACTTCCACTTTCAAGCTCTTCAGAATTATACTCATCAACATCTTCCAAACCTTTATCTTCTACCTGATTTACCTGACCAGACCCATCCTCAAAATTCAGCTCATCATCTTCATGTTGAACATGTTCAGGCACACTACTATCATTTTGGATATCTTCAGGTACAAAGTTTTCTGCTCCACATGTAGCTTCATGATCAACAGGTTGCTTGCTAGGTCTACCCCTCTTCTTCCTTGGTGGTTCTGAAAAAAGTTCTTCAACATCAACATTCCCTGCATAATATGTATAATAAATCAACAACATATAACAAAGGAAGAGAAAAATAACATTGTGTCGTGCATTATGGGGGGTTTGTAAGATACCTGCAAACTCATTACTTTCACCATTATTGGCATTAGCTCCCTGATCACCAGCAACTCCCTCATCACCATTAACTCCCTTAGCAAAAGTCAAAGCAGTCATTAAGCATGTATTCATCATCTGAATCACCAAAGTGTATATCTTGACAACTGTCAACATCATTATCCTCATTTAACTCAAAACAAATTTCATCTTCTTCCTCTACAACATGCTCTTTACCTTTGTCATTTTTGTTACTAACACCATAAACTTTCTTATCACACCCTGATACATTCTTCTCCCCAGCTTCCTTGTCCCCTGGCCCAGCTTCCATTTCTGATACAGTTGGCCCACTAACATTTTCACCCACAACTTGGCCACTTTCTGACCCAATTACATCTTCACCAACAGATGACCCAAATACATTTTCACCAACAAATGGCCCACTTCCACCACCATCTTTACCACTTTTTTCTATTTCCACTTCAACATCAGTGGGCACATATGTTTCATTCTCTTTCTCCACAACAGTGGGCCCCACATCAGCAATATCCTCTGCCACATCATCTGTTGCTTCATCAACAGTGGGACCCACACCAGCAATATCCTCTGCCACATCATCTGTTACTTCATCAACAGTGGGACCTACATTATTAGTAGGAACTTCCTCATTAGCCATTTCTTTCTCACCTCCACCATAATACTCTACCATCTCAATAATATCAGGTTCTGAAATTTTGTGAATGATATAGATATGAGCTCGTACATTAGTTTGTGCTATAAATTTAACCCTCTTTGCACTGTTATCATTACCTAATAGCACAATTTCATTAGCCATGTATGGTTCACAAAACCAGATAGATTCAATAGCTTATTCCTTATAACCTAAAACATCTAGATTACCAATGATTTCAAAGTAGGACCAGTAATCTGGATCACATAACCAAGTGATCTGAGGACCCTCATATCCATCATGGCTGACCTCTCCAAAACTGCCACCGTAGTGACAGACCACCTCAAACTTATCCTCCATGAACACTCACCAACGAATCCTAATAAACAAACATACACGAATTTCAAAAAAACAGGACCACTTCTATTTAATATTCACAAAAAACCCTAAAACATACAAAAGATTAAAAATTTGCATTTATTGAAACCCTATACCAACATTAAACCCTAAACCAGAAACCAGAAACAAATTTCCCTTAAACCATAAACCACTTTTCCAAAACCCTAACCCAAAAATAGTAACACTATAGCCCAGATTTTTTTAATCCATTGATGAAAACAAAAACAGATGAAGAAGAAAAAAACAAACCTGCCGATTTCGTCGTCTTCTTCTTCGGTTTCGTCCTGTTCTTCTTCGTGTGAAAACGGACTAAAACCTTTCTTCTTCTCCTTTTCTATTTCTCTCTCTAAAGTACTTTTATCTCTCTAAAAATGTCCAAAAGTGTTACTTATGCCATCTCATCATCTGAATCTATGCATAATCAGCCCTTGTTTCAAACATTATGGATAACCCTAACGGAAATGAATTAAAACTGACAGATGAGACCAAAACATGTAACGGAGTAAAAGTTAAAATACCAAAACGGTCTAAATTTTAGTTATGGGACCAACTCGATACCAAAAAATAAGTTAAGGGACCAAAATAGCAATTAAGCCAAATTTAAATCATTGGTGACTAAATCTTTTGAGTTGCCCTTGCTTTGTATGCTTCTTTATTTGCTTTAACTCTTTTGTAGTTTCCAGAACAATTTACCACATCTCTGGTATTGTATTTAATTTGTACCTTTCTTGGTGTACGTCTTACGCTAAAATAAATTTTTGACTTTTTCCAAAATAAACATAAATGCATCTTATCTTAATATATGAACGTTTATTACATAAAAGCACATATAATGATACAAGAGAAGTTATTCTCCACACTCAACATAGTACATAAATAAACACACATGAAATAAGTACAAAATGAAATTGCACACATAGAAAACATAGGTCTTATTTAACAATATAATAGACTAAAGCTTATAGAGCTTGGAACGTATGATCTAGCTCGATATTCTAGTCTTTGACCCATAAAATTATAGATTAATTACTGGCCAAATAGCTAGTAACTCACGAGATTAACTTATGAGAAGGCTTTGCAAAATATCCTCTAAAACGAAAGGTTTATTCTCATTGGGTAGAGGAATTGTAGAGTCATCAGCGTTCCAAAGAAAAACACCAGGGAGTGATGCTATCTGGAGGAGATGTCTGCAGCCAGCAATGAAGTGCTCCCTTGGCATCTTGTCTACAGGCTCAATGTCAACCTTGTCAGTGCTAACTCCTGGAAGGACTTTATTAGGACTGTAGTTTCTTGATACCTGGTCATAGAGTTTTAGAAAGTCGTCAAGTGTGGCTACAGCCGTAGATTGGTTGTAGAACTGGTAGTTAACCCAATTTATATTGGCCTCATTTTGCCAATACAAGTTGCGGTAGTGGAGTTCATTGGTCTCGGATGGAGCAATGGACACGATCTTGATGCGTAGATAATTATCATTCTTAAGTTGAGTTATAACTTGCCCTATGCACCTGGCAAAACGAAGCTTACCTGTGTCATTTGTAGTATGGAAGACGTTAAGATAATTAATGTCAATGCCATCAATTATGTTGCCGGTTTGATCCCTGTATTTTTGGATGATCACTTTGAGTGAAGCCACAGCCCGCGTAATCCAGATAGTTTCCTCAACAGGATTGAATGGAGTTTTAACCGCGTCACGACCTCCAATGCTTATTACCACCTTCACATTTGGATTATTTCCCTTCAAAATTCTCACTTTTTCTGGACCGAATGCTCGAGTATTCCAAGTTTCCTTGAAAACTCCTGTGCCTCTATTTTGAGCGTCATACTCCTCAGTGGCAAAGCCCAAAATGAAGTGGAATTCTGAGATATTGGTTTTGATTATTTCAACTGGAAAATCACTTAAATTTGTTGAGTATGGCTTCACACCAATGTATTCCCGAAAGATTTTAGACATTCTCACAATATGAAAGGAGGGGGAGATTAATGCAAATTAATTGGCTTTTGTGGGCTTGATCTGTTTGTGGTTGGAATTTATCACAAACTCTTGCTGCCCTTTTATAAAACTATTGGTTCAATTATTTATTAATTTTATAAGTGTGATCACCCCCTCAAATAAGTTAGGCTTAAATTTGTAATTGGTCTCTGCAACCATCAAGCGTGTTGGTTTTAGTCCTTGAAAGAAAATATTTATTTTAGTCTTTGCAAATACCTATTTTTTTATGGCTAAATTGCATTTTTGATCCTTTAACTATTTTGATGGTATCGCTTTGGTCCCTTAATTAAAATTCGATTTATTTTGATCCCTTAACTTCTCTCCGTTACACATTTTAACTCTTTCCGTTAGTTTTAATTAAAAAACATTAGGTTTTCTTCATCTTTTTCTCCTCTTTGCAAATACCTAATTTTTATTTATTTTGTCATTGTCATTTTGTTTTACATTTGCAAGGACTAAAACAAAACACTAATAATCAAAACAAAAAATATTCATTACTTACTCTCTATATTTTTACCTCTACAAATGTTCTTCATTTTCTACTACATTTCTTCTACCCTCCAATCCCTTATTTTCTTTCATTTTCTATTATTCCAATTTTTAATTCTCCTAACAACCATTGTGCGAACACCCCCTCTAAAAAGTTAGACTTAAATTTGCAAGTGGTCCCTATATCTATCAAGGGTGTTGGTTTTAATCCTTGAAAGAAAATATTTATTTTAATCCTTGCAAAAAACTATTTTTTTTATTTTGTCCTTGTCATTTTGTTTTAGTTGTTACAAAATTTATTCATATTTGATTTAGTACTTGAAATATGTAGAATATTCAAATTTTGTCTTATTTTCCTACTCATGTTTCTCTGTCTGTACGCATACACCACAGCAGCAGCTGAGACTCGCTACTTTTTCCCCTCTTTCTCCTTTCATCTCATCCTCAAGTTCGTGTCTGTACTCACACACGAACAACTTTGCAAATATATAAAACTTCATGTGGATTATCAAAAGAGAGTTTAATTCAATTAATCTATTAGTTCGCTAGTCTAGTTAAACACATATCACATTGCTTATTTAAAGATGTTCATTAGATATAGATTTTTAAACATGCTAGCAGGTTGTAATAGGCTTTCAGAAGGCCAGTCAAGTCTTATTCATACTATTTGTCGTTATCTATCCAATTGATGAGGTCATGGGGTTTTACTACCTAATAGCAGTCGAGTTGCATTTGCTGATCACATGCGTATGTTCGTGTGGGTTCTTATTCTCTTAGAGATATGGGCTCATTCCTCTCCAGCTGTCGAGTTGCACCTGCTAATCATGCAGGTAGGTACGAGCAGGGTCTTTCTCTTTCAGAGTTAACTGAAATATGGAATTAAGTCACCGTTCGTAAATTCCCATCAGTGTGGTCCCAATCTTCTTAAAAGTTCGCTTATCTACGAATATTAGAAGTACATAGCACACTCTCCCTCTCAGTAGTTCTACAAACGGGCATCTCAATCAGCATCTAACTTACCAAGGTTCGAGGAGAATGAAGTTACTCGGCTTATTTAAGTAGTGAAGTCATTTGTTTCCGTAATCACTAACTAGTTACTTCCTGATTGAAGTAGGTTTGAACCAATATTAGGTAATGTCACCTCCCTAAGTACTTTTATCTCAGGATTCTGCTTTATTGCTTGTTTCCCTAGTTACTAATTAGATACTTCCTTATTGAGACATATATAAAAATCTTAATTAGATATGTCACCTCCCTAAGTGCCTAGGTATCAGGGTTATGCTTCAAAGGAGACAAATCATACGCACAACAGTAAAATTAAATAACATAAAGAAAATAATTGAATAAAGACTTTAAATTAAACAAGTTATCCGTCAACAAGAATAGAGGTTCATCTTAGTACCATAGCTTAAATTTTTTAGTTACACATGGTAATTTAAAACAAATTTCAAAAGAAATAAAACATACCCTAGAAAACCTTGTATAGAAGAGAGAAACTCCTCTCTAGAAGCTCATAATGCTCTCCCTCCTCTTGAACCTCTTCGTTCTGAATGAGAAATTGCGAATGAGGAGAGCAGTATGTATAGGGAGAGTTTTTACCTCAGTTGGGCTCAAAAGCCTGGCTTTTTCCACCAAAAAGTCACAAAATAATGCCTTGGCCCGCGAGGAAGATGCACTAGGCGGCGACGACCATGAGCTAGGCAAATTTGAGAGTGGTTCCAGTCCCCTAGATCCATGCTAGGTACCCGTGTGTAGTGCTTCTACGTACCAGGTTCCCCTCTCTGTGCGCTAGGTGCATGTGAGTGCAGTCCAGGTGCTATTAACACATGTTTCTTCGTCTTTTTGAGTGTTCGCTTCCATATAAGATGTCTTCGAACTTGGGAACAAAATTCTTCCCTTTGAAATGTCTTATGGGGCCTCTTGAATAATCATTATTTCATCTTCCCAAAATCTTCACAAATCTTCATATGTCTTGCTTTGTCGATTTGCATGATTTCTTCATGAATTACATCAAAACACCCTAAATCTGCAATGGTTCGCAAAGAATAAAATTATAGAGTCAAATATAGAAAATATTACAAATGTCCCGAAATCATAAGCAATCGCTCTAATACACCTCTCTTCTGGATGTCAAACCTACTGAAAATAACTAAAAAAACAAGCTAAGAACAACGTAAGATGTCCTGTCATCAACAACCCCATCCTCGAGACTAAGGGGAGACTAGAATTTCTTAAAGAAAGCAAAATTAAAAACATTCGGCTTTTGACACTTTTTACTAACATAATTCTTGACAATCACTTCTATAACAGTAGTCGAAAAGGGAGCTACCAAGTTAAGGTTACTAGCCTTAGGGGTCTGCCTGAACTCAACCCATTTCATCATCGATTTATCCTAAACCAATACAAAGAATTGATTGTAAACTAAACTCAACATCTTCTCCCTAAAAATCACAACATCCTCCACCCATATACCCCTATAAGGGTACAAATAGAGTTTCTTCTGTGTATTAGCTTAATACATGCATAAAAAAAATTCCAGTGTTGGCATCTCCCTCTTTGATCCACTTTGACCTCACCTTTTCTCTACGCTTAGGAAGAGTCAACAAATCCGCCAAAAAGTGATTCCTCTCCCGAAATTCCTCAAGGGTCAGATCACAATCTCCACCTAACGCATTAAGAAGTTGGATCTTATCCACCAACAACTGAATTTGCATACTCGTATTTTCAAAAATCTCTCTGCTTTAGGTTTTCATATACCCATTCAAAACTTTCTGAATCTCATTCGTAATGGGGCCATTCACCATGTCTGAAACATCAACGACCAACTCTTCTTAACAACCTCCTCCAGAACAGAACGACTTCGGGCCACAAAGATTTCAAGAGTATGTATTAATTACCAACGGGTAGTGGTCTGATACGTCTCAAAGAATGGCATACTGGGACACGTGACCCCACTCTTCCCACCAGGCCTCCGAGGTGAGCACACGATCAAACCGACTCATATCACTCCCAAAAGGATAAAACTAGGTAAAATACCTACCCATCAGACAACCCCATTCGACTCACAAAGTTTATCTTCAATTTAATTTTATTGTTCAGTAGTTTAATGGTTAGAAATTCGCCCTTAACATAAATAAGTGGTCCAGAGTTCAAACTTCAATCACAACATACATAATAATGTGATGTCTCTATCAATTCGATATACTTGGACTTATTAATAATTTTATTATTCGTTACTCAATTCTCTCAAAAATTTATTCATTACTTAATCAAACTTGTAATAATAATAACTAATAAAAAACCATGACTTATGTGAGAAATAATAAATTGAAAGACAACTACGTTTTATATTTTACTCAAAAAAAAATTGCATAATGTTTTTTTACGATCATGGATTAAACTTATGTTCATACTATGGTTGTTAAGATAATTAAAAAAATTGTATATCATTTTCCGTGTGAATGGTAAGAGTAGTACGTAAAATAATAGAAGGCTAAGAGTTTTATATGAATATGATCCATGAAGAGTTATTGCAATTAGTCAAAAAAAAAGAGAAAAAGAAAGACTAAAGGAGTTGAAGTCTTTAGATTTAAAGTTAATAATTACCTATTAAAATATTTGGGATAATAAACATACATAAGAAGCGTGTACCTTCAAAAGTCTTTAATTTTAGATTTAATTGCAGTTTTGGTCCCTCAATTTTCATCATTTTAGAAAATTAATTCCTTTATTTTAAAATTCGACAGTTTCGGTCCCTCCATCATATTTTTGAACTATAAAAATTTGATGTGATAAATTCTAAATGCCGTGCAATAGGTTCTGAAGATTAAAAAAGATCAACATCGATGAAATTTTAACAAAACTCCGTTGAAAACTTCATTTAAAACATATTATATCACAATATTTTAGACAAAATATTTGATAGAAAGACCACAGTTGTCGAATTTTAAAATAAGGGGACCATTTTTGCAAAATAATGAAAATAAAGGGACCAAAACTGCAATCAAGCCAGTTGAAATCTTTAAATTTATAGTTAGTAATTATCTATTTAAATCATTGGGATAAGAATCATACATAAGAAGCGTATACCTTCAAAAGTCTTTAATTTTAAACATATCATGTCACAATATTTTAGACAAAATATTTGATAGAAAGACCAAAATTATCGAATTTTAAAATAAGAGGATCATTTTTGTAAAATAATTAAAATAAAGGGATCAAAACTGCAATTAAGCCACTTGAAATCTTTAGATTTATAGTTAGTAATTATCTATTTAAATCATTGAGATAATAATCATACATAAGAAGCGTCACCTTCAAAAGTCTTTAATTTTAAACATGTCAAACAAATATTGGGATTCAAAATCTTAAAGTTTGATTTGATAAGTCTTTCTACTTTTTTTAGTTTTAAATTTGTTCTTTATGTCGATAAAAGTATGCAACTAGTCCTTTACATTATACTAAACTATAGGCACAATTACAATCCTTTAACTTAATCCGAGGTAATATTCTTGTCTTTTACCTTTTTTTCATTGCATTTTTGTCATTTTGGTTTATTTGCACATGAATTTTTCAAGCTCCAAATATATGATGATATTTTCTCTTGCCCTCTAAATCTTCAAATATATGGTCTTTCATCTATGTTATCATAAAAATAAAATATAGGTAAGTAATCATGTTTGAAATTATAAACACTTTTTGAATCTTTTTCCCCAATACCAATTTAGATGAACTAGTCTATCTTCTTCAAAAAAATATATGCAAAAAATGTTTAATTTTTGCACATTTTATTTGGTAATATGTGCGGAAACAATTTTTTATGAACCAATATGATAAAATTTTACAACTCGTGCAAATTTTCAAAATATCTATTGTAATGTAGTGTTTCTATCAAAATAAATTATTTACATGCAAAACATGAACAAATATTTGCATCACACTCTTTATGAATTTTATGTTTATACCTTCGAAAATAAATTTTTATGTACCAATATAAGAAAGTTGATACGATAATATTTTAAAAATTAAAGACTCTTCTTAAAACATCATCATTAATGTAGTTTTTTTGACAAAATTTATTAGTGTTTTTTTTTGGCTTAATTAATGATTTGGTCCCTTAAGTTATTTGTTGGTTACATTTTGGTCTCATAAGTTATTAACGTTACAATTTGGTCCGTTAAGTTAGTACTCCCTCCGTCCTGAAATATAAGCAAAAAAAAACACACTTATTAAGAAAATCAATAATTCTTCATTGACTGCTCTAAATTTTATCAAATAAAAATACAACATTCCTAATTTACCCTTACACACATTGAAAACAAAAACACTTCATAAGTGACACATCCCACTACCACCTACTCTTAATGACAAATACTTGTAGTATGCACCACCAACTGAAATCAAAACTTCAAATGGAGAAGGAAGCATGATTTTAATACACAAAATAGTGGTAATCATGTTGATTTCAATGCCGTAAACCATGATTCCAATTCAATTTCATTATTGCAGGTAGTTAATATTAGTGGCATTCCAATTCCAATACTCCTTAAACATGCTTAGGTAATTGAACTTCAATGTTCATGCTCCATAAATGTAAAAGGGTAATTTTGGAACACTAGATTAAAATTGGTCAACATTATTTTTTTTTGCTTATATTTTGGGACAAAAAAATGGCCATTTGTTGCTTATATTTCAGGACGGAGGGAGTATATGTTAGTCAAATAAATCCTCACTGTCAGTCTTTTGACAAAACGTTAAATATGCACATGTGAACGGTGACGTGACAACTTGCAATATGTATTCACCTTAGACATTGAGTTAACGGTTTTGATGGTGGGAATTTATTTGGTTGACAGAATATAACTTAAAGTGACCAAATTGTAACATTAATAACTTATGGCACTAAAATGTAACCAACAAATAACTTAAGGGACCAATAATTAATTAATCTTTTTTTTAAGGACAATTAATTAGTGTTTCTGTTAAATATTTTATATTTTGTACGTTAATTAGTGAGATTAAAAGAGTTGAAAATATTTTTTTTTCCTATATTTATGACATGTGAGAGGGGAATAAAGCGTTTTCCTATATTTATACTATAATAATTCTGTCTTTTCCTTGTAAATTAATAGGGAATCCACCATGAAGCTCGTCAAATTAGTGATATTAAAAGTTTAACCACCAAGGATATTTTATATAATTTGTAATGGACATCAAATTTAATATATTAGTAATATTTTAGACAATTTGAGAGACATCAGGTTCAATATATTATTCATAGTAATAAAATTATTAGAAATGATTGCTTTTTTACTACGAACGTGGCGGTAAATACAAGTGGTTCGAGTCTTACTGAGAAGTATATTTCTCTCATGTTATAGGGTCAAAAGAGCATATTTCTCTAAATATTTGGGAGGTCACTTTTGCCATTTCTTTAAAAGGGGGCCAAAATCGCTACTTTGTAAATTTAAAGGGTGAATAGTTCGTTTAAGCCTAAAAACAAAACTTGATCAATTCCGTTTTCTTTTCTTTTTAGCAAAACATAATATCCATACATTACAATAACAACAAAGATCATTAACTCGACTAAAATATAAATAAAGTTTCTTACATTTAATAAATATAAATTCTTCGATTTAACAAAAAGATAAAGGCTAAAATATGGTTTTGGTCCCTGCAAATATGCCTAGTTTTGGTTTTAGTCTCTGTAATTTTTTTTTTGTTTTTGATCCTTGCAAAATATTTTGTTTTTAAAAATAGTCCCTCAGGGACTATTTTCAAAAGTAAAATATTTTGCAGGGACCTTTTTCAAAATCAAAAGATTTTGCAGGGACTATTTATCTAATAAATGGGTTCAGTCATCATGTGTCACGTGTGCAAATCATCACAAAAGTGGGGTCAGGGACCAAAACCAAAACGAGACATATTTGCAGGGACCAAAAACAATTTTTTTTTATAGGGACAAAAACCAAAACTAGGCATATTTGCAAGGACCAAAACCATATTTTAGCCAAAGATAAATAAAGCTCATCATATTCAACAAAAACAAATCTTTTTGCTTCAAAAAACCCAACCACTTTCTTTTCTTTTAAAGGAACGTAATACATATTTGAATAGTCATGTAATAACTAATAACACTCACAGTACCGAGGATTTTTGCTTAGGAAGTTGAAAGACATTAATGTTATTTATGTAATTTACTCGGTTTAATAGCGGATATGGATATACACGTGTGTGGATACCAATAAATCCGCATTCGTTTCCATTAATTAGCGGGTAGTTAAAATATCCGTTTGTTTTATCCATAGATATCCATTAAAGTATCTGCTTTATGTCCGTTGCGGATTTTATCCACAGGTGCATATTTTTTTGTCATCTCTAAGTTCTCTCTTTGGGTATATCCATCACAGACGTTACAGCGAGGAAAAATGGTGAAAAGAGTAAAATAACCCGAGTACACCGAGTTGCTCTCTACATGACCTTTATATGATATTTTAATCATATATCTAGAGTTTTAGGTCTCAAAATTTAGCAAAACTAGTGACATATGAAAGAAAACATACATAATACTATATAATACAGCTATGGGATCAACTTAATAGTATATAATACAGTTATGAGACCTTAATACTATATTTAAACATACCTTGTAAGCCATTTGTTTGTATAAGCAACCTCTTTTTCAAGCTTTTTCTTTATGTTGGGCAAAACACTGTCAGGATATATCTAAATTTTGTGTCTGTTTTTCTCCCACCTTTCCATTATGTAGACTCTGATCTCCTCAAGCATAGTGATCACTGGTTTTGATCTAGGGCCAACAATGACAGAGTTGAAAGACTCAGACATGTTGTTGACCAATGTGTCACACTTTGTTACAGGCCTAAAATATGATTTGCTCCATCTCCTTGGTGGTATTTGAATAAGATGTTTGAATGCCTCTCGATTGATTGCCTTGATCTCCTTTATAGCATCCATCCATGCATTTGGATATGTTGCTTTGGCTGCCTTCCACATCAATTCCTTTAGTTTCTTCCCTGGGTATTGTTTTCTAAAGTTATTGTACAGATGCCTAACACAGAATATGTGGTCAACATCTTTCAGCAACTCATCCATTGTTGGCAACAACCCCTGCATATAACACATACAACATAGCACATATTCAGGCACATACCATAATCAGTATAATATAGATGTTGATAAGTAATAAACATGATGTACCTTTTGTTGGTCACTGATGAATGTATATTCAGCACATTTTGTCACACCACCCAAGTCATTCACAAGCAGATCTAGAAACCAAGCCCATGTTTCTTTTGTCTCTCCTTCAACAATAGCATAAGCAATAGGTTAGCATTTGGTCATTTGGATTTGTTCTAATGGCTGTTAACAGTTGACCACCATAATAACCTTTCAGGAAGCATCCATCCAAGCCAATGATAGGTCTGCATTTTAGAAAACTCTCTTTACAAGCCTTGAAGCATATGTATACCCTTTGAAAGTAAGGATTTAGATTTGCATTTGGATCTTGTAAATCAGCTTCAGAAGGTACATATGGTGTACTGGTTATTTTCACTGTAGAAAACGGATTTGATCTCAGCAACTCATAACAATAGTCATGCATCCTAGTATACTGCTCCCTGAAAGAACCATCAACAGTATCAACAGCCATTGATCTAGCTCTGATGGCCTTTGTCTTTGTCACTTTGATATTCCACTTTTCATTAGTCTTGTTAATAATGTTTTGGATTTTCAAACTTGGATTCTCCCTCACATTAGGCTGAAGTTTGCAACCAAGCCACTTTGAATTCAGAAGGGTAACCTTGTTACCGCTGCTGCATGTATGGTCAAGACCAACTTTCATCAGCTGCCAAGTTTTCTCATTTGGTATTTTGGCACAATAAGCAATCCAATCACATCCATCTTTACATTTCAACCTTATCCTCTCTTTGTCATTCTTAAAAAACTTGATTTTCCTACCAGAATGAATTGCATATGTCCTCATAGCATGTTGAAATTCTGCATTAGTACCAAAATATGTACCAACCTCCCACTTATAATCAAACATCTTGCTTGGCTGTTTGAATGTAGGAAATTTCCTATTACTTGCACTTCCACTACCAAGCTCATCATCAGTGTCACTTCCACTTTCAAGCTCTTCAGAATTATACTCATCAACATCTTCCAAACCTTTATCTTCTACCTGATTTACCTGACCAGACCCATCCTCAAAATTCAGCTCATCATCTTCATGTTGAACATGTTCAGGCACACAACTATCATTTTGGATATCTTCAGGTACAAAGTTTTCTACTCCACATGTAGCTTCATGATCAACAGGTTGCTTCCTAGGTCTACCCCTCTTCTTCCTTGGTGGTTCTGAAAAAAGTTCTTCAACATCAACATTCCCTGCATAATATGTATAATAAATCAACAACATATAACAAAGGAAGAGAAAAATAACATTGTGTTATGCATTATGGGGGGTTTGTAAGATACCTACAAACTCATTACTTTCACCATTATTAGCATTAGCTCCCTGATCACCAGCAACTCCCTCATCACCATTAACTCCCTTAGCAAAGTCAAAGCAGTCATTAAGCATGTATTCATCATCTGAATCACCAAAGTGTATATCTTGACAACTGTCAACATCACTATCCTCATTTAACTCAAAACAAATTTCATCTTCTTCCTCTACAACATGCTCTTTACCTTTGTCATTTTCGTTACTAACACCATAAACTTTCTTATCACACCATGATACATTCTTCTCCCCAGCTTCCTTGTCCCCTAGCCCAACTTCCATTTCTGATACAGTTGGCCCACTAACATTTTCACCCACAACTTGGCCACTTTCTGGCCCAATTACATCTTCACCAACAGATGACCCAAATACATTTTCACCAACAGATGGCCCACTTCCACCACCATCTTTACCACTTTTTTTCTATTTCCACTTCAACATCAGTGGGCACATATGTTTCATTCTCTTTCTCCACAACAGTGGGCCCCACATCAGCAATATCCTCTGCCACATCATCTGTTGCTTCATCAACAGTGGGACCCACACCAGCAATATCCTCTGCCACATCATCTGTTACTTCATCAACAGTGGGACCTACATTATTAGTAGGAACTTCCTCATCAACCATTTCTTTCTTACCTCCACCATAATACTCTACCATCTCAATAATATCAGGTTCTGAAATTTTGTGAATGATATAGATATGAGCTCGTCCATCAGTTTGTGCTATAAATTGAACCCTCTTTGCACTGTTATCATTACCCAATAGCACAATTTCATCAGCCATGTATGGTTCACAAAACCAGATAGATTCAATAGCTTATTCCTTATAACCTAAAACATCTAGATTACCAATGATTTCAAAGTAGGACCAGTAATCTGGATCACATAACCAAGTGATCTGAGGACCCTCGTATCCATCATGGCTGACCTCTCCAAAACTGCCACCATAGTGACAGACCACCTCAAACTTATCCTCCATGAACACTCACCAACGAATCCTAATAAACAAACATACACGAATTTCAAAAAAACAGGACCACTTCTATTTAATATTCACAAAAAACCCTAAAACATACAAAAGGTTAAAAATTTGCATTTATTGAAACCCTATACCAACATTAAACCCTAAACCAGAAACCAGGAACAAATTTCCCTAAAATCATAAACCACTTTTCCAAAACCCTAACCCAAAAATAGTAACACTATAGCCCAGATTTTTTTAATCCATTGATGAAAACAAAAGCAGATGAAGAAGAAAAAAACAAACCTGCCGATTTCGTCGTCTTCTTCTTCGGTTTCGTCCTGTTCTTCTTCGTGTGAAAACGGACTAAAACCTTTCTTCTTCTCCTTTTCTATTTCTCTCTCTAAAGTACTTTTATCTCTCTAAAAATGTCCAAAAGTGTTACTTATGCCATCTCATCATCTGAATCTATGCCAAATCAGCCCTTGCTTCAAACATTATGGATAACCCTAACGGAAATGAATTAAAACTGACAGATGAGACCAAAACATGTAACGGAGTAAAAGTTAAAATACTAAAACGGACTAAATTTTAGTTATGGGACCAACTCGATACCAAAAAATAAGTTAAGGGACCAAAATAGCAATTAAGCCAAATTTAAATCATTGGTGACTAAATCTTTTGAGTTGCCCTTGCTTTGTATGCTTCTTTATTTGGTTTAACTCTTTTGTAGTTTCCAGAACAATTTACCACATCTTTGGTATTGTATTTAATTTGTACCTTTCTTGGTGTACGTCTTACGCTAAAATAAATTTTTAATAAATTTTTGACTTTTTCCAAAATAAAAATAAATGCATCTTATCTTAATATATGAACGTTTATTACATAAAAGCACATATAATGATACAAGAGAAGTTATTCTCCACACTCAACATAATAAATAAACACACATGAAATAAGTACAAAATGAAATTGCACACATAGAAAACATAGGTCTTATTTAACAATATAATAGACTAAAGCTTATAGAGCTTGGAATCATTTTAAATTGCATAATGTTTTTTTATGATCGTGGATTAGACTTATGTTCATACTATGGTTGTTAAGATAATTAAAAATTTGTATATCATTTTCCGTGTGAATGCTAGGAGTATACGTAAAATAATATAAGGCTTAAGAGTTTTATATGAACATGATCCATGAAGAGTTATTGCAATTAGTAAAAAAAAAGAGAAAAAGAAAGACTAAAAACGAGTTGAAGTCTTTCGATTTAAAGTTAATAATTACCTATTGAAATCTTGGGGATAATAAAATTAGTTTAATTGCAGTTTTGGTCCTTTAATTTTCACCATTTTATAAAATTAGTTTCTTTATTTTAATATTCGACAGTTTTGGTCCCTCCATCATATTTTTGAATTATAAAAATGTGATGTGATAAATTCCAAATGCCGTGCAACATAACCTAAAGATGGAAAAAGATCAACATCGATGAAATTGTAACAAAACTCCCTTGAAAACTTTATTTAAAACATATCATATCAGAATATTTTAGACAAAATATTCTTAAATCTGCTATGTTTCGGGAAGAATAGGACTACAAATTCAAATATAGAAAACGTTAAAAATGTCCCGAAATCATAAGCGATTGATTGTGCTTGAGCATAGGAAGTCTCTTGCCATTGTGCTTGGGTATGGGAAATCTAATGTGTTTGTGCTTGGGTAATTTGAAGTCTCTTGCTTTAGTGCTTGAGCAATTGTAATCAGATATTGATTTTTAATGAACTGTCCTTTAAAGTTCAAGGAGGAGTAGACTACTTTTTCACTATAATTATTTTGTGTCTTTCTTCTTTCTCTCTTCACTTTGTACCAAAAAACAAAAAAAAAAAAAAACAAATATATTCAAGGACGAAAATTAAAACGTAATATATTTAAGGCCCATTTGCATATTTAAAACAAAAAGTTACTTACACGTCATATTAGTTAATTGTTTGTGTACGGAAGTCTAATTTTTGAACTGAAAAAGTCTTTATAATACTCATTACTTGCTACCTCTATTGTTTTTGCGCAAGTGTAATGTGGTTGATAGTTCTGTGAATATTGATTCTTTCAATTAAAAAAAAAGTTCTATGAACATTAACATGCATGAACTGTAATTCGAATTTTGGATTTTTTATTTCTCCACAACAACAAAAAACACATCTTATGTCATTCTTCGTAAACAAAAATATAAGTATTTGTGATTTATATTATTTTAAAAACCGCATAATTATCCACTTACACCCAAACATATTAAAAATATGATAATACTAAAACTACCTTTTTTTATATAGACTTAAATGTGTGTGATTAGTTCCTAAACTTTTACCATATTTTAGTATTGGTTGATGCATTTTTTTTTTTTTGGTTTGAGTTCCTAAAGAAAAAAATTGTTATTGGCTCTCTGTTTGTCTAAGGTTAAAAAAAAAACCAAAACTAATAGAGTACCATGTGACCCAATTATAGTACGCCATGTGGCACACTAAAAGACAAATTATCAATTAAAATAAGTTAAATAAAACAATTCTTTTTTAATTAGTTTTATTGTCAATATTATATAAATTAATATTTAAGCAAATTTAATTAAAAAAATCCTCCTGACGGATTAGGTTGTGAGACATCTTCCTCTTGAATTCACCATCACCACCATTAACATATGTCTATTTCTTCACCAAACTCCATCTACACCCAACTTCAAGTTCACCTTCTTCTTCAGATGTAATTCATAATCCATCAACACCAACTCCAATTTCATCTTCTTCTCCTATTTTAAATCATAATCTTATAACACTGAACTCCAACAGTGTTACAGTATTACTACAACATAATAAAAAAAACCTTTGGTAGCGTTGATGAAGAAAATTTGAAAAAAAGAAACAGGAATTGTGAAAACGAGAAACAAGAATTGAGTAGAAGATGGGGATCGATAAAGATGAAACATTGCATAATAAATTTCTTATTTGGTTTACATCTTCAATTTCAATTTTTCCTCAAAAAGAAAAAACTTCAATTTCAATTTGAAAAGTACAAAAATTGTTGTTTTTCAATGAAAATATTATGCATTTTATTATTAACTATTATTACAATCACATATATTGATAAAAGAGAAGTAATTCTCCACACTCACAACATAATACAAAAGTAAACACAAAACAAGTACAAAATGATATAGCACAAATAGAAAACATAGGTGTTATGTATAATAGACTAAACATGTAGAGCTTGCCACTTATGATCTGGTTTGATATTATAGGCTGTGATACTTGACCCATAAAATTAAAGATTAATTTCTGGCTAGATATAGCTGGCTAGAAATTCATCAATTCATAGTTATGTGATGAGGAGGAGGCTTTGCAAGATGTCCTCCAGGAGGAAAGCTTTGGTCTCACCAGAGGGAGGAACCACAGAATCATGAGCGTTCCAAAGAAAAATACCAGGGATTGAGGAGTATTGCATAAGATGTTTGCAGCCAGCAATAAAGTTCTCCCTTGGCATCTTAATAATCTTATCTGCAGGCTCGGTGTCACCCGGGTCGGTGCTAATTCCTGGAAGAAATTTTTCAGGACTGTAGTTATTTGCTATCTTTGAATAAAGTTTTACAAATTCTTCAGATGTGTTTACAATTTTAGTTTGGTTGTAGAACTTGTAGTCAACCAAATTAATGTTGTCCTTGTTTTCCCAATACAATTTGCGGTAATGCGAATCATTGAGCTCGGATGGAGCAATGGACACCACATTGATATTCAGATCTCTATCTTTCTTGAGATCTGTTATAACTTGCCCTAAGCACTCGGCGAAACGACAGCGATCTTTATCAACACTTGTGAGGATGTGCTCATAATTGATGTCAATACCATCAATTATACTTTTGCCACTTTGATCCTTGTATTTTAGGATGATCGCTTTGAGTGAAGCCACAGCTTTCTCCGTCCATATATTATCCTCAGCAGGATTGAATGGAGTTTTTTCGTCACAACCTCCAAAGCTTATTACCACCTTCACATTTTTATTATTTTCCTTCAATCGTTTCACATCTTCTGGACCGAAGAATTCAACATTCCAAGTTGTTTTGAAAACTCCCGTGCCTCTTTTTTTATCATCATACTCCTCATTGGCAAAGCCCAAAATGAAGTGGAATTCTGAGATATTGGAGTTGATGATTTTAATTGGAAAATCACGTAAACTTTTTGAGTATGGCTTCACACCGATATATTCTCGAAAGATTTTAGGCATTCTCTCACAACTAGAAAGGAGGGGGAGATAAATGCAAATTATTTGGCTTTTGTGGGAATTAATGATCAACCTTGTTGCCCTTTTATAAGAATATGGATTCAATAAACTAAAGCAAATTAATCTTTCTGTCATGTCTCATGTGCATCCTAATTTAATTAATTCAATTGAGTTAATTTTCAATTAATTGTGTACATTTGCCTATTATTTATTCATAATTATTTATGGGTACAAAAACTGTGCATTCTTATTTTTATTTTTTTTTGACTGGGCCTCAATTCTTAGCCTACTTCTCAAATTTTGTTTTTTTAGTAAATAATTTTTTTATTAAACATCTACTCTAAATACATGGCAAGCCCCACATAGATTTCACCCTATAAAAAATGAATGTTAGAGAGTGAGAGTATGAGTTTTTCTAACATATCTCATCTTTTTTTTTTGTGTTATGGTCATGGATTAGACTTATGTTCACACTACAGTTAGGAGAATTTAAAATTTGAATCATCATTTTTTGAGTAAAGGCAAACAACTACCAAATTTTCTAAGCAAATCCAAATTTACTTAGAGAAGTTAGGAAATTTTCTATAAAAATTGTTAGCATTGTACACACGAAGTTCTTCAGGAGAAAATTAATTATCTCCATTTGATGTCCAACCGAAGCTCAAATGTAAAACATCCTAAACACATAAAATGTTCACTAACACTGGAACCATCAAGACATGGAATATATGATTGAATTATAAAATTCTAAGCGAAGCAAAATCTTTTGTTTAGGGTTAGCCTTGTCTTTCTTTTGAATTTTTCCTATATCAATAGGATTAAGTACTCGCCTTAATCCTCGTTTACATTTTATTTCATTAGCTTTGATATAAAAAAGATGAATTTTTCTCGCTTTGATCCTGCTTTTTTATTTTCTAACAATGGATGAAGAAGATGAAGGATTAAGATGAAGAAGATGAAGACATGAATTTAGTTTTCAACCAACACCCAAATGACAATACAGAGATTACCAACATGAATAACGGAAATAAGGTCACCGACTCAAACGGTTAAAGGACCAAAGAAGCGATTTAATCTTTTGTTTTTGTTATAATATATGATATTGTTTTTTAAACTTACAATCTTTGATTAGGCCATTTCGAATAGAGAAATGCTTGAAATCTATTGTATGTCACAAAAAGATGATCTATCTGACTCAATACTACCCCCACAAAGAGCACAAACAACAATAGTTGAATCATCAATAACCATACGCCTATGAAAATTTTCTCCAGTTGGATCCTATCAAGCATAAAACTACAATAAAATATACGATTTGATACACCCGTTTTCGTTGCTAATTCTTAGCTAATTACTAGCGAACGAGGTTTGCTAGAGATACGCTACAGATTACCTATTGAATCGGCCGTAGCATGGACTGAGAGACAAATTTTCTAGGGAAATATATCTTAGTTAATCCGTAGTTAGTAGAAAACAAATCCTAGCAAATATTTAGTTAATCGATAGCAAACTAGTATTAAAAACGAATTTTCCTTAACAACATAACTACAACTTATCATAGCAATCTCGCAGCAAATCCATAGCAAAACTCAACAAAGCAATTTCGCAGCAAATTTTACAGCTAAACTTTCTTTTAGGATTTCTTTTTTTCTTTTGGTGATATTTTTTAATTAATATATTTAAAGCACTACCAATCAATTAATAAACAACTTTAATTGAAGACACCGCGAGAAATCAAAAACAAGTATTGCAAAATCAGTTTGGTCATACAATATTAATCAAATATGAAGTTATACAAGAGATTCTTCATATTATAACAAGAGTTGAGCTTATATACATGAGATTATTCATATTAGACCACAATCCAATTTGTCAAAAATAATTATGTAGGAAAAATAAAGGACATATCATTGGTTTATTTTTATCCAAATAAGTTGTCATGAGAATACCAAAACTTTAAAAGGTTCCCAACTATTCCAAACACGCACAAGAAAATGAGATACATCTCCCACCCTATACCCCCTTCCCGGAAACGACATTTAAGAGGTAGATCGAACCGAGTAAACCCATTCAGGAGGCTTCCAAGACCACGAGTCTGCCCCACCCGAAAGCTTCCTTAAATCTATCACCAATAATAAATCCACCACTATGACTTGTTCCCAAACAAAAAGACTACGATGGCACCTCAAATTTGACACCCACATACTGCCATCCCAGGCATCCATCTTAGCAACCAAAAAAGAATGTTACACTAAAACCTGATCGAGCCTAGAAACCTTGCCCCCCTGATTTAGGACTACACACATTCTCCCAATAGGCCCAAGAAACCTTGCACCCCTTTTCAACCCTCACAAAAAGAACCATCTTGAAAGCCTGATAAAAGAGGATCTCAGGTTTCCTCAATACACTGGTAAGTATGTCAGTTTTTATGAAAAAATAAAATATCTAATCCTTATAGCTTGATTTAAGTTTGTAACAAATATTTTGTGAACAAGTTTTTATATAAGTGTTTTAGTGACGTGAATCAAAGTAAATCAAAATAGAATGTGTTGAGTTTGTGATGGAATTGAATTTCAATAACTATTCCTCAAATGTTTCCTATTAGATTGTATATTTTTTAGGCTTTGGATGTAACTCCACTTATCCTTTAGTGCACGTCTCCAACTAATGTTAATAACACGATGTTCATATAAACAAATGACTTCTAATGCAACAGTGGCAAAATTACAGATTGTTTCTATGGCATAAACTCAAAAATTTATACATGAATATATACCTAGTCGCGATCTCTCGGGTGATAGTGCCTATACATAATTTAAACCATGTCCTTTAAATAGTCAATCTTACTAGGCTCTGACTAAACCAAAACATAAATTGTGGAACATTACATAATCAGCAAAGCATTAAGAATGAAAGAATTAACAATCTTGTCTATAAGCTTCTCTAGGTCTCCAATGGTGACCCATGCTCTACTCTCTCTCTCTCTCTCTCTCTCTCTCTCTCTCTCTCTCTCTCTATATATATATATATATATATTTGGTTCAGTTTTACAATGGTTTAATACTACATAAATGAACTACACCTCTGTTTATAAAGGTTCTTAAATCCTAAGTTCATAAGACGCAATCAAGCGCGCCTAGCGAATCGAGGTTTCTTCAATGGAGGTTAAAACCAGTTGTCTTTAGATATTTTCTTGAACCTCCTTAGTTTGCCTAGTAGACCAAAGCTCTCCTACCTCATCTTGCTTTTCCTTCTAAAACACTTTGTTTTGGCTCACTTTCACCATGCCAATATCGTTTAGCAAATCGTGTTTTTCTCCATGTGTCTTTGTGATTATACGGCGTCGCTTATGGTGTGTGTGTGTTATCCTTCCTTTATTCTGAATTATTGTATTCATGCTCAAAACCTATAGAAATGTATGGAAAATAGACAAAAGAGTTGTATTACATAGTTTACTAAGATAAACGATATTTATATCAAATTAGGGGATTTTATATTGAATTACTTGCAAAACAAATCGATAAGTGCTATGGAAAATAACAATAATTTAACACTTATCAAAGCCTAACAATACTCTTCCATACTATGTCATGTATATTCATGAAATAAAGGTAAAACATATAAATCAAATTGAGCATGAAGTTATATAGAACCACCCACCAACCCAAGAAAACAAAGTTGCCACTCCATGTTACGAGCCTTTTAGCAATCAACTTCACAAAGGATCCTTAGTTCCTGCCTTTCTAGGGTTATCCCCAACAGACAGACCAAGGTATCGAAAAGGGATAGACCCAACTATACAATGGAGGGAGCTGTCAACCATACTCAAAAAATTCAGATCTACATTGACACCCATGATACTACATAGCAAAGTTAACTTGGAGATTAGACGCCATAGCAAAACACCGAAGGATAATTTTTATAGTCCAGAGATTGGCTTAAGATTCTTTACGAATAAAAATAGAATCCTCGTCATACTGTAGGTGAGACACGGATAACCCTCGACCTAAATATTAAAATACAAGAACTATCCTCACTCCACCACCCTTCAAAAAGTGACACTTAAACCTTCCACCACCGACATGAACATGAACGGAGCTAGAGGGTCACCCTGCTTAAGACTTTTTTGGATGTTAGTCTCATGAGTCGGAGAATCATTGACAAGCACTTACAATTGACTAGTGAACACATGCATGAATCCTTGACCTCTATTTTTTTTATCAAAACCCATCCTCGTCATCATATAATCTAAAAATCTCCAACTCGTTGATCCATAGACCTTTTAAAAATCCACATTAAAAACAAGACAAACTCTCCTCGACTTTCTGGTTAGATCAATAACTTTATTAAGCGCAACCACACCATCAACTAGATGCCTCCTTTAAAAGTCGATTGCTTGGTTGAAATATTTTTATCCATAACTGTTGCCACTCAACCAACCAACACCTTTACCACGATCTTATAGAGGGATCCTAAAAGAGATATCGGATGGAACTCCCCAATATGGAGAAGAGAGTCTACTATAGGAATAAGAGTAATGAATCAAAAGGTGAAGCTCCTAAGAAAGTTATAAATAAAGTGAAGCTTATCAAACATGGCCCTTACCTTGATATTAAGGAGAGCCATAATTTCATGAAGAAAGTAAAATTAAAACTATCCGGCCATGGACTCTTGTTACCAGCATAACTCTTAACCACTGCTTATATCTTAATAGCCAAAAAGGGAGCTACCAAGTTAAGGTTGTCATCCTCGAAGGTCTGCCTAAACTCAACCTTGTCCATTGTCGGTTTATCTTGGAAAGAATAAGAGAATTGATTAGAAAAAACCGGACCACCTCGTCCCTAACATTTGCATCATCCTCCACCTATTTGTCCCCAACTCTAAGGGATAAAATGGATTTCTTCGTCCTCTTAGCTTAACACTTGCATGAAAAAACCCAGTGTTTGTATATCCCTCTTTTTCCCACTTGGACGTCACCTTTTGGAATACCTGCGAGTCTCTACGCTTAATAAGAGTCCACAAATCCGCCAAAAATTGATTTCGCTCCCTAAATTCCTAGGGTCATATGACAATCTCTAATTGACAGATCAATAAGTTGGATCTTATCCACCAACAATTTAATTCGCAGACTAATATTTCCCAAAATCTCCTTGCTCCAAGTTTCCAGATACCCCTTCGAAACTTTAAGCTTCTCTTTAAGAATTTGGGCCATCCACTGTGGCTAAAACTTAAGAGATCAACTCTATTTAACCACCTCCTCCCTACCATTGTGCTCTAGCCGTAAATTATTGAACTGGAACGGGTTTGGCCCCATAGCTTTTAAGAGTATCGGAGAACCAACGGGAAGTGGTCTAATATGTAAGAGGATGGGCTCACTAGGACACATGACCCCACTTTTCCCACCAGGCCTCCGAGATGACCACACGTTCAAACCTATTCATAACACTCCTAAAATGTTGAAATCAAGTAAAACGCCTACCTATGAGAGGGAGATCAAACAACCCCATTCGACTCACAAAGTTTCCAAACCCTATAATTTCTGCCACTTCAACCCTCCTCATATCCGATGTGCAATAGTTAATTGCGACTACTTATCATACAATTATTAGCTTCTTTTTTTTAAGAGACATTCAATTTGTTAATTGTTGGTTAATGTTTTAAACGTGCAAGTCTTAATAATATTCATTATTTTCCCTATAATATTCATTTTGAAATACCTACACATAATTAGAAAACAATAAATTTTATTTATTTTATATATTTGAATATAGATCTTGTCTAATATGGATCAGGTTTAACCCTGCACCCTCCTATTTTAGTAAGTATTAATAAAATATTTTTTTATTATCCATATTTTTATTATTATAAAATTAAGTTTTTACTAAAAATTGTAAAGGTTCGTCTTTGAACTATTAATAGATCATATTAGACACAACATATAATATATCGTTTGTTATAATATCTTTAATTGTTTATTACAGTAGTATATATATTTTATCTACTTTTTTTTAAGGATATTTTATCTACTTATTTTCTTGAAATAAATTGGTAAGATTATTGACAAAATTATACATGCACAATTATTAATAACAAAATAGTTAAGGGCATTAATTTTAAGGTCTCATCACCGGGTTGGCAAGCCTTGTTTCTTCCTACTGCAGGGTTGTATAATCTCCCCTTCTTGGCCTCCACCGGAGAGAAATATTAAAAGCACTCCATCGCCGGTAGTCATAATTATAAAAAGAAGACAAAGACTCCCATGTTACAATGCATGATGATTAAAGATATAAAGAATGTAAAAGGACCACAATTATGTTGTTTGGCATTTACTTTATCATACCTATGAGAAAGATGACAAATTCTGATGTTATTCTTTTCTTCTATTTTTGGTGTGCAAATTTTATCTTATATTTAAACTATTTTATTTATAATTTTTTATATCAAATAGTCTAATGACTATAAACTCACCCTTAGATTCCTTAAAAAAAAAAATCACCCTTAGATGAATAAACAAAAAATCTAAGGCTTAAACCTCAATCAGTGCATACATAATATTAATGCAATGTCTATCAATTTAGCTATGCTTAGACTTACTTACTATTTTATTATTCATCACTCAATGAAACTTGTAATAATAATAACTAACAAAAGACCATGACTTTATTCCTTCAAAAAAAAGACCATGACTTTATGTGAGAAATAATAAATTGAAGATTAAACTGCATTTTTCGACCCCTAAGTTTCAAAATGTTACGATTTTGGTTCCCTATTAAAAAAATTACAATTTTTGCCCCTTTCGTCCCAAAATTGCTGAGAAGACGCGTGTGTCACAAAAAATGGCCATAATCGCAACTTTTTGAGAAGATAATGGGTCAAAAGATCATATTTCCCTTATGTTAGGGGTCAAACGAACATATTTCCCTAAACATAGGGGTCACTTTTGTCATTTTTTTCATAGGAGGCCAAAATCGTACTTTTTTAAAACTTAAGGGGTGAAAAGTCCACTTTAAATTGAAAGACAACTGCAATTTTTATTTTACACATTATCAAATTATATATTTTACCTCCTCTAAAAAAATATATATATATATATTGACTTTGTAGATATCAATTAAAGATTAATATCAATTATATTTAAAGTGCGTAATATTATTTTTTATGATCATTGGTCAAACTCTTATGTTCACACTATGGTTGTTAGAAGAATTTTAAATTTTATTCATGGCTAGAAGTATTATCTACAAAATATAAGACTAAGAGTTTTATGTGAACATGATCCATGCATTTAAAAACAAAAGTGGAGTTATTGGAATTAGTCACACACAAAAACAAAAACAAAAAAAAGACTAAACCAGTTGAAGTCTTTCGATTTAAAATTAATAATTACCTATTTAAATCATTGGTATACTCATAATAATCATAAATAAGAAGCGTTTACCTTCAAAAGTCTTTAATTATAAATATGTCAAATAAATCTTGGTATCCAAAAGTTCACCCCAATCCCTTTATTTCTTCTGGAAAGTCCAAAGAAGTGTTGCATTGCACCTCTTTAACAATCATGTATAAAAATAAAATAAAATAAAAATCTTGTGATCCAAAGTTTAACGTTAATATTAGATTATTTTAATTATTTTAGTTTTAAATTTATCTTTTATATTAGTAATTGTGTGAACCTTGTTCTTTACGTTATAAAATACAGTAAAAATTATATTTTTAATCTCTTAACTTAATTTCATATAACAATTTAATAATCTATCTTTTTCTAATTGCATTTTTGTCCTTTTAATTCATTTACATGTGAGTTTCAAGCTTCAAATCCATGAGTTTCTTTTCTCATGGCCTCTCAACCTTCAAACATATAATCTTTCATTTATGTTTTCTTAAGAATAAAATGTAAATAATCATGTTTGACGTCATAAATACTTTTTGAACCTTTCACCTCAAAGTTAAATGGTCATGCAAGAATTTTTTAACAAAACTAGATGAAAAAGTTGATCAATTTTTTACAAAAAAAAAAACCAAAGAACTAGCGTTTTTCAATTTTAACGACCTAAAGGGTCAATTTAAAACTAAAAGGACTAATTCGATGCAAATGTTAAACTTAAAGGACCCTGTGATTAGTCTTTAAAATAAATTTATGTTTCATTACACTTTAAAGAAGAGAATGTCGTAAACGCCTTCCCCACAGGGAAGCCGCCTTATCCTAGCGGGGTAAGGAGAGCTAAAATGAAGACGCTGTAAACGCCGTCCCACAGGGAAGCCGCCTTACCTTAGCGGGGTAAGAAGAGCAAAAAAATGAAGACGATGTAAACGCCTTCCCACAGGGAAACCGCCATACCTTAGCGGGGTAAGGAGAGCAAACAATTGAAGACGCCGTAAACACCTTCCCACAGGGAAGCCGCCTTACCTTAGTGGGGTAAGGAGAGTTAAAATGAAGACAACCGTAAAAGCCTTCTCACAGGGAAGCCGCCTTATGCTAGTGGGGTAAGGAGAGCTAAAGAATAAAAAGCGGTAAACGCCTTCCCCACAGGGGACAGCCGCCCTATCCTTGCGGGGTAAGGAAAGCAGTAGTAACGACATAACATCCATCTCGAAAAGAACAACGTTAGACACCAAAACAAAAGCAAACATCCATCAAGAGCTACACAAAATTAAACACAACGAAGACATAACTTAGAAGAAGGGAATCACCACCTCAAACTCATTACAAACGTCACATACGAAGCTGAAAATAACTTAGAAGGAAATGTCGCCAAAGTCATTACAATCATCATGTTACAAAAGCTCATAAACTAAAAGTTACAACCAACAAAATGCTTCACGGCTCGTCCATCAACTTGTCATACTAAATGATCTTAAAAAAAGAATCCATCTCACCCTCATGATCCATAAACAAACTCGCCGAAATACATGCACGCAGGAACATCGCCATATCTCTTTGACAAAGCCTTCGAAAAATTTCCCTACCAAAGCACAATAAAAAAGCCGCCTCAAAGGGTTTATTTACCATCTCACCATCCTCGACAAAACCTCAAGAGACCATAAATCTCTGCAAAAATGACGACTTCGAGAAAGCATTTGTGTTAGTATCAAAAACAAAAGAAGACAAAGTCAATGTAAACTAAAGCTACGGGTAAAAATACTAGGATGCCAGGCATAACTTCCAAATAAATTTATAGGGATTAAAAAATGTGCTACAACGCGCAAAGCTCACAAATGGATGAAAGGAAGACGTCTCCCATACTCCAATATCCAAACCAACGTTATAATAAATCACTTCGCCTTGACCCAAGATTCGTGCTTGGGGGCTTGTGGGCCGTCAATATATAATTAAGGGGGCTACACCCTTCAGAAGGACCAAAAACGACCTTAGGTGCATCCTCTTAAGGGCGTTACCTCCAAAGGCTTCTAGAAACATCTAGAACCACTACTACAGAAATGAGATTTCACATCAGTTGGAATCGACTTTTCACATCGGTGGGACCCGATGTGCCTAATCATGATGTTGTATGTCAACAACTTTTCACATCGGGTGTTGAGCCGTTGTGATAAGTCCTTTTCCACATCGGGCAGTCAATCACTGACGTGATATTCGATCAATTGAACAAAAAACATAGGTATTCACATCGGCCGTACCGTTAAAACCGATGTGAAATATGTATATTTCACATCGGGCATATTTCCCACCGATGTGAAATATGTATATTTCACATCGGGCATATTTCCCACCGATGTGAAATCTCTACCTTTTAAGCAAAACATAATTCACGCCCACCCACTGTTGGAAATTTATATATATGAAACCAAATCAGCCTATGACTATATTATTTCCTTTTATATTAAAAACATGCATATTTGGACGACAAAACCAGAACCAAAATACATTATAACAAAAAACAAATAAAAAATAGAAAGATGAGAATAGCTTGTGTTAGGATCTCTCCATTTATTCTCTCCACTAATAAGTTTTAAATATTGAGAAGTTTATAAAAGATTGAACTCATTTAATATCACTTTGTTATATTTATATTTCCAAAACTATAGTAATGGAAGAAATTGAGAGAATAAAAAATGGAGAGGATCCTAACCTGTATAGCCTATTACGCTAAATCAACTACATATCTATGCTAGTCCTATATGGCAGCCAATGAACAATCACTTTACTTGTGTTAAAGATTCAGCATCAACCAAATATGAATACTATAAAGATTCAGAATTACAACAATGATTCAATAAATGCAAACAAAAAATTATAAATACTTTACAACAAACTTTTAACCAACACAAAACATAGAGAAGGGATCCTATTTGTTTGTGTACTTGGAACTTACCTCATCGACATACTTTGAATCACCATCAAACTTCTCCCCAAATTTTGAATTTAACTTCCATTTTCAAACCATTGTCCTTCATCTGCATTTAGTAACAACAAAAGAATTTGTAAATGTCCAAATAAAATCAATCAATGTAAAGAAATTAATCTAAAGACTAAAATTGCACATTCACACCTTTGCGGCCAAAATCGCACATTCACACCTTTGCGGCCAAAATCGCACAAATTCCCAGATAATGGACATTCAAATATCTATAAAAAAAAATGAAGTCACTGATATATTTTGTTTACAGGTAATTGTAGATTATATCAAATTTCTATTTTTTTTAGAGGGAATTGTAGATCATATCATCATTAATATAACCACATTGAATGAAATAATTATAACAAATTGAAAGCACGTAGATAACTTTCACAATTGATCTTTTGTGGCAACAAGAAAAGGTAACACAGAGATATTTTACTAAAATTTTAAGAGATGTCAAATGAAGTCACTAATAACTCAAAACTAGCTACAATGTCGAAGTTCATACCACTCACTAATGAACAATTTATATCACAATGCTAGCTGCAGAAGTACCACCACACATGCAATATTCAATACTTTCAACAAGTTTTTCCATTATACAAAAGACATAATATTCTCCATAAACATGTACTAAATAATTTTGACAAGACACGTAAGTAATGAATAGTTTAACTTCAATTTTATTAGTGTCAGTTTTGATTGGCATGATTTCAATTCACCTTGTATATTACTTTGGTTAGTTGGTGTTCTATTTCAAGGCATATTGTTTAAATTTTTGTCATAATTGAGCTTGATCTACTTTAGGGTAAATATTTTATAAGCTAAAGTGTGTAAAAAGGTCTTAGAGGAAATAGCATTTAGAATACAGATCATCAACATGCCACTTACATTTGTGGCTATCTCATTTGATCATAATCTGTGTGCAATATCCTAATTTGATCATACCTCAAGAAGGTGAATGAAATTTTCAAGTCCAATTATCACAAAAAATATGAAGAAACAAAGAATACTCGTAATATAAATATCTCTTAAATCTCAAATCCTTAATCTTACCTTACATCTCAAATCCTTAATCCTTAATCTCATTGGTTATGTTTTCAATCTCAGGTGGTAATTATGGCTTCCTCTTGCTTGGCTCACCTGATTACAAGACCGATAATAAAACAAGGAATAGTAATTGTTTCTCTAATATTCTCATTCTAATCATGATAACTTATATAACAAAGTAATATTCTCATACACACACACACACAATGACGCTATATTTATGTAAGACTTCCGCAGCCATTATTGACAAACAAGATCTTTAGTTTTAGAGAACCATTGAGCCATTGACAGCAAACCATGTTTACCACAATCCAAAAGAGTTGATTACACTATCAGAGATGATAAAACAAAACTAAACAGCCAACTATGAAAAGGAGAAAATATAATCAATGTCATTTATGTGGGATAGTAAATGTAATCAAAATTTCAGCCTAGAAATGGGCATGATTCTGCATTGTTACTAATAAGTAAAAACGTGGAATACACAAGACTAGTTCCAACACTAAACTTTTTTAGCCAAAAACTCCACTACTTAATTCTCAAAACTACTTTATTGTACATAATTGATGATCCCAATTCAGACACCCTATGTTTGTTTACCTTCCTGTAACAGCAAATTATCTTACTTTTTTCTTGTAACAAAGCATGTCAACAATGCATGAATTCCTAAAACGGATGAATCAACTCATAACACTTTCAGACAAGAAACTCATTTCCTTCCCCACTAGAGTGGTTGGTCGACACGTCTGTTCATTTTATGTCTCCGCAGTGCCAATGCAGAAGTGGCAGCAACTCGAGCATCACCACCATTTTCACTTTTGACTACCACAACCTCTGAAGGCTCATAATCTCTTTCCGACCTTAACTATGAAGGTTTTCAGACATTTAAAACTTGTTTAAAAATCTGGCATGCCACTTGATTTTTATTTTAGCGATGAAACATCACTTGATATATAGCAAGCTGTATAAACAGACCATATACACAAGCAAGCCAATAACTAGTTCTAGTACAAAATAGCTTATTTGTAACTATTATTCCTAAGACAACTTTGTGGGAGAAAAATAGCACTACAGTGTTTACCACAATCTAAAACACTAACACAAAAACAATCAAAAACACAAACACAATACCATAATCCTAAACACTAACACAACAACAATCAACGTTTCTCATCATATCATCACTGTACCTTCTCTATTCCACCAAAACACAAACACACTACCACAATCCAAAACTATAACACAGGACTCGATAACCCTTTTTTTTTAATATATATTTTTTTACAAATATTTGCAAAATCAATAAACCATTGATAAAATTAGGGAAATATAAATAAAATTTTTAATGAACACAAACAAAATTACCGAGTGACTAGTCAAACTTCAGTGACAAATATAGATCCAGTTTGTGAACGAGTGGGATCGACCCAAAATCAAGCAAGAGTGATGAACAGTATTGCGGCGAGAGCGATAGAGGTCACAATAAGCTCTTCTGGCAGCGAGAATTGACAACTTTTTCCGACAGGTATCGGAGAAAAGGGTTTCAGAGGATGGAACGGGTGAGATCGACCCTGATTGTGAAAAGAGTTTTCCCGCGGCGAGAAAGGCAGAGGTAGACGTAAGACACTTTATCGACAGCCTATGTAAAATCGATTGTGAAGGGTTTGTGAGAAAAGGGTTTCTGTACTGATAGAGAGAAGAAGCGATTGTGTTTTTTTTTGGGAAAAGCGAGATTGTGTTTTTCATAGAAGAGGGATGTTTTTCCCTTCAGCCATTATGCCCCCGTAGTGAAATCTAACTCATCATAATTATGAATTTGCCACCGTATTTCTTTTCCCTTTAGCTATTAATGTGCACCGATGTCAAGACATGTTATCAATTTCACAATAATTACAAAGTTGCCACCGCGCTGCATTTCACCTCAGGTATAGTTTGACCGAAGTCAAATCCATGATGTTAAAAGTCTTTTTTCTAGTAGTGAACGCTCTAAAGAAGCCTATACGACCGACCTTACATATTCATCATGGACAATGGAAACCCGGAGATGCACGTTGCCCACTTCGTATAAAGAAAGAGTACTCATCCCTTGGCCAAAAACCACGTACGCCCAACATGTTTAGCATCAAACCACTTCGCCTTATCCCAAGGCTCGTGCTTGGGGGGCTTGTGGACCGGGAAAACCCGGATAAGGGAACATTGCCCTTCATAAAGGCTAAAACGCCCTTCATAAGAACTCTGAAGCCCTTAGGCTAGCCTACGTGCATGCACCGCCTTTGAGGCTTTCTAGAAGCTTCTAGATGCGCTAAATGATAACCTCAACATGGTTGACTTCATGCCTAAGTTAGCGTATAAAATGGGCCCAATTACAACTATAAATACCCCCTAGAGAGCATTCTCAAGACATGACCAAAACAGAATGAAACCCTAATTCAGAGAAACCCTTGTTTCATAGAATCTTACTTCTGCAAGTACAGTACATCTCATAATTTAACATCTGTCAAATACATATTTCTGATACATATTTGAATACATATCTAAAACCAGTATGAAGCGTGTATGTGAAGGTAACTCATCTGCCTTCCATCTATTGTCTCAATGAGTTACATCTATCTTACGTTGTAAGCAATCTTGGGGAACCTATGATCGCCATATGTCTGTACATGTACCTAATTTTAGGGTTTACTGTTATGTTTTGCATAGCGATCGGGGGAATTCTAGGATCACCAACAATATACTATCATCATTCTTATCATCAACATATTTATAATTTGATATTCATTTACGTATATATGTTAGAATGTTAGCATTGAACAAACAATTATCTGAGTGTATTTTACGGAATGGATCTGAGTGGAGTAACCCCGGACAAACTCCTTTATTCACTAGCTAAATTCCCTATCTAAGGGCTAGAATCAGACTCCTCTTGTCATCATGTAGGCCATCCAATCGAAACATAATCCCAGTTTAACTAGCGGAAGTGGGCCATGCATTCAGAATGAAATCCTATCCAGACATAATTTGAAGCTTATTTGAGCCACAACTTATCTGATTATAAATTTATATCTGTAGATAATTCTGTAACATATATCTAATATGTCTCCGAATAATTTTTGATTCATGTTTTTAGTATAAACTAATCATACTATGTTCTCATGGTTGGTGTTCCCATATAAATAAATAATTATATCTCTCATGATACGATGCTTTTATGAATTATGTTTAATCCTGGTATACTTAAAGGCCCTATGGAACTCCAATACGTTTATATTTTTTAAGAAAACTGTGATTTATACAAAAATGCAGCTCAAGGTAGCTTGCTCAACGAGTGTATGCCCGCTTAGCGAGGCTAGCAGTCTAAAACAGAATTGCACAACTCTCTTAGCTAGACAAACAGAAGAAAATTTGTCAAGCTCACTTACCGAGCTCCAGACTCTCTTAGCTGCAGATAACCAACAAATAAGTTGGTTATCACGTTGCACTTAACCCCCATAATGGACAAGTAATTGAGTGATTGCAATGCCTTAAACATCTAATAAGTGCCTATTTTATGATTTTATAGTTTTAAGTGTTTTTAGTACTTTGGAACCAGTAATGCTTGTTTATGATGTTTGATGATGTAGGTTAAAGAATGACTATAAAGATGTGGGAAGTTGTAGCATGGATTGGAGATGCATCACTGTGGATTTGGAAAACTACAGCGTCTTGGGACTTTAGCTGGGTCGTACATAGTACGAGTATGTGGGTCCAATATGTTCATTTCTTAATGAGGAATAATACGAGGTTTCCCCAATGATTGGAATCCTAGGAAGAATAAAAGAATATGTCAGTGGGTAGGTAGGACTTGATAAAGACGGATGGATAAGGACAACCCATGTAAAATGTCCAAAGGGTACAACGTGTAGTGGATGGCCTTATACTATAAAAGGACACCTATGTGTTAGTGTCAAGGGTCTGAAAATTCATCTTAGAATAGGAGAGGCTAGGTTATCACTAGGTTTATCAGTTTTAGAGATCTCATTTCATCTTATCTTCTACCATATATAAGTATGGTAGATAGATTATAGAGTTCTTATAGTAGATTACTTGGTGATGCTTTGGCTCACCTTATTCCTTCAAGGATTGTAATCTTGTGACAACTCTATTTATTCTATCAATTTAGTTTTCTATGTTTTCATTTATTTCCATCTTCATTTCCATTTCCATGTTTTATTCTAACAAACTGTTTTAACTCGAAATCTTTAGAAATAAATTCTGACAACTTTTATTTCTAATGTTATAGCTCCCTTAATGAGTGACAAGGTACGGGAGTGGAAAATGATTGTTAGATATAAATTTGTCCTTAAGCAGTTATTGGTGAAAGGGTCAAGAGTCTTAAACGTATAGTTGAAGCTATAAGAAGTCTAATCCATAGTGTCATAGTGTGAAAATAAGTCTAATCCATGATTATAAACAAAAACCCATCATGCAATTAAAAATATAATTTATATTAATATGTAAAATACCTAGAAAGTAATTATATAATTTTTTGGAGAGGAGCTCAAATAAATCTACAGGGTAAAATATTTAAATAAAAATTGAGACGAAGTAATATATGTAATGTCAAATAAATAAAAGGGGTTGCAGACTTGCAGGATTTTAGTTTTGGTATTGCAGGATTTTAGTTGTCTGGTCCAATACAAGATTAGGTTTTGTAATTCCGGCAATTAGTGAATCCTTGAATTCTACTTTATGTCTTTGTTGGAATTAATTCTGCTGTTTATTAAATTATGACATTCCTTTTAGGATTTAAGAAAGTATAACATAATTTTGTGATGAATCAATCAGTTACAATATAGGTGTTCCATTAAGATGAGTTATATCCTTAAATTCATACTTTTAGATTTGATTTAAAAAAAATTAATTAAGAAATTAAGCAATTTACTACTTTCGTTTGGATGGAGTTCAGATTATCAATCCTACTAAGCTCAATCTACAGATATGGTATAAGAGCGGACATATACAAATTAAATCAAACTTTTGATCATAAACTGAATAAAAAAAACTTTATTAATTGAATCCAAAAAATCGTGGAACCCTAATCAAAGAGGTTTAGTTTCACATGGCAACCGACATCATAACAAAACAATATAAAATCATACTCTAGAGAGAACAAGGGGATGATAAAGATCCTCTGCCTTGAAGCTCTGATGCTTGACCATTGTCTTGTTACGCTAGCTTTCTAACTGAATAAAAGAGTTTGTGAAGGTCTCTATTTATAGTACATCATTACTCAGGGGTTAAGAGAAGGAAAATAGGGTTTTCAATTAAAATATCTTGGAAAACAAGCAAAACACCACTCTCGAGTCGTGCTCATGTGCAGGGCGCATATAGTGAGGCGCATGGGAGCATGATCCAAGCGAATGATCTATGTAAAATCTGCATTTTTCATCCCTTCTTCAAGTATTCTTTCATCTTGCAATGCCATGGAACATGAAATGATTTTTCTTCTCTTTGTATTGTTTTCAAATGCCTTCTAAAAACCAATGATCTTCAATCTTCATATCTTCGATCATTCACATGATGTCTTGTTTTGCCAATTTACATAGTTTCTCACTAAAAAGACTCAACACACTGATGGATGTTCATGATTTAGGATATAAGTGAATTACAAAAACTCAAATGAAAACAATAAAAATTGTTCCTAAAACCATTGTCAGCTCCTCTAAATGACTTATAATATTCCTTCAAATGCAAATAAAGTAACTAAAAATATAGCCAAAAATATCATGTGTTGTTCCATCATCACTTAGCAAATAGCAGAATTTATCAGAAGTAAAGAGAAATAAAGAGATAAAGGGGTTTGCAGGATTTTAATTGTCCTACCCAATACGAGATTAGGTTGTTGCGCTTCAGAATAATAATGGTGATTAGGAAATCCTTGAATCCCCTCTCATAATTTCTTTGTTGGAATTAATGTGGTTTGTTACTAGTTTATGACATGTCTTTGATTTATGAAAGTAGGTTATGACCCTATGATGTAGCCGTGGAAGTTTTAATTTTATATCGCTGAAATTTATCGAGTTATAATTGCAGTGTTTTCGTAAGATCAATCAAAACCCTAAATTCATAGTTCATACTAATTAACTTTTTTTATTGAAATGGCAAAAATATTTATAATAGTTGTCACTTCATGCACAAGACATACAAGAGCGCGCAAGTTAACATTACAACAAAAAAAAGACGTCCAATGACGGCAGAGCACCCCAACATCCAAGAAAAACAAAACACCAAAACCCATAATGATACAAGATTTTTTTTTTTAAGGAATGATACAAGAATATTTATTCTCCACACTCACAACATAATACAAAATTCACATATGATGATACAAGAGAATTTTTTCTCCACACTCACAGGCATAATTAAAAAACACGCATGACATAATTTACAAAATGAAATTGCACACATAGAAGACATGGGTCTTATTTAAAATATCTAAAGCTTATAGAGCTTGGAAGTTATGATCTAGTAACTCATGAACTTAATTGATGAGGAGGCTTTGCAGAATATCCTCTAGGAGGATAGGGTTATTCTCAGCAGGTAGAGGAATTGCAGAGTCATCAGGATTCCAAATAAAAACACCAGGGAGTGATGAGTTATGGAGGAGATGTCTGCAGGCAGCAATGAAGATCTCCCTTGGCATCTTGTCTAAAGGCTCATTGTCAAGCTTGTCGGTGCTAACTCCTGGAAGGACTTTATTAGGATTGTAGTGTCTTACTACGTTATAATAGAGTTTTAGAAAGTCGTCAAGTGTGGATACAACGCTATATTGGTTGTAGAACTGGTAGACAACCCAATTAATATATTTCTCGTTTAGCCAATACAAGTTGCGGTAGTGGATTTCATTGAGCTCGGATGGAGCAATCGACACCACATTGATTCGTAGATTAGGATCATCCTTAAGTTGAGTTATAACTTCTCCTATGCACTTGGCAAAACGAAGGTTACTTGTGTCACCTGCAGTACGGAAGATGGTATGATAATTAATGTCAATGCCATCAATTATGTTGCCGGTTTGATCCTTGTATGTTTGGATGATCACTTTGAGTGAAGCCACAGCCCGCGTAATCCAGGTAGTTTCCTCAACAGGATTGAATGGAGTATTATAGTCACGACCTCCAATGCTTATTACCACCTTCACATTTGGATTATTTCCCTTTAATTTTCTCACTTCTTCTGGACCGAATGCTCTAGTATTCCAAGTTACCCTGAAAACTCCT
Organism: Medicago arabica; assembly: GCA_946800305.1. Lineage (NCBI taxonomy): Eukaryota > Viridiplantae > Streptophyta > Magnoliopsida > Fabales > Fabaceae > Medicago > Medicago arabica. The sequence continues at coordinate 17,838,489 of OX326971.1, read as the reverse complement.
GTGCCTCTTTGTTGATCGTCATACTCCTCATTGGCAAATCCCAAAATGAAGTGGAATTCTGAGATATCGGATTTGATTATATGAGCTGGAAAATCACTTGAATTTTTCGAGTATGGCTTCACACCAGTGTATTCCCGAATGATTTTAGACATTCTCTCTCACAATTTGAAAGGAGGGGGAGATTAATGCAAATTAATTGGCTTTTGTGGGCTTGATCTGTTTTTGGTTGGAATTTATCACAAACTCTTGCTGCCCTTATATAAGACTCTTGATCCAATTAATTAATGCAAATCAATCTTGCGGGCAAGTGCATCCAAAATGAATAAATGCAGTTATTAATTAATTAAATTTAGTAGTCCCTCCGTTTTTAAATATAAACAAAATTGACTTTTTAGGTTCATTCATTTAATAATGTATGTGGTTCATAATATGGACAACATACATCATTAAATGAATAAACCTAAAAAATAAATTTTGCTTATATTTAAAAATGGAGGAAGTATAATTTTATATTTTGACCGATTTTGACCAACTTATTAATAATTTGTTGGCAACACTCATGTGTATGCATGACAATGGGGCGGGATGGGGACAAGTTTTTCCTTCCCCGTCCCATACTCTTATCCCATATATTTAACTATTACCTTGCCCAATCCCAATGGGGATGAGAAATCGAATCTCATCCCCTTCCTCAACGGGTTCGGGTATATCCGCCTCATATGCATCTCTCGCAATAGATAATTCTTTTTTTAATAAAAAATAAAGTATTTTTCAGTTCCGAGCGCAATGTTGTAATGCATTATCTAGAAAAGAGATGATGACGATTGATGGCTATGGTGATGGGGAAGAGAGAGACCGAGAATGTGAGATATGTAATTAAGGACCTAAAAGAGAACTATAATAAGTGAGTGTCATCTGAAAGACTAAGACTCTGACTGTGTGAGTGAAATGATTTAGGATTTCAGATTCTATTTATATAAAAGGGATAATAAATCGATTTCATACATTCGGGACATGTTTGGGTATGAGTTTGAGGTGGGTGCCTATATCCCTATTACCTGTCCCGTACCCGTGTTTTGAAATTGGAGAAAACCCAAACTTAGTCAAAACGGAAAAGAAAGAAAAAAAAATGTCAAAATAGGTTTCGTTCGAGCAAATACCCGCGGGTATGAGTTTTGCTCCCATGCCTACTCATGTGGCATTGTCATGTGATCCATTATCCAATCATTCAATTCATTGTGATATTTTTCTCTGTTGAAGAATCTATAGAGCACATAAGGTTGGTTCTATTTTTCTACATGGAATTCTTAATTAACCACACATGTTTAAGGAGTCCAAATCTCTTATTATCAATCCATTACTGATCAAGTATTTTTTTATAATCAAGATCGTTGTAATATCGTATTTTTGTAACTAACTTGTCTTTATACAAGTTTAAACCAACGTCCTCCAAATTATATCTCTATGTCCCTCAAAAAAATATTATATCTCTATGTATGTGCTCATATACCGCCACAACTGATATTCAATACCGCTCTTCCCCTTGACTTGTTTACTCAAATCCCTTCCATTCCTTATTTTTTGTTATTCAAATTTATATTTTTCCTAACAACCATAGTGTGAACATAAGTCCCGTCAATGATCATAAGCAGAAAAAACTTATGAAATTGAAAAAATGATATTTCTTAATTTTTAAAATAACCAATTTTTGTTTATTATCCACAAATTGCACGACATCATGTAATTTTCAGCAATCAACAAAGCACACCACCCTTTTCTATTTTTATGGGTATTATTCTAAGTAAAAATATACATCCTATCAAAATTACGCTACAATAAAGTCTCTAGCACAGCATAGCATAGTGATGCTACCACCAACATCTTAAGCTACAACCAAGTCAATACCATAGCTCATCCTTCCCATGACTGACTCCCTGTAGTTGTCTTCATCATCGTCGTTGGTATAGTCATTATCGTAGTTGTTGTCTTCATTATCACCAACGACGTTGTCGCCGCACAACTACCATTGTCACTACTGTTGTAATTGTCTTCAATGTCGTCGTTTTCGTTGCCACTATCGCCATTATAGTTGTCTTTGTACTTGCACATGTGGTTGTTGTGTTGCCGTTACCGACCCTGCAAAGTTGCAAGAGAATGATTGAAGAATGTTTGATGGAGGATGGGGTTTAGTTGAGGGGTTCGTGGGATTTGCACGAAAATTTTAGTCCTACACTTTAGCAATATTAAAAAAAGATTAAAGTTTTAAATAAACAAGTTCCATCGATTATTAAAACAAGACTAAAGTCATTGATTAAAAAAAAAAACACCAAGTACTTGTTTGGTAACCCGTTTTCTAGGTTCAAACGGGAGTTTGGAATAGTCAAACGCGGTTCTACCTTTTTTCTAGTGTTTGGGTAACTGAAAACGTGATTCACCTGAACGTGCTTTAACCCCCCAAACTCACGTTTACTAAAAGCTACGAATTGAAGCTTTTGCGGCAACCCAAAAGCAATTTAGTGTGTGTTTGGTTCAACGACGAAGAGAATTGATTTTGATAGAATTGAGTTTGCCAAAATTGGTTTTGGTTAAAAGTGAGTTGAATGTGAATTGATTTATGTTTAGATACAATAACGTAAAAGTGATTCTTACAAACTCATGTTGTTTGGATAGTTTGGATCAAAATTAATTCTGAATGCATAATTAACAAAACGGGTATTAATATCTATTTTATTTGGGGTATTAATATCTATTTAAAATTGGATTTTATTTCTATTTTCTTTAATTATTCAAATTTTTGTTACATTATCAATTTACTTATTGTAGATTTATAAATATTTTCTTCTTTGGCACGCCTTGTGCTAAAGAGGCGTAGTTTCAGTGTGAATATATATCATTAGCTTCTTCAAAAAAAGATTAGTAAATATTTTTAAAAATGCATATTAATTTGAGTTAGGTATATTATATTCAATTTTTTGTGGTGATGTGCTTTCCCAAATTAACCTCGATCTTCTTTTTTATTTTCCTACAAAGTTGAAAACAACACAGCCAAAGTGATGACTTTTTTTTCCGTTTCTCAATTTATTTTCTCTACCATGTTTCTGCTTCGGCCTTCATGAACTGCAAACTTCAACATTCTCTCTCTAGGTTTGAGAAGAAGATGGAATTTGGTTTGTATTTTTTTTTTCTTCATAAAATGGAGTTGGGTTCTAATGGCCCATTAAACTTTTGACAGATTCTTTTATAAGAAAAAACTGTTTGACAATATTTGTTAAAGAGACAGACTTTGTTAAGAAAAATTAGCCAAAATTTGTTGATTAATACGTGTAAAAAAATTAATATAATATACCTAACTCAAATTAATATGCATTTTTTAAAATATTTACTGATTTTTTTTTGAAGAAGCTAATGATATATATTCACACTGAAACTACGCCTCTTTAGCACAAGACGTGTCAAAGAAGAAAATATTTACTAATCTACAATAAGTAAATTGACAATGTAACAAAAATTTGAATAATTAAAGAAAATAGAAATAAAATCCAATTTTAAATAGATATTAATACCCCAAATAAAATAGATATTAATACCCGTTTTGGTAATTATGCATTCAGAATCAATTTTGATCCATACTATCCAAACAACATGAGTTTGTAAGAATCACTTTTACGTTATTGTATCCAAACATAAATCAATTCACATTCAACTCACTTTTAACCAAAACTAATTTTGGCAAACTCAATTCTATCAAAATCAATTATCTTCGCCGTTGAACCAAACACACACTAAACCAGCTGAAGTCTTTTGTTTTATAATAAATAATTACCTATTTAAATCGTTGGAGTGCCATTAATTACAAATAGATGTATTTATCTTTAACGGTCTTTAATTTCAAACAAACTAGTATTGATACACGTGTCATGTATGTGCCAAAATTTTCTTATAATTTGAATATTGAATGAAAATGTGATATTATTTTCATTTGTGTGAGTATTTTCTATCCACTGTTGGCTCCCTTATAAGTTCCAACGATGGGATTATAGTCCGGTTTGACTTTTTGGGGAAGTAGAAGTAGTTTCTGGTGGCAGATTTCGGTTGCGGAGAGTCTAACAATTGAGGGAAATATACTAATGTGTCAAGTGTGAGTTGAAGTTTTACATTATATGCAATTGTGGATGTTGAGCAACATTTAAGTGATAAAGACTTGTGTACTTAATGCTTACATGCTTATTAGACATTTATTGAGACGTTTTTTTTAATTGAATCTAATTTTTTTGGTAAAATAATGACTCAAAAATCTTCAAATCCTTCAATAAGCCCATAAAATTATCGACATATCACATTATTTCCTACACTCTTACAAACAAAACACACCATACTTTTTTCCAGTATCTTTTCTCATGTTCAAATTCCTTTTTTATATCTGTTTTACTTTTAATTTCATTCTTTTCTTAGAAAAGAAAGGGGTATAAACCCCCCTCATGAACTCACCCTCCATTTTTAATGATGAAAACATAGATTTTTGGAAGGAATGAATGTATGAATGAATGAAGGAATGAAGAAAATTAAGAAAAAATGTGTTTATGTTGTTCTGGTAGTGGATACTGGTACAACGTAATTTACGCTGGATTACAACCTACGTGAGTTAAGTCACGTGAACACGTAATCAGCGTGACTTAACTAGTGACCCAACACAAAGTGACAATGAAACGATGATTTAATTCCCTAACAACCATAATGTGAACATAAAAAGTTCTTATTGAAAGGCTAGTTCATAATACAAAATTATTGACATTGTTTTAGTATATTATTTAGTCAATATACTTAGGATTTAGTTTTCTCTAGTTGTTGGTCATGATTTTGGAATCAGATCTTTTTGAAGATTTTCTGATCTTTACTCAATGATAGTTGCGCTTCGTAGTCAGCAGGTGTTGTTCCAGTCTTGTTGTCTCCTTTGGCCCGGAGAGTTTGGGTTGGTTGTTTCTGCTTTATCTTCAGTTGTAGTAACTTGTCTGGCTTTGTGTGTGTTCATGGTTGCTATGTCGTCTCTAGTCACTTAATTTGTTTTATCACGATGTATTTCCGTTTGAGTGGTACCTGAGTCCAGATCTAATTCTCCAAGTCTTTGTATCTCTTTCCTTTCATTTAGTATTTAATTTTACTTTTGCTTAAAAAAAGTTAATCTACTTAGGACAAATTACAAGTTCCATAAAAAGTTAATCTACTTTTTACGTAAGGAATGATAACGAACGTTATAACCACTCTGGTTCACTGCATGTTACAACTGTTCGATCATATACTCAATCGAGTCACACTGTGTTTCATAGGGTTCCTTGCATATTCTATCATTTGAGTTGATCGATCTTTGCACCTCTTTGATTCTCAATCCGAGTTTTAAAAGACCGATTATAGTGATGACCCAAACGATTAACTTTTTTTTGTGTTAACTCGGAAATGAGTCTTGATAATTCGAAGTTCCGCCAAAATATGTTCAATAACGGTTCCATCCAGAATTGAACTCATAAATGAATTGAAGTTAGGTTTCCATTATCCTAAACAATTTATCTTTTGTGGAGTTTTTGTATGTATAAAAATCGAACGATATTCATTCATTCAAATTGATAGATTACGTCATTGAACATCACTAAAAACGTAAGAGATAAATTTATGAACAAACTCAGAACATCCAAACTAAGCACAGAACGACAAAATAATTACAAATAATATCATTAAATTAAAGTGATTGAAATGCGCATTAAAATCAAATGAACCCGAAAACATGACCAAAAAAAAATCAAACAACACCGCACTTAACAAGATGACTACAAACAAGACTACAAAATCACAGAGAGAAAATAAGGAAATCCAGATATATGTGAAAATCATTGAAATAAAAAAAATTAGTTTATTAACCCTTTGAAGTGTAGTATTTATTTATTTAAAGAAGAAAATTCCCATGGTTGTATAGATTGGAAAATAATTTGATTTGATTCTGCTTACTTGCTATCCACCGCACCCTCATCCTCACAGGAACTCCTCTTCGTCTTTTGAGCTTCACAACATCAGGTTCGTATTCCTTAAATTTGTTCATTTCAGTTACGTAGAATTCAAAACCAAATTTCCCCTTTTCTTTCTTAGAGGAATTTTATGAATGAAGTTGTATTATTTTTGTGGGGTATATCGTATATGGCTGAATTTATATCACACAACGAATTAATTTGAACTTTTACACCGATTTATTTCATGGTGTCTTTTAATCACTGACATTGGCGTGTCAGAACCCATAAACTCATTGCGCTAAGGATTTGGGTAAAACTGGTACGTCTCTCTCACTGTGTGGGCGGTCCCCACCTCCCCCTTGTGACCCAACACAAAGTGACAATGGGATGGTTATTTGTCAATTAAACTCGACTTTGGAGGCACTCGTGATCCTATAGATATAGAAAAATTGTAAAAGATGAACAATAGCTTATTTAATTCTGTTATATTCATGTTAAGAGGATAACGCACACAACTTAGCGTCTCAGAATAGAGTAGCGGTTGTTGCAGCTCCAATCATCAGGTCTCAGTTTGCGCCTTTTGCCGCGTGCAATCCACTTTTTATGACTAAAACCCTAAAACAGAGCTGTTATTAGCTTATATGGGATTTTGCTCGAGACAATAAAAAACCCTGCCTCCCTTTTTCGCCATCGTAGTCTGCTGGTCATCTTGTACCATATTTTTGCTCTCGTAAGATGATGTTTTTGAATAAGAAGAATAAGAAGGGGAAAGAGGGACTGAAGAATTGAAGAAATAGACTCGTAGAAGAAAAAGCGACAGTGGCAGTGTGTCTTTTGACTTGCTGCTGTAACATATAGATTTGAAGGTTACACAGCTGCAGTCATGAACCTCAAATGCTGACATTTTACTGTTTTTTTTTATCTTTGTTGAGAGTTGGATGACAATTGTACACAAATGCTGTCAAGTGCTTCCTTTTGTTCATTTACTTGATTTATGAATCATTGTGTTCTGTTATCTTTTTTAGAATCTATTTCATCAAATACATTTACGCAGTCATGTTGTTGTAAACTAGTTCTGATTATTGCAAACAAAACAACTTCCCAAGTCAGTTTTTACTATAGCGTAACTAATTCTTAAGTTATTAAAGCCATTTATTGCTTGGATCTGTTCTCTTTAATTGGTTCTTGATCTGATAGTTAGATAAACATTTTTTCAATTGATTTTCAAAAAAGTTCAATATCAGTCCAATCAACTGTTTCAGGAATTATCTGCAAGATAAGAAACACTTTGATTCAGTTGATTTCAGTATTATCAATTGCAGATTGTGAGAAACAGTTCTAATATCCCAAAACATAGAGTACTCGAGAAATTCTGATAGAAATTAAAAACTCTCATTTTCCACACCATAGGTAAGGGTAATCATGGAAAACCATATTTTAGTAGGGGGGTATGTTAGCAATTTGAAAACACACGTGTACATATATGTGGATTGAGGTTGAAAATCAGATTTTCAACAACCTCTCCTTCTTCTCTCAAAAAAAAAAAAACATCTCCTTCCCTAATCTCTCTCTCTCTCTCTCGGCCATTTCTCCATTCTCACCCTCCACCACCATTCTTCATCACCCAATTGAAGAATTAGCATTGTTAGCTTGTTCTAAACTTTGGGGGGAAACCTAGAGAATGAAGATTGAAGAAGAATAAGAAGATAGAAACATTAGGGTTCTTGAAGAAAAAGCTAGGAATTGGAAGAGAGTAGAAGCAAAGAAAAACAATTGGAGTTAGAATCATTATCATCATCCAAGAAATTAAGGTGATTAAAGAATTAGTGAATTGGAATTTGAATAATTGAGATTAAATTTATAAGGAATTAATTTTTTGAGTTTAGATGGAGTTCAATTTAGATGTAGACATGTATTTTATGTGCTCTGATTTTATAAATAATAAAAATTTCTGAATGTTATACTTAACATTACATAAGCTATTTAAGTAGTAGTTAAGATGTCTGTTATGATATTGGATTGTGGAATTTATATAATTGTTCAGATTACTAGTAACTTTATATGACTAGGCAGTGTCACGGTAAAGTGGGGCAGATTAATAAGCTAAGGCAACCCTCCGAGCACAAAGGGGAACCTTAGGTGTCAGTTACGATGTAGGCAGGTAAGTGGGGTGCCTCTTGCAAAGCTTTATTATAGCATACTACATTGGCAGAACGGATCACGTTGGGTAACCCACACCCAAGTGTTTCGGCAGATGCAAAGAAAGTGTTACTCACGTTAGTTAGTTAAAGATGTGGTATGTTTAATACCGAGTAAATTCCTGATGAATTACCATGGGAAGTTTCATAATAAAGTAAAAGCATTGTATTGTAAATTATATTTTATAATTTCATTGTGGCATAGTATGTTTTTCCCGAATTTGGGAACTCACTGAGATCGTCGTATCTCATCCCACTCTGTTGTTTATTTTTCAGCTAAGAGCTGTTTTGAAGTCAATCATATGCCGGATCACATGTGTCTAAAGTCTAGAGTTCTTTGTTGTAGTTTAAGTTCTTCCCACTGTGTAAAGTGTGACTGTTTTGTATTTAATTGTATTTAAAGTCTTATTTATGTTTCAAAATTTTGTATTTTAAATTATGTCTATTGTCAAAGACTTTTATCAAGCAAACTTTCGGTTAAATTTTTTTGGCCGTTACAATAGTGGTTTGCTCAAATCCACTATGCTACAACGCAATGGCAGCTATTTGATTACATTTCTTATTAATAGCTTATTGTGAAACAATAGCGATTTGGTATGGCCAAACTGTATTTTCAGTTTGGATCAAGAAAAAGGATTAATATTAATATTCGTGAAAATGTAATAGTATTGATCATGGTCAAAATTGGAGTTAGAACTAAGTAGCTTCATTTCTGTTTTGGTTATATAAATATTACTTTGTTCTGTTGCAATTTAAAATTTAAAATTATATAACGTAATTAATTCCAAAATATCTATCGTCTAATGTAGTGGAAGAAGCAAAGATGGAATGCGTGGTTCAGGGAATTATAGAGACACAGGTGAGTGAGTTTGTATCTTCTTTGAAGTTTCAATTATTAATAATATTAATATATCGGTTTAGTCATTGCATGCTGATAATGAGTATTTGAATTCTACCCATGTAGTGTAGTTTTAAGGTTCTAGTCATTGAAATGCTTTAAGAACTACGGCTAAATATTGAGTAGCTACCTGACTAGTTTCACATAGTTTAAGTCACATTTCTTTATATTTTTTCATTTGTGTTTCTCCTGACACTGCGGGTGTGGTTTCTCTAGTATTGAAATTCACTTCTGAAATCAAAAGCAGAACCATTTTTGGAAATGTGTTTCGATAATTATTATTTAAAGTGCTATACCAAAGGACCCTATGAAATCATGTTGCATGGCGGATGTCCCAGCTTGTAATATGTATCTTCAAAGTTTGATTTGCTTGCCTATGAAGTGGATTTTGTTTCTCATTTTAAAATTGGGGTGTCAAAAGAGGTGTTGGAAATGGATTGTAAAGAATGAAACAGTAAAATATATGCTAAACATCCTGTAAACATTGTATTGACAGCTGTTGGTTGCTGCAACCATGCCCTGTTTATTCCTTTATCTTTCCTTTTTTTTTTCCCGGTTAGTTAGCACCTAGCTGAGAAATTATGTTATGAAACATGCAAGGCCAGCATGTGGCTATGTTTTGATTGATCGAGGTATTCAGTGATGACGTGTGCACTTCTGCTAGTGCTATTTTGATCCATGCAAAAGGCTAGTAGTAGCACTAACTCACTTTTAGATGTTTTAAAACATGTAGAAAATGTATAGAAGCGCAAACTTCTTGTATCCTTATACTATAGATTTCTATTAATAATTATAGATTCATCACAAGTTTCACATTTTAAACACCTTTTGTCTATCATAAAAGTGTTGTGGAGATAGAACATGTCAACACTATTATCCAAGTAGGGAGGACAAAATGAAGGTATGTTTTGGGGGTGATATGTGATGGAACAAAATGTTTGGTGGTTAAAAGCCAACTAGAAAGTAAATATAGTCTTGCAGAGATGAGAATATTACAATGGATGAGTGATTACGTAAAACAGTATGAGATTAACATTATGATCAATAGAGACAAAATTGTTGCAACCACTATATAGAGAAAATGGTAGAATCTTATCTTAGGTGATTTGCATATTTTGAGAAGCATTTGTTAGGAGAGTAGGATAGTCTAATAACTAGAGGAAGCAGAGAACCAAAATAAAATTGTTGGCCAAACCATTAAGTGAGATTTAGAGGTTATTGGTTGGATCTGATACATAACTCAATGGTAGCGGTTAATCCGTATAGTAGTCTTTGCCTAATGTGAAAAGGCATGGTCAATGACCTGCTTTAAGCTCTAACAACGGTTATAAAATCAGAAGGCGGTATTTGAAAGTTTTCTTGCCACAAGATATTCAATTATTTCATTGAAATATTCAAATGTAACATGTGGAATTCATAATACGGTCGTCAAATATTAGAAGATAGACTTAACATACACAAATGTTCAATTTTTCTTACCAAGGATTCAAACATTACCTTTCCAAAATAGCCATTTCTAAATCATTCAAATAAGATTGTTGTTTCGTATCTCTATAAAAACATATGTGGGTACACCTTTTGTTCAAGTCATCCTTCTCCTTGTTGTGCTATATGTGTTTTATCCTTTTTGAATGGACCATAGTTGGTTGTTGCCTTTATTTGAAAAATAACTTGATCTTCTCTGATGTGGAAGTGTTTAATGCTTTTTCACACTGTTGCTGCTGTGTAGAGTAGCCTCAGTATATATGAAGATGATGGTATATCCTATAATTTTTTTTTGATTTGGAACTTCTGCTTGTAAGATAGTTTCTGTCTCATGGCTACTATCACCCGCAGCTGCATTTACTAATTTTCTGTTGCACTTATTGGAGCATTTACTAATTTTCTTTTTCTTGCTCAATATATCCATGAGTCCTGCTTTAACATTATTAAGAAATAATAATGTTACATTTCATTAGTATGTCGAGGAAACTCCCATGAGTGTAGGACTCTATTCAAGACAACTTTGACGGTTGATATTTTGTTTTCTTTTACAGCACGTCGAGGCTCTTGAGATTCTTCTTCAAGGGCTATGCGGTGTTCAGAGAGAACGATTGAGAATCCATGAATTATGCCTCAAGAATGGTCCACATCTGGGTTAGTGTTTTCTTCCATTATGTGGTTAAGGCGTGGCCACTTGCTAACAACATTTTGTTGATCATTATTCGTTTTTATATGGAAGTAATTTGATATAGAAAAAGAGAGGATCTTTCTTTTGAGATAAATAAAGAAAAATAACTCACATTACGAAGAAGAGAAACAAATGTCACTGCAATAAGGGCTTTAGTTGCACTACATGTCTGAGATGAGATCAAATCTGAAAATGTATTTTTATAAGTGGTGGATCACCATACAAAGCCTGTTTTGTTAGGGTTGAGTTAGCCCAACCCAAATTCTAAAAGAAAGCAAGTTCCTGAGAGTGCTTGTGAGATAACTGGATTGAAAAAAGAGAAAACAATTATATTTCATATCCGATTTGGCTTTCTGATAGAGGAACTGGTTTGATTACTTTCACAGTTTTGTATGTCAGGGTTACTTGTTTACTCTTTTTGTGGTATGCCATAGAAGAAATTTATGGTTTTCCAATATGTAGGTTTATTCTTTATAGTGTCTTTCCTAGATGGAGTTTCAAATCTTCAATAATTCCCAATATCTTCGTCTAGTTTTCTTGAGCAAAATGTATATGTTCAGTTTTCATGAGTATCTCACATTCAGGCCTTTTGTCAAATTGATCATAATTTTATTCCTTTTTATAATAGGCCCAGTATCGTCAGAGGTTCGACTTTTATGTGATCTAGAGCAAACTGAACCCTCATGGTAATCAACGCAACTTCAGGTCGATCACTTGTTGAAACTTTTTCTATATCCTTATATGCATTTACCGCGTGCTTGATTACTTCTACAGGACTGTTAGACATGTAGGTGGTGCAATGAGGGGTGCTGGTGCTGACCAAATTTCAGTTCTGGTTAGGACAATGGTGGAAAGCAAAGTGAGCAAGAATGTGCTTCGTATGTTCTATACACTGGGGTACAAGTTAGACCATGAGCTGTTGAGGGTGGGGTTTTCCTTCAAGTTCAACAGGGGGGCACAAATCACGGTGAGGGTTTCATCAGTCAATAAAATGCTGAAGCTGCATGCGACTGACGAGGCCGTGCCAGTAACACCTGGCATACAGATGGTTGAAGTAACAGCGCCTGCTTCTGATGAAAACTATGCTGAAGTTGCTGCTGCTGTGCAATCCTTTTGTGAATATCTTGCCCCGTAAGAATCTTATATTTTCTTCTCAATTGTACATTTCACGATCCCTACTGCAAATCATTTACTCACCTTGAGAATAACCATCAATTTAGTTCCTAAAACAATCACTCTCCAATTTAGTCTCTAAGTATACTAAGGTTATAAGTAGTCCCTAAATATATGAAATCCGTCGCCTATTCCCTTCTATTAAGATGTTGAGAACTAACATGATGGCTTTTCATATACTTTAGGGACTAAAATGAAGTATTACATATTCTTTAGAGACTACTGCTTATTATTATATACTCTAAGGACTAACATGATCTAAGAAATAGTATTACTTGAGGATCATATTGATGGTTCATTCGTTTTGTTAGAATTGGTTACCGGTTATCATTTTCAACGGACTGGCCACTCTTTTGAAGTCTTTAGTGGCTTATTATGTTTATGGTTTCTTCGTTCATATTGAATTTCATCACTGACTCATACAACTCGTTGGTGTCAATTTCTCAGGCTTCTCCATCTGTCCAAACCAGGCGTTTCAACTGGTGTTGTTCCTACAGCTGCAGCTGCTGCTGCATCTCTAATGTCTGATGGTGGCGGTACACCTCTGTAGTGGTCCAGTAATGTTAATGTATGCACATAACAATTGAACGATGTTGATTGCTTCATGATAAAACAGTTGGTAGGTATAGGAAGAGTACTAACATTTTGCATCGGGTTGTATTTGAGAATGAGAAACGTGAGCGACCCTTTGTAATGCACCTGTTTGAATGTGTTATTTTTTTAAAGGCAAATATAGATTGAAAATGCATTTCACCAAATATGGAGAATGAGATTCACATGATTATAAAACAGGACAGAGGCAATATCATGGGTAGCCTTTGTATTTTTCAATGAAATTTTGCAGAAATGAGTACAATATTGTAAAATTCTCTCCCCAAAAAAAAAAATTTAACAAAAATTAAACATGAATTTTTAACCACAAAATATTAAAATTCATATTACATTAATGTTCTGTTAAAAAATTCTATTTTTTTAGAAGAGATTTTTATAATATTATAAACTATTCTGCAAAATTTTATTCAAAAATATGAATTCTACATACGAGAGACTAAAACGAAAAGTTGGTATATTTATAGGAATAAAAAAACAAATTTAACCCAAAAATTAAAGGTAAGAAAAACATTAGCACTATTTGACATGTTCATTAATGCAGTACAAATGTGTCAAAGATCATTCAAAATTTAGTCCTTGTTAACATACTTAATCTCAAGAAGAATTCATACAATTATAACTACTATATATACTAACTATAATTTACATTGGCTCATTTTTCCAAGCTAGTTAAGCATTGTTTTTCTTGGTTGAAATAGTGACATACAAAAATAAGAAGATCGGATAATATCAGACCAGAGTGGAAATACAAGAACTTTAAATAAAACAATAGGAACAAATGCAAAAACAGAAATAAAATATGGAACCCATGACATCAAACCATGGAAATATGCTATGAAGAAGGACACACTAAATGCTATCATCATGCTTGTGATGGAGATTATTTGTGCAATCAGTCCACATAGCAACTTGGAAGGAAGTGACTTGAAATATTCATATTCAGCATAACTTGAGATGATGATAGACAAGAAAATCAGCATTGAAATTGAAGATGATATTAGTGCAGTTGCATTTGATACTGCAAATATAAGAAATGCTTGTTTTTGTAAATAGTTTGGTGTTCCTGTATTTTTGTTGAAGCCACCAGGTATGTTAAATGTTGCTGTAAATACTCCAGTGGAAATCAGTGTTGAAATTAGGATACAGTAATTAGCTATGCTCTCAATCCATGATTCTGCCTTTGTTAGTAGCTCTTTATGCTCCTCAGCAAATATCTCATCAGGAGTTTTGCCATTAGAATTTTTCTTCTTTATTTCTATTGGGGACATTAACTCTTTAACCTTCTACAATGACAAAATATAATGTATATATAAGGTAAGACTGGCTCAACATGTTTAGAGGTCTTAAACAAATTTTATGGTGAAGCATGTTAAAATAAAAAGACTTAATTGCACTTTTTCCCTTATCCTTTGCTAACTGTGCGATTTTACACCCCCTCTTTTTTTTAACGATTTTGCATCCCTCTTTTTGCCCCCTTTCTGGTTAGATGGAGCTTATTGTGTTTAATTGCACTTTTGCCCCCTATCTTTTTGCCAATTGTGCGATTTTGTACCCTATCTTTTGCCTCCTTTCCCCTCTTTTAATGATGATTTTGAACAGAACACAATTGGCAAAAGATGGGGTGCAAAATCGCTCGAAAAAAAGATGGGGTGCAAAATCGCACAATTAGCAAAAGATAGGGAAGAAAAGTGCAATTAAGCCAAATAAAAGATAACATTGGGCCTAATAAAGTAACTTTGTGTCTTGTAAGTACAGCTCAGTTGGTAGCTACAAGGACAATAATATGCAGGGGTTGGTTTTCTCGAACTCATCACTTCTCCACATTTAAATTGTGTGAATCCCAACCAATAGCTACGAGTGACTAGTCAGTGTCAGTGTTGGCATCACGTCTTGTGTTCTTGTCTATCTTAGTTATTCATAGGATATTATACGACATGACATATGCATGGTGAAATAGTGGGAGATGTACCTCAAACCATAGTATTTCATGTGTCATTTGAAGAGCTGCTCCTGAAATTAAGTTAAGCTGAGAAGGAGGTGCTAATTTTGCAGCATAATGTAAGATGTTGTTTTTTTCATGATCCTCAAGATCTATAATTGAATCTTTGAAGGAACCTAACTCATGTATTAGACTAAAGATGCTTGAATGACAATGTTGAACAGCAATGTGAAATATGCTTCGGTTTTTGTCATCCACATCCCTTATTAAATCAGGTTCAGACCTCAAAAGCTCAGCCACAAAGTGAAAATTTCCAACTTTTGTAGCATCAAATGTTATTTTTGACGGTTGATTTATGATTGTCCTATGTGTTTCTGTACATCCATGATTGAGAACTATGCCCCAAAGACATCTAACAAGTTCGAGAAATGGACTTGTACTCTTCATGCCTACACACATAGTTTGATTGCTTAATAATGTGATGAAATATTCATGAGTAAGAGATAATTTATAACATGTGATATATATGATTTTGAATCCTATAAAATTAAAAAGTTTCTTACTAAGATCAGAAGGCTTTCGAGCCAAGATATGTAAGCCTGTCTCATTGTTCATATTTCGGACCAATGCCAGTGTTGACTGTTTTTGTAACATTTGCAAAGCTAAATCTGCAAAATAATAAAAGATATCATCATGTTAATTCTAACTTTTATTTTTTGTTGGTCACAATAAATTGTGTGAATCGCCATATTCATTTGGTGTATGTAAGCTTCTACTTTTTTATTTATTTTTTATTTATTTTATAAGATAAGTACTACTAGTTTAGGCAATATTAAAGGCTAATTATGATATATAAAATGTTGTTAGATAAAGATATTGTGATATGCATGCATCGAAATTCTAACCACTTTGTGAATTTTAAAAGAGAATGAATTTCTATCGGTCAGAGTAAGGTTTTACGACTCGAGAGTTTATCTTAACTCGTTTTGCTCAGGTAAATTCGACTCGAAAACTCGTATGAGTTTACCTAAAATTAAAATTAAATAAAATTTATTATTTACATGACATATGCAAACTAATATAATATTGTAAATAGTCCAATAGTGCAAAATATGACTAAATCGTAAAGGTTTTCAACCATCGTAATAAAGCATTATGTTCAACTAAACATCAAAATACAAAATAAACTTGCAAAATCATAAGTCTCTTAAGTTTTAACATATGAAGCCCAAATACATGTACAAGTGTGGGTATGATACGTTACAGGTACGCGGATAC
This sequence comes from Medicago arabica, assembly GCA_946800305.1. Taxonomy (NCBI): domain Eukaryota; kingdom Viridiplantae; phylum Streptophyta; class Magnoliopsida; order Fabales; family Fabaceae; genus Medicago; species Medicago arabica. Next base: position 17,822,225 of record OX326971.1, on the reverse strand, counting down.
GAGAATTTTTTTAAAATTTAGGATACGATACGGTTAAGATACGTTAACAAAAAGTTTATAATAAAACTTATATGTATGTAAAATAATTGAAGAAAATAAATATTGATTACTCTTCATTATTATATTATTATAAAAGTCACAATTTTTAACAAATAAGTCTCCTAAGTCTTAACTCTTAACCATCTAAAAAGGCAAGTTTCACAAGTTCCTAAAGTTGTTAATAAAACTATAAAAAAAAAAATTAGACCTGCATTCCGATTTTACTCGAGTTTACCCGAATTTACTCGATTTTACCCAAATTTACCGCGTTAACTCGAGTCAAACTCGTCAAACATTCCGATTTTACCAAAAATCGAGTTTACCTCCGAATTGACACGATTTTGATACTTAAAAACGTAAATTCGGTAAACTCGACGAGTTAACACTCGATTTGTGGAACATTACGCCAGAATACTTGATAAAAAACTTCAGATATAGGAAACATATTTGACCATGAAACATTTATCCATGAGAAAATAATGCATTTACAATGACAATACCTAAAGTAGACTTTTGTTTTATTCGCCATAAATCAGATCTATATCATTAACAACATCTCCAAAGAAGATATCATAGAGATTTTATATGCATAAATGTTGAGATGGATTGTCATTGACATGCAATACTTCTATAAGCATTGTCTTTCTCTTTTATAAATATTGGTTCCATTGCATATTTTATCCAAATTCTTTCGTCATATTAAAAAAAATAAAAAAATTATTGTTCAAATGTAATAATGTAAAATTATCCGTAGAACCCATTTAATAATTATTTTTAAGATTGTTGGGTTAGAGTGAATGAGTATTTATTAGACATTGACATTAAAAATGGAGTGAATTATTAATGTTTATCCATAAGGACCACTTAAACTACCTTTTAATAAGAATGTCATTGAAGATGCTCTAAAAAGCCAATGACGAACTCACACACATTGAGTGTTGAGAAATAGAGTATCACAAATTCAAACACACGTCTCAACATATAGTCTTTAACCACGTAAACTATATGTAAGAGACTAACTCCCCATGTCTAAATATACGACTCCGGTTCTTCAATTTTAAAAACGTTAATCTAATTTAATTTGTATATCTTATAAGTGTCACGGACTACAGGGAGGAACTAATTATGGACAATTAATTTACTTACCATACAAATCATTGTTGATGCAAAGGAAGAACAGTGAATTCCACTCCTCCTCTTCTAATATGTCTACTGTATGCCTGTATAGATATCTTGCAATGTCATTTCTTCCATAAAAAGCAGCCATAGTAAGAGGGGTCATTCCTTGAGCACCTCTTATATGTGGTAGACATCCATTTTTCTTGGTCAATATAATAACAATTTGTAGGTTTCCAGATACAGCAGCTAAGCACAATGTTGTGTTCCCTTTATTGTTTTTTAGTTCCAAGTCTTTTGAGTCAAGTAAATTCACCAGCTCCTCTACAAAATGAGTATGATTTGTTTCTGCTACAACATGTAATAGTGTACCATAATCCTTTGTTATTGCAGCGTTTAGGAGTTCAATGTCTCCATCTATCATGCCCTTGGATGCATTCCAATCACCTTCTAATGCTTTTTTATATAGGGGTACACATTGATCCAAATATTTTCCTGAAGAAATTAAAAGAGAGTTTAAAAGTGCCAACATAGCATTTATAGCAAATATCTTATAAACTGTAACTTTTTATATCTTTACGGAGAGATCTTTAGCTCATAAGACTTGTGCGGCGCACGGGTCATCAATCTAGTATGTATCAGTGTATGTTTGATTTCATTTTGTATAGGTAATATTTTTTAAAGGTTATGTTGTAGAGGTAAAGTTGATTCCGAGATATATAATTTATTTTGACATGTATGAATGTTCTTAATTACGATTAATTTTGTCTCCCTTTTACATTCAATTTACTTTTAGTCAAAGCAGGTTTTATAAAACTTTTTACACATCCAATGAAATCACTCATGCAACTATCTTTACAAAAATTTAGTTATGGTAATTTAATTGAATGCATGTTTAAAAAGTGTTACATGAATGATACATAAAATTTAATATGTATTTAGATAGAGATCAAACTTTCCTCATTCTATAAAAAAAAAATAAAGAAAAATAAAAAATTAGAGAGAGATCAAACTTTTATCTTGTATTAGGTCAAGAGAAGGGTGTCGACGTTGAGGAGTAGGGCATGATAATTGGTGAACCTCATGTGCTTGCGATTGTGATGGAGATGGCACTGAGTATGCATTTGCCATTGCCATTCCCTGTAACTAAAATTAACAAACAGAATTAATAATCAAGTGCATTTAATATAAATCTCTCAAAAATAACTCAAAGGTGGATCTTATCATTTTAAGTAAATATTATATTTTATATTAATAAAAAAATGATGAACAAATATAATATTTTATTAAAATTTATTAACAATATATAGTAAGATATCCCTTTAGATCGGGTACATCCCTTCAATCTTTTCACTTTTTCATTACTGATAAATTTTTGAATCGCACTTGTATCTTGCTACTTTCTATTACTAATTGAAAAAATTCTTCTATTTTTAATTAGTGATTGATATTTTAAAACTTGATGGAAAACTGAGTATTTTATAGTATATCAAAGGCGGCTGATTAATATTCATGTCTTATGTTCTATCATTGTATCAACTTGCAATAATAGGACAACATGCATGCTACGTGTAATCTCCTAGTTAGCTAGCATTTGCTTTCATGGACATCACATTATATATAGTCATTATTTGTTCTATACTTATATATGCATATTGCTAATTGACTTGACAAAAACTACTAAAAGTCTTTCCCTTACACACCTCTTAATTTTATTCTTAATCAGTTTTTCCAATACATGCCTTTAACCAATGTTTATGGTTGACTAAGAGTCAACGGTACATTATTTGGGCCTAATTAAATGGTAATATGCATTATATATATATATATATATATATATATATATATATATATATATATATATAATATGATGTTTATATACAAAAAGTGATCAAACTATACTGATCAAAATTTATGAATATTTAATCGATGGCATTAATCTTGATGAGCCTTTATTTACATCAAAATTAATCATCTGTAATAAAAAAATTAATCATTAATGCATGTTTTAAGCATATTTATTTGAGGACATATCAAATAATTTCAGAAAAAAAAGACCAAAAATTATTTCAAATTTATGTAAAAGTGTACATGAATAATCTATATCCTCTAAAAATATCTGTATCATATAAAACGTTCAAGTTTACATCAAAATTAAACATTGAATCCAACAATTAGTTTGCAAAATATGTACCTGTTAAAAACCTATGAAAACTTATTGAGTTGTCCTTGTGAACATAGCTCACTTAACAAGGACAATGCATTGTAATATATAGGGGTTGAGGTTAGAATTCCAGACACCCCGTTTATTCACCTTAAAAGTGAATTTTAAACCCTAGGTTACTTGAAAAAAAAATTATTGAACTAATACTGTTGATATATATTAGTGTGTGTGTGTTTTTTTTTTTCTGCTAATAAACTCACTATCTGTATGAATAAATTGGAAAGGAAAAGTAGTTACAAATCAGTGATTTCAGTAATATACATCAAGAACTTGTGTAAAAGAATAGGAAGAAAAGAGTCCTTCAAGAAAAAAGATTTTGAAAACTCTGCAAGCAATAAGAACATATAACATAACAAATTTATAGATGATCGGAAGAGAAAAGCCAAAACTGCAAACGAAGGAGCAGTAGTTAATCATGGTATAGTGGAGGTGGGAGCTAGAAAGCACTACAAAGAGGCCAAAAATATAAATTATAATATTAATTAATTAAACCTCGTGTTTATTTTGAAACTTAACACATGCATGCATTAAGAACATTTAAAGCATGATTCAAACTCAAACAGATTCTCAGAATTATTTTTAACGGAAAAGAAGGATTGTTATGAGAATGGAAGATATAAGAAAAAATATGTTCGGTTAAGCACAAATATTGAAAGATTTAAGAAAGAGAATTGGAAAATATACTTCAAATCAATGCTTAGAAAAATATATAATTAAGTGACTAAATTAAATTAGATAGCATTTAGCAATTTATCAAATTTACCTCAAGAAGCTCTCTTAGAACAGAATAAAATGCTGATAAAAGAAGATACACTAATTTATCTTGTTAATATTATCTTCCAACCTCAAATGCAAAGGAAGCTTGCAATATTCAGGTCTTGTGTGAGTCGATGTCAAAGTGACTTAGTCTAGTATGTATATGAATAGGTTCCGATTCTTAGTCTCCCTAAAAAAAAAAAGTTCCTATTCTTAGTCAATTAAATTACATTAGTCAATTCATAATTCAGTGAAATATTTCAAAAATACAAAAGTCGTCTTATAAATGACGGTCATGCTTTATAGACTATAGTAACAACTATGATACTTGTATGGGCCTGCAACTTTTTACAACAACAATGACCAACCACGTCCACAATAAAAACCGACAAAAGCTAAGATAGAAAGGAAATAATAGACTTTTCAATTGAATGACCAAAGACCGTAACAACCAATTTTACATGCTGCCAAGAACATGACTTGAAGGCTTGTTCTTCTAAGATGATCTAAACTAACACTGTTACTAGTGCAAAGTATTACGAGAGAATGAGATAGTAAAAAATTATTTTTCCTTGAGTTGTAATGAGAGTAGAACAATTATTTATACTATACTATATTTATGACCATGGTAAGATTAGCTACTCCTAGTGTAGAGTTCAATAGCTTGCACTACAAGCAACTGCGAGTAACTAATTCTAACTAACATTCCATAGAATTTGGGAACCACTAACCGCCATTAAATATTGTCCTGCAAACTGTGGTGAAACTTAATTAGTGAGCTTGGATGATTGTTATCATTCTACTTGTACAATAGCCTCCATAAGTTGGAGCTTGGTAAATATCCATGGTTCTCAACTTGGATAATAAAGTATTAAAACAAGGATTTGGGAAGAAGTTAGCCAATTGATCTTTGGAGTAAACATCAAGCAACCTCTTGATGTCGACTTGTAATTTCTCGCGTATTATGTGTCAATTATTTTCTGAATGTTTGGTACGTTCGTGGAAAAAGAGATTTGCAACTATAGAGGAAACTTTGATTATCATAGTAAACAACAAGTAATTGAGCACATTCAACCTAAAGATCACGAAGTAAATACAAAAGTCATTGCAATTCACATGTTGCAACTACTAATACTCGATATTCTGCATGTGAAGAAGAGCAAGAGAAGAAAAATAGTAATATATATATATATAATAGTATAATAAACAAATTCTTATTCTAAAAAGGGTTAATATGTCTTTACCCCCTGTAAAAAAAAAATTTAGATTTTGTCCCTGAAATATGAAGATTCTTTCAAAAACCCCCCGATCTCATTTGCCACACTCTAATCGATGACGTGGCATGACGTGACGTGCCACTAGGTTTTTTTTTTCCGCATGACATGTGGGTAATTACATACCACCTCATTAAAAACTCAAAATCATTTTAATAATTATAAAAAAAAACCAAAAATTCAAAATCTGAAAAAATTCAAAATATTTTTTTAAAATAAAAAATTAAGATTTTTTTTCAAAAATTAAAACACATTAAGATTTTTTTCCGAAAATTATAAAAATAGAAAAAAGTTCTTATCTTTTTCAAAATTAAGAAGCTATTTAAAAATTAGGGAATTTAATTTTTAAAATAAAATAAAATCAGATTTTTTTTGAAATAAAAAAGTTTATTAATTTCTCTACACAAAATAGAAATTCTGGAAAATATTTCAACTTTTAAAAATTTGGATATAAATGTTTTTAAATTCCAATTTTATAATCTAAAATTTTTTGAATATAGGGGCATGGAATACATTGTTAGACTGTGGTATGTGACATAGCCTGATCAAGACATCGAGATCTTGTGGTTGATTAAAATATTCAGAATTTTTTAGATTATAAAATTGGAATTTAAAAACATTTATATCCAGATTTTTAAAAATTGAAATATTTTCCAGAATTTCTATTTTGTGTAGAGAAATTAAAAAAAACTTTTTTATTTCGAAAAAAATCTGATTTTATTTTATTTTAAAAATTAAATTCCTTAATTTTTAAATATCTTCTTAATTTTGAAAAGATGAGAACTTTTTTCTATTTTTATAATTTTCGGAAAAAAATCTTAATGTTTTTTAATTTTTGAAAAAATATCTTAATTTTGTAATTTAAAAAAATATTTTGAATTTTTTCAGATTTTTTATTGATTTTTTTTATAAAATCTTGTAATATTGTTCCAATATTCAGATTTTAGGAAATTAAAATATTTTCCAGAATTTTTCTTTTCGATTTAAGGAAATTAAAATATTCAGAATTTTTTAGATTATAAAATTGGAATTTAAAAACATTTATATCCAAATTTTTAAAAATTGAAATATTTTCCAGAATTTCTATTTTGTGTAGAGAAATTAAAAAAACTTTTTTATTTCGAAAAAAAATCTTAATGTTTTTTAATTTTTGAAAAAAAATCTTAATTTTTAATTTTAAAATTTTTTTTGAATTTTTTCAGATTTTTTGGATTTTTTAAAATTTTGAATTTTTGGATTTTTTTTTTTATAATTATTAAAATGATTTTGAGTTTTTAATGAGGTGGTATGTAATTACCCACATGTCATGCGGAAAAAAAATTTAAAAAAATAAAAATACCCAGTGGCACGCCACGTCATGCCACATCATCGACTAGAGTGTGGCAAATGGGATCATGGGGGTTTTTGAAAGAATCTTCATATTTCAGGGACATAATCTAAACTTATTTTTTTATAGGGTGGAAAATCGGAACTCGCCCAAATTACAGGGGGGTAAAGACATATTAACCCTTCTAAAAATTAACTACTTTCTCTAAAACATTCCTCTCTAACCTCTCTGTAGATTCCCACCATTCGCCATCCTCCCTCCCAATCCAACCACTATCTGTCACAATGTAGATGCAATCGTTGGGCGGTGCTACGATTGTATCTAACCGTCCGCATCACTCAACTACAAGTTTCTAGCTATGGACTGTGGTGATGTTGGTTGCACGATTCGGGGTGGTTTTCGGATTCGTGCTGGTAGATCTTGATCCTCGTCTCTTGACGGCTGGTTCTTCATTCTCCACTTGTTAGGTGTTAATGTTGTTTGTTGGTGGAGGGTTTCTTCCATGTTTACGAGTTGTACTCTGTGTTTATTTTTGTACCTCTGCATGTTGTGTTTGTCAGTACATGGAATGTTAGTTGATTGTTGGTTATGTGGGAGTTGATTTTCTCTCTATTACTACCCATCTTTTAGCGTTGTTATCTTCATTTGTTTCTTTCTTTGAATTGTTGTGTTCGATTTTGGGTTGTTTTAGTGATGTAGGTGGTCGTTGCTCTTGGTAACACTAGGTGGTAGTTCTTGGTGTTGGGTTGAGAGTTGGAATGTTAACAATGTTTTTTGCTTAGTGGTGAGTTATAGTTGTGGTGACGATGATGAGGAGCTTGTGGGTTGTTTTTGTTTTTAGGGGTATTTTGTTTTTCATCTAATGTTTGTCCGTGGTGACCTTAGATATGGGTCCAACTCTGTTGCCACTAGTTAAGGCCAACTTTGGGTTGTTTTCGATTGACTCATGGTTTAATTTTGGGTTGTTTTCAAATTTAGATGGTTCAACTTAGGGTTGTTTTTTAGATGGACCCTTTTCAAATATGAATCTGTTTGTGCTACTGCTCCACTTGTTGTCTGCCTTAGGGATTTGTCTTTTGGATTTTAGTTGGTTGGCCAATTTTTCTTCGAGATCGAGAATTAGTGTCTCCTTCTAGATTTTTGTGTTGGTTATGGTGTCTTCTCCAGTAGGCAGTGGACAATGAATTGAGGGAGTTCTTTCGTGATTAACTTATCGAGTCTAGTGGATTGATCGCTTTTCATTAGACGAGGGTCAACTTCTTGACTAAAATTTTTGGGCTTATTATGGTGCATTCTTCGTTGAACCAGGGGTGAGTGGTGGTAGAATCTGAATGAGTGTTGGAATAAGTCATTATTCATATGTTTAATTTGGCTTGGTTGTGGTGATAAGAAGTTGAGGTTCTATTTTCAGGGGTTTTGATCAATGGATGAATCTTTGGCTGGGTTACGGTGAGCACTAATCGGTAGGTGATTGGATTTTATTTATGTGGTCACTCACGAGGAACTATGAGGATTTAACTTTGGTTTAGGTGCTGACTTTGGTTTTGGTGATTAGATTTCTTGTTACTGTTGGTGATAACCTTCAAATTAGGAGGTGTTTGAATCGATGATGTTGTGATGGTTTTCTTTTGGGTGCTCCGCCTATATACAATGTCTTTGGTTTGTAGTTTCTGTCTACCGGTCGTTATTAGTCTTGTGCAGAGATCTGTTTACTAATAAGTTTTGTTGTTAAAAAATATTATAATAAATAAATAGTAAAATAATAGTTTTAAATGGTAAAATAAATAGTTTATGAAGTGAAATAAAAGAGAGAAGGAAGTTGAATTTGACTTGGTAAGAAAATTATAGAAACAATGTAGATTGAATGATTGTAGAGAGTATAAAAATTTGAGAATGAAAGTGGTATTAAGAAATGAGAAAATATATTGTTTACATCAGGTGAAAAGGTACCAGATGGACATTTGTGTCATTTTGTTCCCACCGCAAATATTTGGATTTTCTACATTTGTAGCGGTTACTAATTGACACAAATGTTGCGTCAAAACATTGTTAGGTTCCTACGGGTCTTTGGTCCGCTGCAAATGCTGAGTGTAAATTTAGAAAATTATTGTATTGAAACTATGAGCACGACAACTCTTTAGAATAACATAGGGATTGATTTAGAATGCTTAACTTAATCGTTGAATATGAATATGATATCAGATCCTTTGGTTGTAGGATATAATAAGTGACCAATAAGCCTCCTATAAGAAGTAATGTCAAAGAATATGTGACTATCATACTTGTACAAATTCATTTTAGATTTGATCCAAAAAATATGTGTATATAGTGATTCTTTACTTAGAGTGTTCTACTGCAAGGCCAAGAAAGACTTTTAGCACTCTCAAATCCTTATTCTAAAAGTATTTAATACATAACTAATTTGATGGTCTTGAATTCATAAAGGAAATTTCCAATAAGGATCACATCATTCACATCCATAAGTAGTAAAGTGAATGAAGTTGTAGTTTTCTTGATGAAAGTGAAAGATCAGGGGGAGGTTGTACATAATTATGTTAAACTAGAAAGGAAGTGAGTTTTTCATACCACTTTATGCTTGGTTATTTGAGGCCATAAAGTGCCTTAATGAGTTCGAATACACTTGACTTGGTTTGGAAGGTGTGACACAATGAGGGATAACCATGCAAACATCTTATTGTAGGTCACCATGAGAAAGTTCATTGTTGACATCAAATTGATGGACATGTCATCCATTAATGGAAGCTAAAACAATGACCAAACAAATTATGCTGACCTTAGCTAGCTAGTGGAGAATAGGTACAAAAAAAAAAAAACCAAACCATTTATTTGACTGTAGCCTTTGGCTATCAACTAGTTTTTGTTTAATTCTCCCTATTTAATCTTTGTGTTAGGATGTATATGCGAGTATAAGTTCTTGCATATCTGTTGAGAAGTTATTGCATTTGACGTCCAAAGTTTGTGAGAGAATAAGTCCCAACATCCTATTGTAGAATAATATGGCATCTGACATTAAAACATATGTTGGAGCATAAGTCCCATCATTCCGTTGTAGAGTAATATGACATCAAATATTCATTCTAAGGATTATAAGTCCCTCCTATAATAGAGGAGCAATATGACATAGGATAGACCATATATCAATTAAGTTAAGGATGTAAGTCTTAGTTAAGCATTGTGGATATAAACCTCGGGTAGTTATTGGTCTAGGAACATGCACTAATCTGTCAAAGAAATAGAGGGAATTCAAAGAATTCTAATTGTAGTTAAATCTCAGAATCGAATACTTTCAATTTTAATTGCAATTAAACAATCTTGCAAACTTTAATTTACAATTTTTTATTAGAAGTGTAGTTTATTGTTGGAACAAAATAGTTGAAACAATGTCTCTTGAGTTTTGATCAAAACAAGCTATTAAAAGATCAATTGGATATGCTAATATTTATTCAAGTGTGCAGGACCATATACTAAAATTTATTATGTCTTAATCAAGTATTGGTTTTGAAAGAACAAATGCAGAGCCGAGTATTTTCAAGAGAAGATAAGTATCAAGTCAGAATCTGGAGGACTCATACTATGAAGGCAAGCAAGAATATGGAGAAGTCAGACTCTGAAGTCAACCCAGAAGTTGGATCACTCAAACTCTGGAAGCTAGACTCAGAATAGCTAAAGACTAATTTAGTGCATAAGCTATGCCAGTCCAAGCTATGATGGTTCTGAAGTATCAAAGAGTCAATGGATGTCACTGTCAATGAAGAACAAATTGTACAACCATTATCTCCAACATCCCATGTGCATTTGTACGAAGTTGCAAGTTGTGTCTCTTTGGAAAAGAACGGATAATTCCTTATCAAGAAAAGGTTTCAAAATCATTCCTTTGTATGAAATTAACTGAATCAAGCAACAAATCAATGATTATTGATCAAACTTATATAACGACTTTAATGATGTGTTGGCCCTCTTCAACGTCTCTTTTTCCTCAACGTCTATATGAAGGATTGATGACTTGAGGAAACTACAAGACTCTGCGATATTTCAAAAGTTCCATTACTCTATCAAAATCTATACGCATCAATCACTTTCATTTCTTAGAAATTCTTAAGTCTTAGAGTCTGAACTATGTTGTATTTTGTGAACACCACATTATCAAGTGTTCAATTCAAACAATATTCTTTGTAATCTTTGTTTGATAGAAGTCTCTTGCTTATGTGATTTAGCATAGGAAGTCTCTTGCTTGTGTGCTTGAGAAATTGTAATCTTGTATGAGTATAGTGAAAAATCATTTGTAAGTGACAAGGGGACTTGACTACTTTCAGATTGTAGAAGGAACCAAGATAATTGTTTTGTATCTTTCTCTTCTCTCTCTATCTCGTTTATACCGGCTGCATTTAACTCTGAACATTGATTTATATTCTGAACTCTATAAGAAGCTGAATATTGGACTTAGTTAAAAGGAAGAAAAAGTTAACACAATTTAACCCCTTTGTGTTTTCTCAGCTTCATATATTGCATAGTAGAAAACAATAATTTTTGTGAAAACGATAACTCATTAGTGACCAGTATATTTGTGAAAACAACAATTTTTTATGTTTGTATATTTGTGACAAGTTTAAATTTTAGTAAGTTTTTTTTTGTCAAGTAATCTAATTGATAGAAATTCACATTTTTAAGGTGAATAAGTTGGTGGGGTTTGAATCCCGTTCAGTGCATATATTATAGAATGTCATTACCAATTGAGTTAAACTGATGTGATAAGTTTATTTCGTCAATTAGCCGGGGTGTCCGGGATTCAACACCGGTCCCTACATATATTATGCACTGTTCCTACCAACTGAGTTTTTGTTGAACAAGCCAAAATGAAACTAATAGATCAAAAGGAGTGATTCATCTCACACGAGGCATGCAAAAGAGAGCCACTCAAAGTTTGTACAAAATCAAGTCACTAGTGCCTCAATAAACAGATCAAAAAAATAAACAGAAGAAAAACAGCAAAACTACAGTAAAGCTCCTATGTAGAGTAGAGGGTGTCTCCACCAGTCATGATAGCTGAAAGAAAAGGTTGACTTACACGCCTTTAACCACTTAAAGGAAATCATTTTTACCCTGTCTATCAACTGATGTAACTCTGATGCTTTATGATTAAAAACATGGTTGTTCCTTTCCTTTCAAATAACCTAGACACATGCAAGCCAGATAATTTTAGAAAAAAATATGTGAATCGCGGTAACCCTGCTAAATGACTAAACTGAAGAAGATGATCACGAAGCACCACTGGAACAACAAAAGTTATATGTAACCACTACGAAACAAAAATCCATAGATTACCAAAAGTGGCATAATTTAAAAGTAAATGGCTAGTAGTCTCCTACCAACTGAGTTAAGCTCTCGGGACTCACGTGATTAGTTTTAACTCAAGGAAAAGTGTTCGAATATTTGAAATTATCTTATAATATCTTTGATATTTTATATTATTAGAGCATCTTAGAGTATCTTTAATAATTAGATTTTATAGTTCTTATTTTTATGATGATTGTTTTTTATTTATGATTGAATATATGTAGCCTTATAAATAGGATTTATTGTTTAGTCTTTGGTATCAATTTATTATCCAAGACTTCATATTATATTGGAACTGTAGTTTTTCTTTTGCTTCTCTATTCATATTATTAACACGCAAATCAATTAATTATTTTGGCTAAGGCAACTAAAATCTTTATCTTGCGGTTGGTTTATATCAAAGGTGGGATGGATTTGTATTGACATTATTTTGATTGCGTATTTTTAGAATGTCTAATGTTTTTTACTCTTAACACTATCATGTGATATATTGAGTTAGAATACTACGTTTTAATATAAAAAATGAAGAATCATGGGATGAGACGGCCAAAATACACACTAGTCCTATTCATAGAGTCCAATTATAGCAACTAACACTTAACCACTCCTAAGTAACCAACTAACACTAACTGAAATTATTCTGACTTGTGTACCTCTTGGAATCAATGTCTAAAATCTATAACCTCTTAATATTTTTAATTGGATATTTTGAGTAACATTTGTACTCCACGTTTTGATATAAAATATTGCTTATAAAGAAAAAAAAAAGGACCAGAGAATCATATTTCATCTTGGTCATAGAAAAATATAATGGGAGAGGGGTTTCAAATTAAATATGTTTTATATTAAAACATTGAATAGTGTTTTTTTATACTTATTTCATTTTTTATTTTTGAAAAATAAAAGAAATTAAATAAACAGAATCTTTTCTCTAATATATAAAATTTAAGTTGCGTGATTAACAAATTTTACAAATTTGTTAATCATAAAAATATGTACTGTTAACCACTTTTTTCATATGAATTTCATTATTCATTTTAACTATAAACACAAAAATATAAGTCATTAAACAATTAATTTATATAATTTCAGCAAAATGACCGAAATACATGTATTTACGTAAAATAAATAGTTAATGTCTTACAATTGAGATGGTATTGGATTAGAGGATGTTGCAATCAGAGTGGTATCAAAATAATCTTCACACCAAAGAAATATCATGTGGTGGTAGTGCTGGTCCTCAAAGGCGGCTTGTATTTATTTTTATTTAATTTTCAGATGCCTATAAGTAGGTCCTATTAACATTCTCACCACATAAATAAAGGTAATAAAAAATTCACATGATTTCAAATTCTAAAGACTTCAGACCAGGATAGGAAAGTTCCGTTCTCTTTTAACCTTAAAATTTTATGGAAAAGGTTATTTTATTTAAAGGTATATTTTTTTAAAAAGCTAAAATGAAATATATTAGAAAAACATCTAGTCAGTTACGTCAAATAATCAAGGGTCAAGCCGACAGCCCAAAATCAAGAAAAAGAAAAATCGTTACAAAAAGACTCTCAAATAAGAAAATGGATCAAATCGCCACGTTTGATAATCGAAAACAAAATTAGTGTGATTTGCTTTCGACCACCAATAACATTGCAACTTAATTTTATCAATGAGATTTTGTAACAAATCCTCCTTATGATGAAAGACGCGAGCATTTCTTTCGCGTCAAATGACCCACACACATGAAAGCCAAAGGAGATGAAGAGATGTGTGGATACTTCTTGAAAAACCACCTAAATTTCCAAATTGAGATATATGATCCGAAACTCGAGCAAGATGATTTGTTGTAAAACTAAGCCAGCTAGAAATACCATACCAAATTCTTTCGAAAAAATCGCAAGATAAAAAGAGGCGATCAATATCCTCATGTTTACCACAACCACCCACACAAAGATGCACGTTAGGATGAAGAATTTGCGTTCTAATTAAATTGTCCATTGTAGGAATACGATTGCGAAGTAGATGCCAAACAAAGAGACTGGTCTTAAGGAAACCTCCTTATTCCACACAATGCTATAGTAAGCATCTAGGGAGTTAAGATCCGTTGTAAGCAAATATTTATCTCGGGAGGTAAATAAAATCTAAACATTTATTTTTTATTAAAAAATGTATTAATATTCTTTTTTTAGCAAGTATTAAGATTCCTTTAACCTATTAATTTTAGACTAAATTAATTAATTACTTTTTTAAACAAACCAAAATGAAATATATTAACAATAAAGAACATTATTCATAGAACAAGATATATTAAAGAGGATCAATAGAGTCATTCAAAGGACCATAGTCGAACCAACAGAAGATCAAATGAAAGAGTTATTAAGCAATACCAAAACATGAGAACGAGGTAAGCCACCAACTATGATACTATGATAACCAAAAGCTAAATTGATGTATTTTATCTTCACCCACTAGTAGAATAGACACTTAACTTTATCCACTAAATTATGAATAGATCCTTTTGGTTAAAATCATACTATTACACTTTTTCCTAATTACCGGACACAAGAAAACAAAATAACCTACATAAGAGATTGCCACATTTTAGAACCTCCTGATTAAAAAACCAAAGTACATAAAATAGTCAACAACACTTAAAGGATCAACCGAAGAGAATTCAATCCAATGCCGAATATGTTGCCAAACACTGTCAAAGAAATTACAATTTAAGAACAAGTGGTAAGTCGATTATGTAACACCACACCTACTCACACAAAGCTGAGAGTCTTGATTAGGCATGCCTCGTCTAAATAAGTTATCCTTGATGGGAAGCCAATTTTTTAGAAAATGCCAAGCAAACACAAATACCTTCAAAAGAATGTCATTATGCCAAATAAGATCTGAAACGGGTGAATGAGAATCCAAATTGACTAGTAACTGATAAGCTCCTCGAACAAAATAGCCAACAACCGGATTTAAATTCCATTTCCAATGATCACCACTGTTAACCTGAAAAGTAACATTGTTAAGTAAAGCCCTACACTCCCCTAAACCCCCCATCCTCCCACACAGACAACCTGCGCCTCCAACTCCAAGCCTCTCCCCCCTCTTCCCACCCTAAAGAGAACATAGTTTCAATCGACACCCGCTTATTCGCAAACAACTCAAACAACCCCTTGAATCGGCCTTAAGGGGAACACCCCATAACCATTTGGTCTGACCAAAAATAAGTATCACTCCCATCACCCACCACCCTCCTTAAATTCTCTTTCAAACCTTCTTCTTTCCGCGAACCCAATATCACAATAATTAATTACTTGAGTATCATCAATTGATTAAATAATAATATGTATTGTAAAAACTATAAGGTTCACATTTAATTTTCAAATTTGAAATAATAACTTCATTTTTTACATTAATAAAAGATTAATTATTTAATTTTCAAATTAAATATAATATCACAAGAAATTTTGGTAATTTTTTTAAGTAGATATTTTATAATAGAGACATTGTTGATTATCATTCTATAATTTAATAAAAGGCTTAATTGCATGTTTGGTTCCTTATGTTTATTTTAAGTTTTAAGTTGATCCCTTATGTTTTAAAAGTTTTAAGTTGATCCAAAAGATTACTCACATTGGAATAAGTTAGTCCCTTGTATCACTTGCTTGTTTAGAAATCCGAGTTGAGAATACAAGTGTAGGAATTTAACTTATTTAAAAAATTAGTTTAAAAACATTTTTTAAATTTTCCTATTTTATTAAACTTAATATTATGTGGCACGAGGACTAACTTATTTAAATGTGAATAACGTTTTGTACCAACTTAAAACATTTATAACATAAGAGATTAACTTAAAACTTTTTAAAACATAAAAGACCAACTTAAAATCCAAAATGAAGATAAAAGACAAAACATACAATTAAGCCTTTAAAAAACGAAATTGATATCTTTCAATTTTAAGTAAACAATTGTTCTTTGATCAGATTTTATTTATCTTCAAGTTCAACATTAAATAATTAAAGCCTCTTTGCTCTAGATAGCATATCATTAGCACAAACAAAATTGTTATTTTGCAAATTCCTACTATTGTGAGGATCAAAATATTGTTGTACGGAACATAACTGTTCACTTTTGTAAACATATCATGGTCATATAATAATTTAAAAATTGACTATTGACTTGAAAAGCTTAACCACAGTCTTCTCTCTTTCCTGTACATAGTCACCCATTATCACACTTGGACTCATATCTTCACAAAGCAAAGACTTCACTACAAGAATGAATTTGGCTAGTTATAAGCATAGCCAATCAATCACCCTGCTACAAGGAAAATTTCTGAACAAATTTTATGTTCAGGTAATCAAATTTATTGCTTTCTTTCTTCTCTAACTCTTACTTCAATTCTTCTTCTCTCTATTTATTTTACTGATTGTACTTGTTTTGTGAAAAATCTTGTTGGAGATAGACCAAAGGAAAGAGATCTTCTATTTTTCGTAATAATAACATAATATTTTGAAAAAACAATAATTATTATTTAATTACAAAGCTTTTCCAAGTCATCTAGCTAATATATAGTTTCTCTGTTGTCAAAAAAGATGTTTC
Source organism: Medicago arabica (assembly GCA_946800305.1). Taxonomy (NCBI): domain Eukaryota; kingdom Viridiplantae; phylum Streptophyta; class Magnoliopsida; order Fabales; family Fabaceae; genus Medicago; species Medicago arabica. The sequence goes on along the minus strand of OX326971.1, from coordinate 17,805,541 downwards.
TAAATTAATCTTGAAATTCAGGTAAAATGCTTGTATTGTATTTTCAAGAAAAGCAGAAAGAAAAACTGTATGTTGAAAATATAGGAAAAACAAGAGTTATATGAAGACCACTTAGGAAGAAATCTCTAGCTGCTTTTCAGAAACAAATAGATCTTATCCATATTTAGTAGGAACTTATGTTATAAATGATTGGTTTCAGGTTTTCTATTTTTTATTTTCTTTTTCTTCATTTTTTTGGGTAAATTTTTACTTTTAATTGTAAACTGAAAACCATTAAAAAAATATATTATATTCTTTTTTTGGCAGAGTTTTTTTTAATAAATAAGGAACAATAATTATTTTTAAAAAACAAAAGGTTAAATATGTTTTTGGTCCTTATAAAATTGGGAACTTTTAAGTTAATCCTTACTTAATTTTAATAGGTTTTTTAGTTCTTACAAAAAAAATTACTTCTAATTTTAGTCCCTATTACAACAAAGTTTGTTTAATTATCCTTAAACTCTTAAATTTTTGAACGATTTTTTTAAGACAAGTTTAGAATACTATGAAAGGTTCATTTACCAAAATTTAGATTTTTTTTAACATTAAACGAATTAAATATGATTTTTTTAAAACGACAAAAGTTAAAGATTAAATTAACAAAATCTGGACATAAAAATCAAATTTTGCGACAATTTTTTCAGAGGAACTTTTAGTAATGTTCTTTTCTTAATACATCTGCAAAAAATTGTTTAAAAATTCTAGAGTTTAAACATAAATTAAACAAATTAGAATTGAGGAGGAACTAATATTGAGTGTAATTTTTTTTAAGGACTAAGAAAACTATTAAAATTAAGTAAGAATTAAATTTAAAAGGTTCCAATTTTATCGGGATCAAAAACATATTTAATCCAAAAATAAAAAGAATATTTTTTAACAAGTGTCCCCCGTTAACCTAACCCTTTCTCAAAAGCACGTGATTGAATATTCTATGGCTCTTATTGGTCTGAGTCAAAATATTTCTTGATGATAATAAGTCACAACTAACCATTTGGTGGACTCTTATTTATGCATTACATTACAGATGAAGGGTTAATTGGTGCGGACCACTTTTGGTTGAGACTCAAGGCAGTGCATATTTAAAATGATTACCATGTAAGTATGCGAATTATTGGAGTATAGTACTAATACTACTGCTGAATTTACTTTTAATATTATTTTACAACACTGATCATTTTACATTTTTTCCTCAACATTCATTTTACTACTTTAATATTATTTTATCCAAAATATATACTATACAACTATTGTGCTCTCACACCAACAAAGTCACTCACCACCACTATTCTCACGAGTGACTAAACTACTGTCTTTATTATACTCAAGTAAATGTACGGATGTTTTGGTGTTTTCCTAGTAGCGGAAATTGAAATGGAGACTAAAAGAGAATTTCATTTTTAGGGACTAAATCTGAAATTTAATAAGGATTAGAAATATATTTTACTCTAAAAATTTAGAGCAATGCTAGCAACGGTCTCTAGTGCAGTTTTTGTCCTGTGAAATCTCAACCCCATGTTTTTCTTTTAATCAATGTAGTTTTAATAATTAAAAATAAATTAATGGTGTGGATGTGCACTGGACCTGCTCCAGGAAAACTTCACATGAGAGAATCCATGCCCTGCTAGCAACACGCTATTTTGAATACTCAATCTAATATTCACTCTTTTATTGGTTTAAATCATTGTGGTTCTATACTTTGTAAATTGAACCCCTACAACATAGTGGGACATACATTACTTTAATCCAATAAATGAGTGAGTGATAGATAGAGTGTTAAAAAGTGAGTGTTGCTAGCATTCATAAAAAATTTAACCTAATAATATTTTCATTTTAAGAAAAAAAATCATTTTGAAAATATTCATAAATAGATTTTTTTTATCGGAGATATGTTTTATCAAACGGTTCTTTTACTCTCAAATTAAATCAAAGTCATTTTTGAGAATACATGTAATTTTTATTAGATTAAGAAAATTAATTGCAATTAATTAAATAATTTAATTAGTGTTGGGTAGATTTTTAACATACAATGGAAATAGGAGACGGTAATTTGTAAGATTCCAAAATCCAGGGATAAATATGATGATGTTCATCTCATGCTTATTAAACTTGACTAACTACCTCTCCCTCAAAAAAAAAAAAAAATTGACTAACTACCGGATTATTTTTTTTTGTTGAAAGATACCGGAAAAAATTGATATTATATTTGTTTACATTGCAGAGAGATGGCTTTAGACGACTCCAAATCTAACCAGCAACCATTGCATACAGTTGCTTCAGCTCAGTTTAGACGGCCTCTCCTCCACTTAGTTTCTACTAGTAAGCTTCTGTCCCGTTTTAAAATCTAGCCACATATTTTCTCATACAGAGTGCAACTTTTTGGTTTTTTTTTTTTGGTGACCAAGGTTTAAATACCAGACCTTGCATATATTACGCACAAAAGACTTTTTTCAATCTAAATACAAGTGTTGAAGTTTGAAATACAGTTACATTGAAAATTTGTTAATACTATTGCGTGGTGTTAAACTTGAAACGGGCAGCCAAGATGATTTCATAAGAAAATAGGCTAGGAAACTCAAAATTGTATCGTATAAGCATCTTAGATTTTGAATTTAATTTAGGGAATTGCTACTTACCGCGAGTAAAATCTCGCGAAAGTATCCCAATACACCTCTGTCACGCCTAGCAGCACTCTTTGGTTTGGTGCGCGAATAGGTAGATGATCTTTGATTTCGACAGGCTCTGATACCATAATGAAATTGGAGGCCTAACTCATCCTTAAAAACCGGTTCATAAGGTGAGAATTGTCTCCTTTATATAAACTCCTATCAAAAGTCTTTTCTATCCGACGTGAGACATGAGTTTTTCTCAATATATTCTAATTGATGAGAAGTGAGAAATTGCATATTCGAACCTGCGTCTAAATGTATTGAATATTTATGCAGCCTTTTACCATTTGAGTGATAAAAGTTTTTAACATTTAGCCATAGATCATTAGATACAGGTTATAACATATCATCGATAAGAAAGAATGAATAAAGAAATTGTGTACCTTTAAATTAGGTTGATGAAGAATAACTATCAGAAGGATGAGAGGATGACTACCCTCATTCCATCTAGCTTTAGGTTTTCACAGTGTTGTTCAGAATGTTTAACCGTCTGATGGGATGACGTTTAAATAGTTAAACGACTGAGGGCAGGGGCCTCTCATTGGGCTTAGCTAAATGGTCCAACCCATCACGGTCCATTTAGTAAGAATAACCCAATCACGCATATTCATCAACTAATTAGTGCTTAACACAATAGACCATAATTTATATTATAACATTGACTTATAATAATTGAATTGACTATTGTCAATCCATGATTGATTAATTAAATAATTAATCCAACAATCTCCCACTTGGATGACAATACTCAATTACTAAAAGAAAATAAAATTTAAATTTTAAAATGTATGTATGGTCAAAGCACTAATTTGAAAGAGAAATAAACTTTATTACTGCAGAAATTGAATCCGATAGGAAAAACAAATCATACAGGTCAAAGACTCACTTTTCTAACAAATGATGAATTTATATTGACACATTTGAATTAAAAAGAATGTGTCATTAAAGAATGGCCCAAGCATTTTAAAAATGCTATGACAAACTCCCACTAACTCAGTACATCATAGACTTAATCAAATCATCATGAGTTGCAATACTCATATATACAAGTCTATGGTTAGTGGTTCTGCCAATGAGTTTTTTTAATTATAAAAGTCATATATCCACATAGGTTGAATAATAGTAATTACTTATAGGGATAACCTATTAAGAGTGTAATTACATTTAGTCAAAATCAATAAATGTTCTAAGACATTCAATTAGTCCAAGTTTTAGCAAAAATGCGACTATGAAAATCCATAAGAAAATAGGAAATTCAAGAATCTCCAAATTGAATAAATATAGACACTTAGTTTAAAGAAAATAAAATGTGAATTAATGTGACCACTAGAATGTCAATAATGAAAGAACATTTATGATTATATCAGTTTATAAGTACTTCAATAACACAATATCATACTCAATAGGAGTATTGATTTTATGCATTGTACTTACTATTTAGGACCTCATAAAATATGGAATGTTGGTAAAAGAGAAGCACAATATATGTTTGCATGCAAAGGAGTATTGTGCATATTCCAACAAAATTGATTTAAACATCCAATTATGATGCTTATTGAGATTAAAAGAGTTTTAATATATATCTCAATATAATAGAATGAGACTAAAGTTTAAAGTCTCTTAAACTATGCCATATTTTATAGTGTGCACAAGAGTATATGACAATGCCGAGAATTTTAAATTGTATGTATATAATATTGTGTACACATTTCTCTTGATCTCACATATATATAAACAAGAGTGAGATTTCTCATTTGAGCTCATAGTATATAGTGTTGTGTACACACTCCCAACGATCACTGATATATAGAAATATTTTAAAAATGTAATATTCAATTCAACAGTGGGATACCTGATTACAAGTGCAAGATCATCAATATAAGTGGTTATGTAATTTTAACTAGTATAGTTTCATGAACTCAACCATGTATTTTGCACATGGGTATAGCAGAATTATTAACACAAGTGGTAACTTAATAATAATAGTATGAAACCCCATGAATATATAATTTATCAATGACAAATATTATCAATAATTGAGTTTCGTAGTTAATCACATATTCTGCATTTAGAATTAAGGAGAATGTAAATTTTCATTTAAGAATTTTATAACACATGATCTCCTTTTCACAATTAAAATATTCAAAGAATTTATAAATATAGTAACCTTTATATGATAGAGTATGATGATTATATAAAAGGTTTATCATCATATGAGTGAGATAAATCCCTAGTATTATAAAATAAGATATGAGACTCTATTCACTATTTTGGTAACTCACTCAAAACTCAAATGCTACAATTATAACTACACACATTTGAGAAAAGGATCAGGTTACACGCAGCGGAAATACACGAGACTTATACTTTTATTATTATTATTATTATTGAGGATATAAGGATCAGGTATAAATAAATTTGTCTCAATAGAGTTGTTAAGAATTTTAGGATTTTGACATATTGCTTTTACAAAATAAGTTTACAATAATATAAAAGGTTACGGAAGTGTATAATAATTTATGACAAAAGAATATAATTAATATCTTCAATATAAGTCTCTACGAGAATTTTATATCTAAAGTTATGAAACAAATAAATATATTTATTTATGAGATATAGTTAATTGACATGTAGAATTTTCCTCGCTTGTTGAAGAATTATATGCTCTCCACTTGGTGAGAATGATAGTTAAACTAATAAGGTATTTTTATTACCCACAAAAGGATGATTATGTTAAGTAATGTCATACCGATATAGTATGTCCATCATGTACCACTTGATAGAGAATAGATAATGATAGTTGAATTAAAAAATTTGAAAGATATTTTAAATAAAATATTCAACTATTTCTCTATCACAAAATGATCATGTTAAGTAACGTCACACCGATAGGGTATATCTGTCACTCACATAACAAAGGGATAGTAGCAATCCAAAATATTTATATATAAACAATAATATTTAAGTAGAAATTTAATTTAAAAATAGAATAATATTGGATTGCAAAATCTATATAGTTTTCTACATGAATTTTAACAAAGTAACTTACTTATTGTAATCTCATTCAAGGATATCTTAAGGATAATAAGTAAGAATTATATCATCATAATGTACAATTCTTATGTCTGAAATTAAATATTGATAGGGTACTCTAATTATATTTGACATAAGTATAAAAAAAAAAAAAAGGTACATTGAATAATAACAATTATATTAATAACAACACACCGATAAGGTATGACTGTCATCGATATAATGTTAATCTATTTAACAAAATTTGCATAATTGTATCCACGATAGGTGAGATTACAATTATACAAAACAATAATGTTTATGCTTAAGAGAATATAATAAAATAGTATCATGCATAAACAATTGTATTTAATTTACTCAAATTCGGTTGTATTCAAATTCAAATAATAGAAAGACATGCTTAATAATATTTTAAAATAGCACATCATAAATATGACTTTAGAACTTATTTATATGAAATAGTATAATAACAAGAATTATTATTTAGAATACAAGTGTGTCAATTAGTTTTTTATTTTATCCAGAGTAGAACTCTTAGAATAAATTTTATCAATACTCCCACTATAAATTAGAATTAGAATACAAATACATGGAGGTAATAATGTATAATAATTATAGAGTTCTATTTAGAATATTCAGGGAAAAAAAAAGGATTTCACTTCTATAAAGGATATCATAATTGCACAACAAAAGAGAAAAAATGAATAAATGTCTTCATATGTGCAATAATATAAGATAAGTCACAAGAGGATAAAAATAATTAAATTAACACTAACCTCGCAATGTGTGACATTCATCCTTATACTTTGAGTCTGTGACTTTTGATGACTTAACGAGAATATCTTATAATATAGTCATCTCAAAATATTCATGAATACATAATAAGCAATTATAAATAAACATATGTGAGACTTTAATTATAAATCAATATGATTTATATAAGAATTTAGACATAAGGATGATATTTGGTTTAAAATTGCCCCAATTTTTAATAAGTTGTTTTGATAATATTTAACTAATAATCAACAAAGAGACATGTAAATTTTAATTCATAATTAAAATTTTAGCATAAAAAAATGCAACAATGCATTCTTCACTATATATAAAATATATAGTTTAATATTATTATCAACCAAATATTTAGTTGCGACAAGATACTTAATGGTGTTTGTCACAAAATTAAGAATAATAAATAACGGGTCTACACTAGAGAGTATAGTAGAAAGTAAAATGTATATTAAAGAAAAATATGTTAATTTTAGATTCAATTAATATAAATGACATATATAATATACAACTCACTATACTCATTTGAAAACAAATTATTATTAGGACCCTTTAAGACAATTTGTGACAAGAATCAGAGACAAGTGTCTAAGTTTAAATATATCGCCAAAAGAATGATCAATTAGAAAATTTTGGATCTTTATGCTAAGACAATATCAAAGAAGGAATATATTAAATTCAATATATTTGGCATTAGAATTAATAAAATTCACACCGGTAACATTTTAATTGATTAGATAGTTAGTGTTACTAATATAAGAGAGGATTTTAAAATAGTGTAGGCTCAAATATTGAGAATATATGATTAAATTATTCTCAGTTTAATTGATATATGATCTTTTCAAGATTTGACAAAATTCGTTCTCCACATTCACGGCCGGTTTTATTCGTCCAATGAGGAATTTCATCTGTTTAATGTGTACGCCCCCTGTAATAATAACGCTCGTCAGGCTCTCTGGGACGTGTTATCGGATCGCCTTCATCTTTTGAGGGGTAAGAAGGTGTGCGTGTGTGGTGACTTCAATGCGGTGAGACGTAAGGAAGAAAGACGCTCTGTGTCTGCCTCTGGTGGGATGATGGACTGCGATCCTTTTAACCATTTTATAATTGAGAATGCGCTGTGTGACTTGCCGTTGTGCGGGCGTGATTTTACCTGGTTTAAAGGGGATGGCAAGACGATGAGTAGGATTGATCGCTTCATTTTGTCTGAAGATTGGTGTTTAACGTGGCCGAACTGTGTCCAAGTCGCCCAAGTGCGAGGTTTATCAGATCATTGCCCGCTTTTTCTTTCGGTTGATGAGGAGAATTGGGGACCAATGCCCTCAAGGTTCCTTAAATGTTGGGCTATAAGCAATTTGTGAGGAATAAGTGGAGCTCTTTTCAGGTGGTTGGGTAGGGTGGTTATGTGCTTAAGGAAAAGTTTAAATTAATGAAATTGGCGTTGAAGGAATGGCATTTGTCCCATTCGCAGAATTTACCCGCGCAGATTGATGTGCTGAAAGAGAGGATGGCAGTGTTGGATGGTGTCGAGGAAGGTCTTGAGTTGTCCGAGGAGGAGTGTAACGAGTTGCATGCTATTTCGGTCAATTTGCATTCCCTTTCTAGGATGCATACCAGCATTTGTTGGCAGCAGTCGAGGAACCAGTGGCTTCGCGATGGAGACGCTAACTCTAAATTTTTTCACTCAATTCTGTCATCGCGGCGTCGCCGTAATGCCATTTGTTCGGTGCTGGTTAATGGAGTGCGTCTTGAAGGAGTTCAGCCGGTTAGAGAAGCGGTGTTTAACCATTTTGAACATCACTACAAGGCGCAAGTAGTGGAGAGGCCTAGTATATCTAATCTTCAGTTTCGGACCCTTTCTACGGGAGAGGGAGGGAGCCTTATCAAACCTTTTGCAGAAGATGAGGTTAAGGAGGCTATCTGGGACTGTGATAGTTTCAAAAGTCCGGGGCCAGATGGTGTCAGTTTTGGGTTTTTGAAAGAGTTATGGCCCGAGTTAAAAGGTGATGTGTTGAGGTTTATTTCCGAGTTTCATCGCAATGGGAAGTTGGCGAAAGGTATTAATGCTACTTTTATAGTGCTAATACCGAAGGTGGACAACCCTCAGAGGTTAAATGATTATCGACCAATTTCTTTGGTGGGCAGTATGTACAAAATTCTGGCTAAAGTGTTAGCAAATAGATTGAGGGCGGTGATGAGTAGTGTGGTGGCTGAAACTCAGTCTGCTTTCGTTAAAAACCGTCAAATTTTAGACGGTATTCTTATTGCTAACGAGGTTGTTGACGAGGCTTCTAAACTTAAGAAGGAGCTTTTGTTATTTAAAGTGGATTTTGAAAAAGCCTATGACTCTGTTGACTGGGGCTATTTGGATGCGGTTATGAAAGAGATGGCTTTCCCGGTTCTGTGGCGGAAATGGATCCGTGAATGTGTAACTACTGCTACTGCAGTTGTTCTTGTTAATGGGAGCCCGACCAATGAGTTTAAATTACAGAGAGGGTTACGTCAAGGGGACCCCCTATCCCCCTTTCTGTTTCTGCTTGCAGCTGAAGGTCTTAATGTCGTTATGAGAGTGTTGGTTGAAAACAATTTATACCAAGGGTACGCGGTGGGTACGGCCAACAGGGTGGTGGTTTCTCATCTTCAATTTGCTGATGACACTTTGTTATTAGGTATTAAAAGTTGGGCGAACGTGCGGGCACTCCGAGCAGCTCTGGTGATTTTTGAATCTATGTCGGGACTGAAAGTGAATTTTAATAAAAGTTTGCTAGTGGGTGTGAATATTCCTGATTCTTGGCTGCATGAGGCAGCGTTGGTGCTGAGTTGTAAAGTAGGTAAAGTCCCTTTTGTGTATCTAGGTCTTCCTATAGGTGGTAATCCGCAGAGGCTCAAGTTTTTGGAACCAATTGTGAATCGTGTTAAGTCTAGATTGTCGAGTTGGAATAGCAGATTTCTCTCTTTTGGTGGCCGCTTAGTTCTCCTCAAGTCTGTTCTAACTTCTCTGCCGGTCTATGCTCTTTCCTTCTTCAAAGCTCCAGCAGGTATCATCTCTTCCATCGAATCTTTATTGAATAATTTCTTTTGGGGTGGGAGTGAGGATAGTAGGAAAATTTCTTGGATAGGTTGGAAAACTTTGTGTTCTAAAAAGGAGTTCGGAGGCTTGGGGGTGCGGAAGTTGCGAGAGTTTAATGTGGCTCTTTTAGGTAAATGGTGTTGGAGGCTGTTAGTGGATAGAGAATGTTTGTGGTTTCGTGTTTTAGACGCCCGGTATGGCGTGATAGGTTGGAGGTTGGAGGTTGGGGGCCGGAGTGTGTCTTCTTGGTGGAGGGAGGTCGGTAGGATTCGGGAAGGGGAAGGGGATGTAGGTGGAGGGTGGTTCGAGGATTGTGTTAGGCGGAGGGTTGGCGATGGGAAAGCGACGTTCTTTTGGTCGCATAGGTGGTTGGGTGATACGCCGCTTTGCGAGCGTTTTCCGCGTTTATTTGAGTTGGCTGAGAACAAAACCATTTCCGTGGCCACTTTGTTTGCTAGGGGCCTGGAGTTGGATGGGGAGGGATGGAGCTGGAGGAGGAGGCTGTGGGCGTGGGAGGAAGCTTTAGTAGAGGAGTGTAGGGCTTTACTGTTTGATGTTTCTTTGGTTCCTAATGTTTCAGATACTTGGGAGTGGCAACCCGATTATTCAGTGGGTTACTCCGTGAGGGGAGCATATGCTTTGTTGACTGCGGGTGCTGATACTCATGTACCTTTACCTGTCGAGTTGGTGTGGCATCATCAGGTTCCTGTGAAGGTCTCGGTCTTTGCCTGGAGGCTGCTTCGGGATCGTCTTCCAATGAGAGCCAACTTGGCTCGGCGGGGTGTTATTCCTGCGGATGCTTCTCTTTGTGTTTCTGGATGTGGATGTGCGGAGACGGCGGGGCATTTACTCTTATCTTGTTCTACGCTCGCACCATTATGGCAGCAGGTGCGTGGGTGGATTGGTGTTGATGGGGTGGAGTCTAATGTGATTGCTGATCATTTTGTCTAGTTTGTCCAGTTGGCAGGCGATGGGAAAGCTAAAAGGTCTTTTATGCAGCTCATCTGGCTCTTGTGTTCATGGGTGCTGTGGTCTGAACGTAACAACCGACTGTTCAACAATTTAGTTACTAGTGTTCCAAAGCTGTTAGACAAAGTTAAATTGTTAGCCTTAAATTGGTTGAAAGCTAAGAATGTTGTTTTTGTTCATGGTACGCAGAGATGGTGGTCAAGCCCTTTTGTCTGTTTGGGTATTGGCTAATTTTGTACCCTTGCTTTGATGTATTTGTATTGTTCTTGTACTTTCTAGTGGTCTCTTAGGCACTCCTTGTGCTTGAGAACTACTATTTGTTGGGTTATATATATCATTTTGATTTCTTCAAAAAAATAAATATATATATATATATATATATATATATATATATATATAGTAAATAGTCAAGTCATTCTTGACAGGACAAATAATTTTGAGGGTATCAATAAATCTCAAAATATATATTAATATAGAATATTTGATGCAAAAATATAATTCTGACTCTAAGAATTTTCACAATTATAACCCTTCAAAAACACTTTACCTAAGTGTTAGTACTATAAAAAATATTTTCACATAGAATATTTCAGATTGAAATTTAGAGAATATATAATTTTAAAAGGTATATGATCCTCATTAATTTACATCAAATATTTAGAAATCACAAAAATAATTTAAATCTCAATTTTAAGGGTATAGAATAAATCAAATCTTCCGAATAATTTGGGTACAAAAGAATTTATATTTTTATCCCACATAACAGGGATGTAAAAAATTTCATTGACATATCAATCTCAAGTTTAAAAGACTAAGATTTTTCGTGTAGTGAGAATACGTGATGTTTTAATATAGAATCTGTACCCAATTAAAACTATATGCATATTTTCAGGTGTCAAAAAATTCCAAAATTTATGCCAAAATGATCAAAAAAGAAATTATAAATATTTGGCAGAACAAATAAAAAAAAAATGTATTGGAATTTTAAAGAGTGACACGATCTCCCATATGCCGTACGTGGGCATTGTCCCAGTTTTATTTATTTATTTTAAAATGGCCAAGTTTAAGAAAAAAAATAAAAATAAATAAATAGAGCCGGGTCGTCAGAAAATAATTGGGTTTAACCCGGTTGTTGACGAGTTTTCATTCAACATACGGCAGCGGCAGATAACAATTTTGATGGGTTGTGATCGTTAAGCTTTGGAATGAAAAAGCCCTTGATTAATTTCAAGAATCGATCCTTCAGGTAGACTCTCATGAATCCAGAATAATTAACCCAAATTAGAGAAATAACAATTTGAAAATATTGGGGTTTTGCAAAGAGCAATGCTATATCTTTAGAAAAATAACATCAAAAATTCTTCAAGAATAAAGAGCAACCGATCACAATGCACTATTTGCCACAATTCAAGGAGGTGTGGCTGAAAAACATGAAGTGAACAAATAAATCATGCAATTAAAGCTTGCTAACTGTTTCTTGAAAAATTCTTGATACTATTTTTCTAGATAAATAACATTTTCCTTTTGCGAATCCAAAATAAAACTATGAGTTATCATATAAGGTAGATAAGATAATGGTTTCAGCAAATGATGGTTTCGCAATTCAACATACATATGATAACGAATCAAATAAGAATAGCCACATACATAAGATTAAAACAAACAGATGGCATAAACAGATTAAGTTGAAATCATATGGTGCATCGGTACAGTATTCATATGAGTGATATCCATAACTGTATTTCATGTGGCTCTAATACCAATTGATAACAGTTTTTAACATTTAGCCATAGATCATTAGATACAGGTTATAGCATATTATCGATAAGAAAGAATGAATAAAGAAATTGAGGATGAGAGGATGACTACCCTCATTCCGTCTAGCTTTAGGTTTTCACAGTGTTGTTCAGAATGTTTAACCGTCTGATGGGATGCCGTTTAAATAGCTAAACGACTGAGGGCAGGGACCTCTCATTGGCTAATCACCCATATCCATCAACTAATTAGTGCTTAACACAATAGATCATAGTTTATATTATAACATTGACTTATAATAATTGAATTGATTATTGTCAATCCATGATTGATTAATTAAATAATTAATCCAACATTGAGTTGTACTTATAGAATAAAACAAATTTTCTCTTATATAAATAGATCACTATATTTGTTTTTGCTCATAATAGATCATTAAAATTTGACATCTTAAAATGAGTTTTCTTATCAATTGCATAGATATCGAAGCGAGTAAATTAATCCCTCAATCAATTTCATTGCAGAGGAACATAAAGAAAGATACCTAAGCCACTGTGTTCCCCTTCACAAAGCAGCACTAAAAGGTGATTGGAAAGAAGGTAAAAACATAATAGAACAAGATCCAACATTGCTGATTTCTGCCATAACAAATTTCTGGGCAACCGCACTCCATATTGCAACGGGAGCAAATCATGTTCACTTTGTGGAGGAATTGGTAAAACTAATGCACCGTGATGATTTGGAATTGCAAGATTACTTGGGAAACACTGCTTTTTGTTTTGCTGCAGCAGTTGGAAATGTTCAACTTGCTGAGATAATGGTGAAAAAGAATGAGTTGTTGCCATCAATAAGGGGTGGAGAAGGTGTTACTCCTCTTTACTTGGCTGCTTTACAAGCAAACAATGATATGGCATGGTATTTGTTTCCAAAATCTATAGAAATACTTGAGGAAACTGATTGGAGTATGGTGTTCCTCACTTGTATAAACTCGGGTCTTTATGGTAAGTGTGCACGACCTCTAGCTCTTGAAATTCAACCAAGAAAAAACTAGAAATTTGACTTGCAAAACTAAAATAATTGAAACTTCAATTTTTTAGCATATTAATAGTTTTTATTTTAGCAAATCATATTAATAGTTGTCACATATTAATAGTTCTGACAAGTAATGATACTAAATTGATTGATATAAATGACTAATATGAGTTATTATTTTTCATTTAATATTTACACATGAATTCAATGATGTGTGATAAAATCATTGATATAAATTTTACTTATAAATAAAACCGAAGAGAGTAAGTATATCCGTCTATATATTTGAGAGAAAGGGTAGTAAATATTAGCCCTCATAATTTGGATATGATGTTGCAGATTTAGCTCTAGAAATGCTAAAGCAGAATGACACACTTGCTACCGCTCGTGGAGGTGATAGCAATGAGACGGGTTTACATATACTGGCTCGAAAACATTCAGCTTGTGGCTGTCAAAGTCTTGGACATCGAAAAAGTCTCTTACATTTATGTAAGTATATATATATATATACTCACTTTTTTGACTAAACGTATTTCCATCTGTTTTAAAAACGAGTGTCGTTAAATATTTTTCATTCAAATTAAGAAATATATCGATGTTGTCAAAAGATATCACACTTTTACTAAATTAACCATATTCACAATTGATGTGCTATTTCTTACCATCATAAATGTATATTGAGATAATGCTTTGAAAGTAGTGTACACATTTATTATTAGAGAGCAAAATTGGACTTGTTTTTAAATAATCTTACATTGTAAATGTAAATGAAATAATTTTGAATCAAGTTTGTTTGCTAAAATGACACTAGTTATTGAAATGGAGTGAGTATTTCTTCTCACCATGTTTTAAAATATGAGAAATGCTAACAAGTGCCCGAAACACTTGTTAAGAAGTTTAAAATGAAAACTTTATCTTGAAAATTGTAGATTCCATATATTGAAACAATAAAAAATAACTTTTTCAACATCAATTATTTCTAGTTATAAATCCTTAGCAAGTGTCCTTGGGGTAAGGACACTTGTGAGCATGACCATTAAAATATATATACTTCATCTCTCTTTTTTACTTGTTGTTTTTGGGGTGTGCACGGTTCTTAAGTAAATAATTAGTTGGGTTGATTTCAAAGGTAAAATAAAATCATTTACTAAAACAATCTTATTAATTGTAGTTAGATGAGTAGTTAAGTGAAGTGAAATTCAATAAATAATTAACAGAAAAAATAAATAAAAGTTATACTCGTATCGTATCGTAAAGTGACATTATTTTGAGAGATGAGATTATTTATTTTACATTGATCTTTGATTCATTCTACTAAATAAACATCTTACTTTGTACTCCAACATTCAGGTATGAGAGATTCTCCAATGCTTAAGCTTACACGACGCATCTGGGATAGGTTTCTTACCCTAGATGACTTAGAGATGATGGAAGTCATGAGAGAACCATCTCAAGTAACATTTATTGCTACAGAAGTTGGAAATTTTGAGTTTCTATCTGTCATTATGAGCACTTATCCTAATTTGTTATGGGAACTCAATAACATGGGTCAGAGCATAATTCACATCGCTGTGTTCAACCGCCATGCTAGTATCTTCAATTTGATACATGAAATAAGGTCTTTGAAAGATTTCATAAATGGTTTTCTTGATGATGACAAGAATAATTTATTGCATTCTGCAGCAATGTTAGCACCACCTGATCGACTCAATATAGTCTCGGGAGCAGCTCTACAAATGATGCTCGAATTATCATGGTTTGAGGTATATTTGTTTTTCTATCTCATTTGAAAAAAATACAAATCATATGTTTACATACATAATATTACATATGTCATTGATTTGGCAGGAGGTGAAAAAAATAATGCAGCCACATATGATAGAAATGAAAAATTCTGAAGGAAAGACGCCTCGCGAACTATTTACCATAGAACATGCAGAATTGCTTAAAAAAGGAGAATCATGGATGAAGCAAACAGCAAATTCTTGTATGGTTGTTTCGACTCTCATAGCTACAGGAGTGTTTTCAGCTGCATTCAGCTTACCAGGTGGAAACAATGATAACTCAGAATCTCCTAATTATTTAGATAAGCCAGCATTCCTCGTATTTGCTTTATCCGACTCCATGGCACTTATCTCGTCTTCAACTTCAATCTTAATCTTTCTATCCATCCTTATCTCACGATATGCCGAGCAAGATTTTCTCAAGTCATTGCCTTTGAAGCTGATATCTGGACTAGTGACATTATTTGTCTCTATAATCAGCATGATGATAGCATTTAGTAGTGCTTTCTTCATAACATATTATCATGGTTTGAAATGGGTTCCTAATTTTATTTCTGTTCTTGCATTTTTACCAATACCATTGTTTATATGTCTACAGTTTTCTCTGTGGTCTGATATAGTGTATTCAACCTACATTTGTAGTTCTTTGTTTAGGCCAAGTAAACGTATGATTCGCTAGAAGAATCAAGTTTGTGTCGAACAATAAATTTGATTGTTATTATAGATGAATGTATTTTGTGACTAATTGTTTTTAAATCTAAGGCATTGTGCCTATTTATAAGAAAATTGTAGTTGTTTGTATGGTAATAATTTCTACTTTTAACTAAGTGATTTAATTTAAGTGGTCAATAACTTCATCAAAAACGAATCATTCAAGATAACCCAAGTTCAATTTCTGTGTGGAAATAAATATCTACTTTTGAAATTTCATTTTACACTATTATCAGTAGTTATAAAATTGATGTCAAAAGTATGACATAGAGAACATGCATTTTTAAAATGTGATATAATAATTTTCCATATGAAAGTCTTTTTTTCATATGATGGGGAGAATAATTTTAATATAGTATACAACAATGATTCTGAACAATTTGTAGTTGGAAACTATTGCATGTGAAAGTCAGAGTCAATGTTGCAGGTGAAGAAATCCAATCCAATTCCACCCATCAATGTCGTCGGTTTAGATAGATCATTGGTTGGTGTAGGTGGGTTGGAACGGTTTTAGCGTGGGCATTCGATGCAAAATCATAACAAAAATTTATAAAGAAAAGCAAGCTTTTCCACCATTTCCACACAGGACAGAAGAACCTTATCTTGAAATAAAAAATATCAAAATCCTTTCAAACTGAGATGAACAATGAGTACTTCTCAACCACAGGTTTTCAATCTCTGGAAAAGAAGATTCTTAGAGCAGATTTTTATGGCCAATGATAATCCGAACAAGTTCAACATCCAGAAGAATAAAAAGGAACAAAATTACGCTAAATCGAAGCAATGCTACCATACCTTGTGTTTGGTGTTCGAAACGGCATGTGATGCTTTTGAGCAAAAATTCTTTAAGAATCACTCACACAATGTTGGATTTTTAGATTCTAGGTGGTGAGAGAAGTTTTTGAGGAAAACCTAACTGTTGAAAATGAGCAGCACATAATGAAGGAAAAGGGAAACTAGTGGTGGAAGTGTGTTCATGAATAGGTATTGAGGGATTCGAACCCACGACCAGTTGATTCCATCCAATTGATTTTGCCGCTTCACCAGTAACTGTTTTACTGATTTAATTTGCTTCCACGACATAATATCCAATATTAAATTCCATTTTCAAAAAACCAATTAATTCCTTTTCCTTTCTTTCCAAATGGTTTCGAACCCTTTTTCTCCTTTCTCCTTCACAATCTAAACCCAAAAGTCTGCGTTTTTCATCCATTTCTTCCCCTTTTTCCTACGACATATGTCTTGAAAAATGAAAATGTAGGTGACCTTATAGGCTTCTATGGTTGAATCACTTGATATGTTTCTTATACTAACTTTATGCAATAACTTTTTTCCTTTGATGTGTATTTTGAACTATTTAATTTGTTCATTGTTTAAATTTTGCTCATTGTTTAGATTTTGTATGACGAGTTCCAATTTCGGTGCATTTTGCTATTGTAGTCTTTTTTGAAATGTTATACATAATACATTTAAACATGTCGACAACTAATAATATAGTCAAAATGATGCTTATATATGAAAATCGAAACAAACCCGTGCATCGCACGGGTCGGCGTCTAGTTCTTTTGTAATTTTGATCATGCAGTTAACTTTCTTACTTTTTTTAGTGGTTTTTTGACGGCTATTCTAAATCCTTACTCTATCCTAAAATGTAAGTAAAAATTGGTTAACAAAAGTTAATGTATTTGATTCAAAATTTATACTAAATACATCAATTTATTTTGACTCATTTTTGCATACATTTTAGGACGGGAGGAGCATTCTATAATACAAAATTACTGTAAATAACTAAGTTCTAGAACAAAGAAACAAAGCAAACAACCCTAATGCATAACAAGATATAATAATGGTCGGTTGTTGACTATATTACTTGACTCGCATTTCTAACTTTTTATTGCCAAAGGGATCCACCATTTTTCCATACTACCCCCTTCTTCTCTCCTTCATTTATCACAATCTTCTTTTTCTCTAATTCCTCTTTCTCGTTTTAGTTGCGTGTATATAACTTCAACCAGCAATAATTCTTCAAACTCAACACTTTCCTTACTCTTCCCTTAATTTTCCATTCCTTTATGATTTCAATCTCAATATACTTCCGTTTATAATTCGTTTGTGTTGTGCCACTACACCAACAACAAGTTTATTGCTCTAAAAATCTGAGTAATTTCCATGTATATTTACTAATTTATTACTGTACTAATTTGTACTTTTTTATAATGTTTTCAGAAGTTAAAAGTACATATACTGATCATATTGTTTGTCATAATTGTAGAGACAAGTGTAGGAGAAAATTAAAGTCCTCTTTACCTATTTCCCCAGGTATGGTGCTTTAACATTTCTTTGTCTAATTGAAATCTTGGCCGCAAATTTTTGGTTATACTAGAATACTATATAATATAAATATATATATATAAATATATATAGAAGGGTTCACACGGTACTATTTTGATTGGTGTCTAATATGGACTGCTACTTATAAAGTCATCAAATATATGGACTGCTACTTATAAAGTCTTTGAATTCATCTCAAAGTTAGCAAAAAGTTAGCAAAGTAGAACCTTCGATTCTGCTAGTTCTGTCTTCTGATGGCTAAGGCAATGTTATAACTAGTGTCGTTTTTACTGTTTAAGCCACACGGATGTAGACTTAGGGCATCTACCACATCCACATCGGTGTCTTATCCACACGGAGTACTGCGTATGTTTCTTTTTCTTATTAAATAGTGTACTGATTAGAAATTCCACCTAAAAATGACAAGTGAAATGTTTAGGTTTCGATCTCGTCCTAATATATATTATGATTTCGTCCTAATATATATTATGTAAAGTTGACGCGACATGATGAATGCAGTTTTAGTTGGTATAATTTAAGGTTTTACTTCGATGACATTAACTTATGTGATATTAATGTATTTTAAACGAGAGAATTATTAATGAATGATTAAAATAAATTATTTAAATGAAATAAGACGTTTGTTTAAGAGAGAGATAAAAACAATGTCACAAAAACTAATATCTCACAAGTGCAATCCGTATAATTTGATTCTTTCTCTATACATAGCCTCAATTTAAGTGTATTTTTTTCAAAAAGATATGAACTTTTAAATTAAAATAAAAGTTGAGTTACTATAAAAAATATAAATTATTGAAATTTTAGAGATTTTGTTTATTTTTGTTATATATATACTAGCTAGAGCAAACTTTTTATATCTTTTAGTCCTCTAGATTATACGAAGCTCATTATTTATGCATTCTCCTTCTATTGTTATAAATAAAAACTATTTCAGCTTACTGCATAAGTCGGTTAAATTTTTTCTTTATTCATTCACAAATAATATTCACTATTATGAAAAACATTTCATAATTGAATGTTTATACGAATGTTTAATTTGTACTAGAATTGTCCTCTTTTTCTCTTAACATTTTTCTATCTTGCCATAGATAATTTTCTTTTTCTTTACTCTAATATGTACCACTCATCTGTATAATACTAAATGACAAAAACATAATTATTTAATAGTCGTACTATATTGACTAACATTCTTTCTTTAGACACGTAATCAAAAGAAAAGAAAGAGAATCCTTAAAAAAAAAAATCAATAATATTATGCAGGAAGACATGTTAATGGGACATCCACTAGTAAGGAATCATGTGGTCCTTGGAGTAATTTGTCTGCAAGCGCCTTTAATAATTTAATAATCAAACACTTTATTATTTCAAAAAAAATAAATATCAAACACTTTATTATTACTTTTTCTTACAAAATTAATCAAACAGTTCTTCCATATACTCTTCCAAATTAACTTGTCGGTTCAAATTCATTTACAATTTAAAATATTTTTTATTTAATATGAAATTAAATATTTCTTTAACAAATCTTAAAATGAAATGTATTTTTTTTCATTTTTTTATATTAGTATATTTAGTTTTGTATATATATTATTTTTAATCACATAAAATGTTAAATTACCCTTATGAAAAAATTACAAATGCTTTTGTTAAAATTATTTTAAAATTCCCTTAAAAAATATATTTTAAACCTATAGTATTTTTATTAAAATTGAGTACTATTTGTAATTTTTTTCACTTCTATCAAACAAATAAAGTTTGTCTTTGATCTTAAAAGAAAAAGTTATCTTCTTGGCTTTTTCTAAAATCAAATTTTATTGATAGCTTTGCTCTTTGAAAAATTGGTAATGATCAATCCATGTAAGGAGGTGGGAATCTTTCTCATTAAAAATCATATTCTTGAGCCCAACGACAAAACATTATTTAAACTAGAAAAGCAAATATATTAAAATAAAAAAAAGAAACAAAAACCTATACTTAACGAGGAAACGTACCATCGTTTGCAGGTAACACAATTAAAATAATATGGACACAACCATCGTTGAAGGAAGATCCATTTCAAAGCCACCATACTTCGATGGTACAAACTGTACTGAATGGAAAGAGCGTACAAAGATATTCATACAATCAGTTGACTACAAACTTTGGCTTGTGATTAAGAATGGACCAACAATTCCAAAAAAAATAATAAATGATGAAGAAGTATTGAAATCTGAAGATGAATTCAATGATGAAGATATGAAAAATATGGAACAAGAAGCAAAAGCCAAAAATATTTTGTACTGTGCCATAAATGCAGATGATCTTGAGAGAATTTCAAGTTGTCAGACAGCCAAGGAAATGTGGGAGGAGCTTGACAGGTTAAGTGTTTATGTTGTTAAAAAATTGATTTGTGTTTACTTAGTTGTGTGTTAATGTTTGATTCAACCAGAGTGGCTAGCATATTTAATGTTAGACATTATTGCAGTATTAATTCTCTAAGATTAATAATTGAAAGATATTTATATATTATCTTTGACAGGGAAGTGACAACATCTGATGTCAGTTCTACATCTCCAGTATCAAGAGTTCAAAGGAGTGCATCAGCAACATACAACAGACCTAACCTTGAGTTTTTAGAGGAAACAAGTATGGTTCTATCTCTTTCAAATTATTTTGTACTTTAGATACAAATAATGTAGCTTCCTGTTCAACGCAGAAAATACCTTCGAACTCAAAGAACATTTATAAATTTATTTATATTTACCTCACTTTAAAAGCACTATCGTGGTTTGAACTATATTTCCAAATCTAAGAACTGTCGTTTTACAACTATATATATATATATATATCTAACATTTGAAGTTAGAACGTAGCTATCTATAGAGAAAGAAACAAAATTTTATCATATCTGGTTGTTACTAATTATATACTATTTTAAAAATCTACTACTAATAATATTAATAGGGAAATGTTAAAAAGTGTCCTTGGGGCATTGGATAAGAAAATAAAAAATTGAAAAATAATAAAAAATGATGAATTTAAATTTTTAAAAATCAAAATATTGTTGAATTCAATGCAAACATGTTATTTTTGGTTTCTTTAACCATTACCCTGAGGACACTGGTTAGAAAGACTCATATTAATATTAGTCTATATTTAAATATTATTGGCCGTATCTTTCATTCATTTGATCAGTGATATATTTACGCAAAATAGTTTTCTATTTGTCTCATACTGTCATGTGTTATCAAATGCTAATAATATACTTGTCTCATATATATATATACAATCATGGACTAATCAATCGCAATTATTTATAATAATGTACACATTAATACATAAGATATTATAATACACTCCCATAGTCGAAACTTGAAGTTGACAGATTTTAAGACTATTTCTAAAATCATCAGAGTTGCAATAGAAGTCCCTTTTATAAGTTGCTTGCAATTTAATAACAAGAGTGAATGTGTAATAGACACACTTGATCGCAAGCAACTTCTTCATGTACGGAGTGTACATCCATCTCAATGTGTTTGGTGACTTGATGTTGAACTAAATTGTCGGATAGGTATAAGGCGCTTACGTTATCACAATAGACAAAAGTAACTCTTGTAACAAGATAATGCATTTCTAAAAGTAAGTTTATAATCCAACATATGATTCAAACAATACATTAGCTAATCCTTGGTATTCAGCTTCTGTGTTTGATCCGTACAAGATCTGTTGTCTTTTTGCATACGATGAGATTATATTATACCAAGATTTACACAATAATCAGAGGTAGATCTTCTTATGTCTTCTTGACATCCATTCCAGTATGCGTCTGTAAAAGAGATGAGCTTGTCAAGGGAGGAGGGATACATGTGGAGGCTGAACTCTCTAGTACCATGAATGTAACAAATGACATGTTTCCATGCGGGCATTCATTGTATTTTTAGACCATGTATTAACAACCACACTTGTTGAACAACATACAAGATTTTCGGTCTTGTAAATGTCAAGTATTGTAATGTTTTGGCGAGGTTGCAATATTGTAATGGATCATGATAGGGCTTTGTTACCACTAGTGTAGGTCATAGATTGAAAGAGGTCATACCTTCCTGCTAGATAATTTCTTCTACATATTTCTTTTGAAGAGAAAAATGACTCCTGAATGTTTTGTAACATATATACCTAAAAAATAACCGAAAGGGCCTAATAAATATTAGACATGATAGATGCATGAAGAGAGTAGGAAGAAGCAACAAGAATAATGTCATCCACATATTAAAGAATATAATTGAAGTCATTGCGCAACTTGAAGCCTTGTACGCTCTTGTGGATGAAGATAGAGTTGTCCGCGCAACTTGAAGCCTTTTACTCTCTTGTCGTTTCCTCCAAAATTATCATTGAGTGAGCTTTATAGAAAGGGGAAAATGAGTCTTCGTGACAGATTTGCGAGCCCACCGTGGCATAAGCATCCGTCATGTTGGAAATGAGTTGGAGAACAAGCATTCTATTTGATACAGGAGAACCAACATTAGAGAGTTGAACATAGAGAGATTTCAGATGTTGACATTAGGACGAAAGATCAGGGACCACTCACAATTATTTCTAATAATATAAGCATTAATACTTAACATATTATAATATTCTATTAGTACATGTAGTGATGTAGGCGAGTTTAATGTCAAGGCAATATAATTACTCTCTTTAACTGCAATTGAACCTTTGTTTTAGGTGATGATCCAAAGAAAAGGTTTCTCAACCTTTGTGTTCCCATTCACAAGCATGCTCTAAATGGAAACTGGCCAGCAGCTAAGCGCATCATAGACAAAGAGAATAAGCTCAAAAATGCTGCCATAACAAATGGGTATCCTACTCTACTGCATATTGCTGCAGGTGCAAACCACATTCACTTTGTGAAGGAGCTATTGAAGATGCTTGATGACAATGATATCGCATTGCAAGATATCAACGGAAACACTGCTTTTTGCTTTGCTGCTGCAGCTGGAAACATTGAAATTGTTGACTTACTGTGGGATAGGAACTCACAATTACCTGTAAAAAGGGGTGGAAATGGAAATACTCCTATTCACTATGCTGCTTTGCAAGGAAGATGCAAAATGACATGGCATCTATATGATAAAACTATACATTGTTTTGAAGATGGGGACTGGGATTTATTGTTCTTTGCTTGTATCTACACTGGTATCTATGGTAAGTATTAAGTACTAACAGTTGAAATTCATTATAAAAACTCTCATGTTGTGACTGATTTAGAGATGGAAGTTGTCAAATCGGTTGCTAACAACATTAGCGACTAATAGTTTAGCAACATCATGAAAATCGGTATTTAAAATGATAGCAAATTAATTTTGCAACTGATTGAGAGACCAAATTTGCGACTAGTTAAAAAACATCGGCCTCTAAATATTGAATTTTGAGTAGTTCATATGGTCTATGTGGTGACAATGCTTAAAAATGGTTCGAAACTATATCAAAAATGGTATCCTTGTAACTTGTAAGTATCAGCTTGTAAAATTAATCCAAGTTGGGTTGACAAAAAACAAGGCAAACACATATCAATAACTTATTACACAACTTATAATAGTTTTTTTTATTGGCTTTGTCAAATCAACACCGATTAGATCACTGTTTTGGCTGTAAGGTAATGGAAGTCTCAAATTTTATTTAAAGTTGTCGTTTATGTTTTGAGCGATTTACCATCATCTGTCCAACATAGACAACATGGGATATTTCCAGAACTTCTCATTTGCAAAATTATTGATCAATATAATTTTCTCCAATTGCAGACTTAGCCTTAAAAATGGTAAGAAATAGGAATGCACTAGCTTTTGCACGTGATGTGAATAAAGAGACAGCTTTGCATCTCTTGGCTCAAAATCGAATGCCTTTGGATTCTGGTTGTCATTGTCCTGAACATGATCATAATCCCATCATGACCAATCCTGGTAAATCCTTACATTAACTTTTATATTTTTTAAATTCTTTTACTTTGGTTTCATTAACTTAAGTAACCATATTTTGTATTTCAGGCATGAAAAATCACGTGGTTTTCCAATTGGTTAAATTTCTTTGGACCACGATTCTTGAAAAACACTACTCATCAAAGGAGGAGTTAAATAAAATAATAAATGAACCTTCTCAACTAATATTTGATGCTGCAGAAGTTGGCAATTTTGGATTCTTATCAGAGCTTATTAGTGTTTATCCTAGCTTGATATGGGATGTGGATAGCAAAAATCGAACTATATTACACATAGCTGTATTGCATCGGCACGCTAGTATATTCAATCTGGTACATCAAATAGGGCATATAAAGGGTATCATAGTGACATATGAAAATGATGACGACAGAAACACTTTATTGCACTTGGCTGCAAAATTAGCACCGCGAAGTCAACTTGAATTGGTTTCTGGAGCTGCTTTTCAAATGTGCGTCGAGTTACTATGGTTTGAGGTACATGCAATGCAAGCCTTTTTTATTCATTTTATTGAGAAATTAAAAGCGAGCTACTTTGACACTTATCCTATTCTACTATATAAATAAAACTCTTAATTTATTTTTACAACTGTCCTTGTTTTTACAGCATAGTAGTTTGATTTCGCGACATTTTATGTGGAATTCTGTGCTGATATTTCCCTCTCCATGTTTGTGTTTATAATTGACTATGTGTTTGCCACTGTGTCAATAGCAATATAAAATATTTACATATCTATAAATTACTTAACATATATACATTTTCATGTGACAGAAAGTAAAGAAGATAATGTTGCCTGCACAGATTAAGTCGAGAAACTCTGAAGACTTGACTGCACAAGAGGTATTCTCAATTGAGCATGAAACACTAAGAGAAAATGCAGAGTCGTGGATGAAAAAAACTGCCGAGTCTTGTATGCTAATTTCCACTGTCATTGCTACCGGAGTGTTTGCTGCTGCTACTACTTTACCAGGCGGTACCGATGATACAGGAAAACCAAACTATTTGAAGAAAACATCATTCTTGGTGTTTGCAATATCAGATGCATCTGCATTCATCTCATCTGCAACTGCGATATTGATTTTCTTGTCTATTCTTGTCTCGCGTTATGGAGAGTATGACTTCTATAAATCACTGCCTTTAAAGCTAATATGTGGATTGGTCACATTATTTATCTCCGTAACAAGCATGATGGTAGCATTAAGTACTAACTTCTTCATAGTATACTACCATGGTTCGACGTTGGTTCCTGGTTTCATTTCAATATTTTCTTTCCTCCCAATACTTTTGTACATAGGTTTGCAATTTTCTTTGTTTTCAGATATCATTTACTCAACCTACTATTGGAGTACTCTATCTAAGCCTGGTAAAAATATGATTTATGTATTAGAGAAGTAGTGGATTATTATTGTAAGAAAAATGCGTATTGTTATGACAGAAGTTTAAACTCAAGAAATCTACGGGGCAGCATATAACACTTACAAATAATAATGATCCAATCTCCTAGGTAGAGTCGGTCGGATTGGTGAAGTACTGATGTATCCTTTTTTTATGCATTCTTCTCTTGTATAAGTCCTTTGTAACAAATAGCAGCACTCTTATTGTAATATATATGGAATCATTGTTTTTTGTTAAGTTAAATTTGTATTATGTTATTTGATTTGTTTCTAGAAGTTGTCGATGTTAGATAACATCATTGAATATTTACTTGCTCTTCCTTATAAGGGTGTATATATACTTTTAGCTTTTACCTCCTCATCCTATATTGTTTCATGAAACCATCTGAGCTGCAGGAGCAAAGATGTCTAAATTCTGCATTATATTCTCCTCAAGTACGTTGAAATTGTTGCCTTTTTCAGACTTTTACTATACTGCATAAGAATGATGTTTGTAAGATCCTACATAAAGTTAATACCTTGAGTTCAAGATATTTCTAATATCATACAAGTTCCATTAGAATATTGTGGGAAACATCTAAAGCAAACCACCATTCAGTAAACCCTAGTTCCAGAATTTCATACTTATAAGATAGATATGAACCTTCATGAACCTGAAAGCTGATCTTTTGCTGCAGATGACAAGCGAATTTGTATAGGAATTCCAATTGGAATGCTAAAAGGATACAATAGTAAGAAATGATATTGTAAAGACATCCTAACCAATTAGCAGCAAATTTTTGTCTATGGAGAGAACGAAAAAATGTGCCGAAGGCGAGTTAAAATTTAAAATAAATCGTATTAACAATACTTCGACCCCGAAATTGTTCAAAGGCTAGAAGAGTCAATTGTCCTGAGTCTAGCCCATAGTCACATAATTTGCAATTCACGTTGGTACACGGTACGGGTATGGGTTTACGGTGCACGACATGAGAAGAATTCGGTATGTATGGGGTATAGACTATAGAGCTTTGGCACGCGTTGGTTGGTAGTACTATAATACTACCTAATTAAGCGTACTAAGTTATCTTAATATTGGAACCAAATAGAAGAATTATAGTTCCCACTTCCCAAAATATCTTTTATATTCACTTTAATTTCGTTTTTGTTCTGTTTTATCGGTGTTATTTTGCAAGGAACGTTCTCTTTCTCCATGTTTCAAAGAGGTTTTCCTGAAAAATTTATTTGCTCCACCATAGATTTTCCTTTCTTTTATCTCCTACTCAACATCTTCTTCCTCTTTCTTTGATCTTCACTCACTTGTCTCGGTTCATCGAATTTCCATGAATAACAAGGGGAATTGGTGCGAACCAATTTGCAAAAGAACCACGAACCAGTATGCAAGTACCAATTCGTTGTTCGCAACATCTCAAGAGAATTATGTGATGAGTCCTAGACTTCATGAAATAAACTAAAGATTATATGATTATTTAAACTCATTCCATTCTTTTTTCTTGAAAATAAGTCGAGAAAACTCGTGAAAATTGTCAAAAGCTATTTTTATAAGTTATCTTAAATAGTCTCACAAAAATTATAATTATGATAGTAAATAAACTTAAATCAGACAATCCAAACAGGCCCATGCCTATTTCTTTGTAAACTTCAGTTAATTGCATGGTATATTTCTACAAAATTTCTGTTTCAATCGATCCCTACACATTGGCTTCAGAAATAAATAACAGCAACAGAAATTGCATATACGTTTTTATTAATAAACTTTGAAATTGTTAACCGGTTCCGAATTCTTCTTTGATAATATTTTGTTACACGCTATTGAAATGAGATAACTAAACTACGTCATTTAACAATTCTAAAAAAATTACTTAAACAAGTGGATGTGACTGCTTGATATTATTTTCCTTATGAACAAAGCTAACAATTTCCTGGGTATTTGTAAAAACAATTGCACTGAAACCTGGTATAAACTAAATACGATCAAATGAAGGGAAGAAGTGTAATTTAATACTCATTTAAATGAGTTTGACTCATATGGCATTTAAACCATTCGAGCAGAGACACATCTAAGATTAGATGTCTCATTGTTTGATACCGGATGGCATCCGTACTACACGTGTTTGATAACTTAAAGAAGTGTCTTGATTTTTATTTACACAATAAAGTTCAATCAAAATTAAATAATAAAATTTAAATATAAAAAAAATGAAAATTAATATATTTATTTTAACATTTTTAGTATAATATGTAACAATAATAGTTTTGTTACTTAAAATACATATGAGAAATTCTTGTTGCGGTAAAAAAAACATGTCTTATATCAAAACATGTAATAAGATTTAGGTTTAATAACAGTTTTAACCCTCTAACTCTTCCAAAGTTGTAATTTTGGCTCCTTAAGAAAAAAAAACTACAAAATCGCCCCGTAAGTTTTGCACTTGTGGCAGTTTTGACCCCAAGACAATTTTGACTCGGTCTACGCTGACGTGACACCCTAAGTGAGGTGCCACGTGTTTTTTTTTTGCCTTGGGGGGCCAAAACTGTAGCTTGCAAAACTTAGGGGACGATTTTGTAGTTTTTTTCTTAGAGGGCCAAAATCGCAACTTTAGGAAAGTTAGGGGGTTAAAACTGCTATTAAACCTAAGATATACCGTTATTATTTCCTTATCATAATTTTTTAAGGGTCTTTATCCTAACCTGACCCATAGACAAATCCTTAAAGTCTTGCACCTTCTTAATTTCTCATTCATTTCATACTATTCATGTTGCTATTCTCTATTAATAAATTAATTTTTTCCCTTAAAAGATAAATCGCTAATATTTCTCAATACCTTTAAAAAAAACTCAGATTTCTCAATAATAAAAGATTGAAAATCAATGGATACTGTATCGAAATTGGTTATTTGTTTCCATTCTTTTTCTTACATTTGCATGCACAATCTCTCCAATCTTTTCCTTTTTCTTATTGTCTAACATATGAACATTTCAAAGTGGGAAAACTTGTAATCGGTAAACACCATTAAAACAAAGAGAAAGATCCTTATGCACAAACCAGATAATTTCCTAGAATTTGCAAAATAAAATATATCATTACGAACTTGGGAGATCAAATTAAAGGTAAATAATGCAGTTTATCCAAGAGGTGTTTGTGATAAAAGCTTGACAAATAGAAATTCAAAGGACAAAGTTTAAATATCGTCTGAAACAGTTGTAAAATGCTCATTAGTGTTACTATTTTTTATAACGATTTTCCCTAGCTTCCCGATTTAAACGAAGAAGAATAAGGGTAACAATTCAATTTAGCATTATTTTAAATCATTTTGACTTAGCCCATGGCATTCAAAACTCAGTTGTCTCTAAAATGTTTAAATTTACCATGAATTACATGGCACTGGTACATTACTTGTATAATGCAGCCACCATAACAAAGTTTATAAATACGTCCATGAACAATATATTTGTATTACCAAACAAAAATGAGTCCAATTAAAAATAATGATATGGGAAAGGGCTATTCAGTAAACCCTCCTGCAAATAAAAATTCTAAAAAACCTGCAAATAAGATAAATCCAGTCTCAGAACAGATGAAAAGTATAAGCCATTCGGAAAAGCCTCCTCCACCTGCGGCAAAGAAGACTACTTCGAAAAGTCCCTTAAGTGAGCAAAATGCCAAACAGTCCTATAAAAGCAATTAGCAACACTAAGTGATATGGCCAACAGGTAACAAAACACTATGACTGTACGTATTTGATTTTACCCTCCCATAATATATGTTTTAGGGCATTGTGACCATAAGTAATTAAAATAGTCATGCACCATTTAGATATGTGTTTTTTTAACATTGTTATCAAAATCCATACTTAAATCTTAAAATTCAGGATTTTGCGATTTTTTTTCACCTTTAACGACTCAAATCCATAGTTGAATTCAAAAATAGACGAAATTCATCGATTTTGATTGTGTTTTTACGATTTCTTATAAACTAAGTCATTTATGACTATATACTATTTATAACATATATTTAGGATTTTTTTTTTGGTAAAATCCATCGATTTCGATTGCGATTTTACAATTTCTTATATCGATTCTACAAAAGTAGTTGAGTAAAATCCTTCGATTTTGGTTGCGATTTTACAATTATCGATTTTGCTCTTCATTTCGACCTAAAGCAAAATATCAATTTTGACAACCATTTAGATGAATAAATTAAGTCTTAACATATATCATTTGATTTAAGTCTTTAACATAAAATATCTTCAAGCCAAACCACTAACTTCGAATAGGTGGCTAGGTGAAATACAAAGTCTTCTCAGGAGGTATTTCTCCATTTTTTTTATTGAAAACAGTTCTCTTCAAAGGATAATCAAATCAGTTTTTAGGATAAAATCATTTTCGAACAATATGGTTAAGATAAAAAAACATACACAAAATAATTAAAAGATCAAAACTTTTTTTTTTTTGAAATTATTTTAAACAAACGACTTAAATTTGATTGGTTTAAACAGAAAGGAATTATATGCACGCCCACCAAGTTATAATATATTTTTTATATTGAGTAACCTAATAAAAATTCAAAGACTCAACTATACATTTTATTACAAGTTCAACGATTCAAGCCCGATTCCTAACATTTCATGAGCCTTAGGTCAAGTTTGGGAAAAATGCCCCATTACATAGTACATAATAATTTTTTTCATAAACAATGATTGAGACACACAATAATTTTGACCGTTTACATCCGAGTTTTGTCGGCACCCCAATCATCATAATACGATAAATTAAAATCTCAGCTATGCTGACACCACAAAATATCATTTATCAAATTAATGCACTCCATCTTATATATTATTAATAAAAAAAAGAATAACAAAACAAAAAAAAAAGTTGAGAGGCAAAATGCACCCATTCCTTTTTCGATAAGTTCAAGAGAAAGGTTAGACATCTGGGAGAATCTGAAACATCCTAACTAGGTTGGCACCTAACAGAATCCTCCAATCCTCTACCGTCTTTCCAATACGTAATATTATTAAAAAAAAAAAAAGGGAAAAATATTTACAATAAGGGGGGACTAGGCCAAAACCTTCAAAAAAAAATATATATACATGAAAAACAAGGGAGCGAAATAGCTAAGGAAATCTATAATTAGGCACCCCATTCACGTCCCTATCAAAATCCGCCAACAAAGAAGAAGGCAACATAGTGAACCACGTATTATCAAGCTTGAAATTATTATTACCAATCCTCCAGATGGTCCAAAAAATAATATTCGTATAAACGGAGGAAGAGGACCTTGAGAGAGGGTTTGTATGAAGCCTTTTGCAAAAAAAAAAAATCGAGCTAATTTAATGTACCCCATCCTATATACGAGGATTTCAATCATAATGTATTTTAGTTTGAAAATTTATTTAAGAATTCTCAGCTAATTTAATGTGTAACTTATTATTTCATTACTAAGTCTTTATATTTTGCATCAGGATTCAGGACCTTCATCATATCAAAATAATTGCAGGAACTTTTGCTTGTGGAAATTTGACATGGGAAGAAAACTTAAAGCACCAGATTATATTGTTTGTTAAAGATTCACCGTTTGTTTGTAATAATTGTTGTATTGTGATATTAATTCAGCATGTTAGTTAGTTAGTTTGTTAATAAGAGTTAGTTTCCTGTTACCAGTTTGTTGCAACTGTTATGGGTGTATAAACAGGACTCGGTGTATTAATAAAAGTGTGTATCGGCAGTTCCTAAACTATCTTCGAAATTGTTAACCCAATTCCCTATTCTTTCTTTGAAAATATTTTGTTACACGCTAGCTTTTGATACGAATTAACTAGGTCATATTAGCAATTCTTCCAACAACAAAAAAAAGTTAAAGTTAGACCTCTTGATAATTATAATAAAGTTGTGGACTTCATAATAAAAAATAGAAAGAGATGTATTATAAATTTTGTAGTCGATAAAGTGATAAATACCACGAAATACTCAAACAGAATTATAAAATTTTGGGTTCGAGAACCAGGGACGGTTTTACCACCCAGCTAGCATGGACACACGCTCGGGCTCAGTGTCGGATCTCCTAGGAGACCCATAGGAGCCACTGCATAATTTAATCCATAATTTATCCATAATTTAATCCATAATTTATCATATGTTACATTGTTGTCGCAATGGATTCGTGAGCTCCTTAAACCCCAAAGGGTGTAGGGACTTGAACCGCCGTTCTCTATGTTAGAATCAACAAAATAAACCATTGCACCAATCCACAATTTTAATTGTATTTTAAAACTGTTTAATATATATTCTGAAAATATTTGACAAAATATTTTGCCCAGGCTCTACAAAATTCTTTGCTTCGCCACTGTCGAGAACTAAGATGAAGTGTTATGACGTTAATATCAATATTGTAAATTGAGTTAGGTCTTTTGAATGAAGAGATGTAAACTTTTGTTAGACATTTCATTTGGTTATAAAGTTCATATCCGTAGAGATTGTGTTATTTAAACTAATAAACTATTGTGTTGGTGATAAAGATGAGTTTAATTAATTGAGGGGTTTTATACGTGGCAAAGTGTGATTGATTATTTTCCTTATAGGAAAGAGATAAAAGCGACTAGGTTATGTCAAATTTGCTCCCTAAATTGTTTAAGTGACTGCAAACTATGAATACAACGTGTAATTGGTTGCTCGATTTTACACTTATTAGATATAAAATGGTTAGGTCAATTTCTTGATCTCTAACCCTCTTCAACTGTTTGACTCCCTAATTTCCCATGTGAATCATAATCGTTGGAGGTTTAAGTATGTCGAAATAAGTGTACAATTATCCTTAGAATATGTTTACCCTAAGTAACTAGATGGTCTATACGGTGTATCAAGGCTAGGATTAGTAGTCCTTGAGCGAGAATCAATTTATAAAAGATATCGTAAATAGAAACAGACGAGTATAATTGAATAAAACGATAAAAGCAACCAACTAAATTTGTAGAATAATTTGAAGTTACATGAATCGAACAATTACATAAAGCTTTTCTTTTATGACCTAATGTAGAGAGATTTAACTACTCATGATGTCTAAACACATATTAAACTATATGAATAAACAAACATAAAAAAAGGAATCACCGATGATGATTCCCTGCTCCAAAGGTGCTTTGAATCTCTCCGAGTTGCCCTAGATCGCACTTTCACGGTTTTCTATTCGTCAAAAGGTGTCTTCTCACTAACCTAGGGGTCGGCCTTATATAGGCGCGCGTTTCCCAGAAATTTAGGAAAAGTTGGCCTACGACACGAGAAGATATATTATCGCGACACAAACCTTGATGAGGCTGATTCTGTAGATTTCTTCATCAGTTGCTCATGATGTGGGGTCGATAGCTGGCGACACGGTCTTAACAATGGCTGAACTTGGTATCGTGCGCTTGCGACACAATCTTTGGAGAGGTTGATCTTGTGATTTCATCACTTATCTTCTGAATTCTTGACCAAATTGCAACTAAACAAACTACTTCTACTCTACAATGACCCTAAAAGATGACAAGATAACCTATATAGTTTCTTGTCATTATCAAATAACTATACTTAACCAACTAACCAAAGCTTAGCATATGTGAATGTTGTCTCCGAGACATTGGCGGCAGAATGTGGTATCTCTCCAAAGGAAGCCACTATTTCTTCTTTAATCCTTATTTTTGGATCCAAGTTGTTGTTCTACGATGGAAACATAGCACTAAAAACTTTGAAGTCTTTATTGTTAATCTTTATCATTAATTGTTGTGAAATTACGGTTCGAAATCACACAAATACTTGTAAAGATGTGTGAAGCAAAAGGTAGTGGTAATCCTAGGTCTAAGTGCCTTCAAGCAGCAACAACAAAAACAGACCTAAAACCTAAGTGTAGAGTTTAAAACAATGACACTAACAAACATGAAGATAAGGAAGCTTAAAGAAAACAAACACACACAAAATGGTAACTCAGTTAAGTCAATATGACCTAATCTGGGGGAGAGAGCAGCTCTCTAATCCACTATGATAAGATGTTACAAAAGGTTACAAGAAATCAGCTTTCAAACCTAATATCTACCCTTTGTCTAGACCCACCTCACTCATATGAACTTACAAGAGATTACAATAGAGGAGGCTTATGATCCTTCCAATGAGGCAATATCACTACCCAAGGTGATTACAATGTTTATCCCAACCCAAGAGACTATTCCTACAAAGGTACTCAACCCTCAAGTTTCCCCCTTTGTGAACCCTAGACCTCTTGCTTCAGCTCACTTTCAAAGAATGCAGAAACCACTTAAATACTTAACACATAAGTGTCAAATCGCGCCACGATTTTCCACTACCATGCCACGATTTCCCTTTTCCAGCCGTTGTGAACAGTCACTTTCAAAACAACTTGCTGAAGAAGTTGTCTTAATCGTGTCACGATTTCCCAAATCATGTCACGATTTCCCTTTGCTATAAACCACCCATTCTGCCAACGAAATCGTTTTGCGGCTCTCCAAAATCGTACCACGATTTTGTGCATTCCTAGAATCACAATTATAAGGCAATATACAACAATAATATTTATCATAAAAAATAACAAAAATAGAAGATAATGAACAAATTTAAGGAAATATTCTTCTAGTTTAATACATTCATAAAATAATAAGATAATATATTTTAGTAAATTTCAAATAAATTGGAAAAAAAACGAAGAAGGGTTATCATAACATTTTTTATCATTCTTTCAAAAAAAAAAAAATACTTTTATCAAATCTGTTTTCATAACAGAGTTTACAAGGAAATATACCACGTAATTGATGGTAAATTTAAGCCACGTGTATATGAGTATTTCTTAAACCACAAGTAACAGAGTGTAGCTGAGATCATGAGACCGAGTCTAAATGTTTTAATTTAGTGTGAAATCTTCGTTTGATCATATATCCTATCCTATAACTATAATTTCGGTGTGTACATTTTTTTTCTTGCAAAACCCAGGAAATTCTTTATCTGTTTCTTGATCATATATCCTTTCTTTTTCTGTTTCATTAGAAATTTCATTGCTTTCTTTCAATTTTGTGCACAGTATAATGAATAACTTCACTACGAACATGGTGGTAAATATGATCAAACGAATGGAGACAGTGAAGTTTCACACTAATTTAAATCAATTAGACTTAGGTCATGGCATTCAAACCTCAAGTTTCTTGTGGATTTGTGAAATTATCAAATGCATGTGCTTAAACTTGCCATCAATTACATGCTAAATTACTTGTAAAATTCACCATGCATGCATCACTAGTTTAGTATATATAATCATACGAATCTTGAAAGAAAGGCATTCCAAAAATAAACTATTATCTAGCACATTGTTTCAACCAAATATTATTTACATACCAAAATGAGTTCAAGAAATAATCATAATAATTTGGGCTATTCATCAAAACCTCTTGCTCCTCCTCCAAATAAGAAGGATTCGAGAATGAGTCCAATCTCAAACCAGAATGATTTGGCCTACAACAATGGTTCTCCTCCTCCTCCAGTGGCAGCAAAGAGTTCTCAAACTCAGAAACTGAGTGTTCAAAGTATGTCTTATAAGAACGCTTGAAATGACCAACAGGTATCAAGACACGACGATTATATTTGATTTTCCTCTCCGATATTATTTTGGGTGTTTTAATATTTTCCAAAATTTTGAAATTAAAAATATCATAAATGTTTTTTTTTATTTAATAAACTAGTTCCCAAAGAATTAGCCAAGTTGTATAAGTTGAGAACTAAATATATATTACTATTATGTAGGACATCATCTAAGGTTAAATTCCTGAAACACTAACAAATATTTCTTCCTAACAAATTTACTATTGTGAATTTGCATCTAAAAATTTGATTTTGAATAAAATTCAAATTTTAAGATTGTTTTTTTATGCAATTCATATAAGTTTTAGTTTTTTTTTATAAGAAAAACTAACTTTGAAAGCGTTTTAAAATGATTATATTAGGGTTGTGCATGGTCAGATATTTTGACTGACCAAATCATATCCATATATAAACCACTTGCATGGATTTAGATTTTTAACTATGACCATATTTTATTGTAAACCTATATATAGGGTATACAACTGGTTATTTTTACAAAACTAGATTATAAATAGACATAGTTTGGTTTAAAAAAATATTCGGTTTTTTTTTTTTAATCTGAATTAAAAATTGGTTATTTATTTGTTTAAAAACTAGTTTTAAATCGGTTATTTTCTATTTAAAACCTGTTTTTAAGAACAAATTTAACAACAAAAAATCAAAATTCTAATTGAAAAAAGGAGAACAATCAAATTTTACAAAAAAAATCCAATTTTTTAATAAAAAAAAAAGGAATTCAAAAAATTCATTAAACCGGTTATATTTTGATTCACAATTAGAGTATTGTACTCGTTAATACTAGACTCAAAGTGTCATGTGCTAATGTAATGTAATTAATTGTCTGTCTATATGCATTACAGGTGACCATTCGATTGAAGATGAAAATAATAAAGGGCAATGGAAAGAAGAAACTCGAAGATAGAAAAATTATTCAAATCATTCTTTTGCTTTTTTTTACTTTTGTGCTAAAATCCCTTGTATGTTGTAAAATTAATATATAAATTTGTTCACCAAGTGCATTTTTTACTCAAATTGAATAATGCAATAATAAAGTTGGTAATTGATTTTTTACACTCAATTTGCGATATTAATTAAGACAAAAATTTAGACTCATAAATAATTAAACATGGAACATAAACCCAACAAGCTAAGATTATTTCAACAAATGTACTAAATACTGATTACTTGTACCTATAGCAATAATCTCTAATCCCCAAAACCATAAAGGGTCCTACCCCTACCCTGCCTCTTTAATGCATGAATTCTTTACAAAATCCATGTTATAATCTAAATGAGGGTCATAATGCTACAAACAACGTCCATAGTGGTAAGTGGTAACCGTCCTGCGGCGTGCATGTTCAGTGTAACACCTTTAAACCTCAAATGCAATAAAACATGCAGATATATAAATTATTCAAAAGAGTTTAAGATGTCACGTCATCATTTCTCAAAAAGAATGCATAATCTCAGTTTTCATAAAACTCGCAGCGGAAAATCATCATACATAGATGTCTCAGCAACATGTAATCATCCTTAAGTACATGAATAATAAAATCTCAACATCATGTCTCAGATCTCATATACATAAAAATAGTCTCAGAAAATAAATTCACCAACTCATAAACGACATAAAAGCAAAAGTTTGCATAACTCACTAAATTACATAATCCATGTAATACACCAAATCACAACATCACACAATTTGTATGCATATGCTATGTTCTAGACTCCTATACATACATGTGGTATTGATCTCTTCAGAGTTGCCAATACCTCTAATATTCCAATAAAAAATATTCATTGAGGAGGTGGAGAAGCTTCTCCCATGGAATGGGTCTTGTATGCTACTCTACTGAGTTGTCGTTGCTTTAATTGTTGTTTCTGTTTTTTGGTTAATACCGGTGTAAAAGGATATTCCGTAGCATCTGTTTCACCTGCACGAGTCTGGCGAAGTAGCTCAAGATCCTTCTGTATCACAGGGCAACGATACAGTTGGACGACCTCACCTCCCCCACTAATATGTGCAGCTTGTTCTGTTGGTACCATATCCACCATACCAATTTGCATAGCCGCATGAGCAATATTAGTCTTATCTTCTAAAACCTCTACATGTGCCTGCGAAACCGAGTCCATACTATTTTCATGCCACATAGTCGAGGTCGTATCTTCCTGGACTGAGTTATTTGTTTCGTCTCTGGCTAATTGCTTCTTCAAACCCGCAAGTTCAGGATTGAAAGGTGCTGCTGGAGAATAAGTTACAGTATCACGGATTTGTGACATTCGAACACCTGAAGCAGATTCATTATCTTCCTGGGCATTACCGTCTATTTGTTCTAAAAATTACAAGGGAGTTTGCACGTCAACGTGCGCTACCAAAGTGTGAATATTTCATGCAGAAAGAACCTTGTGTCCTTCCGTATTTTGCGAGTCATCTCGAAGCATGTCAACATGCGCTACCAACTTAGAGGATTTCACCAACTCATGTGCATTAGCATGATTCAGGTCAGCATGTTGCACGCCATCGTGCACAACCAAAGTTGATGAGGATTCCAATTCTAAAATAGGCTGCAAGACAGACAGAACACCTTTAGGAATATCATGAGTAAAATTTTGCAATGCGAAGCTGAAAGAATTGCTTAAATTCACGCTGGTGTTACCAGTGGGAACGACATTAAAGTCCTATGAGTATTATTTGCTGTATCTCCTAAGGTGGCCGAATTAGAGACACCGACAATATGTTTCAGAACCTATTTCAGCTGTTTGCGAATGAGAATTTGCTTCT
This sequence comes from Medicago arabica, assembly GCA_946800305.1. NCBI lineage: Eukaryota > Viridiplantae > Streptophyta > Magnoliopsida > Fabales > Fabaceae > Medicago > Medicago arabica. Next base: position 17,767,578 of record OX326971.1, on the reverse strand, counting down.
TTTCCTTTCCGAGGCTGTAACCGATTACACTTGGTAATGAAGTGACCGATCATTGAACATTGGTGGCAAAAATCAGGCCATCTTTCATATTGTACCTCCACCATAAAGGCGAAGCCTTTACAATTGACTAGAATCTCATCAAACATTCTCTTGGAGAAATCGATATCAACCAAAATTTGCGTGTAGTGTCCAAAAGCTCTCTTTCTTGTTGTAGCATCAATCTCAATGGGAGTGCCCACCGCAATCGAAATTTCACGTAGTGTCCTCTCTCCCCAATATTCTTGCGGCAACTCAACCAAGCAGATCCAGAGCTGAGCATGTGTCTGTTTTTGCGAGAGGTAGTGAAAATCCTTCGTACATTGGGAGATAAGTATAAGTCCTAGTCGGAGATTGACAGTTCCTACAACCCATATCTTGTGCATATCTTCTAAGGAATCAAACTAGAAATCATAAAATCCTTTCCCCAATGGTACCATCTTCCATGAGCATGAAATCTTCCATAATTTACCAAAGGTTGTAGCCAAGTCTCGAGCCGTGTAGGGTTTGTCGCATTTGTTCAAATTCAACCTACCACGTAATGCCTGCTGATGACATTCTGCAAGACACTTTGTTGTATTGCGCTTGACCAATTTAGATACAATGGGAATCCCCCTTAATGCATGGAACCGAAAGGGGTTCATTATCTTGTTGTTTCCCCACCCAACACTTGCGCAAATGAATTCGGAGCAGGGATGGTGACAATTGTTTCCGTGTTGTTGTCCGCCACACACGACCATGGGCAAGTAAAAGCCATGTCGGCGTAGAAAAATAGTATCCTGGAACCAAAGGTCGAGAAACAAAAAGAATTGTTAGTAGGGTTCAAAGGTATGAAAATAACGTCAACCAGTATTTGTAACGCCCACAAGCATTAACACAGTTGCGCTTTTCCAATTTTATTGATCCCCACAAACATAAGAGAGAAAGAGAATGAAGAAGGATGATCGCCTTATCGGCGTAGCAGGTGCTGACCGATCAGCACAGAGGCCCTAGGGGAAACCCTAGCGGATCTCTTTGAAAGATCAGCGCCGTAATTAATTAAGCTGAATATCGTTCAGTATTCAATTTTATTCTTTAATATAATATAATGAATAAAATTCAATCAAAATTAATTAATAAAATTTAAATATAAAATTATTATTAAAAATATAAAAAAAATGTGAAAATTAATATGTTTTTAACACATTAAGTATAATATGTAACAATTATAGTTTTGTTACTTAATAAGATAAACCGTTATCATTTCCTAACCTGACCCACATACAGATCCTTAAAGTCTTGCACCTTCTTAATTTCTCAATCCTTCACTAATTTTTCTCATTACCCTTAAAAGAGGGAAAGTCCATGGATACTGTATCGAAATTGGCTATTTGTTTCCATACTTTTTTCTTGCATTTGCATACAAAATATCTCCAATCTTTTCCTTTTTTTTAATTGTCTAACCTATGAACGTTTCAAATTGGGTAAACTTGTAATCGATAAACACCAGTAAAACAAAGAGAGAAATCCTTATGAACAAACGAGATAGTTTCCCAAGTATTTGCAAAAAAATATATATTATTACAAACTTGGGAGATCAAATGAAGGTTAAGAATGCAATTTATCCAATAGGTGTTTGTGATAAATGTTTGACTAATATAACTTCAGAGGTCAAAGTTTAAATATCATCTGAAACAGTTGTAAAATGCTAGTTAGTATTGTACCCAAAAAAAAAAAATGCTCGTTAGTGTTACTGTTTTTAACAAGATTTTTCCTTCCCAATTTAAACGAAGAAGAACAAGGGCAACGCAGCAATTTAGCACTATTTTAAATCATTTTGACTCAACTCATGACATTCAAAACCCCATTAAACTCAGTTTCGTGTTGTCTCTAAAATGTTTAAATTTACCATGGATTACATGGTGCATTGCTTGTATAATGCAGCCATCATCACAAAGTTTATAAATACTTCGATGAACAATATACTTGTACTATTACCATACAAAATGAGTCCAACCTATCCAAAACCCTAAAGCTAAAAAAATTGGCTCCAATCAGGGGCGGTTCTATGGCCCGACGACCCCGGGCACTCGCCCAGGCTTCGGGCCAATTTTTTTGTATTTTCTTATGTAAATCTCTATGAATTTCTTGTATAAACCCTTATAAATTGAACAATTTTTTTGAATTTTTTGATTATTTGTTTACAATTTCTTATGTAAACATCTATAAATGTGTTGCAAATTTTTTTTGCCCAAACTTTACAATAATTCTGGCTCCGCCACCGACTCCAATCAATTGCCATTGATCTTCAATCAAGATGAGGGATGAGCACATATCACAAGTAGCATTTAAGGAGCTAAAACCTCATGCATATGGCGCCAGTGCTTATTATCCATAGATCTCCTTAATTGCGGGCTCCATATTCAAATTCTGACCCAAATTCAAATCATTAACAACCAAAACTTCAATTGTCATAATTAACAGCCAACTAATTGCACACTTTACAAAACAAATTTGGAATTTGATTTTCCTCCCAAAACTCTAATAACAAAGTGCCCTAGCATAAGTCTTTCCATCTTCCAACTATTTAATAAATATGTGTATTTTCCCATGTGACTTTATGGAGGGCCAAACTCATAAAGCCGCGAGCACCATCATCAGTATAGCATGAAATTGCATTCCACCTCTCCAGAAATTCTAATATATACTAATATTATCTTTTGCAAACATAAATTCTATATTGAACATGCCTTCATGATCTTTCTGTTATAATATTGTAGTGCTTTTCTAATTTTTTTCTTTAGCGTATTTGACTATTTGCTATTCTTCTTTTATGAGCTTCTGCGGTTGTTTATTTTAATCTATTTTTGTTCATGTTATTCTTCTTCTGCAATTTTTTTTTTTGAATTCATTATACTTCTATCATTCAAATACATCTGCTAAAATTCGGCAGAGTTTTTAAAATAAAATAAAAAAATCAATAAAAACCACACATTTCATATAGTTTGTTTGTTAGTTCTTTTATTTTTATACTACCATGATAGAACAATAAAAAGATTCGCATGATTACGTGCTTTTTTTCATTAATACTCGCTCCGTCCATAAATCTAGACATCCATTTGATTTTATTTTTGTCCTTAAATCTAAACCCCTTTTCAAATTACTAGATGCACCCATTTGGTAATATTAACACACAAAACAGACACATTAATTACACTGACAACTTTTCTTAAGAAATGTGAAAAATACAAAGGGGATTTACATATAGGTACGGAGGGATTATTTCTTAATATGCAGCAGCAACTGATCGGATATATGTGATCTTTGACGAGGAATGTTTAGATGTCTCGAGTTGAAGTACAGTACTTTCTGTGTTCAAATTCAATCCAAATGAGGTAAACTGTTTTATGCCTTTTCATATAGTGCATCTATATAATATTATTAATCTGATGTTTTATAAAACTTGTATGACTATATAATTATACATTTACATTTGTCGCAGGTTGTTGTTGTTGTTCCAAGTCGGTTTATCAATAGATTTAAGAGTCGCATACGATGATTTGTTGCACTAAGTGATCCTAATTATAATCGGTATGAAGTAACCCATGGATGGCTTGAGCTTCATAGCATTTATAACTTGAAGTATGGTGGTTTAATCACTTTAATGTGTTAAACCTGATACATTTGCATTTGTTCCTCCTTTTAGTTTAAGACCGAGTCGTATTCTTTTCCCGGATCATATTTTATCTGAGTTGGTGATTAGATCTGTTCCGGTCCCATATTCACATAAAAGCAACAACTTAAGTATTTTTTCGTCAAGTGGTTGAAGGTGAAAGACATAACCTCCTCTCTCGATCATGGTATTTGTCTTTAAAGTTACATTCATCTACATCAAATATTTATAAATTTGTAATTACATTGCTATTATTTTTGTAGTGTATCTTTCAAATTAATTTTTTTATTTATTATTTTGCAGACATTGTCTTATGATAAGTTTATGGATTTGATGCTTTCAAAAGATTGCAAGACATTTCAGCTGATTTATGATACCGGACATGGTGGTAATCCTCGAAGATTGTGTTTTTGGGAACCTATTGTGAATCATATTAAATATAGATTCTCTGTTGATTCAGAGCAGTGGGGGGATGCGTGGAGGTGGAGACGCAAGTTTTGGTAGTGGGAGGATGAGTTGTTAGCAGAGTGTAGGGCATTATTTATTGATGTTTCCTTGAATCCTAATGTTTCAGATAGTTGTGTGTGACTTTCGGATTCTCCAGGTGACTACACAGTTCGTGGTGCATATAGTTTGTTAACCTCTCAGGTACCTCATATCGAGGACTATGCTCTGGACTTGGTGTGGCACAAACAGGTTCCCTTGAAGGTATCCGTTTTTGCGTGGAGGCTCATCCGTGGTCGTTTACCAACAAAGACAAATTTGATTGCTAGACGGGTGTTGTCGTCTGACATGCCCTCGTGTGTTGCTGGTTGCGGACATCCTGAAACGGCACAACATCTCTTTTTATTGTGTAACACTTTTGGTTCGCTTTGGTATATGGTGTGTGATTGGATCGGTTGCTATGGGATGGACGCGGATGATATTTCCGATCATTTTTTACAGTTTACTCATTTGTCAGGTGGTGGTAATGCTAGACGTTCTTTTATTTAACTCATATGGCTTCAGTGTGCCTGAGTTGTTTGGAATGAACGAAATAACCGCCTGTTTAATAATGTTGTTACTCCGATCCCTTGTTTATTGGATAAGATTAAGACGTTGTCTTTAAATTGGCTGAAAGCTAAAAAAAGTTACCTTTGTTTTTGGTATACAGCAGTGGTGGTCAAGCTCTTTTGTTTGTTTGAGTATAGACTAATGTATTCTGCTGTGACATGTTTATTATTGTTGTAACTCTTGGTTTCTAAGGTAGTCTCTAAGACACACCTTGTGCTTTCGGGACCGCTCTGTCTAGTATATAATTCCATTTTGCCTTGTTCAAAAAATAATGTTTAGTTCATTATCCTTTTTTATTTATGCAAGTGAGTGCAAGTTCCAACAAATTTGCATCGGTGAGCAAAATTCTGGCTTATTGATAACTCAGTACTTCCTCCGTTCCATAATGCATGACATATTTGATACTATTGTGCATGTATATTAGTAGAAAAATATGGTCAAAGTAAATTACGTCAAAATTATACATTTTCAAATGGATCATCTATTATATATTTTCAAAATTACCATGCACGAGTGACTTTTACTACATCGCATAAATAATTCTTCTGTTAGTTAAATAATTCATAGCTATAATACACTGAGTGTAGTAGCTAATATAACATCTCTAATTTTTTGAGAAATGGTGTTAGTGAAAAAAATTGGCAACTTAAAACGAAACAAAAAGATATGAAGACCGAAATGAAATAACTAGGTCATATTAGCAATTCTTCCAGAAAAAACAAAAAAATAGTTAAATAGACCCTTTGATATTTACGGTAAATAGAGATGTAAATCGATATTCATGAATGCGCATAGTGTGATATTTGTATCCGTTCGGTTGGATAAATATGAAATTTATACCGTATGGTATTTAATGGGTAATTCACTGATTTTGAGGTATCCGCAGATTTAGACAGATATCCAAAAAAACATATAAAAAATTTGTTAAATTTTTTACCTGAAAATTAAAAACTAAAGTTTATCACAGGCATTTTCTTTTCATTTTAACAAAACATAATATCCATACATTAAAATAACAACAAAGATAACTGACTCAACAAAAACATAACTAAAGTTCCTTACATTTAATAAATATAAAGCTCTTTAATTTAACAAAAGTATAAATAAAGCTCATCATATTCAACAAAAACAAAGCTTTTTGCTTCAACAATCCCGACCACTTTCACTTCCTTTTAGAGGAGCGTGACACAAATTTGACCAATCGTGTAATAACTAATAATAGTACCAAAAATTTTTGCTTAGAAAGTTGAATGGTATTAAAGTTATTTATGTAATTTATTCGGTTTAATAACGGGTATGGATATCTGCAGATGCGGATCCTTATCCATTATTTAGAAGGTAGTAACATATCTGTTTATTTTATCCACATATATCCATTAAAGTATTTGCTCCGTGTCCGTGGCGGATTTTATCCGCTGATATCCACATGTGCGGATATTTTCTCATCCCTAACGGTAAAGTTGTGGACTATATAATAAAAAATAGAAAGAGATGTAATATAAGTTTTTTAGTTAGTAAAGTGATAAACACCACGTAGAACTCGGACACAATTACGAAATTTTGGGTTCGAAAACTCAGATGAAGTGTTCTGACCTGTTAGTATCAATATTGTAAATTTAGTTAGTTCTAATGAACGAAGAGATGTAATATTTTGTTAGACCTTTCATTTTAATATAAAGTTCGTATATTTAGAGACTGCGTTATTTAAACTAAACTATTGCGTTGGTGATTAAGATGAGTTGAATTAACTGAGGGGATTTGCACAAGGCAAAGTGATTGATTATCTTCCTTATAAGAAAGAGAGAAAAGCGACTACCTCATGTCAGATTTGCTATCTAAATTGTTTATGAGACCGCAAACTACGACCACAATGTGTAACTGGGTTCTCGATTTTACACTTTTAGATATAAAATAGTTAGGTCAATTTCTTGATCTCTAACCCTCTTCAACGGTTTCACTCTCTAATTTCCTAGATGAATCACAATTGTTGAAGGTTTTAGTATATCGAAATAAGTGTATAGTTATCCTTAGAATATGTCTATCCTAAGTCTTATTTAGATAGTCTATACGGTGTATCAAATCTAGGGTTAGTAGTCCTTGAGCGAGAATCAATTTATGAATAATGTCTTAAACAAAAACAGACAAGTATAATTGAATAAAACGATAAAAGCAACCAACTAAATTCAGAGAATAAGTTATAGTTACATGAATCCAACAATTACATGAAGCTTCTCTTTCATGACCTAATATAGAGAGGTTTAGCTAATCATGATGTCTAAAAACATATTAAACTGTATGAATTAACAAACATAAAAAAAGAATCACCGGTGATGATTCCCTACTCCAGAGGTGCTCTGAATCTCTCCGAGTTCCACTAGATTGCACTTTCGCCGTTTTCTGCTCGTCAAAAGGTGTCTTCTCACTGACCTAAGGGCCAGCCTTATATAGCCGCGCGTTTTCCATAAATTTAGGGAAAGTCGGCCCGTGGCACCAGAAAATATATCACGACGCGAACCTTGACGAGGCTGATTTTGTTGTTTCTTCATCAGTTGCCTGTGATGTGTGGTCGATTGCTGACGACGTGATCCTAACAATGGCTGAACTTGGAAATTTCTTCATCAAATGATTTGATCTTGTGATTTCTTGACGTCTCTTTTGAATTTATGCTCTACAATGACTCTAAGGGTCCGTTTGGTTCGAGAGTTTTGGAGGGGAGGGGAGGGGAGGGGAGATTTTTAATTTGATGTCTTTGGTTCAATTTGTAGAAGGGGAGGGTAGCAAATCTCTTTAAAATTTTATTGCATTGCCATAATTATCCTTAAATTAATTTCAAATCTCAATATTAACCCTGTAACAACTTTTATTATTATTAGATTATATTATTTTGTAACAATCATATTATTATTAGGTTATCTTATTCTTGTAACAAATTTTATTATTTTGTTATATTTTTCTTATAACAACTTTTATTACATATTAAGAGATGTGCTATTTTTTACGGAAGTAATTGGCAAAAAATGCAAGGATTACAAAGAATTGCTCTTATAAAATATATATATATATATATATATATATATATATATATATATATAGACACACACACACACAATGCATGAAGCAAAATACATGAGCTAGTTTGAGATAAAATAAACAGCTTAGATATGTGCTACTCTTTCGTCGGTTTCTGAAATCGTAAAAACGAACAGTTTCTTTTATTTAATTAAGTTTAAGGGTAAAACGGTAAAATAATATTAAAATCTCTCCCCTCCCCTCCCCTCCCCTTGTGAACCAAACACGTTGTTAATTAAAAATATCTCCCCTCATCTCCCCATCGTTAAAATTCCTCCCCTCCCTTCCCCTTTCCTCCCCTCCTAATTCTCGAACCAAACGGACCCTAAAAGATGAGAAGAAATCCTATATAGTTTCTTGTCATTATCAAGTAACTATACTTAACCAAATATTTTTATAAACTTTGAAGTCTTTATCATTAATATTTTTATAAAAAAATAACAAAAACAGAAGATAATGAACAAATTTAAGAAAATATTCTTCTCGTTTGATACATTTATAAAATAATAAGATAATTTTTTTAGTAAATTTAAAATAAGAAGGAAAAAAAATGAAGAATGGGTTATCATAACATCTTTTATCGAATCTTTTTTTCATAAGCCACGTAATTGATGGTAAGTTTAAGCCACGTGTATATGATATATATTTCTTAAACCACAAGAAACAGAGTGTAGCTGAGACCGAGTCTAAATGTTTTAATTTAGTGTGAAACCTTCGTTTGATCAAATATTCATATATCCTATCCAGAAAATTTCGGTGTGTACATTTTTTCAACTATCTATTATTAAAGGAAAATGTTATTTATCTAGAAAAATAGTATCAAGAATTTTTCAAGACACAGTTGGCAAATTTTGATTGCACGATTTATTTGTCTACTTCTTATTTTTCAGCCACACCTTCTTGAATTGTGGCAAATAGTGCATTGTGATTGGTTACTCTTTATTCTTGAAGTTATTTTTCTTGAGATATAGCATTGCTCTTTATTAAATTACTAATCACTTGTTCCGATAGCAATAATCTCATACCTCAAAACCATAAAGTGACCTACCCGCCTCTTTAGTGCATAAATTCTTTACAAAATCCATATTATAATCTATTCGAGGGTCCTAAAGCTACAAAAAAACATCTGCAGCGGTAACCGTATTGCAGCGAACATGTTCAACATGTTGGAGGCAGAAGCACCACCACCTTTACTATATTATATTGCTGCACAAAAAAAATAAAAAATACAACTTAGACTATAACAATGATGAAGGGATCAAATATGAAATTAATTAAGGTAGACAGAAACCAAGAAATTAATTACCAATTTCAACATATTAATTTAGACATGAGACATAATAGTGAAATGTTCAAAATTAACAAAATGTAATAACAATATACATCATTTCAGAATAGTTTTGAACTTTCATTTCTAAAACAAGGCAAAATCATTGTACTTGCTAAAAGTACAATAATCGTATTAGGGTTGTATTGTATTGGTCATGCCTTGAGAAGGCTCTCAAGGATTGTATTTATTGCCCTATATGAGCCTGATTTATGGTTACTTTGGCAGCAAGTAATAGGGGCAATTAGGCGGCTTTCTAGAGGCTTGTAGAAGCAGCTTGAGGCGGCGCCCTGGGGAGGCGAGATAACATCTCAAGGATTCGTTGTGTTCTTGGCGTACGTTGAACATGCTAGTTGTTGAGACCATACGGTGACGGCTTGTTGAGAACTGGTGAATGAGCTTCTTGGTCATATCTGAATAACTCACCACAGAGAATCGGGGTTGGTTCATATACCAACGTAGGGAGGCATTGCTCAGAGCTCCCACCAATAACTTGCACTTCAGGGAGTCAGGTGCCATGATAACAGCCATCCGGGTGTTGAAAGAGGTGATGTGTTCCATTGGATTTTAAACTTTCTGGAACAGGTGCGTTCCAGATCTCTGCAGATAGCAGCTGGGGCTCTGGCTCGTCCAACCCTCCATGGTGAGAGTCTTCCTTCTCCTAATTTTGATGTTGTTAGAGGGTTTCTATTGAAGCATGTACGACTTCATTCATCTTGCGTAGTTGAGCGATTTGGGCTCTCATCGTCTCAGCTTCTTGTGGTGTGGCCATGGCGATGAGAGTTCGGTTAGTTAAGAAGTTTGATAGGTTTTCCGAATCGTATAAGGGTTCTACAATTTAGAGGGTTTTTTGGTGTTAGGTTAGGGATTTCCAAATCGCAGATTGCGATTCAGTAATGTGGTCAAGATTAGTTTTACCTATTCCCACACGCCAACTGTATTTGTTAAAAGTACAATAATCGTATTAGGGTTTGTATTGTATTGGTCATGCTTTGAGAAGGCTCTCAAGGGTTGTATTTATAGCCCTCTATGGGCCTGGTTTATGGTTACTTAGGCAGCAAGTAATAGTGACAATTAGGTATTTTGGCAACTTTTTAGAGGCTTCTAGAAGCAGCTTCAGGCGGCGCCCTGGGGACGGCGTGCCGTGGACCTTAAAGCCCATCTGAAGGGCGCTAAGGCTTTTAGGAAGAGCGATGAGGCCTTCTAGAGGGTCTAAGAGCCCATTTGAGGGACTTCTGGGTTCTTAGGAATATATTGTCAGTCCAATCACAAAAATCTATTTGCTATATAGTATCAGACATAGTCCATTTGTCACATAAACTCCAAAACACTTATTGAAAAATCAATGTAACAAATAAAATTGCCACTTCCAGAAGCTAATTTGATATAGTGAAAGTATTGCAAATAGATTTACCAACTTACCTAGCTCTGGCAACACTTTTTAAAAAATGTTTCAAAAATTGTTAAATAGTAAAGCTTTTTTCCTTTGTTACATGTCATTGTTACTAAATAAATCATATATGTAGGTAAATTGTTTTTCTCCCTTTCAAAATTGCTCATTCCCTTAATTCAGCGTGAGTTAACTCATGCTCAACATTTTTCTGCATAAGTTAATTCAAGCTGCCACTTTTAAGATCGATTGAACCGACTTAAAAAGTAATTGAATGATGTAAGATTTTTGCACATCGAATTTCTATTTACACTTAAGTATATTAGTATCGTCTCTACAGGGACTAACGTATACCATAAGCCGTTCAACGTCATTTATTATGTTAAGTTTGGTTTAAAAGTTTGTTTGTTTAAAACTATTCTAACTAATTTACGTTAAAGTTAAAATAAAAAGAGACGAGATAGAGCATATAACACTTAGGGTTAGAGTTCGTCAACCAAGCGTTGCAACTGCACTCTTATGATCACATAAAAGGATTCTAGCTCTTTGATCGATATTATAACCATCACCCAACAACATTATTTATGTCTAAATAATATGTGAAATCGATTGTATCATTTAATCGATGATTTCTCAACCTATTAAACGATCCAAATGCATTAAGTTCTTGATTTCAAAGTGATTACCAAAACCTAAATCCTATGTCTAAAATAAAAGCTTTGATAGATTATTATTCTAACCCTAAATTCAAAAGTACCTTTCAATAACATTCCAAATCATAAATAAAAACATTAAACACAAGAATAATAACAATATCAAGTAAAATAGCTAGAATCTTATATTAATGATCAAAAAGATTACATAATAGCTTGATTAAGTACCTCTAAACCCACAAGGGTAGATTTAGCTACATATTTTCACAGTAGCCTTGCAGAAGATGGAAGAAAGATGAAGATTTCATGACAAGATTCATAATTTCTCTACAAATATTGGGAAGAATCTACTTCAAACACTCCTTCTTTGTGTTTCTCTCTAGAAATGTCACGTCTCTCTCTCTCTCTCTAAAAACCAAAAAATAACTATTCCATTAAAAACTTCTCAAGAAAATGAGAGAAAAAGCTATTTATAGGTGGCTGAAAAAGTGCAAACTCGATTTGGCGAGTTTAACTCTCTTAAGAGAGTTGCCTTGAAATCCCATGCTGCTCCACAGGATGACTCCCACCTACTCATCTTATCATGTTCAATTCGCTTTGGCGAGTTGATCTCGCTTAAGCGAGTTTGATCTTGAAATCCTAGGACTTTCCAGAGTTTTTTCGCTCCGTGTTAGCTTTGGGTTCGTTGCCAGCATGCTTGCTCGCTTTTGGATCGCTTCAGGCGGGTTGAAAGCGTGAAAATCTGAGAGTTTTCTAGAGTTTTCTCGCTAAAGCAAGTTGAGCTCACTTAGGCGAGTTGGTACTTGCTTGTGAACTCGATTTGGCCTGTTGAGAGCTAGCAATCATGATATATGGTCTCTGGAGTTTACTCGCTTTGGCGAGTTGAGCTCGCTTAAGCGAGTTTGTCTTTGTATTTTTGGATGATTTCTTGGTCCTTGCTTGTGTTTTCCTGCACAAATGGGTAGAGTAAGGCACATAAAACATAATCGACATATTTGCATAAAATTGAAGCTTTTCCATAGATAACTTACAAAACAAGTCACTAAAATGTCTAAACTAATACATGAAATATATAACTTTTGAGCACTTATAATTAAACCTATCTTAAAAATGACAGCGTGAGTTAACTCACGCTAAATTAAGGAAATGAGCAAAAACGAAAAAGAGAAGAACAATTTTCTACATGTTGCAGTGGTTTTTGGGCCACATTATATTGAGCAGGCGATATTGGCCGAAGCCCGGTCCCAAACAATAATAATGGTCGGTACTTTTATTTCATTTTGCCACACCATTTTTCTACCCTCGTTCCTTCCTCTTTCCTTCCTTTATCACAATCTACTTTTTCTCTATGTTCTTTTTTCGCCTATAAGTTCTGTGTAATTATTTCAACCAGCGATATCCCTTCAAACTCAATATTTTCCTACTCTTCCCTTAATTTTCATTTGCATTGTGATTTCAATTTGAAAAGGGAGATGAAGATTTCAATTTGAATATACTTCCATATATTGGTTTGTTGAGCCAGTACGCCAACAACAAGAATCCGTCTATATATATATTACGAAAAAATCTGAGTAATTCCCCTGTATATTTATTTATTATTAATTTAATTTTTTATAATATTTCTCAGAAGTCAAAACTACGTATGAACATATTACTTGTCGATATTTGTGCAGGCAAGTGTCGGAGAAAATTAAAGTCATCTTTACGCATTTCCAGGTATAGTGGTTACTGGTTATGCTATTTAGCTAAAGCGTAAGAATAATACTTGAAGTGTTCGAATTCAACTCCAAGTTCTGAAAGTAGAAAAAGAATTACTTTTCTCATTTAAGTTTCTCTTTTAATAGTAAACAAAAAGAATATTAGTATAAATAGTAGAAAATGAAAGTGTTTGATTCTTCTTGTTGTCATGGTTAAGAGAAGAAATTAGTATAAAAATGTGTACTTTTCATATAAAATGCTTTGAATCTATTTTTTCTACTTATTCATAAAGACAAAATATAACATATAAGATGTTGTTGGATTCGTTTCGATGAATATTTTCAAAATATCAAATTTTCATAATTTTTTCTATTAAATTATTAAAAATATTTAAGTTCAAAATTGTACATTAGTATACGTGATAGAGTCAACTAGATCATGTAATATGGGACGGAAGGAAGGAGTATCACTTTTTTCATTATTTATTTTAATAAGCAAAAAGAATTTTGTTTTAAAAACACATTACGTACAAAGCACAAGAAATACTTTGAGGGTGATAAACTGATAATGATAGAAGCAGTTTGAAAAGTTATGATACAAACACCACTACGTACACCACCAAGCTACATGAACACAAAACTAGACAGATAGAACAAAAAGAATCTAATTTTCACCACCATTGTGGTCACCCTGCTCCTCCATCATCACATAGATGTGAGGATCAGGGGTGGACCTATCTATAAGTCTGGAAGTGCATCTGCACACCTTCAATTCAAAAAAAGGTTAATATGTTTTTACCCACCTGTAATTTGGACGAGTTCCGATTTATTCACCTGTAAAAAAAAAAGTTTAGATTCCAACCCTGTAAAATAAGATTCTTTGATTTTAGCCCCTGACTCATGTGATTGTGCAGAATTGCTGACGTGACATGCTGACTGTATAATTAATTTTGTTTTTCATTTTTTTAAAGGTACACATGGCATTTGTGCCTATTTTTAAAAAAAAAATTATAAAATTTGTAAAAATAAAAAAAATTCAGGATTTTTTTTATTACGAAAAATATATTTTCTAAAATTTATAATTCACGAAAAATATATATTTCAATTTTTTTTAATTTTCCATAATGTTTTAAAAAAAATCGAAAATTTTGAAATATATATTTCAAAAAATAAATAAATTCAAATTATTTTCGAAAATTTGGAAATATATATTTTCCGAAATTTTAAACAGATATTTTTTTTCGAACTGGAAAATATTTTTATTTTTGAAAATTTAGATACAAATTTATTTAAAAATTTAAGAAAATTCAGATTTTTTTTACAATGTCTTGCAGATTTGAGAAAAAATATATATATATTTCCCTGAAAATTGTATGAAAAATACAAAATTTCTAAACTTACTATATTTTGAAATTTTTTTAAAAAAATCCAAATTAAATTAAAATTTTAAAAATATTCGAAAAAATAACAAAAGCTAATTTTTGAATATTTATTTTTTTCTGAATTTTTTTATTTTTTGAAAAAAATCCAATTTTTTTTTCGTTTTTTTTTAAAAAAAAGATTTTTTTTCTTATTTTTAAATTTTTTGAAAATTAATTTTCAGTTTTTTTTATTTTTTATCTTTTAAATATAATTTTTTAAACCATTACACACATGTCAGGTTTTAAAAAAATTAAAATTAAAATAATTACATTGTGGCGTGCCACGTCAGCGTCCATTACACACGTGTCAGATTTTAAAAAAAATAAAAAATAAAAAAATTATACAGTGGCATGCCACGTCAACGTCATGATGAGGTCAGGGGTGTTTTGTGGAGAATCTTCATATTACAGGAGTGTTTTGTGGATAATCTTCATATTATAAGGTTGAAATCTAAACTTTTTTTTTACAGGGGTAAACCGAAACTCGCCCAAATTACAGGGGGTAAAGACATATTAACCCTTCAAAAAAAATACACCTATGATTTTATGTTGTTCATAAAATCTTAGATTTTTATTCTGCACCACTCTGATGCAAAGACTCTCTCTCTAGATACCATGCTGCAATTTCGTCTCATATGAAATATATTTATTCTTCTGCTCTATGTATAAGAAAAAGCTCGATCAACAAAAGTTTGTGTATTTCGTCTGAAATTTGAACCACACATTTGTCGACTGGGAGTAACATTTTTGTTGGAGAAATATTTACTTTTGTTTTAATCATCAATGAAGCAAACATCATTTTGCATTAACAATCAGACATATTTTATGTACAACATTTTTTAAAATAGAACTTAAAAACGAAAATAAGATTAAATTTATATAAAAAAAATAAATAGAATAGAGATACATTTGTCTCAGCAATTTTTGTTTGACCCTTTTCTTTTGAATTTTGAGATTGCTTTACTTTATGAATTTTTTAATTACAAAACATAGAAAATATATAAATAATTATTTTATTAATATATAATTAAAAAATTAATAGAAACACGTCCAAATTTTGTTTCTCCACTTGAGTTATTTATGTTTTTTTTAGGGACTGTGTTATTTATGTTTCTCAAGCCCTTCAAGAATGTCTATTTTTTAATGTTGGTTCTCTCTTTATTATAACCCTAATTAGTGTTCACTTTTTAAAAAAGTTGAATTAATATAAAAAATATATATTTATATTCTACAGATGAAATTATATTTTTAGTTCTTTAACCCTAAACCCTAAACCATACATACATATATATACATACATATATATATATATATATACATACATATATATATATATACATACATACATACATACATATATATATATATATATATATATATATATATATATATATATATCAACTTACTTCATAACGTGGTTAATTTTTTTTACATTATTAAGTCAGAAATAACATTCACTACAACTAAAACATTTCAAAATTTAATATTTTCTATGAATGTTATATTTGTAAAAGAAGTGTTCTTCTTTTCTCTTCTACCTCCTCTGTTTCTTTTTATGTTTTATTTTCTAAAAGTATACTTGAATCAAGGAAGTGAATTTTTCATTTTTTTTTTCTTGTTGTACTATCATTTTAATTTATCACAAAATTCTTTCTATTGCCATCTTTTTTCCCAAAACAAACAATTATGATACACTTCAACTCTCCAATAAGTTCCTTTTTTTCCTAATATAATTTTTTTTTTGCACACATTTTATGTTTTCAATAAAATTAATGAACCCTCGCTCTTCCACTCTTTTTTTTTTCTAAAAAAAAACTTGGACTTTTTTGTTTTTCCATGAAAATTGTTCTATTTTTTACTTGCAATTTTCAAAATCGATACCAATTTTATTTATAAAATTTTAGTTATTTATAAAACTTTATTATATGCAACAAAGTTCCGTTTCATAGAAGTTTAAATTTGCACATAGGAAAAAAACAAACTTCGTTTACAAAAAACTTAAATTTTCAAATACATAACATCAATTAAATAGTTTATTAAAAATGAATATGTATGAGAAGTTGAAAAAAGATATAATTGACAAATTATCTTTTTAAACCGTCAAAACAACAATTAAACATAAACAACAAATTAAGCAACAAACAAACACTTAGAAAAAGAAACGTACAGTTTTCCTCTTTTTCTCTTAGCCATAGATATTTCTTCTTCTTTACGGTACTATATTGTCTTTTTTTAAAGGAATCGTACTATGTTGTCATAAAGGGAGACATGTTATTGGGACATCCACTATTATGTGGTCCTTGGAGTAATTTTCTCCAAGCAACTTTTTTTTGCAAGTCTCTCTTCAAAGTTAAATTATAAATTCAAATTAATCATAAGTTTAAATATATATTTTTCATTTATTAAGAATTAAAAATATTTCATTAATAAATCTATAGAATGAATTAAAAATATTTTGATTTTATTTTAGTATATTTAGATTTTTTCACATGTTTATTTTTTAACCATTTAAAATGTTAAATTAATCTTATTATTTATGATTCTTAAAAATTATTTTACAACTATATGATGTTCTTAAGAATTAATGCTATTTTTTTAATTTAAATTTGTCACCCTTGTTTATAACATTCAGTGTTTATAAAACTATTATAAAAATGACAAAATCACCTGTGACAAAACAACAAATAATATTTATAAAATAATTAATATTTTCATACTTTAAGATTAATTTATGTAATTTAAATAATATATAATATTTTAAATATGTATATTTTATTATATTTACAATTTTTTTCTTATGAGGATATGAACACGAAAAAAGGAGACTTGTTTATGCAACCTCAATCATGGTACTTCTGTGCTGGCATAATTCTAGGGCTTTATCCTTGGGTTGAGATTGGCTAAAAAGATGGCCTTTAGATTTTTTTTTGAAGGGGAAAAAATGGTATTTAGATGAAGACTAATGTTGACTAATGTTGCAAAATACTACCAATGTCTTTGCATCTTAAACCTCTCCTTCAAGAAACGTTGCAACTAATGTTGACTGCCTGACAAATTTAGCTCACAATGGTAGTTTTGATTGTTTGGAGCTCTGGAGTTGTTCCTCCTAAGTTGAAGGGTATCTTAGATGAAGACTTATGAGTTTTATTTTCTCACTTTGTTAATTAGCTTATCGTTCTATTTCTTTGATTATAAAACTTAAAAGGAAAAAAAATCTCTCATGATAGAATTTTAACTAGACGAATAAGATAAGGGTATGAGACAAAATTGAGTTATCTTGACTTTTGGTAAAACAAATCGAGTTATCCTCTCCTTCATCTTATTCTCGTCTTTTCACTTCTTCTCCAATTTGTGTATATCTCTCTTTTTATCTTTTATCTTGATCCTATTTTTCTAATCTCTCTCTCTCTCTCTCTCTCTCTCTCTCTCTCTCTCTCTCTCTCTCTCTCTCTCTCTCTCTCTCTCTCTCTCTCTCTCTCTCTCTCTCTCTCTCTCTCTCTCTCGTTCTTCTCTCTAAAATTTAAACATATATATGGGTCAGGATCAAATGACATCATGGTGTCAAAATAAGTTTGACACCAAATCTCATCCATTCAATTCATTTAATCCAAAGGTTTAAAACTATTACCAAATTAATTAACATACATCAAATACTCTCTATCACCTACTTAAGAAACATATCTATCATCATTAATTTATAATCAAGCATTCCATTTTTATTTCCCCAAATTTATTTATTCCCCTTCTTTATTCCCCAAAATTTATGTATTTTCCTAGATTCCTATCATACTCAAACAATCAAACTTCTTTTCTATTTTTTTATATAAAATGAATGGTATGTTTAAGTCATCATCACCATCGATGATGAAGTATTTCTTTGCATTTATCTCATATATGTACTCATTTTTTTAATAATTAAGTAAATTGATTTTTAAAAAAAACCAACAATCTTGACTAAATTATGAATAACAAATATCATCAAACCACCCAAATGATTTTTGAATTGTTCATGCTAATTATAGATTATTTTGTCATTCATAGGTTTAATTTTTTTTAGAGGACTCATCGTGTCCCATGTTTAATTAAATTAAGATTTATCATGATTTTATAAAAATAAAAAAGTTTGAGTTTGTGCTTATGGCCGAAAGAAAAGATTTATGGGGGAAATAAAAAGGATTTGAATCTACCAAAAACAATAAGTGATTGTTTGATTATTATGAATTAATGATGATAGATATGTTTCTTAATTAGGTGATAGAGAATATTTGATGTATGTTAATTAATTTGGTGATAGTTTTAAACATTTGGATTAAATGAATTGAATGGAAGAGATTTGATGTCAAATTAATTTTGACACCATAGTGTCATTTGATCCTGACCCTATATATATATATATATATATATATATATATATATATATATAGAGATATACAACTGAGTGAATGAGGGAAAATGAGAGAATGATGTAAAGAAGATGATCCAAATCATTGTTCAACAAACTTTAAATTATAGTTTTTTTTCAAAAATAAAAGTGTCATATTATTCATAGACCTTACACTCTAAAGATTGTGAGAGCACACAATATTAGTCCCACTTGGGCTCCCATTTTGTGCTACAACCCTCTCACCTCCTACACCACTTGCACCCCTTTCAATTAAATGACACCTTCAAGTTGCCATCGGTCTTTTAAAACCACTTGCATGTTCAACTGGCTTAATTGGAACCCGACCATTTTGCTAGTGTGGTTAAACCCTAATTTCTTGAAGCCCTCACAAATTCAATCTCCAATCTCCTAATTTTTGCTACATCATATATGTCAGATTTTTTATGCTAAAATTATACTCCATCGATTTTAAAATGAATGTTGTTTAAAATTTTTACACACAAATTAAAAAAATATAATAATAATGATAATAATAATAATAATAATAATAATAATGTCAAAAGACATGACAATTTTACTAAACTAGTCTTATTTACTATTGGTGTAATGATTTGGAAGCAGTGTACACTCAATTAATTAAAGGGTACAATTGAAAGTAAAATAATAATCATATATTAAAAAGTGCAAGTGACATTCATTTTAAACATTTTTTTTGGCTAAAACGACATTTATTTTAAAACGGAGAAAGTTGTTAAAATAACAAAATTTTGGATCTAACAAGGAAACATACATTGCAGGTAATAACAACTAAAAAAGTTATGAACACAACGATGGTTGAAGGAAGATCCATTTCAAAGCCACCATACTTTGATGGTACAAATTTAACTGAGTGGAGGGGACCTATGAAGATATTTATACAATCTGTTGACTTCAAAGTTTGGCTTGTGATTGAGAATGGACCAAAACTTCCAAAAAAACTAATAAATGGTGAAGAAGTGTTGAAATCAGTAGATGAATTCAATGATGAAGATATGAAGATCGTGGAACTAGAAGCAAAAGCTAAATATATTTTATGTTGTGCCATAAATCCAGATGATCTTAAGAGAATTTTAAGTTGTCAGACGGCAAAGGAAATGTGGGAGGAGCTTGACAAGTTAAGTTTTCATACATTCAATCTTTGTTAAAAAAATAAAAATAAAACTGATCTGTGTTTTTTAGGGAAGCATATATTATTATTATTTTATGAAGGAAAAGCATATATTAATGTTTTTTTAAAAGAATATATCAATGTTTTTATTGGGTAAGCATTAAATATTGTAATAAATATCATTCCAAAAAAAATATATTGTAACAAATATAGTCTTTGACAGGGAAGTTACAACATCTGATGTCAATTCTACAACTCTAGTACCACCAGTAGTACAACAAAGAAGGAGCGCGTCAGCAACATTCAACAAACCTAACTTTGAATTTTTGGAGGAAACAAGTATGTTTCCCTCTCTTAACGCATCCACTATCCGATTTTATTTATTTTTTGCTAATAAAATTTTGGTTTAAATATGCGATTAGACTATACACTTTCATCAGATTTTGGCATAGATCCCTGCATTTTTTTTTGTTAAAAAAAAAATCAAAACTAACAGTGTGCCACGTGAACCAATCATTCGACACCATAATAATGAATTTTGGAATTAAAATAATGGATAAAATAACGACAAAAATAAATTCCAACATTTTAATTATTATTTTATTCATTACTTTCTTATTTAAAAATATCATTAGTCTCTAGCACTATTTTGGCTTCAAATGATTGGTCAACGCAGCACACCGTTAGTTTTTTTTTTTTTTTTTTTAACTAAGACTTAACAGAAGGACCAAAGCCAAAACTTTTACAAATTGCAGGGACCCATGCCAAACAAAAAAAAGTGCAGAGATCAATGCCAAAATCTGGTGAAAGTGCAGGGACGAATTGCATATTTAAGCCTAAAAATTAAAAGAGAGAATGTTGTCGGGGTTCAAAGCAAAGATGATATGACTCAAATTCCTAATATTTATCTTTGTACTACTAGATCAAACATTTGTGAGTTAAAAATGAAAACAAAATTTTATCATATATTGTGGTTACATATATATATATATATATATATATATATATATATATATATATATATCCTGTGTTTACTCAAAATGGGATTAATTTCTCGAATTCTCCAAGTCAATCGTGATGAACTATTGACTGTTTACTTTGGTTGTTTCTTGTTTCCATTTTCAACAAAAACGAAAATGAGTCAGGAAATATGTTTGCTTAATAATGTGGAAATGTTTTTTCTTAATCTTAAAATATTTCTCGAACCATATGTTATATTAGGGTAGTTCGGTATTCTCCTTGGTACGTTCACACGATTGAAATACTCTCTGTTTTAGGTGATGATCAAAGGAAAAGGTTTCTCAAGCTTTGTGTTCCCATTCACAAGCTTGCTCTAAACGGAAACTGGCTAGCAGCTAAGCGCATCTTAGACAAACAGAATAAGCTAAAAAATGCTGCTATAACAAATGGGTGGCCTACACTGTTGCATATTGCTGCAGGTGCTAACCACATTCACTTTGTCAAGGAATTGTTGAAGATGCTTGATGACAAAGATATAGCATTGCAAGATGTCAACGGAAACACTGCTTTCTGTATTGCTGCTGCTGCTGGAAACATTGAAATTGTTGACCTAATGCTGAAAAAAAACCTCAATTTACCAATTATAAGGGGTGTAAATGGAAATACTCCTATTCACTATGCTGCTTTGCAAGGAAGATGCAAGATGACATGGCATCTATATGATAAAACCATATTTTGTTTTCAAGATGAGGACTGGAACTTATTGTTCTTTGCATGTATCTACACTGGCATCTATGGTAAGTATTACTGAAAGTTGAAATACATTAAAAAAAACACTGTCATATAGTGACTGATAGAGAGATTGAAATTGTCAATCGGTTGCTTAATTTAGCACATTTGCCATCAATGGTTTGGCGACATTTTACAAATTAGTCTTTAAATCAATTCAATCGGTATTTCCTAGGCAAGGTTGTCAAAATCAGAACTTTACTTCAAGTCGAAAGGGAATAGCAAAATCGAGACTCGTAAAATCGCAATCAAAATCGAAGGATTTTACTCAAGGACTTTTGTAGAACAGTTATAAGAAATCTTAAAATCACAATCAAAATCGATGGATTTTGCCTATTTTGGGATTCTACTATGGATTTGAGTTGTTGAAGGTGAAGAAAGTCGCAAAATCTTGGATTTTAGGATTTAAGTCGGGATTTTGACAACAATATTTCTAGGTCTTTGAATGTAGTTTTTTAGAGGATTGAATGTAGTTTCCTAGGTCTCTAAACTTTTAATTAAAAGTTGCAACTTTAGCCGTCATCAAAGTTTTGAGTGATTTTCCATCATCGGTCCATCGTAGAGTATATGAAATTTGACCACAACTTAACGATTGCAAAAATATTGATCATAGTATTATTTTTCAATTGCAGACTTGGCCTTAAAAATGGTAAGATACAAGAAAGAACTAGCTTTTGCACGCGATGTGAATAAAGAAACAGCTTTGCATCTCTTGGCTCAAAATCAAATGCCATTGGATTCTTCTTGTCATTGTCCAGAACATGATCATAACCACGTCATGACCAATCCTGGTAAACCTTACGTTAAGTTTATATTTTATTAAATTTTTTTACACTGGTTTCCTTAACTTAAGTAACCAAATTTTGTATTGCAGGCCTGAAAAATCATATGGTTTTCCAATTGGTTAAATTCCTTTGGACCACGATTCTAGACAGATATTACTCATCAAAGAAGGAGTTAAATGAAATCATAAATAAACCTTCTCAACTAATATTTGATGCTGCTGAAGTTGGAAATTTCGGGTTCTTATCGGAGCTTATTAGTGCCCATCCAAACTTGATATGGGAGTTGGATAGCGAAAATCGAACTATATTACACATAGCTGTATTGCATCGGCATGCTAGTATCTTCAATGTCATACATCAAATAGGGCATATAAAGGATGTCATAGTGACATTTGAAGATGAAAACAGAAACACTTTATTGCACCTAGCTGCAAAATTAGCACCACGAAGTCAACTTGAATTGGTTTCTGGAGCAGCTTTACAAATGTGTGTTGAGTTATTATGGTTTGAGGTATAATGCAAACCTTGTGTGCATAAACAATTATCCTACTTTACTTGATAAATTTAAATCTAATTTATTTTTACATTTCTATATTTTATCTAACATATACTGTATACATTTTCATATGATAGAATGTAAAGAAGATAATGGTGCCAGCACAGATTAAGTCGAAAAACTCCAAAGGCATGACTGCAGAAGAATTGTTCTCAGATGAGCATGAAAAACTAAGGGAAGATGCAGAGTCTTGGATGAAAAAAACTGCCGAGTCTTGTATGCTAATTTCAACAGTCATTGCTACAGGAGTGTTCGCTGCTGCAGTTACTTTACCAGGTGGTACAGATGACACAGGAAAACCAAACTTTTTGAAGAAACCATCATTTTTGTTGTTTGCAATATCAGATGCATCTGCGTTCATTTCATCTTCGACTGCCATATTGATTTTCTTGTCTATTCTTGTCTCGCGTTATGGAGAGCGCGACTTCTATAAATCACTGCCTTTAAAGCTAATATTTGGATTGATCACATTATTCATCTCCATAACAAGCATGATGGTAGCACTTAGCAGTTCCTTCTTCATAACATACTACCATGGTTCGATATGGATTCCTAGTTGCATTTCAATACTATCTTTCCTCCCAATACTTTTGTACATAGGTTTGCAATTTTCATTGTTTTCAGATATCATTTACTCAACCTACTACTGGAGGACTCTATCTAAGCCTGGTAAAAATATGATTTATGTGCTAGAGGAGTAGAGGAATATTATTGCAAGGAAAATGCTTATTGTTATGAGAGAAGTTTGACAAGAAACACAAGAATCTTATGTGGCAGCATGCAACACTTACAAATTATAATCACTCACTCTTTCATGTAAATATTCTATCATTTATTGTTTTTTGTTAAATTAAAGTGGTAATGTATTATTTGAATTGTTTCTAGAAGTGTTGATGTTATATTACATTTTGGAATAATGTAGCTTCTATTTACTTGTTCTTCCTTATAAGGGAGCTTTAGTCTATTTAAATGGTGTGAATGCATTTTAAACTTTTGTCTCCTCATCCTTTGTTGCTCTATGATACAATCTGAACTTCAAGAGCAAAAAGATAACTATAGATTAGAAATAGTGCAGGAACAACAAAGGCTATCATCATCGTCGTTGTTAAAATCGCGACTTAAATCTTAAAATTTAGGATTTTGCGACTTTACTCACCTTCAACAATTCATATCCATAACAAAACTCCAAAACAAGAAAAATCCTAGTAAAATCGTATTAAAATTGTAAAATTCATGCAAAATCGCATGATTTTAAAGGATATATCCATTTTTTATACGGGTCACATTTCATCCGGTTCGTAAATTGACATGGTTTGTACCTGTGACCCGGTTCTATAAATACATAAAAAACCAATTTTTTTTTTCACACCACACTGCCTCTTCACCGTAAGAGATTGATGAAGATGAACGTGTTGATATGATGGCGGATAATCCATATAATTGGCGATTGCATCTAGGCTTTGCCTTTAAGTGTTTTGTCAGGCATCTAGATTTGTTTTAAGTATTTTGTCTAGATTGTTTAGAATATAATGACTACTAAAGAATATTTGACATCTAAGCTTTCAGTCATTTCTCTATAAGTATTTTGTGGAAAACTTTGAATTATTTATGACTATATGCAATTTATAACACATATATTTAACATTATTTTTGTTTTGATAGAATCCATTGATTCTGAGTGCGATTTTAAGATTTTCAATTTTGCTATCCTTTTTTAATTCTACAAAAGTAATTGAATAAAATCCTTCGATTTTAATTGCGATTTAACGATTATCGTTTTTGTTATTCCCTTTCAGCCTGAAGTAAAATTCCGACCTTAATCATCATCGTGGCAGTCTTCACTATATTCTGCTCAAGTACATTGAAATTGTTGCTGTTTTTAGACTTTTACTATTCTGCATTAGAATCTTGTTTGTTAGATAATTTATAGCCATATCACCTTAAGTCCAGTGCATAATATCACATCTCTAATTTATTGAGAGATCATGTTAGCGAGAAAAAAAATTGTCTCATATAGATAGAACTAGGGACTGGGATTCTCTCCCGTGAATACTACATAGGAGGTACAATGTCAATCATGACCATTCAATTGATTTTTATGCTTTTTAATAAATCAGGTCAGCCAAATCAGTGGCTGAGATTCCACTAGACCTTCTAGTGATCGGAGATGATCAGTCAAATAGAACTAATTCATTAAAATAGGAAAAAAATATCGGATAGAAGATTCTAATCCTTATAATTTGCACCGCTTAAAGTATTAGTGCAAGTTATACCATTTTTATTATCATTAGATTAGATCAACCTTCCAAAATTTTTCATGGTTTGACCACACCAAATCTATTCGGCTCTCTTTAAAATAATGAGAACTTAGAGGGGGTCGAAGTGAGAGAAGTGTTTCTCTCTCTTCTTCCTCATTTATTCACACCCAAAGTTACTTCCATAGATAAAGGTAAAGTATTTCGATGCAATTTCGAATTTGAGTTTGAATAAGAAAGAAATTTTGTTATATTCAAGGTTGTGATCGAGTTATTAGCCACACGCACCATAAGACGGTGAACACGATGGTTGTATTCACTGTGTTTAGTAATAGACAATCCCATAAAGATGAATTTGAGAAACATTTTATATAGGTGATGAACCAAATTGAAATATATCTATGCTTATGAACCAAATTGAGAGCAAATTGAGAGCATCTTAGAGAGCCAATGACTGTATTTTCTTTCATTAGCTGAAATCAGCGTTGACTCTGTTTTTACTTACAAGAGAAGAGGATTTTCCAATATAGCTGCGGGTTGCATTCATGGTGGGCTACCATATATAGTAGGCAGTCCACGATAAGATCATGTGTGGTTTTTAATCATCACTATTGGATTTCCACGACTACTAAATCTAATGATAGACTTTTCAAACAAATGAGCAAAGTCAACTTCATAAGATTCTTTTATTTATATATAAACCATTATTTACATTTGAGTAGAAGGTAGGCGGGTAATAATTTACGCCGCTAGACCTTTTTTTATGGCAAAATCAATCTTTATAAACACAACATTCATGAATCTAAAAGACATTTCATTGTTATGTATGACCTTTTGAACTCTATGTACAAGGCCAACAACATGTGGTGTAGGAGACATAACATTCAAACAAATTAGTTTTATTTTTTTTTTCCGCCCACCATCATAATGGAGTTTAAAAATTTGATCCATTAAATCCATATCCATCCACCATAATATATACTCATTTAATCAATAAAAAAATGTTAATTATTAAAATTGACCATGTAATATATATATATGCGAAATCTGAAAAATAATCCTGTAAAATAAAAAATATATATTATAACCTTATGATTTGAGATTCTTATTATTTTTTAATATAGTTGAAGTCCAAAAAAGCTATTTAGAGGTTGAAGTTTTTCATGATATTTTTTTTAAGCTTGTTTAGGACATTAAAATTATATAAGAATGATTGAAACCCATAAAAAGAAAAACAAAGATTAAGAAGTTTTACATAACACTTCAAAAGAAAACAACAATATTTTTCATATACGAGTATCGACCACCATTAAGGGGTTATGCTTATGGTTTTGTTTATGTGTCTTCCGTGATCTTGGTGTTTTGCATCAACATTGAATAACAAAACAAGTAAAAAAAAAGTGATTATTGGAGGTTGAAGTGCTAATCAAACAACTCGTAATGTTGCCTCAATTCACGAAGAAATCAATTATTTGTATTCAAAGATTAACATATAAGTTTTTTTTAAAAGGATAAAATGGAATATATATTACCCAATTAAAGAATTTTTCCTAGCATAAGGTATGCCAGGAAAGAACAAACAAAGTCACAAACATATGTACAAAGGAAAATACATAGTAAAACCAAAACAAAAAACAGAGAAAGAAAGAAAACATTAACCGAAGCCCGACATAGTGAACGAATTAAGCCACCACGCATGGTAGTTGAACAAAAGATTTGTAATTTTCGCCTTCAACCACACAAAAGAAAGGGTGTTAATCTTGTCAGCAAGTTGATATGTCGAACATTCTTTGCCGTTGAATATCCTGTCATTTCTTTCTTTTCATATGCAGCATATCAAATCAAATGCAAAATTGATTGCCTCGCCTTAGAACAATTACCACCAACAAAACCAAATTGATTGAGATAGTCCGCAGGAACACTAGGAATGACCGAGCAGACACCCAACCAACGGTGAATAAAGTGTCAGACCTCCCCAAAAAAATGAGAATGTAAAACTAAATGAGAGGAAGTTTTCAACGAACCACAACCACCAACGCACAAACTAGCATCGGGAACTAAAACTCTGTGACGTAACAAGTTGTCTTTAGTTGGCAACCTGTCACGCAACAAACGCCAAGCGAAAATAACAACCTTCAGAGGAATATCCTTATGCCAAAGAACCTTCGAAAAAACCGAAGAGGCGGGATGATGATGATGAAAAAGGACTTTATAAGCACTTCGAGTAGTGAAATCATTACTCGATTTAAACTTCCAAAGCCACTTGTCCTCTTTATCAACCGGCAAATTCACATTTTGAAGTAATAAACATAGTTCCCCCACTAACTCCTCCTCCCACGCAAACAACTCATGCCTCCACTTCCACGCCTCACCATTCTCCCCCCAACCTAACTGACTCATTAAACACAGAAACCTCCTTCAGCAACCACAAATCAAACAGTCTGCTAAACCTCTCTCTAAGTGTCACTCCACCAACCCACACATCTGACCAAAATATGGTTAACTTCCCATCACCCACTACCCGACTAACATGATCATCAAACCACCCCTCCCCGCGAAAAGTAGCAATAACACGCCACCAAGAAGAGGCATCACGACCTCCCTGCAACACGCGGCCGCCCTCAACACCATAACAGGCTGACAACACCATACACCACAAACTCTACTTCTCAACCAACAACCTCCAACACCATTTTCCAAACAACGCAATATTAAACTCCCTAATTCTCCTTACCCCCAAACCACCAACTTCCTTACTCATACAAACATAATTCCAGTCAACCCAAGATATTTTCCTGTGGTCCTCACTCCCCAAAGAAAAAACTATTTAAAATAGATTCAATAGAGGAGACGATACATGACGGAGCCTTGAAGAAAGAAAGGGCATCAATGGGCAGCGATGACAGGACAAATTTTAACAGGACCAAGCGACCACCAAAATATAAATATTTCGATTTCCAACCTGACAGTCTAGAGTTAATACAAAGAACCAACGATTTCCAAAAATCCAAACAATGTGCCTTCCCACCAACAAGCAGCCCCAGATACACAAACAGGAAACAACCAACCCTACACCTAAACACTAGTGCTGCCTTAGACAGCCAAGATTCAGGAACATTAACAACATCCAACTGACTCTTTGAAAAGTTCACTTTCAGACCAGATAAAGCTTCTAACAACATAAGGACCGCACACATCGTGCGAACGTTTGCCCATGACTTCTCACTTAAAATAAGCGTATCATCTGCAAATTGCAAATGAGACACCACCACCGGATTACTGTTTCCCACACTATAACCATTGAAGAGATGATTTGACGACATTGCCTTCATCAACACATGGAACCCCTCTGCAGCCAGAAGAAAAATATAAAGGAAAAGAAGATCACCTCGCCTTAACCCCCTATCCAAAGAAAACTCGTTCGTCAGGGAGCCATTAACCAACATAGAAGCGGTAGTCGTACCAATGCATTCTTTAATCCACTTCCACCAAAGAGTCAGGAAACCCATCTTACGCATCACCTCATCCAAATAATCCCAATGAATAGAATCATAGGATTTCTCAAAATCCACTTTTAAAAAAAACGAAGTTATTTTCTCCGCTTACGAGCTTCATCTACAATCTCATTCGCTACCAGAATACCATCAAGAATCTGACGACCTTTAATGAAGGTGTAACGCCCACTTTGATTATTTAATTATTTTATTAGAGTATATAGTATATTATTATATATTATGTAATTTTGATGATGTTTGTGACATATGAGACTATGTTGTGATGCTTATTTTATTGTTTAATAAAATAAGATATGTGATGTTAATATATATATTTTTATATGAAAATTAAGATGTGCTATAATAACAATAATTTTGAGAGGTGGGGTTGTTATTATAATAAGATAGAGTTTTGTGGGATAAGTGAGATTAGAAAGAGGTATAAGAAGGAAATTAGGTTTAGAGAAAGGGTCAGTACGTATTACAGACTTTTGCAAAAAGGGAGAAAAGTGGCCAGAGAATAGGGAACCCCAATTCTGCAAACTTACCAGGTAAGGGTGAGCCTAGCTTCGATTATATTACTGTAATTCAATTGTTTCTGATTAACTAAGGAATTGGGAAAGAGTTTGAGAGAGTTCATAGGTTATGGTTATTGATGAATTTTGATGAATTGATGATAGAATGATGCAATTTGATGTAGAAACGTGTTACAGAACCTAGGTTAATCACTAGGATCATAATTCTGAAAGATTAGAGCCATAGCATGAGAGATTGGACGAGTTTTGGCGAGAGATTGAGCGAATCCGTACCCTGTTATGCGATAGTTCGCCGTGGCGAGCAGACCTACTCGTCGTGGCAAGCAGAACAACTTCACTCGCGAGGCGAGCAACTTAACTCGCCGTGGCGAGCGACCCTTTGATGCACGCGAGGCGAGTAGAACCACTCGCCATAGCGAGCAATGTGGTCTCAGACCACTATAACTTGAGTTTTATAACTCTGTTTTGAGCGAGGCTTTGAGGGTAGACCTTTGGATAGTGTTAGAGATGTTTTATGACCTAAATTACAATCTGTAATGATGCTTTAAGATGATTTTAATTGCTGGTGTTGACCTATGATTATATGCATATTAAGTGAATTATATGAATGATGTTTAAATGATATTTGCGAAGATGATTATGTACTGTGAATATGTGTTAAATGTGCTGAGCTGCTGCCATGTATTGTAATAATTGCACGTGTCGGTCAAGAGTCGTAAATGATGTTAAGATGTTGTGTTAACTTGTTTAAGTATAAAGAGTCGAGTTCATCCATTTGCGTAATTAGAGACTGTGAAGCTTTTGCTCAAAGCGACGATGGAGCATTTGCTCAAAGCGACGGTGAAGCTTATTTAAGCTTAAATATTGGTACCACATGCATGATGTTTAAGATGTTAGAGTTGCATTTGTCGAGTCTTGTGTCTAAGACGTTATGAGATGATTTGTTATGTGAAGATGTTTTAAGATGATTTGTTATATGTAGATGTTTGAGACGTTTCCGTTGTATGTGATGATTGTTGTTGTTGTTGTTGTTAAGCATTGATATTTGAATTATATGTCAATATAATTGTTTTGAATCTCACCCCTTCTGTTGGAATTGCCGCCTTGTGGGCAAGTGCAGGTGACCAAGCATAGGTTCGACGATGTGAGAGGTCCTTGTGGTGTCGTAGGAAATGCTCTGATATGTAACGGGATGGGGTTTTATTGAATTCTATTCCTTTATATATCATGTTGAACTAATTATGATGTTACGATTTACATTCGGATTTTTGAGATGCTTATGAGGCCTTGAGTCAAGAACTAATTATTTTAAGGATTTTTGAATTATGATTCCGCTGCTAAATTTGAATATTTCTATGCTGAAAAACTATTATTCTTTTTATTAAAGAGATTTTTATGACATGTGACATCCTGAATATGATATACTCTGATTATATTATGAATTTTTATACTTGGGATTTTCGGGGTGTTACAGAAGGCAGATTGAGTATCAGAAACAACAGACCCAATAACCAACTGCAATTTATCGGAAAGAACCTTCGCCAGAATCTTGTACATACTTCCGACCAAAGAAATAGGTCGAAAGTCATTCAATCTCCCATTTTGATGAAACTCCACAAGGTAGCACATAACTTCATCACACAATATATTCCAAAAATCCTTGATGATACATAATGTAACACCATCAGGACCCGGACTTTTAAAGTTATTACAATCCCACACCGCAGCCTTAACCTCCTCCATAGAAAATGATCTCACCAGACTAGCACACTCTCTGTGATTTAGAAGAAAATTGAAGGGCTTCCATGTTGGGGCGCCTCACCCTCCGCGATTTGAAATGAGATGAAAAATGTGAGTACACAACATTTCGAACATTATCACCCCCCTCAACTAACCCACCATTAACAACAAAAGATGACATTGCATTTCCTCGCCTTCTGCCTGACATAATGCCATGAAAATATTTGGAATTAGCATCCCTTTCTCGCTGCCATTGGGCCCTAGATTGTTGCCAACTAATACTGTTGTGAATCATGGACAAAGAGAATAATTCCTCAGTTAACCCATGCAGCTCCTCCACCTCCCCTCTATGAAGCACTATTGTTTCTCCTGTTTAAATCAAAGTCTGTAATTTTTTCCTTCAACTTCCCAATTTTTATCGGTAAGTTCTGAGAGTGACGCTGATGCCAATCTTTTAAATTCAATTTTATTAACTTGAATTTTTCTTTAAAAACCTAACCACCCCATCTATCCATATTAAACAAACTCCATTTTTCTTCAACAAAAATACGATATCCAGGAAAAGATTCCCAACATTTCAACATACAAAACGGTTTGGGACCCTAATTTTCCTCATCTACAAAAAGCACTAACGGACAATGATCAGACAAACCACGTGTTGAAGCCAATTGGGAGCAACTCGGCCAAGTCAAACACCAATTATCTGACAACAAGGATTGATCAATCCGGCTCATAGATTTTCCATCCCCCCAGAACCACGTAAAATTGCGACCACGAAGAGGCATATCAATCAACAAATTATTATCAATGAACTGATTGAAAGCAACAGACCCAACATGACAAATGCTTGTTCCTACATTTCGCCTCTCTGTCCCACTCTGAACCACGTTGAAGTCACCACAAACACAAACACAAACATTTTGACCAGCAAAAGACACCAATTTGTTAAAGATATTGTCCCAAAAAGCCTACTGACTTGAAACATCACACGGAGCATACACATTAAATACAACAAACAATTCACAAGCTTTCAAAAAACGACCAACAATCACCAACACATGATCAAAAGAGATGGTCGACCAAACTTCAACCTCATTTCTGTCTGAAATAGTCAGCAACCCTTCTGATGCACCTAACGAAAACCGAAAAAGAATAACCAACAAAAGCATCACCCTAAATAGCTTTACAGACAGAATCATCAACGATGACTAATTTTGTTTCTTGAATACACAAAATAAAATAATTATTCTCCCTCACCAATTGTCTCACCTCCCTTCGCTTCTCAAAACTCCCCAACCCCTTCACATTCCAAGAAATAATCTTCATTTTAAACACTAACACCACACCCACCAACCTCCGGACCCCCTCCCCTCAGCCTACACACCCACCCCTTCACCCTCTTTATTTTTTCGACCTCCCCTAGACAACACTTCAAACATAGTTTGATTAACCCCCTCAAAATTCAATCCAATGACCTCCTCAATCCCCCTAATATCCTCATTAACAACTTTATTATTACCATTCAGAGCCAACCCATACGACCATTCATTATTGACTAAAACCTGAGAATCACAAGATGAACAAGATCCAACATTAGGAGTTACTTTTGTATTGGAAATAATTGGTGCCCACATACGTCGTTTAACATTTCTTTTCAACGCATGTAAAACTTCTTCACGGTCTTTAGCTGAAAGTCTTGCAATACGTCTCATACTTTGTGCCGTATGACGAAGATAGTCTACACCCTTTTTCTTTGTGATTTTCGGCCCACTTGTTGTAGACGATTCATTTAACACATTTTTATTCTTCGACAAAAGACCTGCAACACCATTAAACTTTTGGCTATCACCCATTCCAAACTCCACGGACCAGATAAGATAGAACGTCCTCGACCTGGAGGACACGAAGTGGTGCGATTCACAACCTGACGAAGATCAAGTAATAACTTCTCAACTTTGCTTCGCACGCTAGCATCATTCACTTGCTTGACCTCAATAGAACCAACCTTTTTTCCTTCATTAGATAACCCGAACTGGACCCTCTCAACAAGAACCAGATCTGCCAACTTTTCACAAATATCAATAGATGCTTGCGTACCACCACCATCAACAGCAGGTAGTGTACCTTCCTTCACCGGAACCACACCAACATCAAGTGCAATCGGACTATGCTGCACCATGTCTAAGGATTTGGAAGCATGATGTTCCTTAAGGCGTTCATCATTCTAGTCATTTGATAATTGATGCAATAACTCATCGACATCTCCACCACCATCAAAATCATCATGTAAGTCAGCATTGTCCGAGAGTTCACCAACGGGCCCATCCTCCTCAATTCCTAGACAAGCATCGTCACCCAAAGCAAAATCCCATTCTTCAATAATTTTAAAATCAAGAACAACTTCATCCACCACAATCGTAGACGTTGTATTAATGACCTCTAAAGATGAAGAAGCAATCAATACACGCGCAAAGTCAAACCTTTCTATTTCCAAAGTGAGCTCGTCCACTCGCAACAAACATCCACAATCTAAAACATAAAGCTTGAAAAAAATTAATATCCCATCCACCACAATCTCGAAACACCAATTCCTTATTTCACTTAACTGGTGTGGAAAAGAAATTGTTAAAACAATCATTAGCCTCCGATAAAATAATACCTACATCGCCTTCATCCGTTGTTCTCAAAAAAACTCTATCGGCACCCAACGAAATAATATCAACTGTTTAAAAACAAGCATCATAAATACGTCGTTGTAACACTGATATTACCTCACCATTCAATACTGACATCACCATCCCTTTCGACGCCCACAACAAATTATCTTCATTAGAACTATACTTTGGAACATAATTTTGTTTAAGGTTCACCACATCATTAAATACATGCTTAACAACCGTATCCTTCGTTGGCATGTCTAAACCCTCCACACCTGCTGCCCCCTCCTTCTTTAAACCCGAACCACCAACAACAGCCCCCCCATCACATTCCCTTGCACTTCACCGTCCCCCACCTTAGACAACCCAACCATTTCTCTTTTTTCTCCCTCTTTGATTTTTTCTCCCATAAATTTTCTCCCTCAATCATCTTCCCACGTACCTCCCTCGAATTACAAAACCTGTCAAAACTTGTAACCTTAGCAACCACCTTACGATCACCAAACCACACATTATTCACCGCTTTCAAAAGCTTGTCTACATCCTTCACCCTACAGTACCTCACAAATCCGAACACTCCACCAGTAACATTACGTTTTCTAGCCAAATACACATTTTCCATGATACCGCATACCTCGAAACCTTGTCTCAGTAAATTGTACGAAATATCTTCCAGTACATTCGTAAAATAGAAGGAAACAAAGTTCTGTGAAACTGTACCGTATTCAGCTTGCCGAACCTGTGCTGGACGATGCGATTTTGACCTAATATCCTTCCTGGCATTCACGTAAGCACCACCATCTATCTCACGATATACCGCACAAACGGAGTTCCTCCATTCTTGTTGTTGGAGCATCTTTCAAGATGAATTGGACGTGCGAATTCGCGGTTCTCCACCTGAATGAGCATAGTAATGTTCATCATAAAACTCCTGTTCAGAATCGTATTGTTGTCCCGTCGCAAACCTGTACTGATGAGCATAAACCGACCTAACCCTAACCCTAGACTGTCCAATCCGCTGCTTCCCTGTACCTCCATGTCGCTGCTCCTCCCAAAACATGTCATGTCTTCCGCTTTCATGTTCAGACGCTTCCCTCTCCTCGATCTCACGACAGTCCACTCTCCCTTACCCCCCCCCCCCCCTTTGGTGGCACCCTGCTTGGACCCTGATCCCCCCCAAAGTACCTCACCTTCGACGAAGGTGTGCGCCGACGCGTTTGTCCTCGATGAGTCTCAGGATAGCCGCTTCTCCCTCTCTCTCGACCACGTCCTCTCTTTGTCTCACTCATTTTTCCAATTAAAACTCTGTAACATATAAGTATAACACATCTCTATCCATGAGTTCTTTCTCTGCATTTATTTTATTAATGAATTGGTGGATTATCAAGGAAGAAAAACTCAGATGAGAATGGTAATTTTGTGAGCTT
Organism: Medicago arabica; assembly: GCA_946800305.1. NCBI lineage: Eukaryota > Viridiplantae > Streptophyta > Magnoliopsida > Fabales > Fabaceae > Medicago > Medicago arabica. Next base: position 17,732,550 of record OX326971.1, on the reverse strand, counting down.
TACAACATGCATGAAACTAGTAAATGACGCTATTGAAACTAAAGGGTCAAAATCAAAGAATTGAATAACTTATGGACAGAAATTGCATGCAAATCTAAAAATTCAAATAAAGAAAACAACCTTTTATGTAGGTAAAGAGAAGAAACAAAAGTGAAGATAGATTCAAAAATAATTATTTCAAGATGATAAAAAAGCTGCATATGTGGAAGTTAGTTAAAGTTGAAAATTGAAATTAAAGTTTTTTTGGGATAATTTATGTTTTTAATCCCTGTAATTTTTAGTGAGTATGCTTTTGGTCCTTATATTTATGTTTGGTTTTGATTTTCATTCATACCTCATCACAATCACTCATTGGATGATGATACGGGCTGATACATCATCTAAGTGTGCCACATCATTTAATTTGAATATTGATGAGAAGATGACATTAGAGATTAAAACAACAAGAATTACACAAAATCTTTGGAGGAAAAACAAAGGCAATAGATTAAAACCAGAAGCGACCATATTATAGTTACTCAAATGATAAATTGCACAAAAACTTTGAACCCCAAAGAAAACCTATATTATTAAGATGTGCCCTACTCTAATCTTTTGCCAATTGCTCATATATATTATTAAATAAGGGGAAAAAATTACATTAAAACTGAGGGATATAAAACCTGACCCAGTCAATCCATGTGAATCAACCCTAATGGGTAATACATAAAAAAGAACAAGACACAATGGATTTAACCCTAATCAATTCTAACAAATGAACATTATTACGTTTGAAAGGACCAACCGGGTCTATACCTTGGCGAATGAAACGATCATCAACACGAAATTGGATCACGTACCATCAACTCCCTACAACACCGGAAACAAGTATTAGTGACTCTTTTGAGTCCACACAGTCCCATTTCAATCTACGAAAGCACAGACAGTTGATAGAGGAGTGGATTCGACGCCAACACGGTAATTAATGAAACCACACACACCAACCGCTTACGGCGATCATCAGCAAAGTAACAACCATTTCTGGCTCAACAATGGTACCACAACCACCTTTAAAGAAAGTGAACCAGAGACAAACCGTCATATGAGATATGGTTTATGAACCGACTGCCAACACATATCATATTATACGCAATATAGTCGGTCGGATACGTTTAAGTGCTCGTCTTTCTGCTAATGATGGTGATGATGTTGGTGGGGATGGTCGGTTGCTGACTAAATTACTTGACTTTCCACTTAAAAGGAACTTTATTTTAATTAAAAGAAAACAAAGAAAATGATTTTCCTTAGCATTTCTTTAATTATGCCATAGGGAGTCACCATTTTCCACACCGTCCCCTTCTTCCCTCCTTCATTTATCACAATCTTCTTCTGGTCCATGTCTGTTTCACCTTTTAGTTTTGTGTATATAATTTCAACTCTAGCACACTACTTTCTTCAACCTCAAAATTTTCCCTACTCTTCACTTTCCAGTTTCTGTTATGATTTCCATTTGAGTTTGAATATATAGTTTGCTTTGTTGTTCCACTACACTTACGTAACAAGACTCCGAGTATAATAATAATAATTATTATAAAAATCTGAGTAATTTCCCTCTCCATTTGTTTATTACTTTCCTTTATGTATAATATTTCTCAGAAGTTAAAACTGCATGCTGAACATATTCTCATATTTGTGCAGGCAAGTGTACGTAGGAGCAAAGTAAAGTCCTCTTTACGTGTATTTTTCAGGTATGTTAGCTTAACATTTTCTTTATTGGCTCTCAGCCGCAATTTAGTTGTGTTATAGTTACTATAATATACTATATATTTAGACAAACATAACGATAATATATAATGGACAGCTACTAAAAAATTGTTCGAATTCAACCCCAATCAATGAGAAGCATGTAGCAGCTCTTATCTTATGAGATTGTAGCTTAATCAATGTATCAGACGTAACTCATAAGGACAAGAAGTACCAAAAACTTGTTTGATACGTAACTCATTTATCAAACACGATGCACCTTAGTACCCACGGTAAAAGAATGGGGAAACATAGTTCTTTCCATGTATATGCTTTTTTTAACGGTCAATATTAGTATTTATCAGTTAGAGTTTGTTTGTTTCAAGTTATATGGTAGGTTTTCAAGAATAAAATGCTAGAAATATACATACCTTTGTTTGTTACATATTTATTTAATTTTACTTTTGGAAATAAAATATTCATGGGAATAGAAAAACTTTCGCAAAGAAGAAGCTGAGAACAAAGTTATCGCGTAGATGTAAATAAATTTATGTGTTACCATAAATTTAGTAAATACCCACCCACTTATTGCTAGATAAGGAAGTCGCATTTCTACCTTTCTATTGATCGACTAATAAAAATCGTATATTTTGGCTTGTTGAGCTGATACACACAGATATATATATATATATATATATATATATATATATATATATATATAAGAAAAAAATCAAGTTACTCCACTAAATATATAGTTCATTGTGAACATTGTTTTTATTTAAATCAAGCAAATAGCCTTGAACCATGGACCTAAAGATTGAGAGCATTAACCTCTAATCATGAGACCACTTGGGAGAAGGTAAACAAGCAAAGTTCTTATCTATACTATATATATATAAAATGAATAAATGTTATGAAGGTGGTTTTTTTACTTTCAACTATATCCTTAAACAAATTAATTAATGTATCAGAATGTTATATTGTTGGTGTCATTTAAAAAGATACAATTTATATTATATTTATTATATTGTTGATATCATTGAAAAAATAAGTATAATTTGTTATAATATATTTATTTTTTTAAATAATTTTGTTATAATATATGAAATTGTAAAATATTTATATCTGTACTTTTAATCAAAATCTAAATAATGTTAATCAAAATCAAAACTTCATGAAAACTAATGTTAATAATTTAAACGTATCAAAACAGCAATAAAAAGCGACAGACAGACAGACACGAATTATCTTCTGAACGCTAGTAAATATAAATTTATAACTTTATAGTCAAAATTTACTCATATTGTTTTTAGAGTTTTATGAACATTTGTAAAGTTGATCTACTCAAAAATACTCAAAAATTATACTAATGTTTAATTTGTACAAGGATTTTCCTCCTTTTCTGTTTTAGCTTTTCTCTATTTTGCCATGTTTTTCATTTTCTTTTCTCTAATTTGTGCCACTAAATGACAAAAAAAATTAATATAATATAGTCGTAAAATATTGACTTACGTTCTTTCCTAAATGAGAAAGACAAGCAACTACAATGCAATAATTCAGGGAGACATGTTAATAGGACATCCACTAATAAGGAATCATATGTGGTCCTTGCCCCTTGGAATAATTTTTGTCTCCAAGCGTCTAAAAATCAAACAATTTTTGGTATATTCTTTCAAGTTAAATTCATTCGCAATTTTAAACATTTCTCTCTCTTTTTTTATTTAATGGGAGTTGACTATATTTAATTAATAAATCTTAAAATGTTATAAAAAAATCATTTTGATTTTATTTTTTAATATTTTAGTACATTTAGAGTTGTATACATATTTATTTTTTAACCACAAAAAGTCTCAAAGTTATCCTTATGACAATATTAGGTATACATTTAAAAACTAATTTTAATTATTTTCAAACTATCCACTCAAAAAAAAAATATTTTCAAATTATAGTTTTTAGAATGAAAATAAAATAATAATATGTATAACATGGAGGCAATGATTTTTGAATCTATGACCTTTTGCATACTAACTAAACCCCTCACCACTAGACAAATCCTGGTTGCATATATTTTCAAATTATAGTGATTAAATAAATATTAGTTTTGAATTTAAATTTATTAGATTTAAAATTTGATTATAACCTTCATTTCTTAGAAAACAATAAAAATGTAAAAATCTTCCTTGTTATAACCACAAATGATATTTAAAAATAATTGATATTTTTCATACTATAAGATTAATTTTTATAATCGAAATCGATAATTTTTAAATATAATTAGTTTATGTAAAAATGTAATTTAATAACCAATATTATTAAGTCACATTAAGGTCAAACCTTATTAATTATATATAGTCTAAAGTTTGTTAGTAGTACCCTTGTTGTGTTCCCACCTGTGCTACGACCAACTCAGCTTCTAAACCCACTTGCACTCCCTTTTGAAATGACACTTGCAAGCTCTACCAAAAACTATAAAAGTCGGTTTTAATTGGTATGTTCAACGGGTTGAATAGGAGTCGACTTTCTTTGTTTCATCATTATTATTATTAATTGATATTTTTCTTTAGAGTTTAAAATAATTCTAAAATTTTCAAAAATAAAATTTTCAAAAGTAAAAGTTGTTTCGGATCACTTTGCTTTTTAGGTTTCAATAAGTATTAGAATGACCCCGTTCATCTAACGTTTTATTATTCACCACTCATCCATCCAATCCATTATAACCATTATAACCATCCTTCAAAAATATATTACAACTAATCATATAAATATATAAGATAGATTGTCATTTGAAAGAATTTTAGTATACCTTAAAGTTACCATGCTAATCTCTTACACCAAGGGTTTATTTAAACATGTTTCAATCAAATTTTGTGAAGAAAGGTTTTCTCTGTCCCTTTAGTTTGGATCAGACATAGTTTGGGTCCAACTTGGACTAGCAAAATGACCTACTATTGTAGGTTTGAAATCGGTTAAAAGATAACTGCACACCAGTAGTTCAAAGCACAATAGCAACACCGGTAGTTTCAAAAAGAAGTCAAATAATGAAAGGTTGAATAAAGCGGGTTGTTGTCTTCCAAATAATTGTTTTTTAACCTAACAAACCTCAATCCTTCAATTATTTTGGTACCAGAACCTGCATCACAGCCTTGTTAGTCACAAGCTTCTTACACTCATCTTCCATGGCTCCCGACTCAAAAAAATTACAATTCAGCTCTATTTTTTTCCCTTCTCTCCAACATAAACAAGAGAATCAATATCAGTTACACAATAAAAGTGTGAACTCCATCTCTATCATATCCCTGAAAATTGAAACCCTAGATTAACTAAAAGAGAAAAACCCATGTATGGCAAAACCCCAATTTTTGCTTCAATCATAATAGATCCAGTAACCCTTTTCAATTTATCTCTACCAAACTCCTTTTCAATTTTTGTTGGATGAAACATAGTAGCTGAGGTCAACGATGATGATTGCGACGGAAGCAGCGTTGGTGGATTGTTCTTGTCCAAGCTCACAACAACGTTTTTTAAAAATAAAATGTATTAAAGATATTAAAAGTAAAATGCAATTTATATTTATTTTTTTGAAGGATGCAATTTATATTTATAGAAATGCACTTTAAATGCAATAAATATTTAAAGGAATGCACTGTAAAAGCCACAATTTTATATAAAAAAAAGTACAATGACAAGAAATTTTATATTGAAATCTAAAAGCCACAATTTTATTTGTGCAAAAATAGGCCACAATTTTATTAAATAAAATAAAATATTATAGAAATATAGTAGTAAAAGCTACAATCTTACAAAAACAATTGATTTTATTTTATCATTTAATGGAATAAAAACCAGGCCTGCATTTTTGTGGCTCATTTTCAAGAAACAACAACCTAATTCAAGAAGAAAAATATTATATATGAATAATGTCAAAAAATAGTAAAGGTATGGTACAACCAAGTGTAGGTAAGCGTGAAACCCTTTGCAACTTGATGAACAAGTACTCAACTTTCAATCTCATCCATCAGAATATATTAATAATAAATCTATGGTTCACAACCAACTGGTCCAAGTTGGACCCAAACTTAAGGTGGTCCAAATTAAAAGAAACCTCTTATATATGTGTGTGTGTCTATATATATATATATATATATATATATATATATATATATATAGAGAGAGAGAGATAAACTTACTAGAACCCTTCTAAAAAGGATTTTGGCTTTCCTTCGTTACTTTTATCCATTTAGTGTCTATTTTATGAGAAAGATAGACACATATGACAATATTGTGGGATCCCCGAGTGGGATTCATTTAATCATTAATCTTCGTATATGTTTATCTATCTTATAAATAGACACTAAATGGAAAAAAAACAAATGGAAGAAAGTCAAACTCTCTAAAAAGGCTCTATAGTGTGTGCAAGCGTACTTGTATGCTTTTTTTTTTTTTCAAACGAAAAAAGGTTTGTTAAGTAACTTCATGTTGTTTTTGTTTATTTTTGTTTATCATAAATACAATACTTGGTAAATGTTTGAATCAGCTTTTGACACACAAATACCACGTCCCAACGAAGTTTTAACGTGAAAACATAAAGCTACATTGATGTGAATATTCAACATCATTTTTTTTTTCTTCCAAGTGTCGCATAACCAAACAAGCCATTACAAGAATTGTGTAGAATAAAAATAATCATTGAAAAAAAGTTTCAAAACTTTCAATTTCTTGCGAAAACGTTTTCAATTTTAACAAAATAGAAGATGCATAAAATTTATGAATTCACAATTTAATACACAACAAAATAAAAAGTAATATAGCTATTGTATACGGTTCCTTTTATCTTTTTTTTTTAGGGTTAAATATGTTTTTGATCCCTATAAATATACTAGCTTTTCGTTTTAGTCCTTCTAAAATTTTCCTTCAACTTTTAGTCTCTATAAAATTTTCTATCACTACTTTTGGTCCCTATTTTGAAGTTAATTTTTGTATTTTTTAATGAAATTGTGCAGAAATGTATATAATATTGTAAAAATAATTCCCCAAAAAAATTAGAATTTTTTAACAAAACATAAATTAATTATGAATTTTTAACCGTCAAAAATAAAAAATTCGTATTAAATTCATGTTTTGTTAAAAAATTCTTATTTTTTTGGAATAGATTCTTATAATATTATGAATTTTTTTGAAAAATTTTATTAAAAAAATATGAATTCTATTTATGAGTTTACTTTAAAAGATGGACCAAAAGTGAAGATGGAGAATTTTTAAAGGACTAAAAGTCGAAGGAAAATTTTAGAGGGACTAAAACGAAAAGTTAGTATATTTATAGGGACCAAAAACATATTTAACCCTTTTTTTTAATAGAAAACTTGATGTAACCAAAAAAATAATAGAAAACTTGGGTAATAATATAGTTATTGTATACGGTTCCTTTTATCTTTTTTTTTTATCTTTCGTGTGTTGACAAAAAATATGTGATTCATGTGTTGTAAAAGTTATTGTTTTAGGCGCAATTTATAAGTGATTTTTTTTGTCAAGTAACATAGTGAGTAGACTCACACACATTATATGGAGAGAAGTTGAAAATTCGGGGTTCTGAGTAGCTCACATGCATATACCATTGCAGGTGATATACAATTAAAAAAGTATGGACACAACCATTGTTGAAGGGAAATCTATTTCAAAGCCACCATGCTTCAATGATAAAAATTGTACTGAATGGAAAGAGCGTACAAAGATATTCATACAATCCGTGGACTTCGATCTATGGCTTGTGATTAAGAATGGACCCAAAATTCCTAAAATAATGATAGATGGTATAGAATCGGTGAAATCTGAGGATGAATTCAATGATGAAGATAAGAAGATCATGAAACTAGAAGCAAAGGCCAAAAACATTTTATGTTGTGCCTTAAATTCAGATGATCTTAAAAGAATTTCAAGTTGTCAGACCGCAAAGGAAATGTGGGAGGAACTTGTAAAGTTAAGTGTTTAATACATTCAAATTTTTCAAAACTTTTCTTTTGGACAACATTCAACGTGTGCGTTTGATTTGCTTAAAAAATGAAAAACAAGACATGATCACTTTTGTAAAATGTTTGTTTGTAAATCTAAAATAGAAAAATAACTTTTTGTTCATAAAAAATCATATTAAACCAAAAATTATATAACACCGAAGTTTATCATGTGTTAATATTATACCTTGTTTTGTGACGTTCTGTTTTGTGCTGCTATGTCCAGTACACATTGTTCGCAAATCAAACACATTGTATTGTTTAGGTAAAAACTTGATGCATTTAAGCAATTAACGTATTTGTAGGTCAAGAAAATATATGTTTTGCATTTAGGTTGAAATCTTGATTTTAAGTTTGCTATTTTTTATTTTAAATGTCAAAATTTATCTTAATACACGGATCATATATATATATATATATGATCGTTAGATCAAGATCGAATGGTCTAAATTTTAATTTTGATAATTATTATTTAAAAATCCACTTGTTGAATAAGTTTATGTCTTATACTCACATGTTGTTCTTATATTTTCTCTTTTTTCTCTCTCTATTGTCTTTGATCAATAAAACAGAGACAAATAAGATTATCATAAAAGTTGCCATCTTAAGATTGTTACAAATATCATTACTCTTTTTTTGCACTTTGTTTTGTGACGACTCTCATTCAAAGTGGCTAGCAAATATTAATGTTAATTTTTTTTTCCAGAGGATTAATGTTAAATGTATTCAGTTAAATACAAGTACATGTTATTTCAATATTAACTCAGATTAAAAATTGAAAAATATCTACTTCCTTTGACAGGGATGTGACAACGTCTCCTGTTAATTCTACAACTGTAGTATCACAAGCTGCATCAGCACTATTCAACACTCCTAACCTTGAGTTTTTAGACGAGGAAACAAGTAAGATTCTCTCTCTCAAATTATTTTCTACTCATGATAGCTTAGCAATATGTTTGTTTTTGCTAAAGTTGCAATCTCAGTAATTCATAAATTCCTATAGGCAAAGTTAATGAAATAAATGTTATGACGACAAATTTGTTTTTGAGTGTCTTTTAATATGCGTAAACGTTTGTAAAAAAATAAATAAATAAATAAACTCATATGTGTCACATAAATAGGTGTCAATGTCGATGGGCGGACCTACATTGCTTCTTCAAGGCTTGGTGAGCCTGCTGATTTTTCAGCTTGAATTGTTCTTCAACATTTTTCAATCATTAATTTATTAACTAAATAGTGCAATATTTTTTTTATTATCTATCGACTAATATATGAGTTGCTATAATTAAAGTTTTACAACTCGAGAGTTTACCTTAACTCGTTTTATTTAAATAAATTAGACTCGTAAACTCGTACGTGTTTACTTAAAATTAACATTATATAAAATTTAGTATATACATGATATATGTAAGCTAATGTAAATATTGCAAAGGAAAGGTACCAAAGATGATTTTTTATCTATTTAAATAATAATAAAAAATAATAATAATAAAAAAATCATCTTTGGTACCTTAACATGTTTCATTATGGCACATGACACATGTTAATGTACCAAAGATGAAAATTATACATTGGATATTGTGCAAATTAATTAACAAAAGATTGAAATTTAATTTTGCCCAATAATATTTACTTCTTTATGGAAAGCTTAACATATGCCCTTAGAGTACATGTTGGCATGACCCATATTATAAATATGTTAATAGTGCTTAATATGACTTAGTTGTAAAGAAAAAGTATACCCAATCACTATAACAGAATAAAAGCAAGATTTGATTACCTATCATTCATTCATCAAAACAACAAGAATTTATCATGAAAGGAACACATAAAAGCACACAAAACCATCCCCTAAGCAACCAAAACAAAAAGCAAGAAAATTCTTGCTCTGTCCTTGGCGCCCAGTAGCAGAGAGGGTCAGCCCAAGCGTTGGCTCTCTATAACCGGAGGCCTAGCGCCTCAGTTGCACCGCCAGCACCGGAAAAAGTGTGAAAATGAATGTTTGACCCTCAGATTTCCCTCAAAATCATCCCAAAAGTGTTTATTTCGATCCCACATACACTTAAAGTGTTTAAAATCATTTCCCAAGATTCAAACACTTCATTTAAGCTCTTTTCACAACTAGCCACAACAACTTATACTTCAATTAACATGGTTTTCACTCAATGTTCATCATAAGCCTCAAAGACATCTTAACATAATCAAACATAGTTTTTGACATAACAAAAACATGATTTCACCATTTATCAGATACCCAATATCATAGCAAGAAGATAGAACATGAATTTAACATCATTCATCATCAACTTTACGAATTTCATTTAATTAAGCTTAAAACTCAAGAACAGTAACTCATCATAATCAAACATGCATTCTCATACAACAACAACATGTTTTCACAACTTTTCACATATTCACATAACCACAAAAATTTAACTTAATTCATCAACAAGTTCATGAAAGTATAAGAACACACATAACCCATAACTACCTAATTATTCATAAGTTCTAGATGGTAAAAATAACATTTCATTTTACCTCTTAATCCAATAAGTTAGTCTCCTACAAGCTTTAATCACCTTCTTCAATTTAGTTCTTCAAGTTTTCCCCTTCTCTCTCTCTCTCTCTCTCTCTCCCTCTCTCTCTCCCTCTCTCTCTCTCTCTCTCTCTCTCTCTCTCTCTCTCTCTCTCTCCCTCCCTCCCTCCCTCCCTCCCTCCCTCCCTCCCTCCCTCCAAAAAGACTACCACACTTATATATCCACATGAATTGGGTTCGGTTCATCTTATTGGACTTAGCCACTATTCTTCCTCATAAAAATAACACTACATGTGTACTTCACTTAAACTCCTTTTTTTATTATTCATATCTATCATCTTAATTCCTCAAAGTTTCTACTAACTTCACTAAATTACTCTCCACTCCTTTATTACCAAAATGCTCTTCATCCTCAAATTACCAAAATACCCTTAACTTCTCAATCTCTATTAAAAACCAACTAACCCAACAATTCAATCACATCAAATAAACAAATAAATAAAAAACAATTAAAATAACAATAACCTAAAAATCGTGATGTTACATCGAACATTCCGATTTCAACAAAAAATGATTTTAACACTGAGTTAACATTCGATTTGTTAAACACGCTCCAATATTATATAGATTCCTCATTTTGTGTTATATATGTCAGTTTTTGTAGTGGTTAGAAACTCATTTGATACCCATTACCAAGGATATAATTAATTTTCCATTTGAATAAAATTAAAATTACAATAGAGAAACAACCGACCGTGTTTTGATATCATTTGTGAGACTAGTGTTAAGGTGCATTTGTTTCAAGTTATATTTGTAGATTCTTGAAAATAAAATAATAAAAATATACATGTGTATGTTTGTTATAAGGTTTCTAAATTTTATTCCCGACTATAAAATGTTTCAAGGAATAGAAAAAAATTTCTAAAAAAAAAAATGGCAGGAATAAAGTTCTCATGAAGATGAGAATAAATTCATGTGTAATTACCTATTATAATCCTTATTTTTAAGGTTTCAGGGAACATTCTAATGCTAACCAAACATCTTTTTTCTAAATATCTTGGAATAAAACTCACATCCTTATATTCACTTCTTCACATTTAAAATGTGTGAACTCTAGCCATTAGACTATTTGAAAAAAAATTCACATCCATATATTTCAAAAAATATTATTCATAAATTTGGTAAACTTAACACAAACACAACCTAAAACTAGTTAACACACTTTATCATTTTGTTTACAAAAATAAATAGACAACAACAAGAGAGATGTATTGAATAAAAAAAAATTAAAATTAGGAAACAAAACATATTTAACTTTAATTAACATTATGCTATAAGCAAAAAATCGAACTCTCTCCTCTTATCACATCACTTGTTAACTATTCACCCTAACCATCATATATGTGACATTAATTAGGTTGATATTCTTTTGATCTTTAATTGCTTGTATTGTACACATCGTGATGTAGGTAATATAATATGAATGCAAGAAAGACACTCACTTTAACTGCAATTTAACCTTTATTTTAGGCAATGATCAGTTTCTTAAGCTTTGTCTTCCCATTCACAAGCATGCTCTACATGGAAACTGGCCTGCAGCCAAACGCATAATAGACAAAGAGAAGAAGCTGATAAATGCTGCCATAGCATATGGGTGGCATACACTACTGCATATTGCTGCAGGTGCAAATCACATTCACTTTGTGAAGGAGCTATTGTTGGAGATACTTGATGATAAAGACATAGCATTACAAGATATCAAAGGCAACACAGCTTTTTGTTTTGCTGCTGCAGTTGGGAACATGGAAATTGTTGACTTAATGCTGGAAAGAAACTCACAGTTACCGGTGATAAGGGGTGCAAATGGATATACTCCTATTCAGTATGCTGCTTTGCAAGGAAGATGCAAAATGACATGGCATCTATATGATAAAACCATAGTTTGTTTCAAAGAGGAGGACTGGAATTTATTGTTCTTTGCTTGTATCTACACCGGCATATACGGTAAGTATTACAAACAGTTCTAATTCATTCGAATATTGTCATATAGTGACTGATTTAGAAATAGAAATTGTCAAACAGTCCCAAAATCGATCAGAAATTATTTATCAACCAATTTAGTGGAATTTTGTAAGTTGGTCTTTTAATCGATTAGAAGTTATTTATCAACCGGTTTAGCGACCAGTTAAAAGACGGTTCCAAAAGCAATTGTTATTGAGACTCCAACAATTTGGTTACAAAATTGGTCTCTAAATAGAGAACTTTCAGTTGTTCATATGATCTATAACGTACCAATTCTTACAAATGGTTTGAAACTCTATCTTCAACTGCTAATCCATGTTCGTAATATTTAGCGTCTTCAAATATGAAACGGTACGTAACCCAATTGATCCATGTCTGATTGACAAAAACAAGATGCTAAGGGCGTGGAGTTATCAGCTTCTATTTAATTTAAAGATGGCGACTGAAGACTTTCAGTCGCCCTAAATATTGTGATTTTTCATCATCAGTCCACCCGTGGACCACATTGGATTTTTCACAACTTAACAATTGCAAAAATATTAATAATTTTTCATTTATTGTAGACTTGGCCTTAAAAATGGCAAGAGCCAGGAACGCCCTAGCTTTTGCACGTGATGAGAATGAAGAGACAGCTTTGCATCTCTTGGCTCAGCATCAAATGCCATTGGATTCTGGTTGTCATTGTCCAAAACATGATCATAATCCAATCATGACCAATCCTGGTAAATCCTTACATTACATTAACTTTTATATTGTATTAATTATTTTACCTTTGTTTCATTAACTTACGTAACCAAATTTCATATTACAGGCATGAAAAATCATGTGGTTTTACAATTGGTTAAATTTCTTTGGACCACGATTCTTGAAAAACGCTGCTCAAAGGCAGAGTTAAATAAAATAAAAAACGAACCTTCTCAACTAATATTTGATGCTGCAAATGTTGGAAATTATGGGTTCCTATCAGAGCTTATAAGTGCCCATCCTAGCTTGATATGGGATGTGGATAGCAAAAATCGAACTATATTACACATAGCTGTATTGCATCGGCATGCTAGTATCTTCCGTCTTATACATCAAATAGGGCATATAAAGGATGTCATAGTGACTTTTGAAGATGAAGACAGAAACACTTTATTGCACTTGGCTGCAAAATTAGCATCACCAGGTCAACTTGAATTGGTTTCTGGAGCAGCTTTCCAGATGTGCATGGAGATGTTATGGTTTGAGGTACAATGCAATATTTTAATTCTTCTCATGAATTTGCATTTTCATAAGTTACTAGAGCATTACTCAAAAATAAAATAAAGACTATTACTTTTTCCACTGTATGCATTACTAGTGCGCCATGTGATTTTTCTAAAAATGCCCATGTGATTTTCGGATTTTAAAATCCGACTATGTTTTTCCTTTGTTATAGGGTGAAAAAAACGAATTTTTCACCAATTCGGATTTTATAATTTGAAAACCTCAAAACATAGGGTGTGCTACTTGATGATTTTTTCGGATTATATAATCCAAACACCCCATAAATACCCTTTTTCAAGGAAAAAACATATAATCCAAATTGTATTAACACCAATTTTGAAATTGTTTGTAACTTGGATAGTCGTTTTATGGACAATATTAATCTTCCTACATCTCATCCTTTTATTTTGGGTCATTCTTAGTAAAAATCTAGTTTTCGGGCTACTTGATCGGAATGCTCCGAAACTTTACCAGAAAATCAGAAGAAAAAAAATCCAAGGATTAAGACACTCTAGAAGAGACTTCTTTCGGGACACCTCCTCTCAAAATCCAAAATTCCATCGTTTAGAACTATTTTTCATTTTTTTTTAATTTCTTCATATTCTCAGGAAAAACCCGAAATTTTTTGAATTAGTTTTATTTGAATTTTAGAATTTTTTGGTGGTATTTTTATATTTTTATGATTTTATTTGACAGGTTTTAAGCATTTTTTTTTTACTTTATTTTTTGGTTGTTTTTAAAAGGAAAATTCAAAACTGCTGAAATGGGAGAGATTCTGATTGCTAATTAAACATATATAAGCATATTTCAGATTATAAAATCCGAATTAGTAAAAAATGACTTCGGATTTTAAAATCCGAAAACCTCAATAACATTTTCGAAAAATTTACAAGGCGCTAGTAAGGCATAGGGTGGGAAAAATAATATTCTAAAATAAAATACTAGAGCTGTCAAATTTGACTTGACTAGATGGGCCCGTACTTAGGCTGAAATGGACTCTACACTTATAGGTAAAATTACAATTGAATGTTTCTCACTTTCATTTTTGCTCACAAACACCGAGAAAATTCCAAAATACCCGCGCAGAAATTAATTACCGCCGGCTAATGGCGATGGAGCCTGCCATCCGGGGGAATTTTGGTATTTTTGAGGTGCTCATGAACAAAAATGATTGTGAAAAGAGCAATTTTCAAAACAATCAGACAATTTTGGTTTCGTTGGTCCAATAGGCCAGAATGGATCTCTTATGCATCCGAAAGCCCGAAAGGGGAAGTAATCACAATTACTTCATAAATGTAACATTTTTCTATAATACTATCTAAATTAAACATATTAATCTAATGAGAAATTATGTTTCCAGCGAAAGGATGATTCGTGAATCATCCCGAACGGTATATAAAAAAAACTCCTTAATTTTTTGTTACTGAATTATATGATTAGTGGTACTTTTTTTTATACCATTACAATTGGCCTTTCATAATGCATTCGTTGGAATTTGTGTCGTGATGTTTAGCATCACTCTAATCTAATATATCTCTATTTAACTTAACATATATAAACATTTTCAAATTATAGAAAGTAAAGAAGATAATGCAGCCAGCACAAATAAGGAATAGAAATTCTGAAGGCTATACTGCACAAGAACTCTTTTCAAAAGAGCATGAAAATCTAAGGGAAAATGCAGAGTCGTGGATGAAAAAAACCGCCGAGTCTTGTATGCTAATTGCAACCGTCATTGCTACAGGAGTGTTTGCTGCTGCAACTACTTTACCAGGCGGTACCGATGACTCAGGAAAACCAAACTACTTAAAGAAAACATCATTCTTGGTGTTTGCAATATCAGATGCATCTGCATTCATCTCATCTTCGACCGCGATATTGATTTTCTTATCTATTCTTGTCTCGCGTTATAGAGAGAATGACTTCTACAAATCACTGCCTTTAAAGCTAATATTTGGATTGATCACATTATTTATGTCCGTAACAAGCATGATGGTAGCATTAAGTACTAACTTCTTCATAATATACTACCATGGTTCAACGTGGGTTCCTAGTTTCATTACAATATTTTCTTTCCTCCCAATACTTTTGTACATTCGTTTGCAATTTTCACTGTTTTCAGATATCATATACTCAACCTACTACTGGAAGACTCTATCTAAGTCTGGTAAAAGTATGATTTATGTACTAGAGAAGTAGAAGATTATGTTTGTGTGCGTGTGGAATTATAATCTGTTTTTGTTAAGTTAAAGTTTATTGTAATATGTTATTTTATATATCTGTTTTTTAAAAGTTGTTGATGTTATATAACATTATGGAATAATAAAGCTTTTATGCCTTAATATACTTCATCTTCCTTAAGGGTGGTTTAGTCTATTTAATTCGTGTGTGTATATATACTCTTCTATCTCCTCATCCTATGTTGTAAGATGATACAAATAGAATCCTAATTACCATAGTTCTCACCTCTAATAAGAGTAACCATCTAGATAGACACATTAGATTTATTTTTTAAAGGATAAAAGCAAACATTTAGGTTTTGCTTGCGAGTTTGGAGCGGAAGTGGAGGAAAGACTTGTAAAAAAAGAAAGGAGTAAGTGGAAGAAATAGAGGATATATAGGAAGGAGGGTTTTGGGGGGCTTATTTTTTTTCAAAATATAAAATCCTCTTCATTTGGGGAACTAAAAAATTGTATTTCGGAGAAAGGTTTTGGAGGGTTTCAGAGGGTTTTTATCAATTCTTCAAATTTAACATATATTGTTATAATATTCTTAAATTAAAAATATATTAATCATAAGCATTAATTTATTACTCTCTAAAAAAAATACTCTTCAAAAAAATATGAAAGATTTATCAATTTTCCTCTATATTTCTCTCCCCCAAAATCTTTCCTTCTTCTCCCCTCCTAACTCTCAATCAAAGCCTTAGTGAAGTGCTCAACAATAATTAAGTAATAAGAGTAACCATCTATTGATTTTGTGGGACATGGTTCCCATACATCTGTATACATTCGTTCAATGGTTTTTGGTTGGAAAGAATCAATGTAGAGAATGGTAACATATGACTCTTGACCATGTTACATGAAATATATGGGTGTTGATCCTTCTGTTTTATTTGCTGAATGAAAGGAAGTTGTCTCAAAAGATATCAGATGGATTTCATAGAATGTGATGCAAGGGATGATTTGTGGAGTTGGTGAGGAAGGTTGCAGGTGTGGTTGATTGTTGGGGTAGGATGCAAATGCCGTGTTTATGGTGACTTTTGATTAGAGGGACCATTGCCTTCAGCTCATTCACCAACAAATGATCGGGAAAAAAAAATATACGGAGATTTGGTTAGTTTGACAAAGAGATAACATTGATAGTAGATTTGAGATTTTTGGAATATGTAATACTCCATCTCTTCTAAACTATAAGACGGTTTGGTTAGAGCATTTCCGATGGTGGATGCTTCACCTATTTAACATTGGAGTAAATAAGCACCTCTATTGAGAAGAGAAAATGTTTGATGCTTATAGAGAAGGGTGGCTATGTAAACTCTCTCTCTCTTTAATTTTTGTGGGTCATACGCAATAAATTATACACCAATCAATAAACTTTGTTATTAGCATGACATATTTAGTAACTTTTTTCTTAGGCGCTAGGTTGAAGAGATTGAATGCTTATTAAGTAATATAATTGAAAATTATAAAATAGATGATGTATACACGCATGACCCACTTAAACACCTAAAATCAAGTGCTCTATTGTAGATGGTCTTATACGACGGTTTGATTATTTCAAACAAATTAAGGAGTGTAATTAATGTTGTATGAGAAAAAGAAATTATAAGACTTTTTACAAAATTATCTTTTATTAATGATATAGGAAATATAAATTAGAGAATTGAAATAACGACCTTATTTGAACAGAATCTATTCTATATGATCGTAATACTGTATCCTTGATTTCTAAGGTAACAGAAACATACATCTAGATGATGAATGACTACCGTGCGATCAAAGCGTGATTAACGGCTGAGATGATTCTCATGTTGAGACATCACCTTGTGTTGTAGATGATCGTTCTCAGCCACATGGTGGCTGGGGTGGTCGCATAGTGTTCTTACAGACCAACCCTTTTTGACCAAAAAAATAAATAAATTAAAGAAAGAATTGAAATAAGAGAGTCATAAATAGTTGAGAGTATAGTAGAAAAAGTAGCATGACTTAAAATTTTAGACAATTTTTTTCCAAAACGACTTATAATTTGATACAGAGGGAATACATGAGACAATTGAAGAGGTTAGGAAAAAGTTTTAAGAGTGGTTTAACCGGTGTGAGTAATTGGTAAACTGGTGTCATCTCCTACGAGCAGCTCATTCGTGCCATGGTACACATCGTTGAGATGAAGATTATCCAAGTGATTACTGCTGCTATATGCAACAAAAGAGTATATCACGAACTGTCTCACGAAGCCCTTAATCTGACTAATTGTGCCAAAACAGTTTTAATTATTTAACTCTGGAATTCACGGCAATCATGATGGTGTTAGGGTTATGCAATCAAAATACACCGTTCGTAAAGCTTCTTGAAAAATAACTTTGCTACATGTAGCATTATTCAAAACCAAAGCATAAAAAACATGTAATATGAGACAAACTTTTAAGAAAGCAATATTTCAAATGATAAAAGTGGGTGTAAATAATTAGAAGTGAGTGTAAATAATTTGATGAAACTTATAAACACACATATCAAATATTTCAGGCTGTTGTTGTCAGGGCCGGCCTATGGGCCAAGCAACCAAAACAAGGGCTTCAGGCCTCAAAATTTTGGGTGAAAAAAAGGCCTCTAAAAAATTAATTTAGTTATAAGTATATTATATGATAGATAAATTACAATTATTTGAATAACATAGCTTATTATTAAAAGGGCCTCAATTACTCTTGGTCATGAATTCAAATTTTAGTCTCCACAAAATTGATTTTATATAAATATTACGTCAGAAAAATATATCTTTAGTAGTGGAAATGACGTGGTAGAACAAAATTTTAACTTGATTTAGAGCTCATGCACATGACAGGTTTATGATAGGAATACAAAAAGCTTAACCGATTTTTGCTTCTGAGTTTCTGATATTTGATTGATAATATCAAATGAATCTGATAAATTAATTATGTCATAGTTCTCCTATTTTTGAAATTTATATACTTGCAAGAAAATTTCTTATGATATGAATTATTTTACTTTCATGATTATGAAATTATATTGGTAAGTCATTTTAGAGGAAAATACAAATTACTGCAATGTTGTTATCGAGGAAATTTCTCATGATTGTCGAAAGAAATATTGTTAAATCAATCTTAAAAATATCACAAACTACGAATAAGTGATATGAATAATGTGATGATTATAATGTGTAAACACTTTCACTCTTTTTGAAATGTCTTCGTCCTATGTAAGACTTGGATGTGTTATCAAAGTTTCTTCAATTGTTTTGCCTTTGAGTTTCTTAATTTATATTTTTGCAATAGGTTCTAATGGACCTTAATGTTCAAGTGGAAGGGGAAAAATCTTCTCATTCTACCGAGAATGTTCTTGACAACAGGGTGAGTCCTAGGAAGAGTCCCAAGAAGGTTCCTGAAATTGAAAATGAGAATGTGAAAGTTAACTACATAAGCAACCACGATGAGAGCTCACAAGCTAGCTTCTGAGTTTGTAGGAGGCTAAAATTTCTACATAACAGGAGGATACTCCAATTCGAGTTCAAATGGACATGGAGTTTTTGCATAAATCTTGGGTTAATCTAGCGGACCAAGAACAAGAAGAAGTGTTAAGAAAGCAAGAAAATGAAAGAATTATTGATGAAGTCATGTTGTTGGAAGACCATCAAAACATTGAAGACTTAAGTTTCAAGCTTTTTACTCACAGGAAAAAGCAGCATAAGACAGGTACCTATGGAACCAAAACTAAGTATATCCTATTAGGACTAGGACTGTTCAAAACAAACCTTTTAGATGAAGGGTCTTTGCAGGAATCTGAGGGGTTTGGCTAACTCCCCTACTAGATTAGTCCTTAAAAATTTCATTAAAACTCATAAACCTGACTTTTTTTGACTTGTTGAATCGAGGATGGATTTTAGCAAGTTCCCAATCAACTGGCTTCATAGGTTAGGTCTCAAACTGTTTTCTCTTAACAACAAACAAGATTTAACACCTAATATGTGGTGTATATGTAAGCTTCCATAACTAACCAACATGTTAGCTTTTCCCTTTCTGATAATCACCTAACCTTTGACATATATGCTATTTATGCTTTAACCTCTAACTTGAATAGGAGAGAGTTTAGGAATGATTTACACACTATGCAATCGCAATACAATATTCCTTGGTGTTATGCTAGAGATTTTAATTATTTTTTGGGTGCTCATGAGCACAAAGGTTCTATTACACCTGCTAGATCCCTTATAGATGATTTTGTCAATTGGACTAATGCCAATAACCTTATTCATTTGACAACCTCTGGTGCTTTCTTCATTTGGCCCGACGGTAGAAGAGGTAGAAAACTAGAGAGAAGATTGGATAGAGCAATTTGTAATCATGCCTGGATTCATATGTGTTCCTCCATTTCAGTCTCTACCCTAACCAAATTGCATTCTGATCACTTTCCCCTTCTATTAGAATTTCACACTAGCTCTCATAGTTTCGAATCTCAATTTAGATTTATGAAAATGTGGTCTTTACATGATGACTGTCATGGCATTGTTGAAAACATTTGGAGCTATAGAATTTATGGTTGCCCTATGTACATGTTATCCCAAAAGCTTAAGTTGCTTAAACAGAAACTCAAGACGTGGAACAAAGATGTTTTTGGAAATGTCCATGTGTTAATGAAAGAAGCTGAACAAAAGTTAAAGGTTATCCAAGATGAAATTGACAGAGATGGTAACAATGATTTACTTTTTGATTAAGAGAAGCTTGCTCAATTTAACCTTCACAAAGCCTTAGACATTGAAGAAACCTTATGGTGTGAAATAGCTAAACTCAACTGGCATTTGGAGGGTCACAGAAACACTAGATACTTCCATAGAGTCTCGAAATCCAAAACTCAACCAAGACCATATCCTACCTTAAAGATGGGGACAATGTATTGCAAGAGACTGAGCATATTTCAGAACATATTACTAACCATTTTAAAAATATTTTTTGCTCTTCTTCTGTTTTGGAGGTTAACAATTTGGTGGAGGAAACAATCCCTTCTTTGGTGAATCAACAAACAAATATTATGCTAATTCTTTCTCCTTATGCTTCTAAAATCCATGAAGTTGTGTTTTCTATGAATAAAGAGTGAGCTCCTGGCCCTGACGGGTTTGGAGCCTTATTTTTTTAGACTTATTGGAGCATTGTGAAAAAAGATGTGATGAATGTTGTTTTGCAATTTTTCTCTAAAGGATGGGTGCTCCCAACTATAACTCAAACACCATTGTGTTGATCCATAAGGTTCTAAATGCCGACACTGTCAATCAATTTAGACCTATTACTTTTACTAACTTCAAGTTCAAGATCATCTCTAAGATTCTTGTTGATAGATTAGTTGTTATTATGCCTCAGTTAATTTCTCAGGAGCAGAAGGGATTTCTTAGAGTAAGAAACATCAAGGACTGTATTTGTACAACCTCAGAAGCTATTAACATTTTACACAAGAAAGCCTTTGAGGGTGGCATGAGGAGACTTCCAGTTTTCATCTGCTGTTTGGGGAGATGATGGTGACACTTGATGACGTGGCCTGTTTACTACATCTCCCCATTGACGGCATGCTTCTGTCCCATGAGTCTATCTCACAGGACTATGCGGTGGAGTTGATGATAGAGCACCTAGGGTCTGATCCGGGTCATGCTATTGTTGAGGTGACTCAAACCAGAGGTGCACATTGCCGATTCAGCTACTTGAGGAGGATTTTCAAGGAGCGTCTCAAGCGGAAGTTGGCGTTGGTGAATGAGCATGGTGTAACTAAGGAGGTGCGGATGTTGCAGGACCAAACTATGTGCATATATTTGTTATACTTGGTGGGGATCACACTCTTCACTAGCAAGAGCGCCAATTATGTGGATGGTGTATACCAGAGGTACTTTAGAGACCTTGATCTTGTTGCTGATTATTTATGGGGATCTGCGGCACTAGCTCACTTGTATAAGGAGCTTAACAATGCTACACACTGTAACTGCGGTCAGGTGTCAGGATACCCGACTTTGTTGCAGGTGTAAATTACAAAATTATGTCTTGATTTTTGTAAATGTAAGTGTTTACTGTTTGTATATTTATATGTGGTTGTCATTGTTGCAAGCTTAGGTTTTTCAGCACTTCTGAGGTATGGGAAGCAAGGATGCCTGGGAAGGATATGATGACAGTTTGCATCCACGCGCGATGCTTTTTGTACCATGGGCTGGTTTGGGCACACCAGACTAGTACATAAACCATCTGGATGCACTGGATCTGACTGTGTTGTGATGCACCCGTATAGAGATCATCGTGAGACATGTCTGTTTCTGATGGTCAGCATTTACTCTGTATGGCTCAGATATGGTCCCCGCATGGTGCAATATTTGCTGGAGCGGGTGCTTCGCCAGTTTGAGAGGGTTCAGAGTATCCCGAGGCATCCCAATGAGAGTGCACCTGCGGATATTCCCTGGGGGAGATCACCCGAAGCTTTCGATGTGCTCTTGATTATGCGCTAACACCTGAGCAGTTGGGCCACCGTGCAGTTCATAGTGTGGAGACAGTAGAGGGATGCATCCAATGGTTTTATAACGTCTTTTATCCACGCATGATTCTTCCTGGCATGCCAGTACCGGTGCCGAGACCAACAGAGCGTGAGATCATGGATGAGGTAGCTGCTCAGGAGGATTGAGAGCATGGTTTCTTAGACCTGGCCGGAAGGTTGGGCCGTATCAGAGACCATGAGTATTCTGTTTTGGCGAGTGGTATGGTGTCGAAAGGCTATGAGGAATGGGAACATTTGAAGGCTGTGTTGAGAGAGGTGCATGGTGGGAAGGTTTACCACTGTCGGTTTAGGGTTGATGGTGGAAGAGGTGGTGGCAGGGGGTGGTGGTGCTAGGAGGTGTAGTGATAGGTTCATAGTATGTTTATGTTTGTTGGGATAATTTATGTTTGTTTAAATATTTTGGATATTTTTGATGTAATTTTAGGATAATTAGTAAGTTTGATTAATATTATTTTATGTTGGTAATTATGTTGTGTTTATAATTCTGTTGGTAATTATTAAGTTTGATTAATCGATAATTGTCAAAGGCCAAAATTGATGGCTAAACACGCCAAAACATAGTTTCAGCCCCAAAACATATGGTCTATGTCTCTGTACTGATGCAATTCGGAATATATAATCCGGAAGGTTTTAACACGTTCCGGATTATATAATCCGGAATGCCCATTTTTCACCCCATTTTCACCCTTTTTTTACTTTTAACTTGGTTTTTGACTCATTTCCGATTATATAATCTGTAAAGTGTAAAAACGACCCGGATTATATAATCCGAATATATCGTTTGCTACTTTGCATTGACGAGTTTGATGCTAAAAAATGGCTCGGATTTGTTCGGACTATATTTTCCGAATTCTATTTGGATTATATTTCCGTATTAGGGGTATTTTTGGAGGAAAAAAAAATAGGGCGCGCGAAAAACTGGCAGAGTGGGAAAAGTAATATTCTAGAAAAAATGATGCGATAAATGTGATATGTTGGTGATGTTATAGGAGGTGAGACATAAATGAAGTGTTAAAAGGGGAATTAAGTGTGTTTAAATATAATTATGGAAAAATAAATAATGGTAAAGACCGAAAATCCTTGGATATGTACTGTCAATTTCTATCGACACTGGCTGTTCATTTTCAATATATATCTTTTCAAGCTAGGTTTTAAAACTGGTCAATGACTATATTCAAGCTAGGTTTTAAAACTGGTCAATGACTATTTCAGCAGCATTTCTGTTTTCCATTTCCATTTCATACAATGAATATATTCAAGCTAGGTTGAAATTGAAACCCTTTGGTAGTTTCGAAATGTTGAAAAATAGAGAAATAAAAATACAGGTAGCGTGAGGTTAATGTGCGAAAGTATCAAAGTTTTGAAATCAATATAAGAGGCTTTAATATTTTCCCGGAACTTAGCAGATATGTTACCGTTGCAGCTTCTTATTACACGGCCTTACCCGTTGTGGCTAGAAACACAATGTGTGAAACTGTGGAAATAATTAACATAGCTTCTTCCCCACATCGTATTGAATATACTTTAGGGTTAATACATGTTTATATGATTTCCGATTTATTCCCTGTAAAAAAAAATAGATTTCAACCTTATAATTTAAAGATTCTTTGGTTTTAGACATTTATGATATTAAATTATAAAATTTAAGGTACTTTCGCGCCTGTAATTTGAGAGAATTTCGGGTTACCCCTGTCATATAATCGATTTTGTATAGTCAAAATTTATGAAAGTGCAAACCAAAAACATCGTGTAATTTCTTAATAAGTGTGAAATGTTCAAAACATTGTGTAATTTAGGACGGATGAAGTATATTAATATAATTTGATGACTAATTTATTGTCTAAATTGATGGTTTATTTGGAAATTTAAGCTGTATCGAAACACCTACATTGAACAATTCTTTTTTATTTTCCCAACAAATTAGGGAAATTATCAATGCACACCCAAAAACTGATTTACATCTTGAGAAAGAATGAGATAGAAAAAATGATGTGATAAATGCGATATGTCGGTGATGTGATAGTTTTGTTTTGTTTTAAAAGGGACATAAATGAAGTGTTAAAAGGGGAATTAAGGGTGTCTAAATATAATCATCAAACAAAATAATGGTAAAGGCGAAAATCCTTGGATATATACTGTCAATTTCTATCGAAACTGGCAGTTCATTTTCAATATATATTTTTTCTTCTACGTACGAAATCTCTCTAATTTAATTGTCTAATATTTGAACACTTCAAAATAGCTAGCTTGTAATCATAAACAAAATCAACACAAAGCTGAGAAATTCCTTCTGTACTGTTAGCTAGTAATTTAACACTAATTTAAATCATTTAGAGTCACCTCATAGCGTGCAAACCAGAAATACACATGGTATGGTATATTACTTGTAAAAACTCAAATGCATGTGCTTAAACTTTCTGTGAGTTACAAGGTATATCACTTGTAAAATCCACTATAAATAGCCAATCATCATGCCTCTAAAACATAGACAAAGAAACAATTAAGTATAAACAATTTTACACTATTACCTTCCAATATGAATTCAAGAAATAACAATAATAATAATAGCCAGAAGGGTTCTTCTTCTTCAAGTAATCTTAAGGAAAGTCACAGTTCAACCGGGGGGAAAGGTTTGGCGATGACCAATGACACCACTCATTCCAATTCCAATTCCAATTCAAGATCATCCTTTAAGGCAAGTTCCAGTTCAAACGAGGTGAAAGGTATGAATGGTATGTCGCATAATACTGGAAAGCCAAAAAACAAATCATCCGTTAAGGCAAGTTCCAGTTTAAACGAGGAGAAAGGTATGAATGGTATGTCGCATAATACTGGAAAGCCAAAAAACAAATCATCCGTTAAGGCAAGTTCCAGTTTAAACGAGGAGAAAGGTATGAATGGTATGTCGCATAATACTGGAAAGCCAAAAAACAAATCATCCGTTAAGGCAAGTTCCAGTTTAAACGAGGAGAAAGGTATGAATGGTATGTCGCATAATACTGGAAAGCCAAAAAACAAATCATCCGTTAAGGCAAGTTCCAGTTTAAACGAGGAGAAAGGTATGAATGGTATGTCGCATAATACTGGAAAGCCAAAAAACAAATCATCTGTTAAGGCAAGTTCCAGTTTAAACGAGGAGAAAGGTATGAATGGTATGTCGCATAATACTGGAAAGCCAAATAACAAATCTAAAACAGAAAAGAATGGCTATCCAACTGCGAACTCGTCTCTTCGCCCTGAGCCTTGAAATGTCAAAAAGGTGTGATTAAATTTCATTTTATTCCTTTCTATAAGAGATATATATTTTTTTACTGGAAATTCATATAAGCTATTAAGAAATTCATATAACTCGTCCTTCTGTTATGTTTTGCATCGGCATAGCCACTCACCATTTCTAAATATTTGCAGGATGGAAAACTCGCATGTGGAATGAAAATAAACAGCAGTGAATTATTATAATGTTTGTCAAGTATTTATTATGGCTTATTCAATCACGAGGTCCCTTAACTTAAATTGATTGTCTTAATTTGGTCCCTTAACGATAATTTATACCAATTTGGTCCCCTATGTTTTGTTCTGTTACTAGTTTTAGTAGTTTCTCTCAAGAAAGTTAACAGAAAGGACCAAATTGGTACATAAGCTAACGTTTTTTAAAAAGAAAGTAACAGGAAAAACTAAAACTAATAACAGAGCAAAACATAGAGAACCAAATTGGTAGAAATTATAGTTAAGGACCAAATTGAAACAATCAATTAAGTTAAGGGACTGACCGATTGAATAAGCCTAGTTATTATTAATGTTTAATAAATAAAATCCACATGAATTGCTTGTTTTCTATACCTAATGCTACTGGTGTTGGTGTAATCTCTTTACGTTTATTTTATTTTGTTATAAAATACTTTAACCACTTATATTTATTTAATCATCCATTTTATAATTTTTAACATGAGTGGAAAGAAAAAAATAACACAAAAAAATAAGATTTAACCCAAGTGACAAGGTAAATCAAATTGTTGAATGAAAAGTTCAGACTAATAAAAGTTGAAATAGAGTTCTACAAAGTGGAGGTTTGATAGCAAACTTTAAAATAAGGTAATTTATCAGCAAGACCTTAAATAAGATGAATTGTCTTTTTAATAAATATGAGAGACCTTAAATAAGATACAAGAGAGTTAAACAACCAGTTACGTCACGTAGCGTAATTTCCAAGGAACATGATCAAAAGATGAAAAAAACACATCCACCCCAAGATTAATCATAACCTAACTAGAGATTATTTCGATCTTTCTTATGAGCAATTTTTTTATAGGCCAAGATATAGGTGAGACATCAAGGTGTGTCTGAAGGACAGATACCCCATCCTATGCCTACATATATTATTAAAAAAGGGAAAAAATATATACAAGAGGAGGTCAAACCAAAACCCTAAAAAATCAAGAAAAAACGAAATAAAAAATAAATAAGAAAAAAATGGCCTGAAAAGAGAAAGTGTTGCTCAACCGCCCTTTGGTTCACCCTTTAAGCGAGTGTTGTAGGAACAATATATTCCAAGATAAAAGATATGAAGCAACCTATTATTGCACAACTGTAATCCCAACAAAGAAACTTTCTTATACTGTGAAGCTCCGATGCTTCAAAATGGATGACGTACCGTATCCCCTGCGTATCCTGCACCGATATCTGCCCGATACTTTCCGATACGTATCAAAAGAGTATCCGAAGATTAAATTTTATTTTTAAAAATAATAATTATCCGATACTTCCCGATACATATATATCTAGAGAGTATCCTATAATTATCGTGCACTGATATCTGCTCTGATATTTCCCAATTAATGTTAACTAAAATAACTTAACTCTTGAGTACTGATGTGTTCTTTTTTGTTGGATCGATATAGTATAGCACTTACAACGTTCCTTTTGGATATAGTAAAACACTATGGTGCTCTTTTGAGATATTTTGTGTATGTAATTGATTAATTATCACTCTCTTAATCATCAATATTATTTATATTTATGTTGATGTGATACGAGCCTATGATTGGTTTCTTTTGTTTGGTAATATATTTGCATATTAAAAAAATGGTTATAATTATATTGTACATTTAATTATATAAATTTTTTATTAACGTATCTCAGCCGTATCGTATCTTGATTTTTGAAAGTTTTCCGTATTGACGTATCAGTGCAGTATCATATTTTTATCGTCGTATTCAGGCTTCACGGTTCTTATTTGATTGCACTTGCACTATCGCTGACAAACTATGATATGTGTATTTAAACTTATCAATATAATAACATCCAACAAAACTTATATTAACCGCCTCAACAAAAAAAACTACGAGAGAAATCAATGCACATTTTCATATTTAAAAAATAAACACTTCTATTTAAATATAAATTAATATTAAGCATAAATCATTGCGTTTCAAATTATGTGATTATACTTATCATAATTTTTATTTTTTCATTTATAAAAATATTTCAAACATGCATTTTTTGATTAAACCCGTGCACCGCACGGGTCATACACCTAATGTTGCAAATAAGGATACTCTGATGTTTCACCAAGATCAATGGAATTAGTATTGATACAATCAAAAGGAGTCCCAACCCACTCATACTACAATCAAACATTTCATTTTTTTTTAAATAAACAAACTGTTTCATTTAAATTTGTTAAAATTTCTCTCAGGAATCCCCTTTATGAACTTTTAAATTGTATCCGCATGAATTGTTTTTAACTTTATATACAACAATTACGGGTTTTTCTTTTAGGGGAATTACAGGGGTTATTTAGTAAAAAAAAAATCAAACGTCAAAATAAAATTGGTTTAAACTTTTGATAAACTAAAATGATTAGAATAGAAAATTACGGACAAACAATGATTTACCCAACGTGTATAATGTTCCGTATAAAATATGGTTAAGTCACGTGCATGTAAACACTTCTTTAATTGTTTTTTTTAAGAAACTAAATTTGTAAACCTAAATTTATGGGAGAATCGAATCTTGGACATTAAGGAAGACCACTTTAATTGCTTTAACTAACGTAGTTTAATTAAATTTATGTAAAGCACATGTCAAACTGTTCCTATGGAACTATATGTAAGTATGATTTTTAATATCCTCTTTGTTTTTTTTTTGACACTTAGGGGGGTGTATTGAATTGAGAATTCAAGGGATTTTAAAAGACTTTTGTATAATTAAAAAGTTTAGTGGTATTCAATCAAGACTTTTATAAAATGTAAACAAATCTTGTGGTATTCAATTAAGACAATCATGACTTTTTTTAAAGCAACAAAATCCGTTGGTATTCAATTGAGATTTCTCATGACTTATGAATTGTCTATTGGTATTCAAAAGTCTATAGATTTTGATGGATTCTTAGATGGAATGGATTTTGTGAGACTTTTTAGTTAAAAATATAAATACTACTCCCATCCAACAATCTCACACAAACCCTTGAGATTTTGTGATTGTCTGCAAACCCTTGTCTGTCGTCATCTTCCATGCCAGGTTTTTCTTTTCTCTATCAAATTCTTCAACTTTCATTTTTTTTTGTCTGATCCTATTTTTTTTTTTTCCGATTACTTTTGTCTCTTCTTTTTCTGTTCAATTAATTACTTTTTTTGGGATTGATACTTTTTTGTCTGATTCTAATGTTTGGGATTGATACCATTGACCGAAACAAATACAAATTATGTTTGAGATTGATACTGTTCAATTACTTTTTTTTTTTTTTTTCAATTTATCCTCTAAATTAAAATAATGTTTGAGATTGATACACATTAATACTTTTTTTTGTCATCATGTCGATTACCATCATGATTACTATTATTTGTTTACTTTTTTTTTTGTCTAATTCTTGTTAATGCAATTTTTTTTGTCTGATATAGGTTCAGATATGTGGAGAGATGCTACAGAGAACATGAAGTTATAATATTACAATGTAGAAAATAATCACTTTGCTAGTAAAAAAGAATTTTATATTGGTTTTATTTTTTTTATTCAAACACAATTTATTTGTTTACTATTTCTATCATTCACTGTTGTAAGTTTGTTCTTTTTCCCCTAAAATTTATTGAATCCTTTGAAATATAAAAATCCCATAAAATCTTTTGAAATCCTTAGAAGTATTGTGATAAATCCATTAAAATCTTGAATGTATAAAGTCTTTTGCATAAAAAGTCTTTTAAAATCTCACAGAATCAGTACAATCTCACAAAGTCTTTTAAAATCTTCAAAACTTTTGTTATTAAAATAGTCTTTTAAAATCCTAATCCAATACACCCCCCTTACTCTTTTTCAACACTCTCCTTAACCTATATTCTTTTATTTGCTTGCATAACTCGACCAAAATGTAAAATATGGTAGTTTATTGCAACATTTATATTCCATTTGTAGCATATTTTCCGACGGATATTATCCTCTCGAGACTTACGAAATGAATGTTCGAACATATTAATTGCATTGGGATTTGTTATCATTTCACATGACATGTATCACTAGATAAGATGAAAAAGATTGTTTTACTTGCATTGGGATGAAAAAGTTGTGTTGAGTTCTGTTGGAGTTCACTTTACATAAATCAAATATGTCTAATTTGTGCTTAAGACTATGTTTTTCCCATGTACCCATTTTAATTGCTTGAACTGAATGTAGTGCCCAATAAATATACACTAATTTTCTTCTTATTTTGAAGAAATCGAGTTCAACAAATCCTGGAGTCACAAATCGGACCAATAATTCTACAGAGGAGCCATGTAAGATTTATTGTCTTTTTTGTTTTGCTATATATAGATTTCAGTATTTTTCTAGTGGAAAATTCGTGTGTGCTTAATTTGCGTAATGCACCATAAGCAAGCTAGGTTTAAATTAATGTATCTACATTGAGTCGATTTAAACATGTAACTTGTTCATGAGTTATGATTACTTTGTTGTTAGCTATTGCTTAATTGTCTAGTGTTGATTGTATAGGTTCTTATTGTGTTTCCTTGTTTGTGTAGATTTAAGCTTGCTGCTGTGGTAATTAATTTTGAACTTCTTTTGGATTCATCGGTGACATTAATCTTTGTGGTGCTGGCAGCATCCCTGCGATTGTCACTGTTTATGTGGATGTGATCCGGAAAGGCTAACACTCTTTTGGATAAAACTAAAACAATGATATGTCCTTTATTTTTGCCACATAATTGTTGTTTTTGGCAAATTGGATTGTGTTTGTGATATGAATAATCTCATGTATATAAGCTCAACTCTTGTATGACTTGATATTTGATTAATATTGTATGACTAAACTTATTATGTGCAATACTTATTTTTGATATTTAGTGGAGTGTTCAATTAAAGTTGTTTATTAATTGATTGGTAGTGCTTTTCATATAATAATTTATTCAAAACAAAAAATCCACATAGAAAGTTCAGCTGTGGATTTGTTGTGGAATTTGCTATGAACAATTTATGATTAGAATTTGCTTTTATAAGTTTAGCTATGGATTTACTGCAAAATTACTGTAATAAGTTATAGTTATGTTGTTGCGGAATGTACATTTTGAATCTAGTTTGCTATGGAATAACTTAATATTTGCTAGGATTTGTTTTCTACTAACTACGGATTGACTATGAATTATTTTCCTAGCAAATTTGTCTCTCAATCTATTCTAAGATCAAATTAATAGGTATCCTGTAGCATAGCTAACTTCGTTTGCTAGTAATTAGCTATGAATCAACTACAAAATTTGTCACAGCAAATCACATATTTTCTCGTAGTGTTCCAAAATAAATAAAAATATTATATTTTTGAAGTCTGTCATGGTCATAGAATGAATATATTCAAGCTAGGTTGAAATTGGAACCCTTGGTAGTTTTGAAGCAAGAGCAATGGGTACGTATAAATGGTGATTTTCTGTAACATCTGCTTCATATTTTCATAATAATAATAATAATAATAATAAGTTAGGCTTAAGGCTTAAGAGATGTTTGAAAATAGAAAGATACAGGTAGCGTGAGGTGAATAAATGATATTTCGGTTCTGTTTGGTAAAATCAAGCTATGAGCTAGCTGATAGCTGATAAGTTAGCTGATAGCTGAAAAGCTAGCTTATAGCTGATGACTGATAGCCAATAACTTATAGCTGAAAAGTTCGCTTATTGAAAATAATGTGTTTGGTAAAATTAGTTGTTGACATGACTGATAAATATAAAATGACATAAAAGGACATGTTTTTATTTTTTATTTTTTATAAATTATATACACTTTTTTTTACTTATTTATTTAATTTTAAATATTTGAATTTATTTTAAATTACGTTAATCTCCAAAATGATAAATGTTTGTTATGAATTCAATTAATATTTTTTTATTTCACTAAAATGGTTTTACTATTTGATGCCGATTTTATTTAAAACTTTATATTATATTATATGAATTGAAAGCAAGTTAAAAAAAAAAAAAAGGAAAAAGAACAAAGAAAATATATGGTAGTAAGTGGTAACGTGCAAAGTGGCTTTGCACTAAAGGTGAGTAGTTTTTTTTTTAAGATAAAAAAAGTGGGTAGTTTACATATGAATATGGGTAGTTTTTTCTAATTAAAAAATAATAAAATAAAATTAATAAGGTTAAAATTGGAAGAGAATATAAAAAGCTACCAGCTATAAGCTCAAAAGCTACTTGAAATAGCTTTTCAAAAAAAGCTATAAGCTCGTAAGAAAAGCTTGTTACCAAACACATCACGTTTTCATCCAACGAGCTTATAAGCTAGTCCAACAAGCTATAAGCTAGCTTTTTTGTATTACCAAACACAGCCTTCATAGCTTTAATATTTTCCCGGAACTTAGCAGATATGTTACCGTTGCAGCTTCTTATTACACGGCCTTACCCTTAACCCCTACGGCTAAGAGCAACACAAGGTGTGAAACCGTGGAATTTAATTCTTACGAAAGGAGAAAAGGTATTGAAAATAATCAACATATCTTCTTTCCGCCCATCGTATTGAATATATTTTACGAAAAAAATGTAATAAAATTTAATATTAATTCTTATTTCGTCACAAAATTAATTTAATTCTTATAAAACTTTTTTTTAAAGAAACAATATTTCCTAAAATAACTTTGTGATTCATATAAATGATTGTTCCTCGACTTAAGGCTACAAGAGAACTTGTGGGTTCATTTCCAACAACTTGTCCGCTTTGGGTGTAAAATCCTTCACGATTATAAAAGGTGTTTCATTGAATTAATGAGCGTAGGTGTTTTATGTAAATAATCTTTGATCTATTTTCAAATAATCTATTACTGTAGTTCTTAAAATTCGTCAATTTAGAATAAACTATCAATGTAGTTCTTAAACTACCACTCTCTCTTCAATTTAGTTTCCAAACTATATAAAAATAATTTGTCTTTAAACTATACAAAATCCGTCAATTTAGTCCCTATTATTTAGATGTAGATGTGATAGTCTAAATTGATGGATTGTAATATACTTTATGGACTGAATTGATGAATTTTATATAGTTGTTGAGACTACATTTATAACTCTTTTTTTTATGATTACGGACTATTTAGTATATTAATATAGATTAATAACTAATTTATGAACTAAATTGATGATTTATTTGGAACTTTAAGGTGTATTGAAACACCTACAATGAACTATTCTTTTTTATTTTTCCAAACAAATTAGGGAAATTATCAATGGACATCCAAACACTCATTTACACCTTGAGAAAGAATAATGTAGAAAAAATATGTGATAAATGTGATATATTGGTAATGTGACAAGAGGATAGAAATTGACATAAATGAAGTGGTTTTTTATTATTTTTTTATTTTATAAAGGAACATAAATGAAGTGTTAAAAGGGGAATCAGGGGTGTCTAAATATAATCATCGAAAAAATTAATGATAAAGGCCGAAAATCCTTGGATATATACTGTCAATTTCTATCGAAACTGGCTGTTCATTTTCAATATATTTTTTTTCTTCTACTTACGAAATCTCTCCAATCTTTTCTTTCTTTTCTAATTGTCTAATATTTGAACACTTGAAAATGGCTAACTTGTAATCCTAAACAAAATCAAAACAAAGCTGAGAAATTCCCTCTGAAATGAGTAAATATTTCCCCGCGTATTTGCACAATAAAGATAGTGTACACGTTAGTAGCTAGTAAATATGACAAATGAAGATAAACAGTGAAATTTCACACTAATTTAAATCATTTAGAGTTAGCTCATAGCATGCAAACCTGAAAGACACATGGTATATTACATGTAAAAACTCAAATTCATGTGCTTAAACTTTCTATGAGTTACATGGTATATTACTTGTAAAATCCACATGCATCACCTATAAAACCCAATGATGTCTCTCGAAACAAAGACACGGAAAACAAATATATTCTACCACATTAGTTCAACCTAATATTTACACTATTACCTTCCAATATGAGTTCAAGGAGTAACAATCATAATAATAATAACAAGAAAGGTTCTTCTTCAAAGAAAAAAGATACCCAGGAAGGTTTGGCGCCGCCCAGTACTCCTCGTACCCCTCATACCAATATGAGGGGTACTCCTAAGACGAGTTCAAGTTCAAACGTGGGGAATGGTTTGGCGCCGCCCACTCTTTACACCCATAATACCAATATGAGAGGTACTCCTATGATGAGTCCCAGTTCAAACGTGGGGAATGGTTTCGCGCTGCCAAGTACTCCTCATACCCCTAGTAACAAAACAAGAGATACTCATCAGATATGTTCCAGTTCAGACATGATGGAAGGTTTGTCGCTAAGTGAAAAGCTAGATAATAATTCTGAAAAAAGGAAGAAGAAGAAATAAAGCGCTCCAAAATCTAACTTGTCCCATGGCAAGGCTTGAAATGGCAAAAAGGTATGATTGACTTTCATTTTATTCCTTTCTATAAGAGATATATTTTTTTTTTTTTACTGGAAATTCATACAACCAATTTTTAAAACAACTTTTTTTGAAATACAATGATTGCTTATATTAGAGATTTGAAAAAACTCAATTACTATAAATTAACAGCAAGTAATAAGAACTTAAGTATAATATCTTATAACTTGTATATAATTCAACTTTTATTAGTAGGTACAATATGGGAATGGTTTTTGTTTTTTATGCTCCTAATTTGTAATGTTCTAGATTAAGATCGATCTTAATATATGCATGCTAGTGCAGTTACGTTATACCTTTTACCTGATGTTAACTATGATCAAGTAGATTTTTTGAGTTAAATGATACCTAACCGGTTATCTTTTCAACAGTAAATTTGATTGGTCTAATCAATAGTTGAGTGCTAGCACAATATGATAAGATTTTAATCTTATAACTATTTTTTTTGACAAGTTTAATCTTATATCTTCAAAGTTAAAAGTTCAAATTTCCTTAGAGAAAATTGAAAAGTGGCCAATTTAATTCATAAAATATTTCCAATTTTCTTTTAAAAGATCAGTTTAATCTGATTTTTAAAACATAAAGTAAATATATGATGAGAATTAAAAAAAATTCTCAAATAATTTAAGTCGTATCATACTAACTGATTTATTTTAGGGAATCATGCTAATTGATTTTGTTTGTTGATAGAAATCACACTAAGAGTTCGTTTAGATTTCATGTATTATTCAAAAGTTTGTAAAATATAGTTTATGGAAAATCAGTTTATAAAGATACAATTCGCATTAATGAGAACATATAAATTAACATAAAAACTTATTTATTTGCATAAACTATTTTGCATAAGTTTAAAATAAACTTAATCTAAACGGGTCCTAATTTTTAAAAAAAACCATAATAATAAATTATTAAGCCTTTATGTTGAGTCAGAAAAAGAAATTAAACCTTATGTTTTGCATCGGCACGCACACTCACCATTTCTAAACATTTGCAGGATCTTTTGCTCACATGTGGAACGAAAATATATAGTTGTGAATTCTATTGTTTGTCAAAGATTTATTATTTATTTCTCACATGTTTTAGTCTATGAATTTACATTTCAAATGTAAATCTAAAGATTAAAAATGTTAGAAGTAAAAGATGAATCTTTGGGTAAGAGTAATGAATTATCAACTATTAATATGTACTATATAGTACCTATTTGGATTGGTCTATGGTGTTGGTTCAAGACTTTGAAGTATACGGCTCTCAACTTTGATTTTCTCTGATGCCAATTTTAGTAGGCTAGTTTCTTCAATAAAAATTGAAATGTTTGATATATAGATGCAAACAATATATTTGATACGTTTGTGGTAAATGTAAGTGTTCTGATATATTTGTATTTGAATAAATGTACAATCGAAATATTGTTTCCAGTAGGGAAAAGGAGTCCCTTTTTCTAAGATGATTGTGTGTTTAATATCAACCTTCTATAAAAAGGTCTAAAAATGAATTATTACATTTTAAGAAGAAAAAAAATAATATAATTTTTTAATAACAAAAAAGGAAAAAAAGTTAATATTTTATCAAAGTTTCTCAAAAATAGTGAAGGCCTACGTTTGGATATTCTTGAAAGGTTCATGTAAGTTAAACCAATCTTTATTTAACAATTCTTAATTTTTTTTATAAGTGATACTTCACCATGTTACAAATAAAGATACGTTGTCCTCGTGAGCATAACTCAATTGGAAAGGACAATACATAATATGTGTAAGGTTCAGGGTTCAAACTTCGGCCACCACCAAAAAGAATAAAGATACGCTAAAATGTTCCACCAAAATCAACGAAATTACTACCAATACAATCATCAAAAGGAGTCTCAAACCACTCATAATACAAACAAACTTTTTCATTTAAATATGCCAATTTTTTTCATTAATGGCCTTAATATATTCTATGAACTTTTAAATCGTATCTACATGGATTGTTTTTAACTTTGTACGGAAAAATTACAAGGGTTATTTGGTGATTTTCATTCAAATGTCAAAATAAAATTGGTTTAAAGTGAAAATTGCCTGCTTACAGTGATTTACAAACTGTGTATGATGTTCCATAATGAACTTGGCCAAGTCGCGTGCATGCCAGCACCTCTTTAATTTAATTGCTTTGAATGACGTCGTTTAGTTAAATTTATATGAAGTTGATGATAGGTCATCTTACGTTATTCTCAGCATGTTTTTCGGTAATTTTCAGTAGGTTTTAGCAGCAAAACGATTGCCTATATATGGTTTTGGGACTTTTGTAATGTTTTCTATATTTGAGTCTGTAATTCTAGTTTTCCCGAAACATAGCAATTTTATGGGGGTTTTGAAGTAATTCACGAAGAAATCATACAAATCGGAAAATCAAGAACATCTGAAGACTTGTGAAGACTTTAGGAAGAACAAGAATGAAGATTCAAGAGGCCTCATGAGGCTTTACAATGGGAGGAATTCTATTCCCAAGTTTGGGGGCAAATTCTTTGAAGACGAAGACCTAAAAGGACAGAAAGTCAGAGAAACTGGACCCAGAAGGCTGTACCATGCGCCTAGTGTATGGAAAAAACTTGTCATGCGCCTAGAGCATGGTCATTCACCTCGAGCATGGCTCCTGGTGAAGTAAAATATTTTCACAATAAAGGGGGGTTTGAATTGTGAACTGTTTAAAATTTGCTTGATAAAAATTTTCTCCAATTTAAAAATCACGGTTAGTTTGTAAATAACTAATAACAATAATAGTTGTGAAGTGTGTGATTTTAAACAATAAATCAAAGAGAGATAGAGAGAAAAATGACACAAAGAGTTTAGAGTGGTTCGCCAAAACCGGTAGGTAGTTGTGTTTTAAACTTAACCACAGCTCCTCTTTTGTCTTCTTAATCTTTTTCAAAAATGAGTAACTTATACCCCTTGCTAGATCTTTCTGATCTTTGCTCCAACCGAGTAAATCTACTTTTGCTTTTACACACTTGTTATCAACAAGCTTTTACAAACAAATAAACAAACGGGTAACAATTACTCATTGCTAGATCTACCTGATCTTTTCTGCAACTGAGTGATATTAACTTTATTTTTTACACACTTGTTTTTTACAAACTTTAACAACCTAATAAGAAATAAATTTTTACTTGGACCAAATTAAAATTATTGTGCTTAACTAAAAATAGCTCAAAACAAAAGAGCAATTTTTAGAATACTGGAACTAAAGAATAAAAATGAGAGAGCTTTTGTGAATTTTTGCTTTGTTGTATGCTTCTATATTTCTCAAAAATTTGGTGCCTTCATAAGCTCACTACTTAGCTATAGTAGTGCTATTTATAGGCATGAGATGATTTTGTTCCAACTGATGGAGGTAGATTTATTTTCCCACACTCTTGTTCTCACGTGTTGCTCTCCTTTAATTCAAATTGCTTATGGACCCACATGTATGCAAATGAACCAACCAACACAAGCTTGTGGTTCCATTCCACATGTGTGTGTAAATATCCTTTGTTTGCAAATTCTTTTGTCATTTCCCACGTGTGTGTAGAGCATAATCTTCCAATTGCCTTTTCTTCTTCTCACGTGTGCAAGTCTCAAGAGCTTTACAGCCAACCATGATGCATGCAATTCCATGTGTTAACTTTTGTGTGCAGGGACGATCCATCAATTTCATAAAGTGGGGTCAACATCGTTAATCATAAATATTTATATAAAAATGTATAAAACCATATAAAGATAGTGTACACGTTGGTAGCTAGTAAATATGACAAATGAAGATAAACAGTGAAATTTCACACTAGTTTAAATCATTTAGAGTTAGCATGCAAACCTGAAAGACACATGTTATATTACATGTAAAAACTCAAATTCATGTACTTAAAGGTATGCTAAAATGTTCCCCCGAAATCAATGGAATTACTACCAATTCGAGATTGAATAATGAGTATGATATAGTCATAAACAAGAGTAGAAGATTAATCAGAATTGTTACGATGAAAAGTGTTAAAGAATTTAAAGAAGAAATTTGGACATTTGATCAATGTTCCGCAAATCGAGTGTTAACTCTCTGAGTTTACCGAGTTTACGTTTTTAGGTACCGAAATCGTGTTAACTCGAAGGTAAACTCGGTTTCTGGTAAAATCAGAAGGTTTGACGAGTTTGACCGAATAAACACTCGATAAACTCGTGTAAACTTGACGAGTTTATCGAGTTTTACGAGTTTACATCAACAACTAAAAAATTGGCCCTTCTTTTTAGGCCATTTTTTTTCAAAACCCAATTCCCTTTCTACAAGTCAAAGACTGAAACGTTTACTTATTAGTTACCATTACAGTAACACGTTGTTTCTGAAATGAAACATTTCTTTTTCTTTCTTCTCGGGGTTCTAAAACCATGAACAGGTGAGCACATACCAGTTAGGGTTGTGATTATGACGGTGAAAATTCAGATTTTGAAGCCGATGGTTGCGTTATGGTTGTGGTGGTGGTGTTTGTTGACCTTTTGAAGAAATTAACTATTTTATTTTTAGATAATTTTATTAACAGCTTTAGGAACTTCTGAAACTTTTTTTTTTGGATGGTTTTATTGATGACTTAAACTTAGAGATTTATGAAACTTATGATTTTGTGTGCGTTAATTTTTGTATTTTGATACTAAGTTGAGCATAACATTTTGCCTTTGTAATTAAATCATATTTTGCACTATTGACCTATTTACAATATTATATTAGCTTATATATGTCATGCATATAATAAATTTTATATAATTTTAATTTTATGTAAACTAGTACGAGTTCTCGAGTTGAGTTTACCTAGACAAAACGAGTTGAGGTAAACTCTCGAATTGTAAAACCTTGCATTTGATGGTTCTAGACGATAATTCAGGTTTGCTAATGGTTCATTACATCTCTATGTTTTTAATATCTCATTTTGTTTAGAATTTGTTTGAATGAATTATCCACGACTTTTCAATTTCTGAGTGTATAGACAATGATAATGCAAGGGATAGTTTTAATTTCGCACTCCTGAAGCTTAAAAATATTGAAAATAGAACATTCTTCATGTCAATTGTTATTTTTATTTTATTTTGCACATAACTTTTGTTGAAAAATTTCTTTAACTTATAATTCAACAACGAATCATCCCTAAAGGATAGTTCAAACAATAAATATATTTTATGATATAGTTCTCGAAGAACTAATTTTCGTTCTAATAATAAAGCATCCTTGAAGGATTGCTCAAAGAACGAATATATATTTTTTATTGATTTGAGATATAGTTCTAAAAGAACGAATAATTTAATATCAAACATTCGTAAGAGATTGCAAAATAAAAATATTGTGATTTTACTTTGTTGTTCTCGACAGAGGTTTGTGGTGAATTCTGGAAGAACTAGATATTTGTTAACATCTACTGAATTTATATTTTTAATAATATTTTTATTGAATTTTATTCGGTTAACACATCAGCATGTTTCATATTCTTGATAAATTTTTGAATAATTTAACATCGAGCATCCCTGAAGAATTGTGCAAATGAATTATTCTTGATTTATATGAAGATCGTGTGTATATAATTCCTGAAGAACTAAATATATATATGAAGATCAAAAGAATTGTCCCTGAAGGATCGCTTAAATAAAGAAGTTTCTTGATGATTGTTTATGAATATTAGGAATATAGCTCCTGAAAAACGAAAATTTAATTTTAAATCATCATTTAAGGATTGCAAAATTGTGATTTTACTTGCTTATTGTTCATAGAGGTTTGTCGAGTTCTTGACCACAATTTAAATATATAAGATCTATTTAATCTTACTATAAATTCTATCAAAAGAATTGAAAAAAAAATTATTTATACCATTTGAATGTGCTCCTAAAGTAGCAAAATTGAGAAAATAATATCAAGAAAATTTTGAAAGATAAATCACATTTATGATTGAACATAAGAGTAGTCATTGATTGAAAATATGAAGTCGATCACATGATATTTTTTTTAGATTGAATCATACATCGTAGTTGTTTCGTATAATTTGTGCTCCACAAAATTTTTTTTTGGGTAGAATGTTCCACATAATTTCTTTTCTAATGAAATAGTGGGTATTGTGCTTATAAATTTGATATTATTGTTACTTTTGAAACAATTAAGATTTACGAACTATATTCTTTTGAAATGGGATTCTTGTTAGTTGACAAAATAACTATAAATTAGCTTTGTATTATTGATTCCTTCTAAAAAATATGCATAAACTATTTCTCGAGCAAGTATTGCTTTTAGAACTTGGATTCAATAAGGAGCACAATAATTTTATGTATATTTTGTTGGCAAAAGACTATAAAAATGTTTAGATAAGTGATACAAAGAAACTAATTTTATTATTACATTTGATGATAAAAAAATATTGAAGGCTCCAAAAGAGCATATATATTGTTATATAGAGTAATAGAATTACACATTGAGAATCCATTATATTCCTTCAGGTCTCATAGAAATTTATTACGTTTCAAGGATATCATTCTAAATTAGTATCATATTGAAGAAAAAAGAATGTTAAATATCTGTATATTACGAGATATACTCTGGAGAAAATAAGTGTAGTAAAAAAATTTATCTCTGATTTATA
Source organism: Medicago arabica (assembly GCA_946800305.1). Classification (NCBI taxonomy): domain Eukaryota; kingdom Viridiplantae; phylum Streptophyta; class Magnoliopsida; order Fabales; family Fabaceae; genus Medicago; species Medicago arabica. Next base: position 17,691,735 of record OX326971.1, on the reverse strand, counting down.
CTACACTTATAATAGTGCAATGGAAGCACGTATTATTGTAAACCTAAAGTTTACATATTATATTATTAGTGCAATGGAAGCACGTATTATTGTAAACTAAAAGTTTACAAATTATATTAAATTTATTGTTGGCAAGACCGGTTGGGTTATCCCGGATTTATTACGATGTGGAAACTAGCTGGAAAAAATATATATATTGAAGAGCCAGAAGATTCTTCAATCTAACAACTATCGTGTGTTACTAGCTCCCAGAGAAAGTTGATAATTTAAAGGAATGAGTCTCTCACTTATAAAATGTGATATTATAATTAATACACTGATCATGTGAATAACTTGAATATTATATGATATGAAACGATGCATAAACTAAATGATCACATGTATATTCACAACCAAAAATTTGTGAGATTATTATGTCAACAAGGCAATATCGTTATTATTTAAGATTTCTGTCATTTATATTTTTGTGTGTACATATATATATATATATATAATGATTTATGCTCTTTGTTTTCTTCTCATTGTATTGTGCTACTAAAAAGTTTATCCAAGTTTTGCAGCTATGATAGACAGGTTGGTAGACAAGTTACGCCTCTATGACACAGAAGAGATTGTTACATTGCAGTATGAAAATATATGCTATCTTTGAACAATAAAATCTGAAGATTAAATGAGAGATGTGGTCGTTATGAGGCGAATCAACCAGGTAGTAATTGTGAAGGGAAGAAAGAGGTGATCAACATCGATTACAATAATCAACTTCAAAATATTTTAGATGATTTCTTGATGTCAAATCAAGTTTCATTTGAGAAGTTTGATGTTCAGTGTGGTGATCTTGTTGAGAAGGCACATGAGTCTCATAGGAAGTTGGTTCAGATGGAGACTGGGTGTCACGAGGTTGTGTTGGAAGAAAATCCCAAAGTGAGGAGTGTTGATATTTTCCCGAAGTCTGAACCAACGGGGTTTAAAGAAATCACTCGTGTGCAAACCAATGTATGTTTTTATCTGAGGTGGGAGAGCTTAAACTCCAAAATATTAATAGTGAGCGCATGGGAGTATCAAATTATGTTTGTCAAGTTCATGGAATTCCTACCAAACAAGAGGAAGAAGAAGGGTGATATATTCTTTCTATCAATTTTGCCACCCTAACAGTGGTTGAAGCGTCAAGCTCAATGACGTAAAAGAAAACGCTTGGTGGGAGGCAACCCATCCTTTTTATTATGTTTTTGTTTTCAGTATTTTAATTTTTATTGTTGAGTCAGACAATTGTAAGTGTGGTTGAATAACTCAGTTGTACCCCCTGTTATGTATTGAATTTGCACTTGTTTATTATTGATGAATTTGTTTGTTAGTTGATCTTTTACAGTTTAGTAACAAGTGCTTGTTCAAGTGGTATTCCAAAAGTTCATAAGGGGGAGTGACTTGTGATTCAAAGGAGAAATGTACGACAGTTAAAGATAGGTAGTCACAACTCCCATAAATCTAACATTGTAAGGTTCATGGCCAAATTTTATTTTTTTCAATTTACTTATATAGAGTGTTCCTTGCATCTACATTTCTAGAACTTGCATTGTTTCTCTACTGTCGATTGATCTTTGTCATTTACACACTGAAGAAAAAGTGTTTGGTCATGTGAACCTTTTGAAGCCTACCCTAATTCTATTGAAATTTTATCCTCTTTTTAGCCAAATTGAGCTGGTAGGTTTAGATATTTTTGTTCGATGACAAACTACATTACAAGCTTAGAGACTTTTAGGATTTATCCCAAATTGTTATATTTGAGTTAGGCATTGTAGAATGTTTCTAAATAATAAGTTTGGGGTTGCTATTGGAATTTGCAGCCAACTAAGTTTGGGGTGGAGGTGCTAGAGAACAAAGAAAGAACATTATCAAACAATATGCCAAAATGGTGTATTAAAAAAAAGAATTAAAAAAGGGACAAAGCATTGAAAATCCAAGTAACTTCAAACTCGATTGTCCCAATTGTTACAAATAATCTCTAGTACCCTTGCAAGAATTGTTGTTTTAAAGGTGAATGATGAATGGAATTTGTGCTTTAAATTCCGCAGTAGTGCCTAACTCAAAATTTTGTGTAGCCTACTTATCCAAATATTATCCCACCTTCACCTAAGCCCTGTTATAACCCTTTAAGAGCTCAAAGTGTGCATTGACATTGATTTTGATTGACGTTTAGAAACTTTTCAAGCGTATGGTAATATGTTGACTTGCATGTAGACTTGTGTGTGAACCCTATTCATATTTTTGTGTGGAGTTGTGAATTGGTGGATGCTAACAAGTCAAACTAGCTCATCTTTAGCTAGTAAGGAGTTGAACTTTTGGATACTATCGCTTGATCAGGTAACTGTTATTTTACAATCGAATGTCAATGTTGCAAATAAATTCCTTGAGGACAAGGAATGGTTCAAGTTTTGGGTTGTGATGATAGTAGTCATTTCATTATTTATATTGTAAATTCATGATCTATTGAGTTCATAAACAAGCTTAAACAGTAAGGAAAACATGAAAAGTTGAAGATATTGAAGAAAATAATTTTCTGAAGAATATTGGAGTTCACAGTTATTTTGAGCATGATAAAGAGTGAAAAACAGGAAAAATTGAAGATCTAAAAAAACGCCAAAAATATGACACGATTTTACCAGACAAAAAACATGCTCTCGACATTGGGGCAAAACGTGTCACAATTGCAAAAACGTGACACGATTTCTTCAGCTGTTTGTGAAAACGTGTCACGATTTACTTAAAACGTGACACAATTTTGGACGAATTTTTGAGCCTATTTAAGTTGAAATCTATTCTGAAGACAATAGTTACAAATTCTGGAGAGAGAAAGTGTGATTTACATACCTGGAGATTGAAGAACGGAGCTATTTCTTTCATATTTCACCAAGTATATGTATGTTTTAATTCTTCCATTGATTATACTATTTATAAACTCAATTATGAGTAGTTAAATCTCTTAGAGATTAGGTCTGATATGATTCTTTGTAACCCTAATTGATCCATGTTGCTGTGAAACTCTATTTATTGTGAATGACAATCTAGTTTTTATTCAATTCAATTGTTCTTAATGCTTTTTATATCCTGATCAAATATAAATACGATTTAGTGAGAATGAATGACTACTTACCATAGCTTTCGACTTAGACCTAATTGAATTGTTCTAATAAACATGGTTAGTCTAGGAATAGATAATTGTTTGTTAGTGATATTAGGTTAACGTTCTTAAAACCTTCAAAGATTATTAGACCATCTAAGAATTTAGGGGCTGTAGTTTAAGAAGAGGGTCCTAACTCAAGGGATTGATTAGGACTACTTTGTTAATTATCATGAAACTAGAAAATCGTTCATAAGAATAGGTGCAGTATACCAATTAGGGGAACTTAGATGATTCAAAGGACCTGATCTCATCTCTCTTTTATTCTTTACAACATATCTTTATTTTTTGTCGTTACTTTTATGCAATCAAACCAATCAACTGCCTAGTGGCAAATCAAAATAACTTTTATGCATCCTGAATAATAACGTCGTTGAATTATTGAAGTTAACACAGTTCTCGTGGATACGAACTTTATTTTATTACTTCGATAGTAATTGGTGCAATTTCCTAAATTTTCTATCAAGTGTGCCCTGTTTTTATGCCTAGATGTACGCGCGCTTTAACTTATTAAGGAATCCACGCCTTTATTTCTTGATGGCCAAGCAACGCGCTATTTGTTCAGAATCAGTAATATTTGAGGGAATCTTTGGATATGTTTTGCGGTTCCTAAAGATGTTCCTACCTTTTAGGACTTTCTATATTTGTTATTGATTCTTGTTACGTGGATCAACTGAAGGATCAACATTGTTCTGATGCCCAACAAGACTATTTAGCCCATATTTCTTCAGTATATATACAAGACTTCAAAACCTAATTATTCATTCAAGCCGTCATTCAAAAGAATAACTTTTAGGGTTTTGAGTCGTGTTCTTTGTGTGTCTTCTCTTGTATCATTTTGATGCAATTCTAAGACTGTGTTTTTGTTATTTGTGAGCCTTTCTTGTATCACCTTGATGTAAGGTTAGGACTGTTTATTGAGTTGTAACTTGTTGCTACACCAAAGCTTTGAAGCAAGGTAGTAGTTTATGTTTAAAGGTAACTTCACTATATTAAGTTGTAATCTTATAATCACAGGGACTATGATTGTTTGTGGGATAGTGAGGTGGGATCTCAGATCAAGGAGTTCCTAAGTTAAAATCAATACGGGTAGGTCCTATGTCTTAAGTTGTAAACGGGGTTTGCTGAGAACTTTAGAATAAGGACTACACTAGTGGATTTCCTTCCTGGCTTGGTAGCCCACAGAGTAGGTGTGTTAGTCATCAAACTGGGTCAACAAACCTTCTGTGCCTTTTACTTTATTGTCATTTATTTTTGCATATTTTATGTTTTTTAGCATGATGTTTAAACATTAAACTCAACATCTGTTTTTTGTTTGCCTGGTGTTGGAACATCACATAGGACATCTTCTAACTAATGCGCTAGAATTTCATTATAGATAAAGAAAAAATCTACAAATGGAAAGAGACAACTCCAATGAAATCAAACTCGTTTCATAAAGTAGAATTTGTTTGGAATTGTAGTCCACACACCTGAAGGTGTGAAATTAAATGGATATATAGTATTTTTCGTGTGAAAAGATAATTAGAATGGTAAAATACATATATATAGAGATTGATATGTTCACATGAAGTTAATTGGTAAATGTCTACATTTATTTTTAAGAGACGTATATTCTTTAGACACATATTCACCTGAAGTGAATTCAAGAGCTTTTTCATACTTGATTAAGTTCAGTAACACATGAAAGACTCAAATCATATGAAAGATGTGCTACAATATATTTGTATGGATCACTTGATAGTGATATATGAAACTCCCTGAAAGATTTCATTTGCGTAATACATACTATCAAAATTATTGAAAAGATGACATCATTTGTCCATTTTAAGGATATGGAAATGAATTTCTTAGAATCGATTTTATGATAATCGTATAAATATTAATTGAACTTCTGATGAGATACTGAAATTTGTTATATAAAGGTCGATATGAACAAATCTAGTTGATTACGTAATAGAATAATTGTGATGTCACTTGATGTGAGTAAAGATCACGTCTTCAAGAAAATTATGAACAATTTGAATTGTCAACAAAGTCAAGCATACAATTTGTATCTTAAAGAAACAACAATATCATCCGATCATTTGAAAAATATTAGCAAGTGGAGAATGCTATTTGATAAGGATTATGATTTCACAAATACAAGAAACTAAGGATACTCATTATACAACTCCATATGAAGACAATATCTCAAGAACTACTAATTTGGAGAACTGCATGGAGATATACCATATCTTTCTATATAGTCGCCGTCAAGTAAAGATTTTGGTAACCAGCATAAAAGATTATTGACCTTCTTCATCTCACATATAATTGGATTTATGAGGGGGGGGGGGGGGGGGGGGGGGGACTCCAATGTGTTATGTACTCTTTTTTCCATAAACATGGTTTTATCCCATTGAGTTTTTCTAGTAAGGTTTTCAACGAGGCAGATTATGGCGCAAAAGGATGTTGTACTCCTTTTCCTTTACTAGAATTTTTTTCCATTGATTTTTTCTCTAGTAAGGTTTTAATGAGGCATATCTTCAATGGACATCCAAGGGTAGGTGTTATGAATATTAGTGGATGTCCATCCTTGATCTTCCACATTCTTATAACTCCCCTTAGTGAATCGATTGTTAGAGATGTTTAATTACATTTGATCATTCACTTGTTATTTTTATCCTATAATTAGGACTTAAGTTTTAGTGTAAAGATACATTTGTGAAGTAATACAATATAGTTTTATGTTCTCTCATTATTCCTTTATCTTTATTCTTATATACTTTATTATATCTTGCAATGTTAAGATCAATTTCATAACATATAAGTGATACTTCACCATATTACAAATAAGGATATGCTAAAATGTTTCACCAAAATCAATAGAATTACTACCAATACAATCATCAAAGGGAGTCCCAAACCACTCATATTACAAACAAACTCTTTCATAAAATATGCCAATTTTTTTCATTAATCGCCCTAATATATTCTATGAACTTTTAAATCGTATCTAGATGGATTGTTTTTAACTTTGTACGGAACAATTACAGGGGTTATTTGGTGATTTGCTTTCAAACGTCAAAATAAAATTGGTTTAAACTGCAAATTGCTTACTTACAGGGATTTACAAACTGTGTATGATGTTCCCTGCTAAATTTGGCTAAGTCACGTGCATGCCAACACCTCTTTAATTGCTATAAATGACGTCATTTAGTTAAATTCATGTGAAGCTAATGACATGTCATCTAACGTTATTCTTAGCGTGTTTTTAATCATTTTCAGTAGGTTATAGCAACAAAAATGAGGAGTATTAGAATGATTGTCTATTATTTCGGGACTTTTGTAATGTTTTCTATATTTGAGTGTGTAATTCTAGTTTTCCTGAAACATAACAATTTAAGGGGTTTTTGAAGTAATTCACGAAGAAATCATGCAAATCGACAAATCAAGAACATCGGAAGACTTGTGAAGACTTTGGGAAGAACAAGAATGAAAATTCAAGAGGCCTCATGAGACTTTACAATGGGAGGAATTTTATTTCCAAGTTTCGGGGCAAGTTATTTGAAGACAAAGACCTAAATCGACGAAAAATCTGGGAAATTAGGCCCGAAAGGCTGCACCATGCACCTAGAGCATGTAAAAAACTTGCCATGCGCCTCGAGCATGGCTCCAGGTGCACACTCATGCACCCCGAGCTTCCAAAAACTCGGAGCGTCAATGTCTTTTCTTGCTTTTGTGGGTAAAACCCGCGTTTTTAGCCCAAACCAAGTTAGAAACTCTCACTATAAATATTAGCCTTCCTTATTCAGAATTTCTCGTTCATAACTGGCGTTGTTAAAGAGGAAGACATTTTTGGAGTTTCAGGAGAGTTTCTATCTTCTACTTGATTTTCTAGGGTATATTTTTATCTTTAGTAATTTGTTTTTAGTTATCATGTGTAACTAAATCTTTTAAGATTAGAGTTCTAAGATTAACCTCTATTTATTTTTGTTGGATATTTATTTAATTTAATGTCGCTTTTATTTTATTTATTTTTTACTCGCAATTTAGTCTTATTATGAATTATTTATTTCAAAAAATCGTAACCCTAGATTAGATACTTAGGTTATGACAGAGCCTAATATTGATATTACTATCATGATGCATATATCTTAATATTTATATCTTGCTATTAATGTATATATGTCTAGGAAGTAATTAGCGATAACTAGCGAAAGATACCGAAAGCGAGTTGACCCTAGTAGTAAGTACTTAGGAGGCGACATTACTAATATTGAGTAAAATCTGCTGAACCTAATATGTAACTAATTAGAATTAAGGAAAAAAGTGACTCCGGGGAGTAAACCTAGTAAAATCAATTTCTTAATCCATTGATAAGGTAGACGCTGATAGGGCTGCCCATTTGCAGAACTACTAAGAGAGAGAGAGAGAGAGAGAGAGAGAGAGAGAGAGTGTGTGTGTTTTATGAGTGTCCTATGATTCATAGATGAGTGGACTTACAAGAACCTTGACCTTAATTGCCTTGGGAAATCTTGGAAAGCCAATTTAAGTCCATGCTTTCAATTACCTTTAGGACGGTAAGACCCCACACGTAAGGATCACCGAGTGATCAACAGATGCAACCAGACTTAAGAGGGATATACCTAGTCAAATGAGATAGTATAGACCTCATATGTAAGGATCACCGTGTGATCGGTAGGTGCATATTGACGACCGACTAGGTTCATAATGTCCCAATGACCCCATCACTTGTTTAGTCTATCTAAGATAAATAAACACGACATGACTATTATATAATATCTAACAAAATAAATTGGGAGATTTGAAGAATCCTAACCACTTTTCTTTTTCTGCAACCAAAATAGATAACTTGCTCTGTTGCAAACAAATAAAAATTGCAAATCTCCAAGCCTTAACTCTTTTATTTATTTGTCACACTAAAAGAAAGTAAGGCGAATTGGTTGGACGAAACGACAATCTTTGTGGATATGATACTCTACTTTATTAATTTATTACTTGGTAAACGATTTAGTACACTTTTCTAATCCGCACATATATGTCGAATTGTTCCTATAAAACTATATGTAAGTTTTTTTTTTTTTTTGGTGTGGCTGGGATTTGAACCACGGACCTTGCATATATTATGTAAGTATGCTCTTTTCAATATCATCCTTGTTATTACATGGTAATATATATCATAGATATTACAATGACTATCATACGATCTTGATAAATTAGTAAAATAGACTATGGCTAATCTGCAATATGAGCTAGCACACCTAATAACCGACTGAATTTGTTCTGGCGATGAGAAGCAGTACTCATCAGCCATCCTAATTTCCATCACCGCCTAAGCAAAATAGCCTATTATTGCCACGGATCCTTTCTTAATTCAATTTGTGGATACCCTTGGCCTTTAAAATGATTAAAATGCCTTTGTAGCCTAAAAATACACTAATCCCCACACAATTATACACATAAACAAATAAGCATATATAAACACACATAAACATGTATAAATAATATTTAAAATAATTTTAGCAAAAAACGGTTGTTATACATGAAAAATCTAGGGTTGTAGCCAAAAAATTGACGAATTCAGAGGATACTGAGGGTCAGCGTGAGCTAACTCACGTTGGAATTATTTTGGAAGTTTGAGGTGGAAATGAGAAACATGGAAAGGGAGAAGATCAATTTTCTACTATTTAAATGCTGAATAGGCCCATTAGTGTTATTTAACTTGCTATCTAGACCTCCCAAAAGATCCACACAATCTTCCACAACAAGCCTTACCTTTCCCACCTATTCACCACGTGAGCAGGCCCACCTTCTCTCTTCCATCTCCCAACTCGAGCTGGCTCCTTCAAAACTCAACACTCCCCCAGCTTCCTGTACACACGTAACACACCTATCCCTTCCCTCTTCTATCTCCTCAAAAAACAAAATATCTTCCTTCACATATATTTCTTGAGTAAATTCAAGTAGAGGTATATCTTATATAAATTGTACACGGATTTCAATTTCCAGTAACATATGAATATTGCAGCCAGCCTTGCATGAAGGAACATAAGAGCAAGCTGTGAAACTCTGGCGATCCATAACTTTTATCCCTGTCTAGCTAGTTATATTTCTACAATATCTTAAAAAAAAAACTCCAATCTTCAACCTATTTCTACAATATGCATGAATCAATAACAACTGTCAAACTTAAAACATGGACCACAATTTTACACCTGAATAAATATGCTGGATTGCATATAAATACCCCTCATTTTTGTTTAAAATATACGTCGGGTCACTCATTATATGATATGTGAACTGTCCTATAACCCAGTCACAGCTTAAATTACCATGAATTACATGGTGTACATTACCTGTATGTATATAATGCAGTCAGGATAGCTAGGGTTTATAAGTACCACCTAGCATTACTTGAAACTGAAAGACAGAGAAAAAAAAATACATTATTATATATCTAGCAGTTTTGCTTGAACATAATTTTTGCATTGGCATATATACAACCCAGTCACAGCTTAAATAACTATGAATTACACGGTACATTACCTGTGTAATGCAGCCAGCATTGCAAGGTTTTATAAATACCACCCAGAAATACTTGAAAGACATAGAAAACATACATTATTATCCAGCACTTATACTTGAACCTTGTATTTGTATTGGCATACAACCCAGTCACAGCTTAAATCACCATGAAATACATGGTACATTGCCTGTATATAATGCAGCTAGCATCGCAAGAGTGTTATAAATACCATCAAAGATGAAAGAAATAGAAAACATAAACCATTATCTAGCACTTTTGCTTGAACCTAATATTTGTATTTCCATACAAAAATGAAGTCTAAGAAAAACCAAGTCTCAGACCAGATGATACATATGAGCTATTCGGATCCTCCGCCAGCAAATACGAAGACTAAGGGTCCTAAGAAAAACCAAGTCTCAAACCAGAAAAGTATGAGCTATTCAGATCCCCCTCCTGAGAAAAACACTACTTCTCAGAGAACTCAGACACTAAGTGCTACAGATCAGTCTTATAGCAACACTTGATATGGCCAACAGGTATATTTATGATTTTTCTCTCCTATATACATTTTGAGGTTTTGCTTAATGTGCATAAATAAAATAGTTCTCATCATGCATAAATATGTTTTTCATCATCGAATCAATAAATCTTATTATATCTCGTTCGATCCAATAAAATGATTTATTGATCCAATAATGAACACTAACTTATGCATGATTTATTTCATTTGTGAACCATAGTATTTATCTAGATTTTTTATGTTTTATTTTTTTATATCAAAAGTCTGAACTTAAAAATCTCACAAAATTATAATGTTTATATAAATCTCATTACCCCTGACAAATTAATTGCTATAAAGTTGCCTCTAAATTTTTTTTTATAAATAATTTTGTTAAATGAATTAGAAATCTCAATATTATTTAGAAATAATTAAGTTGTTAAATGAATTAGAAGTCTCAATAATATTTAGAAATAATAAGACGTTGGTAAGACACAACACAAAAACTGCACAAGATGGATCGATCTATTTGTCTTTCTTTTATTATTAGAAATGATTTTCTTCAAAACTTTATTAAAATAGTTTTAAGATAGAAATCTTTTTTTTTTAAAGTAAAAAAAAAAACAGACAAATATAACTAAAAGATAAAAAAAAAAATATCTTTAATTTAACGGCCTAAATTTTATTGGTTTAATCAAAAAGTAATTATCCATCTTTTTCCAAAGGCTTGCCTATACTTTTTTTTTTTTTGAAATAACCTATACATTTTTATAAGCTCAAGGATTCACTCATATTGTATTTTTGTTTGAAAATTTATTTAATTATTAAACTTTAATATTTTGCATTGACACATTCATCATTTTTGTTTAAAATTTTCAGGATCTTCTGCTTTCGGAAATTTGACATGGGAAGGAAATTTACAGCAGCGGATTCTCTTGTTTGTTACAGATTCACTGATTGTTTGTAGGCGTCGTGTTGTAATATTGTTTCAGCTTTTGTTAAAAGTTTGTTTCATTTGTTAAGGATTCACAATTCATTTGTCATTGTTGTATTGTGATGTTAATCTAGCTTATGTAATGGGTGTATAAATAAGACTCAATGTCATTGAAGTCGAAGTTATTTGGTTTCCGTTCTCTATAAATAATAGTTCTCATAGAAAGAAAAAAGAAAAGAAAAAAAACAAATTGGTAGGAAAATGCGAGCTAACTTTTTGCTGGTTCTTTAAACTAACAGCTCGTATTATTTGTGACAGTTGGAAACTACTGCCAAACAATTGTTGAGGCGGTTATCAACCGCAGTAAATACTAAAACATTCCAGTCCCTTTTCTTATATATTTTCCGATTAGATATACTTTTAAGTATTCTTTAAGAGTGTTCGGGAGCTATTTCACAGCATTTTAACTATCAAGTAACTTGATATTTTTGTGATATTATTTAACTTCCACTACATCATATCTAATATTAAACTCTTTTTTCAAAAAACCAATTAATTCATAGGCGAATTCTATGGTACACTCAACAATTTGAGTGTATTGGTACACCAAATCTTTAAATTAATAGTTAAATGAATTATTTTTTGTAGGAAAAAATTATTTTCTATCACCTATAATTATAATAACTAAATCTTATTTACCAAAAACGTCAACGTAATACAATTTAATTTTTCTGAATTTTTATTACTCATAATAGAGAATTTTGATTATTTTTTACAATAAAATGTAAAAAAATTTAGTATGATTTTTATAAAAAATGAAATGATGTTTTTTCTTATAAAATGATATTTTCTAAAATATAAATGTCAACAAACAACTATTTTCTTCATAAAAATTTATAGTTAATTTATAATTTTTTTAAAGAAGAGTACCGGTACACCTTAATTTGCAGGTGTACCGTAGAAGTCCCCTAATCCATATTCCTTTTTTTCCAAACGGTTTCGAACCCTTTTTTCTTCTTTCTCCTTCGCAAACTAAACCAAAAGTTTACGGTTTTTATCCATTTCTTCCCCTTTTCCTACGACATATGTCTTGAAAAATGAAAATGTAGGTGACATTATAGGCTTCTATGGTAGAATCACTTGATATGTTTCTCATACTAACTTTATACAACAACTTTTTTCATTTGATATGTATTTTGAACTATTTAATTAGCTCATTATTTAAATTTGGCTCATTATTTAGATTTTGTATGACGAGTTCTAACTTCGGTACATTTTGCTCATTGTAGTCTTTATTGAAATGTTATACATAATACATTTAAATATGTCGACAACTAATAATATAATCAACCTGATGCTTATATATGAAAATTGAAACAAACCCTTGCATCGCACGGGTAAGGGTCTAGTTAAGAATAATCACAAGTACAATTTTTTAGGTTGGTTATAACCTATGAAACCTCGATACTTCAAAATGGATGACGTATCGTATCCCCTGCGTATCCTACATCGATACCTGCTGGATACTTTCCGATACGTATCAGGAGAGTATCCGAAGTTTAAATTTTATTTTTAAAAAAATTTATCTGATACTTCCCGATACATATCAGGAGAGTATCCGATAATTATCATGGACCGATACCTGCCCCAATATTTTCCAATTAATGTTAACTAAAATAATTTAACTCTTGAGTACTGATGTGTTCTTTTTTGGATATAGTGCTTCTTTTTTTATCGATAAAATATAGCACTGATGATGTTCTTTTGGGAATATATTGTGTATGTAATTGACTAATCATCACTCTCTTAATCGTCAATATTATTTATATTTATGTTGATGTGTTACAAGCCTATGATCGGTTTCTTTTGTTTGTTAATATATTTGCATATTAAAAAAAATGTATATAATTTTATTGTACATTTAATTATATAATTTTTTTATTAACGTATCACAGCCGTATCGTATCTTGATTTTTGAAATTTTTCCGTATCGACGTATCGGTGCAGTATCGTATCTGTATCGTATCTCGTATTCGGGCTTCACATGTTATAACTATATTAAATGGGAATAGTCAAAGTTGAAACTCTAGCTATATGTAGTTTCAAAGCAAAAGCTATGCATGTATATAAATGGTGATAATTTTGTATAACATTTCTAATATTTCATATTTTCATATTATTATTATTAAGTCAGGCTTATGGATTGTTGAAAATAAACAGATCAAAGTAGCGTGTGATGAAGGATATTTCTTGGGTAAAAAGTAGAGGTATAAGCCATAAACTATAGCCGCGTAATAACTAAAATCCGGTTTCTGAGTTAATCGAGAATGAGAGAAACCGTCAAAGATCATAAATAATAAATAAACAAAATTGTAGACAACATTATATTTTCCAGGAAAATATATGTATGTTGTAAGAAGGAACATATGTATAGCTGCATGGCGTTTCTTTACACGTCGCCGTAAGAGCAAGGTGTGAATGTGACGACTTTGACCTTATTTCCCCATGTAGCTAGTACTATAATTAGGTAAATTATTATTTACCTTTCAACAAGAGGTGAGTAGAGTTCTTCTAAAAAATAAAAATAAAGAGGTGGATAAAGTTATCATGTGTTGACACAGATCAAAATCATTCATTCATTTTTTCTTATTTTATTTACCATCTTTGTCTAGCCTTGTTTCTAGCACCATTAATGTCGAAGACTTTTAGTTTATGATTGTTGTTTTCAGTTATTTTTTATTGTATATATATAAGAGTTTCTGAATAGGAAATGAGGGTCACAAAGCAAATCAGAATACTGAAATAGCGAGAAAAGAGTAACAAGAAAATGCATGAGTGATTCGATGTACTATTAGCCTACATTTATGCAATCAAAATTCTTTTCTTTTAAGTTATTTACTTTCATCCCTTAAGTTTTATTTTCTTTTAACACTTAAATCTTTTTAAATTTTGTCGAAAGAGACAATTTTATTCATCTTTTGTGTTCAAACTAAAGAACATGATAAACATTCAAAATTTTCGGAAAAATAATTGCGCACAAATATGTTATAGAATTTCTAGTTTGATCCTGCAAGCTATTAATTTAAAACTAGTGCTTATTTACAAATTAAATAACTACGGTAAACACATGTGTGATGGTTGCACTATATATATATGTGAGTTATGCTAGAAGCTACTCATGAAGGTGTATTTTAGCAACCCACACATCAAGGTGTGATTTCCACTTTTTAGTTATAACTTTGCTAAAAGACACCTTCTTAAAAATTAGTTGGTGTCTTTTAACAAATGCTCATAGAATAACTTGCTAAAAGACACCTTCATAAAATGTGTCTTCTAGCAAAACCCTATATATATATATATATATATATATATATATATATATATATATATATATATATATATATATATACACACACACACACACACACATATACATACATACATATATATATATATATATATATATATATATATATATATATATATATATATATATATATGAGTGTGTGTTCCAGAATTTAGAAAGAAAGAAATTTCAATAGGTAGTCGGTCTATAGGAAAACGATCTCTCATATAGGTTTGATGATAGAGGGATATTATGAAGGTCAACAAGGGTGCCTTGAGAGAGAGAAGAGTGTTGTATGTAACATTTACTACCTCCGTTCCTAAATGTAGGATCCTCTACCAAAATTACGAGAATTAAGAAAGTTGGTAGTAGTATTAAATTTGTATATATTTACTATTGTTTTTACAAATTTATTCTTAAGAGAGTGAATTAGTTTATGTTTTCAACATAATATTTACTGTTGATTGAAGAAAACGATGCAAAATAAATAAGGGTATGTTAGTAAAGAAATAATTAATATAATTGGAAATAGCAAAGGGGTCTTATAAAAATGGACAATTTTTTTTCTTCAAAAGGGTCTTATAATTAGGGACGGAGGTAGTATACACTTATGGGAGTACTTTTACAAGTCAACTTGAGTCAGTTTAGTTTGATAATGATGCAACCAAACTCTAAAATACTTATGTGTCATCTTAGTAAAGTGTGGGATGATGGGACATTATAAGATGATCTATTAGAGGGTGTTTTCAGTTGCAAGATGGGTCTATGCAAGTATCATGTAATTGGGAAACAATGTTGTGTTCATTTAAAGATTGAGATGCACAAAACAAAAGGAAACAAACAGTGTTGTATTCTACATACTTTGGGATGAGGGAACATATATGTCAGCATTTTAAGGGGAAACTTCAAACAATGAGGTGATTCAGATTCATATTGATTACCCACCAATTAACAATATGCAGGTGATTCATGAATCGCAAGTCGAACCAGGCTCTGATAGTGAAATTGACCATGGACCTGAAAATTTAAGTGGAGTATGTACCACCCTTGAACCCGACACACATTATTTAATACAATTAAAGCAATCACAAAACAGTCAAAACAGATTCATAAAGTAAAAAAAAACATAAAACCATCGTCTCAACATCTCTACTACATCATCATAAAACATCAGGGTTTCTTAAAAATAACCCAACCGATTAAATAAATAAACTCCCAACATAATCATAATCAGATCCTACAACTAGACTTCAAGAGCAAAAACATAAAAGCGAATAACTAGGTGATAGACTCCAAGAGTAAAAGCACAAAAGCATAACTTGTGTATGACTATATGATAATGATACGGTGATGAATAATATTTGAATTGGTGACTGATATATGCATGATACATTGATTAACAAGGTGTAAATGATTAATCGTCTAAAATGCTATCTTTGCTAAATGAAGAGACATTTCTTCTTTGGTGCGGTAAATGTTTGATGATGAATATGTATATGTACAAATGGTGATGAGAATACATGTATATAAAGTGGTGATGTCTTGTATGAACATATGCATTTGGTTAGTCATATGTCCATGCGTTCATGAGTCGGTAGGATACTAAGTGTCCAAAGTGGTGATAGGATATTTAATATCCAGTGGTGATGGATCAATCGGTAACATAACTCCAACATCCAAAGAATGGTATCACATGCATATAGAGACACGTCTAGAACATTGCACGCATATGTGTCTACTTGGTAGTTGCATATTGATGATTGTTATTTTGGTGATGGTGATGAAGTATCTCTACTTGACTTGGTGATAAAATGATGGTGCATAAGCGTGTGATATCTTGTGTGCATGATTGAGAAATCATATGCTTGTTCAACTAAAAGGATATACATGAGAATATGATATTGGATATTGAATTGTATTAGATGTATGTTTTGTTGCTTTAAAGCTATTTTTATGTTCATGGTTTCATTTGATAATTATTTCTCACCCTTTTTGGGTGTCCGCATATACCACTTGTGGTATAAACGTGTGGGTTGAGGACGCATGATAGGCATGAGTACCTGATGATAGCTTGAGGCTTCCTCGCTTTTATGTTTTTGCTCTCACAGTCTAGCTGTAGGCTTTGATTAGGATTATGTTGGGAGTTTGTTTATTTTATATGCTGGATTGTTTTTGAGAAACCCTAATGTTTTATGATGATGTAGTTCAGATGTTGAGACGATGGTTTTATGTTGTTTTACTTTATGAATCCGTTGCGACAGTTTTACAATTTTGAAAATGAATTATGCATGATTTTGAGTTATTGGTGAAGTAGCACGAATATTCTTGTGTATGATTGAGAGTGTCGTCATATCAAGCCACCATAATAATACAAACATGAACAAGAGAGAGAGAGAGAGAGAGAGAGAGAGAGAGAGAGAGATGCCACATATCTACTTAAAACCTCCGAACCTTAGGTATATGTGTCACCTTTCTTAAATATCACATATTTTACCCATTCATAGTCAATAGGAGATTAACAATTCACACGTGTGCCCAACATAATACCAAGAAAAGAAGAAATTAGTTTCCATCATTGTCATTTAGGTGAGAGCATTAAAGTCAAAAAAAAAATGTCTAATTTTCATTAAATTTCAACAAAATCGTAGATTATCTAATGTTTTTGTTTGCTTTTGTTTATAGTTAACGAATAATAAATAGATAAAAAAAAATAAAAATATAAGTAACCATGCATTTTTTTTAGAAATAGTTGAAATAGTTCTTTTGCCATTTTCCTTGTATGGCAATTAATATATTCTTTATTTTAAGAATCTTCTTTCCGTTTTTTTTTTTTTTTTTTGACGTCAAAATGTGAATGCACAATTGATGTGATTGAGTCTGCTTTCTCCTAAGTAAAATTGACATAAATATTTTCACATAACAAATAGACTGTAAACTTTCTTATAACTTCCGATAGAAAATAATATATATTTCAGAAACAAATTGAAATCAATGAATGAAGGAAATTACATAAGTATATGTGCTGTAATTAATAAAAACTTCTATTAAACACAATTTCTTTGACGACACTATTAAATAGACTTGTAAAAATATTATAGGATAATTGCAATTTTAATCCTCTAAAGAATTGTGTGAATGTGCAATTTTAATTCGCCACTTATATAGCGGCCAAAATTGCTAAAGATGAAGGGGAGTCATAATCGCACAATCACGAACACTGAAACACCAAAAGTGCAATTAAATCAAATAATTTCTAATTTCTAACTCCAAAGATCTTGTCCATGGATGGATGTTTAGGCCCAGAGGGTTTAGGGGCAGTTGATGATGATGATGGCCTTGTAGTTGGATAAAGAACCTTCTGAATGCTTGGCTGTTTAGAACTCATGGTGCAATTCAGCAATAACTTATAAATTTCAAGTTTGAAATGAGAGAGATGAATAGCAAAAAAGTTTGTTTATGAGAGAAAATTAACACAAATATTCTTTTTTTTTTTGGAATTGATGAGTATTGAATAAGATTCACCACGATGTTATGGATATTTATAATAGCTGAAGAAACTAAAGCCATATATAGGCGATTCAAAGAAGAAAGCCATTGCCTATTGGGAATTTCCGTAAAATTTCTCCAAAATTTCAGTTTTATTATTTATGAAATATATTTCAGAAGATGCTTGGGTGTTACGAAATGTTTGGCTTCATAAATTAAAATGAGAAAATGTCAAAGTTTTGAAATGTGGTGGTTGGTTATTGTATATTGCATGAAATTGAGTTTTTAAAAATAAAAGAAGAACGTAATATGAATTTCATAATCCGCTGTTGCTACACGCTTTACCCGTCCACGGTGGCAATATGGTCAATAATTCAATATCTCTCACCGATATATGCAAATTTGTGACCAACTTTCAAATTGTTAACCTTTTTTTTTCTTTCAAAAACTTGAATATATTGTGTTACACGCCGCTGAAATGAAAAAAATAAATTAGTTTATCTAGTAATTTAAATATAAATTATGGAAATAAAATGAAAACAGGTTTTGAAAATTGGGGTTGGATCTAACACAACCCCACAAAACCGGTTTATAAAGTAAGGATTGTCTTTACTTATAAAGACATGTCCAGGTACCCCTTCACGACCAATACTATTAAGTTTGGTTCGCGGACATAAATGATGGGTCAATAGCGGAAATCTGATAGTAGATGACCTGATTGATCATGGAGAGGCTCTGATACTATCTTAGAAATTATGATTGGGTCTAACACAACCCCACAAAACTGGTTTGTGAGGTGATGGTTGCCCCCACTTATAAACATATGTTAGATAATCTTTTGTTCGATATGAGACTCTTTAATACATCATATCAGACAAAAGACGACTTAATAACGTGTTTATAAGAGAATCCTCAACTCACAAACTAGTTTTGTGGAAATATGATAGGCCAAACCATAATTTTTAATAATAGGATAACAGACCATCAGTTGTAAAATAATCGTACATCATCATCGAACTGAAATCGTTTATTCCCCCGAATCATCCCACTACGTCCAACTTTAAAGCAATGACATGGACAAATAACTGATTCTTGTTTTTTTTTAAGGGGAAATAGTTGAATTAGATGTTATTGTAAAATTTATTTACATTGACAAAGCATATCCAATAAACTTGAAAAAAAATTCTTAAAAAAATTATATCATACCAATATTGAATTATTCTAAATGATAAATGACAAAAGATTTGAGCATTTTAAGCAATTAGATAATAATAGCTTAGTTGCTAGACTTACACGTTATAAATATGGAGAAGTAGAAAATACTATCCAATATTCTTTTGTTTTTTTTGTCTAATAGCCTAATAGCTAGAGCTCACACAATTAAATATAGAGAAGAGGGGTGTCCGGGGTTCGAACTTCAATCCCTACATAAAATATACAATGTCCCTACCAACTAAGCTATGTTCACGGAGACATCATATCCAATATTCTATCTCTACAAACAAATTATTTCTCTCTCAACGTACAAACTAGTCTAGCATGTCTCAATAATAAAAGAATGAAAACACCTTTCTTTTATAATTTTGTCTCTTTTATATCATAAAATAAAAAAAAAAATGAAAATCGATAGATAGTGTATCGAAATTGGCTATTCGTTTCCAATCTTTTTTCTTACTTCTTACCTACAAAATCTCTCTAATGATCTATTCCTATTTTCTTACTTCTAATATTTGAACATTTCAAAATGGCTAACTTGTAATCGATAACAAAATTAAAACAAAGCAGAGAAATTCCTTATGAAAAGAGCTGATAATTTCCAAAGCATTTTCTAAAATAAATTGTACTACGAACTAAATATGATGAAATGAAGGGAAACAGTGCAATTTAACCCTAATTTACATCCTTAAAAAACCCTAATTTACATCATTTTGACTGAGATTATGGCTTGAGGGCTTTATAAATACCAGGCCATAAATCACATATCTCCAAGGAAAGACAGAAAAATAATACATTATCATCTAAAACGTTTTGCTTGAACCTAACATTTGTATCAACATACTAAAATGGGTCAGAAATAAAATGTGTTGGAATTGATATGGACTACTCTGGTCCTCCTCCTGCACATACTACGAATTCGAGAGATAATAAGAAAAATATGTTGAAAATTGCGGGCTATTCTGATCCTCCTCCTGCAGAAACGAAGCCGAAGGATGCTAAGAAAAACCAAGTCGCAAACCAGAAAGGCTATTCGGGTCCTCCTCCTAAGAAAAAATAGTCTTATGGCTAACAGGTATAAGACACTATAATTGTGTTCGATTTTTCTCTCATGTTTATATTTTGAGGTTTTGTCTAACGTGCAAAAGCAAAATAGTTTTGCATCATAAATATTTTTATTGTTGAATTAATAAATCTTATTAATCCAATATTAAAAACTAATTCTTAAGCATGATGCAAGACTTATAACATTTGTGCAGGACAAAGTTTACCTTTTTTGGATGTTTTATTTATTTTCTTAAAAGATTGAAAATTAATTTATGAAAATTTTCTTCTAATAATCTTTAGAAATAATGTTTTTAGTTAAATGAATTTCACGTCTCAATAATTTTTGGAAAAGAGGTGGGTGAAATGCAACACAGAGACTTCACACGAGATATTTCTCTTTTCTTTTTTTTTTTATAAAAAATGATTTTCTTCAAAACTTAATTAAAATAGTGATTAAGATGAAATCTATTTCTTAACAAATTAGTTAAAAAAACATAAACGTAAATATAATTAAAATATCAAAAATAATTTATTTTTTTTGAAGAAATCAAAATGGGATTATATTACTAAACCATAGCACTTGCAAGCACAAGTTGTGCCTACAACTACTATCAAAAGTACAGAATAGTCAACCACAAGGTAATAACAAAAATTGTGGTTTAGCCGATACCTAAACAAGCCAAAGGACTTGACCACCACATCTGAGAGCCAAAAATAAACAACGGCTTCTTAACTTTGAGCCAACCTAAGGATAATAATTTAACCTTGTCTAACAATCTGGGTACATCAGATACAACATTATTAAAAATTCTATTGTTGCGTTCTAACCACAAGACCCACGTGCAAAGGAGCCAAATCAACTGCAAAAAGGAGCGCTTCGCTTTTCCCGCACCAATCAAAAAAGTGAACTGCAACAAGTGGTCGGACAAATGAGCGGAGTCCATTCCCAGGCAACCTATCCAGTTACGCACCTGCTGCCACAACAATACAGAATTCGGACAAGTCAAAAACAAATGTTCGGATGTTTCCTCAAGGTCACATCCTAAATCACATAAAGTCACATCTGGAGAAAGAGCCCGCCGAACTGCCAAGTTTGTCTTTGAAGGAAGACGATATCTAAGAAGACGCCAAGCAAAGATAGAGACCTTCAGAGGAACATGGGGATATCAAAAATAATTTTAAACCAATGGCCTAAATTTGATTGGCTTAAACCAAAAAAAAGTAATTATACGTTCACCAACAAGTTATAATTTATTTATTTTTAAGTTGAGTAACCAAATTAATAAAAATTCATGTTCTATTGAAAAAAATTGAAAGACTCAACTGAACATCTTTTTAACATGTTCAAGGATTCAGTCATAATGTATTTTAGTTTGATTTTTTTTAATAAATTCTCAAATATTTAAAGAATTTTTTTTTATTTATTTATCCTTTATATTTTGCATGGGCACGTTCATCGTTGATCGTTTCATAAACTTTGCAGGATGTTTTGCTTGTGAAAATTACAAATGGAAGAAAGTTTACAGCAACAGATTCTATTGTTTGTTAAAGATTTACTGTTTGTTTGTAATACCTTTCTTTTTTTTTTTTTTTGAAACTGAAAATACTTTTTTTTATAATTTCTTCAAAAATATATATAGATAAAAGAATGATAATAAAAAATAATAACATGTAAACGACCTAAGTTCTTTCCGGTTTGGTACCATGTGTCTAGGTGGTTGGGTTGGGAGTTTGTGATGCCTCTGGGGCTAGCCCAGCAGTTCCAGGCCTTTATAGGACTGGGTAGGGGGAGGAGAGTTAGGTTAGAGTTGCTTCTTGTTTGACATGTTGTTATATGGACCATTTGGGCGTCCCGAAACGACCTTATCTTTGCTGGTGGCCTACTCCAAGAGGACTCTGTGGTGGACAGAGTTAAACTCTTAGCTTGGAAGTGGTTCCTGGCTAAGTGCCCTGCTAGTTCTTGCTCTCTCTATGAGTGAGAGGTGCAGCCCGTCTTGTGTTTGAATCGGTATGGTGTTTGGGGGTTTGTCTTTTCTGGGGCTGCTTGCTGGGCTGGGTGGGGTCGTATCTCCCCTTCCTTCCTGGTTTGGCCTTCTTGCTATGTTGTGTTGCTTTGTTTTTCCTACAGGTGTCTGCTGAGGGTGTTGTTGTTGTCTCTTCGGTGTTTTGGTGCTTTCTTTTGTTTTTATCTTTTTGGCTGCTTTTTGGGGTCTCTTGGGTGTGCACTCACAGCCCCCGTTGTGGGGATTCGTGGTTTCTCCTTAGTGTTGGTGTGTCGCTTGGCGACTATTTGGTGTATTTTGTTCTGTTTGTACTTCTGTAATTTTCTCCTTTATATATATATATATATATATATATATATATATATATATATATATATATATATATATTGCCATTAAAAAAAAAACATGTAAACGAGATTGATTCTTTCTCTCTTCTCTCATCCCTAAACCCTAGTTGTCACCATCTTTCCCCTTCTTAACTACCTAAAGGGATGATTTAGGGTTAATTTTGATCCAAATAACCCCTCTGAATTGTTTTTTTTTTTAACAAGTGATTTCCATATAATTGAAATCAATGAATAATGAAAGTTACATAGATATATGCTGTAATTAATAAAAACTTAGACTAAACAGACTTTCTTTGACGATACTATTAAACAAACTTGTAAAAATATTATGTGATAGTTGCAATTTTAATCCTCCAAATTAAAGTATTGTGATTGTGGAACTTTAACTCCCCACTTATATCGATGCCAAAATCTCTAAAAATTATGAGGGTTAAAATCACACAATCGCGATCATTAGAAGACCAAAAGTGCAATTAAAATCTAATATTTTCTAATTTCTAATTCCAAAGATCTTGTCCATGGTTGGATGTTTAGGCCCGGAGGGTTTAGGCGCAGTTGCTGTTGATGACGATGGCCTTGTAGTTGGGTAAAGAACTTTCTGAATGCTTGGCTGTTTAGAACTCATGGTGCAATTCAGCAATAACTTCTAAATTTCAAGTTTGAAATGAGAGAGATGGATAGTATATTAATAGCTTATTTTTGAGAGAAAATTGACACAATGTTTTTTGGTATTGATGAGTATTGTATAAGCTTCACGATGTTTTGGATATTTATAATGGTGGAAGAAACTAAACCAATATATAGGAGATTCAAAGCAGAAAGCCATTGTGAATTTTTGTATAATTTCTGCAAAATTTCAGTTTTATTATTTATAAAATATTTTTATGAAGATGCTTGAGTGTTACGAAATGTTAATTTCCCCAAAAGAAATGAAAATGAGAAACCGTCAAAGGTTTATGTACATTGCATGAAATTGAGTCAAAAATAAAATAAAAAAGAACGTGACATGAATTTTAACAATCCGCGGTTGCTACACGCCTTACCCAAGCACGGTGGCATTATGGTCAATTTAATCGGTAAATGCAAATTTTTAAACCATTTTTTCTTTTTTGCATCAAAATAAAAAAAAAAACTTGAAAATGATTTGTTACACGCTGCTGAAATGAAAAAAATTAAATAAATTTCAATATTTCTTTTGTTGTAAATTTAAATATTAATTTTCGAAATAAAATGAAAATAAGATACATATTGACAAATTTAAATAATAATTGTAGATCATTGTCAAATAGAAATTATTTATTCCCCCCAAATCATCCAACTTTAATGATATGACATGAAAAAATAGCCGATTCTTATTTTATTTTAGAGGAAATAGATGATTCTTATTGGATGTCATCGTAAAATTAATTTACACTGACAAAGTATATCCATTAAATTTGAAAAAAAAAATTATATCATAGCAACCCTAAATTGGTTCAAGTGATAAGAGATTTGAGAATTTTAAGCAATTATAAATGATTAGTTAAAAAGTAATATATTAAGTTAGGAGGGGAGAATTCACCTTGAATGTCCCACAAATTCTCCGACAAAGATTATTCATCAATAATGTTTGGAGTTTTTTGGGTGAACCAAGCAAGACCCTTTTTTTGACCAAGAAAATGAGCTAGCCAAGAACTCAGATATTAAGGTTGATGAACGATTTTAAATACTCTTTGAATGCACGAATTGTTTCAAGAAGATTTATTGACTTAGTAACATCAAGTTGGCATCGTAAAGATTTTGAGCAGCAACGCTTATTTCTTGGAAGTATGGAAAGTGGATAGCATTCAACCAGTTGAAGAAGCCAAATAATGTTGGAATTTTTTTCTAATATTTGTTGGGTTACAATCAACTCTAGGTTTTGGTTTTATTAAAACTGGTTGATGTTATGATCCATTTAATGATACTTACTCTCCGATAAACGTGATCAACTAATAATGGGAATTTGGACATCTAATATTGATGAATTTTATTCTTCCCTTTTTTAAAATTGCTCTTTCTCACCCCAAACTTTTAAAATTAAGCCCATCGCAAGTTAACTTCTGCTTGGAACCCAGCGTGAGTTGACTTACGCTGGTAACGAGCGATAGTGAACCGTCGTTACGATCCTTTCTTGTATTTAGGCTAACACTAGAACCTCATAGTTCAAACACGCATTTCTTTTCCTCTTCACCTCAAAATAGTCAAAAAGTGCAAAAATTTGGTGGAAAATCTTGATCTCAAATCATTGGAAAATGTTAGGAAGCACGTTTGGGGGGGGGGGGGGGGTGCAAGTTTGAATTTTGGCGCCTTTTGTTCTCCTTAGGCTTATGTAACATAAGTTATTTATAATCTTTTTCTTTGTCATTTGTTATTCGCTTTCGAAGTGATGGTTGAAAATGTGGTGAATGATGGTGTTGAGCCCAAACCACCCATCATTGAAGCGTATGTTGATGTCAAACTTTCTATTTGTGCTTCTCTTGTTATCAAACCTTCCATTGAAGCTTGCGTTGAAGAAAACCTTTTGGTGTTTCCAAGCTTTGTGACAACGAAGTAAACACCACATAATTATTTCCACCAAGGATATATGGCGAGGGCAAGATTATTTGCTTCATTGGGTTCATTGACAAACGACAATAGTGGGATTTATTATATCTATAGATAAATCCAATCT
Organism: Medicago arabica; assembly: GCA_946800305.1. Taxonomy (NCBI): domain Eukaryota; kingdom Viridiplantae; phylum Streptophyta; class Magnoliopsida; order Fabales; family Fabaceae; genus Medicago; species Medicago arabica. Next base: position 17,666,459 of record OX326971.1, on the reverse strand, counting down.
AAAAAATCAAATGTTGACGTTACATTGTGAAAGGAGTGGTGAATACAATCCACCAAAGATGAAGAAGAAAATGAAGTTTGAAGGCACAGGCTCAAGGAAATGTTGATGTCCATTTAGGATGCGTGGTTACTTTGAGAAGAAGACAAATGAATGATGGTTGTCGATTCTTAATGGTGCTAACAACCATGAGTTGGAGAAGAAAAAATGTTGTTGACATGACAAAGATTTTGGCGTTGCCAAGGAATATTCTCATGGGTTTGAAGGAAAAAATAAGTTTGACGAATATAAAAACATGTGTACAATGCACGTTCTAGATTGAAAAAGTTTATATGAGGTTACAAGACAGAGATGCAATACTTGGTTATAAACTTGGAGAAGAACAAATATGTTTATTATACCAGGGAAAACTGTAAAGATACCACTCTTGAAGACATATTTTTTTCTCATCCTGAATCTATTAATCTGCTTAACACTTTTTTGATCATTTTGGTCATGGACTCCACTTATAAACTAACTTGCACATAATGTCTTTATTTGAGATAGTTAGTGTTACCTCTACCAATAAAACATATTATGTTGCTTTTCCTTTTCTTGCTTCTAAAAAAGAGGGTAACTTTACTTGGGTTCTAGAGTTGTTGGTTGGTATTTTTTTCTCAAAACTCATTATGCCTAAGGTGATTGTCATTGACAGGGACATTGTTCTGATGAATGTTGTTTCCAAAGTTCTCCCTGAAACTATCAATTTACTTTGTCATTTTCATATTGAGAAAAAAGTAAGAGCTAAATGCATCACAAGCTGCAGAGTCAAACCGAAGTCGAATGATGTAAAAGTTGATAGGAAAAAGAAAGAAGTGAAGGAGGTGAAGACAAGTAACATAGTTAACAACATACAAAGGATTCATATGTAAGTGTGGTAATGCTATTATGAGATGTATGCAAAAACAAATTCCAAAGTTCTTTGACTATGTTGAAACTACACTATTGAACGTTGTTAAGGAAAAATTTATGAGGGCATAGAAAGACGGTATCTTGCATCTATGTTGCAGAACCACCAATGAGGTTGAATCGACTCATGGAAAGTTGATAAAATATTTAAGTATTAGTGTGGGAAATTTGACAACATGTTGGGGTGTAACAGAAGAAATGTTGACGATCCAATTAAGTGAGATAAAAGCGAAGATCCAATTGAGTGAGATACAAGAAACCTTTGGGAGGAGTCGTACTGTCTTAGAAAACAGATACAAAGACAACTTTTTGTAATTTGAGTTGGAGGTTTGTGTTTCTAGATCCACATTAAGTTTTATATATATGGAAGCAAATCTCTCCAAGAAAACTAGCACTGTTAAGGAAAATTGTGGTTGTGTGATCAAGACATTGTATGGGTTCCCTTATGCATGTATTCTTGCAATGAAGATCTAGAAAAAATTGCTTATTCAATTGGATGACATGGATCCTCATTGGAAAAGGTTACGTGTATGTGAAGAATAAGTTGAAGACGATATTTTTTTGATGTATGAGTGAAATGGTATTCAAGAACGGCTCAAAAAGTCCCTTACAAAATGAAACTTCACATCAAAGAGGCGATGTGTCAGTTAGGAGTTCCAGAAGACACAATGTTATCTCCACCTCCAAGAAAGGTGGTAACCAAGGGGGTAAAGAAAAGAACGAGGTCTCACCAAAAGAGTCATCGATGGGATGAATCCCATCTTTGTGGGAGCGTGTCGATTCCCAATTTCCCGATAGCCAATCGTCACGAACTAAGTCATCATTTCCAAAGAGAAAAATTGCATGTATTGGAAATTCATCGAGCTCTCCGGTTTCAACGCCTAGTATAGACCCAAATTTTAATTTACCATACATTACACATATGCGAAAGATCATGAGACCTTACATTAAAACTATTGTGAATGTTAAAGGGGATGGTAATTGTGAATATCGGGTTATGGCTAGACATAAGGGTATGGATGAAGAAAATCACGTATTGGTTCGTAGTGCACTTATTCATGAGTTGAAAACTAATACGAGTGATTTTTTGTCGATATTTGGTTCGAAGAAGGATTTTGAATATATCATGAATGGCTTACACCCTTCCACAAATAGCGGTGTAATTGCATACATAGATAAGTGGTTGACATTACCGAACATAGGTCACATTGTTCCAACTTGTTACAATAAAGTTGGTGTTAAGTTGATAAGTCCAAAAAGAGGTATATGTGAGACTTTTTTTTCCCCAATTTGAGGTGCTCTACCACTTAACCCACATGCCCACATCATGTGGCTTGGCTTAATTCGAAACCACTTTATTCATCTTTATTTGAAAGAAGGTCGGCCAATACCACTGTTGTGTACGGAATGGAAGCTAAACAAGATCGGTGAAGCTTAGAAATGAGAATTTGGATTTATGAATAGACAATATTTGTTCAAAGACCTCATGTTTAAGGTCGAGAAACTGCAAAAAAATAAAAAATTAATCATCTCAATCCAATTTTTTGTGACACTCATACTCATACTCTAAAGAAACATCAGAGGCTATTTCCTTTAAAAGTGACATTCGAAGCAAGGTTTATCTCCTATCGGTACAAGAATGCAAAGATCATTTTCAAAGGCTTGTATAAGCTAACTCGAAGAATATTATTCTTGAAGACATTATAAGGTTCAAAATGTTCAATTTCCAAACATAACTATCATATCAAAGAGTGCAAAAGATGTTTTTAAACAAGCAATTATATTCAAAAACATCAGAAGAAACTTGCTAAAGAAGTTTTTCCTAAGGTAGTTAGAGAATGAGTTCATTTTACTTATGTAAATATTTCAATTATGTAAATTAGCCTACTAGATTACACATTTGCCCACGTAGGATAAACATCTTACTAGCAGTTTGATTGAATAATGTATGTAAGTCAATTTTACATGCACTGATATGATTTTCTTTTACTCTTGTTCTTGTCTATCTGCATTTCTACGTTTATGTGATTTTCTTATAATTTTTACAACGTTTCCTTGCCATTTCATGTTTCTTGCACCGCAAATTAAACCTTGTAATTTGAAACCTATCAACTAAGAATCATTTAAGGATCTAACTTGAGTTATAAATTGATCGTCGAGTTCATTTTGGTTGAGAGAATATATTTCCATACTAATATAAACTTTAAATAATAAAAGTGGAAATTATTTTTCACAAAGAAAATAAACCATAAATACAAAGGAATGTACATATTTAAGAAAGGAATTGAAATCAATGAATAAAGGAAATTGCATAGGTATATACAACAACAACAATGATAATAATAAATAAAACATCTATTAAACGTTATTGTAAAAATATATTGCCTTAATTATACTTTTGGTTTTCAACTATTATGAATGTGTAATTTTGATCCGCTATTTTATTCTTGAGCGATTTTGGCCCCTTGTCTTTTTCCCATTTGTGATTTGTACCCTTTTCAATTACCTCCATAATTTTCGTCGAGCAGCCATCATTTATTGACATGACATCCAACTCCATCAGCCAGTTTGAGTTTCCTTTAAAATCAAGCTTAAAAATACCAAAATTCATACCATATACATGAGGGCTGAGAGCTAATGAAATTTCTAATTAATGTTTCAATCTTGTTTTCCTTTTAAAGCTTCAATTTTAAGGACAGTCATATTGATTATGAAAGTTGAGTGTCGGTTAATAAATCTGGAAGAAAATTGGGAGGTAGAATTCGAAATCATAAAGACAAAATTATAGGGGTCAAAATCGCTTAAAAAATTGACACGCCAAAATCGCACAATCACAATTGGAGGCAAAAAGTGCAATTAACTGAATCTTTTCTAGTTTCTAATTCCAAAGATCTGCCCCATGGTTGGATGTTTAGTTCCAGTTGATTTCGAGGTAGTTGTTGTAGTCGATGATGATGGCCTTGTTGTTGGATAAAGAACTTTCTGAATGCTTGGGTGCTTAGAACTCATGGTGCAATTCAAAATTGAAATGAGAGAGATAGATAGTGCACAAGCTTGTTTCTAAGAGAAAATTAACACAAATGTATTTTGGAGTTGATGAGGATTGAAGAAGCTTAACGTGTTATGGGTATTTATAATGGTTGAAGAAAATAAACCCATATATATAAGCTTGTTTCTAAGCAGCAATGGTCAATTTCTACAAAATTTCTGTTTTATTTATGATTTTTTTTCTATGATGCTTGTGCATTACGAAATGTTAAATTTCCTTTCATTTTGGCTTCAAAATTGAAAAAAAGAAACTGTCAAAGATTTGAAATGCGGTGGACGGTGGTTGTTACTGTATTGCATTTATAATGAACGTTTCATGAATTTTACTATCTTCGGTTTGCAACACGCCTACGCCAAATAGCAAATTGTTAACCCAAAATTTTACAAGCACCTGAAATGAAAAAATAAAATCAAATATTGATTTTATGATCATTATTTTTTCTCTTCCCGAGCGCTCGAGCTACTCCCTACTTATTCACCTAAAACAAGTAAATATTAGTCAAAGTGATTCACGTGAGCTTAGCTCAGTTGGTAGTAACAATGCATCATATATGCAAGGCTCGGAGCTCGAACCCCTTACACCATAATATATGCATGGCTATTAGACTTAAGTTACTTGACAAAAAAAGGTTTTTTCTCATGAATGTAATATTAACAAAAAAAATAGTTTTTACTCATGAATGTAATATTAACAAAAAAAAAATTGTATTTTCTCATGAATGTAATATTAGTTTTTGAAGTAAATTATAATTTTTTTAGGGGAAATTCTAAAATTGAAATATATCATAATTTTTTTTAAAAATACAATTTGTTCTTTTGGTCCATAACATTTGGATGAGGTCTGATTCATATCATTTTTTTTGGAAAATGCTTTCAAAAGAAATTATTCACTATGGATTTAAATTAAAGACAATCGTGAATTCTCTAATGCAATGTAAGTGTAAAATTAAAGACATCGTCTTAAGATGAAAACCCCATTAAATATCGCTCAAGACGATGAACAAACAAAACACCTGTACTAAGACAATAAAAATTTAAAAAATACAAAAAATAAAAAGCAAATATATGTGAATAACCACTTGTTTAAATAAAATGATAGAGTAAAAAAAGTGTTGAGGCGTGATTTCAAGCTAAAAATGGTAAAAAATAAATAAAAATAAATAAACTCCCCTTTCTATGGGAATGAAAAGAGAGAAAAAAGTTGGGAGGCTGCGCGCTAACCCTAAAGTTTGCAAAGTTTTCTTTATCTTTTTTATTTTTGTGTTGACCAGAGTTTGAACACCTACCAAAATTAAGCTTACGAGGATAAAGTTTTCTATAGAAAGTCCAGTATTCTATCCTAACTAACAAATTATATCTCTGTAAAAAAAAAAATTCTCTAATCAACTAGTCTAACATGTCTCAATAATAAAAGAGTGAAACTATATTTCTTTTATATTTTCGTAAAGAAAAAATAATAATTTATATTCAGAAATAAATAAATGAAAATCGATGGATACTGTATCGAAATTGGTTCTTCATTTCCAATCTTTTATCATACTCTTACCTAAAAAATCTCTCCAATCTATCTATCCCTTTTTTCTTCCGTCTAACATTTGAAAATTTCAAAATGGCTAACTTGTAATCGATAAACAAAATTAAAACAAAGCAGAGAAATTCCTTATGAATAGAGCTGATAATTTCCAAATCATTTTCTAAAATAAATTGTACTATGAACTAAATATGATGAAATGAAGGGAAACGGTGCAATTTAACCCTAATTTACATCATTTTGACTCAGCTCATGGCATTAAATATGGCTTAAACTACCATGAATTACATGGTGCATTACCTGTGTAATGCATGCAGCCTGCATCGCAAGGTTTTATTTATAAATACACACCTAGCATTCCTTGAAAGACAGAGAAAAAATACATCATTATCTAGCACTTTTGATTAAACATACAAAAATGAAGTCGAAGGATACTAAGAAAAACCAAGTTTCAGACCAGATTAAACATACGGGCTATTCGGGTCCTCCTCCTGCAAGTACGAAGGCGAAGGAAACCAAGAAAAACCAAGTCTCAAACCAGAAAAGTATGGGCTATTCGGACCCTCCTCCTGAGAAATACACTACTTTTCAAAGAACTCAGACACTAAGTGCTAAAAATCAGTCTTATAGCAATTATTGATATGGCTAACAGGTATATCACAAGACACTATGATTGTATTTGATTTTTCTCTCCAATAAATATTTTAAGGTTTTGTCTAACGTTGAATCATGCACAAGTATGTTTTTCACCGTTGAATCAATAAATCTCATCATATCTTAATCGATCCAATAATAAGATTATTGACCCAATAATGAAAACTAACTTATACATGATGCAAGACTTATATCATTTGTACACCATAGAGTTTACCTTCTTTTTATTTATGTTTTAATAATTTTTTTAAAAGACTGAACTTAAAAATCTCACAATCTTATTTGTGAACCATAGATATTTAGTCTTGAAAATGAATTCGGAAAGAAGTGGTGACATTTATCTTTTATTAAAAATGATTTTCTTCAAAACTCAATTAAATAATAAAAAGGTGGGTGAAATGCAACACAAAGACTTCACACGAGGTATTTCTCTTTTTATTAAAAATTATTTTCCTCAAAACTTAATTAAAAATCATTTTCCTCAAAACATATAATTTTAAAAAAACAGCCTAATTTTGATTGGTTTAAAAAAAGTAAGTATGTATATTCACCAACCAGTTATTATTATTTATTTTTTTAAGCCGAGTAACCTATTAAAAACTGAAATTCTATCAAAAAAGAAATTCAAAGACTTCACCATAAATTATTTTATAAATTCAAGATTTCAATCATAATGTATTTTAGTTTAAAAATTGATTTAAAAATTCTCAAATAATTTAAAGATGAGTGTCTTATTATTTAATTATTCATTATTCTTTTATATTTTGTATCGGCACATTCACCTACTGTTCATAAACTTTGCAGGATCTTTTGCTTGTTGAAATTACACATGGAAGAAAGTTTACAACAACGGATTCTATTGATTTTTATTTTTTTAAAATAGCAACGGATTCTATTGTTTGTTAAAGATTTACTGTTTGTTTGTAATAGTTGAATTGTGATATTAAACGAGCTTAAGTTATAGTTATAGCTGTATAAATAAGACTCAATGTATTGCTCAAAGTGTGCAGTTCAATATTTATTCAATAAAATTTGTTAGATCATTCAGTTAATATATTTTGAGTATTGTTTCTAGCAGGAAATGAAGTCCCTTTTCTTCATTAAGATTTTAATAGATTCATTTTTATTTATAACTGACGTAATAATGCTATCTCAAATTTCCGATAGCATCCATATCTCTTCCAATTATAGTTCAATATATGATTCAGATATTGCTATAAGACTCTAAGTTGATCTTTGATAGAAAATTACCATTCCCACCACCATATATTATAGAACATACCACCATACAACTGTTCGGAAGGTAGACACGTGAAACTAGGCATGACAATATGCTACACGGACAGATTCAATTTGGAGACATTACTAAGACAACCAACTCAAACGTGAATCTACCTATTAACTTATTCAATCGACTCTGCATTGCTTGCAGTAATTAAACATTTATTTGTGTTTTAGATTTGTTTAACTTACCTTAAATAAAAAATACCCGTAAATAAATGGCAAGATTTTGCAGACCAACTTTGAAATGGTTCTGTAAACTATCATTCTAAAGGCTGGTATTATTTGCGAGAATTAAAAGAATTTTACGGCTGTTTTAGTTTGCAGTAAGTCAAAACCCCCATCAAGTGACGTACAAAATTTGTCACCTCCCTTTCCCCCAAATTCAAACTTCTGTTCCACGTTCTCCAAACTGTTCAAGATGTAGCTTTAACAGTGGTGGTGCAATGAGACTCTTCTCCGCATCAGTACCCCTCACCGATCTCTCAACGCTAGAGCCGCCGCCGTTTCTCTTTGTCAGAACCGGTACTTTGGTCTTTTGTTTGGTTGGTGAAACCCGTAAGGATCAGGTTCTTGCAGATTTGCGTCGTCGTCGACAGAGTCATCTTGTTTGATTGTTGTTCTTTAACAACGGTCCATCTATTTTCTGATGACTGTTTGTTCCCTGTTCCGAAATGCAGGTTGTTGTTATAACGAAATAATTATAGTGTCGGTCGTCCGATGTTGTCTTATAAACATGTTGTTGCTCCATCTTCAACATCAGGGTCGGTTCTTTTTCCGAAGGCATGGACCAGCAATTGCCTCTTCTTGGTGATGGGTGATGGTTTGTGTTGATCGAAACATTGGTTGTTATAGTGTGTTGATATATTCGTCAATGATGTGTTCAAATATCCTTTAACATGATTGGTTTCTCAATATCTGTGTTTCACGTGTGGTTTTGCTCATTCAAGATCATGGATGTGCTTCGTAAGAGGTCATCTAGGCTAGAAATGGCCATGTACTTTTTGTCCATTATTGTTGCAATTCTTTCAAGAAGGGTGTGCGGCGGGAGCTTCTATGGTACACCCGTAAATTAAGATGTATCGGTACTCCTATTTCAAAAATCTTTAAATTAATTATTATTTTTATGGAATAAAGAACTATTTGTTGATATTTATATTTTAGAAAATGTCATTTCATATGTAAAAACATTATTTCATTGTTTATAAAAATCATACTAATTTTTTTAACATTTTATTGTAAAAAATAATCAAAATTCTCTATTATGAGTACTAAAAATTCAGAAAAATCAAATTTTATTTCGTTGACGTTTTTGGTAAATAAGATTTAATTATAGGTGATAGAAAACAATTTTTCTCTTAAAAAAATAACACATTTAACTATTAATTTATTGATTTTGTGTACCAATACACTCAAATTTTTGGGTGTACCATAGAATTTGTCTTATTTTTATGGTTTTTTCTAAATTGCCTTGAAAAATTGGTGGGTAATTTACCCAAACCAATAAAAAACATCCATGTGTACTTCATTATAAAAATAACATTTATTATTTTATTTTGCAATGTATCCCATTTTAAAATTAATGACATTTTACAATTTAAATCATCAAATTAATTAGATTTCCTCTTTTTATCCAATCACTCTTCTTCTTTCTTTCAAATGTTCATCATTCAACCATTCTCATTCTTCCAAGGTACACTCACTCATCATCATATAACTTAATCACTTGACCAATACATCTTTTGTGAAATGAATTGAAATACAAAATATATGTTATCAGTGAGCAATTTTTTTTGAGGGAATATATGTGTGTGTGTGTGTGTGTGAAATACTAAATATTTCTAAAATATTTTATATTATTCTTTTATATAAATTCATACTATTTATCTAGATTCGATAAACTACAACAATGTTTCATTTTTTTTAAGAGTCAACAATGTTTCATTGTGATCAACCGAATTGTGATCTATTTTAGGTTCGACATTTCTTTTGTATCAGATGAACTGTTTAAAGGTATTAAACATTACATTTATCTTAACAATCTTCAATACAAGTCAATCTCACAATCTGTCTCATTAGAAACCTAATCAACATTGAAGAACATTACTCTGACGAACAAAACAGGCTCAACCGACTAATAGTATGAAATATAATCAATCTGATCATTGAATATGAGCTTATTGAAATAAGAACGAAGCAGAAACTGGAATTTCAAAAAATCAAAATCTACGGTGTAAGTCAATTTGACAAACTATCCAATTGAAAACCTAATCAACATAGAATGACATTACTCCCACGATCAAAACAGACCCAACTGACTAACGGTATCAAATATGATCAATCAGACCGTGGAATTTGACCTTATTGGAATAAGAAATAAGCAGGAACGGGATTTTAGAAAATCGGAATTTACGGTGTAAGTCGATATGATAAACTTTCACATTAAAAACCTAATCAACATGGAAGGACATTACTTCGACGATCAAAATGGACTTAGCCGACTAACGGTATCAAATATAATCAATCGCACCATTGAATATGACCTTATTCGAATAAGAACAAAGCAGGAACATGTATTTCAAAAATCGGAATCTTTAGTGAAGTCGATCTGACAAACTATCTCATTAAAAACCTAGTGAACATGGAAGAACATTACACTGACGATCAAAATGGATCCAACCGACTAACACTATCAAATATAATCAATCAGACCTTTGAATATGACCTTGTTGAAATAAGAACAATGCAAGAACTGGAACTTTGAATATCAGAATATTCGGTGTAAGTCGATCTAACAAACTATCTCATTAGAAACCTTGTCAACATGGAAGGACATTACTCCGATGATTAAAACGGACCCAGCTGACTAACGAAATCAAATATAATCAATCGGACTGTTCAATATGACCTCATCGGAATAAGAACGAAGAAAGAAAAATAATTTCGGAAATTGAAATCTTCGGTGTAAGTCGATCTGACAAACTATCCAAGTAGAAACCTACTTATCGTGAGGTTTGTGTTATTCTTTGATATTATTTCTTTGTACTAAGTGCACTAAATTTTATCCGCATGTGCATCTATTAATTTGCAGGTACTTAATATATGGTTTATTTTATTTTATTCGTGTGTACCCATTAAAATATTCATTCTGTACCGATCCATGGTGAACTTTACTTCCATATACCACGCATACTCAATTTTTGTCATCCTCTAATTATATTGTTTAACCCGGGGAACGTCGGGTGTTACACTAGTAATCAATAATATAATGGACTTTTTTTTTGGGAAATGCTAACTGGTGCCCCGGACAAAGGTTAAAGATATTAAAAAAGGAAATTATATAGTAGTTATTGCATTAAAAATTGTGTAATTAATCCATAAAAAGTAATAATTAAAATTCCTTTTTTTAGCAATAACATCCTTTTTTGGCATCCTTAACCGGTGTTCGGGGCACCGGTTAGCATGACCCATTTTTTTGTAAAATCTAAACTGTATGTCACCCGAATTGATATAAAAAAGAATCGGACCCGAGATCTTAAGGAATAATAAAAGGAAAATTATCATCGATACACTAAGATAAAATATTTGCAAAGGTGCAATTAGAAAGTAAAATTATGACTCTTATCATATGTGAGTTCTCTTAACTTATGTGAGATAAAATATATATTCTTGGATCGTTGATTATGAAATCAAATTGCCAAAACAAATATTTGTTTATCTTTTCACTGATTCACGTTCTCTAAATCACAGTAATCATAAAATCTCAAAAAACAAAAAAAAAAAATTAGAATTATTATGGAATCATTTGTATTTGTTTTAAATATATAATATCCGGTCCATACTATTTGGGTAATTGAGATGTGTCCATTTTTACTGGTTCAAATAGTATGGACCAAAATATTGCCTCTTTTTGGCTCTGCTGAGCTGACTTTTTCTTCTTTCAAAATTACTTTTAACTTTCAATGACCCAAAAAGAGCGAACAGACATGTTCAGTAGTAAAAATAACGGTTAATTAAGTTTTTGGTCCCTATAAATATTCACAGTTTTGTTTTTAGTCCCTACAAAATAAAATCACACTTTTTAGTCCCTATAAAAAATTTCATCAGCATTTTTAGTCCCTATAAATTTTTCCATGAACATTTTTAGTCCTTGTAAAAAAGTCCATCAACAGTTTTTGTCCCTGAAATGCTAAGGAAAATGTCACAGGGACTAAAAAGTGTGATTTTATTTTGTAGGGACTAAAAACAAAACTGTGAGTATTTATAGGGACTAAAAAGTGCTTCCGGAATATAAGTACATATATTTTGCGACGAGTGTAGTCCAATTATTTAACAATGTTTTGCAAATAAAATAAACAAATATTTAATAAAAACACTACATTAACGTTGATATTTTAAAAATAGTTATTAGTTTTCAAAATTTTGTCATATTAACTTTCTCATATGAATACATAAAAATTTACATCGACAGATACAAGGAAATAAAATCCTCATTGAACGCAATGCAAATATTTAACCAATTTTTTACATATAAAAGACAAAAATATTTAATAGAAACATTACATTTATCCTTGACAATTTTCATCAAATACCTTTAAATAGTTCATCTAATTCAAAAGAAATATCGGACCTAAAATAAATAAATCACAATTTGGTTGATCACAAATGAAACATTGTTGTAGTTCATTGAATCTAGATAAATAATATGCATTTATATAAGAGAATAATATTTAAAATATAAAAAAAATCAAATGAATGAATTCATACTGTTTTATTTTAGAATTTATTATTATTTTAATATAAATATATATAATCCCTAAAAATGAATTCATATATTTTGCTTTCCGGTTCTTATCATAAAAGATGTATTGTTCAAGTGGTTAAGTTAAATGAATAAGAGTGAGTGTACCTTGGTGATGGTTTAAATTGTAAAATGTCATTAATTTAAAATGGGGTGAATATGCAAATAATAAAATAGATGCTAAAATTGCAAAATAAAATAATAAATGTTATTTTTATAACGGAGTACACATGGCTGTTTTTTATTAGTTTGGGTAAATTGCCTACCAATTTTTAAAGGTAGCCTTGGCCTCACCTATTTTAATAGTCATCTGAATTTTTTTTAATGGCTCCACCATTGGTTGGAAATAACTGCCAAACATATGTTGAGGCGGTCATGAACCACAGTAATATACTACAACATTTCAGTCCTATTTCTTATATAATTTCCGATGAGATATCCTTTTAAGTGTTACAAAATTAATGTTTAGAATAATCACAAATACAATTTTTAGGTCGGTTATAATTTTATGAAACGAGAATAGTCAAAGTTGAACCTCAAGCTTGCTATATCTATATAGGTAGTTTCGAAGTAAAAGCTATGCAAATGTATAAATGGTGATAATTTTCTGTCTACATTTCAGTTTCATATTTTGATATTACTAACTCCGATTTATGGACTATTGGAAATAAATAGATACAGATATATGTAGCGTGCGGTGAAAGATATTTCTTGGTTAACAAGTATAACGTATAACCGCGTAATAACCAAAATCTGGTTTCTGAGTTGAACAAGAATGAGAGAAAACGTCAAAGATCGTAAATAAATTGCATACGGCTTTATATTTTCCAGGAACATATATGTATGGTGCAGGAAGGAATGTTATTTACAATCCACGTGGAGTTTCTTTACACACCTTAATAGCAAGGCACCAACGTCTTTATGATGATTTTATTAGCCAGGCAGGATAAAATGATAAAAAATAATTATTTGAAAAAAAAAATGTTTCCCTAAAAACAATATAATTCAAACCTTTGCTCAAAAAAAAAAAAAAAAAACGTGTGAATTTCTCCCCATGGTCATAATTTTCTTTTGAAATACGCGTCTGGATTTTGCAATATCCACATGCATTTGGAGTAGAAAGCACCGTCACATTCATTAAATTCAGGTTTTACAACAACATAATTCATACTAGATAACATCAAATTGAAACACTAAAAATTAAAGACAATGGAACTCTGACAGGTGGCAATGGAACTCTGACTCTGATGGTGGTTACACTGTGAGAGGCGTCTATCAACAACTGACAACTCAGGCTGAACCTCCAGATGTTACTGTGGGAGAACTTATCTGGCATAAGCAGGTGCCGTTGAAGTTCTCTATCCTTGCTTGGCGGTTGTTGCGGGACAGGTTGTCGACTAAGAATCATCTTCTGAGGCGTGGCGTGATCAATGGCGATGCTATTTTGTGCGTTTCAGGATGCGACATGGCTGAGTCTGCGCCACACTTATTTATTCACTGTGCCACTTTCGGCACACTGTGGCATCTTATCAGGTCTTGGATCAGAATGACTGGTGTCGATCCGCTTAATATCGATGACCATTTCATTCAGTTTATTCACTCTACAGGTCACTCTAAGGCTCGACAATCCTTCCTCCAGCTTATTTGGTTACTTTGTGTATGGTTGGTTTGGAACGAACGTAACAATAAACTATATAATAATATCCAAACAACCATTGAGCAGCATGTAGAAAAAGTTAAATTTCACTCTTTTTAGTGGCTTAAAGTTAATTAGGCCACTTTTATGTATGGTACTCAAAGATGGTGGTCAGACCCTTTATTATGTTTAGGTATCGACTGACTATAGTTTGGTCTCTTCATTGTATGTCTGACATGTTTTAAGGGTGACACTTTTAGTACATCTTGTACTCAGGTGTTTCACTTCCGTTGTTTATATAATTTATTTTGTCGTCTTCAAAAAAAGACAAATAAAAAACATAAATTAAACACAAAAAAGGATCATGGATGAGTCGAGTTAGTATCACTCTCGCAAAGTACATAGTTTCTTCATCATGTTCCACTATACATGATATGATTTCATCGATTGTCTTTGGAAAAACCATACTAACGTCAATAGCATGAACATATCTCGCCAACGTAGTGATGACACCTCATTATATAATATTTTTAGGTATGTTATTGAGTTTTTCATGTCATTTCAGGACTTCCTAATGGTTTTAGATTGTGTTACTTATGGTTTGGGGAAAAAATTGTTATATTTAATTTGAGTTTCTGTATATGTGTTTGAAGTCTTTTATGGTATAATTCTTGTAATTCGGCGATCATGTGACAACATGTGTGTGTCTATATATATATATATATATATATATATATATATATATATATACACACACACATGAGGTTGAAAAGAGGACACAGATCTGGCACTGGATGCAGGGCCGTCTTAAACAATTTGTTGGCCCCGTTTTAATCTTATAAATTGGCCCCTGATAAAAATAGAAAAAAAAACAATTTTTTAAAGTAAATTATAATAACATCCCAATAATTCTAGTTGTGACAGATAATTCATAGATTAAATAAAGGGTTTTCTTCTTCAATTAAACAAAATGAATTAGTTGGGGAAAAAAAAGTGATTAAAATTAAAATATATTAGGCCCCACGAAAAAAAGCAGTGTAAAGGAAAAAAATATAAAAAAGACGCCTAGCAGAAGTCGCCTAGCAGAAGTTGAACCCCTAGCCATGCGGTCATGAACATAATGACTTACCACTAAAGTATTCTTAACAGTCTATCAAGTTCTCGCTCTTACCTCTATATAACACTTACTATAGGACCTTACATATAAAAAAAATATGGGTCCCCAAAAATTTGAGGCCCGGTGTCGTCGCCCAGCCCCGACGGGCTATGGGCCGGCCCTGACTGGATGATACACTATCCAAACAAAATGCAGGACTGGTCTAGTTCTGCAAATGTGTGTCAAACCGATTATACTGGTAGTAAAGAATATATTGTGTTGCATCTAGCTAATGAAATATGGGTGGATTCTCAACTCTAGTTGTTCTTAGCACATGAAGCGGCACCGGGAGTGGTTCGCCACATTTACATCCGGTAGTTTTGGATTTTTTACGGGCAATGACAAAGCATGTGCTATCATTGGGATGGACAAATTAAAATTGCCATAGGCGATGGTGTGTGTAAATGTTGAATGATATCAGATATGTTCCAGAAAAATTTGATTTCCTAGGTGTTTTTTTTAGGTAGTTGCGACACATTTGGCAATCATACACCATAGGAGTTCGTTTCTCTATAAATAGTATAATCACACCCCATGGAAGTTCATTTCAGTTCTATATTTAGCCTACTAGATTATACGACCGCCCACATTGGATAAACATCTTATTGGTTGTTTGATCGAACGATATATATAATTCAATTTTACCATCTTATTGGTTGGTATTATTAGTTGCAACAATACAATTTCTTTTACTTTTGTTCTTGTCCTTCTGCATTTCTACGTTTGTGTTCTTTTTCTTATATATTTTACAACGTTTACTCATCATTACATGTTTCTTGAACTTCAGCTAAAACTTGCAACTTTAAACAAATCAACTAGCTAAGAATGCCTTAAAGATCTAACTTAAATTCTAAATTGATCATTAAGTTCATTTGTTAAGAGAATATATTTCCACGTCAACACTAATATAAGCTTTAGATAATAAAATTATAATTTCTTTTTTTGCAAAGTAATACACCCTAAACTTTTTTATTACATCAATTACAAAGGAATATATGTATTAAAGAAACAAATTTAAATCAACGAACAAAGGAAATCTACATAGGTATATTACATACAACTGTAAAATTATGTTGCTTAATTGCAATTTTGGTCTCCAACTATTGTGATTATGAAATTTTGGCCGCTACTTTTTTTCTTCAGTGATTTTGACCCCTTCTGTGTTTTTCATTTGTGATTTTGCACCCTCCATCCAATTTTCTCCAAAATTTACGTTGATGTGTCATCATTTATGATGTTGTTGCCAAAAAATTCAGACCATAAGTGTGAGAGCGGATGAAATTCGCTACTAATGTTTCAAACTTCTTGGCCTTGTTAAGTTTGAATTATAAGAAATAGCATATTGATTATGAAAGTTGAGTGTCGCGTTAATGATTGATCACATACACGTCAACTTAAATCTTGAGGAAAGTTGAAAGGGAGAATGTCACGTCATAAAGAGAAAATCATAAGGGTTCAAAATCGCTAAAAAAAGTATGATACCAAAATCGCACAATCACGATTGAAGGGACAAAAGTGTAATTAACTAAATAAGTTCTAGTTTCTAATTCCAAATATCTGCCCCATGGTTGGATGTTTAGTCCCAGTTGATTTAGAGGTAGTTGTTGTAGTCGATGGTGATGGCCTAGTAGTTGGATAAAGAACTTTCTGAATGCTTGGGTGTTTAGAACTCATGGTGCAAAGCAGCAACAAGTTATGAATTAAAAGTTTGAAATGTGAGAGGGAGAGAGAGAGAGGAGGGGGAGTGAGATATCTTATTTCTCAAAGATATGTAACACAAATATGTTTTGGAATCGATGAGTATTGAAGAAGCTTAACGTTTTATGGATATTTATAATGGTTGAAGAAAACACGCGTAGCTAGGTAATTCTAGCAGCAAATGGGATAATCCCAGAAAATGGTGAATTTCTACAAAATTTCAGTTTTATTTAAGAAATATTATTTCGATTAATACTTGTGCTGTACGAAAAGTTAAATTTCCATGCATTTTGGAAGAACAGAAATTGTCAAAGATTTGAAATGCGGTGGACGTATTGCATATATAATGAACGTATCATGAATTTTACAAGCCGCGGTTTGCAACACGACCACGCCAAATAGCTAATATATGACATTCTTTGATTTTTTTTCTTTTTTAAGACATAACTAACTTTGATTTTTTTCTTTCACAAAAATAAAAATACCCATTTATTCAAATTCATAGTACTAAAAAAATCAAATTGATTGATTATATCTATACGATATATAAAGAAAACTACCTTTCAGAGCTTTATTAGGGTTGAATTTTCTCTTTTCCAAAAATATCATCAATTTTCAATACATATAACACATGTAATAAATAGATAAGAATAAATTTAAATATTAAAAAAATGTAATAAACACGATATGAATATATATATGTCTAATTTTTTTTTCTTTTATCACTTAAAAAGTATAACAAACTAAAGAAATATATTTATACTTAATTTTTCATTATCCCCATTATACCCTTAAACAACTTTTTCTATAATAAAGATTGTTGTTGGTATCCTTAAAAAATGAATTTAGATTATATTTTATTTCTTACATTGTTGGTGTCATTGAAATAAATAATCATGATTAATTTGCTTTGTTATAACTTGAAGCAACAAACATTTATATTTTTATGACTATATTCAAGTCTTCGGAATAATCATGCATCCGTAACTGCAACGTTGACGACTTCAAAGTCATTGATTGAATCTGCACTTACTCAAATTAATCTTTCAATCTGAATCTAATAAACATTGCACTAATATGTGAAATAAAAAACACATCTTACAAAGACGGAAAGTAAAACAAAGTCGTGCAAACAAGATGAAATCACAAAAACAAACTAAATAAGATTGAAAATACGTGGAAATCACTTATTTAACTAAAAGAATAAATAAACAATTCTGATTGGTAATTTTGGATCAAAATTGACCATAAATCATACTTCTTTGGTACATCAAGAATAAGAATGGTGAGAATTATTTAGGTGGACTAGTTTATCTTCTTAAAAAAAAAATTGGTGACAATTAAATAGTACAACTTTGTTACATTTACTACCGTTGCACCACTAATGTTTATGATGTCTTATCGTTTGCTTTCCATGCAAATATCCAATGAAAGCGAATTATGTATGGTACTGTTGCCCACTTTCTATCTCTAAGCTTCTCTTTTTTTTTTACAAACAATTAAGTTACTTAATATGTAGTATATTTATACTAAGGTCTTGTTATCCGGTGTCCCTTGGGCATTGGTTAAGACACTAAAAGTAGAAAGAAAAAATATAATATGCATTGAAAAGAGCAATTTTTTAATTTTTAAAATATAGAATATACAATTTCCAATGAAATATTTCTTTTAATAATTCCTTAACCCGTACCCGGGGCACCGGTTAACATTTTCCTATTAGTATAATCCGAGTGAGTTAAATATAAATCCAAGTTTTTCAAGTAAAAAAAGGTAATAAAAGGGTGCAATTATAATTATCAAACATACTGTTGAAAATATCTTAAGATCTGCTGCATAGTTGGACAAAGAACTTTCTGAATTTTTATGTTTTTTGAACTCATGGTGCAATGCAACAATAGCTTAATTAAAATGCACAGATGTCTTCTTCAAATGAGTAATGTATAAGGTTAACGATGTGTTGTTTTTTTTTTTTTTAAATTACGACAGAGCTTTGAAACGATTACTAGGGTGAGTCACGACCAGGTCGCTTTCTTTAAGACGTTTCACGGCACTACCTGAAATGTGCAAGGTAGACTATCAACCGTGCGTCTCCAGGATAAAACAGCCCAGATTCTTTTCTGTACGATTAAAGGTTGCACTACCCAGGAGCGGTCGAGAATAACACCTCGGAGAGTATGGTTTAGAAACCACTCGAGAAAAACCAAAGGAGGAGAAAAGAACGATTCGTCAACACAAATCGCAGGAGATGAGAAGGGGAGAAAACCAGAGAAGAGTATTCGATTCTCGGTTTTGGAGTGAGGAATGAGAATCCCAAGCTCTCTATTTATAGAGGGGATTTGACCTCGCCGACCCGGTTCATGACCCGCTAGCGCAAGCCCACGCTTCAGTAACGGTAACCCAAGTATGCGCGTGTGGAAAACGTGTGAGACTTGGTCTCTGCTTGCAGGAATCTCGGAGCAAAAGAAAAAAAAAACAATATTTATTTTCTGAGCACCAAAAAATTATTCCTTTACGGCCCAGGCCCAAGCCCGGCCCGGTCCGGTCGGTCGGCGGCGGCGTCGCGCGTGTTGTATATATAAATAATTTTTGGCATCAGCTCACTCCGTTCACAAAAGTGTGTACCTCAAGGGCACACCCTTGGAGGTGATATCCCACATATATAAACACTACTAGAGTGTGTGATCTACCCAATGTGGGACATAGAATTTTCAATTCACACTTAACACTAGTTTTCTCCACTTGTGTTTACATTTCAAAAGTTTCACAAACTCACTAGTGTTCCAACAATCCCCCACTTGAATTCAAAATTGGTTTTCCTGATTACGTTTTAAACGTTTCCTAAAGATTGCTAGTAAACAAAGGTGTGTTTAACACTTGAACCTTTGTATAGTGAGTAGTATTCCGATTAACAAGAGTTGCTTACAGCATTGAACTCTATCTCAGACATAGAACTCACACACAACCTTTTCTTAGGTGTTTTCTAAAAGCCCGTGCGTTTAAGGCCTTGCACGTCTATCCTAGTTTTAACGAATGGTCTAGGAATTCTGCCTCGAAATTCCATAAGAACCGGCCTCAATTCTACATACGTATAGGTGAGTCTATCAGAAGTACTCCTGTAGCTATGTACTCCACTCCATAAGGAGTATAGATCTCATTAAGAGTTTCTATTATCTCAACCTTCTGTCACTGCAGGATCATGCATTCTCATAGCATGTTCTATCACTTGTGACTTGTTGTTACCCATTGAACCTAGTTCTTGGGATCTCCAGTCATTTAGGTCGGGTTACCATCACTTATGATCAATAGGCATTAGTTAGTCCCATCCTGATGGATGTATTTGCGACTTTCTCTCTGTTTAGTCCTTTCGTCAAAGGATCAGCTAAGTTTTCATTTGTTCGTACGAAATCTACTCTTACCGTTCCATTCGAAAGATATTCTCTTATCGTGCTGTGTTTTCGTCTTATCTGTCGTCTCTTACCATTGTAGTAACGATTCTCAATCTTTGCGATAGCCGCGGTACTATCACAATGAATCAACACAGCAGGTAACGGTCTCTCCCATAAAGGGATTTCAGATAGCAAGCATCTTAGCCAACTTGCTTCTTCACTAGCAGCAACTAGTGCTATCATCTCAGATTCCATTGTGGATTGAGCTAGAATGGTCTGTTTCTTGGATTTCCAAGAAACAGCTCCTCCAGCAATGGTAAATATATACCCACTGGTCGCTTTGGAATCATCTGATAAGGTGTTCCAATCTGCGTCACTATATCCTTCAAGCACTGCAGGATATCTCTGATAATGTAGTCCTAGGGTCATGGTCTTCTTCAAGTATCTCATGACTCTTTCGATAGCTTGCCAATGCTCCATGCTTGGCCTGCTAGTAAACTTGCACAGTAATCCCACGGCGTAGCCGATGTCGGGTCTAGTACAATCAGTGGCATATCTGAGACTGCCAATGATGCTCGCATATTCAGATTGTCTAACACTGTCTCCAGTGTTCTTAAATAGCTTCACACTTGGGTCACAAGGTGTGCTCGCAGGTTTACAATCGAAGTAATTATATTTCCTTAAGATCTTCTCAATGTAGTGAGATTGATTCAAGGAGATTCCATTATCAGTTCTAGTAATCTTGATTCCAAGAATTACATCTGCTTCACCTAGATCTTTCATATCAAAGTGGTTGCACAACAAAATTTTCACTTCTTTAATGACGTTGTGGTTCGAACCAAATATGAGTAAGTCGTCTACATATAGACATATGATCGAGCAAGTGTTATTTCCGTATTTGTAATAAATACACTTGTCGCTTTCATTCACCTTATACTCATTCTCAATCATTAGGTTGTCGAATTTCTCATGTCATTGTTTCGGTGCTTGTTTTAAACCATACAGAGATTTGTCTAACTTACAAACTTTGTTTTCCTGTCCATGGACTACAAAACCTTCAGGTTGGTCCATGTAGATTTCTTCTTCTAATTCACCGTTTAAAAAAGCAGTTTTTACGTCCATTTGGTGTACTATCAAATTGTGGATGGCCGCCAAAGATATTAGTACCCTAATGGACGTGATTCTAGTAACAGGTGAATAAGTATCGAAGAAATCTACATTTTCTCTTTGTCTAAAACCTTTGGCTACAAGGCGTGCCTTGTATTTGTCGATTGACCCGTCAGGTTTTAGTTTCTTTTTCAGAATCCACTTACACCCTATTGTCTTGCTTCCAGGAGGCAAGTCAGTTAGGTGCCAGGTTTCGTTGGACATTAGAGAATCCATTTCATCATTTATAGATTCTTGCCATAAGTCAGCGTCAATTGAAGATAAAGCTTCCTTGATGCTTGATGGATCCTCCTCTATTGTATATGCCACATAGTCGGGGCCATAATCTTTAGCTATTCTTGCTCTCTTACCTCTACGAGGTTCTATAACATCCCTTTCGATGTTTTCATTGCTTGTTCTGATTTCAGAAGGTTGATCAAGAGTTGAGTTAATGGTGCCCCCACTATTACCCCCACTGTCTCCTGACTTAAAGGGAAATTTATTTTCAAAGAAGTCAGCATCATTTGATTCTATGATCATTTTAGATTTCAGGTCGTAAAATCTATAGGCTTTACTGTTTAAGGCATACCCAATGAATACACATTCATAGGCTCTACTTGCTAGTTTGACTTTTTTGGGGTCTGATTTTCTTACATAGGCAAGGCTGCCCCATGTTCTAAAATAAGACAGGTTTGGTTGTCTTTTCTTCAAAATTTCATATGGAGAAGTTTTGTTCTTAGTTTTGGGTACTCTGTTTAGCACATAGCAAACAGTCAATAAAATTTCTCCCCACCAGTGAGGTGCTGTTCCGGAATTAAGCATTGTTGCAACTACTAATTCGGTAAGCGTTCTATTTTTTCTTTCCGCTTTACCGTTCATTTCTGGAGAATAATGAGCAGTTGTTTCATGAATAATTCCGAGTTCTTTATAATACTCATTGAATGTATGTGATCCGTATTCAGTACCTCTGTCACTTCTAAAACTCTTGATTCTAATATTGAATTGATTTTCAGTTTCTTTTACATACTATTTAAACATTTCAAGTGCTTCATTTTTATTTCGCATTAAATACACATGTGTGTAATCGGAGCAGTCATCTATAAAAGTGATGAAATATCTTTTTCCATTTCTTGTCAAGTTACCATCTAATTCGCATAAATCAGAATGAATTAAATCAAAAGGTTCAGTTACTCTGGTTACTGATTTATGAGAACTTTTAGTTATTTTCGCTTGACTGCAATATTGACATTTTCCAAAATCGTTTAAAGATATTTTAGGTATTAAACCTAAACCGCTCATATTTGAAATAATTCTTTTATTAACGTGACAGAGTCTAGAATGCCAAATATTAAAATCACACAACATATAAGCAGAAGAATAAATTTTATTAATATCAATGTTCAACTTAAACATGCCATCAGTGGCGTACCCTTTCCCAACAAAAATACCATTCTTAGTGATGGTGTACAAATCAGCCCCAATGCTTTGAACAAACCCAGCCTTATTCAAAAGAAAACCTGAAACTAAGTTCTTTCTAATCTTAGGAGTGTGCAACACATCCTTCAGTATCAGAGTCTTTCCAGAGGTGAATTTCAGCTCTATATCTCCGATTCCAGCAACATCAGTGGAGTGAGAGTCTCCCAGCATTAACTTCTGATCATCACAGGCAATATATGTTTTAAACATATCTCTGTCATAGCAGACATGGCGAGAAGCATTAGTGTCCACCCACCAGCCATCAGAACCTGCAATCATGTTAATCTCAGTAATCATAGCCACGTAGGGCTCATCAGGTGCAGCAGCAATAGCCAAGTTAGCCTGTGCAGGTCGGTTGTTTTTGTTTCTGCACTTGCGTGCCATATGACCTGCCATCCCACAATTGTAACAATTGAAAGGAGGGGCACCATCATTCTTGGGTGGTTGATGAATCTGGGGTCTTGGATTGTTCCTAGTCTTATTCCTGTTGGAATTCTTATTCATATGGCGGTTCTGATTCTTAAATTGTTTGCCAGTAGGCTTCAGAACAGCACCTACAAATTTCTTTTTAGTGTTGTTGTTAGAAACAGCATACACTTCTTCATTCTGGTCCTGCCTTCTCGCTTCTTCTTCAATACGAAGGCGAGTAATCAGACTTTCAAGAGAGAACTCCTTAGTTTTGTGTCTAAGTTGACTCTTGAAGTCCTTCCGAGCAGGAGGCAACTTATCAATAATCACAGCAATTTGAAATTGTTCGGGAAGTTGCATCCCTTCAGCTATGATCTCGTGAGCAATTTGTTGCAGCTCATGTGATTGTGCCTCGACGGGCTTATCATCACTCATTTTGAAATTCAGATAGCGGCTCACCGCGTATTTCTTAACACCAGCCTCTTCGGTGTCATATTTTTTCTGTAGTGCCTCCCATAATTGTTTGGCAGTATCACAGAGTCTATAGTAATCATACAGAGGGTCTGTGAGTCGATTAAGAATGTAATTCTTACAGAGGTAGTCATTTTCTTTCCACAGAGCAATGTCTGTGGATAGCTGTTTATCAGTGTCAGCTTTCTCAGTAACTTTCAAAGCAGAAGAAGCAGGGTCAACTGTTTTATCCTTGTTATTCGCTCCAGCAGGAGTCGAACTCGTAGGTGCTACAGGCATGGGTTCGTTCAAAACGTAGGCAACCTTTTTAGTGGTTAAGAAAAACAGCATCTTTTGCTGCCAACGTTTGAAGTGGCTTCCTGAGAACAGAAACGGTTTGTTAAAATCATCAGCAGCAGTAATCTTTTCAGAACTCATCGTATCGTATATGAAACGTCTTAAAAATGTTGTTTTTTTTAAACAAAAATTACGACAGAGCTTTGAAATGATTACTGGGGTGAGTCACGACCAGGTCGCTTTCTTTAAGACGTTTCACGGCACTACCTGAAATGTGCAAGGTAGACTATCAACCGTGCGTCTCTAGGATAAAACAACCCAGATTCTTTTTTGTACGATTAAAGGCTGCACTGCCCAGAATCGGTTGAGAATAACACCTCTGAGAGTATGGTTTAGAAACCACTCGAGAAAAACCAAAGGAGGAGAAAAGAACGATTCGTCAACACAAATCGCAGGAGATGAGAAGGGGAGAAAACCAGAGAAGAGTATTCGATTCTCGGTTTTGGGGTGAGGAATGAGAATCCCGAGCTCTCTATTTATAGAGGGAATTTGACATCGCCGACCCGGTTCATGACCCGCTAGCCCACGCTAACGGTAACGTCTCTGCTTGCAGGAATCTCGGAGCAAAAGAAAAAAAACAACAATATTTATTTTCTGAGCACCAAAAAATTATTCCTTTACTGCCCAGGCCCAAGCCCGGCGGCGCGCGTGTTGTATATATAAATAATTTTTGGCATCAGCTCACTCCGTTCACAAAAATGTGTACCGCAAGGGCACACCCTTGGAGGTGATATCCCACATATATAAACACTACTAGAGTGTGTGATCTACCCAATGTGGGACATAGAATTTTCAATTCACACTTAACACTAATTTTCTCCACTTATGTTTACATTTCAAAAGCTTCACAAACTCACTAGTGTTCCAACACGATGATATATGGATATATTTATATTCATCAAAGAAACTAAAAATAGTTAGTTTCTAATCAAAAACGGTATACAATATAAATAAATGGTGATTTTCTGCAAACTTTCTGTTTTATTTATTAAATATTTTTCCTATGATACTTTGCCATTACGTAATGTTAAAGATTGGCTTCATAATTTTTTTTTTATTATTGTATATTACATACATAGTTCTTCTTAATTTCCAGAACGTAGCATGAAATTTACAATCGGTGGTTTGCTACACGTCTTACCCAAGCACGGTGGGCGTAATGGTCAATTTTAAGCTGCTGAAACGAAAACAATTAATTTCATTTTTTCCTCATAGATTTAAAATAAATCATAAAACATATTTTTCATAAAAATGTCCAAAGGCCAAGTCAACTAAAGCATAATAAAAAATTCTTAGTAAAATCTTTTATAATCCAACCAGTTTGTAAATTACCCATTTCTTTTGGTTTACTTTCTTTCTAAACAATAAATAATATTTAATTGGTCTCACTATCTGCATCCTTTCTAAGAAGCTTGATAGGGGTATAGCAAATGTTGATTGGCGTATCCGCTTCGGGGTCTCCCCTTAGCCAGAGGTCCGAGGCCTTTCCGTTTTGAAGCAGCCTGGATTGACCATGTAGATTATTCTGATTTGGTAGTGGGAGCTTGGAATTCTTCAAACCATAATCCGGTCACTGCTTTAAACAAGGTTCGAGATAATTCTATTATTTTCAACCATGAAGTTTTTGGTAACATTTTCAAGCGGAAAAGACATATTGAAAGTAGGCTATAGGGCATTCAAAATTATTTAGAGCGAGTGGATTCCCTTCATCATGTTCTTCTTGAGAAAGAATTGCAACGGGAACACAATCATATCCTCTTTCAAGAAGAAATGCTTTGGTTTCAAAAATCCAGAGAGAAATGGGTTAAATTTGGTGACAGAAACACCTCTTATTTCCATGCACAGACCATCATCAGAAGGAAAAAGAATAGAATTCATAAATTGCAGCTTCCCAATGGTACTTGGTCTTATGATAGCTCTATCCTTCAACAAGAGGCGCAAAATTATTTCCAAAATCTCTTTTGCAACAACCAGCAGAGTCACAATCATGTTTTCAACGAAGGTCCCCACCCTGTCATTGATGAATCTAGTGTTACCTCTCTTATAAGCTCAGTTACTAAAGAAGAAGTTGTTGCTGCCCAAAAATCCATGAAACCTTATAAGGCGCCTGGTCTAAATGGATTCCAATGTATTTTTTTAAGCAATATTGGCATATAGTTAGGGACGACATCTGTAATCTTGTTAATAGTGCCTTCCTCACTGGTTACTTTGACCCTACATTATCGGATACTCTGATCTCTCTCATCCCTAAAGTTGAACCTCCCAACTCTTTCAAAGACTTCAGACCGATCGGCCTTTGCAATATTGTCTACAAGATTATCACTAAATTCTTAGTCCATCGATTAAGACCAATTCTTGATACTATTATTGGTCCTTACCAAAGCAGTTTTCTCCCAGGTAGGGGCCCTTCTGATAATTCCATTGTTTTGCAGGAAGTCATACACCTTATGAGAAGATCTAAAATGAAGAAAGGGTATGTTGCTTTCAAACTTGACCTGGAGAAAGCTTTTGATAATGTGAATTGGGACTTCCTCAAGGCTACTCTTCAAGATTCTGGGTTCCCAACCATCACTATCAATCTTATTATGCATTTTGTGACTCATGCATCATCTGTTCTCTCCTCCATTCCTTCTTATTATATGCAGGTTACTTGGCTCCCTCAAAGTATTTGTGATAGCATTGACCAAACCATGCGTAATTTCATCTAGAGGGATAATAATAACATAGGTATTCATCTTGTTGGTTGGAATAAATCTCTCAACCTAAGAAGCACAGCAGCCTAGGCATCAGAATGGCGAGGGATATGAATATTTGTTTACTTGGCAAACTTGTTTGGGATATGGTTCAAACTTCTCAAAAGTTATGAGTCCAGCTTCTCTCAAAAAAATATGTCATTGGTCCGAATACGCTGTATGCTCCATCCAGACCTAATATCTCTATTACTTGGTCTTCTATCCTTCATGCTCGAGACATTCTCAAAGATGGTTATTCTTGGCACGCTGGGTCGGGTAATTCTTCTTTCTGGTCTTGTCCATGGAGCACTCTAGGCTTTATAGGGTACCTACCTCCTTACATTGACATTCATGATATTCTTTTGACAGTAAAAGATGTAATATCATCAAACAATCCTGATACAAATATCCTCTACAGTCAACTACCTACCCTTGCGGCTGACACCATCAATAACATGCACTTCAAGTTTAATGCTTCTGTGGATGATGTTTTCATTTGGTCCAACAACAAGAATGGCATCTACACCGCCAAAAGCGGATATTCTTGGGTACTCTCTCGTAAGGATCCGGTAATTATTTCTAATCCTCCTCATACATGGTCTTGGGTTTGGAAGCTTCAGCTGCCGGAAAAAAATCAAATTTCTTTTTTGGTTGGCATGTCACAACTCGGCACCTACCTTATCCATGCTCAACCATAGAAACATTGCTCCTTCCCCTGTTTTTTCTCGGTGTGGCCTCCATGATGAAACATTCCTCCATTGTGTGAGAGATTGTAACCATTGTAGAATCATTTCGCAACGCCTCGGTTTTAATCAGCCTGATTTTTTCACTAATTCTGTAACTGATGATTGGCTTAAGACCAATTCAGTGGACCCTCTGACATTCATTTTTGCAGCAACAGTTTGGTAGGCGTGGAGGAATAGAAACATGATGTGTTTAGGCAACGAAAATTGGACTATAAACCATCTTGCCTCCAACATTCAAGGTATGGTTGACACTTTTAATCCTCTTACCTTTCGTCTGCTAACAACACTATGGAAGATAGATTTGTCAAGTGGAATCATAACAACCATTCTAGCGTCATTCTTAATGTTGATGGGAGTTGCCTTGACTCCCCCAATAGAACTGGTTATGGAGGAATTCTTAGAAATGATGCAGGCTTTTACTTGTATGGGTTTTCCGGATATATCCATGATTCTTCTGACATTCTTTATGCTGAGCTCTATGCTATCTATCAGGGCCTCTCACTAGCCAAAGAGAAGGGTATTGTTGATCTTTTTTTCTATTCTGATTCATTATTATGTATCAACATCATCACTGGACCCCTCTTGAAGTTTCATGTTTATGTTGTTTTGATTCAAGACATAAAAGAGTTGATGGAGCAGACTCAAGCAACTATTAGCCACACCCTCAGGGAGGGAAACCAGTGTGCGGATTTTATGGCCAAGTTTGGTGCCTCATCTAACTATGCATCACGATTCTCCACCTACGGAGCTATTGCCCCTCCTTCAGTCTGATGCTGCTGGAACTTTTTATTTGAGACTTTAGTTCTTTTTTTCTTTTTGTTTTTTTCCGGTTTTTCACTTGCCCTATAGCCTTTGTAACCAAAAAAAAAAGTTACAAGTAAGATGAATAAAAGGAAAAGTAAAAACATAAAAATAAAAACGTAACCACTAGCTAGCATTGGAAACAAAACACAAGCTAAATTACATGAGTAAAACATTGAAGGGGATTTATCCACAGCCAGTGAAAATCAAAAGCTAAGGGTGCGTTTGATTTGCTAAAAAATGAAGCACATGACAGAACAAATCAAGTTGTCCAATGTTTGATTTGTAAAACTGTTTCAGGTACAGGACAAACTGGAGGCAAGGGACAGGACAAAAACTGATATTTTTGTCCCTCACCAAACCACAACACAACTTTTTGTCCCACGTACAAGTTGTCTAAAATACCAAAATAGCATTTTGTCCCCAAAAAATGTATAAAACAAAAATAATAATTCAATAATACAAAAATAATAATTCGTTGGTATGCAATTTTGTAACATCTACCATGCGAGCAAGAGAACCTTTAAAGGACAGAGCCACTTTATTTCAAACTATGTCGAAGATGGCAGATCTATCACTTGGCACCACTGAAGAAAGCATGTGATAAACCGTTCAACGACTATCAAAAAGAGAAGAATGAAGAGGATCACTTCGTTGTAGCCCTCTTTCCAAATTAAATTCATCAGTAAATTCCTCATTAATGAGTACTGATATTGTTGTCGTAGTCACACATTCCATGATCCACTTATGCCACAATGTTAGGAATAAATTCATTTTTCTCATAACTGCTTCCAAATATTTTCAAACCACTAGAATCTGTCTACCCTTAACAAAAAGCCAAATGTGGTCCAGAAATGAAGCTACCTATAACCTTTCTAAGTCTATTGGCTAACACCTTACCTAACACTTTATTCAAACACCTAATCAACAAAATTGGTTGGAAGTCTGCTAAGCCTCGTGGGTTCTATACTTTACGAATTAAGACTATAAAAGTGTGATTGTCACTTTCATGAGTTTTCCATTTCTATGAAATTCAGAGATGACCCTCATAAATTCCGGCTTAATTTCTCCCTAAAAATCTTTGTCGAAGCTAAAATTGATTCCATCAGGCCCAGGACTTTTAAAATTTTCACAATCCCACATTGCGTGTTTAATTAACCTCCTCTTCACTGAACATTCTAAAGAGACCTCAACTATCAGTCTTGTTGAGACACTTTAAGATCAAATCATCCAAATTATAAGGTCTTTAAATTCTATTCTCCCTAAAAGTCTTGTTTTGCTCCTCTCCTAGCTCGGCTGGGCTGGGAACTTTTCAGTATCTGGTGGGCGTTTGGAGTGTCACTTGTTAACTATATCGAGTTCTTCTCTTTTAATATTTGAAATGTTTCCTTTATTTCCCACTTGAAAATTGCCTTGTTAATTAATCAAATCTATACCCAAAACCTTACAAACAAGGTGATAAAAATATAGGGTTCAAACTTCAAACATTCTCATATTGGGTAGGCTCATGGTTTAAAGATAATATAGGGTTCAAAAACCTATATTTTTTATTATTTTTTTCTTCACAAAAACTTAAAAACAATCAAAGATATATGGTTCATCATGACATAAGAAATAGAAACAATGGACAAAAACGTATGACGCTGGGGTTGGTGCCACTGGAAATTGGAATAAAATTGAGTGAGCCATTCGAATGCAAGGGGATTAGCTAACTCCCCATCAAGGTTAGCACTTAAAAGGCTTATTTTAATTATTAAGCCTGATTTTATTTTTATATCAGAGTAATGGATAAGTTTTGATGATTTCCTCAAAATATGGCTTTTTAACTTGCAGCTGAGGCTTTTTGCAGTTAACAATAGACAAAATTTAGTTCCAAATTTATGGTGTTTTTGTAAAGTTTCACTTGATCCCATAGTTTTGTCATCTGATTCTCAACAAGTAACTCTTTCATTGGGGGAGAATAATAAGCAATTTGCATGCTCAGCAATTTATGCTTCTACAAACTACTCCCTCCGTCCCATATTAGAAGCAAAAAAAACTCATTTTCTTTGTCCCAAATTATAAGCAAAAAAGACCAACTTTTATCATATTTAATTATGTTTTTTCAAAAAATTATCTTTTCCAAAGGAAAATTAAATGCAAAGTGCATTCAATTTGCTCTCTCTTTCATTTTCTCAATAACCAACAACCAATGAAAATTGTTTTTACATCTTCCTATAAAACTTATTTCAAAGATAACACAAAAAACTATGTTACAAACTACTATGATTTAGTTTTCTTAATGAGTGTGATTTTTTTTTTTGTTTATAATATGGGACGGTGGGGGTATTTAACTAGGAGAAACCTATGGAGTGTCTTATCTACTTAACAATCTCAATTTGCACTGCCTTGGTGTTACATTGGGGACTTCAAATGTATCTTAGGGGCACATGAACACAGAGGAAGAACTAACCCTGCAAGAATTCCTATTCAAGATTTTCAATCATGGACTGATTTTAATGATTTGGTTCATTTACCTACTAAAGGAGTTGAATACACTTGGTCCAATAGATGGGGTGGAGGTAGACATACAAATAGGAGACTAGATAGAGCTATATGTAATCATGGCTGGTTAGATATGTGTTGCTCAGTCTCAGTTACCACTTTGACAAAGCATATATCAGCTCATTTTCCAATTTTGTTGGATTCAAACTATTAGATACCATTTTTGCATCTCAATTCAAGTTCATGAGGATGTGGTCCATGCATCAGGATTGTAAGCAATTGATTCAAGACACTTGGAAGGAGATAGAAATAGCACTTAAAAGGAGATAGAAATACCAAATACTTTCAAAGGATTGCTAAGATTAAAACCTCAACCAAAACCATAACATCCCTCAATGATGGTGAACATGTGATCATAGACCAAACACAAATTTCAAATCATATTGTATCATTTTATAAAAAATTATTTTGCACTAACATTGTTTTGCAGGAGCACACACTTGCAAATGAAGGCATCCCAAACCTCATTACTGATGAAATCAATAACCTTCTGACCATGCTTCCTTCTCAACAAGAAATCAAATCAGCAGTCTTTGCACTCAACAAGGAAAGTGCTCCTAGTCCATATGGATTTGGAGCATTTTTCTATCAAACTTATTGGAACATTACTAAAGATGATGTAGTCAAAGCAGTTTTGGAATTCTTCACTAGAAGTTGGATCTTGTCAGGGTTCAACTCAAATATTATTGCTCTTCTTCCCAAGATTCCAAATGTTTCCTCCATTAACCAATACAGACCTATAACAATGGAAAATTTTAAATTCAAGATCATATATAAGGTTATTGCAGATAGGCTTGCTCCAATCATCCCCTCAATCATTTCTGAAGAACAAATGGGATTCATACATCAAAGGAACATCAGAGATTTCTTATGTATTGCTTTTGAAGCTACAAACCTATTGCACAACAAAGCTTTTGCGGGAAACTTAGCTTTGAAAATTAATATTACAAAGGCTTTTGACACTTTACAATGGTTTTTATTTTACTGAAAGTGCTCAAATCTTTTGGCTTCAATAATACCTTCAACAACTGGATACAGGTGATTCTCAATTCAGCTTTCTTATCTATTTCAGTCAATGGTAAGGCACAAGGCTACTTTAACTGCACAACATGAGGACAAAGATGAATTGTATGGTCACTCATATATATAGAGAAAGGAATGAAGTTGCGGACTCGTTACCAAATTTTGGTTTAACTCTTCAAGAATAAACTGTTTGGCAGGAACTCCCCAGCTTTATTAGGGCTAACTTTGTTAAGAATAAAATAGGCATGCCTTCTTATAGGTTTACATATTTCTAATGTTGTTTTGATATAGTCCCCTCCATTTTGTATTTCCTCCTCTT
The DNA here is from genome assembly GCA_946800305.1 of Medicago arabica. NCBI lineage: Eukaryota > Viridiplantae > Streptophyta > Magnoliopsida > Fabales > Fabaceae > Medicago > Medicago arabica. The sequence continues at coordinate 17,634,321 of OX326971.1, read as the reverse complement.
TTTCTATATATATATTTTGGTAGGTCAGCACCTTAGCTGCCTACTTTTGGTTTTAAATTTTTTTTAATATTGACAAGCGAAATTGAGGGTTGGTGTGATTGATTATTAGCGTTTTTATACTAACTTCAGATTTATCACTTACGATTAAGCAATTCAGACGTCGTCACACTCTCAATACGATGATGAGCTCTGAAATTTGGTCCACAACAAGTTTGGAAATCGCGTGTGAATGTGAAATAGGAGGGGAGAATCAAAACAGCTCACGTGCCTCACTTAGCAATTTTTAAGTTCCACACATGGAGCATTATAAGCCATTATATTAATGAAGTTTAATGACAAGATTTGGTGTAAGTATTTTGACTTACACGTAGTATCAACGGATCTGACTATATATATGAGTCAGGATCCGTTGACACCAGGTGTAAGTCTTTTGACTTACACCAAATCTGAGAGTCGTTTAATCTAATCAATACAACGGTTCAAAATATGGAAACTAATGATTTGAAATTAGTGTGTATCACATGATAATAATTTTATGAGTTAAGTTATTGATGAGTCAATAATTAGTGTTTTTAATATAATATTTGAGTCTGTTTTATTTATATTTGATTTCGTTTTATTTAATATTATTTCCTTTTTAGAGCTATTTTACTTCAATTGCAAGTAATTTAATTTCATGAACAAATATTCTAAAGATTCAGTCTTGGAGAAAAAAAAAAGAGGATTTGGACCTGATTCGGGCTGAAAATAGGAAGATTCAGCACAAAAATATATTTCCCCAAGTCAGAAGCTTGGCACGGCCCGTGCCACCAGCCACACGGCCGTGCCAACTCCCAAAATGCTCTTTTGCTGCTTTTGCTTTATGGACAAGCTACCTATTAGTTTATTTCTGACCTAATAGCCCGTGGTTTCTTGTGGAACATTCTAGTGATATATTTTCTTAGGGCTTAAGTCATTGTAAACTATAAATAGAGTAGCTAGCTATCACAACAATCATCTTTTGTTCTTGGAATTCAATAGTGACAATTGTCTTAATAAAAGTTCTTTCTTTTACTTTTCTTGTCTTGGGATTGTTGGATAAGTCTTAATGACATAATTCTAATCAAACCAAACCTTGAACCCTAATTTTATATAAATCTACTTTCTAATCTAATTTCATCGTTTTTATAATGAATTAAAAAATACCAAACTCATAAAACGAACGCGGAGGGTTAGGATTTGTTAATTCATCATCATAAATATCAATTCATAAAGCGAATGCGGAGCTTTGATATTGGAACAAGTGAAATTAGACAAGGATTGCGAAACATAAGAAAGTCTAGCAAACCTTGAGACACATAAAGTTTCGTTCTTCAAGGATTCTAATAGCAATCAACCATGAGAATAGGCATGGTTGCTTGAGGAACACACTCAATGACTTCGAGAGAAGCTTTGATACGCTTAAGAGAAACTTGTCTTTAGAAAGTGAATCCAATATAAAATTACCGGTTTAGGGTTTGTTTGTGAAGGACTTGTCATTAAGATGGACCAATAATCCCAAAACGTTTTTTAATATTATTTTCTTCCGTTAAAAATCAAACATTTTTCAACTGAAATCTCTTTCTAATCATCAACTAAAATTAATTGAATTGAACAACTTATGTTAGAACAATACTCTATTTTTACTACTTCGGTAGAACTGTGCACTTGCGGTTTTAATCATCAGTTATTCCCTAAAATTACTCACAAAAGAAGAAAAAAAAATCTTGAAACTTCTTTTCATTTTTGCTATGGAGCACACAGAAACTCGTCCAAAAAAGGAATGAACTTCAACATAGAGGAATTTCTATCTCGATGTTTTGGGGTTGGATACAAAAGGTAGTCAAAGTGCAACCCAACCGAAGCAGATTGCTTACTCGATTGAAAAGGAAAAAAACAAAAATCAAGGATTGAAGCTTGATTATCGGCACCCATTAAAATCAATTGATGTTTGCGGAATTGAAAAAAAATTCCAGCGTTTTGTTTCGTCTCCATTAAAAAGACTATCAAGTCAAAGAAGGAAAATGATTCACTACACTGGTGTAAGTCTTCTCTCTCTCTCTCTCTCTCTCTCTCTATATATATATATATATATATATATATATATATATATATAGGGGGCGTGTCAACGGATCCTGACTCTCTCTTTCTATATATATATATATATATATATATATATAGGTGCGGATCCACGTTCAAGTGAGGGTGTGCACCTGCACATCCTGAACTTCTAAAAATTACACGTACAATCTTATTTTTAGGTATATTGAACACCCTGAAATTTTGGTTTTGCACACCTTGATCCAAGAGACCCAACAGAGGAAATACATTCAAGATGAAGATGGGAAATAAAATTGCATTGCAGAGTAGAGAAAAAAAAAAAGAAACAAGAGTAAATAAGCAGAGGAAATACATGCAAGATAAAGATGGGAAATAAAATAAAATTGCATTGCAGAGTAGAGGAGAAAAAAAAAGGAACAAGAATAAATAAGCAGAGCATATGTGCAGAAGACAGAAAAAGCCAAAGCGGTGGCTACAATCTAAGAAATGTGAAGTTTGATGAGTTTTATTTCTAAGTTAGGGTTTTTTATGACTAGTAGTTTGGGCTTTATCGCAACACTTTGATGGCCCAGTTTTAAGTTGATTGTTATACACCTCTTAGTTTTATTTTTTATTATTTTTTACAATACATATGTATGAGCTTATATTTATTATCTTTTTGAAGATTAGCATTTTATTTGATTTTAATTTTTGAGAGAGGCAGTCTATATTTTTTTATAATTATATATTTCATTGCTTTTTTTTTTAAATTAATATATATACGGAATTGTCATGTCTATTTAGGAGGAAAGACATAAAACTATTGCTTGATAACTAATTTTTTATTTTATTTTGACACTTTGAATCTCTATAATGATTATATATAGAGTTTTTTAACAACAAAAAACTGTAAATAAAAACAAGGTTTATAATTTATTTTTTTTACTCGTAAAATTTGGATTAACTTCGCCGGTGAGTTCAACTAATTAATGACTCAGTAATTTGATTGATAACTCAATGATCTAATGTCTAAGTTGCGTTTTAATCGAGTCAAGGATCAATTTGTGTTTAAAATTATTGGTTACATCTCATTTTCACATACTTATTTTTATTTATTAAGGTTAAATAATTTTTGCACCCCTTAACCCAGGGTCCTGGATACGCCATTGTGTATGTGTGTGTATATATATATATTGCTACTTTTATTTATTATTATTGTATGTGGTGGCTTAACCATTTGTTGTGCATGGGTATCACCATGTAAACTTTACTCTGGCACACCTTACGCTGATTATACTGTGTTTTTTTTTTTAATATAATTCATATTTCCTTGATCAAATTTTTATTGTTGTAATAAAACATAAAAACCAAGAAAGATACATAAATACACAATGACACATATGTTGAAATAATCCACACTACATTAGCATGAAAAAGAGAGAGCAAGACTAAATATCACAACATTACAACAGATTGCCAAAACTAAAACGACAACATAGTGTCACTATACACATAAAATGAATACAATCGTTCCTAATCCACCCACCTAGAGAGACCCCAATTAAAAAAAATTAACAATAATAAAGATACTGAAATAAATGGATATATAAAAGAACATAAGTATGAAGTGTAACAGCTTGATCAATTAATGGTCCCATCAGTTTCATATAAGCTTTCCTGCAAAGGAATATTGTAAATACATATAACCAAATGAGAAAAATTCAACATGTGCGTAAGTTACCTCAAAAAAAACATGCAAATATATGTGCATAAAAAAATGTGTAAAAAAAGGATAAAATGTGCAAAAAACAAGGATGTTATAATTAAACACACTATATAGGAAATTAAATAACCTTGTTGTTAGGTTCAATCCTTCTCCTCCTCCTCCTCCTCCTCCTTCTCATTCTCTTCTCTTTTTATTCTCCTTCCAAAGATCTGATCCATGGTTGGAAGTTTAGTCCCAGTGGATTTAGAGATAGTTGATGATGATGGCCTAGTGGTTGGATAAAGAACTTTCTGAATGCTTGTCTTTTCAGAACTCATGGTGAAATATTTAATGCAGGAGCTTATAAACTTTAAGTTTTATCTGAATAAGTATATTGATGAGTGATGAAGAAGCTTGATTTCACCATGCTATATATAATGGTCTAGGCAATGGAAATATGGTAATTTACACCAACGTTTCTGTTCCATTTCGTATATATTTTCAGATGATATTATCCCTTTAATGTTAGTAAATGAATATTCAAAGTAAAAACCGGTTTTGAAACCAATATAGTCAAGATAGGTTGAAAGTTTAAACCCTAGGTATTTCGATGCAAATTTCTGTTCTATTTCTTATATATTTTCCGATGATATTACCTATTAACGTTAGTAAATAAATCTTCAAAATAAATAACAATATTTTATTTTTAAAACTTGTTTTTGCAACAAATATAGTCAAGCTAGGATGAAACCCTAGGTATTTCGAAGCAAAAGCTAAGCCATGTACATAGAAATGGTGAATTTCTGTAACATTTCTGTTTCATATTATAATTAATTTTGACCGACAATTTTTTTTTTCTTCAAGAAAATGGGGTGAATCAGGACGTTTCTTGAGCAACAAGTAGAGGTACAAGAGTAACGATAACTAAATAAATTGAATGAGAATAAGAAAGTGTCAAACAAAGATTTGAAATAAACCTACGCGCCTTTATATTTTCCAGGAAACATGGTAGAAATGTTATCGTCCAGCCTTCATACATACACGCCTTACCCTAAGAGCAATGTTTGAAACGGTGGTATACCCTACCATATTTGCCATTTAAATAAATAAACATATATATATATATATATATATATATATATATATATATATATATATTATCATATTTTATTGTAAAATATTTAATTTAATTTATGTGTTTTCCTCTCAAAATAATTCAATCTATGTGTTTTAAAAAATGACATAGTTGTACCCAAAAAAATGACATAGTTATTTCCTCATAAAAGTCTTCCTTTTTAAAAAAAAAATAAAAAAAGGCTAAGAAATTATATATTAAACAACGAAAAATAGCGTCTCTAGCACAAGGTGTACTAGAGAAAACTACATATCCAGGAAAATATAAATCAAAAAGCTTCACAAGCAGCTGAAGAAATTAATTAGGAGATTGTCCTTATACATATCAAAGGATTTAGCCTCCAAGTTATGTAATCGAAATCAAACAAAACATAAAAAAATATTTTAACCATCAGAAGGTCTGAATCTTAACTTTTCCAGTTAAAGTAGTAAGACTCCCAACCTTCTAATTAAAGATCCTTTTGTTATTCCTTCCAAATGACATAAATCACAGAGGTTCATATAATGTTGAAAGCTATGCGGGAATTTTTAGGGAAACCCCATAACCCCCCGAATCGAAGAAGAAGGTCCAATAAATTTCCCCGAGAAGCTGGAACAAAATCTAACCAATCATAAATAAGATTCCACAGACATCCATAAAAAATACATTGAAAGAACAAGTGATCTCTATCTTCGACACAACCGCAAGCAGCCGAACAAAAAATATTATTATTAGATAAAATATGTCTTCTTAACAAGTTGTCCTTTCTTAACAAGAAGGAATTGTTGCTTTTTAAGGTGGATTTCGAGAAAGCATATGATTCTATTGTATGGGGTTATTTAGACGACGTGATGATAAAGATGATGTTTTCGACACTTTGGTGAAAGTGGATTAGAGAATGTATTGGTACAAAATCAGTTTCGGTCTTGGTCAATGGGTGTCCTACAAAGGAGTTTGCTATGGATAAGGGTTTGAGGCAAGGAGGCCCTCTCTCTCCTTTCTTGTTCCTCTTGGCCGCAGAAGGGTTCCATGTTTTGATGGAGTCTTTGTATATGAGAATAATCTCTTCACTAGTTACCAGGTGGGCAGGAATGATCATTTTGTTGTTTCTCACCTCCAACTTACGGATGATACAGTAGTTTTATGAGAGAAATCTTGGGCTAATGTTCAGGCCATGCATGCTATTCTTCTTTTGTTTGAAGCTTTGTCTGGTTTGAAGGTGAACTCTCACAAGAGCAAATTGGTTGAGGTGAATGTGTCTGATTCTTGGTTAATAGAGGCAACCGTGGGTTTGAATTGTCGGGTCGGGAGGCTACCCTTTGTGTATTTGGGATTGCCAATAGGTGGTAATGCAAGACATCTGTCTTTTTGGGAACTGTTGATCCTAAGAAAAAAATTCTAGAATGTCGGGTTGGAAATCTAAGAACTTATTTTTGGGTGGTCGTCTGGTTCTTTTGAAGTATGTCCTGCCATCTCTGCATGTTTATGCTCTTTATTCTTACAAGGCTCCCTCGGGTATCGTTTTCTCTATTGAATCTATTTTAAATTGTGTTTTTCTTAGGGAGGGTGAGGACCATAGGAAAATCTCTTGGGTTGATTGCAACTCTATTTGTTTGAGAAAGGAAGTTGGTGGTTTGGGGTCAGGAGAATTAGGGAAGTGGTGTTGGCGGTTGTTGGTGGATAGAGAGTATTTAGTTTAGGGTGTAACCGGTGAGGTATGGTGTTGAGGGAGGTTTGTTGAGGGAAGGAGGGAGGGACGGTTCGACATAGTGGCTTGATGTCGTGCGAATGGGGGGCTGGTTTAGTGATCATGTTAGCCGAGGTGTGAGGAATGGGAAACATACCTTTTTTTGGTCGGATGTGTGGTTAGCATGTAGGTCGTTTAGAGATAGGTTTAGCATATTGTTTGACTTGTCGGTTTTAAAATGGGTGTCGAGTTATGATATGTTTCAGTTAGGTTGGGCGGAGGAGGGGGTGTGGAAGTGGCGGTGGAGGTTGTTTATCTGGGAAGAGGAGTTGGTAGGGGGGACTTAGGTTATTACTACAAACTGTGACTTTGCAGGTTAACAGGGAGGATCGGTGGTTGTGGAACTTGGAAACACCTCAAGTTGGTGTTCCGATGGACTCTAAGACGCTTTGGCATAAGGATATTCCACTTAAGGTTATGATTGTTGTTTGGCGTCTATTTCACAACAGGTTGACAACTAACGATAATCTGATTCGACGTGGAGTTATTAACAATGATTTTCGGTTGTGTGTTGGTGGTTGCGGCTTTTTGGAAACAACTTCTCATTTGTTTTTACAAATCATGTGCTATCAAAAGGATGGGAATTAAAATTGACATAGGCGATGGTGGTGTGTAAATTTTGAATGATGGCAGATATGTTTCGAAATTCATAAAAAAGTTGATTTCCCTAGGTTTTTTTTAAGGTAGTTAGAAGAAATTTGGCAATCATACACCGTAGGGGTTAGTTTATTTCATTCTCGATAAATAGTATAATCACACCTCCATGGAAGTTCATTTCAGTTCTATAGTTAGCCTACTAGATTATACGACCGCACACATATTGGTTGTTTGATCGAACGATGTATATAATTCAATTTTACTTGCACTACCATTTTCTTTTACTTTTGTTCTTGAACTTCGGCTCAAACTTGCAACTTTGAACTTACCAACCAAGAACCCATTAAAGATCTGACTTGAGTTCTATATTAATCATCAAGTTCATTTGTTGAGAGAATATATTTCCACGTCAACACTAATATAAGCTTCAGACAATAAAATTATAATTTCATTTTTGCAAAGTAATACACCCTAAACTTTCTTATTACTTCAAATACAAAGGAATATATATTTAAGAAACACATTTAAATAAAAAGAATAAAGGAAATCTACATAGGTATATTACACACAATGTAAAAATAAGTTGCTTTCATTGCCCTTTTGGTCTCCAACTATCGTGATTGTGAGATTTTCACCACTACTTTTTTCTTGAGCGATTTTGACCACTTATGTTTTTCTCATCTGTGATTTGGCAGCCTCCGTCCAATTTTCTCCAAAATTTACGTTGATGTGTGATCATTTACGTTGTTGTTATTGTCAAAAAATCATACCATAAGTGTGAGAGCGAATATAATTCGCTACTAATGTTTCAAACTTCTTGGCCTTGATAAGTTTGAATTATAAGAAAAAAACATATTGGTCATGAAAGTTGAGTGTCGCGTTAATGATTGATCACATGCACGTCAACTTAAATCTTGAGGAAAGTTGTGAGGGAGAATGTCACGTCATAAAAAGAAAATCATAAGGGGTCAAAATTGCTAAAAAATGTATGATGCCAAAATCGCACAATCACGATTGGAGGGCCAAAAGTGTAATTAACTACATATTTTCTAGTTTCTAATTCCAAATATTTGCCCCATGGTTGGATGTTTAGTCCCATTTGATTTAGAGGTAGTTGTTGTAGTTGATGGTGATGGCCTAGTAGTTGGATAAAGAACTTTCTGAATGCTTGGGTGTTTAGAACTCATGGTGCAATGCAGCAGCAAGTTATGAATTAAAAGTTTGAAATGTGAGAGAGAGAGAGAGAGGAGGGGGAGAGAGATATTTTATTTCTCAAAGAAATGTAACACAAATATGTTTTGGAATCGATGAGTATTGAAGAAGCTTAACGTGTTATAGATATTTATACGCGTAGCTAGGTGATTCTAGCAGCAAATGATAAATTTCTACATAATTTCTGTTTAATTTATGAAATATTTTTTCTATTAACAGTTGTGCACTACGAAATGTTCCATGCATTTTGGCTACACAATTGAAGAACAGAAATAGTCAAAGATTTCACATGCGGTGGACGGTGGTTGTTACTGTATTGCATATTTAATGAACCTTACATTAATTTTACAATCCGCGGTTTGCAACACACGCCCACGCCAAATAGCAAATATATGACTAACTTTGATTTTTTTTTTTTATTTTAAGAAATAACTTTGATTTTCTTTTTTACAAAATTAAAATATATTTATTCATTCAAATTGATAAATTACATCGATATAACATAAATTCAATGTCGCTAAAAATAAAAATGATGAATTTTTAATCAAACTCATTGTATCCATGTTAATAGCCTAAAACAGTATAATACATATATCTGTCAATATGACTATATTCAAGTCTACATACTACTTCATATTTGCAATGTTGGCGACGTAGAAGTCATTCGTTGAATCTACACTTGCGCAAAACTAGTCTTTCCACCTGAATCAAATAAACACAACACTAAGACGTGGAATAAAAAACACACTACATAAAGACGAGAATCAAAATAAACAGAGTTGTGCAAAGAAGATGAAATCACAAAAACAAACCAAATAAGATTGAAAATATGTGTAAATCACTTATTTAACTAAGAAAATAAATAAAAACAATTCAGAGAGGTGACGGCTAGGGTTTGTGAAGGAGAAAAAAGAGAGTTACTATATGTTGTTGTAACTAACTTTGAAATTTTTAACCATAAATTTTGTTTGCAAATATTCTTACAAGCTGAAGTGAAGAAATACAATAAAATACTCCCTCCGTCTTAAAATAATAGTCTTTTAAGGTTTGTTTACGATTTTTAAGGAAATAATTAATTGTGTTAATTTTAATGATAAAATTAGCTTCATTTACTAAAATACCCTTATTGATTGTAGTTAGTGAAAAAGTTAAGACTATTAATTGCTCCCGAAAAATTGAATTTTTTTACATGAATTTAATATTTTTAGTGGTTTAAAATTCATATTTAATTCATGTTTTGTTAAAACAAATTAATTTTCTTTTGTTAAAATCTTTTGAAGGCTACACATGACCTGACTTAAAAATAAAGACAAAAAATGTGGACAAATTTTTTTTGGGGAATGAAAATAAAAATAAAAAAAATTTACCACTTGTTTAATAAATAAATAATGGAAAAATATAACTATTGAATAGTTATGAGAATGTTAATGATAATAACTAGTTTTACTCTTTCCTTGGTTTACAAGTAATAAACCCTAGGTAGTTATATGCTACTGCATGCATACACTAGGCTAACATACACTGAGATCTTTGTGTGTGTCTATATATATATATATATATATATATATATATATATATATAATGTATGATTGATTCATCAATGAGAATTTATATTTCATCATTCTTTCTTGTTTTCTAATATGGTATCATGCGCCTTCTCCCACGCGGTAAAGGTTATTCCAATCCATAATGGTTTTTAACCGATTTTCTACCGTTGTGATTTCTCTTCCGATCATCTTCTTTGATCGTTCTTCCTTGATCTTTGGTTCTAGATTGTTGATTCTACACCTTGATTCTTGTTTCACGTTGAATTTTCTATTTTTTTTGTTCGATTGAATTTCATCTTCAATCGTTTCTTTCGTTATTGTTATTTTTCTTCTTCTTTGTTGTGATTCTTACTCTGTTTTTTCTCCGTTTCTGCAATTTTTCTTCATTTTCATGGCTCCATGTAATTCTTCTCCAGATATTGAATATGTTTACTTTGTTCATCCAAGTGAAAGCCCTAATTCACTGTCCATTACTCCCAAACTCAATGCTTCCAACTACATTGTTTGGATTCGTATTGTTGAACGCTCATTTGGAACGAAGAACAAATTAGGGTTCATCAATGGCACCATACCTATGCCAGATTCTGACGATTTTTTTTTTTAAAAAAAAGGCTAAGAAATAATATATTAAACAACGAAAAATAGGATCTATGGCACAAGGTGTGCCGTAGAAAACTACATGTCCATGAAAATATAAATCTAAAAGCTTCACAAGCAGTTGAAGAAACTAATTAGGAGACTGTCTTTATACACATCAAAGGATTCAGCCTTCAAGTTATGTAATCTAAATCAAACAAAACATAAAAGTATTTTAACCACCAGAAGGTATGAATCTTAACTTTTTCAGTTAAAGAAGTAAGACTCCCAGCTTTCTAATTAAAGATCTTCTTGTTATTCCTTCCAAATGACATAAATCACAGAGGTCCAAATAATGTTGAAAGCCATGCGGAAATTTTTAGGGGAACCCCCTAACCCCCGAATTGAAGAAGATGGTCCAGTAAATTTTCCTGAGGAGCTGGAAAAAACTAACCAATCATAAATAAGATTCCACACACATCCATAAAAAAATACATTGAAAAACAAGTGATCTTTATCTTCGACACAACCACAAGCAGCAGGACAAAAAATATCATTAACCATTGTGAATTTTACCAAACATATAAAGTGCATTTTTTAAACAACTAAGAAATCTAACATTTTCTAAACCCTAAACTACCAGATTGCACCCTAAACAACAATTCCTAAGTTAAATCATCACTAACAATCATAATCTTTAACATGCAAAACAATTTTATAAAAACCTAAAAATGTTAATTTTCTTCAAAAATTCGAAAATTTCAACCAAAACAATGCAAAGAAGTAGGATAATAATCACTTACTTGATATTGTGGAGGAAATTTGCTTTGAATGACGCAAGAATGGTGAAAATCAGATTTGGTGGAAAAATATTCGAAGTTGGGAAATGAAAGAAATGACTTATGTTTTGTTGTTAGAGGACTTAAGTCACGCTGCGTGAGTTAATTCACGCAGCGCTACTTAAGTTGCGCACAAATTGCAACGTGCGTTACTTAACTAGCGCAGAGGCATTATTGTCTCTTCAGCTGGGTGAGAACGAAATGTGCAGGGGGAAGAGCAGTATTGTGTTATTTAGTTACAAAAATGAATTAAAAACCCTACTTTTGAAATTCACCTTTTTTCTCATTTTAGTACTATACAATAGAAAAGAGGACACTCAAATATGTTGAGTATTTGTACATAGTGTGCAGGGCAGAGCACAATAAGTATGACTCTTTAACGACAATAATGATGTTCAAACTGCATTCAATAAAATGATGAAATGCTTGGGGATGGTGGAGCCGAAAGCAATTGTAGTCGAGAACCTCAAGAACAAAGATCATTTGTCAAGTTGATAGGTTGCTTCAAGTTGCATGGTGAAAGACGATGTGTTTTTTGGTTCATTTGTGTTTAGGAAAAAGGAGAGCACTCCTCTAGAGTGCGAAGAAGGAACGAAGTTGAATTTCAGAAACACTGGTTTGGTTTCTAATATTAACTAAACTTGCGATTTTTAATTATTTATTTATTTATTTTAGAAATTGTTTTTGTTATTTTGATATTTGATGAGTTGGATATATGTAAATCTGTTAGAATTTGGCTACGCAAATGTCTAATAACATTCCACATTATCACTTTTGCAGTAAAATTTTGAGTTTGAGAAAAATTACAACAAATGTGATATTCAACTTATCAGAAAGTTGGTTGAAAATGTAAAATAGAATATTGTTTTCGTGAACGCTGATACAATAGGAGACCAAATGTGCAATTAAGTCTTGATTAAATTTACATGAAAGGATGTTATAAATCATGATGAAAAGAATTCCCTAAAATTGTGTTGTTTTTTTGGTCAAAAGAATTGATAATTTTTGTTGCTTGTGTGTTTGTATGAGAGAGGTGGAGCATGAATTAAGGGGATGAAATCCGTTGAGTTAGAATTCTAAACTCCAAACATCTCAAAGAAAGACAATTTTCAAACCATTGAATTTCTCTCATCGCAAAACAATGTTCTTTCTTGGTTTTTTGTTTCCTCAACCAACATTCTAACAACCTTAATTATTGTTACAAAGAAATAAAAGGAACAAAGTACATTGCATTACATTAGTTCAAACAAAACTCTTCAAAAGCTTTCCAATAAGTATGAACATATTTGGTGGCAAGCCACCACAAGGAGGGGCGAAGTTTACACGTCGGACATCAAGCGGACGAGTAGTGAGTCTATCAAGAGATGATGACATGGATATGTCCGGTGAATTTGCCGGCCAAAATGATTATATCAATTACACCGTTATGATGCCACCAACACCAGATAATCAGCCCGGAACATCTGATTCAAAGCAAGGGACTACGAGATTTGCCTCGGATACTCAACAAGGAAGGGGTGGCGGCAGCGGTGGTGCATCTAAAATGGATAGAAGAATGTCGGTGTTGAACTCGGAAAATAATAAGTCTATGTTATTAAGGAGCCAAACTCAAGATTTTGATCATAATAGATGGTTGTTTGAGACCAAAGGAACTTATGGAATTGGAAATGCTTTTTGGCAAGATGATCCAAATTCTTTTGGAGATGAATGTGAAATGAGCATGGCAGATTTTATGGACAAACCTTGGAAACCATTAACTAGAAAAGTTCAAATTCCAGGAGCTATACTCAGTCCTTATAGGTACCTTTCTTAATTATATGCTATATATTATTTGTTACAATATTGTAGATAGCTTATGCGTTTATGGTTTGCATTCAAAATAAAATTATTTTTGTCTTCGATAATGGTTTCTTGGTATATACGCTTAATTATATGCTTTCTTAATTATGTGCTTATGCGTTTATAGACATGCATATCTTCTTTTAGTACATACGCTTTCTTGGCATCCAATGCAACTTTTCTAGCTTCATTTATGAGATTTCGTAAAGATCTTATTTCAACATTTTTTGTTTTGGTTAGGAGAAACTATTAATAATTAAAATGACGTTGATAGTCATCTTACGGCGGTCTCTGATAGTCATTTTACTATAAACATTGATGTTTTGAATTGTTGATATGCACTACTTGTAACATTTTAGCTGCTACATTTGTTGGCCACCACATAAGTTCAAACTTTGATTCAAAGATTAATACATGGTTTTCATAACAAAATTATGTATTACTTATAATAATTAACTTATCTTTGAACACAGGTTGTTGATTGTTCTCCGTATGGTGGTTCTAATATTTTTCTTAGTTTGGCGAGTTCGGAACCCGAACTATGATGCACTGTGGTTATGGGGGATATCAATTGTTTGTGAAATTTGGTTTGCTTTCTCATGGCTTCTTGATATTCTCCCCAAACTGAACCCTATAAACCGAAGTGCGGACCTTGTTGCATTACATGACAAGTTTGATCAACCGTCTCCTTCAAATCCAACCGGTCGGTCAGATTTACCCGGCATGGATGTTTTTGTTTCGACGGCTGATCCTGAGAAAGAACCACCTCTTGTCACGGCGAACACAATTCTTTCCATTCTTGGTGTAGATTATCCTATTGAAAAGGTCTCATGCTATATTTCAGATGATGGTGGTGCCATTCTCACTTTTGAAGCCATGGCTGAAGCTGTGAAATTTGCCGAGGTTTGTTTATATTCTTTAATAAGGAACATGTTTCACATATAAGCATTTTGTTCAATGTGAATCAAAAAGATGAACAAAATGTAGCATGTTTCCCTTAAAGGAGCATTTTGTTCAATGTAGCATGTTTTAGTCTGTTTAGATTCATGATAATACACAACCAACTAATCTATGTTTGCAGTTATGGGTACCATTTTGTCGAAAACACAATATCGAACCAAGGAATCCAGATGCTTACTTCAACATAAAGAAAGATCCTACAAAGAACAAGAAAAGACATGATTTTGTAAAAGATAGGAGATGGATGAAAAGAGAATATGATGAATTTAAAGTGAGAATCAATGGACTTCCTGAGGTAATAAAGAAAAGATGTAAAATGTATAACAGTAGGGAAGAGAAGAAAGAAAAACAGTTAATTAAGGAGAAAAATGGCGGAGTTTTACCACCGGATACAACAATTGATGTCCCTAAAGCTACATGGATGGCTGACGGTACTCATTGGCCTGGAACTTGGCTAAATTCTACAGCTGATCATGCTAAAGGTGACCATGCTGGAATCTTGCAGGTACCATTTAATTTCTCATTTCATCCATCAAATTTTTATATTCACATCAACTTGGCACTCGATACGTTATTGATTAGGTTTTAATATGTTTTTGATTCTTGCAAATATATAATTTTTTTCTTATTAGTCTTTGTAAGAAAAATTGTTTTTGTTTTTGGTTCGTAATGTTTTCGTTTTAGCCCTGCAAAATTTGTTCATATTGAAGTTTGGTGTTTGTTTAATGTAAATTGTGATTGTCATGTTTTCAACTTAACAGGTGATGAGTAAGGTACCTGAGCATGACCCTATAATGGGCCATCCAGATGAGAAAAGTCTAGATTTCACAGGCGTAGACATTAGGGTTCCAATGTTTGCATATGTTTCTCGAGAGAAACGGCCGGGGTTTGACCATAACAAGAAAGCAGGAGCCATGAACTCCATGGTTCGAGCCTCAGCCATTTTGTCCAATGGCCCTTTTATACTGAATTTGGATTGTGACCACTATATCTTTAATTCACGTGCTTTGAAGGAGGGAATGTGCTTCATGTTGGACCGCGGTGGCGATCGTGTTTGTTACATACAGTTTCCACAGAGATTTGAAGGGATTGATCCATCGGATCGATATGCAAATCACAACACAGTCTTCTTTGACGGTGATTCAATATTTCATCTATATCTATATATATTTGTTAAATGCAAAGTTTAAAATTTCAGTTCATAACCGCAATTGAAGCCGCAATATAAAGATTAGCCACATTAGCTGCATCTGTCTGTATTTTTCTGCAACATTAAGTTCTAAATGCATAGTTCTAAATTGTGGTCTACAACTGCAATTGTGGCCGCAATATAAAGATTTTAGATGAATATGCTTTGACATCACTATCGCGATTCTGGCCACATCGGTCACGTTAGGCTATGTTTTTTTCGCACTATTTAGGTTCGCATAGTTGCAATTCAGAACCATATTAAATGTATGTGTTTTATTCTAAATAGTGGTTAGATTTCATATTTTTTTTACTATCTAGTTATATATTTACCAATGTGTGATATATTAGGAAATATGAGAGCATTGGATGGTCTACAAGGTCCAATGTATGTGGGGACAGGTTGCATGTTTAGGAGATATGCACTCTATGGATTTGAACCTCCAAGATTCATTGAGCACACAGGTGTATTTGGAAGAGTAAAAACCAAGGTGAATCATAATCCAAATCAAGCAAGATTACGCCTAGATGAAGATCAGGAGCCCTTAACGTCTGATTCAGAATTGGGTTTACCACAAAAATTTGGAAACTCAAGCATGTTCACAGATTCCATACCTGTAGCTGAATTCCAAGCTAGACCACTTGCTGATCATAAATCTGTCAAGAATGGTAGGCCACCAGGGGCATTGTTAACGCCACGCCCACCGTTGGATGCTCCTACTGTTGCTGAGGCAATTGCTGTCATCTCATGCTGGTAATTTTCTTTCTAATCTCTCCTTTTTTAGTGTTAAGAGAAAAAATAGTTTTGAATAAAATTAAACAAATCACGGTTTCAAAACATGGTCATGTTGAGATTTTAAATATTGGAAGAGAATCGGTGTCAAATATGGTTGATGCAGCTTCATTGTTGTCACATTGTAGTTATTGATACATAGAAATGTTGTGGCACAGATCTTGATCACAAATCTTTTTTTATAACCCTGAAAAAGACAATTCATCGATCCAAACTGTCAATCTTAATGATTACTACTGCAGACTAGAATATAAGCAAAAAAAGTACATATATATGGTTAACATTTGGACTAGAAACATGTATTTTTTTTGCTTACCAGAGACATGTGCTTTTTTTTTCCTATCAAATTATCAATTTGGTGATGGCTCATACATGAATGTATTTGATATGCTAACACAGGTATGAGGATAAATCAGAATGGGGGGATAGAATAGGTTGGATTTATGGATCAGTGACAGAAGATGTTGTAACTGGTTACAGAATGCACAACCGTGGATGGAGATCGATATATTGCATCACAAAAAGAGACGCTTTCCGGGGAACAGCACCTATAAATCTCACCGATCGTTTACACCAAGTTCTAAGATGGGCAACAGGTTCAGTGGAAATTTTCTTCTCAAAAAACAACGCGATTTTCGCAAGTAGACGCCTTAAATTCTTACAAAGAATTGCATACCTCAACGTCGGAATCTACCCTTTCACCTCATTTTTCTTGGTTGTATATTGCTTCATTCCAGCAATGTCACTTTTCTCAGGACAATTCATAGTTCAAGGCTTAGATCCAGCATTTCTAACCTACCTTCTTCTCATCACAATCTCACTTTGTCTAATCTCACTCCTTGAAGTAAGATGGTCAGGAATCGGCCTCGAAGAATGGTGGCGTAACGAACAATTTTGGGTCATTGGTGGAACCAGTGCGCATCTTGTCGCTGTCATACAAGGATTATTAAAGGTGGTAGCCGGCATAGAGATTTCATTTACATTAACAACAAAATCAGCTGGTGAAGATGAGGAAGATGTCTATGCTGATCTTTACCTAGTGAAATGGACTAGTCTCTTCATTATGCCACTAACAATTATTATTGTCAATATTGTTGCACTTATCATGGGATTTTTAAGGACAGTATACAGTGTTATACCTCAGTGGAACAGGCTTATGGGAGGTACATTCTTTAGTTTTTGGGTCTTGTCTCATATGTACCCTTTTGCTAAAGGGTTGATGGGTAGAAGAGGAAGGGTTCCAACAATTGTTTATGTTTGGTCAGGGTTGCTTTCTATTACTATTGCATTGCTTTGGATTTCAATTGATCCTCCAACTGATACTACTTCTTCAGGAGGAAGTTTTGAAATATGATTATTATATGATGGAAAAGAAGATTACATTAGGAGTATATTCTAATATTCATGTATGCATATATTGGCTCAGAAGCCTTGAACATTTCTTCTGATTGGTATAGAGGTTTTGGTTAGGAAGAGTTTGTGGCACTTTTCAAAGGTGCTCTAAGTGCTTGTTTATATCGTATATAAGAATGTCACAATGTGACAAGAAATAGAAGTGAAAAATAGATTTTGTCTTTGCTTCAATTTTATAGATAGATATATGCAAATCAATGCATGGTTTGATGATGATAAGAAACTGGAAAATGTACCAACAGAAAAGAGTCATTTGACATTGTTATTGGAATGTAGATTTTTGTATATTGCTGTAGATATTCAATAGTTAAAAAGTTTAAAGATATTAGTAACAAACCCGTGATTACGCATAGGTACAGTAAATGATTATATTTGAAAATGTCTGAATTTATTTATGATCTTTAATATGTTGGAAAAATATATTTGCGTTGTGATAATTAAAAGATATTGAAATTATCATGCAGCTCATTTGGCTCCTGTGTACTTGGGTGGTGTGGAACGAGCGTAATAATAGATTGTTCAAT
Organism: Medicago arabica; assembly: GCA_946800305.1. Classification (NCBI taxonomy): domain Eukaryota; kingdom Viridiplantae; phylum Streptophyta; class Magnoliopsida; order Fabales; family Fabaceae; genus Medicago; species Medicago arabica. The sequence continues at coordinate 17,616,209 of OX326971.1, read as the reverse complement.
AATATTGTTACACTTGTGCCTCGCCTGTTAGATAAGGTCAAAGTGTTAGCTTTAGGGTGCCAGAAAGCTAAAAAGGTCGTGTTTGTTTATGGCACGTAGAGATGGTGGTCAAGCACTTTAGACTGTTTGGGTATTGGCTAATTTGTTTTTATGTTTTTGTTGTTTCCTGAACCTTTGTAACTTTTAGTGGTATCTTAGGCACTCCTTGTGCTTGGGAATTGCGGTTTCCTGATGGTATATAATTTCATTTTGATTTCTTAAAAAAAAAAAGATATTGAAATTAATATTTAAGTGATAAAAAGATAATAAAACTCCTTCAAAAATAGATAATAAAATTAAATGGACCCTCATTAAAAAAAATGGACCGGTTCAAAAATATAAAATAAAAAAATAAAAGAAAAAAGCAGATTGAAAAAATAAAAGAAAAGGTTGTCAGCGTGAGTTGAAGAGAGGTGCTTGTGAAATAAATTGTCGGGAAGTAGTTTTTTGAAGTAGCATTCAACAACTTTTGGTCAAAGCTCATTCCATTCACTTTTATAAATTCTAAAAAAAGTACTTTTTTTAGAAGGTTGGCCTAACTTCTCCTTAAAAATATAGAGAAGTTGAAAAAAAAAAAAAGTCGGATCAAACGGTACCTTAGTAAATTTGTATCAGTGACGACTTCGCTCGTGTATAATAATAATTCTTAAAGTTAGATGTGACAACTTATTTTTTTAAATTGGTTAAACATGACCATTGTTTCGTGTATAATAATTTTGAAATTGGTTACACTTGTGATGATCATTATCCGTAATTAATTCCTTCAAAAATAAAATTATCCGTAATTGATATTTTTAAAAACAAAAACATTAAATTTTGTAAAATGACCATTATGCGCAATAAATTATGGTGATATGAGTTTTAATAAGGACGATTATGAAATTTCGCTCGATTTTGAGTTTTAATAATGGATAATGACCATTGTCCATTATTTTTAATCCCTAAAATAATAATTAAAGTTAACGGTGACAATTTGTTTCGTGTATAATAAATATTTTATAATATATATAAGTGATGACATGTCACGTGGTTAATAATTATCTTTAAATTTATATGAGCGACAACTTGTCTCTTATGTTAAAATCATTTTTAATTTGTTCTCAATGAAACATGTATCGCATATAATATTGAATTTTTAACTTTTTTTAAGTTAGTTTTTAACTTATATTATGATTAAAAAATCGAGAATGCTTTTTTTTTTTGAACAGGCAAAAATGAATTATAATAACACTGACACCGTAATTATTATAGCACAAGGTGTGCCATAACAGTCACGGAGTGAACAAAATACAACCAATATTACAACCAAATCAATCGATGCCCTAACATAAAAGAGGGCTCGGCCACCAACTCTGAGTACCAAAATCGAGAATGCTTGTTTTAGCAAATTTTTCCTCGCGAACTAATCACAACTCGTTTATATACATTATGGTGAAACTAATTTAATTTTTTAAAACCTAATCGCGGATAATGGTCATGTGTAACTAATTTCCACTAATAACTATAGACTAATTTATTTATTTAGTTGTACTTAGATTTTTAGAAATTGTTAGTAGACGTAGATGTTAGTAGATTTGTATCAATGACGATTTCGTCCGTGTTTATTAATAATTTTTAAAGTTAACAGTAACAACTTGTTTCATGTATAACAAATAATTTATAATATGTATAAGCAATGACATGTCACATGGTTAATAATTATCTTGAAATTTATATCAGGTACAACCAGTGGCGGAGCCACGTTGGCTGTTGTGCATGCAAGTGCCCCCACTAATTTTTTGAGTTTCTAGTATCCATCCTATATAATACTACATCATCGATGTCTAGCATGAACACATGCATATACATGTAGTATTATAAATATGATGATGGAGTATGATTACAAGATTACATATTCTAAATAATACATGCATGGGAGCATCTCTCCCCTATGTGTTTTCCTACTCTGATTTCTTTTATGGGTTTAACTAACAATTGCTTTAAGAGCATTTGTTAAGGATACAAAAATAGAAATAATTGTTAAATTTTAAGTAGAAAAAGTTACTTTTTAATGTTTCAATGTATTGAATGTATTATTTTCAAAACAAAAATTCTTGTTTAAACTTCTTATAAGGCACTTGTTAGCATTTTCCTTCTTTTATTTAGCTTCATTTTTCGAAAACAGTACTTCTATAATGTTATATACCTAAATTTTATATGTAAATATTGCCCCCACTACTTAATATTTCTGTCTCCGCTACTGGGTACAACTTATCTCTTGTTAAAATCATTTTTAATTTGTTCTCAATGATAACATGTATCACATATAATATTGAATTTTTAACTTTTTTAAGTTAGTTTTTCACTTATATTATGATTAAAAAATCGAGAATGTTTGTTTAGCGATTTTTTCCTCGCGAACTCATCACAACTCGTTTATATACATTATAGTGAAACTAATTTATTTTTTAAAAAACTAATTTTAGATAATGGTCATGTGTAACTAATTTCCATTGATAACTATAGACTAATTTATTTATTTAGTTGGACTTAGATTTTTAGATATTGTTAGTAGACGTAGATTTTAGTAGATTGATATTAGTGACGATTTCGTCCGTGTATATTAATAAATTTTAAAGTTAACAGTAACAACTTGTATCGTGTATAACAAATAATTTATAATATGTTTCAGCGATGACATGTCACATAGTTAATAATCATCTTGAAATTTATATCTGCTACAACTTGTCTCATGTGTTTTTGATATTTTTAATTTGTACTCAATGATAATTCTATTTATTTTTTTAAATTAAGTTAGTTTATCACTTATATTATGGTTTAGAAAAAAAGAGAATGTTTGTTATTGCAATTTTTTCATCGCGAACTCATCATGACTTATTGATATATATTATCCCAATGGGATATTGTAGCAAAATCCAACTTTTCTGTTACACCTTTCGTCTATTTCCCCCCAAAAAATATCAATGGACATGGATTGTTCGTGAATGCTCCACGATTATATACGTTGCGACAAATAAAAATACTCTTAAAAGATTTATTTTATAGAAAACACAAAGTAACATACATTTGTTAAACATAATAGAGAAAAAAAATATGATTCTTCAAAACCAAAACAAAATTACAGATGAATAAAATAAGAGGATAACTTGACAAAAAAGGAAAAGACAGAATCATGTTCTTCATCTAGCACAAAACACTCTCGTCCTGCAGGCAAGACCAAAATGTCCATGTGTTAATTAACTAACACAAGTGTAAAACTATGCGTTAGTTAACTAACGTTGCTGCGTGACTTAAGCCATGCATGTGTTAAACATTGTGCAAGTTAATTCACGCACAGATTTAACACATGCATGAGTTAACTAGCGCACAGTCTGTGCACAGAAGAGGCAGAAACCTCTATTTTCTCCGATTTTTTTTTTCATTTCTTCTTTCATACATTCATTCAATTGCATGCATTTTTCATCATTCATTCAAGCAAGTCATAATTAAATTACGAAAAATAACGGTATAAAATAACGAAAAATGTCATAAAAGCGCCAAATATACGCAAATGTCATAGGATTACAACCATATCCTTCAAAATGTCATAAAAGCGCGAAATATACGCAAATGTCATAGGATTACAACCATATCCTTCAAAATGTCATAAAAAATCTAGAAAATATCATAAAACCCTACTCCCGTGGACTCCTACTCCTCCTCCGCGGAGCCGCACCTGGTCAAACACTGTATAATCGGACCGGAGACCCTTCAAAATGCTTAAAAATAGTGGATTTGAAACCACCTCAGGAATCTCCATTGCATGCTCCACTTTGCCTCTCTTGTTGCCGATGACCTGGAATAGATCGGGAGGATGTCTGGCCCACTGCTGGTCAACAAGAACCTCCTCGTAAGAAGGGACAGAACGAGGAGGTGCCTGAGCTGCGTAGTCAGGAATGGCCGCAGGGGGTTCACAATAGGATGTGATACTCTAACGAATCATCTCATGTACCTCATACTATGAGACCACGGCTGGTCCTCTGGCACCGGTTTACCCCTCTGCTGCTAGCTGAGGACATGTAGAGCAAACTCCAAGAAAGTCACGTCATTTGCCGCAGTAAGCTCAACAGCTGTAGGAGACCTGGGCCGTGTCTGGACATACCCGTATTGCCTAAGAACCCGCTCTGGCAAGTGACGGACCATCCTGTCTCTGCCGGTCATGATCCATCCGGAGTACCAGCTTATTTCCTGAAAAAGTGTGATGTGTTGTCGTCTCTCGTACGGCCTCCAGATGACATGAGAATGATCCAACGCATCAATGACATCTCTATAGTGTCCAGGGTCCGTAAAGCCCCTAGGAGGTTTCCACCAACTCACAAGCGGGGCAAGTGCCGGGTCGTACACATCACTAAGAACCCTCAGAATGAGGTTCCTGAAGTGCGTCAAAGTCCATCCCTGCAAACACAAAGACCAAATATATATCAACACAAGTATTATACAAACAAGGTAAAAAGGAAGAAAAACAAGTTAAACAAGGCACGAATTTACGATCCAATAAGTAAAAAAGAAGAAAAACAAATATTACCACAAGCAAGGTCATGTAACCACCACAAGAAGCCACTGATGAATCGGAGGTCAGAGATAGTTGCTCGTACAGGAATGCAAGCCCCCATGACCAGCCGTCCAACTCGTTCATATCTTGCAGCGCAAGCAGCCACAACAGATTGATGTTTTTGTTGTTCTTGCGGAAAAAATGGTACATCCAAGCAAGAGCAACAGAAACGCCTTAACGCAGCTCCTCCTCTGTGTCAATCTCAACCATCTGATTACACATATGCAAGAGCTCCTCGTAGCGCCTCTTCAGTAGACCAAATGAGATATATGGACCACCCTGTTTGGTCATCTCCCTAGCCGCATCCTCCGTCGAAAAAAGCAGATCTCACTGCATCATCTCCATCCTCTCGTCACGGGTTAACTCTCTATTAGGAAGGAGCTTCCCAGTGATGGGGATGTCTAGGAGACACGCCACATCATCTAATGTGATGGTCATCTCCCCAACAGGTAGATGGAAGTTGCTGGTCTCCTCATGCCACCTTTCTGACATCGCACAAACGATACCGTGAGAGATGTTCTTGTACCCACTACTCAGGAAGGGAGTTAGACCGGACAGATTCACTACATCCCAAAACCAATCGTTTTGTGCTCCCGGCTGAGGCACCGTCAAGTTTTTAAGGCTCTGCTTCTTCCCATGCGAGATACCTTTCACCCTATGTCTTTTCCGAAACTAAAATACAAAAACAAGAAACACCAAACAACACCGTTAAATAAATAATAAGTAAAATTAAATTTAAATATATTTTAACATAAATAGTAAAAGAGGTAAATAAGTAAAATAATAATTAGAATAAATTGTATAAATAGTAAAAGAAGTTAAATAAACATTAAAATATTACATCGGCATCGACCGATATCCTGCATGTCACATGTCCACCAAATCAAGGTAAAACGAGAGGTTAGAAGACCCCCCTGCATAGCCGTCCGGTCCGACCTCGTACACCACCCTCGGTACCCCCTGAAAATGACCCCCACCATCATCATCCTGCTGAGGCTGAACTTGCTCCTGCTGCTCAAGCTCCTCAATATCAGGCTGCTCTTCCTTCTCAAACTGACACGGGTGAGGCTGAGGATCCTCAAACTAATACACCTGAGGCTGAAGATCCTGATACTGCGTCGGGTCCATCGCCAGGGATGGACCAGTCTGTGATGAAGAGGGCCTAACATCATCAACACTGGCAAGTCTCGTGCCCCCACTCTCCTCGACCTCGACCATGTAAAGGAGGGACTACTATTTGCTTCTCCCTCTGTGCACTATTAGTATAGGTAGGCCTCCCTAACCTAAGTATGTCAGTCCTCTCCCTTTGAGACATACCTGCACAACACACCATTTTAAAAGCACAAAATCAATGACATATTTTCACACGGGAGTGTTTTGTATAGAAAATAAACTATACCAAATACTTTTAGTAGTTACATGACATCATCATAGTTAATTGTGGTCATTTAGTTCAATAAAGTAAGTTTTAGACAACTTTTATCCTCAATTGTGTGATTTGGCAAGCAATCAACTTAGGGTAATAACAAATTTTTCACAACATATTCCCTTCTTATATTAAGAGAGATTATTATAGACCTTCACATTATTAAAGGATACAAGTATGCAATCTATAATTGTGTCAAAAAAGTATGCAATTTATAAATTAAGTGGCTACAATAAATTAATTAATTAAAACGTTAATTAATTAAATAGTCTCTATAAATATTCAAAAATTTATTTTTACTATAAAAAGAAATCCCACTTTTTAATAATTGTAAAATATTTCATTAGCATTTTTTTTTGAAGGAAGCATTTTTAGTCCTTGTATATTTAATTCTTATAAAAAAAATTAAAATTGTTACTTCTTTTGTATTAAAAAGTTTTTAAAAAATTATTTATGGTTGTACACGAGTAAATATTTCTATAATTAAATTGAATGAGTCTTCGTGACTATAACTTAGTCGATAAAGACATTATATAATATTCTCTAAAAAAAAGACATTATATAATATATGCAGTGACTGCATTTGAACTATGAACTTCTCACTTATTTATCGTAAATGAGTCATGCTAATTAATCCAAATGAGTCATGCTCGATTAAACCATGAATTTCGAGTTAACAACTTACTCGACTTGAAAAAAATAATTTGAATTCAGCATGTTTTTAGTATCAAACAATTAAAATGTGTCTAAAAACAATAATAATAAATAAATAAACATAAATAAACATATAAATAATTAAAATAATAAATGTTGGTTGAGAACCTCGCAGCTTCCGCCCACTGTTCATCATCTTGCCTCCGCTCGTCCGGCCCTGTTCACTGCTCCGGCATGACAGATCGATAACCCGCCCACCTATCAGTGGCAGCGTCTCCGTCGCTCACATTTCCTCTTCGTCCCTTGTCTGCTACCCTACTGGCTACTGTCATCATCATCTTGAAGCCGTGAGAAGGTTTCAGTATTTTTGAACATGATTGATATTTCAGTTATTTTATGATTCAGTTGATTTTTCAGTAACTACACCGCATAAGTAAAAATAGGTCAATTTTCAGGATTTGAAACTTTGCATTTTCTTTTAAGAAACCACTTGAAGAAGCAGTAGAACAACACTGATGAATGGCTCTGGAGTACTTAAGTCATCAAGTTCCGAGTTGGATCTTGATCGACCCAACATTGAGGATTACCTCCCTTCAGGAGCTGCCATTCAACAAGAACCTCGTGGCAAGCTTCGCCTGTATGTCTTCTCTCTTCCATATTATGTCTGTACTTTGATTAGGATAAAGAATATAGGTGGGAAATAAAGAAGCAGTATTCTCTTCACTTTATTTTTTTTAAGTATGGAGTTTTGGTTGTGATTTTAATATTATTAGTTTTCTTCTTTTTTCAGGCACGACTTGCTCGATATTTCTCCTACTTTATCTGAGGCAGCTGGTGCTATTGTAGATGTAAACTTTTTCATGCATAGTTTATTCATTGTTTTACTGTTTTTGTGGTTTTTATCTGTCGGCAATGATCTTTCAGAGAACGACTGGTGACGACAATGTTGTAGAGAGAAATTTATGTCAAACATAATGAGCTATCCATCTTTTAAAATTTTACACTTTCACTGCCATAAATATCCTTACATCTCGGCTTTTCTGTTCCATTCTCATGTTTGTTTAGGTTATTTATGATAATATGAAGACTTATATTTTAAAATCACAATATCAACAAATATATGTGCCTGTGTGTATATATGTAAAGGGAATTCAGCTGAATTTTTGTCTTGTTTTGTTATAAACTAAAACCTCTTTTTCCGTCTTGGCTAAGCTTTGATGGTCACTCTTTCTCACACATTCAGAACTTTTATGTTGGACCAGGACTCGTTCACAAGATGTTTCAAGTCAAATCCTCCAGAACCATGGAATTGGAATATTTATTTGTTTCCTTTGTGGTGTTTCGGAGTTTTTGCTCGATATTTGATAATATTCCCTACAAGGTTAGCTTATTCCTATTACTGTGCAATTTACTGTTACTATTAAGTCTGGCTATTATAGGGTCTGCTTGGCTGATTTTAGATTGTGTAAATAAGCACTAAGATTGACAGTATATTAAGAAAACATAACTTTTACGACATGGTTTGAACTTCGTCTTTTGCACTATCTAATTCTCCTTTATTTTTTTTTGTATTTGGTCCTATTTCTCTTACTTAGCTGCTTTTCATCTTAACGAGTTCCTTTATTGTCCCCTTTTCTGGAAAAATGATGCTATCCTAATTGACCTTGCAGGGTTCTTGTGTTAACAATAGGATGGATAATATTTCTTTCCTCCTTCATTCCAGTGCACTTTCTATTGAAAGGACATGACAAGTTGAGGAGGAGTATTGAGGTGATTATTCAACTTATTCATGATTCATTCCATCTTTTCTTATTTTATATTGTTGTTGATTTCATTGTGCTTTTCTTATACCCTACTACTGAAACTACTGTTAAACACCATTCTAACAGCATAAAATATAAATAACCTATCAGATTTCTCTTTTATTCACCTCGTCTAGAAACATAACAAATTTCTGGGTTTCAGTTGTCTTGATGATACTGATATTTAAGCTGAATGATATGCTAATATTGTTTCTTAAGAAAATGTATATATACTTCAGGTTTATGTCCATATTCTGGTATCTGCTTGTGTACTTCTATTTGAGTATTAAAATGACCTCAAAGTTTTAACTTCATTTGGTTTCAACTTTCAAGTGCCTATTATATAGTCTCGATTCATTTTGCCTCACCTATTGGGGAAAATGTATCATTTTCCTTACATTTTTTTTTTCTTTTTACTAAAAAGTGAAAAAAATTCTCTTGCAATAAGAACATTAATATCCATTAATAGATTGGTCAGTTGCAGAAAGGAAACATTGTTAAAATGGCTGCATTTAAAAATCAAATTGTCAATTAGACTAAAGAGGAGTTCGTAGAAATATGTTGAATAATTAAAACCACCTGTGGAAAAGGTGTCTTTTTATTTTTGAAGTTCAATGGAGTAAGATTTGGCCAAAAGTTTAGAGGACAAGATTTAAATTTGCCCTCTATGTAATTGTTTTCATATTCTTGTTTGTCAGGCAAGGTATTGTGTATATTTTCTAAATGCCCTATCCTTTTATCCCTTTGCTGGGTATTAGTTTCAGTACATTGATATTTTGTTCATCAAACTAAATGTATTTAAATTGTTTATTTCTTTCAGAGGTCTTTGGTAGAGATGATATGCAGTTTCTTTGTTGCATCTTGGACTGGGGTTGTTAGGTACCATGGACCAAGGCCCAGCAGGCGACCACAACAGGTTTGTCTAGCATCTATTAATGTTGTCGTATTTTCCTTATTTCCACATTCAGGCAGGATAAATGTCATTAATCACTAATTGACCTTTCCCTTTGTTTTCTTAACAGATTTTTGTGGCCAATCACACTTCCATGATTGATTTCATTGTCTTAGAACAGATGACTGCATTTGCTGTTATTATGCAAAAACATCCTGGATGGGTTGGTAAGCATATAGAGTATGATTTAATTACATAGGACATGTATCTTTATCACGGATGAGAAGCTTTATGATCTAAGCATTTGTTGTTGAAATTAAAAGGTTTAGATAACTAGAGAAATGAATAAGTACTTTAAATTATGATCAAGATAATAAACTATACTTAAATTCGTATATGACTACACTCAGATTTTAACAGAATTTAAAGCGCTCAACCAAAAATTTGTGGGGGTATGGGTTCATTTGATCATTTCCCTTTGTCCTTAGGCACTCTATCTTAGGCTGTTAGGTGATCTAAATGGACATCAGAAAGAGTACGGTTTATAGTGAACAATCATGGATGATTTAAAGAACAGCTTCGTAATGTTGAATTGTTGTCATAACTTGTCTTGACTAAAATTATTTATGAATTTTATTAAAAGTATAACTACTGTACAGGATTGTTGCAAAGCACCATTTTGGAGAGTGTAGGATGTATTTGGTTCAATCGATCAGAAGCAAAGGATCGAGAAATTGTGGCAAGAAAGTTAGTATAACTAAAAAATATTAGAAAACATATCTCTGTTTCAAATTCCTCCTTACATGATTATGCATATTCTAGATTGAGGGAACATGTCCAGGGAGCTGACAACAATCCTCTTCTCATATTTCCTGAGGGAACTTGTGTAAATAATCACTATACAGTCATGTTCAAGAAGGTATGTGAATCATTTGCAATTACAGTCGTGTGAAATGAAGTTATGTTATCATATCTCTGCAAGAGCTTTTCCTTTGTTGTTCTGTTATTTTGCACCCATTGATCTCTCTTCTGTTCATGTTCCTATTCTCTTTATTGAAGCCGTGTGACTTTTAATGGTATTTAGGGTGCATTTGAACTTGGCTGCACAGTTTGCCCAGTTGCAATCAAGTACAACAAAATATTTGTCGATGCTTTTTGGAACAGTCGAAAGTAAGTTGTTTCTCGTGTTAATTACTTCTAGTGTTGTAAAATATCAGCAATGGTGGCGCCATTGCAAATTGCGATGGCAGATTTTTTTACAACTGCCATGGCCAATTCATGAAGATCGCAGCGCTATGGCAGTTAATGGAGGATTTTTGGATTTCCGCCATGGTCTGCCATCTACAGTCGACAACATGATTACTTCTACCACATACATTGTTTATTGATGTAATAAAGATTCTGCATTTGATGCTTTGCAGGCAATCATTCACTAAACATCTTTTGCAGCTAATGACATCTTGGGCTGTTGTTTGTGATGTTTGGTACTTGGAGCCACAAAATCTAAAGCCAGGAGAGACACCCATCGAGTTTGCAGAAAGGTAAATAAATAATCTTGACTCCGATTATATACAGAGGCTTATGTTTGGCACTTTCTCTAAGTGTTAAAATTGTGTCTATTTTATTTCAATTGTGTAGGGTTAGAGACATAATCTCAACTCGTGCTGGCCTTAAGATGGTTCCATGGGATGGATATCTGAAGTATTCTCATCCTAGCCCAAAGCATAGAGAAAGAAAGTAAGTTCAAATTCCTATTTTATCTGGGTGTCCACTGTGTTGACATATATTGCATGTGACATACTCCCTCCGGTCACATACATAAGCAAAAAGTAACTTTTTAAGTTCATTGAATGATTAATGTACATGGTCTATAAATGTGTCCAGATGCAATAATCATTCAATGAATGTAAAAAGTTACTTTTTGCTTATATATGTGACCGGAGGGAGTAAGTGTTATCATTGAGATTATCATTTTTATGTTGTTTTGGTATCTGAAAAGATTTTTGCTCTACTTAGTTCTGTGGTGAATTCTATTATATTCACTTAAGCATTGTTTCCTGATGATTAGTTGGTTACAGTTGTTTGCATGAACAAATGTGTTACTTAAACTAGGGGTGTTCATGGTACGGGTCAAACTATGCAGCCAAACCAGAAGTGGTTTGGTTTGAGTAACGGGTTTATGATTTCAAACTTGCGATTCCATGAAGCCGACCCATTGAAAAATGAGATCATTTTGTAAATGCAGCTCAAGACCCTTAGATGTTGATGTTGAATTTAAAGATGTTTCTATTTAATTCATGTGCTAAAGTTTAAATTATAGAACTTAGTTAGTTTATTAATATAACTAATAGAATTTTTCATGAAATAGAATGTCATTTAATTAGATTAGTTTTTTAGAATTTTCAAAATATGTTATGCCTTATAACCCGATCCAACCCAACATATTCACCAATGGGTTGGATTTGGTTTGAGTTTGACATAAAACTGACCTTGACTCAATCTGAACCTATCAATTTTAATTAGATCGAGCAATCAGTTTGACCTAAACCGACTCAACCAATCCTGTGTACACCCTTAACTTGAACCTTTCTGTTTATGTCAAAATATAGTGTTGGTGTTTAGCAATATTCAGTGGTCCTACATTACAAATAGCAGTGGTTAAATATTAGTAATATATTCAGTAAATAAATAAATATTTATGTTGCGATATCCAACTAACTCTGTTAGAAATTTACATTCCACTATCATGTGTGTTAGTTTTTGAGTTAATTCTTGTGTCATGTTTGTTGAATATATTGGCAATCACTCATTTGTAGGCAACAGAACTTTGCTGAGTCGGTGCTGCGACGCTTGGAAGAAAAATGATGCATAGTCCAAAAATATGCTTGTAACAACAAAAACTTGCTCAATGAGCTAACCAAAGCCATAACGGGGGCTCGATGGTCCCCGAGCAACCACTCCACAAGCAAAAAAACAAGTGCAATTTCTCTATGCTCAAATTTGTCAAAATACACTACCGAAAGCATGTTTCTGTTAAAATGCTGCATTTGAAAAGGGGTGCAGAACAATTATCAGAACGGACATATAGACGTGTAAGCACCATCAAAATTGATTTTTATTCAACCCCACATGGATGGTTTCTCTTAATACATCATCAGATTTGCTGGTTTCTCTTAATATATTTTTATATATTTAATCAATTATAATAATGTTCATATATTTGCTTAAATTTTATTGAGTTAAAGGGAGACGCACTATATGTTTTACTTGTCAACCAATGAAAACTATCTAATTTGCCTTTCATACCATTTATGAGTGTGATTACATGTCAAAAAAAATGGATGATCATTGAACGTAAGTGTAAAATTGGTTTACACCGAAAGTGAAAATGCATATCCTTTTAACTCAATTTTATTCTTATATATTGGCTATTATAAAAGGTACATTGGCTATTTAAGAACAAATAATCTCTGTTGAAATTGGATTTAATGGAAATGACTTAACCCAAACATAGAAGAAGACTATATGGAGGTTTTTGTCGATAGGTTCGCCATCATTGAGAATGCATTCATTACCGGAGACCCTTAAAACTGAAGGGGTTATGCCGAGACTGGTTTGAAAACCAGTGCAATTTAACTTGACATTCTTTTGAGCACAATGGCATTTGTTGGAGATGTATACAGTCCATTCTGGCTTATTCTCCACTACTCCTGTTTCATACTGGGTTACTAAAATATCTTTCAACGAGCATTGGCAATAACCTGAGAAAATGACAACAACAAAAATTATGACAGTTTTGAATAATAATTTACAAAAACTGTGAAAGAAAATACTACCTTGAGAAATGAACATAAGGAAGAAAACTATACTAAGAATTGTAATGGTTGAAGTAGCCATCTTTTATTGAACAATTGATAATGCTGCTATATGAAATATAATAAAAAATTCTATGAAGCTGGGAATATAGATTTATCATCATAAGAGGTATATGGTATATATGAAGTATAAATGTGTATGCCATGATGCCAAACACGTCAACTATGTAATTAAATGCCAAATATGCCATAATTAGCTAGGCTGTTATGGTGTCTCTCCTAGGGTCTCTATCTTTGTCTGTCCTTTAGTGTTGTCCGATCGATTATCCTTAAATCTGATCGTTTTGTGTTGATTTTTTCGTTGAATCAAAGATCTGGTACCTATCTTTGTCTATCATTTGGTGGGAGTTTTGTTGTCCGATCGATTATCCTTGATCTGATCGTTTTATGTTGATTTTTTCGTTGAATCAAAGATCTGCTTTTAATTTATTTGTGTAATTGAGGGCAATCCGTTGGGTCAAACATGAGTGTGTCGTCATCAAAATTATTAGTATTTGTTTCAAGATCTTTAGAGATTTTGGATAGTATCATAATGAGTCATGTTTTTTTTACTCCTTCCGGAGATTTCTTGCCTTTTTAGTGTGCTATTTCAAATATTTTTCTTCCAAAGTCAACGGTAGGAATTCGGTTGCATCTTGGTCTTTATGGAATTCATTCCATTATGTTGATTATGAATATTTTTCTTTTATTGGTCAAGATTTGGTTGTTCCTTGTTCATGCTAGCATCGTGTTATATAAATACTAGTATGGATACCCGTGTCAAGTACGGGTTAGAATTTTGTTATATTTGAGGGAGAAAATATTGTGATGTATTAAGTGTCAATTAACAAAAAATATGTAAGCCTTAAATTTTTGGATGAAGATGTGGTGGTATCATTCTCACTTGCGTAGTTGTTCTTTCTCCAAATTGTCTATCTACATCAGTGTAGGCTCTTCCAAAATTTCCAACGGTGGTATCACATCCCGATTCAATATTGCGTATGGAGCGGGAGTGGTTCTTGATGGTGGATCACGGACACGAAGATCTTGACACTTAATGGAGAGATGTTAATGTGTAAAGTTGAGTTTAAATTCCATATTGTAAGCATGAGTAGATGTGAGCAACATATAAAAGAGATTACTCATATACATAATGCCTTAAGACTTTGAAAGAAGATGTGATGTGAATCTCACTCGTGTAAATTCTTTCAGTCTAACGTGATAATACAAACCGATGTAGGCTCTCACGGAAGTTTGAAAATCATGATGATTTGTTTTGTTAGTTTATGGGTTTATTTGTTTTATATTTTATCTAATTTTTTGTTTAATGTCCTTCGCTTTCATGCAAAAAAAATTATTCAACCTCTCTATCATTTCAAATTCCTTCACTTTTGGTATTTCGTGGGATCGTGCAATGGAAAAATGTAAATGTGTTATGATGTGTTGACAAAATACATGTTTATTAGAGAGTTTTAAGTGAGTCTAATATTTTGGTAACATATTACCTATTTTAAATTGAGTGGTATTTTTTTAATGACTCTCCTTAAAAGACACACTCCTTATTTTCTCTCTTATTATTTCTCTCAAGTTCAAATTTATTTGTCATCTTCTTTCCATTTCTAATCTACTTTATCTCTTATCATGAAAAAATGAAACAAACATCTCTATTTAAAATCAATGTCAACCCATATTTTTTACCATGTTATACCTCTGAACTTATGTTGCTATCTCACCGGATCACAAACATATGGAGTTAAACAAACATATGTGTCACGTGTGAGTTAAACTTCTACATTGGCTGCAATAGTATATAAGCGAGATGAAAAATATACATAATGTCTTAAGATTTTAGGCGAAGACAGGGTGTCAATCTCACTTGTGGGGTTTCTCTTATTGAAATGTGTTGGTTCAATCCATTGCAAACTCTTTCTAAACTCCGAACATTACGACAAACTATTTTTTTAGTTTTTGATTTTTTATTTGCTTAAATTTTTATATCAAATATAAGTTTTTGGATGTGGTTTGTTTTCACGCATTTTTTGTCCAACCAATATCATATAAAATACATTCACATTTTGATCTTTGGTCGAATTCGTGAATGGAAAAATACATATGTGTTATGATGAGTAGAAAAAAGTACATGATTATTAGACATTTTAAAATTATGTGGATTTTTTTTTTCACTAAGTCTATTTTAACTTCCCATAAAATTACCAGTAACTCACTCTATTTTCAATACTTCTATGGACAAAACAAACTACTTTTTTTATCTATCATTTCTTTCATGTTCAATTTTTTTTTCATATTCTTATTTTTTTCATTCTAAATTTATTTCTCCCATTTCATGAAATATAGGAACATAAGCTTGCCTCTGCGAAAACACCATCACCAATCCATCTTTTTAACCATGGTGTGCTTCCTTTTAAGCTAATTTGATCGTCAACAAATCACAGACATGTAAAGTTTCAAACTTAGGGGATATATGTTAACGTGTCAATTGTGACTTAAATCTCTACATTGGATACCAAAGTAGATGTTTATAAACATATAAGTAAGATGATCAATACACCTAATGTCTTAAGGTCTTGAATGATGATGTGATGTCAATCAAAATTGTATGGTTGTTCTTAACCTAATGTAATGATCCAACACATTGTGGGCTCTCTCATAATTCAAAATATTACATGAACTCTTTCATTAGTTAAGAATGTCAATTGTTTAATTTTTATATTAAATTTAAGTTTTTGGTTGTTGTTCGCTTTAATGCAATATTTTTTAATCAGTTTCTAATATATCAAATTTCTTCGCCTTTAGTCTTTGGTGGAATTTAACCATAGAAAAACATTGATAGATTATACTAAGTTGACAAAATATGTGTTCAGTAGACTTCTTTAAATGTTGTATTTTTTAATCGAGTCTAATTTTTTCGGTAAACTAATTGCACAAAATCTTCAACTCCTTCAACAATTCCATAAAATCTCCTACAACTCACTCCATTATTTATAACCTCATACAAAACACAATTCTTATTTTTTACGAGTATAATTTCTCTCAATCTCAAATTTCTTTTTAATCTTCTTTCTTTTTCTAATTTTCTTTATCTTTTCTCATGAAATAAAGGAACAAAAATATCCCTTCATTAAGTTACCACCAATCCACCTTTTTGACCATGACGTACTTTAGTTTGACCTTATTTTGCTATGTCACATAATTATAGACAGGAGAATTGCACACTTGTGGGAGAGATGCTAAAGTTAAAGTTCTACAATGGATGATAAAGTAGATGTTGAATAAGATATAAGTGAGATGAGTCATATACATGTGCCTAAAGAATTTGGAAGAATATGTGGTGTCAATATCATTTGCGTGATGTCTTTTAGTCCAATGCAATAATACAACCTAACGTAGGTTTTTTAAATTTCCAACATTGTGATGTTTTGATTTGCTAGTTTTTTAGTGTCATTTTGTCAATATTTTTACTTTAAATTTTAGATTTTGAAAGTCGTTCACTTTCTTACAATTTTTTTTGTCAAGGTGATAAAAAAATTATTCAAACTTTATTATTTTGACATCCTTCCATTTTAGTCTTTGGTGGGATCTAACAAATGAAAAACGTAGATGTGTTGTGCTGAGTTGAAAAATACATCTTTATTAATCATTTTAAATTGATGTGGCATTTTTGAATGAGTCTAATATTTTTGGTAACATAATTACTTAGTAATATCCAACTCTTTAAACAAATTCATAAAATTATCATCAACTCACTCTTTTTCCTTGTCATTTCTATCATGTTCGGATTCTTTTTTCATCGTCTTTATTTTTCTAATTACTCCCTCCATCTCATATTAGGTGTCCCATTTGAATTTTACACGATTATTAAGGAAATAATTAATAATGTTTATTTTAAGAGTTTTTCTAATTACACCCTGTTTAATCCTGGTTGCACCCTGAAATGACAATATTACCCTTTAATAAAAATTTATTTTCAAAAAGTCTGTTCCTTAAATTGAGTTTGAGTAGGTTCATGTAATTTGAGTTTAAGTGTGCATACTTAAACTCAGTTTAAGTAGGTTCATGTAAACTTAATTTAAGTAGCTATGTAAACTGAGTTTAAGTGTACATCTAAAAGTTCAACTTTGTTCAATGATTCTAAGTAATCTCAATTTAAGTATGTACGTGTAAACTTAGTTTAAGGAGATCATGTAAACTCAGTTTAAGTAAGTTCATGTAAACTTCATTTAAGTAGGTCATGTAAACTGAGTTTAAGTGTACATCTAAAAGTTCAACCTTGTTCAATGATTCTACGTAATCTCAATTTAAGTATGTACATGTAAACTCAGTTTAAGTATGTTCATGTAAACTCAGTTTAAGTAGGTTCATGTAAACTGAGTTTAAGTGTACATACTTAAACTTAGTTTAAGTAGGTCATGTAAACTAAGTTTAAGTGTACATCTGAAAGTTCAATCTTGTTCAATGATTCTACGTAATCTCAATTTAAGTGTGCACATGTAAACTCAGTTTAAGCAGGTCATGTAAACTTGGTTTAAGTAGGTTCATGTAAACTAAGTTTACATGAACCTATTTAAACTGAATTTAAGTTAACCTAAACATGTAAATTGAAACGTCGTTCTCGTACAGTGCAATCGAACATGAACAAAAAAATTGAAACTAGCATTATTGACAAAGAAGAAGAAATTCACTTAGTTATATGCAATCGAATATGATGAAAGGTGTCATTGTTTAATCTTCCACACAGATTGATTGAACATCAGGATTGATTGTTTGATTGTGGGTGAAAGAGGATGAGTGAAATCAAGGTTTTAAGAGAATTTATATAAAAGGACAATTTTGGTATTATAAAAGACTTGTAAGAAATTCTAGGTGTAACTAAAAATATATAGGGTGTGAATAGAAAAACTCTTATTTTAATGGTAAAATGTGTATCATTTACTAAAACATCCTTGTTAATTATAATTAGTGAAATAGGTATAGATGATAATAAGGATATGTTAGTGATAAAGAAAAATAAATGTTGCATTGACATTATAAAATAGACAAATAATTTGAGACAAAAAAGGAAAGAGGACACTTGATTCGAGACGGAATGAGTAACTTTCTCTCTTCTCATAAAAGAAATGAGAAATAAAATTCATCTATCAAACCGCCACCAACCCACTTTTTTTTTACCTTGTTGTGCCTCCGACATATTTCATCATAGGGAAATGTTAATGCATTGAAATTGTGTAATTAATCTATAATAAAGTCAAAAACAATTTCCTTTTATGGTAATAATTCCATTTTATGGTATGCTTAACCAGTGCCCCCTGGGCACCGGTTAGCAGGACCCTTTATCATATCATAGATATAGAGTCTCACACTTAAGGGGGAGATGTTAATATGTATGTGAGTTATAATTCTACATTGGCAGCAAGATTTGATATTTATGAACATATAAGTGAGATGTTTAATACACACACTGTCTTAAGTGTGTTTTCAATGAAGATGTTGAGTTTCTCTTAGTCAAACATGATAATCCAATCTATTGTAGACTCCCTCATAACTTCTAACGTTATGATGAAATGTTTAGTTATTTTTTGGTGTCATTTGAATTTTTTTTTATATTGAATATAAAAAATATAAATTTACATTTATGGGTTAATGCAGTGAATGTGAATGAGGTACATTTGAATTTTAAGACAACATTTACTTTTTTTTAGCAACTAATGTATTTTTTTTAAGGCTCATGTTTTTCTTAGCAACTAATATATTTTTGAAGGCGCATGCCTTTTGACTAATACAAAGATTTCCTGTGATGCATGAACCATTTAAAGTATAAGTAAATTTTAAAATAGATTGAATAGATAAAAAAATATATCCAGTATAAAATTTGAAGTAGCAATGAAACAAACAAATTAATTAATAAACTCTTCTTTTTTTTTTCCTCCAAAAATAAAGTAGACGAAAAATTTGTCATGAATGTTCCTCATAAAATGAAGGCCTATAATTATGAAATAATCTCATCAAAAAAATACACATGTTTTTATAGATAGACAAAATGATAATAGTCATTAGAAATTCAAACACATATTCGGAAGAGTCAGAATTTAAACCTTAGTCACGTTATTGACCAACAATTTTGATATTTTTGCCAGTTAAGTTAAGACTTATGGACTATACGGTGGTTTTTTTATTTGACAAAAGAAATAGATTTTTTTGTAAAAAAAAGAACATTTTTTCTTGATGTAAAATAAAAAAAGAACATATGCATACATGATGCGTACATCCTTGATCAATTAATGATCATTGGAAAATAAACATGCTATGTGTACTTTAAAATGTTTGCAAGACAAATGTTTATTTTAATGATAAATATAAAGATATCAATTTTGATTATATTTACATATGAACTATAGATGAACTTGTAAAGACATACAATTTTAAAGCAATTTAAATGTAAATCTAAAATTGTTTATTTCATTTTACGTAGGTATTCAATGGCAGACATGCCACTGACATTAAGTTTATTTGAGGGGAATTGGTTTGGTTTTCTTAATCAAGGTTTGAACCTAATGAATGGAAAAATGAAGACTTCACTGAATGTAGTTCACACCAATAATATGATTAAAATTGAAAGATACCTTAAAAGCATATACAAAGGAACTCCCCCACTTAGATCTCTATATATGTCTCACACTAATAACATTTATTCTTCCCGTCTTTCATTTAATAATATATTTCTTAATAATAACTTATGATATGACTATTCCTATCTATAATCTTGTATCATATTCTCACAAAACATAAAATTTCTTATTTCCTTCTTTTCAAAGATGCTTCAAGGAGCATATTTCGTTTATAATGTAAGTTGTATCAAACATTCCTACAAAAAAATTAATCACAAAATTTTAACAATGAATGCAACAAAATGACAAAAACCACAATTCATTAAGAAATTATGAACCGACAACATCTAGTACATCAATTTGATGTGATTCAAAAATAACTAAATGAACACCTGAGGGAGATTATATTTTTTATAATAAAGCTAAAAAAAACTGTAAGTCAAAATGAAATAACGGGTGAGGGTTGGAATGCAAATGCAAGAGAGATGCCCATAGAAGTGTAAAACATGTGTAGTTCCGACTTAAATCAATGGAAGACAATAACCAAATAAAATAAGAGAATTGAAAAGAAAAAAAAAACGACAATGTAACGAAGAGAAAAAAAAATTTAGAGAAAACTTTCAATATTATGAATTGTATATCCAAAGTGTGTTGTGAAAAATGTGAGACAAGAGCATTAACTTTGTACAAATTTATGGAATGTCAACGATCGGATGGAGCGAGAATAGTAAGATGGTGGACAATTATTGATCCCACTGAAAAAATTATTAGTGGGTCCGAAACTAAGGAGGTCAAAACAATAAAGATTTTTGCTCCTAATCTTACTAAATCAGATCAAATAAATCAAGTGTTATGGAAAGGATTGACGAAGAATGACAAATTTTTGTATGAAATTGGGGGGGGGGGGGGGGGGGGGGGGGGGGGGGCGAACCTGGAAGCTAATAGAGTTAGAGGACCAACTGAATAATGTAAGTCCACAAAACTCTATGGTGGTGGACAAAGGGAAGGGCCCACGTGGGACCAAAGGAAAGGGAGGGGGGAAAGTTTCACTCAACAGGGTCTCATTGGGGGACAACCGCCAGACAACTCGCACACACCAAGGTCAGGTTGTCTTGTATGACAACTCTCACCAGATGGGGGCTCCCACAAGGACAACAATCAACACAACAGTTATTAGGCAATCATAAGTTGACTGAACCGGATTTCATAAAACTGTTTGCAAAGGATTTCATAAAACTGTTTGGAAAGGAGGTGCATAATGTAGTGTCTGTTTTTAATAATCCAGTTTTTGAATATATATATATATATATATATATACTTGAAGCTAATAGAAATAGAGGCCCAACAGGATAATGTGATCCCACAAAACTCTATGGTGATGGAATTGGGAAGGGTCCACGTGGGGCCAAAGGAAAGGAATGAGGGAAAGTTGCACTCGGCAGTGTCCCACTAGGGGACAGCCGCCAGACAACTTAAGCATACCAAGGCCAGATTGTCTTGTATGAAAACTCTCACCAGTTGGGGGTCCTACAGGGACAACAATCAGCGCAGCAATTATTAGGCAATCATAAGTTAACTGGACCGGATTTTAGAAAACTGTTTGCAAAGGATTCTGCGCCAATTAATGTTGCCTTTAAAGGCAATAATGTTGTCATATAGGTACAAAAGGTGGACCAAATTCAAAATTTTACGAGTAAAGGCAATAATGGACAATCATCATCTTTGTCCCTTATATTTAATGATGTTGATTACCGTGCTACTTTTGACTCTACTAAAGACAAAAATACTCAGCCAAGCCGAGCCAAGTCAGCTAGAAAGGACAAAGTCGCAGTTGCGGTTCAAGTACATTGGAAGTAGTGCAAGCCAACTCTTATACGCAGCTCGGTGTAGTCTGGCTCCTTCATTGCTAGTGCATGTGGGGCCAGCAAAGCATGTGGGCCTCAAGAAGAAAACAGGCCTAAAAAAAGGTCCAGGACTAAGTTTGTTGAGGAAGGTGACCAAGGAAAGGAGGTGCATAAAGTAGTGTATCTTTTTAATAATCCAGTTTTTGAAAGAAAAAAAATATTGAAATGGCGGGACTTGGTAACCAGGCCTGCCGAGATCAATGAGTATTGTATGCTGAAATTGTTGAGGCCTAGGAAACCTGTGTGTAATTTCTAAAATTAAATTTCTTGTTCGGTATTACAAACTGGATATCCTATTTCTTAGTGAAACTATTGTTCAAGTTAATAAAATCGAGGAATTTGGTTATTTGTTTGGTTATGATTCATGTTTTTCACCGGATAGAATTAGTAGAGGATGAAGTATTGCTATGTTTTGGCAAAATACAATTAATTGTACCATTGTCAATTATTCTTCTAATCATATTAGCTTGAGTACTCCTCGTGTTGTAGAAGAAAAGCTGGATAATGCTTGGCAAACAATTATTGGATGGTGATGTTTCCTAATGCTAAACTGGAAAACCTTGTTGCTCTGTTTTCTGATCACTTTCCTATTTTGTTGAATAAAACACCGGTGGCACGATCTCATAGAATTAAAAGGTCTTTCAAATTTGAAAATGCTTGGAGAATTGAAGATGGTCTAAATGAGGTAGTTCAGAATGGTTGGCTCGGGAGTGTGGAAAATAACGTCATTAATAAATTATCCGCATGTGCAAAAGATCTGACGCATTGGAGTAAAACTCATTGTTACAAACTCCATATTGATATTGAAAATTGTCGAAATCAGCTTAGTAGAAGTTGTGGTGTCAATGGAATTCAGGATGAGGCTCAATTCGACAATTTGAGGAAAAAACCCAATCATATACTTGCTCAAAAGGATATGTACTAGAGAAATAGAGAAAATACACATTGGTTTCGTGACAAAGATCTGAATACAAAGTTCTTTCATGATGCAGCTACTTCTAGAAAGAAAGTCAATAAAATCCTTTCTCTTAAAACTGATGAAGGAATACGTAATACAGATGATTCGAGGATGTGATCTATTGTGAAGAGTTACTTTGAAGAACTGTTTGAAGGACAAGAACGTGTTCGCTCTGCAATGGTTAATTTGTAGGACCATGTCATCGATAATGAAGACAATGATCAGCTAACATCTCCATTTTTCATAGAAGAGTTTAAAGAAGCAATGTTTTCCATGCAGCCTAACAAATGTCCAGGACTTGATGGTTTCAATCCTGGGTTCTACCAACACTTTTGGTTAGTATGTAGAAATGATATCTATAATGAGTTTTGTCAGTGGTTGAATAAAGGGCAATTTCCTCCAACTTTGAACTCCATAAATATAGCTCTAATCCCAAAAGTTACAGAACAAAAAACTATGAAAGACTAGAGACCCATAGCATTGTGTAATGTCCTATACAAGTTATTGTCCAAAGTCCTTGCGAATCTCCTGAAGAAAATATTACACAAAGGCATTGTCGATTTACAATCAACTTTTGACCCTGGCAGATCCATTCTGGACAATATGCTTTAGTAGCTATTGTATTGTTTCATTATATGAAGACAGAGTAGAAATGTAATGAGAAAAATGTTGTGTTGAATCTAGACATCAGCAAAGCGTATGATAGGATTGATTGGTCATATCTCAAAGATGTTATGTACAAGATGGGGTTCTCTTAAAAGTGGATCCAATGGATCATGATGTGTATAGAAACAGTTGACTATTCCATCATTGTGAACAAAGGATGGTGGGACCTATTATTCCAGGATATGGTCTAAGGCAAGGTGATCTGTTATAATCTTACTTATTCATTTTGTGTGTTGAAGGTCTGTCTGTGTTGATAAGAAATGCTGAAAATAAAGGGGATCTTCAAGGTATACGTGTTTGTCGTAGTGCCCCGAGGGTGTCCCACTTACTTTTTGATGATAATTGTTTCTTGTTCTTCCAAGTGGAGGAGAATCAAGCAAATGCGATGAAGTAGATTTTAACAAGGTATTAGGCAGCGTTAGGTCAAGCCATTAGCCTTCCTAAGTCTGAAATATTTTATAGCAGAAATGTCCAAGAACCGTTGCAACAATCCATCACCAACACCTTAGGGGTGCGTGCAGTATTACGTGCTGGCGAGTTTCTTGGATTTCGATCAATGGTAGGCGCAGCAAAAAGGCAACCTTTAGTTTCATTAAGGATCGGGTGTGGCATAAAAATCAGCAGCTGGAGTAGCAAATGTTTGTCCAAAGCAGGTAGGAAAGTCATGATCAAATCTGTTCTCCAAGTTATTCCTTCGTATGTTATGAGTATATTCAGATTATCAAATTCACTCCTGGATGAAATTGAAAAGATGATGAACGCATTCTGGTGGGGACATGGAGGTGCAAGTAACAAAGGGATGCATTGGCTATCTTGTAAAAGTTATCAGTACATAAAAACCATGGAGGTATGAGTTTCAAAGACTTGGCAGCATTTAATGGTTCAATGCATGGAAAACAGGGTTGGCAACTACAAACTGATTCAAATAGTTTAGTCTCAAGAATTTTTAAAGCTCGATATTACCTGAATAGTAGTTACCTGGAATCTAAATTGGGTCATAATACAAGCTTTGTTTGGCGTAGCATATTCAATGTCAAGGTGGTTGTTAGGCAAGGTGTCCGCTGGAAAATTGGCTTTGTTTTTAATATTCCTATTGCTAGTGAGTCGTGGATTGAGGCAGGATTTAGCATTCCTCTTGTTGGTCCTAACATGCTGGCTCTTCAACCTTACTCAGTGGGGCATTTAATTGATCAAAATGCTAAAGTTTGGAATAAATAGTTGGTTCGTTAGTTATTTGTAATTGAAACAGCTTAAAATATCTTGAATACTCCTTTGCACCAACAAGTCCATATGGATAAGTTGGTTTGGAAGACGGTGAAGAATGGTGTTATTCTGTTAGAAACGCTTACCGCATTTGTATCGAAGACATAATAAATAACGATCATTTGCGGAAACCTGGGTATTTGAGTGGTATATGGATATTGAAAGTACCTCTCAAAGTCAAGAACTTGGTGTGGAGTTAAACTCACATTCGGCATTTTTCACTGTGAGTTAATTCACGTTGACAAACCGAACTTAAAAGTGTCAACGTGAATTAACTCACGCTAAAAAATACCGAGCGTGAGTTAACTCCGGCTGAGATAAGGAAATGAGCAATTTTGAAAGAGAGAATAGTAATTTTCTATTTATTAAGGGATTTGAAGAGCACACTAGACCTTTCTAGAAGAGATCCCTTTCATTAGTCTCAAGGACATTGAAAAGTATTATATGTCTTCTTTTTTGGCTGTTGGAACCTTCCATTGATAATTTGGAAGAATGAAAATCTTCTTTTTGGCTGCTGGAATCTTCCATTGATAATTTGGAACAATGAAGAAATAAATAACAAAATTAAGATATATACTTTTATGCTACGTTAATTGTTTTTTTAAGTTCATTTTCAATGTGATGCATATATACTTAATTACTTATTACCATTATCCCTCAATTTATTATTTAATAATAACAAAAATGCAATACTTAAAATGCTCCTAAAGACTTCTAGGAGATCAACTAAACTTTAAACATTATTTGCAGATACAAGTTTAGAGTATAGTACTCGAAGATGTAGTCTAATCATATGGGTTTGGACACTATATCTAACAAATGTTATCATCTTCCAACAAACTAACTACTAACTTTTTTCTATTAAAAAAAGTTCAGAAGATCTTGTGCAAGATTGCACAAATGTTGAGGGAAAATGGCAAGAAAATGACATGAAAAAGTTGTGCACTTTGTGTCATTGGTAGAAGACTATTGCTTCCTTTCATTGTATTCTTTGGATGACCCAAGAAGATCTTCCAACACTTTATTATCCAAATACTCAAACTCAATAACTTCATTGTGTTGTGTAGAAGAAGAACATGCATTGGCATTGCCATTAGTACTAGAAGATGATGATGACGACGACGATAGAGAAGAAAGATGTAAATAGTATTCATCTGGAAAATTAAGAATGGCAAGAGCACCTCTCAAACGAATGGCTGCACAATCATAAGCTCTAGCTGCTTCTTCAGCTGTGTCAAATGTACCTAACCATTGTCTTCCAGTTGGCTTTGTTGGGTCTCTAATCTCTGCACCATACTTACCCCATGGCCTTCTCCTTACACCACGGTACCTCACTTCTTCTTCTCCCTTCTTATTTGCCTCTTCCATGACAAAAAAATTGGTCACAATTTTGGGTTTCTTAATTTGCACGTTATTTGGTAACAATTTCTGTTATGATCATGAGTTACATGTATTTATATATAGGTACGTAGTCTTTGTCTTGAAATTATTTGTCATGTTTTTTAGTTTTCAACAGATGGATGCATGAATTGACTTGATTCATGGAGGTGTATAAATTTGATTCTTCGATTGTATAGGCTTATATGTTAATTTTTGAATGAACTAGAATAAAAATATGTGGACAGGATTATCGTATGAATGAAAAATATGCCATTTGAAACTTTGAACATTTAGTGCATTTCTAGTCTTTGTCTGTTTAGGTGTATATGAGGTGAGCAAAACTTTGATGCACGTATCAATTATTACATTGATAATATTATATTATTATTGTTGTTAAAGTTGGGATCCCGCAACCAAATACGAATTTGATGCAGATAATTGGTATGATTTAATTCAAATCAATCTCATGTAGGCCACGTTATTTTATTTCACTTTCACGATATTTTATTTCACTTTGTTGGTGTTGACCGAAAAGATAGAATATACATGGGTTGCAGTTCTATTATACAGTGTTGGTCACCCGTGAGGTATAAGTTTTTACTTTTGTCTTAGCAATAATTACAACATATTTTGATATAAACTTAGTAATTTTAACATTTTAACTAATGTTCATTAACATTCTTCTTAAATTTATATTTGACCTTTTCTTTTATACTCTTATTTAAAGTGTTGTGGTATTTATTTTGGTGGTTGTGTGGAGGGATGAGAATAGGTTAGGTCGACCTAAAGAGGATTACGGCCTAGCCTACGACAGGTCAGGTCAAGCCAAGTTTTTTATTTAAATAACGAAGATCTAGGTTTTATTTTTGAAGATTATTTATTTTAAAAGGTTGGACCATAAGTCATTAGAAAGTTCTCTTAAGCCTATTACGTCGGCATACTTAAATAAATATGATTAATATTATTTATTATTATATTATATTTAGTACTTTGAATTAAATTATAAAATTGTTAACATTTTTCAGTAATTTAAGCTTATTGGTATATATTAATTTTTCACATATTTAAATGTATTATTATACTTGACAAAAAAAATGTATTATTATAAACTAGAATTGAAATATGACATAATATTTAGTCAAGTTAAATAGGAAAAAAGAATTTAATCTCATTGATATATTAGTTCACTAGTCTATTTAAACTTAGATCGTGTTTTTTTTCTTTACAAATGTTCATATAAAATAGACTTTTAAACAAGTTAGCAAACTGTATCAGGCTTTCAAAAGGTCATGCTCATGCCAAAAAATAAGTTTATAACATGTCGCAGGCTAGGCTTAGGTCTTAAGATTTTCGAAAGACCAGACTTTAACCTTGCAAAGCCTAACTTATTCCCGGTCCTAGTTATGTGTAAGGGGGTTGTGGGTGTTTGATAGTAGTAATAAAGTGTTGTGAAATTATATGACATAGACTAAAAGTTGTAGAGTAATGAACAAAAGGGTCGTGCGCCCATGGGTATCGCAAAACTATCAATGTCATATACTACTATATTTACTTTTTTAATCAGTGTCTCGGAATCACCGGTTAACATTTATCATAGAAAAATAAAATTTTGAATACTTATATTTTTTTTTTGGTAAAAACAAAAAAAATTAATAAAAATTTGAGTGATGATATTTGAGTACTAAATTATTATTTTTACTACTAATATATATACAACTATTTTGAGATAATTCTCTATCTTATATTCTTATCGTGATTTTACTCTTTTTTTATCTCTATTATTTTTGTCTCAAAAGTAGAAAATGAAAGAAAAAAATTGTCTTAAAAGCTGTCGTAAAATAGTTGCAAATATAATTACGCCAAAATTTAGAAGACCCAAACTGAATTCAACAGTCTAGCATTCTGGTCGAGCTGAGCTCATAACCGGTCTAAATTTAAATAACACTGGCCAAGTCCTTTTAAAAATGAATGCAAAGGATGAATTTGGCTGCTATGCTGGATTTGATTCGCAAAATAAAGGACAAAATAATAGAGTTTCATTCACTTGGACCAAAATATCAAACCATACAAGCATGAATCAAAATACGAGATTATTTTAGTCCAGGTTGGTTTGAAATCTAATATGACTTCTAGAATTTTCAATGGCGGCGTCTGTTCAGTAAATTCGTATAAGAGATATTATAATAAAATTTTCTTTATATTTTTATTAATAATAATCCACATGCAATTATTTGCACACACGTACTTGTATACAACATTTTATTGTCATCTTGTTGTTGAATTGTCATCTCACATTGTACACATTTAAAAGATGTTTAAAAAAATAGCATTCAAAAGATGTTGTGATTGAGGTTTAAACTCAGCTCCACTATTGTAGGTGTGAGTTTAAATCATTGTTATCATTTCATATATTTTAAAAAATGGTAATATTTAAAATATAAAATATAGAAAAAATTATTGCATAGTCTCTTGCCTTAAGTTTTGATTTTTTATTTTAAATGTGCTTAAAAGTTCGTTATTTATGTTTATGCTAAGAGAAATGGTATTTATACAATTAATTTTTGACGATTTTATTACAATCACTTTTTCCTTCTTCTTATTGGACAAACACAATAGAGAGAGAGAGAGAAAGAAGAAGAAGAGAGAAAATAGAAACACATGTGAGTATGAGAGAGGGTTGTTTCAAAAGTTATCAAAAAATGGTTGTACAAAATTACAAATCATTTATCTTATGTTAAATGTGCTTAAAACAACTAAAACCTCATCTCAAGACATCAGAGAGTTTGTCATTATGAAGCATTTCAAGATTGACATACATCCTCCAAAGTCTAACATCATCGAAGAAGTCATCTAGCATCCACCAGTTATCAATTGGACTAAGGTTGATACAGATAGAGCCTCCACCAAAAATCCCTCCAACGCTTCTGTTGGTGGTATATTCACAGATAGAGAAGATATTTGTATACGTTACTTTGCGAATAATTTGGATAATGTTAATGCATGAAAGAAACATATTTACAGCTTGTTGCTTTGGCCTTTAAGTCTTATGATTTAGTTCCTTGGCCCTTAAGAAACAAATGGTACAATTGTGTCTCCTTTTGTAGGAGCGTTCATTTCATAGTATCTCACATCTACGGGGAAGAATTTTTTTGAACATATGGTTTAGCTAATATAGGTCTTATTCTACTTGTTAATACTTTTGAATGGTGGCATAGTATTTCGGAGCCCATTAGAAAGGAGTACGTTACGAATAGGATGAGAATACCTAACTTTAGATTTGTATATTTCTGATCGATGTTGAATACATCATTCTAGTTTATAAAAAAAATGTGCATAAAAGTTCGTTACTTACGTTTGTGCTCAAAATTTGAGTTTTCATTCATACTTACACTTGTTGAATTATTTTTTCAATTAAAATAACATATATTTAAATAATGCGGATTCTTTTCTTCTGCATAATTTAGGTTTCTCCAAGAATTTGGTCTACATTGAAGAATTTGGTCTACATTGGGTCAATGCCTGTTGAATTAATGCAACATGTCATTTTCTATTAATATTACACATGCACTATAAAATAATAAGTGTGATGTAAAATATAACATAAAGTATATTAAAAAATTACCATTACATAATGAAAATGGTCAATTTTTGTTCGAAACATATGAAGTAGTAATATATATTAATGCAATATACTTAACCAAAAAATAATAATGCAATATATAATACTAAAAAATGAATAAGTATTAAAAAATATTTTTGCGGTTTTGTTTGGTTTTCAAAAGTGATACGAAATCTGATCTGATCCAAGCAGTTTTTATAAAACAACATTCAAACGAATTCAAAAGTGATATTTAATTTTTTGCAATTTTTAATTTTTTTTAATCGATTTACGATTTTATTTTGAATCAGTTTGGATTTGAACACCGATACCTCTCACTCCAACTCACTCATACACTAGCTTGAATTTTGCAATGGAGACAATTAAACCACCCCTTCCCCCTCCTTGTTGTGTTTTTCACCCACCTTCACTTGGTATCATAGCTTTGTTCTCTTGACTAAACACTTAGTCTTGTAAGAGTAAAGATCATGTTTATGTGGACAAGCTCTCAAGTAATGAGTTTTAAACTTGTTTCAACATTACTTTCCTCCAATTTTAAACTAGTTGAACAAAAACTCTCTTAGACAAAAGATCAGTATTGCTTTTAATCATGCTTGTTATTGTAAAAGAGTTTGGGATTCTTGTTATTGTATCAACGGTGGTAAACTAAGGAACCAATGAAACTCTATTTTATTGACTTTGATCTTGTTCTTCTCCTCATTGTGGATCCATTTTTGCTCCTTCTCATGTGGATCAAGTCTTTCAGACTGAACCACGTTAGTCTTATTCTATTCTCTATTTTAAACCCCGTTGAGTTCTTTCTAACGATAACACCATGGTTCAAAGAGGTTAATTAGATTGGTAAATTAAGAAGTCATGCAAGGCATGGGAAACAATATATTCTGGAGTTGGCCTCAATGCTCAAAATTTTGGAGAAATCCATGTAAGGTTGCTATTTTGATTATGATAATTTACATTATTTATTTTTGGGTTTTGCTAACGAGTGCAGACAATCTTTAAGAATTCTAAAATTATAAATTATTAGTCAAAAAAGTCATATGTTACGCGTTTAATACACAAATTTTCATAAAAATTTATTATTTAAAATCTTTAATGAGTGCACAGAACACTTTTTAACATTTCCCTTTAATTTTTTTATGTTTCGGCAAAAATTTCTCACTCAACGCTTGGAATGACCACAACCAAACTCTTATAGCTTTTGATGTGCTTTTTGTTGTTCTTTTTTATTTCATATGTTCTTAATTTTTTTCGTTAGAAAACAAAGAAAATTGAACCATTGTTTAACATTTCTCATGTCCAACTTTAGCAATTTGAAAAGAGGCAAACACTTAGGTATATCTTCCCAAAAAAAAACAATCAAGGGAATGGTAGCTCAACTCAAAAACATGTATGTTATTTAAGATAATGTATGTTATTTTCCAAGTGTATTATGAATCATAGAATTCTACGAAAGAAAATTATAATGATCAGCAAAAAAACAAGTATAGAATCACTCATGAGGAAGATACTCAGAGATTTATATAGAATGAATATAGATTGATAAAAGATAATGAATGAGTACAATGGTTGTTCTTATATATAGAGATTAGTTTGAGTAACTAACTCTAACCAAGCTACTAACTCTAGTTTATTCTCACTATCAAAGTAATAAAGTGTCCACGTCTATATCCTTAAATTTTTTGCAACATCTCTTTCTCTCTCTCTCATAATGGATGGTGAAGATTTCAACGGACATTATCTAACGTTAGATGATTCACTCCAATTCTTTGAAAAAGAATCATATCCGTTGCATCACAAAACATGTTACAAATAAAAGTTAAAAAAGATATTATAATTCGATGCAACAATTTAGAACATTGATTAATATATTTGCTTTTGAATCAAATATTTGTTTGGATATATAAATGTTATAGTTAAAAAAATTGATATATATAAAAAAAAAACATGTTTTTTTTAATTTCAAAACACAAAATACAAAAAAAATACAAAAATCATCAAACTCTAAATCTAGTTTTAATTGATTTTCTGGTTTTGTTCTATATTGTTGTTTGTGTGCTTCTACTAATTTTTCTATTCGTAAAACTTTAGATATATTAATGTTATTTGAATTATTTTAGGTTAAGACACTAGTCTAAAATGATAATTTCAAAAGCAAAATAATGAATTTCAAGTTTGATCAGATAATTGAATCCCCAAGTCAAACTTCTGAATGCATTTCCTTTTCATTCCAATTTTTTTTTTGTTAATATAATTATCATAAAGTAATATTCTTATACTACATTTGGCTGTAACAAATAACATATCTTATAGATCCTGTACACATAAAATCTGAATTCTGAACAATATGTAAATATCTGCAACTCTGCAAAAAATGGCAGGCACAAAATAATAAATAATATTATTGATCTTTATACAAAGTAAAGGGAAGAAGGGACTATACATAGAAAACTTGGCCAACATTTAAGAGACTCTCATGAGGAATATTGAAGATCACACTATTTTCTCTGCATATCTTCCTAAGAAATGCATATATATAATCAACAGCTATTTTCTTGTAGAATCTTGAATCCCTACTAGCCCTCACAACTGTGTTTCCTAGTATGTGAACAACACCAGCTTCTCTACAGCTGTTTAAAAATTCAAGTTCATCGACTTCAGTACAGTGACTGTTAGAAGATTGAAAAGTAACATTCACATTTGTTGGTGATCTAGCAGGAACTATTGAATCTACTGATGTAATTGAATAATCCATATTACTCAATGAAGTTGTGTTTCCATTGTTATTCAACATGAAATCTCTCGACTGTTCGGTTTGCGGTTCACATAAGCTGTATTCTGAATCCGAGCAACCTTCCATCATGGACTCGAGCCGAACAAAGATGAAGAGGTTGTCAAATAGTTTCTTCTCGAAATCATCGTCTTTCTTATGTAGGTCTTTATATCCATATCGTGCCACACAACGAAAAATGTGGTAATTCTTTGGTCCGATACGCTTGACAAGGAACCGCTCTTCTTCTGGGACTGTGTAGACGGGAAGATATTTGACACAAACGAAAACAACAACAGAATGGATAGCTGGTAGGTTTGTAATGAAATGAGAAAATATGTGAGGAACTCCACTTGCAAGCTCTGTGTAGACTAGACCGATTCCAGGGACACGGACTAGTCCTAAACTGGGACCGAGGCCGAGAATCCATGCCATTGAGACTTTGCTATGCAACTCAAACTGGTAGCGCTTCACTGTGCCATAATGCCAAACATACATAACAATCAGAAATACTCCGGCAATTGCAAGGGGAGCCCAGCCTCCTTGATCAATTTTGAAGAGTACAGCAGAAAAATATGTGCACTCCACAATCAATGATAAGCCGGTGAACACAACAACGAGAATCCAATGGCAGTGCCAAACTAATATCATGACCAAAATCATCAGCAGTGTTGTCACCAGCATGACTAACACAACTGCAGTGCCTGTCATTACAAGGATAAATTCGCTGGTTAATAAGCATAATAAAGTTCTTAACTTTGTTAACTGCTGAATGATCTAGTATATCTTCTTGGTTCACTTAAACCGTTAAGTTGGTTGTGTTCAGCTATTCTGTTTCAGTTTTTTTTATTATGAGCATCATATATCCCACTTTTATAGACAAACATACGATCATCTAATGAGAAAGTAAGCGTTCATTTGCTGGTTGACGATAAACTGCATATTGGTTAGAGAAAATGTATATATGTAGGGCTTCCTCCGTTTCTAAATATAGGATCCTATTTCCCAGTCCCTTTTTATAGGCCCCCTTTAAATTTTCAGCTGCATTAATTATTTCTGTACCAATATACCCCTAATTATGTTATACTTTTTCTGCAACCTGTACTAAATACTATGATGGAAACATAAACTAATCATCTCTCCTCAAGGATAAACTTGCGAAAGAATACTAGTTGTCTACAAATCTGATGTTACTGACAACTTTCTTAGTTCCCGTGATTTGGTCAACGAGTCCTATATCTAGGGACGAAGTTACTAGTTCTTAGACCCTTCAATGTAAAGAAATTAGGAAAGGCCCTTTTTAATGTCGTGATGATTAGTTCCTATGTTGCAAATTTTCAATGTATTTTTCTATAACTCCTTTAGATGATTTCATATCCTCCTACAAGTTGCATTTTCTCTCTCCCTTCTAATAAATTTACTTCTTCATAAAAAAAAAAAAAACATGAAAAAAAATGGCTCACAACCTTCTGCGAGCGAAAAACTTACCATAAGCATTTCCAATCTGGGTTTGATTTTTAAAACCAGCAGTAACAGCAATGCAAAGAACCATAAGGATCCAATTGATATCTGGAATATATATCTGGCCGAGGAATTTCTTTGATGTATGCACAACTTTGACTCTTGGGAAACATCCATGAGCAAGGGCTTGCTTAATGATTGAAAAGGTTGCGGTGATTGTGGCTTGGCTTGCAACTACTGCTGCTAGCGTTGCAATTACAAATACCGGCCAGTATATTTTTTCTGCAGAACTAAGGACAATTAACATCTAATTGATAAAAATCATTGCATGAAGAAACAAAAGTGCATCATTCTAAGTAAAAAATTAGAGGGTGTTTCCAATAAGTTTATGATATTCTAAACACCACAGGTGCAATCAATCAAATGCATGGCTATTGGACCGTCAATACTTCCTTAAAGGCATAGGCGCCCTCTAGAAGGGCTAGTCTTGCATGAATCATCACTTCGCCTTGTCCCAAGACTCGTGCTTGGGGGGTTGTGGACCGTCAATACTTTCCTAAAGGCCTGGGAGACCTCCTAGGAGGTCTTAGGACCTTCATAAAGGCCTCAGCGCCTTCCAGAAGGGCTCTAAGACCCAGGGCGCGCCCTTCCCTGGGCGCCACCTCAGCCAGAAAGACCTTAAAACCCTCATTACTTGAGGCTTAAGTCACGGCAAATCATGCCCAAAGAGGGCTTAAGTCACAGTTGGCGCCGTTTGTGGGGAAAGGTAAAACAGTCTAAACCCTAGATACGAAGTACAGCTATATATTAGTATCTTACAATATACATGTGTCGTATCTCGATTCAATACAAAACTGAACCCAATTAATATGAATCCCTACTTTGTATCTACTTTCCACATAAATCTCATTTTGAATCTCAATTCATTCTAAAGAATCACTACCTAAACTTAGTGTATCCATCTTCTTCTTTTTTGTCAACTTTGTATAGTTGGTCACTTTTCTTTTTCATTTGATTTACAATTTGAATATTGAATTACTTAGAGGTTCTATATGACACATCTTGTGACAGAAATAGAAATTTTAATGTAGTGTGACAGATATAACAAACCTGGAATAGAACGATAAAACACATCTTGCGAATGATGCAAGTTATGCACCAGATAGGCAGCCTGTCCAGAATATGCTAAAAGAAGGCAAGGAAACACCACAAGAGTAAATGCAATTTGTACAGATGAGACTGGAAAATTGGCTAAGTCGGCAAAAAGAGCTTCTGTCCCTGAAATCAATCGTCACAAGTTTTCGATTTTAAATTAACTGCTCACCTTATTAAATAATTTTAAAACACAAGAATCAAATCAAAAGTTATCAATAATTAAACAAACCTGTTATGCTAAGCAAGATTCCACCAAGGGAAAGCCAACTATCTTTGCGTCCGTCTCTTAGATACCGATACACGTAGAGAGGCGAAAAGGCTTTTAAGACACTGCCACCAAATCTCCACAAGTTGTAAATACCAATACCTCCAATTAAGAGAAACCAGAGAAGAACAATTGGAGCAAAGAGCCAACCAACTCTATCTGTACCATAACGTTGTATGCTGAATAGTCCAACTAATATTACAACAGCAACCACCACAACTACTCCTGTAACACCACAGCGGAAAAAAAGGGAAAAAAGTTTTTCAAGACCAATGAAAAAACTCATATACATAGTGGAAGACATAACAGATTAATGTAATGTTAAAGGTGTAGGACCATACCGCTATCGACTTCGGGTTTGTTTACCTTGATGCCACCAGCAGCAGATAAAACTACATCAGAAAATTTCATAATGAATATGTTGAAAACAAATAGAAACAAATAATTTCTACAAAAAGGAAAGTTAAAAATGAATGGAGGAAGTAACAAATAAATAGGAACATGATGATTCCAACAGAAAACATACCAGATATAGCTGGGGTAAGAATACCGTCTCCAATCACCATGCAGGTGCCAACAAGGACAAGAATAAGAATGGTACTTTTAATAAATTTTTGTTGCTCTAACCATCTTTGAGTTTTCGCAGCAAATGACTTCTCATGGAAGGTAGCCCGGCTATATGTTGTCAACTCTTCATCCGTACGATGCTGGTTTGGAATGATCTTTATATTTGCATGTCGGCAGAGCAAGGAATAAAGAGCCAATGTTCCACCTGCTCCATATATGTAAGCTTGGTTAAACTTAGTTACACAACATATGAAATAGCTTATTTACAATGTCTTTATTTGAGTGCATCTTATGACATAAGTGCTTGTGTAGTTGTTAAGCGCTTGTGTAGCAAGGAAATATTTACCTAAGCCCTCAAATCTTTCTCGAATACATTTTTTTAATTCCTCCAAATTAGAGGGATTCTGTATTATGAAAAAAAAATGAACTCCTCTAAGCCTTCCCAAACAGATCCTAAAGTTATAATAGTATTCCGTAGTCCAACCATTAATATCCAAATTAACCAAAAAGTTGGAAAACAACATATACCTTGACCATTGTCATTTGCTCTTAATACAATGAAAATGTATTTGAGCAGCGGCACAAGAGTAAGAGAGTATATGATCAAAGAAAGAGCTCCAATCACTTTCTCTGGATCATCAACTCCATGAGGAAATGTGTTATAGAAAACGTATAAGGGCGAAGTTCCCAGATCTCCATAAACTACACCAAGACTTTGATATGCCAGTCGTAGAAGCAACAGCGCAGAAAACTTCTGAAACAAATCAAAATAACATAGATCGAAAAAATTACTTAAAATCACTTCACAGACATGTTGTAGACATCAAAATTTCAAAGTTGCAAGTTGCAAATTTCAAAATAGAATTCAGAAAAAGCAAAAATGTTCAAAGAATTTGCATCATACTTTTTCTCTGTACATATTTCTAAGCCTTCCTGCTTCTGCATCCATTGGCTGGTCAAGTTTCTGTTCCAAATCCCACATACTACCTTTGTTATGATTCTCTTCATCAATCTCTAACGGTGAAGCCATTTCGAACTTGATTCAATAACTTCCAACTCCTATGTTCTTTCTGGTACCTTCACAAAAAATACAAGGAAAAAACATTGGAATCAGAACAAAAAGTTAACTCATGACATCACTGCCAAGTCAAACCAAGGTTTCAAAAAAGAACCTATTGACTTCCATTTCAAAACGAGTTTCAAGAAAAAAATTCAGGCAAAACTTATGTTACAATCAAACCGGATCTTTTTTCAAATTGAAGAAGAAGAAAATTTGAACTTCGTCCCTTCAGGTTAAAAGAAAAAACCGTCTCTGAGGGATTTTGAACTATATTACCTGAAGTTGAGGTTATAAGTTTAAACTCTTACCGGTAAGAGTTCATTAAGTGACTCCACACATCAACAAAACTTTATAATATAACAATAAAATTGATTAAATATTGTCAATAATAAGATTTTAGCTGAATAATTTGTTTCTAATCAATAAGAACATGAAATATAGAACTAGTTCAGTTGTTCAACATGCAAATATATAGCTAATACTCTCAAATTCAAAATATAAATCCAGAGAGGAAAATTCAACAAAATATTTTATACAAGCTGAAATTCAAAACCGCACCTATAAAACAACCTTGTACTTGTGACACATAAGTGTGTAACTTGTGTTATTGAAAGAACCAAAATTCCAAGGTAGGATACATGAAGAATTCAATCATGAGCATAGAAGTACACAAACTTTTATTAGTTCGGTTATTTTTGAGGAAGAGAAAATCAAGTAGGTAACTGAAATACTGAACATAGCAGACAAAATGATATCTGACCAGGAAAATGAAATGTATAGAGACAAATTGGACCCACTGTACAACTTGTTCTTCTATTATTTAATAGAATAAATGCTATTATGGTGATATTTTTTTGTTTTTATTTGACTATCATTTTTTATTATTAATATTTAATTATTATTATTATTATTATTATACAATATTTTGCTGGTGCACATATTCCTTGGATTTGGATCACTGATCAGTTCGATTGCTGACTATATATATTTATCTTCACATCTTCATTATATAGTTATTTTAACATTTATGAATTGAATTCTTCATCAAGATAATTATTATTCTAACATGTATTAAGAATCTATTATAAATTTAATTAGTATACAGTACAATATTTTATATATATATATATATATATATATATATATATATATATCCTAATGATGTGTTGCTATGTTAAAAGTTTAAAAATATTTGTATTATAATATTTATTAATTGATGTGACAACACATTATTAGATAGATAAAAAACATATTATTAGATGTATAGATGAAATAACTTCAGAGTACGTAGGGATGGCAATTGGACTCAGGTCCAATAGATACGCGCAAAAAATACTCACGATGGGTAGAGTAAAACCCTGCTTTTATGGATTTAGGCACGGGTATGGATAATACCTACAAATTTAGATGGGTATGGGCACGGGTAAGTGTATTATACTGCCCAGACTCGCAACCCTGCATATACATATTTATATAATATCATAAATAATTTATTTATTTTTGGTGTATAATTAATTAATTTATTTAGCTATTTAAGCGTAAACCTAAACTTAGAGCAAAAAATTGTTTAATACAATAACATCTCCATCATGCCGGTGTACAATTTTTTAGGGATATTTTGGATGTTTTATATTTGACTAAATACTATGATTCGTACTATTTTATGAATTAATTTTAAAAAAATCGGACCGTAGTTTTATTTCATTTGTGATGTTTTTATTGTTTTTCCATAGTTAAAGTGCGGGTAATAGATGCGGGTATGGGCACTTAGGTACATGTAGGGTATGGGAAAGGGGACTAAAGTTGTTGCCCACGATGGTATGGACACAGGTACGTGTATTTCTTTTACAAATACGGGTATGGAAAAAGGCACTCTCGAGTACCCATTGCCATCATAAGAGTACGGATAACAATACACACAAATTAAATTCTTATTTTATTTGTTGAAGGTTTATTTTTTTATTGTGATGAGGTGTTTTGTTTTTTGGTACAATATTTTATATATTTTAACACGTACGTGACGCGGTGTAATTAAAAGCACTAGTTAGTGCTGCTTAATGCTATTGTCAAATGTCAATGGTGCATGATGATAAGAATCATATAATATTTTTTTTGAAGGGGAATAGAATCATATAATAATCCTGTAAAGAAAAGTATCATATAATACTTAGTATAATAAATATATAGAAATTTTAAAAAGAGGAGTTAGTTGACAATTAATTTGGTAAACTATGTACTAGATTCACCAAAATAATAATATTAAACTTTTTTATTTCAAAAAAATATATATTCAACTTTTTTTACGGAATAATATCATTAAACTTATATATTGGATAAATAAATAAATAAATAATAATAATAATAATAATAATAATAATAAAACCTACCAAACAAATTAATAATAAAAGTGCTAATAATTATAATAAAATAGTTGTGAGACCATAAAATGCCAATAATGCAGTGGAGTACTCACTCTAACGATTTTGTGTGTATATCTATAATAATGATAATGATTGCAATGATAATTTGGAGTTATGTGTGCGTCATAGATAGATTAAGATAGAAGAGATTAACTGACAAAATGTATACAACTTACGCAAGAAATTTTTTTCCTCAAAAATTCGTCAGACTTTTTGTCAACAGTAGTTTTAATGTTCTTGCTGACCATTGCCCCTAAGGACAATGGTAGGAGGTTAGTTAAGGAATTAAAAAAGAAAACAATTGTAAAATTTCATGTAAAAAAAGTTGCTTTTTAGTATTTCAATAAGTTGAATGCATAATTTTTAAGATAAAGTTACTACATTAATTTCTTATCAAGTGTCCTTAGGGCAATGGTTTTTTTAATTTTTACAAATTTAACAATTTTTTTTTGTTATCAAAGTAATTAAGGGTGAGATTATTATTAAACTTTACTTTACTTTATAAATTTTAAGAGGGTCATGCTAAACCGGTTAAGGAAGGCAAAAAAAGAAAATTATTACCATAAAAAGAAAATGCTACGGGACACCGCCTTTCCCATAAAATAATTACACGTCTTCTTCTTAGGCTTTAACTAGATATTGGTTGAAGTTTTCTTCTGACAAATTCTCACTATAGCATGATTAAATAGTTAGCATACTATATATTATTTGTCCTGCAAACATCTGATTTGAGATCTACAGTCTCATGGTACCTCAAAATACTGATTTCATTTTTAATTAAAGAAAAGCACATGCAACTGATGCAAGTAGCCACACCAGAAACTTCTAAATAAAATAAATCATATTTCTCTGATTAGAACAAATAGAAAATAGAAGCTACAAATAGGAAAACCAAATAAAAAGCCAAACATGTATGTAACAACTCAAACAGAAACTGGTGAGGGAGTTGAAGTAGGGACCACATTTTCGGGTGGAATTTCAACAAACTCCGAAAGGAGAGATCGGAATTCATCTCTGTTTAATTGTCTCCTGTTCCAGTAGGACTTCCACAATCTTGTCGATGGCTTCACGGTTGTTCTTTATATGCTTCAATGCAATTTCATATGTCTGCATTTTGAAATGAGTCCATAAGTGACCAAGGACCAATATCAGACATTCCAAATGTGGTTACCATCTGCAAGAGTATCATTTCATTTATTAGTATGACAAAATTGTATCAGAAGGATAATGTAGGAAAATGGGGAAAATACGGATCTGTTGAGAACTGAAATTAAAAATACATTCTTTTGCTTAAAGTGGAAATTTTCAGGTATTAAAGAAATCTTTAAAGATGGCAGGATCACAAAAATACTCGGAATGCCATCAGAAAATATAACCAAATTGAGATTAGATTACCATCAAAACAAGGACTTGTAGCATTCATCCCCACCAAGATAAAAATGGAAAATGAGTGAGACAAATTATGGAACAACATAAAATAATGTGATTATAAGAGACCTGTTTAGCAAATTGGTTATTTACTGCAAATCACCAGCTGGTCCAGTTGTAACTTCAGGCTCACCAAAAATAATTTCCTTCGCAGCTCTGCCGCCGAGTCCACCAACAATTCTTGCAAAGAGTTGTTGTTTGGAGATTAGAGTTGGGTAGTCAGAAGGAATGAACCAGGTAAGACCCCGAGCTTGACCACGTGGAACTGGGGTTACCTTTTGTACAGGACCAGGAGTCAATGTTCTGCAAGTACAGATTGATATTTCAGAACAAAATTTCTCGGAACTATTAGTTTAAACAGCTCATAAATTTGAACCATTGTTTTCCTCAATTCTCCTCATATAGAAGTGTAACATGAATTCATTATGGCAACAGTAACTAGCTTTCGCTGCAATGGTACACAAGTCTTACATGAAAGACAACTACAGTTTAATTTCAGGCTTACCCGCAAATGGCATGCCCAACTTCATGATATGCCACTAAACTTTTGCTCTTCCCATCTGTCATCACGGTTCCTTCCATTCCAGCCACAATCCTATCAATAGAATCATCAATCTCTTTTGAAGAAATCCCTGCCTTTCCACGCCGACCAGCTAATATAGCAGCTTCATTCAAGAGGTTTGCAAGATCAGCTCCACTAAAGACAGGTGTTCTCATGGCAACTACCTCAAGAGAAACATCATCATCAAACTTTTTATTGCCACCATGAACCTTTAGTATTTCAGTCCTTCCCCGAATATCTGGAACGTCAACTGATACCTGCAAAACATTATGTTCAGTAATTTACTCATTAGTAAGGGTTTGTTTGTTGCAGATTATAAAATAAGTGACTTTGATATTCAATACTTCAGAGATTAATTTAAAAAATAAAATTATCGTGTGTTTGTTTACCATAATAAAAATCATCAATCATAAATTATTTTCAAGAGAAGCTACTCAAAAGTCAGAACAGGTTCTCATTTAAATTGATTTTCAGATTATTTTTAGATTCTCGTTCTTTTAAAAAGTATGTAACAAACATATGAAAACTCAAAAAGATTGTATATATTTCCTAATACAATCTTACTTACTTGTCTATCAAAACGCCCCGGTCTCAATAAAGCAGAGTCAAGAATGTCAGCCCTGTTGGTTGCTGCAATGACAATGATTCCAGTATTACCCTCGAATCCATCCGTTTCTGTCAAAAGTTGGTTGAGGGTCTGTTCTCTTTCATCGTTCCCTCCACCAATTCCAGTGCCTCGTTGCCTTCCAACAGCATCAATTTCATCAACAAAAACAATACAAGGAGCATTCTCTTTGGCCTTCTTAAATAAATCGCGAACTCGAGAAGCACCAATACCGACAAACATCTCAACAAACTCAGAACCTGAGATTGAGAAAAATGGGACACCTGCTTCACCGGCAATAGCCTTAGCTAATAGTGTCTTCCCAGTTCCTGGGGGACCAATGAGAATAACTCCTTTTGGTATGCGAGCCCCAATAGCAGTGAACCTCTCAGGCTTTTTTAGAAACTCCACTACCACCATAAAATCCTGCTTGGCTTCATCTACCCCAGCAACATCGTCAAATGTCACTCCAATATTTGGTTCCATTTGAAATTTTGCCTTAGATTGACCAAAACCAAATAAACCAGACCCACCGGGACCTCCCGTCCCTCCAGATGAACGTCGTGAGAGAAGGAACGATCCTCCAATAACAATTAAAGGGAAGGTGAGATTTCCAATCAGGTTGGAAAAGAAGGAATCAGACTCTTCTTGAGCATTATGAGCTGCAAAGTCAATGTTCTTTGTCCTGAATTTCTGAAAGAGTTCTTGGTTAAGTCCGGGAAGTTGAACTCGCACTCGCTGCACCCTATTACCTAACTCGGGAGAAACAGCCTCGGCGATAGCTATAGTTCCATTCTCAAACAGATCAACTTTTTTAACCCTGTCTTTGTCCAAATACTCAAGAAACCTAGAATAAGACATTCTGGAGGAGGAAACCCCTTCTTCATCAGCATATGCTTTCGCGCTTCCTAATAA
Source organism: Medicago arabica (assembly GCA_946800305.1). Taxonomy (NCBI): domain Eukaryota; kingdom Viridiplantae; phylum Streptophyta; class Magnoliopsida; order Fabales; family Fabaceae; genus Medicago; species Medicago arabica. The sequence continues at coordinate 17,573,334 of OX326971.1, read as the reverse complement.
TGAAGGTAAGCCAACTGTGGCATTCAACAATTTCAGAAATCCCCTTCTTCCTTTGTGTTCACTTTGATCTAACAATGCCTTTACTAATATAGTTTTTGATGCCCTCCTCAATGATGAATGTCTGCAAGAAAGTAAGAGACTTCTTCCACTTACATCCTTGCCAGGCATCATTTTATTACTTTGTGTAATTAAGCCACTCCCAACGAGGCATGCCAATGATGCTGCCATCTGTATCAAGAAGAGTATCGAAAATATTGGTTAGGTTAGTAAACATCGTTTTTTCTTGTGATTTGGAGGAAAAGAAATATTTTATAAATACAATTTTTGATCGCCAACTAATTTCTGATTACAAAAACCAACAGTGTATTCAGTTTAAACTGTCAATTAATTTCTTATCAAGCATACCAACACAACAAGTTCAGTTAATATTCTATACTCTACACACAAGCGCGCGAGCATGCCAGAAATGTTGTACATAAATTTTGTACTTCAAAAAATTCTAGATATGAAAAGTAACAACATAAGAACAAAAACTCGAATGATCAGAAAGACAGATCATGCTAGAAGCCAAACTGAGAACTTAGATGCACCCTTTGACATGAAAATAATCACAAAAGTAAGAAGTGTAGCACATTAAAGTTATCTCCCAAAAACATCCAACTCTTTGTTTTTCTCCTTTCTTTGTGAACCAAAACCTGATAACATAACAAACTTAATCTAACTGTATGCAATGACCTAAACTAATTAGCTTTTGCAATTATTCTTCTATCAAATCATTCAACAAGAGAAACCAAACGATAAATATATCTACAAAAACCAAGTAACAGTATAACCTAATACAATATCAACAACTTGGTCTGTTTTGATTGGCATATTTGAGCTTATCTGCTAATATAAGCATTTGTGAGGCAGTTTGGAAAATCTATGGAAACAACTTATGACACGTCCATACGCTATTTTTAAGTCTAATTTCATAAGCTCCCCGGATAGCTTATGAAAACAGCTTATAGCTTATATGAAAACAATCTAACTTTATTTTAGCCTTTGCTGTAGAAGTAGCTTATAAATAAGCAGGGCCGTCTTAAACACTTTGAAGACCCTGTTCTAATTTTAAAATTTTGATCCCTGACAAAAATATAATTCAATTGGGCCCTAATTATTTCAAAATATTATAATTTTACCAAATGAAGCACCAAAAACTCAAAATATGGCTAAATTATTGGACTATGTGTTGTTGGTCTGCTTGCACAGCCAAACAGCCGGCGCTGTAAATAAGCACTTGTATGATAAGTGTTTATGTTATAAGCACTTAATTCAGTTGTTTATCCCTTTCAGTTCTTAATCCACTACACAATAAAATATTTTTAAGCTGTTTATCCTATACATCAATGATGTGACAAAGTTGATTTTTTTTACTTCAAAATAAACCATTGATCCGTAAATACATCATCTTTGGCCAAATAAACTACAAAAATACAAAATAAACAAGTATATATAAGAACAAGCAATTCATACAAGCTTTTTATTCAAACAAGCTCTAGTGTCTGAAATTCTAAGCAACTCGTTAAACTGGTGAAAAGGTATGATTTATTTTTTAAATACAAGACAATTTAGCTAAAAGGGTCTACTATTAACAACTCTAACAATCAAATTATCAACAAAAATAAGAATTAAGGAGATTAACACCACAGAGATAGTTACATACCTTAAGGAAGAGGATGAGAGAGAGAGAGAGAGAGAGCAGTGGTAGTGATGGAATGCAATGCAAGAGACGTGTGTTGAATGAAGATGGAGAAATGAATGTGACGGGAGAGAAACGTGTAATATTATGGTTATGCAGGAAGAATGATGAATAATTGGAGTTTTTTCATTCATGCCATCATTTTTCTTAATCCAACTATTTTTCTTCCAAAGTGTTTCCCATAAAAATAGTTGCAAAAGCTGCCATTGCCATTAACACGTGGATGTTCACTTTTCCACCACTAAGTTCAATTAGAGCATCAAGTGAGGCCGAAACCTGATACACATAAATAACTATGAAGCACTGACACACACACACAAGTAGTAGTTTAAGAAAATGTAAAAATTCAATGTAATCACAGAGACACGTGTCAGACACCAAAGACGTCTTCGATCATAAGTGTAAGTGATTTATAAAATCTGAATTCTGAGCAACATCTAAAAATCTGCAACTCTGCACAAAATGGCAGGCACAAAATAATAAATAATCTTATTGATCTTTATACAAAGTAAAGAAGGGAAGAAGGGACTATACATAGAAAACTTGACCAACATTTAAGAGACTCTCATGAGGAATATTGAGGATCACACTATTTTCTCTGCATATCTTCCTTAGAAATGCATAAATATAATCAACAGCTATTTTCTTGTAGAATCTTGAATCCCTATTAGCCCTCACAACTGTGTTTCCTAGTATGTGAACAACACCAGCTTCTCTACAGTTGTTTAAAAATTCAAGTTCATCAACCTCAGTACAGTGACTGTTAGAAGATTGAAAAGTAACATTCACATTTGTTGGAGATCTAGCAGGAACTATTGAATCTACTGATGAAATTGAATAATCCATATTGCTTAATGGAGTTGTGTTTCCGTTGTTATTCAGCGTAAAATCTCTCGACTGTTTGGTTTGCGTTTCACATAAACTGTATTCCGAATCCGAGCAATCTTCCATCATGGACTCGAGCCGAACAAACATGAAGAGGTTGTGAAATAGTTTCTTCTCAAAATCATCGTCTTTCTTATGCAAGTCTTTATATCCATATCGTGCCACACACCGAAAAATGTGGTAATTCTTCGGTCCGATACGCTTGACAAGGAACCGCTCTTCTTCTGGGACTGTGTAGACAGGAAGATATTTAACACAAGCGAAAACAACAACGGAATGGATAGCTGGTAGGTTTGTAATGAAATGAGAAAATATGTGGGGAACTCCACTTGCAAGCTCTGTGTAGACTAGGCCGATTCCAGGGACACGGACTAGTCCTAAACTCGGACCAAGGCCGAGAATCCATGCCATTGAGACTTTGCTATGCAATTCAAACTCATAGCGCTTCACCGTTCCGTAATGCCAAACATACATAATAATCAGAAATACTCCGGCAATTGCAAGGGGAGCCCATCCTCCTTGATTGATTTTGAAAAGTACAGCAGAAAAATATGTGCACTCCACAATCAATGATAAGCCGGTGAACACAACAACGAGAATCCAATGGCAGTGCCAAACTAATATCATGACCAAAATCATCAGCAGTGTTGTCACCAGCATGACTAACACAACTGCAGTGCCTGTCATTACAAGGTCAAATTCGCTTGTTAATAAGCATAATAAAGTTCTTAAACTTTGTTAACTGGTGTAAGTATATCTTCTTGGTTCATTTAAATTGTTACGTTAGTTATGTTCAGCTATTCTGTTATCCATTTATTTTATAATAAGCATCATATATCCCCCTTTTATGGACAACATTTTTATCATCTAATAAGAAAGTAAGCGTTCATTTGCTGGTTGATGATAAACTGCATATTGGTTAGAGAAAATGTATACATGTAGTGCTGCCTCCTTTTCTAAATATAGGATCCTCTTTACAATATTTCCCAGTCCCTTTATATAGGCCCCTTTAAATTTTCAGCTGCATTAATTATTTTTGTACCAATTTACCCCTAATTATGTTACACTTTTTTCTGCAACCTGTACTAAATACTATGACAGAAACATAAACTAATTATCTCTCATCAAGGGTAAACTTGTAAAACAATACTAACTGTCAACAAATCTAATGTTACTAAACAACTTTCTTAGTTGCTGTGATTTGGTCAACAAAGTTCTGTATTTAGGGACGAAGTTAAGACGAAATTAGGAAAGGCCCCTTTTTAATGTCGTAATGATTAGTTCCTGTGTTGCAAATTTTCAATGTATTTTTCTGTATCAAGTTGCATGTTCTCTCTCCCTTCTAATTAATTTATTTCTTAATAAAAAAAATGAAAAAAATAGCTCAAAACATTCGGCAAGGGAAAAACTTACCATAAGCATTTCCAATCTGGCTTTGATTTTTAAAACCAGCAGTAACAGCAATGCAAAGAACCATAAGGATCCAATTGATATCTGGAATATATATCTGGCCAAGGAACTTCTTTGATGTATGCACAACTTTGACTCTTGGGAAACATCCATGAGCAAGGGCTTGCTTGATGACTGAAAAGGTTGCGGTGATTGTGGCTTGGCTTGCAACTACTGCTGCAAGTGTTGCAATTACAAATACCGGCCAGTATATTTTTTCTGCGGAACTAAGGATAATTAACATCTAACTGATGAAAATCATTGCATGAAAAAATAAAAGCGCATCATTCTAAATAAAACTGGACTCAATTGATATGGTTGTGGTGATTGAAAAGGCTGTAGTGTTTGCAATAGGTTTATGATATTCTAAACACCACAGGTGCAATCAATCAAATGCATGGCTATTAGTATCTTACAATATAAGTGTCATATCTCGGTTCGATACAAAACTGAACCCAATTGATATGAATCCCTACTTTGTATCTATTTTGCACATAAATCCCATTTTGAATCTCTATTCATTCTAAAGAATCACTACCTATAGTGTATCCATCTTCTTTTTTTGTCAACTTTGTATAGTTGGTCTTTTTTCTTTTTAATTTGATTTACAATTTGAATATTGAATTACTTTGAGGTTCTATATGATTACAATTTTGCTATGCCGTTTGTTTTTACTTAAAATGTCATGATTTTATCAGTGATGCATCTTACGATTCATAAATAAGATTCTATTCACAATTTGAAAAAAAATAGGTCTCCCAATTCTTGATTTGAATCTCGATTTGATAACTATGCTTAAACAGAAATTTCAATGTTGAGTGTGACAGATATAACAAACCTGGAATAGAACGGTAAAACACATCTTCTGAATGATGCAAGTTATTCACCATATATGCAGCCTGTCCAGAATATGCTAAAAGAAGGCAAGGAAACACCACGAGAGTAAATGCAATTTGTACAGATGAGACTGGAAAACTGGCCAAGTCAGCAAAAAGAGCTTCGGTCCCTGAAAGCAATCATCACAAGTTTTCGATTTTAAATTAACCGTCCACCTTAAGGAATAATTTTAAAACACGAGAATCAAATCAAAAGTTATCAAAAATAAAGAAACCTGTTATGCTAAGAAGGATTCCACCAAGGGAAAGCCAATCATCTTTGTGTCCGTTTCTTAGATACCGATACACGTAGAGAGGCGAAAAGGCTCTTAAGACACTTCCACCAAATCTCCACAAGTTGTAAATACCTATACCTCCAATTAAGAGAAACCAAAGAAGAACAATTGGAGCAAAGAGCCAACCAACTCTATCTGTACCATAACGTTGTATGCTGAATAGTCCAACTAATATTACGACAGCAACCAGCACAACTACTACTGTAACACCAAGGTGGAAAAAAAGGGAAAGAAGTTTTTCAAGACCAATTAAAAAAACTAGAAACGATAATCTCATATACATAGTGGAAGACATAAAAGATTAATGTATGTTAAAGGTGTAGGAGCATACCGCTATCGACTTCGTGTTTGTTTACCTTGATGCCACCAGCAGCAGATAAAACTACATAAGAAAATTTCATAATGAAAACGTTGAAAAAAAAGTAGAAACAAATTTTTTCAACAAAAAGGAAAGAAAAATGAACGGAGGAAGTAACAAATAAAGAAGAAGAAGATGAAGATGATTCCGACAGAAACCATACCAGATATAGCTGGGGTAAGAATACCATCTCCAATCACCATGCAGGTACCAACAAGGACAAGAATAAGAATAGTACTTTTAATAAATTTGTGTTGCTCTATCCATCTTTGAGTTTTAGCAGCAAATGACTTCTCATGGAAGGTAGTCCGGCTATATGTTGTCAACTTTTCATCGGTGCGATGCTGGTTGGGAATGATCTTTATATTTGCATGTCGGCAGAGCAAGGAATAAAGAGCCAGTGTTCCACCTGCTCCATAGATGTAAGCTTGGTTAAACTTAGTTATACAACATATGAAATAGCTTATTTACAATGTATTTGAGAGCATCTTATGACATAAGCGCTTGTGTGGCAAGGAAAAATTTATCTAGGCCCTCCAGAATCCTCCTCGAATACATTTTTTGAATTCCTCCAAATTAGAGGGATTCTGTATTATGAAGGAAAAAAAATGAACTCCTCAAAGCCCTCCTCCATTCCTTCCACTTACCCGTTCCTTTTTTCTAAAGCCCTCCCCTCCTAAACTCCCAAACAGACCCTAAAGTTATAATAGTATTCCTTAGTCCAACCATTAATATCCAAATAAACCAAAAAGTTGGAAAACAACATATACCTTGACCATTGTCATTTGCTCTTAATACAATAAAAACATATTTGAGCAGCGGCACAAGAGTAAGAGAGTATATGATCAAAGAAAGAGCTCCAATCACTTTCTCTGGATCATCAACTCCATGAGGAAATGTGTTATAGAAAACGTATAAGGGTGAGGTTCCCAGATCTCCATAAACTACACCAAGACTTTGATATGCCAGCCGTAGAAGCAACAGCGCAGAAAACTTCTGAAACAAATCAAAATAACATAGATCGAAAAAAATTACTTAAAATCACTTAACAGACATGTTGTAGACATCAATATTTCAAAGTTGCAAATTGCAGTTTCCTATGTAAACAAAATAGAATTCAGAAAAAGCAAAAAAGTTAAAAGAATTTGGCATCATACTTTTTCTCGGTACATATTTCTGAGCTTTCCTGCTTCTGCATCCATTGGCTGGTCAAATTTCTGTTCCAAATCCCACATACTACCTTTGTTATCATTCTCTTCATTAATCTCTAACGGTGAAGTCATTTCAAACTTGATTCAATGACTTCCAACTACTAATTTCTTTATGATACCCCCTTGTCCTCGGTGTATCCCTGACCATCACAAAAATAATACAGAAAACATGGAGACAGAACAAAAACTTATGTAGTTACCAAAACACTGCCAAGTCAAAGCAAGGCTTCAAACAAATCTATAAGTTTGGATTGAAGTTTGTAAACTTCAGATTTGAGTGAACTTCATTTTGCAAGCTGAGTTTGCAAAAACAACCCTCCTCTTATTTTCATTTCAAAATGAGTTTCAAGGCAAGAAGACTCTTTTTACAAATCACACTCAATTTTATTGTATTTTTAAAATTGGGGAAGAGTGTGGTGATATTATTATTTATTAAAGTGAAATCAACGACCATTTTACATCATTTCTTGAGGGTATTTGAATTTACTCCCGTAGGTTATTAAGCAAAACCGTCCCCCCGAGGAGATTTGAACTCAATTCCTAAAGGTTACTACAAACTCTTACTAGTGAGGTGACATATCATTGACAATCAAACCAATTGAAAATCGAACAAAGATTTTCTTTCTATCTTACTTGTTGAACTGATGTTTGAGGGCTCCTAACAGAAAACAGACATGCTCTTTAATGAAGCAAAAGTAAAACACTTTACTGGGTGGTTCCATTTATCAACAAAGATTATAATAATAACAAAAATTGATTAAAAGTTGTCCACAACAAGATATCATCTGAGATCAATTATTTTAATCAATAACAACATGAACCAATATTAGAACCAGTTCAGTAGTTCAACATGCATGTACACAGATATTAATCTCAAATTCATAAAATAAACTCAGAGATGTAAGTTAAAAAAATTAAATAAAAAACATCACCTGGTACTGGTCACATATATACACAGAAATAAAAATGAAATATATACACAAATTGGACCCACTAAACAACTTGGCCTTGTATTATTTAATAGGATAAATACTTTTTTATTGAATTTTTCTTTATTTCTCTACTATTTTGTATTATTGAATTGTTATACACTTATTTTTATGATGCACATATTCCTTCCTTGGATTGAAAAGGACCAGAAAATGGTATAAGTTCGATATAATTGCAATCTGTATATTTTGCTATTTTCGTCTCTTAAGTTTTTTAGTATCGTTGATCTTATAAGTAATAAAAAGTCTGTTTAAGTCTTTAAGTTCATCATCGTTACATATTTTGGTCCTTTCTATCAAAGAGTTAACCTCAAATGTCTAAGGTGGACCAACATTATAGGTGGTCCACCAAAGACCTTAGTAATATTTTTAGTCTCAACCGTTTGATATTGTTTATCGAAAAACAATAATTAGATCATACATGTCTACAAGATCCAACGGTGTGTCACCGTCACTTAATTTATCTGTTACCTCTCTTCATCTTCTTCCTTCCTTTTATTCTTCATATTCATCATCATTTTCATAATTCTTAATCATCATCATTTTCCAGAAATTAAACACAAATTTAAACCCATAACATGAAATCAGAAACAACCTCAGAACACGCATGAACAAAGAGCAAAGCATAGTGTCGAAAATTACATCAAGGTGAATGCGGTGAAGGTGAACTCGCCTCAGATCCGTAATGCTGATACCCATCCTGCGATTTTTGAGAATGATTGTGAACGAGTAACCAAGTTGATAAATGGATCTGGAGATCTTCCTAGAAATGTATAATAGTTGTTGCTGCTGCAGTTATTGGATTTTGTTGATGTTGTTCTTCATATGGATGAAGGACTTGAAAGTTTCAGATGAAGAAAGGAAAATAATTAATTTTTTAGTCAATACAAAAATGACACTTGTACATGAGTTAAATGTTTTTTTCAAGAATCAAACTGAATGTGTAACAAAGACGAACTTAAAACATTCAAACCAAATTTTTATTACTTATCAAATCAAATATGAAAATAGCAATTAAGCCGCGTTTTCATGAAACTGATTTTTTTGAAAAAAAGTTATTTTGTTTAGTCAATAATATAATTGTTGATGTCATGTTCAGCTGTTCAGCTAGTGTCATGCTAGTGGATCATTCTAAAATTAAACTTTACCTTATTACAAATCAATCGTCCTACAAAATATTAATTACTTTTGATTTATTAATTTATTTTATTTAAAATTAAATCATTTTTTTGAGAGAAAGATTAAATTATTTATTAGTTATTCACAAATTAAATTATTTTTAATCATCCTCTTTCTTCTTCATCGGAGATTTCACAAATCTTTCATCTCCGTTTGTTGCTTGTAACAAACATATCATGCATCTGAATCTGATAGCTTAAATGTGTAGTTTCATACTGTTTTTCTGTACTTTTAGATTACTTGGTTGTCAATCATTTCTGTTTTTTGGAAAAATGCTGCAACACTTAAAACAATGAAGAAAACAATGAACCATGTCCAACATGAGGAAATAAAGGCTATTACAGTTTTTCAAACTGTACTGCAAACATTGAATGTCAAAGTTTATTTAATGCACCTGAATTCCTTTTATCTTTGAGTATAAGCTTCAGCAAAAATTCAATAGCTAAAATATTAATGCTGAATGACAAACAAAAATAAGCTTAAAAATTAAGGGATATATCATAAATTCAAGCCCTAATGTTCGTCTTTTTTAAGAGATCAAATTTTTTATGTTGAAGTTTAAATCTCTTGCTATTTTCTTTAATTGAGAATGCTTCATCTTCAAGGTTTCATTATTGTTTTTTTTTTTTTCCTTTTTGAGTTAAAAAACTTCAACTAGATATTGGTTGAAGTTTTTTTCTAATAAATGCTCACTATAGCTTGATTAAATAGTTATCATAATGAGAAATGCTAGCAACACGCAAACATCTGATTTGAGATCTACAGCCTCATGGTACCTCAAAATGCTGATTTCAATTTTAATTAAATAAAAGCACATGCATCTGATGCAAGCAGCCACACCAGAAGCTTCTAAATAAAAGAAATCATATTTCTCTGATTAGAACAAATAGAAAATAGGAAAACCAAATAAAAAGCCAAACAAGTATGTATGGATACTTTATTAGTACTGTTCATGTAAGTTACATCATGTCCTAACTAACACTTTCAAGGAACATTTTTTCTGTTACAAATATTTGACAATTACAGAAGATTGAGTTCGTCGTAAAGGGGCTATACTAGAGTAATCACATGTATATAACAACTCAAACAGCAACTGGTGAGGGAGTTGAAGTAGGGACCACATTTTCGGGTGGAATTTCAACAAACTCCGAAAGGAGAGATCTGAATTCGTCTCCGGTAATTGTCTCCTTCTCCAGTAGGACTTCCACAATCTTGTCGATGGCCTCACGATTGTTCCTTATATGCTTTAATGCAATTTCATATGCTTCATCTGAGAGCCTCTTGATAGCAGAATCAATGTCTTCAGCAAGCTTTTCTGACATCGAGTTTCTTGCCATCATTCTCATGATGACGTCTGCATTTTGAGATGAGTCCATAAGTGACCAAGGACCAATATCAGACATTCCAAATGTGGTTACCATCTGTAAGAGTATCATTTCATTTATCAGTATGACAAAGTTGTATCAGAAGGATAATGTAGGAAAATGGTGAAAAAAGGATCTGTTGATAACAGAAATTAAAAATCTGTTGTTTCGCTTAAAGCGGAAATTTTCAGGTATTAAAGAAATCTTTAAAGATACGCAGAATGCCATCAGAAAATATAACCAAATTGAGATTAGATTACCATCAAAACAATGACTTATGGCCAAAATAAAAATGCAAAATGAGTGAGACGAATTACGGAACAACAGAAAATAATTTGATTATGAGAGACCTGTTTAGCCAAACTGGTTATTTGCTGCAAATCACCAGCCGCTCCAGTCGTAACTTCAGGCTCACCAAAAATAATTTCCTCCGCAGCTCTGCCGCCGAGTCCACCAACAATTCTTGCAAAGAGTTGTTGTTTGGAGATTAGAGTTGGGTCGTCAGAAGGAATGAACCAAGTAAGACCCCGAGCTTGACCGCGTGGAACTAGGGTTACCTTTTGTACAGGATCGTGACCAGGAGTCAATGTTCTGCAAGTACAGATTGATGTTTCAGAATAAAATTTCTCGGAACTATTAGTTAAAACAGCTCATAAATTTGAACCATTATTTTCCTTGATTCTCCTCGTATAGAAGTGTAACATGAATTCATTATGGCAACAGTAGCTAGCTTTCGCTGCAATGGTACACAAGTCTTACATGAAAAAAAACTAGTTTAATTTCAGGCTTACCCGCAAATGGCATGCCCAACTTCATGATATGCCACTAAACTTTTGCTCTTCCCATCTGTCATCACGGTTCCTTCCATTCCAGCCACAATCCTATCAATAGAATCATCAATCTCTTTTGATGAAATCCCCGCCTTTCCACGCCGACCAGCTAATATAGCAGCTTCATTCAAGAGGTTTGCAAGATCAGCTCCACTAAAGCCAGGTGTTCTCATGGCAACTACTTCAAGAGAAACATCACCGTCAAACTTTTTATTGCTACCATGAACCTTTAGTATTTCAGTCCTTCCCCGAATATCTGGAACGTCAACTGATACCTGCAAAGCATTATGTTCAGTAAATTACTCATTAATAAGGGTTCGTTTGTTACAGACTATAAAATAAGTGACTTTGATATTCAATACTTTAGAGATTTTTAAAAAATAAAATTACCGTGTTTGTTTACCATAATAAAAATCATCAATCAAACATGATTTTCAAGAGAAGCTACTCACTAGTCAAAACAGGTTCTCATTTAAATTGATTTTCAGATTATTTTTAGATTCTCGTTCTTTTAAAAAGTATGTAACAAACATATGAAAACTCAAAAAGATTGTATATATTTCCTAATACAATCTTACTTACTTGTCTATCAAAACGCCCCGGTCTCAATAAAGCAGAGTCAAGAATGTCAGCCCTGTTGGTTGCTGCAATGACAATGATTCCAGTATTACCCTCGAATCCATCCATTTCTGTCAAAAGTTGGTTGAGGGTCTGTTCTCTTTCATCGTTCCCTCCACCAATTCCAGTGCCTCGTTGCCTTCCAACGGCATCAATTTCATCAACAAAAACGATACAAGGAGCATTCTCTTTGGCCTTCTTGAATAAATCGCGAACTCGAGAAGCACCAATACCGACAAACATCTCAACAAACTCAGAACCTGAGATTGAGAAAAATGGGACACCTGCTTCACCGGCAATAGCCTTAGCTAATAGTGTCTTCCCAGTTCCTGGGGGACCGATGAGAAGAACTCCTTTTGGTATGCGAGCCCCAATAGCAGTGAACCTCTCAGGCTTTTTTAGAAACTCCACGACCTCCATAAAATCCTGTTTGGCTTCATCTACCCCAGCAACATCGTCAAATGTCACTCCAGTATTTGGTTCCATTTGAAATTTGGCCTTAGATTGACCAAAACCAAATAAACCAGACCCTCCGGGACCTCCCGTCCCTCCAGATGAACGTCGAGAGAGAAGGAACAATCCTCCAATAACAATTAAAGGCAAAGCAAGATTTCCAATCAGATTGGAAAAGAAGGAATCTGACTCTTCTTGAGCATTATGAGCTGCAAAGTCGATGTTCTTTGTCCTGAATTTCTGAAGGAGTTCTTGGTTAAGTCCGGGGAGTTGAACTCGCACTCGCTGCACCCTATTTCCTATCTCAGGAGAAACAGCCTCAACAATAGCTATAGTTCCATTCTCATACAGATCAACTTTTTTAACCCTGTCTTTGTCCAAATACTCAAGAAACCTAGAATAAGACATTTTAGATGAGGAAACGCCTTGTTCATCAGCATTAGCATTTGCGCTTCCTAATAATGCGGGTAAGCAAACTGTGGTGTTCAACAATTTCAGAAATCCCCTTCTTCCTTTGTGTTCACTTTGATCTAACAATGCCTTCACTAATATAGTTTTTGATGCCCTCCTCGATGATGAATGTCTCCGAGAAAGTAAGAGAGATCTTCCATTTACGCCCATGCCAAGCGGCATTTTATTACTTTGTGTAGTTAAACCACTCCCAACAAGGCATGCCAATGACGCTGCCATCTGTATCAAGAAGAGTATCGAAAATATTGGTTAGGTTAGTAAACATCATTTATTTTTGTGATTAGGAGGGGCAAAAAATTATAAATACAATTTGTGATCGCCAACTAATTGCTGATTACAAAAACCAACACCGTGAATTCAGTTTAAACTGCCAATTAATTTCTTATCAGCATACCAACACAACAAATTCTGTCAATATTCTATACTCTACACACAAGCACGCAAGAATGCCATTAATGTTGTACATAAATTGTGTACTTCAAAAAATTCTAAATATGAAAAGTAACAACCATAAGAACAAAAACTCGGATGAATGATCAGAAAGACAGATCATGCTAGAAGCCAAATTGAGAACTTAGATGCACCCTTAGACATGAAAATAATCACTTAAGTAAGAAGTGCAGCACATTAAAGTTATCTCCCAAAAACATCCAACTCTTTGTTTTTCTCCTTTCTTTGTGAATCCAAACCTGATAACATAATAAACTTAATCTAACTGTATGCAATGACCTAAACTAATTAGCTTTTGCAATTATTCTTCTATCAAATCATTCAACAAGAGAAACCCATCTCAACTTTACAAGATAAAACGATAAATATATCTACAAAAACCAAGTAACAGTATAACCTAATACAATATCAACAACTGGGTCTGTTTTGATTGGCTTATTTGAGCTTATCTACAAACATAAGCATTTGTGAGGCTGTTTGGAAAATCTATGGAAAAACTTACGACACGTCCATAAGCTATTTTTAAGCCTATTTTCATAAGCTCCTCAAGATAGCCTATGCAAACAGCTTATAGCTTATATGAGAACAATCCAACTTTCTTTTACCCGTTGATATAGAAGTAACTTAATAATAAGCAGGGCCATCTTAAACACTTTGGAGACCCTATCTAATCTGAAAATTTTGACCCCTAACAAAAATAAAATGCAATTGGGCCCCTAATTATTTCAAAATATTATATATATACCAAATGAAGCAGAAGCACCAAAAACTCAAAATATAACTAAATTATTGGGCCATGTGCTGTTGGTCTGCTTGCACAACCAAACAGCCTGCCTAGTAAATAAGCACTTATATGATAAGTGTTTATATCATAAGCACTTAATTCAGTTGTGTACCCCTTTCAGTTCTTAATCCACTACACAATAAAATATTTTCAAGTTGTTTATCCTATAGATCAATTATGTGACAAAATTGTTTTTTTTACTTCAAAGTAAACCATTGATCCATAAATCAAATTGTAAGCAACTCTTAGTTGAACTGTGAAAAGATATGATTTTTTTAAAAATATAAGACGATTTAGCTAAAAGGGTCTACTATTAACAACTCTAATAATCAAATTATCAACAAAAATAAGAATTAAGGAAATTAACACCACAGAGATAGTTGCATGCCTTAACAAAGAGGATGAGAGAGAGAGAGAGAGAGAGAGAGAGAGAGAGATGCAATGCAAGAGACGTGTGTTGAATGAAGATGGAGAAATGAATGTGACGGGAGAGAAACGTGTAATAATAAGGCTATGCAAGAAGAATGATGAATAATTGGAGTTTTTTCATTTTCATTCATGCCATCATAATTTGTTTTTTTCTTTCATCATTTTGTATTTGAGGTTAAGCTAATTTTTGTAGAATAATAGATATAGATGAGATAGTTGACTTGAATATAGATGCATGACTTGTTATAAATCTAGTTATAGAAATGCAAATGTGTTTGTTATATCTTGAGGAGAATTTTATCATCTATTACAATCATATCCAACTTGAGAAATCGATCTTTGCAGCTGTAAGTTGAGAATATTTTATTGTAAAAATAACTACACGGAAAAAATTTATGATTGGAAATGAGTTCAAACCGTGATTCATATCTTTGTTAAAGTTATGCTGGTTTTTAGATAATTGATCTTTTATTAGTTTTGATGATAATTAATGGTGAAAATAGGTCAGGTTTTGCAAGTTTATGTTGACATGATAAAAAAAATAAAGATTGAAGGCTCAAGTTTGGCTTGTTATCAATTATATGATTATTGTTTAGTCTAACTCGAACATTTTTAAACGATGCAATGACTTACAACTCTATTTAAAAGCCTTTTCATATTAGCGTCTTCAAATGAATAATCTGACATATATTTAAATAGATTAACGAGTCAATAAATCAACGAGATTAAGTTATATTTTGATATTGAACATGACATTTTGAGAGTGTGACTTTGTATAAAAACTATTTTAAATCTATTTTATAAGAATACATTTAAATATTATTGGAACAAAATTGAATTTGTATGCTGCCTCTGAAGTTTTGATGATAACAAAGTATTAAAAGAACAATTGAATATGTTAATATATGTTTAAATGTGCATGACCATAGATTAAAATTTATTAAGGTCTGAACATATATAAGAGCATCGGAAGCACAAGAGAAGCTAGAAGACTTAGTAGAAAATCTGAAGAAAGGTCAACCACAAGTCAACATTGTGGATCATAAGAGAAGAAGTCAATCAAAAGCAAGTCACTTTGAGACAATACACTTTGTCTTCTTCTCAATCACGTGTCAAGTCAAATTCAAGGACAAAAGGAATGAAACATTTAATTTTATTTGCAACAATGAAATTCAAATAATTTTTCAAACGACATTAACCATATCAGGAAACATTCTAACGTTTTTTATTTGATGTTTCTCAACGTCTCTTAATGTGTTGGCGCCTCCTCAATGTCTCTATAATCCTTACTTATATAAGGAATTGAGACTTGAAGAACAAAAAAAAAAAAAGACTTTGCAATTTTAATTATACTTTGTCAAATTTAAAAGCGCATAAACACTTAAAAATTTCTTGCTAAGTTCATATTTAAGAAATTCTAAGTTTTAAAAGTCTACTTTGTTTTGTAATTAATTACACCTCTTATTGTACATCAAGGGTAAAAACCAAACAACCTTTTATTTGATTAAGCTAGATTGCAGAAGTCTCTTTTCATTTGTGATTGAACATTTAGAAGTCCCTTGTTTGTGTGCTTGAACATTGAAAGTCTCTTGGTTGTATTCTTGAGCAATTGTAATCAATTTTGATTAAGTTATGGACCTGGTGCTTCGTCGAACGAGTTCCTTGTTCGTTGAGAGAACAACCGTTCTTGCTCTAATGAGGTTCTGCCACACCAGTCAAGTGCAATTTTGGTCTGCCATTTCTCTCCAATCGAGCTATATTCTTGGATGGTTAAGCTTCCAACTCATCCAAGTTGCATGCTAGACCGCCATACCTAGGTATGTGAACCATCTTCTTATGTGAGCAATTTTCTTCTGCTTTTAGGCCTTTGATCTATGACTCACTATGTTGGACGAGTGTTTGGCTCGTTGGGCCAAGACCCTGATCTTTGTCTTTTAGGTTAAGTGTTTGCAACTTTAATTCTTCTTCTGGCTAATATACATTGTGTTGGAAAAATAGTAAAATTGCAAGGAATACTAATATAATCTTGATTTATACAAGTAAAATAATGTTCATTTGGCACTTATCAAGGACCCTCTTACAAGGATGGTCTACATTTCCTTTAATCTTGATCTCCAATGAAGCCCGACCTTCTCATATAGTGGTTCTAGCCTATCTTATTCTTCTCCCTTTAGGTAAGGGACTCCAACTGATCTCAGGTAAGTTTGACTACTAGTTATTATACTTGTATACATGAAAGCAATAGAACTAAATTAGTTGGAACAAATTACAAAAATTCAAAAGATTTATGAGCATAAGATCCACTTTAGACCTTATAAAAGAATATATCTGCTCATGGTTGTCATGAAAACTAAAATAACAAAAATAGTAACGAAATATTGGAATAGTTTGGTTTAGATGCAATATCTTAAACATGATAATGATGGCAGAAAGGTTTTTATTGGCATGGAACAATTAAAAAATGTAGCATACATTTAGTTTTCTCGTGTTCTCCAACGAGAAAAATTTTCAACTGTGAATATAGTTACTTTCACATAAAGACTTTTTATCCCATATGTTTACAATCAGTAAATATTTTCTTGTTCTTCTTTAGAAATTGAACTGCATCAATATTCCTCATTTTTGGTGTACGAATCAAAGCTTTCACCATACTAGTATGACATTTTTCACCTGCTTTCACAAGCTTTTTGCAACAATGTTTACTTACATTCTCATCATTAGTTAGTTTGCTGAATATTTCTTCTCCACAGTCAGTGCCTATCTTTTCTACGCACTTAGCTAGAAATTCTTGGTTTTCAGGTTCAGTAACAGGTTCAGTAACACGATTGCACTTCTGAAAAATATGATCGCTTTTGGTAAGATAATCACTTCGATCAGCATTTTTGAAATTTGGATTAGATTTCAAAATAAATTTTGTCATTTCGTTGTGACAAGAATAACCTGTTTGAAGAATCTTGTAACAACAATCTCTAGTTATTGTAGTCTTGTTATGAGTGAATAATTTGTTATAAAATTGTTTTCCACATTGTTCACCAACATTTTCTGCACAATCTTGCAAATAGTTTTCAGGTTCAGTAACACGATTGCACTTCTGAAAAATATGATCACTCTTGGTAAGATAATAACTTCGATCAGCATTTTTGAAATCTGGATTAGATTCCAAAATAAATATTGTCATTTTGTTGTGACAAGAATAACCTGCTTGAAGAATCTTGTAACAACAATCTCTAGTTATTGTAGTCTTGTTATGAGTGAATAATTTATTATAAAATTGTTTTCCACATTGTTCTCCAACATTTTCTGCACAATCTTGCAAATAGTTTTGTTGACTAGTGAGTACAGCTAGTGTTGTAGTAAAAAAGGAAGCCACCAAAACAATATAAATGCTTGATCTTGCCATGAGTTTTGTTTTAATGTTGTATTATTATTTGTTTACTTGTTTGTTGGTTGTTGGATGAAAAAGTTCACCAAGCATTTGGTTAAATAGTGGACTAAATTAAGCACTTTTGAGATCTTTTTCTAACTGATGCTACATTTACTACTCATACAACGTAAACCATAATAACAATATAAACTATGCTGTAACTACTATCGGTTTCACATCATGATTTAAAACTATGACTTAATATTGGTGGAGAGTTAGCATAAAAAAACATTGTATTTTGAAAAATCGGGTTAAATATATTTGCAGTCACTTATTCTTTTTTTATGGTAAGCTGGTTTTTTGTTATAATTGTAACTTGTAAGTTACTAATTTTTTTTTTACAACACTTGTACATTAGTCTTGTAACTTATGAAAATGACAATCTAATCTTCTAATATAACCAATTGAATCAAAGTTAGTCCTTGTATCAGTTTACTGGCTACGAATGTTAACTTTATTAATATGGCATGCCGTTGATGAAACGTAAGCAAATGAAGTTATTATTAATTATTTATTGAACTTAACTAGCGTCGAGACTCCCATTAATGTTGGATCTTTGTACAATTGAACAAATGTATCTATAAGGAGGGTGAATAGATACACAATTTTCATTTATATATTTTATAAAGTTGGTGCAATGAAAAGTGATTATTTTTCGATTATGCTTATTTATACAACACAAATGAGAATATGATTGTTATTTTTTTTTTCGATAAAGAATATGATTGTTATTTTTTTTTTAAGAAAGAATATGATTGTTAATTAATACCGACGCAAAGCACATTGAATAGATGAAAAGGTTAATAGGTTTTTACCCTTTGTAATATACGTTACTTTTGATTTTCCCCTCAATAATTTATTTTTGTCAGATTTCATCCTTATAAATTTATTTTTGTTTTAGAATACTCCGTAAGCCATGTGACTGTGCATTTTCGTTGATGTAGCATGTTGCGTCACCTTTTTACGATGATGTGGCGAGCTAATTGTATAATTAATTTTTTTATTGGGTACAAGTGGCATTTGTGGTTTTTTTAAAAATAAAAATAAAAAGAATTCTTAAAAAATAAAAAAACGAAAAAAAAATATGAAAAAATTAAAAAAATCTAGAAAAATTAATAAAAATGAAAAATAATGAAAAAAATCTGGAAAAATTAATAAAAATAAAAAAAATCTGGTAAAATGAAAAATAATGCAAAAACTAATAAAAATAAAAAAATATAAAAAAATCAGGAAAAGAATAATATATATCAAAGTTTTCTAAAAATTAATATATTTGGAAAAAAAAATCATATTTCCATATTTTTCCAATACCGGAAAAATTAAAAAATTCTTAAAAAATTAAAAAATTCATTTTTTTTTTCAAAAGTAAGAATTTTTATTTTAATCTTTTCTAGAATTTTTTTAAAATTTAATTTTTTTTAAATATAATTAATCTTTTTTAAAAAATTTTGTTTTTTTAAATATTAATCTTTATATTTTTTTAAATATGATATTCTTGAAAAAAAATCTAAAATTTCAATATATATTAATCTTTTTAAATATTTCCAGACTTTTTATTAATTTTTTCATTATTTTTCATTTTTCCATATTTTTAATTATTTTTTTAATCATTTTTTAATTTTATTAATTTCTCTAGAATTTTTCAACTTTATCGGTATTTTTTCAATTTTTTCAGAATATTTTTCTTTTTATTTAAAAAAAATCACAAGTGCCACGTGTACCCAATAAAAAAATAAAAAATGATATTAATTATACAATCAATGCGCCACGTTATCAGAAAAAGGTGACTAAATATGTCACATCAGCGAAAATGCACAGTCACATGGCTTAGAGGGCTATTCTAAAACATAAAAAAATTACAATGATGAAATCTGGCAAAAACAAATTAAAAGGGAGAAACCAAAAGTGACTTATATTACATGAAGTAAAGACCTATTAACCCTAAATAAAAATAAACAATAGTTACTCCAATGTCACACACACATTTCACTAATGTGTATAAATTAGAAACAATAGTTTTTGTGAAATTTTAATCAAAAATTATTTTGATTTTGATTAATATTATAGATATAAATATTTCTCAATTTCATATATCAACAAACTATCCTTACCTTTTATAATGACACCCTCAATATGAAAAATATAATATATATATTTTCAATGACACATACATATAGCATTTATATAGTTGAATTTGTTTTAGGGTATGCTTGAATGTAAAAAATTCACCTGAAAATCATATATTCCCTTTATATATGCTAGCGAAAAGGCAGGCACTCACGTGCTCGTTTTTCCCGCTCTTTTTATTACGTTAACGTTTGAAAACTAGGAATGATGTTTTTTTTATGAAATTTTAATTTTGATTAAAACTAAAAATATATTTCAATGACACCAATAATATAACAAAAAAAAATCTAAATTCTATTTTTTATTGATATCAACAACAATCTTGATAATCTTAATTATAGAAAAAATTGTTTAAGGGTATAATTGGGATAATGAAAAAGTAAGTATAAATATACTCATCTAATTTATTACGCTTTTTAAATGATAAAAGAAAAAAATCATATATATATATATATTATTTTTTAAATATTTAAATTTATTCTTATCTATCTGTTACATGTGTTATTTGTATTGAAAATTGATGACATTTTTGGAAAGAGAAAAAGTCAGCCCAAAAGAGCTGAAATGAGGTGCTTCTTTTTGTATAGTATAGATAAGTAGCGGAAAGACATACACTACCACACCGTCTGTTGCTCTTTTTACTACACTAATGTGTGAGTATATTTATTATGTTTGTTTGTATAATTTTGATTGCAATATTTAAATTTTTAAATATTAATGGAAATGATTCATACAATGATTTATCTACAAATTATTGTAAAAACATATAGAAAATTATTTATCATCTCTACATATTTTGGTTTGTATGTATATAAAATTAAAATAAAATAACGATCATTTATTGTTTATTCAAATAATAATTAGTAAAATGACAACATAAATGTATAAATGACTTGTTATAAAAAGGAAAAATTATATGACTACGATAAAAGAATATCTTTAATTTTTTTTGTAAAGTCTCAATCTTCTCCTTGTATTTATTTGATGGAAACTTTTGTTAAATTTTGAAAAATTCATCATGATAAAGCTACAAATAATTGACCATGGCTGAAAACATGTCGTGAAAGATAGATTCCAATATTGGGAATGGTCTGCCCTTATAATTTATTTATGGTAATAGAAAAGCTACAAACTTGCCTTACGTACCGTCTTTGGGAAGAGCTTGACCCTCTTCCCCCCAACAAAGCCGCTTGAAGAGGTGTTGAAAGTGTGTCTCTATTTGTGATCTTCGTCCCGGTCACCCTTTTTATCCTTGTTGGATTCCTCTTGGTGTTTTCTCTCCTCGCCATGGCTGCCTTTTACGTAACCTCGGAAATTTCCGTCTTGTATCAACTTCTCGATCTCTTTCTTTAGGTGTATGCAATCATCGGTGGTGTGGCCTCTTATTATGTGGTATTTGCACCAGTCGTTTTGATCGAGCCACGTGCGGATGTACCGTGATTCCGATGGATCAAGGATTAGTTTATAGTGGTAAACCTCATTGTAGATTCGCTCAGGACGTGTGTTCGGCGGGGTAAATTTGTCCCCACCATAAGGCCTTGTTTCTTGCCTCTTTAAGGTTCATCGTCTCTGGTGGGTGGTGGATTATAATTTCTTATGCTTGAGTTGGTGTTGCCTCTCTCTTTAGCGTCCATGGCCTTCTTCTCTGCATTGCTTTCTTCCCCTTTGCTGTAACATTCAACCATTTCCATGATTTTTTCCATCGAGTCTGCAGACTTCTATGCTAGTGATTCAATGAATTGCCTGGCTCGTAGTTCGTTATGAAAGGCTCCGACGAATAGTTCTTGGTTAGGGTTCACTACTTTGATGGTGTCGTCAATATATCTGGGGAGGTAATCTCGTAAAGTCTTGTTTGGTCCCTGACGAACATTGAAAAGGCTAGTGGAGGAGACTTTACGATGTATGCTAGCTGAAAACTTGTGGATGAGTTTCATTGTCATGTTCTGTTCTCAGATGATGGAGAACCGTGGAAGGTTTACATACCTACGCAGGGCAGCATCACGAAAGGCTTCCGCCAACATTTTGCACTTGAGGGAATCAGCGGCTCCGACCATCGCCATGCGGGTGTTGAACGCAGTGACGTGTTCCACGGGATCACCATTATCGTCAAAAGATCTGAGGGATGACGGTTTGAAATTATCTAGAATAGGTGTGTTCTAGATCTCTATTGATAGCAGTTGAGGGCCTGGATCGTCTAGGTCGCGTTGTTGCGATTCTTCTCCCTTGTGACGTTGTTGTTGGATGTTATCCATGGAGCCCTGAAGGGCTTTGTTCCTATCATGTAGTTGTGCGATTTGAATTTTCATCGCCTTAACAGCTTCGTGATCGGAAGAGTCGGTCACCGTGGCAATGAAAAAGTGAGAAAGGGTTTCTAAATCGCGATGAAGGATATGATTTAGAGGTTACAGTTTGTGTTTTCTAAATCGCCATTACAGTTCAGAGGTGTGGCATAGGTTAGTTTTACTGAGGCCCCACGGTGGGCGCCAACTGTACTTGCAGTGAGTACAATATCTAGAACTATGATTTATAATTGTTTAGTTCATGCCTTGAGAATGTTCTCAAGATGGTTATTTATAGCCCTTTGTGGGCTAATTTTGCCGTGACTTAAACCCTAAACAACCTGGGCCTTAAGTCATTTTGCAGGGCTTTAGATGCTTCTAGAAACCTGTTGAGGCGACACCCCTAGGGGGTCGTGCTTTGACTTCAAGAGCTCTTCTAGAGGGCGCCCAAGCCTTTATAGATGGCATTTATGCCCTTATGAATAGATCGACGGTCCAATTTGTTACAATACGAAATTGTAAAGTATCTATAACTGTAATTTTTTGAGGGAAAATATCAATAAATTTAATTAAAATCAAATTTCACAAAAAAGCAGAGCACATATATGTAGTATAATAACCCGTTCGTTATAACTTTTTTGAGAAAAATCATTTTTTTATCGACTAAGCTCTTTTAATTGTATTGCAAAATAAGTGTCAAAAAGTTGTAACAATTTTTTTTTAATAATTGTATCCAAATAAACTAATTTTTCTTTCAAAAAGTGATTTTAATTACTATAAACAAACATAAAATATATCTTTTATATAAAGAGCCCGTTTGTTATAGTTTTTTTAAGAAAAAAAATCACTTTTTTTTAAGAAAATAATCACTTTTAAGAGTTTTGTATCCGTTTGTTACAAATTTAAAAAAAAAATAAGAATCTAAAAAAAATCTAAAAATTAAGGGCCCGTTTTTTACGGATTAAAATAAAAGTGATTTTGACATAAAATAATTTAGAGATTATATTTTAGAGATTTTGTGAAAAATCAGAATCTATTTTACGTTTGTTTACCGTGATAAAAATCACTTTTTTAAAACAAGTAATCTAGTTTGTTTGGATACAACTAAATAAAAAGGATTTTTTTGTTACAAAATTAGTTAAATCTTTTAAATCATATTTTCTCTCTCCTCTAAGCAAAAATCTATTTTTTGAGAAGCTGCTCTTAGAGCCCGTTTGTTATAGCTTTTTTAAGAAAATAATCATTTTTTTTAAGAAAATAATCACTTTTAAGAGTTTTGCATCCGTTTGTTATAGATTTTTAAAAAAATCAGAATTCAAAAATAATCTAAAAACAACTTCAAATGAAAAGCTGTTAAGGGTCCGTTTGTTACGGATTAAAATAAAAGTGATTTTGACATAAAATAATCTAGAGATTATATTTTAGAGATTTTGTAAAAAAATCAGAATCTATTTTGCGTTTGTTTACTATAATAAAAATCACTTTCTTTAAACAAATAATCTAGTTTGTTTGGATACAACTATATAAAAAGGGATTTTTTGTTACAAAATTAGTTCAATCTTTTAAATCATATTTTCTCTCTCCTTTAAAAAAAATTAATTTTTTGAGAAGCTGCTCTTAACAGCTTCTCATTTGAAGCTGTTTTTAGATTAGTTTTGGATTCTGATTTTTTTAAAAATCTGTAACAAACGTTTGCAAAACTCTTAAAAGTGATTATTTTCTTAAAAAAGCTATAACAAACGGGCTCTAATAGCAGCTTCTCAAAAAATAGATTTTTGTTGAGGAGAGAGAAAATATGATTTAAAAGATTGAACTATTTCTCTAACAAAAAAACCCCTTTTATATAATTGTATCCAAATAAACTAGATTATTTGTTTAAAAACAGTGATTTTTATCACGGTAAACAAACGCAAAATAGATTCTGATTTTTCACAAAATCTCTAAAATATAATCTCTAAATTATTTTATGTCAAAATCACTTTTATTTTAATCCGTAACAAACGGCCACAATCTCTAAATTATTCAATGTCGAAATCACTTTTAATTTTAATCTATATCAAACGGATTCTAAATAAAATTCATAGATAAATATTATCTTTTTTGAACAAAATTACTCCATATATTATTTATTTTATTTATTTATAACACGTTAGTCATTTTATTTTGTCATGTTCAAGTCCTTCATCTCTTGAAGTGTTTGCAAGTTAGTCATTTTCTTCATTTTAATTAAAAATCCTTGATATGACTTGCCACATATGGTTTGATGAAAAAAACAACGAGGAAGATTGAAGATGTATGATGAACAAGATGAATATTTGTTTTTAAAGGATAAAAAATTTGAACGATAAAATACTTAATTGTTACCATGAATAAAATAAAATAAAGAGATATTGTATAATATATGCAGGGTAGAGGTTCTCTGACTCCCCACTTCTTCACGTTTAAAAATGTGAGAGCTCCAACCACTAGACTACTTGACAAAAAAAAAAAAAAAAATAAAGGACACCAAAGTAATTTCGCCTATTTATTTTGTTACTATATCAATTCTGTAACAAAAAAAAGAAGATAAATCAAATATATTTTGGTACCATAGTATAAATAAATTAGCAAAAAGCTTTTTAGCTCGCAAACGTAAGGTGTAGCTTATTCTACTTTCTAGGGCAAACACAAAAAAAAAACTCGAACCTTCTTCCTTCATCTCGGCGGCGATGGCGACAGCTTCTGTGGTTCCGGCGAATCGCCGACGAACGGTTACGGCGAACGAGGACATGGATTTCGAGACAACCGAAGGCGTGAAAGCAATCGGAAGCTTCGAAGAGATGGGGATAAAAGACGATTTGCTTCGTGGAATCTACCAATACGGATTTGAGAAACCGTCTGCGATTCAACAGCGTGCGGTTGCGCCGATTATTCAGGGAAGGGATGTTATTGCTCAGGCGCAATCTGGTACTGGAAAGACTTCGATGATTGCTTTGACAGTTTGTCAGGTTGTTGATACCTCCGTCAGAGAGTGAGTTTCTTCAATCTTGTTTTTGATTTTTGTTGTGTTAGTTAATTTGTTTGGATTTGGAATTTGAAGAAAAGGTTTTAAGTAGAGATTAATTTGAGATTGAATTTGTAGATTAGGTTTTTTAGGGTAATTAGGGTTTTGAGGTTCGATAGGTGTTTGTTTGTGTTAATTTGTTTGGATTAGCAATTGGAAGAGTGAAGAGAAGTATAAGTAGAGACTGATTTGAGGTTAATTTTGCTGATTAGTTTTTTTTTTTAAGGTTAATTAGGGTTTTGAGGTATTATTGGTGTTTTTCTTATGTTAATTTGTTTGCATTAACGATTGGAATCGAAAAGTATACGTAGAGAGTAATTTGAGGTTGAATTTGTTGATTAGGGTTTTTCAGGGTAATTAGGGGTTTTGGGTTTGTATTGGTGTTTTTGTGATATTGGTGTTTAACGAGGGATTTGGGTTCTGTTCATAACAAACGATAAATTAAAGTCTAATTGTTTCCATTTAAGCTATAAGCTGTTTTCTTAATCTATCCTGGTGGCTAGAGAGCTTATAGAATAAAGCTGAAAACAGATTATGAAAATAAGCTGAAAACGGCTTATGAACATGTCATAAGCTGTTACCATAAGATGTCCCAAACAGTCTCACAAATGCTTGTGCCAGTAGATAAGCTCAAATAAGTGAATGGGTTGTTTTCAAGGGGGAAAATTTTGGATTTGACTCATCTAGAGTGAGGAAGTCAATGATTTATACTTCAAGACATTCATGATTTTTTATGGGTGCATGTAATACTGGCATTTGATTTGTTAATGAATGGTTAATAACTTAATAAGCTTCTTGCATTAGAGATACTCGAAACTTTTTTATTTTATTTTAATTTGAAGTGAATGTTGTAGGAATTGATTATTGTTAGAGTGAAAGTAATAAAATGATTATTGTATGTTGTTTGTATAGACTATATACTACCGTTGCTATTCGGAAATAGTTCTTTTAATTTATAAATGGAAATTTGATGTTTTTCGCTTTTTGTTCCGGAGATTTTTTTAATCATTTGGTGTATTCATAACCTTAACGATGTGTGGTTTGCTCGGAACAAAGTACATCAGTTTATTAATTTGAGTTCAATTTTGTTATTTGTTGACAGGGTGCAAGCTTTAATTGTGTCTCCGACAAGAGAACTGGCCTCACAGACTGAGAAAGTTATATTGACAATTGGGGATTTTATCAACATACAAGCCCATGCTTGCATTGGAGGAAAAAGTGTGGGAGAAGACATCAGAAAACTTGAGCATGGAGTTCATGTCGTATCTGGAACTCCTGGCCGAGTCTGTGACATGATAA
This sequence comes from Medicago arabica, assembly GCA_946800305.1. Taxonomy (NCBI): domain Eukaryota; kingdom Viridiplantae; phylum Streptophyta; class Magnoliopsida; order Fabales; family Fabaceae; genus Medicago; species Medicago arabica. The sequence continues at coordinate 17,546,780 of OX326971.1, read as the reverse complement.
AGAGGAGAACATTGCGCACCAGGGCTATCAAGTTGCTAGTTCTGGTAATTAATTGCTTCTACTTTCCGATGCTTGATTGTATGTTTTTTCCTTCTTTGTCGTCATGTGTCAAGGATTGTCTCATATTTTTCTTTTCAAATACAGGATGAATCTGATGAAATGTTGAGCAGAGGGTTTAAAGATCAGATTTATGATGTGTATAGATATCTCCCACCGGATCTTCAGGTTCTCTTTACCTTGATGCCCTCGTCTTTGTCACTGTTTGGAGTTGAATTTCTGCAATTTGAAATCTTATTATATGCTTAAAACAAACTAAGGTGACAGGGATAGTTAGTTTTTTGTAAGTAGAATTCACAATGGTTTAAGGATTTACAGTGACATTAAACAAACATAGTATTGAATATTGGATTTTAGACATACCAATTTCCAATTCAGACAAAATGTGCTATTAAATAGGGAGGGATATAAGAGGTTTGTAGTGTTCCTGTTTGATAATTGGATTACCTGACATCATATGGAGTCACGTTATGTTTCAACCAACCAATGCAGCTGTTTATTTTTTTGTAATATAAGATGGTAGCAGTAACCATTTCATTTGTGTTCTTGAATGAAGAACCTAAGTGAAGTGATAAGGTTCTGATAGAGATTTTTATAAATATGTTGTCTTTATTTGGTTTTCAAACTTATGTCGCCCAAATTGCCTAAAATTTTAGCTCATTATGTAACTTAACAATATGCATCTTTAGGGTCCTTGATCCCGGTTACTGAAGTGATGTTTGTTATACTCAGTTTTAAATTTGTGGAACAGCCTTGTCTTTATTCTTTCCAAAATTATGTAGTGTCTGAATCATTTTTTTTAATACTGTGTAGGTTTGCCTTATTTCTGCTACGCTACCTCATGAGATTCTGGAGATGACAAACAAGTTTATGACAGATCCTGTGAGGATCCTTGTAAAGCGTGATGAATTGACATTGGAGGTAAGCAATTGCTTTTATTGTCCCTGTGCTTTCTGATTTTTTTACTGGGTATTGATACAATAACCCTGCCTCCTTATTACAGGGCATCAAGCAATTTTTTGTTGCGGTTGAAAGGGAGGAATGGAAGTTTGATACTCTGTGTGATCTATATGATACTCTCACCATTACTCAGGCTGTTATATTCTGTAACACCAAGCGGAAGGTAAAAGAAAACTATCAAGGATCCGTAGGATCAGTATGGTAGATTATTAGAGGATCAGTATGGTAGATTATTAGATTCTATACTCTTTATTTGCACATGTTGATCAGTTTACAGTTTTTATCTTTTCATTATAATTGTTACAGTTAATATATATATTCCCTTTGGAACAGGTGGACTGGTTAACTGAAAAAATGCGTAATAATAATTTCACCGTCTCAGCAATGCATGGTGACATGCCTCAAAGAGAAAGAGATGCCATCATGGGTGAATTCCGTGCTGGAACAACCCGAGTATTAATAACAACCGATGTTTGGGCTCGTGGACTTGATGTACAACAGGCAAGTTATCTGTGCAGTGTGTATTTTATTATTATTATTATTTGTGCCTCTAAAATATGATGAATTTACATTGCTTAAATATTTGGTAAAGATACTGCATGGATTATGAAATGCTTCGCCAATATGCCATGAGCCATGTTATTTCAGTTGCTTAGGTTGTGTTTCTGTCTCAATGCATGTGTTTGGATCACTGATGAAGGGTGTCAGTTGATCTTGTCTCCTGTCAATCGCTATTTGATGTAGTAAAGATAAATATGTTTAATTGTTTTGATGCAATAATAATTTTCTTGTCAAATATCTAGTCAGACAAGAAATGTGATAAAAACGCACTTTTGCATTAAGTTGTAAAATTTGCAACAAGATTTACATAAACTTGCAGTAAAAAAAATTCCGAACATCAAGTTTAGAAACAGTCAATTAAAACTCAATGTTAATGTAATCAATTTTACAAAATCAAGTTTTTTTAAAATCATGTTTTTCAAATTCTCACCCAAATAGAAAGTGTTAAAAATAACTGCTGGCCTGAAGAGAAGTAGACAGATGTTCTTATTACAACAAGGAATAACACAACTGTTTAGCCTGACAAGCTTATATAGAATACAAGATTGTTGGGCATAAGCGTTCCAATTTCTCGTTGTGATTCTAATTCTGTAACTATGCTTTTCCTTTGCTGAATATTTGGTGGTGGTAATAATTATGTGCTCTGTTTGTGTCCTTTTTGAGTAGGGTGCAGGGATGCACCAATATAGTAACATGTTTTTGTTTATAAGTAATGGAAACAAATTTAAATTTCTTAACATCCGTTTGATATTGATCATGCAATTGCTTCTGTTATCAGGTTTCTCTAGTTATCAATTATGACCTTCCAAATAATCGAGAGCTCTACATTCATCGGATCGGTCGTTCTGGACGTTTTGGACGAAAGGTATTTAATTGTTTCTTAACTCGAGTAGTTAGTCTAATTTTCATATCTGAAACTGTTTTATACTGGAGGATTTTGAGAGTTATCGATTTATTTTCATGTGTTTTAGTACTCACATGCTCTGATTTGGTTTCCTGCTCTTTGTTTGATATACATTACTTATAGTTGGGCCAATCATGGTTTTGCAGGGTGTTGCAATAAACTTTGTTAAAAGCGATGATATCAAGATTTTGAGAGATATTGAACAATATTACAGTACCCAGATTGATGAGATGCCAATGAATGTTGCTGATCTTATATAAAGAAGGACACGCCGAATGCTGAGTGGAGTGCGTTTGTCAAATTTGTGGTAGGAATTAGCGTTTGATTGTGTTTTCGTTTTGATACTCTGATGTTCTTCTGAAACTTTTGACATTTGGTGTATTAGATTTTTAGTGTGCTCGACTGTACCAGAGATAACATTTTTCTTTGCTGAAATGGTGGAGACTTGAGATCAATTTGTAAATTGAGTTGGAATGCTTTGTCCATTGCTTACATTCGATGTGGAATATCTAATTTTGTGATTCATATGATACGTGATGTTTTGACTAGGTTGATTATTTAGATATTGTGTAATATTTATGTATTTATCTTATTTTAGATTCTGAGAATTGGAATTTAAGAAGACCACACACACCACACACCCTGTTGAGGGATTTAATACTGTGATACTCATACTCATGAACTTTGAATTTGCTTGTCGGAAGATTTCATATGAGAATGAGTGAGTATGGATGGATGTTGCACTTTGTTGACTCTAGAGAAGCTACTTTTTGCATGCTTGGGTGGTAGTACCTCTCATGCGTCACGTTTAGACAGTTTAGAGTAGTTTTTAGTTTACAAGAGTTTTTTTTAATTAAAGCAAATCTTAGTTTTGTATTTCAGGAAAAGTTTTTATGAACTTGATGCATCTTTGTAGAGAAGGAGAAATTGTTTTTCTAAAAAATTAGTTTACAATAATAATCTTTTGGACTCTGTCAAGGAACCCATGATTAACAACTGTAACAATTTTTAATTCACAATTTTCAATATAATTTTTGTATCTTTAGTATACGTTAACAATTGCCTTGTGTGCGCTTAGTTAAAAAATTGAGTGGTTTTAATACACTTGTTAAATTATTGATAGTCACTATCTAAAAAAATATGAAAGATGGTTAAATAAATTTTTAGTTTGTTTATAATCCTTATAAAATAAAGTTACAAGTTATGGTCTCTATAATAATTTTCAGCACATATCTTTAGTCTGTCAAAATAAAATTTGTTTGATTATGATTAAACCTTAAAACTTTTTGAATGATTATAAAAAACTCTTTTATAAAAAAAATTAGAATTTTTAAATTTGTAATGAATTAAATATGAATTTATTTAACGTCAAAGTTTCAAGATAAAACTAATGAAAATTTTGACATAAAAATCAAATTTTGAGCTAATTTTTTGTGGAGGAACATTTTATAATGATTTAAACAAGTCTTTAAAATCATTCAAAAATTTAAACATAATTAAACAAATTTTAATTTAACATAGACTAAAACTACATGTTGATTTTTTTTTTTTGAGACCAAAACATGTCAATTTTTTAATGTGGATTAAAAATGAAATCGATTATATGTACAAGGGAAAAAAAGCTTATTTAACCTATAAAAAATACACGTATGAAGTATAGTAAGGCATACAAGAGACATATTTGACTTGACAGATAAAAGCAACACACATTTAGCCTAAAACGCAAACAGTGTGCATGGCACCAATCAACTTATTTTTCACCGCGACCCCCATCCCAGGCTTTCCACATGGGTATGATTTCAGAATTAACCACTCCTTTGGTAGGTTCAAAACTCTACTAAAATGTGTCTCCTCTACACAAGGGTATGTCACAATTGGTGGGTTATCAACAACACGACACCAACTCTTATAAAAAAAAAAAAACACGCCACCAACTCAATAAAAATATGCGAATTAAGATGGATCCCGTCATCAACTCAATGCAAATATTCAGAATCAAAATGGATCCATTCTAGATAATCACACCATGTGTCTACTATCCCCGGGGTATCACATAACTATGATATGCATAAGCATATGAATCACCATGTTATACAACAAATTGCATACCATGTCAACATATATACATGAAATCATGGTTCAACAAAGACTTTATACATTATTCAAATAATATTAAAGCAGATAAATGTCAAGTACAAATCGCTTTGATAAACACATCAACTTGGCACACAAACATGCATTCCAATAAATATGATATCGTTAGAAAATGTCATTAGCTCAACAAGCTTCCGTAAAAATACAGCTCAAGTGCCTCACTAGTGCTACATGCCTTATATCACAAAAGGTACAAGGTTCCCGACTAAATCCAACTAACCCTAGATATGGTTTAAGTCTAAAAGGAAAAGTTTATCCAACGTTGTTGCTGGAAAGTGAAGCAAAATAATTTTAGCCGACCTTTAAGAAAATCAAACTTGTTCTAAAGTTTTTCTCAAAATAGTTTATCACTTTAAAATCTCTAGTTTCTCAAAATTTTCGACCGACACATAATAAATTATATACAGACCAATTTTTTTTTTTACAAACAATTGAGTTGAAACTTTTTCTCAAAATAATTGAAAAAAAACACGCATAAATTTTCTGACAAACAATAGCTTCATGTTTGCCTTCTTAGCTAAATTTCATGTCCAGACAATAATTATAAATTCAGAGGTTCATCTTAGAACTCTAACCTATATATATCTAGTTACGCATGATAACTAAGACAGAAATACAAAAAGATAAAAACATACCATAGAAAAGATAGGAGAAGATAAAACTCCTCCTTGGCTCCTAGAATAGTCTTTCTTTTGAACTGCTCTAGTTTTGAACGAAAAATTATGAATGAGGAATACTATATTTATAGGGAAAGTTTCTACCTAACTTGGGCTTAAAACACGGGTTTCCAAGGGTGAAAAAGTCACAAAGCATGCGCCTTGCACTTTAGTTACGTGTTTTCATGCGTCTAAGATCTTTTTTCGCGTGTCAGGCGCTTTAGTGCATTACTTTCCTGTCTTCATGTAATATTCTCCTGTTGAGGTGTTCTCTTCACTGTTAAGCTTTCTTGGATATTGAGAACTGACTTCCTCCCTAAGTAAAGTCTTTTGAGGCCTTTTGAATCTTCATTCTTCATCTTCCCAAAACCCAATAATCTTCTGAGGTCTTGATTTGTCTGATTTGCTTGATTTCTTCATGAATTACTTAAAGAACCCCTTAAAATTGCTATGTTTCGGAAAGAATAAAATTACAAACTCAAATATAGAAAACATTACAAATGTCCTGAAATCATAGGCAATTGATCTAATACTCATCTGGTTTACTGGTAAAACTTACTAAAATAGACTGAAAAACATGCTAAGAATAACGTAAGATGACCTGTCATCAGTGACCGATGAATTATTTTATGCACTTGAAATTATTATTTAAAAGAATCGCTTATGTTATTATGTGATGGTATGTCGAGTTTTGTAACATCATATTTATCAAAATATATTCTTAATATCATATACTTATTGCCAGGGAATAGGATGTTACATATATCATCAAGATTGCAAGACTATGAATGGATGAACTCCAAGTATAGACTCGACAATGCACAACACCGTATAACTCATCATTATATAATCACTTTATTATATAATATATCACCACGCCAACACATTGTCAAATATTCCATAATCCATCAATTTACTACTTCCTTCTATTTCCAATATTCACAAAGGCTAAGTTTCATGCTCACATACTTACTCATCATTCCTACATGTTACCCTATCTCCAATATCACATTAGTTCAAGCATCACAACATTTACTCATTTGGGAAAACTTTATCTCATTCTAATTCATTTTCAAGTTTCAAGTTCAATTCTATTTCGTCTAAAAATGACTTAAACATTTCAATCCAAAGCAAGCCTTAATCACCTATCATTTAATCACTAAAACAACAAGAAATCATCATGAAAGGAACACCTAAGAGTACACCAACCAATCCCCCAAGCACCCAAAACTTAGGACAGCAAAATTGTTGTCTTGTCTTGGGCGCTAGACAGTGTCGGTCCAAGCGTTGACTGTCTGCAACTGGACGCCTAGCGCTACATTTGCAGCGCCAACACTACAAAAAAATGCATAAATGCATGTTTGACTCTTAGATTTCCCTCAAAATCACCCCAAAAGCACTTATTTTGATCTCCTATACACCCAAAGTGATTAAAATCATTTTCCAAGTTCCATACACTTTACCTAAGCTCTTTTAACACTTTTAAAATATCAATTTACACATGAATCATCATGGTTTTCACTCAATTCATCATAAATCTCAAAAACAACAATTCTTCACAATCAAACATAGCTTTTGACATAACAACATGATTTCACTACTTTTCACATACCCATAATAATTACAACAACTAAAGCATGAAATTGACATTAATTCATCAATAAATTCATGAAAGTAAAAGAAAACACACAACCTACAACTATTCAATTGTTCATAAATCCTATATGGTGAAATTAATCTAACTCTCGTACCTCTTATCTTCCAAAGCTAGCTTCCCACAACTTGAATCTCCCTCTTCCGTTTGGTTCTTGAGCTTTTTTCTCCCTTTTCTCCTTAGATCCCTTTTTTCTTCTCTCTTGCCTATATTCTTTCTCTTTGCCTCTTTCTCAAAACTTAAAACATGATTTTCTAGCCCTAAATCATGAAGACTACCACTTATTTATAGAATACCACTCTTCACCCAGCTCAAAACACTCCCGCCCAGCCAAACTACCCAAAATGCCCCTGCGCAAGTTAAGTCACGCTGCGTGACTTAACTTGCGCAAGTTATGCGCCCTGCACAAGTTAACTCACGCACCTCGGGCACGTGCGCAAGTTAACTTGCGCACGTTGGCCGGTGGTCAAAACAGATGATCAAACGTTTTTGGACGGTGGTCAGTTGTTCAACATTCAATCTACACGTTTTTAACATCATTTACACGTTTTTTTTTACCACATTTATGTTTTTTTTATAACTTATACTACCATTCCCACCTATAAATACTCTTCCATACTTCTCTATTCCCTCACACCATCTCACTTTCTCTCCCTCCTCACTCTCTCCCTCTATTTTTTTCTTTCAATAGTCTCTAGTCATTTCGGGTAAATGGTGATCAATTTTGAGGAAAATGGTGAGTAGCCGACTTGGGGAAGTGATCGACCCTTGAGATAAAATTAAATTTGCTTCTTTTTACCCAAAATCTTTTTACCGTGGGTAAAAAGAATCTTCTTGGGGTATAAAAAGAACCAGATTTAGATTTAGCTCAAGGGTTGATGATGTATTCCCCCAAGAAGGTTGCTCACTATCTTCCCCAAGACTGATCACTATTTACCCCAAGTGGGTAAAAAGAATTTTTTACCCCAAGAAGGTAAAAAGAAAAAAATGTATCAAATGTATCAATTATTGTACCAATTCTATTAATAAAATGAGATGTTGTTATATGTATTTATTTTGTTCATTTCTTTTTATTTATATTTGCTTTTATTTTATGTTTATGATTATGTATTGAATAAAAAAATATTCTATTTAATGGTATCGAATTTATTTGTATCGAATTTATTTATATCGGATTTATTTTCTAATTTTGTATTTATTTTCATATTGAATAAATAATCTCGAATAAAAAGTCTAATTATATTCAGCGTGGAATCGAATAAAGAATTCTAATAAATAAAATCGAATAAAGTTGCGTATTGAATAAATTCGAATAAAAAGTCTAATTAAACTCAACGTGTAATCGAATAATGTTGCGTATTGAATAAATAAATTCGAATAAAAAGTCTAATTAAACTCAACGTGTAATCGAATAATGTTGCGTATTGAATAAATAAATTCGAATAAAAAGTCTAATTAAACTCAACGTGAAATAGAATAAAGAATTCTAATAAATAAAATCGAATAAAGTTGCGTATTGAATAAATTCGAATAAAAGTTACATTTAAATTACATTACATAAAGTTTCTAAATATGGTCTATCGTTACATGACATTACATTCGGAATTGCACCTTTCAATTACAACAATTGTGTTACCTCTGAATGGTGCAAATTCAAAGTTGCTAAGCAGCAGGACTCCACCATCCGTCCTGAAAGTGATTCTGTTCCATTCAAAATGTTAAATTCTCGTTGGTCTTGGTTTTAAATGATAGTATCCAAGTGCCAATGGAATGAGGTCCAGACCTTGACACTTCAATATCATAATTTAAATGAAGCCAACAAGAATTTAACATTTCGAATGGAATAAAAGCACTTCCGGACGAATGCTGGAGTTCTGCTGTTTAACAAGTTTGAATTGCCCCATCCAGAGTAACACAATTGTTGTAGTTTGAAGGTGGATTCCCTACCTAATCACGACCGCCAGCTAATCAAGATCTTTTGGCGGAATCAGACTTTTGATGATATCTTCAGCTGATTTCACCAACATTGCTCGCATATCGATTTATTGGAACATGCTGTGCTCCCAAAACATGGTCGTCACATTTTCGTCGTTCGTCAATTCCACCCAAGTGAATGATACTCTTCCGTCGAGCATTGGACGTTTATACTGAACGTATTCCACCTTCCTTGTGTCTCGAGGGTTGACTCCTTTGTTGAATTCATTCAGCTGATCCTTGAGACCTCTTAACGTTACACCAAGACACCGAACCTTCAACCTCTGAGGTTCTCCGCCGTTGAATTGTGCACGAACGTCGATCCACCCGGCCATTGTTTCAATTCTACACAATAAGAAATTAAAAATAATCAATGAAAATTCTCTAAAATAAACCCTAAATCTAAAAAAAACCTCTAAAACTCAAAACCTACAACATAAACATGCAAACATCTAAACATTTAAGCAACACACATCATTTCATGTAAACATTGTATGATTTCTTGACAAAAAACAAAAATTTAAACAAACCCTAAATCTTAAAAATTTCTAATTTAAGAGAAAAAATCTAACATAAAGGTTGATTGTGTTTGATTATGAAAACTTACTTGTTATCGAAGTGTTGTTTGATTTGAACTTGAAGGAATTTTGGATTTGGTGATTTTGGGGAGATTTTGGAGAATTTTTGAGGTTTAGGTGATGAATGAGGCATTCTGCCTTATAAGACAGATTGCTGCGTGAGTTAACTAGCGCTGCGCTAGTTAACTCACGCATCACATGTTAACTAACGCACAATTTTATACGTGCGCTAGTTAACATGCGCAGGAATCGTCCCGCCTGCAGGGCGGGAGTGCATTTTGCAGGGGGGAGAGTGACTTTCTTATTTATATCCACATGTATTGGGTTTGGTTCACTTAACTCTTATTGAGCTTAGTCACTATTCTTCGTCATAAAGAAAACACTACACAATTACTTCACTTGAACCCCTTTTACTTATGCAATTCTATTCTCTAAATTCCTCAAAGTTTCTACTTCACAAAAATAACCTCCACTCCTAAATGACAGAAATACCCTTTGATCAAAAATTACCAAAATACCCTTTAACCCTTAATCTCTAATTAAAAATTAATTACCCCAACAATTTAAACACATCAAATAAACAAATAAATAATAACCAATTAAAATAATAACAAACTAAAAAATCGGGATGTTACTGTTATTACATAATCAACTACCTACAACTAACAACTTAATTAGAAGAAGAGTTCTTTAACCGAACACTCATTATTGTTCAAGTGGATGTAGCTCTTTAGAGGATACTGATCATCTCTTCTTGACATGTGATTTTTTTGGTCAAATTTGGTTCGATATATATCAGCGGCTAGATTTAGAAATTGTCAACCCAGTAATGTTAAAGATCACTTACTTCATTTCCGATCGCTGGGTGGCTTTTCTAAAAACATTTGCAATGCCTTTTACTTGATTTGACTCGCTTGTGTTTGGATTGTTTGGCTGAAGCCAAATCATCATAATTTTGCTTTCAATCACCATATGTGATGGCTTAATCTCCTAATTTGTTTGAGAGTTCTTCTTTAGCTTCATTTGCATTCTTTCTGCCGCATGTTTTACGGCTTTACACTTTTATTTCCTTTGGTTTCTTGTCGTAACAAATATTTCTTTTTCTTAATTCTCTTCCGCACTTCTTGTTTTAGAAAGACTAAGCTGGTTGATTGATATTTTTCTTTTTAACTTCTTAAAAAAATTCAAAATTAAAGTGTAATATACGCTTAAAAAATAATTACCTCCTTTGAAGAGGACTTAAAAAGAAAACAAAAAACAAAAAATTAATGTGGTTGGTTATAATTCATAGAAAATGAGGTAAAATTTTCCCTAAAAAAATGAGGTAAAACTTGTGATTTGCATTTTGAAGTTTATCAGTTATGATGGAAAACACACCAGTACTAGTAGGTGCATGCATGCTTTCATTTTCGACCCTTGAAGTTTCTCAGTTCTGTTGGAAAACATACTAGTACTAGTTGGTGCATGTTTTCATTTTCGTCCCTTGAAGTTTCTCAATTATGTTGGAAAACATACTAGTACTAGTACGTGCATGTTTTCATTTTCGTCCCTCACCCCACCCAACCCAACGTTGTCTGCTTTTTATGTTTAGATACGTCGTTACTCTGCCGTCTTTTATGTTTACATTCCGATGCCATTGAGATAGGTCAACGCTAGTCATCTCAATTCTAATTAATTTATGAGCTGGAACACATATTTCCACATCATCAAAATATTCAACTTTATGCCTTGACCACAAAAGATTCGTTTGTGTTCCAACCATAACAAAAATAAATAAATGGATATTTCCTCCGTCTCACAATAATTGTCTCTTTACCCATTTTTCTTTTTCTCAAAATAATTGTCACTTTAAAATAAAGGAACTTCTATGGTACACCTCACAAATTAAGATGTACTGGTACCCTTGCTTCATAAATTTATAAATTAACGATCATTTTATGAAATAAATAATTATTTGTCAATATTTATAGTTTAGAAAACACCGTCTCATAAGAAAAAAACATCATTTCATTGTTTATAAGAATTATATTAATTTTTAACATTTTCGCATAAAAAATAATCAATATTCTTTATCATGAGAAATAAAAATTCAAAAAAAGTAAATTTTATTTCATCGACGCTTTTGATAAATAAGATTTAATTATTATAATTGTCAATGATATAAAATAATTATTTTTTCTTAAAAAAAACAACTAATTTAATTATTAATTTAATGATTTGGTGTACCGGTACACTCAAAATGTTAGGTGTACCATAGAATTTACCTTAAAATAATTGTCAATTTAAAATATCACTTTAGAATACCAATTTGAATGACTTAGCATTGATGTGGAATTGGATGACATCGAGATGACGGTTCAAATTCTTTTCATGTTATTCAATTGAACCAAAGCTAAAAAGTACCAATATTTCCTATGCGCTTAAATAAAAGCAAAAGTAGGTCAAAAGTGATTGATTTATTTTGTTTATTTTTTGGACGAAGTACGTCAATTTTTGACTAACTTTTGCTTATAGTTAATATCGAAGAGTAGAATTATAAAAATATTATTTGGTGCACATTAGGTATCCTCGATGGATTTACAAAAACCACACTTTTGTAGCTTTTGTCAAATTAAAGTTTTTAGAACATCACGGTGTAGCTTAGTGTGATTCTAACAAGTTCATCATGACATCGTTATCTCTTGTTCATCTAAGAAAGACTTACTACCAAACATGCATTTAGAGTGCTTTACCTAGGTTTTAGGAAAATTGTATTATTTGATGATTTAAGTTTGACGTATGCACTAAATTAATCTTTTGAGTTTTTTTTTTCTTCATATCAAATGGTCATCTACTTCATAAAACTTGTATAACGTTCCCTTTTATCAGTAATTTTTCCAGCTACGTTATTGTTCTTCAAACTCATCGTGTGTTTCAAACTCATAAATTGCTCGGGAGAAAATGAGGGTTTTTTTTGGCAATCTCGGTAAAAAAAATAAAATATAGTTGGACCCAAATTAGAGAAGAATAAATCATAGGTGCAATCTTGAGATCATGAATAACTTATTTTCAAAAACAATTTCCTCCGTTTTTAGGTATATACATCAAACTTAGAATCAAGAACCGAAAACAAAGATGCAAGAACCAAAATTCATTTAATCTTTTAGGCTGTTATTGTAGTTGCATGGAACAATAATAAGAATCAATAATGACCAAGAATCAATAAAGATGTAAGAACCAAAAAACTTATCATGCATGTCCTACTTTGATTATCAGCGGGAAAATAAATCGTTCTGTGTTCAACATTAATTCAAGATAAATTTTCTTTCTATATTTTTTTAATCCAAACTGAAATTCCCTGGGCACTCTGAAGACTACCCTACCCTAAGCCATTAACAGGTGCAAATTAAAGAACACATTGAATTGAAATGACAACTCATACCTGTTAGACTAATTAATGATAACTATGCTCTTTTTGTTATGCTTCCTCAATTTAAATCTTACTTCAGTGGACTACTGAAAAAAAATGAAAATGATCATATACATATACTAGTATAATATGTTGCCGGTTTAGTATGCTTATAATATGTTGTTAACACATTCGACTGTATAATATACTAGTAGAAAATAACAACTCATGCCTATATAAAACGAAACCCTAGCCGTTTTTGCTATTCTCTTTCTTTCTCTCTTTTGCATTTGTATTGTTGACACATTTAATCGTGTAGTCTCAACAACGAAGTTTAAATTTCTTGGAGAACAATTGTAAAATGATCATTGTTAATTTATAATAAATAATACTAATTGATTTGCCAAAAAAAAAACTATTAAATAATTACACGTACAAAAATGTTATCATATGTAAATCTTTATTGCATAAACTAAAATTTCGATGAAACATGCATACATCTCAATTTGAACTTTTCTATCCACACAACATATATATCCGAAAACAATACATAACCATATTATTTCCATAGCATCCAAAACAAAATTGGTGGTTTCAACAGCCATCCCAAGATGATAATGGAAAATCCTAGCTTTGCATGCAAATACCATTACCTCAGCATGTATTTTTTTTTTCATACACATATATAACATAAATAATAATTTAAACATTCTTATTTAGCCAAAATAACTTTATGCTAAATAATTAATAATATATATTATTAATAAAAATTTACCATTTTTATTATAATTTAATAGTAATAGTAGCAATAATGGTTTAGGATAGTGGGGCCCTTTGAGGAGCACCTTTTCTTCTGCTTCCAAGAGAGAGGACAATGCCAGGGAGGAATCTGTTGGATTTGTTCTTCTTGGTGATGTTGTTGCTGGTGGCTTCTTCTTGGTGAGTGATGGAGTAATTAGAAGAACTTGGGCCAATGTGGTTGTTATCTTCATCAATTACCTCAGATCCATCCATTCTTAGTCCCTCGAATTGCGATATTCCTAAGTCAGATTCATCAAATCGATGTAAAATGTTGGACAAACTTTGACCCTCGTATACCATGAAATCCACCTGCACTTATGTATTTATTTATTATTAGCAATTTTATATATTTTCTTTCATGTTAGAACTTAGAAGTAATTGCCCCCTCTTTAACCAAGTATATATAGACAAAAATAGTCAAAAAAGTTGATATATTTCGTCCGGACCAAAGACATCAATTTTTTTTTTTTGATAATTTTTACCTATATTTGGTTAGAGGGGTTATGTACTACTGGTACATTTTTAATCAAAGGAATTTTATGAACACGTTAAAGTATGACTCATATATACAAGACACAAACGTTTTAGGGATAATATTGTAAACTGACTCGTATTAGTAGTATTATATACTCCTTCCGTTCTAAATTATAAGTAAAAAAAACCTATTTTCTTTGTCCTAAATTATAAGCAAAAAAGACTAACTTTTATCTTTTTCAAAGGAAAATTAAATGCAAAGTGCATTTAATTTGTTTTCTCTTTCATTTTCTCAATAACCAACAACCAATGAAAATTGTTTTTACATCTTCCTATAAAACTTATTTTAAAGATAACACAAAAAACTATGTTACAAACTATATGTTTTAGTTTTCTTAATAAGTGTGATTTTTTATTTTTTGCTTATAATATAGGACGGAGGGAGTATATTGTTTGTAACACTGAAACCCTAATTTATCACAATAAATGCTCTATAGTCGCAAATGTATGCACCATTGGTCAAACTACATTAACAAAAATTGCGTGTTCATTGCCTTTTGTTTTTGTTTCTTATTAATCTTCTATTACTAGTTGCTATTCTAGCAATACGCTCTCTGGTACTCATCCTCTTATTGTGTAAACTTCATGTGGATACTACACTATGAAAATAGGTCCCACATAAAGTAGTGAAACCTACGCGAGTCATCCAATATGATAGTGAAGATCCAATATGATAGTGAAGAGAGTGTTAGAAAGAGGCAATTGATTCCTCTCCTTCCCTCATTTTCTCCTTCAGCCTCCTTCCACTATTTGTTTATATCTCTTCAAGAGAGTGTTCATAACATTTCTCTTTAATCAATTACACTCTTCTCTACTCAAATGTTCATAATTAACTATTAACTATTTAAACTTTTTACCAAAAAAAAACATGTACATAATAAATTACACTATCATTCTCAGAAAGAAGCTTAAATTACACTTTTCTCTCCTCACATATTATAATATATGCACTCTCTTCTTTTCAGAAGTAAATACTGAAGAAAAAAAAATTATACTCTCGTCCTTTGGGAGATGCTTGAATTCTATTAAGGTAAGTTAAAAATTAAATATGTTTTACATTATAAGTTTGATTATCTTAAAATGGACTAAAATATTCAACAATTTTATTTTAATTAAGAAGATATATTAATTAAAAAAGGAAGTACAAAAAGTTGGTGGACATAAACCTGACCCAACAACCACAAATCAACCCTAAGGGGTAATATAACAAAGATTAACATAAGTGGTATAAAAAAACCAATTGGACATAAATCCAGCAATGAACCCAAATGCGTCATAGACAAATACACACCATATGTATAAACCAACAAGCCCTGACCATGCTGCAAAGGTAATTGATGTGTAAAAATCCACAAGCATCGAACGAACCAAAGATGAACTTGAGGTATAATAAAACCCATCTTTTGGGAACAGTGAATGAATTGACCACCAACACAAACATATTCATGTACAACAACCCCCTTACGACAAACACAACAAGCATTGACAATCCTTTCAAGCCAAACGAACCCAAATCGCATGAAACCAAACATGAGGAATCCAAACATCATCTAGACGAAAAAATTGAAGGAAAAATGTGAAACAACACAACCAAGAACCGAAATTCTAGATGCTTCTTGAACCTGTGACGAGACACACGGTGTGCACCAATAATCAGGAACACCGTCATTTAAGTCAAAATTAAATGGCCAACGCCAAACGCAAGCGCATAAATCAATCCAATTTGTAGATCTCATGAACATCAACATACTCTTAGGGTTATAGAGACAATCACACAAACTTGAACAAGCAAAACAAAACTGGTTCCAACGAATTGGCCCATGTGTTGAAAATATCAACAATAGGTTAAGAAACATAAGCCACCACTAAACCGTGAGAGAACAAAGCTAGCGGAAACTAGAGACTCATCAGAGCATCACATACAAAGTGTTACACAACCCCTGAAGGGGTTTGAGGTGAAACGAAGAATGGAGATGTGGTCCCAACACCTTGTCGTCTCACCGCCGACAAGATCTACATCAAGAAAGAACAAGATTTGGATTAGGGAGGCAAGAAAGAGGCGGATGGGAGTGTGTAGATTTTATCATAAAAGGGAAAAACCATATAATTCAACCATGAATCATCGTTCTTGTGTTGAGCAGGCGCATATCAAAGGCTAGAGTCGCCTTTGCATTGAGAGTGATTCACATATAGTTATTCAGGCTTCAAAATCTCATGATTTGGTCCCTTGGGACCTTCGGAATCGTTGGAGCAATTGCTTTGCCTCTCCTTTATGCATCCTATTCTCCCATGTCCTCAGAGAAGGTAACACTTATTCTAACAAGCTTGCTGCTCTGTCTTCAGAGAGAAGGTAACACTTATTCTAACAAGCTTGCTGCCCTGGGACATGACTGTCATGACTTTATTTGGCAGGACACTCTTCCAACGGTCCTCTGTGGGGACTTTTTTAGAAATCTATTTAATCTTTCAGATTACCGATTTTTTTCTTCTTTCTCTTTTCTCTTTTTGCCTAGTCCCCCTGTGTACATTTTTTTTTTTTTTTTAATAATATACGAGTGCTTGGCATATGATTAGATGTTCTAAGGGATGCCACTTTATTGGAATGTCGTACAACTTCTTTGATGTTGTTACACTCTTAATTCAGCAACAACAAAAAAACATGTGAACATGTATATGCTTAATTGTATTTTTTACAGCAGTTTTTATGCATAATTGTTAAACACTTAACAAAATCATTTGTTAAGTAGAGTTAAATTATTTGCACCGATATGATAATTTTTTCAAGTATATAGAGTTAAATTACATCGTGATACCATTTTAGTATAACAAATCGTAAAATATCTTCACAAATATCAAATAGTGTGACATTATTATTGAATATTTTTTAAAATTACACCCACAATTTTTACAAATTATTTAAACTTTTTTTTTTTGAAAAAATTGATGAACTTCTTGTAATAATAAAATATAATTTTTTATGCACTGCATAGTTCACATCATCCACTTTTCTCCTAAATAAAAATGAGATTTTAATGAAGTTTTTTGATAGTGACTTAAAGCTGTAAAAAATAAATACATTTCTCAATTCTATAAATGGTAATTTTAAGTAGTTGGAAAATTAATTTACCCAAACAGGGGTCCTCACACAATTTGTACCTGTCATACTCATATCATGACAATTCATCAACTGCTATATTTTCTTTCCCAGTCTTCCTCATCATTTTTTTACCTCATGTCAAATGACCAGTGTCCTCCTTGTGATTTGTGATGTTTTGGTGCAAAGCATGAACTATTTTCAATTATTTGAAGTTTTCCAAAAAACAAAAGGTTTAATCAAGTATAGAACATGCCAATAAGTGTTTTACATCAATGTTTAAATAACTAAAAGAGGTTAATGTTAATGAGAAAATGATGTTTAATCTTACCATCTTAAAGATGGTTTGCGAGTGATTATATAAAATGAATATTCTTAGTTTTTAATCAATTTTAATAAAATATTAGTAGGTTTATATTAAACACACCCGAAAACATTATCATTTTATGTGATCATCTTATGAGTTATGACATCGAAAAAAGGATTGTCTCATATTGTGATAATTTTATGCTGTAATAATATTAAATAAAAAAAAATCAGTTGCAAAAGACTCAAATCCAAAAGTTACGACAGAAATGGATTATCTACATCTGCAAAATGGTACGGTAGTTGTATTGTAATAGTTGGCTCATAGATTGGTACTTCTTTCCGGTTTTATCACAATTTCGTTGTTGTAGTGCAGCGTTTGTTTGCTCGTCGTTTTGATGCAACCTTGTTTGAATTATTATATTATCGTAGTGTTTATTTGATCGAGCATTATATATCAACTTCGATCAATATCAAATTCAATGACATAATCGTCAACGTTGCAGATCTGAAGGCAAGTTGATATATTATTCTATTAACCTGAGTGCTGTAAGCGATGAATTTTATGGATTTGAATAAATGAATTGATATTAATATTAAGACCAAAAAAAGAAAGAAGAAAGAAAAATAGGAAAACAAACCTTGCATGACAGAGAACAGAAATGGAATGGGTCCTGAAGAATCCTGTCACAAGTGAAGCAAGCATTGGTTGTAACTTTGCATGACTTTGATTGTGGCCTCTGATTTAAAAATATCACTTTCGCACTGTTAATAGTATAGGGCTGCAATCAAAAACTTTTACTTCAGTCTCAAAATAACTCATAACTTCATTTTTTCTCATTTTTAAAAAAAAAAAATTACTTCAGTTCTTCTAATTAAGAACAGAAAAAAGAGGCTATAACTATTTTAAAATACTATTTGGACACTAATTTTGGGTTTACCTAATGGTCTCAATTTTGATTTTTGAAGTGTTAAAAAACTACTGGCCATCACATATTAAAATGATGTGTCAAAAAATAAATATTATACAATTTTTTAATAGAACTTTGTCTTTTGTTTTTGATGAATTATTTAATAGAATTTAATTTCAATGATAAAAAGTTTGAATTATTTAAATGAACTTAGATTTTTTTTACAACCAGTCAAGGGGAAAGAGGAACACATAAAGAAGTGTTAAAAAAATAAATATTATACAATTTTTTAATAGAACTTTGTCTTTTGTTTTTGATGAATTATTTAATAGAATTTAATTTCAATGATAAAAAGTTTGAATTATTTAAATGAACTTAGATTTTTTTTACAACCAGTCAAGGGGAAAGAGGAACACATAAAGAAGGCATGAGTATTTTCATTTTTATTTTATATAGAAGACATGTATTTAGGGTACTTGTTTAGTATTATTGAATATAAACAAAAAAATAAATGCTAACAAGTGCCGTTCCAAAGAAAAATATTTTTCTCAAATATCATATATTTAACACATTGAAATTTCAAAAAAAAACTTTTTCTATATAGTATTTTCTTTTTAATTAGCAAATTTTCTTAACAAGTGTCCTAAGTGAGAACACTTATTAGCGTAACCTTTTTATATAAACCAATAATCAGTTTCACTTTGATTTTTCTTACATAATTTTTTCTAACCTGTATATTAGAACAATCAATGAGCTTTTCCAGATCATCCAATCGAACTACGTTGTGGTAAACATACCTTCTCACCTACAGCATCATGGTAGTATATATGAAATGAAAACTCTCATTATTGGTTAGTCAAATAAAGAAGGTCAAAAGTAACAAGTAAAAAAAAATAAAATGAAAACAAAAACAACTACTTTCCACTTTTATATCAACATAGTTAGCTTCTGTTAAAAATAATAAACAAAGTTAGCTCAAGTTTCTATAGTCTCCTCCTTTCTCTATTTTTTTTTCTCATGTGGGGGCAAACTTAACTGGTTACTAGCATAATTAATGAAATCTTGTAAACTTGGATGTCTTATGTTTACTGTTTTTTTTTTTTACATAATCTTTACTGTTTTCTAATCACAATTAAATTTAGCAATAAAATATGTTACAAGAATTAAATTTGACACATTATCATGAAAAAAAGAATTTATTTTATGCTAGTACAATGTTAGTATAAAAAAGTTTAACACTGTCAATAAACTATTGTCAAAAAATGTTTATGAATTAATGTGTATGAGTTCATAAGTAAATATAATTGAAGTCAAAAATGATCAATCTGATTGACAATATACCGACCAACATATATGGAATAATTTCATGTCATAAATGATGAAAATTTATCGCACAAATATGATCAAACCCAATAAGAGAAACTACACAAAAACCAAACATTTTTAGAACCCCAAGTCAAAATCGACTAATAAAAAGTCCGATTGGACTCATAAAAAGTTACAGGAAAATGCTAATAAATATCTTAAGAACACTTGATAAGAAATTTAAAGTGATAATTTTATCTTAAAATTTGTGTATTCAACACAATGAAACATAAAAAAACAATTTTTTTCTAGATGAAAGTTAACAATTGTTTTTATTCTTAAATTCTTAACAAGTACCCTTATTTTTAAATCCTTAACAGGTACCCTTAAAACACATGTAAGCAAGAAGACTCAAAGTTATAATTTCTACTCTCTTTGTCCCAAATTATATACCGTTTTGGAGAAAAAATTGTTTTAAATTATACGTCGCTTTGCAATATCTTAACTATTTCCATTTTTAATTCATCTCTCCTATATCATTTATTAAAGATAATTTTGTACAACAATTTATAATATCTTTTTCCAACATAAAATTAATTATATTTCTTAATACGTATGAAATACCCAAAACGTCGTATAATTTGAGAGACGAAAAAAATATTATTTGATGCATTGTATGTTGGCTAAAACATTTGCACAATGATTTTACTCAATGTTTAATATCTTCGCATAAATTTTGTCTTTAATGAAATGCAACATTTTTTGGGAGAAGCAAATGAAAATTGAGAGGATTTACCAACCAACCAACCCATGGTGCTGTAGAAACCTTCCATAAATTCAAGAGGGAAAAAATTAAATGAAGTGTGAAATGAAGAATAATTTAAATAGAAGTGGTGGGTTCTTGTGCAAAAGATTAAATATAGGGCCTCAACATGAATTGGGAATCAATGGGTCAAACTTTTCGCTTTCAATGAAAGTAACAGCTGATAAACCTTTGCAGGGAGAAATGGATAAAAAAGAGATCTTCCATTAATGGGAAAAAAACCAAAACCAAAAAGTAAGAACCAAGTATAAGACATATGGTGAACCCTTTTGGAAACCATATATAAATATGCATAAACTTAGATATGGGGACACACCAAATACAATGAGACAGTACTGGTGATTTTTTATTAGACAATTATTTACTACTTAATGACAAACACATATAAAATATTGTGTTTTTGGGGGAATTGCTAACAAATCCAAACACTTTTTAAAAAATTATTCTTTGAATAAATAAATTTTCATAAAAAAAAAAAATCATTTAAGGTCCTTGAAAAGTGTATCGAGTACCTTCATTACCATTTTTTTTTAAAAGTAAAATACTATATTTTTCATAGATAAAGTGACATTATATGTGAAATTCACACACAATTGTTAAGTTTGCGATTAGAATTTAGATGAAGATGTCAAATCTAATAATATCAACATTGTCGGTTGATTAAACTTTAAGGACTTTAATAAAAGATAATTGATTAAGTTTATACAATTAGGATAAAGAATTAAATCTATGGTCTATATATGATCATCTATAACTAATAGATTTATTCATTGTAAATACGAAAAATTGAATTAAATCAAAAGGCATATTAAAGAGAATATGATCAATAAAATAGAAGTGGTTAAAAAATTATGATGCAATATTTGTTTATAATTTAGTCTGGTAGGATATAGAAAAGATCTAGTAGAAACAACCCTGTAACCCCATTAATTGACATAATTATGGAAAGTTTACAAAAGAGAAAATTGCATGGACCAAATTAAACCCCAACAATTTCAACTTTTTTACTGCCTCATTTCCTCATGAGTGAAATTAAGAAAATGCAACCTCACTTTATTTTCTTTTTCTTTCCATTATAGTATACTTTAATTTCCAGATTGGGAGAATCCATAAGAGACATAATTTCAGTGAATTTTGTTTGCAGATAAAAAATATGAGGTGAAACCAATAAAAACAGCAAAAAATAATTTAACAATAATTTCATGTAAAATTGCTTTGAAATTCATATGCTATAATTGAACCATGTTCAATATTCCAAAAAGGATTAAAAAAACCCTTGAAACTGCCACCAAGGTAAATCCTCCAAAATTGCATGTCAGAGAGAAATTATAATCAAAGAAGGTCACGAGAAATTGATTATAAAGATAGAATTATGACAAAACCAAATAGATCCAGAAAACTCTCAAAAGAAGAAAAAAAATTGTAGAAAAAAGGACTAATTAGTAATTAGCTAACTAGGTAGGAACAAGTGAAAATCCAAGAATTTCCAAATATCCATCAAACAATAAAAGGACCAAAAGATAACAAAGTTCCCAGAACATGAAAAGATGAACAAATTAATTAAAAAAAATTGTCTACTTCAAAATTAACACCATCACGTGAAACTTTCCAATTACCCTTTAATCAATTGAAGTTGACAAGGTGAAAGACATAAAAAAAAGCAACTCTTTTATATAAATATAACCAAAAAGAAGGGTTTACATATATAATTACAATTGAAGAAAGTGAATTTGATTTAAGAAAGAATTGTTAATTATATATGTAAAAAATTAATATGGTATAGTATGATATAATATAATACCTGGAGAAGAGGATGAGAAGTATGAGAAGATAAGCAGTGGGGGCAGATGCTAAGACAACAGTGTAAGCAAAAAATGTTCTTCTCGTTCTTCCTTCGATTCTTGTGGACCCCACAATCACCAAAGAATGTTTCATCCATCAACCTCTCTAGCCATGCAGGTTTCATATTCATCATGTTCATGTTCATGTTCATGTCTCCCCCACCACCATACCCTCCTCCTCCTCCTCTTGATGACGATGAAATTGAGTTATATGTACTAGTTCCCATCATCATGTCTCTCACCATTTTTTTTTTATTTTTTTTTTTGAATAATAATAATAATAATTTGGAATTCTCTCTATCTTCAAATCTCACCCTAGCTATTTATATATATAGCTACCTACCCTTCTTATAGCTACTTATCTTTAATTTCAAATATTTATTATGAGTTCAGATGAGACTTGTGTTTTGCTTTTATCAAATGGTTGATGTTGATTTATTTTTTAATTTTAAATAGTTTTTTTTGGGGGTGATGAAGGGATATGAGTGTGAGAAGAGAAGTTTATGTTTATGAACCCTAGTAAAAAAAATACAAGACCTCTCTATTATTCTGGCTATTTATAGAAGAGAGGAGTGTTGTGATGTCTAGAGAGAGAAAAACATATAGTAAAAATTTAATAAAAAAATATTAAAATTTTAAAGGTAAAAAAAAAGAAAAATTATGTAGGGATATTGAGGAAGGTTGATGATGATGTGGTGTAGAGAGAGATAGGAGAGATGTGTCTGTCTGTGTGGTTTTAATGGAGGGAAGACAGCCCACCAATATGTACTATCTGTGCATACTAACAATTTTTGCTCTCAGTAGTCATCTGATCATCTGAGCACTCCACTATGACACCTTCATTTATTAAGGTCTCCCACCTTCACATTTGACCAAATGTCCTTCACCTCCCTTCTATTTTTACAAACTATAAATATACAGTATGTTTTGTTTTCTCTCTTTTGTAGTATTTGGGTAAATGTTTGCCATTTTAGTTTATCAACTACTTAGTACTAACATCTTGTGACATAGTTATGTTTTTGCTTTCAATTTTGAGACATTATTTGTGTAACTTAAGTTGAATCAGCTCATAATTTTTGAAGATATTGATCCTTGTAGAATTTTGATTTATTTGGACTTTTGAGTATTTGATTTGAATAATATTAGAATTACAAGTTTCTTCCTGAGGCTTCATTCTTTCTGAGGCTCAGTATTGTGTTACCGGTTGCGGTCTTCATGAATTCAAATGCCATTTATTCTTGTCTTGTACTTTTTTTGGACATCTTTGACAACTTGTTAGGAACTGGCTTTGTGTTCACTCAATGGATTCATCCCATATCTTGGATCACTTCATTTAGTTCGATTTCTCTATAGGTTATGGTAAATCTAGACGCTCTTTCATACATTTGATTTGGTTTGCTACAACCCGGACAATTTGAAAGGAAAGGAATGCTAGAATTTTCTGAGGCACTGAGAGTACCCGTATGCAACTTCTAGAGAATGTCAAACAACTTTTCTTTTGGTGGTTTAAAGCAAACGCTATATCATTTAATTATAGTTTTTACAATTGGTGTCAACCCCCTCTGTTATATGCGGAAGATAGCTCTCTATTTAATATATTTCATTTTCATCTCTTAAAAAAAGAATTATAAGTTTCTTTTATACAAATTAGAATTATAAGTTTATTTGCATTTTGATCTATTTGTTAATAAAAATGTATTTTTGGTTATACATTTTATTTGGGTACATGGAATGCGGTTTTGGTTCAAATTCAAGACCGACTGATTTATCGAAATTATGGTGGTAAGATAGACAAATTAATGAACCACCGTCACTTTACATGTGTAGTAAATATTTAGTTCAGAACACTTATAAAATTTTAGAAAGGTTAATGCTATACAATTAACATGTGATAATATATATTTAAAAAAACACGTGATCTTATATATAATTGTTTTTGTTTGAGAATTGGACATTTCCATCTGATTGATTGAACAAGAAAAATTGTAGGTGCTTTGTATAAGCTTGGGACAGTGTACATTTGACAACATTCATGAATGGCAACTCTGGGTGTATTTGGTTTTGAAAAGAAGCTGCGAAGAAATAAGTAGGTTAAAGAAAGTGTGAGAAGAGAAAAAAAATGTGAGAACTAGAGTAGATTTGATGGATTATTTAGTATAAGATAGAAATAGGAAAAAGAGAAGTGTTGTTTATATTTAAAAATGTTGGGGAGCCCTCGGAGGAATGAGCCAAACGTCCAGGACCATAAGAGACTTAAACACCACACTCTTACCCAAAACCTTAAGACAATAAGTTTATGAGTTCCCTCTCTTATATATCCTTTGTAAACACCACACTCTTACCCAAAACCTTAAGACAATGAGTTTATGAGTTCCCTCTCTTATATATCCTTTGTTTCCTCCATTCCTAATCGATGTGGGACATAATCACACTTGATTTCCCAACAATCATCTCTCCCTCAAGTGTGAGTCACCCACATCACTAGCCTGATCCTCGTTAGGATCATCCCGTTCCCCTCTGAGCCTAACCACGGCTCTGATACCACTGTTGGGGAGTCCGGGGTGCCCCGGGAGCGGCAATGGGCCAAACGTCTAGGACCATAAGAGACTTAAACACCACACTCTTACCCAAAACCTTAAGGCAATGAGTTTATGGGTTCTCTCTTATATATCCTTTGTTTCCTCCATTCCTAGTCGATGTGGGACATAATCACTAACACTTGATTTCCCAACAATCTCCTTAAGGTTTTGGGTAAGAGTGTGGTGTTTAAGTCTCTTATGGTCCTGGACGTTTGGCCCATTGCCGCTCCCGGGGCACCCCATACTCCCCAACAGTGGTATCAGAGCCGTGGTTAGGCTCAGTGGGGAACAGGAGCGGGATCCTAACGAGGATCAGGCTAGTGATGTGGGTGATTCACACTTGAGGGAGAGATTGTTGGGAAATCAAGTGTTAGTGATTATGTCCCACATCGACTAGGAATGGAGGAAACTAAGGATATATAAGAGAGGGAACCCATAAACTCATTGTCTTAAGGTTTTGGGTAAGAATGTGGTGTTTAAGTCTCTTATGATCCTGGACATTTGACCCATTGCCGCTCCCGGGGCACTCCGAACTTCCCAACAAAAAATACTATAAAGTCCCTATATTAAAATAACATTTCCATTCAAATTTTTGAATGGAACCTACATCTTATTTATTTATTTATTTATATAAACTTAAGTATTTTTTAGGTCAGATACATCTTTAGTCTTTTTAGTTTGAGAAAATTCTCAAGTTAGTCCTTTAAATTTCAAAAGTTTTAAATGTCATTTTAGTTGATAAACTATTTCACCGTCACCCCTGTTGTCAGTCTCCACTTAACTGATGTTAACGTGGCTGTTAAGTTGCTGACTTGGATCAAAATGTTGCATTCTAAAGGCTCTAGGATGTCAAAATGCTACGATTAATGGTCACAAATAATCATTTATAGGGCTAGAAAGGCAGTTCTTGTTGTCAATAGCTGCACTTTTAGCCCTATAAATGATCATTGACCATTAAACAAAGTATTTTGACTACTTGGAGCCTTGAACGAAGATTGGTAGCAGGGGTAACAGTGAGACTTATAAGGAAAGGACTAGATCGGGAAAGGACTAAAAAGACTAAAGATGAATAAAAGATCTTTAGCCCTATCAACTAAAAAGACTCCTTTATGTCTTGGATAAGCACTACATAACTGTGAAATTTCATAGTTGTGCCTTTAATTAAATTAATACAATGCATTAAGTCTGAATAGCAAACAAGATCAACAACATTCTTTTCCTTGGCGAACAAGAGGCCCTGATAAATAGCAAAAAGTTCCGCGTAAAGAATGTCGGTAGAATTATGGATGGATGTACCCTGAAAATCCTGAGAGGTAGTAGCCTGCATAATATCGAAGAAGACCGCCGTAACCTGCTCTAGTGGGGGATCCAAGACAACTACCATCAACATTAAGAATCACACAAGAGTGGTTGTTGTTGTTCCACTTTGCAAATCTCTCTTCAATAACACCATTTTGGTTGACAAAGAAGCAATTTTTGAAAGTTTCTATCATACCTTGGATGTTGAAGACCAGGCGGTTTAGAGACCAATTTGTATGGCTAAAACACATGATATTCAGGTGACGCCATGCCTGTAACGCCCGTCTCAATTATTTAATTAATTTGTCGAGTTAGAATATATTTATGTGATTTATGTGTTATGTTGTGATTGTATTAGGTGGTCTATTTTATTATTTAATAGTATAAGGGTGGGAAATAAAACAAATATTAAGTTGTGGGGCTGTTTTCGAATTAAGTAGAATTATGAGGGATTAAGTGAAATAAGATAAAATAAAATAGAAGTGGTTTAAAAAGGAAAATTAGGTTTAGAATTGGACAGTACGTACAATTCAGTTTTTGGGAGAAAAAGGGAGAAAGCAGGAGAGAAGAACAAGAGAGGCTGCTGCTCAATTCTCTAAGGTAAGGGTGAGCCTAGCATTGCAATTCGTTAAGCTTATGATTCATGATTGTAGTTAACATGTTTAGGAATTGTTCATGAGAATTTAAGAACTAGGAATTAGGTTAAAAAATGATGAATTGGTGACTAGATGGTGAGAAACTGTACCGATGACGTAGAAAACTGTTTACAGACCTTAGAATAACCCTTGTACATCATTATAGTCGAAATTTGGAAGGTTTAGGATGAAATTTGGGGTTTTGGGTGAAAACCCTCGTAACCCTGTAACTGTTCTGTCGCAGCTCGCCACAGCGAGCAATCAACTCGCCACGGCGAGTGCTCTTCATGAGCTCGCGAGGCGAGCAACCCACTCGCCATAGCGAGTTAACCCTAGTAGGCTCGCGGGGCGAGCAATCCACTCGCCATAGCGAGCAACCTTTGAGAAGGCTCGCGAAGCGAGCAACCCCACTCGCCATAGCGAGCTACTCGTGATGGCTCGCCAGGCGAGCAACCCTACTCGCCATAGCGAGCAGTACCCCTGATGGCTCGCGAGGCGAGGATTCCACTCGCCATAGCGAGTAGTTCTGTACCAGACTACCATTAGAATAATGCGACTCTTGTCGCACAATTGATTATGAGATTAACCCTGGATTAGATTAAATACTGAGATATTAAGAAGAAATGTAGAGCTGTTAACTGAATATTTGATTTGTTATTGTGACCTATGCATTTGTATATGCTTTCATGAATTACAATAGATAAGGTATGTGAATGTTTACGATTTTGATAGGTTTGAGATGTTGATTGCTGCCATGCTGCCATGTTTTATTAATTAAAAGCTGCATGTGTCGTTATAAAGTTTATGATGTTGTAATCCAAATTATTGAAATTTATTTTGAGATGTCTAAGAGTTAAGAAGTTGAGTCCATGCATATGCATCTAGAGACGAGGGCTCATGCCCTAGGAGCTTTTGCTCAATAGCGACGAGAGCTTATGCTCTAGGAGTATTTTATGCTCAATAGCGACGAGAGCTTATGCTCTAGGAGTATTTTTATGCTCAATAGCGACGAGGGCTTATGCCCTAGGAGTATATTTAGACTCAATATGGTACCACATGCATGATTAAGATGTCTAAGTTGCATTGTTGAGTCTAAGTTGCATTGTCGAGTCGAGGTCGCATTACCGAGTCGTACTAAGATTGATGACTAAGATGTTGAACATGATGTTGATTATGATTATGATGTGGATTTATGACGTTGATTATGATTAAGTTGTTACTTGACTGTTGTTGTGATATTATGATAATGAAGTTATGTTGTTAAATATAATCGTGGAATTATATGTTTAATGTTTTGTTTTGTGAATATCACCCCTTCTGTTGGAATTGCCGCCTCGTGGGCAAGTGCAGGTAACCAAGCGTTGGATTGACGATGTGAGAGGTCCTTGTGGAGTCTTAGGAGCTCTGATACGTAACGGGATGGGGATTATCATTTGTTTCTATTCCTTTATGTATCGTTTTTGAATTAATTATGACATTGGTGCGAAGAACTAATCTTTTTAAAGAGTTTGAATTATGATTCCGCTGCTACGTTTTGAATAAAGATGAGGAATAAACTATTATTCTTTTTGTTTAAAGATTTTATGAAATGTGACATCCTGAATATTGCGATATACTCTGATTATATAAATGAATTTATAAGTTGGGATTTCGGGGTGTTACAATGCCCACCAAACTATGGCAGCAAAGGTAAAGGAAAGAGCTCCCAAAAGTCCATCTTTGAGCCAATCATGAGGAACCAAACAATCAAATAAAGTGGAGTGATTAAAATTGAAATGGTATCATATATTCCTTGAAAATTCACAATCACGAACACACTGAAGAAACGTCTCCTCATGAAGACCGCACCTAGTACAAGTAGTAGATGTGGAGATGTTCCTATGGTTGAGTAAGGATAAGGTAGAGACCAAAGAATGGCAAGCCAACCAAATGAGGAATTTAATTTTTTTCGGAATTTTTAGTTTCCAAATCCAAGACCAAGAATGATTATGGGTAAGGTGTTATGAGAAATCAACCAACGATATCCACTTTTTGTGGTGTAGATACCATTTTTATTGGTAGACCAAATGAAACTATCTTCTATGGCATCATTGAACTTCATATGCATGTTGTTAATGGAATCAAACATAACGTGGGGGAGAGAAATGCAAAGAACCTGAGTATGAGGGTTGTTGTAGGCTATCACATCTTTGAATGATAAATGAATATCATGAATGTCAATGTATGATACCAAAGTTCCTAAGTAACCAAGAGTGCTCCACGGATAGTACCAAAAAGAAGAGTTACCTGACCCTGCGCGCCACGAGAAACTGGATTGGAGACCATTTTTTGCATGAATTATGGCAGACCAAGTGGAGGAGTCACTAGGCCAAGGAGTTGCATACAAAATACACATGCCTTCATGATACTTATAGGAGAGGAGATCAACCCATAATTTATTTGAAGATTGAAACATATCCCAAACTAGCTTCCCAAGCAGACAAATATTGGTTTCTCTGATTGTTCTGATTCTTAGGCCACCTTGATACTTAGGTCTAGCAATTTTGTTCCAACCAACCAAATGAATACCTTTGTTGCTAGCATCCCTCCAAATAAAATTTCTAGTAGTTTGGTCAATACTGTCATAAATGTTTTGAGGTAGCCAAGCAATCTGCATGTAATAGGATGGGATGGAAGAGAGGACAAATGAAGCCAAAGTTAATCTTCCAGCTTTGTTTAATAGTTTGATTTTCCAAGAAGCGAGCCTTGATTGCATTTTCTCAATGGTAAAATGAAAATCACTACACTTTGCTCTCCTTTTAAGAATAGGAAAGCCCAAATATTTATCCAGAGAGGTCGTGCTTCTAATACCAGTGAGAGAAGTAAGCCTGTTGATTTTTTCTTGAGGAGTACCTGTTGAAAACAAAGCCCGAGACTTGGAAATATTAATTTTCAAACCTGAAGCATTGTTGAAGCGATCAAATAACTCCATGATGAACTTGAGTAGAGAATTTTTTTCTTTAGAGAAAAGTAAGACATCATCTGCAAAAATACTAAATATTAATATTTTTTTTGATATTTTTGGTATTTAAAATGACTGAAAAATAAATATAGAAATAAATCATTTAAATTGCTTAATCGAAAATATCAACAATCCCTGGCAACGACACAAAAAACTTGATGGTCGGATTAGACAAGTGTACTAAATCGTTTACCAAGTAATAAAGTGATAAGTAGAGTATCGTATCCACAAGGATTGTCGTTTCGTCCAAACAATCCGCATTACTTATTTTAAGTTGACAATATAAAATAAAAGAGATAAGGGTTATAGATTGCAAGTTTTATCTGTTTGCAGCAGAGTAAGTTACCTGTTTTTGGTTGCAGAAAAGGAAACAACAGTTAGGATCTTTGAATCCCCCCTATTTACTTTGTTGCATATTAAATAACATTCATGCCACGTTTAGTTATCTTAAGTATCTTAAGTAGACTATACAACTGATGAGTCCGTTGGGACGTTCTAACCTGGTCGGTTGTCAAGATGTACCTATTGATTGCACGGTGATCCTTACGTGCGAGGTCTATACTATATCGGTTGATTTAGGTCTATCCCTTCAATGGCTAACTGCACCTGTTGATCGCACAGTGATTTTTTCGCACAAAGTGGTCTTGCTAATTCAAAGGTAATTGAAACACAGACATAAATTGGACTTCCAGTTTTTTCAAAGGCTATGAAGTGCCAATGTTATATTAGGTTAGCCCATCCATGAATCGTAGGACACTTATATCACACTCTCCTCCCCCCTAAGTAGTTCTACAAATGGACAACCCTTTCAGCGTTGACATTACTTAAGGGTCGAGGACAATGGTCTTGTTTAGGTTTATTCCCCTCGGTGCTTGTTTCCCTAATTACTAAACTAGTTATATCCTAGATTCAACATATTTTACTCAATATTAGTAATGTCACCTCCTATGTACTTACTACTAGGTTCAACTCTATTTTGGTATCTTTCGCTAATTTACTAGTCACTTACTTCCTAGACAAATAGTTGCCCGTTTAAGGAAATAAATATCAAGATATAAGCTTCCAGATAGTAGTAACAATATTAAACTCTGTCACAACCTAAGTATCTAATCTAGGGTTACACCTCACCAAAATAAAATAATCCTAAACAAAACTTAATAGCGAACATAAAATAAACTAAAATAAAATGACATTAAATTAAATAGTTATCCAACAAAAGTAAACATAGGTTCATCTTAGAACCTTAACCTATAGATATCTAGTTATACTTGATAACTAAGACAGAAATACAAAAAGATATAAACAAGCCCTAGAAAAGATAGGAGAAGATAGATCTCCTCCTTGCCTCCTAGAATAGCCTTCCTCTTGAACTGCTCCAGTACTGAACGAGAAATTATGAATGACGAAGGTTATATTTATAGGGAAAGTTTCCCCCTAACTTGGGCTAAAATCACGGGCTTTCAGGGGAAAAAAAGTTTCAAAAAGTGACTTTTTTTCTTCAAGTAACCATGCTCTTGGGTAAAGAAAGTAACCAATCCTTTGCTCTGCCGGTGAGAGTAAAAGCAAACAACCCCAACTTCTTTTGGTTTTCAGTCACTGTGGCTGGAGGTACACAAAACTCACAGGTTTCATGAAAGTGGCTTAGATGTTCATGAGGTCTCATTGCATCAGACCCATCAAATTGTTTCTCCTTCAAGCCATTCTGAACAGAAGTCTTGATGTCAAACGCAACAGGATTAGCAGGTTGGAAGGTGTGAGTTCGTCGACCACGGTTGTTAGCTAAACCATAGTCTTCCAACTTAGGCCTTTGTGGTTGGTCTCCCATCGTGATAGATTTAGGAGAAAAGATTGATTCAGGTTCAACTAGTGTTGAATTAGGTAGTTGTTCACGTACACCCGGTGGAACTGACTTTGATTTGGCCAACCGGACGGTTTTTCGATTAGCTCTTGTAGTCCTTTCGATCTCAGGATCGTATTCTAGGTCGTCGGAACTCCTTCTACCTCGCATAAACAGCAAAATACCTTAGTAGCACTGCACAATGCAAATTAAATAATGAACACTGAATCAATTTAATATTTTTAAACAGAAAATAAATTGCAGAAATCCTAAATTATAACGCAATTGCCTTGTTGAAATAAATCAACAGTCCCCGGCAGCGGCGCCAAAAACTTGATAGAATTTTGGCAAGTGTACCAAATACTATCGAAGTAGTAAAAATATCGTTCCCACAAGGACTGGTTTTAATCTCAAAAAGTCAAGTACGTTATTAAATTAGAATGTAGTAAAAGTTGTTTTGGTTTGCCACTAGGCAGTAGATTGGTTTAATAGCATAAACTTAGTAACATAAAGTAAAATGATTGTTAAAAATAAGAGAGAGATGAGTTAGGTCTTTGAATCATCTGAGTTCCCCTAATTGGTCACTGAACCTATTCTTATGAATGATTAATTTAGTTTCACGATAGTTAACAAAATAGTCCTAATCAATCCCTTGAGTTAGGACCCTCTTCTAAGATTACAGCCCCTAATCCCTTAGGTGGTCTAATAATCTTCGAAGGTTTGAAGTACATTAACCTAATATCACTAATAAAGAATTATCCATTCCTAGACTAATTATAATTATTAGAACAATTCAATTAGGTCAAAGTCGAAAGCTATGGTCAGTAGTCGTTCGTTCTCACCAAATCATATATATATGTGATCAGAATATATAAAGCATTAAGAACAATTGAATTGAATAAAAACTAAATTGTCATTCACAATAAATAGAGTTTCACAGCAACATATATCAATTAGGGTTACAAAGAATCATCTCAGACCTAACCTCTAATGGATTTAACTACTCATAATCGAATTCATAAATAACATAATCATTAGAGGTAACAATACATACATGAACTGGTTACAAGGTGAAGAAATCGCCCCTGCAGCCGTCTTCAAGTCTAAAAATCGCACTTTTCTCTTCTCAAATCGTAACCCTTGTTTTCAGAATAGCCTTCAGCTTAAATAGGCACAGAAATTCGCCTAAAATCGTGTCACGTTTTTTGCAGAATCGTGACACGATTTGCCTTGTATAACAAACTTCTAAATTAGGGTTTCTTCAAATCGTGTCACATTTTGGTCACCGTGACACGTTTTTGCCTTGGCAGAGAGCACGTTTTAGTCTTCTTGAATCGTGTCACGTTTTGTCCCAATCGTGATACGTTTTGATCCTCTGTGAATTCTTCAGTTTTTCTGCTTTTCTTGCTGCTTAAGTTACCTTGTGAACTCTAAATTGTGATCAAAATACATAGAAAATTACGTAATGACAAGGTGTCATCACATTACTTTGTTGTTTTCCTGTAATCTTTGCATGTTGAGGTGTTTTCTTTGATGTTAAGTTGTCTTGGACATTAGGAATTGCCTTCCCCCCTAATTAAAGTCTTCTGAGGCCTCTTAAATCTTCATTCTTCATCTTCCCAGAGCCCAATAATCTTATGAGGTCTTGATTTGCTTGATTTATTCGTGATTTACTTCAAGAACCCCCTAAAATTGCTATGTTTTGGGAAGAATTGAATTAAAAACTCAAATATAAAAAACATTATAAATGTCCCGAAATCATAGGCAATTGTTAAAATACTCATCTGGTTTGCTGGAAAAACCTACTAAAATAGTATGAAAAACATGCTAAGAATAACGTAAGATGACTTGTCATCAGTGGTTTTCTTATAAACGGTGAACAAGGGGAAACTACTGTCAGAACTTCAAGGGAATTCGACGTGTTCACTGTGACTTACCCAGAACATGATGCAAGTCAATCACCCGAATGGAATTTATCAAAGGAGTGGTAAATGATTATGCCTGATGAAAAGTAGAAGAAGAGGAAGCTAGAGGATTCCTAACCGATGAAGACTATGACTTCAAAGAGGAAGAGGAAATCAAGGAGCCTGAAGGTCGGGGGCTCTCAAACACAAGTTAGACATATCCGTCAGGCTCAAGACGCAAAACACACGCTGAATAGGAGGCAACCTGTTTTTTCAAGCTAATGACTTTAAAGAAGTGTTGATTAGGAGGCAACCTATTAGTTTATTTTTCTGCATTTTTATTTTCTGCTAAGCTGAGATTTCATGACTAATCAATTTCATTTCTTAAATATGTTACTAATCCTCAAGTACTATCTTATAAAATTTTATTCTTTTGCATTTACATATATAACCTTTATTTTTATTCGAATTTTCGGTCATTCTTTATGGATGATCAGTTATATTATTATACACACGAGGCAATTTTTCTTTGGTACCTTGAGCCTTTCAAGCCAACCTTTTTTATTCTTATTATCCTTTGTTAAACCACTTTGAGCCTCCAGACGAAATTTTCTTTCATGTTACTTACTGTCAAATCATGTCATAGTCCTGAACCTTAAATGCACCCTGTTTGATTTCACTTGGAGTTAGATAGGATATTATATTGACTGAGTATGGTTTAAAGCTAAGTTTTGGGTGGGTTAACAGTAGAACACACTTGTCAGAAAAAATGAAAAATAATGTAGATGACCATGGATCTACACACAAAAAAATAGAAAAAGAAAAAAGATCAAGAGACAAAAAAAATTGGTCTCTTAAAAAAAAGTCATTTCAGTCAAAAATAAAAAGACAAATAGTTCTCTTGTTTCTTGTCTGATTCAAGGAAGGAAGGTTGACATATTAGTGATTGCGTTGCCTAAGACATCTAATCAGTGATTATTTAGGATTTGATAGTTTTAGTTGTTTTTAGTGTTAGTTAATCCTTTTGAACTAGTAATGCTTGTCATGGATGTTTTATGATGTAGGTTAAGGAATGACTCTGAAGATTTGGGAAGCTGCAATGTGGATGAATGTTGTTTCGTTGAAGATTTGGAAAGCTCCCTAATCTACGGCTACCTGACTAAGGGTTTAAGAGAATGGTTCTATTTAGGTTTATTCCTCAAAGTCGCTTGTTTTCTTAATTACTTTTTTTTTTGAAGAAGTTGCTTCCTTAATTACTAACCAGTTACATCCTAGGTTTAGCAGAGTTACTACTCAGTCTTAGTAATGTTACCTCCTAAGTACTTACTACTAGGGTCAACTCGTTTTCGGTATCTTTCGCTAGTTACTAATTAATTACTTTCTAGACAGATAGTTACTAGTATAATGCTATAAAAATCAAGATATAAGCAGCAAGATAATAATAACAGTAAGCCTTGTCACAACCTAAGTACCTAATCTAGGGTTACGCTCCTTTGAAATAAATAATTCCTAAATAAAACTAAGTAATGAATAAAAGACAAATAATATATATGTCAACATTAAATTAAATAAATATCCAACAGAAATAAATAGAGGTTCATATTAGAACTCTAACTTAAAAAGATTTAGTTACACATGGTAACTAAAAACAAATTACTAAAGATAAAAACATACCCTAGAAAATCAAGGAGAAAATGGAAAATCTCCCGAAGCTCCAAAGTTGACTTCCTCTTGAACTACCACAGTTCTGAACGACAAATTCTTAATGAGGAACGTTGGTATTTATAGTGGAGATTTCTAAGTGGATTTGGGAGGCTAAACCCACAAAACAAATAAAATTACGCCTGCGCCTCGTGACTTTCAAATGCTCAGGGCGCAGATAGTGCAATTTTTCATATGCCCTAGGCGCATGCTATATGCTCTAGACGCATATAGCAACTGTTTTCCTAACCTTTAATTTTTTATATTTACTATTGTGACAAATGATTTATTTTATTTTCTTTCAATCAAGTTTTTTTACTGAAAAGCTATAGCTACCTAGTCCTTGTGAGATTGATATCTTTTTATACTATATCTTGGATAGTGTATACTTGCACTTAGTCTTTCCACCTTAAAATACTCAGGGTGTTCTGGGAGACATCAAAAGCCTTATCCAAAATATATTATAAGGAAAAGTGATGTACAAACTGAGGGGGCAAAAATAATAGAACCTATAATTAGGAAGCACTGGTATATTTTTAACTAGTTCATCCCAAATTACATCAGGAGTGGATGACACCAAGTACAATCAGTTAAAGTTAAGCCTAAGCTTGACAACTTATCTTCACATTGGTTTCCTTCTCTATAGATATGTGAGATCATGAAGTCCATAGTTAACGGTTTAAGAATGCAGTTTCTCCATCTATTCTTAAGCTTCCAAGGACTAGATGTGGAGACTTGAGCGCTAAGCAAGCTAATTTTGAGTCGCTTTATATCCATAAATAGTTCTAGTTCTTGTCATAAACTATTTCCACTATAAATAACTCCCATAAGTTCAGCAAACATGGCATTTACGATACCAAGCTTGACTACAAAGAAACCTTTCAGGTGGTATCAATTATTCAAGGTTTAAATAATGTTTACCACTCTTCCAGTTGGACGAGTTTTGATTTACCCCCTTGTACGTTTTTTTTATTGAGATTCCCACTTGCTATTTAAAGATTCTTTCAATTTAGACCCTTAGCCTATCAGATTGTGCAAACAAACTGATGTGGTGCGCCGACTGTACAAAATTGCATATTTGGCATGCTGCCTTGGAGTTTTTTTTTAATTATTTTTTGATTTTTCTTATTCAATTTAAAATTCTTTCATTAAAAACTTAAATAAAATAATTTAAAACAATAAATTTTTTAATCTTCTCTCTCGAATCTCTTCCTCCTTCTCTTCTCTTCTTTTCTCTTTTCCCTAGCATAACGTACACATGCTCGAGACGTAAAACATACGGTCAATGGGAGGTAACACATAGTGTAAAGTTAATGAAACAATTTATGCAATTCCCTTTTCAATAAGCTAAGTTAAGATTTTCTGTCTGAAACAATTTATTTCTTTTATTGTTTCTAATCCTCATTATTATTTTTAATTTTAATTTTTGCATTACTTATATAACTTTTCCATTTCAACCTTAAATTGTTTTAGTCTTAGAAAGTTATTTCAAAACATTTATAGCAGAGGCTAGCTTACCCCCGAAGTTCAAGAACACGATAACTATTGGGGTGTGTTGTAGGAGGTACTTAAAACAATAACCATCTCTTTCATTTATAGCATAACCAATGAGAATTTGAGCCAAATATTCAATTCACTCTTCTCCTATAATTCTTTCTATATTGAGTGTTCCATATGAATGCTATTTTTGCTCAAATTTACGGTCTTTCTTTATGGGCTATTGGTCGTGTTATATTACACACGAGGCTAAAAAAAAAATTGTACCTTGAGCCTTTGAAGCCATCCTTTATATTATTATTATCCTTTGTGAAACCACTTTGAGCCTCCAACAAATAATTTCTCTTTGTTGTTACTAAGTGATGAATCTCGTCACAATTTTTGAACAGTAATGTTATCTATTTGATTTCTCTTTGAGTTGGATAGAATATTTTTAATAACTTGGTATGATTTGAAACTAAGTTTGGAACTGATCTTTGGAATTAACGACATTTTAAGTTTGGAATGGGGGTACCAGAATATAGATAACCACGGGTCTACACGAAAAATAGAAAAAAAGAAAAAAAAATCAAGAGTCAAAAACGTCAAAAATTTTAGTCACTAAAAAAATGCATCCATCTTAAAAAGTTAAAGACAAATAGTTATACCTAGTACCCATCTTGTTTGGTTTAAGGAAGGAAGGTTGGTAATACTTCAATGTTTAGTAGGAATCATTAGGTTGATAATCTAACTCCAAGTTGTTTTGTTAGCCTACTTTCCCAAATATATTCCACCTTAACCTAAGCCACATTATAACCCTCAAAGACCTTAAAGTGTGTATATCGTATGATCTTGTCTCAAATTTAAAACATGGTGGATTCATGTAACGACTAGAAAGAGCAAATGTCGTGACAAGCCATATCAGCTTTAGGAGATACAAGTGTGTATCCTTGAAATGAGTGTGGTTGAGAGTATGAGATATCTTCTCTAAGCATGTCCCGCTTGGATGGAAACTGGTAAGTTAGTCAAGTCTGTAAATGTGACGAAATGATGATCCTTGCAACCTCTTCGAAAATGTATGTTTTTCCTAAAAAAAATATGCAAAGAATTAAAATTTATTTTCTTTCGTTACTTGAGGACAAGCAACTATTTAAGTTAGAGATTGTGATGACATGTCATCTTACGTTATTCTTAGCATCTTTTTCAGTCATTTTTTATTTTTTTTATTCTAAAATAGAGGAGTATTAAAACAATTTCCTATGGTTTCCGGGACATTTTGTAATGTTTTCTATTTGAGTTATGTAATTATAGTTTTTCCCGAAACATAACATTTCTAGGGTGTTTTGATGTAATTCAAGAAGAAATCATGCAAATCGGCAAAGCAAAACATTTGAAGACTTGTGAAGATTTTGGGAAGACCGTGAATGAAGATTCAAGAGGTCTTGGAAGACATTACAAAGGGAGGAATTATGTTCTCAAATCTCAAGACATTTTATATG
This sequence comes from Medicago arabica, assembly GCA_946800305.1. Lineage (NCBI taxonomy): Eukaryota > Viridiplantae > Streptophyta > Magnoliopsida > Fabales > Fabaceae > Medicago > Medicago arabica. The sequence continues at coordinate 17,508,348 of OX326971.1, read as the reverse complement.
GAGGGAAACACCCAAAAAGGCGAAGAATCAAACGATTACGCACATGAAAACACAATGATGTGCCTTGAGCATGATGTCATCCTCCCTGGGCATGCATCATATGCCTAGGGCATTTCTCATGCGTCTGGGCATGATTTCTACAGCTATGCGCCGCAGCCATGCTGGTAGCGTGTTAGAACTGCCTTTTCCAGTTTTTTAGTGGAAAAAGCTTAGTTTTTCAACCCAAACCCATGTGGAAACTTGACTATAATTACCAATCCTCTCATTCAGAACAAAGCGGTTCAAGAGGAAGGCAGACACTAGAAGCTTCAAGGAAAAAGTCTCTCCTCACTTTAAGTTTCTAGGATATATTTTATTTCTTTTGTAATTTGCTTTAAGTTACCATGAGTAACTAAATCTTATTAGGGTATGGTTCTAAGATGAACCTTTATTTTATTTGTTGGATTATTTAATTTAAGTTCTTTATTCATTTATTTTATGAATACTATTTAATTTTACTACAGTGTAAGATTTTGTTTCTTCTGAAATGAACCAACCATGAGGTAATGGTACTTAGGAAGGTGACATACCTAATATTGGGGAAACCTACTTGAATCAGGAAGTAAATAATAACGGACCACATAATTAGGGAAACGAAACTCATGGATTTAGATCAAAATAGTAATTTTATTCTTCTTACAATCTTTGGGTCTCGTTAAGTTAGACGAGATGAGGCTGCCCGTTTGTAGAACTACCAAGAGGGAGAATATTTAGATGTCCTTCTAAGATTCAATAGATGAAGGAACCGTTAGGACATAAAGAACTTACGAACCCTAATATCTGTTATTATTTCAAATACCTCTGCGAGAGTAAGGACCCACATGTACCTCTACGCGCGAAAGTGTATCTCCCTACATGATTGACGATCCTAAACACTAACCAGTCCTGAAACTTCAATGTAAGATTGCAACTCGACAGCCGGAGAGGAATAAACCCATACCTCTGAGAGAGTAATGCCCCATACATACAAATTTGTGTGATCAGTAGGTACAACTCGACAACTGGTAGGATAATAAAACCCCACAAACTCATCACTTAGATAAAAAAATGTAAAATAGAATATGAATAATGTTTGAACATTAACTTAATCCAGCATATGATTTTGCAATAAAAAATAGATTAACTCATAAACTATTGCTCCACTGAAAACAAACTAAATTGCAAAACCCCCTTTAATCTTTTAGTTTTATTTTTAATTGTACCCAAATAAGAAACACGAATTTCCTAGTTGGAACAACAATCCATGTGGATGCAATACTCTAATTATCACTTTATTACTTGATAAACGATTTGGTACACTGGCCTAAATCTGACCATCAATTGTTGAATTATGGTGTTTGTTGATGTTGTTGTTCGTTGGCTTTGTTGTTGTTTTTAGAGAGAGAGAGAGAGAGAGAGAGGGAGAGAGAGAGAGAGAGAGAGAGAGAGGGAGGGAGGATGGATGAAGTGTAGATGATGATTTGTTCTTTGGGTTGGATGAATGTATGAGGATTTAAGTTGTGAAGATAAATATTTATATTTTTAATATTTATTGTTGTTTTAAAAAATAATGACATTTTATTCTATTTAATTTATTTAAAAAAACTTAACAAAAAATGCCATGTGTACCCAAAAATAGTAAAAAAGAAAATTAATTACACAATCAGCGTGCCACGTCAGCTAATTTGCACAATTAGATGAGTTAAGTGTTTAAAATGAAAGAATCTTTAAATGATAAGGGAAAATCTCAAACTTTTTTTTTTTACAGAGGATGAATCAAAATTCACCCAAATGAAACATGGGTAAACATTATTTAACCCATTATTCAATTAACTATTCAACCCTAAATAGGTTTTTAGTATTTTACAATTATTTTAAGGTTAGATTATATACTAGTATCAATTATTTAATGTTGGTCAATATTTCATCGAAAAAAGGTAACTTGTACCCAAAAAAATGTTGGTCAACATGATGACAGTAATATAAGGAAAATAGAATTAGACTTTGTTTATTTGACCAAGAATTTGATTTAAAATTATTGTTTTGACCAATGAATTGATTTAGAATTAATATATAAAATATATGTGAATTTTGACCAAATGATTTATTTTACATTTTCTCCCTTTCCTACCTCTATAAATAGTTATCCAATTCCAACATTACCTCATACCAAATCCAATAATTTGTAATCATCATCCAATAATAAGATGAAGATTACTCATATACTTTTCCTTTTCACTGTTTTCTCATTCACCGTTTCCCTTGCTTCTATCAATGATTTCTGTGTTGCGGATTTAATGGCTCCAAACACCGCTTCAGGCTATGCATGCAAACCGCTTGCAAACATCACATCAGATGATTTCAGCTTTCATGGCTTCGTAGCTGGAAACACCAACAACTCCTTCAAAGTTGGAGTTTCCATTGCAACTGTCACCAATCTTCCAGCCCTTAACGGGCTTGGAATCTCTTTGTTACGGATAGACCTAGAGCAAGGCGGGTCAGCTCCAATGCATACTCATCCTGATGCAACTGAATTACTGTCAGTAGTTGAAGGTGAAATTACTGCTGGATTCTTGACACCTACTTCATTTTATTCCAAAGTTTTGAAACCGGGTGATGTTTTTGTATTTCCACAAGGAATGTTGCATTTTGCAGTTAATTCTGGTAAGGGAAAAGCTACTGCTTTTGGTGCTCTTAGTAGTGAAAATCCTACTACTCATATACTTGATCTTCTTTTGTTTGGCAATAAATTGCCTTCTGGTTTAGTTTCACAAACTACTTTGCTAGATCTTGCTCAAGTGAAGAAGTTGAAGGCTCAATTTGGTGGAAGTGAGTAGGAATATAAGGATTTTTTTATGTTCTAGCTATACCCAATATTAAGATACTATATGGTACAATGATTTAGTAAGTTACTTACAATAATGAAAAAAAATAATATCTCTTTCTCTCTCTCTCTAAAATAATACATCTCTCTCTCTCTCACCCTCTCTCCCCCCCTTATCCTAACTTTGAGAGGACTAACTAATGAGGAAAACTTCTACACTAAAATTGAATTGGATATCAAATTATCAAGACCACTACATTATGATTTCATTAATTAGTCGTCATTTATTTGTGAAGAATACATATGAAGCTCTTTCTCAAAAAATGTTAATCTAATGTACAAATCAATCACGGTCTTTCACATTTGAAAAATTCAAAAAAATAAATAGAATCTAGTTTCATTTACAATAAACTAGTGCAATAAATTCCACAACTAATGATAATATTCACGAAGATCGTATACAACGGATCACCAAAAAAAGTGCTCTAATTTTATTTTATTTCCATTCTAACTCATATCGCATTCGATTTTACATCATTCTTAAAAGATAACTACATGAAAGAACTAAATTTCAACCTTTCCTCCCCTTAAGATCTTCAAAAATAACTTGAAACACGTTTGTTGAAATTAACACGTTCCTTTAACTCTTAAACTCTAAAATCAATCATGTTAAGCATCACAAATAATATATTGATATGCGAAAGCATACATGAATTCATGATTATTGAGTAGTATTACGGGGTAGCCTTCTAGATCAACCTAAGTTCTCATTGAGAAAACTCTTTAGTTATTCTCCCTGTCTCATTGTGACAACACTATGTCACCAAAGAATAGCTACATGTGTGTGTCCTCTGAGACAACGACCTCTTTATTTTTAGAAACCAAATTAGGGTTAATTATTAATATTTTTATTTTAACCAACTAAGAAAATATAATTATCTTTTGGCCTCTACACATTAAAGTCCCACACCTAATACGTGTGATTTGTAGTATATCAAAGCATTTATAATTATTGATCGACAAAGACTTGACAATTAAACAATTCAACTATTTTGACCGTTGAAAGTTATGGTTTTATAAACATATTGTTGTTTAAGTGAAGGATTTATAAAAGGAGTGATACAATTGATAGTGAAGTTGTACTAAAATTAAGTTTCATTAGTTAGTCATCTATTGTCATTTTTGTATCCATTACTCCTTCCGTCCCAAATTATAAGAAAGAAAAAAATTATTTATTTGTCGTAAATTATAACAAAAAAACATAAACTTTTAACATATTTAATTGTGTTATTTCAAAAAAATCATCTTATCTTAATTATTATGTTTTAGTTTTCTTAATAAGTGTTAAATGACATTTTTTTGTTATAATTTGAGATGGATGGGTACATCCTATCTGAATTATATCTTAACATATCGACTTCCATACATTTCAATGTCTCGTAAATAATGAGAGATCCATATTATCCTCTAACTTCTGAGCTCTTGCTTGGTTAGCTATTAGAATGACCTTAAATTCTAAGAGTGTGTGATTTAAAACCTAGATCGATGTCTCGCAACTAGCTTTTACAATTCATCTATTTATGTCCCTCACAAAGGAGGGCTATGTATAGCACCCTCGATGTCAAAAGATCAATTTTGAATTGCATGTTCAAAAAGAATTAAGTCTGAAAGTAGAGACATCTATATAACAAAATACGATTTATATATAACAATCTTGACCAAGTATTTAGAATAAATTCCAAACTTATTACATCTAATCCGAACACAAAAAAAGATTTAGTTACACATGATAGTATAACTTACGATACAAAGAAGAGTATGACAAGATGTTGCGTCAAATGTGTGATGCAGAGAATTGAATATATGATTGACAAGTTTACGGGAACTCGTAAGAATTTTGAAGCAATGTGATTACGAAATAGCAGGAAGGTAGAACAAAAGAGTTTGATGATTTTTTATAAGGATTTTGATTTTGTTGTACTTGTTAGTGAAAAAAGACAAGGCGTGGTAACAAACATGTTAAGCAATTAGAGAAATTTGGATGTTGACTGATGACACTCTGTCATACATAATTTTCTATGTATTTTGATCACAATTTAGAGTTCACAAGGTAACTTAAGCAGCAAGAAAGCAGAAAAACTGAAGAATTCACAAAGAATCAAAAAACGTGTCACGATTTGGATAAAACGTGACACGATTCAAGGAAGCTAAAACATGCTCTCTGCCAAGGCAAATCGTGTCACGATGACCAAAACATGACACGATTTGGAAGAAACCCTAATTTAGAAGTTTGTTATACAAGGCAAATCGTGTCACGATTCTGCAAAACGTGACACGATTTGAGGCGAATTTCTGTGCCTATTTAAGCTGAAGGCTATTCTGAAAACAAGGGTTACGATTTGAGAAGAGAAAAGTGCGATTTTTACACTGGAAGACGGCTACCAGGGCGAATTCTTCACCTTGTGACCAGTTCATGTATGTATTGTTACCTCTAATGATTATGTTATTTATAAATTCAATTATGAGTAGCTAAATCCATTAGAGGTTAGGTCTGAGATGATTCTTTGTAACCCTAATTGACATATGTTGCTGTGAAACTCTATTTATTGTGAATGACAATTTAGTTTTTTTATTCAATTCAATTGTTCTTAATGCTTTATATATTCTGATCACATATATATATGATTTGGTGAGAACGAATGACTACTGACCATAGCTTTCGACTTTGACCTAATTGAATTGTTCTAATAATTATAATTAGTCTAGGAATGGATAATTCTTTATTAGTGATATTAGGTTAACGTTCTTCAAACCTTCGAAGATTATTAGACCACCTAAGGGATTAGGGGCTGTAATCTTAGAAGAGTGTCCTAACTCAAGGGATTGATTAGGACTATTTTGTTAACTATCGTGAAACTAAAAAATCATTCATAAGAATAGGTGCAGTGACCAATTAGGGGAACTCAGATGATTCGAAGACCTAACTCATCTCTCTCTTATTTAAACAATCAATTTATTTCCTGTTACTAAGTTTTTATGCTATTGAACAAATTTACTGCCTAGTGGCAAAACCAAATAACTTTTACTTCATCCTAAATTAATAACGTGTTTGACTTTTTGAGATTAAAACCAGTCCTTGTGGGAACGATATTTTTACTACTTCGATAGTATTTGGTACACTTGCCAAAAATCTATCATTGACAACTTGGACGGTTGAACAACGATAGAGATGAGAAGTGTTTCAAGATATATTTTGGATACATAATTTAAAGAGAAACATGAAAGTCAAAGAAGAGTGTGGTTTTGTATGAGTTTTCGAAAGGATTATAGAATGATAGGACGAGCTTATTCTAAGGGTGAAAAATAAATATTAACGGAATAGCGAGAGAAATTAAATCATAATGTGGGTGAGAGAAAAAGTTGTTACAAAAGTTGTCGCAAAATGATTGTACAAATATCATTTTCATTTTTTGAAAAATAAATATTTGTTTTGGAATAAACTAAAAAGACAAGATCAAAGATGAAGAAGATGAGAGCTTTGTGTATTATTCTTCTCACAAGTGTGTTCTTTACATTGAAACATAAGTCATATTTATAGGACACAAATGTAGTAAGTTACAATTACTAGAAGAGTCATAAGACTAAGTGCTAATAACAATGAATATAGGTATTCCTCATATGAGTTAAGGAACATAGAAAGCTTTAGGGAAATGGACATAGACATCATATTAATATTATTCATAACACTCCTCCTTGAATGTCGAGGATATGCCTCATTAAAACCTTACTAAGTGAAGCATCAATATACTCCTAAGGGCTCGAGAGCCCTTCAAAAAGGCTGGGGCGCCCTCCAAGAGGGCCCCTAAGGCCTGGGCGCGCCCTTCCAGAGGCGCCACCTCAACAAAGCTTCTAGAAGCATCTAGAGCTCAGTAAAAAAGACTTAAAGCCAACATTACTTGGGGTTTAAGTCACGGGATATCATGCCCACAACAAGCTATAAATACCTTTCTTGAGAGACTTCTCAAATCATCACATAAACAGTCTAAACCCTAGTTTCTAATATTGTACTCACTGCAAGTACACTAAGAAAAATCCAACGGGAGAAAATCATAATGAAGGAAAAAGAGTACAATATCCGATATACCTGCCTCGTTAAAAACCTTACTAGAAAAACCTAGTGATACAAAACCATGGTGAAGGGAAAAAGAGTGCAGAGTATATTTATTTCTCCTCCTTAACCAAACAATAATCTATGATACGATGAAAACCAATCTTTTGTACCAACTTCTCAAACATTTTATTTGGGAGCTACTTTATAAATGACATTCAAAACTATCACACGAATAAATTTGTTGAATGTTTAAATCACCACTCTTATGAAGATCATATGAGAAAAAGACATTTTAAAAAATATGCTTAGGTTATATCGCCCTTAATATACCATCCTTTCAACTAAGAAATGCTCATGGAATTATATTCATAAATGATTGTTGTGTTTCTTCTTCTCATAGAAAAACCGCAAGTTTCTTCTATATGTCCGGTCATAGAGCTTAATCAAACTCAATTAATGTTGTGGGTCAAACCAATGTTTTAAAACCACACGGAGATCAAACTGGTGAAACCTTCGGTTGATGGTTCAATCGGACCAGAACTGGCTCCATTTCATGGTCCAACCGGTTGAACTGAACGTTTCGATTTTTAAAACATTGGATTAGACAGAAAACCTGTATATCTAAAATATCAAATAATATATATATATATATATATATATATATATATATATATAAAATAACATGAATAATTTACAAGATGTATTATTGTCCTTCAATTGAACTAAAATATGGTACTTTATGACCAATTAGTTTTTCAATATTTATTCAAATTTTCAAACGATCTAAGTCTACATCTAGTGGCTTTACACCCATTTGAGTGCACATCAAAAGCACAGGAATCATCGACTGTGAATTTAGGTGTGTTTGATGAGTGGGGCGAGCTCTCCTTTTATAGGGAGAGTTCGTAACCTAAAAACCGAGTAGCTTAGAGATTAAGTCAACTTGATCCGTAAGTTTAGGTTTCTTAGTTGGATATGCGTTTTGGATCGGATCAGGTCGCAACAAATTAATTTGTTACGCGTAGCGCTTTTTCGGATAATGATCATTAATTAATTAATTCTTCATTTTCAAGTGATTAAAAATAAATAACTTTTTGGCCCAAGCCCGATCCGATCTAGCGTCGCGCGTGTGATATATTTATTTTTCTAAGCGCTCAACCGTTCACAAAAGTGGGTACCCCAAGGGCAAACCCTTGGAGGTCCCCCCACCTCTATATAAACACTTGCTAGTTGAGGTGACTCACCAATGTGGGACATTTTTAAGTCTCACACACACACACACACTAGTTTTTCACATTGTGTTTTTCTTTCCAACTTCTCACTAGAATTAAACTAGAGAGAGAGAGAGAGAGAGAGAGAGATAGAGAGAGAGAATCGATGAACTGTAGATGATGATTTGTTCTTTGGGTTGGATGAATGTATGAGGATTTAAGTTGTGAAGATAAATATTTATTATAGTTTTAAAAAATAATGACATTTTATTCTATTTAATTTATTTAAAAAAACTTAACAAAAAATGCCACGTGTACCCAAAAATAGTAAAAAAGAAAATTAATTACACAATCAGCGTGCCACGTCAGCTAATTTGCACAATTAGATGAGTTAAGTCTTTAAAATGAAAGAATCTTTAAATGATAAGGGAAAATCTCAAACTTTTTTTTTTACAGAGGATGAATCAAAATTCACCCAAATGAAACATGGGTAAACATTATTTAACCCATTATTCAATTAACTATTCAACCCTAAATAGGTTTTTAGTATTTTACAATTATTTTAAGGTTAGATTATATACTAGTATCAATTATTTAATGTTGGTCAATATTTCATCGAAAAAAGGTAACTTGTACCCAAAAAAATGTTGGTCAACATGATGACAGTAATATAAGGAAAATAGAATTAGACTTTGTTTATTTGACCAAGAATTTGATTTAAAATTATTGTTTTGACCAATGAATTGATTTAGAATTAATATATAAAATATATGTGAATTTTGACCAAATGATTTATTTTACATTTTCTCCCTTTCCTACCTCTATAAATAGTTATCCAATTCCAACATTACCTCATACCAAATCCAATAATTTGTAATCATCATCCAATAGTAAGATGAAGATTACTCATATACTTTTCCTTTTCACTGTTTTCTCATTCACCGTTTCCCTTGCTTCTATCAATGATTTCTGTGTTGCGGATTTAATGGCTCCAAACACCGCTTCAGGCTATGCATGCAAACCGCTTGCAAACATCACATCAGATGATTTCAGCTTTCATGGCTTCGTAGCTGGAAACACCAACAACTCCTTCAAAGTTGGAGTTTCCATTGCAACTGTCACCAATCTTCCAGCCCTTAACGGGCTTGGAATCTCTTTGTTACGGATAGACCTAGAGCAAGGCGGGTCAGCTCCAATGCATACTCATCCTGATGCAACTGAATTACTGTCAGTAGTTGAAGGTGAAATTACTGCTGGATTCTTGACACCTACTTCGTTTTATTCCAAAGTTTTGAAACCGGGTGATGTTTTTGTATTTCCACAAGGAATGTTGCATTTTGCAGTTAATTCTGGTAAGGGAAAAGCTACTGCTTTTGGTGCTCTTAGTAGTGAAAATCCTACTACTCATATACTTGATCTTCTTTTGTTTGGCAATAAATTGCCTTCTGGTTTAGTTTCACAAACTACTTTGCTAGATCTTGCTCAAGTGAAGAAGTTGAAGGCTCAATTTGGTGGAAGTGAGTAGGAATATAAGGATTTTTTTATGTTCTAGCTATACCAAATATTAAGATACTATATGGTACAATGATTTAGTAAGTTACTTACAATAATGAAAAAAAAATATCTCTTTCTCTCTCTCTAAAATAATACATCTCTCTCTCTCTCTCTCTCACCCTCTCTCCCCCCTTATCCTAACTTTGAGAGGAATAACTAATGAGGAAAACTTCTACACTAAAATTGAATTGGATATCAAATTATCAAGACCACTACATTATGATTTCATTAATTAGTCGTCATTTATTTGTGAAGAATACATATGAAGCTCTTTCTCAAAAAATGTTAATCTAATGTACAAATCAATCACGGTCTTTCACATTTGAAAAATTCAAAAAAATAAATAGAATCTAGTTTCATTTACAATAAACTAGTGCAATAAATTCCACAACTAATGATAATATTCACGAAGATCGTATACAACGGATCACCAAAAAAAGTGCTCTAATTTTATTTTATTTCCATTCTAACTCATATCGCATTCGATTTTACATCATTCTTAAAAGATAACTACATGAAAGAACTAAATTTCAACCTTTCCTCCCCTTAAGATCTTCAAAAATAACTTGAAACACGTTTGTTGAAATTAACACGTTCCTTTAACTCTTAAACTCTAAAATCAATCATGTTAAGCATCACAAATAATATATTGATATGCGAAAGCATACATGAATTCATGATTATTGAGTAGTATTACGGGGTAGCCTTCTAGATCAACCTAAGTTCTCATTGAGAAAACTCTTTAGTTATTCTCCCTGTCTCATTGTGACAACACTATGTCACCAAAGAATAGCTACATGTGTGTGTCCTCCGAGACAACGACCTCTTTATTTTTAGAACCCAAATTAGGGTTAATTATTAATATTTTTATTTTAACCAACTAAGAAAATATAATTATCTTTTGGCCTCTACACATTAAAGTCCCACACCTAATACGTGTGATTTGTAGTATATCAAAGCATTTATAATTATTGATCGACAAAGACTTGACAATTAAACAATTCAACTATTTTGACCGTTGAAAGTTATGGTTTTATAAACATATTGTTGTTTAAGTGAAGGATTTATAAAAGGAGTGATACAATTGATAGTGAAGTTGTACTAAAATTAAGTTTCATTAGTTAGTCATCTATTTTTTTTTTGTTTATCGATTACTCCTTCCGTTCCAAATCATAAGAAAGAAAAAAAAAATTATTTGTCTCAAATTATAAGAAAAAATATAAACTTTTAACATATTTAATTGTGTTATTCCAAAAAAACATCTTATCTTAATTATTATGTTTTAGTTTTCTTAATAAGTGTTAAATGACATTTTTTGGGTTATAATTTGAGATGGATGGGCACATCCTATCTGAATTATATCTTAACATATCGACTTCCATACATATCAATGTCTCGTAAATAATGAGAGATCCATATTATCCTCTAACTTCTGAGCTCTTGCTTGGTTAGCTATTAGAATGACCTTAAATTCTAAGAGTGTGTGATTTAAAACCTAGATCGATGTCTCGCAACTAGCTTTTACAATTCATCTATTTATGTCCCTCACAAAGGAGGGCTATGTATAGCACCCTCAATGTCAAAAGATCAATTTTGAATTGCATGTTCAAAAAGAATTAAGTCTGAAAGTAGAGACATCTATATAACAAAATACGATTTATATATAACAATCTTGACCAAGTATTTACAATAAATTCCTAACTTATTACATCTAATCCAAACACAAAAAAAGATTTAGTTACACATGATAGTATAACTTACGATACAAAGAAGAGTATGACAAGATGTTGCATCAAATGTGTGATGCGGAGAATTGAATATATGATTGAAAAGTTTACGGGAACTCGTAAGAATTTTGAAGCAATGTGATTACGAAATAGCAGGAAGGTAGAACAAAAGAGTTTGATATTTTTTTTAAGGATTTCGATTTTGTTGTGCTTGTTAGTGAAAAAAGACAAGGCGTGGTAACAAACATGTTAAACAATTAGAGAAATTTGGATGTTGACAACTTGGACGGTTGAACAACGATGGAGATGAGAAGTGTTTCAAGATATATTTTGGATACATAATTTAAAGGGAAACATGAAAGTCAAAGAAGAGTGTGGTTTTGTATGAGTTGTCGAAAGGATTAGAGAATGATAGGACGAGCTTATTCTAAGGGTGAAAAATAAATATTAACGGAATAGAGAGAGAAATTAAATCATAATGTGGGTGAGAGAAAAAGTTGTTACAAAAGTTGTCGCAAAATGATTGTATAAATATCATTTTTATTTTTTGAAAAATAAATATTTGTTTTGGAATAAACTAAAAAGATAAGATCAAAGATGAAGAAGATGAGAGCTTTGTGTATTATTCTTCTCACAAGTGTGTTCTTTACATTGAAACATAAGTCCTATTTATAGGACACAAATGTAGTAAGTTACAATTACTAGAATATCCATAAGACTAAGTGCTAATAACAATGAATATAGGCATTCCCTCATATGAGTTAAGGAACATAGAAAGCCTTAGGGAAATGGACATCGACATCATATTAATATTATTCATTAAAACCGTACTAAGTGCAGCATCAATATATTCCTAAGGGATTGAGAGCCCTTCAAAAAGGTTGGCGCGTCCTCCGAGAGGGCCCCTAAGGCCTGGGCGCGCCCTTCCAGAGGCGCCGCCTCAACAAAGCTTCTAGAAGCATCTAGAGCTCAGTAAAAAGACTTAAAGCCTACATTACTTGGGGTTTAAGTCACGGGATACCATGTCCGCAACAAGCTATAAATACCTTTCTTGAGAGACTTCTCAGATCATCACATAAACAGTCTAAACCTTAGTTTCTAATATTGTACTCACTGCAAGTACACTAAGAAAAATCCAACTGAAGAAAATTATAATGAAGGAAAAAGAGTACAATATCCGATATACCTGCCTCGTTAAAAACCTTACTAGAAAAACCTAGTGATACAAAACCATGGTGAAGGGAAAAAAAGTGCAGTGTATATTTATTTCTCCTCCTTAAGCAAACAATCATCTATGATACGATGAGCACCAATCTTTGTACCAGCTGCTCAAACATTTTATTTGGGAGCTACTTTATAAAGGACATTCAAAACTATCACATGAATAAATTTTTTGAATGTTTAAATCACCACTCTTATGAAGATCATATGAGAAAAAGACATTTTAAAAAATATGCTTATGTTATATCGCCCTTAATATAGCATCCTTTCAACTAAGAAATGCTCATGGAATTATATTCATAAATGATTGTTTTGTTTCTTCTTCTCGTAGTAAACCGCAATTTTCATCTATATGTCCGGTCATAGAGCTTAATCAAACTCAATTAATATTGTGGATCAGACCAATGTTTTAAAACCATACGGATATCAAACTGGTGAAACCTTCGGTTCATGGTTCGACCGGACTAGAACCGACTCTGTTTCATGGTCCAACCAGTTGAACCGGACGGTTCGATTTTTAAAACATTGGATTAGACAAAAAACCTGTATATCTAAAATAACAAATATTATATATATATATATATATATATATATATATATATAATAACAGGAATAATTAACAAGATGTATTATTGTCCTTCAATTGAACTAAAATATAGTACTTCATGACCAATTAGTTCTTCAATATTTACTCAAATTTTCAAACAATCTAAGTCTACATCTAGTGGCTTTACACCCATTTGAGTGCACATCAAATGTGATTTGTCCATATATAATCATTTTATCACCTAGGTATATAAACTTCATGATTCACAAAAATAATCAATTTGTAATCTCAAATATATATTTACCCTTCCTACATATTTCACCCTGATTTATTTTCTTTAAGAATACAACTTTAAAAAACTCTTTAGGAGTTCTCAGATTTATTTTCAAGCGGACAAATAATATCATTTTTATTTCTCTCTTTTAAAAAATATTCACTAGGAATATTATTTAACATGTTTATATATCTCAAGTTAATTAAGTAATCTTTTCGAGAATAAGAGTTATATGTCTTGATAAAATTAATCCCTTCGGAGAATTTTATATAAAAATATCAAATGAGTCATATAAATATACGGGGGCGGCTAACTTGCACCCACCTAAAAACACTAAGGTGTAAGTTAGCAAGCTACTTGTATTTTATAAAAAAAACACTATCTACTATTTTAAACTAGTATTAACTAAATGATAGTTTTGTAAATTTGTTTCTACTAGTTTATTTAACAAACAACAACAAAGGTTGTTACATATCTCATGTTTTAGGCTTTTTTGCTTTTTTTTTTTTTTTGATGTTACACGTTTTTGCTATTTTCTTTTTCTTCTTTTTTTCTGGGGGAACGTTTTTACTATTTCCTGACTCGGGCTTTTTTGTTATTTTTTTTCTTCTAAGTTTTGTAATTTTGGTTCACGTTTTTGCTATTTGTTTTTTATGGGAATGTTTTTGTTATTTTCTGGTTCAGGCTTTTTTGTTATTTTCTTCTTCTAAGTTTTGTAATTTTGATTCATACCCAATTCATTATTTTGTTCATAATGACGTTGAAAAAAATATTAATTACCAAATTAAATATTTAATGAATTTTTTTGTTGCTCTTTTAAAAAAAAAGCAAGAGCCTTAAAAAAGAAACAAAAAAGAGAATGACATCCTGAAGGCACAAAACATGTAATAGGGACAAATTTTTAAGGAAACAATATTTGAAATGATGAAAGTAGGTGTAAATTAGTGAAGGTCGCTAACTTGCACATTAATAATACTTATAAAAATGAGTTTAATAATTAAGTGGGTGTAGGTTGCTAACTTGCACCTTAGTATTTTTAGGTGGGTGCAAGTTAGCAGCCCCCTAAATATATTGTAACATGTACTTCATATATACATTGAGGCTTTCAAGTTTCAAGTGGTGCGACGCTTAATCAGGTATCATATTGTACTTGAGTTCACTTTCCGGTGAATATGTCTCTTCAAAATTAATAGTAGGTTTTCACCAATACTCTTGAACAATGTTCCCAATTTTATATAAATAATTCAAAATTCTCATTTTATTTTTACATATTCATATGTATAGACTACTGGTCCAAAAACCATTTGCTTTGCAAAACTAGTTTAATTTTGCATAAAATGCATCTTTTCATCAAGCAAGTCATTGTATTGTCTATAATTCTTAATAGAATTTGATTTATGATCCTCATTATCATTTTTCACATATATCGTATTTTATGTAAAAACATCGTAAACGTTGACTTTTTCCGATTCCATCGCATTTCATCCATAACATAATTTATCAAGATCTCTTTATTTACATAAATTTCAAGTATTTGATCAGTTCTGCTTGAACTAAAAGATAAATTATATGAAATTTCTCTTTTGGAATTTTCATATATTATGTTTGTGGAACCGACTGGTCTACCACGCTTCGGGCACAATTTAGATTCATTTATAATATTAGATTGTCCAAATGAGATATCTATTTCGATTGTAGTATTAGCAATTGATATGTTGTTTGTTTAATTTTGAAAATAAAATCATATTTTAAATTATTCATTTGAACTTCTAGTTCTTATAATCGACTGTTTATTTTCTCTCCATAATATTGGAAAAACTAATTTATTAATTGATAATCAGCCTACTGGGCGTTAAATTGAACTCCAATTATTTATTAAATATATTTTATACTAGACTAGATAGAGATTCATATCAATTATAGTTTCCCAATATTCTTTTAAGACCCATCTAAGTATATTATATCGGAGCAATTGAAACATTGACAACACATCCAAAAATGTTTATATGGGAAATATTAGGTTTATAAACCAAAAATCAAAGTATAAACTAGGGGACAACTAACATGTGGTAAATTGTTGGCTTGATGCGAATCAATATCTCAAAATGAAGGATTTCATATTCCCAAGTAGAAATTTGGAAGATCTGATCACATAAGTATTAATCGTACAATTATCATTAGACTTCTTATGAATGGATCTTCAAGTATATTTTTATATGAGCATATGCTACTTGAATGTTCAATATTATTTTTGGTATACGTTCAATACTTATTAAATGAGGAAAATGAGATGTTAGTCAAATAATCTCACAAACTATCGATGGCGAGTTAACAATAAACATACACGTAGCCATAGTTGCATCAGTTAAAGTTATAAAATATCTATCTGATCCACATGATCATTATATCTATATTGGTTCACAAATATCCCCAAATGTGAGACTCTTTCCCCAAACTATCAACTTTATTTTGGAATTAGTGATACACATAACTTATTAGATTTGAAGAAACTTATGGGTCTTCAATACATATTATTTTTTCTTTGCATCATAATATACTCAAGATGATCCAACCGGTCTTACCAACAACAAACTTAAGATGATTTTGTAAACTTCTGGTTTACATGAATATGTGCTTCCATTTCAATAATATAAGTGTAGTACAATTCAAAGGAAAAACATGTAAGTTTTTCAGTACACTTATTTTATTTATAAAAAAATATGTCTCGTGATATACAAATATTCGACATCTTCTTCATTCCTTATTTCAATATGATATCCATTTAGAATGGTATCCTTGAAGCTTAATAAATATCTATGAGACTTAGAGGAATACAATGTATTCTCAACGCAAAAATACATTAGTAAATTACACTAATGTATAAAGTAATTAATAAAAAATTCATACGCAAAAAGACAATGCTACAACGATTAACGATTAAAATATATGTTTTTCTTTAAGAAAAACTTTCATAAGCCCTTATTAAAATATTTATGTCGTCAACAAATATAACAAAATTATTTCCAAATATTTCATGATATAAAAGGAACAAATTATGTGGATCACTAATTATAAATGTTGAATATGCAAAGACGTGACACATACGACAATGCCTCTAATTTATCTCTTATGAGAACTCATTAGTAAATATCATAATCATCATAATTCATAAATAATAAACTCTTATCATCTTAACATATATCATATAAATGATCATCTCGACTATATCAATTCTTGATATTATTTTCTCAATTCGCTACTTCTGGAGTAGATTCAAGGGTCAAAAATAGTTTTTTTTTCGTCCAAGTTATATTTAGATCAAATAGATCTTATATATTTCAATTGTGAACAAAGATCCATGATGACATGTCATCTTACGTTATTCTTAGCATGTTTTTCAATCATTTTCTGTAGGTTTTACCAACAAAACGGAGGAGCATTAGAGCAATTGCCTATGATTTCATAACATTTGTAATTTTTTCTATATTTGAGCCTGTAATTATAGTCTTCCCGAAACATAGCAATTTTAGGGGGTTTTGAAGTAATTCGCGAGGAAACATGCAAATTGACAAAGCAAGAACATCCAAAGATTTGTGAAGACTTTGAGAAGATGAAGAATGAAGATTCAAGAGGCCTCATGAGATTTTTACAATGGTGAAAATACTACAGGTAGGTCTTGTTGCATTTTTATGGAAAATCAGCATAACTATTTTTAAGTGAACCCAAAAGTTATGCTTTGATTCCAAACACCTAACCCTATATAATTGAAGTATAATTGAACTTTTATGAGTAGTTTAACTTGGTTTTGAATTGAGAATGAATGTGGTTTTGAATCAAGTTTAAAATGAGACGAACTTTTAAGTTTTTATGGAATTGAACAAACTTTGTGAAACTGATTTTCTTTGATTGATTAACTAAGGTATTAGATAGTATGTAGGGATATTTTTAATGATAAGAAATATCATGGAACTCTATTTTGTGAATAAAATCAAAGTTAGACAATTTTAGGAAAAATAGACAAACTTTACCGAAATTGAGTTTTATGGTTTCCAAAACTTGTAATTGAATTGTATTCTTGTTTATATGATGGAATTATGATGAATCAATGATGATTAGGTGATTGATATGATGGATGTCATGATGTTGTTGTTTGTCCGTCTTTTGTGCAATTTGTGAAATTGAAATGATGATGTTTCCTTAAGTTGATAATTGTTTATGATGATGTTTGATGATAATAATGATGATGTTTGGTGATGATTATGTTGATGATTTAAATTATGATGAATTATTATTGGCGATGAATTCTTACATGCAAAAGGTGATGATATTGGCGATGAGCGCATGTATGCAAAATGTTGATGTGATGATGATGATTTGTTGTGTGAACATATGCATTGTTGAGTCATATGTTCATGCATTCATAAGTCATATATTTATATCCATACTGATGATGACTCAAATACTTTGTATTCATATTTGCGATGATAATGATATTGTTGTATCCTATTGCGATGAAAATGATATTGATGTATCCTATTGGTGATGACCGGTACCACATGCATATAGAGTCGTGTCTAGAGCGCATTGCATACATTGAAAGTGTTATGTTTGACTATATGCTTGGTGATTATGTGCATTGGCGAGACTTGGTGACTTATGTGCTTGGTGAATTTTGATGAATTTTTGAAGATGTGAAACGTACTTGTTGCAATATTATACTTGTATGTTTGAAGTATGAATATATTGTGGGTTTGTTGTGAATTGATTTTAATTAAGTATTATTAATCATGTCGTTTTACTTTCATTTGATTATGCTTTTATTGTGGAATGTTTCTAATCTCCAGTGGTCGTTTGGTTGATTGTCTGTTTTATTCTTATGAATGGGTAGACGGTGTGCATGATTAGTCGCTTTGATTTGCTTGATATGAGTATGCTTGATGATAGCTTTGGAGCTACCTCGTCTTTCGCTTTGGGAGTCTTAGTTTTTAGGGCTCTGATTAGGTGTCAGTCGTCTGTCATTTATTTGTTATACAATTGAGGATTTTGAGACTTATTATTAATGATGGATTATGTAGTATGATGACATGGCTATTTTAGATTTCTTTATATTTGGTAATGAATTATTATGATGATTATTCCACTGCGATGTTTTGAAAAAATATTTATGCATGATGTGGATTTATAGAAGAAAGAACGCCTAAATTCTTTATACCATTTGAGTGTGTTATCGCTTTTAGAGTTTAGGGTGTTACAATAGGTGCAACTCAACATTGAAGGGATAGACCTAAATCAATCGAGATATAGTACAGACCCCGCACGTGAGGATCACCGTGTAATCAGCAAGCACAGATTGACAACCAATTAGGTTAGAACATCCCAACGGCCTCATCACTTGTATAGTCTACTTAAGATAAATAAACGCAACATAAATGTTATTTAATATCCAACAAATAAATAGAGGGAATCGAAGAATCCTGACCGCATGCTTAGTTTTCTGCAACCAAAACAGGTAACTCGCTCTGTTGCAAACAGATAAAAATTGCAATCTCTAACCCTTCAACTCTTTTATTTTATATCGTCAAAAGAAAATAAGTAACACAAATTGTTTGGACAATACGACAATCCACGTGGATACGATACTCTACTTATCACTTTATTATTTAGTAAACGATTTGGTACACTTGTTTAATCCGACCATCAATCTAGTTCTTCAAGAACTCAACCACAAACCTTTATCGACAATGATGAAAATCACATTTTTTTATCCTTCACAAAAGCTTGATGGTAGATTCTTAGTTCTTCTAGAACTATATCAAAAAATTTCATTAACAATGATTAAAAAAAATTCACTCTTTGAGCAATACTAGCTTCAAGGATGTTTTTAAAAATTAGTTCTTCAAGAACTATATCACAAAATATCTCCATTGTTTAAGCAATCCTTCGAGGATCCTTGATATTAATAAGAATAGTTCTTCAAAAACTATATTACACATGATGATCAATAATAATTCATTCATTCCACGATGGAAAGCGCACATTTCACTTGCTAACTTAAAACTTTGATAATATTTTAGTATTAATCTTTCTTCATCCTTTTTTTTTTCTTTCTTTCCACATGAACCAACAAAAGTTTTTCTTCTTTCTTCACAATATTACTTGTGGAACAAAACAAACTTAATTAAGACTAAATGCTAATAACAGTGAAGATAAACATTCACTCACAGTTAATGAACACAAAAAACCTTAAGAAAATGAACATCCACTGTCATATTAATATTATTCGTAACAATATTGAAGAAAAAGTTAACATGATCGAAGTGAGATCCGATGATATTTTAAGGAACCAAGGGGGAAATATATGACGAGCATTGCAAATTTGCAATGATTGGCTTTTGAAACAAAGTTGAATATAGAAAATTAAAAAAGAAGCTGGCACAGTTTCTTCGTTACCAATATACAGTAAATTAGGTTCAAATCTATCAAAAGCAAAGCTCTTGAGAATATATGGCCTGTACTGTCTAATCAATCATCATAGTCAAGATTACATGATGCTCATTCATTGGCGTCAAAAGTTTACATTCCTCTGGGAAGTTTATCATGCATTATAGGGCATACACTCAATCATTCAATTCAAAATAATTGTGGGAAAAATAACGTAGTAATTATGAAATTAAAACACCATAAATATAATAATTTTTAGTTTAATACTATTTAAATGCAAGTCCTTTAAAATTTCATAATATCTATAAAATTGATTTCAACAGTTTTTTTAACTAAACACATTAATTGTTTCGGGAAAAATACGTTAAAATTTTGATATTTGATTATAATATCGTTTAGCATAGCCTAAAAATTCATTTATAAATTAAATAATAATGATGAATATCAATTTGATTAAAAATACCACGGAGAATTCATATGTCATTTCAGTAAATTGTTATTTTACAAAGGAAATATTCTGGATTTTAAAAATTATTGATTTTTTTACAAGAAAAAAATTATGCTAACAACAGTATATTATGAATATTTTAACTTATGGGTATATACTAGTAACTTCTACTCACCATGAAACTTCAGTTCTTTTTCATATATATGTACATATGTGTACTCCAATGATTGAAAAAAATTGGTTTAAAAACTATTGTTGATATGAAAAGAGAGGTTAATCATGATCCAAATGAAACTCACTTGAAGTGTGCTTATCTTTCAGTGTGAAGTCTCAACGGAGCAACAACATCATAGAGTAGGAAAGTTGTTGTTGACACTTCACTGTTGACTAAAAACCATCAGAAAATTATTTAAATACCACGGAAGTTAACTGCCACGGAAGGTAGCTTACTCTATGGCTGCCGATGTAGCTCCACGGCACTAAATGCCGATGGAGGTTTTTTTTTCTTTCTTCAAGTATATGTTAAAATGGTTGTGGATCGGTAGTTAACTACGGTCGGTTAACTTCTGCAACAGTTAACTGTCGATGGAGGCATTTGAATAATTTTCTTACAACTTTCATAGAGTAGTTAGTCACTGTCTGTGTGAAGTTTATGGACTCACTTAAGCCCACACAAGGTCCACATCAATCCAATAAAATAAAATAAAAAAGAAAAATGTTAACTTGTGCCCTTGGAGTTATTAAGAAGCAAAATGTAGAAATTTTTTATTGAAAAATTGTGCATTCAATGTCTTAAAATTTTTAAAAGATATATTTTCAATATAAAACTTATTTTCATTTAATTTTAAGTTCTTTAACTTGTGCCCTTAGCATGACCCAATAAAAATTCAATAACTATCGCAGTAAACATAATACAATGAAATTATACATCAAATCTACTGACATCTAATTAATCCGAGCATTATTCCTTAAAAAAAAAAACTGAGCATACAAAATAGAGATTATGTTAGTTCATGATAAACTCATCCAAGCACAATAGCTTTTAATATTAAGAGAGATAATCATAGTTCTTGATATCACACGAGACTAGGTTATGAACTTGGACAATGCAAAATCATAACATATTTTTCACTTCTAATTAGTTTATTGTAAGGAATAGTAGTATCATGACATTAGATATAAACAAGTTAATATAAGCTTAGGGTTGTGTTTGTCTCATATTATTTGTTCTACCTCGTTATCTAGGCTGGTCATATGATCAAAATACTCCTTCATTTGTATCTATCCAAAACAGTAATATGCATGGTCCGTGCCTCATCCCTTCTATTTTAATTTTTTATCATCAATTTTCAGTAAAGAAGACACATATATAATCACAAATACTGGAACTTTGTACACTTATTTTTAATTCTATAAACTAAATTTCATCGAGATGCTAAAATCAGAAATATTCTATTTATTGAATGACTCAAAACACCCAATTGTAGTGTTTGCTGTCTACTATAATTTTGGGAGGTGTGTTTGTGTGGTGTGTATGTCTGATTTTCATTTTCCAAATTCGTCTTAATGCAGCTGACATTTGTAAAATTGTATATGGCAGAGTTTCAGGTGGAGAACATTCTTTAAACTAATGGGAGGAGAAGGTCATATTTATATATTCAAAAATAAAATAAATAATATATAACTTTATTGAGGATTTTTTTATTTAGATTAATCTGGCCAGTCACAGAAGAATGTGACAAAAAAAAGTGAATTATTATGAAAAGAATCCGATGCTGAGAAGAAAATTTTCCTTTTTATTATAAGCTTTGGTAGTAATTTTTTGAGATATTTATCACATAAACAATTGCTATTACTTTTTTTTTTTTGAAAGGACAATTGCTATTACTTGTTTAGTACAAAAAGTGAGTTTACTTTATATATGCATTGATAATGTTGATGAATATACATTTATCTGATTATAATTAGGTATGACATAATAATATTTTCTAAAATACCTTCATTGATACTTAATAGTGTGATCTTGTTAGTCATTCATTTTAAAATGTTGATGAATATACAAATTAAATTCATAAAAATGTTATAAAGTTGAATGAATAGATAATAAATAATAAATTAGTTGTTCTCCCCACTCCTTGTTAGGTTTAAATGACATGCACTTCTTTTATTTTAAAAGAAACACTTGACATGCATCCATCTCTTTTTTTTAGATAATTTAGTGGCGGTAGACCGCATATATTATGTATTGTTTCTATTAACTGAGTTAAGTTTACGAGACGACATGTATGGACCTTTACTTGTCTCGGAGAAATTACAATCTATTTCTTAGACTTGTTTATTTGTCATAATTAGGGTGTTGAGAATCTGTCAGTTTATTTGTCATAATTAGGGTTGAAATATATAGGGTTAAAAAATTCAAAGCTCACGTCTGCATATTACTTGTAATAGTTTTTGTTTTTTTTAAAAGGACCAGTAATAGATTTATTTTCGAGTATGATCATAGAAAAACGTTTTCTAGGAATTAATAAAAATATTTTTCAAAAAAAATGTGTTTAACACAATAAAAAATCTAATATGATCCCTAAAAGAAAATATCTAATATGATAAGCATAATTCTAAAAATAAATTATTCATATTTACTTATTTCTCTACCGTCAGACTTGGTTTCTAGCTAAATAGCTTCTTTAAAATACTTAGCCTTGTCTCTTCAAAAAAAATGTTTGGTCTTGTATGGACCTAAAATAGGCTCAAATGTAGGTTTATATTGGTTGACCTAGCTTATTTCCACCCCATCCATAATAGTGATTGTATATTTCATTTAGATGCATATATGAGTGTAATTTCATATACTCTCACATTTCAGATATAAACAACAAAAATAAATATATCAAGTTTAGTGGTAAAAATATCACAAAATATCAATTTATTAATCATAACTAATTGAATTACATAATATTTGAAATACTTTCCTTTTAACTAATACATTCTTGACATTCATTTGTTTTGTTAAGAAAAGTTTGAATTACACACATACAAGGAGTACTCAAAACTTTTTACAAAGATAATCGCGTACAGTTTAAAATCATGATAGTGGCCTATTCCATCAATGAGAAGAAAAAAATATACTTTTACCTATACACTCACCTTTATGGTAAAATATGTACATGGAGTAAATTATACTTTTCTCCTCTAAGAGATACTTGAGACCCTCATCTCCTTTAATTGTCGAACATGTACTTCATTTTAATCTATTTAACATAAATATGTATATTTTCCATGATATGTATTAAGTATTATTTTTTTAAAATTTGGTATCTGATCTAAGGACCGACTAATCCGAAGGGACCAATCCCACCGCGCACTAATGGGAATCCGCGGACTTGCCCACCGAAATTGACACCAGAAGGAATCAAACTTGAGACCTTGAGAGGAACACACTCTAAGATCTCAAGCTCTGTATTAAGGATTAACCGTTAGCAACCAATAATTTAAGAAAAGTAATACATTTCATTATGACTTTCAATGTTAACGATGATTAAATTTTAATATTTTATCATTAATTTAATTAATTAAAACTTTAAATTCATTTTTAAATATCTATGTTATGGTGGGGGTGGGTGGAGGAGGAGGCTCTTTGTGATCTGTGAGGTAGAGCTTGTAATCGATTGTGTGGCTTTGCTGATTTTTTATTTTTTTTTGCAAGTGATAAAGACAAGTGGATTTGGAGCTATTCTCCATAGGATGGCTATTCAAAAAAGAAGTATATCATATCTTCACTCACGATGATAAGCTTCTGGATGATTCGATTTCACGCATTATTTGAAATAAAGTTATGCCCTTAAGAGTCTCATTATTAGCTTGGAGAACTCTCAACAAGAGGATTCTGCCAAAGGATAATTTGGTGCGTCTTGGAGTTATTTCGTCTGATTCAATGTTGTGTTCAGGATGGTCTAAGAAGGGAGAATCTATTAACCATATTTTTGTAGAATGTGAATCTTTGGATATCAATACATTACAACCGATTCTTTTTCTACCTTATAGATTTCTCGTGCGTCCTATGCATTTTGGATTATAGAATCCGAATAGTATAAACATCTCATAAAAACCTCCAAAATATGTTGAAATATTTCAGATTTTAAAATCAGAAATAGGACATATAAGAAATTCATAGGATGAGAAAAGTAATTGTCATGTATTACTCTGGAGTCTAGACAGATCTGACCCTCTTCCTCAATCCAACAAACACTAGCCACGGCCCACATCAACCAAAATACCTATAATAGTATTTATTTTATTTTTGTTTACAATACCTAGAATAATTTTTTTTTTAAGACAATACCTATAATAATTCATACCAACATTGTTTGAATGTATTCTTGTTACTTACAAAAAGTTTTTTTAAATAGATAAAATAAAGATATTGTTTGGTTGTAGTCTTCGAGAAGGAATAAAAACACCCTTTTTCGATCAAATTTATGTCTTGAAAAAAATGTTTAGAAGAGTTAAAATTAATTAAAATAATTTTTTTTACACATAAAAACAGAGGGTTTGTCTAAATGTTTTTTTTTTTGAAGAAAAAATTTCGAATTTGAAAAAACTGGCCACAGTAAGAGGGTTGTCTAAATGTTAAAACAACTAAAAATAGTAATATGTTTTTTATTTAAAAAACAACAACTATTTATTAAAAACTATATATTTGATATAAAATGCACAAGTTCTAAGACAAAGTTACAATTTTAAACTTCTTAACATGTGCAAGTTTGCACATGATAGAAAAACCTAAAAACATATT
The DNA here is from genome assembly GCA_946800305.1 of Medicago arabica. NCBI lineage: Eukaryota > Viridiplantae > Streptophyta > Magnoliopsida > Fabales > Fabaceae > Medicago > Medicago arabica. The sequence goes on along the minus strand of OX326971.1, from coordinate 17,483,180 downwards.
TAATCTTCACATAAATGACTAGACCATGAAGATAATGAAGAGGAGAACCATCAAATTTAATCTTCTTACAAATGACTAGACCGTAAAGACAATGAAGAGGAAAACCATCAAATTTCTTAGAATTGGATTTGAAAGGTGCATATTCCTAACACCCAACTTTTTTTATGGAAATTTCACATAACTCTGTCCCACCAAGGTAGTCTTAAACAAAATAGGTATTCGACTTTATCCATCTTGCTCCATTTGTGAGAGTGTCTTGAATCCTTGGTGCATTATCTTTTCTCTTGCAATTTGGCAACTTACAATTTGCCCTAATTCACTCTTGCAGAAGATGATTCTCTCTTTGACTAGATTCATGATATGATTCCAGAATTTAGCATCCTCAACCCCATCACTATGTGGATTATTTGGTATGCTAAGAATAACAAGATTTTATAGGATCGCAACAATCCCCTCATTGTTTTATTGAGCAACCCCTCACAAGTCATAACTTGGTCTAGATGCCAACTTAGTTTTATTGTTCTTAATGTAGATGGGAGTGCGTTAAGTAACCTAGGTGTTTCCGAGTTTGGAGGATTAATAAGGGATAAATGATTTGACTATTATTTTTTCCATCCTGTGAAATTCTCGCGCGCCTATTTTTTCCCCAAAAATACCTCTAGTCCGGATTACATATTCCGAACTCCTTTTAAAATATGAAATCCGAACAAATTCGTGAATTTTGAAACTTAAAACACCCTGATGAATGTTAATGTCAATGTTCAATGGATGGATTCAGATTACATAATCTGGACAGTTTTACACTTTATGGATTATGTAATCCGAAATGTGTAAATCACCCCGTTAAAAGTCAACAAATGGGGTGAGAAATGATGTTTCCGGATTACATAATCCGGAAAGTGTAAAACTGTCCGGATTATGTAATCCGAACTACATCAGTACAGAGGCAGAAGCCATCTGTTTTTGGCTGAGCCTCAGTTTTAAAGCATTTAGTCAATTTTTCTGGACTTTGACCATGTGCAAACAAAAAAATCAATTTATAACATAAAAAATTAACATCACAATATAATTTTCAAACATTAATAAAACATAAAAATTAAAATTATCCAAGTGTTACATAATTAAAAATCATCCAAAATATTCAAATATTAACATAAAAATAAAATGCAATCAACCCCTTATCACTACACCCCTACCACCACCCCTGCCACCTCTGACACCCCTGCCACCCTCAGTAACTCCCCGACGCCCTAAACCTTCCCATTATACACCTCTTTGAATACCTCCTCCAAATGTTCTCATGCCTCAGACCCTCGCGCCACCTCACCACTGGACATCACAACATACGGACGGTCTCTGATGCGGCCCAACCTTCCACTCAGCTCTAAGTACCCATGCTCTCCATCCTCCTGAGCAACAGCAACATCAATGACCTCACGCTTCGGTGGCCTCGGCACCGGTACCGGAATGCCAGGAAGAATCATGCGTGGATGAGACCGGTGATAAAACCACTCGAAGTATCCCTCTACTGCCTCCACACCATGAAATGCATAATGCCCCAACTGCTCAAGTGTCAGCGCATGATCAAGAGCATGCTGAAAACGGTTTGCGATCTCCGCCAAATTAATCACATGAGGTGCACTCTCAGCAGGATGTCTCGGGATGGTCTGAACCCTCTCAAACTGACGAAGCACCCGCTCCAGCAGATATCTCACCATGCGGGGACCGTATCAGAGCCATTCGAAGTATAGGCTGACCCGCCCACTTGTCATTTGAAGGATATCGGGAGAATCAGGATCCACACGCATATCACAACGCCACTCAGATCCAGCCCATCCATATGGCTTATGTACTGGTCTGGTGTACCCAAACCAGACCGTGGTACAAAAAGCATCGCGTGTGGATCCTGATTCTCCCGATATCCTGCAACAATGACAACCACATATAAATATACAAACAATAAATACTTACATTTAAAAAAAACAAAACATAATTTGTAACATGCACAAAACGAAATCAGCACAAACACAACACAAAATAGAAGATCAAAAATCATACTGGGTGTTTCCGGATTTTATTTTTCGGATTGCAACAATCTGGACCGGAAAACGAAATCCGGATTGCTTCAGTGCAGAAAAAGAAGAAAAAACGGTACAATTAACTTGCATGCATAGAGAAATCGAACTAACCTTCCATTTGATGTTTATCTAGGGTTGAATGCGGTCCTTTTGAGCAAGAAAACACCAATTTTGGTTGGTTTTTTGTAGTTCGGAATTTGGGATAAGAGGGAGAGAGAGAGAGAGATTAAAAAGTGAAATTGTAAAATGTGGGGGTGAACTTTCTTTTATACTTCGAATCTGTCTGGATTATGTAATCCGGACAAGGTTTCGTATTTTTCCGGATTACATTTTCCGAAGGGCTATTTTGTCATTTTTACAGGACGTGTGAGAAGGGCCTAGGGTGGGAAAAGTAATCGTCCAATGATTTTGTTATATGGTCTTCAGATTTATTGGGAAGCAAGCTTCAAAGTTATTATTTTCTACTCAAATTCTCTTCATACAATTTCGTTAGTGCAATCAATTGATGTAGTGGCGAAGCTATCAACTTTTTTTCTAGGAGGGAACCAAAGTAAAGGAAAAATAAAATATATTTATAAAATTAAGTTTCAATTGCACATTGGTCCCTCTATTTTTACATATTCACGAAATTTGTCCCTCCTAAAATCACTCAATTTTGAACCCTCGTATTTTTTTTAGGTTAAAAATGATGATTTAATAATATTTTAAATTACATAACATACGACATAATGATGTAGAATTATCTACGTAGATTAATTAACTATATTTCATTAATTAATTACAAAAGTTAATAATGTTTGTTTCCCCGTTGTTGTGAGAGGCTTTGACTCTGACCTGATGTTGATTTTCATCTTTATGGAAATGATATTTCTAGCATCTCTTGGCAAAGGAGTTTGGTGCAAAATCACTCATCATATACGACATTTTGTTGCAAATGTCATCGCTAAGCTTGGGCTAGAGCATCTAGTATATGGTGCTGCTCCATAATCAAATTCAATAAACAAAATCTCAACTTTGCTAAAAAAAAACAAAAGATAAAACTCCAATCACGTCATTTAATTTCTCACCAGTACATCTTTGATAAATAATTTTTCAATCTGTCTTATAAATAAAAATATACCTAGAAGCTTGACCAAAAAATACATATACACCTAGAAGTAAAAAGAAAAAAGTGATCAAAATCTTTATCGGCTATAACATCGTTTTTTCTTTGTTAATTTCTCTTTTTTTTTAGGATAAAATATGCATTTCATCCCTGTAAATATAGGTCGTTTGAAATTTCATTCATAAACTTACTAATCTCCTCATTTTGCCCCTGCAAATATTAATCATTTGAAAATTCGTCCTCTAACCCACTTAATGACTGCCACGTCACCAGATTACCCCCTCATCATCTCAGACCAATTTGAAAAGACCAATATACCCCTCCTTCATTTCATTAATTTTTTAAATCTTGAAAATAAATTAAAAATCATAAAAAAAATTCCAATTTTTTTAAAGATGAAGAAAAAAAAGTGGAAATTAGTTTTTTAAATCTGGAAATTAGTTTTTTCGAGAAAAAAAAAGTAATATATAATTTTCAAATTAATAAAAAAATAATTTTTGAAAATTTAATTTTCACTTTTTTTTTCAAAATTTTTAATTTTAACAGTTTTTTTTATGATTTTTAAATTTTTTCAGATTTTTTAATTAAAAAAGGGTATTTTTGTCCTTTTCCATGCTATTTTGCTAATGTGATGTCGTGACGGTCATTAAGTGGGTTAATGGACGAATTTTCAAATGATTAATATTTGCAGGGGCAAAATGGGAGGATTGGTAAGTTCAAGGATGAAATTTCAAATGACATATATTTGCAGGAATGAAATGCATATTTTAGCCTTTTTTTTTAGGCTTAAATGCATTTTTCACCCCCTATGTTTCAAAAAGTTGCGATTTTGGCCCCCTTTTAAAAAAAATAGATATTTTGACCCCCTAACTTTTGGCCCTCTTTTGATTTGCTGATTTTGATGGAGATTATGACAATTTCATAGTCTCTGATGATGTAAAATGGCATGGGGATAGAAAGATACTGATAAATGGAGTCCAAACTGGCATGGTGTAACTTTTGACCCCTCTAAAGAAGGATCCACTTATCAGTTTGGACTCTACTTATCATGTCAGTTTGGACTCCACTTATCAGCATCCTTCTACCCCATGCCAGTATACATCATCGGAGACTGAGAAATTCGCATAAAATCAACAAATCAAAAGAGGGCCAAAAGTTAGGGGATCAAAATATCCATTTTTTTAAAAAGGGGCCAAAATCATAACTTTTTAAAATATAGGAGGTGAAAAGTGCATTTAAGCCCTTATTTTTATTATTACAACGTGTAGGACCTAACCTCATTGAGAATGATAAGAAATGGTCCATACACAATATATGTACTGCTATGTTTCATTTTGCCATTCCCATACCTCAACTAGTTACCTACTAGTCTTTACGACGTGTCTACATTGCTTTAGTATCAATCATCATTTTGTACCAAACCTTGATCTCAGTTTCTAAGAAGGCATTCATCGGTTGATCAGATAAGTGTACTTCAACATGTGATTCACGTTTCCAATATTCATGATTGTGATGTATCTTACCTTGCTATAAGAAACTCTGATATTATTTTTTTTACAAAGAAACTCTCTGATATTGTTGTTATTCTTTTAACTTTGGATAGGTGAATTTTCCAGCTATAACTTTATAATGAAAAACTTTGAAGTAAAATTTCACATATATATTTATCACATTGTGCATATTTGGTTGTTAAGCAATTCATTGTCACACTAAACTCTTAAAAGAGTCTGTTTGGTTTGTAAAAGGTAAGTATCGGACATAACAGCATAAGCCAGAACAACACAACACAACACAACACATGACAATATTTGGTGCACAAGATGTTATTTTGGTATTTTAGAAAACTAGTATTGTGGACAAAAAGTTGTGGTTTGGCGAGGGACAAGAATTTCAGATTTTGTTCAGTCCATTGCCCCACAATTTGTCCAGTCCCACGAACAGTTTTAAAATCAAACACAATATAACTCGAGTTGTCCTCTTCAGTCCCTTATTTTTTAGCAGATCAAACACACTCGTATGAAGATTCTCTCACAAGCAAAATAGGTATCTCATTCTCTTCACTGATGATTATACTAGAACACATAAGTGTATTTTATGGGAGAAAAATAAGTACACAAGATTTTCAAGAAATTCAAGCAATTGGTAAAAAAATCTAACGTATCAAGGCAAATGAACACAAGACGGTGCATGTATTAAGTCCTGTCTTTAACAGAGACTAATCAACGCAAATATTCCCCGGTACTTTTATTTGGTCATCACCAATCTCTATCCATATCAGGTCCATATATCAAGTAAGCAAAAAATTAATATAACATGCTCATAGTATTAAAAAAATATATACTAACCCCCCACGAACACCAAATTACTTTAAGCAAGTGGAAACATGCAAGGTATGTGTAAACAAGCATTGCACTCATCCAATTTGATGTCAACTGTCAAGTGTAATATATAGTGACAATCTTCAAATCTTCAGCTCGCAACATGTATTTTGGGAGTATTTCCTGCAAGGAGGACGAGAGCAATAAAATTACGAAGAATAACTCTTTCTGACAAATTGTTCAAATCAATGTAGAATAATTCTCTCTGATCAATTTCATCCACTGAACATTCAAAGTTAAGAAAGGTATGCCCATTTCCAAATCATTATTTACCATATGTTTAAAGAGTTGACTCAATAACTGCATACCAGGATGAGTCTCAAGAACTGCCTAATTTATGGATCTGCGACATATGCATAAACAGTACAAAAATGTTGCAATTAGAAAGGAAAGCAAGGTGTCTTTCACATTTGAATGTTCAGTGGATGTTGTAGGGTTATCAAACAACCAAAATTGACAATTTACTCAGCTCATCAAGAAGAATTATATCATCAGCAAAAAAGCGCGCATCAAATAACTATCTATTGGATATGTCTAATAAATATGTCCACAGTAGCCACGAAAACAACTCAATATCAAAATTTGGTGTTTTGCATGTAGTGATTTCTACTTGAGCGCTATCAACCTATTGCAGTCGTTGAAGAATATGTACGTAAACATATTAGTGAAATAAAAATAGTATAGCAACATATCATTAGCGTGTGTACCCAACAAGTATAATGACAAAATATTTATCAAATTAGTACAAATACAACCACCTTTTAAGAGTACACATGGATGATGGCAAACATAGTACTATTTAACTAAATCAATGCAATTCAAATATCTAGTGACAATACCAAGAAAATTGTAGGCAAATTGTTCTAAGTAATTGAAGTGTCATAACCTTATTTTTAGAACCACAGTTGCAGGGATTTTTTCCTCCTCCAAGGGAAACTTATTGTTGTATGTAATTTCTTCACCAGCATTTATATACCGTTTTGCATATTTAGAAACTTCCTTTGACTCTCGACAGATATAACCTTTGTGTAACAGTTGGGCTACCAAAACTTCAGTTGAAATTAGGAAGAACATGAAATCAAGGATTGAAGTAACATAAGCATACACCTGAACACACACATGCATTTTGACATATAATAATACTGCACAAAACCTTACAAGAGTGGTTAATAAATTCTGCAATCCCACCTCACGTTGTAGCATCCACTTACACACGGTCATGAAAATCAAATCTATCACTTCAAATCTTATCACTGGATTTGAACTTACCAACATAATAATACTAATTAAAGGACATGAAAAACTGAATTTCACTTAGTATTCATATATATTTTAAGCTTTTGTAGATAAGGTATTATTGAAGCTTATCCAGTAGAAAAATAAATCATGTGAAATTGTGATCAAGTGTCTGAAATGAATTGCCTTATAAAATGTGTCTAGGAGCCGACTACGCCATGCATTAGAAGCTATAAAACAAAACTTCAGTTCTCAAGTTCATGTGGTTACAATGTTTTCATGAACCCCCCCCCCCCCCCTCCCTCTGATCAAAATTAGATTTAGAAAGCCAGAACTAACAATTAAACTGGCCATCCCACAAGCCTATTTGTATGTATGGTGGCTTTACCAAATTTTTTACTTCAAACTTCAATCCATAGATAGTTGCACAAAGAGTGAACCATCTTCTTGGTCATATAACTAACATCTGTGATTTTGGTTACAAGCGTACGTACACGTATACCTTCTAATATATAAATTCTCATCGACTGCAAAATAAAATTTCCAAGACTCAACACAACCCATATTAGACATCATCTCTTTGATGCTTCATTTTTTATTTTGATACTTTATTTGTTGCAGCAAATAGGAATAACAAACCAAAAATAAAAAGAATCCACCCTGAAAACTAACAAAGATCTTTTTTACAACAATCAGGTAAGTTTCAACAAGAAACAAGAAGCTGAGAATTAACAAGAATGCAGTAAGAATATGCCATAGATAGACCTACCATTTAGCTTTTCTCTGGAAATACAACCAACAGTCTTTATGTGAATGGTGCCATCGGAGTTCTTATCTATAACATCCATCATGCCAACACTATTAGCAGTTGATGCTGAAAGCGTCTTTCCATTAGACTTCACAACATCCGTAACACCGTCTGAATAACCGAAAATGACAGATGTTATGTACGCAAGAGGTATTGTACGCAGCCTTACCCTGTTTTTTACGCAAGAGGATGTTTCTAAGACTTGAACCCGTGACCTTTAATCTGAAACAGAGCAAATAAAAAATAGTTAATTAGTTTGAATGCATATCAATTACTACAAACAACTAAATAATTAAGAATTAAGGGTGCAAGATACCGTACAAGAAAATAAGATATATGTGATTAGATGAATAGAATGCAAACCAGATCAGTCATATTAGCGGAGTAACAATAGGGATGTCTCAGTCTCATCTGCCAACTCACATTTCTGGAAAACGAAAAAGCATCCTTTGATTCTCTGGCATCGAACATCAACTCTAACTGACCGGGCTGGTGGGTTTGTCTCCAAATCCGCAGGAGTGTCTTTCTGGCATTCTACAAGCAGCCTGCTGCTCGTAATGCCCCACCTTCACACGAAGAAACCATGTCTCTCTCGTCTTTGGGAAAACATACTTTATAGGAAGTGAATCAGGCAGGTAGTAAAAGCATGATTTTCGCCTCACCTAGCAGTATGCAGGAATATGATCAGCACATACTTGTTTTAGCAGAAACTCACAAAAGACACATACCAAAACAGAAAGCACATACCATCAATTCATGAACTTGTATCTCCCCTATGTTAGGCAAACAAGTGAAGTGCACTTTCTCAAAATCTCCTGCACAATAATAATTGCATCAATTACTTTTCTTGTTAGAACCAGATATACTCAAAGGTTGAACACCATTTTATCAAACCCTGTTCTTTTTCTTTTTTAAGTCATACCATACTCTACAAAAACATCCCTTCATCGAAAATGTGTTTATCACTTTACTCTCCACTACATGTTAAAGCACCACAACCAAAAAGTACACAGATACATCCAACATACGTGGAAAATTTGACAATACATCAGCAAAATCTGCACCTCATCTCTATGCTATTAGCCACTACTACATTGATCTAAACTTTACATATCTATGACAATTGAAATAATGTAAATACAGTCACATGTTTATTAGCCTTATCAAACTTGATCTGAACTCGAAGAAAGTAACACAATACTACTACCTTTTACTTGAGAGCCAAATCATAACATCCAAATCCATAAAAAAATTCAATATACCTCCCCTTAAACATTATATTGAAATAGAATAAAATAAAACTCTGGCACGGTTGACTAGCAGATGAGCCAAGTATGAGTTGACATTATCGTAGGTTTGCAAATACATGTCAAACAGTACTAATCTCCAAAACATATCAAATTTCCAAATTAAGACTTATTGATCCAAATGTCGGGCATTCTTCAATAAAATGTTAAATTAACCATAAAACATCACACTAGATTTCATTTTTTATTTTCAAACTCAAGGATAGAGTTACAGCTTCACTAGACTTGAACAAGAACAGTAATGCAGTATATATTTTAATCTTTGGAACCTGCTACATAATAGAGCTGAGAGTCAATGCTCTTATCCTAAGGCAAGACCGCGTTGATTGAGAGCACAGCAGTGTTTGACTAGAGCCAATGAATAAATGCTTATGTGATACAAACGTGTCTATAAAAGCAAGTGCAAATGGTTCCCATTCCTAACATAAACATGCATAACAGTGTAAAAAACAGAGTATAAATAAGTGAATGCACATAACCTAAGAAGTACAAAGCAACACTGATAGATACTAACACATGTGTTGGTGTTGTACGAGTGTTGGGGACCAATATGTGTCATACCACTAGGACACACTTTCAACAGGAAGTGTTTGTGTGATCCTCAAAGTTGTCATATTGTCAAACTTTGTAGCAACAACACTTCTGATTGCATGCATGTCCAATGACTGACATGTCAATGGCCGACACCGACACAACATTGAGACATGTGATTATCATATCATTTTCTCAGATTACTACACCTATCAATGTTAGTGTCGTGTGTGATGCCCGTGCCAAAACTACATAGAATAAAACAAATGTGATGGATTTAATTTTTAAATAGGATAAAATCAATAAGTTGTATTTCTGTTATTCTTACTTTTGAGTGCTCCGAAAGTAATACGAGGAGGGACATTGAAAGCAATGCGAATGCCCAAATCTGTATCGGCGAAGACAGCAACTTCGGCCACCGTTCATTTCATCATCCTCTGCCGCGAAGGTGCTGTTCCAGAATCACAGAGGGAATATGAATGGAGGCAGTAACGACGACGACGCAAACGGAGTGGCTGAGATGATGAGGCAGCAGTAGAGTAGCTTAGCGTTTGGCACATAACAATTGGCAACTCCACCAATCATTTTTGACATGTCTTTTATTCAATCTGATGCTAAAAGATTTCTACCTCCAATCATTAAATGCTATCAACATCAGACTGACTGGTTCGTCACTTAGTGTTGAAAGGTTCTTGTTAAGAAACACTTCTATATCTGGACCGGGTTTAATCCCAGGAGGAGGATATACAAACATATTTGTCCCTCGTAAAAGGTTTTCCTTTGCAATCCTCACTATTTCCTGCTTCCACAAATTTTCTTCCAACTTCAACTTCAACATCCGAGATACTTCCTCATTTATTCTACCATCTGTAGCAGCACATGTTTCCTCAATGACATTTGCAGTTATTTCTCCAACACTTAATCTTCTCTGAGCACTGTCTACAACCTTATTCTGAGAACAAGGTCTTTGTTCATGTGATGTCAACCTGAAGCAGAGCAATAAAAAAAATTAGTTAGTTTGAATGGATATCAATTACTACAACTAAATTAAGAATCAAGGATGCAAGATACTGTACAAGAAACAAAATATATGTGACTAGATGAATAAAATGCAAAACAGATCGGTTATATTAACTGAGGAACAATACTGCTGTCTCAGCATCATCTGCCAACTCACATTTCTGGAAAAGAAGAACGCATCCTGTGTTTAACCATATTTTCTTTTTGTTTTGTACCTCGTGTGAATTAACTCTTTCCTTGCAATCATCAATAATTCATTCAGTACTTCAATGCCTCCACGTAAATCCAAAGACATCAATTCCCTGGTCTGTAAATCCCTCAATAGCTTTTCACTTTCAACGTTATAGTTTCCAGTACACAAAAATGAATCAATAAGAACTATGTATATAGAGGTATTAGGCCAAATATCTCTTTGTTTCATCTCTTCATAAAGTTTAAAAGCAGCTTGAATATCACCATCGGCACAAAGGCCAGATATAAGAACGTTGTATGCAGCAACATCAAGCTTCACATGACATTGTTCCATTACACTCCTCAATTCTAATGCCTTGGCAACAGTACCTTCTTTGCAATAGGTGTGCATTAATGTCGTGAAAGTAGCAACTGTTGGAATGATTCGCATCTCAAGCATGATATCAAGAATGCGAGTAGCATCGTCAGTCTTCCTTGAACGTGCAAGCCCTCTGATAATAGCACTCATAGCAACACCTTGGGAGCTGACCCCAAGTATTTTCATCTCATCTTGAAGCTCCATTGCTCCTTTTACATTTCCCATTCTGCACATGCCCTTAATTAACGTGGTAAATTGTTTACATGTAGGAGCATAACCATTTTCCAACAAGGCATGCAGAATACAACGGGCTTCATCAAAAGAACAGGTTCTAATGAATCCATTAAAAAGGGCATTGTATGTATCTACATTAAGAGTAACTCCTAACATACTCAGTTGTTTTACCAGATCAAAGGCCATTTTTATCTCATTCCGTTCACAGAGCTTACTAACAAGCACATTCAATGTAAAACAATCAACTTTGAAACCTTCAACTGTTATCTTTCTTAAAAATTTCACGGCAACATCCAATGATCCAGACTTGCAATATCCAAGAATTAGAGAGTGCCATGTTAACCTATCAGGTGCAAAACCGTGTATGATCATTTCATTGTATAACTTGGAACATCTTGCCATGTCATGCCTCTTTGAATATCCATGCAAGAGAATGTTGTAAGTAGCCAAGTTGAAGCATAAACTTCTACTCCTCATTGTTGAAAGGATATCATTTACCTTTGACATTTTTCCCTTCTTTGAGTATTGATCCAAAATAACATTGAATGCAATAGCATCAGGTTGAACACCTTCGTTTAACATATCTTCAAACATATATAAAGCAGCTTTTGAATATCCTTCCTTAAGAAAACCATCAACTAAACTAGTGTACATAGCAGGATTTGGAGATAATAATCCTTTTTCAATTGCCCTTCCTGACAAAAGGAGAGCAGGGACCGTTTTACCCTTCCTGCATAGTCCTGCAATAAGACTAGTGTATGTAAAGCTGTCAGGCACAAAATTATTCATAACCATCTCATCAAGAAGGACAACCGCATTCGATAAATTTCCTGATCTTGATGTCAAAGTAAGCATTGTGTTGTAGAAAGTACTACCAATGGTATAAGGAATGCTACTAGGTCTATGCATAAGTATTTTGGCTTCCTTAATATGTCCGCCAATAAGAAGTCCTTTCAATAGACCCTCATATGTGAACTGGCTTGGTAAATGGCCTAAACTATTCATTTTATCAAACACAGAGAACGCTTTTAATGCGTCCCCAGAATTTCCATAGCTATCTATAATGCAATCAAAAGTAACAGAGCTAGGATCAAGACCCATCCTGCTCATGTGGTCCACAAAATACTCGGCTTCTTCAAGTCTCCCGCATCTACAAAAAGAGACAACTAACACATTACTTGTAAAGTGATCTGAAACATGACCACTCTGGTTCATAACTGCATAAGCATTTAACGCCTCTTTTAGGTTTCCCATCTTGCAGTAGTTGTAGATTAATGTTGAATACAGAACTCTGTTTGGCACAAGCCCGGTCTTGTACATTTTACACATCATCTCCTTTGCATTTTTTACCTTCCCTGCCTTAAGAAATCCATTGACGAGTACCGAAAATGTAACAATATCAGGACTAACAGAAACTTTTAACATATCATCCAGCAACTGTACAGCTTCTTCAAGAAGGCCATTCTTACACAATCCATCAATCATTGTTGTATAACTAATATGACCGACTCTCACGCCATCCATCCTCATTCTCTCAAGAACACTGGAAACCAAACCAAATTGAGCATGCTTGGATATCCCATTCAAAAGAGCCCCATATGTCACTTCATTAGGTCTCAAACCATGTGAAACCATCACATCACAAAGTCTCAACGCTTCCTTAACGTTGCCATTGCTACAGTGCCCAAAAATCAATGTATTGTAAGTAACACTGTTTGGTAACAAGTTACATGATGACATCTCCTCAAAAACTTTTGTAGCAACTCCAATCTTCCCCTCCTTAACAAATCCATTAATAAGAGTATTATAAGTTATCTCATTAGGATACACCGTATTCTTCCTCATCCTTTTCAATATCAAATAACCTTTTGCACTTCTACTTTTTCTACACAAATCATCTATCAACACATTATATGTACAAACATCTGCCGCAATGCCCTTAGATGCCATGGCGTCAATAAGCTCAGACGCTGCCTTATACCTTCCTTTCTTACAATACCAATTAAGCAAAGTATTATAAGTAACCGCAGTTGGAAAATTACCTGTTTCTTCCATTTTCCTCAACAAAATCCCCGCACTTTTAAACTTGCCACGCTCACATAAAGCATTCAACAATATATTAAACGTAGCAACATTCGGCGAAACCCTATTAGCAATCATTTCTTTAAAAAAAGACCAAAACAAATCAACCTCACGATCCTTCACCAACGAACCTAACACCATGTTACATGTAAACACAGATGGGCTAAACCCTCGAAAACCCATCAAACGAAAAGCCTCAACAGCATCACCAACCATATTCTCCCTTAAACAAACCCTAATAAGTAAATCAAAAACAGCTGGATTTGAATTACAAAAAGGGTATGTCTCCATCAAAGCACCAAAAACATTATTAAAACCAACATCCATATGTAACATATGTGACAATGTTGTTTTAGCATAACCATACATTCTAGCCTTAACAAGGATATGGGTTGTTGTGGAAATGATGTGAGTCAAATGATTCATCTCTAAATTAGGTTTTTTGATGACCCAATTGAGGAATTTCAATGCTAACATTCCATGAATAGGTCTGAGTGAACCTAATCTATAATTCATGCGGTTGAGTGATTCCCAACGGTGTATGGTTAAGAAGGTGTAAATACTCTTTTCCATGTCAAAAACCATGGATTTGAGTGTAAAGGTGCAAACTTTATAATGAAAATGAGAAATTAAAGGTGGGTTTATGGAGGGGTAAGAAAAGGGTTACCTTGAATGTTGACCAAAGAAACTGCAGAAAGAAAAGGTGAGAGGCAAAATTGCAGAAAGAAATTTGTGACCTGTACTCTGTAGTGGCAAAGAAGTTCGTCTTTTCCTTTTGAAGAAAATGGAATATTATATTGTAGTATAACCGAAATTTATGAACTTTTTTGATTACATTTACACCACATTTATATATTCAAGAATTTATTGCTTTGGCATACTCATTCAAAAGTATAAAAAATAGAAAATGTACTTTTTAAATTGAATTTACTAATTTGTAGAGTTTAATCGGTATTCGATTAGTTCACGTATGTTGCGTTGTTAATCAATTAGTGAATATGAAAACATATGAATTGTCATATTTATTAATTGATCTGACAACACATCAATTGATATGTGTAAAATAATTATACAGTAACACATCAAACTAATTAAACTCTCAACTCGTATACACTGACAATGCAAAACTTTTTTACATATGCATTCAATCAAATCATCTTATAACGTTACATTATTTCCGAAAAAAGGCGATATTCAATTGGTTAGTGAGAGATTTGTGAGGTCTTTGTGATGAAATTTGTCACTGTAGATAGCATTGCTCTTTTAAATTTGTTCGTAAAATATATATTTTTTCTCTAGAGATTAATCTCTACAATTGTGTCTAGATAATTTTCGGTTCACACATAAAATATTATCCCTTTTAAGTTTTGGAATTTAGGAGTGACGCACTCTTGTACAAGACAAACAAAATCACCAATATTAAAGAAAAATTTACAATAAAATTATCTTGATTCTACATTGAATCACAATAACAAAATACATTAATTGGTGATAAATGTAAATATATCATTTTTTTTTCTTTACAAGACAATGAGGTTAGAAATAGGCATCCAAACGCAAATAGTTTATGGAGCAAAAATGAGCTTGACATTGTCCTTGAATTTGTTTTTGAGGTATTGAGGATTCTTTTGATTTTTTATTTACAATTAAACATTTGCACGAATAATGTCTGTATTTTCAAACAAATAAAAAAAATCCTCTAAAAAAAATATATATGAGAAACAGGAATGCAAATACTCTAAAGCAAATAAAACAATAAAATGAGTACTAGTTTCCTGTTGCCATGAAAGTATTGACGCAAGAATCACAATCCTGAAAACTAAACGGTTCAAAATCACAATTCACAACCATTTCTCATTATTTTGCACCAATCATTTGGAAAATAACTATAGTACTCTACCCTGCATGTTTGGACAAGCAATTGAGAGCTAATAAAATTAGCTTTGATACACTTGTAACAAAACAGACTTGGATCCTTTGCAGCCAGTTGCATCGTAAAGTCGGCTAAAGAGTCTTCATATTGCTAACAAAATAGTAACAAACTGCTAAACAATTGCTGATCTGCTTGCTTTCTTGATGTATAAGTTAATATTACAACTTTTCTACCAATGTCCCCATGGTAATGTTAAATCAGAAGGTCTACTATTTCCAAAGTGGTTTGCCAAAATAAACAGATCAAATACAATTGACCACATCACCTATTTACACCCTTTTGATGGTCTACACCATAGTAATGTCAATCATCACTGTCACTAATAGAAAATATTGAACCATTGAGTTGAGATTTTTGCTCTAGTAGATTTTTATTTTTGAATTTACAAAGAGAAAGTGCAGGACTATGCTTAGTATTATAAACCCCGAGACTCTTTGAAGCTGAAAGAAAAAACTTCCCCAGTTTGGATGTTCTGTTTTCGCTGCATTTCCTAGATTTGGGTTTTCTAGTTTTGCTACATTTCTTAACTTTGGATCTCCTAGTTTTGCTACCTGAACTTTTGGAAATCAACTCAACATGCAATGGAACATGTGGAGGTGTTTTGGGAGAGAACTGTGGTAATGGATCAATTTGTCTCTTTGAGCAACTTTGTGCACTGGTGCTTGATTGAACTTCAAACTCACTACGAACAGCTCTTGATGTAACATCGGAGTTTGAAGAGCAGCTAAAATTGTCATTGTCAATGCCATTGAAACCTAAAAAATATTTATTGATTATACCGGAGACTGATATCACTTGAGTCGACATTTTACTCGGACTTTCTTGCCTTGAGTTAGCACGCAGCTCAACCCAATTTTCATCTTTATTCTCTGGTATCGGACATCGACTCTTGCTGACCGTGCTGGTGGGTTTGTCTCCAAATCCGCATTCTGGCATTCCACCGGCAGTATGTTGCTCGTAATTTTCATGAGAGTTTCCCTTTTCCTTCAAAACTTGATTAATAGCTTCATTCTCTTCTGATTGATAGGCACAGGGATGGAGTCCTTCTTGTCTCTTTTCCTCACTGTTGCATCTTGTCTTATTTTCACAGTCACAAGTCATCAAGTCTTGATGATTGGAAAGAATAGCCGCATCACAGGGTAAACTTGGAAGTCGCAATTTTAAATGCCCCACTTCCACATGAAGAAACCATGTTCCTCTCATCTTTGGGAAAACATACTTTATAGGAAGCGAATCAGGCAGGTAGTAGAAGCATGATCTTCGCTTCACCTAGCAGAATATGCAATCATATGATCAACGCAAACTTTTTTTAGCAGAAACTCAAAAAAGACACATACTTAACCAGAAAGCACATACCATTAATCCATGAACTTGGATCTCTCCTATGTCTGGTAAACAAGTGAAGTGCACTTTCTCAAAATCTCCTGCACAACAATAATTCCATTCCATTAGCTGAACTCACAAAAGACACATATTAAAGCAGAAAGTATATACCATTAAGCCATAAGAAACTAACCATAATTGGAAGGTGAAGGACTTAGGGCTTGTTTGGATTGGCTTATTTAAGCTTATCTACTGGCATAAGTTTTGTGAGACTGTTTGATAGAACTTTTGACAACAACTTATGGCAATTTTCATGTGTTTTTTTCAACTTATTTTCATAAGTTCTCCAATATAGCTTATTAAAACAAGTTACATTATTTTATCTTTTTCTATAAAAATAGCCTAGGCAAGCTTATACACAAGCACTTATCAATTATCAAGATAAGCGCTTGTGCTATAAGTTGCAAATAAGCTGTATATCCTAAACAAGGAGAAAAGTAGATAGAATGAAAGCATTTAAAAATGAGTAAACTAGTTAAAAGCAAGAGAAAGGTTGTGATGTGATGTGATTACTTTTGAATGTTCCGGCTGTAACGTGGGAAGGTGCATTGAATGCGATGCGAGTGCCCAAATTTGTGTCGGCGAAGACAGCAACCTCGGCCGCCGTTCCGTTCATCCTCCGCCGTAGCCGTGGTGGTGTTCCGGAATCACAAAGAGGGACGATGGATGGACGCGGTGACAAACAGTAGAGTAGTGTAGTGTAGTGTTTGGGGGGAAATCAATCAGGTCGTTTTCACACTTTTAGTAATTTTACCTATAGGCTATAGCTAAAAAAAATAAGGACTTGTTTCATTTTATTCTTTCTACTTTTCCACAATATTACAAGGAGGAAAGGGACAATTAAAATATGCATAGTCTAATTTCTTTGAGAATGCGAATGATAATGAAAAATATAAAAGTCTAATCTTCCCAAGCACTTTTTCCATCTATTTCTCAAGTTTCATGGAACATTCTTTGTAGACTTAGAGCAACTCCAATGCTGGTTGCTTGTTGTGTACGTGGAGATGTAGGTTTCATATCTTAAAGATTTCAGCATCGGAGCAAATACACTTGACGGTTGCTTAATTTTTACTATCAGCTTCTTATTTAAATAAAGCAAAAAGTGAATTGCTTCCTCAATAAAAAGTCACATATCAGGGGGAATACAATATATTAACCTATAATAATGTAATTCAGATTCATTATTAATTGAAATAGGATCCAACGGTAAAATTTGAGTTAAATTTTCTCAACTGTTGTGAAAAGAATTGCATTGAGTCCAACAATAATATGATTTAAGTTGAATTTTTCTACTGCTGTAAAAAGAGTTGGATAGTGTGTCCAACTGCATCATTTTTAGCTTATGTAAATACCAAATATGTTTTAGATCATCTCATTTTACAATGGATCCCTTTCAATATAGTTATCAATCTTACATGAATCTTTTGCAAAATCAACCATCACAATATACACTTCTCGAAATCCCCAATATTATTTTTATCCACCTCAACCACACAAATTCCATTATGTGGTGTAGGCCTCCGATGGGTTCTAGCGGTGGTGTGGATTCCGGTAACGACATGTCGCAATTCTGTACTCAAATTGGTTTGGAAAATATTAAGCTCGATGAAGGACAAAGTTCTACCAAGAAAAAAACTCAAACTCGTGCAAGTTTTTCGCAAGTTTGTGGCGTCTAATATAAGTTGCTTATTGTAGTCATATTGGAGTAACATTGATTGAGATTGCTTAGATGCAATGTGGTAATTTAGACCCACAAAAAGTAACTCAAGCAATCAAGATAAATTCTCTCATTATAGATGCTCTTAGAAGCCATAGTGACTAATGCCAGTTTTCAACCATAAAGCTAGCCAAAACCTTCCTGAAAGTAGTCTCAATGGCAACCATAACACCTGTTAATTCCACATTAAAAAAATGATAATACCACGATTAACCGTAAAACTACTCAAATTTGTAGTCTTACTATCTCTAAAATACTACCGCAAGCAGCATATGCCCATGACAGTTGGAGTAAGTATCCTCTCACGTAAGAACCCAAATTGTGTTATGTGCCAAAATAATGCTTTAAAAGACCAACGAAATAATGCAAAATAAAAATAAAAATAATCAGTTTAAGAAGTACCAAACATCATCTCTTCTCCAAACTACAAAACAAGCGTGTCAATGATGTGTTTCTGCCCCGTTTGTTTCAAATTTTTTCCAAAAAAAAATCTATTTTTTTCCTTAAAAAAACTACTTTTTTCATTTTTATGTGTTTGTTTTCGATTTTTAAAAAATCATTTTATCAAAAAAATCTATTTTGATCATAAAATGAAAAGCTATTAGGATTAGCTTTTCTCAAAATCTATTTTTTTCAACAACAAGGAGGTAACATATGTACATGTTAAAACTCAAAAATGATTTTTATAGATAGTAGACAAACAAAAATAATTTCAGATTTTTTTAAAATCTCTAAAAAAAATTCTCTAGATTCTTTTAAATCTATTTTTTTAAAGCTGAAACAAACGCACCCTCTATAACATTAAAAAACGGGTTAAATAAAATTTTGAAATACCTATAAAATACTCCTCATTCAAGTTTAGTCCCTATAACAATTGTATTCTTGTTTAATCCACGTCTTTTATTAAAATTGAATGCAATTGCTAAAAGTTGTGAACTAAAATAAAAATAAAAATAGAGGCTACATTTGGATGATTGATATATTATAAAAACTAAAAATATATTTAAAATGACTTTTGAGTTGGGATCACAAAATATTAAAATTCAACTGGATGTGTATATAATATGATATGATTCATATTTGAATAAAATATCATTATAAAATCAGTCCAAAATTGGACCATTCTATACTCTCCTAACTACTTTAAGAATACAACAAGTCAAATGATTTATCTGCAGCAAGCTTTCCTAGTTGACAAATATATTTCACATAAGCAAAACACGGTTACTATCACTTATAAATTATATTTATATTTATATGAACCCTATCTAATGTGTACCATTCTCAACCAATAATAAGTCAAATGAAGCTTAAATTTCATCATACGCATTGCAACCCTCCTCCTTTGTCCGGGCTGGGGACCGGCTGTGTTTATATCATATATGAGACACAGGCGGAGTTAATTGCAAAATCACACGAGTCCTCCATGTGCATACGCATTGTTTGTTTGAGTGAAGAGAGAAACAAGTATCAATCACTAAGTTGATGGACATTGTAATGGCAAAACATCAAACCCAGTATCATTCTTCTGTCGGTCTTGACCCCTCAAAGAAACACTCATGTGTCATTGACCACACGTTATTCATTTTTGGGTTAGCATAGAGCTTTAATGTTCCTCCATAGGGCAAACAAATGCAGCCACGCACAACTGCCGATATGCTTTGAGTTTTTCGTTTTATTTAATTTCCAATGGCTGAAGAATTTTCATTTGAGGAATGGGTCTCATCATTCCACATTACATGTTGCCTGCCAACGGGAAATTTCAATAATCAAAACCCAAGTAATGCAATGTCATGAATGGAAAGGTAAAACCATGTGAGTCAACTAGAATGGTATTCTTGTCTTTGTATAAAGGTTTTGTTTAAGATGCACAAGCAAAATGGTTTTGCACCATACGCCAAACAAAATACTATTAGATCAAATAATCATATCATTTCTCATCTAATTTAATGGTGAGATTTATTAATCCAATGGTAAAAACTAGCTTATGCATGATATAAAACTTGTCTCACTTGTACATCATAAATTTGACATTATGTAAAAGTACTACTTTCACTATTTCATTTTTTTAGAAGTATACTTTCAAATGGTACAAGTTGTTTAAATGGTATAAGTTGTCTGAAAGAACACTTGTACTACATAAAAATAGTGTTTTTCTCGCCTTATCTTAATGAAGTGTTATTTGAACAACTATTTAGTTGACAACTTATGGGATAACCATAGATTTAAAAAGAAAAAATAAATATTGACACAAAAACCAAAATAACATAAAAATAAATTAAAAAATGGTTGTACAAACATCATTCCTTATCAACAAATGTTTTATTGTAACATGACCTTAAAATATTATTTCATTTTAATTCATTTATGCCTAAAATACAGTAGATAGAAGACGTCACTTGGTTGCAATTTTACCACTACTATAGATTTACCACTTGATCTAATATTATCTTAATCTTACTTCAATCATATCATATTTCACACACAGAGCTCATCCAATGAACATATTTTTTGCATGTCACTTTCTAAACCTTCCACTTCATTGCCTATATTCCTCAAGTTCTCTAAACCTTCCACTTCATTTCCTATATTCTTCAAATTCAAATTGCAAATTATAGATAATTCATTTACCTATAGAGGGTTGTTAGGAACACTCATTTTTTAATTTATGTAAGTCTCACCATTGTTAACATGGACCCAACATAAAAAGACCGAATCTTGGAGAGAATGTTAGAGTGAATGTTCCCAACACCACTCTTTGATATATCATATCCTACTATGAATTCACATTTCTTTCTTAACCATTGTTGATGTGTTTTGATGTCATATTTAATGATATCACACGTCCTTAATGGTGGATACACAACAATGATATATGTATGTTTAATGTGATATGGTGATTTCTTGTAAACGTTGTTGTTCAAAGCCTACATACAGCAAGTTATAAATTTGGAACTAACTTAAAAAAAATTCACTTAAAAAAAAAAACCTAAGTTCTTCCATTGAATTTGTCCACATGCAACTACAGGTTCACAATACTATTAAGTGTATATATCCAAGCTAATTTTGGATGTGGGAAAAGTTTTTACCGTATTAAATAGTTTGTTATTTCAAAGGTATGCCGTTTGTACCTAGACAAACACAATATCAATATATTATACAACAATAAATTTTGGATATCATGTTACTTCCAGTTTATAGGTGTAATTTGTAAATGATAATTGGAGTGACGCAGAAGCTTAGTGATTACTAGACAATAAATCATGTAGAAGCTATCTAGTAATATTGATGAGAGGATTTTCTCCATGTCTAATACACCAGGCATGGTTGAAAACATCAAAATGTATTTTAATATTCTATGTTACTGAGTCTTCGTGCTCACTATGTTTAGGTGATGTTTTCAAGTTTAGCTTGACATTGGAAAGTTGAATAGTATGTGCCAGTGCTACTAAAACAAATACACCAAGGATAAAAATAAATTGGACTTGGTTGATTATTTTCAAAGAAACGATGTTGATATAGCTAAACCCATTTTAACATACACGCAATTTAACATATAATTGTACTCTCTACGTCCCATATTAATCAGCCTAATTTGACCATGTGCTTTATCCACATAACATACTTTAACCATATTTTTCTACTAATATATCAAAGACAAATGGTAGCATATAAGATGTTGGATTTGTCTCGTGAATGTTTTCAAAATATGGGACGGAGGGAGTATAACATAAAGTGACGTTGTATTCATTATTTTATACGTCCTAAATACCCAGTTTTCCATTCTCGAACTTGTTTTTACGTGCATACCCATCAGAAACGTTTGTCTCAATTAATCTCTACATTTTGTCCCTTCAAAAAATCAAAATGCAAGAAGCTTCAGTATTGATTGTAAAATTACCGTTTTATAAAAAAAAATACCATTTTTTGTAAATGCTAAAGAAAACATGCAAAATAAAGTTACGTTTGTTAATCTCACTGGTATTATTTAAATTAAAAAATGATTTGATTAATTAGTATAGAACAATTTGAAACGAGTTCATTCTAGTAATCTTGTGAGGTTGTGAAGTTCTGAATAAAAATAAATAGAGCAATATAGGAAACCAATCAACAAAACAAAGCTAAAGCCTAAAGCCACTGCTCCTACCCATTTTTGACATTTCGTGCATCCAAAATGGTGTGGTTTTGGCCAGGAATTCATTTTAAAATACCTTTAGCTGCTGCTCGGTGCTCACTTTATTTGATGAGGAGTTGACTGAGGGAACCACTGGAGAATATATTAAAAAGAACTGGCCAGGAATGACTCTAACAAGGGGCAGAAAGAGAAACATACCAGAAGCATAATCCAATTCAGCGACCTAACAGTTTTTCCTACTTGTGCTAGTCCTGCAACAACAGGAATTGAAGGTGGGAAGCAAAATAAACGAATTGAAAACATGGAACAAAAATTAAACATGGTCACTTGGCAAATCAACATGTCATCTATCTCTAAATTTTAAAATAGGCCACAAATAAGTTTATATATTTAAGTTTCTTGTTTTTAGAGTAATTATTAGAGTGAAAAAACAATATCCATAATTATTTTCACTGTATGACTCGTACCAATCATCATTAACATGATGAAATTGAACTACCCAATTGGCAATTGCAAACCATTTTGCTAGAAATCCTACCAATTTCCCAACGTCGGTAAATGGGAGATTTGACACCATGCATGAGTACCAATTTTGCATAAGGCATGGTTTTCCAGGCCCAAAAAAGAATTGCCACTTTATGCTATAGGAAAGTGGTTTCACTTGTGTCAAAAAATTGCCTTAAACTCATCATGCAGCCTAAACAAGTTTTGGCACATTAATATTTATCAATTGACTGTTAAAAAAGGTTGATATGGACGTCTAATATTTTTACAATCCACTTGTCAACAGGAATTCCAATATTATATTGTTGGCCTGTAGATACATCGATCGAGCAATTGCCACCTATTCAGCCGCAACTGCTAATACAATTCAATCAAATCTTTGCCAAGGAAACAAGGAGGGTAGGGCAAAAAAAGAGAATGAACTGGGTAGGGAGAAGAGGGATTTGAGATTTGCAATGTCGAAATTGAGTAGCATGCACTAATGTTCCAAAAAAATTTACTCGTTAAAAGAATTAGGCATCTTTTGTACCAAATCATTCCTTCACTAAATTATTTAGACATGGAAAAAAATTATTTACAGCTTCTAAGAGGAGAAACTCAACTGCCACAACTGTCTACAAGAATGCCCAAGTTAGTTATGCCATCACCAAACAAGTAGGCAACATCAGTCACCAATAGCATTCAGTTCAGTCTACCATCAACAATGGTGATCCATAACAACCTGAAACACCACAACACTTAAATCAATACCCAGAACTCATGCACTAGATGGCATGTCTTAGTTTAATTTCCACTATTATCATCATAATATCAAGAAGTTCTTGGAATAAAAGGCTCAAGAGCAATCACAAATAATTTATAATCCTACATTTCTTATTTTTATTTCCAACACCAGCTACTCAGTTTGATAAACGGGTTTACCTAACAGCAAACTAACGATCCAAAACATCTAAACTTCTAGACATGCATCAATTGCACTGTAAACATATGCATGACGTTTCAATGGATCATTGCCATAATAGTTTACAACTACATAGTTTAATAAACGGGTTTACCTAACAGCAAACTGACAGTCAAAAACATCTAAACTTCTAGACATGCATCAATTGCACTTTAAACACACGTATGACGTTTCAATGAATCATTTCCATAATGGTTTACGATTGCATAGAAAAATAGTCAGAAACTACAAAACATACTATACAAGATGTTTGAAACTAGAGATACATCTCAGATTATCCTATTATCATGGTGTAGTGACAGTTACGGCAAGATGACATGCTAGCCCTATTACCATCATGAAAAAATAAGCCATGCTGAATTATGTGAGTTACATGCATTTATTGGTAGTTGGAATCTAGATTAGCTTTCAGAACATTTAACATCATAAGATACGGGGCACATAAAAGATCGGTACCACGAGATTTTCATAAAGTGTCAACAGCCACAAAACTTCCACTTGGTGAAGGATAACTGATGCAAGTTGTAAATATAATGGTGCAGAAACCATATATGAAGCAGACACCAAATGAACAATACAAGTCTGTTCTTTAACAGAGGAGACTAATCTATGCAACTATTCCCCTGTATTTTCCTTTGGTCATCACCAGTTTCTATCCACATGAGATCCATATCCAGTAAAAAAAATTAATATAATATGCTCATAATTAAAAAAGAAGTAATATTTAACCCCCGTAACACCAGATTGCGTACCATCCAATTTGACGTCAACTGCTGCATCTCAATATTAAGCAAGTGGAAACATACAAGGCATGTGTAAACAAGCACTGCTGCAACTCATCCAATTTGATGTCAACTATCCAGTGTAGTATACAGTAACAGTCTTCAAATCTTCAGCATACAAAGTGTATTTTGGGACTATAATCCTGCAAGAAGGACAAGAACAATAAGATTGCATACCAATGGAAGAAGAATGACTCTTTCTGACAAAAAGTACCAAACAAAAGAAGCATATTTCTCAATTGCAACCCCTGAACATTCACAATTAAGGAAGGTATACCCATTTCCAAAACATTATTTAACATATTCAACATATGCTTGATAAACTTGAAGCCGAAAAGACATGTTTGAAGAGTTGAATGCATGCACTGAACAAAACCCTAGACAAAGAAGTCAGGAAAATGAGGACCCCATAAAGGCAAAGGAGGACTGACTATCAACAAAGGGGGAGAATAAATTATAATTATCTATAGTATCAACTAATCAGTTATCAAAAAGAGGGAAATGTCAACATTTGAATCAATGAAAGATAAAGATGTCATATAAGGAGGATTAAATAAACATACATGTACGATGCACAGACTGAGGAAGCACATACCAGTATCAGTCTTAATAACTGCCTAATTCATTGATCCGCGGCACCTGCATAATATGTGCATAAACGTTGCAATTAAAAAGAAAGCAAGGTGACTTTCACATTTTATTTCATACTAAAAGTTTGGATAAAATGCTGATCCTATTCAAATGTCTATCAAAAAAACTACAGATGCCTTTTTTTTCCCCCTCCTTATCACTCCATTGCTTAACTTCCTCACCTCAACCACCAAAGTCAACCTTATATAGGTTTTGTAGGGTTATAAAATAACCAAACCGAATTTAACAAAACCATTTCCCAGTAGAGTATCCAAACCAAACCATTTCCCAGTAGGTAGGGGTACAATACATAAATTTAACAAAGTTGTATTTCATTAAAAAAACAAAATCGTAAAAACCAATTTTTATGGAACATCTTAATGGCTTTTCCTCAAGTTATTTGCAGTTTTTCACCAAAGGGGGAGCCTTGTCGCAAGGGTGAAGTTGTTGTTACGTGGCTGAAAGGTCGCGTGGGTTCAAGTCCAGGAAACAGACTCTTTTGTAAAATACAGTTTCTTGTGTAAACTACATGGTAAGGCTGCGTGCAATACACCAAAATCGTGGGACCCTTTCTTAGACCCTGCGTATGCGAAATCTTTAGTGCACCAGGATGCCCTTTTTGTATTTGCAGTCTTTCTCCACCACATTTAATCAGGCCAACTTTCATTTGATCAATTAGCCCCATCTAATCCATTTTTTCAATGGATTGTTGCTTGGCCTTCCTTCACATGACCAAACCCTTATCTTCGGGAAGTTTTAGGTATCTACACATCAAAAGGTGCTACCAAAACTACCATCAAATTACATTGGTTCATGATCTCGTCACTTCTAATATATCCACTCATCCAATGCAATGCTCATCGGCTAACTTGTTTCAAGGAATGACATATTGGTGTATACAATACGTATCCAATACTCGCATCGTGCCCAAGCATCATATATTATATTAAATCAATGCAATTCAAATATCTAGGAACAGTGCCAAGAAAATTGTAAGAGAAATTTGTGCTAAAAAATGAAGAGTCGTGATCTTACTTTTTGGAACCACAGTTGCAGGGAATCTTTTTCTCCTCCAAGGGAAACTTATAATTGTATGTAATTTCTTCACCGGCATTTATATGCCGTTTGGCATATATAAATATCTTCTTTTGACCCTCAAAAGATATAACCTTTGGGTAACAGTTGGGCTGCCAAACGTTCAGATCAAATTAGGACAAACGTGAAATCAAAAGTTGACGTGAGACAAGCATACACCGAAACACAAAAAACAAACCCACACACACATGCATTTTGACATGTAATATTACTGCATAAGTACCTCACAAGAATGGTTAATAAATCGTGCAATCCCACCTCTCTTTGTAGCATCAACCTACACAGACAGGAAAAGCAAATATATTACTTCAATGTAATCACTAGATTAATAATAATAATAATAATAATTAAAGGACATGAAAAAATACAATTAACTTAATATTCCATTTACATAAGCTTTTACAGATCAAGTATTATTCAAGCTTGTCTGGTGCAAAAACCGACCATATGAAAATGTGACCATGTATCAGGAAGGATTGTTGTATAAAACGTGTCTAGAAGAGTCAAATAATCCATGCATTACAAACCATAGTTGCCATCAGATTAAGAAAGCCACGACTAACAAGGTCAGGTGGTTATAATGTTTTCATGAATAACCTGTGATCAGATTAAGAAAACCACAACTAAAAATTAAGCTAATCATCCCACAAGCCCATTGCAATCATGGTGTCTTTACCAAATTCTTGAATTCAAACCATAGTTGCACAAAAAAGTGAATCATCTTATTGGTCAAGTAGCATACGAGATTTTAGTAACGAGTGTACATATCTACCTTCTAATGTCTAACCATAGACACCTTCGAAACAAATTTTTTAAGGCTGAACACAATCCATTAGGTTTCTCTTACAAGGTTTTGGTCCTCTAATTTCATTGTTTCATTGCAAAAAAAAAGTATAGGTATTCGATACCAACAAAGAAATTTCCAACATCAATGAAACTTCCAACATAAAAAATACTACAACACATACTAACCACATAACCGTCATCGAGTCTGAAAAGGTAACTGCTTCCAATTCCCATCTTCTCATATTGAAGCTCACGTATATCAGATATCTAGAAGGGATAAAATCACGTCAGTCAATTTATCAGTAAAAATATATTTTTTCTTTAAACAGGAGCAATTGCATTAAGAATACAAAATTGACTATGTCAATTGTCAACCCAAGAATTGAACTGCAAATTGGAAAACCTGGTAAGCTTAACGATTGATTGTTGATACGTATAACAACAAAAATAAGTCCACAAATAAACTATTTTTCTTTTACTTTTCTATGCATATTGATTACCTTATATTCTCAGTTCCCTATTTCAGCGCACCTTGATTATTATATTCTGAACAAGTTACGGATTTTATAGCATCAACAATATTCATTCTTCAGAAAAGCAACCACTAAATTAAAAGCTTTCGAAACAAAATCTTGCAACTTGTCAAAATAAAAAAATAAAAAATCGTGCACCCAGAATATAGGTGCTCACTTGGAATGAAATACATAAAAAGTGACGCATCTTCCTAGACATGAATATTCACACAAAAAAATGGAAATATTATTTAAAAAAAATTAAAAACTGCCTAATGTGATTGACTTTATTTGTGTTGTTATATATGAATATGGGTATAAAAGTCAAAATTTACTTTGCAAAATAGACCAACATGATATGCCTTGAAATATGCAACTTTGGAACAAGATTTATTTGTTTATACCCGAGGACGAATTAATTCTCCAATATACTCAATGACAAAGTCCTCTGCTTCAATTGGCTCCAAGGCAACAAGACCCCAGTCGTGTATCTTGCTCCTTTGAAAACGTAGTCGCTTTTTCCGTGCCTGAAAAAAGAAAAATATAATAGTTGAAATCTGATTTGTCCTTAATGCGATAGATAAGTGTGACCAAAAAACAGATTTATTCTTCAATCACCTTCAATTGAGGCACTTTCAGAAGATCCGCACCCTCAGCTGCAGCAAGAAGGTTACGTAACTTCACCCTATTTGTTCTTGCAGAAAGACCCTTACTATTTGACAACTGAGATGAATTCTTTTCAGAATTTATGTACTTGTTTTGTGAACGCGGAAGACCCCTTACACGTGCTCTACTTGCGGGACTAGCACTTTGAGACCATTTATGCCATTCCCATCCATCAATAGAAGTCCTAGCACATCCAATAGATTTAGGGCACAAATCCAATGACTTGGATTTAGCAGAATTCGTCCGTGCCTCAGTTACTTGTTTGCTGGCTCCCAGACTTGCACCACTATTTGAAATTTTCAAAAGCTTTGCGGGATGAAAGGATGTAACACCATCTGGCTGATGCTTTCTTTTTGATTTTGATACTGTATTTGTCGCTGCATATGGCAATAACAAACCAAAAACAAAATAAATATATCCTGAAAACCAATAAGACATTTTACATCAACCCGGTAAGTTTCAACAAGGAGCAAGAAGCTGAGTACCAACAAGAGTTCAGTAGAAATATGTCATAAATAAACCTACCATTTAGTTTCTCTTTGGAGATATGACCAGTGGTCTTCCTCTGAATGGTGACATCAGTGTTATTTCTTTTAACCACCTTCATACCAACACTATTATCAGTTGACGCCAAGAGCCTCTTTTTATTAGACTTCACAACATCCGTAACACCGTCTGAATAAAAGAAAATGATAGTTGTTATTCCTACGAAAGTTATAACCATAAAACCAATGACAACTTGACAAGGAAAATTATATACTTTGAACTGTACGTGCAAACTTGGATACTTTCTGGCTAGTTTTATTCTTCAAGGATAATTGATCACTGGGTGAGCTATTATCGACATTGACAGAAGAGCTCCTCTTAGAAGATGTATCCTTCTTCCCTTTAATCATCTTAGCCTTTCCACGTTTAATAGCAGTAACTTTAACTTCTGCACTCTCATTCACATCTCCAGAAATACCTTTCCTTAACTTAGCCAAAGGCTTCTTCCCTGGACCTGAATTATCTTCTACAACGGGCTTAGAGGAGCAAAGCTCTTTCCCTGACAAATTCTTGCGGTGATACGTATACTTTCCAATCGCCAGAGGAACTCCAGAACTTTCTGCGCCTTCCTTCATTTTTCCTAGTCCCAATTTTGTGCCTTCCTTCACTTTTCCAGGTCCCAATTTCGTGCCTTCCCTCACTTTTCGTAGTCCCAATTTTGTGCCTTCCTTCACTTTTCCTAGTCCCAATTTTGTGCCTTCCTTCACTTTTCCTAGTCCCAAAGTAGCATCATTCAAATGCTCCTTGTTTGCACTGAACGACTTCCGCTTCTAAGAATTATAAAATTATGATAAATAAATCAAGATACAAGAATGAGATGAAATAAAACCAAATAACGAAGACTGACATCAGAGAAACCAAATTCAGTATTTTGAATTCACATATATATTAAACGAAGTTCTTACCCCATGACCACGAGACTGGAAATTCTTCTTTATAGTACATGATGACATAACTTGTTTAAATGTAGAATCAAGAATCGACAGCTTCCAGTCTTTTAGAACTTCATCATGCAGCTTCTGTCTGTACAGTGCAGCTGCAACATATTCTGTAATCTTAGGATTACATTCAGCTGTTCTTGAAGGTCGAAATTTTGAATTGCAGTGTGGGAATATTGTTTGAGAGTTCTTTTCGAATCCAGGTGGTAGGTCACCAATCTCCTCTTCATCAACCACATCATTTAAATGTCCACACAATTCTTGAAATGCTCTTGAGAATACATTGGACATATGATTTTCAGATGAAAGCACGCAAATTGAGTCTCCATTTTTCACAGGATCAATAGATTTGTCACTTAGAGTTTCTTTAACAGATGTTTTACCGGCAACCATCTCTGAGATACGGCAGTCACTAACATCAACCTGCAACTATTAAAGGATTGTTCAATACATAGTGTCTAAGTAGATAAAAAGAATATGAACACTCGTATTCAAGTTACCTCACTAAATATGTCTTTCTCTGGGGAAGGAATTAATTGGTTTACTTCCTTTTCAACAACACTTCGAACATAATCAGCTAAAGACACCTTTGCAGAGCAGTGAAGCTCATTCTCCACACTTTCAAGAATACGTGTCAAATCTTCGGAGTTATCATAACTGCATGAAACTCTTAGACCTTCTGCTGTATTTCCAATTTTGATGTTATTAGGAGATAAAAGTAACTCAGGATGACAATCTCTTCCTGTCGCCATAACTCCAGACTGGATATCAGCATCAACATTGCATACAGAGGAACCTGTCCCGAGAGCCAACTGTACATAAACTGTTTGATTATTATAGGTACAAAGAATTAAAGCAAAAACCTCAAGTAAGCAAGCCACTGAGTACTCACAGCTTCTGATTTTAACTTTTCAACAGAATCTTTAGATTCATTGACAGATGATTGAGGCTTAGGATGAGACCAATATTTCTTCTTCCTCCAGGAAAATAAGAACTCTGTCACCGTGTCAAAAAACACTGCATTCCACATGACTTGCAAGGAATGATCAAAAAGTACTTTACGAACAACAGCATATGACCACCAAAAAATTTCAATGCTTCCAACTGACTTAACATTGGTTGAAGACGTCAACGGTCTGGAAATTTCATGACAAGCCTGACCGTTCAAAATATGGGAAGGTGCAGGCTCAGTTGGAATGGAAGCCCCTTTATTCATCTACACGTAAAAAATAGGCTGTTAAAGCAAATATTCGATGATTTATCACAAAGGGCAAGATTTTAAGTTTTCAAAAACTGCAAGGCAAGTAAAGTAAATGTTACCATTTTATTGTTCAACATGCAAGTTTCAGAAGTTTGATCAGCAGACTCAAGTTTTTGCTTCTTGCATTTCTTTTCAGTAATAAACTCTGCAATGATATCACCAATAATCCCATCTAGCACAACTTTACGGGAAGCTTTCATTACACCCATGTGCAATTGGGAAGAAATGTCTTCAGATATTTCGCAAATTAAGTTCATAACATCACCAACTCCATTGCTTTTGGAATCTGATCCACAGATGGTTCCACATGTATCTCCTTTCATTGCATTTACAGCAGACAGCAACACAAAGGTTCCATACTTATTGTCAAAATGAGAGATCTGTAAATCAATATGAATCAATCAAAAGAATGAGTATTAAAATAAAAACACTTTCTTTATAGAACCCAGTGGCAAACCTGGGCAATAAAGTCATGTTCCAACAATTTGGTTTATATTTCGTCCATAGACATGCATCACAATGACAAAATTAACGTCCAGTCTAAAAATAGAGGTCACACCCTTATAAGAAGAAAGGACAAGAACATGAGTTTCTATTCGAGCATATCCATGAAACTCCACCAACACTGTAGACACCTCCAAAACCCTTGCGTTAAAAGAAAATTTAATCCTAGCTTCCTAAATGAACTTGCAAAAAAAATTGAGGTGCAATATAATATATATATATATATATATATATATATATATATATATCTTTTTATAAACGTAAAACTGATGATAACCATAATTGCATTGCTTTAAGAAAACTTATCAACTCGTCATTTTCTCTCCTGCACCAGATCTGCAACTTATATATTATTTCACTGAATGAATTATTGCATCTTACCACTGTTGAATCTTCAAGATATCCATGGTGGTGCCAGGAAATCAACTCTGAAATGGAATGTGGCCCATGTTTCATACCCTTTTTATCCTCATAAAGCCAACAGCATTCTCCTCCCAACTAAAATAAAAAGCAATACACACCCATCAGAATAAGCAACAGATATGTCAAACTGACTCATATTTAACAGAACAGAGAACAGATATTGCACTACCATCTGAGAAGAAATTATCCTGCTGAATGCCTCTGAGCTTAGATCCACGTGATTGGATTCCTTAGTGCAGTCATTGACGTGTGATTGTGAAACAGACTTTGAATCAGGGTTAACAGCCATAACAGCAGCAAGCTCAACAGACCTATCTTGCCCACATGCCATATCCTGAGAAGAAGAGGAGCAATTTGTCGACATCCTCGCGTTAGAGAAATCCATCCTCAAATATGCAAACCCGGTGGAAACATGGTCAGGATACTGTTTAAAATAATTCAACGGTACAGAGTTCATTATTGTGCCATTGATGACAGGATACACAGGAAGCTCAAATGGCAAGAATCCGGTAGTTAAACCCTCATATAACTGCTCTTTAATGTAGGGACCACACATTTGTCCATGTTCATTCACATACATCCATCCACTGACAAAAACAGGCTGTTGCACAAAGCCACGGAAACTCTGATGTGAGTGTGAAATATTAACTGTGCTAGTAGAACACACGGAAACATCGCTGTTAACATTTGATGGGCAGCTCAACTCCATTCGACAATTCGGATCAGGTTTATCATCAATATTGCCACAAGAGATACTATAACCAGTCTCCTGCACCAATCAAGGCTCAGTTGAGGCACTATATCTGAAATACCCTTTTCACACTTCTTGTTTGCTCCAGTTGAATTGCTGTAAAAATCAACACACTTTATTAACAAAAAGTGAATCAGTTACTTTTCATAAATCATAATTAACAAATAAACTATCTGTGAAATATAAGTTTGCAATTACCCTCTTTGCTGGCATAATGAAATTAAGAGCAGCACACAAACACAAAACACACCTCAAAATGCTGAACTCAAAAACTAACTAAACTGCTCGAATTCGGTAAAATATTCCTAGTGTCGTGCCATACCATACAAGACAAATGGGTGTAACGTGACAAACCAAAGCCCTGATTGGATTAACAGCTTAACTTACAGCTTATAGCATAAACTCTCATCAGGATAAGCTATTTCTATACCAAAATACAAATTTCCATTAAATTTTTTAGGTATTAAGTTATAAGGCATTTTCATAAGTTCTTCCAAACAGTCTCGCGTGCTTATGTCAGTAAATAAGCTAAAATAAACCAATCAAACTCGCCCTACCAATTTTAGCAAAACGACGCCAAATTGGAAAACAAAAATAAACAATTATGTTTAATTCTATTGAACAATAAACATTATAAAAAAAGCATTAAGAACAATTGAATTAGAGTTTGAAATAAAACAAAAAGTGATACAAAAAATTGGGGATAAAAAACGTAGAAAATTTACAATTGGCTGAAATTTGACGAAAGTGATACAGAATTAATTGAAGAGATTTGGAATATAGTGGTAATAACTACGCAGAAAGAAACAAAACAAGATGAACGAATCGAGGGAGAAACCTTTGGATCTCGCAATCTCGATGATGAAAGTTGTTATAGGGTTTGGGTGGATTTGGTTTCGTAGAAAAAGAGGAAAATTTTAATCAAGCTATTTAATGATTTATTCTTTCCCCCTATCACAAACTACACTCTTACTTTCCTAAAAAATTACTACACCCTTTTATCTTTTTGTCATTCACTTTTTTTTTTTTAACACGAGCATAAAAGACTTGGTAATTCAGAGTTCGACCGTGAGATAAAAATTGACTCATTTATAGTTTAAAGAGGATGACGTAAATTATAAAAAATTTCGACGAAATTATAGCTTAAAAAGGATGACGTAAGTTATAAATTTTCTCGACGATGTCGAGTAGGAAATGTGGAAATTTAACTAGAAGTATTATGGTCAATGATGTTGTAGTGGAAGATCTTAATAATGTTTGTGAAGGGATATTTGCTCACATCTATAATCATTTTTCCGGTTCCTCTTGTGAAACCAAGTGTGAAAATTTTCTATTTAAGACTCTTCATTAATAATATGAAAGTAGCTCAGCTCGATTATCCTTTCTTGAAAGATGAGGTCAAAGATGTGGTTTGAGATTGTAACAACTTTAAGAGCTCATGTCCAAAATATATCATTTTGGTTTCATCAAGAACTTTTAGGAGGATTTTTAAGGTATAACGTTTATATTATGGCTTAAATATGCATTTCATTCCTGCAATTAGGGGTCGTTTGAAATTTCATCCCTGAACTTACTAATCCTCCCATTTTGCCCCTGCAAATATTAATCATTTGAAAATTCATCCATTAACCCACTTAATGATTGCCACGTCATCAAATTAGCAAAATGGCATGGGAGAAGACATAAATACCCTTTTTTAATTAAAAAATTTGATTTTTTTTTAAAATCATAAAACAAATTAAAAATCATAAAAAAATTTCAATTTTTTTTAATGATGAAGAAAAAAGTGGAAATTAGTTTTTTAAATCCGCAAATTAGTTTTTCGAAAAAAAAAGTAATATATAATTTTCAAATTAATAAAAAATTAATTTTCGAAAATTTAATTTTCACTTTTTTTTTTCAAAATTTTAACAGTTTTTTTTCCAAAAAAAATTTTCGATTTTTTTTTAAAAAAAAAATCAGAGTTTTTTTATGATTTTTAATTTTTTTTCAGATTTTTTAATTAAAAAAGGGTATTTTTGTCTTTTTCTATGCCATTTTGCTAATTTGATGACGTGACAATCATTAAGTGGGTTAATAGACGAATTTTCAAATGATTAATATTTGCAGGGGCAAAATGGAAGGATTAGTAAGTGCATGGTTGAAATTTCAAACGACCCCTAATTGCAGGGATGAAATACATATTTTAGCCTTATATTATTCATATGTTTTCCTATCATTGTCAAGTTTCATATGGAGTGTTTCAAACACGTTATATTTATGGTATCGTGTCTGTTATTACGTATGTATCAAACACATGACAATATACATGTTTATATTATTCACATGCTTTCATATCTTTATCCAATTTCATATCTTATCACATCTCTGGTGTCCATTAAAGTGTATATATTTGTGTGCACATTGCTTAATAAAATACTTTCAATTAATGATAATTGGGCTCGACGTGAAGTTCTTCATCAGGGACACATTATTTTCAGGTGGATGCGAAAAGGAAGAATTAGTCAATCATTTGTTTATGTAGTGCGTCTATTTTGTGAATGTTTAGTGTTCTTATTTACATGTGTTGGCGATATATTGTCTGCTTCCCTATGATATTGGCACGCATACCTTCCAGTTCGGTGGAGCTCATCCTTTTAGGAAGGAAATTCGTATATGTTTTCAGATAATTTGGTTGCCTACTATTTAGATAATTTGGAAGGAATCTACATACCTTTAAAACAAACGGTTGTTTGTCTCTCAAATGGTTGATAAGGTGAAGCTCCATTCATGGTGGTGGATTAAGACGTATAAGTTACACCCATAAATGAATATCGTTTATTTTTATAAGAAAATCAAAAAAATTAATTAAAATAATCTATGAGTGTACACTTATTTTATATATTCATCAACTGATGTGTTGCTATATCAATTAATTAATATAACAACTCATGTATTTTCATATTAATTAATTGACGTTTCGTTAAAAAAACATATTCATTTATTGACGTGACCATATATTTATTTTTTTTTAACAAAAATTGGTATGACAATACATGATTAGATCAACTAAAAAAAAATACATGATTAGATACAATGTATGTGTAAAATATTTGATAAGCTCATTAAATTTATAAGTCGTTCTATAAGTCATAACTCAACTAATAAAAATGTTGAAATTGTTATATATCTAGATCAGGTTCGAACCTTGACAACTCCATTGTATGAGCGTGAGTTTACGATGACTTTGTCATTTTGTCTCACACAATCACATCCCGACGAATCCTTGCTGTTTTTTTTTTCTTTCCTAAAACATTGGTATGAAAAATAAAAAATTCAATAAATGAAGAATTCTATTTGTAGTCCTCGTGAGCTTATATTAGTTGGTAAGGAAATAATTTATGTAAGACAGAGGTTCGAACCTCTGACACTCCACTTCTCCATATTTACAACATGTGAGCGTTAGTCATTACCTGCTTAGCAACAAAATAAAAAAAGAATTCCATTTGTAAAAAAATATATAACAAAAGACTTCAAAAAATAAAACAAATAAAGAAAAGGAGGAATGATGATGCAAGCACAATCCTTGTGGCCTCGCAGATTTTGTTATACAAGCTTAAGCAACAAGAACAGAAGTAGAACAACAACAGTTAACAGCAACAATTTGAGAAGAAGAATTTCAAAGGCAGTGACAGTACGAGCAATGCGTGCGGTGGTTCAACGCGTCGCCTCCGCATCCGTCGAAGTCGAAGGCCGTATCGTATCGGAGATTGGCCCCGGCCTTCTCGTTCTTGTCGGAATTCATGATTCTGATTCCGATGCCGACGCCGATTACATGTACTCTTCTATTTCTCCGTATCGAATTTTAACTCAATTAATGCAAAGTATGTTTTTCTTCGTTTTATTTAGTTGTTTAATTTAACAGATGTAGAAAGGTGTTGAATATGAGGCTATTCACAAATGAAGATACTGCCAAAGCGTGGGACCATAATGTTATGCAAAAAAATTATCAAGTTTTACTTGGTAAACCATGCAAGCTCATAACTTTATAAATTTTATTTTATTTTTACTGATTCCTTCTAGTTGCATTCTAGTAAGTGTGTAATCGAAAACATATCCGATGTCCGACACATGTGATTACATTGGATTATTTCATTTTTTCAAATTATTATCGGTGTCGATGTGTGTTTATGTTTGTGCTTCATAAATTTGAATAGACTTATATGATCTTGTTTACTGTGACATTGACACTTGTGAAACTGTTTTTGAGAGCTTATGAAATAACTTAACATGTTCTTAAGCTGCTTTTCACCTTATTTCCTTCAAATTTTAGAGATAGTTTGCAAAAACAACTTATAGCTTATATGCAAACGATTTTAAACCACACGATTGAGCTCAAGTGGTTAATGAGCTCCCCGTAGGACAAATTGTTCAGGAGAACCTAAGTTTGATTCTTGTGGGAACAATTTTTGGCTATGCTTTACTCACCTCCCGGCCGAACTCTGTATTACTAGGGCCCATTTTCCGTAGGAACTGAAAGGTTAACACAAAAAAGAATAGTTTGTTTTATATTTTGTTATAGACAAACACTCATATGATGAACGCTTAATTAAGAAGCACGTAATTAAGTTGTTTATCCAAAGATGTCTGATATTGTTTGATTATGGGTTTGTAACAGTTAGTCAATTTACGTTGTATGGATTCTTGAAGGGCAACAAGCCAGATTTCCACGTGGCCATGGCGTCTCAAAGAGCCAAGCCCTTTTATGCTTCTTTAGTGGACAGGTTTAGGAATGCCTATAACTCTGATGCAATCAAAGGTATGTTATCTACGTTTCTGCTTCAATTATTATTTCTCTTATTTTGGGCATGGACTTATTTGAACTAATTTAGTGGTGTAAGTACTTGTGAGATTGTTTGGGAGAGCTTATGAAGTAGTTAGAAACTTATAAGCAGTTAGAAACCCATAATCCGTTTTCAGCTTATTTTTCTAAGCTCTTCAAAATAGCTTATAAAAGAAACTTATAACCTACGCGCAAACAGTTAGAATTTATTTTATCTTTTGATATAGAAAACTACTTATACATATGCACTTATATGATAAGAAATTACGCTATAAGCAGGCACGGATCTACGTTATACAAATTGGGGGCAGCTGACCCCATTCTTTGATAGTTTTGTAGTTAATAACTAGCCATTTTAATGTTTTGCCACCACTTGAAATATTGCCTTGCCCCCACATATTCTCACTAATGGAAATTTATAGAAACAGGTATATTATATTTGTTAAGGCATCACTACCGTAATGACCATGCCACAACAGAACAAAGTGTTTTAAACTTTCAAGATTAGCCTTAGTTTTTTAAGAAAATAATTGGGGGAGTGGGGCTTCAGATGAAAACTAAGGTGGTTACTAGGTACATCAAATGAAATAATAAATACTTTCAATTTCTCTGTACAATACAAATGGATATTCATTTTACTTAGCAATTATATTTCTTAGTGAACAATTTCTTCAATTTTTTTTAAAGCTTATGAGTCTCGATGATCAACTTGAAAATTATACAAATGGATATTCATTCTAGTGAACAATTTTCTAATTTAGACGTATTAAATCTAATTTAGATTACATTAGTTATCTTTCTAAAATATTGGTAGAAACTAGATAGCATATTGTTTATCTAATGATGTACTTACATACGTAGAACTTTTATATTTCTTAGATGTTAAGGTGTCTTCAATTTTCAAATATATATTGCTCTAAATTTTGTAATCTTCATTTTTTTGGTCAGAGATAATAATGTCATCATTTTATTTTCGTGCATTTTTGTGTGTAAATATTCATAGTAAATGATCTTGCCCCCTCAAGTTGAGTTTTCTGGATCCGTCACTGGCTATAAGCGCTTAATTTTGTTGTTTATCCAAACAAGGCTTTAATAAAATACACGTAACAAGGATAGAGGCATCATTGAATTGATGCAATGACTACTCTTTGAATAACTTGGTATAACAATGCATTATTTTCCGTTCATGTGTTAAAGAAACATGTTATAATTATTTATTCTCTCACAATCTTTATGGTGTGTTGGTAGGACTTGTAATAGTTGGGAAGGTTGTAAATCAGAAAGTAGTAATGTTGGTTATTAGTTAGTTTTGTTTGTCAGGCTTGTTAGTCAGACAATAGTAGTAGTTATTTTGTGTTTATCAACTTTGTTTGTATTCTGGCCCTATCTGCTATAAATAGGGCCAAATCCCTCCCAATGGAAGTTAGGAATTCATTTTGTTAAAGTTTGTAAACTAGAGAGTGCTCTAAACTCTAGTGTGATGTGAAAGGAGAGTGCTCCTTTGGGGCAGGCCTTCTGTGTGAGGCTATCTTCTTGTTGAATTTTATCATTTCCGTTCAATTGATAATACCTGAAAAATACTCAAAGAATTCTATTTTTTTCTCAATTCTGTTGATAAAGTTGTGTCAAGTTTTGGGAATTCTTTATACTACCAAAGAAAGGATCCTAACACGTGTGATAAAGAAAAGAAAGAGAAAATGAGAGATATAATTGAGAGAGATAGGTAAGAGTGATGTGAACGAAAGCGGGTGTGTGAAAATTAGGATTGTAATTTAATAAGTATTCAATTTTGTAAGAACTTATATTATGCCATGGATTGCACTGTATGATCATCATCATCATATTGTGAGATGGACAGGGAACATTCTTATTTACCTCTAAATTGAGAAATTATTTTTTTGCCGACCCTCTTTCCCAAAAAAATTCCACTTTTGACCCCCTACGAGAATTATTTTCCAAAATGACCCACTTTCATCTTTGTTTTTTTCTTTGTCGTTTTCCTCATTACCGCCTTTTGAAACGGCGGTAATGAGCCGCCACCTCTGACACGTGTCAGATTGTGACAGGCCACAGCAGCTTTTTGAATTTTTTTTTTTGAATTTTTTTTTCAATACCGCCATTTGAAATGGCGGGAATGAATTTATATTTTTTTTTTCGTTTTTTTTATTTTTTTGGACAACCTATATTTATTTAAAACACAAATAATAATAAATAAATAAATATTAATGACGATAATTATTAATTTAAAAACACTAATTATTTTACTCATAAGAAATAGAAGCAAAAACTACTTTCTCCGCGGCAGCCATTTACGCCAATGTAAACTATGACCTCCCGTGGCACATAATTTATCTTTTTTATTCCGTACGGGTCGTTGATCTTCTTCTTCCTCTCCCTCTCCCTCGTGTTCTTCCTGTTCCACATCGTCATCAGGAATTTCAGCATCAACATTAGTTTCCATAGTGACTTCATTTTGCACTTGTGAAGCTGAGTTGGTCCAGATTTCATTAACGAAGTCATCGTCATTAAACCCTGCAGCCAGACTTTCTATGGTATTAGTTTGTGAATTTGGTCATTGAGGTGTGTAGTTTGTTTGAGGATAGTTTACAACGTGTGGAGGAGTTGGTAGGTTGAACGAGGAGTATTGTGATTGGTCTGGGTAACTGATTTGTGTGGTGTACTGAGTTTGATTGAAGTCATCAAATAAATAGTTTGATGTTTGGGAGCTTTTTCCTTGATGACTTTGTTGAGAATAGGTTGGATGTGGGATTGGGGTGTTATGTAAGTTTTGGTTTGTGGGTTGTGGCGGTGATTGGTAAGTTTGGTTGTAGTTGGTGTATGAGTCAAAGCTTTGGTCAAAATAAGTGGGTGAAGGTGTCATGAATTGGTTGTACGGTGGGGGTGTATTTGACCACATATTTTCATCTGGAACCGTATAGGTTTCTGGCGCTGCAGGATAGTCATGCGACAATCCTGGTAAAAGTCTTGCACATTCTTGCTTTGGGTTTGCCAATAATACCTCTCTAGAAAGCCACAGAAGATCTCCGAAAAATTCTTAGTACCATGCAAAATATTGACGATTTGGATAAACCTCATGGATATACGGAACACCGTGAAGTGCTAATTGATGACGTTGGTTCCAGTTTTGGACTTGACGATGATGCTTATCTTTCCACGAGCCTTTAATTTTATCTTTGACCAATGAATTTTGTGGAAATCTTTCAAATTATCTGGTAAGGCAGGTGGATGTTGTGGTAAGCCAAATTGAAGCTTTACTCTATCCGTCTGATGCCTCTCGACTATCTGAAAACAGATGAGATATGTGTTTGCAAACCAAATTTGACTTTCTTCTTCGTTAGTGTAATGAAAGTGGAGATAAGGCCTCCAGGAGAACTGTTTAAAAGAATGAATATTAGTCTATAATTGTTGACTAAAAAGCAATCACAAAAGAAAAATATAATACCTGATCATATGTCATTGTGTCGATTTTTAAACGTGTAGATACAAGATTATGCCGAGGATTTTCCACGAATTTATTACCATGTTCTAGCCATCTATTTAATTTATAAAATGTTATAATTAATATAGGCTGGATAAATGTATTTAAAAGTTAATAAAAAATAACATTTATTTTACTTACATATTTGCCAAAGGAAGTTGTGTATCATCTTGTGGTGGTTGCCTGGGGACGGGAGCTAAGCATGACATTCTTGACCACGCCCATGCTTGTAAGAGAATTGTACACCCAGGCATGTCGCTAGTGCCATATATTGCGCTGTCACACAAGGATCTATATAGCGTGGCCAAACAAGCTGAACCCCAACTGTACTGTCCAACCTCCTCAGGTGATTTATCCAACAATTGCAAAAACGATAAATGTACAAGGTTACCACTATAATTAGGCATTATTGGAGAGTTTATCAAGTATAAGACATAGGCTCTAAACATATGTAGAGTCGTGGGGGGACCTGCCATACCAACACCGTTGATATAATCTTGAAGCCATGATAATCTTATACTCTTCCCGTCACGTCGAATGTTTGATGGCTTAATTCTTAAAATAGGTTCAACAATCTCCCACCCAACTTCTGTTTTACCGATAACCGGTTCACCGTTAATCTTTAAAGCAAGAAGCATATGAACGTCTTCCAACATTATTGTACAATCGCCTGATGGAAAGAGAAATGTGTGTGTCTCTGGCCTCCATCTTTCACATAACGCGACAATTAAACGATTATCAACGTTGTATTTGTTTAATTTAGTAAAGTTCCATAATCCAGCTGACCTTAAGCTATCTTCAATGGGTGGGGGCGCCGGGAAAATCTTACGATGACAACGAACTTGAAGGTAATGTTGGTCTTCGATCTACAACACATCATTCAAAGTAGTCCACGACAAGAGTTATTGGCCCTCATACGACGGTCCTGTGCTTTGCCATAATCCAAACATGCGAAGACTAAAGAAAGGTCTACCCAGCCTATATTAATTATAACATTTTATAAATTAAATAGATGGCTAGAACATGGTAATAAATTCGTGGAAAATCCTCGGCATAATCTTGTATCTACACGTTTAAAAATCGACACAATGACATATGATCAGGTATTATATTTTTCTTTTGTGATTGCTTTTTAGTCAACAATTATAGACTAATATTCATTCTTTTAAACAGTTCTCCTGGAGGCCTTATCTCCACTTTCATTACACTAACGAAGAAGAAAGTCAAATTTGGTTTGCAAACACATATCTCATCTGTTTTCAGATAGTCGAGAGGCATCAGACGGATAGAGTAAAGCTTCAATTTGGCTTACCACAACATCCACCTGCCTTACCAGATAATTTGAAAGATTTCCACAAAATTCATTGGTCAAAGATAAAATTAAAGGCTCGTGGAAAGATAAGCATCATCGTCAAGTCCAAAACTGGAACCAACGTCATCAATTAGCACTTCACGGTGTTCCGTATATCCATGAGGTTTATCCAAATCGTCAATATTTTGCATGGTACTAAGAATTTTTCGGAGATCTTCTGTGGCTTTCTAGAGAGGTATTATTGGCAAACCCAAAGCAAGAATGTGCAAGATTTTTACCAGGATTGTCGCATGACTATCCTGCAGCGCCAGAAACCTATACGGTTCCAGATGAAAATATGTGGTCAAATACACCCCCACCGTACAACCAATTCATGACACCTCCACCCACTTATTTTGACCAAAGCTTTGACCCATACACCAACTACAACCAAACTTACCAATCACCACAACCCACAAACCAAAACTTACATAACATCCCAATCCCATATCCAACCTATTCTCAACAAAGTCATCAAGGAGAAAGCTCCCGAACATCAAACTATTCATTTGATGACTTCAATCCAACTCAGTACAGCACACAAACCAGTTACCTAGACCAATCACAATACTCCTCGTTAAACCTATCAACCCCTCTACACATTGTAAACTATCCTCAAACAAACTACACACCTCAATGGCCAAATTCACAAACTAATACCATAGAAAGTCTGGCTGCAGGGTTTAATGACGATGATTTCGTTAATAAAATCTGGACCAACTCAGCTTCACAAGTGCAAAATGAAGTCACTATAGAAACTAATGTTGATGCTGAAATTCCCGATGACGATGTGGAACAAGAAGAGCACGAGGGAGAGGAAGAGGAAGAGGAAGATCAACGACCCGTACGAAATAAAAAAGATAAATTATGTGCCACGGGAGGTCATAGTTTACATTGGCGTAAATGGCTGCTGCGGAGAAAGTAGTTTTTGCTTCTATTTCTTATGAGTAAAATAATTAGTGTTTTTAAATTAATAATTATCATCATTAATATTTATTTATTTATTATTATTTGTGTTTTAAATAAACATAGGTTGTCCCAAAAAAACGA
The DNA here is from genome assembly GCA_946800305.1 of Medicago arabica. Classification (NCBI taxonomy): domain Eukaryota; kingdom Viridiplantae; phylum Streptophyta; class Magnoliopsida; order Fabales; family Fabaceae; genus Medicago; species Medicago arabica. The sequence continues at coordinate 17,439,602 of OX326971.1, read as the reverse complement.
AAAAAAAAATTAAATTCATTCCCGCCATTTCAAATGGCGGTATTGGAAAAAAAATTCAAAAAAAAAAAACAAAAACAAAAACCTGCTGCGCCTGTCACAATCTGACACGTGTCAGAGGTGGTGGCTCATTACCGCCGTTTCAAATGGCGGTAATGAGGAAAACGACAAAAAAAAAAAAACAATTTTGAAAGTGGGTCATTTTTGTCAATAATTTTCATAGGGGGTCAAATGTTGAATTTTTTTGGGAAAGAGGATCGAAAAAAAAAAATTCCTAAATTGATTCATAATTTCTAGTTAGAGATTTTTCCTGTTTTTATTAGCAGGAATCAAACTTGGTACCTCAGGGTTTACAACACTCATACTGACACAACACTTCGAGTACCAACTACCTGCGCTAGACCCACCGAGTACCAACCACTTGCGCTAGACCCTGGTGGAATATGATATGGAGCGGATGGTTTAAAATAGCCGTGTCTTGTATAGGACATGTCTCACATCTCTGCAGGGTATTTGGGAAACTGCTGTCAAACCTATTAACTCTTAACAAAAGAACTGAGGCATATTGTATACAACGGGGTAATGAATAAAACTAGCAATTTATCTATTGTGGTGAACAACAACAAAGACAAACAGCAGGGCAATCTTTCCTTGCTCTCTATGAAGTATGAATCAAGTTATTGTTGATTCCAAATTTGTTTGGTGTTCAATTTCCGATTTCTCTATTACTTCTTATTAATGATGTTACAACCAAGCATTTTCGGTTGATTACCAGTCAGACTATAAAATCACAATTTGAGAACTATGATTACAAAATTTTGATGACTACTGAATTTTTTCTAATACCCTATAGATGGAAATGCATTAGTTGTTTTGTAAATCTCGTTGATACAGATTATCCAATTAGTCTCAGCTGTGTGTTGTTTTGTGTCGATTCATTTTAAAATTCAATTATATTCTTATTTGTATTGTTAAGATCCTTTTGATTTTTTTCGCAGATGGTGTATTTGGAGCTAAGATGAAGGTATAAGTTATGTAATTGCTGCATATTTTGTTGAGAACATTTAACACTTCCTATGTTGACATGCCTAACACTTGTGCTCATGAGCAGGTAAGTTTGGTTAATGACGGACCGGTTACCATGCAGCTTGATTCACAGTCACCCAAGTGAGTAGATGATAGTAGTAATTTTGAAAAAATGTGTCATTTATGTTTTGAGAATCTCATTGACAATTCAAATCATTCAGAAATACAATTGACGCAGCTGAATCATGATTGGAGGTTGATCCGCCATGATGAGCGTGAATTTGAATTTTGAACCTTTTGTCAACAAGACCAAATGTAAGGCATTATTTTTGTTATATTCTACCTGAAGCTCCTTCTTAGGGATGTAGCAACTTTATCATTTCATAACACTATTCAGCTCAAAGAATGACTATGTTCGGCCTTTTCCGTTTTGGGAGCTGCGAACAGTGCCGGTCCTTATAATTTGGGTGCCCTTGGTAAACCAGAGAAAAGGGTGCCTTTATAATTTTTTAAATATCATCCTTATTTGGATCAACAACACTGTCTAATCTGGATAGTTGTCTGCTACCTTGTCTGATGGTCTGTTGATGTTATGCCGTGTTATACAGATAACCTGTTAACTCTTAGAATATTCAATTGTTCAACCAAGTTTGGAATGATGTTTTGGTGGTTCCTACTTTCCATGGAAGGTTTTATTGTACTTGTTTTATTTGAAATGGTTGATCATAGTCGCAATCACAAATAACGGTAATCAGTACCAATGTAGCCTGTATTTGTATATGACATGTTTCTTCCTTTTTCTTATGATTTCACTCCGTTCCATTTTAGTTTAAAAAATAAATCAAACCAAACTGTTATCATGTGATAAAGTGGTCTCTTTGTGTGACTTATAAAGATTTATAATCAGTCAGATAGATAGATTAAAAACAAGAGAATTTGTTGTAATTGCAATGTTGTATATACACTGCTCTTGTGTCAGATTGCTCATATATTGGAAATGAATTCTGATTTTATGATAAAGATTTCTCTCTTTATCTTATCTTCCTTCAACCATGCAAACTTCCGTAGTATCATAGTTCAATTTATGGAGCTCAACAGTTCCACTGTTATGTTGTATATTTCACAGCAGCACCTCCACAATCCCCCTCACTTCGTTGCTTTATGTCTCTAGAACAGTAAAAATAATAGAATGCGAGAACATAATAAATATATTGTAATATGGTTCAACAAACAATTAATTGTGAAACGACTATTATAGAAAAAGAAATTATAGTTCAAAACCAAATCTTTTGTAGTCAGCAGTATTCAAAGGAAAGTTCCTGGTTTTTAATGCAATTATTGAGTTTAAACACTTATGGCCCTCTGAGTGGAAGAATCTTGGAGCAAATCAAATGATGAAAACACATTTTTGCACAAGGAAGAGGAGGAGAGAGTGTGAGACGATGGTGTGAGAAATGGTGAAGGTTTGAAGGGTATTTATAGAGGAAATTTGTGAAGATTGTGTTGCATAGAGTGTAACCACTCTTAATTAAGGGGGGAAAAAAGTGTTCAAAGGGTTTTACCAGCTACAAAAGCTGGTTAAACCTTTTGAAAAACGTGTCGCATCAGCCATTCTTGTCGTCCAAAACTCTTGCTTGTTTCAAATTATATAATCTGAAACTTATAAAAGCTTTTCAGATTATATAATGTGAAAAATGAGAGACAAAAACTTTTTGTAGGGTGAGGGATGTTTCGGATTGTACAATTCGAAAATATTATGTACAAGATTTTTGTGTGGTTCACATTGCACCGACAATTTATGTAGTCCACGACGTCCAAAAACCTCTTTAGATAAGTGTGTTTGTTTTCATTGCAGTAAACCACACAGAAAAAACCATGAATTTTTTTGTCATTGATCTGAACACCAAGCTAATTGCAGTTTACTACAAAGGAAAACCACCCCATCTATTTAGGATTCACATTGATGTCAATCTCTCTGGATGGAAGGATCAGCTGGATCAAATCAACTGTTAACTCAAACACAGAGACACAAGGAGGGTGGACAGTGTTGAGTATCGACGTCCATCGACAGACTCTAATAATGTTCATTTAAACACATAGATATATAGAAAACATAGATCTTCATCATGCTGTCAAATATACCAATATATATAGGGTGCAAGTAAGTTTCAAATTATATAATCTGAACTAGTTCAACACAAGTTTTTTGTGTGGTCCACATTGCACTGACAATGTTTGTGGTCCACGACGTACAAAAACTTCTATAAATAAGTGTGTTTGGTTCATTTGTAGTAAAACATAACAAAAAACTCTGAAAAAATCTTCCGGAGGATATGAACACGAAGAGGTTGCTATGAACTGGATCTTGCTGCCTTGACAATATACCTATATCAGTTGGTAAAGCAGCATGATCTAACTCAAAACAATCCTCTTGGAACACCTTATCTTTCATCATTATGTTGCATATCTAATTTCGAAAAGGTTCTTATGAACTTGATCTAGTTGACCTATCGATCGAATATGTCAATTGGCAGACCAACTGGATCAAGTATAAAAGAACCTCTTCGAACACCTTCACAAAAGATTCATCACTTATGTTATTGTGTTATTTTAAGCTGTTCAATTATTTTTGAACCTTTTTTTTATATTTTGTTCCATGTCATTGGCCATGAAAACCTACCAAAAATGAAAATTAAACACAATATGGTTCTATTCGGATTATACACTCCGAAAATATTTAGAAAAATTCCTATTGCATAATCTAAAAACTCTTAGACTAGGTAGACTGTGGCGTTGGACAGTTTGTGGTGTATTTAATGTTTTTTTTTTGTCGCTTGGACCATGGGAACGTTTCCTTTGACTGTAGTTACGGTCTAGGACATATTTAAGATTATAAATAGACTTGCATCTTCAACAATTTCATTCATTCTTCACTTCCCATCTTTTCTTACTTTTTCTCAAACATTTTTTTGTTTTTAAAGAATGTTTATGGTGTCATGGTCATTTCTGACCGTTCATAGAATCCATACAATTGCTTCAAAGTTCGTGAAGTTTTGGATTTTAGAATCCAAAAATCCCTAACAATCTTGTTGTTCGGATTGTAGAATCCGGACAAAGGGTATTTTCGAAAAAATTATAGAGCTCGTGAACATGTGGTATAAGGTGAGAAAAAGTAAAAGCTAAAATATAAAGCAACAATCCCCTTTTTTAATGTCAAATTTAAGCAACTAGAGTTTGACCGGAGCTAAGTTTCTAGTGGGAGAAATTTCTACGCTAAGGTTCATTGTTAAAAACTGTTATTTTACCTCAGTAGTAGTTTGACTACACTAATTAATTTGGTGTAGTTAGAAAAAAAATACTTAATTGTAGTTTTGGTCATCTTGTTTTAATAATTTTTGGAGTTTGGCCCTTTATTTTTAAATCAGTATTTTTGGTCCATTTATTTTAATAATTTTTGGATTATGGTCCCCTATTTTTAAATCAGGAATTTTCGTCCCTAATTTTGACGACTTCTAAAATTAAACTCATCCAATGTGAATCATATGATTTTAAATAATTTGGAAATACAACTTTCTGCAAAATAACAGAACATTCCGCATGCAAAACCTATCAATGGAAATAACTTCTTCAAACTTTCATATTATCTTGTCATGTGAATTTTTTTTTATGTCTAAAAATATCAATAAATACTTATAGGGTCTCATTAATTCATATGCATGAGAAGGGAACTAGACCCGAATTTCACATAACAGTCGTGTGAAATTTTAACATGAGTATTTTCCTAAGCAACACAGTTGTTTAATAGTGATAGTAACCTTATGAATTCATTTCTTAAATTCATAAATAGTTTACAATTTGAATGAATACCGATTCATCTTAAAACACCCTACATGCGTCTTTGTCATATCCTAAAAGGATCACACCCTGAAAGAAACAAACTCCAAATCAGAAACAAGTTCAATATGCTATGCTATGTTGTAGCTCATCTATCCGTCAAAAAATATGTTGTAGCTAATCTAAAACAACTTGTAGCAAAAGCTCCACCAATTTAAGAAAAAAGATGGTCTAATTTAAAACATAACTTGTAGCTCATCATTGATATAGGAATACTCCGTCGTCCACCGTTCGCGTAGTAACTCCCTTTACCGGACACCAAACTTCCTTCATCTTCTCTTGTACCATATGTGATCTTATTGGTTTTGTTGTTAAGAACCCGCCCTAGCAAACACAACGCTGTTTCCATTTGCTCGTCAACCTCTGCATCTTATGTTGCTTCCACCGAGATCTCCTCTTCTAGCGATAACCGTTCAAAGCGATCCATGGGTTTGTTGAAACGGGATGTTTGTATGGTTCAAAGATAGTATCATGTGCTGAATTTTGATGGAAATGGTTGGCTGTGAGAAAACTGATGTGAAAACGAGATGTTTGTATGGTTCAAAACGAGTTGATGTGTGTGGGAAACAAGGGTTTTGTGAAAACTGATGTGAAAAATGAGTTTTTTTAATGACAAAATTTTATTAATAACTAAGTCCCTGCACAAGACGAACATGGACCGGGAAGACATAAACTACAAAGTAAATGGCGTTGTATATAGGCGGAACACCAAAAAAGGAAATGCATACACGGTACATCTTAAACACCAATAAAAATACAAACCTCCAAAATCAAATTAACACCACAACCATGTTAAACCCATACAAACAAACATAAACCAAAATTGGAGCTAAAATCGCACACCCGATCGCGAATGGCCACATAAACAAAATCCAAACACCTATTGCCCACAACTCACACCAAAGCTACTCCAAGAAAACATCACACCCGGTGAAACCCCCCTAACAACAACACTTCACCTTCTCATCGCCACAAACCGCACCCCACCTTCTCATCACCTCAACTCAGCTAAATTTCTACACTAATTCGGATTCCACCACCAATCAATCCTCAGTTTGTCGGAGAGAAGACACCAAAACAAGCCAAACAACTTGAATCAATAAACTGACTTCCGATATCGAATCAAAAGAAAAAAATCACTAAGGCACCCCTCAACTCATGGACCTCGCTAGGAAATCGTTTAGAGTCCTTGGGCGATCGAGCTGGAAAACCTTTTTCACGTATGTTCCTGCGCGCAGACCCTTTGCAATGAGGTACTTGTTCATTGATTCGTCAACACCTCGAACTTGCACAACTTCCTTGTTGAACCTCTCGATGTAGTCTATGAGAAGTTCACTCTTCCCTTGCACTATTGCTTCGAGGGATGCCACAATTTTAGTAGGGTCCTCTAAGCAGTGAAATGGGAAGTAAACTCGTGGCATATATCGTCCCATGAGTCAATAGACTTCCTCCTTAGATTTTTGAATCACATCATGGCTCCTCGTCGGAGGATGGTAACAAAAAGTTTACATTTATCGGCGCCTCACACATCTCTGTACATGAGGACGACCTCAATCTTCTCAATGTGCTCGTCTCGATCAGTCATCCCGTCATAGAAGTCAATTTATGGTAGTTTCTCCAGCCCGTGTGGGATGCGAGCTTCTCTGATATGTCGAGTGAACGGGTCGTAGGCCACACGACCATCATCGAAATCAGAAGATGAACGCGAGCATCTGTAGCATCTCAAGGGGTTCCTGCGCGAGGGATACTATCGAGGAGATCTTCTAATGGGCAACCAACGACAGTGAATCGGATATCTCGATCTAGGCAGGCAAGGGCTCTTTCCTCTTTTTTTACGTGTTGAGGAAGGAGCCCGATGGGGAGGGGTCAGCTGGCTATTTGACTGCTCTTTTTCTAGGTCCGCAAGGCGTCGATTATGCTCCTCGTTTATCGACGTTTGTTATTGAACCGTGCGGAATAGGTAGCCGACCAAAGCCTCTGTATGAATGGAATTTTCCACCACCTCATCAGGTCGAGGAGGACCATAGAGGGGTGGTTTCTGCATGTGCACCGTCGGCTAGGGACTCTGTTGAGAGTTTCCTCGTATGGGCTACTTGCAGGAGATGGAGTGGCAGTTTGTCCGTCGCGATGGACGCGGTGGAATTCACTCTGGATGCGTGAGTTGGCATCATTATTAGTCATGGTGTTTTATAATTTGGAAAACTTTGGTTTTTTGTATGTAAAAAACGAGGATTACTTGTAATTTCCCACATAAGGTGACTACCGATGCAGTTCTTGTACGGTGGTGTACAATGGTGATGGCGTCAGTTAATAACTGGAATGGGGGGGTGTTCCTGGAGACACTCAAATCAATAAGAGATCAGAATAAGGGTTGAGAGAGAGAGAGAGGTTAGATTCTACCTTGGGGACTGCCAGAGTCCCCTTTATTTAGAGGTGGGTGTTTGAAAAGTCGTTATAACACGTGTGCTCGGTGGTTACGAATTCGTAGAAAGTGTAACCGTCGAGGAGAGATTTGTGGGAGCCATGATGGTGACCGTTACAGTTCGTTTGAACAAGTCAGTGTTGCTCTGATCACCCTCTTCGCAGGGAGAGGGTGTGCTGCGAGTAATATTGCCAAATGCGGAATTTGGACTGTGTTTGCATTGGGCCTGAGTGATTTAGTCGGTCCAGAACAAGTAGTTTACTTAAATTGAACATATGACCTTCATGAAGTTGAGTAGCCATAATAGCAAACTCTTTAGCCACCTGAAGGGAGCTAGAGCAAAAAACATAGTGACAAAGCCAAAAAGTAAGGAAGGCAATATGTTCTTTGTCAGAAACCTCAGTGGTATCCTTTTCATAATGTTCATTCCAGTGGTATCCTTTTCATAATGTTCATTCAAGTATGTACCATAACTGGTTGTGTCAAAGTCAAATTTGATCAGTTTCACTCTCTAAGTTGGGATCATAAGTTTCACTAGTTGGTGGAGGTCCAATGACGGTAGCTATGTCGAAGAGGGCGGGGGTTAACATGTCACATTTGAGTTGCGTAATGTTGGCGGAACCTTCCCAAAAGTGCATGGCAACCAAAAGAAAGTTTTCATCATATTTTAAACCAGTATTAGAAAGATGGATCAAGTTGAAAATGCCTAAGTTTTTCTAGAATTGGGCTTTCTTAGCTTCGACTTTCTTTATCCATTTAAGATAAGTCAAAATTTGCATGGATGAAGGAGATGACCTAAAAATCCTTTGGCGCATAAAGGACATGTTATGAGGTCCTATCGAAAAAATCATAGGTTTTCGGCTTTCAAAGCCTGGGAAAGGTCCTTAGAAGGCATGGTGCCAGAAACAGAGTATGTGATTATTGCGTGAGATTGCCAGAGCTTTTCCTTTTCTGCATTCAATTTAGGTTTTGGAGCATAAGTCGACATGTTCTTCACTGGGAGAGCATCAACACCTGCAACGAAAAGAATTTCTTGGTTGTTTCTATATTTGCTCCCATGTCCACTTGAAGATGCCATTTCTGAAGTTTGAAATGTTGAATGAGGAAGAAATGGAAATGATTTGTTGGTTTTTTGTGAAGATTCGAGATGAATCTAGATGTTTTCGAAAGGACAACAATGAAGGTTTTTCTAAACTTTTGCAAAGAGTGAAGGTTGAAGAAAGAGAAAGATTCAGAAAAGTGTAATAGGGGATGAAGGTGAGCTTTTAGAGAGAGAGAGGGGGGGGAGAGAGAGAGAGAGAGAGAGAGGGAGAGAGATAAACTTTCGGGTTCTAATCCTCTTGGAATCTGCCACGTGGTCGAAATGTTGGATTTAATGGAATTATGAAGGGTTTGTAGGTGACACTTGGTTCTCCAGGGTAATCGGAATACCCCATTAACTTTTCAACCGCAAAGTGGTGGCCCAATAAGTCTTAAAGTTGCGCAGTAAAGTGGAAACTGAAAAAGATCATTTTTGAAAGTGGTTATTAAGATGACATCATTTTCCAAAGAATACGTAGAGTTTTCAAAAATGTCAATTTTCTCCTTCATATTTTTCCAGTCGAAAATAACATTTTTGGAGGCAATTGGTTAGCCTGTATTTTATCTTGTGCTTTTTGACGGGAAGAAATAGGTTTAAAGCTGCAAAAACCTTCTAAGTCCATGTTTGAATGTGATAAATTCGATAGAGAATGAAATGTTTTCGACAGGAGGTTGAAAATCGACAAAGTTTTGGGTTCTGAAATGGCAAGTTTCAAGTGTCCGTACACGTGGAAAGCATTCAGTTCTTGTCAAATATATTCAGTTTATATCAATTTAGGTCTTTGCAGTTATTTTCTCTATGTATATACAGTAGTTTTTCATAGGAAAAACAGGTCACAAATCTCATTTACAAAATTCATACACTCAAAGTACTAACGTAGAGAAAAGAGTCAAAATGTAGGTAAAGATTTGTTGAACCACCTTTATTTTAATGCAATGCAATTCACTTTTCTCTAAGTGTCTTTACTTTCTGCATTCTTAAGTAGTTTTATTCATCTTGTTCATAAAGCAAACTGTGAATATGATGATTATTCAACCATTTTATGGAAAAAGATTGCACAACTTATTGTTTACCAATAACATCAAAACTAGTCCTATTGTTTACCAATAACATCGGTAAACACCAATGTAATGTGACATTAGCATCATAATGCCATCCAAATGTTATCGCTTGTAAGCGTTACTTTCATGAATTCCCTCGGTCGTAGCCAACATTTACATGTTTTTTCATCTTTAATTCTAATTAAATTTCTCGACAAACAATAAAAACTCTACTAATTAAATACACACATTTCGACAATAACTTACACCGAATATGTCAAAAATAAACATAGAATCCTCATTGAAGAACAGGGTTTAAAGAAATTGTTTATTAATATTCTAAAAATAACAAAGGAAAATTAATACAACTATGCTCAAAAGCAAAATTGTACCAATAAACCATCCAATTCACTAAAATAAAACCGATCAATGATCTTTAGAAGATATGATAAAGCTTGTAACCCTTAAGTATCAGAACTTGATACAACAGCTGAACCACTTCATGAAGCTCTTCCTTCTCTGTAAAGGGAAAAAAATTAAAGTACAATATTTTAGGCAACACAAATATACAATATTTTGTGAACAGAGAAAATGAATTTAATTCACATAACATGTTTTAACCTTTTTTTTTTTACTAATATACAAACATAAAGTATAGTATATAAGATGTTGTTGGATTTGTCTTGACAAATATTTTCAAAATAACTTTTTATAATTTTTGGTAATAAATAATTAAAGATCAAACTTTTGCATTAACATATCACCGCGCCAGTGCATCACGCAGTAGGAGACGAATGGAGTATCTAATAATAAAGGTAACTAAAAATCTTACAGCTGGAGAAGAGTCTTGCTCATGGAATTGACGCTGAATGTGTCGAAATGATGCCTTGAGTTCCTCCTCATTACCAAGACTCTTCTGTTGTTTTCTTGCTTCTTGGATTTTCGAGAAATCCATTGAATAATCTCGTATTGGGCCCTTCTGATCCCATTCCCCGAACCGCGGCACGGGGGGACAAGGGCTATTTTCCTACATCGAAGTTAAATGATTTATAGGTTAAAGGATTGATCATCATAACGTAAGTTTTTTCTTATTATGAAATGAAAATAAGTTGTTAATTGCAATAATTGTGTTGTTCATAATAAATTACTTCATCCGATCCTATTTATAATAGATGTTTAGGTCAATAAAAGTTAATGTATCTGGTTCAAAATTTAGACTAGATACATCAACTTTTGTTGAATAAAATCTTTCTTATAAATAAGATTGGATGATGAAACTAATCAGTAATTGTTGAAAATCATTCAAAAGAAAATGAGTAATAGTTGAAAAGTTTTGACTCCAAAAAGAGAAGAAGCTAAATGGGTTGTCACAAACCTAAAAAAAAACAAGAAGAACCATTACAAGCGGAGGCAAAATTCATACAATAGACTCAATTTCAAGTTGAAAAATTATTTTCCTATTAATATAACACCCTTCAATGGTTCAATAAATCAAAAACTCATTCTCTCACAAAATTGGATCCTACGCAGCCTCCTGTTTTTTTTACAGGTCTGACATTAGTGGCCGTCAGATCTCGGTCAGATGGTTTGAAAAAAGTAGATTTAAGATTTATTTTGTAATACTAGAAAATATAGCTTATTAAATTGTAATCTTAAGATCTTAATCGATCGATCAGAGACAGACACATGACTCCGTGAATTTACTGACGGGTATAAAATGCTTTTCTACTTCACATTCACACTTGACTTGACTATACACTTGCACACCCAAACCAATTTTTTTTTTGTATAATCAACTTTTTGTTTCAGAAAGAAAGAAAAAAAGCGAATAAACAATAGTGAGCGAGAGTGACAAACTAACCTCTGCATGTCGTTCCATGACACTGATTCCAGATTTTTGAGTTGTTGAACTTGAGAGGTATATGTGATTGGGCTTGAAAAGGTTATTTGACTGATTTATAGTGCAATTATATACAGGCATATGCATACGCGTGCGGGCACACACGTGTATGAGCGTGTATAAATCTTCTTTATGTAAATGGGAACATTAAATAAAATCCTTTTTTAGGTGATTAAATAAAATCCGTGTAATATTTAAATAGATTCTTTTTCAATTTTCCTTTTTTATTGTTTATATTTAATTAATTTTAAAATTTTCTCTTTTTTACTTGTGGTCCTAGTATTACTCCATCTGTCTATTTGGAGTTGTCTATTGCAATATGAAAGTCAAAAAAAATAAGTTGTCTATCATATGCAATAAGTAACATTAATGCTTCATTGGTATTGTAAAACGACATATAATTTGGAACAATTTTTTTCTCAAAACGACATATTGATGACATGTCATCTTACGATATTCTTAACATGTTTTTCAGTCATTTTCAGTAGGTTTTTCATTCAGATTAAATGAGTATTAGAACAATTGCTTATGATTTCAGGATATTTGTAATGTTTTCTATATTTGAGTAATGTAATTCTACTTTTGAGCGTGTATAAATCTTGGAACATTAAATAAAATCCTTTTTTAGGTGATTAAATAAAATCTGTGTAATATTTGAATAGATTCTTTTTCAATTTTCCTTTTTATTGTTTATTTTTAATTAATTACAAAAAATTCGCTTTTTTACGTGTAGTCCTAGTATTACTCCATTTGTCTATTTGGAGTTGTCTATTACAAAGTCAAAAAAAAAAAGTTTCTATCCTATGCAATAAGTAACATTAATGTTTCATTGAAATTGTAAAACGACATATAATTTATGACAATTTTTTCCTTCAAAACGGCATATTGATGACATGTTACGTTATTTTTAACATATTTTTCAGTCATTTTCAGTAGGTTTTTCATCCAGTATTCTTAGACCAATTGCTTATGATTTCGGGACATTTGTAATGTTTTCTATATTTGAGTCATATAATTCTACTTCCCGAAACATAGCAATTCTAGGGTGTTTTGATGTAATTCACGAAGAAATGATGCAAATCAGCAAAGCAAGACCACTTTAGAAGATCATCAATGGAGATTCAAGAGGTCTCGAAAGACATTATAAAGAAAGAAATTTTGTTTCTAAGTCTCAAGACATCTTATATGAAAGCAAACATCTAAAAAGATAAAGAAACATGCATTTATGCACATGACAACACACTCGTGCCCACGAGCATGGGCCATGTGCCCCGAGCATGAAGAAAATTAGGCCATAATTGCTTTTTGCTAGGTTTTAGTGGAAAAAACCTAGTTTTTGAGCCCAACTTCAGAAGGAAACTCTCCCTATAAATATCACTCCTCTCATTCATAATTTCTCGTTCATAATGAAGCGGGGGAGGAGTTTTGGGGATTCTTTCTTATACCAAAGAAATAATCCTAACATGTGTGGTAAAGAGAATAAAGAGAAAATGAGAGATATAGTTGAGAGAGATAGGAGGTGTAAGAGTGATGTGGAAAGTGGGTTTGTGAAAATTAGGATTGTAACTTAATAAGTATTCAATTTGGTAAGAACTTATATTATGCCATGGATTGCACTGCATGATTCACAGTCACCCAAGTGAGTAGATGATAGTAATTTTGATAAAATGTGTCTTATATGTTTTGAGAATCTCATTGACAATTCAAATCATTCAGAAATACAATTGACGTAGGCAGCTGAATCTTGATTGGAGGTTGATCCGTCATAATGAGCATAAATTTGAATTTTTAACCTTTTGTCAACAAAACCAAATATTTTGGTTATATCCTACCTGAAGAAGCTCTTTCTTTCGGATGTAGTAACTTTATCATTTCATAACACTATTCAGCTCAAAGAATGATTATGTTCAGCCTTTTCCGTTTTGGGAGCTGTGAACAGTGCCGGTCCTTATAATTTGGGTACTCTTGGCGAACCAGAGAAAAGGGTGCCTTTATAATTTTCTAAATATCATCCTTATTTGCATCAACAACACTGTCTAATCTGGATAGTTGTCTGCTACCCTATCTGATGGTCTATTGATCTTATGCTGTGTTATACAGGTAGCCTGTTAACTCTCAGAATATTTAATATTTAAGGTTCAAACCCGGATCACCATATTTCTCCTTCCTATTTGTGTTTATTTAAGTATGTGTTGATCACTAGGTCTGTTGAAGGAAAAAAATATCATATTAGGTTTGTCAAAAACTATTAAAGTCTTAATATTAGGCAAACATGACAGACAACACAATATTTTTTCCCCAGATCCAGAGCAACACGAAAAAGGATTACACATAAAAAAAAGACAAACTACATCTTCATCAATATCACAAATTAAAAATGATTTAAAAAATGCCATGGTCATCATCTTCCCATCTTGAAAAAGAAATCATTTTTTGAAGGTGATGTTAGCGGTAATAGGAAGGAAAAATGCAGCAATAGAGCGACAAGCTCATGGTTCAAATCATGGTTAAACTGTTGATGTTTTTTTTTATTTTTTATGACGTTGAATAATAAAAGTTTAGTTGTTCAATAAAATAGTGGTAATGGCCACCATCATGGGAAAATTTGAGCAATTACCCACCTATCTAAGAAGTCTCACTTGTAATTGTGATGTTTTATTCAAAAATTCAGTTTTATTCTCATTCATATTTTTAAGATCCTTTTGATTTTGTTACGCAGATGGTGTATTTGGAGCTATGATGAAGGTATATCTTATGTCACCCAATTCCTAATTTAGGCCAGCTTCAATTTGAAAGGCATCCTCAAAAAAAATATATATATAAAAAAAAAACTAACAAAAACATCAATCCTTATTCCACTAACATCTCAAAAAAATAATCCTTATTCCACTAAATATGGTAGTTGATTAAATCAAAATCAGTATAAGAATCATCAAAACCATCCAATAGAAAAGTCATCATTCTTTGTCACATTTGTTGTCACCGGAGCATACAAACGATCACCGAATTTGTAGGAGAGATTTAAGGTACCCTTGGATTTCCCAGAACGTTTTTTCCTAACCTCATAACTGAATGGATGGCCGGCATTGGTAGGGTTATCAAGAAGTCCCTTGAGAGAGGGATACAGACCTTGCCAATGGTAGTGCATGGGAGGAATTTTTGATAGGAGATGAGTTTGACTTCAAGAGAGAGACGATTATGGTAGGCGAGAGATTCTCTGACGGTGAACTTGATGGAGATGTTCCATGTGGGGTTTCTTCCGGCGTGACAGTGGATGTGCGCGGTGGTGATTGGTGGGTTGAATGGGTCGCCGAGGATTGAAACAACAGCACATATGGACATCTTGGAGAAAAGATTAACACCTCTGAGATCTTTTGCGGATATTATGTTGAGTTCTAAGGTTCTATAAACCGTGGTCATCATGCAACAGAGAGAGAGATCAATTAGAATTAGAGAGAGAGAAGAATAAAAGAGAGATTTTGTGTTGTTTTTTCTACGGTTTGTGGAATCTTCTTTCTAGGGTTTTGATGAATGATTTGTGTATGATTGTTGGATGATCATAGAGTGTATTTATAATGTTAGAGTTGGAAGGAGAAAAGAATTGTATTGGTAGGTACCTTAAATTTGTAGATAACAAAAAAAAACAAACTTACATAATAGAAAAACAAACTTTGTTTATGAAAAAAATAGTTTTCCGAATAGATATCATTAATTAATTAGTTCTATGGAATATGAAAAAAAAAAAAAAAGAAGAGTAAATTATGCCCTTAACCTATCAAAACAACAATTAAATAGAAACACTAGATTAATACTTAACCGACACCGATAAAGAATGGATGGAGTAACGAAAAAACTGTTTTATATAATTGTATCAAAACAATCTATTTATGAAATTATGAACGGTGTTAAGAGCACTCTTGAAAAGAGAAAAAACCAGCCTAAAAGAGCTGAAAGAGGTTGTTTTCTTTATATATATATAGTATAGATAAACAAACACAAAATATATTTTGATTATTTTATGAAAAAAAAATTTAAAAATCTGAAAATTATTAAATATCAAAATCAATTATATCTTTACCTGTAACAAATAGGCTGTATAATGCCTTTGTTATAATTTTTTTAAGGAAAAAAAACTTTTTATTTTATTAAAACAACCACTAAAGAGTTGTAAATGTTTGATATCTATACTATATATATATATATATATATATATATATATATATATATATATAAAGAAAATACATGAGTTACACTACCAAAAAAAAAATACATGAGTTTGGAATGACTTTTTCATTACCTATTATATCATTCATTTATCCTTTAATAATATTATTTTAAATTTTAATTTAAAAAATTAAATCCCATTAAAATAGAAAATATCCCACTACAATTGGAACAATATTATTTGTACCATATATGAACGGAGTAGGCATTTTGGGATGATATTTTATTATTCCAATTACCCTCTTTAAACAAATTTTTCTATATTAATGTTATATTGTTGGTGTTATTAAAATAAATAAGAATTTATTTTATATTTGTTAAATTATTTTCCTATACTAATGTTATATTGTTGGTGTTATTAAAAAATATAAGAATTTATATTATATTTGTTAAATTATTGTTATCATTGAAAAAAAAAATAAACATGACTTTTATGGTTTGTTACAATTTGAAAGTCATAAATATTTGTACTTATAATTTTAAGCAAAATCAAAATTTCATAAAAAATACCGTTCATATAGTCATAAATGACTCAAATTGTAAGGTACACAAAATACTTATACATAGACGAACGAAGTGAAAACATAGTACACCATTGTTTGTAAGCAGAAATACTTAACGAAATAGGGAACGAAGTAAAAACTTATAATAGAAAGTAAATGAAAACAAAATAAGCAAAACGAAGTAGATTCTTACCAAATGAAAAGAGAGTTTGAAGACGAAATAAGCAAGATGTTGACGATGGAAACTAAGCTAGACGATGGAGAAATGAAAACGAACATGCAATCTGGATGAAGAAGATATGTGAACGATGATGGATGAAGGATTCAAAATGAAACGGTGATGGATTGAAGGAAAGGACGATGAATTGAAGGGAAGAGACAATCTAGTTAGGTATAGTTCATTTTGAACAAGTTGTATTTATAGAACCGGGTCACATGTACAAATCAAGTCGATTAACGAACTGGGTCAAAATTGACCCGTATCCAAAAACAGACAATCCTTCAAAATCCTCCGATTTTGCATGCATTTCACGACTTTGTACGATTTTGATGCAATTTAACTAGGATTTTGCCTATTTTAGGATTGTGACATGGATTTGAATCGTTGAAGGCGAGTAATGTCATAAAATCCTGAATTTTAGGATTTAAATCGCGATTTTGACAACAAATCTTGAAGGTGAGTAATGTTAGTGGTAGTAGGAAGGAAAAATGCAGCTCGTGGTGGAAATCATAGTGTGTACACAACAGCAAATTTGACAGGTCTCTATGTTGCCAGCTTTATAGTGTTAATGTTATTGTTTTTTTTATATGATGTTGAATAATAAAAATTTGGTTGTTCAATAAAAAATAGTGGTAATGGCCACCAAATGTTTATGAAAAGCAATTTTCGCATCATGGGAAAATTTGAGCATTTACCCACCGTAAACGTCACATATCTAAGAAGTCTCACTTGTAACTGTGATGTTAAATTTGCGTGCAACTACCTACCATAAATTTTGTAAATAATGGATGCACTTGACACACTGTCGACTGATATGTCTTTATGTGTCGCTGGTTGCGGTCATCTTGAAACGACACAACATCTATTTTTATTGTGCAACACTTTTGGTTCCCTTTGGCATTTGATGCGTGATTGAATTGGTTGTTATGAGATGGATGCTGATAATATTTCCGACCATTTTCTTCAGTTTACTTATTTGACAGGTGGTGCGAAATCTAGACGTTCTTTCATGCAACTTATATGGCTTCTTTGTGCCTGGGTTGTGTGGAACGAGCGAAATAATCGTCTGTTTAATAATGTAGTTACTCTCATTCCACGCTTACTAGATAATGTTAAGATTTTGTCTTTAGGGTGGTTGAAAGCTAAAAAAGCTACCTTTGTGTTTGGGTACTCAACAGTGGTGGTCTTGCCCTCTTGTTTGTTTGGGTATAGGCCAGTGTTCGGCTGCTGTGTTGTGTCTGTAATTGATGTAACTCTGTGTTCATTTTGTAGTCTCTAAGGCACACCTTGTGCTTTTGGAACTTCTTTATTATATAATTCCATTTTGGCTTGTTAAAAAAAAAAATACAATGAACCCAAATATTATCCCTTATAAGCATTACTTTCATAAATTCCCTCAGTTGTAGGTAACATTTGCATGTTTTTTCATCTTTAATTCTAATTAAATTTCTTGATAAACAAAAAAACTCTACTAATTAAATACACACATTTCGACAAGAACTACAACCGAATATGACAAAAATAACATAAAATCCTCATTGGAGAATGGAGTTTACAGAAATTGTTTATTAATATTCTAAAAATAACAAAGGAAAACCAATACAACTAAGCTCAAAAGCAAAATTGTACCAATAAACCATCCAATTCAGCAAAATAAAACCAATCAATGATCTTTAGAAGATATAAGAAATCTTGCAGCCCTTAAGTATCAGAACTTGATACAGCAGCTGAACCACTTCATGAAGCTCTTCCTCCTCTGTAAAGAGAGAAGACAAAAATTAAAAATACAATATTTTGTGAACAGAGAAAATGATTTTAATTCACATAAAACTAATGTAGTAAATAATGTTCATTCATCAACAACAACTAATGTAATAAATAATGTTAACCATCTCATCTTATTGAGCCATAAATTAGTGGTTTTAAATAATAATCTCTCCGTCCTAAAATAAGTGATCAAGTTTGACTATGTTCATTATTCATATAACATGGTTGGATTTGTCTTGACGAATATTTTCAAAATAACTTTTTATAATTTTTGGTAATAAATAATTAAAGATCAAAATTGTGCATTCGTCACTTATAATTACGAGATCGGATGGAGTATCTAATAACAAAGGTAACCGAAAATCTTACCTTTGGAGAAGATTCACGCTCACTACGTTGACGCTGAATGTGTCGAAATGAAGCCTTGAGTTCCTCCTCATTACCAAGACTCTTAAGTTGTTTTCTTGCTTCTTGGATTTTCGAGAAATCCATTGAATAATCTCGTATTGGGCCCTTCTGATCCCATTCCCCAAACCGCGGCACTGGGGGACAAGGGCTATTTTCCTGCATCGAAGTTAAATGATTTATAGGTCAGAAGATTGATCATCATAACATAAGTTTTTTCTTATTATGAAATGAAAATAAGTTGTTTATTGCAATAATTGTGTTGTTCATTGTAAATTACTTCATCCAATCATATTTATAAGAGATGTTTGGGTCAACAAAAGTTAATGTATCTGGTTCAAAATTTAGACTAGATACATCAACTTTTATTGATTCAAATGTCTCTTATAAATAAGATCGGAGAGAGTATGATGAAACTAATCAGTAATTGTTGAAGATCTTTCAAAATAAAATGAGTAATTGTTGAAAGATTTTCACTCATAAAAGAGAAGAAACTAAATGGGTTGTCAAAAACCTAAAAAAAAAAAAGCAAGAAGAAGAAGAAGAACCATTACAAGCAGAGGCAAAGTTCTTAGAATAGACTCAATTTCAAATTGAAAAGTTATTTTCCGATTAATATAACACCTGGTTCAATCAATCAAAAACTCATTCTCTCACAAAAATGGATTCTACACAGCCTCCTTTTTTTGAAGGTTCGACGTTGGTGGTTGTCAGAATTTAATCGGATGGTTTGAAAAAAGTAGATTTAAGATTAATTTTATAATTCTAGAAAATATAGCTTATTAAATTGTAATCTTGAGATCTTAATCGATCGATTAGAGACGCATGACTCTGTGAATTTACTGACCGCTATAAAATGTTTTTCTACTTCACATTCACACTTGACTTGACTAGACACTTGCACACCCAAACTAAATTAGTTTTTGTATAATCAGCCTATAGTTTCAGAAAGAAAAAAAAACAAATAAATAATAGAGAGCGAGAGTGAGAAACTAGCCTCTGTATGTCGTTCCATGACACTGATTCCAGAGTTTTGAGTTGTTGAACTTGAGAGGTACATGTGATTGACATTGGAAGGGTTATTGGACTGATTTATAGTACAATTGTATATAGGCACATGCATACGCACGTGCGCGCACATACGTGTTTGAGCGTGTATAAATCATCTTTATATAAAGGGGAACATTAAATACAATCCTTTTTAGGTGATTAAATAAAATCCGTGTAATATTTAATTAGATTCTTTTTCAATTTTCCTTTTTTATTGTTTATTTTAATTAATTACAAAAGTTTCGCTTTTTTACGTGCAATCTTAGCATTTCTCCATTTGTCTATTTGGGGTTGTCTGTTACAACTACAGATGGGAAACATAAATTAAAGAATTAAAAGAAGAGAGTAATAAATATTTAAGGATTTAGTATCAAGTTTAGACTATCGGTTTTGAAAAGTCGGTTTCTATCGGTGGTTGTTTACTTTAGCTAAGGTTTCTCCTGACTTCTCTGCCTCTCTATGCTCTTTCCTTCTTCAAAGCTTTGTCAGGTATAATCTCTTCCATTGAATCTATTTTCAATATAAAAAAAATGGGGAAGGGGGAGGATTATAGGAAAATTACTTGGATTAGTTGGAACATTGTTTGTTCTCGAAAGGAGTATGGCAGGTTGGGGGTTTGGCAGTTACAGGAGTTTAATTACGCTTTGTTAGGAAAATGGTGTTGGCAGTTGCTAGTAGAGAGAAAGAGTCTTTGATATAGGGTATTGTTTGCTCGGTATGGTGAGGAGGTATGGAGGTTGGGGGATGGAGTGGTTCTTCTTGGTGGTTGGAGGTAGCCAAAATTCGCAACGGGCTAGGTGGTGTAGGTGGAGGGTGGTTTCAGGAGTGTGTCTCACGAAAGGTGGGAGGTGGAGTTGATACCTTTTTTTGGTATGATCGGTGGTTGGGAGGTGTGCCACTGGGTGTGCGATTTAGGCGTTTATTTGAGTTAGCAGTGGACAAGTCTTGTACCGTGTCGCATATGTCATGTCTTGGGTGGGAGGTTGGGGCGTGGTGTGGAGGTGGAGAAGACGTTTGTGGGCGTGGGAGGAGGATATGTTAGGGGATTGTGTCAGTTTACTTCATAGTGTTTCTTTGAAGTATAATGTTACAGATTTGTGGCGGTGGCAGCTGGATCCTATAGGAGGTTACTCAGTATGTGGCGCTTACCAGCTTTTAACCTCCCAGAATAATTCTCAGGTCGAAACTGCGGCTGATTTAATTTGGCATAAACAAGTGATTCTAAAGGTTTCCATTATTACTTGAAGGCTATTACATGACAGACTGCCTACAAAATTAAACTTGTTGGCTTGTGGTATAGTTTCAACATATGATACAGTTTGTTTGGCAAGATGTGTGCATGTTGAAACAACTCAACACTTATTCTTGTCTTGCAGCTTTTATGGTTCTCTTTGACCGACAGTGTGGTGTAACACCCCGTTTTCCTAACATATAAATAAATACAAAAATACATCTGAGTGCACCTTAAACATGATGTCACATTTCATACTTCAAAAATCATAAATAGGGTTAAAGTCCACTATTTAATTAAACACCTGTCTTTAATAATTCAAATAATGTTGCAGCGGAAACCATTCAACATTAAAAGTCAAAACTTGGCACTAGGCCTCAACTTAATCAGCATAATAAAAACTTCCAAATAAATGGTTCAACAATAACATCTTAAAAGTGATACTTAATGAAAGGAAAAACAAAATAATTGAATATCACCATCCTGTTACATATCAGAGCAAGACTCCTATGACGACACGAGGATCAACTCACATCAGCGGACTACTCCTGGTTATCTGCACGTTACCCACGTAGAGGCAACATTCAAACAGAAGGGGTGAGATTTCACATTCGTTAATAATAAACAACAATTCATAATAAGAATTAATCAACATATTATGGCCGCAACAAGTATTACATATGATTTCAGATATTTTCATCAATTAATTTCATTTATCAATGCAACAACAACAACAACTTAACAATATCAACAACAACCTGATGATGCGACAACAACAACAACTTAACAATATCAACAACAACTTGATGATGCGGCAGCAACAACAACTCAACAATATGTCAATGACAACTTAATAATGCAACGACAACAACAACTTACAAAATGCATTATAATATGCATGAGGTACCAACAGAGCGTCAAGCTCTCAACATGATGTCGTAATTCGACTAAACAGGGCATCAAGCCCTCAACTAATAACAAGGCATCAAGCCTTCAACGTAAACAAGGCATCAAGCCTTCAACTAAGATAAATGCTTATGCAATGATAAGACTCCGACATGCAACAACTTATGACATCGTAATCCACATAATAAATTATCTATAAAAGATATTCATGTCAAACCAAAACTATTGGATACATAATTTAATCAACAACAATATTCATATTCAGACCAAAGGCCAATTCAAAACAGAAACATGCGAAAAAGACACAAAAACGCGAAACGTGGCAGTCTGCCATCAAGCAGTTTGCTGTGGCGAGCTGACAGTTGCTCTCGGCATAGGTCTCGTCGTGACGAGCTAACTGCTCATTGTGGCGAGTGACTAACTGGGTCACTCGCGAGGCGACTAAAACTACTCGCCATGGCGAGTTAACTGTTACTCGCGGGGTGAGGATAATCGCTCGCTGTGGCGAGCGACGACGAACAGGACTACGAACATCACGAACAGAAATTCAGAAATTGTCCCAAAAACCTAATTTTCGACACCCTAACTCCCAAAATTAATAGGAAACATTGTCTACTGATAGACTACAACCTAGACAGCAATTTTTACATTAATCCATGTGATTACCTAGGTTTTCAACAATCCTAATTCAGTTCAACCTTAATTTCTCCACAACAATTTTCAACAATAACAAGAGATTAATCTAATTAGAATCATATGTTCATGATTAAAGAAAGTTAGTCTCACCCTTACCTTAGATTGGTTGATTTTTCAAAACTCTTCAAGTTTCTCCCAAAAGCTGTATTTTCACGTTCTCACTGTTTTTCCCCAAAAGCTGCTTCTCTGGTTTCTAACTCTAATCCTTAGTGTTCTCCCTTATTTATACTCTCCACTAATCATAACTTAACAAACTCCTCTAATTACCGAACTACTCTTAATTAATCTAATCTTTTAAAATTCCTTTACTTTTAATGTTATAACAACCTACTAATAAATCTTAAAAGAAAACATCACATATCAACAAATATCGCAATTAATCAATTAAATCAACAAAAGACCCCAAACTCAAATAAAAATAATTAAATAAATAATAGGGCGTTACATGTGGTCATGGCTTGGTGTGTTGGGATCAGATCCTCAGAGTATTTCAGACCATTTCTATCAGTTTATTCATTCTTCAGGTGGTTTGTGTGCTCAACACTCCTTCTTACAGCTCGTTTGATTACTTTGTGTTTGGATTAAATGGAATTATCGTAATAGTAGACTATTCAAAAATATAGAAAGTTCCACATCACAACTATTAGATAAAATAAAATATCATTTTTTATGGTGGCTTAAAGCTAATAACGCCAATTTTGTTTATAGCTTTAGTAGGTGGTGGTCGAACCCTTTGTTGTGTTTGGGTATTGGCTAATCGCTTTGTGTATCTTTGACAGTTTGTAATTATTAAGGGTCTTCTTGGTACACCTTGTGCTTAGGAGATTTAATGACATTGTTAATATATACTATTTTTTATTGTAAAAAAAAAAAAAATAGTTAAAGATATAATAGAAAAAGGAAAAATAATGTTTCATTGATATTGTAAAGCGACATAATATTTGAGACAATTTTTTTTCTTCCTCAAAGTGTTATTAAATTTGGGACAGAGAAAGTATTATTTATTATAAAATTATGCATCTAATATAAGTTACACAAATTCCAAAATAAATTTCCTATTTTTGACTTCTTATACTCTTTTAGTCCTTATTATAAGAAAAACAAAAGAACTTCCTAATCAATGCAATCATTAATTGTTGTTACTTTTTAATTTTTTTTACAGATATACCCTTGTAGAAAGTTGTGAAACATTAAATACATCCACTAATATAAAAAAAAATAAACATTAAATAAGAGGTAGAAATTTTTTTAAACAATAACTACACTTTAAAAGTTGTGACATTTTCTTATAAATAGGACAAAAAATTTGAAAACTTCCTTATACCAAGGACCAGAGAAGGAGTATTTTATAAGTTTACACACGATAGGAAAACATATTTGGTGATAAATAATTGTTGTTTTGAATAGAAAATTAGCAGTATCATTTGTAGTTGTCTTAACATATGGAATATTGCATAGGATATACAAACATGTAGAAATATTATATTCCAATTTATTTGTCTGAAGAGTTGGGTGAATATCATATCGTTGAATGCAGTGCTTATTTTATTTGAATCAATATCGGGACTCAAGATTAACTATAATAAAAGCATTTTGGTTGGTGTTGATGTGGTTTTTATTTAAGAAGCTAAACTAACCCACCTAAATTGGCATCAGAGAAAATCGAATCTGAGACCTCGTGGAAGAGCACACTTCCAGGTCCTAAGCCAATACCACCAGGCCAACCCAAGTGGGTTGGTGTTGATGTGGTTGACGCATGGTTGACAAAGGCAGCTTTGGTTTTGAACTGTAAAATTGGTCATCTGACTTTTCTTTATTTGAGGCTTCCTGTTGGTGGCGATTCCTGCAGGTTGAATTTTTTGCAACCCTTGCTTCATCGAATTCAATCTAGATTGTTGGGTTAAAAGATTAGAAATCTTTCTTTGGGTGGGGGACTAGTTCTTCTAGAATTTTTCATGTCCTCTCTATCGATCTACTTTCTTTCCTTCTTCAAAGCTCCCGCAAGTATCGTTTTCTCTATCAAATCTATTTTTAATATTGATTCTAGGGGAGTGAGGCTATTAGGAAAATTTCTTGGAATAATTGGGATATTATATGTTCAAAAAAGGAGAATAGAGGGTTGGGGGTTCGGCGATTAAGGAGGTTTAATATGACTTTGCTTGGTAAATGACGTTGGAGCTTGAAGAATGAGCATGGGTGTTTGTTGTATAGAGTTATATTAGGTAGGTAGAGAGAATAGGGGGAAGTTGACGTGAGGGGGAAATAGGGGGTTCGGTTTGGTGCTAATTTGGGAGTTGGAGAGTGGATTAGTAATAATTTAAGGTGTGAGGTTGGGGATAGTGTTTCAACACTATTTTGGTGGGATCCTTGATAATGAGATGTTAACGTTGGCTGAAATGAAGTTGTTAGGTTGAGGGGATGAGGGCGATACTTGAAAATGGAGGGGGAGGTTGTGGGCATGGGAGGAAGAACAATTGGTGGAGTGTTGTACTTTATTGCGTTCTATTTTTTTGTTTGATGATGTTAAGGACATGTGGCTTTTGAAATTGCATGCCTAAGAAAATATTCCCCTCGTCCCTATATCTAAGCACCCTATTTACTAAAAAAAAAATCTCTAAATATAAACCCCTTTTCAAATTACTAGATACATTTATTATTATTTTTTCTAAACATACCCCTAATTAATACTATTAACTTGTCTTCAAATTTAAAAAGTCAAATTTAATACACATACAAATAAAAGACAATTTGGTAGTATTAACACACAAAATAGACACATTAATTGCACTAACATCTTTTCTTAAAAAATGTAAAAAATGTAAAAGGTTCTTCCATACAGGACAAAGGGAGTACAATGTCAAAAGTGCGTATGATTTGTTGCTCTCGAGGAATGACAAAATTACAGCTATAAATAATAGTATCATCTAGCATAAAGAGGTTCCCATGAAAGTAAGCATCTTTGAATGACATGTTCTTGGTAGTCGTATCCTTATGATTGATAATTTAATCAGGAGGGGGTGATTATGGCTAACAAAGAGCTTTGGTGGGAGGGTGTGGCAAACTGGAGGATGCGGATCATCTATTTATTCTTTGCAATTTTTTCATTTAAATTTGGAGTGGTGTTTTTAGTTGGTTAGGCTTCTTCATTGTCAAACCAGCATGTGTCTCAGACCATTTAATTCAGCTTGTTGCTTTGGGAAGTTTTTCAAAATATATTCTATCAGTCATTCTACTGATTTGCCTATCTATTGTTTGGGTTATTTGGAGAGAAGGGAATGCTCGAATTTTTCAGCAAAAAGAGGACACTTTACAACATTTACTTGACAAAATTAAACTTCAATCATTTTGATGGCTGAATGTACAACACACTAACTACAATTTTTACTATCATATGTGGTGGCTCAATCCTCTGTTGTGTTTAGGAGGTGCTTTGTAATGTTAGTTTTTGGCCTTTTTTGCTTTTCCTGTGATGTAACTAATGCTTTTTTCCTTAGCTTTTTTCTTAGCTTTTTTCTGGTACGTGTTGTGCTGAAAAGCAAGGTTGTTTGGTTAATGTATTCCAATTTAGCCTCTTAAAAAAAGGTTATTATAGGAAAAACTTAAATAATTATATAAAAGCAACAAAAGGGATTGATGTCAGAGTACTGGAGTTTATTATAGTTCAGAGTAAAGGAGTTTCTATTTGGTGGAAAGACATTTGCAACATAGATTTTGGCAGAGTGGAGACACTTAACTTGTCAACATCTTCCGACCTTTATGGACAAAGACTTGGTATATATCGATCTCGTTAAAAGTTTCATGTGGTTTGGAGATTATTCTAAAATAGACTTGCAACAAGGGATAATCTCTTCGAAAGAGGAGTAATGGGTCAAAGTTCTCTCAAGTTTGTGGGAGATTGCGAGAGTGGAGAATCGGTGTCACATTTATTTTTCGAGTGTCTTATGTTTTCAGGTATTTGGTTTAGTATGTGTCAATGGCTTGGAATATCTTTGGCATTTCAGAAGGAAAGTGTCCTCACCTTGAGAAGTTTGGAGGTTTGATATGTAACGGAAGAGCTTTCTCAATGTGTGTTAACGTGATTTGATTTACTTGTGTTTGGTGTATTTGTAAATCAAGGAACGGAAAATGTTTCCACAATAAAGAACTTAGCATATAAAAAATGGTATAAAAAATGGTGGAGGATGTGAAGGTTTTATCTTGAAATTGGCGTGTTTTAAACCAAAGAGCTTAGATTACAACATGTATCAATGGTGTGTGAATCTGAGGGCATTTCTTGGTTATATGGTGACTTGAAATTTTCAACATCGTTTGTTTTAGGGGTGTTATGCCTCAATGATCCTTCACTGCTTCTATTTTAGCAATCTTGAAGGTGTCTTTTTAGTATTCCAATTTAACTGCAGTTTGGGGAACTTTTAAATTTTGATTACAGTGTAATTCCTGATGTGTTTTTCTAGTTCATTAGTTGTAGTTGAGGTGTTTCAAGTTTGGAATGGATTTCGGATCTTTGGCGTTGGTGAATTATAATCCTTTTGAGTTAAATCGTTTTTCATAGTTTACTCGTCTTTGTTGTATCTCAATATTTTAGAAGTTTTGAGTTCTTTCGGTTTCTTCATTTGGCTATTAGTTGATTGTTACAATGACCGAGATCCCAAGATGTCTTTATCGTATCTCAAAGGATTAGTCGACCCGCGTCTAAGCCTTTGCAGTTTGGGAGTGCTGTGTTTAGTGAATATAAGTCTGAACTATGCAATGCCTGCGGGATCGCTCCTCTGGAGTTTAGCTTGGTCAAGGGTCAAAAATTTTGCTGTTATATTTAGTTTGGTTCTGGTTGAAGTTACAATAGTAGGTTATTTTCCGGTCCATTCCCTAGTTTTGTTGCTTCTTAATAAGTAGTATTTTTCTTATTTTACTGTTGGGATTTTAAGAGGAATTTTTCAAAAAAATTAATCATCCTCTTATTGGAATAAATATGATGAACGGGTCTTGATTAAATCATTAATCACAAATCAATAAACACATACTTAAACGAGTTAAGGAATAATGTGTTCATCGCTTGAAGCGCAATATTGTTGATAGTTGAAACCAAGGTGGTTGATCACAAGCACCGATTGAACGAAAGCGTCTCTACTCAGTCCATACGAACAGAGTTCTTCCGTCAACAGTGCTAGTTGTGATTGAACGAAAGCTTTTGAGAGGAAGAGAGATTTTAGAACCTATGCGACTGCTAGATACAATTGTTGAGATTTCAAGAGGGTTTTTCAAAATTTTAATATTCTTAGCGGAATAAATTATGGTGAACGAATCTTGATTAAATCATTAATCACAAATCAAACAACACTTGAAAGAATACATGTGTTTACCTCTTGAAGCTCAGATCCTTTAAGTCGAACTCAAAAAACATGAAAGGATTCACGTGTTAACCTCTTGAAGCATTAAGAACGGGCATAATCTAATTTAAATCTCAACACGATAAAAAGAATAAACTGAATGAAAACTTTATTAATAAATTCCAACAAATAAGAAGGGGTTCATTGTGGAACCATAATCAAGTGGTTTAGTTGCTCATGGCAACATACATCATAACAAAATAATTGAAAAACATACCCTAAAAAGAATAAAAGGAGGAGGAATTCCGCTTTGATTCTTTGATGCTTGACCCTTGCTCTAAATAGTCAATGTTTTGAATGAATAAAATAGTGGGCAAGGGTCTCTATTTATAGTATTAGGTTACTTAGGGGTTAAGAGAAGAAATTGGGCTTTTATCCGCCGATCCAGTTTGAAAAACAAGAAAAAATGGGTTTTTACCCGATGCCATCCACAGGGGCATCCGAGGCAGCATGTAATGTTGTCCCAGGCGCAGGGACCCATGGTACAGGCGTAGAGGCGCCTAAGGCATCCCCTCATGTGTGATTTCTTGTGTTTTCTTCCCGTTTTCGATTGTTCTTTCGTCTGGAAACTCCTAGGAACTTGAAATTATTTTTCTTCACTTTGTATTGTCTTCAACAACCTTCTAAGAACTCTTGATCTCCAATTCTCCATCCTTGATCCTTCACATGATGTCTTGATTTGATGGTTTACATGATTCCTCACTACAAAACACTCAAAACATTGCATGATCTAGGATAAAACTGAATTACAACGACTCGAGTGAAAACAATACAATATGTTCCTCAAACAATTGAAAACTCCTCTAACTCTCATCTTATTTGTCTTCAAATGCAAAGAAAAAGTACTAAAAACATAGTTAAAATGTCATATGATGTTATGTCATCAAGTACTACTTGATGAGAACATTACAACCTAATTCTACAATTCAGAAACCCTAGTTTTATGAACCCTAGAGTCACCCCCTTCTCTCTAAATCTTCGTTAATGTTGGGATTTAAAGGGGTTTTTCAAAATATTTAATATTAACTGAATAAATCCCGTAAACAGATTTTAATTAAATCATTAATCACAGATAAAACAAATGATACATGTGTTTACTCTTGAAATGCAGATCCTTTGATGTCAAACTCACAGAGTGAGTGATCACAAGCACTTGTCTGCAGGTGTTTGCTTGTCTAGTGATCTCTTATGAGCATCACTGATGTAAGTTTGTTTAAGGAGGAATCAAAGAAGATGGAACAAATAATAAGTCCATGTCAAATTGAATTAAAGGCTCATCAAATATTACATAGGAAAACAAATAACCTCACGTTATGGATAGAGCAGCAAAAGTGACTTTAGTGCAGCAAATGTGACTTTAGGTGTTTGGTCATGTGTCTTGGGTCTAAATTAGTACATTGTGTATCAGTTTGGTTATGTTATGTGATGTGGGAAAACACAATCTTTCATTTGCACATAATAAAAAATAAAAGGAGTAAAATCGTTTAGAGATTCAATTTAATCCAAATACACAATTGTCCAACACATAAAAAACCACTCAAACCATGAAGTGGACACTGTAATTGCAATTTTTTACAACAATGATCAAGATGCACCACAATCACAATTTGCAACCTCCTCAATGAAGCATATTATCAAACAACACTAATGGCAAGGTATAGACCATGGACATTGGGTGCTGGTGGTTAATCAGTTTCTAAAATATGATCATACAGGGTTGACTCTATGCAAGTGTTTTCTCCTATGAAACTGGTTGTTGGACCACTCTAACTATTCAATTGCTTGAGCACACGATTGGTTTGAGCACACGATTGGTTATGCAAGCATCTGTATTGACCTCAACGTGATAGGAAAAACCAGATTTCTGCATTGATTGAGGGAAGGAAGATCAAACTGGGCCAAGCATAGGTTATTTTAGGAACAACTAGATTCGCTACACCAACAACCTTTTCAGATTGAATCTGACCATTTCCCATCAGCTTAATTGCAAGTCCATCACCATATTGTACCTCAACACTCCTCAGCTTAAACAGGTTCTTATTGTAAAAGTCTACAACATCTTTCATGGTTTGCCTCCTGCATTGACTTGCTTGGCTAATACTACTGAATTGATAAATGCACTTACAATGTATGGATCAACAATGTTTTCAATTTTGCCTGTTTCCATCATTACAGATCTAGCCCAGGTCACTATGTGTATCTCCTCCGCAACATTGTTCAAAGAGGGAACTAATATTTTCTTTCTGGTTATTACACTATATGCATTTTCTGTCACAGATGACTGTTGGTGAACATTGTGTGGGGACCGACATGCACGTGGGATGACCAACCAAAGCAATTTGCTGAAGCAAATTGTCACACAAAGTCTCATGCATTTATGGCAGGTTGCATTTTTCTTTCCAACAGTAAAGCTGATGTGTAGCTTGAGGTGCAATGGCATAGCTAGCGGTGCTGATTTTGAAGAAAAGAAATTGATAAATGCAGGTTTCACATTCAACTTGTAGCAACAATTAAATATGGATTCCTAAGTTCACATTGTTTTATTTGTCCTATAAGTATATGCCTTGCATATATATGGAAGCATGCATCAGAAGCAAAAACACAACACAACTAGTGTATTACATCAATAGAAAGTTAGAGAAAATCTCCTTGAGAGAATTTTAGAGAAAATTATTGGGTGTAATTGGGTTGTGGATAGTGAGAGATTGTGAGTGTTTGTAAACAAATATATTTCCCTTTTTATTAAAGAGATATGCAGCAGTCCGGAGAGTAGGCATTATTGGTCGAACTTCGTTAACAATTTTGTGTGTTATTATTCCGCATTTATTTCACTTCCACTTAATCTGATTATGGGGAAATTTTGCGTAGTTTCCTGACAACCGGTATCAGAGCGCCTGGCTCGGTATCTCTATTTTTTTTTTTGGCAAAAGTACTATTCATGTGAATAATAATTTTAGTGAATAGTAATTTTGTGAAGAGTGCAAAAATTGGTCAGTGTTACCAATTTGTTCACAAAGGTATTCTAAAGCACAGTGGTTCACAAAAATTGTCAAATAGTATCCTGAGAAAGTTAGATTCAAGTGGGAGTCATGACTGCAGACGTAGGAAAGGTGAAAGGTGAAAATTGAAAAGTTCGATGTTGCGGACTTTAGCTTTTCAAAGATGCAGATCGAAGATTATTTGTATCAGAAAAAGTTACATCAACCTCTTACAGCAAAGAAACCAGATTCGATGAAGGATGATGAGTGGAACCAACGGCGAAGCTACCATATTTTAACGAGGGGGCCAAACATGTAGAAGAAATAAAATATATTTTAAAAATTAATATATTAAATTTAATCAATAAGTAAAATAAATTCACAATAATTTTTACTTATATTTAATGAAACGGCAAAAAAGAAAATAAAAGCTTCCTTAAAAAAAATAAAGAAAACAAAAGCTAACAATAGTTATTTATAAAAGTTGAGCTATATTGAGTATTAAGAAGTCAAATTTATGCATATTGAACACTAAAACAAATAGATTATGAATATTATTTTAATATTAATTCTCTTTGAACCAACAAAATTGTTTAGAGTAGCTAAATAATATATTAATGGGGTAGCTATGGTATTAAACTATGTTATTGCTCAAGTTTTTTTTCTTTCTTTTGGGGTAGCCAATGCTACCCCATGACTCTAAAGCCCTTCGCCACTGAGTGGAACCTTCTCGATAGACAAGCATTTGGTGTTGTGTGATTGTCGTTATCTCGAAATGCTGCTTTTAACATAGCAAAACCACCGCTAGTCTTATGAAGGCTCTTTCTAGCATGTATGAAAAGCCTTCAGCATCAAATAAAGTTCATTTGATGAAGCGGTTGTTTATGCTTGGGATGAAAGAAGGTGCATCAGTGGCGCAACATATCAATGAACTTAATATTGTCAAAAAATTAAGTTTAGTTGGTATCTAATTTGACGATGAGGTATGAGCATTGATATTTTTGTCTTCCCTACCCGATAGTTGGAGCCCTACTGTCACGGTTGTGAGTAGCTCGTCGGGAAGCAAAATATGAAATTTGATGATGTTCGTGATATGGTTCTCTGTGAAGAGATCTGACGAAGAGAGTTGGGTGTGAATCATCATCCTCTTCAGTATTCCATACAGAGTCAAGAGGAAGAAATTCAACCAAAATAAATGGACATGGTAAATCAAAGGCCAGACAATCCAAATCTAGAAATCATCGTAGTTCTCACAGCTCAAAAACAATCGAGTGTTGGAATTGTGGAAAGACGGGACAATTCAAAAATCAGTGTAGGCTCCCAGCAAAGAATCAAGAGGCAAAAGATGAGGCAAATGTTGCTTCCACCTCAAGAGGAGGTGACACATTGATATGTTCTTTGGAGAGCAAGGAAAAGTCTTGCGTGTTAGACTCTGGAGCGTCTTTTCATGCTACTTTCCATAAAGAATTCTTCAAGAATTATGTCCTTGATAACCTTGGTAAATTTTACCTTGGAAATGAACAATCTTGTAAGATTGTGGGCAAAGGTGAAGTTAAGATTAAGTTGAGTGGGTCTGTATGGGAATGGAAAAATGTCAAACATATTACCGACCTCACGAAAAACTTAATCTCTGTAGGCCATTTGGCTAGTGAAGGTTACACAACAGTCTTCCACGATGATGATTGGAAGATTTGAAAAGGTACAATGATGATAGCTCGCGGTAGAAAGAGTGCTACTCTTACTCAACATAATGAAAAAATGAAAGACTAATTTGTTTTATAGTATTACACGTATACGCGCAAAGAAAGAGTGGTTACGGCGGGGTCTAATTTGCAAAGAGGACAGCTGAAGCCACACACTCCATTCCATCGCACACCTAAAACAGGGAACATGCCAACTAAGGTGTCATCTAAAGCAACTAAAGTCACTTCTTCTGATGTTATACCTATGCTTTGGCTACTGATACTTTCAAAGGTGCCTCATCTCATGTTAATGAGCTCTATACTGAACTGTTGCAACACAAACACGCTATGAACAACACCTCTCAGATTGAGGCTCCTATTCTTGATAATTTTGTTTCAACTGTAATGGTTTATCAAACTGATCCTATTGCTTTAGATAACACTTTTGGCATTTTGAATGAGTTAGAACCAGCTTCTGATGGTGAGGCTTTGGTTGGGGATTTTGAGGTTCTGGAAGAAGCTTTCTCTGAAGATGTGGAGAACATAAATGTATCATCTGACTTGGAGAAAGCTATCTTTGAAGCTGTTATTGTCTCTCCTTTTGAGGTTGTTGAGATAGTGTCTAATTCTCGTGACGAGGATCCTACTTCTGTTGAAGAAAGACCCTCAAAGGTTGTGGATCCGGTTACTCTGTTACATTGGGCTAATACTCCAGTTCTCACCCCTTTGGCTCTGCCTAGCAGTTCCGTTCCTAGTCATTTGAGCCTTGATAAGAGTCTTCATCAGTTTCCTGTAGAGCCAAGTGATTGTGCTCATATTACAGCTATTGATGCTAGTGTCAAGGTTACTCTTGCCAACACCACTTATCATTCATATATGCTGCAGCCTGTAACTATCAGCTATGATAGTTTGACAAGTGACAAGCTCCCTTCAAACCAAAACTTGGTTCCTGCCTCCAAACCCTCTCTCCATTCTGTTGCAGCCCTTAAGAGTGTGCAGATTCTCTCCAAATTCTAGGGGGTGAAGTTGAGGAAGAGAACAATGATGAAGCCATTGCATCAATCTTTGAGCATCACTATCCAAGTCTGTTAGAGAGCACTAAGGCAGAGATAAAGCATAAGAAGTCGGTGAACAAAGTGAAGCCTACTAGCTTGAACTCAGTCGGAATGAGGACTCGTGCCCAAAAGGGTACCTCCAAAGTTGTCTTGGCATATACCGAATAGTTGGTTCAATCGTAAAAGAATGCATGGAAAGTGTTATTTGCAACATCTTGTTCAAGAAACAAGATATGTTCTATGATATTGTTGATTCTATCTCATTAGGTGTTCAAAGCATCTTTGTGAACCTAGGTGTTTAGATAGTAGATTCTGCCATTTCCCTATTGTTGTTCTTTTGACAGTTGCTTTGTTAGTTTAATTCATTGAGGATTTGCACAAGCCTTCCTTATTATAGATCTATGTGATGTAATGTTTTGCACCTTCTTTTTGTTTTGATGTAAGCACTTTTGTTGTTAAGGGTTCTAGCCCTCCAATCTTTTATAGAATTTCTTTGCTTGATAAAAAAAAAAAATTGTAATTTTTTTAAATTAAGGATGACACCTGACATACTTTGGTTGACCAATATAACATGACATTGGCACTACGATGTCATCTAAATGTTATCCCTTGTAACCATTATTTTCATGAGTTCCCTCAGTCGTAGGTAACATTTATAGGTTTTTTCATCTTTAATTCTAATTAAATTTCTCGACAAACAAAAAAACTCTACTAATTAAATACAAACATTTGGACAAGAACTAACACCGAATATGACAAAAATAACATAGAATCTTCATTGGAGAAATGGAGTTTAAAGAAATTGTTTATTAATATTCTAAAAATAACAAAGGAAAACCAATACAACTAAGCTCAAAAGCAAAATTGTACCAATAAACCATCCAATTCAGCAAAATAAAACCGATCAATGATCTTTAGAAGATATAAGAAATCTTGCAGCCCTTAAGTATCAGAACTTGATACAGCAGCTGAACCACTTCATGAAGCTCTTCCTTCTCTGTAAAGAGAAAAAATTTAATTAAAAATACAATATTTTGTGAACAGAGAAAATTATTTTAATGCACATGAAACCAGTTAAATCCATTTGGATTACTTCCCTATAGCAAAGATTCAAAAGAGAAAGAGAAATGCTCATTCATCAACAACAACGCCCTAATAGCAAAGGTAACCAAAAAACTTACAGTTTGTGAAGAGTCGCGCTC
The DNA here is from genome assembly GCA_946800305.1 of Medicago arabica. Taxonomy (NCBI): domain Eukaryota; kingdom Viridiplantae; phylum Streptophyta; class Magnoliopsida; order Fabales; family Fabaceae; genus Medicago; species Medicago arabica. The sequence goes on along the minus strand of OX326971.1, from coordinate 17,404,936 downwards.
ACTGTGTTGACGCTGAATGTGCCGAAATGAAGCCTTAAATTCCTCCTCATTACCAAGACTCTTATGTAGTTTTCTTGCTTCTTGGATTTTCGAGAAATCCATTGAATAATCTCGTATTGGGCCCTTCTGATCCCATTCCCCAAACCGCGGCACTGGGGGACAAGGGCTATTTTCCTGCATCAAAGTTAAGGTTAAAAGATTGATCATCATAACATAAGTTTTTACTTATTATGAAATGAAAATAAGTTTTTAATTGCAATAATTGTGTTGTTCATAGTGAATTACTTCATCTGATCATATTTATAAGAGATGTTTGTGTCAACAAAAGTTGATGTATTTGGTTCAAAATTTAGACTAGATACATCAACTTTTTTTGACCCAAATGTCTCTTATAAATAAGATCGGATAGAGTATGATGAAACTAATCAGTAATTGTTGAAAATATTTCAAAAGAAAATGAGTAATTGTTGAAAGATTTTCACTCCTAAAAGAGAAGAACCTACATGGGTTGTCAAAAACTGGAAGGAAAAAAAAAAAAAAAGAACCTTTACAAGCAGAGGCAAAGTTCTTACAATAGACTCAATTTCAAGTTAAAAAATTATTTTCATATTAATATATCACCCTTCAATGGTTCAATCAATCAAAAGCTCATTCTCTCACAAAATTGGATTGCACGCGACTGCCTTTTTTTGCAGGTTTAACATTAGTGGCCGTCAGATCTTGATCGGATGGTTTAAAAAAGTAGATTTAAGATTTATTTTGTAATTCTAGAAAATATAGCTTATTAAATTGTAATCTTGAGATCTTAATCGATCGATTAGAGACGCATGACTCCGTGAATTTACTGACCGCTATAAAATGCTTTTCTACTTCACATTCACACTTGACTTGACTAGACACTTGCACACCCAAACCAAATTATTTTTTGTATAATCGGCTTACAGTTTCAGAAGAAAAAAATGAATAAATAATAGAGAGTGAGAAACTAACCTTTGTATGTCGTTCCATGACACTGATTCGAGAGTTTTGAGTTGTTGAACTTGAGAGGTATATGTGATTGGCCTTGGAACAGTTATTTGACTGGTTTATAGTACATTTATATATAGGCACATGCATACGCGCGTGCGCACACACGTGTTTGAGCGTGTATAAATCTTCTTTATATAAAGGGGAACATTAAATGAAATCCTTTTTTAGATGATTAAATAAAATCCGTGTAATATTTAAATAGATTCTTTTTCAATTTTCCTTTTTTATTGTATATTTTTAATTAATTACAAAAATTTCGCTTTATTGCGTGCGGTCCTAGAATTACTTCATTTGTCTATTTGGAGTTGTCTATTACAATAAGAGAGTAAAAATAATTAGTTGTCTATCATGTACAATATTGCATAGATTAAAACAACTACAAATGATCTTTTTTTTATTGAAAACAACTACTCCCTCCATTCCAAATTATATTAGAAATGTTGTTAATTTGGGAGTTGGAGAATGGATTGATAATAATTTAAGGTGTGAGGTTGGTGACGGTGTTTTGATGCTATTTTGGAGTGATCCTTGATAATAAGATGACAACAGTGGCTAAAATTAAGTTGTTAAGTTGGGGGACGAAGGCGAGGCTTGAAAATGATGGAACAGTTGGTGGAGTGTTGTGCCTTGTTGCATTCTATTTATTTGTTGGATGATGTTAATTTTGACAACATTACAACTAAAAATAATAATACATCAGACATAAAGAGGTTCCCCTAGAGACTTGCACACCCAAACCAAATTATATTTTGTATAATCGACTTAGAGTTTCAGAAGGAAAAAAAATGAATAAATAATAGTGAGAAACTAACCTCTGTATGTCGTTCATTGACACTGATTCCAGAGTTTTGAGTTGTTGAACTTGATAGGTATATGTGATTGGCCTTGCTAAACATTATTTAGTTTTGTAAACATATAAGACTTACTCCCATTAGAATAAGCTCATCTTAATCAATATCTTGCTTTTGATAACGACTCTTTTCTGCAAATATAGTTTCTTTTTATGATTTTATTTTTGGGAATAATTTGATGGCATGGCTTGTGGAAGTCTATAACCAAAATAAAACACAAAATTGATTCAATAATCCCCATATTGTCCAAAACCAATTCAAATTATTGTTTAAAAAGTCAGTTGTCCTTTATAGAGGGTTATGTAATTGTTTTGTCCTATGAAACTGGTTGTAGGACCATTCTAACTACATAATTGCCTGTATTATAGTAAATTATAAAATGATTGTTTTTGGTCTCTCGAATTCAATGCAAACATGTTAGAGAATTCTATCTTGCACAACTCTACCTCCAAGCTGTGTTGGAAAATAAACTCGTCGTCACATCCAAGAAATCAAATTATTATTGGCTATAAAAGGGGTGTGAAAATCAACATTAATTTTGAGTCTATCATAACAATTTTAAGTTTACTTATACTTTTGTGATCAGTTGATTTGTAGACGCATGGATTTACATAACTAGTTTTAATGCAGCTCAAGCAACTGACACATAGGAGAGGATTACCCATAATGATGATGGTGAGGAATTCAATAACTTCATTAGACCTGTTGGTGCAAAACCATTTAAGGAATTGTAAGAAACATTGACCTCAATTAACGAAACAAGACCTTCAAGATCATCTATGCTTCCTGTCAAATTATTCAAGGAAATATCCAGACTTTGCAGCAGACCTGGCTTCCCAATTTCTGAAGGAATACCACCTATCAATCCATTAGCACTCAGATTCAATCCATAGAACAAATTACACGATGTTCCGATCAATCGAGGAATTTTTCCTCCAAACAAATTTCCACCAAGTTGTAACTCGCGAAGGTTGCTAAGTTCTGCCAAAAACTCTGGGATACCTCCGGTGAATTGATTTTCTCTTAATACCAATGTGGTTGTGTTTGTCCAACTTCTCAAACTTGAAGGGAAGGAGCCATTTAAGAAATTGAATCCCACGTCAAAATGATCCATTTTCAGTACAATTTGACAGGTGAAGTGGCAAAGGACCTTCCAAGTTGTTGTGAGAAAGATCCAAAATCACAAGATTCACAAGGTTTACAAGCTCTGATGCTATGAGCCCTGCAAATTTGTTCCTTGACAAATTAATGTATGTGAGATTTGTGCAATTTCCCAAACTTGATGGTATCGCTCCACTGATGTTGTTCTTGCTCATGTCCATGTATTTCATATTCAAATTACTTGAGGTATGACTCCTGATCATTGATTGTCAAACAATGAGATATTTTTTAGATACTTGAGCTTTGTCATCTCGAAAGGTAGTTCCCTAGTGAGGCTGTTGTTGTGAACCAAAATGTGCACAAGACTTGAAATTCTCCAAATACTGACCGGAATTTCTCCTATCAAATTGTTGAAAGACAATTCTAGGTCCTCTAATTTGCTGCAATTACCAATGGATGAAGAAATAGTTCCCAACAACTGATTACCATATAGATACAACCTCAATAATTGAGTCAAGCTTCCAATATTGGTTGGGATAGGACCACTAAGTAGTTTACTGTGTAGGCTCAATTCTTCAAGGGAAGGAATTTCAAACAAAGAATCTGGAATTTCACCGGTAAGCAGATTGGAAGACAAACTCATAAACCGTAAATTTTGAAACTTTTCCAAACTATATGGTATCTTTCCGCTGAATCTAATCTCAGAAAGGTCTAACTTCTCTAGCAAACTACAGTTGCTTAACTCTAAAGGCACTTTTCCTGAGAAACCATTACCAAACAACATAAGGTTCTGCAAATGATAAGGTTTCCAATTTCTGTTTTTCTCCTTTTCATTATTAAAAAGAGTTGTTATCCTTTTCATTATTACTTAAAAGGAGCAATTTCAAGGCTTTTAAGAGAAAAATCTGTTTGTTTGGTGAGATCTCCTTAACAAAACTCCCATATCATTCTTTTCTTTTGAAAACAAACAAGAACATCAATATCACGTGCTGGAGCCTATAAACTGCACAGTTATGTTAACAGTTTTTGTTCACAACAAACATCGTTGAGAATTTGCGATGAGATGCAACAAGTTGACTCAAAAAAGTGTGGTTTGGCTCCAAAATATTACAGAGACATACCAAGATTTGCAAAAAAATCTGAAGCATTCCCCTGCTACCAACTAACCTCCTGCTGAGCATAAATCATTCTCCTTGATAACCCTAATTCAGCAACACTTTACAGCAGACACAATTCAGAGAAAACTTTCTGCAGCAACTATTATCGATCTTCGGTTCGAAAACAATACAGATCAACCTCAACAATATTCTAAATCACCACTCCCCTCCAAAGAAACAAAATCCAAAAAATCATAAACACTCCAACGGATGCAAATTCCATTGACTTAATGAATAGGTGAATCCTTTTATCTTGGCTTTAACCATTTCCAAGACAAGAAATTTATTTCTTCTATCCATTCTTCTGTTGCTCCATTTATGTTTTTAAAAGTCTTACCATTATCATTTACCACCTTTCCATAAAACCCAAACACATGCAAACCAGGTAACACCAAGATGTGTCTCCCTCACTCTGCCACTGCCTAACAAACCTACAAAGTGATTTTAATTCATCAAAGCATCATTATGCATAACAGAAGAGAAATTCAGCCAAGATAGAATCCTTTGCCACACCCCCACACTTGCAGGGCATTCGAAGAATATATGCGCAGCACTTTCAACTACACCACAATCATTTACGCACTTAATTTGTGACTTGATGGAATCTTCTTGTGAAACAGACTCCAAACTAGAACTGCCACCTTCATCAGTACACTACACACTACACTACTATATACCTATTTGACAACATTTTGTGCTAATAGAGTATTGCAAAACAGCAGCGTTAACAAACGATTTACTCCAACATTGTAAAAGAACATCATTAACGTGACATTATCATATATCAACAACAAGGGATAAATTAGACAGTGCCTCATAGTGGTCTCCACTTTAAAACCAATTCATCAAAATTATTTGAAATAATTTAATTAATCCTACTCTATGAATTCAAATTACTCTCAATCACATGATAATCCAACACACATCAAAAATTCACTCAAACATCCGATGATGGGGCTGTGATGCTTTAATTTGCATTTTGTTGCTATTATATTGCAAATACATTTTTGTATTCTGTTGTCATTCTTAGTTGTTTTGTCGTTGTTTTATGTTGGTTATTTAATGTACTAGCAATTGTCCGTTGTTGAATAATAGTTATTTAATCTTTCATTAAACAATTTGTAACGTCTCATATAAAAATGGTTGCTGAATTAAAATGCTAGAAAAAAATTAAGTTCAAATCTTAGTTGGAGATCAAAGTTTACTTACCTTTCGATGATTGAACATTAAATTATCGTTTTTTAAGAATTTGAGGATTAATACTCAAATATTGATTTATTTTTATTTTTTTGGAAAAGAATGATATCAAATATTGAATTAGTCATAAGAATACTAAAGTATAAATAATATGAAGTATAAAATTCTAAGTACAATTTTTTTCTTCGCGTAAATCAGGTATCCTCCATACGCAACTGCGATGACTAATCTTTATTACATTGTAGAACCTAAATGGATGGCAACTCTTCCTACAAGTTTTAACATTGTTGTATGTGTAAGGCTTAATTCAAACTCAAGACTTTGGTCAAATACAATTATTATTAAATGAGTTGAAGATCTCATTTCAAACTACGGTACTTAATTCTAGACCCCGGAAGCATTTGGTAAGAGTGGTGGCAACCTCCTTCTCATGTGTTGACGTAGTCCAATAATCAAGACTAGTACATAATAAATGAACCATAATGTGTATATAATAATGTATCCAAATAATCCCCAATTGTGTGGGAAGAACATCAACACCAAAGAAATTATTGAAAGGGAACCAAACACTTCCATGAGGGTATCAAGCCTTGTGGCAAATTTAAGTTTAACCCAAAATGCTAAAGAATATATCAGAAAGCTAGCAATAGAGACTAACATTGTCTTTGGATGGAGTTGAAAGGCTGTGGGATTATCAGGATAACAAATTTGGAGAAAACCTATGAGTACATAAAAAATGAAGGCCACAAGACCATGAAGAGGATTGGTTTCTAGTCCCATGATGTTGTTATGTACATGAACAACAACATTAACATTGATGGTCACTTGACATCTATTAAAATTGGATCTTTGTCTTACCACATCCACCATTGAATTGAAAATTACAAGTAGTTTATTTTCTAGTGTGGAGTCAGAACGGTAGAATATGGAACCTCTCACTATCTTATATGTATATATAGTGCATATATTTCATTCTGAGAAACGTGAAATATACTAGGAGAATTGTTGACATCATAAATCCCACCTTGTCTTTTTCTTTTTGGTACAAAAATTGTTGAATGAGTCAATGCTTGTTTAGGTTAAATAAAATCACTTTTCTGTTTTGTTGTTTCTATCATTTTGCCTAGGTTAGGATATGTTGTTAGTGGGGTTAGTTTCTTAGCTTTTTGCTGATCAGTTGTCGTGTTAAGTACCTTTTTACTATTCAACGAACAAGATAAATGTGTTATTTTTCTTTGCAAACCGTTTCAGTGTTAACAAAAATCCCACCTGTCTTATTAGTTTTTTTTTACAAAACCTTGTCTTATTAGTATTACTTTAACTTGGCCTAAATTTCCCTAGTACTTGATTTTGATAAGAGGCGAGCCTTCCAATCATTTTTCAATAATAGAAAATATAATCTAATTGTGTTTTTTTCATTTTAACTTGGCCTAAACATTTTTGTTTTTATCAAAACAAAAATAAGAGGCGTCATCGATCAAACCCCACAACCGCCTCATCATCGGGGCGATAAATTCGATAATGCCATTGATAAATTCTTCTGGTTTGGTATTTTTCTTTAAAAAGGAGAGGAAAAAAAAAACTGAATCAATAAAAAAATACTCCAACGAAGAACCTGAATCAAAATAGATAATAAACATGGGTCTCATATTGATTTCACATTAATTATTTTTCAAACAATAATTACTTATTCAAAAATGTTTAAAGAGTGTCTGGGGCACTAGTTGACAAGACCCTTAAATTATTAATGTGAAATTAATATGTGAATTGATAGAGATCGTGTTTGATATAGTTGACTTGGTTTGAATTTGAACATGAGCGTAAGTCTAACAATTAAATTGGTTTGGTTGAATATTTGAGTTTATCGGATCATTGATTGTTTTTTATGTCCCTAAATACATCGTCCATTAAACCGTAAGCAGTGGCGAAGCTTGAAATAAATCCACGAGAAAGACAAATATATATGGAAAAATTACTTTTTAAAATTAATATTTATATAAAAGTAAATTCAAATAACAACAAAAAATGATAATAACTATTTAAAAATGTTGAGTTCAACGGTGGTTTAAAGAGTCAAATTTATCGAAAAGTGTCGTTTACAAAATTCATTGCTAACAAAACTCGCTTTATAGTTATTGAAGAGATTAGAAATGTCAAAATAAGACGAAATAAATTAATCAATTATGTGATATTCTTTTGACTTCCATGTTTCCACCATTTTTTGACAAATAAATTTATTTGAAGTAGCTAAATATATTATTAGAATTAGAATTAGAATGACAAAGTATAAAACATACATACTTAGTAAAACAAAATAAATTGAGGTAGCTGGCTACCCCGTGCTACTACTATTAACAGCCACTGATGGTAAGCACAAAATCACACTCCAGAAGAAGGGAAGAAAGAAAAAAAAAACATGAATAATAAAAAGAAACAATATAGGCGATTGGTATGTGCATCTAAACATTATATATTTGGTCATATGGTCATACAAGACTTACTCCCATTGGAAGGGTGGAAGCTCATCTTAATTGATTCCTTGCTTTTGATAACAATTCTTTTCTGCAAATATAGTTTCTTCTTAAGATTTTATTTTTGGGATTAATATGACTTAGTCCTTTATGAAATTTAGATAAAATATTCGTTATTTGGTTTTTATTTAGTTGATTTAGGTGGCTGAAACTTGAATGTTTGGTTCGAGTGGTTAGCTAGCTTGTTGTGATGTGGAGATATTAGACATTGGTAATTTTGAACTCCAAACTCTCCTTCCTTCTATTGCTATGTGCTGGGTTGCTACCCGCAGTAGCTATGGAGAACTTGAGCAGTGCAAATGAACTTAGAGCATTTCTCTAACGTTGTAAAAAAGCAACTCAAGGAATAATTTAATGGCATGGCTTGTGCAAGTTCACAACCAAAATACAACACAAAATTGATTCGCTAAGCACCTTATTGTGCAAAACCAAATCAATTTGTTGTTTTAAAAAATCAGTTACCCTTTATAGAGGGTTATGTAAGTGTTTTCTACTATGGAACTGGTTGTAGGACCATTCTAACTACTCAAATGCCTGTATAGGTTAAGGAGACTAATGAGACAATTCAATATCAGATATGGCAAACACGAGTTCAACTTCGCTCCATTTACTCATTTTTACTTCTTAGATGTGTGACATATGAGTAAAAATCCTCTCCATTTACAAAAGTAAATGATGAGTCCTATCATTAAGTGGGTTTTGCTATCATTAATTATTTTTTACTTTTTGTGTCCTATTATTAAATGGAAAAATTTATAAATGAAGAGGATCCTAACCCGTGACATAAATCAAGGGTTGGGATGGAAAGGGTTAGAAAAACCACTTGTTTAATAAAAAATAAGTCGACTCGCTTTCTTATTTGCTTATGCATGATTCTATTAGAGGATTGCTTTTACTTGAACACTCACACCATTTGAAACCAACTAACCAAAATTGTCAAAACAGTTGATTAATCAAATCTAAGGTATTCACACTCCTACATAACACAGTCCATACATAACATATATCAAAAAAAATTACTCCAACCAAAGAGTATCCTCATAGTAACAACATTTTTTCTAAGGGCCTGATAGTACATCATTATCAAAGTAACAAAACATTCCAAAAAACTGATTTGCCAAGATTGAAAACCAGATAAATGCATCTCTAAACATTATGTTTAGCTTCCTACCCTTCAACCAGGCAACAGGTATATAAAAAATAAGTTCTCACTACAAAAGTGTCACCAAAATAATAGTAACGAGTGCAACAACAAGGAATTTCAATTGTGATTGGTCATGTCAAAACCATGTATGAGATAAAAGAGGCAAGTCTCCCTTTATACATACATCAAACCATTCAGAGCAGGAACTCAGATTACTCTGAAACACATGAATATGAAATTAAAAACAACAGAGCATTATCAAATTTGGGTATGTTGAACCCCCCATGATTATAATAGACTCTGTTCAACCTTTACAACCAACTCTCTTAAATCTATTCACCAAAATTCCTACAGGCTACAAAGAAGTAAACTAATCCTATCGGAGGAATTCAAATGACTCAATCAGATGAATGACCAAAACACAAATCACTAATCAATTGCAGATCACGGAAAATGAAAGTTTGTTCAAATTATATTATGCAACACGCCACTACAGACCCATTTGACAGCATTTTGTACTTAATAGTGTATTGCAAGACAACTTAACATCACTGTAAAAATTTACTACAACAAAAACAATGGATACATTAGAGAGTGGTCCCCTTTTACATCCAATGCTTTCAAAATATTTCATCAAGTTCGGTTCAAACAAATTAATTAATCCTGCTGTGTGAATTCAAATTATTCTAAATCACATAGGTATCCAACAAAAATCGCCACAACAAAACTGTCATCAATGTAGTATCATCAAATTTAGACATAGACATGTGGAAAACCTGACAGTATCTTTTTACCTCAACGTTTAAATAAACTAACTCACCAAATACACTCAAAACAAGTTAATCAACCCATTTAAGGATTCAAATCACACAAATAAATTCTCAGACACATACATGAAATTAAAACCAAAACACAGTCCCAACAGCAAATCCATTATCTAAAAAACAAAACCAAAACCAGTTCACAAATCCAACCCTATTGAACTTGTATTAAAAGCAAATTGGAACACAAAAGCAATGTGTTCAAATAATGCTATGCCGTATTTAAACACACTAAAATTTACGCACTATGATATAACAACAGATGATTTCTCCAGTGATTGGACAACACATGTATACTTATTATGAGAATTGTGTGTCTTTACATTCAATCATTTAAACCAAATTCCTGAAAATTGCTTCAAACACGATAATTATGGCTAACATCATATGAACTAAAAATCACTCCAGCCAGATCAAATGAATATCCAACACACTACAAAGTTCACTACAACAAAAGAACATCATCAATCAATGTAACATTATATATCATTTCAAACCACATAATGTCAGACAGATTTGCGAAATTTACTCAAAATAAATTAATTAACCCCATCTCAGGGATTATGCTCAAAATCCCGCAAATAACAACACAAACATAAAAATGTAATCAACAAAACGCAATATTATAAATTCTCATCATAGTACTAAATTTCCAAAATACAAAAAATCAAACATTAGTCTCAGATTCAATATCCAAATACTAAAAAACATGATAAATCAAAACAGTTTGGAACAAACAGCTCAAAACCTGAGCTTGGTAAAGAACCACCTATTCTTCCCAGTCTTAAACCTCTCCTCGAACCTCTTCTTCGCCTCCTTCAAAGCAGTCACCTTCTTATCCTTACTCTGAAGAACATCAGTAGTAACAACCTCCTTCAAATCAACATCAAGAGTGTAACGAGTCGGCATCAGATGCTGATAGTTCACGAGTTTCACGAAAGCCTTCACACGTGATTTCTTCGCGGTTTTCTTCGCTGAATCCTTCTTGATAACCTTGGCTGGATACTTCTTGATCCCTGCAACAAGACAATGGCCGTAAGCACGGTCACGGGTTCCGTCGTCAAAATTCTTCACGATGACGGCTTTCTTCCCGGCGTAACGTCCTTGAAGGACGATAACCGCCTTGTTTGGCTTCAGAAACTTCACCATTTTTGGTTCGGCGTTTTGGTTTCACTCTCCTCTCTCTCTCTCTCTCTCACAGTTTCGCCGTCGAAGTCGAAATGAAACCCTAAATGGTGCAGTGATGTATAAATTGAGAAACCCTAATGGGTTTCGGTTTGGGTTTTCTTTGGGCCCAACCTGACCTGTTAATATCGTTTCAAAATGTTATCTGCAACCCCGTTTCACCAGTTTCAGTATAAGTTTAAATTATCGCTCTTTCTTTCTTTCAAAAAGTTTAAAATATTTATAAAAAAAAAAAGTTTAAATTATTGAAATTTTAAAAAACAATATGTAATTTAATTAAATTACACAATTTAATGTAATAATAATAAAGTATTATTCATATTTAGTTAAGTATATCAAATTAACAAGCCTAAAAGAGTTCTTCTATGACATGTGGTCTGATATCTTTAGTTAAATAGGCTTCTAAGTCCGACGTAGTCTAGACCATAGAAAATAAAATGAGTATTTCTTAATTAAAAAAAGTATACTGAAATGTTTACATTCATTTTAACTTATTGTGTTACAACCACTAAAAATAATTCCCAAAAAAAAAACATTCAAAAATAATAATTAGCTTAAAGATAAAAAGAGATCAAGTGTGATAATGTGACATTTGTCTTCTACTACGATGATGATTGAAGCCCACAACAAACATTTGCTAGAACCACTCTACCACCATCTCTCGTCCTAGTCTTGAATCCAGGAAATTATCATCGATAGAAATGCGATGATTGAAGGGAAAAAATGTTAATTTGTTTTTATTATCACGGTTGATGGATTAATCCTCTAGTTTGTTTGGATTTTGGCATTAAATTTGTTGTTGCCTTGTTTGTTTCAACATTGTAATCTTATCTTGCACTAAACTTTTTTGGTTCTGATTTGGCACTCTTTTCGCTATTTGTGCTATTTGCCTATGTTTTCTTTGTAGTAATATATTCTACTTTGGCTTGTAAAAAAATTAAGTAAATGTTATATAATGTAATAATTTTGTAAAAAAAAAAGAATATAATGTAATAACTTAATGCGAGTAGAGTTTTTTTTTACAAGAACAATCTTAATGCATTTTATTTATAAGAATGTTTTCAATACATGATGGAATGTTAAAGTGAATACATAAAATAGCCTCTAACATAGCCGCCTTAGCTAAACTATTAGCAACTTTGCTTGCTTGTCTCCTAACGAACGTAACATGAGCGTTCAAAAGATCAGTACAAAGCAGGTGTGCACGATTATTGATTATTTCACTAAATTTTTAGACACCTTCTTGTGTGTTGTAGATGTTATCGACCATTGTTTTAGAGTCTACCACAAAATCCTTATTCCACAATTGGAGATCCTTAACCCATTCCAAAGCATGCAGCAAACCTAGCAACTCTCCGATGTCCACATTAGATATGGGGGAGAACCACTCGGTCCTTGCCAGCACAAAAGCCCCTTCAGCATCCCTGAAGCATATTCCAACACCGACCCTATCAAGAGAGTTTGAGATAGTTGCATCAACATTGCAATTGTACCTGCTTGGAGACGGTTTTGACCATTTTTCAACGAGTCTAAGAGCTTGACATGTAGATATTCATTGTTTCAGATGGTCTGGTATGACTCTGTCGAATCATTCTGTACTTTTTTTATTCCTGTTTTTTCAAATGCTCCACATGAGCATGCTGAAAATAAGGTGTTGGTTGTGATCTAATCAGTGCAACAGTTCAAGCATTGCGAATATGTCAGCCGGGTTAAGTAGCATAGGCGACATAATACTCCTCAAACCACTTCGTTGCCAACAAGAGCTGATACTATTACATAAGAACAGCGCGTGCAGACTATCTTCCAGCGAAGCATATAATGGACATTGAGTCGGACAAGGGACCCCTCGAGCCTGCAAACGAACCCGCGTTGGAAGGCAGTCGCGGGTGACTCTCCATGGGAAGTTTTTAATTCTCAGAGGCATCTTAGTGTTCAGATCTAGTTCGAATTTCCATTAATTCGATTTTGTTGTGCATTTAAATTTCTTTCCATAATGTTTCTATATGCACTATGAACCGAGTAAATCCCATTTTTTTCGAGTTTCCACACAGCTTTATCATGTTGTATCGAGGATAATATAGGGGTTATGCAAATTTGATGCGATGACACAATATCAAATAAAATACCAATATTTGTTGTATGCCACTGTTTGTTAGGCGGTCGTAGCAAATCAACAACTCTAAGGTTGGCCATACTGATATGTTTGTTCCTATCCCATTTTTCCATTTAAAATCGCTTTGCATCATTAGTTTAACGCTCCAAATACTCCGCCAAATGAAACTTGGGTTGTGTCCCGCGCCTGCAACAAAATAATCACTAGTGGGGAAATATATAGTTTTGAGTAATCTAGTGATTAAAGATTCAAGTTGCATGAGTATCTTCCACGCCTAATTCCCTAACATTGTCATATTAAAGTGTTTGAGACTTTTGAAACCCATGCCTCTGAAGCCTTTTGGAGCCGTGAGCCGCTCCCATGAATCCATGCCTCTTCTGTTTCCATTTCCATGTCCCCACCAAAATGCGTTAAGCATATTTTCAATTTCATTTATCAAATAATTCGGTAGCAAGAAGGCACTCATCAAATAAGAGGGAATAGACTGTAAAATTGACTTTATCATAACCTCTCTTCCTGCTTGCGAGAGGCAGTGGCTGCTCCAAGAATTGTTTTTGTTCCAAATCCGACCCTTTATGAACTTAAAGGTCGAATTTTTGCTTCTCCCTACCATGGACCCCCAAATATTTTCATGTCCATAACACTTGCCTCACTCCCATAATGTTAGCTACATCGGTTCTCACCTCTGGAGGAGTGTTTCTACTGCAGAATATCTCTGATTTTGAAAATTGATAGCTTGACCAGACGCAGCTTCGTACGAGACTAGGATATTTATCATGACATTTGCTTTACTAGCAGAGCCTTCGAAAAACAAAAAGCAATCATCGGCAAAGAGTAGCTAGGAGATAATCGGTGCATTGGTACAAATCCTAACACCCCGTAGAGTTCCTTACCCTTCCGCTCTTTTTATCATAGCCAACAAACCTACAATGCATAAGATGAAAAGGTTCGGCGAGAGCGGATCTCCTTGCATGAGACCTCTGCCTGGAACAATCGGACCAAATGTGACTCTATTGACAAGCACCGAATAGTTGATTGTCTCAACACACAACATAATCGTTTAACCCATTGCTCTTGGAAACCCATCCTTATCATACATAACCACCATTGACAACTGAAGTGGGCAATATAGGTCACACTTTTTCAATAAACTAAACGCAAGCATAACTTTAAACACACAAGTTCCACACGTTAAAATCGGTGTTAGTTACCTTTTTCTTGACAACAAAGAGGATCTTAATTATTGACATCATTGTGCATAATTTGAGCTAGATAATGAAGATTAATTAAAAGATACCCTTGGATAACTCATCCAACCAAAAAGGGATAAATAAATAATACATATGCATATCTCAAACCATATGATGCATTAGACTACAAATTCTAATTTTAGCAGCTAGTCAAAACAAAAACAAAAATGTAATCAAGGAAGGATCCTGCGTCGCCGGCGTGGAGTCTCCCGTCTCACATACATTTTCTCCATCTCATTCAGTGGTCGGGTTGATCCATCAGGCATGCTAGCAAATTTCCAGCCCCCACCATCTCCACGCTTCCCCCGGGGTCCCATTTTCTCTACAGTGAAAGTCCATCCATCTTCAGGGCGTCGTCGACTATACTTGTGGCATTTCACCTCTCCAGCCATCTGTACGTAAGCACAACCACGTTATTCGGCGAGTTCTACAAATAAAAAACTGACTAGCAGTACATATGACAAGGAATAAACAGAGCATGAAAGTCCAATGTGTATTAATCAGCCAACAATAAATATTTGTAAGAATAAAGGCCAAAACTATATTTTGAACTAATTTTTTACATAGAAGAGTATTTTTTATCAAACAATTGAAACGGAAACCATATAGCAACCAAAATTTTATCTTTGCTAAGAAGGTTATATATTATATGGGTCAACCAATCACAGTAGACCGTATACAACACCAAAATTTTAGGAAAACCATTCTTAGCAACACAGATTTTAGTAGTTCCTCCAAATGTTTTCCTAGGTCTTAATCTACCATTTTTAATTGGACTATCATCCATTTGATTTGCATTACTCACCAAAGCTTCAGACAATCTCTCGTCATCTTTCCCTCAATAGGTGCCACTACAACTTCCCCCAAATATCTTTTTATCTAACAGATTATTTCCTTGGATGTCCACTCATGCAACTTAGCTCTCTAATCTCAGATATAGTTGTTTTCCTTGTTTGAACTTCTCAGTCCAACACTCATCACCATAGAACATTGTTGGTAACTGTTAAATAAAATTTTCTTTTTTGGAGGCACTTGGCAATCACAAGTAGCAGTATAAGCATTTTGTCCATTTTATCAACAAGCTTCAATCCAGGTAACATCCCCATTGATGACCAATCTCCCAATTATGTTTATGGATCTTAAACCATGGTATGATGTGATATTGGTTTTTTAACATCCAAAACATTATTAACTTGCATTTGATGTGCTCCTTACTCCTTTTTAAACTTAATAGAGAACTCCAGAATTCCAAAGTTTCAGTTACATACAACTCAAGTTTACAATTTACTCATTCTATCCAGTCATCAAATGAGACTATATCACCTCCATGAGTTCATCACACACTACTAACGGCCATCATATATACCCTTTGTGGTTCAAAATCCATGCAATACAAGACTATTTCATCTCTAGAGTCTTCAACAGGATTTCTGCTGTCTTGAAATCAACAAAGTTCATGTGCAGAGTCGCCTTTCATTAAGCCACTCAACATGTATATATCCCCCATGATTGAGCTAACTTACATAAAACCAAACATACGGGTATCTTATCTCAATATTCTAATTTTTTTTGGTTTCATGAAACTTGTAGATGTAGATAGGTATATAGTGCCCCCTGCCCCATACAATGTGCAAAATTCTGTATACTTCTTTTTTCCCTGTGGATAGGCATCTAAGTGTTTCATCTCCACTAATCCAATATTTTCTTAGACATAGTAAAAAAGAAAAAAGAATAAAAGCTAAACTCCCGTTGAGAAAAATGTAAAAAACAAGTAAATGACGATGGACCAAAAAGAAATAAAATTGGAAAATAGCTACACCAATGCCCTAATGGTCCATTAAACAATCTGGATGTTCTTAAAGGTCACGCTAAAAGCATTACCAGAAATGTCATTGTTCAATAAATAAAACATCTAAAACCACACTCTTCCACTCCACAATTTTCCCTTTCAATATACAATTTACTCGAATAAAAAGAAATGACAGTTCGGAACATCATGCATCCAAATAATCATACACCTAAACCATGTCTCTTAATATCTGTACAACCATAAAAATTTAATGCCCAAGCTTTGTCCTATAATATCTAGACATCCAGATCTTCATAAGACAGTTTGATCAAATGAGCATCACAAAGCTCCAAAATACATTAGCTATATAAGCTAACTGAGCAGTAGTTAGCATCAGTTATGAATAACATCATTCTATTCATTTTAAAGATGTTTCAAATCATTTTAGTTACTACTAGTTCTGGGCAATATTTTAGGGCGAATTAATTAATTTAAGAGTTCTAGTATCTTCCCTAAAGTCCCAATGATTCGTAAACAGGCCTAGATTAGTACTTAGTAGCAAGTGCATATTGGGAGTTCTTTTATTCTAACTTAATAATAAGTTGGGCCTTTTCTGATAGCATAGCCACATAATAGTTGTAGACTTTTCTGATAGCATTCACATAATAGTTCTAGTCTTGTGTTTACAACTCCATTCTGATACAGTGTTTACGTACTATGAAGCTTTCACTTGTCATTATATACAGATATAGATTATGCATGCTATAGAAATTTGGTTAGTGACGTAAACTTTGACTTGATTAATTTGCGAGCATCTAATATATGAATCGGTTTTCTTTTGAACATGAATTTTAAATCTTTTTTTTTTTATATTGAATTTTAAATCTTTTGAAAACAGCAAAATCATCCGACTTTCCTATCTACAAAAATTCATGTTTTTCCACCAAAATCATCAGTGAAAGTAATCTAATACTTACTTTTGCTGACAGGTTTAACAGGACCGCAAATCAAATTAAAGACTAGTATGTACTAACTAAAAATTTTGCAAAGTCTTCAAGTGTTCATCTATGGAAAAGTCCATTTATTACTTCTTACCAAACAATTTTTTCATAGCTTTGGGATACTAGAACTGTGGTAAACCATTCAACATTTTCTTCTTCCATTACGAAGAGTCATCAAGCCATAGTAATATCTGCTGTCACTGTCAGCGGTGGTAAAGTTGCACCAAATCTTCTGTAATTGTGTGATCATAACAAGTAGATGTACAGAAACAAGAACAACAAAGTCTTATCCTACTAGGTGGGATTGGCTACATAGATCAAATGAAGACATAATGCCCGATCAAAAATATAACAAGTAGAAGTAAGTAATAGGCTGAAATATAGCCTGTACTATTAACTTTCTATTTCAATACATCTTTTTATCCATGACTAAACTTCTCTCAAAATTTACACCTTACAACTTTTACATTGAAACAGAAAGGCAAACTCTTTTGCTTCTAATCACCCAATACTGAGCTAATTGTTTCAGCTCAGGCAGATTAAATGATTCTATTATGATTTGTATTTGGTACTATTCCATTCACTCTTCACCTAACAATACCTTGTATTTTCATAGCCTGACCAATTGACGGTTGTTGGACACTGGTTCATGAGTTCACCAGAATACAGGATAAACAACAATCTATAACAAAAAGAATTCCCTCCGATCAGCATCAGTTCGATACAAGTTCGAAGACCCCATAGTGTAACAATGGAAATATATCTCTACTCTACATTTCAGGTATTCAAGAGACCTCGACTGTCCCTTTCAAATTCCACTCAATAGTTAAAGACTCCAGAGTCCACACCATTCCTTCCCTCTTATTATGTAATCCTAACATTAACAGATACTACCTCGTATTTCTGTTACTAACTGAGTCAAGCCCAACTGCAGCATCTAACAAAGACCACATAATCTGAAAGGTAACAGTTGCACCTATAAAAGCTAAATGTAAGCATGTTTCAGGCTACGGTAGGTCTTTTGTCTTGAACACCAAACCCAAAACCAGAATAATCAAGGAAAATATGTTTGATTCCTGGTTTGTTAACCAGCTCATTTGCCGTCCTTAAATCTTCTAATCTAAAACCTTCTCTATTTCTCAATCGAGACTTAAATTTAGAAGTCCTCTACACTCAACAGTTTACCAACCATAAACCTCACCAAAATATCATGCCAAACTATCCCCATAGCACCCTATTTAATTTCTACAGTAAAGAAATTAAACACTTTTACTACTCCACAAAAATATAGCAAGGCCAAAATAAAGTGCACAAGATATCTATCTATTTCTATACAGCAAGGTATGCTTCATTGACAAAAAATAGAATAGCAGCCAAAGAGAACTCACTTTCTTCTTGTTGAAGTTCATCTTCTCAACAAAGTCTCGATAAAGCATATCATCCTCCTTTTTGGAGATTTCATAATGAACTTCATCCAAATCTTTGGTAATGCCATCCCACCCCTCAGGCATCACCTTGAAGTCAGGCTTATAAGGAAGCGACGCAACATGGAATTCCCTATCATGGGAAATAAAAAATCTGCAACAACAACAGCAAGAAAAAGCAATAAACAAATAAACCATAAACTCTAAATTCCACTTACTAAACATATGAACAATCAATTTTTACTTAACAACCATAAACCCTAAATTCAACTAAACATAAGAACTTCATTTTTCACTTAAAAGGAGTGTATGTTTGATTCCATTTTTGGAGGCGGGAAAATTGATACTAGAGATATAAAATTAATTTTGAAATGCTTGGTTGCTCTCAAATAGAATTGATTCCAAAATTGATTCAATCTTGAAGCTAGAATTTGGAACTTATGATTCTAGCATTGATTTTGCTTCCAAAATTTAGACTTCAATTATTGCTCAACTCACTTTAACATGAATGTATCCAAACATGAATCACTTTACATTCAACTCACTTTTCGCCATAATCAATTTTACAAAATCAATTTTTATTACCGAAGAACCAAAGACACGCTACATAAACCATAAACCCTAAATTTAACTAAACATATGAACAATCAATTTGCACTTAACAATAACTAATCCATAAACCCTAAACCCTAAATTAAACTGAACTAAACTAAACATACGAACAATCAATTTTCACTTAACAATAACAAATCCATAAACCCTAAACCCTAGATTAAACTAAACTAAACATACAAACAATCAATTTCCACTTAATAATAAATAACTAAACCAAAACCCTAAATTCAATTCAAATATTCAAAAAAGCACTAACTCCGGAAAAGTGTCGAGCAAAATCTCAACAGAATCATCAAGTTTATGACCAAGTTTCTTCTCTTCTTCCTCTTCAAGCTCCTTCAACCAAAGAATAGCATGAACTCTCTGTCTCATTATCCTATAATCCTTAGCAAGCTTCTCAATTGTGTAAACTTGAGGATCTTTCTTATGCAACCGATACATTTCGGCCTTTTCGCTATCCTTCAAATACGAACCTCGCGCACCGGGTTCATGAACTTGCTTCATCAACACACATGTATCCGCCATTCGTTGCTTCCAACTATCAACATAAACTTTGCTCTTCCGATTCTCTTCTTCGAGTTCCTGTTATTATTAGATGTAATAATTAGTTACAATAATTACTTTTTTAATTAATAATTAGTTACAATAATGTTTCTGTTTGTTTTATAATTACCTGAAGTTTTTCTTCCATTTGTTGGAGATCGGAGAGAGTTGATTGAGGATTGGAATCGCCGTTGAAGTGGTCTTTGGTTAAGCCGGTGGACCAGGTGGAAGGAGTTTCCCAGTTCGGGTCATCGTAGGATCCGCCTCCGGAGACCGAGATTGAGAATGTTCTGGATAAAGGGAGAGTGTTTGAGAGGCGGAGGTCGGTGGTGAGGTGGCGAGTGACGGAGATGAGGCGGTTGATGGTTTGCATTGTGACGGCGGTGGGAATGGTGTTGATTGAGTTACGGCGAGTGAGGAAGAAAGTGAAAGGAATGGAGATGGTGTTACTGTTAGTGTGTGTTACTGGATTCTGTCTTTACCGTAGACACTATCAGTCGCTGATGCAATTAACAACAAAAATAATGAGTATACAACACACCAAAAATTGTTATGATATTAAATAATGTTTTTTTTTTTTAGGGAAAATAATGTTTTGGTTTTATATGATTTTTATGGACAATAGTTTATTTTAGTTTTTTAAATAATTTTTATTTGAGAGAAAGAATTGTGTTGTAATTAAGTGAAGGATAAGCCGACACTCATCCGTTAAGATCAAGTGTTGATATGATCATAAACATACCCTTTGTCAACTTGCAATCGATAAGGAAACAAATATTTTCCATTTAAAGATTTTTGGTTGTATATGTCCCAATAACTCCACCACAAAGAACAATAATGCAACCTCAAAGGAGGTTGAGAATATATGTGGGGTATAAATTACTATCTATTGTTAGATATCTTGAAACTTTAACAAACGATGTTTTTCAACAATATTTGTTTATTGTCATTTTGACGAAACAAAATTTCTAACTCTAGGGTAAGAAAATAAACAATTGGAAAATGAGATAACATGGTATGAACCACATTATTACATTTGAGCCCACATAATAAATCATGGGAAGAAAATGTAAAGAAAATAGTGCACTTACAAGAATTAGCAAATCAATTGTCAGATTCATTTACTGATTTGAAAAGAGTGGCAGAGTCGCATGTACCAGCTATAAATGTCCCAACTCAGATTGAGATTTTGAAGCTAAATAATGTAGCAAGTAAATCTAAGGCACGCTTAAAGTGTGGCCAACCTATGAGATTCAAAGACAAAGATCTCTGAAAAAGAAAAGGAACATAAAATGTGAATATAATTGAAAGTGATCTCGAAAAGACACTAGATAATAATAAATCTATAATTGAAAAGCGTGCTCTCAAAGAAGCACAAGATGTTGATAATGAGATCATTGATAGTAAAATTGAAAACATGAATGATCTTGAGATTTCAATTAATTATGTTAATACGAGAAATGAGTGGAGTCGAAAAGGTATGAACATTGAAGAGATTTCATTCTCCATTGCATGTGAAATTACAACTGAAAATGATGATCTCGAACCCATAAATATTAATGAATGTTACAATAGACATGATTGAAAAAACCGGAAAGATGCAATAAATATTTAATTAAATTCTCTTAAAAATCGAAAAGTATTTAGGCCTATTGTGGTTATTCATAAAGGTGTGTTTGTCAATAAAACTAAAGATGTCAAACATGTTGGTTATGAGTGGGTTTTTGTAAGAAAACGAAATGAAGAAAATGAAATTGTAAGATACAAGGCTCATCTTGTTGCACAAGGTTTTTCTCAAAGATCAAGAATTGATTATAAGGTAACAAGTTCTTCTGTTATGGCTACCATTACTTTTTATTATTTAATTGGTTTGTCGGTATTTAACAATCTTGATATGTATCTTATGAATGTTGTTATTGCTTATTTATACGGATCAGTTAATAACAACATATACATGAAAATATCGGAAGGACTTAAGATGTCTGAGACATAAAATCTTAGAGAATGTATGCAATTAAGTTACAAAGATCATTGTAAGGGTTAAAACAATCCGGACGCATGTGGTACAATAGGCTAAGTGAATATTTGCTTAAAGAAGACTGAGAGAATAATTCAATTTGCCCTTGTGTTTTTATAAAAAATTGTAATAATTGTTGTTTATGTTGATGATTTAAATATCATTGAAACTAATAAATAAATTAAAGAAGTAAGAGAGTACTTAAAGAACGAATTTGAAATGAAAGGTTTGGGGAAAACTAGGTTCTATCTTGGTTTACAAATTAAGTATATTAAAAATGGTATATTGGTATATCAATCAAATTATACAGAGAAAGTATTAAATAGATTTAACATGGACAAGTCAAACCCTTTGAGTACTTCAATGATGAGTTGAATACTTAATGT
Organism: Medicago arabica; assembly: GCA_946800305.1. NCBI lineage: Eukaryota > Viridiplantae > Streptophyta > Magnoliopsida > Fabales > Fabaceae > Medicago > Medicago arabica. The sequence goes on along the minus strand of OX326971.1, from coordinate 17,382,782 downwards.
TGAAAAGGATCCTTTTAGACCCAAGGAGGATAATTGAAGAAGATCTTAGCTCTGAAGTGTCATATCTCAGTGCCATTGGGGCACTTATGTACCTTGCTAAATGTACAAGACCTGATATAACTTTTGTTGTAAATTTACTAACGAGATTCAGTTCATGTCCTACAAAGAGACATTGAAAAGGAATAAAACATATAATTTCAATATCTCTGAGGTACATCTGATCTTGGTTTGTTTTATTCTAACAATTAAAAAACCGCTTTTGCTTGGTTATGTAGATGTAGAATATTGTCAAATCCATATAATGCTAAATCACAAACTGGATATGTGTTTACATATGGTGGCACTGCAATATCATAAAGATCTCAAAAGCAAACACTTGTAGCAATTTCTTCAAATCAGGCTCAAGTAATAGCCCTTCATGAAGCTAGCAAATAGTGTAGATGGTTAAGATAAGTTCCCCGACATATTCAATGAGTGCATGGTTTAACAATTGATAAGAATCTAACAATTTTGTATGAAGACAATGCTACATGTGTTACCCGAATGAAAGAAGGTTACACCAAGGAGTGTCTGATTTAACAAGCAAGCAAATAGTGTAGATGGTTAAGATAAGTTACCCGACATATCCAAGGAGTGTCTGGTTTAACAATTGATAAGAATCTAACAATTTTGTATGAAGACAATGCTACATGTGTTACCCAAATGAAAGAAGGTTACACCAAAAGTGATAGAACCAAACATATCCCTCCAAAGTTCTTCTCATTCACACAAGAACTTGAAAGAAACAAAGAGGTGGATATTCAATATATTCGTTCAAATGATAATGTGGAGGATCTCTTCACAAAGGCACTCCCTACATCAGTTTTCAAGCACGTACATTGGAATGTGTCAGCTTCAAGATTTAAAAAAAAGAACAACATGTGTTTGGTCGAGGGGGTGCATAATGTTGTACTTTTTTATCCCCTTATTAAGGTTTTATCATAATGAATTTTTTTTAATAAGGTTTTTAATGAGACAACATATGTTCCGATCAAATTATCCTTGACAAAACATCAATGGAGCATCATGATAGATATTTCAAAGGGTGAGTGTTATAAGAAATTATAAAAACCTAAATTATCCTAGAATTATATGTGTTACTATTTATGTTGAAATATTTATCTATAATGACAACTTATAATATGTCATCGTGAGTTTAGTTCAGTTGGCAGGGACAATGCATAATATATGCAATTTCCAGGGTTCAAACCCCGACCACAACAAAAGAAAAAACTTATAATAGTAACGGTCAATTACCTATCTAAACGTCAACTTCGAATGGTAAATCATACAATTTCATACATGTAATAGTGGTAAGTTTAGTAGTATAAATAAATATCAGACTTTGGTTCATGTAAAAATACACTATTTTTGAGAAATCTAAACATATCGTCCTACTCCATTCTCTCTTGATTTCCTTAGTTTGATAAATCCTAAAACTATATATGGTTAAATATGATTTTGGTCCCTATAAATATGTCAACTTTTCGTTTTAGTCCCTCTAAAATTTTCCTTCAACATTTAGTTCTTATAAAATTTTCAATCACTACTTTTGGTCCCTATTTTTAATTTAATTTTTGTATTTTTTTAATGAAATTGTGCAGAAATGTGTAAAATATTCTAAAAAAATTAGAATTTTTTAACGAAGCACAAATTAAATATGATTTTTTAACCGGAAAAAATATATAAATTCATATTAAATTCATGTTTTGTTAACAAATTCTGAATTTTTTGGAGTGATTCTTATAATATTTTGAATTTTTCTAGAAAATTTTATTAAATAATATGAATTCTACATATGACTTTACTTTAAAAGAGGGACCAAAAGTGAAGATTAAAAATTTTATAGGGACTAAAAATTGAAGGAAAATTTTAAAAGGACTAAAACGAAAAGGTGACATATTTATAGGGACAAAAAAACATATTTAACCTAATTATATATTAGTATTTGAAGTATTATATAATTAGAGTAGTAATTTATATCATCCTCTGTTAATTTACTAATATCATAAAAAAAGTGTTTGAATATCTAAATCTTTAACACTACTATCTTTCTAAGGGTCTATTTCTTTTGTTGGAGAGTTATGAATATGCTATGGTTTCATCTATATATATTTTTTTATTAACATCGTAATACTACTGTACATTAATTTGTACGTATATTAAATCAACCTTGTAGTGTGAAACAGAAAAGATAAGGTTGGACTTTGTTCAAAGTATACTTCATTAAATGCAGATGCAGCCAAAACTAGCCCACCATGCTATTCCAATCTTCCCTTGTTTACCTCGAGCTGGTCCCTGTGACCAAGACTAGATCAGATCACTCACTTCTTTTGAACTAACCCTAGTAATTGAGATTCCTACTACAAGATGTGATGCACAACATTAGCTTATAACACCTCTCTCACATTGCATTCTTGGTAGTATTACTATTGATGCATATATTATTCGAGAGACACATAACCTATATATATATGATCGATTTTCTACATAAATTTTCCTAAATGAGGAGAGGAAAATGCTGTGTATCTGCTTCTCGTTTATGTTTGATTATCATGTGTACAAATAAATGAATGGGTTAAGAAATGTGCACGAATTGTTACACAGTTATAAATGTTTGATTATCATGCGTACAAATAATAATTCATCGGAAAAAAAAAGTGTATAATTATCTTGCGTACAAATAATTAAACGATAGTTAATTATTTTAGGTCCACCTCAAGCAAGATGAATGAGTTTGGAATTTTGATCAAAGCATGCTAGCTTATAAACTAGTTATCCTTATCTTTTTCTTAATAAAACACAATTATATCCACATTACACCACGTGGCTATCTCTCCATCTTCTTATTAGCTTCTTAATTCTTATTCTTAACATAGAAAAACTAAATCCCCTCAAACTACATATATTCAATCTTCTCAGCCACATGTCAATATGTATTATTGTAGATTTTCCCTGCCACCCGTAAGCACAAGTTCTGTCAATTTCTTACAAAAAAAAAAAGCATTGAAGAATGAGAAGTTACGTTGAATTGATCAAAAGCACATTAATGCAATCTTTAACTAGCATAATTATTGAACATACTTTACTTACTTTATGGTTAGACTTTGAATTATTATGACCTCTTTATTAAAAGAGAAGCGTTATATATAGCAAATTACATCTCTCGTGAACACCACAAATGTTTAGGTGTCAACCAACACTAGAAAAAAAAAAATTAAACCTTCGAATTTGTTGGAAATTAAGAGGGTATGCATTATGAAATAGCCAATCACACGTTTCACTATTTGTTCGCTATCGTCCCTCTTGCTACAAATATCATTTCCGTTCTTAGAATTAGAGGGTTAAGATGAAAAGCAAAAATACTTAAATGAAATTATTGTAAAGTGAAATAGAAACTCTTTTCATAATGTAGACAATATATGTTTAGGAATGCTAACAACAATTATTCTAACACTCTTCGTTTTCAACATTATTGTATATAACGAGTGAAATTTAGATCCCAACTTTTTGAATGAATTACAGTCGCACATAAAGTGATTGTATCTAACTTAATTTCATTTAATAAAAAAACGAGTATTGAAAATAGAGTGTCACCACTTTTCGTATACAATCCCATAAGTTGAAGTACAGTTGAAGAATATAAGAATATGAAAAAAAAAGAACAATTTAATCAAGGGAATTCAGCAGGAACAAAAGGGATTGAAATCACCTCACTTTTCCTATTCATCTATAATCTAAACAAGAGATAAATATTAATTTTCAAAATAAATTAAACTAATATTGAGATATGTTTTCATTATGCAAAAAAGAGACGAAAAATAATAATGGTGTATTAACCTGAAGAAAAGATAAATAGAAACTAAATTGAATATAAAGATATTAAAGCTAGCATATAGACCTTATACATTATTCTTATAATATGTGGAAGCATACACAATGAACAAAATATAACTAAGTCCACCTCTATTTTCATCACATAAAAGTATCATTGGAGAATTCATTCACAGTTAGATCATGCAAACCAAAATCATTATCTACGACCAAACCATCAGAAACATCCAAGTTACTAGGCCTTGACAACGAGTTACCCGAATTCGGAACAAAATTGTCGTTCTTGACATATTCAAATGAGTTATAACCACTCTGCTGTTGCCGAGGCGCTTGAATTTGCTCCTTGTTCCATGGAAATGGCTTAGTCACTTGATGATGAACTTGATTGTAACTTGTGCTACTAAGTTGTGACATTAATCTAGCTGTTGTGTCATGTTGAACATTCTGTTTGCTACTACCTTGTTGAAAGTTTAAGGTAATAGGTCCTTTATGAACACCTAGCGACGACGACGAGGACAAAGTTGTGCTAGGACAACCTGTGAATTGTTGCACAAGTTGTCTAAAATTGGTTGTATTTGCATTTAGTAGTGTTGTTGGTGTTCTCTTAGAAGCTCTAGATCTTCTTCTAATTGGTTTGGATATATTACCACCCTTTGGTGTCAATTGGTCACTAGTGTTTGTGTATGAATTTGTTGGGCTCATAATCATAGTCTCTAATGGAATAGGATTTGTTGTCATCACAGTTGAATCAGAGAAATTTTCTATAGGTGGATTTAGAGTATGATCCATGAGAGGTTGTTGATAGTATTGCATCCAATATTGGTCAGTAGAAGCAGTCATGGTACTACTCATATGTGTTTGGATTTTGAAGTAGGTGTGAAAATGTGAGGAGATCAGTGATGAGTACTTAACTCTATTGACATAGTCTTTGAATATTTAAACAATGAATTGGAACATGTTTGTTTACAAGTATGTGTTATGTATAAGTATGTGTGTATTGTCAATTTTTTGTTTGTCAATTGTCATGGTCAAAGTAAAAATGTCCAATTTTGACTATTCTTTGAAAGTGATAGGGAAGAAACTTAGGGCCAAAGAATGGTGTGCTTCCAGGAAATAGCACATTTTGAAGTTTATATATGAGTGACGAAATCAAAATCAGGGACAACATCATGTTTGGGACTCTTTTTGTTTGTTATGTTGGTCTTAGTGTTTGTGCATGGTCAGAAAAATGTGTACTATAAGGTTGAAAATTATAAATAAATATCTCTATGCTCTAGCCACCCACCCACCACACCATATCTTGTTATCATTTGATTTAATTAAGTTTCCTTTGTAGTTATACAAATTTTGTATGACCGTATAAGGTACTTCATGCCATAGTAATAATCCAATGAGAGGCAAAGTCTGTGTCAATTGTATGAACAAGGGGAAAGAAATGAAAAATAGAGACCATTCCAATCCAAGTCAACAAGTAAATTGTGAGTATCTGTTACTTATAATTGTCTGTGAATTTTATGCATTGATAAATACATCTTTAAAATTGTAAAACATTCAATTTAAAATATAGACCCATTTAAATTAGAGTAATATGTTATATAACACGCTATTCACGGATTTCATTTAAACTCTTGAGATATACCCATTAAATAAATTTTATCTCATAATTTTCATATACAACTTACCACATAGATTACCTATAAATATCATTTTCACTTAGCTTCTTAGTTGTCATCAAATAAAAATCTTTTAAATTTAACTATAGATAATACAAATTTAGGTCATACATTATATACACTGTAGAAGAATAAGTCAAGGGGCACGTGAGTCTTGTTCTACGTATCCATTCCACATACATATCCATCTCCAATTTATATTTCTGCCACAACCACAGGATAATATTTTTACTTTGTCCTTTATTCTTGTGCATGGACTTCATGCAAGAGACTGTACATGGGATCCTATTATTATAATGTGATAGAAACAAGAGAAATAATAAATGGTTACCTTCTATTTTGCTTTTGAAAATTCCTTAGCTTCTAAAATAATTTTCGTGACTCTTTCTCTTCAACCCGTATCAGAATCAGTGGTTCAAGGGTGAAACTTTACTTCATCTATTTCTCTCGGAGTTATATGTTGAATTAGTTGTTTAATAGTAGTATTAGAAAAGAAAGATTTCCATCGAAAACAGTGTGGAAGTAGAAACTCTGTTTATATTCAATTGATCACACACACTATCATCATATGCGATGATGAGATTATATAGGCCAGTTTTGTTATTTGAACATCAAAGTAAAGACAATGTATGCAACCACATACGTTTATCTCAATCTCTCTCTGTTTTTTTTTTTTACCACAAACAACTTACACATATTTAAAAAATACATACAACTACGGACATCAAAGTTCTTATGTCAAAAATCATTTCTCAATATAGATCGATAGAATGAAATAAACGGTGACCTACTCTTAACCACCAATAACATAAAATAATCAATGGCTAAACCATAACTGAAATGGTTTAGCTAGTTACAAGAGATCACATATTCTATACTCCAATTATCCCTCTTAGAGATGACAAAAAGAATATGTACCGCAGCTGCAGGTATCAGTTGATTAAAAACCGCTACATACATGGGGCGAGTAGCTTGAGAGTGAACATCAAAATTCACTTTAGATTAAATATATAACAGATAAATATAATCGTGATTATTCATTTTTAGAGACAAATTCACCTTCATTTTTAGAGACAAATTCACCTTAATGAATCGTGTCCCAAATATTAAGCCTAGGTTCCACATGAAACATGACAAGTTTCATCAACCTGATATGTTTCTAGACACACTCACATATACTACACCAATTTTAAACCACAAGGAAGTTTACAACCTATTGGCAGCTACAATTACAATAGCACACCCTAAGGGGTGCATGAACTGAAGGAACATGCACTAAACTGTAGTTACAAGTTCCTATCAAAAGTCCTTTATAACAAGGATATAAGTTATAACCTTTTTTTTTTTTTTTTATATATATATTACAATCATGTTATTCTACAATTATTTCAAGTCCTGTGGTAACTCTGGGTCTACTATATCTTAGTCTGGGTCTTCTATATCTTTTAAGAAGCAAAGAGGAGCAAACAACACTTACAGAAGAGAGAGCCATGCATGCACCAGAAACCCATGGTGGCAACTTGATACCCAGTGAAGGATATAAAACCCCAGCTGCAACTGGTATAGCAACAACATTGTAACCCATTGCAAATACATAATTCAATCTGATACGAGAGAACGTCTTCCGGGAAAGATGAATGGCTGTGATCACATCTTCCAGGTTATTTCTCATTAACACAAAGTTAGCAGCTTCTATTGCAACATCAGTTCCGGCCCCAATTGCCATGCCAACATCAGCAGCAGCTAATGCTGGAGAATCGTTGATACCATCGCCCACCATTGCAACTATGCTTCCGTCCTTTTGGAATGAACAAACAATTTCTGCTTTTCCCGCAGGCATCACCTCTGCCCTTACATCTTGGATTCCAACCTGTCATGCAAAACATTTGTCATCGCAAGTTTCACAATGACGTCAATTTCTGTTCCATAAAATTTATGTTGCAGATTGCATGTAAGTAACTACCAATTTTTTGTTTAACATGGATCATTGATTAGTCATTATTCACAGTAGGGTGTGGAGACCTCAAGAAACTGGTAATTAATGATAATAAATTTAAAACTCTGGCACTTCTTTCAACTGTTACTATTTTAGTTATCATCAATAAGAAAATCAATAGTCCAGATGTTGAATGTTGATACTAGAAGTACAGCTTTTGAAAATAATGTTAGTTACCAGAAACCAAGGTTTTAATAGCCAACATAAAAAGAAAAGTTGATACATATATATTCAGACCTCCTTTGCAACAGCACAAGCTGTTCGCCAGTTATCTCCTGTAACCATAACAGGTATGACACCCATTTTCTGGAGGCCCTCTATAACCACAGAAGCTTCTCTCTTTAGTGGGTCTGCAACCCCCAAAACTCCGATTAATATATCATCATATGATACTAGTATCCCTGTCTGCGCATTTTGTTCCAGCTCAACCACAAAATTTTCCACTTCTGTTGAAATATCTATACCATTTTCCATCATCAACTTCCTGTTGCCAACCTGTTGAGAACATGCTGCCTCTGATAAGAAACTCTTCAGAAAAAATAAAGCGAATTTCAATGTATTTAGGTACCAAGACAGACATATTACAATATTAAAGTGACAATACCAAAATAAGTCTCCCGTCTATAGAACATTGAACACCTCTTCCTGGGAGAGCAGAGAAGTCTGAGACATCAAAAAGCCATCCAGACTTTGCATCATTCTGCGTAGCATCTGAAGAATCCTCAAAGAAATGAAAGTGGCGTGCATATGCTAATACTGCTTTTGCCAGTGGGTGTTCACTGCTAGCCTGAATTATAAAAATAAATAAAGAAACAAAATAAGTAATTAACTTAATTTTGGTTCCTCTAAAATAGAAGGGTGGGTTTTTCCGACAATCAAACAAACAAGAATGATAAATCTACTCAAATCTTCTTTATGCCATGCCCTATGACACCATGTCATAACTGCTGTTGTGTATGACTCGTATTTACTGATAAGTGGCAGTCACTGAAGCGTAGCAGAGGGTTGGGACCGTAGTATTCAGCAAAAATTGTAATCTTGTACCCGTAATCTTGATTAATAGAAATCACAGCAGCCACTCTGCCGTCAGGGAGACATAGGCCCAACTGGCAGAACTGTTTGATCAAAATGTGTGTCCAATTAATCACGTTTTTCAGGGAGTTTGTTCGGGAGTTTGGGGAGCACTGAGAGCAACAACGGACTAATGACCAGGACAACTAAGAGACCTTGACACCACATATTCACCCAAAACATTAAGGTATTGATATATGGGCCACCTCTCTAATATATCCTAGATTTAGCTTATTTTTAGCTGATGTGAGGCTAACCACTCACACTTCGATTTCAATAATAACACTATTAAAGAATTTAAGCAGTCTGTGACGAGAGGAGAGGAGAGGAGGAAATATGAAATATATTTTATATCCATATGATATTCATATAAGTCATCTTTAACTACCGTACGACGACCTAAGCTCTGAACCAGATATGTGACATTATAATAAATAGACAACAAAAATAAATAAAATGGATAAGAAATCAGAATTCACCTCAGCAGAAGCAACCAACGTAAGAAATTCCCCACGTTGCATTCCGGTGAATACCTTGGCAGTAGTAACACTGGCTTTTCCCTGAGTTAGAGTGCCTGTTTTATCAAATATCACATACTTCACCATCTGAGCCCTTTCCAAGGCATCTCCTCCTTTAATTAATACTCCATTGTTAGCCCCAACCCCTGTTGCCACCATGACAGCTGTCGGCGTTGCCAAGCCAAGTGCACAGGGACATGCAATCACCACTACAGATATTGAGAACATTAGGGCAAACACAAAGTGATTTCCATTTTCTGGAAGCCATTCTTCTGGGTAAGCTCCAACAGAACCAGCAATATACCTACAGATAATAAATCCATGTTTACATATAAAACTAGGAATAAGCATTTCAGTCATATTAGAAGTCAAGCTTAAGCCATTTACCAAAACCAGTTAAGATGAACTTACCAGCCCAAAAATGTCAATAATGCCAAAGAAATAACTGTCGGAACAAATATGCTTGCTACCTGCCAGCCAAGAGAATGGCACCAGAGTTCATATCTAATATTTCCTCAGTCATGTGAACCAATAAAAAAAAAGAGAGAGCATAATTTTAGAGCATAAAGAACAAGCCAAAAAAACAGCTTAAATGGATTCCTTCACAACACAATTTTCAGCAATCTGAGGAGAGCCTTCAAAAGGTTACCCATCTATGCAAACTCAACTAGATTTCTCAGACAAAGCAGCCAAGCAAGAACGGACCAAATGCCGAGTCACTAGCCACTCAATGTGTTTTCATTAAGTGAAGCATGCTAAATTTTGTAAGTTTTTCATAACAAAATAAATACACAGCAACAACCACTGGTAAAACTACCATCTTTCAATCACAAGAAACATTTTGCAGAACAGAAGATATGTTTCACACAGTAAACTTTTTCATAAAAGAGAATGATACAATTTCATGCAACACAGAAATGCAAACACCACGAAAGTAACTTCCGTAGAGCTTGAAGGTTAACAACCATGACCCAGGTACTTACATAATCAGCAAACTTCTGAATGGGAGCTTTGGACATCTGTGCTGTTTCAACCAAACTTATTATCTGACTCAAAACTGTATCAGATCCTACTTTGGTAGCTTTAATGTGAAGGACACCATGCAAATTTATTGTACCCCCAATAACAGAAGCATTCACCTCCTTCAAAACAGGTATAGATTCACCAGTTACCATGCTCTCATTTACATAACTTGAGCCCCAAGTAACAATACCATCAGCAGGAATCTTCGTACCAGGAAGAACTTTCAATGTGTCACCAGGTTGAACAAGCAAAGAATCGATTTCCCTTTCTTCAAAAGATTTACCATCTAGAAAATCGACATACTTGTTAACTATTGTTGTCAATGAATTGATGAAGCCTAGAACTTGGGAAATGATGTACCCTTAGGAAATGACATTTGAACCTAAACATAAGATAATCAAGGCCGCTCGTCTCCTTTAGGATTCACAGTGAGTTTGACAAAATCAGAGCGAGCTATTGTGACTTTGCAAAGGCTACACTATGGAGCTTCAACAAAACCAAGATGCCACCGTGATTTCGTCAAACGCGCCGTGAATCCAAGCATGCAGTAAGAGAACAAGCAAATAAAACGAAGTTAACATGCACCTTTATCATTAATAATTAATATAGCTGTTGCAGGAGCAAGTTCTACTAATTTCTTGATGGCATCGGATGTTTTTCCCTTAGCAAGGACTTCCAGATACTTCCCCAACAATACAAATGTTATAAGCATAGCACTTGTTTCAAAGTAAGTTGGGGACCAAAATCCAGTAAGAGCACCATATAGAAGAGCACAAACAGAATAAACGTAGGAGGCGGTAGTTCCCACAGCAATCAGGACATCCATATTTGTTGAACCATTCTTAAGAGCCCTGCCAGCTGCAATGTAAAAACGTTTCCCAATTCCAAATTGGATTATACTCACCAATGCCCATTTCAACCAATCACTCATGAGGAAAGGCCCGCATCGCCAAAGTAACAAGGAATACATAAACGGAATATGAGGGCAAACTACCTTCATGAAGAAGAGAGGAACCTGATAAATGCATCAATTCAAAAGATCAAATGAGAACATAAAGTACACTAACACAGTGTCACTAATTGAATGTGATAACGACAAGTATTTCTTAATTTTAGGATAGAAATTAACAGAACCTATGTAATTTTGCACATTGGAATTGAAAGTTATATTCAGTAATTTTGCAAGTGAGTGATTTCACATACTCAAAAGAGATCACGGTTCATGAATATATGAAAAGGAATACGAATAGAGAAATAAAAGGAAATATAAAGGATTATTATGTAAATTATGGTTGAAGAAATACTCACACTAAGACACAGGCTGGAGATAAAGAGCCGAAATATAGTTGAAGTCTCTTCAACGTCTTTGGAAGCCATCCTTGTATAAGGGCTTTTAACATGTAACTCAAACTTTCCATTGCTTTCCCCATGGATCCCATCAACCAAGGACCTTGTACTGAGAACTTGAGGATCAAACAGAACATCTAATTCACTCGATAACTGGTCAAAATGAAACTGTCTTACTCCTTTCATGTTACTAAGCATGCCTTCTAAAACATGTGCATCTGTTAAACTATACACGCCAACAACTCCAAAAATAATTTTATCCTGTTCGTTGCTCTGTACAAAAGAGGCTTCAAAGCCAGAATCTTCAATTGCATTGACTATATCATCTTTACTAATTACACTTGGATCATATTCAACTTCGCCTAATGAAGTAGCCAAAGCTACCACAGCTCTTTTAACCCCTGGAAGATTTCTCAAAATACCTTCAACAGAATTTACACAAGCTGCACATGTCATACCTCCAATTGTGAACTGTCCAACCAGGGTTTCGTGTGGAACCTTTCCAGGTCCACTGGATTCAGGTAATATTTCTGCTTCAAACCCTACATCTTCAATTGCATTTTTAATGTCTTCATCCTGGAATATGATAAGTTTCAAAATATAATCCAATATCTATTGAATACAAGTTTCTGGTAGTAATTCATACAAACTTTTCATTAATAAATTTCTTGAATGGTGAATTATACAGATGTATGCTAATGACTGGAGAACGGCTTAATTTCTTATTATGTTTTTATTCAATTAATATATGAGACAAGGACAGGCAATTCAGCTATATGTATGCATCTGTATAGTTCACCATTCAGCTTAATGTATTTTGCATGAGACAAAAGTGATTCCAGCAGTGTCGTATACAGGGGTGGAGAATAATATTGCAAAGAAGTGGAAGAATTACAGTAGCCCGCTACAACAAACTAATGCCCACTTTCCAAAATAATTTTTTTTATTCGTTTTTTTCTTTTTTACGGGTGTTATTTTACAAGAGACGTTCCCTTTCTCCAAGCTACAGCGGAGGTTTTTCTTTCTCTTTTATCTCCTACTCAACCTCTTCCTTATCTTTCTCCGATATCCACTCACTTGTCTCGGTTCGCTTGGTTGTCAGTTCCCATGAAGTACAGGGGAATTTGTGCGAACCAATTCGCAAAAGTAGCACTAACCGGAACACAATTACAAATACGCAGTTAGCGACATGTTATGAGAATTACGTGACTATTCCTTCAACTCACTTTTAGTTAGAATCAATTTTACAAAATCAATTTTTATCACCGCATAACAACACACTCTTTAGTATTTTTCTCATATGTTCAAACCATAAGAATTCATCATATTTGGCGCGGGTTCAAACCATGCAATGCAATTATCTACTTCTGAGTACTAAGTGTGTGTGAGTTTCGCAGCTAAAATTAAAAAATAAAACCAACTATGATCATCAAGGAAAGAAGAGACGAACCTTGACGAGAGCGGGGTTGAAAACAACGTCAGCTTTGTTCTGAAGTAAAGCGACGGAAGCACTGAGAACACCGTCAACGGCTTTGAGAGCTGATTCTATAGAATTAGAGCAAGCGGTGCATGTCATACCGGTGATCCTCACCTGAATTCTTCTCGTTTCATCGTCGGATTCTAGAAGCCGTACTTCTTCCAAGTCATCGGAGTTGTCGACGGCGGCAAACTTCCGGCCGGCGAGTAAATTAGTGAGCTGTAAGTTTCTCACACCGGAAGGCATCGGTGTGGTTAGTGAGAGAGGGGGTTTAAGAGAGAAATTGAGATTTTGAAGAGTAAAATGAAGAGGATGATCAAACTATTTTCTTTTAAAAAATGATCATATACACGTCGTACTATGTCGTATGTACTGTACGGTTGACATTAGTTTTTTTTTTTTTTTTCTGATTTATTATTATTTTTCATATATAAAAATAAAATAAGACTACCATTTAAATCCCAAATTTTTGGTCAAATAAGATGAAAATAAATTTTACTTTTCTTTAAAGGAAAATAAATTTTAGCCAATAATTACTCTTCTGACTAATTTGTCTTTGATCGAATTAATTAGTAATTTTTTGACTAAATTACACCATGAGTCTTTTAAGTTTGAGGTTTGCAATAGATTGTTCTTTAAGTTATTTTGGTCACACATAAGTCTTTTAAGTTTGAGGTTTGTAACAGATTAGTTAAGTTATTCTGGTCACAAGTTCTTTAAGTTTGTAAACGTTTTCGATTTAGTCATTCTACCACATCATTATTTGCTTATTAGAAGGACTAAATCGAAAAAGTTTACAAACTTAAAAAACTTATGTGTGACCAAAATAACTTAAAGGATCAATATGTTACAATCCTCAAACTTAAAGGACCAATCTATTACAAACATCAAATTTAAAGGACCTAATTTTTTTTAGGCAAAAACACATTCACGTAAAAGATTGTAAGTTTCTTAATTCCTATAACTTTGGCATATATTTAAAATTGAAAAAAAATATTGAGTTGTTAAGTGCATTTTGTCCAGAAAAAACTAAAAAAGTATGACAATGAAGTTGTTAATCGATTAATTTAAAAATGTTCGACTTTAATATAACTAGTTTTAAATTAATTCGCTTGATTAGTTATTATTTTGTGCTTAAACACGCGTAAAGATGTACACATCCCAAAATAGAAGATCATAGAACACCAAAGAAAGTGATTTCATAAATATCGTAGAAAGGAGTACAAGTAGTAATGAGCTCATAATTTGGAAGTGAGTACATGTGATAATAATTCTACATACACATGGAAACAAAGGAAAGTACAAAAAAGAACACCAACTGAACCAAACACGACAACAAGTTAGCAAATCACTCAAAGAAACTATGTCACTCTTTCTTTTCACCAACATCCATTGTTAAGATATTTTTGATTGAGTCCACCACTTTATCCATGCCTCTATTAATACCCTTGAAAATTCGATCATACGCAACCTTCAAATAGTCCAAACACTCAAATGGCCGAACAAAAGAATTCTCATTCACTATCTTGTCTCTCCTAACAATCATCTGTCTACACCTAAAAATAATCATTATGTCATTTGATCTTGACAAATAGATAGCTGGACTATCTTGCGAGGAAGTCTGCCAATCGAATAACAGTTGGGCATTACTAAAACAGTCGAACGAATGAGTTGATTGTTTCTCAATGTCACTCGGTACGTGGTTCTTCAAAGCCTTATAACCGAGTCAAAACATATTGCGACCAAACAATGACGTAAGAACATATATTCCATTTTTTGGCGCATCTCCAATGCCAGACCAAAATTGATGTTTCAAAGTTAATTTTTGTGGGTCAATAATTGCCACGTAAGATTTAAGAATACCCTCTCATTTTCACTTCAATGTTTTAATTTCTTAATTTGTTTGCAAGAACTTGTTCTCCTATAAGAACGATTCTCCAACCTGTCTTCCAGGTCATTCTCCTCCAATGTCTAGAACAAATTTTGTGTTATTGTATTTCAAGAAGAGTTTGTAAAACCAACATTGCTGATGCTCTAACCACTTTGAGGAATGAGAGAGAAAACATTATCACATAAAAAAACAAAAAATTGAAGTTGAACGTGGAACACTAAATTCTAATATATAAAAAATGTTATTGTATCTTAGACTTACAAACGAACTCTCTAACCATATTACAATTAATATTTTTCTTGTTAAATTTCTGGTCGTGCTCTCTTCGTTGTCAATTATGGGTAAATTTTAACTTTCTAAATTCATTCAATTAGTCATGTACGTGGTGTATATGATATATTACGTTCATTATCAATGGAATGAATTTTAAAAGTGAAAAATGATTTTAATTTTTAATCCGGCGAAATATTCTTTTCCTCTTTTTCTTGTGTGAAATCAAACACAATATTTGAACATGAAGCAAGTGTGAGCGAACAACAACCACCAGAACGAGGAGCATTAGCATCTGGTTGTTGACGCAGTGATGAGGAAACTAAGATGGGTAATGGACGGAGGAGGATTTTGGGATTTAGACATTTCAACACCAAAAACACTTGATGGTTCTGCTTGTCCTGTTCCAGAAGACCCTCTTACGTTGGGTTTATCACGAGGTACACGACTTTCTAGACCAAGACAACTTCAATTCATGCAACTTTTCATGAATGCTCCTCTTCATCCCACATTTTCACAACCTCAAGGTTTCAGTCTTCAACGTGTTTTATCGCTTCCCTTTTCTGATAACTGGTAATTTCTTCACTTTTTTTTATACCCCATTTTGAAAGTTTTGATTTTTATGTCTGTTTAAGTGTTTTTAGTTAATGGGTTGTTCTCAAATTGATGTTTTATTCATAAATTCATTCAGTTTGAGTTTATGAATATGAATTGACTAAGACCCTGTTTGGATAAACATCTTAATTAAGTGCTTATAAACCCTGAAGCACTAATCATTTAAGAAAATGAATTAATTGAATGTAATTACATATGTCGTTATCATGTCAGCATCACCAATATGTGTCGGACACTAGACGCCTTCAATCCGTAGCGTGTGTTGGTGCTAGAGAGCTTGTAAACGATTTTAAATTGCGGTTGCTTCCTTGCGAAACTTTATATTGCAGCAAATTACGGCTGATGCAGTCAAAACAGTGGTTGCAATTACATTGCGGAGATGTTGAAATCTTTTATACTGCGGCCACAACTGCAGTTGCGGACTGCAATTTAAAATCATAAGCTCTTATTATGTAAGTGTTTGTGTATAAACTATTTCTCTAACAAAAGATAAAATGAAGTCAATATGTTTTCATAAGCTATCGTGGAAAGCCTGTAGAAATAAGCTGAAACAACTTATGCACATCTCATAAGCTGCATAGGTAAGTTCAAATAAGTCAATCCAAACATGTCATAATTTAATAAAATTGGTGGTGTTAATTTTTAGCCCTGTTTTAATTGTAATTGATTCATTGAACTGTGTCTGTTATTAGTTTATATTGGCTGATATTCAGGTTTGAAAGTTTTGCAGGTTTGTATTTTTACTGGGTCAGTTCAATTTGCAGAAATTTGTTTCCTCCATTAAGAGCAGTGAGGAAAAACCAGCACGGTTTTCCTCTTGGTTGAAAAACTTTGGGAGACACCTACAGCAGAAATCGTTATATGCCTTGGGATTATGTTCGGAGTTCCAGTTAACTCCGGATGATACTTTACTTTTTGGTTTAGATTCATATGACTATACCGATAAACCTCGTGGGAAAGCCGTCCTTCATCATAAGGTAATCAATAGTTTGTACTGCTATTCCGAATTTCTAAGTTTATTTTGCTATGCCTTTATTCTTGATGATTTTTTAACATTTGCTGTTATGATAATGTTCTAGAATTCTATGGCATTATGTGTTTATTGCAATTTCTTTGTTTGTTTTTGGGGATAAAGTTTGCATCTCAAATACAACTCTGCTATTCTCAGTTTGAAATAATCTTAGCATGAGCGATAAAGTAGAGGAAAGTGTGGGAAATTGTGAGAAAGTGAAAGAGAGAGATATGCCAGAGAGAGCAATTCACCAATCTGTGCAAAACTGTGTATCTTATATTCTGTTGAACTTTGTGTTGATTTCTTACCTTTATAGAGGTTGCTGCCCGTTTGAAACACTGAAATAGTTTGCACCAGATGCTGCCCTCAAGGATCGGAAAGGCATAGCGACCATTAGACCCAAGATAGCTTCGAAGAAGTACTTCAATTTAGTTCTTTGAGATTTGACTAAGCACGTAGATGTAGGAAACTCAAAGCATAGTGAATTATCTTTGGAAAATTTACTGCATAACGCCACTGATCAAATTCCTACTTATAAATGGGTTAAGTCAGTGATGTCAATTGCGAATCGCGAAAAATAGCGGTATGTTCAAATTCTGCTATGCTATTGTGCTATAGCGCCACAATCTAATAACACGTTGTACTACATCACATATAGTAGAATGATAGCTTGTTGTCCAAATTCCACTATTCTATGGCACTATAATGTTACTATAGCCACGATTTGACAACACTGAATTAAGGGTTTTTCAGGGATTAGTTAATAATTATCATTATCATGTGAGGGTGTTTAGGTGAAGGAAAAGTAGAGGAACCGGCTGAATAATTAATAGACCTTGGCCATTCCTCATTAAGATTTGCTCCTGACAGATCACCTTATACAATATTTGCGAACACATGCCATCATGATTTAATATTTGGGTTCTTTCGTCTCCATTGTTGTGCTCTGTCGACTCTCGTAGTTCTGGTTTGTGCTTTGTTGTGAAATACAGAACAAGCAGACTGCCATTTATCTTCTAGTTTCTTCTCATTCGGCCTTCATCGTGGTTGGTTTTGTGTTAGATTTTATTTCAGTTTTATGAATTCTTTTTTAATATATACGCAAACATGATATCTCAATACAGATCAAGTTGTCTAAACTTTTTTGTCATAAGCCACCCAACCAAACCACAGCTATTTAATTAGTTAGGACTTGTTATTCCCCTAAACCTGACCCAACCAAATTCAGTTACATTCCTAAAATCAGTTCAGGAATCGGACTGGTAGGATAACTTTTCAGTGGGATAGAGCCATGGTGCTGTGCATAGAAAGATTGTGGTAGAGGAGATTGACATGGTGGAGCCTGAAGGTGACTGTCAGTCTGAAGCAAAGAGGTGATAGTAATGCACGTGATAGAAGACAAGAAGAGCCTTGCCATTGGCATGATCATACTGGTGAAAGAAAATGTAAGCATCATATCCAGTCTTTTGACTAACTGGACCATCCATCATGTTGTGGTTACCACCTTGACTTCCATAGACACGGCAAGCAAAGAGAGATAAACTTGAGAACATGCTTAGATATTCGTATCATATTCTCTTGAAGGCAGTGTCGAGACCTTACATTCATAAGGCTTGTTGTACATTTGGAGAAAACTGTCACAGCAGCTAGCTAACTATGACTAACTTTGAACGATGGTTTTCAAATCATGTATCGGAAGACCTATTTCCGAATCATGAATCGAATCTTATTATGAATCGTAGATGCATTACCAAAAAAAATCATATTTTTAAACAAAAGCAAATGATATAGCAACTTTATAAGCCGGCATGTCATATATGAACATCAAAGTAATGCAAATCGAAAATCAAACATTCATAAAAAAAAAGTTGTAAATCAAATGACGAGAAAAGGGGCTGACTATTTTGAACAGCTAACGGTTATGAACAGTTGTGCAGAAGATAATAGCTTATGTAACCAAACTAAAGACTAGCTTACTGAGCTGCATGAGTAAATCTATGACACAGTTGATTATAAATTCTATATTAGCTATCTGCGAGTATGTGGAAGTTAATCCAATTTATACTAAATATCTACTTTATTTTTCTGTTGTCACATTTTGACACGAATTGAACTATAATTGGGTTTAATTTTATCGACTAATACAAAAATTTATCGCTGTGGTTTGTAGTTTCCACATCATGATTTAACAGTGGAAGCAGTTTATCCCGGTCTCTTTGTTGATAAGATTGGTAACTACTGGGATGTACCATTATCAATGGCTATTGATCTTGCTTCTTTGACTACCAGCGACTCTTCGGCTGGTTATCATTTGTCGGCGCACTACAATTCAGGGTCACCGAAGCAGTTTGAAAGTATTCAAAATCAAAATGATAGAGTACCGCAGACTCTTCTTCCGGGTTTGGCCTTCAAAAGTGTCTTTTCTTATAGGAAAAACCTTGATATCTGGAGAAGTGAAACTCCTAAATTGAAATTGATACAACCATATGACATCTTTCTTTCAAATCCTCTTGTGTCTGCCTCAGGGATGATTGGTAAGTTGTTTCCTTGTTTGTAGTGTTTTGCAAATACGTTCTAGAGTACAAACATAAAGGGACATTTGGCTGTGACCTAAGATTATGCTAATTTCTTTGCTTAGTGATTGAGGAAACTGATATATTTTGTTAAAATTTCAAATGCTTGTTTTTCTATCATTAGATATTTAGGATTTGGGAGCCTTTGAGATGTATGACTTGAAGTAGCGGGTGCGAAAATGGTATAATAGTAGGTGTAGTAGAAGACTGTGGACATTATGTTTTGATAAAAAACTTAATTGAGCGTTTATAGCATAACCACTTATCGTAGAAGTGCTTATTTTTAAGCTATTTCTATAGAAAAAGGATAAAATAAAGTCAAATTGTTTTCATATCAATAAGCTGTTTACATTAGCTGTCCTAGAGAGCTTACGAATATAAGCTGAAAATAGATTATAGACTTATCGTAAGCTGTTTCCACAAGCTCTCACAAACAGTCTCACAAGTACTTATGCCAGCAGATAAGCTCAAATAAATCAATTCAAACAGGCCGTTAGAGTTATAATTAATACAATAAATTACATCTTTTATCTGTTGAGCATTTCTATGCTACCTTAAAGTTACAGATGTTTTTAGAAAGTGCTTATTGTTTCCTTGAATTCTTTATGGCAAAAGGTGCTGCTGCAACAGCATATTTTGGGGAGAATTCGACAAGAACTCAAATAGATGACGATGGACAACAATCTTCAGGATTGTTTCTTCAGGCTCCTGGAATAAAATCTTCTTTTCTAGCAGATATATTTGGATCCGTTTCATTTACAGCCCAACATGGAAACTTCCAAAGGCTTTTTCTAGATCTTTCTCGATTTCAGGCCCGGCTGGATTTTCCTTCGGGCTCCAAATTCCTTTTAGGCGCAACAAGTCTTGTACAAGATCTTCTCAATTCTCAAAAGCCCAACATGGAAGCCGTTCAAGCAATTTTCCCCAATGCCACCTTATCTCTTCAGCAGCAGGTACGACCAATTATTCCATAAACTTGAAAGTAACATAAACTAAATACTATAGCGACTAAAACAAATAACTAAGTATGAGTTTAATGGAGATGCACTGTCTATGTAAATTAGTTTTACATTGACATGCAATGAAAACTAATCATATTGTCACATATGATCGCTTTATTTTCATCTTGCAGATTGTTGGTCCTATCAGTTTCAGAGTGGATTCAGGAATTGCAATTGATCTGAAGAACCATAAGTGGCCTATACAAGCACAGGATCCTATAGTTGCTGTTGAGTATGCGCTGCATGTACTTGGTTCAGCAAAAGCGGTTGCTTGGTGTTGCCCTAAGCGCCAAGAGTTTATGGTAGAACTTCGTTTCTATGAGACATAAGCCGAACCTGAATCTCTACAACTGGCCTTATGGAGCAGCAGGCAGTAATTTGACATAAGCCATAGTCAATAGGCACTGTAGAAATCTTCTCCTTTCCTTAAAATTATTAAACACTGGTCATGAATGTAAGTTGGTAAATGGTCCATTAATTCTCATGTTGTACTATGGCTTTTATATGTAGATTATGCTTCTCAATTTCTTTGCAAATGATTATTTATCTTGCATTTCTATCTCTTGGGATTATATTGTAGTTCCAATTTGAATAAATATAGGGATGGCTAATGTAAGAAAATTTTGTACGAGAGTTCTTTAGAAATTTAATGTGAAACACTTATATTCCTAATTTGGCTGGGTAAGAAATTGATTTTCAACTATTGTGTAAAATGTTTAGTAAAATACATGAATGTGTATAAGAGAAAAAAAAAAAGTAAAGAAATATTGAATAACAAATTTTAAACGTAAATTTCATTATTTATTATATATGTGAAATTGTTAGAATGACATATAATTTAAAGCGGAAGGAGCAACGAGTATCATGCATATTTAAAGGGAAATATTAACATATGTCATAGGGCATATCTTAGAGTATCAAATATAAAATTATGAACTAAAAATAGTGCCAATTTATTTCTCAAAATTTTGATAATTCCTTTTTTCTCAATAAATACTTGGTATTTATGGAAACCTACCTTAAGGCATAGCATGACTCTATTTTAATAGTACTATCGTCATTAACAATGTTAAAATAAAAGTGGTGGTTAGTTAATGGTCACATCCCTATAAGGATAATTATGGTTAAAATCGAATGTCAAACAAAATTTATTTATGTTTGAAAGTACATGTATGAAGTGAAATGGTAATAAATAATCGTCAACAATATGTCACCAACATAACCTAATGCTCCATGCCACGTGTGTGTAAGACAAACGTGGCACTTGTTCAGTTTGATCCTTGTTTCAGATTTGGAACAATCAACAACAACAACTTTCATCATTCTTCTTGTTCCAAACAGTTACAAGTTGCAAACAACATATTCAAAGATCTTAAGAACAAACAGTGATGGCAACAGGTACACAAGCATACGGTGAATCATGGTACTGGGACAACCGTTACACAAACGAACCGGGTCCTTTTGATTGGTACCAAAAGTATATTACTTTGGCTCCTATCATCAATCTCTATGTTCCCAATAACCAATCTATCCTTGTTGTTGGTTCTGGTAATTCAGGTAAGTCAATCCAAAAAAACCATTTTTTTCCTTAGATCTCTCTTATATGATATTTAATGCCACCCCATTTATTCTTTTTCATTTGGGTTCAATAAAAATCTTTCTTTTTTTTTTTGTTTTTAAATATTTTGTTTTTTTATCACCTTTTGTGTTATGCATGTGGGCATGTATATTCCAAGGATATGTTGTGTTTGTGTTGTTTGCAGCGTTCAGTCAAGGTATGGTTGATGAAGGTGGTTACAAGGATGTTGTTAACATTGATATATCTTCTGTGGTCATTGATGCTATGCAGAAGAAATACCGAGATCGTCCTCAATTGAAGTGTATCCATATGATGATTAATTCATATTGCATATGATGTTCTTAAATTGCAGTTGGATCTTAATTGTTCATATATTATTATACAGAATTGTGGTCAAATGCAGTTTATATCGTGATCACAAAGACATCAAAGTGTATGTTTGGATTCACAATGATTTTACCAGGATCGCAGTAGTACTTTTAGTGTGTTTTTTTGCAAAATCTATACTTTGATGTTTCAACAAGATCACAGCCAGTGTGATCTTGCCAAACTCACCACCAAACTAAACATGTACAAAAATATTTATATTACGGCTGTTGTGAAAAATACCGTACCGGAATCACTATCGGTTCGAAATCACACCAATACTTGTATAGATGTGTGGAGCAAAAGGTAGTGGTAATCCTAGGTCTAAGTGTCTTCAAGCAACAACAACAAAACAAACCCAAAGCCTAAGTGTAGAGCTTAAAACAATGACACTAACAAGCATGAAGATAAGAAAGCTTAAGAAAAACAAACACACACAAAATGGTAACCCAGTTCAGTCAATATGACCTAATCTGGGGGAGAGAGCAGCTCTCCAATCCACTATGATAAGATGTTACAAAGGTTACAAGAAATCAGCCTTCAATCCTAATCTCTACCCTTGTCTTGACCCACCTCACTCATATGAACCTACAAGAGATTATACTAGAGGAAGCTTATGATCCTTCCAAAGATATAATCTCACTACCCAAGGTGTTTACAATGTTTATCCCAACCCAAGAGACTATCCCTACAAAGGTACTCAACCCTCAAGTTCCCCCCCTTTGAGAACCCTAGACCTCTTGCTTTAGCCCTCATTCAAAGAATGCAGAAAACCACTTAAATACTAGTCACAGGCGCCCAAAATCGTGTCACGCTTCCAAAATCGTGTCACGATTCTGCTTTTCCAACCGTTGTGACCAGTCCCTTTCAGGTAAACTTGCTGAGGAAGTTGTTGAATCGTGTCACGATTTCCCAAATCGTGTCACGATTTTACATCCCACAAGGCATGCTCTCTGCCAAGCAAATCGTGCCACGATGCCCAAATCGTGTCACGATTTCTGGGCTGATTCTGCAAATACAATTTGAAGCCAATATACAACATTCTCCACCTTGACTTCTAATTGGTGATGATGCCAATTTAACCATCAACCACCATGCTGCTCTCTCCATAAGGGAATTACTCTTCAACAAACTTGATCAAGTCCAAGCAATGCTTGAACCTTGATCTAGGCAATGACTTGGTAAACACATCCGCCGGATTCTCTTCCGATGCCACTTTTTCCACCATGATCTCTTTGGATTCAATCATGTCTCTAACAAAGTGCAGGCGAATGTCAATGTGCTTTGTCCTCTCATGATACACTTGATGATTTGCCAAGTGAATCGCGCTTTGACTATCACAATGTATCTTCACACATTCTTGAGTAATTCCTAACTCACCAATCATCCCTTTCAGCCACATGGCCTCTTTCACCCCTTCAACAAGGGCAATGTATTCCGCTTGAGTTGTAGATAATGCCACCACGGATTGTTGATTTGCCTTCCAACTAATAGCCGTGCCATAGAGAGTAAACACAAACCCCGATAGAGATTTTCTAGTGTCTACATTGCCCGCATAATCCGAATCCACATACCCCTCCAAAGCGTCTTTCCCTTGAGTTGCTCTTGTGTACTTCAAACCGCCCTTCAAAGACCCATTCAAATACCTCAACACCCACTTCAAAGCTTGCCAATGCACAATACCCGGATTTGCCATAAACCGACTCACAATGCTAACCGCATAAGCTAAGTCCGGTCTACTACAAACCATTCCATACATGATGCTTCCCACCCCACTAGCATAGGGAGTACTAGCCATCGCTTGTTTTTCATCCTCGGATTGAGGACATTGTTTTATGGACAACTTCGTGTGGTGACCCAAGGGAGTGCTCACAATTTTAGAGTTTGACATTCTAAAACGCTCCACCACCTTCTTCAAGTAACTAAGTTGAGATAAGAAAAGTTCACCTTTGTCACGATTCCTCACGATATCAATTCCAAGAACTCGCTTTGCCGGACCAAGATCTTTCATCTCAAATTCTTCATTTAACTTTTCTTTGAGCCTCATAATCTCATCCTTGCTAGAACTTGCCATCAAGATATCATCCACATATAGAAGAAGATAAAGAACGACTTTCTCACCATTCTTCAACATGTACACACATGAATCATACCCGCTTCTCACAAAACCGGTCTTCAAAAGAAATTCATCAAACCGACGATACCATTGCCTAGGGCTTTGCTTCAACCCATACAAAGATTTCTTCAAAAGACACACCTTAGACTTGTCCTCCACAAAACCTTCCGGTTGCTCCATGTAGATTGTCTCTTCAAGGTCACCATGTAAGAAAGCGGTCTTTACATCCATTTGCTCCAACTCAAGATTGAAATAATTCACAATAGCCATGAGAATCCTTATGGAACAATGTTTCACCACCAGTGAGAAGATCTCATTATAGTCAATCCCCTCCACTTGAGTGAAACCCTTTGCCACAAGTCTTGCTTTGTACCTTGGACCCTCAACTCCCGGAATACCCTCCTTTTTCTTGAAGATCCACTTGCATCCAACTACCCTTTGGTGTTTAGGTAGCTTCACAAGTTTCCAAGTTTGGTTCTTCTCCAATGAATCCATTTCTTCATTCACTGCCTTCAACCAATACTTGCTTTCTTTGCTCTCAAATGCCTCCTTGAAGTTTCTAGGCTCCGAGTCTTGCACACCTTCAGCCGCATTTAGAGCAAAACACACCAAGTCCGCATAACCATATCTACTAGGTGCCGTAATGGTCCTTCTTTCCCTATCTCTAGCCAAAAGATAATCAGGATCCACTACCGGTTGAGTTCCACTTGGCTCCGATGTTGAATCTTCATCTTCCACATCGTCTTCTTCTTCACTTGGAAGCTCCACCTCAAACTGAGTTTCCTCCACCCTTGTTTCCGGTACTAAAGTCTCTAGGTCTTTACACTTCATCCCCATACGGGTCTCATCAAAGGTAACATCCCTACTAATCAAGACTTTTGATCCTCCACCAGATTCCAATTTCCACAACTTGTAGCCCTTCACACCTTCCGGATAACCAATGAAGACACATTTCAAAGCTCTAGGCTCAAGCTTGTCTTGCTTGATATGCGCATATGCCAAAGCTCCGAAAACCTTCAAAGTTGAGTAGTTTGCCGGTTTCCCACTCCATACTTCCATAGGTGTCTTGAAGTCGATTGCCGTTGATGGACATCTGTTGATCAAATAAGCTGCAGTCGTCACTGCTTCACCCCAGAAACTCTTAGGTAACCCAACTCCTAGTATCATACACCTCACACGCTCCAAAAGAGTTCTATTCATGCGTTCAGCAAGACCATTTTGTTGCGGTGTTCTCGGTACGGTTCTATGCCTCTTGATTCCTTTTATCCTGCAAAACTCATTAAACTGCTCTGAAACAAACTCCAGGCCATTGTCAGTTCTTAAACCTTTTAGTTTAGTTCCCATTTGATTTTCTATGAGAGTGTGCCATTCTTTGAACTTTTCAAAGGTGTCACTTTTGTTTTTCAAAACAAAGACCCACACTCTCCTAGAATAATCATCAATAATGGAAAGAAAATAGGATCCTCCCCCATGAGTAAGAGTCTTGGAAGGACCCCAAAGGTCCGAATGTACATACTCAAAAGGTCTACTAGAATTATGCATGCCACTACCAAACTTGACTCTATGTTGTTTTCCTAGTATGCATTGTTCACAAAATTCTAGCTTATCCAACTTTTCTTTACCTAGCAAACCTTGTTTGGCTAGTTCAACTAAACCTCTTTCACTAACATGCCCTAATCTCATATGCCACAATTCAGAATTATTATGATGTACTACACTAGCTACCGATGCATTACCAATTACTATGGAACCATCTAAAATGTATAAACCATTCATTTTAGACCCCTTGACCGTAATCAATGCACCATGCGAAATTTTACAAACTCCATGCTCAATTCTAGTACAATAACCTAGACTATCAAACATGCTTATGGAAATTAAATTTCGCTTAAGTTCGGGAACATACCTCACTTCCTTTAAAAGGAATTCACGGCCATCAAACATCTTTAGACGGACGTTTCCCATACCTTGGACTTTGCACGCTTTGTCATTTCCGAGTCGAACAACTCCTCCTTCTTTTAGAGCCAAAGTCTCAAAATATTCCTTTCTAGGACACATGTGATAGGAGCATCCCGAGTCCAAAACCCAGCTCTTCTCCGGTTCCCAACTTGTGACCGCTAGTGCACCCGCACTTTCATAACCATCTTCATCGGACGCCACCGCAACTTGAACGGAAGAACTACCACTGCCCTCCTTTTCCGGACAATCCTTCTTGAAGTGACCTTGTTTGTGACAAAGAAAGCACTTATACTTTGATTTGTCAAAACCCTTGGACCTAGACTTGGACCTTGACTTTCCCTTGCCTTTTCCTCTATGCTCATTCCTCCCTCTTGAAACATTCAAGCCTTCACCGCTATCATCAACCTTCAAGTCCTTGAACTTGGTCAATTCCTTGGTTCTCAAAGCCGCTTGGACTTCCTCCAAAGTAGTGGTGCCCTCCTTACCATAAAGGATGGTATCCTTGAAATGCTCAAAAGACTTTGGTAATGAACAAAGTAACAACAATGCCTTGTCCTCATCATCCACATTGACTTCAATGTTGGCCAAATCATCAAGAATCTTGTTAAATTCCGCCAATTGCTCCGAGATCGATTTAGACTCCACCATCTTGAATGAATAGAGTTGTTGCTTCAAGAGTTGCCTATGAGCCAACGATTTCGTCATGTACAATGACTCCATCTTAGCCCACATCGATGCCGCGGTTGGTTCCCTCGCGACATCCCTTAAAACCTTATCTCCGAGACATAAAACAATGGCACTCTTTGCCTTGTCTATCATCTCACGCTTCTCCGCTTGTGTCAAATGTGCCGGCATCGCCGCTTCACCCTTCAATGCTTCTACACACTTTTGTTGTGTCAAAACCGCTTGCATCTTAACCTTCCACAACCCGAAATCATTACTTCCGGTGAACTTCTCGATGTCCCACTTTGAACCCATGATACCAACTATACCACTTTACGCCTGTGCCCCACGGTGGGCGCCAATTGTTGTGAAAAATACCGTACCGGAATCACTATCGGTTCGAAATCACACCAATACTTGTATAGATGTGTGGAGCAAAAGGTAGTGGTAATCCTAGGTCTAAGTGTCTTCAAGCAACAACAACAAAACAAACCCAAAGCCTAAGTGTAGAGCTTAAAACAATGACACTAACAAGCATGAAGATAAGAAAGCTTAAGAAAAACAAACACACACAAAATGGTAACCCAGTTCAGTCAATATGACCTAATCTGGGGGAGAGAGCAGCTCTCCAATCCACTATGATAAGATGTTACAAAGGTTACAAGAAATCAGCCTTCAATCCTAATCTCTACCCTTGTCTTGACCCACCTCACTCATATGAACCTACAAGAGATTATACTAGAGGAAGCTTATGATCCTTCCAAAGATATAATCTCACTACCCAAGGTGTTTACAATGTTTATCCCAACCCAAGAGACTATCCCTACAAAGGTACTCAACCCTCAAGTTCCCCCCCTTTGAGAACCCTAGACCTCTTGCTTTAGCCCTCATTCAAAGAATGCAGAAAACCACTTAAATACTAGTCACAGGCGCCCAAAATCGTGTCACGCTTCCAAAATCGTGTCACGATTCTGCTTTTCCAACCGTTGTGACCAGTCCCTTTCAGGTAAACTTGCTGAGGAAGTTGTTGAATCGTGTCACGATTTCCCAAATCGTGTCACGATTTTACATCCCACAAGGCATGCTCTCTGCCAAGCAAATCGTGCCACGATGCCCAAATCGTGTCACGATTTCTGGGCTGATTCTGCAAATACAATTTGAAGCCAATATACAACAACGGCCTAGGTTGCGAGTGAAGACCTCTTTTTAAAACATTTGTTGTATAAATATATTGTTTTTCATTTTCATGCTACTACATATGTCATTAGGAAAAGTATGCATTATTTTCCAATTTTCCATGTTATATAATCATAAATATAATTTTATAAAATTTAGATGACGTGGTGAATGATGATAGTGATGTTCTTGAGGCTGAAACAACCTTAATAATTAGACAGATTTGAAAATGGATGTCAGAGACATGAGTGCTTTTGCATCAGAGACTTTTGGTTCTGTTATTGACAAAGGTGTGCTTCCCATTCATTCATAGATTCCTTTATTTTTGAATAAATAATATAATTAGATTAACTGTTGAACAACGAATCGTTCTGATATTGTTTAATTTTGTTTTTCAGGAACTCTTGATTCTATCTTGGTGAGTGATGATGTTCATTGAAATACTTGTGTGTTTAACAAGACTAACAGTTTGCTCATTGCATATTTTTGTTGTACTAGTGTGGAAACAATTCAAGACAACATGCTACTAAGATGCTTGAGGAAATTTGGAGGTATAATGAAACCATGAACAAAAAGTCCATAGTTCTTTACCATTTCTGTTTCATTTTGGATTTTTTTTATTCTTGATCTGTTCACCATTATTGAAGCAGTTGATGACACACTATAGGGTTCTCAAGGCTAAAGGAGTCTATATTCTGGTAACTAAACCTCTTAGTACCGATTTGTATTCAGATTTACTCTCCAATAGATGAAACATGTCTTTGCATTTCGCCTAATCGGTCTTGAATGCGTGCAAAATTTGCAGGTGACGTATGGAGCTCCACTATATCGCTTACGTTTGCTACGTGATTCATGCTCGTGGACAATTAAACTCCATGTGATAGGTTGGTTTAAATCCTTTGTGCCAAGTTAACACATGAATGGTTCTTATATTATATCTTTGATCATATATACCATTTTTCTAAAAAATGTTTCCCCTTGAAGCATCCTATTTACATGTTCCTTTATAAATTTCCTCCTCTTCGGTCGAATATATTGGCATTGTTTTGCCTTTTTCATTCATAGTTGGAGTGTTAATTAAGTCATTGTCTATAACCAGTTACGTGATACGTGCAGAGAAACTTGCATCAGAAGAAAAATCTGATAATCCACTCTGGGAGCTGACAAAACCTATTCCACTTAATAATGATGGAAGCTCTGTGGATGAAACCCTAGGACTGAATCCCGATGTCCATTATATATACATTTGCACTAAGGTAATCAGATGATTTGTGGTACTTACTCTTCTTTTATATTCTTGGTCAATAGTGTTGGTATAAAGAGCTAAAACATTATTTCCGTTTTGTGAGAGTCTAATCATAAATTCTACCAACAAAGGCAACTTTATCAACATTAGCAATAATAAGGAGTAGAAAAATAAATAAGATCGCCGTAAATTTTGAAGTGGAAAATCTCTTGTAAAATAATAAAAATCACAAGATTTTTTGTTTTGAAAATGGCCAGTGAGTCCTCACTCCTAGGAGGGACTCACTTGACAAATCTCCCCGTTACGACTCAAATGAGGCCAAACCTTGATATCTTGGCAACTGTTCAACAAGTCTCAAGATGCCTCCCAAAGGCAATTTCACCAAATCATAAATATGATTCTCATATATGGCATCCATCTACTCTTCATATATGTTAGGATATAGTATAACGGCCAATCTGTATAATTAAAGTAGTTAAGAGTTGTTATAGAAGTCAGTCAGTTAGTTGGGGCTGTTTGTTAGAAGTCTATTTGTATAAATAGGGGAATACAATGTTGAGTTGATCATGATTGAATATATAAAGATTGTTAATAGAATAGTAACACTCTATTGTGAAGGAGAAACCCATGGAGGAGAGATTTCTCTCCCATTCTTTCCTATTTCTCAATAAAAGTGTTCTTCGGAATCCAATTCTTGGGTTCCTAACATTATATAGTTTCGTCCAAACGTTTTGGCTCTCATACAAAATGTACCAAGTCAAAATTTTCTAGTCTCGTATTAGCTGAGTGATTTTTGAAAGAAATGTTATTTTGCTCTACTCAAAATAGCCAACACAATTCTGCAATTGTGGATTTCTCATAATAGGCAACACGTCTCATTTGACTAGCTCAACCATGGCTTTCTAATTTGTGCAACACAAACCTCATATTATATCATGATAACTCCTTTTTAGTTGATTCCTTCACTACATGAACATTGTGTTTATTTAATATCACTTTTATCTGTGCCATGAATATATTGTACCTCTAGTAACATCTGTAGAACCGTTGGTGAATTTCCGAGCATTCTCTAAGAACAAGCTGTCATATTAACACATAGCTTAGTCGCTAAAAGAGAATTTGGTTGGATGTCTAGAACATAATTCACAAGCTCAAGAGTTAATTTACTACCATTAGAAATCTCCGATACCCACACATTTAATATGCCTTCATGAACCATCCTCACATCACTAAAGAACTAAGAATATCCCTTCTAAGCTTAACATGCATCGAAGGACCATTGTTGATAATCTAGTTGAATCCGTTATCAACGATATTAATAAAATGGGAGAAGGAAATCATTAGATGCTGCAATAGCTTTGTCTTCACTAGTAATGTCTTTTTCTTTTTGCCCTTTATTATTGTGTTTCTTCTCCTTTTACAAGTTGGCAGTACTTCTAAATGACTAAATATGTAATTTTTTACTACGATGGGGGCATTTCAACGTTTTCTTTTTTACTTATTATTAGATCTACTTTTGACATGGTCTCTATATCAGTATGTCTTGAATTCCCGTTCTTGCTTCTCTCTCGAAACTCAGTAACCAATATCTTTTAGAGTGAAGAAGATTTTTGCCTGTTTACGATAGAAACTAGAAAGCTGTAGTGAAATCGTGCATTAGTGACTGATAATTGATGAGCTTGAAGCTCTTTACAATGGTGAAACTATGGCAACAGAGAGAAAATGACACCAGAGTTCTAAGAACGCCTAGACCAGAAAGAGATCCTCTCATAAGTGAAGTGACTCGTGACTTCAGGGTATATCCTAACAACCTTTATTCCTTCAGCTTCTTCTACAACCTTCTTGAAACTGCACTAGTGTGACTTGGACCCGATGATGGGGCCCTTACACTTACTGGACCCTGATGCTCTATCAGTTTCTTCTCATCTTGTTAAAACACTCGTGACTTCTCATCTTGTTTAAAATACTTAGGAGTATATAGTTAGACGTTGATAAAATTTCTCATTCTTTACGTTAAGAAAATCTTCTGTTTTATGTAATTTGAATAATTTAAATTTACCATTCAGTTTTCATTTGTTCCCATTGCCGCTAATTTGAATAATTAATCGTCATGGTTTGAAATTCATATTTCTGAGTGATGTTGAATGCAGCTGTATGTATCCTTTGCCTATTTAGACTAATCATTCTGTTATAATTTTTCTGACAGGAAATTTCTGCTAACTCAAACGTAAAAGCATGAATGCGCATGCAGTTTAGCGTGGAAGGCATGCATTTCCAATCTACACAAATTTGTGTTAACTACTCTTTTACTCTAGTTGATACTAGAATTTGTAATGTCAAATCCAAAGTTAATGATGTTATTGGTACATCAATTAGTATTATAATTTTTCTCAGCATTTGTGTGATCTAAATACAGTATAACATTTCTTCACTTTTAGATTAGATTGATTATTCCATAAGTTTTATGTTAATTGGACCATTTATAATACAGTTGTGATTATTCCCCTGTGTTTTAAATATTGAAAATGGCTATTTTGATGCAGCTAGTTACCCAAATCTCAAGCTACTGGAGCTAATTACTGTTGAGTACAAATAATGTGTACTTGCTCTTTCAGTTTGAATAAGTTGAAGGAAGTTTGTCACCTACCTACACCTTGCAAAGTGTATCATTTTTGTGACTAAAAAAAATCATCTAAAATATCACTTTTTTCAGAGAGTTTCATGAGAACTCTATGAGAAACAAAAGTAACTTGGGTTTTCAAAGGGTGTTGTTCTTATGTGGGGTGCAGGTAAACTCCCTAACTTGTATTAATTGTCATTCTTTAATGAAAATAAGTATCACAGTTAACTCCACCATATTCTCATATAGGAATCTATTATCCCAATCCATACCGAAAATAAATAACTTTTCTTTATAGTATCTTAAAAAATAAAATAAAGGATCGGTCGGTAGGGAGTTGCAAAACAAATCAGAGCGGAGAGATCCATTGCCATTTCATTCAAGTGTTCTCTGCATAGACAAATCAGATATAAATTGAAACTCGAATAAAATTAAAAACCTATAAATAAATAACATATTTAATATTTTTTTAAACAAAGTTGTATAAGGTAAAACTTCGGTAAAAGTACGGGTCAAAGTACGGGATTTTCTTATATTTGCAAGTTTGGAGATAAAATATTCTCGATTGCGCCAAAACTCAATCCGTCCAAGATACACGGCCAAAAACACAAATCCACATTCATCTATGGGAGTTGTATTATACTTAGGAACACAAATAATCAAATCTCGTGATTGAATCATGGCCTTTTGATGATGATCCGACAATGATTCTTGATTCAAGTTGGATGTACAACAACCGCACAACCGATTCAGATCCAAAGTCAGTTACATGACATCTATATAAAGGACCCTTGCTCTGGACGAAATGTATGTATTATGAATTGCTTAAATTTTTATGCTCTTCTAAAATCCTCACTAGAGTCGTTGCCAATATACCATCCTCTCTAATGAGTTGACACTGTTTTCCACTGCGTCCGAGCAACTTCGATCATCATCTTCATTTATACTCTATATCACATTGTCTAATACTCTACTCATCGTCACCTATGGGCAAGTGTTTGATGTGCAAAGTATGTATGCGTTGTAAAATTCGAAGCACCAAATCAATTTCTAATAATAAAAAAAATATTGTAGACTATTTTCTTACCTCTTGATAGACTAATTGCAACACATGAAAATTCATAGAAATTAATTAGATATTAAACCCGTAACTAAATATATAGAAAAAAACTCATTTATCAGTCAAAGTGTATCATTTGAATCAGAGGGTTTGAACTCCGACTACTATATTTTTTTGAAGGAACTCCGACCACTACATACAGTTGTAACATCCCGTCCCCGCCGTATATTTTTTTTTTTCTTCAAGGAATCTATGATTGAAACTATAATTTAATTATTAATTCATTTAACTTCAACCTATGCTTTCTTTCATTTAAACAAAAAGACAAAATGAGAGAGTAAAATAGAGAGAGAAAAAAAAAAACAAGAAAAAAAGAGGAAAAGTGTGTGATTTGTTTTGGAGTTCCGTTTTGACTCTGAACATTGAATTCAACAACAAGTACAGTGATCATGAATGAACAAGTTGAGTCTGAAGTTGGCAAAAACGATAAACCTGTTCGTGTTTATGCTGATGGTATCTACGATCTCTTTCACTTTGGCCATGCCCGTTCTCTTGAACAAGCCAAGAAATCGTAATTTCAACTACAACCCTCCTTTTTCTTTTGCTTCATTTCATTGAAATTTCTCTTTTTTTCATCACCCATCTTTCTCAATTTCATTTTTCATTTCAAAAGATCCCTTTTTTATGATTTTTAGTACATCCCCATTTTTTGTTCTTTTTGGATTGGTTGGTTTTCATGGCTATAATTCAATTTTGCTCAATCACATGTTTTTTTTTTTTTTTTTTTTGTGTGTGTGTTTTTAAGGTTGTTCTTTTTTTGTTTCGTTTTTAAGGTTGTTCTTTCTTGTTTTGTTGTCTTTAATGTTGTTTTTAAGTTTTTTTTTGTGTTGTTTATGATTTTGGTTATATCTTACTTCACTAATCATCAATTTTGTTGATTTCCCTTTTCCAAGTAGGATTTCTGTGGTTTTGGCATGATGAAATAGTCTATGATTTGGTTTTTGTTCTTGTTGGATCTATGCAAATTGTTATGCTAGTTGTTTGATTGAACTTGTTCATGTTATGATGATAGTTTTTGTTGTTTGTTAATTGAAGGTTTCCAAACACATATCTCCTTGTTGGATGCTGCAGTGATGAGATCACACACAAGTACAAGGGTAAAACTGTTATGAATGAGCAAGAACGCTATGAGTCTCTTCGTCACTGCAAGTTCGGTTTTTTTCTTTTTCCTTTTCTTCTTTGGTTAAATTGTGAATTTTCTTTTTCCTTTTCTTCTTTGGTTAAATTGTGAATCCATTATTGCCGATTTTTAAGTTTTGACATGTACTTGGGTTAGAAAGCTCCTATTTTGCATATAATAGTAGATAGTAGATGTATCAGGTCATGTTTAGATTGAAATTTGATTGATCCCTGTTTGAAATTTACTTGCTTTTCTTTCCATGAGCTTGTGGAATCAAATAACTGTTGTATAATTAATAAAAGATTGAATAGTTTGTGCGGGTCCAAGCAATGATAGCAGGCAGTAGTTTGTGCGGGTTAATGGTTTTTTGCTGTTCAATGGTATGACGAGTGTTTCACTGCACAGTGGTTCAATAATGGTTAGTGCGGTGGATCTGTGGTACTTCTAGCATCAAGTTCAGACGTGG
Source organism: Medicago arabica (assembly GCA_946800305.1). Lineage (NCBI taxonomy): Eukaryota > Viridiplantae > Streptophyta > Magnoliopsida > Fabales > Fabaceae > Medicago > Medicago arabica. Next base: position 17,348,011 of record OX326971.1, on the reverse strand, counting down.
CTATATAGGTTTTAAATTTCGGCAGTGTAGGAGAATAAAGACTAGACGAGATTTGGTGCTTCAACGATGGCATGATTGCTTTTGGTGGTGAATAGGCTAGGTGCGATGGCAATGAAATGGTGACATTGACCTTGTTGTCTTCGGGAGCCCTGAAGCTTGCTTCTTCTCGAGTTCTCACCTATGCCAGATTTTCTTTTCCCTCTTTTTTATGTTTATTTATTTTTAGTTAAATCTTGCAATTTCGAAGTTTGATATCTGATGACATGGCCTGTTATAACATGAAAAATTTCATCCTAACCAGTGAGGGGGGTTTATTCTCCGTTATCATAGATGTCGCTCACTTTGTTGGGCAACCAAATAGTTTCTGATCACGATACTCTCGTACCATGATACTTCTGTTGACTATTTTTTTCAATTATAGATTGATGAAGTGAACGGTGAGATTGGAACTGCGAAAGTAAACACAAGATTATAAGTTAGATTGTAGACAAAAGTCATGTGTATCCTTCTGTTTCCATTTTTAAAGATCGTGTTTGTGGATAACTGGCGGAGTAAATCACGCAAGTTGGTAATGTCAAAGTACTTTGTCGCCTTTCTGATTATGTCTGGTCAAAGTATTGGATTTTGATATCCTCATTTAATTGCTTACGGCTGTGGAGTGGGCCTGTCGTGTTATTTCATCTAGTTATATTTTGGAGGGATGGGTTTACTTACAAAGATTTGTTTGCTTTTGTTACCTCCTAAAATCTTACAAGTGGTTGAAATCTTCCATTGAGAACTTTTAAACTTGGACATTTGTATGAATTATTTTAAATACTTTTAAATTCCCAACTACAGTATATTAGACCTTCTCATTTTCTATTTACTTATCTGCTTTCACTATGGATTGGTAATCAGTTCAATTGCACTTGCTGCAGGTGGGTTGATGAAGTTATTCCAGATGTGCCGTGGGTAATCAATCAGGAGTTCATTGACAAGCATAAAATTGACTATGTGGCACATGATGCTCTTCCGTAAGATCAACCAATCCAGTCCAGCTATATTTCTCTTTTTATTTTATCAGCGTTCAAAATTTATGGCTTCTTGATTAAAATTATTAACACAAACTATTTTTCTTCACTTTGACGTACCTCAGACACAACTACAGTGACAGCAAATGTGTCTAATATTTTTACAAAAATTTGAAACAAGAAAACTTTTAAAAGGAATATAGTAGTATTTTAATTTGGCATTTGAAAAGTTTTCAAGTACAAATATCTTCATCCTTTTCTGTTTCCCCTTTTTTGTCTCCTACTATTTCATCTGTTATGATCTTTGTTTTCTGTTGTGGTGATCATTTGATTCTAAATTTAGATGTCACACACGCGAACACACATAATGCTTTGCTGTATAATTAAATTACTTCCTTTTTCTTCACTCGAATTAAATTAATTACTTCCTTCAAGAACCTTAAAGCCGGAATTGAATGACTACTAAAGCATATTTTATATTCATCATGGTAGTATTGATAATAAATTTTTTGTTTGTACATGATTGTAAATTATATCCTCTTCTCACATGATATTTTTTAGGAGTAACTAGTAGTTATTGTCTTCCCTTCATGATTGACTATATATTTTTAAGTGAATAGCGTGGATGGTGATTTATACAGTACTTATCTATTAATTTTGTTGAAAACGTTATTTAGTATGATAATGAAGTAACCTTGTGTAAATTTAAGAAAAAGTTATGCGCAAACTATTCACGGCGAGGTCTGCTAATTGCCTCGGTAAAAGGGGTGTTATCCTTCCGTAAAGGAAGATGCGGTAAGGGAAGGGTATATATATGTATATGTGTTCCCTATGTTTTTGAGATAGCAGTGTTAGCATGTCGTGTCAAACTCTGTTCTTCATAGGATAACTCTCGAGTTGAATTTATTTTTGTTGACATCTATCATAGTAGCTTCTTAAATTTGATCATTTGTTGAATGAGTATAGGTGTTTTCATTTGTTTGTATTATTGTTGTTTCATTATGTTTGTTGTTATTATTGTTACTACTATTTTTTTTCTTTCCATTATCACTACTACTATATTACTATAGTTTTATAAGATTCTCTTTTGTTGTTTGATCACACTTCTATTCAATCTGTGGGACACTTTTCTTGTTAGAACTTATTTTCACTAATACCATATCCACAAAGTTCTTATATATGTTAATACTTCCTTTGTTATTTTGTTACCATAGTTATGCTGATACAAGTGGAGCTGGAAATGATGTCTATGAATTTGTAAGTATGAGTAATAGAACTACCTTTTAATTTAGTTATGATTCATTGTTCTTTCTTCCTACCCTCTCTGGTGGCATTCATATTAATTTCTCCAACAATTTTGTCTCTTCGATTATGATTTCTTTTGACTACTTGAAGCCTTTTTATCATTCACTTTTGTTTCTCTAATGTTTCCTCTGTATATATACCGGTTGGCCTACAGCTTGAAGATTTCTGATTTGTTTAAACTTTAATTTGTTTCCACCGTCTCTTTCTCGTCATCTGTTTCATTCTGTATCAGATTAGCACTTATTGTAAATATCTTAAAATATTCAGCTTCCATTGATGATTTTATGCCTATTAATTTCTTATACAGGTTAAGGCTATTGGAAAATTTAAGGAAACCAAGAGGACTGAAGGAATTTCTACCTCTGATATCATCATGAGAATCATCAAAGATTATAACCAATATGTAATGCGTAATCTGGATCGTGGTTATTCAAGAAAGGAGCTAGGTGTTAGCTATGTCAAGGTTTGTTCTTTTCATCAGCTCCTCAGTTTTGCTTCCCCTCATGATTTTCTGTTCTGTTAATCAGTTGCCGTTTTAGTTTACTTTCTCGAATGTTGGGAGGAATTATCTTTGATACATGATCTCTTATTTGTAGGAGAAAAGATTGAGAATGAACATGGGACTTAAAAAGTTGCAGGAGAGAGTCAAGAAACAGCAAGAGACTGTAGGAAAGAAGGTAACTGTGTAAATCCTGAACTATCTTATTATTGATTGGCAAGGAAGAATGAAACCAATAATATATTTTTATTAATATATTAACTATTATTTGTTGATGCAATTGTATTTTGTAAATACATAGTTTAATTGTTTGGATCTGTTTCTTGGGGTTTCTTTATTCCTATTACTAGTTTGGGTTCAATTCATTTTCTATTCTAGCTCCTGTTAGAATTATCTGAGTTTGTTGAGAACCCTGTTATTTCACCCACATTTGTTCACACTCCAAATGTTCAGTTTTGAGTTTGAGAGGGTGTCTTGAGATCCCACATTGCCTAGAAATATGACCTAAATAGAACTTATAGGACATGGGAAATTCTCACCTTGTGAGATAGCTTTTGGAGTTGAGTTAGGCATAATCCATATTTTTATATGGCATGAGTCTATCTTATGTTATTCTGGCCAAACCTCTATTATTGCACTCACATTTGTTCACGCTCTAGATGTCCCGTCTTAAGCATTAAAGTGTGTTGAGATCCATGTTTTTGATACACATTTGCCCATATTCCGGATGTTACAGTCTTGAGTGTCCGGCAGACAAATGAATTACTGGAGCAAGTAAAATGATGGTATCTAGTACAATGAAGATTGAAATTGTATTTGGTTCATTTACAAAAAATTTCTGATTATTCTAAATAATCCTTTGCATTATTAAGACACTATCATATGACAAGACAAACTATGTGCAGATAGGAACAGTGAGAAGGATTGCTGGGATGAACCGCACTGAATGGGTTGAAAATGCAGATCGATTAGTTGCTGGGTTTCTTGAGATGTTTGAAGAAGGATGCCACAAAATGGTTGGATCTCTTTTTCCTCCGTAAATATAAGCTTTACTGTATTAGTTGACTAATTGTTGCATGGAATGCTGTTAATTTCTTGTTAGATTTTGCTTTTTGTAAAACTACTGTTTGACTGAATTTATTGGTTTACTGATATACCAGGGAACAGCAATCAGAGACAGAATTCAAGAACAACTGAAGGCACAACAGCTCAAATCTCTTCTTTATGATGAGTGGGATGATGATGTTGACGATGAATTCTATGAAGATGAATCTGTAGAATACTACAGCGACTAAAGTGAAAAATATGCTTGTTTATTTCCAGATTCTGAACCATTACCATAACTATGTCTTTGTGTAAAATATTAGATATGTTTCGTACATACAATGCAATGCAATATGGTTTGGACATAATTGGTCTTTCTACATAGTTTGATGTATATTTCCTATCAAAGTGATATAACCAGGGTTGCACGGTGCAACAGCGGTAAAGAATTCAAGTTTGAGAAGATATGGTCAAGTTCCAACCCAGATTCTCTCCAATAGTGCAGTCTGTCCGACCATATTCCTACTGTTGGATTCGGATTGTACCTTGATCTAAAAGCTGAAATTTGGCTGCATTGGCTGTGCGGGCTGTAGAGGATTCAAGTTCGATATGACCTAGTCTTGTGCCATGGTAGATCATGACTAAGCGGGTTGTATAGGATTCAAGATCGATACGACCTAGTCATGTACCATGGAAGATCATGACTATAAAATGTGAAAAGATGTTTGATTGGTATTTTTAGTTGCAGTCTTTTTTTGCAAGCATTTTGATTGGTATATGAAGAAATTGATCAAATCAAGGATCCATTGCAAAACTAAAGAATCATACCAGGAGTTATTTTTTTGTTGGTCATAGTATACGTACCGGGTTTGTTAGGAACCCAACAAGGAGAGTTGGTACTCTACATATACAAAGGGAATATCAACTTTTGTTATTTTTTCATTTCAATTTTATCATTTATTTAAACTATTTTATTTACAATTTTATATTCATTACCTAATAAAATAATTTGATCTAATTCTAATTTCAGTTGGAATTTTCTAACTTGTGCTCTAAGGGCATAAGATAAGAAATTAAATGTGAAAATTTAATCTTGGAAATTGTGCATTCATAATCTTAAAAAATTATTTTTTCAATACAACATTTATTTTTTAATTCTAATTTTAGATCATTAACAAGTTAGCATTTTCTATAGTCAAAATAAAATGACCAAATGATAAACTTTCGTCAATAACTTTAGAGTAATATTTGTCATGATAGAGACCGTTACTAAAATGAACATTTACGTAAAGACATTATTGAACAGGGACAAACCTAACATGAGTGATGACCCTTAAATACCAACTTGTGCAGTTGCATGAGGGCGAAGCGCCAAACTTAGATTAGCCAAGTGTTGTATTTTTCTTTAGATAAAAAGTTCGGTAAATTAGGTTCCGAGCGTTCATCAATATTAAGACAAACCTAAGTTTAGATCGCTAACACATATACTTTCATATTACGCACCAACAAAGTCTTAACACCAACAACAAGAATTGAACCTGCGTCGTATATGACTCCATTCCTTATCAACTAGGCCAATTTCCTTTTGCCAAGTGTTGTGTTTTAGCTAAGATCCTTCCACATCCTCACTTATTATGATTGAACGTGTTGTTTTGTCTTTGTTTCAAAGAAATGAAGACATTTAAATAGTGGGGCATATTATGATCATTCTATTTATTGAACTCAATCCTATTCTATATAAATAGTGGTTTTGTTGTTGTTTCAGCTGATAAAGGAACACAATCCTGATCAGATCATAGTGATAGGACAAACGTGGCTTTATCACACACTTGTATATGTCGGAAGAGAATATGCATTTATAAAAGAATTATGCTTATCGCTATTGTGCCTCATGAATGATGTCGTTATCACCCAACTTATGGTTGTGGATTATGATTAGAGACATCAAAATCAAACTAATTATCCCATATACTCGAAATTTTTATACAATTTGATTACATTGATTTGGTTTTTCTTCTTCCAATTTTCATGTTTAAACCAAACCAAATATACCCGATCTCAATTGGTTTGGATATAGATTTCACATCGTTTAAAATCATTTATCTAATACCTAAACTAAATTATTATATTTTTCACACTAAAAATTTGATTTTGGTAGAACACTAAAAATTGGATTACAAGATTCACCGGAGGTCAGGGAAGATCTCAAAACTTAAAATTTTATATAAAGAGGTCCTCACATCAACAGTAAAATTGAACCCTCAACTTTACCGATGAATCAACTTCTTACTAACAACCGACCTTTCTACTTATGTATATCTTAATATTTATACGTTATTTTTGAAGATTTTTTTTTTTTTGATTTTATTTTTATGGAACGTTGTTTGGAGAATTTCTAGGGCATGAGTAAATTTATGTTTGGCATCGGTAATGATATATTTTAACCAATAGTTGAGTTAGTTTACCATCGTTGATTAATCGTCAGCAAATATGTATTCATAGGTAGCCACCATCCTCTACTACATAATGCCGTCTAATCTTCAATAAATTAAATCTTGCTAACAACTGTCATAAGTATGTTATTTAACAAAGTAAAATATAAAATAAAATTTTACATCAAAAAGAACAATTTAAATTTTCAAAATGTTATTCATCATTTTTCAACACAGTATTTCATTATTAGTTTTCATAACAAGTGTGCTAAGAGCTCCTTTAGCATCTTCTTAAGTATTATATATGTGCTATTTCATCCAATAGTTTTAGTAGTTTTATTTGAGTTAGTTTTATTAGCTCAAATTCATTTGTAACATTAGCAATTGTTAATTGAAACAAAATAAGCCATCAGATTACTCTAACATTTCATGCTTATAGACATCCTTCATATTTAATTTTTTTTTTGGGAAAAATTGATGTGACTATTGCCACACCAAACTTTACGTGGATCCGCGCTCAAGGTTATACTACATTTTTTTTTTTTTTTGGGGCAAAGATGGTTTTGTGTGTATATATAGGAATGGAAAACAATCGGACAATAAAACTGCGACACTCACCTGTTACAAACGACAAAACCAATTCTCTTGAATTCTTAAATCTATGAAACACAACATTGTTGTGGATGACTCTTTCTAAAAGATTCACAACTTTTAGTATTAGAAAGTCAAAAGTGTCAAACACAAATGGTATAAAAAGTGTTAATTGTCAAACCCTTTCGAATTAAGAAATGTGGTAATTTTATTTTGAAAAAAAAAATTATGATTAACTTTATAAAATTATATCCTTTATTAATGACATGAAAAAATAATTAAAAATATCAATGTCTCATTGTTAACAATGACACTGTAAATGTCAATGGTTTCGTTGTTTGAAAAGATGAAGTTGTTCATGATGTTAGGAAAAAGTTGTAATGGGACAGTTTGTATGCAATAAACATGGATTAAGAAACATAAACCACTTATCAAGGGTTGATAAGCAATGAAAGCAGTAGAAGTAGTAGATGATAATTTTTTATTTTTTTTGAAAGAAGATGCCGACTTTGATATGTAAATTCTTACATAAAAAAAGTTCTATGATATGACAATGCTTAAGCAATGTACTGAATCATTGGACTTGATCATTTTCCTACAAGTAGGACAAAAAGAATGAGCAAGCAACCACTCATCAATGCAAACAACATGAAAACGATGATTACACTTTGGTAGCAACTTCATGTTATCTCCATCACAAAACTCAGCTAAGCAAATGGCACAATTAGAATCCAAAGATGGAGGAGGTGATTCAGGTGAATGAGTATTATAAATTGATGTTGGCAAAGCAACCATTTCTTTCTTCTTGAGCCCGGAATTGCGCCTTCGAGAAGCAATCCATTGTAGAGGTTCAGTAAGGACACGGTTGGCACATTGGAACACACATTGTAACATTGTGTTGAGGCCAAGAGCACAAAGTAAAGCACATACTATAGCTGCTATAAGAACCATTGAATTGACACCATGTTGTTGTGTAGGATTACATGGTTTGCTTATCGTGGGACTAATTGTTGGAGTTTGAGTGTGAATTTCAGCCATGCATGGAGTGTTGTGCTAGTTACCTAAATGAAGTTGTGAAGAAATTTGATACATAAACTAAGTGTTGAAGATTTACACAATGGTAAAACATATATTGCACTTGTAGACTCTCTCATGTCTATAAGTAAGGGTGAGAATATCATGTTATTGGTTAGGTTTTGTAAGTCCTAAACCTGACTTGATATTAAAATTATTTAAAATTTAGATTTGATTTTGTAGCCTATCATATACTTATCTTTAGGTTTGAATTTAACATTTTAGAAGGCTTATATGACTTTCTAGTTGCTTAACATATTTCATATAAACGTAATTAAATAAATAATTTGACACATGTTTAAATAGACTAACAAGTTAACAGACCAATAAAATCAAACTCTATTTTGATAATTTGTATGATATTTTAAAAAATTCAACAATACATAATATCATACTTCTATATATGTTTTGTTGAAACAATCATATTTACATAAACACACAAAAACACACGAAAAATAATACATTTAAACAAGAAAAATTAACCTGAACTAATAAACTTAAATTATTGAAATGTAACCAAAAAACTTAAATTATTGAAAACGTAAACAAATTTATAATTTTACTGGCATGCTAGATAGGCTTAAAGAAACTTTTTTGTGGTCCAACCTAGTCCATTTAACTAAATAGCTTCTAAAAAAAGTCTCAACATTATCTATTAAAAGATATTTTTGCTTATATTCGATAGAGTATGAGACATAAGAGGATACATAAATTAGTGGAGTAAGGACATGGGATATTATTGCTTACTTGGTATTCCACTTTCTTTGTCTATGCACTTCAAAGGAGTGTAAAAAGCACGTGTATTTTGTCTACTTTGCACTCTTTCCTTTTATGTTGGTCATATTCTTCAGCTTATGGATATGTACCAGGACTCATTTCTCATTCAAGTTCAAATTCAATTGCATCTATTGTTTCTGTTTTTTCTTTGTCTCCTTTGTTTTCTTTCTCATAATTCAGAAGAAAACCTTTAACAAATAATCAAATATTCAATCATAGCTAAGTAGAAATACTCCATAACAATCTTAATCAGGAGCATGCGAAAAATTATAAGTAAAAAATATTTAGCATGCATAATTATATCATGCCTAATCAATTCAAGTAAAAGTCTAATACATAGATAAAATAAAAAGAATTTTGTAAGGTTAAAAAAGAAAGTGTGTGGTAAATGTGTAAACGTAAATACAAAATTTAAAACAAAATATGTCATCCAGAAAGAAAAATATGATTAAGTACAACCCAATTTGTAGCTCAAAGACAATATTATGCTGGGGTTGAAGTTTGAACCGCGAATTCTCTACTTCTCTACATTTAAAATTTGTGAGCTCCAACCATTAAACTATTTGACAAAAAAAAATCACACTATCATATTAGACTCTGACCCTTTAATAAAAAAAACACCATAATATCATTTTATTATATGAATTTAATTTATACACACTAATAGTTTAATTTATTTATTTTACATATATATTCAATCAAAAAATTTCATGATACCACTTTTTAGATTAGTGCTAGAATATCTCTACAAAAATTTGTTTGACATGATTTGAATGGATAAAAGTTGAAAACGTATTAACCGTTAATGATCAATATCTTTTTTTTCAAATAATTTAGTGGTTATTATTCATCTTTTAAGATAAATAAATGAAATGTCCGGGATTCGAACCTCAACCCCTACATATAACACTACATTGTCCATGCAATTGAGTTATGCTAATGCAGACTATCAATGATTAATTAATATCTACATAGCGAAATTCCAATAAAGACATTGGTAAAAAAAAGTTTTGCACTAATTATCAAATTAAAGAAACTATGATACAAATTAAAAATATATTGAAAAACTAATGACTTAAAGAAACTTGATTTGGTGGATAAGAATGGATAATTTGGCATAGTCAGGCACAAGTGAAAAGACTCGTAAAATGTTTTTTCCTTCCTGTTCTTGTAACGCGGCGACAAAATGCAGCAAGTTGAAGAACATTAGATAATAATGTGATTTATCTTTTAATCTTATGTTTGTTAATGCATGATAAATTGTTTGGAATTGATTTGATTATCACCCAACTTTTCTACTTTATGTCTCTCCACCACTTTCACTGTCTCACCTCACCACATTCACTAAAGTCAAATAGTACAAAATTCTGTTGTCTATATTTACAACATAATATATTGATGGAAGGATAATATATTTCTCATAAGGATTTTCCACTCTAAATCATTCGAATTTTGAATAGTTGTGTCATTCTTATAGGTAACTAGGTTAGTTGGACACGAAGTTAGATAATTTTATGACTAATATATGATTAAGCAATTGATTTAATTTTATACTCACTTCACATTAGCTCATAATCCTTCAAGTACTTGAGTTTCATTTTGTTTCTCTTGGACTACCCTTGAGGTATTGGGCCCATATCTTACAAGGATTTTCAAGAAACTCAAAGAAAATTGCTCTTCTCCCATACAAATTTGCTCACTCTCACGTGAACTGACCAAAATACCTCCAACATAAGTTAACACACGTTATTTATTCGTGAGTTAACTCATGTTCGGTATAAGAAATATGAGTCCACTCACGTTGAGGTATAACCTACATGACTTAATTCATGTATAACGTGAGTTAAATCACATTCCGAACACTAACATGAGTTAACATGTTGGTTTACTCATGCAAATTTTACTACGACGACAATGTCTACATTAGTAATGCCAACAACTTAAAATGTGAAACCAAGGTAATACAAGGGACAAAGAAAACTAACAAATACAACTAGGAAAATAATTGGTGATTTCATACTCAGTAATTTCCTTCTGTTGCTTATTTAATAGGAAGCATCATGTAATTTGGTGTTTGGAACGCGATTTACGTTGGACGTGCGTTAAGTCACGTAGGTTATACCTCAACGTGAGTGAACTCACATTGCTTATACCGAACGTGAGTTAACTCATGTTGAAGATATTTTGGCCGGTTCACCTGAGAGTGAGCAAATTTGTATGAGAGAAAAGCAATTTTCAAACTCAAAGACAACAATAGTGTGTAATTACTAGAAGTAAAGCTAGCAGATTTCAAATGGAGACGAAAATGAAACTTATTGGAGAGTCTTATGAAGAAAAATTATTTCAAGTGAGGTCTGTTTCTAATTAGAAGTCTTCTTGAAAGTGTAACAAAATTGTTGAAACTTAACTTTTATATCTTTTAGCTGCTTCTTTTTATAATTATGTAACAATTTGGTTCTCTTTAGAAGCCCGTTGGTTGGTTGGTTTGTAGCATGATTCATGTCACCGTTCCACTTCCATATATTTGGTTCGAAACTTGCATCTAATTATCGGGGAAATAGATTTATAGTAAGAATGAACTTAGTAAAAATTAATAGTGAATATTATTGGATTTAGCATAAGGAGCGTGAGTTAAGAATATCACACACAAGTAAATTGGCTCCTCTAACGTGAGTTATCTATTACTCAAAGTTGTGAGATTTTTATTATGGTACTTAGAGAACATTCTCTAGTATAAATACATTATGAGACATCAATTTGTGTCAATCAAGTATAGTGTTGAACACAGAATAGACTTGTTACTGGTTTTCCTTTTGTTAACATTCCAAATGGTGTATGCGAGACACGTCAAATTGGAAAGAAACATAGAGTCCAACCGGAAAATCGTAGGCTTGGTCCATGTGTGTGTGATAAATAGGATTAAATCTCTAAGTTGAAAAAGTAATAGCGGGATAATTCAATAATTTTTTTAAAAATAACCCACTCATGTTTGATTCAAACATGAGAGGATCAAAATCTCCATTGCATCTTAATTTCTAAATGAAATGTCAATGTAATTGTTATTGTAATTTTTAAATAGTAATATATATATATATATATATATATATAATATGTATGACGATAAAAATGTCAATCTTGTTTATGTATAGTTTTTTAACTCTTTTAAAATACAAGATGTTTTACATACAAGTATACAAATAAAATTTTACAAATTCCAGAAAGTAGTAGAAAATAAAATAGAACAAAGTCCAAAGTCCATATGGTAATTAATGCCAATGAAAATATATTAAGCTTTCCTTTGTATAATAACCATAATTTAGTTTATCAATGATAAATACTAGACAAAGCTAAAACATGCATCCATGTTTATTCATTGTTCAACAAAGAAAGAAACAACACCATGAACTTGTTTCTCACTTTCCACAACTACAACATTATTTGACACATTACTCACTGAATGTGCAACAAACTTTGGTCCCTCTAATGCATGAAATGAATACTGAAAATGCCTGATCCTATTAGGAAATACCAAAACATTTGAAAAATCACCCACCCATTTTGTGCCATTACCATTCACAGCCAACTTCCCAACCGTTGATCTCAAACTCATACCAACCACATTGTTCCAATCAATGACCACTTGATCAATCTTACTAAATCCCCCATCTAATTTCACAATTGGAACCTTACCATTAGGGTCCCCACTAAACATATTGTTAACAATGTTTAAACCAGAAACTTCTCCTTTAATTGACTTCAAAACAATAATACCATCTCCTAAGAAAAAACCATTAGTAACATGAACTTGAACAGGATCTTCCATGACTATAGAATTATAATCCATGTAACAATTATCAATTCTTGTTTGTGAATTCCCAGCCAACTTCAACAAAATACCAATTCCGCCGAAACCTGTTGCTTTGTTATAACAATGCACACCTGTGATCATGTTAGCTTGTCCCCTGAGAACAATTCCAATGGCGGCCGAGAAAATTGCAACATCGGTAACTGCATTATCGTTGCTATCAAGATCAATTGCGGTTCCTGAGAATTGTCTTTCGCCTTTGTCTCCACCGACTGTTGAGTGTTGTCCAAGAAAACTACTTGATATGAAGGTTTCATGCCCACTTTGAACTTTAATTCCTTCTGTGTTGAAATGGAGGAAGAAACAATTGTCGATTCTGATTCTAGCTGAATCGACGATGAGTATTCCTCCACCTCGGTAGCTCGAATCGAAGAGGATGTCTCTAAATGTTATGTCTTCATAGTTAATTCCTATTGTTTGTTCAAGTAATCTGTTGTTGGATGCTTTGGTTGCATTTTGAAGGGCTTTGGAATTTGATGCACTTAATTCAACAAGGTGTCTATCAGTTGGAAATGTTTCAAGAAAAAAGACTGCAATTTAATTAACTTCCCTCAAATACTGTTATGATATGATTTATACAATTATAAATAAGCATATTAATTGATTACACAGTTTTCTTTGTTTTGCACTGCTGAGGAATATTGATATTAATAACATATTTCTCTTCAAAAATATCTATATGATGTGATTTGATTAGAATAATGTGTAAAATAGATTTACACTATCGATGCTTACAAATTAAATTTGAATTATAATCGGTAACAGACGAACCCTTAGTCTCAGGGAGACAGGGACCACATATCTTTTTTTTTTTTTGTTTGTAAATCTTTTAAAATTTTATTTATCTCTCATATTTGTTTTTCTCACTCCTTAATTTTTGAAAATTCTCATTTTTTTCTTGTTTACTTTTACCTTTTTCTTCAAAGAAAGCAGAGGTGGAAGATAGCCATAAAATCAACCTCTTGGAGGTGGTTTGTAACTTAGAAAAAGGGCAGCTTTGCATGTATTTTGAATTGTTTTCATATCCTCTTCTTTAGTTTAATTCTTGACTTGGTGTTTGTTTTTTTGGTAGATCGAGTATATTTGATAAATTTATGTGTTAAGTACTCTTTGTACTTTTCTCATATATTTATAAATTTTGATGTTAAAAACAACATTATTGAGAACGACAACTGTCATTTTTATAAAATTATATCAAAAAATCATTTTAAAAAAACACATGCTATTATATATAACAAATTAAGGATCAACAAGTGCATAATTAATCTTGTAAAAAAAGTGCACCAATCAAAGTAAGAAAGGAGGAAAAGGAAAGAAATTAATTAAGAGAAAGATGATTATATTACCACAAGATTGCCAGCAGATGAAGGAAATGTGATGGGTTTGCTGATTTTATAGTTTCCACCTTGAAAATCAATAATAACACCTCCAAGGTCTCTAATTCCTTGTAATAATTCAAGCCCTAAATTATCAATATCAAATGCAGCTTCTACAGCTTTCATAATGGCATCACTGCTTTCATTTACCCCAGTTGGATCTGCACCATACTCAATTGGGTACACCACTCTTCCACTCTAGTTCAATTTCAAAACCAAAACCACATAGAGAGAATGAGATTGTAATTTTACACTTTATACAATAAAAAAGGAGTAATTGAAATTTTGATACATTGTCAAAGTAAAATTGTTCGCACCTAAAAAAATTGTTACGATTGATTGTGAGATACTCATATGCATACCAATTAAAATCATAAAAAAAAACTCCTAGGAAAAAGAAAAATTTAATATAAATTTTTTATTGTTATAAATTTGTGACAAGTACCTTTTTTGTGTGTGAAGATGACTGAGACAAGGCAATGTCCATTTTTTGCTTAACAATATTTTTCACAAGATGAGAAAGTTCTACGTGTTCATTGAAGCAAGTGGTTTCTTGTACTAGTAGTATCACCAAAAGTGATAAGAGAAATGCTAAGGTTGAGAATCTCATAGTTAACACAAATTTAGTTTACAATGTTAAGGTTTTGGTTTTGGTTTCGGTTTCTCACACACACAAATGAAGGGGAGTGAAGGCAATTTATGTAGAGGCAGGTGTACCTGTTTCCTTCTCACTTTAAATACAAGCTTGAATTGAACTTAATTGGTTGTTTCTGTGCATTTGCATGTTTCCCATGAACAAAGACACACATGCAAAGCAAAAAAAACAAACTTTAAAATTAAGGGACCACAATTGCTCTTGTAGGCATTTCAGACAGTTTTACATACTGGATGATCTCACTTATTAATTTGAGATAGGACGGTTTATACAAACAATCTCGACCATCCGTTTAAGATTGGACGGCCAAGATCTATTATTGCATACTACTGTAACAGTAGAAAATTCAAATCGGTTTAAGATCATGTTGACAAGTGTTTGTAATTTTATTTTAAAAATAATTTCTTTTAGACTTTTAAAGAGTTAAATACTTCCCAACTAAGGAACTGTTCATTGAAAAAGTCTAATATTTCTATTTTCGATTTCCATAAAAACTTGGGAACTTCTATGATACACTTCAATTTCGGTACCCTTGCTTCATAAATTTATAAATTAACGATCATTTTATGAAATAAATAATTATTTGTCAATATTTATAGTTTAGAAAACACTAGTATCTCATAAGAAAAAAACATCATTTCATTGTTTATAAGAATTATATTAATTTTTAACATTTTCGCATAAAAAATAATCAATATTCTTTATCATGAGAAATAAAAATTCAAAAAAAGTAAATTTTATTTCATCGACGCTTTTGGTAAATAAGATTTAATTATTATAATTGTCAATGATATAAAATAATTATTTTTTCTTAAAAAAACAACTAATTTAATTATTAATTTAATGCTTTGGTGTACCGGTACACTCAAAATGTTGGGTGTACCATAAAATTTACCTAAAAACTTATAATATGAAGTGTTTAAAGAGTGTCATTGGAATTTGGAACACTCACTTACAAGTGACTAAATATTCTTTTAAGTTTTCCCATACTTGTGTTAGAGTAAGAGTTCAAAGACAAAAAAAAAAAAAAGTTAGAGTAAGAGAAAAGACTAGTGCTTCCTCACCAAAAATAAAAATAAAAATTAGTGGATACTTTCATCTATCCAATTGTCACCTAATCTTTCTCATTGTTTTCCTCCTCCTCTCTCCTTGTTTGTTCCTTCGTTAGTGAGAATATGAGGTAGTCCGAGATGTAGAATGGATTGATATGTCAACCTATCATTACCCTTAAATTTATCACAACAAAAAACCCATAGAGAAGTTTCATATTCTTGACATTTTTTAATGACCTCTTTATATTATTAACTATAACTACTCATTCGATTTCAAAATATCTTACATAGTTGATCAGTTCATACATATTAAAACTTTTCCATATCTTGCAACCAAGACATATTTCCACTTCTTCAGACAAAAGTCAGCATCTCCATTTAAGAAGGTTGCACATTCCTCAAAAAGGCATCCTTCACATTAATCCCGAACAAGTTACTTCACAAGTTCTCCACACACACATCTCTAATGAAAAGAGTGTCATCCACGCATTGAAGATGGTATACTACTTCATCACAATTTGGAATCCGAACACCCTTAAAATAGCGTAAACCAACCTCCTTTTTCACCAAAGCTCCAATCTCCTATGCAAATTAAATAATTGCAATAAAAATGAGGTTAGAGGATCCCCTTGTTTGGACCCTTTGTTATGTGAACTTGCTCGATTGGACAACCATTAACCAACACTGATAAGCTTTCGGAAAACACACACACCCTCATCCAATCACATCATCTAGAAAAGAGATGAGAAAAATAAACTCAATCTCTTCTAAAATTGCAAGTTTGACATCATGAATCATCAATTCCTTCCACTCCCATCTTTCCTTTCTTTTTGAATCACTGCCCTTCCAAGATTTGAATCCTCTCATATTTAATATGAGGAGGTTATGTTGATGATCTCACCGTTAACTTTAACTTTCATTGGATCCCACTTTTATATTTGAAAGTTGCAAAACTCAATAATTTTTTAATAATGAGATCATCAACATAACTCCTTCATGTTATATTCAAACACAAGAGGATCCAAATCCCCCTTCTATCCTATATCATACAAACAATCTCATTGTAATTAAATTATATATATATATATATATATATATATATATATATATATATATATATCATAAAATGTGAAACTTATTCATGGATAATAATTTTTAAGACATTTTTAAAATTCAAGATGTTTTATAAGTATGCAATTATAAACACTCCAGCAAGTTTAAAATAAAATAGAACAAAGACCATGGTCATATGGTAATGCCGATAAACACATAAGATTTCTTTCATATAACCACAATTTAATTTATCAAAGATAGAAACCAGACAAAGCTGAAACATCCTTACTAACTCACTGTTCAACATAGAAAGAAACAACACCATGAACTGGTTTCTCACTTTCCACAACTACAGCATTATTTGACACATTACTCACTGAATGTGCAACAAACTTTGGTCCCTCTAATGCATTAAATGAATACTGAAAATGACTAATCCTATTAGGAAATACCAAAACATTTGAAAAATCACCCACCCATCTTGTGCCATTACCATCCACATTCAACTTCCCAACCGTTGATTTCAAAATCATACCAATCACATTGTTCCTATCAATCACCACTTGATCAATGTTACTAAACCCCCCATCTAATTTTACAATTGGAACATTATTATTAGGGTGTCCACTAAACATATTGTTAACAATATTTAAACCATAAACTTTCCCTTTAATTGACTTCAAAACAATATTAGCATCCCCTAAGAAAAAACCATTAGTGACATGAACTTGAACAGGATCTTCCATGACTATAGAATTATAATCCATGTAACAATTATCAATTCTTGTTTGTGAATTCCCTGCTAATTTCAATAAAATTCCAATTCCACCAAAACCTGTTGCTTTGTTATAACAATGCACACCTGTGATCATGTTAGCTTGTCCCCTAACAACAATTCCAATAGCTGCTGAGAAAATTGCGACATCGGTGATAGCATTGTCATTGCTAGCAAGATCAATTGCAGTTCCCGAAAATTGTCTTTCACCTTTGTCTCCACCAACTGTTGAGTGTTGTCCAAGAAAACTACTTGATATGTAGGTTTCATGGCCACTTTGAACTTTAATTCCTTCTGTGGTGAAATGAAGGAAGAAACAATTATCGATTCTGATTCTAGCTGAATCGACGATGAGTATACCTCCACCTCGGTAGCTCGAATCAAAGAGGATGTCTCTAAATGTTATGTCTTCATAGTAAATTCCTATTGTTTGTTGAAGTAATTTGTTGTTGTATGCTGTTGTTGCATTTTGGAGCAGTTTGGAATTTGATGCACTCAATTCAACAAGGTGTCTATCAGTTGGAAATGTATTGGAAGCTCTTAAGGTTCCTCCTTTTACCTTCAAACGTTTCATGTACAAGTTAAGTGTAAGAACTAAGAAGATGGAACTTGGAAGGATAAGATTGCAGTATTTTCCAAAAAAGACTTCAATATATCTTCATAAGTGTTATGTTATGCTTTATAAAATTTGGGAGTTTCCATATTGTACAATTTATTCTTATTCAGTCTCAGACTTGTTCATTTTCCAACACAATTGCTAGCAAGAAATTTTGGTCAAGGCTTTAGTGTTCTCAAGGGATTTGCCACATTTTGTTGGCCTCCTTTATTATTGTTTGGTGAGACTTACATTGATGGAGTTATTAAGAATTTGCAGGATAGTGTTTTCCTAGTATGCTTCTAGCTCACTAGCTAGACACAATTTTTTAAGATCAAGACATACCACCATATTCAATGCACAAAATATTTTGGCGCCAAAGAAAACAACATAATATTCTTAAAATTTTAGTCCAAAATTAAATGTGAAAAATATTTATAAGGGATAGAGATCATTATGTAAAAAAAAGAAAGAAAACACTAATAGAGGTCATACCTAATTTTGGTAAAATAAAATTATTGAGAACAAACGCCAACTATCATTTTTATAAAGTTGTATTAACTTTTGAATTTGTTTTTTCAAATCTGATTTTCCAAAAAGAAAGGGGATCAACAAATGCATCAAAGTAGTAAAGGAGGAAAAGGAAAAAAAAATTAATTAGAATAAATTAGATATGCTAACCACAAGATTGCCAGCAGTTGAAGGAAATGTGATGGGTTTGCTGATTTTATAGTTTCCACCTTGAAAATCAATGATAACACCTCCAAGGTCTCTAATTCCTGGTAATAATTCAAGCCCTAAATTATCAATATCAAATGCAGCTTCTATAGCTTTCATAATGGTATCACTGCTTTCAGTTTCCCCTGTTGGGTCTGCACCATATTCAATTGGGTATACCACTCTTCCACTCTAGTTCAATTTCAAAACCAAAATCACATGAAGATAATGAGATTGTAAATTTACATTTTAAAAATTAAATAAGAAGATTGCAATTGTAATTTTGATATATCAACAAAGTAAAATTGTTTACATCGTCAAACAATCACAATTTTTAATCAAAGTCAAATATTTTGAATATTACTATATGATTATGAATGATTGACAATGTACCATATATTCGTACTATTGGTACCGACACTACATATAAATTAAATCTATCAATCAAATGCTAAAAAAATCTATAACTATGGTTTATTGTGACATAGTCATGATGCATCATAAAAGAAATGCTAGTAAAATGAAAAATAAAATAACTTGTTTTTGTTATTAATTTGTCACATACCCTTTTTGTGTGTGAGGATGGTGATGGAGAAGGAGAAGGAGAGGGTAGCTGGGACAAGGCAATGTCTACTTTATGCTTAGCAATTTTTTTCATGAAATGAGAAAGTTTTACATGTTCATTGAAGCAATTGGTTTCTTGTACAAGTAGTATCACCAAAAGTGATAAGAGAAATGCTAAGGTTGAGAATCTCATAGTTAATGTTAAGGTTTTGGTTTTGGTTTCTCATACACACAAATGAAGGGAGTGATGGCAATTTATGCAGAGGCAGGTGCACCTGTTTCCTTCTTGCTTTAAAGAGACTTCTTCATTTGTACACCATTGAATTTAATTTAATTGGTTGTTTCTCCGATTTGCATGTTTCCCATGACAATGAGCAAAGCAAAAAAGCTAATAAGCCTACTATAGAATTAATTGTAGTTTTAACGTATTCTTTCTACTTTTTCTTAACACTGAAGTAATAATGTGTGAGTGGCTGATTTATTTTTATTTTTTTACTTTGTGATCTGTTCTGTTTTTATTTTATTAGTATGCTATGGTGATTTGTGGGTTGGCATTTCTTGTGCTAGGTTTTCCTAATATACATTCATTCATACATGTCTTTTTTATTTTTTTTAAAAACGAAAGTATAAAATGTTGACTCATGCTAACTTGTGTCCTTACAGTAATATACGTTAAGATTTATACAAAAATAAATTATTTATTAAAAAAATTAAATTCTAATTTTTAAAAAATAAATTGATGCAATTTTTAATATGTAAATTATATTTTTGATACATTAACATATACCCAAGGTACATGTTATCATCTCTCTAAAAAATTTAAACTAATAAGATCATATCAATGATGAAATCTTAACCATTTAAGATTCGGTATCTAATATGTATAAGTTTCTTCAAGATCTTATAAGACTCAGGGTCTCACGTAAGCATCACATTTTTAAGTCGACTTCATAATATTTTTCATTAAATTAATCATTTTGCAATGTTTGTTTGACATGCTTTGTTTATTGATGAGACCCATTTAATTTTTTTTGTCAAAGGTGCTATATTGAAGTGATTTACTACTCATTAGATTCTTTTATTAAAAAATTATAAATGAGTTATGTATCCACGTCAACGTGAGACCCGACATCCGTGTAAGTATTCAAAATTGAGAGTCTCTATTGATACTCTGGTAACACCTAAATCCAATAGAATTTGTTGGTTCACAATGCATGTGAGAGAGATGACGTCTAAATTGAAAGGTTTCAGCAGCTCAGTATATGTTGCGATGAAATCAATAACAACAACTCCAAGAGTTAAATTTCCTAGTAAACAATTCAAGCCAAACTCAATTGAAATGGCTAGTTCAAGTGTTAATGTTAACAAATACTATAATGCAATCAGTTAGCTTATTCTCTATATCAACCATCTTATCGGTTTATCCAATATAAACTTATAAACTTCCCCATATTTTAAAAATGAAGAAGGTTAATGAGTGCTTTCCGAACTCCAGTTACAACATTGAAATAAGTAATTTTACAATAAAAAGTTGTATAATTATTACTAAAACAAAATTGAAAAAAATTATTTTCAAGATAAAGTTTCACTAATAGATTCCATAATTATTACAGTAGTTTTGATCCCTCTATTTTCATCACTTTGCAAAATTGATCCTATTATTTTAAAATTCGACGGTTTTGGTCGCTCCATCATATTTTTTAACTATACAAATGTCATGTGACAAATTTTAAATGACGTGGGATATAATCTGAAGATCAACAACGATGAAATTGTAACCATTTTTTTTTTTAAATTTCATTTCAAACATATCATATCACAATATTTTAGACAAAATATTTGATAGAGGGACTAAAATTATTGAATTTTAAAATAGGAGACCAATTTGCAAAATGATAAGAATAGAGGAACCAAAGCCTAAATTTAATAAAACACATGAAGAATCAGAACAACTCTTCTTCTCTCTCGTCCCTCGCGAATCTCTCTCTCTCTATCGCTCAACACACAGCTAGGGGTGTTCATGGGTTGGGTCAACCCAGAAAATCCGGTAAAACCCACCTAAAAAACCCAAAAAAATGGATTCTAAAAATGAAAAAAATGAAAAACTCATACAAATAAATGGGTATCGGGTAAAAGCAGTCTCAAACCCAAAAAAACCCACTTACCCAATAATGTGAGTATTTTTTATCTTTATTTTCATAGGGTAGAAGAAAGTTATATTTCCAAAACATACACATTGTACCATATATATTGAAAATCAAAACATACTAGAGTTATAAATTAATATGTTGCACTTTTTGGTTTTTTTTTTTGAACAAACCAAAATGAAGTATTATAACCACCAAGAGCAATTCATCTTGCACAAGGCGTGCAAAGAAAAACGCTCCTCAAAAGAATACAAAGTTCAATCGTCTGTTGCCAAAAAACACACAAAATAAGAAGAAAAGGAACATTACTCCATAACACCCATACAAATTAAAGGGTGCCGCCACCAGTCATTATAACTGAAAGCTGAAGTTAGCCTATGAGCCTTTAACCAAGAAAAAGACACAAGTCTTCTGCTTTGTCTTTGAAGATCCTACTGTTTCTTTCCTTCCAAACAATCCAAACGCAAGCGTGCCAGATTACTTTGAAAAAAGAACGCGTAAATCGCGGTAACCCCGCCATGTGACCAAGCTGATGTAAATGATCACTAACAGAGCCCGGAGAAATGAAATAAATACCAAGCCACCGATAAACCATGTGTCAAACACTGCTCAAGATGTCACATCGAATTATAAGATGACATGTCGACTCCACGTAGCCACAACCACCTATGTAATAAACGTCGTCCTGATAAAGAGCCTTCCTACGAAGAAGATTGTCTTTGGTAGGGAGTCTATTGCAGAGAAGCCGCCAAACAAATACAGAAACCTTTAACGGAACCTGCTTCAACCATGTTGTATCATAAAGACCACGCTCCGTTGATGTGTCAGTTAGCGTAAGAAACTGATAAGTCCCCTTAACGGAGTAACCGTTAATAGGATCCAGAGCCCATCGCCATCTGTCAGTAACATGTTCCTGCAAAAAAATAGAACACATCAAGGAAGAGCACTCCGTAACCAACTCCTCTTCCCACTTTTTGGTTATTTTGATACTAATGCAATTTTATGTCATGCAACTTTAGTTTGTTGCAAGTATTTTATCGTGGAGTTTATTATTTGACATTCTATGATGCATAAAATTATAGTAAAATAAGTTAAACATTTTTTTTAAGAAAATTAAAAAGTAGAGTACTATTTTAAAACAAAATTATGAGGACTTGTCATTTAGTCGTTTAATATTAAAACAATAGAAAAATAAGTTGGGTAATCCATTACCCAATCCAACCCAATCCAACCCAACCCAAAAATTAGTGGGTTTGCCCAAACCCATCCAATAGTATAGTGGGTGGTTATTTTACCTCATCCAAACCAGAGTACCCTAATTGGTTTGGTATTGGGTTTGACCAAACACACCCACGAACACCCCTACACACAGCCACTCCAGTCTCTCTCTCACTCTCTCCCTAACCACACACACTGCCAGTCTCAACAACAGCTCTCTCTCTCTCTCCCCCTCCCTCCCTCCCTCCCTCCCCCCATGCCCCCTGGTGCTTCTCAGCTGCCTGCTCACTCTCTCTTAGTTCTCACTAAGGTAAGCCAATTGATTCTCCAATTGCTTGTTTTAGGTTTAGGGTTTTAAAATTCCGAATTGAAAAATTGCTTTGTAAATCTGACATATGTCATTAATTATGATAAATAAGCCAAATTTAAACATTTACTTGTGCTTTGTGATCATGTGAATGTCGATTAGATGAATTATGCTTGGTTTGGTTAATTGGTTTTGTGCATTGTGATTTCTTTGTACAATTCTACTTACAAAGTCACTAATTTATTTTATAGGATCAACAAATTTTACGGGATTTGGGAATTGAAATTTTGTTATGACTGCATTAGAGAATCTATTTACTACATAAAATTGGAATGTTGATTAATTAGAATTGAAATTGGAATTTTGAAATTTTAGCCACACATAGATTAAATGTCTAGATCCGCCCCAATCTAAAACATGAAGTTTTGTTTATAACAGTATCTAGACGGAGTATGTTATAAGTTACCAAATTAACTATCCATTATTTTGAGAATGTATCCCAATGAAGTCTTTAGATTGTAATTTTTTTTTTTTGAATAAATTTTTCATGCAAAGAAAAGGACTAAAGCTCTATTTTGCAAGAAACAATTGAGTTCACAACTTACAAGTTCATATGATTAAAAAAGAGTAACTAACATCTTTTCACAAACTTATTGGTTATTTTTGCAAGTTTATAACATTTTTTAATAAACTAATTCAAGTATCTTGTAGTTTATCATTTTTTTCTCCCAATTTTAAATGTTATTTTGATTGAAAAAATTAAATATTAATGAAACATATAATTTTTATTTTATTTTATATTTAGAAACTAGTTCAACAGATAATTTTACAAAATATTGTTATTCACTATCTCGGTAAATCTACTATAAGTTATCTTATCAACTATCCGTTATTTTTTATCTAATAGAGTCTAGATCGAAGTTGGAAAAATACATTGATAGCAATTATTGGCAAGATTATGGGCTTAGACTAAAATTAAGTCAAAAATAATGGAATATTGCTTTTTCCCCTGTACTTTTCGCTCGCGCCCAACATAACTGATCAAAATACCTCTGTGATAGTTAACTAACGCATGTGTAAAATTAAAATGATTTAAAATTTCATTTTTTTACACATGTGTGACTTAAATCACACCATATGAATTAACTCACGCAGAAATTAACACCTACGTAGCTGGTACAATTTTAACCAAGCAAAAGAAAAGAAGAGGTACGTTTCTGTCAGTGACTGAGTGTGGAGTGAAAGAACAAAAGTGCCATGACCAATGTAATTTCTTTTACCCATTGGTTTATTGGAGTGAAAGAAAAACGCAAGCAAAAGTAATAACAAACGTTTTTGCTGGTGACTGAGTCTGGCACCTGTTCCTGTTGTGTTGTTCTTATTCCCATTTAGTGCAATTTACAAACAATAAAAAAAAAATGAAAAACATCACCTTAATACACTGTACTAGGATGGCACGTTTGAAGAATAAATGCAATTGTTTGAGAGTGAGCTATGCTTCTGACATGAAGAATACCAATTTTGAAAACTAGCGTGAGTTAACTCAAACAAGTGTTAATTCGAGTTAACTCACACGGCGTGACTTAAGTTATGCATGTGTTAAAAATACGAAATTTTAAGTTAAGTTAGTTTTACACTTGAGTTAGTTAACTAGCACAGGGGTATTTTCGGCAAGGCTGCAAGACGCGAGTGTTTTGCACGGGGAAGAACAATATTTAAAATAATGGACCTAAAATTTGTATTGGCAAGATTATTAGCGGAACGAGAGTAAGTGATATGTTATGTTCTTCACTCTTCGGTGAAATCCTCTATTTATGTTCTTATTGATATTTGTTCGTTGTTTCTTAAGGATTTCTTAATGAGTATTTTTTTTTTGGGTTTTTGGTGAAGGATTGTGAAGAATACAGCTGGAGGCATAAGTCAGAACTGAAGAAACACATTGGTTGTTCGAGGATGTATCTCCAAGAGCGTCAAAATGACATCCTTTGCACTCAACTTCTTTCTCCAACTGGGGATGAATTATCATTCCAATCGGTCTTGCCGGAAGAACTCATCCTCCATATCCTCCTCAGGCTTCCTGTGAGACCTCTCCTGCAATTCAGGTGCGTTTGCAAATCATGGAAAACCCTAATCTCAGATCCCCAATTTGCTAAGAGCCATCTTCAAGGCTCAACCGATGAATCAATCATGACTCACCAACGAGTGGTCTCTTTTGTCGAAATTGAACCCTACAAAATCATAACTTACCCCGTCAAGGCATTGTTCGAAAACCCATCAACCCTTATTGAACCTGCTAGTTTCAGCATGAGGCATGAGTACCGCATTATCGGTTCATGCAATGGGTTGTTGTGTCTGTATGACGAATCTCAACGTTGTGTGAGACTTTGCAACCCTTCTACCAGGCTGAAATCCAAAAGATCTCCAACTGTTGTTGAATTTCATGGGATTATCACAAACTATGGCTTTGGCTATGATTAAGTTAATGACAAGTACAAAATTTCTAGCAGCTATCTTAAATATCAGTGGTGTCAAAATTTATACCTTTGGTGAAGACTCTTGGTCAACTATTTAAAATTTCCCATGTACTCCTCGTAGGCTGCTAGGGAAATTTGTGAGTGGTACTCTGAATTGGTTAGCTGATAAAGGAGGTGTTACTTCTAATAAGCAATGTGTGATTCTTTCCTTTAATCTGGAGGAGACATACAGGGAGTTGACGTTGCCCCAAAATACTAATACCGCAGACAACAAGTGCATACCTATACTGTACATTTTGAATAATTGCGTTTGTGTTTTTTGTGACTTCCGAAACTCGTTGGGTGTTGTGGTCGATGAGAGAGTATGGAGTTGTTGAATCCTGGACTAAATTGACGATCATATGTGATGAGAAGTACACCCCGTTTCAATCAACTTATTTGGTCGAGCCTCTCTTCATTTCAGAAGATGGCGTTGTTCTTTTAGTGAACAAAGAATGTGGCAAACTTGGTCTTTATAACTTCAATAGGGGTGAGTCAGCTTATGATTATCCATTGATAACTATCAAATTTGGGTTTGATCGATATATTTATCATGAGAGTATGATATCACCACGACGGTAAATCATAATTGTGGAATTTTCCAAGTTTTTTTAAATTACTTTTTTGTTAAAGCAAGTATAATTTTTTTAACTGACTTTTGGTTAAAGTAACCATTTTGGACACTACGTTAATTTTTTCCAAATTTGTTATTAACTTATAATTTTCCAAATTTTCTTCGGACACTACGTTAATTTTACTTTAAATTTGACTTAAATTGACTTTTTAGATTCTTATTTTCTCCGATTCACGATTTTACTCAACTAAATTTTAAATCCAAAAATATCATTAATTTATTACTGTGAATTCGAACTCAAAACTCACAACAATAAATTTAGATGTCTGGAGTAAGCGTTAGTGAAAACCAATAACCAAACCAATCGTAAGCAATACCAACAATTCTAACAACAATGTAAAGCAAAAATCACATTTGAACCGAAAAACAACAAAATAAAAGATAATAGATAATAGAGGAGTAGAGGACAACATATCAATATTTGCACCTCAGATCGGTTCAGATTTGACCTATGTATGAAGGAGAGGGATCTCTCCAATTCACTATCAATAACTTAGTTATACAAGGGTTACAAGAAATTTACATTCAACTAGATCTTTGAGAGCGACCATAATTTATATCCTTTTTTTGAATCTTTTTCAATGACCTAGAGACTCAATGATTTTGCCACGTATATTTCTTTTTTGTAACATTAACATTTCATTGGTATTCTAAAGCGACATATAATTTATTTGGGAATTTTAAAAAAAAATACTTCCTCCGGTCCTTAATATAAGAAAATTTTCAAATTTTTTTTTGGCCCTATTTATAAGAAAATGTCACAACTTTTAAGGTGTAATTATTGTTTAAAAGACTTTTTTATCCCTCATTCAATGATTGTACTTTCAATATTAGTGGATGTATTTAATGTTTCACAACATTCTATAGGGGCATGCTTGTAAAAATGTTTAGAATTAATGATAGTATTGAGTTTGATGCTTTTTTGGTTTTTCTTCTTATAATAATGACCGGAAGGAGTAACATATAATTTAGGACGGATGAAGTAACTTTTAAACATTCAAAAAATTAAACATACATATTTTCAACATTTTTCAAAATAATATTTCTACTTTAATTTTCGGAACAAACGCAAAAGTTAAAACAAACATGAAAAATAACGAGACTTGAAATTTAAAAGACTAGCTAAAAAAAACTAAATTGCTGAATATTTTTTGGTTACATCAATTTTTTTTTGTTCAAAATTAAGTCTCACATAATATTCTCAAGATCAAGTCCC
Organism: Medicago arabica; assembly: GCA_946800305.1. Taxonomy (NCBI): domain Eukaryota; kingdom Viridiplantae; phylum Streptophyta; class Magnoliopsida; order Fabales; family Fabaceae; genus Medicago; species Medicago arabica. The sequence goes on along the minus strand of OX326971.1, from coordinate 17,320,592 downwards.
ACTAATGAACAATAATCAAGCTGAGCCAAAACTCTGAATATGTTTTCTCAAAAATTAACAACAGTTTACAATATAATACTCAAATTTATCCTTTAATCCTATATACAAATACAAGGTAACTCTTCTTTGAAATACAAAGACTCAATAAAACAATGAGACAATGAAAACATGCACAAATAAATTCAAAACAACACATTAACATGCCTCTTTCACAACTCTCAGCATTCTACACCACATTGTTTGAGAATAGGACCAGTTTGCTTAGGCAAGAAAGGATCAATCCTAACCCAAATCAATGAGAAAATTGATGCCAAAAGGATTGACCAAAGGACCACAATAGTTGGAGTCCTATTTTGTTTTCCCATGAGACCTTTAAGGAAAGGATATAAATGAACAATGACCCAAAATGCAAAGAATAGCTTCCCAAATAAAGGTCCCCATGAACCATTACCACTGTTAATAGCATCAGAGACCCCAGCAACAACACCAACAATGTTCAAGATTATAAGAGTGGTTGGTGGAATGAGAAGTGTTGTCCATTTGAAGAGATATAACTCTCCAAACTCAGCATCATCTGCTGCTTTTGCTGTGACAGTAAAGTTTGTGTCTACTCCTGCTAGAACTTTGAGGAGACCTTGAAACACTGCAAAAAGATGTGCTGATACACCTCCAATCACCCAGAATTGCTCGTTTCTCCACCAGTCTTCAATGGCAACTCCACTCCATCGAAGCTCGAGTACACCGGTTAAAATAATGGAGATAAATAGTGCCATAAACCAAACACTAGCAAGGTTGGTCAGCTGCACAGCAAATAAAAACAGCAACTTACATTTAGAAGACATATATATAATAGCATCAATACTCTCAAAGGTATTGAATTGCGGTCATGATCGTGTTATGATCCTTGATATTACAAATAATCACAATTAAATGCAGTTAGAGCAACCTCAATTGAGGTTGCAATGCGGTTGCTGATACATGATAAACCTTGATACCGTGACCTAGATTGCGGCCATAGACATTTTTTAACACTCTAAAGGTCTATTTGGATTGGCTTGTTCAAGTCTATCTACTAGCGTTAGAACTTGTGAAATTGATTGTGAAAACAACTTATTAAGCTCTTCAGGATGGTTTACGAGACTTTATTTCATCTTTTGTTATAGAATAACTTATACATAAACACTTATAAGATAAGCGTTTAAGCTATCAACGCTTAATTAAGGTGTTAGTCCAAATAGGGCGTGTTATTGTCACATTTTCTTCTTTTAACACTGAAGTAAATCATATGTGAAAAAAATTAGAATCGAAGTGATTACAAGAAATTGATAGATGTGAACTTACAGTAGGAATGATGAACTTTCCAGTCAGAAGACACACAGCTGGAATTGTGCAGTATGCAAGCAAAGGGATTGAAGTGAATGGATAAACAATGGTATTGGTATAAGCCAATCTCTCAAGATACTTAAGTTTTCCTCCATAACCATACCACAACGGACAATGGCGACTAAGGAAAATCTCAACAGAACCAAGAGCCCATCTCAGAACTTGGTGCAACCTATCTGACAGATTGATAGGTGCAGACCCCTTGAAAGCTGGTCTCTTTGGCATGCAATATACTGATTTCCATCCTCTGCAGTGCATCTTAAATCCAGTCAAAATATCTTCTGTGACGGATCCATAAATCCATCCAATCTGTAATGGAAAACAAATTTGTCAGAATGATTCGTAGATATAGTAATTGTTAGAACAACAACCCTTGTTTCATCTGCAAGTAAAGGTTCAAGAAAATTAAAATATTTCTTCATTGTGTTAAGGTTACTGAGTTTAGTTATTTTTTTACCTCTTTTCCCCATTCAGTCTTCTCTTCATAGCCACAACTTATGTTATGAATAGCTTCCTTCACCAATGATTGAGTATTTGTGCCTTCAGGAAGTCCTCCATTTTCCATCAAAGTTGAAGCAATGAAAACCGGTGACTGACCAAATCGCTTCTCGAAATTTTTCTGTGACATGAGTGATGATTTCTCTAGCTCCTCATACCCTTCAAGTCCTTCTTCAATCTCTTCAAGATCAAACATGGAACCAGACCCTTTTCTAACATAATCTTTTCCACCCATTTTCTTCTTCTTGTACAATCTACTGAATAGGCCTCTTCCATTTGTTCCTGACTTCTTTTTTGATTTGGTTTTCCTTGAACCACAACAAAAGCAACACCATTTAGGCCAACAATCACATGTCATCTTTGGCCTTTTCTCAGAAACTGGTGGATCATAGCCATACAATGCTTGTCTGTTGAACACAGTTCCGGTACCGACATACACTGGACCTTGAATCCCATCAAGCCCTTTCATATTGATCTATGATAAAAAAACAACATTTCAGGGTCATTTTTTAAGTGAAATTTGCATCAATTTGTTGAGTTGAAGTTAAGGAGAATGCTACTTACATCAAAGAAGACAGTGTTGCGATTAGCATATCGATCGTGGCGATCAATACCATCAAATCTTTGAGGAAATTGGACATAGCAGAGTTTCTTCCCTAGTTGAGGATCCATTAGGAAGCACATGGCCTCTCTAATAGCCTTGCTATTGTTGATGTAGTGATCACAATCGAGATTCAACATGAATGGTGCATTTGTAAGCACAGCAGAAACTCGAACCTTCAGAGGATAGATAACAAAAACAAAAATATCAATAGTTATAAACAGGTTTCTTATATCCTAGTCCTACAAGAACTAAACAATTCAATATCATGTTTTGAACTTACCAAAGCATTCATGGCACCAGCTTTCTTGTGATGTGGATAACCGGGACGTTTTTCACGAGAAATATACACAAGTTTTGGCAGTTCCTTGCCTTCCACGTCTAGTGCACCGGCACTTCCTAAGTATACCTGCAAAGCCAAGTCCATCAGCCATATCAGTTGATAATCTTCACCTAAATTATATATAAACTGTTTCTATAGACCATTATGGTAAACTTGTGAAAAGAAGCTGAAAAAGGCTTATAAGCATATGCATATCACAAGTTGTTTTCATAAGCATTTCCAAACACTTAGCAAATAAGGTGCTTTTGTTGTGTGTGGTTTGTTCCTTAATTGTAAGATAATGAAAAGTACATAAAACAAGAACAAGTTAGAGGATGAAATTGTCAAACCTGAATCATCCCTGGATGATCACGAGTGTTGTTACCAGGCCATGGAGTTCCATCTTGCATAACCCAACCCTCCTCAGGTTTCTTCAGAGCCTTTGCCACCAAAGCGTTAATTTTCACTTTAAATTCTTCATATTCTCTCTGCCATGCAACGAACACACAAGAATTACCATAAGTCTCTCAAGATACCAAGTGCTCGTTTAGATTGACTTATTTGAGTTTATCTAGTAACAAACATTTTCCAGATTCTTATGGAAACAATTTATAACATATCCATAAGTTGTATTCAACTTATTTATAAAACTCTACAGGATAGCCTATGAAAACAACTTATAGCATATAGGTCTGTTCGGGTTGACTTATTTGAATCTACTGATATAAACACTTGAAACTACTTATGACATGTTCATACTCTATCTTCAGCTCATGAAAACATTTTGACTTTAATTTATCTTCTGTTATAGAAAAAACTTATACATAAACACTTATATAATACGAGCTTATGCTATAAACACTTAATTAAGTTGTTTATCCAAACAAAACCGAAAATAAGAAAAACAAACTATATCTTTAAAATTTACCTTCATAGACCTTCTTTCCTTGACAAAAGTAGGCTCAACCTTATCTTTCAAGTAATCAATCTTCTCATTAAAGTAATACTCAGGTGCCCTTGGTTCAATACTATACTTTTTACAAAAAGGAACCCACCTTCTAGCAAACTCAGAAGTCTCAGCCAAACAATCAAACAAAAGCATGGAAGCACCATCATCTGATACATAGCATGTAACTTTCTCAACAGGGTAGTCAACAGAAAGTATGGAAAGAACAGTGTTTGCTGTTATAATAGGTGGTTCTTTCAAAGGATCAACAGAACTAACAAAAACATCAACAGGCGAAAGTTGGTTTGGTTCGCCTTCACGTTCGAATCTTATAGATAAACGGTCTAAGTAAGTTTCGCGTGTGATTGGTAACCATTTTGGAAACTGATCAAGGATCCATGATAGTGCAAACCATATTTCACATATTACTGATATGAGCCATAAAGGGTATGCATCATATGCTGGCGTTAAGATACGGAAACGGAAGAAGAAAGCTAGGATTACAAGTCTCATGATAATTACTATTCGGTATGGATTTATTAAGCTTGATGGTATCGGAACTTTGCGCCATAATGGTTGTCTTGCTTCAGCCATACTGTAATAATAAGGTAAAAATAAACAAAATCAGTGAAACTTTGAACACTTTGTGCCTCCAAATTGTTAATCAAGTATTGATCTTAGCCTTTAAAGTAACTTATTTACAATAAAGAGTATATTAGAAGTGATAACTTACAGGTACTCATCTTCTTCACCTTGGTCTTCTTTACCATCATCTTTGTTTAATAGACCTCTCTTTTCTTGCCTTACTTTCCATTTTTCTACTCTTTCTTGCCATTCTTCATTACTGTAGAATTCTTTCTCCCCTTCCAAATCCTTGCCGGTAACTAGAAACAGTAGAGCACATTATGATGAACAATTTGTATAATGGATAATTAGCAATTTGTATACACAATAGTCTTTTCAAAATTATACAAGGTTCTTACCACTTCCTGCTGAAGAAAAAGTATGCAATTTCTGTTGATTGTAGTCCACATTTTCCTGTAAATAATCATATAATCTCTTTAATTATTCATATTAAATCAACTCTAATTATCTGATTCATTTCTGTTAATTTCACATTAATGAGTCTGATTTCATATCATTAAAAGAAATTACCATATGATTAACATCGCGGTTCAGGTCTAGGTCTTCATGATGATTCTTAACCGGAAACTCATCTTCAAAATCATCTCCATCAAGGTTCTCATCTTCATCTCCAACCACTCTTGGACAACCTGCAGGGAAGTCATCATCATCATCAAAATCAGTTTTAAATACTGAATCAGATTGGACTGTTGAGATTAAAAACTGCGCGACATAATTACTGCAACAAATCTGTTTTTTATATCCAATCACATTTCACCATTTACTAGTGCAAGTATTTTAGAAAATAACATTATGGTATATCTAAATAGTAAGATCTGATCGAAAGTATTTTTACACATACAAATTAAAGTTATTATGATAACAAAAAGTTTCAATAAAGGCTAACCTTTATGGCGCTTATAGCGGGAGTTGCATTGAGGGCAGCATTGATTCCCTTCACTCCTCTCATACTCATAACAAGGTTTACAAACAGGAAATGCACACACATGACAAGCCACAAAAAGCTCTCCATTTTCCTTATATCCAATCTCATCACCACAAACTCGACATACTTTCGATGAAGATTTACTGGTAGGAGGAGGAGGCTTATGCTGCAAAAACAACAAAACATAGCATAAAATACATGTAAGACCAATGCTTTATAAAACAAATTTGAAATCGAACCAGCAAGACATTCTGATCATGGTTCAACTGCTTTAAACTTTCCGAACCAAAATGAAAGAAGGAAAAGGTAAATACCTCATCAGAGTCATTTGAGAAATGAGAATTAGAGCCAGTGATCAAGCCAGCCATGGTGTTTGTGGCCATGGATGGCAAGAAGCCAAAGATAGTTAAAAAGAAAATAGGAGTTAGAAGGAAGAGTGTAGAAGAAAAGAGTTATATAAGAAATGGTAGGTTGAGAGTAAAACATCAAAATCATAGTTGTAGATGGAAGAGTAGTGTGTACCAAACTGTGAGTTGGAGGGTCATAGGTTTGAGTCTAAGAGACGTTAAGGGAAAGAGTGATTGTTTGTTGTGAAAGGCTTTTCTTTATTTATTATTAACATTGCTTGGACTTAAAGGTGGTGGTGTCTTTTTCTAGTTCTTCTTCATACATGATCAATAAGGTCGTGTTTTGTATCATATTTCACATAATTATGCTGGTTATAATGTCACGTTCTAGCCTTCAATTTTTTATTTTTTTTATATATATATATATACACACTAGCCTTTGATTTTCAGATCATAATATTAAGTTGGTTTTTTTTTAATATAAGTAGAAAAATTGAAGACCTGGTTTCTATGGAGGCGTCATTTCTTGTTTCTAGTTCATAATAGTAGGTGGTACACATTGCCCATAAGGTCATAAGGGAGATATGATGTCACATCTTCACATTTCTTAGCAGACAATTTAATGGAAAAATATACTTTTTGTAGGAAGAAAGGAAGATTGTTCGATATTGTGTAATAGTCACATGTAAGATCTCCAATCTAAATGTTCCACAATGGAACATTTTGAGCTTGTCTTGGAATTTTAATTATATTATATTACTTATTTGAATAATATGTGACATGGGTTTCTTTACTTGTAAAAGAAATGGAGCGTTTCTCCACAGTCCATAATTGTTTGGGAAATAATTTCCCTCTGAAAATCTCATATTTTTTAAGGTTTTGGCCGATGTGCATAAATCATTGGATCAATTAGTCATATTATACAACATTTGAGTTAATGGTAAAATAAAATTTATACATGGTGCAAGATTTATCTCATTTGTACATTATAAAATTGGTTATCTTTTAAAGTATATTCCTAAATGACACATTGTCAAAGTAATACTTTCGAAGGACACAAAATTAATAGTTTTAGGATGCATACATTGAAACTCATGTTGAATGTCGGAAAATTTTTCCCTTTTTATTGTTATAGTTGTGCAAGTTTAAAATTTTGGATTTCTAGGCATACAAAGAAGCTATGAGGTATGGCCGTGGACTTGGATCACAACTCGTTCTCTTTCATTTTTAAAGATGGTGGTTGCTCAATAGGTCCATGAGAATTGCTCATCCCATCGAGTCGTAATTCCCGATGGATATTTTTTAGCTTAAAAAGCCAATCGGATCCCAACTCGCAATGCTTGTTTTTGCGATTTTTTGAGGAATTTAAGGGGCCTATTGAGCAATCATGTTCTAAGATGAGTTTGCCAACTTAACATACTGGAGTCAAAATTTTCACGGTTGAGATTGGGCCTTCTCTTTATAATATTTTCAACTAATGTAACGATCTTTATTTCAAAATATTTTCAGCTAAACCGTTTAGGCATCAAAGTCAGTTCACAAAATTTCTGGGGCAGGGGAGAAGTAAGCTCTAAAATTTTCAATTAAGCTAGCTTGGTATAAAAGTCACATGATGACAAACCATACATAGTATGATTTACTTAAATAGGTTTAGTTAGTCTAAATTGAATGAAGCAACCAACCTGAAGTTATGTTGGGATATGTTACATTCAGACAATCAATGGGCAACCTTCTTGAGAAGTAGAGTGGTCAGGAGTAATAAATTCATAGGATATCACATATTTTCTTCTGTGTGGAGTGGTATCAAAGCTCAGGTTTACCATGTTCTAAATAATTCTAGATGGAAACTTGGTGATGGTCATAGAATTAATTTTTGGACAGATGATTGGTGTGGATCCCCTCTAGTTAACTTGCTTCATATTCCCCACAATCTGCACAATAATCTGCAGTTCAAAGTGATTGATTTCATCCTCAATTCTCTATGGATTTGCAGCTAGCCTATCCAACCTTAATGCACCATATTAATAAAATCACTTCAAAATGATTGGTCGCAGCTAGCCTAAAGCGGATCAGTTCATATGGAAAGACACCCCTTCAGGCGAACTTACTCTCAAGGATGCCTACAACTTCCACTGTACTCATAATAGCAAAAAAGATTGGTCCAAGATAATCTGGAACTCAGCAATCCCACCCTCAATCTTTTCATGTTTGGAGAATGATTCACAACAAAATGCCAACAGACGACAACCTTCAACTCAGAGGGCTCTCTTTCCCATCAATGTGCAGTTTATGTGGCATGCAGTCTGAAACCTCGCATCATTTATTCCTTCAATGTTCTTTCTCTTTGACCTTATGGAACTGGCTCACAAATATAATCAACATGAACATCAACCTTACCTCAGTGCTAACCATTTTATTAGATACTTGCAAGAGAGGGTGGAGTCCTCAAGGGAAGTTGGTTATTATTGCTGCAATAATCAATATTCTGAATGTCATCTGGTTTTGTAGAAACAACTTGAGATTCAACAATACCAAGCCTAATTTTAGAACAACTGTGAATATGATCATAGCTAGTACCTCTATCTCAGGTAACTTAACCTCATTAACAACAACAAATCCATCACTGATTTTGTTTTGTTCAAAGCTTTTAATGTTAATTGCCGCCATTCAAAAGCTCCAAGAATCATAGAAGTGATATGGCACCCTCCTATACAATCTTGAATCAAATGTAATATTGATGGTGTAGCCTTAGCTTCTTCTGGTTTAGCAGCATGTGAAGGAATCTATAGAAATTGCAGCGGGGAAAGTCTTGGTTGTTTTGCTTACAACATAGGGATTGCCAATTCTGTTTATGCTGAGATTTTTGGTGTTATTTTGGCTATAGAATGTGCTCATCAAAGAAACTGGAATAATTTGTGGATTGAAACTGACTCTATGCTGGCTTCCTTGCCTTTCAAGTCATCTCACATTGTTCCCTGGCAATTAAGGAACAGATGGGAGAACTGCTTGCTTATGATTGGTAGTATGCATTTCATGATCACTCACATCTGTAGAGAAGGCAACCATTGTGTAGATAAGCTAGCCAACCTAGGTTTAACGGTGATTAATTTTGCTTGGTGGGACTATGCTCCGGTAGATATTTTGGCAGACTTGACGTAATAGGTTAGGTCTTCCAAATTTCAAATTTTGATAATGTTTTGAGGGTCAGGTTTGGCCCGCCCTCTTTGGTCTCTTTTCTCTTTTAATATATATTTTGGTCACTGTCCTCCATGGACAAACCTTTTTGCCCAAAAAAAAATGTTCATGGTGAATAAACTAATAATTAATAAGATTAATTTGGTTAAAAAGAATTACTTTCTTTCTTTCTTTCATTATTTCATGTATATATTCTCCTTCATTTGTGTAGAATAACTAAATGAGACAAGTATATCAACGAAATCTAAATCTTCTTAATGTGACAAGTATATCTTCTATCAAATACTTAAGCATCACTTAGAGAACAATTTGTGATTCAATGAAATTTAAATCTTCTTAAAACTCTATGACATTGTTTAGTATGGTACTAAATTTACTCTAAGTTTATCCAAAGAAAGTAAACAAGACTTCTCAACCAAATGTATACACATTTCCCTCTTCAATTAAATTCATGACTTCTATATCATCCTTAGCTTGAAACCTTCTTCAACTTGACATACTTTGATCCACCGCGACAAAAACATTCGCAGCGACTACTTCATTCGTTTCAATCACAACGCGATTGTCCGACACATTTCTGATAGCATGATTAGGAAAACTGCTACCTGTTGAACTTAACGAGTACTGAACATTTTTAATAAGGTTAGGAAAAAGAAGAATGTTGTTAAAATCAACATTCCATGAAGTTCCATTCCCTTGCAACGACCTTTTCGCAACAGTAGCCTTTAAATTCATCCCAGTCGCAACGTTCCTATCAACAATAACTTGATCAATTTGATGAAAAGGACTATTTGATCTATCCAAATGAACAATTTCAACACCTTGATTTGATCCAGAGAACATGTTATCTACAATAGTAACACCATTTAAAACACCTTTCATAGATTTCAACACAATATTGGCATCACCAAGGAAGAAACTACTAGAAATATGAAGTTGAACAGGATCTTCAGCAACAATACTTGTATAATCCATGTATGAATTCACAATCCTTGTTTGTGTTAAACCAGGTAGTTTCAAATAAATTCCGGTACCGCCGAATCCAGTGGCCTTATTGTAACAATGTACACCAGAAAATGTGTTTGCTTGACCAGTTACCATGATTCCTATAGCTGCAGAGAAAATTACAACATCGGTGACAGCGTTATCGTTACCTTGGATGTTTATTCCTGTGCCTGAGAAATTCCTTTCGTTTTTATCGCCTCCTGCTGTTATATGTTGGCCAAGGAAAGAGTTTCTTATGTATGTTTCATGGCCACTTTGGACTAAAATTCCATTGGTTGTGAAATGTGTAATGTAACAATTGTCTATGTTTGTTCTGAGTGAGTTTATGACTGAAATACCTCCTCCTCTAAAGTTTGAATCCAATAAGAGGTCCTTGAGAGTAATGTACTCAAAATTGTAGGATGATGAAGGTGAATTTTTTCCATCATTTTCATTTGAAGAGGTTGACAAATCAATGATGTAGCCATCATTAGGAAAATCATCTGAGGCTTTTATGGTTCCTCCATGTATCTGTTTTTCAATTATATTACAACAACAAAATTCAAATTGACCTGTCAAATTTTTTTATGTACTTTTCTATAGAAATAGTCAATACTCATTTTTTCTTGGTCTAGTTAGACCAACTGCTTCACCATCATGACTAAAATATACTAAATTGAGACTACTTGTCTCAAAAATTGAATTTTGCCTAGCTATAAAGTCTTAAAACACTGCCAATTGTCAAATAATAACAAGGGATGTGTAAACATGGGTAGATACTTTTCATATTGTAAAAAAGGACAGCATGAAATATATTGTTCAAAAAGCAATATTTCATGTCTTGAAATGCAGTAGATTTAAAACTTGAGGGATTTTGTCACCTATGTGATTTTACTAGGTTTGCGAAATAGTCTTTGTAGTTGCACACGGATATATCAATTTATATTAAAAAATAAACTATTTTTCATGAAAAGCTATATGTGAATGTAAGCAAATGAAATAGTTTCTGCAGGCATACCATGATGTTCCCAACGCCGGATACCGGTAACTTGAGTGACTTTCTGATCATATAATTTCCACCTTCAAGATTAATCTGTGCACCTCCAAGGTTACTGATGCCTTCCATCAAATATCCTTCACTTGGACCATTGGCTGCATCTGCTATGGCTGCAAGTAATGCTTCAGTGCTATCTGAATTTCCTGTAGGGTCTGCACCATATGATGTCACATGGTATACTCTTGGATTGCTCAAACCCTACATGACAAAAAAATCATCAAACGTTTGATATTTTCCCACATTAAAAATGACAGAACATAGGTACAATGTTATAGGCATTGTTCCTAGTCTTCTCTAAACAAAAAATGTGCATATGATTGAAAGAATAGTGTGTATAGAGCTGCATATATATACAGTTTGTCCTAGTAAAAAAAATGTACTAAACAAAAATCAAAGTTTCAAGGTTGTGCATATGATTGAATTATACCTCAGCTGGCCGAGAAGAAGGAGAAGGTGCAAAAGAAGATGATGGTGTTGAAGCCATGGAATCATGTCTTGTTAAAGAGGTTTTAAATGATTGCAATCTTCTCATTGTTTCATGATGATTTCCATCAGAAATTTTCCTAGGCAAATTCTTGTCACCATAAACACCAATTAGAATGAAACAAACAACCTCAAGAAACATGAAACAAGCAAGAGATTTTCTTGTCATTTTGGTTGGTATATTTTGGTGAGAGGTTTAAGATTCTATAAGGTTAGTGTGAAACGGTTGAGGAAAAACGTACTAGGTGTGTGTCCATTTAAATAGGGTAGAGGGAGAACATAATGGGAGGGAGAAAAGACATGCAAAGAAGTTATGTTAACTAAGATTTGATAGGAAAATGTATGGGGACATTTTCATATTCGATCATACACATAACACTTTCATCATTTTTTAGACTATGATATTTATTTTAGTGAAGTTTGCTATGTAATTTTTTTTTTTTTATATTTTCCTATGCCTTCATAGAAAAGTAAGCAGTTACCAACTTCTTACTTTTCGAACCTTTTACTAGTTTGACATTTGTGTAAAAGGTATTTTGGAGTAGGAAGATAGCACACATATGTAGTATTGTTTGATTATTGGGGTATAGTGGATCCACCATACAAATATATCTCAAAGGGTTATGAGATTGGTTGCTTCATTATGGTAAATCAGGACAAAATTAATGGTTGGTGGGTAATCCGTAATATTAATTGCTTAGTTAGAGGATATTTTGGGTTCACTAAATGGGCATGATAAAATTATTTATATTCGATGGCTTTTCAATGGTGCCTCTTCCATTTAAAGCGTTAAATTAAATAACAATACCAATTATTGTACTAGATTTGAATTTATAATTATAAACAAAAATGGAAACAAATTTGACGTAACAAAACATATCAAATTAATGTTTGGTGGGTAAATTAATGTTTGATAAAAAGGAGAGAGAATTTTTTATTTATTTTTAAATTTTATCAAAACATTGAACAACGTAAGTCTTTTAGTGGACAGTAGTGATGATAGAACATGTCCTTCAAACAATTCTAGTGTCAAATATGAATCCTCACGCAAACCTTTTCTCATCTTTAGGAAGAGAAACATTATATTATTTTTTTTACAATTACGTATTAGCAAAACGCATCCGTGGTTGGTTGATTAGGAGTGACTTTAGGATACATAATTAAAATGTTGTTAAAGTTTTTATATATGTCATGCATTATGCATATATAGCTTCATGATCGAAAAATGTACTCGTTTTATATATAATCATAAGGAGTTAACATGATTAAGAGAAACCATGAAAATATTGCTCTCCTTAAATTTAGAGGATTGTCGAAAAGAACTCGGTCATGCTTTAGGTGCCTTAAATGAAGAGACGTAAACAATCCAAATCATGAGATGATTTAAAATGAGGTGTGTTTCATTTTTGCCAAGATAAAATATACGAGACCCACGAAACAAGGAGAAATTCAACTTTGTTGGTCAGAAAGAAAAAGAGAGAAAGAAATGTCACTTTTACGTATTCTAATACACTCCGTCGTAGAATATCCAAATAATAGAATGTAAGTTTTGTTCCATCTTAGTCCGTTTCACTTCATTTTATTATGTTTCATTTCATTCTGTTTGCTTTATTCCATCAATAGAGATCAGCAATACACTCCATGCCACGAAGATATAGAGAAAAGTATTTGTGATTTCTCATAAACAAGTATCTAGTAGACCAAATCTATACAATTGGAGTAAAATCCAAATTAAAAGAGAACACAAATCATTACAAACAACCAATTCGTGCAAATTTGACGACTATTTTTGTCGTGTATTTTAGCTTTTTCCTTTGTAAAATACAACCATTGATTTTTTTTATCTTAACGATCATGTATCATATAGAAAATGAATTTCGATAACCCTAAGATTTTATAAAAAAATTATCAAATAGTTTAGTGACCATAATTTCATCTTTTAAAGTGAATAAATATAGAATTTTAGATTTGAACTCCAACTTATATATTACATAATGTCCATAACAACTGAATTTATTTTTTAATCCGCAAATATTATTAAACGTCATTCCCACAAGACGCAAGGTATAAAAGAAATAAGATACAACGGTACACCATAACCATCTAAAAATATCATTTCTTATGGGATACACTGCTGAATTACGTTCACGTGTACTACTTGTAAAGTTGTAATCAATATTTTCCTTATAATCAAGAGTTGTAACCATTTTATCATGGAAAGAAGTATATCCTAACAACTTATGATAAATTACTATTATGTTGTTGACCAACACAGTTGTCCAATTTTCTTGAATGAAAACCATGTTAACTATTATTTTTTACATCTTATCCATTTCTTGTGTTCCACATTTTTATACAAAAATGTCTATGAGTTTTAGATTCTATAATTCAAATGCAGTTAGGTTTGGTTATGTTCGGATTATAGAATCCGAAATATGCTTGAATATAAACAAAAATCAAAATCTCTTTTATTTCAGTAGTTTTGAATTTTGCTTTTAAAAAAAATTAAAAAAAAATGATAAAACATGTCAAATAAAATAAAGTATTAATAAAATACCATCACAAAATTCTAAAAATCAAATAAAGGTAATGCAATTTTTTTCTTCTGAATTTTTCTGAAAACATGAAAAAAATTTAAAAATAAATAATCGATCTAAAGGATAAAATTTTAAACTTTAAGAAACTGGGTCTCGTAAGAAGTATTGACAGATACATGATGAAATAATTAGGAGTTATATATTGTTTAGTTTCTATGGTCTTATGACATAGTTGTAGGACCATTGGTTTACGAGATAAGTTAAAAAGATGCTCGTAAACCGTTAATTTTCACTTTTCATTTTAATAAATAAATGTCAGGTTGTGACTGTGTACTCGATAAGATATTGTTTTATTATGCCTTACAGTTAACCTGCTGATGAATATAATTGGTATCCTCATTCCTGATAGTTTTCTCTTATGTTAAAATTTTCAATATGCACTCCTTGTTAAACCTCTAAAATTATCAACATTGAATTGATTATATTTGTGTGTGTTGTTGGAACAAAGGATAATATCAAAATGGTATGTATTAGGTCATGACTTTTAGAGGCCACTTATGGTTTAGTGTAGACTTAGGGTGTGTTTGGTAAAAACAAGCTATAAGCTAGCTGATAGCTGAAAAACTAGCTTATAGTTGAAAAGTTAGCTTATTTAAATTAAAAGTGTTTGGTAAAATTAGTTGTTGAAGTGGCTGATAAATATAAAATGACATAAAAGGACATGCTTGTTTAATTTTTTTAATATCATATATATAATATTTATTACTTAACGCATTTATTTTTAAATATTTAAATATATTTCAAATTATTTTCATCTTCAAAATGATAAATGTATTTATAAATTCAATCGAATTTTTTTATTTAACAATTTTTATTTTATTTTTATGAATTTAATTTAACTAAACTAAACTTTCTTCCCTATTTATCGTAAATTTTTTAAAAATTAAATATTATATAAATTATGAGCAAGGTCAAAAAGATAGAAAACTGAAGAAGAAAATTTAAACAATCATACCCTATATGTGAGAACATGGTAACGTGGGTTGGAACATGGGTAGTTTTTTATTATAAAAAAATAAAATAAAATTAAGAAAAGGTAAAAATTGGAAGAAAGTATAAAAAGCTATAAGCTATAAACTCAAAAGCTACTTGGATTAGCTTCTTAAAAAACGCTATAAGCTAGTGAGAAAAGCTTTTTACCAAACACTTCACATTCTATCAAAACAAGCTTATAAGCTAGTCCAACAAGTTATAAGCTAGCTTCTTTGTGTTACGGAGATAAGTAGATTTCATTTCCATGCTATTTGTTTTACCACCATGAATCACTGCCGGAGGGTCTTCGAAACCTCCTAAAGATTGACGCGGCGGAAACTATCTTTGCTAGTGTAGTTTATTTCTTTTCTTTTTGTTGTTGTTTAATTTTAGCTTTGTATCCAAAAACAAAACACAAATGATAAATGAACACACAAATACAAATACAATACAGACATCGTCTCTACTGTTCCTATATACCTTATTTTTTTCAAAAAAACAAATCATTTTCTTCTTCCTTCCTCTCATACACCTCTCTCTTTGCCCTCCTCTCTCACCGCCTTCAACACATATCTCTCTACCCTCCTCTCTCACAGACCTCTTTCTCTCTCGCGACCACCGATGTAACGCCCACTTTATTTATTTAATTATTTTATTAGAGTATATAGTATATTATTATATATTATATGATTTTAATGATGTTTGTGACGTATGAGACGATGTTGTGGTGTGGCGTTTATTTTATTGTTTAATAAAATAAAATATGTGTTGGAAATTAAGATGAGATAGAATAACAAATATTTTGAGAGATGTGGTTGTTTTCATAAATAAGATAGAGTTGTGGGGATAAGTGAGAATAGAAAGAATTATAAAAGGAAATTAGGTTTAGAGAGAAACAGTCAGTACGTTACAGACTTTTGTCAAGAAGGGAGAAAAGTGGCTAGAGAAGAGGGAACCCCAATTCTGCAATATTACCAGGTAAGGGTGAGCCTAAATTCAATTGTATTTACTGTAATTCATCTAGTTGTGATTAACATAGAAATTGAAAGAGAGTTTGAGAGATTTCATAAGTTAGGGTTTTGTAGGGTTTATGATGAATTGATGAGAGAATGACGTGAATTGATGTAGAAACTTGTTACAGAACCTAGATTAATCACTAGGACTATAATTCTGAGAGATTAGAAGCATAACATGATGAATTGGACGAGTTTTGGCGAGGTTATGAGCGAACCCGCAGCCTGTTCTGCGACCGCTCGCCGTGGCGAGCAGAACAGTTTCACTCGCGAGGCGAGCAACATCACTCGCCGTGGCGAGCAACCCTTTAGTGCTCGCGAGGCGAGCAACATCACTCGCCGCAGCGAGCAAGTGGCAGAACGCAATTTAAGTAGCTCGCCGTGGCGAGCAGTCCCACTCGCCACAGCGAGCAACGTGGTCTCAGACCACTATAACTTGAGTTTTAGAACTCTGTTTTGAGCGAGGCTTTGAGGGTAGACCTTTGGATAGTATTAGAGATGTTTAAGACCTAAATTAGAACCTGTAATGACGCTGTAAGATGATTTTAAGACGTTGGCATTAACCTATGATTAAAATGACTATTAAGTGAGGTTTATGAACGAAGTACAAATGATGTTTGTGATGATAACTATGTGCTGTAAATATATATGTTAAGTGTGCTGAGCTGCTGCCATGTATTGTATAATTGCATGTGTCGATAAAGAGTCGTATTTGATGTTAAGACGTTGTAATATCTTGTTTAAGAACTAAAGAGTCGAGTCCATGCATTTGCATATTTTGAGACGGTGGAGCTTATGCTCAAAGCGACGGTGGAGCACTTGCTCAAAGCGACGGTGAAGCTTATTAAAGCTAAAATATTGGTACCACATGCATGATGTTAAGATGTTAGAGTTGCATTTAGTCGGGTCCAGTGTATGAGATGTTATGAGACGTTTGTTACGTGAAGATGTCCTGAGATGATTTTATTATACGCAGATGTCTGAGATGTTCTTAGTTATATGTGACGATTATTATTGTTGTTGATGTTAAGCATAATTATTTGAATTATATGTTAATATAATTGTTGTGAATCTCACCCCTTCTGTTGGAATTGCCGCCTTGTGGGCAAGTGCAGGTGACCAAGCTTAGGTTCGTCGATGTGAGAGGTTCTTGTGGAGTCTTAGGAGCTCTGATACGTAACGGGATGGGGATTTATCAATTGTTTCTACTCCTTTATGTATCGTTTTGACTAATAATGATGTTTGCGACGTAACTTGACTTGAGATGTTTTATGTGGCTTTGAGCCGAGAACTATTTCTTAAAGATTTTGAGAAGTTTATGAATTCCGCTGCTATGTTTGAATATTGTTTAAGAATAAATTATTATTCAATTTGTTTTTAAAGATTTTATGAAATGTGATATCCTGATTTAGGTGTTATACTCTGATTATTTGAATGAAATTTTTAAGTCGGGATTTCGGGGTGTTACAATTGGTATCAGAGCAGGTCGGTCCGTCCGGCCAATTAGAGAGTCGAGTGACGGTGTCTTAGAGTTAGAATATTATGGTTATAATTATTCTAACTCATGTTTGTCTTGTAGAGGAATAAGATGGCTGGAAGGAATGATGCTGCTCTTGCTGCTGCTTTGCAAGCAATGGCCCAAGCTGTGGGAAATCAAAACAACGCTGGTGGAAACGATGGGACGAGGATGTTGGAAACTTTTCTGAGGAACCACCCGCCTACCTTCAAAGGGCGATATGATCCTGACGGGGCTCAGACGTGGCTCAAGGAAGTTGAGCGGATCTTTAGAGTGATGCAGTGCGAAGATGGTCAGATGGTACGGTTTGGTACCCATATGTTGGCGGAGGAGGCTGATGTCTGGTGGGTTGGTATTCGACCTATCCTAGAGGAAGGAGGTGCTATTGTGACTTGGGCTGTGTTTAGGAGAGAATTCCTGAACCGTTACTTTCCTGAGGATGTCCGGGGAAAGAAGGAGATCGAGTTTCTTGAGCTGAAGCAAGGAAATATGTCTGTGACGGAGTATGCGTCGAAGTTTGTGGAACTGGCAAAGTTCTACCCCCATTATACAGCTGAGAATGCTGAGTTTTCCAAGTGCATCAAGTTTGAGAATGGCTTGCGTCCTGAGATTAAGAGGGCAATTGGTTACCAGAAGATTCGAAATTTCTCTGAGCTGGTGAGTAGTTGCAGAATTTATGAGGAGGATACCAAGGCTCACTACAAGGTAGTGAATGATAGGAAAGCTAAGGGTCAGCAGAGTCGTCCCAAACCTTATGATGCTCCCAGAGATAAGGGTAAGCAAAGAGTGAATGATGAGAGGCGACCACAGAAGAAGGATGCTCCTGCTGAGATTACCTGTTATAATTGCGGGCAGAAAGGCCACAAGAGTAATGCGTGTCCTGTTGATGTGAAGAGGTGTTACCGATGCGGACAGAAAGGGCATATTACCCCAGACTGCAAGTTTGATGATGTTGTGTGTTTCAACTGTGATGAGCAAGGACATATTGGCTCGCAATGCAAGAAGCCAAAGAAAGTTAGGACTACTGGAAGGGTTTTCGCATTGACCGGCACTCAGACTGAGAATGAGGATCGCTTGATCAGAGGTACTTGCTATATTAATGATATACCTTTAGTTGCTATTATTGATACTGGCGCTACGCGTTGTTTTGTTGCTTATGATTGTGCTGTTAAGTTGGGTCTTGTTATGTCTGATATGAATGGAGAGATGGTTGTCGAAACTCCAGCTAAGGATTCGGTGACTACTTCTCGTGTGTGTTTAAGTTGTCCCTTGTCTATGTTCGATCGTAATTTTGAGATGGATTTAGTCTGCCTACCTTTGACCGGTATGGATGTAATTCTCGGGATGAATTGGTTAGAGTACAACCGTGTGCTTATCAACTGTTTTCGCAAGATGGTGTATTTCTTGTCTGAAGAGGAAGAAAGTGGAACAGAATTTTTATCTACCAAGCAGCTGAAACAATTAGGACGAGATGGAGTTTTGATGTTTTCTCTGATGGCATCCTTATCTATTGAGAATCAAGAGAAGATTGACGAACTGCAAGTGGTGTGCGAGTTTCCTGAAGTATTTCCTGATGAAATTCCTGATGTGCCTCCTGAAAGAGAAGTTGAGTTTGCGATTGATCTTGTTCCTGGAACGAAGCCGGTGTCTATGACACCTTACCGTATGTCAGCTTCTGAGTTAGCTGAGTTAAAGAAGCAATTGGAGGATCTGCTTGAGAAGAAGTTTATAAGACCAAGTGTTTCACCTTGGGGAGCGCCTGTATTGCTAGTGAAGAAGAAAGATGGGAGTATGAGGTTGTGTATTGACTACCGTCAGTTGAACAAGGTAACTATAAAGAATAGGTATCCACTTCCGAGAATTGATGATTTGATGGATTAGTTAGTGGGTGCATGTGTGTTTAGCAAGATTGACTTAAGGTCGGGTTATCATCAGATAAAAGTGAAAGATGAAGATATGCAGAAGACGGCCTTTAGAACTCGATATGGTCATTATGAGTATAAAGTGATGCCTTTCGGTGTTACGAACGCGCCGGGAGTATTTATGGAGTATATGAATCGGACCTTCCAGGCATTTTTGGAACGTTTTGTGGTGGTGTTTATTGACGACATTTTGATATATTCCAAATCCGAAGAAGAACATGTTGAACATTTGAAGATTGTCTTGCAAGTATTGAAAGAGAAGAAGTTGTATGCTAAATTGTCTAAGTGTGAGTTCTGGTTGAAGGAAGTTAGTTTTCTCGGTCATATTATTTCCGGTGACGGTATAGCGGTTGATCCGTCTAAAGTTGAAGCAGTGTCGCAATGGGAGACTCCAAGGTCGGTTACCGAGATTAGAAGCTTTTTGGGATTGGCAGGTTACTATAGAAGGTTTATAGAAGGATTTTCTAAATTGGCACTTCCGTTAACGCAGTTGACGTGTAAAGGTAAAGCCTTTGTGTGGGATGCTCATTGTGAGAGTAGCTTCAATGAGTTGAAGAAGCGGTTGACGACAGCTCCAGTTTTAATTTTGCCAAAGCCTGAAGTACCTTTTGTGGTGTATTGTGATGCGTCTAAGTTGGGTTTAGGTGGTGTACTGATGCAAGACGGTAAAGTGGTTGCTTATGCATCCAGGCAGTTGAGGATTCACGAACGAAATTATCCTACCCACGATCTTGAGTTGGCTGCAGTGGTGTTCGTGTTGAAAATTTGGAGACACTATTTGTATGGTTCGAGGTTTGAAGTGTTTAGTGATCACAAGAGCTTGAAGTACCTGTTTGACCAGAAAGAATTAAATATGAGACAGAGGAGATGGCTCGAGTTATTGAAGGACTATGATTTTGATTTGAGTTACCATCCGGGTAAGGCTAACGTAGTTGCTGATGCCTTGAGTAGGAAAACGTTACATATGTCTGCTATGATGGCGGAAGAGTTCGAACTATTGGAACAATTCAGAGATTTGAGTTTAGTTTGTGAAAGATCACATCAGAGTGTAAAGCTAGGAATGTTGAGAATTGACAATGATTTTCTGAAAAATATTAAGGAAGCGCAGAAAGAAGATGTTAAGTTTGTAGATTTGCTTGTTGCAAGTAACCAGACTGCAGATGGTGACTTTAGAGTCGATGATCACGGTGTGTTGAGGTTCCGAGGTAGAATCTGTATTCCGGACAACGATGAGATGAAGAAGGCAATCCTGGAAGAGAGCCATAGAAGTAGCTTGAGTATTCACCCAGGAGCTACGAAGATGTATCATGATTTGAAGAAGTTGTTTTGGTGGTCTGGATTGAAACGCGATGTGGCACAATTTGTGTATTCTTTTCTAGTTTGTCAGAAATCGAAGATAGAACATCAGAAACCTGCTGGTATGATGGTACCGTTGGATGTGCCAGAGTGGAAATGGGATAGCATATCCATGGATTTTGTGACGAGCTTGCCAACTACTCCAAGAGGGAACGATGCTATTTGGGTGATTGTTGATAGGTTAACAAAGTCAGTCCATTTTCTACCAATCAATATCACTTTCCCTATGGTTCGGTTAGCAGAGATTTACATTCAAGAGATAGTAAGATTGCATGGTGTTCCTTCGAGCATTGTGTCAGATAGAGATCCAAGATTCACTTCTAGATTTTGGAAAAGTTTGCAAGAAGCTTTAGGGTCTCAGTTGAAGTTGAGCTCGGCGTATCATCCGCAGACAGATGGTCAATCCGAGAGGACGATTCAATCGTTGGAAGATTTGTTGAGGGTGTGTGTACTCGAACAGGGAGGAGCTTGGGATAATCACCTCCCGTTGATAGAATTCACTTACAATAACAGTTACCATTCTAGTATTGGAATGGCACCTTTCGAGGCTTTGTATGGAAGAAGATGTAGAACCCCGTTGTGTTGGTTTGAGTCAGGTGAAAGTGTGGTTTTAGGACCAGATATTGTGCAACAAACCACTGAGAAGGTAAGAATGATCCAAGAGAATATGAAAGCGTCGCAGAGTCGACAAAAGAGTTATCATGACAAGCGTAGGAAGGACCTTGAGTTCCAAGAGGGAGATCATGTGTTTTTACGAGTTACTCCAATGACCGGTGTAGGTCGTGCCTTGAAGTCGAAGAAGTTGACTCCAAAGTTTATTGGTCCGTATCAGATATCAGAGAGGATTGGGACGGTGGCTTATCGTGTTGGATTACCACCGCATTTATCGAATTTGCACGATGTTTTTCATGTGTCGCAGCTGAGGAAGTACGTTCCGGATCCATCTCATGTGATCCAAAGTGACGATGTACAAGTGAGGGACAACCTTACGGTTGAGACTCTACCCTTGAGGATCGATGATCACAAAGTGAAGTTGTTGAGAGGCAAGGAGATACCTCTGGTGAGAGTTGTTTGGAGTGGAGCGACTGGTGAAAGCTTAACTTGGGAGCTTGAAAGTAAGATGCTAGAGTCTTATCCAGAGTTGTTTAATCGAGGTAAGATTTTCGAGGACGAAAATCCTTTAAGTGGGGGAGAGTTGTAACGCCCACTTTATTTATTTAATTATTTTATTAGAGTATATAGTATATTATTATATATTATATGATTTTAATGATGTTTGTGACGTATGAGACGATGTTGTGGTGTGGCGTTTATTTTATTGTTTAATAAAATAAAATATGTGTTGAAAATTAAGATGAGATAGAATAACAAATATTTTGAGAGATGGGGTTGTTTTCATAAATAAGATAGAGTTGTGGGGATAAGTGAGAATAGAAAGAATTATAAAAGGAAATTAGGTTTAGAGAGAAACAGTCAGTACGTTACAGACTTTTGTCAAGAAGGGAGAAAAGTGGCTAGAGAAGAGGGAACCCCAATTCTGCAATATTACCAGGTAAGGGTGAGCCTAACTTCAATTGTATTTACTGTAATTCATCTAGTTGTGATTAACATAGGAATTGAAAGAGAGTTTGAGAGATTTCATAAGTTAGGGTTTTGTAGGGTTTATGATGAATTGATGAGATCGACGTGAATTGATGTAGAAACTTGTTACAGAACCTAGATTAATCACTAGGACTATAATTCTGAGAGATTAGAAGCATAACATGATGAATTGGACGAGTTTTGGCGAGGTTATGAGCGAACCCGCAGCCTGTTCTGCGACCGCTCGCCGTGGCGAGCAGAACAGTTTCACTCGCGAGGCGAGCAACATCACTCGCCGTGGCGAACAACCCTTTAGTGCTCGCGAGGCGAGCAACATCACTCGCCGCAGCGAGCAAGTGGCAGAACGCAATTTAAGTAGCTCGCCGTGGCGAGCAGTCCCACTCGCCACAGCGAGCAACGTGGTCTCAGACCACTATAACTTGAGTTTTAGAACTCTGTTTTGAGCGAGGCTTTGAGGGTAGACCTTTGGATAGTATTAGAGATGTTTAAGACCTAAATTAGAACCTGTAATGACGCTGTAAGATGATTTTAAGACGTTGGAATTAACCTATGATTAAAATGACTATTAAGTGAGGTTTATGAACGAAGTACAAATGATGTTTGTGATGATAACTATGTGCTGTAAATATATATGTTAAGTGTGCTGAGCTGCTGCCATGTATTGTATAATTGCATGTGTCGATAAAGAGTCGTATTTGATGTTAAGACGTTGTAATATCTTGTTTAAGAACTAAAGAGTCGAGTCCATGCATTTGCATATTTTGAGACGGTGGAGCTTATGCTCAAAGCGACGGTGGAGCATTTGCTCAAAGCGACGGTGAAGCTTATTAAAGCTAAAATATTGGTACCACATGCATGATGTTAAGATGTTAGAGTTGCATTTAGTCGAGTCCAGTGTATGAGATGTTATGAGACGTTTGTCACGTGAAGATGTCCTGAGATGATTTTATTATACGCAGATGTCTGAGATGTTCTTAGTTATATGTGACGATTATTATTGTTGTTGATGTTAAGCATAATTATTTGAATTATATGTTAATATAATTGTTGTGAATCTCACCCCTTCTGTTGGAATTGCCGCCTTGTGGGCAAGTGCAGGTGACCAAGCTTAGGTTCGTCGATGTGAGAGGTTCTTGTGGAGTCTTAGGAGCTCTGATACGTAACGGGATGGGGATTTATCAATTGTTTCTACTCCTTTATGTATCGTTTTGACTAATAATGATGTTTGCGACGTAACTTGACTTGAGATGTTTTATGTGGCTTTGAGCCGAGAACTATTTCTTAAAGATTTTGAGAAGTTTATGAATTCCGCTGCTATGTTTGAATATTGTTTAAGAATAAATTATTATTCAATTTGTTTTTAAAGATTTTATGAAATGTGACATCCTGATTTAGGTGTTATACTCTGATTATTTGAATGAAATTTTTAAGTCGGGATTTCGGGGTGTTACAACCGACGTCGTCCTTGGTGTTGTATTTGTGTCAAAAATTGTGTGTCTAGTTATCATTGCTCAAACAAAAAGTCATAGATGTGCCAAAATACCATGCCTCCCCACACCTTTATCATAACCAATTTGTCCCCAACTACACCATCGAATAGCACTTTGACTATGACTTTTTCAACCCTATGACATACTCACGCGCCTTGCAAAAATGACAAACATGTCCTCCAGATTACGTAATCTGGAACATCCGAAATAATGTCCGGATTACATAATCCGGACAAATTCGAAGTATAAAAGGAAGTTCATCCCCCCTCCCCCCATTTTTTTACAATTTCATAGTTTTACAATTCTCTCTCTCTCTCTCCCTTATCCCAAAATCTGAATTGTACGGCTCGGTCCAAATTTGGAGTTTTCTTGCTCAAAATCGCCGCATTTCAAGCCTTATCAAACATCCAATTGAAGGCTAGACTGAAATCCTTATGCATGCAAGTTAATTTGGGTTTTTTTTTCTTGGGTACTGAAACTGTCCGGATTTTGTTTTTCGGACAAGGTTGTTGTAATTCGGAAAATGAAATCTGGACAAATTCGTGTGTATTTTTTTCCTTTTTGTGTGTTCTGTTGTGCCCTAAATTTGATTCATTTTGTGTTATGCATGTGACATGTATGGATGATGATGTTGATCCACATGTTATATGTCATGCATCCGTTAGGAGAGAGCGAGAAAAGCGTCGAGCGCGTAGGATGGAGAGGCGGCGGAGAGTGTAGTTCAGGCTGGCAGGCCACGCCGTGCTGTTGTTGAGAATGACCCTCAGCTTGACCCATATTACGAGCAGATGGACGTGGAGCATCAGGCGGAGGATGATGTTGAGGCAATGGAGGAGGATGTCCAGCAGCCGCTGAAGAGGAAGGGGAAGAAGGTGGTGGATCCAGATCCTGATCCTCTAGATGACTACCCCAGTGGCCCACATGACACTACTTTGCTGACGAGGTACCATGTGCACGTGGCCAGGAAGGCGTCTGAGGGAGTGATACGTATTAATGTGATATTTTATGAAATCGATTTTAATGATGTTAATGTTGTATAAGTCATTACCTTTGATTAATTCTTTGTATTTTTATTTGATATCTAGTTTAACTCACCTTATCTTTGTGAAATTGATGTTAATGTTTTGTTTTAAATTTTTTGCAGTGGCAAAACAATTTAAAATGCATCAACAACGGGAAGAAGATTGATATGATGCATGATGATGATATCAAGCCTATCGTGGCTGCACGGTGGTGGCGTAAAGCACCGGGAGCCACTTGTCATTCTTGGCTTCAGGATACCAGCAACAACCAGATTGACCACGGCCTAATTTCTACATTTGCAGAGAGGTGACACGAGGAGACTTTGAGCTTCCACCTTCCGTTTGGGGAGATGACAATGACACTTGATGATGTGTCCTGTTTGCTACATCACCCCATTGATGGCATGCTTTTGTCCCAC
Source organism: Medicago arabica (assembly GCA_946800305.1). NCBI lineage: Eukaryota > Viridiplantae > Streptophyta > Magnoliopsida > Fabales > Fabaceae > Medicago > Medicago arabica. Next base: position 17,295,297 of record OX326971.1, on the reverse strand, counting down.
GAGAATATTTCAAGGGACGAGGCGGTGGAGATGATGATCGGGTATTTGGAGTCTGATCCGGGAGAGGATCTTAAAGAGATGACTCAGACCAGAGGTGCACATGCTAGGTTTAGCTACTTGGCGAAGATCTTCAAGCAACGTCTCATACGGCAGTTGGAGTTATTTAATGAGGGTGGTATGGATGAGGAGGTGCAGAGGTTGCGGGACCAGGCTATGCGTATATATTTGATGTTCGTGGTGGGGATCACGCTCTTCACTGACAAGAGCGACACCCATGTGGATGTTGTCTACCTGAGGTACTTCAGAGACCTGCAAGTTTTTTCTCCTCTTTCATGGGAAGCTGCGTTCATATCTCACTTGTATAGGGAGCTTAACCATGCTTCCCACTGGGATTGTTGTCAGCTGTAAGGATACTTGTCTTTGCTGCAGGTATAAATTAATAATTATTTTTGTTTTTTCATTTGTAAGTTTTGACCTTGTTTATATATTTATATCTTGTTGTCTTTATTGTTGGCTTGGATTTATCAGCACTTCAGGGGTATATGCAGCAAGGATGTGTGGGGTGGATATCGGAAGGAGTATCCACGTGCCATGCTTTTTGCCCCACGGATGGGTTTGTCTGCACCAGATGAGTACATAACGCATATGGATGCGTTGGATCTGACGGGCGCTTTTATGACCCCATATGATGAGCATCGTCATGCATGTCCTTTTGAGCGGGTAAGCCTATACTCTGGATGGCTCAGATATGGTAACTGCATGATGAGATATCTGTCGGAGCAGGTGCTTCGTTAGTTTGAGTACGTTCAGACCGTCCCGAGATATCCATTGGAGAGTGCACATCTGCATCAAACCTTTGGGGAAATCACCATCCGTTTTCAGCGTGCTCTTGATTTTGCGCTGACGCCTCGGGACTTGGGTAACCCTGCAGTGTATGGTTTGGAGGCATCAGAGGGATACATCCACTAGTTTTATGACGTCTCTCATCCATGCATGATTCTTTATGACATGGAGGTTCCGGTGTCGAGGCCACCAGAGCGGGAGGCCATTGATGAGATTGCTTCTCAGGAGGATAGAGAGCATGGGTACTTAGAGTTGAGCGGAAGGTTGGGCCGCATCAGAGACCATGTGTATGTTGTGATGTCCAATGATGTGGTGATGTAAGGGTCTGAGGAATGGCAACAGTTGGAGGAGGTATTGAGATAGGTGCATAATGGGAAGGTTTACCGTCGTCGGGGAGCTAATGAGGGTGTCGTGGGTACCGGGGGTTCCAGAGGTGGCAGGGGTATTGGGGGTATAGTGATAAGGGGTTGATTGTAATTTATTTTATGTTAATGTTTTAATATTATGGATGATTTTAAGTAATGTAACATTTGTATAATTTTAATTTTTATGTTTGGATAATTATGTTGTGTTTTTAATTGTTATGTTGTAAATTGATTTGTCTGTTTGAAAAACTAGTCAAAATCATAAACAGACTACATGCTCTAAAACAAAGGCTCAGCCAAAATAGATGGCTTCTGCCTATGTACTGATGCAGTTTGGATTACATAATCCGAATAATTTTTACACTTTCTGAATTATGTAATCCGGAAATATCATTTTTCACCCCATTTGTTGACTTTCTATAGAAAGCAAATGGGGTGAAAAATGATGTTTCCGGATAATCTGGAAATTGTAAAAATTGTCCGGATTATGGAATCTGAATTCATCCATTGCACATTGGCATAAACATCCATTAGACTGACTTAAGTGCCAAAATCCACAAATTTGTCTGAAACTAATTTTTCGAAAGGAGTTCTGATTATGTAATCCAGACAAAGAATATTTTCTAAGAAAAAAATTAAAGAGCGCGAGGAAATGAATAGGGTGAAAAAAGTAATAGTCTAGGATTTTTGCATTTATTCTTTGCTTGCTGCCCACCAAAATTTCCTAGATTAAATATCAACAATATGAATAGAATAATAGAATATAATGGGAATGATAGTGGCGGAAAAATCATGACAATGTCATATTTTATATGCATTAACTTTGATCATAGATAATTTATTTTTACACATAAACATCATGTCATGTCCTCGATTTCTTATTCTTCAATATATTTTGTCGTTGTTCAACACTATTAGTATTTAGGCATGACTTTTATATGTGTTTAGTGTTTTAATCTCTAATAGTCCCTGAATTTGTTAATCCTTATTTTTTGCTACTGCAAAATTTAATAATTTAAAATTTCACGTCAATCCATATGCATGCAAAATGACCAAAATGTCCCTTAATGGTGCACAGGTTGGGAGATTTCAACTCCACTACTGCTCCTCTCCAACAACTATTGGAACAGAACACCTACATCTTTTAATGGAACTGAACGAATCCTAACAGATTCAACTTCACCAACCCCTCCTCCTTCCAAATTAACCTCTTTCTCTTTCTTTTCGCCGGAACCGCTTTTCTTCTTCTCTTTCTTCTCTAAAACTTCAATTGTGGGATTTGAATCAATCATAGGATTTTTATCTTTGTTCTTCTTTTCATCAACGACGCCGTTTTCAGGGCTAAGAGTTTGATTAGGCTTTCTCTTTTAGGGGTTGTCATCGGGAAATAGAGAAGCGGTGGTGGTGGTGGTTTGTTCCGGCGCGTTGGCGAAGAGCGTGTTGAAGATGTTGGAATAGGCTAAAACGGTGTCGTTTAGAGAGGGGTTTGTTGAGGTTCATTCCGTTTCTTTTTTGCCATTGATGAGTTTGAATGAAGGAATGGAGAAGAAGAAAATATGAAGTTGATTCAAGGGCATTTTGGTCATTTCGCGGGTGTATGAATCAATTAACAATGCCACATCATCAAATTACTGACGTGGCGGGGAAATGGACGAAATTTAATATGATTATATTTTGCAGTGGAAAAAACAAGAATTAACAAATTCATTGACCAAATTTTAAATGACCCTTATTTGTAGGGATTAAACGTATATAAAAACCTACTATTTAATATGGATTTGTCATTTATCTATCATGAAATTTTAGAAAATAATATTTAATGGAAGATTTCTAAAAAGTATTATGTTTAATCCTCGCCAAATATATTATATAAATAGGTTGTTACAACACATTGACTTACTTAAGAGATGTTTAATATCTAGTCTAATTTAGGAAGGCTTTTTTTTTAATCGACCAATAGGGGTGAAAATAGGTCAGGTCGAGCTGAGTTTTGCTTAAATAGGTCATACCAAGTTTAAAAAACTAAAGTCTAAGTCTAACCTATAAGCATATCAATGGTTTTATTGTAAGTTTGATATGACCTTTTTAAAAGCTCAAATTGACTTGTTAGTCTCTCTAAAATCTAATTTGTACTTGAATATTTAAATAAAACATATGACATATTTATAAAAAGGGTAATAAGCATATATCTCTTAAAAGGCTAATAGGTCAACCGAATTTTGTAAAACATGTACTTATATCCATTTTCCCCACTTTATAAGCATATATTGCATGTATATCTAATAAAATTTTGTTAAAAATAATTCTCTATATAAAAATCAAGGGTCATATGATGTTGACTTATACCAAAAAAGAGTAAGCAACATTTAAATAATTTAAGTCATAATTTCATACCAGGTTATATTATTTAAACTTAATTTTAATTGTACTAATGTTGATTAAAAATAGTTTTAATTATAAGTGTGTCGTTTCATTACTTGTATTTAGGTACTTATCATATTCTTATTTGATGAATCATAAGCCTTAAAATGAATTGCATGCGTTGAACCCTTTATTTGTTAAGTTTGAATTAAATATTTTTTTCCGGTGAGAAAGTAAATCGAGAGTATTAGTTCTTCTTATGGATCTTTTATCAGAACATATTTTTATTCTTATCAAAGGTATAGTTACCTTAGCATTCATACTAATCATCTATTTTATTATATATATATATATATATATATATAAACCTGCCGAAAAAGGTCTACTTTACGTTTAGCCAAGAATCTACGTCAATCAATGAAATACCAAGTAAAAAAAAAATAAGGAAGAAAAAATGATCGAAATTCTTACCATAAAATTAGACATTTTTTGACCGTTGTTACTCATATCATAACCCTAATATATCTTCCTCAACTTTTTGCAAAAAGTCGCTCCATGACGGTAAAGTCTCATATTGTGTGTTGGCCGAAGTTACAGTAGTTACGTTGAACCGTCAAATATGTTCAAAGATCGCATGGATCTTATCCCATCTATTTCCTTCTTCTTTCGGTCGAGAAACTGGTCGTTCGTTTTTCTGTCGATGAAGGTCATGATGTTTTTACTCCATTTTTTTAGTTTAGTTACAAGAAAGACATTATTTAATTTTTGTCCTCACCATTTCCATGAGAGATCCGATCTCAGTTGTTTTCAACTTAATCTCACTCTCAATCGGTAGGGCCGTATCTGAGATAGTGTGAGGAGGGAGACCGTCCTAGACCTTAAAAAATAAATCTAAAATCTGAGTCCCAAAATATAAAAAAATTAGGGGTCCATTAAGTAAAAAAATAAAATACTTAACCACCTAGTTCTTTATTGGCCTATTTAGAAGGAAAATGCTCTTCCCCAATCTTTTTTTACTCATTCTCGTCAAATGACCGAGCGTGAATTAACTTACGCATGTGTATTTTCAGCGTGAGTTAACTCACGTAGGGCGGAAATGAGCAAAAAACAGATGGGAGAAGAGCAATTATCTATTTAGAATTCATCTCATCATGTTACTAAACATGAGTCTTTTAGCAAATGGTTGGTTTACTCTAAATATGTAGATAAAGTATATTGTTTTTATTGAGTTTGGGTATGCTCCATTTAGGGGTTTGGATGTGAGACACGTGGCAAAAAAAAGGTTCAATGGTTGAGATTTTAAATTAAAAAAATAAGCTTTTATTTAATTAAAAGAAGGAAAATTCTATGGTGAAATCATGAGAATGACTTTTTTGATGAAGTTAACCCTATGATCAATCATTGAGCATACTATCTTGCTTAATTAAAATTCATCTTTTCCAAAATTTACATTCTCGAACCCTAAAACTGTTTCTCTTCAAAATTCATCTTCTTAATCAAATCACTTTCTCTCCAAAATTCATCTTCTTCAAAATTCATTATGTTGTAATTTTGCATGTCATGTGTTCCAAGCTGGTGTTATGTTGTAATGAACATAAGCTATGTTGAGGCTTTTAGCTATCAGTGCTAACCAAACAGTACCATAATCGTAGAAAACCTAATCAGGTTTTGATGTTTTGAGAATCTCATTAATATCATCTTTATGACCTTGATAAGCTAGTTCAAGGAATTTGTTCATGTTTAGTGGAATGTCCATAGTGTTTTTTGCACTTGATGGGAATTGCTCTACGTGCGGTATATGCAACCTTACTAATTTGATAGATGGTTCAATGATTTTGAGTATTTTGACAAAGGAGAGAGATAAAGAACAAATGACTTTGTCAAAAAAATCAATTTTCTGACTTCACTGTAAAAGCGTCCTAGAAAAAAGGTTGTTCTCCTCTTCTTATCTCTGCACCACACCTCTTTTCTTTTCTCCACTCCCTCCTTCCATAGCTGCCATTGAAACTCCCTCCATCTTCATAGCCAAATATAAGCTTTAATTCCATTCCATCTCCTTAATTATGTTTCTCCACTTCATGCACAATTGTTTGCTTTTTCAACGATAATTCCATTGTGGTAGTGTTAGACTTCCACAATAGCCATGAAGAAGAAAGTGGTTGCAGTGATGATGCAAGTGGTTTCAACAATGACTATGGAGGCCGGCGGCAGAAACAGAGAGGAGGAGCGGTGGTACTGCAGACTGCAAAGGAAGGGTCGTGTTTGAGGGGAAGAGATTATCGTTCCTGAGGAAGAAGAGATTATCGTTCCTTTTTTTTTAATTAATTAATTATATTAAAAAATTAATTTAAAATCTCAACCATTGAAATTTTTTGCCACGTGTCTCACATCCAAACCCCTAAATGGAGCATCACATAAATGGAGCATACCCAAGCTCGTTTTTATTGTATATTGTTCACTTCTCAAAATAGCATCCAAATGAGTCTTTTATCAAATGATGAAGTGAATGATTGGAAGCATTTAAGCGAGTAATTCAAAGAACATGAGAATTGTGTTGAGATTATCACTAATATTGAAAGATTACTTGAGATCGTCAATGTCACAAAAAAAAAATTGAATGATCTAGCCATTTTATATATTGAGAGAGACATTATAGAACCTTTTTTTTTGGTACAAGAGAGGGCAAAGCCCAAAAAAAAAAACAAAAAAGCTAATCGAACATTCCTAGGCATGCAAGCCCCGGATAAATCATCAAAAAGGATTCTTTGGACCTCACTAGGAGGAGACTCCAACACTAGCAAATTAAAATGATCCGTAGAAATGCTTAAATTAGCTAGCCAATCAGCACTCCTATTTCCTTCACGCCAAGTATGGTTGAGTTGAACATTCCAATTCATCTTCAGCAGCTTCCGGATCCAGTGAACTAAGACAGGAATCTTCCCATTGAACTTGAAATTCTCAAAAATCATGTCGATCAAAATCTTTGAATCACTTTCCACTATAAGGTTAGTGTAATGTTCCCTCCAAGCCATGTCCAAACCCAAATATAGCCCCCACATCTCAGCATGTAAGGCATCACAAGCTCCAATCTTCTTAGTGTAGCCTTTGATCCATCTACCGTCTGAATCACGAAAAAGGCCGCCACATCCAGCAATAACCCCCATGTCCTTGCAAGCACCATCACTATTGAGTTTGATTCAACCTTCTCGAGGCCGCTTCCAACCTATATAGATAATTTCCTTCATCTTTGGACCAATATGAAGATGCTCCAACTTACAGTCTTCAATATCTTGGATAAATCTCAAAATTAAGGAAATTGGGTTGTTCGGTCTAATAAAATCAGTTTCAAAAATAGTTTTATTCCTCCACTTCCACAAGTACCAACACGTCGTCATGAAAGTTGTCTTCCAACTTAAAGTGTTCGTCCCAAAAACATGATAGAACATTTTAATTTAAACACAATTATTATTGACTTTTCATCTAGAAATGCGCGTAGAAAATCTTCTCGTATGAACTACAACTTTTTCATATACTTTTATTAGTTAGGGCACAAATTGAAGATTCGCCCTTAGGCCATAATTTTTTTAAAAACGACTCTGCTTAAGGGAAGGATGATCTTGGCTGCTCTACCAACCCGGCGGACCGTAACCTTAGGGCGACCTCCCAACCAAGGTTTACCTCCCCCTCCTTATTATTTGTCGGTGTCGAAAACTTAGAGCGTTCACGGCTCATTCACATAATCTTATATATATATATATATATATATATATAATATATATATATATATGTGTGTGTGTGTGAGAGAGACTAGTTTTTGTATCTTTATTTATTGATATTCTTATGCTTATACTCGTCTCTTGATTAGCCAAGGCAAAACAAGTAGTCTTGATTAGGGTTATGTGTTTTCACAACAAAAGAAAAGAAATAAAGAGGATCATGGAAAGTTTGTCATAAGATTACTTTCCATTATCTTAAGACATGAGAGAACTACTCACTCATTATAGTGACGAGCTTTGGTAAATAAGAATAAAGACAAAAATAAAATAACAAGGCTTTTTATTGAAAATAAGAACAAGATACAACAGTATTTTATTCTATTGTGTAAAGTGGTGAGAAATCATGCTAATGATTTGCCTATTTATAGCCTAAGAAGTATGATTTCGTGTATCCTTTAGTTTAGAAGGCTTTTATGATAGTATTTATAAGTGATTATCCAAATTCCATAAAATTAAAATCAGAAAATTAAACTTCATAATATGTTGTTACATTAGTAACCCCTGGTTACGAGCAATCATAACAACCTTTGTCATTTAAGGCTTGATAATAACGTTTTTGGGACTTATGGCCACAAATTCTGAAGTGTTGCAAATTGATTTCTCATTACATGGTCATTGGAAAAAGTTCATTATTGACTTATGACTTGTCTTAGTCAAGAAGATTAAACCTTTGAATTGATTACAACCTTTTTCACCGCTTTCTCATATTCTTCTTGAATTATCTATTTATTTAAAAAAAAAGGAAAATATAGTAGAATTCAAATAACTATAAATAAAAAAATTTATTTATTGAAGGCTTAAATATGTAAATCGTCCCTGTAAGTTCGCGTGTTTTTGGTTTTCGTCCCTGTATTTTTTTTTTGGTTCTAAAACAAACCCTGTAAGTTGTTAACTTTTTGGTTTTGGTCTCTAATGTCAACTTCTGTTAAAAAAATGATGTGCTGGCAAACGGAGGCTGACATGGCGAAGGCTGAGATGGCGTTTGTGGCTTACGTGGACAGACAGAATGATAAATGAGTAGTTTGAGGGACTAAAATAAAAAACGCAAATGTTCATAGGGACGAAATTGAAAATACGTAAATATCAAAGTTTCAAGTTTAAAATCAAGATCTTATTCTTCTTCTTCACTCATTGTCTTCTTCATCTTCATCACCATATTCATAAATTATCAACACCAAATCCAGGAAAAGAAAGAAAAAAACAAACAGATTTTTTTTAAGCAAAATTCATAATCATCAATACACAACAACAAGACCCACTCTTCTTCAACACATTAAAACAACACAAACTCTCTTCAACAATTACATAAAAACACAAAATTACACAATTCAAACACATGTTCAAATTACACAGTTGAAAATGGCTCTGCTTTATCTCCCTTTGTCACAATGAAACAACCTCTTCTCTTCATCTTCTCCATAGAAGATGTCTGAAATCCAACAACAACAACAACCTTAATCTCTTTCCTTTCTCTGACCTGCGATTGAGAAATCGATTCAAAGATCATGGATTCTACGATTTCGCGATTAATAGGAGTGATTATACATGATTTCACCCTAAAAAATGATTATGTGATAGATTCGTTACTAGTTTGATATTTCAAAAGGATAAGTCATGGATCACTCAGCTTACTGTTGTTGCTTGTTTGTCTCTTGCTGCTAAAAGGGAAGAAACCCATGTGCCACTTCTTTTGAATTTTCAAGTATGTGTATGTTGAAATGCCCCTTTCCACAACCTGGCGTTTTCAACATATGAAAATTTGAGAAATTAGGGTTTGAATTTGAATGTGAGTGAGAAAAGATGAAATGGGATCTGACTATTTATCTATGGTAATTGGTATTGATCTGAAGGAATAAGAGGGAATTGTGGGAAAAAAGAGGGATGAAAAGATGTATTCTTGCCTTTATTATCTACAAAATTTATGAATGGCTTTGCAATCAATTCCAACAAACATCACTAAATTAATCAAACTTAAGTAGCATACAATGTTTCAACTTAACATTACAATCAAAACACACAATATGATTGAGTAATGGAATTAGAAGACATTGTTGAAGGATATGAGTTTTGGTTCAAGGACGCAAGGTATGAGATAGATTGGGGAAAGTTTGAGAGGAAGAAGAAGACTGAACATTTTTTTAATTTCATCCCTGTGTCAATTGACGTTTTTGATTTTAGTCCCTGTATTTTAACAACTTATCATCTCTCATTTCATCTCATCAACTTTGCCAACTCATGAACTGCCACGTGTGGTCCGTTAGCCACCATGACGTTTTTGTTTACAGAAGCTGACGGCAAGGACCTTTTTCCAAAATGTTATCAAAATACAAGGTTTGTTTTAGAACAAAAAAACTTACAGGGACGAAAACAAAAAATGCGCGAAATTACAGGGGCCGTTTACATATTTAAGCCTTTATTATTACTTTATTATTAAATAAAACTTAACAAAAATTATATTGCTTTGAGGTTATTACATGTCTATCTTGAAAGGTTATTGAATAACGAAAGGTCGGTAAGAACATTTATGTTAGATCCTTGTGTGATCTAAAGGGACAAATACTATATAATGTATGTAAAAGATTTTAATAACAACACTAAATATTTAAATGAAGACTTTATGTGTGCTAACAAATCTCAGTATATATTGAGAAATAACAAGAAATGTTGATTACATAAAAAGGAGAAAACTATGTCTAAAATATTGAAGTCTTTTTATGTTATGATCCTCTTTATTTCTCTTTTTTTGTGTGTAGGAAACGTAAGCGCTAGTAAGCCCTTTCACTCAACCTTTTTCAGTTTTTCTTATGCATAATATTTCATCCCTCATCATTAACAATTATTTATTATGTTTTGAATTGTAGCTTATGCTTTATATTGCGATGATGAAATAGAGTGTAATCCCGAAAATTGTCCGGTTCCTCTGACAGTGGTTTGTACTGGTGATAATATGTGCATGTGCTTAGAACCGTTTCAGTTTTTTGAACAACCTTAGGTATATAGTTTTATTTGCACATCATAATTTGGTTAGTTTTATTATTGCTTTCATTTTTTCAATTAATATTTCTTTGACCATCTAATTTTCTCTACAGTCATCTCTAAATCATATTATTTATACTTTGCAAATATTATCGCCGAATAAAAATAAAGGTCATATGATGTTGCTTTTCAACAAGCAAGGAGAGATGACAATTTGAATAGTTTATGTCACAATTTTATACCAAGATATATTATTTAAACTTAGTTTGAATTGTAATAATGTTGGTTTTAATAATTCTAATTACAAGTAATGTCACTTCACGGCATGTATTTAGTAATTTATACATAGTCCGGCTTTTAATAAACATAAGCCTTAATGAGAATTGCATGCGTAGAACACTTTATTTGCTAATTGTAAATGAGTCAAAAAAAAATATCGGTGACAATGTGAATTGACTATGGAGAATAATCATATAGTTTATCCATTATATTAATTTTGGAGTCTTCTTGATTTATTGATGCATAATTTATATCTATTAAATTTTCTCATCTTTTATTTCTTAGATGTGGCACTTTTTCCACAACGTGAAAATTGAGAAATATCTAAAGAAATAAAACTCTTACGATTATTTTTAAAAGTTCATACAATACATCTCGAAAGGGGAGGTAATATTCAATGTCGCATGATCATATTCTAAATACCATACTTGACTTAAAGAGAACACACAATATGTTTGAGCCTCGTCCTCTATTATGAAGTAGCAATAAAAGTTGCAAGAAATGATGGTTTGAATTGTTACTTTTTTTTATTTTAATCATGAAACTTAAATATGTTTATATACTCAAGAATAAAACTCTTTTTTTTTAGCAAAAGAATAAAACTCTTGGTGATGGTTAGATACACAATTTTATAGTAAACAATTATTTTATCAGATTTAAAGAGCTTTAAATTAACTGAAGATATTATGGTTTAAACAATTTAAATAAAAATCGGAATATTCTGAAGAATGATTATATTAATGAGTAGAATGATAAAATAGTATTACTGATAGATGTGGGACCAAAGAACTCTGAATTAATTTGGTTATTAATTAGGACCAGATTGTTCTGGAGAATGATTAAATTAAATTGCAAGATAATATTAAAGATTAGTTTAGGACTAGAGCACTCTTAAATAATTTAATCAATAAGGACCAAATTGTTCTTGAGAGATATAATAAATATTATAGTTGTGTTTAGTGTGTGTGTAGTGTAAAATAAATGACAAGAGAAAAGGAAGAGAGAATAACACAGAAGATTTATCCTGGTTCACAAAAATCGGCTACTTCCGGTCCCCAAACCTCGTGTGAGATTATCCACTATAGTATCCTATTAATAGAAACTTCTGACTAGCACTATATGTTATTGATCAAACCATATCAGTCTGTTACACCCTGTATTATGAACCTCAACAAACTTCTACACTTATTTTCCAAACTATTATGACAAATAGACTTGAGAATTACAATACAATTGGTATGATGAAGGATTTGTGGATCACACATGTTTGAAATTATGATTACAAAGCAAACTCAAAAGATTATGATCCAAAATATAATGAGAGAGCAAGAGCTTATTTGTTTTTTGTGAAGAGCTTTTGAGAGAATGATATTTGCACTTGAGGGATAATTGATTTGTTTTGCAAACTCTTAGTTTTAGACTTCAAGGCCTTCCTCTATTTATAGAAGCTTAGAAACTTGTTGCCCACTTCATAAACCAGATGACGTTTGCTTTAATTTGAAATGGATTTGCGCTCTTAACTTTTTATTGAAGGAGAGAGATGAAAATTTGCACTTGGAGAATGATCTTGAGCTGTTCAGAATGCTCTTAAGAATGTCCAGCAAGCAAGGAAGAAAGAACCACGCGCATAGCAAGCTGTTTGTGAGTTGTTTGCGTGATACAACTCATGAGAAGTGACTTTTGATGATGTCATGCCATGGTATTTTGCATATGTCATTTAGATGCTTTAAGAGATGAATCTTTTTCATTTATGGGTCAAAAGAAACTTTTTAAGGCCCATTTATTTGTCAAAATCAAGTCATAAGACTTTTCTTAATTTGGTGAGACAAATATCACATTAATTTCTTGATCTTCATGATATAATCATTTGTATCATAAAGTTCAAATTTATCCTTTTATGCATGAATGGTCATGTAGATACTTATAATCCAAGATTGTTCTTCAGAGTTTTCTTAATAAAATAATTATCACAAAAATCATTAGTAAATAACAATATGATTTATTTTAAATATGTCTGTAATCCTTAAAATATTTAAACGAGATTTTGCTTCAACATATCAATCATATGAAAAGTGATGATCATATGGGTGAGAATAAAATATCAAACACTTAAATATAGTTGAATATATAATTAAAATATTAATACTAACATTATCATATACTCGTCAACATATTAAATATTTTCATCCCTAAAATTAAATCAGTTATACAAAGCTCGTATCACTTGTAACAACCTAACTTTTGGCACTCGACATATACAATTTTAAACCACAAAAATCTAAATTGATATAAAACTTTTACTACTAATCTTCTTTTAATAAAAGATGAGTAATTTTTTTTAAAACACTTTTCAAAAACATTAGTTATAAAAGTTTGGAACATTTTTCAAACATGATGTACAATATATAATGCAAAGGAAAACATACATCAACGTAATTGTAAGAGAAAAATTAAGGCTCATAGATGAGTATAAATTTTCAAAATAATAGAATATTGGGAACCCCGAAGAAAATACTCCAAGGTTATGAACCATCCTCACCATATGCTCATATCTTTGGATACTTGCGATACACGCCTATGCAGAGGGCTAATCCAAAAGTGATGTCCTAAAAAAGTGTGACACATCAATTTTTAACACCGAGAGTGTGTTTTTTTTCATAACAACAAGAATTTACTGTTAAAATATTTGTAATCGTCCATTAACTAATATCAGAATAAAACTCCTTATCTATATTAAAACCTTATGGAAAAATTAACGATCAGAAACCTGCTACATTTTTATAGTGATTTCATCACAATGCCAACTAATCAAAATATTTGATATTGAACAAAATTATTTACAACCATATTAGTTAAAAAATATTTCCACAACGAGAATACAACAACCAATCAGATTAAGAATAATACATTAGAATCCTAGCTACTTACATTTGATCCCTTACACAAAGAGAGTTTAGTTATCCATGACTTAAGTAACTAACAAAGAAGACATGCATGTTAGTGAAGTATCCACAAGCTTGTATCAATGCTCCCCCCCCCCCCCCTCTATCTCTCTCTCTCTCTCCCTCTCCCTCTCCCTCTCTCTCTCTCTCTCTCTCTTTCGAATCTATTGTATGAAGCGAAGAAAGCTCGATTTCGCACATTGAGGGAAAAGCCAATCGGTTTTCAAACAGTCACTAAACCGATTTTGTTTGTTGGGTGAAGTGTTGCTCGCCCAACAAAGGGGTTCTAAATTTTATCCTTGAAATTATATGGAATTGCTAGCCTTGACCTCGTTTTGGTTCGTCCAACGAATGTACTTATGTCCAAATTATTTTCTTTATTGTAATCTTGTCAAAAACCTACAAAAAATGATAGAAAACAAATCATAGTATCATTATGTCCTATATTCATATAATATGTATATTTATAATAAATTGGGGATTTTTTGATAGATAACATTTAAAATAATTTAATAAGTGCTATTGAAAATAACATAAATTTGACACTTATTAGCAAACGCAGAAATGTGTTTGGATGAAAGTTTCTATCGGCCTTTGCCATAAGTTATGGCAGTCGATTCAATGAATCTTAGCTAACAAGTAGACGAATGACCTTATGAATTCATGTAAAGGTTTTGGAAGACCCAATTTCATGATGTTAAATATGCATAAATGTTCATAAATGGAATGCATCCACACCTAATCGAGAAATTGGTCACAAAAGCATTTCATGACCATAATGAATTAGCTTCTCGAGCACAATGCATATATCAATTCATTCAAGAGAGAGAAAAGAAGCATGCTAGGCGGTGGAAAGGTCGCCATCAAGTATCAATCATAGATGGTGGGAAATTTGATGGGGATATGTCAACAAACTCAATGACAAATATACTAATGGTTGCAATCCTGAAAGGGAAAAGCTATATGTGTCCTACCTTAAGGTCATCCAAAGGATAGGACACTAATCCATCATAAAATCACACTTAGTATATGATGACACTGTAATTTTTAGTGTAATTCCATAAGATTTTTGAGTTCACAACAAGCCTATTGGACATAAAAAATAAGAAAATACTGAAGAAGAGAAAGAAGGTCAAATCGTGTCACGATTAGGAAAAACGTGATACGATTGAAAGAGCAATTTTTGAGGTAGGTTATGCCAAGGAATCGTGTCATGTTGGCCAAAACGTGACACGATTGGGAAAATGGATTTTGAAGATATTTTGTGAATATAAGGCAAATCGTGACACGATTACTGATAATCGTGTGACGATTGGTCGCCTTTTTTTTTGCCTATTTAAGCAGATTTTGTTTTAGAAACAAAGGTTACGATTTTTGGAGAGCAAAGTGCGATTTTGAGACCTGAAAACTGAAGATTAGGCCTTCTAACCAACTCAAAGTTAGTTTATGTATGCTTTAATTCTTCGATTGATTATGTTATTTGTAATTTCGATTATGAGTAGCTAAATCTCTTAGAGAGTATGTATGAGATGAATCTGATGTAATCCTATTTGAACCATGTTGCTGTGAAACTCTATTTCATGTGAATATCAATCTAGTTTTATTTAATTCAATTGTTCTTAATGCTTTTTATATACTGATCACATATAACATGAATTTGTGAGAATGAATTACTACTGGCCATAGATTTCAACTTAGACCTAATTGAATTTTTCAAATAAACATGATTAGTCTAGGAATGGATATTAGGTTTATTTGTGATATTAGGTTAACATTCTTAAAACCTTCAAAGAATATTAGACCACCTAGGGAATTAAGGACTGTAATATGAGAAGAGGGTCCTAAGTCAGGAGATTGATTAGGGCTATTTTAGTTAATCATCGTGAAACTAGAGAAATATTCATAGGAAATAGGTGCAGTGTACCAAATAGGAGAAATCAGAGGATTTTAGAGACCTAGTCTCATCTCTCCATATCTTTAACAATCTTATTTTCATGTTATATACTTTTTATGCACACAAACCTACTGCCTCGGGCACTAAAATAAATTTACACATCTTCGATAACAACGTTATTGTTCAATTGAGATTAATACGGTCCTCGTGAAAACAAATTTATTTTTATTACTTCGATAGAATTAGTACATTTGCTAAATATCTATCGGTATACTTTTGATATATCGAAAGTTAGCCAAATATTTCACCATCTTCTCAAGTATAAGCATATTCGTCTATTAGATGGTCACGTGATTCCTCTGACCGAGGAAACCAAAGTCAAGATGTATCCTAAATGTCACAATTCCTATAACCACTCAATGACGCATTGCATTATCTTATGAAGATCCACCCAAAAAGCAATCAAGGATGAAAGGTTCAAATTAGTCGATAAAGGGGTTTCATAGATGTCCATTGGTATCAATCCCTTTTCAACCATGAATATGGCTATGATTTCATTCTATGATCCGAGTAGGTTCGAAATCGCTAGAGAGAGCGGGAAGGTGGTCAAACAGGTATGGAGGCCTAAATAATAATGCCTACCAGCCATCTCCAAATGTTGGAGGCATAAGGGCAATCACCGAAAATATGGAGAGATTTTCGAAATGAGACTCCTATAGGTTAACATATAAAAACAATGTTACAACCTCTTGACATCATGTTATCATCTTTTAGGATTCTAAACCCTCATTAGACAAGATATTATTATTATAATTCACATATCATATCAATCCAAACATACAAGAACTCGTTGAAAGCTGCTTATATTGATGTGCACTTGGTTTATTTACAACAAGTTCTAATGAATCTAGAGAGGATTTTCACATCATAAAATAACTTGATCAATGATTTTTCTGAATATATTATTTTGAAAATGAACTTTCCTTTTATGTTATTTTCTTATTTTTCTCTCTTATATGGGAACTGTCTAATATGAGTACATGGCCATATTTTGTGAGCGTTTTTTTTTTTAAGGAGTATTTTGTGAACCGTTGTCATTTACATTTCTCTCAATAACTATCCATAAAAGGGGAGAATATTCATCCCTTAACGTTCATCATAATTGTTACATTCATTAATTAAAATAAAGTTCCTTTCATAGAATTTTGGAATATAATGACGTCGTTGAGAAAAGACTGTTGGAGGGAAGTACAAAGAGTCATCGAGGTTGTAGTCCTCAAAATAATTGCAAAATATTATTAGAACCGATAATTTACAATAACTATAGGAATTAAGGATTCAAAATAAAGACCTTGAAAATATTTGGCCTTAAAATTCTATAAGAGTATAAGCTTTGATAAATATTTGCAAGTAGTTTGGTTTGAGCTTATGAAAAATAGCTTATGTAAATAAATAAGCTTTCATTTTAATTTATAAAGGAGTCTGTTTTTAGGTGGTGATGTTTATTTTGGTGGGTGTTGTCAGGGTTTGACCAGGTGTTGTGTGTAGGAATGTCATTTATGGTGTTTATTTTCGGATGTTCCGCCTTTATACGGTGTCTTTTGTTTGTATTCTCTGAATCGTTAGTCTCTGTTCGTCTTGAGCAGGTACTTGGTTTTTAATAAAATTTGTTGTTTAAAAAAAAAACTCTTACTAACGAAAATTGTATCTTCATAAACGTTTTTTTGTTCATTAACTACCTTAAAAACTTTTAAATAATATATAAAAACTTATTTATTTGCATAAGCTGTTTCATATAAGCTTTAAAATATTCTAATCCAAACGGACCCTTAAGATTGCAACTGTGATTTATCCTTTCATCCAGGGCCGGCCTAACGGATTAAGACGCTTAAATCAAAATATTTAATGTGGCCTTTAAAAATATTTTTTTAATAGAATATTTATATAAAATCAATTTTATGGAGACCAAAACTTGAATTCATGACCAAGAGTAATTGAGGCCTTTTTGGTAATCAGTTAAGCTATGCAAACGTCTATAATTAATCTGTCATATAATATACTTATAACCAAATTGATATTTTAGAGGCCTTTTTTTTCACCTAAAATTTTGAGGCCTAAAATCCTTGCTTAGGTTGCTTGACCTTTAGGTCAGCACTGCTTTCATCTATATATCCACACTTGAAGTATTTTGACTTTTGATTCATTCTCCAATTTCACGTCCTTTCATATATATATATATATATATATATATATATATATATATATATATATATATATATATATATATCCACAAGACCCTTTAAATATAGACTATTACTTTTTACACCTTATCCAATTCTCGCGCACCCTATAAAATGCCCCTGGATACCCTTTAAATATAGACTATTACTTTTTACACCCTATCCAATTCTCGAGCACCCTGTAAAATTTCCAAAAATGCCCCTGGATTTTCGGATTACAAAATCCGAAGTGAATTCGGATTCTAAAATCCGGACAATGTTTATGTATAATCATCCATTATACTCTCTCACATTTCAGCAGTTTTGAGTTTTGCTTTTAAAAACAACAAAAAAACTAAATAAAAAAAATGTTAAAAACCATTCAAATAAAATCATAAAAACATAAAAAAAAAAAAAATACCACCAAAAAGTTCTAAAAATCAAAAAACTAATGCACATTTTTTCTGTGAATATGAAAAATTTTAAAAAATTAAAAATTGGTCTAAACGATGGAATTTTGGAATTTGAGCGGCGGAGTTCCGTAAGAAGTCCCTTCTACGGGAGTCTTGATCCTTGATTTTTTTTTCTTCTGATTTTCTATGGAAGTGTCGGAGCAATTTAATCAAGTAGTCTGAAAACCCATTTTTAACTAAGAACAGCTAACAATTACCCAAAACAGAAGGATGAAAGTTAGAAAGATTAATATTGTCCATAAAATGACTATCCATGTTCAAAATTTATGCTGATACAGTTTGGATTATATAATCTGAACAGTTTTTCACTTAAAAAAGTGATGTTTAGGGGGTGTTCGGATTATGTAATCCGGAAAAACCATGTAGCGCGCCCTATTTTATGACGGTTTCGGATTACAAAACCGAAAAAATCCGAAATTGTGAAAAAAAACTCATATTTTTCACACTAGGTGGAAAAAACTCAAATTTGGATTACATAATCCAAAGGGTATTTTCGTAAAAAAATAGGGCCCGCGAGAAATGGATAGAATGAAAAAAGTAATAGTCTTAAATATACAGCTCACCCCAAATTGATCCAAAATTATATAGACCAGAAATTGACCGGTTGGAATGGGTGGTCCAAACACAAATTAAGAGCTCTACCATCTACACATAATTGTGATTTCTTATAGGATCCTACATAAAACTAAACATGTCCAGGATCAATTGGATCCAAGCATTTAGAAGATTCTTCATGCCAATTTCTCATCCTGATTTTGTGGTATATGTTGTCTGACTAGTGGAGGAATAATTACTCTAAGCCAATCGAGTATAGGCCATATTTTTGCACGTCTTTGCTAAAAAAAACCTTCCATCGTTTTAGACGTGTATTCCTAATTGTGTTTTGTCTAATATGCACAATTAAATAAGTCTTACATTATGCGTAAGTTTCTCTTCTATAGATAGATCAATAATTTATGTCATATCACATTTGACCTAATGGTAAGACTTTTTGATTCAATAGTAAAAACTATCTATATTATGCATGATGGAAGACTCGTCCATATAGAGATTTGTTCCGGTATTCAATTCACGCTTTTTGAGATGTCAGTGACGTACCGATTTTTTCAAAATCAAAATACACGCCAAGATTAAAATCATTTATACTAAAGTTTGTTTAGAGTCTCACATGCTTTTTTGAACAGTTAAATGTATAAATGTGTTTAGGTTTCTCATTTCACAATCTAATCTCGATTACACGTTGTTGTCTTGACTGTCTTAATACATGGATTGTTGAGGCAACATATCCAAAACCTTAGTAATTTTCGTAGTGTCTTCATAAATAAGGTCGATACTCTGTCTTGGTTGTGAATTGGAAATTTGGACAGCAACCCAGCAATAAGTAGGGCCATTTTAGATTCTCCCCACTTTGATTTTTCTTCTTCATTTTTGTGACCAAAAGTCTCTTTTAATTGCTGGATCTTATTTTAAATTCTTTATACCCAAACATAAAAGCTTATCATATACAATATATACTACTATATTAAAATATTCTTAACTTTTTTTTTTTAAGTATTCTCAACATTATTATGGTCTATAATGAAATTTTTTGTCCATTATGTGTACGTGGTCACTGTCGGTACAATAAAAAAGGAGGGCGTACCCGTGATCATGCACTAAAAATATTGGCATCTACTAGTTGGTATTCCCTTGCTTTCATTGAATTTCAGAAATATTTACTACTTCCTTTCCTTTGTCCCTATATGGCTATACCTAAGCATTCTTTTGATTAAAAATTTTTCTTTAAATATAAACTCATTTTTAACTTACTAAATACATTTATTATTGTTTTTCCTAACCATACCCTCAATTAATACTACTAATTTGCCTTTAAATATGAAAAGTCAAATTTAATTGAGTTACAAAAAGAAAAAGTTGACTAGTCACAAACAAATTGGTAATATTAACACACAAAATAAACAAATTAGTTTTATCAACAACTTTTCTTAAAAAATGTAAAAAATGTAAAGGATACTTACATATAAAAACAGAGGGAGATAAAGTATCTTACTAAATCTCTACATGTAACCATTTTTTAATAGCAAAGTTTGATGTGAAAAATATTAATTTGTTAAAAAAAAATATATTAAAGAATAAACTTATTCACTTACCGATATATAAAACCAATTTAAAATTAAAAAAAATAATTAATCCAATTCAAATATTAAAGAAAAATAGTTATTTTGGTTTCTACATGTGTGATGAATAGTTAAAATAATCTTTGAATGTGTTGATATTTTAAACTAGTCATTGATAGTGTATTTCGTTAGTCAAAATAGTTGCTGACGTTAAACTAGTCACAAATATGATAATAAATAATTATTTATAAAATTTGATATAATAATAATAAATAAGTATATTAATGGTTCGTTTGATGGTCAGAATATGGAGACAGAATATGATATCCTGCTTAAATCTCATGTTTGATGCACCAAAGGGATAAG
The DNA here is from genome assembly GCA_946800305.1 of Medicago arabica. NCBI lineage: Eukaryota > Viridiplantae > Streptophyta > Magnoliopsida > Fabales > Fabaceae > Medicago > Medicago arabica. Next base: position 17,274,686 of record OX326971.1, on the reverse strand, counting down.
ATAAAATAAACAATTTTTCTATCATATCCTGACTTTTCTTTGTAATTTATATCCTGAGTTGGGTTAGAAATTATCCTGATGGGATTAGAAAATCATTCCTTAATTATTATCTTGATATTCTGCCATTTTTAAAATATTGTCATTTTAAAAATAATGATAACATGTATTTTCTATTGTAATTAATAACATGCCATTTTTATAGTATTTAATTAATTATGAGAGCAATTTTTCATTTAATTGTAAAATATCATGTTTGTTATCATGTGCGCATCAAACACATGGTAGGATAATGTTTATCATGTCCTTATCATATCATATATATATCAAACTTTATATCATATCATGTTTATATCATATCCTGACCATGTCCGTTTGATGGGCAAGATAGGGAGATAGCATATGATTCATTAATCATATCCTGCTTAAATATTATGTTTGATGCACCAAAGGGATATGATAAAATAAATCATTTTCCTATCCTATCCTGACTTTCCTTTGTAATTTTTATCCTGAGTATAGGCTGCGTTAGAAATTATCCTGATGAGATTAGAAGATCATTCATTATTTATTATCTTGATAATCTGCCATTTTTAAAATATTGTCATTTTTAAAATAATGATAGCATGTATTTTCTATTATAATTAATAACATACCATTTTTATAATATTTAATTAATTATGAGAACAATTTTTTCATTTAATTAATGATATCATGTTTGTTATATTAAACACATGATATGATTAATGTTTATCATGTCCTTATCATTTCTTATCCCTATTCTGTTTTATATCATATCATGCATCTATCCTATCCCGACCATCAAATGGACTCTATTAACAGAGCATTTGTAAAAAGAAATAAAATAAAATATTGTCAGAACATTGTAAGTTGTAACGCACTAAAAATACTATTTTGACTAAAGTAGTACATATTCAATATTTTAAAAGTTTGACATATTGAAAATATATTTTTTGAGTATAAATGGAGTATCATCCACGCTCAACTATGGTGACTAATTTTTAAGCATTGTGAGACTTAAATAAACCGCAAACTCCTCTCTCTAAGTGTTTTAACACTGTTGCATGTTCAAAATTGGATTCAAACTCAAAACCTTTAGTTAAGATATTAAAAATTTATTGTGATTATTTATTATGTATTTAAAGATTAAAATGATTGTTTATGGGACTATTAAATTTAAAGGATTATAAGATACAATTGGCAAAAGAAAAAAGAAAATCTATACTGCAAGTGCATGTACTTATTGGCCCTTTAATTTAACATTAGCACGGTTTTGTCTGGTAGATTCGATTCGATTCGATTCTGTGGTATCTTCGGAAAACGACAACAGGTCGATTCATGTGGATCATTGACTGGGGTCCCCATAAATAAATAATTTAATACTCCTAAGCGTTATGAAATATTATTCTATGCAAAAATAAAAAAATAAGGAGTAAATTTAAGACTGATAAACCAGGCGGGGTTTAGCATGGGTAAGGGGAGTTGTTTCCCACCATGGGAAAATAATTTTCAACCATTAGATCAAATAGAGAACATAATTTTATCATAGACTTTCAACACCAAATTTTTTTCCCACACTCACGCCACAAACCGTTGCTGCTCCAACTCTCTTGCTTTATCTCCTTCAAACCTAGAAAAATTGATTTTCCAAAATCCATTTCTTTATCACCGTCACTGAAATTTTAATGAGAAAATTTCACAATTAAAACAAAGAACCATGTATGAGGTAGTAAATCCTCTTTTCTCTAGTGACAAAATTTTCATGGACATGAGATTCTCTCTACAAGTGACAAATAATTAAACATGAATAAATTAAAACATAACATCATAGAAAAAAATTCCATTCAAAATTGAAGATCTGTTTCCTTGTGTTATTTTTATTATTTGATTTGATTTATTAATTGAAATTGAAAGATGTTGCGTAGTAAGTATTAGAGGTTGTGGATCGGCATAGACATGTTTAAACTGGAAGGAAACTTCTTGGTTTGTTGGGGAGAGAGAGACAATTCTTGGTTTGTTTTGTCTTTAAAAGCTTCATGAAGCTTTTGATGAATAACCATGTTTTTTTGCTCAGCACAGACACGTGAAAAAGAGGAAGAAGGAGAGTTGTAGCAGCAGCTGTATGGGGTGAGTGATGAGTGTGAGAAAAAAATTTGGTGTTGAATGTCTATGATAAAACTATGTTCTCTATTTGATCCAATGGTTGAAAATTACTTTCCCATGGTGGGAAACAACTTTCCTTTCCCATGTTAAACCTCACCGATAAACCAATATTTAATTTAAGACTAAAATTGCAACAATGACATTAAACAAAATAATTGGAGTAAATTTTTACTTATACTTGAACTTTCAAGTTTTTTTTCGTTTCTTATATTTGCGACCAAGGTGAATGTACTGTTCCAATCTCTATTATAACATAAAATTTGTTTTTATATTTGTTGAATAAATGATATTTTTAATTTGGCGCCGGTTACCGTGGGAGGCATTAATAGGTCTCGTATGGTACGAGACTTATTATAACTTTTTTTTATTTTTTTATGTTGCTATTTGTACATGTATGTGTTACTGTACTATGGCTAACCTGGGTGACAAGTATTATAATATATTCTCTCAACAAAAAAAAAGCATAATAATATATATTGATTGATATATTGAATGCAATTGTCAATTACAGAGCGGTAAATTTTTAAGTACCATAATCTCTTTTATATTGGATGATCATTAAGGTTTCCTATTATTCTGTTAATAGGTCATCCAAACATCCTCTCATTGAGCCTATATCAATTAATCAAATATTTGATTAATTATCTAATTATAAATCAAATCAAGGCTCACAATTGATAAATAGCTAATATAATTATTATTACGATATTTGTCAACATAATGATATCAGAATATTATTAAATAATAAAATATTCCATGAGCTTGAATGAACTTGCTGGAAATTTTTCCAACTTTTCCAACAATGTCAAAAACACTCTTTTTTAGAATGAATATATATGTTTAAAACATACAATCTTAGTGGGTCATGTAACCTACAAATCTTAACTATTCAAAAAATTTCAACTACATCTAATAGAATGACATCCATTTTGCAAGCAAAAAAAAAGAGTCAAGTCTCCTACCGTAGGAGACCTAAAGAGGTCTCCCACCGTAGCCTTTGTCACTTAATCTATACTATATTAAGAATTAAATACATAATTTAGTGAACAAAAATATATTTGTGTGTTTGTCTAAATGAGTTGAATAAAATCGCATAAAATATGCCCTAAAAAATACATAAAATACTATGACTTTGTTCTTTATTGGATTTGTGCCTCTGTATCACGATAGAATAATACACAACATAAGATATAACAATATATGTCAAACTTTTAAGGTTGATCCACCCTATTGAAATTTTTATTTGAAATATATATATATTTTTTAACAGTAGTGTTAAACTTGAAATTAGTTGTTTGATTTTTGGCCCTGAATCTTTGGAATTTAATGATGATGTCAAAGAAGACAAATCCATGCAGAGTTACAAAGAGAAAAACAATGAAACAGAACCACTCAGATTGTAGGGTCCAGCATTTCTTACTCGTGCATGTCACGAGTCTTGTAGAAACAGCCGCCACCTCCACCACATGCTCGTATATACCTTATTTTTCAGTTCTGTTCCTTTGAGATTGAAAAGAGAGTTAGCCAAAACTCGGAACTCTTCTGTTTCGTTTTTGCTTCCTCTCTCTCTCTCTCTCTCACCATAGCCACACACACACACACTATGATTTCTACTTTCTTTCACTCGTTTCTCTTCTTGTATATCCTATCAACTCCTTCTTCATGTACTTCTTTCTTTTCTGGTAATCTTCTTTTTCTTTCATGTTTCTTTGTTTTGTTATTAATAACATCAGAATAAAGGATTAAAAAAATAACATGCTTAAAGAGCAGAATATTATTGAACTTTGAATTTGGTTTTTTGTTTTTGTTTTTGTTTTGATTCTTGGAATCTTTAATGGAATGTTAAGATACCCTTTTAAGGATTCAGATTCCTTTTCCATGATGTTTGCAAAAAATCTCTTTTTTTTTTTGTCTTTCTCAGATTTCGATGCAACAGAAGCCTGGAAAAGAGGCATATGAGAATCAACAAACGCCAGCTCAGCTTGTTTGATGTTTAAGAAAAAATGAAAATGGTGTTTTTTTATGAAATGTTCATGTGGGCCCTTGTTGTTCTTGCTTTGACTATTTTTCTGGTTGTGTTGAGTGATTGAGTGTGCTTTTATTGATGTCTGAGGATGATGACACTGGATAAAAAAATGGAGATTCTGTTACTGTTAGAGTACTGTTATAGCAAAGAGAAAATTAAATAAAGTTAATGTTTGTTTCTTGTGTATTTACATGAGTGTGCGTTGAATTGGTCAATTCATAATAGTTTGAGTTCGATGTCTAATTAAGTTCAAATCATGGTTTTAAATTGCGGTTGCAGTTACACTGCTGCCGAACTATATATTATGGTAATATGCTGAAAAATGCAACAGAAGCAATTGAAATTGCAGTTGCGGCGGTTGATGACAGCAATTTAAAACCTTGGTTCAAGTTGTATTTGGAGTATGTGAACCTGCAATTTAATAAGAGAGTGATGAGTTACTAGTTTCTGAAAGTTGGTATACAGGTTTTGTGGTTTGTATTAAGAAATTTGTATGTATGTTGGCTTAATTTAACTTGGAAGTAGAGACAAAAAATAAAACTAGAGAGCACAAATTAGCTTTTTCAGTTCTTTTTGATGAATGTGCTAAATGCTTACCTGAAAATGGTTAGGAATTGAAACTGGAGATTTAGAAAAACGGGGTGATTTGTTTCCGCAGATTCTAAGAGATGAGGCAGTGGCAAGGCTTGTTGAGCTTGGAAAGGTACCTAATTTCAAGAACTCATCTTTGCTTTGATGATTTTCCATCAATAATTATACTGTAGTTAAAACTGCATTGAGTAATGTTGATATGCAAAATTGGTCCTTGAAATTGTAAGACTGTATCTGTCTAGTATCTTACATTATCGATGATCTGAAAAGATCCCTGAAATTGCAAAATTTTGATCAATGTTGATATGCAACACTCTGCATAAATCTAAAATGAACAATAAAATGTGAAATGCTGCTTGTGTACTATTATTTGTTCTTAGACGTTAATGCTGTTTTTGGATGAACAGGTTAGTGATGCTAGTGGCTATCTAGAGAGGACATTTTTGAGTCCTGCGTCCACAAGGGCGATTAATCTCATTCAAAAATGGATGGAAGATGCTGGTTTGAGAACGTTAGCCTTCTAACTTCTTTAACTCTAAATAATTTCTCTTAAAGCATAACTGATGAATATGTTATTTTCAGTTGGGTGGACCAAATGGGAAATGTACATGGTCGAGTTGAGGGTGCAAATGCAAATGCAGAAGCTTTGTTGGTTGGATCTCACATGGTGAGACATATATAATATATCCTCAATTAACTTCGAATGAAACTGAACCATTTCTTAACAGTTAATGGTAAATTTAAGTGAGGATTCACTATTCATGTCACTGACTATGATGGATACTTATTTTTGTTAGGACACTGTTGTTGATGCTGGTAAATTTGATGGAGCACTAGGAATAGTCTCTGCAATATCTGCATTGAAAGTTATGCATGTCAATGGAAAGCTGCAAAATCTAAGGCGTCCTGTTGAAGTGATTGCATTTTGTGATGAAGAGGGTGTGAGATTTCAAACTACTTTCTTAGGCAGTGGTGCTATAGCTGGTATTTTACCTGCTACAACATTGGAGATACCTGATAAGAGGTATCAAACTATCAATGGAATTTTTGGTTATGGATAATGTAAAATTTTATGTAAGCAATATATTTATTTATAAACATCTTTCAGGAATATAACAATAAAAGATGTTCTTAAAGAGAACTCGATAGAAGCTGCGGAGGAAATGTTTTTGCAGCTCAAGTATGATCCAAAATCTGTTTGGGGTTATGTCGAGGTATAATAAGCCTTTGCGTTAGCCATTTATAGTGGTGTTTGGCTCAATAATTTCAGTAACATAGCTCACGAGAATTTACTAACCCATTTCTTATGTGCTGCAGCTTCACATTGAGCAGGGTCCTGTGCTAGAGCAAGTTGGTTTCCCACTTGGTGTCGTTAAAGGCATAGCTGGGCAGACAAGATTGAAGGTAAAAAAAATTTCAACGTGTTTAAGCATTTGAAAGTAATCAGCATCTGAGAAAAGGAACTGAAACCCGATATTAATTATGAGCTGTTTTGTGTAGGTTACGGTTAAAGGCTCACAAGGTCATGCCGGAACTGTTCCAATGTCCATGCGTCAAGATCCTATGGTGGCTGCTGCTGAACAAATTGTACTGATGGAAAGCCTCTGCAAACATCCGGAAGAGTACCTTTCTTACGATGGTCGTTGCAGTGATTCATCGATTAAATCACTTTCAAGTTCACTTGTTTGTACTGTTGGTGAAATATCAACATGGCCAAGTGCTAGTAATGTCATTCCAGGCCAGGCAAGCGCTGAATTTCCAAAAAGCTGTTGATCTGGTGATCTTCAAGTGGATATGTTTTTTTCTTTCTCAATTTGAAGCTTGTGATGATAATGTGATGATTGGTTGCAGGTTACATATACCGTGGATATACGAGCAATTGATGATATTGGACGTGAGGCTGTTATCTATGATTTATCCAATCGAATTTATCAGATATGTGACAAGCGTTCAGTTTCCTGCCTTATTGAACACAAGGTATGATCTTGTCAAAGCCGACCAAACATATTCTTAAGCATAATACAAACTTTGAGACGATGTCTTTCTAAGTGAGAGGGAGTAACAGAAAAGTCAGGAGTCTTGGAAGGTCTCTCTGCCCACCACTTATAAACACATTTTCAGGCCCTATTTCATTCAACGTGAGACTCTTAATAAACTTCTCACGCTCAGGACTGGAGTTTATCCAAGACCTAAAATGTGTCTTGGATAAACTTTGATATCATTTAAAATTTGAGTTGAGTCTAACTAACTAATCTCTACAAAACCAGATTGTAAGGTCGGGATTGTCCACCGCTTATATAAACACATTTCAGACCTTATCTAATCAAATGTGGGACTCTTAATAGAAAGAAATGCGGCTTCTGTTCCAGCAGAGGTCAAACTTCAATCTAAAAGGATAAAACACCACTAATTACCACTATGCTAGGCATGCTAATTATAAAAGTTTTATAAATATTGAAGTTTTATAAATACTTATAGTAAATAGGCATTTTTTGTTGGTGGGCCTAAAGTAAGGACTTGGTCCACCTTATGCCTGGGTTTGTCTTAGATCTTGTTTAGGTCTTTTAACTTGTTTTCTGTATTGTATATCAACCAATGATTTTTCTGTGTTCTCCTCAGCATGATGCAGGTGCTGTGATTTGTGATCCAGAACTAAGTTCACAGCTGAAGTCTGCAGCTTATTCTGCACTCAAGAGGATGGAGGGTGACATTCAAGATGAAGTACCAACATTAATGAGTGGAGCAGGGCATGATGCCATGGCAATGTCTCACTTAACAAAGGTTTCACATCTTTTTTGTTTTGAGTCTCGATATTTTTTTTATAAACAAATGTTAATGTATTGGTTGTTATGTTAGTATTTTCTTCTTCACATGTAGAATATGACAATGAATGGGGATTTGAACAGGTGGGAATGCTGTTTGTGCGATGTCGCGGAGGCATAAGTCACTCTCCACAAGAGGATGTGCTAGACGATGATGTATGGGCGGCCGGTTTAGCCACCTTATCATTTCTGGAAAATCTATAATAAAACTATGTAAACTAAATATGTAGATATGTATTTGTAGCATGTAATTATAGGTTAGTTTATTTATTTAGTTTATTCATAATTCAATACTCATTCAACCGTATGTGTTTCCTTATAGCTGTGTTCTCAAATTATCCTCCTATCAAGAGGAGGCCAACAAATTTGTAACAATTAAATTTGTTGCAAAGTATGTTGTGATAATCATGTCTTCCATGATCATTCATAAATGATCAAAGTTTCAAATGTACTTGATAAATTGAAGAAGGGATATCAAAGCCAATTTATTCATGCTTACATTTGTCAAAAGGAACTAGTAGTTCTTATGCTGCAAGCTGTAATAGGAAATGCTTTATCTTTTACAACATGAAGTTTTTATTAAGGGATATTTAAGTATATGTTTTTAAAGGATATTTAAGTATATGTGAACATTGTAAGGGGCATTTGAATATATAATTTAGTTGAATTCTCTGGATTTCTTGTTATTTTCAGTTTAGACTGTAACCTTTATTTTTCTTATTGTTTTGAATCCAAATTTGTAGGTAATTCACTTTTCTTCCTCCATACGTAAATTTAAGAGAAAATAAATCATTGATCGTCATAAACTATTTCTGATTTAAGATCAAAGAAGATAGTAACCAAAAAAGATCAAGGAAGATACAAGAAACAAAAAATGTAGGGTTTTGAGGGTCATATTGCTTGCTATGTATGAGGTCATCGTTTTAATTTTAACAGGATTGAGGGGATTTCGATGTTCCAAGGGATGATATTGGTGGGGAAGACGGAGTAGGGTTGTTAGGGTCAGTGGTTTCTTGGTGGTGTGATGGGCGGAAGATACATGGGTGACATTGGGATGTCAATGTTATATGATATTAGTCAATCACAATGTCACAAGTGTATAAAAAGACAAAAAAATCTTTGTAAGTGAGAGAGAAGAAAACCGTGATTTTTTGTCTTTTCGTACACTTGTTAGATTGTAGTGGTCAACACCCCAATATCACTCAAGTGTTATCCGTGATGGGCAGCATCACCATACGTAGAGAAAACAAATGTAGGATTTCCCTCCATTAACAAATGTAGGGTTTCCCTCCATTCTCGACTCTCCTAGTTCTCATATTTTGATACTTAGAGCTAGTAAAAAAAGTGTAAACCACCAAATTATTTCCTAACTTTATAGATTGCTCTCAAATATGTTCATAATTTTATTAATACTAGCGAAAAACGGGCACTTCGTGTCCGTATTTCCGCTCTTTTTATTACGGTAATGTTTGAAAATTTTTAACGGTATTTTTTTTATGAAATTTTAGTTTTGATTAAAAGTAAAAATATAAATGTTTGTTGTTTTTTTTAATGACATAAACAATAATCTTTATTATAGAAAAAGTTGTTTAAGGGTATAATTGGGATAATGAAAAAGTAAGTATAAATATACTCATCTAGTTTGTTATATTTTTTAAATGATAAAGGAAAAAAAAACAGATATACATGTATTCATATTGTGTCTGTTACATTTGTTATAATATTTAAATATATTTTTATCTATTTGTTACATGTGTTACTTGTATTAAATTAAGGGTATTTTTGGAAAGAAAATTTCAACCCAAAAGTGTGTTGAAAGGGGTAGTTTCCTTTATATATAGTATAGATTTAAAAAAAGTCTTTGCCTTTTTAAAATTTTAGTTATGTTATACTAGCGAAAAGATGGACACTCACGTGCCCGTCATTCTGCTCTTTTTATTGCACAAACGTCTGAAAATTATGAATATTTTTTATAAAATTTTGATTTTGATTAAAACTAAAAATAAAAATGTTTGTTGTTTTTAAGTTATAACAAACCAAACTAATCATGATTATCTATTTCAATTTCAATGACACCGACAATATAACAAAAAAATATAATCTAATTTTTTTAATGACACAAATAACAATCTTTATTATAGAAAAAATTGTTTAAGTGTATAATTGGGATAATGTAAAAGTCAGTCCAAAAGAGCTAAAATTGATTGTTTTCTTTATATATTGTATAAATTAATCATTCAAAGAATATGTCATGGACTAAATTGATAGTAAGTGGATAAAATTAAGGACAAAATAGACAGCAAGTTGTTAAAAAATAGAGATTGAATTGATAGTAAATAGTTAAATATACGGATCATTTTGAAAGTTTAATAGAGTAAAAGATATTTTTGAAATATTCATAAAGTTGGTACCTATTCGAGAGTGTTTTACAAAAGGCTTTAATATGTATTTCGTCCTTGCAATTAGGGGTCGTTTACAAATTGATTCATGTAATCGTTAATCCTTGCAAATTAGCCTTGCATTGTTTAATCATTTAAAATTTTGTCCCTGAGCCAAGTTAATTACTGCCACGTCACTGATTAGCTGACGTGATAGTATTACTCAACATAATATGGCTTGAAAGGACATGAATACCCCTGAGACTATCAGACAAATAGGAAATTACGAAATTACCCCGTCAGTCATTCATCTTCCTCCCCCAACCTTCCTCCTTCAAAGCTTTATTCTTCTCCTCCAACATTCGGCTCCATGAAAACTATTATAGATATGGAAAGTATGATTTTTGTTCATTTTGATGATTTTAGAGAGAATGGAATCTCCATCATCATCATCATCACAATTCAATTCATCAATGCATAACTTGTGGTCGAACGGCTTACGGTAAGCAGAAATGGACATCACCTGAGTTTGGTGAGAGAGGAAGAAAATGCATCCATTTTTTTTCCAGAGAGAGGGAGGAAACACGCCAGGATATGATTTTCAGGGAGAGGAGGAACAAACTAAGATTTTGGTATTGATGCAGGGAAACATGGTTGAGAGACCTACCCGTAACTTTATGGGTTTGAAGATGCTACCTATTTCTTCTTCTTCTTATATGTTCACTAGATTTGTTAAATTTATGGGTTTGAAACCCATAATAATTCATAATTTTTAATGGAAATTTTCTGGGTTTCTATTCACAATAAAAACAATTATCACACGAGAAGGTTCTGGGTTTCAAATCCAAGCAGCGATTGGGAACTACCCTCTTCTTCAATCGATTGCAGTTTGTAGCTCAGACACTACATAGAGAGAAAATGAACCCTTTACATGGAGAGAAAAAGTTGTTGGAAGAAGAAGGAGGAGGAGAGAATACGAGGGATAAGAGAAGAGGAGAGAAGAATAAGAGAAAATGGTCTTAGGGTTAAATCTGTCATTTCGCTGTCATTTGATGAAAGGAAGAGCATTTTTGTCTGTTCAAGCCAAAATATGTTGAGTTAGACTGCCACATCATCAAATTACTAACGTGGCAGTGATTAACTGGGATGAGGGACGAAATTTTAAATGATTAAACTTTGCAAGGGTAATTTGCTAGGACTAACGATTACAAAGACCAAATTTTAAATGACCCCTAATTGCAAGGACGAAACACATATTAAAGCCTTTACAAAATCATAGACTAATTTGGTGGTTTACTAATTTTTTTTAATTGACAAAATTGATTTTGGATGTGTCAAATCAATTTTAACATATTTGTTTATTATCATGTAAAATTGATTTTGTTTTTAAAATTGATTCTAACGAAACTATAATTTATAACATTTGATTCTAAATATGATTTTTAAAGTGAAAATTATCAATGCACTTTAATGTAAATGCATTTAAACATAAGTCATTTTATATTCAACCCACTTTTAATTTTTGTTTTATAAATCAATTAATCCAAAATCATCTTTTGCAGTCTCATAACCAAACATGCCCTAAGTCATTCAAAATCTCCTAACCCATCCTAAAGAGAGCAACCAAAAGGGAAGCTTATGACCCCACATCACGTGGAACAATAGCCGTCCATAAATAAGTAAATAAATTTAAGTTTTTCCAGAAGTTAAGTTAGGAGATGTGATTCCTTGGCCAAGGTTTTTGGCCTTAGCAAGCGGTATTCGATATTTAACGTTGGTACTCCAAACAATACCTGACGTTGTTTCGCAGCTAAATACCACCTTAGAATGCGACCAAGGTTTTAGTTTTTGCGCATCATTAGGTTTGCACTTTTCCTATGTATACCATCCCATTTTTAGGAGAAAATCCAAATTTTAATATTTAAGTCGTAAAAATGGGTCAATTTAATCTCTCAAATTTATTCTGTTTAAAAAAAAACTCTCAAATTTATAAAATACCACAATTGTTTTAATTTTTTGAGAGGAAATTTGTTTTAAGGAATTATATTTTATAAAATTATAATTTATTAATAAAAATGTGAACATAAAAATTAAAAGAATTAGAAAAAATATATCAGTAAAAATATGATATGAAAAAAGAAAATGTTAAACTTATGTCTTACAATTTTTTTTTATCTGATGAGCCTACACAGGGCCTCATCCAAAATATAAATAAAAGGAAAAGTGATATACAAAAAGGAGGGGGAAGAACCAAACCCTCAAAGGAACATTAGCAAAATCTAAGATATAGGAGACCTAATCTGTTCCTAACTAGATCTTCTCTAATTACAATTAGAGGGGAAGACCACCAAATAAAATCAACAACAGATAAGCCTAAGTTAGCAAGTTTGTCAGTACAATGATTCCCTTCCCAATAGATATGAGACAAAATAAATTGCATAGAGTTTAAGTTCGCAACACAATTACTCCACCTGTTCTTTAACTTCCAAGGAACAATGCTAGGAGACTTAATGGCCCAAGAAGCTAACTTTGAGTCAGTTTCAATTCACAAATGATTTCATTGTTTGTCAGAAGCAATTTCAATTGCCAAAATCACTCCCATTAACTCCGCAGGTAGAGCATTTGCAATGCCAAGATTTGCAGCAAAGCATCCCTTGCTCTCTCCACGACTATTTCTGAATATGCCAGCACAAGCAGCCAGACCAGGGTTACCTTGAAAGGCTCCATCAGTGTTACATTTGACCCATTGTGAATGGGAGGGTGCCAGAAAACCTCCATGATTTTAGGAGCATTTGGGAGATAAGCATCTATTCTAAAAGCCTTCAGAACCACAAAGTCCCTAATGGCAGGGCCAGTGACTGTAGAAGTGAGATTTCCAGAAAGGTGAACATTTGCAATAATCATGTTAACTGCGGTATTGAGGTTTGGTTTGACATTGTTGAATTTGAAACTATTTTTGGTGTACCATATAACATTGATGATGTTGATCACTACTGCTGATATAGTCAATTTCACCATTGGACTCCAACTTATAATGCAAACATCGAAAACTGTCAATATGGATGATAACATTGATATGTCTTACATGTACGTGTTAGTAATTTTAAAATAGAAATTTTATATTAAAAAAACAAATGTTAAACTTTTTAAAACTTGAATGTATGACTTTTAGACGGATATTTTATGTTGAGTTTCTTAACACGTATGTTTATGACATGTTAGCTTTTTCCAAATATTATTTTCTCTTATATTAATATATTATTTTCAATATATGTGAAATAATCAAATGAACGAAAAAAAGAAAAACAAAGCAAATGAAAAAAAAGAAGAATATTGGTGCCCAACCACTCTCGGGATTTCTCTTGAATTGAGTGTCATATGCTTCATTTTAAACAATTTGATTTGATCAAAGACATCATTACGTATTTACTTTAAATTATTTTGATCGGGTAACTCGAGTATGATATTGGATATTGCTTTGTAAATATATTTAAATTTATAAAGAAAAAATATATAAAGTTGTTTTCCTCTCTAAATTTAGTGGTCCCAAAGGGTGAAACATCATACTATGAATATAGAGGATCTAAATCCATAAGTTAAGGGACAAATCTAATAAAGTGTATGGTTACACATAGATATTTTCTACAACGATATTTTCATAGCCACTATTGAATTATATTAAAATCTGGTTAAATGGCTAAAGCTATAAAACATATATGATTTAATTATTTTAAAAATTTATAAGGTGGTGGCTTAGTTTCGATTGAACCCACGCCGACGATGTGATTGTGTTGGTGCCGTTGGTTTCAACATACAGTGGTGGCTTAGTTTCGATTGAACCCACGTCGCCGCCATATGTTTTATGTTGTAGTTAGATCCGCTTCTGGTATGTATATGATTTTGAAATCTTGATTGTTGTGGTTCAAGATCGGTGTTGGTTTCTCGCGGTTTTTATGACTAACTGATTTTGTGCTCATCTCGCTTTTGTTTCCTGATTTCATTTCAGATCTGTTGAGTTCTGCAGGTTACCAAGTTTACGGGGTAGCATCCATTGTGCATGGGTAATCATAATTGGGAAATGATCTTAAATCCATCTCAATCCTTTGTGATTGAACTCAGACATTTGTTACCACGTTTACATGTTCTAATGATCTGTTTCCGATGGATTGGCTCGAAAGGGCGATTATAGCTTGTTGTTGTTTTGGAGGGAGTTGATGGATCTTGGATCACTATGTGTTGGCAGACGATCCATACGCCAGTTTAGATTCGCCATTCTCTAAGTTGACTTGGACGATGGAGCTCGAAAGGGTCGTTTTGCTTGCTGCTATTTTGTTGCAGGGAGTTGATGGTACATGGATCCGCTTCCGTGTTGACAGACTGTCCAATCACTGCACTGAACATCTTTGATTAGTTTTAGGAATTATTAAAGGCTCATCCACCGATGTTGTTTTAATTTTTTATATCACCCATTTGGGGTCGACCTGCACTTTTATGTAGATGTACTAGGTTAGGTTTATATCCTCCTAGTTTTTCTATATATTTTTTCATTTTTTTTTTAATAATATATATGAGCACAAATGATTAGAGTTTAGTTGGGACACATTCTATTCTCTTTTTATTTTATACTCTTGACTTAGAAAAAAACTTTTTAAGAATCAAAATAATTTTTGTAAAAAAGAAAATAATAAAAATTATTATGCTTTTCAATGTAAAGAAAGTTACTATTATTATTGAGAAAAAAGAAGATTAATTATGAATTACTACTATGATAATCAAAACCAGGGGCTGTTAATTGACTGTAATTAACACATCCCTGTCTTCGAAAACAAGAAAACATTACCCAAAGTCTCTCTCTCTCTCTCTCTCTCTCTCTCTCACGCACACGCAACAACACTGCCCTTTTCTTCTTCATCTATAAAATGGACTAACGAATCATTTCTGATTTCAATGGACCATTTCTGATTTCTACACAAAGTATCAACCCTTTTCAGCTTTCTTAGCTTTTGGTAAGAATAAGATTCTTTTTCTATCTCTCAAATATTGATTTGTCTCATTTGTTCGAAAGAATGATAAAATAATAATCTTTTTTGTCAAATATTTTCTGGGTATTGACCTAAACACACTCTAGTATTGCATATGTATGTGTTATTTCAAATTTGTTCTTTTGTAAATGTTGTGTCATGCATGTATGTGATGAGTATTTGTGTGTGTGTTTTTTCTTTGCAATGTTTGGTTTTATTTTAAATCCCTTATTTCTATCGCCCATTTTAATAAATTCAATTTAAGGTTTTACTATTATGTTTCAAGCTATGGTTGCCACTAGAAACAAAAATGTTGGGTTTTTGGCATCCATGGAGTGTTAGTGTACCCTTGCTGTGTTTATTGTCTAATTGGCTAACCAGTGATTAGGGTAGATGGGTTGATTTCAAATTGAGGGTTGTTGTGATGATAGAGATTGCAGAATATGCTACATTTTGGAACCATTTAATTATGCTTTTAATTACCACACTTATTTGGTAAAATATTTTTTTTACCACACTTATCGTTAGTAATTGGTAATTTTGGATTTAGTTTTGTTTTGACTTTTGATGATAGAGATTGTAGAATATGCTAGATTTTGGAATCATTTCTGTATGATTTTACTTTTTACACTCATTGTTAGCAAGTGGTAATTTCTGTCAATATTGTACATGCATTGTTATATTTTCATTTTAAGCTGGATCTTAGGCATTTAAATGGTCTGTTATGGAGGAAATGGTTTAGGATGGTATGCGGTATTATTCTTCAAGTGGTTTCGCTTAACCGTAGTTTATTTAACGCGGAATGATTGTAACATCAGACCATAGTAGACGATGCAGTTTTGTAAATCTGTGTAAAAATTCGTATGCAGTGGTTTCCTTATATTTTCTCTATATGGTTGCCTTTGTAAGAGATATATTGATATTTGTATAACTTGAATTGATTTTTCATCTCACAGCAAGTGCATGTGTTCCGATATGTGCATTTTATAATCGCTTAGCTTACAAATTCTGTTTTTTGTTTTCTGCTTGCATCTATCCATGGCTTATCATGGTTAGAGCTGTGCTAGCATGACACATTCTACCGCATTGTCCGAAACACTTTATTTTTGGGTGAAATTCACATGGGTCCCACTAAATCTTGTTGATCTTATTCCTTAGTTGGTGGAACCCATTCTCAGAGTGGTATGATTCACGTGAATTTCATCCAATAATGGTGTCTGGTGGAAAAAGTGTGTTACAAAGCGCATATTTAATATCAAACTAGTTTTTATCTACTAGATCACAGGTTGTACTCTGAGATAATTTTAACTACTTATTGAAAGCTACTATCTCCCTGCCCTTCCATTTTGCATAGAGCCAAACAATTTAATAATCCATATCGCCATGTTCGCTAGTTCATGTTTGAAATTCCTTTTCGACTTAAAAAGCTAATTTTGGAATCACACATGCAGGATTGACTATTGATTTTGAAGGAGTTCAGTACTTTGCCCTGTACTGGGAAACTCTTCTGAACAACATAGCCAACTAAGGGCCTCTGTAATTTGTGCAACCATGTCAATTTTGCCTAAACTACGCTGTGTCACTATAGATGTTACCGGCACCCTAATGGCTTACAAAGGGGAGCTTGGTGACTACTATTGCATGGCTGCCAAAGCTTCCGGCCGTCCATGCCCAGACTACAAACGTATGCATGAGGGATTTAAGTATGCATATAAGGACATGGCAAAGAATTATCCGTGTTTTGGATTTGCAGCCAAAATGCCGAACATTGTGTGGTGGAAAACCTGCGTGCGAGATTCTTTTGTCAGGGTAAGATAGTTGTCAAAGTCATTACAGTCGGTGTTTACATATCAAGATGCTTATGTTGTTATATTTGCTTTAGCACAGAAGGAAAGGTAGCATATTCTGTTCGGTTCCAAATTTGTTTTCTACTACAACAAATTCTCTAAAACAATAAGTGTTTAGCCCTTATTGTTATGTTCAGATTTATTGTAAGCTATCTAAATCAAGCAATGAATTGCAGATTTATGATGCCTGCATTCTCATGTGAAAATTTCCTAGATTTTATGAATGATAAATTTTGTTTCCCGGGCAGGCTGGATATGAATACGACGAGGAGACATTTGAAAAGATTTTCAGGCGCATCTATTCATCCTTTGGTTCATCTGCGCCATATACTGTCTTTCCAGATTCCAAACCATTTCTTAGATGGCTTCGCGGAAAGGGTCTCAAAGTTGGCATTGTTAGCAATGCTGAGTATCGATATCGAGATGTGATTCTTCCAGCTTTAGGTTTAAATCAGGTAAACTTCCTACGATTTTCTTAAAGTTTTCTGTCAGAATTATACATGTGTTAAGAAGATAAATTAATATTTAGCATTATTATGTAGTCCACTTAAATAGCTAACTACAAAGTGGCAAAAAATCATATACAAAAACATCTGCTAGTGCTAGCGCAAAATTGTGTATGCAAGGAAACTTTTCGTGCAAGACCTCGTTAGAAATGTTAATACAGAATGTACACATTGGTTTTAAAACACAAGCACCATTGTTCATCTGTACATATTTGATGTGGTCACAACAATTAAGGATCTGTTTGGATTGACTTATTTGAACTTATCTACTAGCATAAACAGTTGTGAATCTATTTGGGAGAGCTTATGGAAACAACATATTACATGTCCATTAGCTGTTTTAAGCTTATTTTGATAAACTCTCCATGATAGCTTATGAAAACAATTTGGGTCTTGCTAACGAGTTCCCTAAGGGCACTCTGTAAGGACTCCTAATTAAGAAAATGTTTATTGAAAAAATCAATTAGTTCAATTTCCAATGCATTAAATTCATCAATTTTTATAAAAACTGACAAAAGCTTACTATTTAAGGTTGTTAAAGTATTTCCCAAACAATTTATAGCTTATATAAAATTACTCTGACTTTATTTTAGCTTTTGTTATAGAAAAAGCTTATACATAAGCACTTATATGATAATTGCTTATGCTATAAGCGGTTTTTTAAATTGTTTATCCAAACAGGGGCTAAATCTTATACACTCATGTCTGTGAGACGTGCATGTCTGATCGTTATAATGTTTGATGATGCAGGGATCTGAGTGGGACTTTGGCGTGTTTTCCGGCCTTGAAGGTGTTGAGAAGCCAGACCCAAAAATTTACGAGATTGCACTTGAGAGGGCTGGAAATATTGCACCTGAAGAAGCTTTGCATATTGGCGATAGCATGCGCAAAGACTATGAGCCAGCTAAGAGCATAGGGATGCATGCACTATTGTTGGATAGATTTAAGACACCAGAAGCTGTGGAATGGAGGAAGTCTGGCGCAGTTGTTCTTCCCGAATTAACGACAACACAAGAATGGCTCTCTTCAGAGAAGTCAGCTTCCTAGAGGTTTTATATCTTTGCTGAAGTAGTATATTTATGCATCATTTTCCTTGTCTGATGGAATGCCTGTCTTTTGTACCATTCCGGCGGGTGTCATAGATTCGTAACTGCACGTGTCTGAATATGATGTGCAGAGCCATGCTTGAGGATATCAGTTGACAGGATTGTGATCTTCTGATACAGTTGTACTCAAATGATACTTTCTCTTCCTTGTTTACTTAGTTTCCTATGTATTTTACTTTCTGTTCCTGTTAAAAGTTTTTTTTTTTTTTATCTGGCTTGGTTTTTACTTGAGTTGTTTTATGTTTTACTCCCCAAGAAAACAAAAAAAATCGTCTAGGTATAATGTTAAACTGAAGAAAAGGTCATTCGATCAGAAATAGGAAAAGTTGGCTACCCTGCTACAATTGATCAAATGGAAATTATGACCAAACTCATGATTCTATACTATTACTAGGATGCCTAGGGTGATAAAGTGTGTATATGGTGGACCAATACTTGGAAATGATTTGAAACTCGAAAAACTGATACCTCATAAGTAGAAGTTCATGGTATTATTATTCATCCTTACGGCCAAGATGGTGATTCAGTTTGTACCGATTCAATAAGAAAATTGAATATTATTGTATCAAATTTTTTTTTGTCAAATCGGTACCAATCAGGTTACGGTTTCTGTTGTAAGGACTTGGAGAATCCTAAACTTCTATTTTAAGATGGCGACGGCGGTTGTCGTTAAAGTTTTGAGTGATTTTCAAGCACGGTTTACCGTAGACCACACTACTAGACACTTTTCCACTTTAGCAATCGTCCAAAATCTATTCAATGTGATGATTCCCCACCAAATATTCTTCCATGCTTATAGCCCAACCTTGAGTAAGAAATTTGAATAGTGGCTTGAAAGAACTTATTTAAAAGTAGTTTAATTTCATGATATAAGTATGAAAAATGCTAACAAGTGTTATAAGGATACTAGTTAAGGAATCAAATATAGTAAGTGTATTGAAAGTTGTGTAGTCAACTCTTTAAAAGTAAAAAAATAAAAACTATTTTCAACCTAACTTAAATATCTGGAAGAGTTTATAAAAGTCAATGGAGATTGACATATATGGCTGCATTTATGAACATATATGGTTGAAACTTTTAGCTGTGGTTTGGGTTATAAATACAAAATTTCTTGTTAATAAGTTATATGACATTTTTACAGAGGTTGGTGGTTCTTCATATAAAAGTGTGGAGAAGTTGATGTTCTTTTTCAATTTCAATATCCAAATTTCATTTTTATACAAAACAAATACTGAGGGTAGATTCAACTTTTAAATGTGCTTATTCAATTTGAATAGCTTGTTGAATTTAAGTGTTTATGAGATGAGTTTTCATATGATAAGCATAATTAAGTTGTTTAGCCGAACACTATCTTGCCATATTCAAATTTGATGTAACTAAACATAACTATAACTATGAAACTAAACATATCAATGAACAATGATTTTGAAAATGATTTTGAAAATGATTTGGTGTGGACCCCAAATATCATGTAGTCCACATTAGAAAGAAATTTTTTTTGATTCCAACCACATACATACAATTATACAAATACTAATTCTCAAGGGATTCAAATACAAACCAGACAGGGATTCATGGTGTGTTGACTTGAGCAAGTCTACATGTAAATTACAAGTGCACAAAAAAAAAGGACTAAATAAATACTAAATGATGAATAAGGTGGTGTATTTTTGTGCGAGGAAGTGTCTCATATGGTCCACCGTTAACTGATATTTTAAAAAAACATTTGAAACTTCAACAACGATTATGCCACTCTTTGTAAGTAAAAGCTTATAGTACTACTCGTCCTTGAATGAGACAGTGACCCAATCGGTGTTGGTTTGGTAAAAAAATAAGAAAAAGTAAAAACTCAAATTATATTTGTTTTCTCTTGTTTTGTTAAATCAACATTGACCAGGTCACCGACTCATCTTTAAAGACATAAAGGACTTTGAACTTCTACTTAAAGATCGTGATATCAACCGTTGTCGATATTCAATTATTAGTTCACTGGAGACTGTATGAGAATCTTTACCACCTACGAAACACCAATAAAATCCCATGAAATTTTGAAATCTGAAGGGCACATACGACAATACTTACACTGACAGCATCTACAATCTCCACAATCTGGTGATGTGAATCTGATTGGTCTACAATGATGTGCACTACTGCACTGTCAATATGAACGCATTGCCTTTACTTTGAAGTCAAACAGCATTTGTACTTATTAGGATCAAAATTATTACAAAGCCGTGGAATATTCATGTCAATAAGTTTGAATATGTAACAACTTCAATTGTTTTTCCAAAGAGAAACGTGCGTGCTTTGAATACTCATCATATGTACCATACTTAGCTTTAGCATGCAGACACCTTCACACTTGGTACTTCACATTCTTATACAATATCTTCAAGATCTTATCATCTGAGTGCGACTTCTGTGGTTCTGAATTATCCTGCGTACCGGTGTATCTCAATGAATGATCTATTTAATGGGTTGACCTCTCTATTCGATGTTCATACATATCGCGTTTGACCATATAAAGACATCTGACACAACACGGATACTGACATGCCGACACTAGTAATAATTTGAGAAAATCACATAATTCAGTGTAATCATATGTGTCGACCGACACCGACACGCATTCGATACCAGGACACGCCTAATCCAAAGAGTGTCCGTGCTTCGTTACACTGGCTTAGTAAACCTTCTTATATATCATGTAAACATTTACATCTTATCTACTTAATGCACACTAGAATACAGCCAAAGAGGTGTTAAATTCAAGACTAGCTGACAAAATAATTTATGATAGTTGTTTGAAATCTAGGGTGTTTTTTTTATATCAAAGTTATCTGCTTATTTTCTTCGGTGACACATTCAATTCGTTGCAATCTACTAATAGTTTCAGTAAAAAAACAATTTCTTTGAATGGCATCCACAAAAGGCATGGATGACAATGAACCACAAAGAAGCTATTGGAGATGGAGCAAACAAGATTTCTTGCCAGAGGAATCCTTTCAAAGCTGGAACAGCTATGTTTCTGCTCTTTCACAAACATGGTTAAGGTTCAAGGATCGTGTTCAGACCAGATCAGACGACGCAACTGAGACAGAGGAGCTTAAGAAACAAAGTGAGAATGAAATGAAAAAATGTCTCAATTGGTGGGACCTGATTTGGTTTGGCTTTGGTGCAGTGATTGGTGCGGGAATCTTTGTGCTAACTGGTCAAGAAGCACATAACCATGCAGGAGCAGCAATAGTCTTATCCTATGTAGCTTCAGGAATTTCAGCAATGCTTTCTGTTTTTTGTTACACAGAATTTGCTGTTGAAGTTCCAGCTGCAGGTGGTTCATTTGCTTACCTAAGAATTGAATTAGGTGACTTTGTTGCTTTCATAGCAGCCGGTAACATACTTCTCGAATGCGTGCTTGGAAGTGCAGCAGTATCAAGATCATGGACATCTTACTTCACAAGCCTTTTAAATCGTCCAAAAGATTCGCTTCGAATCAAAGCACACCATCTCAAAGAGGGATACAATTTACTAGACCCTATAGCAGTTGGTGTTCTGGTAATTGCCGGAATGATTGCAATGATTAGCACAAGAAAAACTTCGCTTCTCAATTGGATTGCATCGGCAATCAACATAGGTGTAATCATATTCGTAATCATTGCAGGGTTTTCTCATGCAAATACATCAAACTTGACGCCTTTTTTACCTTATGGAGTTAAAGGTGTATTTCAAGCATCTGCAATTCTTTACTTTGCATATGGAGGGTTTGACAGTCTTGCAACCATGGCCGAAGAAACTAAAAATCCGCCAAAGGACATACCAATAGGCTTGATTGGTTCAATGTCTATGATCACAGTTATCTATTGCTTGATGGCACTTTCATTAAGCATGATGCAGAAATACACAGATATAGATACAGGTGCAGCCTTTTCAGTTGCATTTCAGAAAGTTGGAATGAATTGGGCAAAATATGTAGTAGCTTTTGGTGCATTGAAGGGTATGACAACAGTTCTTTTAGTGGGAAGATTAGGACAAGCACGTTATATTGCTCACATCGCACGTTCGCACATGATTCCTCCTTGGTTCGCTCTTGTACATCCGAAAACAGGAACACCTATAAACGCTACACTTTTGATCACAATTTCAAGTGCTTGCATAGCCTTTTTCACTAGCTTGGATGTGTTATCAAGTTTGATATCAGTAAGCACACTCTTTGTTTTCGTGATGATATCCATTGCACTTTTGGTAAGAAGGTACTATGTTGGAGGAGTTACAACAAAAGAGAATCAGTTGAAGCTTGTTGTGTTTCTGATTCTCATTGTTGCTTCTTCAATGGGAATTTCAGCTTATTGGGGATTGAGGCCTAATGGTTGGATTGGATATACTGTTACTGTTCCTGTTTGGTTTTTTTCAACTCTTGGGATGTCATATTTTTTGACTCAGCAAAGGAAGCCAAAGTTTTGGGGAGTACCACTTGTTCCATGGTTGCCATCTTTGTCAATTGCAACAAATATTTTTCTTATGGGATCTTTGGAATATGAAGCTTTTATAAGATTTGGAATATGCACTTTGATAATGTTGGTTTATTATGTTTTCTTTGGTCTCCATTCAACTTATGATATGGCTCATCAACGAGAGAAGGCGCAAACAATCAATGTGAGTCACAAAGAGACTGCTAGGATTGAAGGACCTTAAGATAATTGTAATTTTTATCTTCCACATACCAATTTCACTTTCACAAGTTATATGAAATTCTACATGTTATTAGTCCTCACAGGTTATATGAAATTCTACATGTTCTACATGTTATAAGTCCTCACAAGTTGTATGAAATTCTACATGTTATTAGTCCTCACAAGTTATATGAAATTCTACATGTTCTACATGTTATAAGTCCTCACAAGTTGTATGAAATTCTACATGTTATTAGTCCTTGTATCAATAAATAATGGTCATATTACTCAACGTAAATGATTGAAGTGAATTATTTGAGTTTATCTACTTGCATAAGCACTTGTGAATTTGTTTGTGCAAACTTATTGAAAAAGTTTATGCCATGTCCATAATCTTTTTTGGCATATATTGTAAGTGTTTATGTGCTATGAAGCATTCCATTAAGTTATTTTTCCAAACATAGCTAAATTAGAAGATCAATAATGTAGTTACTCTCATTCTCCGTTTACTAGATAAAGTTAAGATTCTGTCTTTAGGGTGGTTGAAAGCTAAAAAAGCTACCTTTGTGTTTGGTACTCAACAGTGGTGGTCTTGCCCTCTTGTTTGTTTGGGTATAGGCTAGTGTTCGGCTGCTGTGTTGTATTTGTAATTGATGTAACTCTTGGTTCCTTTTGTGGTCTCTAAGGCACACAATGTTTTTGAGACTGCTTTGTTTTTAATTCCATTTTGGCTTGTTAAAAAAAAAATCAATAAAGAAATCAACAAATATATAAGTGAAAATAAATAAAGAGTGTATTTAAATGAAAGAATATTTTGAGGTAATGTGATTGTAAAAGGTAATTCAAATTCGTTAATGTAATTTTAATTATTTTGATGATAATTATTTTTAAAAATAATATCAAAATGTAGGGATTTTGTTAAAGTAAAATTTCAAATAACATTGAATATCATAATTTGATACCTCGGATTCAAAATGCACATGTGGTGCATCCATCCTCAGATGCCCGTGATGATGAGCGTTCTTTTACTGTTGATTTGGAGGCCTCCACTTCTGTTAGGGAGATATCACAGACTCAACATGAGGTAGCGCACGATGACGTACAAACCAGTCCTCAAGATGGTCCCATTGTTGTTAGATCCATGCTTGACGACACTGCCACTTTTTTGGAAATGGAGCGCCTTGCGCAGAACACCAATTACACGGTTGAACATTCGGGGACTGATGAGAATGGCGACAAAATTTTGACTGTTTATGAACCACATAACAATTCGAATTTGCAGCATGACCTGGACCTCTGGATGCGTGTTCATGAATATGACAAAGCTAGCTAATGTAGATAGACCTTTCACTCTAGTCTTATCTCGGAAACAGGAACAACAGGTTAGGAAAAATCTTCAGATTGGTAAGCCACCGCCTTATAAAACCCGCTCTCAGGGAGGATCCACTTCAGGTGATCAATGAATTTTCTTTATTGGAATGACTCGACGAGTGCTTTGATGGTCTTTAAAAACCGATCAATGGTTCCGGTTTTGGTTTATCTTTAGGGAAGGAAACTGTTGCGCTGATTTACTTGCTAATATGAGTCATTCAATACAAGGCACAACTTGGTTCTCGGTGTTGTCTCAGACTCTTAAGACTGACTTCTTTGGACCGGAGTGGGTTCCCTCGCTCTCGGTTCCCATAGTCAGGTGTTTCCTTTTTTTTATGTTTGCTGTTTTTTTTTTTGTTTCTTCTTTATTTTTTTTTGAGGGTTTTGGCATAGTCCCTCTTCTTGTACTTTTTTTCCATTTTTTTAATAAATTTTTCTTTGAGATTGGCGGTATAAGATGAGGTTCTAACCTAGTTGGGATGTCGTTGCTTCCCCTTGATGCCTGTCCAATCTCCTAGCTTAACCAAAAAAAATTGAAATTCCTTTCTTACTTTATACAACCTAAATATCGAATTATTCGTTATATGTTTTAAAACTTTCACAATAGTCCGGAAAATTTTTAAAATTTGCAGAATTAGTTCCAATAAATTATCAGAACTTGCATATTTTTCCATAATTTTTCAAAATTTGTAATTTTGCTCCTAAAATTTTAAGAATGAATAATATAAATACTCAATCCAAATAAAATAAAAAAGTAGATTTTGACTACTTTATTCTAAAGTAAGTTTTATGCATGGTCATTTTAAAGCTTTACTTTGGAACATGGAACGACATATGAATCTCACTTAAAATAGTTGTAAAATGATAATTATCGTCATTATTAATAAAAATTTCCCTTTTCATTTTAAAAAAAAATCCACCGCAAATCAAATGTTAAATGGTCATCCGATGTGAATTTGCATCTTCATCCAACTTAAAAGATTAATTTTTGTAGTTGCATGCAGAAAATATATATTTAATTGAAATAACAATCATTAACATTAGAATTGGTCTATTTGAGTCATGTAAATACAACTTAGTATGTGTTTGAATTGACGTTTTGTCCATCAAACACGAGTCTATCACAATTACCAATGTAACATTTGCTAGGAAACACAAAAGCTTCAACTTAGTGAGTTTGAGATTACGTGTGTTTGGACATTTTCAAACGTGGCCCCAAACACAATATCAAGTTGATATCTAATATCTAATATTTGTATGTACAATATATCAAAGTTTAAATATCAGATTCTCTAGTTCACCACATTATAGTGTAATAGTCTAATGACTAATATACTTAGAAAAATAAAAGATTTGGTTTATTTGAGAATGAATTATTAGAGTGTTTAATTAAATTAAGAAATTTATTGTAAAAATTTGAATTAATTTAACTAGTTTATTGTGAGATATGAAATTTTAACCCATGACATTTTTGAGAGAAAGAAAGACAACACCCGCAACGTTCTTCCCACAAGACAACACCACAAACCTCAAACACAAACCATTTCCTAAACCAAAACAAACCCAATTTGTGTCGAATTCATGCCATGCCAAAATGTTCAACATTTCCCAAAACCCTTCTCAAACACTCTCTTCACCTAAAACCCCAAACCCTAACCCTAACCCTAACCTTTCTCTCTTACTCTTCCTCTTCCTCCAATCTCCCCCATACCCACCACTCCGTTCCACCTCAAATATTCAAATCACCCTCCAACATCTCTTCTCACAAATGGGGTTCTTACAAATTGGGCGATTTATCCTTCTACTCCCTCATCGAAAATTTCTCCAATTCCTTAGATTTCACCTCATTGGAACAGCTCCTTCATCAAATGAAGTGTGAAAATCGAGTCTTTATCGAAAAAAGCTTTATTATCATGTTCAAAGCTTATGGAAAAGCACATTTACCTCAAAAAGCTTTGGACTTGTTTCATAGAATGGGAGCTGAGTTTCACTGTAAGCAAACTGTTAAATCTTTTAACACTGTTCTTAATGTTGTTATTCAAGAGGGTTGTTTTGATCTTGCTTTAGAGTTTTATAACCATGTTATTGATTCCAGTAGTTTTAGTAATATTCAACCAAATGGGCTTAGTTTTAATTTGGTGATTAAGGCTTTGTGTAGAGTTGGAAATGTCGATCAAGCTGTTGAGGTTTTTAGAGGGATGAGTGATAGGAATTGTGTTGCTGATGGTTATACTTATTCGACGTTGATGCATGGTTTGTGTAACGAGGGGAGGATTGATGAGGCGGTTTCGTTGTTGGATGAGATGCAGATTGAAGGTACATTTCCAAATCCGGTTGCATTTAATGTTTTGATTAGTGCGTTGTGTAAGAAAGGTGATTTGTCGCGTGCATCGAAGCTGGTTGATAATATGTTTCTTAAGGGTTGTGTTCCGAATGAAGTTACATACAATTCGCTTGTTCATGGTTTGTGTATAAAGGGTAAGTTAGATAAGGCAATGTGTCTTTTGAATCGGATGGTGGCGAATAAATGTGTGCCTAATGATGTTACTTTTGGAACACTTGTTGATGGGTTTGTTAAGCATGGTAGGGCTTTGGATGGGGTGCGTGTTTTGGGTTCGTTGGAAGAGAAGGGTTATCGCGGGAACGAGTTTATTTACTCGTCTCTTATTAGTGGATTGTTCAAGGAGGGGAAAGGCGAGCATGGAATGCAGTTGTGGAAGGAAATGGTTGAAAAAGGATGTAAACCAAATACTATAGTGTATAGTGCTCTTATAGATGGTCTTTGTCGAGAAGGGAAACCAGATGAAGCGAAAGAATACTTATTAGAGATGAAGAATAAAGGACACACTCCCAATTCTTTCACTTACAGTTCCTTGATGTGGGGTTACTTTGAAGCAGGTGATATTCATAAAGCTATTATTGTTTGGAAAGAGATGACAGACAATGATTGTAATCATCACGAGGTTTGTTACAGTATACTTATTAATGGATTGTGTAAAAACGGGAAGCTTAAGGAGGCCTTAATGGTGTGGAAACAAATGTTGAGTAGAGGAATCAAATTAGATGTTGTGGCTTATAGTTCAATGATTCATGGCTTTTGTAATGCTCAGTTAGTAGAACAAGGTATGAAACTTTTCAATCAGATGCTTTGTCACGATCCAAAATTACAACCAGATGTGGTTACATACAACATACTCCTCAATGCTTTTTGCACGAAGAATAGTGTCTCCCGAGCTATTGATGTTCTAAATACGATGTTAGATCAAGGTTGTGATCCTGATTTTATTACTTGCGATATTTTCCTAAAAACTTTACGAGACAATATGGACCCGCCTCAAGATGGGAGGGAGTTTCTAGACGAGCTTGTAGTCCGATTAATTAAGAGACAGAGAACAATTGGTGCATCCAATATTATAGAAGTGATGCTTCAGAAATTTTTGCTGCCTAAACCTTCTACTTGGGCCTTAGCTGTTCAACAGCTCTGCAAACCTATGAAAGTTCGAAAAACCATCAGCGAATGTTGGGGCAGGATGTGTTGCTGATATCGTGTAAGATGTGTTGTTGAACAAGAATTTCTTGAAGCTAAGGAATTGCTGATACAGGAATTTATTGATCCAGATCCTCAAACACAAGACCTCAAACTTTCGAAGTTTATATGCAATGATATGTGTTTGATACAGAACTTTCCTTCTTTTGCCTGGTTGGAGATATCAGCATGTGCGCAGAGTTAATGCCAAACAGGTGAAAGATGAGAATACTGCCACTTAACCGATGAAACAGTTTAAACCTCTTTCCGTCATTTCAAAGTCACTAGAATAATTTGCTTTTCTGTCTAAAATATTTACACTTTGCAACTTACAATGGCGAGAACTGAGAACATTATTAAAAGGATTAAGTGTTTACATTCAATCAACTTTGATCTATAAGAGTGGATTTCAACATGGCTCAGTCAAAGTAATTGGTTGTATATGTACACTCTGTGAGCTGGTAAGTGGTTGTATATGTACACTATCAACAGTTGGCCAGTAAATAATTTCATACAATTTGCAAGTATTCTGCAGATTGCATCTTGTTAGGCAAATGAAAATCAATGATGATGAAGTGAACTGGTTTGCACCAGATGCGAACAAACATAAGTGAAAAGGAAAAGAATACAAAGCTCATCTTCTGATTATATCTGTTCCTCAGATTCAGAAAAATATGAAAATTCCATAGTTGACTCGACTCTTGTTACAACAGCCGAGTATACAAATTGGGTGGAAATTTGTGGGGCTGATTGATAAATAGATAGTCAAGGGTCAGCAATTGTTGTCTATTCAATTATTTCATGTATAAAAGAAATTTCATAAACTTCCTCCATTCCATTGGTATAGTGAAAAACACAATCTTGATTCGATACTTGATTTCTAAAAATTTCATTATCTGTTAGTATAATGTTATTTTCTTTTACATTTACATCTTCTATAATATAATGTTATGTGGCCGGGATTCAATTGGATTATCAATGATTTGCTGAGAATTACAAAACGGGGACTAGCTTTGAAGAGTTGAACCAATAGCTTCTTTAGGCAGATGCCAGTGTCAAGTAAGGCATTGGTTTGGTAAAAAAGAAAAAGGGGAGGCATTTTGGTTGAAGGTGTGAATTTGTAAAGGATTTGTACTTATGGATAATTGAAAAATGTTAGCGACACATTCTTTCCAACACATTTTCTTAGTTATAATTATATAATCTCAACACAATTATGTGAGACCAACATGACTTAGTGTGATCAATTCAAATTTCCATTAATAGGTAAGTGTGCTAAAAGAGTGTGTTAAGTGTATTGCTAGAACTACTCGAGATTACCGATTATCAACACACTATGTGCAGTAGCTTAGTATCAGTTTGGTTAAAGTTGATTAAAAAGAAGTTTACAAAACTAAAATTTCAAATTTTCTACACTCCATCCAAATGCTACAATACAAAATAAGCTTAGTAAAAAATAAAATAACTTTTCTATCTTCTCTACATTTTTTAGGAGAAGGTGAACAAAACACAATATAAATTAAGCTCTTGGTAAAAACAAACTTTTTTTGGAATGCAAAGAACTGAATTGAACAACTTACACGGAGCTTACATTTACAGTTGCCTTATCGAATCCCTCTAGCCACACTTTATCTTAATTTTTCAAAGAAATTTGATCTCCATTTTTGTTAAGATTATAGATTTATACAATCTCTACACTTATTTTGTAATTATAAAAACAGGAACAAAAAGAAAATAGAAAACAAATCAAAGTTCTGTTTATTGCACAATCCTTATTGTCAAGTGATTATTTGGATACAAGACATAATAAAGATGCATTACAACTTGCAACTCCTCAAAGCAAAGTTCAGCAACCATCATGTAATAATCACACTTAAATATCACTTAATTTCAGCATAACCATAATACTCATGTTTGATAAAGTTCTTGTCATTGTATCCTTTTAAGCAGCTGCTTCTGCTGGAGAAGAGACTTTTTTGATAACATAAACAGGATCTCCCAATTTAAGGACTTTTCCATCCCCTTTAGCAGAAGATTCATTCCAGTTCCACACTACATTCTGACCAAAGTAGACCTGCAACACAAGTATTTCATGTATCCTTGACATCGATGAAACCAAAGGGACATTCATTCGGGATTTGATGACTGAATACTAATCTCACCATCTTTTTGTTTTTGTCGCTATTTGGTCGTAAGACTTGGCCAGACCTAACTTTCATGAGAGTTTTAGTTGGTTCATCTCCATACATTGCTGTCTCTTGATCGACTGTTGGTACCTTACCATAATAAGAATCATTCATGTTAGAACAGCAACTGCGGTTGAAAAGAATAAATATATGAAAAACACAAACAATGAACACACAGTATTTGGTAACAAAGTTCGGCCAAATATGCCTATATCTCCGACTATAGAGCAGCTGCAGTTCCTTTCTATTAATCAAACTTACGGTTTACAGATTAGACTTGTATAAAAATACTATGGTCTAAATTTTTCCCAGTACAACTAGCTTTGAACGAGCGACCTGTAATCAGTAATTGATTTCAGATTTTATTATAAATAATGTATTTCCTAGAATAAGTTAGACAAATTAGACGAGATATTTGTCATTATGAATTGTAATTACATGTAATCATTGATACTATTATATATAGCATGGAACACAATAGAGAAGGGCATGAAGTCAATTTTCGTACAAAAACATTATTCAACCTCCGGCTACATCGTCATATAGTAACAGTAATAATGATTAATATATGTATATTGTCCCTATGGACGATATGTACGAAACTATAAAGAATTCTTTACCTTACAACGGCCACACAGCTTGGCTCCTTGAAATGAAAACCCGCTTATCTTGATATCTCTCCATAGGTCTTCAGAATATGGTCCACAACCTTCAACAAGGATACTGCACCCCGTGGCACCAAAATATCAATTATGTGATCTGAACCAGTAACCAATACTGTACTATGGAAGAATATAATTGCATATTACTAGACAAAAAGGCATGGAAAAGTTAATACTTGGGTCTGAAACGATTCATAGGTATCGGTTCCTCTAGAAGCTCGTTTAGTGCATCTAATGAATCCTGAATGCAATAGATAACAAAAAGTAAAGATTTCAATTAGCAAACTTTCGACTTCAATTCCCAACTGCTACTTGACTTACCTGAGATACGAGTAAGAACGGATAACCATCGCTGAAAAAGGTCTGGTGCTGTCCCTTAACATAATCAGGGTCTACTTTTCTAACTTCTGAAGCTGCATTGGTAACATTACTCGAGAGTTAACTTGGTCATTTATATCATGCACAATGCAACTGCGGTTCATGGAACTATTGTGCATTACATGCATATGTTAAATTGATTTTGTTCTTATTATTTTAAACACATTTATTATAAAAGCAACAAGTTAATCCTAGATTCATGTGTTTTTGAAACCGTTATAGTCCTTTACCAATCATTTATGCGTCTAAAGTAACAAATCCTTCTAAACACTGTTATCATCATTTTAAGGCTACGAAGATGTTACCAGTATTGAAGCGGACCAGTTTAGCAGGATATCCTAAATAATCTGAGAACCACTGTGATGCTTCAGCTCCCTCATCCCAGGCAGAGCCAGTCCATTCCCACACCGAAATATCATCTGCTGCTTCATACTGTTTGTTCAAACAAACTTTCAGTGGTTCCATACCAGGTGCTTTCAACACTGTAACATGATAAAAAATCCATTCATTAACTAAAAAAAGGAAGAAGAAAAAGCAATCATGATCATGAAGAATGTGCAATTCAAAAGTCTACTGGCCTTTAAACTTTTAACTACTGCAATTTTTCTATTTTATAAAAATTAAGAACAGAAGGAAGGATTCTGTCAAATTAAGGATGAAACTTGAACACCAAATGCGGAACAAGAGGCAGAAACTTATATAAAAATCATGTGCTAACTATTTCAGATATCAAATAGGACTGTAAAAGACAACATTGATGTCCATTATATAACAGACATTTCTCAATGTCTTCCATAAACAAGAAGAGATGAATTGAACATTTCACAAATTAAAAAAGTTTTTCACAAGTGTTTATGAGGATACTTGGTAAATAACCTAGCACACACAAGTATAAGCATGTAAATCAAGTCAAAGGGTTCACATGTTGTCTTTAGAAATAAGCTCAGAAGAAGTTATAGATTGGCTGTAAGCTATTTCATAAACTCAATCAAACACTTGTTTAAATGTTTATGCCATAAGATCCATCTATCTTACCACTTTTGTTTTGCTTCTTAATTTGTAATGTATTGTACACTTCTAGTACAGAAACAATAAATCACTTGGTCCTGCCTTGTAAGGCTTCTACATTCTTATATAACAAGCAACATTTTTGCTATTGTTCATGAGAAGCCGATGAGTCACTTATTTTGCTTTATATCAAATTTGACTTTGATGATTCTCTATGAAGGTTTTGATAGAGACAAAGAGGTGGAAGTTGTTTTCTATCATGCCGTGCAGTTTATGCAAGCATTTGATGTATTTGACAGTAGCTCAAATCTCTTAAGATATAAAAAAAGAGTTTACATTTTCCATTTATGATAAGCATGGATACCATCTCACTATATAGCCCGCCCTACCCTGAAAGGATATACCTCATCCTCAGATGTGAGTTCTGTCTATAGGAAAAGCAGAGAGACCAGCACACCATATACTGCAGTTTTTTCCCCTTTAGAAAAAGACTAGAATGCGCAAATATCGATTGAAAAAACGTGGTTGGGTGGGTAGACCCAACTAAAAGTGACCAGCTAGCGTATGGGTATTTCGCATCAATAAATTGGTTACAAAAAAAAAAACCACCTTCATCTCCTCCTCTGGTCTCCCTTATCCCCCCTACCCCTAAAACATGACATGGTTCAAGGCATTGCAGATGTGACATCGTTAATTTCACGATGTTGTCTTGTTGCCCCTGGTTCATGGCATTGCAGACATGACATCGTAAATTTCACGATGTTCAATACTAACAAGAGTACTCTCTGCACGCAACTATGAAGACTAAACCCTTTCAAGATCTGGATACATTTAAAGATTTAATCTATCACAGAGTGAATTTATATGCATGAGTTAGAAATCAAACCTACAACCACTTGCTTAAGGAACAAAACTATTCACGGCTCACACTATTAGGTTTTTATATTGGGACTAATTCATTTTTACAAAACTAACTTGTAAGGGGAATGGTGTTACTCTTTATAAACGTGTTTCATACCTTATCTTTATTCTACGTGAGTCTTGAGTTTTTTTTTTTTTTTTTCAATACACATCACATCACTTTTTATCTTTTTCGGTTATAAAGAGTAACACATAAAATGTTGAGAAGTGAAAAACTGTGAGTTTAAACCCGCACCTCAGCGTATAAAATGCCACTGCACTTTTACCATATGAGTTGTACTTATCGGAGACACATTAGATAATTTTATTGAAGTAAAAGAAGAAACATGGGTGACAACAAATAAAATGAATAAATAAAAAGTATGATATGTTTTGAAGAAGCATATGAAAAATGAAATATACCCATAAATGAATCAGTGGTAGGTTCCCAGTGTTCAAGAAATGCCTCAGGTGGTAGTTCAACATCAATCAAAGCAAACCTTGGTTCAACTCTTATAGTGCATGCCCTCCCTTTTGAATTCACAACCATCCACTGTCGATCCCATCGAAATCCTATCAAATAAACATTTGGATTGGACTCCTCAGATTAGTCGGTCCAAGTTTTCAAAAACATAAATAAAATAAGAAGGAATATAAGTAGTACCAGAAGGTGTGAGTGGAGCATTAGAAAGAAGAATTCCACGGCATGACTTAACTGGATAAATGAAAAGGCCTGTAACTTTAGCATCAGGTGTTGCTGATGATTCTGTCACAGATATTGTTGAACTTGATGATGCAGCACCCATTATTCTTCTTTCTTGCTATCTCTTTCTCTTTGTTGTTACATAAAAAAGGATAATCCCTGCAATGCTAATGGAATAAATAGCTGACTCACTAGGAGCCACGTTACACATTATAATAACATTAATGATTAGAATGATTAGATATATTTTCCCCCCCAAACACATCAAACTTGTTGTTTCACCTCTCCAAACTCTCTAAGGATCGGTTTGATACGCATGATAGGATATACATTTATCTAATCATTTGTTTGGCGCATAAACTTGTTGATTAACCCTTCCAAACTCAAGTAGCGACTATTTAATGTTTGTTATTGAAGACAACTCTATCTAAATATGAAAAGAATTTTAGAATTCACATTTAGATATCATGTGAAATATTTATTTATGCAGAGAAGATTACTTAATTAGAGTTCTCTATAAAATTTCAAATTCCTACATTCCATCCAAATGCTAAAATTTATTATGTTATAATTAAATAACTTAAAGAATTTTTTTTATTAACATGTAAAGGTAATTTGACCAACAAATTTTCCCTCAAAAAAATAAAATTTGACCAACAAATTTGTTCTCAATTTTTGTTAAGAATATAGATTTATGAAATCTCTACTCTTATTTTTTTAACGAGTTTAATTAATATGCTCTTTGACAATTATTTTTACACATATATTCAATGTGTTACCACGTCAATTAATGAATATCATATTTATTAATTGGCGTGGCAGCACATCATTGTATGAGTAAAATAATTGTACAAAAAGTATAAAAACGATGAACAAAAAGAAAATATAAAACAAATGAAAGGTCTTTTTTAATTTTTGCACAATCCTTATTTTCATGTGATTATTTGGATACAAGACATAATAGATGCATTACAATCTACAAGTTGCAACAACTCAAAGCAAAGTTCAGCAACCATGTAATAATCACTTAATTTCATTATAGCCACTGGTACTAATTTTTGATAAAGTTTGTGTCATTGTAGCATTTTAAGCAGCTGCTTCTGCAGGAGAAGAGAATTTTTTGATAACATAAACAGGATCTCCCAATTTAAGGACTTTTCCATCCCCTTTAGCAGAAGGTTCCATCCAGTTCCACACTATATCATGACCAAAGTAGACCTGCAACACAAGCATTTCAGATGTCACTTGAAATTAATGTACAAAAAGGACATTTTAATTGAATGTTTGATGAATGAATGTCTCACCCTTTTTTTGTTCTTATCATTTGGTCTTAAGATTTGGCCAGACCTATATTTCGTGAGAGTTTCATTTGGTTCAGGTCCACCTATTGCCGTCTCTTGATTGATTGTTGGAATCTTACAATAATAAGCATCATCAATAATTCAAGTTAGATGCATAACTAGTTTAAGAAATAACTGGAAAAAAGTAGAGTAGCATGTGCAGTTTAAATGTATATATGCATGCTACCCTTGTGATATGCAAGATAAGCAAGCAATAATTGTTGTTTCATCGCAGTTATATCAAAGGAGAGGAACCAAATAATTTGAGCTGCAATTAAGGACAGATAGCTCGGGAGAACCTGAGTTTGAATCCTAGCTAGAATAATTATTGGTCAGACATATTTACCTTCTAGCCGAACTCCGTGTTACCAGAGTCCTCTTTGTCTAGAAACTGGAGGGTTAAGACCAAAAAAAGAGAGATCCAAATGTTTTTAAATTTAACAATAATATAGGTATGAGTGGATAGGGTATGAAAATGCTATTAACAGCTGTAACTTTAAAAAAAAATGAAAATCAGCTGAACCAACTGAGGTTGAACCGGTTCAGTCCAGTTGAATCTGGCTCAAGCTGATTTTAATGTAACCGAGATCAAACCAACCGGTCAATTGGATGGTTCATGGTTCAATAGGTTGAACCGGTTGGTTCAGCTCGCTTTTTGAATATTGACATGTAGGAGATTATAAAGTAGAACTTTTCACCTTACAACGGTAACACAGCTTGGCACCCTGAAACGAAAACCTGCTTATCTTGAAATCTCTCCACAGGTCTTCAGAGTACGGTTCACAACCTTCAACAAGGATACTGCACCACATGGCACCAAAATCTCAATCGTGTGATCTAAATTAGTAACGAATACTATGAAACACTACACAAAAAGGCATGAAAAAATTAATACTTGGGTCTGAAACGATTCATAAGTATCGGTTCCTCTAGAAGCTCGTTTAGTGCATCCAATGATTCCTGAAAGTAATAAATGGCAAAAGAAAGGACTTATATAAGTAATTTTGACTTTGTTTCCCAACTGGGACTGGACTGACCTGAGATGTGATTAAGAACGGATAACCATCGCTGAAAAAGGTTTGGTACTGTCCCTCGACATAATCAGGGTCTACTTTTCTAACTTCTGAAGCTGCGTTTGGAAACATCATTCGAGAGTTATTGTTGTTATTTATGTCATGCACAGCACGACTACGGTTCATGGAACCATTGTGCATTACATGCATATGTTAAATTGAAATATTTGCACAGTAACATGTCTAAAGTAACAAATCATTCTTAACATTGTTAGTGCTGTTTTATTATCTGCTATGGTTTCAAAGATGTTACCAGTATTGAAGCGGACTAGTTTAGTAGGATTTCCTAAATAATCTGAGAACCATTGTGATGCTTCGGCTCCCTCGTCCCAAGCAGAGCCAGTCCATTCCCACACTGTAATATCATCTGCTACTTCATACTGTTTGTTCAAACAAACTTTGAGAGGTTCCATCCCTGGTGCTTTCAGTACTGTAACATGATGATAGAGACACTATTCATTAACTAAACAAAGCATGTGTAAACAAAAAGCAATCATGATCATGGAAAAAATGCAAATAAAAATCTATCACTGTTTCAACTTCTTTAATTTTTTTGTTTTCTCATGGAGTTACTTCATCTTTAACTCAAACAACAGTCAGAAGCATACTTTTGATGTCAAGTTTGTTTGAATTGAATGTACATGTGGTAAACTACTTAATTAATATTTATTCAATAATAACTTATCACATAAGAGTTTAAGGCAATAAGCACTTTCATGTAAGTTGATTTTCATTATGTTATCTTAAAAGCTTATAGAAAATAAATAAGCTCAGAAAAAATTAAAAATAGGTTGGCTATTTCATAAAAAATATTAATCACTTGCTTAATCTGTGGGGCAGTTTATGAGTAGTGGATGAGTCACTCATTTTGAAAATGACAAGGAGGTGAAAGTTCTTTCATTGCGTGCAGCTTATGCAACTAGCTCAAATCACTTAAAAATATCAATTACATTTGTTTTACATCTTCATTTAGATGTTGTTTAAAAGAGTTTACATTTTCCTTTTATGATAAGCATACAAAACAGGTCACTAGGCAGCCCCACTACTCTCAATGGATGCACCTTATCATCTACCCATCTGTAACATCTGTCTTTTCTCACTAATATAGCTTTTTCCCCTTGGAATTAACTAGAAGGCTGTAAATATACTTTTTGGTCCCAAGAAGTTTTTTTTTTCCTTGTGTTAGTATCTTTTATCAATCATCATTTGTTTGAAGCTCACACTACTAACAAAAATATATGAAGCATCGACACAAGTAAGGACACCTAACACGACAATGACAAGTTGACAATGGCAATAAACAAATCATTTGAGAAAAATAATTAATTGAAGAGGAATGCTAGCAACACACATTCTAACACACACTTTTCAACACATTCTTTTTGATTGGTTAAAATTCACATGAGTCGCACCAAATTATGTGAGTCCCATTTAAATTTGGTGGGTCTCATAAATTTTAACCAATCAAAAAAAATATGTTAAAAAGTGTGTGTTATAATGTGTGTTGCTAACATTTCTATTAATTGAATGTAATTACAAGTGTCAGTGTCATGTCAATATTAGAGACTAGACATGCCTTTGATGATATCATGTGTGCAATGACAACCAATGTGATGTTGACTAGGGATTCAAAATTACCTCGATCTTTGTGGATGGAAAAAACATGGTTGGGTGGAGCAACCTTCTAAAGGTTGTCACCCAACAAAGATTAGTCTCTCATAAAGTTAATAGATACTTTGCACCAATAATATGATTAACAAAAAAAAATACCTCCATCCCCTTCCTTACACCTAATCCATGTCACGGCATTCTATATATAACATCACTAATTTCACGACGAGGAGTACTTATTTTAAGAGTATCCCCAATGAAGCGCGAAATGACAAAGACTAATTAATGCTTTTTAAGATTTAGGATTCATTTAAAGGTTGAAAAATGTTAACATGTGCTCTTTAGGCACATTTTAAGAAATCAAATTTAAAAATATCATCTTAAAAATTGTTTATTCAATATATCATGAAAGCTTAAAAAAAGTTCTTTTCTATACAACATTTATTTTAATCCAACATGACCCTTAAATGTTTACTTTATCAAAAAGTGAATATATATATATATATATATATATATATATATATATATATATATGATCTAGAAATCAAACCCATGACAACATCAAGGGACTCAAACGACTTACGCAATACATGAATCATAAATCAAAACCATGACCACGTACTTAAGGGACTCGAATTGCTTACCACTCACGTCATACTCTTAAAAATTTGGGTTGGATCTAACTCAACCCTTACAAAACCGATTTATAAGTTAATGGCTTCTCCCACTAAAAAAACATGTTTATATCTTATCTCATCTAAGGTGAGACTCTTGACACATGCCATTATTTAAGTAAAACAAGAAACATGTGTGTTGATGAATAAAATAAATATGTAAAATACCCATGAAGGAATCAGTGGTAGGTTCCCAGTGTTCATCAAAAGCCTCAAGTGGAAGTTCAACCTCAACCAAAGCAAGTTTTGGTTCAACTCTTTGAGTACATGCTCTCCCTTTTGAATTCACAACCATCCATTGTCTATCCCACCTAAATCCTATCAAGTAAATAAATTGAAAAAAAAAAAGTTTCAATCAAATTTAAACCAAAAATAAAAAATAAAAAAGCACAAGAAAAAAGAATATGATACCTGAAGGAGTGAGTGGAGCTTGAGAAAGAGAAATTCCACGGCATGACTTAACAGGATAAATGAAAATGCCTGAAACTTTAGCTTCAGGTGTTGCTGATTCTGTTACAGATTTTGAAGCTGCAACACTCATTATTATTCTTTCTTGTTCTATCTTTTATCTTTTGTTGTTAGATAAAGATTGTTACTGAAATGCAAATGCTATAAATAGCTTGAACATAACCAAAACTTTAAACATCATAGTTCACATGAGGAGCCACGTAACACTACAATTATAACGCAAGGAAACATGTCATGTCACATATTACAACGTTTTATTTGGTAGTCAACATCAAATGGTCCTCACTTTGCATGTCGCTTTCGATAGTACTATGTGATGTTATGAATATTTCATTTTCGTTATCGATTTTATAAAATGTTTCTCATGTTAATTATTCGGTCAATGTTCACCACTAAACGTTGTTAACTATGATGATGCATGTGTTAAGTAGATATTTCAATATGGGCCACTTTATAAATGTTCCATCTTAGACTATTTAAAAAATGTTTTAAACTCCAACGACGAATATGTCTTCTTTTGGTGTAAGATGTTAATGGTCCTTTTCATTTTTATGATTGAAATAGTGACTTAAATGTTAACAGTTTGATCAAAACAACGAAAAGTATGTGTAGTTTGTATTAAATCAACATCGTCTTCTTAATTTTTTTTTGAATATCATCTTAGTTGTAAATATAAGAAGTAGCGTAAATATTTTATTCCGACTAATATCATCAATTGTCCTGAAATTTTTGATAATTTTAAACATTGGTCCACCGAAGAAATCGTCTATGTTAAGTGTATTGTTAACAATTAAAATGGTTCGTGACTTTGTAGCATCCTCCTTTTTTGGTCCATAGTAAAACTTTTCTTGAACCGACCATCCTATGAATGTGGTATAAAACGTGAATGATGACGACGTGTGTGAGAAGTACTATGAACATTTTCTTTAACATTCACAATTTTATTTGATGAAATCGAATTAAATGTATTATTGACAATTATATCCAATGCTACTTCATTGTCATGAAATCCTATGGCCGGCAGTCATAAAGAGGGATTTGGATCCTCAGCTGCAGTATCTTCTACTGCAATGTCTACTGCTAAATCTGAGCCATTGGATTAAATAAATAATTAATTAAAATAAATAATAATTAAAATATGAAAACTGCCAATTACGGCATGTACGTGCGTTGCGCGCGTTATTCTGTTTCTACCAGGGAAGGAAGTTATTCATTGATGCTTCAAAAACTAACTAGCTTGTGCCAAAATATAAAGAACACTAATATTCAATTTCCCTTATTTACTTTTTCGATTGTCTCAAATCTCACGTACGTCTATTGTTTTTTCTCCATTGGTCATTACTAATTTCATATGCTGATCCATTTCTTTTACTTGTAATATGTTTCATATGCTTGTCCTCATTACTTATATAAGAAACAAATTATTTCACATGTTTGTCCTGATTCACTTTTATGATTACAAAAAACTAACCAACAATGTTGAGAGTTGATTTTAAAAGGTGATACATTAAATATTATATATATATTTCTTTTGTGAGTTATATATACTCTTTTACGTTAATTTAGATTGTTTATACTCATGTATAATTGTTTCTTTTGTGAGTTATATATACTCTTTTACGATGATAATTTAGATTGTTTATACTCATTTATTATTAAATAAGGTATACATTTGGCTACCGCAAATAAGATATAATGTTTTTGTTTTTAGGAATTTTTAAGACTTTTGATACAAGATGAATGAAGATTGGAAGCCAAAAGTAGATATGGTTTTCGGTAGCTTTGAAGATGCTTGGGAGTTTTGGACAACTTATATAAGAAACAAATTATTTCACATGTTTTGTAAAGCTAAGCCACGCCCATTTTCTTTGTGTTTCTGCGTTTTGCACAAAACGACAGTAAAACAAGTTGTTGTGTGAAGTGTCTGTCAAAAAAGGACATTGATTTTTATTGTAGAAAGATGCAGTATTGCTTGGGAATTTGTAAAAGCTATAATTATGGTTGCAGAATATTGCCGATTGCGTGTATAATCTTTCCTCACTCCGAATCCAACCTTACCACCGTAAGTTGTCCAAAACTCCCAAGCATCTTCAAAGCTACCGAAAACCATATCTACTTTAGCAGTAGACATTGCAGTAGAAGATACTGCAGCTGAGGATCCAAATCCCATAAAGAGTAACTCTAATTGCTTAGAATATGTTTGGTTTCAATTTTAGAGGGTAAAAAATGATTAAAGATGTTGTAGAATTGAGTTTATCATCTTTTGATGATTTAAAAAAGAATTTATTTTTCTTGTAAAATTGATTCTATTTGAAATTATAATTTGTAGATTTTGTCTTCTGCAATTGACTTTATCCTTAATTTTATTGTTAATTCCACTTTTACATAAATACATTTAAATCTAAATCATTTTACAATTAATTCACTTTTATCCGAAATCAATTTTACAAAATCAATTCACTCAAAATTAATTTCACAAAACCAAACATGCTCTTACTCTTAGAGTCGAGTCGATCAAACTCTTATCTAAAAAGATAAAGTCAAACATAACTAAATTTAGAACATCCTACTATCAACATAGCAAAGTTGTGTAACCACTGCAACCAAATTTCTCCTAGGTTTGGAATGATCAAACTTCAGCCACACAAAACTTGTTTTTGTTTTTTTGACACACAGTGAAGTAGCAATTGTAGAAAGCTTCAGCCTTCAAGTGATTAATTAATATGATAATGTTTTTTTTTTTTTGAAGAAATGATAATGTAGTAAATTCATCTACAACTTTATATTGTAAATAGATTCATAGCTTAAATCAAATTATTGTAAACAACATTAACTTAAATGAAAATAACCAATTTAACGCAAAAACACTTAGATGAGATGAAAATAATTTCATTCCCGTTTAACAAGAGGTCATGGATTCACTTCCAACAATGTTAAATCTCTTGAAGAAAAGTTTTAGCGTTTATTGTGGTTCTATTCGACTCAAGGGATCAACTTTTGTAGTAACATGCTGAAAATATCCGATCCACACAAACAATTTGTCCAGATTTTAATTGAATCAGTTTGGTTAAAGTTGATTAGAAAAAGTTAAGAAATTTAATTTAAATCTTCTCAACTAAAATAAATCTGTTTAAATTTTTTCAAACACCAAATTTGCTGTTTAAGTCTACAAAGGATTTAGAATTCTCTTTGTTTAGATAACATGCGAAATAAAGAATTTTTACAAATAAAATTCATCAAGGAAAATTCATTAAAAATTTAAAATTTCCTACACTTAATCCAAATTATACAATTTATCTTGTCATATAAGATAAACTTACAAAAAATAGATTACCCTGCAAAGGTAGTTTGTCCAGCAAATTTGTTTTCAATTTTTGTTGAGGGATAGTAAAACCATATGAACACAGAAAATTGAAAACAAAAGAAATGACTTTTTATTTTTTGCACAATCCTTATTGTCATGTGATTATTTGGGTACAAGACATAATAGATGCATTGCAAGTTACACCTCCTCAAAGAAAAGCTCAGCAACCATGTAATAATCACTTAAGTTCATCATAGCTACTGATATTCATGTTTGATAAAGTTGACTCAAAAAAAGAGTTTGATAAAGTTTGTGTCATTACAGCCTTTTAAGCAGCTGCTTCTGCAGGAGAAGAGACTTTTTTGATAACATAAACAGGATCTCCCAATTTAAGGACTTTTCCATCCCCTTTAGCAGAAGAATCCTTCCAGTTCCACACTAAATTCTGACCAAAGTAGACCTGCAACACAAGCATTTCACGTGTGACATGACATTAATGTAAACCAAAGCGACATTCATTGAAAATTTGATGACAGATTAATCTCACCTGTTTTTTGTTTTTATCGCTATTTGGTCGTAAGACTTTGCCAGACCTAATTTTCATGAGAGTTTCAGTTGGTTCAGATCCACCAACCGCTGTCTCTTGATTGATTGTTGGTACCTTAACATAATAAGCATCAACAATGTTAGGACAGAAGCCCCAGTTCAAATGAATAAATATACGAAAATGTGCAAACAATGAACAGACGATGTTTAGTAGCAAATATCGGCCGATTATGCCTATGTCCCCGACTGCACAGTGGCTGCAGTTTCTTTCTATTAATCAAGTTTAGGGTTAATAGAGTACAACTTGTATATAAATACCACGGTCCAATTTTTTTCTAGTGCAACTCGCGACCGGCCCACTGATCAGTATGAGCCATACTAAACAATTTATAATGCAAGTTGGATGCGTAACTTGATTAAGAAATAACAGGAAAAAGTGGATTAGGATGTGTATTTTTAAAGGCTCAAAACATTATCCAACCTCTGCCTACATCACATATTAATCAATTTATGCATATTATGGCGGTACATATTAGAAACCAACGTTGTTAGCTTAAGTTATGGTATACATGGTCCTATGGACCATACTATTGCCTATATCATATGTACGAAATAAAGTAGAACTCTTCACCTTACAGCGGGCGCACAGCTTGACACCCTGAAATGAAAACCTGCTTATCTTGATATCTCTCCACAGGTCTTCAGAATATGGTTCACAACCTTCAACAATGATACTGCACCACATGGCACCATAATCTCAATTATGTGATCTAAACTAGTAACCAATACTATGAAATAATAAAATTGAAACACTACAAGAAGGCAAGGAAAAATTAATACTTGGGTCTGAAACGATTCATAGGTATCGGTTCCTCTAGATGCTCGTTTAGTGCATCCAATGATTCCTGAAAGCAATAAATAAATGAGAAATATAAAGTAAAGACTTATGTAAGTAAATTAAGACTTCATTTCCCATCTGCTACTGGACTGACCTGAGATACGAGTAAGAATGGATAACCATCGGTGAAAAAGGTCTGCTGCTGTCCCTCAACATAGTCAGGATCTACTTTTCTAACTTCTGAAGCTGCATTTAGATATATTACTCGAGAGTTATCATAGTTATTTATGTCATGCATGACATGACTAAGATTCACGGAAACATTTAATCATTCTTATTTATGTTATGATGTGTTTGACTGAATTTGTTTCATATTATATTACACACATTTACTATATAAGAGTTAATCCAAGTAATTTGCATGTGTCCACGAAACCGTTATTATCCTTTACCAATCACTTATCGTATTCTTTAAGGCTTCATAATTTCAAAGACCTACCAGTATTGAAGCGAACCAGTTTTGTAGGATTTCCTAAATAATCTGAGAACC
This sequence comes from Medicago arabica, assembly GCA_946800305.1. Classification (NCBI taxonomy): domain Eukaryota; kingdom Viridiplantae; phylum Streptophyta; class Magnoliopsida; order Fabales; family Fabaceae; genus Medicago; species Medicago arabica. The sequence continues at coordinate 17,230,400 of OX326971.1, read as the reverse complement.
ATTGCGCTGCTTCGGCTCCCTCGTCCCAAGCAGAGCCAGTCCATTCCCACACTGTAATATCATCTGCTACTTCATACTGTTTGTTCAAAAAAACTTTGAGAGGTTCCATTCCAGGTGCTTTCAACACTGTAACATGAAGATAGAGACACTATTAGTTAACTAAACAAAGGAAAAAATTAAGAAAAGAAATCATGATCACGATGAATATGCAAATCAAAGTCCACCAGCGTTATAACTACTGCAATTTTTTTATTTTCTCAAAATTAAGAACAGAAGGAGTCAAATTAAGAATGACATTAGAACACAATATGCAGAAGAAAACGCAGAAACTGAAGGGAAAAAAAATTAAATAGGAGGGAAAAAGTAATCAAGCAAAGACATGTACATTAACATGGTAAGTAAGTACATAAGACAGCATTGATGTCCCTTGTATAACAGACATATCTCAATGGTTTCGATAAACAAGAAGAGAGGAATTGAACTGGTACACACAAAAAGTAGTTTTCATACGTGTTTCTTCGACTATTTCACCAAATTCTTATTTATTTAGGAGGAAGGGGACACACTTAGCCATTCATTTCTAATAGAGATTAGAACTCAACCCCTTTGGTTTACAAAGCTAGATAGTCACCACTGCGCTAGCACCCACAAGACACAATGGTTCACAATTAAACTTGAATGTGAAATGCAGAAAATTAAAGCACAAAGAGAAAGAGAGTGAGTGTAAGTTCATTATATGCTAGTTTAGCTATCCAATGTATGTGATCTATGTCAATCCCAACCAAGATTTAAGCAGATGCTTAAAACCATAGGATCCAACAAAACAGTCATTTGAGCTCCAACCCACAAGAGATACTTCATACTTCACCCGTGGAGGATATTTTCGAGGTCAAGCTTGTTTGAATTGAATGTGCGTTTGGCAAACTTTTAAATTAAATATTTTATTCAATAATAACTTACCACACAAGAGTTTACAGCAATAAGCACTTCCACATAAGTTTATTTTCATAATTTTATCTTAAAAGCTTAGAGAAATAAGCTCAGAAAAAGTTATAGATTAGTTGTAAGCTAGTTCATAAACTCAATCAAACACTTTGCTTAAATGTATATGCCATATGATCCATCAATATTACCACTTCTACAGTTTATAAGAAGGTTTTGATAGACAGAAGGGTTAGCAGACCCAACTAAGTGGATACTTCACATCAATAACTTACCTTTATCTCCTTTGTTGCCCCACCTCTTCCCTACCTCCTCTAATACATATCATGTTTCATGTCATTGCACATGTGACATCATTAATTTCATGATGTTCAATACTACCCAGAGTACTCTTTGCACGCAACTATAAAGACGAATCTCTTTCAGGATCTAGACACATTTAAAGATTTAGACTATCAGAAAGTAAATTTTTATATGCATGAGTTAAAAATCAAACCCCCGATGGCTTAAAGAATGAAACTGCTCACAACTCATGCTATTAGGTATTTTTTATGTTTGAAGTAGTGATTACAGCACACTTTTTAAAGCACACTTTTTTACCACATCATTTTATATTGATTAAAATTCATATGCATCCGACCAAATCACGTGGATCTCATATAAATTTAGTGAACCAATCAAAAAGAGTGTGTTATTAGTATTGTTTTTGGATTTAATGTATCCTTACTAAACAACTTGTAAGGTGAATTGTGTCGCTCTTTATAAAAGAGATTCAAACATGATCTTTATATTGTGGTTTTTCACAACCAGCTTCACACAAAAACTAAAAAAATATTTACTTTTTCTAAAGAGCTTAGCCTAGTGGCAAAACTCACACAAGTGGAGAATTGCAAATTCAAACCCACGCCCCAACATGTCAAATGTTTTTCCAATATTTGATCATCTGAGTTAGTACTTCCCGAGACACAATTACATATTTTATTTAAGTAAAATGAGAAACATTTGTGACAATGAATAAAATAAATTAATAAATAATAAATATGATATATTCTTTGGTGGAGCATAAGAAAATGTAAAATACTCATAAAGGAATCAGTGGTAGGCTCCCAGTGTTCATCAAAAGCTTCAGGTGGAAGTTCAATCTCAACCAAAGCAAGTTTTGGTTCAACTCTTTGAGTGCATGCTCTTCCTTTTGAATTCACAACCACCCACTGGCGATCCCATCGAAGTCCTATCAAGTAAAAACGTTGAGTCAAAAAGTTTCAATCAAATTTAAGTAAAAAAAAACAAAAAAAAAACATGAGAAGAATATATATGGTACGTACCAGAAGGAGTGAGAGGAGAATGAGAAAGAGAAATTCCACGGCAAGACTTAATAGGATAAATGAAAATGGCTGAAATTTTAGCATCAGGTATTGAAGTTGATGGTGCAGCACCCATTGTTAGAAAAATGAAGCAATGCAAATGTAATGAAATAACTTAGTTGCGTAAGTTTAACTTTAAATAGCTGACTTGGTTCTAAACACGAGAAGCCACGTCAGACACGCAAGCAAACACACGTCACACCACATCTATGGTGGTCCTCAATTTGCTTAGATTATAATCAAAATATAAAAATAGAAGAGTTTGAAATCTTTCTTTCTTTTGTTTTAGGAAATGAGTTTGAAATCTGAGGTTTAAGAAAATTTATGAAATTTAATTAACGAATAAATTATACTTCATTCTAACTAAATGAATTTTACTATAAATGATTTATGTATACATTTTATTTTCAAATGTTTATGTATATTACCATTTAACTGTGAGGGATTTTTATCAACAAATTTTGAATTTGTCAATGTCATGTAAAATCAACATGCACTAGTTTATTTAAGTATTATCATATCAATTTTCTCTGTACATTGCATAGGAAAGATAATTATCAATTTTTCTAATGTAATTTCTTAGGTTAGGGGCACCAAAATTATTATTTTTACTTAATAGTTAGTACTATATAAATATATTTCTTTTTAATTCGCTTTGATTAAATTTATTAAAAATGTAATATATTGATTATAAATGAATATTTTGCAACAAAAAAAATGCGAAGAAAAATATTGAAATAATTAAAAAGGCATAATTTATTGTTTCGCCCAGGGCACCAAAAATCTTAGGGCCGGCCCTAGCCATATTTATTTATTTTTTTCTAAATAATACAATAATAAGTTTTTGCAGTTATTTATAATAGTCAATATTTTACGTAGAAAAAAAATATTCAATTTTTTTATGGGAAAATCTTCAATGTTTTGTTAAAGTCAAATCAAATTTAATATATTTTTTCAGCACTTATACTATACTATCATACATAAAAAAAAAAAAAAATTAGAGTTATGCTATTTAAAGCGAATTTCCTGTCGTGAAATTTCAAGAAGCTTACGTGTTTGATTTGGAAAACAGGAGAACGATTGCAATTCATGGTTTTGTGGCTAAAATGTGGGCCAGAGGATGATAAGTAGCCAATCAGGGGTATTCGCTAAGCATTCGCGAAATAAAACTTCATTGTATTTAGCATTTCAGATAATTTTATTGTCTTCCCTAAAAAAAAACCTTACAAAATTTTATAACAAACTAAGGGTCCATTTGCTTCGAGAATTAGAAGCGGAGGGGAGGGGAGGAGATGATAGATATTTAATAAACTCTCATGAAAACCAATAAACTGCTTGATCTCCGAACAAAGTCCACTTTTAAATTTGATACACTTCGATGCCTCTGAACCAACCACATTGATATACGGACAAAAGCGAGATAACTCCTCAAACTTTGTCGTATACTCAGCCACAAACATGTTACCTTACTTCAACTCCAGAAACTCTATCCTTTCTTACTCATTATATCAACCGGGAAACACTTCATCAAAAACTCATCCTTGAACATCTCCCAAGTCACAGCAATACCCCCAACTTCCAACCTTCTACTAGTATTCATCCACCATAATTCCGCCGCTTCAGCTTACACATGTGTAGCTCGCGTCACCTTCTGATCATCAGTCATCGTCATCACCCTAAAGATCCCTTTGATACCCTAAAGCAAAGTATCAACACCTTCAAGATTATACCTCCCCTTGAAAGATGGAGGGTGGCTCCACATAAAGCGATCCAACATCAACTCATCAGCTCCTCCCTAATTCACCTGCCCTTGCATCGCATTCACATTCGCTTGTGTCAATGCTTGAGCCATCACAGTCATCGCATTAGCAATCGCAGCAGCATTCTTTCCAGCCATCTCAACACTACACACAATTTACAAGTAACAAATAAGAACAAATAACAAGTATTGAATGTATTCTCACACTCTTCACATACAAATAGAAAAAATCACCAAGTTTTGGCCCGGTCTAGACCGACATGGCTCTGATACCAACTTATAACACCCTTGAATCCCACAATTAATACTTAAATATAAATACAACAAATAATTCATATTATGCTCAAAATGCCACATCATTAAACTCCAACACATGCATATAATATTTTTCATCAAAGTTACGCAGCAGAATAAATAACATCTCCAAAATCATATCAATATCTCAACTACATAATTTAAATATCAGATACACCAAAATAAAATAACAGAGTCCCCATAAAATCCAACATAGTATATAAACAAAATAACTCCCAGAAGGTCCTAATCAGAGCCCTAGTCTAGACTCCAAAATCAAAGAAAATAGGAAGCCGCAAGCTACTCCTCGATACTCACGTCGGCTCAAGCATCCTGAACCTGCACGTCTACACCATTTTACAATGGCAAGACGGTTAACCAAACAACCACTGAAGGATAAGTTTACATTCAATATTAAGAAACTACGAATTCAAGTATAGTATAATAGGATTTCAAATATCACATATACACACTTTCATAAATCAACAACACTAATCATACAAGAGTTTCTTACATTATTTTCCATTTATCACAATTACCAAATTACACCAACATCATCATTTAGAAAATATAATCATAAACTCATCTCCACTTATATTCACATAAAGCACATAATCCACATAATGCATAAAATTCACATAATTCACCTCATTCTATCTAAAGTCCTTCTTCTTACATTGATTAATCAACACCAAACGATCTATTAGTTCCAAATCTACTTTCTGACCTTTGATTCCCTCCAAAATATTACTCATCAACTTCAACATTTCCAACTTCACACCACTTGGTGTCAATTCACTTGCCAAGCTCAAATCTTGAAACTGCTCGATCAACTCCAACTCTTTCATTATCAATGCATACTTATGCAACACTTTCCTACTCAACACATCCGCCACCGCATTCGCCTTTCATGGATGATAACTTAATGCAAAATCATAATCCTTAAGAAATTTCAACCATCTTCTCTGCCTCATATTCAATTTCTTCTAGTCAAACAAATACTTCAAATTCTTTAGCGCAAACACAATAGTTGTATATTTCAAATCATGGGTCGGATAATTCCTCTCATGAACTTTCAATTGCCTCGAAGTATACGCCACAACCTGACTATTCTACGTAAGCACTCCACCCAAACTCATCTTAGATACATCACAATACACAAAAAACTATTCATTCACCTTCGGCATAATCAAAACTGGCGCAGAAGTCAACCTTATCTTCAACTCTTGAAAACTCTCTTCACGCTTATCATCCCAAACAAAAAGCTTGTCCCTTACGAGTCAACTGCGTCAAAGGTAAAGCCAACTTAGAAAATCATTCAATGAACCTCCGGTAATAACCAGCCAAACCAATCAAGCTTCGAATCTCAAAAACAGACTTAGGAGTATCCCACTCTAACACCGCATCAACCTTAGACATACCCACCTCTATTCCACCTCCTGAAATAACATGACAAGGGAAAATCACTTCGCTAAACCAAAACTCACACTTCGACAACTTAGCATACAACTTCTTCTCCTTCAAAGTGTGCAACACAATCCTCAGTTGCTCTGCATGCTCTTCCTCCGACTTCGAATACACCAAGATATCGTCTATAAACACCACCACAAACTGATCCAAATAAGGATGAAAAATATTATTCATGTATTCCATAAATAAACCTGATGCATTAGTCACACCAAATGGAATCACATAATACTCATAGTGTCCATACCTAGTTTGGAATGTAGTCTTTGGTATATCCTCCGACTTAACTCGTATTTGGTGATACCTGGATCTCAAATCAATCTTACTAAACACATGTGCATCAACCAATTGATCCATCAAATCATTAATCCTTGGAATAGGATACTTATTATTAATCGTCACCTTATTCAACTATCGATAATCCACATACAACCTCATGCCACCGTCCTTCTTCTTATCCAACAACACTGGTGCTCCCCACGGCGAAACACTCGGCCTAATGAACCTCTTATCCAACAAGTCTTCCAACTGCTTCATCAACTCGCCAAATTCCGATGCAGTCATCCAATAAGGTGTCGTCGAAATAGGACTTCTCCCATGTACTACATCAATCACAAAATCCAAATCTCTCTCAAGCGGCAAATCCAAAATGTCTTATGGGAAAACATCTGGAAACTCAAGTACTGCCGAAAAATCCCCAACTATGACTTTACTTTCAACCTTCAAAGAAGTAAACATCTGAAACACCTTAGCCTCCTTACCCCAAAGATTTCTCTACTTGCTCCAAACTTCCCTTCAAATCGCTCCTCCGATTTAGAAAATGTTACGCTTTTGGTTAAACAATTAATGTTCACACCAAAAGATAACAACCAGTTCATACCAAAAATCATATCCATGTGTTCCAAAGGCAGACAAACTAAATCCAATTTAAAATCTACATTACCAAAATCCACAGGACAATCCAAACAAACCAAGGAAATGGTCACTGAGCCATTGGATGGGGTATCAATGACCATTCCTCTCAACTTAGGAGACAAAACAAGATTCAAACACTTAACGCAACCAAGAGAAACAAAAGAATAAGTTGCACCTGTATCAATTAAAGCAAGCAAATGAGTGTTGTTAATAGAGAGAATATCTATGATCAAGTTATCCGACTCATCCACCTCTTCGACATTCAATGCAAAGACCTTTGCACTAGACTTCTTCTTCTTTGTCTTGGTACACTTGGTACTAATATGTTCATCATCTCCATAGTTATAGCACACCACAACCTTTCTCTTGCACTCGGAAGCATGATGCCCAACCTTCCAACACTTGTAGCACACCACACACCAGAACTCTTACAATCATTAACATAATGTCCTGAACCTCCACACTTAAAGCATACCACATCTTCCATATTTGACTTAGCACCTCCAAAAGCTTTATTCTTACCCTTATCCACTCCATAAGGCTTTCTAGGCTCATGCCCCTTGCCCTTCTTATCATTAGCCATCTTGTAGTAAGTAAACCATGCCTTACTATCCTGATCAAAAATCCGACACTTATCCACCAAGGTAGGAAAATCCCGAATCTCATGAAAGTCAATAAACTGCTTGATATCCGAACGAAGTCCACTTTCAAACTTGATACACTTTGATGCCTCCGCACCTACCGCATTGATATATGAACAAAAGTGAGATAACTCCTCAAACTTTACCGCATACTCAACCACATACATGTTACCCTACTTCAACTCCAGACACTCTATCTCTTGCTTACTCATTACATCAGTTGGAAAATACTTCATCAAAAATTCATCCTTGAACATCTCTAGGGTCACATCTATACCCCCAACTTTCAACCTCCTACTAGTATTCATCCACCATAATTCCGCCTCTTCAGCCAATATATGAGTAGCTAGCCTCACCTTCTGATCATCATTCGCAGCCTTCGCCCTAAAGATCCTTTTGATACCGTAAAACAAAGCATGAGCACCTTCAGGATTGTACCCCCCTTGAAAGTTGGAGGGTGGCTGCACATAAAGTGATCCAACCTCAACTCATCAGCTCCTCCCTGATTCGGCTGCCCTTGCATCACATTCGCATTCACTTGTGTCAATTCTTGAGCCATCACATTAGCAATCACAACATCATTCCTTCTAGCCATCTCAACACTAAACACAATCCACAACCAACAGATAAAAACAAATAACAAGTATCGAAGGTATTCTCACACTCTTCGCAAACAAACAGAAAACATCACCAAGTTTTGACCCGAACTAGACTGACATGGCTCTGATACCAACTTGTAACACCCTTCAACCCCACCGTTAATATTTAAATATAAATACAACAATTGATTTATATCATACTCAAGGTGCCACATCATTATATAATATTTTTCATCAAAGTTACGCAATAGAATAAATAACATTTCCAAAATCATATCAATATCTCAACAAAATAATTCAAATATCAGATACACCAAAATAAAATAACAAAGTCTTCATAACATCCAACATAGTATATAAACAAAATAACTCCCAAAATGTCCTAATCAAAGCCCTAGTCTAGACTCCAAAATCAAAGAATAGAGGAAACCTCATACTACTCCTCAATACTCACACCGTCTCAAGTATCCTGGATCTTCACATCTACACCATTTTATAATGGCGAGGCGGTTAACCAAACAACCACTTGAGGATAAGTTTACATTCAACATTAAGAAACTATGAATTCAAGTATAATATAATAGGATTTCAAATATCACATATACATACATTCATAAATCAATAATATTAATCATACAAGAGTTTCTTACATTATTTTCCATTTATCACAATCACCAAATTACACCAAAATCATCATTTAGAAAATATAGTCATTGATGAGTCAATATTTAGTGTTTTTAATATAATATTTGAGTCTGTTTTATTTATATTTGATTTTGTTTTATTTAATATTATTTCCTTTTTAGATATATTTTACTTCAATTGCAAGATATTTAATTTCAGGAACAAATATTCTAAATATTCAGTCTTGGAGCAAAAGAAAGAGGATTTGGAGCTGATTCGGACTGAAAATACGAAGATTCGAAGCAAAAATATGTTTCCCCCAAGTCAGAAGCTTGGCAAGGCCCGTGCCACCAGCCACACGGCCGTGCCAACCCCCAGGATCTTCTTTTGCTGCTTTTGCTTTACGGACAAGCTACCTATTAGTTTATTTCTAACCTAAAAGTCTGTGGTTTCTTGTGGAACATTCTAGTGATGTATTTTCTTCTGCTTCTCCTCTATGTCTACGATGAACATGTGTGAGTAGACTCTTCTTGTCTTGGGATTGTTGGATAAGTCTTAATGACATAATCCTAATCAAACTAAACCATAAACCCTAATTTTATATAAATCTACTTTCTAATCTAATTTCACCGTTTTTATAATGAATTAACAAATACCAAACTCATAAAGCGAAAGCGGAGGGTTAGTATTTGTTAATTCATCATCTCAAATATCAATTCATAAAGCTAGCGCGGAGCTTTGATATTGGAACAAGTGAAATTAGACAAGGATTGCGAAACATGAGAATAGTCTAGCAAACCTTGAGACACATAAAGTTTCGTTCTTCAAGGATTCTAATAGCAATCAACCATTAGAATAGGCTTGGTTGCTAGAGGAACACACTCAATGACCTCGAGAGAAGCTTTGATACGCTTAAGAGAAACTTATCTTTAGAAAGTGGGTCCAATATAAAATTAACGGTTTAGGGTTTGTTTATGAATGACTTGATATTAAGATGGACCAATAATCCCAAGGCGCCTTTTATTATTATTTTTTCTCCGTTAAAAATCAAACATTTACAACTAAACTTTCTTCTAATCATCTTCTAATAGTTAATTAAATTGAACAACTCCCAGTTGGAACGATACTCTATTTTTACTACTTCGGTTGCGGTTTTACTCATCAGTTATATACGCATCTCCACTTATATTCACATAACGCACATAATCCACATAATGAATATAATTCACCTCATTCACGTAATTCACATCATTCACCAAAATCAAACATTAATCATCTCACATAGATTCATATGGATGCAATGCTCTAGACACGACTCTACATGCATGTGATACCATTTTAGATGTCGGAGTCATATTACCGATTTATCCCATCAACACTTATTATCAACGCTGGACTTGACCATGTATGCATGAACACATGACTCAACACCGCATATATTCACACACTATTGTCAACACTTTATACATGTATATTTTCATCTTCACTATTCAACATCATCAATATCTTTCATCATCATTTATACATATACATATGCACACCAACATGAATTATCATCATAAATAAATCATCTTCATCAAATATATTCATCACCAAACATATACACATCAAGAAACAACATTACTTCCTTTAGCACATTTTACATTTAAAGACGATTAAGCATATTCACATAGCTAATCAATACATCATATGTATACCAATCACTATTTATCATGAACATAAAGTCATTGGAAAGTTGTCATACCATAATTAATCATTTCACCAAAGTTCGTCTATTTTCTTAAAGTTCGTTTATTTTTCCATATTTCATAAAAATTCAAATTTCACAATCATAAACATCTTTACAAAACCTACATGCTTCTTCTACATTCATTATTACTGTAGTTTGATCATAACATCCATATTTTATTTGAGAAAAATCTTACTCCAATTCCGTTTCAAATTCATGCTCATGTATATTCAAAGTTCATCACAAATTATCGTAACTCATTCAATTTCAAGCAAACATGATTATATATGCTGAATTCATCAAAACATCACATAAGGAACACTCAGGGATGTCCGGAAACATCCCGGAAAGGCCGGAACACACAGAACAACTCGTGCTGTCCTGCACGGCTCGCCACGGTGATGACGTGGCTCGTCGAGTGAGCCCCATGTTCCTAGGAACCCAAAATTTGGGTTTCCTCTCGGGAAACCCTCCCAAAAACACCCTAAAATCTCATTTTTGATCTCATTCGTCCCAAAATCGTTGCATAAACATCACCCAAAGTTAAATCAATGTAAAGGAACAATTAAAACACATAAAAACATGGATTCAATCTTTAAATTAATGAATTCTTCATCAATTTTCCAAAATTCATAATAACACACAATTTATTCCAAAACCCACTTTTAACACAATCACTTACATAGATTTCAACATACAAACATACCCAATCATAAAACAAGCATTAAGAACATGGTTTGAACAATAATCATCAACAATATCATGATTTTCACACTTTTAAGCTAAAACCTCGTAAACAATTTATTTTATAACCTCATACTTGAACAGAAGCACATAAACAACTTAATTTCACAAAGTTCATGATACCCATAATTAATACAATTAATTAGCACAAAAATCAACTAATCACAACATCAATCTTATGAAAATCACATAATCAAACATGATCCATAACCACTATATCACTCATAATATCTAAATGGTGAATATAACTTTTCATCTTACCTTAACCTTCCAAAGCTCTCTCTCTCTCTCTCTCTCTCTCTCTCTCTCTCTCTCTCTCTCTCTCTCTCTCTCTCTCTCTCTCTCTCTCTCTCTCTATTCTCTTCTCTTATACTAATGGGCTTAGTCACACTCACTAATGGACTTGGTAATGTTACTACACAATTACTTCATTAAAACCCTCATTGTTACTCATACACCACCATTCTATTAATAACCCAAGTTACTACCATTTTCAATAAATAACTCTTCATACCCAAAAGTATTATACTACCATTCACACTAAAATGACCAAATTACTCTTAATATATCTATAATCCAAATAACCAACAAATATAACACACCAAACAATTAAATAATTAATAAAACAATTAAATAAATAAAATCTTAAAATTTGGTCGTTACAAGTGTCATCTAACACACATCAAATTTCATTTCTTCCTTTACCAAAGAAGTATTCCACCACCTTTTAAAATTTCTGAGGGTTCATTTCGAGAATCATATATCATTGACATTCTTTTTCAGTTTCCTCAACTTCCATTGCTTTCTAGTGCTCATTAGGGTTGTTTGTTGTATTAGTACTGAAAGTAGCCTTCTGGCTAATTGTAAACTGCTTGGATAGATGACCTAGTTGTACCTTGATGTTCATGACTGAATAATCAATATTCTTTTGATAGGTCAAATATTGGTGCATGAATATGTCAAGGGTTTCCTCAAGCTTTGTGGTTCTGACTTCAAATGAATTAGGCTGATGTTGATGATTGTTGTGGTTTTTATTGATACAAAAGTTATTGTTTGGGGTAATCGAATTTGCTTCCCCATTGATAATTTTTATTTCCACTATATTTATTATAATTATGGTACTATTTTTACCGGTAATGGTTGGCGTAATTTACCTCATTATGGGGGAGACAATAACCAGTTTGGTGAGGTACAACATATAGCTCGCACTGCATTACCTGTTTGCATTTCTCCTATATATCTACTTTGATTTGATGTTGGATTTTTTAAATTTTCTTCGTCAATTCTTCCACATTATTCAAGAGGAGTTTTCTTTGAGCAAGAAAGGCATCATTGGTATTAAGCACTAAGATACCACCCTTATTTGAGTGGTTCCTTCTAGTCATTTATCTCCATGGACTTGATGAGCTTAATGGCATCCACAACATTCTTTGACATAAGAGAACCACATATTGTTCCATTAAGTAGGAGTTTTGATTGTTGTTGGAGACCGCTTCTGAAAATTCGAATTAATCACAGTGGTCACTAGTTGATGAAGGCACCAGTATTTGGCCCTTGGACTTTCAGAAATCTCATAGAACTTCATCGGGTGATTGATGGGATCTCCATGTGGCCGTTACACTGAATGGATTCGAGTGCATAAGTTGAATAACTCTCATCTTGATCTTGATCTGACATCAGTTGTTTCCTGAATTTGCTGATCTAGGAAACCTCCTTAGATTGTTATTGTTCATCATTGGAGTTGGATTATCCTCATTGTTTGTTATGTTGGTGTTTGTTGCTGAGGAAGATTGCTCAGCTATGGCTTGAAGAGAAGCTTGCTTCTTCTTCATTTTTCATGCCTTGTTGTGTGTTGCATCTCTAGATCGTAATACAACTTATTTGCCGTAGTCTTACCTTGTATAAATGAAACTCAAACAAACTATACCAACAATCATTATCCAAGTGTGTTTTAAAAAAATAAAATAAAAATAAAAGTAAAAAAAAATTACAAGTTCTGGTGTGTTTGCAAAGTATCTAAATCAAATTTCAAGGAAAATAGTTTTGGTAGCAACTTGATAACTAAGAGTTTGGCAGAATAGAGAAAGTCGTGTCGAAATTAAACTTCAGTATTATTCGTTTAGTTTTTACTCTTAATCGATTGAATACTTTATATTCTTCAAATATAACTCCACCTAACCCTCATCGTATATTTCCATGTAACGACTTGAAATCCATTGTATCAGTCATCTTATGATGCTATTAATTTGATGGCATATGACTAGATAGTTTAAATATGAATATAAACCTAACCCTATGTCCATCAATTAGCATCTATACATGATTTAAACCATAAACCTTAAGTAACAAGTTGATTTCTTGCACTTACTAACTCAAAATATCGTTGGTGGATTGAACATCAGCAAAAGCATTAAGAACAAATTTAACACAAAGATTGTATTGAATGCATATATTTCATCCACAAAAAACCAGATTAAGAGTAATACATTAAAATCCTAACTACCAACATCTAATCCTTAGGATAAAGAAAGTTTAGTTACCCATGAGTGGAATAACTAACAAAGAAGAGATGAATTATGTTGGTGAAGCAGAACCTTGAACCAAGCTCAAATTCGCCCCCCCCCCCCCCCCCCCCCCAATTTTTACTTAGGAACTCAAACTTTATACATAGATTTTGATTACAAGCCTCTTTATATAAGTACATAAATTGTTTGTTCTGTGGGAAAAATCATGCTCGCCAGAGAATCAAGCTCTCTTCACTTTGAGGGAAAAGCTAGTTGGTCTGCATGAGTCACTAAACCTCCATAGTTCACTTGGTGAGTTGTTGCTCACCAAACGAAGGTGCTCTAGATTTTCTCAGTAGAATGCTCTAGAATTGTTTGTTTCACTTCACCTTTCTTTGTCTAGTGAATGTACTTGCGCCTAAATTCATTGATTTTTTTTAATCTTGTCAAAAACCTACAAAAAGTGATAGGAAAGAGATCATAGTAGCATTTTGGCCTATAATTATAATAATATTCGTATTTACATTAATGTATGGATTTTTCTCTTAGATAACTTGTAAAACAAGTTAATAAGTATTATTGAAAATAATCTAAATTTAATTAGCACTTATCAATGAGTAAGAAATTTAGATATTATACAATATTTATACATATACTAGAAAATTTATACGAAGCATCATTAAATGATATAAATGACTATTTATTTATCTTAATTGGAATTAGATAGATGCAATATTTGGAAGGTTAAAGTAACAAATGATTATGTTATAATAACATGTTTGTCAATTTAGAGTGTGTTTGATTTGCTAAAAAATAAGTACATGACAGAATAGCTCAAGTTGTCATGTGCTTGATTTGTAAAACTGATTCAGATAAAAGACAAACTAGAGGTAAGGGACAGGACAAAAACTGATATTTTTGTCCCTCACCAAACCACAACACAACTTTTTGTCCCACACACAAGTTGTCTAAAATACCAAAATAGCATTTCGTCCCTCAAAAATCGTATAAAACAAAAATAATAATTCAATCATATAAAAATTTGTCATGTGTTGTTCTACCTTGTGTTGTGCTGTTCTATCTTGTACTGTTCTGTCTAGTACTTACTGTTTTGCAAACCAAACGCACCCTTAGTATTAGATGATTGATTATGTCAAGTTACATGCATAATGGATGGTAATGAAGTTTATATATAATTGGAATTGCATCCATGTTTCTTAAATTGACTGATTATGAAACTAACATTATAGTAAGTGAGTTAAACGTGGATTCACCCTAGATAAAGTGAATCTAAACGAAGGAAATGGTGCGGCATAGAGAAGTAGGGCACCACGTTCGATTCTTAATTACATCCTTAGTATGAAACCAACATGATAGGTTGACGAGGATATCCATCATGATCTCTATGACCTTAATTTTCTCATGATATTGAAGTTTGCCCTGCTGTTTTGAGGTACAAAGAATATAATTTCTTCTTAGATTTAGTATTGAAAATATTATCTTAGTCCAAAGGTAAGGATATTGTTTTATCCCTCGTTTGGGAACTCAGTTAGATTTAAAATCTCACCCCACACTATTGATTTTCCTTTCATGTATTAGTACTCGTTTGTAGGTCTTAGAATCATAAGCATTCCTCAGTCACTCAATGTGTGAGTCTGACCTGGATCACAAGTTGGGTCTAGAGTTAAGAATGACCTATATGTTTATTTCTTCAAGTTTTAATTTGGTTTTGTTAAACAATAACCAACTTTTAACCATGTTGTAAATCTTATAAATTACGGTTGTTCTTTTTGTAATTAAGTTTAGAGTAATTTGAAACCCCACGCAATAAGTTTCTATTGAATTTATTGACGACCATCAACATTGGAAAAGTAAATATAACTTCAAAAATAAATAAAAGTCAACATATTTAAACCAAACAGGGACATAGACCAACTTTAAAGTACATATATTAGAAAAGACAATAAAATTCAAACGATGACAAACAAGACTCTAAAAATACTACACATTTCATTTGAATTAAAACATAAGCAAAATAGGTCTAAAAATGTAAATGTATTTAGTCCAAAATTTAGATCAAATACATTTGACTTTTTTCGATATTTTTTGCTGATGTTTTATTCTAAATGATGTAAAAGATCACAATTTTCAAAGAAATTATGAACGACATAGACCAAAAGCTACTTAGGGATAACCTTTGGGGACTTCTACTATATTTCATTCATAGGTTCAACCCCTTTTTCAAATCATCTTGGGCTTGGTTTCAGGCTTGACTTGATCCGATCCTCTCATCGACTTCTTTACGGTAATCAGCAATAAACAATGATAGATCTTCGAGATCACTCTCGCTCACATTTCCATCAAATTCACCTGTATGAATGAATTCACCAAGTATATCATTCATTTTCATCTTCTTGGACTTGTCCTTTAGTTTCTTTAACTTCTCTTTGGTTTTCATTATGGATTGGCTCAAAAAGCCCTCATGATCCAGCATTCCTTTTCTTTGATCCGATTCAGGAAAAGTCCTGAACTTGTCCAACACCATTTTGACTCCTTTTTTTGATGGAAAAACCGTTTCTCCATCATTGTTTTCATCATAGATTATACCACATGCATCAATTCCACAAAGAGTGGTGATTTCATTAATCTTCTTAGTTATACCTGTTGAAAACACAACAAAACCCGTGAGAGAGTTGAGAGAAATGTGAAACTGAAAAAAAATTATACTATAACTGGCATGATCTTAAAATATTGTGAAAATAACAATAATTTCAAAGGTCTACATAACTAATATGTTATTATGGTTGCAACAACATTTGCTTACGATGTTTTCATGATATCAACAAAAAAAAAAAAACAAACATCAAATAACTATATTCATATTGATAAATTTCTAATGGTTATGTAGTCAACTTTCATATTTTTAGTATCCATGGTAGTGATTAGAAAACTGAAAGAAATGAACAAGAAAAAATTCCTAATGATAAATTTGTATGATATGAGTGTTATTTATAGAAATTATGGAGAAATTTAGTATCTAACCATGCTTTCTTTTATTGAATGTTGTCTTCCTCTTCGAGTCGTCACTAATGTAGTCAACTTTCATATTTTTATCTGCCATGATAGTGATTAGAAAACTGAAAGAAATGAACAAGAAAGAAATAAAATAAAATGATGTTTATTATGCCTTTCTTAGTACTATGGTTATACTATTGAGTTGAATTTATAGCAAATCTTACGAGTGAGACAAAAAAAAAGAAGTCTCATGAGTATAATTTATTAAGAGAGATATTCAACCACTACCTTAACTATTCTATCTAAATCTCACACAAAATATTCAGATTTATGGAGTCATCGAAAATGGCACGCAATAAAATAATAAATGCACGGAGAAATGTCACCATGACTTCTAAGACACTCTTTAAAAACCTTTAATACTAGTAAGTTTTTATAAAAATCTACGTAATCAATGCATTGAAATTTGTAATATTTGATTTTTGAGTAAATTACATTTCCTTCCTTTTAAAGATGTTTGAATTACACTCTCCTCCTCTCCCATTCTCTCTTATGTTAAAATCTACGCTTTAGTCCCACAATATTATTTTTTTCATTTCTAATAATCTAACAAAAAAAAATAACCTAACACACTTCAATGAAAGATAGCATTGCGGGTTCATTTTAATATAATCGAAAACACACACAAAATATTCAGATTTATGGAGTCATCGAATATGGCTCACGCAATAAAATAATAAATGCACGGAGAAATGTCAACACGACTTCTAAGACACTCTTTAAAAACCTTTAATACTGGTAAGTTTTTATATAAAAATCTATGTAATCAATGCATTGAAATTTGTAATATTTGATTTTTTGAAAAAATACTTTTCAAATTTGAAATCTTTAAAGAGTGTCTCTAAAACACTCGTTAACAAAACCTTTTTATAAATACTCTTTGCAGTTGCCCAAGAGGTATTAGACCTGGGATAAGATGTGGTTTTGTAAAATTTAGAGATAAAATTATTTTCATCTTTTTGGGGATAATTGTAAAATGGCCGCTAGAGTCATTTTAATTAATAATTTTTTTACCCTTCCCATGTTTGGTTATAATAAAATTTGCAGTTTTCACAAATTTTAAGAAAACTTATTTTTGTTTTGCAAGACACATAGTGTAATTATTAGTAGTTTTAAGAAACAATTAGTGTTATTAATAATGGTACTTTTACTGTAACCAAAAAAAATAATGGTACTTTTACAACTGTCCGTGTGAGATTTGAGCTCAGACACATGATGAGGTTACAAATTTATTGATTGAAGAAAAAAATGTAAAATAAATAGGAGTATGTTGGTAAAGAAATAATTAACGTAGTTAGAAATGTCAAAGATATCTTATAAAAAGAGACAAAAAAATCTTAAAAGGGTCTTGTAATTAGGGATAGAGGTAGTATGACCAATGTCACGGAGGTAGCATTTATTTGGGAAAAAAATTAATAAATGTATCTATTGTAATATATTTGAAGTTTAGTAGATAGAGTTTGATTTTGTAATCTCAGTCAGGGATGAAGTTTACATGAGACAATTGTAATTTGACCAATAATGTCACTGCTATTGATCAAATTTACCCTTCAAAAATGTAATATTTTAATTTTAAATATTTATACATTTAATAGTGACATTGAATTCTTTTTAACTTATTACAATTTATACATTTAATAGTGGCATTGAATTCGAATTCATTTTGGTCAAACCAATTAGTTTGCTTCTATTTGTCAGGTCAAATTACATTAATGTAATGTTATAATAATGCTACACAGTTTAATATTATTTTACTTGATACATATTTTTCAATTTTAAATGTTGAATTGTAAGTTTATATCATATAAATCATCAATGTAAAATTTTATATAAATCTTAAATTATTTGATATGTCACCGAGACTCATCAAGATTAATGGTTTATATGTTTTTATTGAACATTGTTCATCTTGATGAGTATCAATAACATTTATGTAAAATTTTACATAGATAATCTATATGAAATAAGCTTAAAATCGAATTTGGAAAATATGTATTGTGTATACAATAATAAAGAGCGGTATAACATTAATGTAACATTACATTGGTTTAATTTGTTCCAACTTTATGGGTGTGTATATTGTGGACTTCTAAGAAATCATCAATACTGATCTTTTAACATAGAGTTTTTGTTCAACCGGTTTAAAATGAGAGGAAACTGAATTTGAGACAAAAACTTGGAACAAAGTTTAAGCCATAATACTTGAGGGTTATTTCCATAATAAAAAGGATTTTCACTCTTGCAGGGTTAAGAGTCAGACAAGAGATTGGAGCTTGATACCAATTGAAGGTCGGTGAAAAATACAAGAAATAGGGATTTGAATTGTATTTCAGTATTTAAAAAATATTATTAACCGTTTCTTTTACGAAAACATGTTCGTAAAAGATTAAACACATTAGTTCTTTGTCAAAACATTTTATTTATATTTAAAACAGAAAGACAATGTGAAGTTAAACCATAAAGAACTTGACACAGATATAACTAAACCCTCTTTCGTGTTGGGATTTGATGTAAATAGAGAGGAATTTGTGTAGTACTCATAGTCTATGTTTGTTTATGCGGTGCACTGCAACTTGACACACGTCTAGAGATAAGCTAGTGTTTTCAACTTCTATTTTTCACGTAAAAAGACTTTGAAACGTGTGAATGGTCTCGTAAATGCCAAAGCAAACACATACTTAATATGGATGGTAGCATATGCTTTATGCTTTCAATGTAATCTTTAGTATAAATATGTTCTTAGTGTTTTGCAGACGATGTAGTGTTTTACATCTGATCTTTTGATTTATTTTGAGGCTTAATCGGCCTTACTAGCAAGTAGGTCTATATTCATGTATAACTATTCACGCATGTGCCATTGAAATAATTGGCTATTTTCCACCGATGCATCAGAGGTTGGTTGGTTCAATGGATCTCGCATCGTTAACCAGAGATATAGATGTACGTTGAGAGACAAGTGGAGTTATATTTAAGGTATAAAAAGTATATGATTGATTAAGAGGAAACATACGAGGAATAGTCATTTAAATTCAATCTCAGCACAATTTGATCTATTATGTTTCAGTTTACTCTGATTACATCAACAAAACACTTTTACAAAACTTTGTTTTAGAAATTCTGTCAACATGATTGCACAGTCTTTGTGGTTCAATAATTTATTTTTGATAAAATTGGCATAATACGTACTACTGTGCATCCTCTTTGTCAGTATGTCAGCATTAATTCGTAGAAGCGCATGTTGGGGCGCATGGAGCAGGAAACTTTTTCCCTTTGACTCCCATGCGCCCCCATTCTCCTGAGACACATGAAGGCGCATGGGACAGAAATTGTACGGAAAATACCGTTTTCTTCATTCTTTGAGTGATCTTCTTTCATACTTTTATCTTGAGACTTGGGACATAATTTTCTCACATTGCATTGTCTTCAAAAACCTTCTTGAGCTCCATTGATCTTCACTCTCTTACTTTCATAAGTCCATGTGATGTCTTGATTTGTTGAATTACATGATTATGTTGGAACAATAGTCAAAATTAGTTAAAAATATTTTCTGTCACCGAAGAGATTACTACGCTGAGTCGCGGACTGGGTCGCTCTCTTTAAGATGTTTCGTGGCACTTTCCAAAATTGTGCAAGCAGACTATCAACCACGACGTCCCTAGGATAAAACAGCTCAGCTACAACTGTATCAGAGTCCTGTTGCACTATAGGATCTGTTCTAAAAATACACCTTCAATTATGGTGCTAAGACCACTCTAATATTACATTGATACCACTCAATTATGGTATTAAGACCACTCTTTATATGGTACTAGGACCACTCTAATATAGTGTTTTCATCACTCTTACCTCTAATTTCTCCAAGGGCATAAAACATAAAAAATGAACTATATTGTTAATATCATTCATATTTTCTGAAGGGACACTTTATCTCGAAAGAGACTATGATCTTAAGAATACTCTTATTTCTGAAGGGACGAACTTTACCGAAGGGACTATGTTCTCAAGACCATTCTTAATTCCAAAGGGACATTTTAAACCAAAGGACTATGGCCTTAAGAACACTCTTTAAATCCGGAGGCAATTTCATAGTGGAGATTTTGATGGAGATTATGACAATTTCACAGTCTCTGATGGTGTAAAATGGCATGGGGATAGAAGGATATTGATAAATAGAGTCCAAACTGGCATGGTGTAACTTTTGGCCCCCCTAAAGAAGGATCCACTTATCAGTTTGGACTCCACTTATCATGTCAGTTTGGACTCCACTTATCATGTCAGTTTGGACACCATGCAAGTTTGGACTCCACTTATCAACATCCTTCTATCCCCATGCCAGTTTACACCATCAGTTGGCATAAAATCAGCTAATCAAAAGAGGGCCAAAAGTTAAGGGGTCAAAATATCCATTTTTTTTAAAGGGGGCCAAAATCGCAACTTTTTGAAACATAGGGGTGAAAAATGCATTTAAGCCTTCTTATTTTCATAATTGACATTTGATCTCGAAAGTGACTATGATCTTAAGAATACTCTTATTTTTTGAGGGACGAATTTTACCGAAGGGACTATGTTCTTAAGACCATTCTTAATTCCAAATGAACATTTTAAACCAAAAGGACTATGGCCTTAAGAACACTCTTTAAATCCGAAGGCACATAAAATGAGAGAAAAGAAAAGAATAGCTCGTCAACACAAGCTAAAGGAGGGAGAATAGTGAAAAATTCTTTGACAACTTATGAGAACTTTTGGGGTGAGTAGAAGTGAGGTACAAGAGCTCTGTTTATAGGTGAGGAGTCAAAGATGAGTTTTAGATCCGATGACTAAGATCATTTGACCGTTACAAAATTAATCGTTTGACCTCAGCTCATAAATGAGCAATAATTGAGAAAGTTGACATGAAATTGTTTTTAATTCACACTATAACACACCAT
The DNA here is from genome assembly GCA_946800305.1 of Medicago arabica. Lineage (NCBI taxonomy): Eukaryota > Viridiplantae > Streptophyta > Magnoliopsida > Fabales > Fabaceae > Medicago > Medicago arabica. Next base: position 17,208,815 of record OX326971.1, on the reverse strand, counting down.
GTATTCCAACATTCTCATTAAAATGTCTCAAACCACCTATAGAGTTGCCGGTTTTGGGAAAATAAAAGTACTGAGACTTAAATAAAAACAATAGAAAAAAGATCCTTAAACCATGAGCAACACTGCACATATCAAGAATTACATTTTTGTGTTACTTATGCCTCTCTATGTGTCCTAACAGCTTGGTTAACAATAATAGTATCACTAGCTAAGCTAACTGTAGAGTTGTGTCCGTTGAGTTAGATAAACTACTGTCGAATACTTCATGTGTAAGCTTATGAGGAGAATCAATCTTAAAAAAACACTCTCCTCATTAGTAAAACCAAGGTTCTCATTCAAATATTTATGACTGAAATTCAAAAAAGGATTAATATCAATATACTTATATGTGATGTTTGTAACAAAGGCGTCCTCTTTCTCACTAGTTTGTTGCAACTCATTAGACTTTTCTTGTCTTTCAAAACTTCTCAAAATTGTTGCTTGTTTATTACTTGATTACCAATAGTAGCAGATTCAATCATAGAATATGAGGCATGGGTGAGTTTGCTATCAAATGTAAGGCCGTTTCAACCATTAATGCAGTAAAGCCCTTGATTTAGGTTTCAATTTTATTTATTTTTTTAACTAGTTTATATGTAATAGTTACTAAAATGAGATAGCTACATTTTTTTTACAGTTGCAGTTTCCACAAAGATTTGAATTTTTCGATTCAAACAAATTAATATGTATGTGCATATACTATTTCAGTGATTGGACAAACTGGAGGTAAGAGACATGACAAAAACTAAAAATTTTGTCCTTCAATAAATCATAACACAACTTTTGTCCCAGGTACGCGTTATCTAAAATACCAAAATAGACTTTTTTTTTTTTTAGGGAAACCAAAATAGTCTTTTGTCCAACATCATATAAGATAAAAAAAAAAAAAAAAAAATGGACCAATACCATAAAATTTAATTTGTCAAGGGTCGTTCTATCTTGTGTCGTCATATTTTGTCTTATGATGTTCTGTGTCCAATACTTAACTTTTACATATCAAATGGTCCCTTAGTCTCGGTCTCACGGTTATCTCATAGCTTGACTTTATTATCTATTGAAAAGAAATGTTAAATGAAATAGATTATGATAATTTAATAAACTATTTTGCATCTCAAAAAGTCTGAAAAATAAAATTTACATAAAATATTAATTTTATTAAAAATGTTTCGATCTTAGAGTTCGCTTTAGGTCTCAATATAGGTTGAGACGGACTTTATCGTTTGACTCCTCTTTGACTTATATAACTTTTTATTTAACTATTTTCGTTAAAGAAACTATACCCCTTATTTGACTCTAATATTTTTTCTTATCAACCTTTTTTTATATATATTTTCGTCAAAATTTAATATTATAATATAATCATTAATTTTTTTTGGTATAATATGAATCAGTCTGCCTTTGTTCTGGGAAGATCCATTATGGATATTGTTATGGTGGATATCGAAATTGTTCATTATACACAGGCTAAAACAAAAGGAAAATAGGTGTTGTTGCTCTTAAACTTGATATCAGTAAGGCGTATGATCAAATATATTTGGAGTATTTGAGAGATATTATGGTTCAAATAGGATTTACATCGCAATGGATCAATTGGATCATGCTATGTGATGAGATTGTTGACTACTTTGTGTTAATGAATGAGGTGCAGGTGGGTCACATTGTTTGAGGCCGAGGTCTCCGACATGGAGATCTCCTCTCTCCCTATCCTATCATTTTGTGTGGTGAAGGACTTTCAACTATAATTCGTAAAGCAGAACGATGTAATGTTATTTGTGGTACTATCATTTGCACAAATGTACCATTTGTATCTAATTTATTGTTTGCAGATGACTGTTTTTTCTTTTTCAGAGCTTGAGATAGTGAAGCTATAGCAATGAAAAATATTTTTGGCTACGTATGAGGAGGCTTCTGGACAAGCGATCAACTTGCAAAAGTCTGAGATTTTTGTAGCAGAAATACATCCATTGAACTTCGTGCAACAATGGCACACGTTCTTGGTATTAGACAAGTGTCAGGTACAACTAAATATCTTGGCCTTCCATCTATGGTATGTTGGAGTAAGAAATCTACTTTTAAATATGTGAAGGATCATATTTGGAATAGAATTGATTCTTAGAGTAGTCAATGCTTGTCTCAAGTAGGTAGGGAAGTTCTAATCAAATCAGTATTGCAATCCATTCCCTATGAGTGTGTATATGTTGCCGGGAACTCTTATTAATGAAATTGAGAAGATGCTAAATTCCTTTTGGTAGTTTCATAGTACTGGAAATTCTAGAGGACTACATTGGCTATCATGGGAACGCTTAACTACCTAAACTTTTTGGTGGGATGGGCATAAAGAGTCTAAAAACGTTGAATTTGGTAATGGTTGGCAAACCGGCTTGAAAATTGATTTCAATTTTGAATGTGTTAATCACTCGGCTAATCAAAGAGGTCTTGGTCACAATCCAAGTTATGTTTGGTGTGGACTTTGTAGTGCAAAGCATGGTCTTCGGTGTGGATTCAAATGGAGTATAGGTTCGGGTGAAAATATAGCAACGTGGAGTCACCCATGGTTGTTTGATGCAGGTCGTATCTCTCCGGTTTCCCAGCAGCAATTAGAATAACCCATGGAGATTATGGTACAGCTAACCGAATCCTAAAAAACCCTTAGTATGAATATGTTCTGTCTGATGCTCCAACTTTAAAGTTTGAAGATGGTAAGTATAAGGTGTATAGTGCCTATTGTGATATAATGAATGCTAATATTGGTGGAATGCAACATAGGGTGGCAGCAGGACATTGGAATATCATCTGGAATCTTAAGCTACCTCTTAAGGTTAAGAATTTTTTATGGCGAGTTTGTTGCAATTGTCTCCCTACACGGTTAAGATTTGCAAAGCCAAGGTGTTCCTTGTCAAGGTTCTTGTGCAGTTTGTACAATCCACAATAAAAATTGCTTCCACCTTTTCTTTGAATATGGCAAAAGTGTTGCTTGTTGGCAACATGCTGCTATTTGATCCTCCCTTCTTCCTCGTAGTGATTATACTGCTAGTTTTGCTTGGGTTGTGTTTGCTTCATTACAACATCTAGATGGACCAGCAAAAGCAAATTTTTAGGGTGACTATATGGAGTATTTGGAAGCACTAAAATAATAAAGGTTTGGAAAAATAACATTGAATTTGTTTCGATGATTTGTGAACGGGCGAGCACACTTTTCAATAGCTGGGTCAATGTGCAACTTATCAGAACCTTGTCCCTAATCAGACTCATCACACTAAGACCATTGTCTGGCATAAACCAAGTGTGGGTTGTAATAAATGAATGTGAACACATCTTTCTCTCATGTGTTACAGAAAGTTGATCTTGATATGTGTATTCGAGATAATGAGGGTCGTTTTGTGTTGGCTAAAATGGAGTGGCTATCATTGTTACTTGATGTTGATTTGAGAGAGGCACTTAAACTATTGTCCGCTCTTAGTGGGTTCGTGAACTTCAACTAGCCAATGTGGATTTTAAAATTGACTCAATGGTGGTGGTAGACAATATACATGGTAGACAATAATCTTCTGATCTAAATTTATGATGATAGAATATATCATATAAATCACAATGAAAATTTTCTTTAACTAATATTTATGTATGACCTATGTCACAAAAAGTAAAAAGAGAAATGCGTAGCTGTACGAATCTCAATGAGTATGATTTTGTACTAATAATCACTTAATTGTTTTTCTACGTATATATTCTCTCTATTGAATTTTGAATCGAATGAAATTTTTATTTAAAGAGGTATATTTAGAGTAAAATTTATTTGATTTTAAAATATGTCAAATTGTAATTTTGGATACAAAATAATTTGTTATAATTTGTTTGTAAGATCTTGCTCTAACTACCGATGATGATATTGTTAACTTGAATATATGTTTTGATTTCAATTTAAAAACTTTGATCATAAAAAATCCCAAAAACAACAAAGGAAACACAACATAACTAAATAAGCATCAAAACTTGAGGCTCATCCATGGACCAAACAGCTGCTACTCTAAGCCAACAAAACCCAACAGCAGCCAAAACCAAAAACAAACAAAACACAAAGCACTACGAACTCTTAACCAAACCACCCCGAAACAAAACAAACAAAAAAAACACAGACAAGAACAACAATTAAGACCCCTACCAACATGGTAAATGGAACAACAGATTACACAAAACCTACCAACCCTAAACAACCATAGAATATTAAATCTATAAATTGTTGGTGGTGGTGTCATTTGGATTTGAACTTAACTTTGAGTAGTCATGACTTGACTTGGATTATCCACTTCTTCCAATCTTCCATCAATATTCTTCAAATTTTGGTCAATCAACCAAGCAAGATCATTCAAATCAATCATTGACATATCATCATGCACAATTCTTTCAGCATTAAGACATTGAAACATGATCATTGTCATCTCTTGCTCCCTGTTTCCCTTCCTTAGTTTTTCCAATTTCTCCTTAGCCTTCAAAACCCTTTGCGTCATGAATGTCTCTTGGTTCATCATTTTCTTGTTCTTCTCAAATTCAGACATAGTCATGAATTTTGAGAGCACTGTGTGAACTCCCCATGGCGATGGCCAAATGTGAGGTTGAGGTTCATGAGGACCCTGAACTATAGCACATGCTTCGATACCACACAGCGTGCTTAGTTCATCGATCTTCTTCAATAAATTATTCTTTCTTTTCCTATAAGTTGCTTTCCGAGCAGCATCATTGACAATGAAGGCGAGTTTCACCTTTTTCCTAGTCATGATTGTGAGTAGTGACTAGAATGAAGAAAATTGAAGAGAAAAAAACAATTTGTTGTGATTTTTTTTTGTGATTTTTCTTGTTGTGAATAATCTCTTGTGAATTTTTTGTATATATAGCCAAATTTGATATACTTTGTTTGATTTTCTAGATGGCAGTAGATGTATGTGTGACTCATATACAACTGGCATTTTTATCTGTAAAATGTTGTCAATTGATTGGCAATCCATCTATGTAAAAAATATATTATTGGCATTCCATCTATGTAAAAAATGTTCTCACTTTATTGGCATTCCATCTATGTATAAAATATATTATTGGCATTCCATCTATGTAAAAAATGTTGTCATTTTATTGGCATTCCATCTATGTATAAAATATATTATTCTGTATAGATGCATGCACATTGATAACTAATAGGATTTTATTTGACCGTTAGCTTTTAGATATTTATAGTATATTACTAAAACTCTTAATTGTGTGATTATTTGATATCATTTTTAAAAACAATTTTCTAATATAATATTACAATGTAGGTATATTTACCAAAAATAAAATAAAGACATTTTTTTAGAGAAAAAATAAAATAAAGGCATAAATGCTTAAAGTTATGACATTCAATAAATTATTTAAGTCTATCAATAAAAAAAATTGTTTAGATAAGTCTGTAAATATAACCTCCTTTAAAAAAAACTATCAATATTCAATATAACTAAGTGTGTGTGTGTGTCTATATATATATATATATATATATATATATATATATATATATCAATAGATTAGCAAGGTATTGTAAATAGCTCGACGTATTTTTATTTTATATTTTGTTTAAAGAAATTGAGACCACTGTATGCATCTAAATTGTGCATTTTTTATAAGAGGATCTAGTTTCTGCATTGAAATTGATGTTTGCATATGTTGCATCTTCTTATTTCACGTAAAAAGGTTTTAAAATTACAATTCAACGTGCTTTCTTATATTTATTTTATTTATTTTGAAATTTATGTTTATAATTTGAGGACTATTTTCTTTTAATTTTGTTTACTTTTTCTTTTTTTGTGTTTGGTTTATGTCGTCCAATTTTCTATTTCATTTATTTTTAATAAATTTTTGTTTATATGAAATAAATTATAGTCATTTAAACAAACTATAATTAATACAATTTCTGCACACATATATCATACAGTGTATAATTCTAAAACCCGACTTCGATTGTTTATTTATTTTTGAATGGTAAAATATAGTTTTTTTTTTTCAAATAGTCTAGTGGTTAGAATTCACCTTTTCAAGGAGAATACGTGGAGTGTCTGAGGTTCGAACCCCGGCCCCTACATATAATAATGCATGTCCTTGCCAACTGAGTTATGCTCACGGGAACAAAATATAGTTATGTATAAAAGATAAAGAGTGATACACAAGAGTACAACTGCAAAAAAAAAAAAAAAAATGAACACTAGTGATGCCCAAAAGAATAAAACAGCAAATAACCACCACAAACACAAAGAACAACAAAACCACGAGCAATCAAACGCCCCAAAACTTAGAAAAGACTCTGAAGCTAGACCTTTGCGGAAGTTGCCTAAACCGCAAGAAACATGCCAAGGGACAATCGAGATGGGTGGTCGAGGACTAGGAAAAAAACCACACAAATCCACCGAGGCCCCAAAATTGACACCTTCTTAAAACCTATCAAATCCAGCACAAGATGGGTTGAGCCTCCCACTCATAGAAGGAGCAATGACTAGCAGGGTGTTTAGCAATAAACCATTGCTACGAAGAAAACTTCCATATATCCACAAAGAACTCGACAAAAATAGATCCCTCCAGCAAAAATGAGATCAGTGCGGAGGTTTCAAGTAGTCCACAAAACAATATGCCAAACATACAACTCTAACCTAATTCTCTTATTATACCCAAACAACAAAAGCACACAGAGAAGGTTATCTGTTGTTAAGACCCTGTCTAAGAGGAGTTCCCAAGAGAAAACAACCACCTTGGGGGGGGGGGGGGGGGGTGGGGTGAATGTATTCGGTGAATTGACAAGTGCATCAAATTGTATCAAGTAATAAAGTAACAAGTTAATCGTCTCCATAGGGATCATCGTTCAACTCGGTAATTAGCGGAATCTATTCAAAAAGCAAATAAAAGAAAAGAGATTTGATGGTTGTTGCAGAGTTTTAACTGTCTTGCCCAATGTGAGATTAGGTTTGTTTGATTCAAAAGTTTAACAACGATTAGAGAATCTTTGAACCCCCCTTCGTCTTTGTTGAAAATTAAATCGAGAAATCATTAGTTTATAACTTGTCTTATGTTTGGATTTAAGAAAGTAAAACATAACCCCATGATGAATCAGTGGAAGTTTATTTTAACATCCCCGAAATTCAACCATTTATATTTTTTTCTTATAAAAAAGACTTAAAACACCTATGGAGTTGCATGATTTAGGATAAAAGTGAATTACAACGACTCAAACGAAAACAATACAAAAAGTTCCTCAAACCATCGACAACTCCTCTAATTGACTTCTAATTTGCCTTAAAATGCAAAGAAAATAACTAAAAACATAGGTAAAACACCCCAATAGTTGTCATCCTAGTTATGCAATAATATGCTAACTTCACTGAGAACACCCATGTTGGTTCATGATTCCAACACCAGACATCCTCGTTCTTGGCAGCTCCAATACAGGGTAATGTCATATAAAGGTTTTCCTGAAGCTCAACAAAAAAAAACAACATCCTCCTCCATTTAAAATCCCAAATCCATCTCAACCCCGGGGGGGGGGGGGTGGGGTGAATGTATTCGGTGAATTGACAAGTGCATCAAATTGTATCAAGTAATAAAGTAACAAGTTAATCGTCTCCATAGGGATCATCGTTCAACTCGGTAATTAGCGGAATCTATTCAAAAAGCAAATAAAAGAAAAGAGATTTGATGGTTGTTGCAGAGTTTTAACTGTCTTGCCCAATGTGAGATTAGGTTTGTTTGATTCAAAAGTTTAACAACGATTAGAGAATCTTTGAACCCCCCTTCGTCTTTGTTGAAAATTAAATCGAGAAATCATTAGTTTATAACTTGTCTTATGTTTGGATTTAAGAAAGTAAAACATAACCCCATGATGAATCAGTGGAAGTTTATTTTAACATCCCCGAAATTCAACCATTTATATTTTTTTCTTATAAAAAAGACTTAAAACACCTATGGAGTTGCATGATTTAGGATAAAAGTGAATTACAACGACTCAAACGAAAACAATACAAAAAGTTCCTCAAACCATCGACAACTCCTCTAATTGACTTCTAATTTGCCTTAAAATGCAAAGAAAATAACTAAAAACATAGGTAAAACACCCCAATAGTTGTCATCCTAGTTATGCAATAATATGCTAACTTCACTGAGAACACCCATGTTGGTTCATGATTCCAACACCAGACATCCTCGTTCTTGGCAGCTCCAATACAGGGTAATGTCATATAAAGGTTTTCCTGAAGCTCAACAAAAAAAAACAACATCCTCCTCCATTTAAAATCCCAAATCCATCTCAACCCCCCCCCCCCCCCCCCCCCCCCTTTCTCCCCTACCAAACCAAGTTGCTACTCCGACGTTTGAACAATGGACGTTTGAACAATGGTAAATCATGGCCCGCAACATTGTACCTCCAGTCTAAGGGTCGTTCCATAAGGAGGTTCAAAACCACTACCAACCTTCTTCTTCATTCCCTCAGAGAACCAGTCTAGCACGAAATCCACTTTTCCACTCATAAAGGAAACATCTATCTATCAACACGAGGTCGCATGCAAACCCAATACCTCAACTTCAATCAAATAGATGTTCTCCCAAGATCTTTGCACATGGATATGATTCTTATATAAATAAGATAACATATTCTCCCTGATGTTCCCTTCGTCTCATCATAAGTGTTTCATTTGCTATGGTTTTCAAAGAACTCTGATTTTATCTTAATGGTTTAACTATGAATTATAGATATGATTGTTTGATTTTTGCTTATCAAGATGACAATTGATTCAAGCATAATAAGGTCAAATAATCATATTGTTATATTTGTTCAAACGTGTGATATCAACGATCAATTGGAAGAGAAAGTTGATATCACTGTATAGGAATGGATGCTCATAACATTATGGTTCATAATACTAGACATCAACTGATCGACCAAAAGGGGAAGGTTGGTGTCGCAAACATAAGATAAGACAAGGGAGTCAAAATATGAAAATAGTATAGTTTCCTTTGAGATGATTTAGGTTAATTAAACTTAACGAGCTTTGTCAACAGTTCCACTACGAAAATGGGATGAATCATTGTTTTAAACCACACTATTTATATGCAATGCCCAAAAGAGTTATATGTCTCATTAGTTTACGTCATAACAACATATGAAGAAAAATAGCATAAACAACACATAGCTTGGCGCGCAAGTTACCTCATTAGTTGCATATACATTTGCAAATGAATTTCACTTGTAATTACATTTACATCTAGTTTGTTAGAATAGTTATGAGTTGGCACCAATGTGTATATAACTACGTGTAATTAACTCTTTCATACTAATGAAATTCATACTCTTCTTTCTCCAATTGGAGCTTTTCTTTGTTCTCCCATGGTGGTTTTGTTCTCTAATATGGTATCAGAGCAAGTTCAATCTTGCTCTGCTTCCGCAATTGCCATTGTTCTGATTTCTTATGCTTGGTTACATGATTCTCTCTTTAGAACGCGAATCAATTTCTTCTTCTTCCTCTGTTTTTCTAATCATAATTTTTCTTCGTTTCAAGTTTCAATTTTGATTCGTTCCTCGATCAATTTATGTTTCTTTGTGTTGTTTCTGATTGAATCATGGTGAGAAATAACAATAATCAAAATCAGGATCAAAGCCTTGATCCATTCTTTGTTCATTCGTCAGAAAATTCTTCAACTGTGAATGTTGCACCGTAGTTGAATGGTGATAACTATCATGTTTGGTCCATGAAGATGAGAAGAGCATTAGCTATGAAGAATAAGTTCAAATTTGTGGATGGATCTATTCTTATACCTGATGAAGATGATTTGAACCACATGGCTAGGGAAAGATGCAATAATCTTGTTCACACATGGATTATTAACTCAATTGAACCTTCTATTGCTCAAAGTGTAGTGTTCATTGAGAATGTAGTGGATATGTGGAATGATTTGAAGGATCGGTTTATGAGAGGTGATCACATTAGGGTTGCTCAGTTTTATCAAGAAATTGCTAATTTGAAGCAAGGTAATCACAAAATCACATATTATTTCACTGAATTAAGGGGTCTATGGGAAGAATTAGAGTAATATAGACCCATGCCTCAATGTAGTTGTCATATTGCTTGTACTTGTGCTGCAATGAGAAATGCCAAAGGATTTAGAGCTGAAGACATAATTATCCAGTTCTTGATTAGATTGAATGAAGAATATCTAGGAGTGGCTTCTCAAATTTTGTTGATGGATCCTATTCCAACAATCAATAGAGTCTTCTCTATGGTTGTGCAACAAGAAAGAAAAATTCAATATGGTGTTATTAATGTTCAGAATACACCTCTAGAAGATAATACAGGTTTGGTCAATGTTGTGAATGGCCAAAAGCAATTTGGTAGAGGAAGAGGAAATAACTCATTTCAAGGAAGAGGAAGAGGAAATAATGGAAGGTACTGCACCTTCTGTGAAAGAACCAACCATACTGTTGATACCTGTTATAAGAAGCATGGATATCCACCAAACTGGGGAAGAGGTGGTCGTGGAAACTCCTATGCAAATATGGTTGATGGAGATGATGCAGAGAATAAAGTTCAAGTTGTATCTTCTAGTAGGAATGAAGACAATGCAGGAATCACTCTTACTAAAGATCAATATCAGAATTTAATGTCTTTGCTTGAAAAGAACAATCTTGAGACAAAGTGTTCTGCAAATGTAGTGAAAGGTATCAATCTTTATTCCTATAGTGAAGGTAATCCATGTTATGCTACTTTAGATAATAAGCATGCTGATAATGGATGAATTCTATATACAGGAGCTACACACCATACTTGTTTTGATCTGGGGTTGTTTAGTAGCTATACTAAAATTGAACCTACGAGTGTGAATTTACCTAATGGGAATGTTATAGAAGCAAGTTGCAAAGGATAGATTAGATTAACACAGGAGTTGAGTATAGATAATGTTCTATAACTACCTCAATTTGATGTGAATCTTATTTCTGTATCAAAGTTGATAAAAGAGAAAAATTGCATTTTGCAATTTGAAGCTGATGTTTGTATAATACAGGAAAGGAACAATTTGAGGAAAATTGGTTTAGCTGAAGAGAAGCATGGCTTGTATTACTTGAAGATTGATGAAAAGAGTAATAAAGTTTCAATGTCTAGTGTATCTGCTTCAGAAAAATTACACAAAGAGCATGTGTCTGATGGAGTATTATGGCATCTCAGGCTAGGACATTTATCTAAAGATAGAATGGTGTGTATGAATAAAGTCTATAGCTATGTTCATGTTAGTCAACACACTGCATGTGATGTGTGTCAGATGTGTAGACACAAGGTTTTACCCTTTCCTGTTAGTAATAAGAATGCTAAATATGCTTTTGATTTAGTTCATTTTGACATTTGGGGACCATTTTGTATAGCTTCTGTACATGGTTACAAATATTTTCTCACTATTTTAGATGATTATACAAGACATATTTGGATCGTTAAGATGAAAAATAAATCTGAAGCTTCTCAAAAGGTGAAAAGTTTTATTTCTATGGTTGAAAGGCAATTTGAATGTCATGTTAAGATAGTTAGAAGTGATAATGGTCATGAATTCATGTTAAAAGAATTTTATGATGAGAAAGGCATAGTGCATCAAAGAAGTTGTGTGTATACTCCACAACAAAATGGAAGAGTGGAGAGAAGACACCAACATATACTCAATGTTAGTAGAGCTATGATGTTTCAATCAAAATGCCTAAGAAGTTTTGGTCATATGATGTACTACATGCAATGTATTTGATCAACAGGTCTCCCACTAAAATTTTGAATAATAAGTCTTCATATGAAGTGTTATATGGTGAAGTACCAGATCTCAGCATTTTGGATAGGGGTGTTCAAATCCAAACCGATCCAAAATAAAACCGCAAACCGATCCGAAAAAACCGAAAATCGCAAAAAACCGAAAATATTTGGATGCATTTGAATGTTGTTTTGTAAAAACCTCTAAGATCGGATCGGTTTTTGGATCACTTTTTCAAAACCAAACCAAACCAAACCGAACCGCAAAAAGTAATATTAATACTTATTTATTTCTTTTATAGTATTATATATTGCATTATTACATTGCTTGTTAAATTTTAATCTTATATATATTGCACTAATTTAATTTATATTATTATTACTTCATATGTTTCAAAAATAATCGATAATTTTCATACTATAATTTTAATTTTTTTAAAGTATTTTGCAACTAACCTATTATTTTACCGTATATGTGTAATATTAATATTAATATTAAAATTATATTCTTCAAAAAAGAGTAAATAAAAAAATATATTTTGCATTTTTGGATATCCAAAAACCGATTCAAATTAAACCGCATATATTCGGATCGGATCGGTTTGGAATTTTTTTAAATACTCATCTAAACCGAACCGAACCGCATGTGATTTTTATTTTAGATCGGTTGACATTTTACCTTAAAACCGATCCAAACCGCACCGCGAACACCCCTAATTTTGGAAGTGTTTGGATGCTTGAGTTATGCATCAACACTGCTTATCAATAGACATAAGTTTGATTCAAGAGCTAAGAAATGTACTTTCTTAGGTTACAAGTCTGGCATCAAAGGTTTTGTCCTTGTTGATGTCCATACTTCTGAAATCTTAGTTTTCATAAATGTGAAATTTTTTGACGTAGAATTTCCATTTCATTCTACCAGTCTCACTTCAGTCCCTAACACACAGATTTACCTTGATAATCAAGTTACTTCACCTATATCTGTTGGTGACACTGTTGTAAGATCTACTGATGAAGATATTGAAGTTTCAAATGAAGAAAATGAAAGTAATGTTGAAGTTATGGATATTGAGAATGTGCCTGCTCATGTCAGAAAATCCACTAGAGTTTCTCAGGCACCTACTCATTTGCAGGATTATATCTACAATTCAATGGGAAGCAATTACCCTATGAGTAAATTCAGTAGCTATTCAACTTTATCCCCCAAACATCTAGCTTATGCTTACTCTCTGAACACTGAAGTTGAGCCAACTAATTTTCTTTCTGCTAGTCAAGACTATAGATGGATAACAACTATGCAGACAGAGATAGAATCTCTAAATGCTAACAAAACATGGGAATTTATATATGCTCATCCAGATGCAACACCTATAGGTAGTAAATGGGTTTACAAAATCAAGAGGCATGCAAATGGCACTATAGAACGTTTCAAGGCACGTTTCGTTGCACAAGGATTCAGTCAAACTGAAGGATTGGATTATTTTGAGACATTATCACCAGTTCCCAAGCTTTCCACTGTTAGAGTGCTTCTTACTATAGCATCCATTCATGGTTGGCACTTAGATCAACTTGATGTAAGCAATGCATTTTTACATGGGGACTTGCATGAAGTTGTGTATATGAAGGTACCTCAAGGTGTTTCTCCTCCTAAACCTGGTCAAGTCTGAAAACTGCTTAAATCTCTTTATGGTTTTAAGCAGGCTAGCAGGCAGTGGTTTGAGAAGCTCACTCAATTTCTCTATGCTAAAGGCTTTACTCAAGCTACTGCAAATCACACATTGTTCACCAAAATCACTCCTACATCATACATTGTGCTCTTAGTGTATGTGGATGATATAATCTTAGCAGGCACTTGTTTACAAGAGTTTGCTTCTTTAAAACATGCTCTGAACAATATTTTTCGCATCAAAAATCTAGGGGACCTCAAATTCTTCCCAGGTTTGGAAGTAGCTCATTCTTCTCAAGGCATTTCACTTTGTCAACGCAAATATTGCTTAGAGTTACTTGATGATGCATGTTTAACTGGTTGCAAGCCAGTATCCACTCCCCTTGATCCTTCCATACGTTTGGCTCAAGACGCTAGATCCCTTCATTCTGATGTCACTGGTTATAGGCGTTTGGTTGGAGGTTTCTCTATCTCACCACTACATGTCCTGATATTGCCTTTTCAACACAACAATTGAGTCAATTTATGGCATCTCCTACTGACTTACACTACAAGGCAGCTCTTAGAGTCCTACGTTATCTCAAACGTTCTCCTGGACGTGGTCTTCTTTTCCCTCATTCTTCAGAACTTCAGCATCCTGGCTTTAGTGATGCTAATTGGGGAGGGTGTGTAGATACCAGACGGTCCATTTCAGGTTATTGTTTCTTCATTGGCCAATCTTTGGTTTCCTAGAAATCAAAGAAACAACCAACTGTTTCATGCTCATTTGCTGAAGCAGAATACAGGGCTTTAGCTTCTGCAACTAGAGAACTTCAGTGGTTGTGCTTTCTCCTTCATGATTTGAAGCAGGCTCCTTCACGTTTACCTGTGTTTTATTGTGACAACCAAAGTGCACTGCATATATCTGCCAATCCGGTTTTTCATGAATGCACCAAACATTTAGACATTGACTGCCATGTGGTACAAGAAAAGATTCAAGTTGGAGTCATGTGTTTGCTACCTATTACTTCTCAACATCAAACTGCTGATGTTTTCACAAAGGCATCTGAACCACGGCAGTTTCATGATTGCATCCTCAAACTTGGGATGGTAGATATCTACCAGCCTCTAGTTTGCGAGGGGGTAACAACATATGAAGAATTTTTTTATCTATTTACGTGTACTTTTATTGTTTTGTTTTTGAAAGAATCTATTTCTATGTACTTATTAAAAATAATGACAAAGTTAATTTTCTTTTAACGTAAAACCTTCAATATTTTTTTAGGTTCGCTACTTACTTTTGTTGTATGCATTTTATTTTATCATTACTTATATCAAAATATTTTAATATATGATTTATTTGACAAAAATAAATGATATTCATTCATTCAAATAAATATATTCAATCAATAGAATAGAAATTCAAAGTTGATAAAAACAAAAAGGATAAATATGTGAACAGACGCAAAACATCCATGTTAATAACATAAAACCACAGTGCATATATGCCTAAAAATATAACTATATTCAAGACTCTGGAATATTCGTGTCTCCGGTGTTGGAACAAAATTGGATTTGTAGTACAATGCTTATGAAATTTTGATGATAACAAAATATTGAAGAACAATTGAATATGTTAATATATGTTTAAGTGTGTAGGACCATAGATTAAAATTTATCAATGTCTCAACATATATAAGAGCATCTGAAGCATAAGAGAAGCTAAAGACTATAAAAGATCCGAAGAAAAGTCATTAAGAAGTCAACAAGTGATCAGAAGAGAAGAAATCACCCAGAAGCAACTGAATACCAGATTCTGGATCATCAGACTTTGAGTCATGCAGACTCTATAGTATTCAGACTTTGTGGGACCTATAAGCCTTGTCAGCTTTGTCTTCTTCTGAATATGTCCCTTTCAGATATTACAGTTTGTCTTCTTCTGAATCACGTGCTCAGTCAAATTCAAAAACAAAATGAAGAAAGGGAAAATTCTATTTGCAACAATGGATTTCGAATGTCTTTTTAAAACGTCATTAACCATATTAGACAACATTTCAACGTCTTGATTTGAAGCTTTTCAAAGACTCTTAATGCGCTGACACTCTCCAACGTCTCTCATTTTCTACATTTTATAAGGAGCTGAATACTTGAAGAGAGCGAGAGTAGCGAAAATTGCGAAAATGACCCGTCACACAACACTTTCTTTTTGGTGAAATGATTTCAGGCAAAAAAAAATTAAAAACAAAGAAAAAACAACATCAATAGGATGACTACATCCCACTTGGAGCCAAGTTGAAGGAAAGATGGAGAAATAATTTTAGCCAAAAAAAAAAAATTGATAAATCTAGTAAGATGGTTCCATCTTAGTTGCAGTCAGGATGAAGGTTGGAGAATAATTTTAACAAAAAAAAAAAAAAAAAAAGAAGTGTAGGATGACGCCATCTGAAACGGAGATATCCTGAAAAATAGTGATGTCATCTCAGGTGGTGTCAAGTAAAGGAGAATATGAAAGTAAGATAGATTAAATATTTATTTTAGATGTAAGGTAGATTGAAGTTTTTTGATAGAGTTTAAACAATAAAACATGGTCGAATATGGTTTAAGATTTTTTAAAATCTGGCTGAAACCATATTTTTTATAATCTCGATGGCCGAAACCGATTGAATTACAATAGAAGAAAGATATTGTGCCTATGTCACTTTGAACTTCTATGTTGAAAATTCAAATTGCAGGTTTGTTGCTCTATGTCTATAACTATGTTCGTTAAAAATAGCGGATAATTAATAAGTAAATTGATATTTGATAGCTGATGACTGATAATTTATAGCGGATAACTGATGACTAATAACTTATAATTGATAAGCTAATTGAAGTGTTTGGTCAAATTAGTTGTTCAACTAACTTATAAATATAAAAGGACATTCTTAATTCATAATAATATTAAACTCAGAAAGAGAGAGAAATGAAGTGAATAGAAAAGAGAAATTCCATTATTGAATGATTGAATGAGTTACAATGTGTAAGCACTTATTTATAAGCTAATGTAGGAACATTATAGGTATCATAGACTAACTACAAAGCAACAATATCAACTCTAACTGTCACAACAGAATTACAGCTGGCATTGACAAGTTTGTTAGAGTTTGCTCAAGTTACTTGTATCACAAGTAACTTCTTCTTCTTCTATATTTTGTAACAATCTCCCACAAGCTGGTGCTTGATATATATCTACCATGCCAGGCTTGGAGAACAAAGTAAGAAATGGTTTAGGGTGCAGTTGTTTAGTGAAGAAGTCAGTTGCTTATTCTATACTTGAAACCGGAAGAAGCTTCATTGTTCTATCTTGTACCTTATCTCAAACAAAGTGACAATTTATTTCCAAGTGTTTGGTTCTTTCATGAAACACATGGCTTGCTGCAATGTGTAATGCACTTCGGTTGTCACAGTACAACACATGAAGCTTAGCATTATGGACTTTAAAATATCTGAGCAAGTAAATCAAGCATTGCATCTCATAAGCTGCAGCTGATAGTGCTCTATATTCTGCTTCATAAGGTTGCCCCTCATTATGGTGCAGCTTAATAGATGGATCCATAGGTGTTGTGACAGGCTTAGAGCCTAATAAACCAGAATCATTGAGCAAATCCAAACAGTATTTCCTCTGAGAAACAGAAATGCCCAGATTGGAATAAGCAACTTCAAGTCCAAGGAAGTATTTGAGTTTACCCAAATCCTTGATCTTAAAGAAGGTATGCAGTAAATTCTTGATTCTTGTGATCTCTATCAATGAATTTCCAGCTAATATGATGTCATCAACATATACCAATAAGGTAGTGAATGTATCATTTGAAGTATGAACAAATATGGTGTGATCTGCAGAAGCTTGAGTATATCCTTGCTGGATAAGAAAGAGAGTCAGTTTTTCATACCATGATCTATTAGCCTGCTTCAAACCATCGAGGGATTTGTTTAACTTGCACACTTGATTAGGTTTATAAGAATAGACATCTTATGGGATTTCCATATACACATCTTGTAAATCACCATGCAGAAAAGCATTATTAGCATCAAGCTGATGTAGAAACCAATTATTGATTGAGGCCAAAGCAAGAAGCATTCTAACAGTGGTGATTTTTGCTACAGGTGAAAATGTTTCAAAATAATCAAGTCCTTGAATCTAGCTATACTCTTTAGCAACCAATCTAGCTTTATACCTCTCAATAGTGCCATTGGAGTGGTATTTAATTTTGAACGCCCATTTGCTCCTTATAGGCTTGATTTTGGGAGGAAGATCAACAAGTGTCCATGTACCATTCTTTACTAAATCCAGTATTTCAGCATTCATTACCTCTACCCAAGATTCAGATTGCAGAGCCTCTTCATATGATTTGGGCTCAGTGTGTGAAGTGACAGATAAAGTGAAATGTGATTGTGAAGAAGAAAGATTGTGAGAAGAAGTAAAATTAGACGAAGGATATAAACTACCTGAAGAAGATGATGTTGAGTGATATGTGAAGGAGTTACAAACATAGTCTTGAAGCTTAGCGGGAATGGATTTAACTCTTTGAGATTTTCTAATATCAGGAACATGTTCAACAACATCTATGGGATCAGAAATGTCAGGGATGTATGGATTTTGATTGAGGACATGAAGATCATTGTGATCAACATTGATGGCGGAAGGTGACTCAGAAATGTGACCATGATTATGAGACTCTATAGGTGGAGTAGATGAGGACAAATTTTCTGTAGGTACATGAAGATCAGAAGAATGAAAAAGTTGATTTGCAGGATCAGTTTTATATGGTAAAACATGCTCATAGAAAACAACATTTCTAGAAATGAAAATTTGTCTTGTCTTAAAATCAAAAAGAATGTATCCTTTAACACCAGCTTTATAACCTAAGAAAATACTTTTTCTTGCTCTAGAAGCAAGTTTAGTTCTATGAGAACAAAGAGTAGAAGCAAAACATAAAGAGCCAAAAACTTTAAAACTATCAAAGTCAAGGTTTTGATTAAAAAGAAGTTGATGAGGAGATTTATCCTTTAAAATTGAAGAAGAAACTTTATTAATGATGTAAGTAGCATGCACAAGTGCATAAGACCATAAAATTTTAGGAAGTTTAGATTGAAAAAGAAGAGTTCTTCCAACATTAAGAATATGTTGGTGTTTTCTTTTCCACTCTCCCATTTTGTTGGGGAGTTTCAACGCATGATTTTTTTTATGTAAAATTCCTTTTGAAGAGTAAAATTGTTGTAATTCAAATTCAGGGCCATTGTCACTTCTGACAATTTTAACTCTACAATCAAATTGATTTTCTGCAAAAAGTTTAAAATTTTGAACTTGTGTTTGAACTTCAGATTTTGGTTTTAATAAAATGATCCACACAAATCTACTGTAATCATCTACAACAGTCAAAAAATAAATGTGACCATGAATAGACTTAATGGATAAAGGAACCCAAATATCAAAATGTAAAACATCCATTTTATTGATAGCTCTTTTAGTACTGATACAGAAGGGAAGTTTCTTTTGCTTAGCAAAATGACAAGTTTCACAGACTAAGTTATCATCAGTTTGTAAGAAAGACAACTGCTTATTCATAATAGCTAATCTATAATGAGATAAATGGCCTAGCCTAAAATGTAGAGAGCTGTAGGGGGAATAATATGTGAATCAACAATTGAAACAGACAAAACTCTTGGAATGCTTTCTTCAAGCTTAAGTTTGTACAGTCCTTCACATAGATCAGCAAAACCAATCTTCTTGTGAGAGGTCACATCCTGCAATTCACAATGTTTATCAAAAAAGTGTAAAGTGAAATTTGAATTGGAGCATAATTTTGACACATAAATCTTGTTAAATGAAAAATCCTTAAGGTATAAAACTCTATGTAAAGCTAAATGGGGTGTAAGGTTTATAGTTCCTGCTATATTAGTAACAACGATGTTATTATTTGGAAGTTTAACATTGATAGGCTCAATTGGATAATATGTGATAAACCAATTCAAGGAGGAACAAATATGATCACTTGCTCTTGAATCTAATATCCAGGAGTCAGATTTAATGCAGGCCAGGCAATGTGAAATAGGTAAAGAACAATGAGCATTACCTAATGCAGAAGCTTCAACTAGTGTATGATCAATTGAAACTGAAGTGCTGACCTGATTCAGCATATGCTGAGGAGATGCAATCTTAGAAGATTGAATTAAGACAAGAATGTTATCATACTGTTCCTTAGTAAATGCAGGCAATGAACCAGAAACAATCATTTCTCCATATCCTTTGCAACTTTCATCAGGATCTTGAACTTGCACAAAGTTTACATTAGAATTGAAATTTTTACCATTACTATTACCATAGTTAGGAGGAAAGCCATGCTTCCTATAACAAGAGTCAACTGTGTGACCTGTTCTTCCACAAAAACTGCATTGTGGTGAAGGACCTTTACCTTTCCCTCCCTGAGGAATAAATGTTCTTCCTCTACCATATGGTTTCTTGGACTCAACATCATTAATCAAAACTTTTCTATCATCAGCAACATCAATACCTTCATGACTCTCTTCTTGAGCCACTAATGAATATACCTTGTTGAGAGGGGGTAATGGATCCATAAGCAAAATTTGAGTGCGAACAATTGAAAAATTGTCATTGAGACCACTCAAAAACTGAATTACTTGATCCTCATGCCTAAATTCTTTAACATTTTGCATAGAAGCACATACACATCTTTGAGGACAAACGCATGAAGGTGTAGGTCTGTGACTATCAAATTCTTCCCAAAGGGATCTTAATTCAGCATAGTAATCACTAACAAAACTAGTACCTTGCTTAAGATTGTTGATATCATATTTAAGCTTCCAAAAACGAATGTGATCAGCTTTACTAAAACGCTCCTTCAACTCTTTCCAAACGATAGAAACGTTATCAATATACACAATACTCTGTGCAATAGAATCAGAAACTGAGTTCATGATCCAAGAATGTATGAGATTATTGCATCTCTCCCATGTAGAAAAATCAAATCATCATGTGTAGGAGGAAGAATTGTTCCATCTACAAATTGATACTTGTTCTTGCCACCAAGACCTCTACGCATAACATGTGCCCAAGCTTGATAATTGGACGTGTTCAACTGAGGCTTGATTGACACATAATGGGGTCCATCATTGGGATGAACATAGTAAGGTGAACAAAAATCTTGTGTTGGATCCTGATTACACACCATTGTTGATTGATTAAGAATCAAGAAAGATCCAGAAGAACGAGGAAATTTCAGGAATCAACACGAAGAAAACGAAGAAGATTGAGAAATCTTCAACAAGAAAGAAAACGAAGAAGAAAAAGCTTGAGATTCATGCATCCATGGCAGAAATGATGCGTAACTGAATCGCAACCACCTTCTCCCAAGAAAAAGCTTCTGATACTACAATAACAAACTCAGAAAGAGAGAGAATTGAAGTGAATAGAAAAGAGAAATTCCATTATTGAATGAATGAATGAGTTACAATGTGTAAGTACTTATTTATAAGCTAATATAGGAACATTATAGCTATCATCGACTAACTACAGAGCAACACTGTCTACTCTAACTGTCATAACAGAATTACAGCTGGCATTGACAAGTTTGTTAGAGTTTGCTCAAGTTACTTGTATCGCAAGTAACTTCTTCTTCTTCTATATTTTGTAACACATAATAAAATTGATATTCATTAATATTTAAGTTTTAGAATTTAGCAAATTAAATTTATTAATTTAATATATTTTTTATATGTTGTTATTAAAATATAAGGAGTATCTCTCAAAAAATATTAAGAGTAAGAGATTTAAGGACGGAGGTAGTATATAATTATTATTGTTTTTACAAATTTATCCTTAAGAGAGAGGTAGTGCCTATACCTTATTTTAACGTGCCCAAGAAACCTTTCATTAAAAAGTGGACTTTCATATGTCTGGCATTTAAATTTATATATCTTATTTTAAATTATGGTAAATTATAAGATAAAGTAATAAGGGTAAAATTGAAAGAAAAAAAAGATGTTAAGTTATAAGCTCAAACGCTAGCGTCTGAAAAATAAGTCAGAAGCTCTTTAAATAAGCTATAAACACATGATAAAATCACGTTACCAAACAAGATTATTTTTGTCAAACGAACTTGTAAGTTATCTTTTATAATCTATAAGCTAGCTTTTTGACTTTGCCAAACAACCAAGTGTGAGGTGACAAATGTATTTTTGCATTTAAAAGGTGTCTACGGAAATGCAATGCTTGAGCCTCGAGGTGTGTTATTATATTTACTATAGTATTTTTTTAATATGATTTATTTGACAAAAATAAACGATATTCAATCATTCAAATTGATATATTCAATCAATAGAATACAAATTCAAAGTCACTAAAAACAAAAAGGATGAATATGCGAACAGACACACAACATCCATGTTAATAACATAAAACGACAGTGCATATATGCCTACAAATATAACTATATTCAAGTCTCCAGAATATTCGTGTCTCCGGTGTTGGAACAAAATTGGTTTGTAGTACAATGCTTCTGAAATTTGATGATAACAAAGTATTGAAGAACAACTGAATATGCTAATATATGTTTAAGTGTGTAGGATCATAGATTAAAATTTATCAAGGTCTCAACATATATAAGAGCATCTGAAGCACAAGAGAAGCTAAAGACTATAAAAGATCGGAAAAAAAGTCATTAAAAAGTCAACAAGTGATCATAAGAGAAGAAGTCACCCAGAAGCAACTGAAGACCAGATTCAAGATCATCAGACTTTGAGTCATGCAGACTTTGTGGTATTCAGACTTTGTGGGACCCATAAGCCTTGTCAGCTCTGTTTTTCACTACATGGTGAAAGAAGAAGATCGGATCTGGAGGGGGAAGAAAGCAGCAAAAAAGTTGTGTTGGCCGGAAAAACCCAACAAGAACTCCCGCGGGAGACACCACGCCGGAAGCAAGATGACGGTGGTACGGCCAAGAGAGGCGTCACACCACCGGTAGCCTAGCTACATCTTGTGAGAAGGTTTGGATTAGATTGAGAAGAGGAGGGAGCTCGGGATTGGTTCTGTTGGCTAAGGCGGTGAAGATTCTAGAGAGAAGACAGAGGACCTCTCTCTAGAATGTTATACTTTCCTCGATGCCCATCATGTTGATGATGCAATGGTTGAGCTATATTGTTATTAAAGTATCTATAGTCCAAGTGATATTGTTAAATATGATGACAAAAAACACATTGAAACTATTGCATGGTAGACAAATTACTTTAATTAATGGATCATCGATTTTATTCAATGCCCTAAAATAGTTTGATAACTCCCAATTGAAAATATTTAGTTTTTGTGAAGACATCGATAAAAACCCCTACTTTATGTAGTGGTATTCGTCGAACAAAGAACAATTATTTATATTTCTTATAGTGCAAAACGTCGCAGATAAAAAAGATTGAAAGTAAAAATAGAACATACGAAAGCAAACAAAAAATAATTTGCTTTTGACTTCAATATCCAAAAACCCTCAAAAATTAAGACATGATTCACCATGGCAGAGATCAAGATATCCATAGAATTGCAATCCCACAATGTAAGTAAACCTCCATATACTTGTAGAACCTATAAAAGAAAAACTCGGTTATTTGTGATATAGTTACCAGCTATTTGGTCCATTTGAAAATTGAAGAATGATGTCACATTTGACAATCATACAAGAATATGACTCATATTAACAAGTGTGCCTGGTTACTCTCTTGGATATGTCTCAAATCTCATGAAAAACTTTTTCTTTTTTATTTTTAGCAGTGGTGTGTTCAACTTAAAGGATGTTTATGACTTGGTGATTGACTATCTTTAGGTTGAAGCTTGATTTTGGTCTTTGTATTAGGGTCAACTCACTTATTATATAAGTTAATCTTTTTTCTTTCTAATATAATTTTAAGATGAAAGGATGATGTCCCGATCCAAGACAGAGAAGACTTCAGGATCAAAAAGTATTTATATTTATCTCTTTTCAAATACACTAATTGATTAATAACGACGTTTTTAAGTTAGCACGTTATTGATAATTTAGTACGAAATTTTCACCACATAATAATTAATCTTCGTCAAAAAAACATATGAGATACACCGTAAATTTTCTACATATTTCTTTATTAACAAGAGTAAGATCGAATCTCTAATATCTTAATTAAGAGATCAAAATTTCTTTCAGACATGAACCAACTCATTACTACCCATATGATATAATAAAAAAAATGATATAACACAAATGAAATAATCTAAAATATTTTCATGTAAATATAGTTGATATAGAGAAGAAGATAATAACTATAATGTTACCAAATAAAGATTGTTGGTTTGAATGGTCGTTGACATGTCCTCTTTCACTCAACCACTAATCCTCCCTTATCCATCTTCTATCCACACCCCCAATAAACACCATTCTCCACCCACCTCCTCCTCCTCCTCCGCCGCCACCACCACCACCACCACCGTCGCCGCAGAACCACGTTCACCTTCCGAATGGGTCAACCATCTTCGCTCCCAAGCCCAATCCTCCTCCACCTTCCACCAAGCCATCTCCACATACACCAACATGGTCACCGCCGGTATACCCCCAGACAACTTCGCCTTCCCCGCCGTCCTCAAAGCCACCGCCGGCATCCAAGACCTTAACCTCGGCAAACAGCTCCATGCTCATGTCTTCAAATTCGGTCAAGCTCTCCCTACTGCTGTCCCTAACTCCCTCGTTAACATGTATGGCAAATGCGGCGATATTGTCGCTGCACGCCGTGTGTTTGATGAAATATCCAACCGAGATGATGTCTCATGGAACTCCATGATCAACGCAGCGTGTCGGTTTGAGGAATGGGAGCTGGCAGTTCATCTTTTCCGGTTAATGTTGTTGGAGAATGTGGGACCTACTTCGTTTACATTGGTTAGTGTAGCTCATGCTTGTTCGAATCTAAGTAATGGGTTGTTACTTGGGAAGCAAGTTCATGCTTTTGTGCTGAGGAATGGTGATTGGAGAACTTTTACTAACAATGCTTTGGTTACAATGTATGCTAAGTTAGGTAGAGTTTATGAAGCTAAGGCTTTGTTTGATGTGTTTGATGACAAAGATTTAGTTTCTTGGAATACAATTATTAGTTCATTTTCTCAAAATGATAGATTTGAAGAAGCATTGTTGTATTTACATGTTATGCTTCAAAGTGGTGTTAGGCCGGATGGGGTTACCTTAGCTAGTGTTTTGCCTGCATGTTCTCATTTAGAGATGTTGGGTTGTGGAAAAGAGATACATGCTTTTGTATTGAGGAACAATGATTTGATTGAGAATTCTTTTGTTGGTAGTGCTTTGGTTGACATGTATTGTAATTGTAAGCAACCTGAAAAAGGTAGGTTGGTTTTTGATGGGATGTTTAGGAGGATGGTTGCGGTTTGGAATGCTATGATTGCTGGTTATACGCGCAATGAGTTTGATTATGAGGCTATTGAGCTGTTTGTTGAGATGGTTTTTGAATTGGGTTTGACTCCGAATTCTGTGACTTTATCGAGTGTTTTGCCTGCTTGCGTGCGGTGCGAAGCGTTTTTGGACAAAGAAGGGATCCATAGTTGTGTAGTGAAATGGGGTTTTGAGAAGGATAAGTATGTGCAAAATGCACTAATGGACATGTATTCCAGAATGGGAAGGATAGAGATTTCAAGGAGTATATTTGGAAGCATGAATAGGAAAGATATAGTGTCTTGGAACACAATGATTACTGGTTATGTTGTTTGTGGACTCCACGATGATGCACTTAATCTTCTGCATGACATGCAGAGAGATCAAGCAGAACACAGGATTAATGCATTTGATGATTATGAGGATAACGAAAGCGTTCCCCTTAAGCCGAATTCGGTAACTCTAATGACTGTGCTTCCTGGCTGTGCTGCCCTGGCAGCACTTGGGAAAGGGAAAGAGATTCATGCTTATGCTGTTAAACAAATTATGGCAAAGGATGTTGCTGTTGGAAGTGCACTAGTTGACATGTATGCAAAATGTGGTTGCTTGAACTTATCTAGAATAGTATTTGAGCAAATGTCTGTAAGAAATGTTATTACTTGGAATGTTCTTATCATGGCTTATGGGATGCATGGGAAAGGGGAAGAAGCTTTGAAGCTTTTTCAAAGAATGGTAGCAGAAGGAGACAACAATAGGGAAATAAGGCCTAATGAAGTGACCTATATTGCTATTTTTGCTTCTCTTAGTCACTCTGGTATGGTAGGTGAAGGTCTTAATTTATTCCAAACAATGAAAGCTAAACATGGGATTGAACCTACATCTGACCATTATGCTTGTCTCGTGGACTTGCTTGGCCGGTCAGGCCGGATCGAAGAGGCATATAATCTGATCAAGACAATGCCGGCCTTTATGAACAAAGTAGATGCATGGAGTAGCTTGCTTGGTGCCTGCAAGATCCACCAAAATTTAGAAATTGGTGAAATTGCAGCAAAACAATTGTTTATCTTGGAGCCAAATGTGGCTAGCCATTATGTTTTATTGTCTAACATTTACTCTTCAGCTGGACTTTGGGACCAAGCAATCGATGTTAGGAAGAAAATGAAGGAAATGGGAGTAAGAAAAGAACCTGGATGTAGTTGGATTGAGCATGGTGATGAGGTTCATAAGTTTTTGGCCGGGGATGTTTCACATCCACAAAGTAAAGAGCTCCATGAATATCTTGAAACTCTGTCATTAAGAATGAAAAAGGAGGGATATGTACCTGATACTTCATGTGTACTTCACAATGTTGATGAGGAAGAGAAAGAAACTATGCTTTGTGGGCATAGTGAGAGATTAGCAATAGCTTTTGGCCTTTTAAATACTTCTCCTGGAACTACCATTAGAGTTGCTAAAAACCTTAGGGTCTGCAATGACTGCCATGTTGCCACTAAATTTATATCAAAGATTGTGGATAGGGAAATCATTCTTAGAGATGTCAGAAGATTCCATCATTTCAGAAATGGAACTTGCTCTTGTGGGGACTATTGGTAAAAAGTCAATAGTAAAAATAGTTCATCTTTTCTAAATACTTCATCTAACCCCCCTCTTCCTCCCTCTATTTCTCTTTACCTCCTTTTCTCTTCTCCTTTATGGATTCTTCTCCTTCATGGATTCATGGATGAGAACTGTACCATTGCAACTTTATTGTTGCACGATTTGGATAACTAAGAGTGTGTATAGATTCTCATGTTGTTTCTGTTGAAATCCTTGCTAAGTTGTCGTTTTTATTAGTTCTTTACGACACTAATGATTCGAAGTAGGACCTCAGTAGTGCTCGGAGTAGGAGTAGGTTGCTGATGGCGGAGCAATGGCGAAAGTTTGTTCGGGTGAGGTGGTGGATGGTACTTGCAAGCATTCCATACTAAAGGAGTGTAATGGATTGAGAATTTAATGAATTTTAAACGACTTTATAATGATAAAAGGATTTTGGTATTCGATCAAATCTTTTATGAAATATAAATAAATATTGTTGTTTTCAGCTAAGTCATTT
The DNA here is from genome assembly GCA_946800305.1 of Medicago arabica. NCBI lineage: Eukaryota > Viridiplantae > Streptophyta > Magnoliopsida > Fabales > Fabaceae > Medicago > Medicago arabica. The sequence continues at coordinate 17,181,803 of OX326971.1, read as the reverse complement.
CAAAAAAAAAAAAATCTTCAAAGCAACGAAATATATTGGTATTCACGGCTTATAAAATGTCTTTTGATATTAAAAAAATATACAAATTTTGATCGATTTTGTTATGGAATAAAAGAAAGAAATGTCAAAAATAGATATTTATAAAAGGGATAGGGTGAGGGGATCGAGCTAAATATATATAATTTAATCGTTATAACTTATAACACAACTCTGTTTATTAAGGGTTTTCAAGAATGATTCTCTAATCGTTAAATCTAATATATAACTTAAATGTCATGATAGATAACTAGATATTCGTTAGTTATATATAACTAATTATCTAAATTTGTCCTATTCTACTTTAAATATAGGTGGAGATTAAAAAAAATCCCTTCCTTTTCCTCTCTTGTAATTGTTAAGAGATTCTTCTTACTCTTCCATAGACTTTTGACTTCATGATGATTGAGTGTCGAGTATCCTTTGAATGCAATTGTAGATATGATTTATTGAGTCGAAAAAAATCATAATGAAAGCTAAAACTCTCCTTTAAAAGATTTAACATCGATGGATTTTTATTACTGAATTTAAATCTAATCCCTCTAATTATTCTGTCATGTCATTCTTGAATCTTTCTTGATATCTAGCATTTTCCATATATATATATATATATATATATATATATATTAAGTTTTTAGATCAAAAGATAATTTCATTAACAAAAAAAAAAAAAATCTCCTTCAAAAAAAGATATTTCTTTGACACTTTTGATAAATAAAATTTAGTTTCTCCTTCATATATACATTTGATTCTGGGTCAGTCACTCATTCACTACAATCACAACAATGTTTTCTTCTTCTTCATCTTTTTCAAAGTTAACAAGGTATGTTGCATGCTTTTCTGTTATAGTTCCCAAAAATTTCAATCCATCTTTTTATTTCTCTTCTTCAACTTCAACCATTGATGATTCCATTTCACTGTTCAACCACCTGCTCCATAAGAACAATCCCACCCCACCCGCCATTCAATTCGGCAAGATTTTAGGTTCCCTTCTCAAAGCCAAACAATACCAAACTGCTCTTTCCCTTTCTCAACAAATGGAGTTTAAAGGAGTTAAACCCGACTTTATCACTTGCAATATCTTGATGAATTGTTTCTCCCAATTGGGTCATATCAAATTTTCATTTTCCGTATTCGCCAAGATTCTCAAAAGGGGTTATCACCCTGATGCTGTAACTTTTACTATACTCATCAAGGGTCTTTGTCTCAAAGCCGAGATTCATAAAGCATTGTACTTTCACGATAAGGTTGTAGCGCAGGGGTTTCAGTTAGATCAAGTTAGTTATGGGACGTTGATCAATGGGTTATGTAGAGTTGGAGAAACAAAAGCAGCCGTACAATTGTTGAGACGTGTTGATGGAAAATTGGTTCAGCCTAATGTGGTAATGTATAGCACAATTATTGATAGTATGTGTAAGGGTGAACTTGTTAATGATGCTTTTGATTTATATTGTGAAATGGTTGCTAAGAGAATTTCTCCTGATGTTGTCACTTATAGTTCTTTAATTAGTGGCTTTTGTGTTGTTGGTAAATTGAAAGAAGCTGTTGATTTGTTTAATAAAATGATATCGGAAAACATTAACCCGAATGTGTATACTTTTAGTATATTGGTTGATGGTTATTGTAAGGAAGGAAAGGTGAAAGAAACTAAAAATGTGTTAGCTGTGATGATGAAAAAAGACGTAAAACTTGACGTTGTTACTTATAACTCTTTAATGGATGGATATTGCTTAGTTAAACAAGTGAACAAGGCCAAGAGTTTATTCAACGCTATGGCTCAAAGGGGAGTAACTCCTGACGTTCGGAGCTACAATATCATGATTAATGGATTTTGTAAGATTAAAATGGTAGATGAAGCCATGAAGCTCTTTGAAGAAATGCATTGTAAACAGATTTTTCCAAATGTGGTAACTTACAATTCCCTTGTTGATGGTTTGTGTAAATCTGGAAGAACCTCGTGTGCTTTGGAGCTTGTGGATGAAATGCATGATAGAGGCCAACCATCTGATATAATTACTTACAATTCTATATTAGATGCTATATGCAAAAACAATCATGTTGATCAGGCAATTGTGTTATTAAAAAAAATCAAAGAGAAGGGTATTCAACCAGATATTTTCACGTATACTATTCTTATTAATGGATTGTGTAAAGTTGGAAAACTAGACGATGCACAAAAGGTTTTTGAAGATCTTTTGGTCAAAGGCTACAGTCCAAATATCTATACATATACTTCTATGATCAATGGATTTTGTAACAAGGGCTTGTTTGATGAAGGATTGGCCATGCTGTCAAAAATGAAAGACAATGGTTGCATTCCTAATGCTATAACTTACGAAATACTTATTCATTCTCTCTTTGAAAAAGATGAAAATGATAAAGCAGAGAAACTTCTTCGTGAAATGATAGTGAGAGGTCTACTTTAATACCGCAACTAGGTAACATTTTTTCTATTTATATATTTTCATTTTGAATTTATGTTTCAATGTTATTCCATCATTTCATATATGTAGTTGCTTCATCTAATGGAAAAGAAAGACACTTGTTATTGTTGTTTCTTACTTTCTTTTTTAAGTGTGTTTATCCTTCACAAACATATAGGTTGGTTCTGAGTTCCCACTTGAAGGAAATTGTAGAATATTATAATTTTTCATGTCTAGGAGTGTTGTATTGAGTTTGTACTAATTGTATTACGTCTCTAGCCAATATCTTAATTCTTTGTATGATGAAAATTTCATTTCAATACCGATTGCGACAAGGATGAATCAGTTAGTCTTTGGGTAAGTGGTAACTCATAGACCTATGTATGACAGGCCTTAAATATGGAAAGTCTATTCTAGAAAAGAGAAAATGAGTTGTGAGGTAATGAGTGAAGAAGCGTGACCTGGCAGATGGTGGGAGTGTTGGAGAGAAAAGGCACACAAAAATTGGTTACTATTCTTTTGAGTTCCAATCTTAATATAGTTGCATTTTCCATTCCCGATTCCTGTTCTATGTTACTTGTTGATTCATTCCTGGTTAACAGTTTTAGAATTCTAACAAATACAAATGTAAAATACATGTGAATATATATGCAGTTGATTTTGTGTCTTTTCTATATTCCTCATGTTAGGAGATGGGGATTATTTTGCCTAACAATCAATCTGTAGAACATTGTCTACTCTATATTAGTTTGTTGTGTTGATAATACTAGCTAATTCATACTAGGAATCCCGGATGAAGGGTATAATATCTTTCAGCAACCTTTTCCATTGCTAGTTGTTCCAAACCACAATTTATATGTATAAATGGAGTTATAATTATTTTGCTTAATCTAATAATATTATGTAAGTTTTATGTTTTTGAATACATCTATATAGCTTATTTGTTAATTTAGCGATCTGTGGATTCACCCTAAGCCCCTAGATCGACCAAAAACATGTAGCAGCTGGGCTATTTTCAGTTATTTTTTTCAATGTGATGACTGATGACTTCCATTTACTCATCACTGATGAGTGAATGGAGGACGGCATTTTGCATGTTGGTCTGCCCTGTTTTTGTTCAGAAAACTTCATTCCTTCACGGATGCAATGAAATAAACTATATATTTTCTTATGAATACAATACACCCTTCAGAAAAACTTCATTTTGTTATGATTTCTATGAAATTAAGTGTTGCTCTTCTCTTTATTTGTTTTAAGGTGGGTGCATGAGAATTCTCGATTATGTATGGAGGTGAAATGTTCAATACAAGCATCAACATGGGGCATCGTCCATCCACTTTGTATCGTTGTGATGGAAATGAGTGAGAAATATTCTTTACAGACATCAACATAAGGTTCGCAATGAATGTTTTGGAAATACGTATCAGAGATTGAATCAAGACTAGAGTTTGGAAAGCAATGTCGGCCCATTTATCTTGAAGGTTTCAAATAATTTGGTGAGCGATTAAATTTTATAGAAGGATTGATTGATTTATTTGAGCCAAAAGAATATAGAAATTGGAACACTGGTTAATTCATAAGAGATTTAGAATCGGTATCAAGAATAGATGTAAAAATGTATCTGATTTCCCATATATCTCTTACATCAACTGAAGTTCATGGACCTGTCTTCAAATGAACATCTGTGTGTCTTCTTTATTTGTATATGATTAGACAACAAAATTACACATCTAGTCTTTTCATGCTAAAATGTCGCTCCCAGAGTTGCTCATATTAATGCATATCATAGTGGAGTTGTTGCCTATCATTATTTTCAAGACTCTCAGCAAGCATCTTCAACAAGTCTAAATAGGACAAATGCAATCTAATATGTTCTGGAATTGCTTTTGTTAAATTCATGCTTTCATCAATAAAATGGAATGTTTTTGGGTCAGATTAGCTGGTACATTTCTTTTATTTAAAGAAACATATCCTTGGATACCTCCAAAGCAATTTTCAGCTTCTGTGGATCTTTCTAAGTATATACACAATCTATTATAATGGTTGTGTTAAGAATTCCACATTTAGATGAAAAATGGTTTGAAGATATGTTTAAAAGTGGGGAAATCTTCATTCTTATAAGTCAGTTTTGTGGTGTTGGGGTTCAACCACAAATTATAAGATGATATTAGAACCTATAGATTGGGTCACCCTCCATTTATATGCACACACCAAACCCAGTCGTGCTGGACGTGAGGGGGTGTAATGGGAAAAACCTAAGTTCCACATATAAAAGATATGACTATTGATAAGAAAGACATCTCCCACCTTACAAATCCGTTTCGTGGGATTGTGTTAGGCTTAACCACAAATTCTATGATGTTAGAGCCTCCTCAAAGATCCATCGAGCTACCAACTATGCTATTAGATTTCCGCTATCAAGCCACCAAATATTTATATCCACGCACCAAAATCAATAAAGTTTAGGTGTGAAGGAGTGTGTTAAAGAATCTCACATTACTTGAGAGATGACCTGAACAAGTATTTTTAAGTGGGGGAGTCTTTATCTCACAAACTGGTTTTACAGGGTTGTATTAGGTCCAATTGTGATTTCTAAGAGTTGTTGAATCAATGATTAGTCCTGTTGTAGACTTAAGCCAGTGAACAAATAATAAGGTCGTTTGATCGGTTTATGGTTATCATATAACAACACTTTTACACTTCTTTATGCAACATAATGAATATGACATAGTGCAATATGAAACCATTGGCTAAACTAGTGATACAGGACTACAGGTCCACAACAATGTTACTATAAAATAACTTATAAAAGGGTTAAGATGCTAATGAAATTAAAATTTATAAAGCTTATGAAACTGCCAGATGATGTGAATTCAACATACTTAATTGTGGCTTTAGGAGTTCTCGTAGCTTCTAGTGATGAATCTGTGGTCATTATGCATAAGCTAAGAATTAATTGGAACTTCTGTAATTTGTGACAAACCAATATTAGTTTTCTCTCCCGTCCTATTTTTATTTCTAAAATACTTTTTGTTAGGATTATATAATTGGAACTTCTTTTTAGATTATATCATCATAAAGGTATTAATTGAACATAAAAGTAGAAGCTTGCTCAAGTTTGGCCAAAACTTGCATATATACGGTTTGAAAAATAAAATCCGAAAATATTCACCTTTGTTCGAAACTATAATTTGCGAAAAGAATAATATATGTTGTACTAGTATTTAAAAAGAAACAAGTAATTTGAGATAAAGAAAAATAGTAAAAATGACACCTATTTTGAGACGGCGGGAGTATCATAAACAAAAAATATACTCCCTCCGTCCCAAAACAAGAGTTTTTTGTTCATTTAACAAATTACGAAAAATGCATAAGCGAAAGAAAGAAAAAAATAGTTGAGTGTTTTTTTTTAAAGGATGTGTCTTGGTTAAGTATTGGTGCATTCGCTTTTATCATATATGTAAAGTAGAATATATTGAATTGGAGTGATGAAGTTAGTGTCAAATAGAGTAAGTATTAAAAAGTGAAATAAATCACTTATTTTGAGAAAATTTTATTATTTTTTTGCAAATGACTATGTTATTTTAAGACAGGGTGACTCTATAATTGAAATATGCATGAATACTTATACGATAATTGGAATTCATGCAAAAAAAACGATTAATAAACGAACTAACTATTTTAAGGAATTTATTATTTTAACACATAAACATAATAAAGAAATGTTTTAATTTATTAATAAATAAATAAAATTATTGACCTATAGAACTTACACCAATATAAGGGACACTCTAACTTGCAAAGTAGTTAAGGATTAACACATTACAAAATATTAATTGTATCATTATACAAACAACGACCAGATTGAGCATACAGCCTGGATGAAAGTAAACAAAAGCAGCAATACAGCAGTAATAGTAGAAGCTATTTTCCAAGGAGTGTTGAAGTACTCACGAACAAAGATAGCCTTATATTTATTCCTAGGGTCTTCATAGAAACCATTTAACCCATCACATATAGATCGATATTTTGAATTGAGGCTAGGCTTTATGACATTTTTGCAAAGGTTGTTAACCATTGTAGTCACTGCATCAGCATCACCCATCAAATTCACAATAAGAAAATCTAAGATTTTGAAGTACTGAGAAATGTAGCCTTCACCTTAAATGTGACATTGTTCAAATGCCAATATATTTCTCATGTATATCTCTGTTGAATCATAGACTCGAAAGCATGGCATTTTCAAGACGCCCTTATCAAATTCCAAGTCAAGTAAGAATTTACTTTTACTTACTTCAAATACTAATCCTGCTTCTGATAATTGACTCACACTGAATACATGTTTAATTGTAGCTCCCCTTCCTACTTCAAATGATGATGGCAGCAAAAATGTTCTTAGAAGATCTGTGAAATATTTTGGACATTGTGCTCTTTCTGCGTTTATGTTCTGTAGGTTGCAATTTTGAAAATAATCTAGAGTAATTATAATAAATGAGGGAAATTCATGATTTAAACTAGCTAAGTTGTATATGTCTTCAAGAACAAAAAAGGGTAGCTGGTTTTCAAGGAGTACTAAGTCGCTAATAATGCCGCCATGTAACCAAGGTTTTGATAATATAGGGTCATTTTTCATCCAATTTTTGTATCTAAAATACCTAATAAAATGTTAAATTATGAAGCATGCATCAATTAAAATGATTTTTAAGAAATCATTGCTTTCAAAGCTAATAAGCCCTGCATAACAACTTCTAATTCTATTTTCCCACTCTTCAAGTTTTAAAACAATATCATCCACAAATAGATTTGTTCTATTTAGAAATCCCTTGAGATATTTGAGTTTGAGTTCTTCCATTTGATGCAAAATGTTGTTGTCACTACTTGAGACATGATGATTGTGAAAATGACCAATGGTAATAATTTCAGGTGTATAAGCTTGTGGATTAAGTTGGCGAATTCTTTGTGGTACTTTATAGATACATTGCTCATTTGATTCCAGACATTTCTGGAAGAACCACTACTTCAAGCATTTCAATCAATTCATTCTTTAGTCCATGCACATAACCATTTGCTTTTGCCTCCATTTTCTAAAAACATCATAAACTCAAAATCGGTTAAGTTACTTGGTGAAGTTATCGAATAAATCCTATAAAGCTACTTGGTGAAGTTATCCAATAAGAAATATAAAACATGTTATCAATAATTCATATAAAGGAATTGAAAGAAAAGAGAATAATGTATTGTCGAGTGATCGATATTAGGATTTGCGATGTCTATTAGGGTTTAGACTGATTATTAGATGCCTTGAGAATGCTCTTAAGGGTGGTATTTATAGCCTGCTGTGGGCTTGGATTTCGGTGGCTTGGTCTCCAAGCCACAAGGGTATTTTAGTATATTTGGCGGGTTCCAGACGTTTCTAGAAGCCACTTGAGGCGGCGCTCTGGAAGGGACGCGCCTTGAGCCTGAGAGCCCTGAGGCCTCTTGGAGGGTCCAAAGGCCCTTCTGGAGGTCTTTAAGACTTTTAGGAATATTATGACGGTTCATGTATAATAATATAAAAGAGGAACCTGCATGTTTAAAATAGTAAAGTTTAATCTTCAGTAGTTTTGGTACAGATCTCAAGTCTCAACTCCACTCTCTCTGTGTTGCTTTTGCATTGCTTTATACTATTCTTTAAGGCCGTAATTTGTAGCAAACCAATATATTCTCACATTCCATTAAATAGCCGTGATTCTTTCAACAAAAAAAACAAAAAAAATTGCCGTGATATTTTTGAAGGCTTCTCACGTCCTATTTTTATTTCTTTTTTGTTAGGATTATATAATTGGAACTTCTTTTTACATTATATCATTAGAAAGGTATAAAAATTGAACATAAAAATAGAAACTTGCTCGGGTTTAGCCAAAACTTGCATATAGATGGTTCGGAAAATACAATTCGAAAATATTCACTTTGTTCGAAAACTATAATTTGCAAAAATAACAAGTAATTTGAAACAAAGAAAAATAGTATAAGTGAAAGAAATAAAAAATATATATTTCCTTTGTCCTAAAATAACCGAGTTTTTTTTTTTCATTTAACATATTAAAAAAATGTATAAGTGAAAGAAATAAAAAAAATTGTTGAGTGTCTTTGTTAAGTATTGGTGCATTCACCCTTATCATGAATGCAAAGTAGAATATGTTGAATTGTGAGTGATAAAGTTAGTGTTAATTAAAGTTATAATTAGGAGAAAGTAATTAATATTATATTGAAAAGTGAAATGAGTCCCTTATTTTGAGGGGTTGACAATTTTATTTTATTTTACAAATGACACAATTATTTTAGGACCAATGAACTACTCCTTCCGTTTCAAAATATAAGCAAAATTTACTTTTTAAATTCATTCATTTAATGATGTGTAGGTAGAATATGCATCAATACTCGTATTTTAATTAGAATTCATGCAAAACGTATGATTCTCAAAGCAATTACTTGTGACCAGCAATCTATATAAAGCATATTCTCATACTATAATTGGAATTCACGTAAAACACATGATTCTCAAAGCAATTACTTATGATGAGCATTGAGCAATCTACATAAAGTATATACTCGTATATATTATAATGGGAATTCACGTAAAGCATATTATCCAGAATACAATCAAGCTTCAAACAATAACACAAATTTATATTATTTATCGATTATGATCGTTTCAATAACATAAAATAATGATGGTGTATGTAAAACAAAAGATGGCATACATACATAGATACAAAACAACAATCAATTCAATTTATATGATTAATATCTCCTTATAACATAAAACAAATAGAAATATTATGTAGAAGTACCAAACAAAACAAGGGAACGCAAACAATGGATAACAACGTCTGAAACCGAAGCCTTTAAACTAACATTGGATAATAAATTTGTAACCGTTGAAATGTATATCCAAAAAACGACAAAGACTAAAGCATGATAATTTTGAGTTTATGTTGTTGTATCAAATTGCAAACAAAGTGTATGTCAATGGAGATATGTCACAATGCATCGTATAGTCGTGGCTATCAATCACGCAAGACTCGTGGATTCAACTTCCGAGTAAATAGACCACCGCCGCATTGTCAATTTTGTTCAGCCATAGGACACATAGCTCGCTATTGTCTCAGAGGTACCTAAATCTACCAATCCTCCCAAAGCTCACTATACATCTGCTTCTTCTACAAGACTACAACACCTAATTGGGTGTTTGATACCGGTGCCGGCCATCATCTCCCGTGTTCTCTTATGTGTATACAATCTCATGATGAAAGTTTTCTCTCATTTTTTCATATTAAAAACAATTTTCACATTTTCCTATTCAAAGTTATATAGCTCACGCTTCTCTGTTTCCCTTTATTAAAGAAACAAAATCTCAGCAGGTCATTAGGTTCCATAATTTAAGACTTTCCATACTTCCATTATTGATTTTATGGAAGGTGAATTACTGAATAGGTTTATGTTTTCTCCAGTTGTACTTTTAAACCAATGAACATGTAATAATGTCTTTTGATGGTTTTGGTTATCAAATAACTACTACACTTTTTTTCTTTTCTGATACAACAAAATGAATATAACATGATACAATCTGAAACTATTGACTAAACTAGTGATACATGATTAAAAGTACACAACAATGTTACAAAACTTTCGCGGCTATTGTACAGTTAGTAGATTGGAAATCAGAATAGTATTTGCTCTTGATAAATCTCCAATGCTACGATAACTTTTTCCATCAACAATTTTCTGTGTAATCTATACCTGTATGTCACATTCACGGAAGAAAGAAAAACATATTAGAGGTTTAAGGTCATAATGAAATTAAAATTTTACAAAGCTTATGAATCTGCTAAATGACGTTGAATTTGACATACTTTATTGCAACTTCAAGCGTTCTCGTAGACTCTGGTGATGAATCTGTGGTCATTAAACGTAAGCTAATGATTAACTTTCTCGTTTATCTTACAAAGATAATCACTTTATCGTTTATCTTACAAAGATAATCAAGAAAAGCTTTTTTTATCATAAACGCAAAGTCTAATTAACTACGCAATGAGATCATATTGCAAAATAAAAAAATTGTTTATGACAAGAAGTGCTATGTTTCTACTTTTCTTCTAGGATCAAGATATGAACATTGAATATACCTAACAATTTCTGGTCTTGCTTAGAGGTGGTAGCAAATTCTGCGAGCATTTGTTTGCACTCTTGTTGTAATGCCTTCGCAGCCTTCCTTTCTTCACTTGGGATTGGAGGCACATCTCCATCTGACCATGTTGGCAATGTTCGTGCTGCAGCTATGACCGCTCCATCAACGAAAGTATCTCCAGTGCTCGATAGAACTTCTGCTAAGAATTTTATATTGATATCCTAAATAATTCCGATTTGAATAAAAGAAAGTAGATTCAAGAATTTAAATAACATTGACCATACCGTTACGATAATACTCTTCAGGAAGGCCAGATATGTTGAAGACTGACAAGAAGGAATCCAGATGGATTCGTGCATTGCCTGAGAATCTGATCACATCCCAAGGATTCTGCAAATTTAAATGACTTTGTGAACTAAATTTTCAAAACTCAGTGGATCAAATGACAAGCATGTATAAGTTTAAATGAATTATTCATCAAAGATAAATGAAAGAATAGTATAATGAAAATACTTCAAAGCAACTGCATATATGGTGACAATGAGCATACAAAACAATAGTTGTTAACAAATTTAAACCAATACAAACTTCCTTAATGCTCGAAGTTTAGTTGATGAGGACCTATATTTAGGGAAGAATGTAGGTATTATAGTTGTGACGTGTCTTGTAACTTTAAATATTTCAGACATCCTCAATTGGATATTGTATCCTGTATCCTATCAGCCCACAGTTTTCCTTTGAAGCATAAACAGAACCTTCCTTTCAAAAAGATTTAGGAGAAAAAGAAAGTTACCACTGGCGATGAAAATCCGTATCTTTGCATTAACATGTTGTTCTTCTGTGCACTCATGTAATCAACTGTCATCTGTTAGAATTTTGGACATATAATTAGGATATCCGCATCTCACAATGAAATAATACTAACGGTAATTTAAACATGCTAGGAAAAAAATTAGTTTCACTAACTTAAAAGGATGTATGCTCTAAAAGCATTGACAAACTATTCAACTAGTATTTTCTACTCCTTTATTGAGTACATCAAGTGCCATGTTCAGCACATCCTCTAAAACTATCTCTTAATTTCTGCAACAAAAGTGCCTGCAATTATTTGGTCAGATATGGGGTACATATATTGGCAGGCTTAGTATATTTGTGTGCAGATGTTGGGTTAAAGTGGTAAGCTTGTATGCTCGGTGTTTCTTTTTTTAGGAAGATTGTGTGCTTGGTGGCGATCTAGTGAGCCCTATATTTATTATTTTATTATTTAGTGTATATATTTATTATCCAGCTCAACTGTGGTTTTGAACCAATTAAACTATGACCCAAACGTCTAGCCAGTTCCATCTCTAGTCCGGTTTTTAAAACATTGATCATTACCACATATACACCGAGGATGTGAAATTCATTCCTATAACAAGAGAAAACATTCTATGTATAGACACAGTGAATATGAGAGGTTCCTAGTTCCTTTATACTAGCCTACATTGAAAATTTGACATTTAGAGTTTGGCATTAATTTGACTTGCACTCTGTCCGTCTATATTCTTACTTACTTTCTGCACAAAAAGTCTATCTAGTTTAGGCCAATCAATATTATAAGAATAAAAACAAAATCTGCACTCGGTAACGTTTAATATAAGAAAGGAATCACGGAAAGCATACTTCACAGAAGTATAAAGTGATTTACCTCATCTCCCTTTCTTATCTGTTGTCCAGCATTTATAAGAACCTCAAGCATCCTGTCCTTAAAACGCCAATGGAAAAAACAATTTGGCTCAAACGAATGGTTCAGCATATCTGAAAAGAAAGACTAAGTTAATCAGTTGCCTTTGTTGTTAAATATCAAAAAGTAAAGAAAAACTTTACATCAAAAGTGGAAAAAACAAGTACTGCTACAATGCATGGGTGCGAAAATGATAGGATAGTTGGTTATACCATTTGAGGTGAACGAGCTTACCAGCATAAGGAATCAGCATATTCGCTTGTTGAGTTAGTGCACACATTCTCATTTGCATGTTGATACATCGTGACTGTGCAATTCCTACTGCCCACATGAATCTTTGAGGATCACGAGCAAGACGTTTTACTTTGAGCGGCGCACCACCATGCTGAACAAGATTAACACAATTTGTTGAGAACAAAAACTAAGTGATACGCATAATATAAGACTAACAATTTCAACATGGACATTTTTCTCTTTACCCAGTTCTTCTTCCAGAATTCTAAAGCTCGTTGTTGCTGAACTCTCATTGTAGAAGCAAGATCAGGATCCTGCAGTTCCAAAAGTTCCTCCTAGATATACAAATCAACATGAGATGTCGTAAAGCGGATTCTAAAACAGTGGGATGTTCCAAATGTAGCCATTCAAATACACATAAGAATATGCAGTAAAATCATAAAATATACATCTGAAGTAAGCTAAATATCAACCAATGGTTTACCAATTAAAAAGCGTATTTTTTACGCACCTCTGTAGCTAGAAGTAAGCTAGTACTTTCATCTGCGCTAGGTAAGAAATCACCGTAATACTGCCAAAAGTTGTCTTTGCAGTCAAATGAAAACAAGAGAAGGCATGCTAATCGTAAATCCCAATCTGTCTGCCACAAAGATTTACACAATTACATTAAGCAGATAACTAAAAAAAACTAACGGTTTTGACTTTTTTGAGTATATACAACAGTTACAATACAAATTGGTTACATATTATTTGATCATGAAAACAATCAAGAAATCAATTATATCATATTTTGAACTAAATGACTTTAGAGGAGAATTGCAATTACCTCTGGATTTGTTGAGTTGATAATATCAAATATTGGATGACCAAGGGGAATTATATCAGGGAAAAACATCCATGGTAGTTTCTTGCTTATGGTTAGCATCAGTTCAAGAGGAATTTCCATTATAACCTGCCCAAGTTCATCGTTAGGGAAAACAGCCACGGACAACTACTCAGAATATAATCATGAAGAACATTATACAAATAATTAATGAGGCTACTCACCCTTGGTCGGCGAAGAGGTTCGACATCTTTAGAAGCATATACACCAAAACCATTTGGCCCTTCCTTAAAATCAACTCCATAAGCTCGCATACTACGGACGAATCCTATCTTGTAGAAATCAGGATCTACAGGCTCCAACTAGAGGAACAAATAAATTAACACGGAGAAACAAAGAGAAAACAGAATCAATATCACAACTAAATATCCCAATCTCATAAAAACAGAAAACCCTTTAAAGAATTCATCCAAAAGCTGGCCTTATAGGAATGAAGATACTGCATCTCAAAATTAACTATACTCTATCTATTATACACACAACAAAAGCACATCAAATTAGTAAAACATCCAACATTTTAAATTGAAATCATAGTCAATGTTTGGTTGCAATCCTTGAATTTTAGAAAACTCTGAACAACTATCTAGCACTGAGACTTTAAATTTAAGGCATGTCCGAGTGTCCGACACTGACACGAAATTGACATGTGTGTTTATATACAATCATTTTCATCTTCTAAAATTATAGGTGTCTACATGTTGATATTTGTACCATGTCATGTTCCAGTACTTAGACAAATATCATTGATGGGGCCGCAAATGCAGTCACAAAGGTTTCTAAAACTTTCACATTGCAATTGCAATATCAATTAAGATTAAGAACCTTTATTTAAAACCTTGGAAACAACATTGGTGAAGTCTTCTTATAAGTAATTGGAAAATTTGATGGTGTGGGAGGAGGGTAGGACTATTCAAAAGTAGAGGGTGATTGAAGCGATTTGGAAGAGCCCGGCACCGTGTAAGGTAGTGGCTTTCTCGTGGAAAATTCTTCTTGATCGCATTCCGACTAGAGTAAATCTTGCAAGGAAAAATGTTTTATTGCCGGAGGCACCTACTGTGTTTGTTTTGTGTGGCCTCGTGGAAGAATCAAGTTGTCATCTTTTCCTCCATTGTGAGGTGACTAGTTTGATTTGGCAAAGGGTAATGTCTTGGTTGGATATGTCTTTTATCACTCCTCCTAATCTTTTTGTTCATTGGGAGTGTTGGGGATTGGTTGGGAGGGATAAGAAAACTCGTAAGGGGATATGTCTTATGTGGCATGCGACTTTGTGGGTAATTTGGCAAGCTAGAAATTATAAAATTTTCAAGAATGTGGTAAGTGGACTTGAGGAGATGGTGGAGGAGATTATGGTGCTATCTTGGAAATGGAGTTTATCTAGGCTAAAAATACCTACTTGTTTGTTATGAATGGTGTTGGAACCCGCGTGATTGCCTCCGTCGGTAGGAAGAGGAAGGGCGGGCAAGGGCCTTCAATCCTGGTAGTGGTGCTGCTGTTTGCTCTTCGTTCTCTGTTTCTGCTGTTTTTGGGACCTTATTGGCAGCTGCTGTGCTGTGTTTCTGGCCTCATAGGGTGCAGACAGCAGTTGGGTTTTTGCTGGGTGTTTTTGAGACCTGCAGGCTTTGCTGTCTAGTTTTTGGTCAGTGCTAGGCTCTCTTTCCTTTTAGCCCAGTTTGAGTCTTGGCTGTTTTTTTTGGGTTTGTTTGCTCTTTAGCGGTGTTCAGCCTATATACGGCGCTTGTCTTTCTTGTTGTTTGTTGTTTTTAGCTAGCCTCGCACTCCTTGTGCTGGTTTGCTTTAATAATATTGGCCGTTTCAAAAAACAAAACAAAAACATTCACTCACTCCACTCAATCAATCTGCTGGGTATAACTCTAGTTAATGATAAGTGAGTAGGTTGCTCAAGCGAAACAAGAGCAACTAGGGTAACATTATAATCTGGACCATAGTCTTTGAATACAAGTTGCATACCGTAGAAAGGAACCGCAGCCGCTCTGCAGTTGGAGACGTAGGCACAATTGGCCGAACTTTGTTACCAAACATCATGTTCCATTTTTTCATTTTTCGTAAACCGGGCTGTTGTTTTAACACATTCCAGGGCTGGCTTAAGGGTAAGACTACTAAAGCTTTATGCCCACCAACAAAAAGGTCTCATATGCACCCAAAAAAAGGTAACATTCTTTAGCATTCCTTAGTCCTAGTTGTTACTTTCAACCAATAAATAAACAAAAACCAAAAAAAGTAGAATAAACAAACAAGGTGCAAAATGGGTTTTACCTCAGAAGCTGTTTCTTCATCTTTAAGAGGCTGAAACAACGGAAATGGGGCAGTTTCAACAGAAGCTTTAACAGGTTGTACTTTGTTTTCAGCACAAGAACCAAATGAGTAAGTGGGTCGCCACAAATAGCCATGGCGCAAACCTTTGAACTGTTTAGAAAGTAAACAAATATTGGTAAAAAGTTGAATGAGAATTGAGAGAAGAAAAAGATGTAAAAATGGAAAGGGAAATGAAGTGAACCTGGGTTTTTGAGAAGAAGCTTGTTTGATAAAGTAGAAAAGAAGAAGCCATTGAGTGAACTCAAGAGTGGAAAATGGTAAAGACAACGTTATCCAGCACTTTATGTTCCTTCTAGAGCGATGTCACGTGTTGTGTTGAAAATCGAGATAACACTCACTCTTTTATGTCTTGCATTTTAGTTTTAGAAATGCATTCCACCTAAATAGTGATACCAATATTCATTTCAATTTAATAAGAAAGTGAATATGTAAATTTTTAGTCATTTAACTGTTTAACCAAAAAATAATAATATATTAGAGACAGAAAATGTTCTTAGGCAAATTCTATGGTACACTCAAAAAATTTGAGTGTATTGATACGCCAAATCAATAAATTAATAGTTAAATGTGTTATTTTTTGAAGAGAAAAATTGTTTTCCATCACCTATAATTAAATCTTATTTATCAAAAACGTCAACGAAATAAAATTTAATTTTTCTGAATTTTTAGTACTCATAATAGAGAATTTTAATTATTTTTTATAATAAAATGTAAAAAATATTAGTATGACTTTTATAAACAATGATATCGCGTCATTTTTCGGCTATTTGATTAGCTTTTGACTCACTAATTATATCACGACTGAACATTTAATTTTTTAAAAGAAAGTGGAAAAAAGTTCAAATACCATTTTAAAAGATTTAGGGTTCGGGGGTTGGTTACATAATGGGAAGGTATTAGCACCATTTATGTTCGTAGTACTCTACGAGAACCTCTTGGTTTTATTTAATTTTTGTGCTATAAACTTGCTTGCTTTTGAAAATGGATTTAAAGTGTTTAAAAAAACAAAGACCTAATTATCTACATTTTTTATTGATTTGAGAGGACAAGGTCCTTCGCCTATGTACCCGTGAGGGATCAAAACCTCGTAGTTCGGGGTAGAAATTGTGTTTGATTGGTTGAGTGTTTTTTAATGATTTTTGAAAATGTTTTAAAATGAAAGAAAGCCGAAGTGGCAAATGAGTATTTGTTTGTGTTTTTTAATAGTAAAGAAAGTGAACTCAAGATAAAGTTAAATTGATTGGCATTTGATTAAGAAAAGAAAATAAAAAAAAGGACCACCTGATTTAAGATCAAGGTTTGTTTAAAAAATATTTTTTTTGTGATTTTTGTTATATGTTTTTTTTTTTTTGTTTTCAAATAATTGGAATAAGAGTAAACTAACGAAGCAGGAAAGAATAAAAGCGTGGGGAACTCATGGTGGCATTGGACCACATGAGGACCTTTAACCTAAACTACGACGCATAAAAGACAAGGCATACACCCACACACGCACACATGCACCTAAAACTATTACATTAAACCTATTAATACATTCTAAAGTCTGCCGAAAATAAATATGAATGAACCATTTACATCAAGCCTAATATACATTCTAAATTTCATGTGATAAAAAATAAATGAGAACAATGAATGAATATGCAGTAAATAAATGGATGATAAATATGCAACCTAATCTAATTAACATAAGAATAATAAAATGCAAAAGGAAATAAAAATGCAAAAGAAATCGGAATACATGAAGAAATAGAACAATTAGATGTAAAAAGAGGTGCAGGCAGTAATCAGGGGGTGTAAAAGTGGAAAGAAAAGAATTGGGCTTAAAAGATGCAGGTGCGTGAGTGGGCCTAAGGGGGTTCAGGCTGGTTTAGACCGGTTCAAAGGCTGAACCGGTTCGGCCTGGTAGTATATATGTAGGTGGTGCCGATTTTTTTTCATTTCTAACACCTCTCTCTCTCTCTCTCTCTCTCTCTCTCTCTCTCTCTCTCTCTATTCTTCCCCTTTTAACTCTCTGTTCTCTCTCCTCCCTCATTCCTTCTCCGGTGGGAGATGCGACGGCCAGTGGTGGCTCCGGTGCAGTGGCCGACCACCGTAGGTGGCGGCGCCGCCGCTAGAGCCGCCTTTTTTTTATTATTTTTTGTGCTTTCTTCTTCTTTTCACTTCATCTATCCTCTTCTAAGCCTAAAAAGTCCCAAAACAAAATCTAGAGACCTAGATCTATAAAATAATAACAAAAAAATTTACCTTCCTGTTATCTTTTGGATCGGTGGATGTCTTGTCTGTTGCTACGGTTCTGAATCTTCTTTGTTGTGATGTTCTCCTTTGTTGCGATGTTGAAATTTGTGGGATGTGGTTGTCTGGAACTATTGCGATCTCTGGATCGGTGGGTTTTGAGTTGCTGAGTTTTGATGGTGTTTATGTTGGTTTGCGATTCTGATACATGAGATTGGTGTGAAAATTGTGTGATTTTTGTGCCTGTAAATTGTTGATGTGCTTGCTAGTTCCTCGTTGCTGATCTGAATAGGGTCTGTGATGTTGTGGCTTTTGTTGTTGTATGTGTGCGATTGCTGTTTGTGGCTTGTGAAATTCGGGCCCCTTTTCTATGACTGCTGGGTTTCTTCTTATAGTGTGACCATTGGGATTTTAGGGTTTGTTAAATGAGGTAGAAAAACCTGGGTTGGATGAGATGAAAGAAAACGTGTAACGAGGCTGGTGATAGCTTGCAGTTTGTTGGACTTTGACCAATCGGACTTATCCTATTTATTTTGACTTTTTGGACTTTAAATAATAAAAATAATGAAAACAAATAAAAATGACTAACAAAAATTGAAATTAAAAGTGATTAAATAAAAGGATGGAAATAAAACTAAAACAAAGAGAATTACGCCCGACTCAGAACCAAAAATGAGGTATTTTAAAATACCTCTCTGCCGAAATTTTCACTGAAAAGTCAGAGTCGAATGACGCGTGCCGGTGGGATCTTGGGTCAAAAATTGGGGTATGACAGATGCCCCTATTTAAGTTTCTTCGTCCGGAGATTTGAAGATGGAATCTTTGATTGGAACGGACCGAAGAGACTTAAATATAAAGTACACCTATTTTTGATCCTAAGATACTGTGAATGCA
This sequence comes from Medicago arabica, assembly GCA_946800305.1. Lineage (NCBI taxonomy): Eukaryota > Viridiplantae > Streptophyta > Magnoliopsida > Fabales > Fabaceae > Medicago > Medicago arabica. The sequence goes on along the minus strand of OX326971.1, from coordinate 17,162,874 downwards.
TGTGACGCAATTATGAATGCAAGACGACGTAGATGACTTGATTGGGGTGAGTAATAACGACGGGAGGCCCAAATTCTTTATAGAAAGAGATCTGACTCTGTTAAGGGAATATAGTTTCAGTGGGGAAATGATTGTCTATTATCGTATTGATTTGGAAACATAGTTTAATGAAGACAAAACTTTTGATGACATCTCTGGACCAAACGCGCTGGGGATGACGCTTGGGAGAATGACAGGTAGATGTAAGCGGTCCGTCGTTTAGGACTAGCAACTTGAAACGAGAAAAAATTGTAAACTTAAGCGGTCCATTGTTTTAGGACTGTAGGCTTAAAAGCAGATAAAAGTGTAAGCGGTCCGTTGTTTAGGACTGTCGGCTTGAAAGCAGTAAAAATGTAAGCGGTCTGTTGTTTAGGACTGTCGGCTTGAAAGCAGTAAAAATGTATGCGGTCCGTTGTCTGGGACTGTCGGCTTGAAAGCAGTAAAAATGTAAGCGGTCCGTTGTTGAGGACTGTCGGCTTGAAAGCAGTAAAAATGTAAGCAGTCTGTTGTTTAGGACTGCCGGCTTGAAAGCAGTAAAAATGTAAGCGGTCCGTTGTCTGGGACTGTCGGCTTGAAAGCAGTAAAAATGTAAGCGGTCCGTTGTTTAGGACTATCGGCTTGAAACGATAAAGGACTTGAAACGAAAGGATGCGGCCAAACAAGACTTTGGGTGACTGATGCAACCATGTGTGAATGATGTTATGTATATGTTGTGTGTGAGTGAAAGTAATAATGCATGGATGTATGAATGTGTGAATGAATGTATGTGTGTGTAGACTGGGTTGTGATGGGTAAACTCGACAAAACGAGACAAGACAGGTAAGATGAGAGATAGACTGACATCACAGTACAAACACTCGGTAAACTTCCTTGAAGATGATATTATTGCGAACAGATCGAGCCACTTGCAGGGTGGAACCTGACACGAGATAGCAACTGATGCTTCCTGGGGAGAGAGCTCATTGTTGACTGAAAAGTTAGGAAGAAGTCGCCATTTGTGAATCGGCGTAGAGTGTTCTGATAAATGCCACTGTTGACCAAAAGTCTGCAAGTCGCCATTTTGCATAGAGTGTCAATCCATTGGTATGCCCCAGCAGTCACACTCCTTTTTGTTTTTTGGTTTTCTTGTTTTTTTTTTTGAAATCCCTAACTTTTTCCTGGACCACCCTTTCGGGTTTTCAGTCCACCGGGAGTATATTCCTTTTTTGTGCCCCTAATTTTTGCCTGGACTGCCCTTTCGGGTTTTCAGTCCACCGGGACGCTCTCTATTGCCTAAGTCGCCTTTTTAGGTTTTCAACTTAGCGAGCTTTCATTTTTTGTTCTTGTTTTTGGATTGTGACTGCATCTTCCTCAAAGTAGAGGTCCTCTTCATAGTGCTTATACATGTTTCTCTTCCGGAGTGTAACGGTTATCGGGGCGGCTGTTGATGTATGCTTCACCTACTCACGAGCTCAAAGAGAGTATGTTTGTTGTTCACATTTTTCAAAAGATGTAAAAAAAGTTTTGTATTTTGAAAATTTTTGCTTCAAGTATTGCCATAAAAATAGAAGAAATTTTGTAAATTGAATAAATGAGAGTTCCAAATAAATGGGCACGGGCTCAAACTTGATTAATTGAGTGGTGGCCTGCCAATGGCATGGCTCCACGGATCTTTGAAATTTTTTGGAAAATGGTAAATGTAATGGGAAGGGTACATTGAACACGATAGCCGTTATTCTCCCTAACAACCTTGAATTGCCCCTGTCTCGTGTCTTTGATTTAAAGGTGCTTCGAATCGGAGATCTTTTGATAGTTGGATTCCCTAAGTGGACTGTGTCTGACTGATGCAGTTGCTTTGTCATGATCCTTAACTTTTGCATAGATCTCCCTTTCGGGTCTTCAATCTATCAGGATAATCATTTTGTTTATGTCTCTAATTTTTGCCTGGACCGCCCTTTCGGGTTTTCAGTCCACCGAGACGCTCATTTTTGCCTAAGTCCCCTTTTCAGGTTTGCGACTTATCGAGCTTTTATTTTTGACAAAGTATTTCTTGACTGCACCGGCATTCATAAGATGTGTGAGTTTGTCACCATCCATAGTTGTAAACGTCATTGCACACGAGCCTTCATAGTTAGGCGTCCACTTGCCCCTGGAGTCTGGTTGGAGAGATACTGTTTTTTGCACAAAGTACCTTTGAAATTCACAGGGGACGAACCTTCTTCTGGGAAGCTTGTCTCAACTTCTTTTGATATAATTGTACCAGGGTCGTCATGCATTGTAAGTTCAATCAAAACTTGAGATTTCCGTAGAACTCCTGTTGACGGGATTTTGATCTCCATGAGAAGTTCGGCCTTCATGTCGTATACAGATGGAAGGAGGGGGTTGCCCCTGTTGAAATGTTTACTGAAACACGATGCCCATGTGAGGCAACGGTGCCATCTTATGCTTGTCTTTGTAAATGGTTGTCATCCTCTGGACAATCTTCTTGATTTTCGTTTGCAGCTTTGACGGCTAAGATGCCCCAGTATATGAGTGATCTTGTCGGGAATCACTTCCTTTTTCTTTTCTTCATCTTCGAACACAGGGAATTCCAAGTCGAGAGAGAGTATATGGTTAATGTGTTCAACGAGCTTGTTTATGTTTAATCTGCATTTATGTTTGATTTTAGAAAGTGAATGATTATATGCAGATATTTGGAAATGATTGAGGAAAAAGGGAAAAAAAATTGGTTTTTTGTGTTACCATTTTTCCAGAAAAAGCACAAAACAAAAACAAAGTCGGGATCAAAACGACCTTTTTATTAATGATGGAAAATACATGAAGCAAAAAAGCCCTACACAAGTTCACTTTCGTCTCGTGCGGGACAAAAGGATTTTTTGGAAAAAGTAAACAGCAAACAAACACATTATTTGAACGGATAAGTAGAGGAAGAAAACATCAACAAAGATCTTATTGCGGCTAGCCATCCCATGTGTCACAAGCACTATGTATTATGATCTGGTAGCGGGTTGACTTGCGCGTTCGGAGAGTCTTAGAAGGTCAGGCGGTTGGTCCGGATCAAGTTCTGGACTGCCTTCTTTAGTGCGTTACAATGTTCGACGTCATGTCCAGGTGCCCCTTGATGGAAAGTACAGAAAAGGTCAGGTCTATACCATGCTGGCAATCTTGTTGGTACTGGAGGAGGCACTTTAGTCTAGACCAGATTCTCTTCAAGCAACATTGGGAGCAACTCTACATACTTTATGGGAATTGGATCATAATGTGCTCTCCGAGCTTGATTCTGTGGCTGGAGGCCTCGTTGGAATTGTGGCGAATCCTTTGTAACCGTCAGCGAAGATACCAGGATAGTTAACTTCTCTACTTCGGCCCGAAGTGTTATCACCTCTTCACGAAGCTCGTGGACCTCTTGTTCAAGCTGATCCGTTTTATGTGTTTGCGCGAGTGTTTGCATGTGCGAGTTGAAGTTGAACGAAGACATCAGACCACCTTACTGACGGATTGACCTTTTATTGAAAAGACACAGTGTGAGACTCGGACTTGAAACTATGAATGCAGAATGATGCATGATATGTTTATGCAAAAACAGACACATTTTTTTCGAAGGACTTATGAAAGCAATTTTGTAAACATCGTAATTGAAAATTTCCTTGAATAATAATTTAAAGCACCACAAGATAATTCTCCTTTTTTAACCAATTGAGCCAACGGATAGACTCCAAAATACATCACAGAGAGGCTAGGAAATGACATAGAGGATAAAAACAACTGCGAAGTTCCCCAACTCCTAAGGTGGACTACTCCTCCAAATCTGGATGAGTTCCAGCAAAGAAATCCATATGCTATTTCTTGTTAATATGTCGTTTGAGAAGCTTGTTCTTCACTTGGATGTCAATATTCTGTGCGACAATTGTTCGACTTTGTTTGAGGAGTTCATGCTTGTGTTGTTCTATTTCTCCACTCATTGTTTCCATCTCGCGCATAGCTTTATCGTATTTTCTTTTCCAAGTGACACTTTCAAGGGTTGACTCAGTCAATCGCTCTTGATACTTCTCCTTAGTCTTGATGGGTATGGGTAGAGATGATGATGGGGTAGTCGAGGATAAGTACCTCGGTAGGGTGTAAGGCATCCCAAAGCTTGTAGCTCTGTCAATAACCCATTGAGTATAAGATCCATGCACAAAGTCTCCATTCTTTCCCAACTGGCTTCTATTAAGTTTACGGATGCCACTCCAAGCTTGCACAAACTTATCTCTCTTGTTCGAGTAATCTTTGTCATTGTAGTAGAATTCTCCGGTTAAAGGGAGGTTATCCGGTTGGGTTTTCATCGGGTATCCGAATTGCCGTCGGGCAAGGATAGGGTTGTAACTAATTCCTCCATACATACCGAGAAGAGGCACGTTGGGGTATTCACCGCAACTAGCAATGATGGTTCCGTTGTCACAAGTTGCATGGTACCAAACTATATCAGATGGGGTCAGAGACATGATTTTTTGGGACCATTAATGACCTTCGAGATTGGCTTGAAAGGAATGAGTTTGAGGTAGATGAGAGGTAAACCATTTGTAGAGTAAAGGTGCACAACAAAGGATAGCTCCACGACCTGCTAAGGTCCGATCATGGATGGAGTGGTATGTGTTGGCTAACAAAGTAGGGACGAGATTTTTGGTGAGAAAGATTTGAATGGCACGGATGTCCACGAAGTTATCAATATTTGGGAAAAGTACAAGGCCATATATGAGTAGGGCTAGAATGGAGTAAAATGCCTCGTTACTGGCTACATCAGCGAGAAAGGAGGCTTGTTGATAGAGGAACTTTGCTGTAAGGCCTTGGAGACCTCCTTTAACAATGAGGTTTGATTTTACGACGGAGGCTCCCAGATGGAGGGCGTTTGCAATGGTTGAGAGTTTAGGGACGGGTTCAAGGCCGCTGAATGGTATTTTGTCAAGCACTGGTAGACCAACCAAATAAGAGTACTCTTTGAGGGTGGGGACAAGTTGATAATCAGGGAACGTGAAGCAGTGGTAAAGAGGATCATAGAATTGGACTAAATTTTCCAAGACTCCTTTCGCGACATCCGTTTTAAGGATACCAAGCAATCTCCCATGGCGAGTATGAAAATCTTCTGGACTAGCTACCTTCTTCCCTAGCTCCCTTAATTTCAGCAAATCCGGTCTCTGGAAAGTGTATTTCTTAGTGTTTCTTCTTGCAATCTCCATCTATGATGTTTTACAAAAAATTTATATAAGTCCTTCGATTGTTTGATGAAAAAAGGTTTATGAATGAATGCATGTATGCATGATTATGCTAAAGAACAGAGAAAACATGATGAGGTTAAGTCCATGATGTTGGAGTCAAGGGTGAGCGCGCCATTTGGTAGGGACTATGGTTTTATTTGTACCTGTATCACGGGTTCTACCAAGTTCTCAAGGTCTACAACCCCCTTCCGAAGATTATTGCACAACGGAATTTACTTCCGGTCCAAAAAAATGTTCGTACGAGAGTCTCGCTCGAGTGTAGTATTGCGTATCAACTAGATCAAGATTTACTCCTGAATAGCCACCGCACTACGCCCTAAAAGGCTAAGATGGGTTAAAGGTAACTAAAGGTTCTCAACTTCGACGGTCACTCGAAAATAGTATGCTAAACACGAATACTCATGTCAACATGGTATACTTCCAAGATTCCTCCATTGAGTGGGGTTATCACATGTACCACAACCAAAAATCACTCTTGGTAAGGAACTATGATTATACCACCGTCCTATCTTATGTTTCCCTCAAGTCCGAGTGGGGGACTTATCTCACCACACACGTTAAGAAAGGAGAAAGAAGAAGGAAGAACATATATACACGCATTTCCATCTTTTATTTTTTGTTTTTAAGCAAGTTATAGCACAAAGAATTAAATAAAGCCAAGTTAGGCTCAACCCTCTTAGGGGAGTCCCCAGTGAAGTCGCCATTTCTGTCGCGTCATTTTTCGGAGATCAAGGCTATTTGATTAGCTTTTGACTCACTAATTATATCACGACTGAACATTTAATTTTTTAAAAGAAAGTGGAAAAAGTTCAAATACCACTTTAAAAGATTTAGGGTTCGGGGGTTGGTTACATAATGGGAAGGTATTAGTACCTTTTATGTTTGTAGTACTCTACGAGAACCTCTTGGTATTATTTAATTTTCGTGTTATTACTTGCTTGCTTAAAAAAGAATTGAATGGTGATTAAAGAAAAGAAAGAGGCCTATTATCTACATTTTTTATTGATTTGGAAGGACAAGGTCCTTTGCCTACGTACCCGTGAAGGATCAAAACCTCGTAGTTCGGGGTAGAAATTTCGTTTGATTGGTTTTGTGTTTTTTATTAGTATTGAAAAAGTTTTGAAGTGAAAAACCAAGTGGCAAATGAGTATTTCTTGATGTTTTTTGATATTAAAAGAAAGAAATGACTCATAGTAAAATTAAATTGATTGAAATTGATTAAGAAAGAAAAATGAAAAAAGGATCACTTGATCAAGGTTTGTTGTGAAAATGTTTTTTGTGATTTATGGTTATTTGCATGTTTTTGTTGTGTTTTTTTTAATAATTGAATTAAAATATAAACTAACGGAGCAGGAAAGTAAATCGTCGGTACCTTATGGTGGCGTTGGACCACCACGAGGACCTTTTACCTAAGCTACCGAGCATAAAATAAAGCAAACACACACACACACACATGCACCGACAACTATTACATTAAACCTATAATACATGCTATGGTCTACGGAAAATAAATAGATAAGGAAAATAAACTATTTACATTAAAGCCTAATTTACATTCTAATGTCTTGCTGTAAAGATAAAAATAACATGCATGCATGACTTTTGGGGAAAATGGGCACAAGGTAGGGGTGCAGCAGTAATAAAGGGGGTGTGCAAAAAATAAAAAAAGGGAAATGGGCTTGAACACATGCAGGGGGCGCTGGGCCGGTTTGGTCGGTTCAGACCGGTTCAAAGGCTGAACCGGTTTAGCCTAGTAATATATATAGGTTGTGTTGGTTTTTTTATTCATTTTAGATTTCTGTTTCTCTCTCTTCCTAATTCTTCTCTCTAAAACTCTCTCTCTTCTCTCTCTTGTACTTCAAGAACATGAAGAACTTCCATGAGTTTTTCGGCGAAACTCATGAAGTTTCCGGCGAGGGATGAGTTTTCTGGCGCGGTGGTCGCCGGCCAAGGGTGGTGGCGCCGCCGCGCCGGAGTTAAAAGTAACTCCTTTTTTACTTATTTTTTGTGTTTTCGAATTGTTTTCTCTCCCTCTGCTCGATTGTAGCATCAAAAGTTTTAAAAACAAACCACTTTATCCTAGATCTAAAAGAAAGAAAACACTACCTCTTTGTTAAATCTTGTGTCCGATTCGGTTTGTTCTCCTTGGTTGCTGTTTCGGATTTCGGGACGGTTTGGATTTGAAATGATCTCTTGATTTCGTCCCTTTTCTTGCTGATCTGCGCGTCCGTGACGCAGCTGGTTCGATCTCGTAGGTTTGTGTGTGTTGTTGTGTGTTTGCGAGGCTGCGTGAAATTGCCTCTGTTGTGTTGATTTTGATTGTAGGTTTCTACACTAGAAATTGGTTGTGTTGTGAATTTTTCCGCCGTTTGTGCGTGTGTACTGAGTGTTATTTATAGTGTGAGAGTTTCATCTTAGGGTTTGTTGAAATAGCAGATACAGGTGGTTTCGTATGATATGTTCCTGGATTGTTGCAGATGGATCTGTGAAACGGATTGGAATTGTTGAACGCGTGATACATGCTGGATTGGATTGGGACTCGACAGAATCGGATATTGACTATTTTTGGATTTTTATGGACATTAAGAAAAAATAAAAAATGGTAAAATAAAACTATTAACCTATCATCTAAAAATAAACAAATAATAAATATATATAAATTAAAATTAAATTAATTAATTAGAAAAAGTGAAAATAAAAGATGGAAATGAATTAAAATTAAAAGGACCAATAAACGGAGAGAAAGGAGCCCGACTCGGAACCAAAAAATGAGGTATTTTAAAATACCTCTCTGCCGAATTTTTTTTTGAAAAAATCAGAGACTGATCAGGGCCTGAGGACACGTGTCGGTGTAGGAATGTAGGATCTTAGGTCAAAAATTGGGGTATGACAAATGAAATGATGTTTTTTCTTATGAAATGACATTTTCTAAAATATAAATATCAACAAATAGCTCTTTATTCCATTAAAATAATAGGTAATTTAAAGATTTTTGAAGTTAGAGTACCGGTACACCTAAATTTGCAGGTGTACCGTAAAAGTTCCCATATTCTTAACATATTTAAAGTAAGGACATTGTATAATAAAATCTCGGGTTCGAACATTAGATACTACAAAAAAAGTAAAGTAATTTTTGTATTAAGATTCGTTGACATCAAATTCAAACCATTGATTTATTTAATCAAAAGGCTCATATTTACTTAACTAAAATCTCATGTGATCATCACTCTCTCGTCTCCTTGCTCTTCCTTTCAACTTTCACTCATCTTTATCTTTCTCATTTTAGTTATCATTATTAATATTATTCCAAATCAAATTCACAGCTTCTTCTCCATTTCAATATATATATATATATATATATATATATATATATATATATATATATGCTGCTAACTTACACCCACCTAAAAACACTAAGGTTCATGTTAGCAAGCTACACCCACTTATATTTTACTAAAACACCATTTTGTTTCTATACTAATTAAAATTAAATAGAAGGGCAGTTTAGTAAGTAACTTAAGGAAATAAATGTTTTCCTATTATTCCGGTAGAATTTCCTTGACTTCCAATTACCCATGTTTGTTTTAAGCTTAACTGCAGTTTTGGTCCCCCTATTTTCACCACTTTGCAGAATTGGTACCCCTATTTTAAAATTTGACAGTTTTGGTCCCTCCATCATATTTTTGAACTATAAAAATATGATGTGATAAACTTTAAATGTCGTGGATTATGATTTGAAGATGGAAAAAGATCAACATCGATCAAATTGTAACAAAATTTCTTTGAAAACTTCATTTAAATCATCTCATATCACAATATTTTAGTCAAAATATTTGATAGAGGGACCAAAATTGTCAAATTTTAAAATAGGGACCAATTTCGCAAAAAGATGAAAATAATGGGATCAAAACTGCAATTAAGTTTTTTTTTTTTTTTTTAAGGATACGGATTGCCCAATTTATAACTTCCGCAGACATTTGCAAGCATAAACAAACACTCCAGCTCCTTTTTTTTTTTTTTTTTGAAACAAACACTCCAGTTTATAAATATTATTAATTAACATATTTCTTGGATTATTTTTTTTAATTAAGACATAAGTGAAAAATGATTTTTCATAAAGAAAAACTTTATTGTATTTATTTGACCTTTTCCAAATTAAGTATTCAATGATTTTTTTTTGTTGCTCTTTTAAAAAAAAAAAAAGAAGCAAGATCATTGAAAAAAGAAATAAAGAAGAAGTGACATTGTTTACACCGATTTTTAGTAATATAAACTTCATTATCCATCAATGGTTTTAGGATATAAATGTCGATCGATGGTGACAAATGTATTTTTAAAGGGGGATCGTTCAAGCCTCGCAGTTTATGACATCACTTCATGCATTTTTTAAGAACATTAATGTCAGAAATGCTTCCAACGTTTTGTAATAACAAGTTGTCTCATGACAACATGATAGAAAATTGCTCAAGTGAGCATGTTAAAAAGAAAAAGAAATAGAATAAAGATGAAAAGAAATGCAAAAGAAAGAGGAAAGTAAAACAAGAACAATGATATTAATTTGCAGGAATGTATAGGGTGGTTGGAATCTGTCAATCCATAACTCATGAACCTATATGCTCTGTGTGGCGGCGGGAGTGTTGGAGTTTCAGGAATCAAGAAACCAACTCATTGTTATTATTACAAATTGACACACACACACACTTTGTAGAGAAAACTACCACTAAATCCTACGGTCTATATTAAAAGTAGAAATAACTTCCTAAGACACTAGAAAATAACTTCCATGCACTAAGACACTAGGAAATAATCTTCAATGCACTTCAGCCTTGTTTTCCGCCATGCGCTCTAATTGCAACTTCGAATTATTTCTCCATGTCTTTGGTCGAAATTGCGGTGTGTCGAAGTCTGTCTGTTATTGGTCGAAATCTCTTGGCACTTTACAGCATGTCGAAATAACTCATATGCCTTGTCGAAAACATAATCATGAGTTCGACCAAATATTTCATTTTTGGTGTTAACATAGGCCCCCCAGAATGTTGTTTCTCGAAAGACATGAGAGGAATAACATTCTCAAATATAATACCAAAAATGAGCATTGTATGTGTATGGTCTTCTTCGACCACTTCATAAGAAGTTATTTTTCATCTCTTCAAGCCAACTTCGAATTTATTAATTCTTCGAACAAATTCAAAATGGATTTATCATGTGAATCAATCTCAAAAATATATATTGGCTTTAATGAACTTTGAATAAATCGTTCAAAGATCAATTGGCAGAATGTGCATATAACATTCATGGATACGTGACTTTAATTGTATCTAAACCAATCAAAAAACTTTCGATTGTTCATAACCATAACCAACACAAATGAGATGGGTCGAAAGTTTTTCAGCAATTAATGGCAATATCACGTAACAGTACCATTTTAGCAATTAATGGACATAAAAAGTACCATTTTATGGAACAATATCACGTAACAGAGGACAATCTTATATATCCACTCAATTAAATTTAAAATGATGGTCAAGCACCATATTTTTTATTTGAGCATTTGCTTTTTAGAAAATTCAGACCATTTTAACATGATTATGGTTTTCACAAATCTTTTTATTTACGGTTTCAAAACCGTTTTTACCGTCATAAACTTTTCAGTTTCAATCTTTGTAAAATATTTCAAAACCATTTTGATAAGATTCTCCAATTCAATTGGTGTCCTCCTTTAATGGCTTTAAATTGTTTGTTTTTTTTTTTCTTAAATATGGCTAAAAAACTATTTGTTTATGCATATAAAGTGTTGGGTCGCGCAAAACTTGAAATGGTTCCATTGAACGTGCTAATTTGTTTACACCGATTTTTGGTAATGTAAACTCTATTATCCATCAATGGTTTTAGGACATAAATGTCGATCGATGATGACAAATGTATTTTTAAAGGGGGATCGTTCAAGCCTCGCGGTTTATGACATCACTTCATGCATTCTTTAAGAACATTAATGTCAGAATTGCTTCCAACATCTTGTAATAACAAGTTGTCTCATGACAACATGATAGAAAATTGCTCAAGTGAAAAGAAAAAGAAATAGAATAAAGATGAAAAGAAATGCAAAAGAAAGAGGATGTGTCGAAGTCACTAAGACACTAAAAAATAACTTCCATGCACTAAGACACTAGGAAATAATCTTCCGTGCACTACAGCCTTGTTTTCCGCCATACGCTCTAATTGCAACTTCGAATTATTTCTCTTTGTCTTTGGTCGAAATTGCGATGTGTCGAAGTCTATATGTTATTGGTCGAAATCCCTTTGCAGCTTGCAGCATGTCGAAATAACTCATCTGCCTTGTCGAAAACATAATCATGAGTTCGACCAAATATTTCATTTTTGGTGTTAATATACATGCTTACGGTACAAAACATGTAATATGGACAAACTTTTAATGAAACAATATTTGAAATGATGAAAGTGTGTAAATTAGTAAAGTTTGCTAACTTACACCTTAATAATTTTAGGTGGATGTAGCTTGCTAACTTGCACCTTATTATTTTTAGATGAGTGTAAGTCTTCAGTCCCCATATATATAAGAAACTATAAGAAGTAAGTTTTGCTGAAAAAATGATGTGATGATTACTTTGACAAGTACTTGACTTGTATTTCCATGACGAAAACCGATAACCATAGTTCAAAATACTTATCATATTCAACTATAATTCACTTGGAGCTAAACAATTCCAAAATTTTCTGCATGTCGAAAATTTTGCTGAAAATTATTGTGCAACTTCCATGTTGACTTTTTCATGAAGTTCTTCAAATATAGGCATGAACTCACAACACAACTTACAACAATGTCGGACAGTGTCCTTGTGTTATTTTGAATTTGCTAGTAATAACTTGTAATTTCATGGTAGTGCAGTAATACCTTGAAAATAAACTTATACATTTCTTAGAGAAGACAATAATCTCCCATGATGAGGGAGACCATGTTAACATTCAACTCCAATATTTTTATGATATTAATCTACTATTTTTTTTTTAATGATCCATGAAGTTGCTCAATGATAAATGTGTTCTGCAATATCAAAGTATTCGGGTTTTGCCTTTCAAGAGCTTTATCAAGCTCAGATTGAGTACCTTTCTCATTATTCATAAAATCTTTTGAATGACTTGAGGTTTGAATTTGAATTTGGAGCGTATGCAAGTTTCGCTTAGCTTCCTTGACATAGTTGCGAATGTAGTTGCTCCCTTGATCTCTAGTTTAGGTTATGATGATGTTAGTTAGTTTGATATTTTGGGTTGAGTGTTTATATTGATTGCTTACCTAATTTGTGAAGCACCCTGAATAATCTCCATCTCAAAATATTTGAAGCTTTGATTCGATTCAAATTAGTTCAGTCTCCAAATCTTGTAGTAATATTCTTTCAACATCTTCATTCTCTGTTATATTTACTCAAGATTCTTTCAAAAATTCATTATTTTGTTGTGCTCTAAATCATGTTGTTGCTTAATTTTCATCATCATCATCATTTGCAATACCATCTTCATCAGCATTTAGTTGAGTGGCATCTACAAACTCTGAATTTTGAATGGCTTCAAGACAATACCACCAGGACAACTCAAGTGGGTTTGTTCTTTAAATTCTTATTACGACTTTTTTTACCTTTCTTTGAAACATAACATGATTTGTTTCCTTTGTTAAAGAATCATTGTTATTGGGCTCCATCGCATCTGAGATATTATCAACATTATAGACATATTTATCATTGTTACCACCATAATACTCTACGCTAATCATTTTCTTTGACTTCCTTTAATCCTATCTACATCTCTTGTTTGCACAAAGACTTCCTTATCAAAACATCCTTTATCATTGTTCCCTTGAATGTTTTCTTCTATTGATGGATTCCTTTTCTTTTAAAACATCCTTATCAAGGTTCACCTCCTTGCAAATTTCTAGGTAATGACCAATGACTTGCAATTGCAATGTGAGGAAAAAGTAAGGAAATTTTTCATAATCAATTTCAGCAAAGAATTCAAAGTCATTCCTTTCAACTAACACCTTATACCTTGGGTTTAAGTCAGTGGCGGAGCCAGAAAATTTATAGAGCCTGGGCAAAATAAAACAACGATAAGTTTTAGTGACAGCCATAACCGTAGATAGAGTTCCATAATATTTTTAAAATGATCTCCTTAGAATTACCTACGGTTTTTTCCGTAGGTAAAGTGGAAAACATGCAGTGACGGATTTTGGCCGTCACTAATGGTAAAAAAATTTATAAATTTCTTGTAAAGATACAAAGAAAGTATGGGCAGTGGTGGATCTTGATTAAATTTTTGTTGGGGGTGCCTAAATTGTATGTAATATATATATTAAACCATTTCTATATATGACAAGAAGTGGTTTGTGTCTTTTGAATATAGTGTGGGGGAGTTGGTTCAAGTCCCCACAGAAACACTTTTTGGAATAAAATATTAAAAATAAAGGAGAAACACTAAAAAGAAGGGGCGACAGGACTCAAACCAGAGTCATTGCCCTAAAAGAAGGGACGCCTTCCACTGCAACTAAGACACACAAGGGACTCTAAAGAGATCTGTCCTTGAGTATGAGTTGAGCTCGGGCGCGTGCCCAGGCTAGCTGGGCGGATTTTCCGCCCAGGACTCAAACCAGAGTCATTGCCCTAAAAGAAGGGACGCCTTTCCATTGCAACCAAGAGAAACATATTGCTTATTTACGCCTAATATGATATATATATATATATATAGTAAACTTAGGGGATGCCATGACACACAAGGGACTCTAAAGAGATCTGTCCTTGAGTATGGGTTGAGCTCGGGCGCGTGCCCAGGCTAGCTGGGTGGTAAATCCGCCCCTGGTTTAAGTTGAATCCATATCAACAAAACCCTAAAAAATTGGCAAAAGGTTCAATCAAGGGTCTCCAAACTACTAGCAATAGCAAATAGAATGTTAGGGCCTGAATAATCTTGAGATAAACCAGAAAATTTTACCCATACTTCTCCTGAGAAGTTGTGTTGCACCCTATTGTTAAACTCCTTCGACCAACAAACAAATTCAAAATTCTCGGGCTTAAAAGTGTTGCACCCTTCGACCAAATAAGCCTACCATGGAAGTTACGCTTACATGCATCCATACCAAAAAGGTATTCTACCTCAAGTATCATAATAGCCAATCTATCACCTTTGACATAAGCTTGAGGGAGTTGTGACAATGGGACATCACAGGTTAAAGCTTGAGCAAAAGAGTTTTTCCGTTTTGGATGGATTTTTCCAGATTTGGCTTGTTTTGTGGTTGAATCAAGGCATGACCATGGAATCATGAACTATTCCATGATGGCCTGAGCAAAAAAAACAAGGAGGCACAAGTTAGGTTGGATTTATGTTGATGAGTGATGACGATGAATAGTAAAGTTAGGTTTATGGTTTTCTCCAAACTCTCTCTCTCTCATCTCTCTAAAACTCCATGCTCGAGTAATATTTTCTAGAATGTTTATGTAAATAATAGTCATAAAATAAACAAAAAATTAAACATATTTTTAGTTAAAAATAAGCAGTGGCTGAATTCACGTAACAAATAATGATAGTATAGTTTTTAAACTCTTTTGTAATATGTTTTTTATGAGAAAACTTTTAGAATCCAAAATTTCTCTTTTAATGGTGTATCAGAGATGCTCAATTTTGATTTAGTTTTTTCTTTCAATTTTACCTTTGCATATTTTTGATATATATTTTTTGAAATGATAAATATTACTCTTGTTAATATGTTTTTAGAGCGTGGGGTTGAACAAATGGTATTTTGCTTCTCTCTCTCTCTAACTTTCTGAATTTTCTCCCTTCTCTCTAAACAAACTGACCTCCATCCTTTTTTCACTTCCTCTTCAAATCCAAATATGTTCCTTCCAAGATATAGCCTTTCTTTGACGGTGAGGCGATGTGATTTCCTTTCTCCGCTTCACCTGCGTTCCCGTTCTACCTCTGGTGTCCTTATTTTCCTTTCTCAGTTGGTTTAGATCTACTGTTTTAGGTTTTGGCAGGTTGTCGTTTATGGATCGGGTGTTTTCTTTGTTGCACCACTGTGAAGCTTCTGCGCGCCGCCGTGAAGCTCTTGTCGTGGGTTCCTTCAGGTTGTTGTCTTTGTTGGGGATTTCCAAAATAATGGAATCACTTTGGAACCAAAAGTTGTAACTATTCACCAAGAGTTGTAACTCTTCATGGGAATCATTCATATACATTGGAACCTTTGGCAAATAGGTGCTTAATGAACCTTAGCATTGATTCAAGTGTATATGATCATAACCTTTGGCAAATGAGTGCTTAATGAACCATAACATTGATTCAAGTCAAATGGATGTTTTCTCTCATGTGAAATGTCATATAATGCACTACAAATGCTTGACATTTGGGCATCAATATGGACACACACACACATAAACATGAATTTTGTTACAATAACAACATAATTCTCCCTCATTCTCTTACTCTAAATCTTTCATCAATTCTCTAATGCATGAGTGAATTGCTAGAACCATAAATTTGTAAAATATTGTTAGGAGATACGCTTGGTGTGGTTGTGAAATACACATCAAGGAACTCATAATATCCTGAAGGGGATTCGTTGCTCATTCCTATTTCATCAAATATTCAGTTATTGGTGGGGTCGAATCGAACCTAAAGGTTAGTGTGGCAACCCCATACGCTTTGAGTTTTACATGCATAACCATTAAACTTTTTAGGTTTCAAGTGCAGCAGCCTCTTTCCAACAATCAAGATATATATCAGTCTCTTCTCTTTCCGGCATGATTAATCCTCCTTCGCCGGGATTTTTGTCGGGTCGTCGCAAGGCTCACGGTGGGAGGGAGAGGGCTTCGTGCAGTGGTTGTGGGTTTATGCTCCAGGATGTTTTTTGGTTTGGTGGTTGTTTCTCACGGTTGTGTTTTGTTTTCGTCGGTTGCCGTTTGTTTGCCACCGGCGGGCTTTTTTGCTTGCCGGTTGTTTTTTATTGTTTGTTCGTATAGTGATTGGGAGGCTTTAGATTGAGGACCTTTTTGCAGTGGTTGTGTTTCAAAAATCCGAAAGGGTCTGGTTCGTTTAATCCGAAAGGGTTTTGGTTCGGTTAACCCGAAAGGGTCTGGATGCTGACATATTAGACTCATCCATAGATTCGAGTTCTGACACGTTGTTTGCTAGAAAGAGCGTTTTATGCTTCTTGTTGTTCATGGAGCTTGGCACTTGGTTTGGTTACCGTGTTGACGGTCAATCCATTCGCCACTTTTAAACTCTAACTATTTCCTGAGGATGTCCACTCTTCACTCTTTATTTGTAACCTGGTTTCGCGGCCGTACGCAGGTTTGCTGGGTTGCGCCTTGGACTGTTTTTTGCACGATGTATTATTGTTTAAGTTATTCCAGGGTCAGATCAAATGTCCCCCCTTTCTTTGTATCTGATTCTTTTTATTTATTATATTTCTTATTTTGCCTATAAAAAAGAAGAGGGTGGGGGTTGATTATCAACCTCCTTATCACTCAAATAGCTAACTTAACCACCTATGAACCACCAAACCAACCTTATACCGCCTATCTTAATTGTAACCTTTGAATTTATTTTATTACATCAAATAATTTAATATGTTTAAATATCCTTACCTATTTATACAAGGGATACCGAGTTTTTGTATAACAATCTTTTCTTTCAATTTTACCATTTATTTAAACTATTTTACTCCCTCCGTCCCAAATTACATTTCGTTTACTATACCAAAGAAACATTAACTTTACTTTTTATATTATATCCTTAACTATTTATTACTCTCTCTTATTTCAATTCTTTGATTTATCTTTCTCATACCATTTATTAAGGACAATTTTGTAAAACAACTCATAATATCTTTTTCTCATACAAAATTAATTACATTTTTTAATATATGTGAAATAGCCAAAACGTTGTATAATTTAGGACGGACGGAGTATCAACAATTATGTTCTTCTTTACTGAATCAAATAAGAGATTTAAAAATAAAATAAAATATGATTATAACATAAAAAATTTGTAACTTATAATATTTTTATCAATAACATGATAAGGGCACATTTTGTAAAAAAAACATGACAAAGGCACATTATTGTTCGTCTGCATGCTAAAATGTGCGTGTGTGGGGGCATGAATTATAATAAAAATAAAATAAAATTGTACATATACATTTAATCACAAATAAAATAATCCACGATAGTTTGTTAAATAACAATTCTATTTCATATTAATAATTGAAGGTAAATTTCAAAATGCATAGCTTTGTGCTGCACATAATATATATATATATATATATATATATATATATATATATATATATATTAAAAAATATCATTCAATTTTCAATATACGTTTTCTATTTTTATATAATTTCTATATCAGTATAGTAATATATAGGAGTGTTAAGTTGAACAGGGAGGAAAGTAATAGAATGTTTAGTGATAGAGAGAGAAGCTCTGAAGAAATTTTCTTGCACCGTACACCATCAACCTAAACCCGCCTAACCCTGAACCGCCTTCTTCTTTCTCAACCTTCGCCTTCTTCTTCCTCAACCTCCATCCATGGCCGCCTTCAACATATCTTGGAAATGTTTAGATTTCGACTCACAACCTACTAAAATAGCCACCCAACAATCCAAACCACAAAAAACCTTCGCTCAAGTTTTCACCAATCTTTGTGAAATTCCTCAAGCGCAGTTGCCTCAACCAGTGATCAAAGGCAATGGTCTTACTATTCAGATCCCTAAGGAGGAATACTCAGCATGTATGGACGCATGCAAGTTGAATTTACACGGTAGAATCATTTGGATTTTGGCCCAAGGGTTCTACGCCTTTGACGATCGTTGCCTTAAAAGCCAAGCTATCACAATACTGGAAAGATATATCAACATGGGGAGTGCAGATCATAGGTAAGGGTTTCTATGAGTTCACTTTTACCACTTTAGAGGATGTAAGGAGGATTAGATCCATTGCTGTATGAAATCTAAACCCTGGTTTGTTGAAACTGTTCCCATGGTCAAAAGATTTTAACCCTAAACTTCAAAAAAAATCCTCTGCGCAAGTATGGGTTAAAATCTATGGATTGTCTCAAGAATACTGGAGGAAAAACATCATTTTCTCAATAGCTAGTGGTGTCGAGTCTCCAATATATACTGATATTAATACTGCAAAGCCTATGTGTGAAAGAACTTTTGGCCAGTTTGTTATGGTTTTGGTGGTATTGATGTATCACAAACCCTAAGGCACAAAATTCTAGTGGAAAGGAAGGGTTTCACATTCTATGTGGAATTGGAGTATGAAAATATTCCTGATTTCTGCTCATATTGCAAGACAATAGGTCATCATGTTGATTATTGTAAGGGATGACCTGTTGATGATGAGAAAACTATTGAAAATGAAGTTGTCAGGAAAAAGAAACAACCCGATGAACCGGAAAAAAAATTGTACAGACAAGAGATGGAAGACAAGAACAGGGCAAGGCAAAAGAGGTTAAGAATGTTGAGACAGAAGTGATTGAAATTAGAGAAGAGAATGACAAGAGTCAGGCTACTGAGAATGCTGGTCCTGACAAAACAATTAATGATAAGGACAAAGGTCCTAGAGTTGATGCAAGTGAAGAGTTCAGAAAGCAAGATGAGAATTTAGAAGCAGAGATAATGATCAGTTAGCAAAAGAAACACATTTTGAAGCTGCAAAGAAGGAGATGTCATCATCTAATACTCAAGGATCCTTTGTGGATGCTACACAAATCCAAGATGACACTTTGTCCACTGATGATGAAGTTCAAAGTGGAAGTTCTCAACAAATTAAAACATCAGAAAAAGTTTTGCAAGATATGGAGTTTTTAAAAGCTTCATGGGCCAATATGCCAGAAAATGTGGATGCTGAAGAGAATTTGCTAGCAGCTTTAGAGCATGAACCTATGGTAAATCCTGTTGATACAAACCAGTTCCAGATCATTGTGTCAAAGAAGCAGAAAAAAGCACAGAAGAAACTTCTTCTTTCATCAAGAGATACCATTGCAACCAGATCAAAGGTTTCCTCCAACCCTTTTTAATGATTTGTCTCTATTGGAATGCAAGGGCTCTTGCTAATCCCCCTACAAGATTAGCATTAAAGAGGCTTATTTTGCAACATAAGCCTGATGTTATACTCCTTTCTGAACCTTGAAGAGACATTGAGGATTTTCCCATAAGATGGTTAGTGAATCTACAACTAAAGCTTTTTGCAGTCAATAATAGAAATAATATGCTCCCTAATTTATGGTATTTATGTAGAATAGATTTACACCCGGTGATTTTGTCTTTTGATAATCAACAAGTGTCTTTTACTATATTAGAAGACAATAAGCTTTTTTTAATTTCAACAATTTATGCTTCTACTGATTATAGAACTAGAAGGTCTCTTTGGAATACATTATCTAGTTTACATTGTTGATATAAAATCTATATCTCTATTTTTGTTTTAAAGATAACAAACTAATTAAATTAAATTTTATTAATTCTGATTTTAATTGAGTATAACTTGTGTTCTTGAGTGTTTCTTTTTAAGCTAAAGGTATAAAAGCATTATGTGAATTCAAGGAAAGCACCATGTTATGATTTAGAGATTGATCTCAAGCATTGGTCTCAAATGTGGACTTACAATCAATACAAAGCCATGCACGTACAAAGAATATAGAAGTATTGAAAATGTCACATTTAAGGAAGCAATAATTTTTATGAAGCATAAGATATGTCTTGGGAAGGGATATGTTATCATAAGAAGTTACTACATTTAAGCATATGAACAAAACGAACATATTTAATATCATGTGCAAAAAAGGTTGGCATAAGAAGGACCACTATATTTTCGACAACACATCAAGAGAGTAAGACAAATTGCAACTATAATCCTTTGGATAATTCTCTTTATGGTCACCTCACAACATGACAAAGAAAGCCACCTAGTACAACAAAAGCCTTGTCTATGGGCCCAAGATTGAAAGCTACAATAGGAATGAAAAAGAAATGAGTTGTACAAAGCTCATGTCTCACGTAGCAAGCAACAAAGTACAAAGGAAAGCTTCAGCAGTTTTAGAGATCGATCTTAACTTTCAGAAATCAGTTTCATCTCAAAGACTCACTTGAGTCTTGCGCTGCAAGCAAGAAAGAAGTTGTCAAGAGTTCCTCTCCTATAAATAGAAGCCTGCAACAAGAGGAAAAGATAACCTTTGATCAAAAGAACAAAGGCTTACATCTATCAAGAACCTCTTTTATTTACAAATCAATCAAGCAACTATATATTTGTTTTGAGCAAGCTGCTCTTTTTATGTATTAAATCTTTCAAAAAGATTAATACTTTTCGAATCACTTACCATTGTAAAAGAAATTGAAGTTGTGCAGGAAGCACAAAGGTTGTAAAAATTCTTGCTCGTAACGGAAAGTGACTTTACCGAGTGAAGGTTGAAAAAGGTTGTTGCAAAGATCAGAAAGATATAAAAGAAAGAAAGAGTTCAAATTAAGTCATAACTCAACTACCTAGTGGAAAATCTCACAAGTATTATGGGGACTGGACTAACCCACGTTGGGGGAACCAGGATAACTCTTTTGTGTGATCTTTATTCCCTATCTCATTTATATTTATATTGTTCATATAGACACGCAATCACTATTTTAATTTCCTATTAATTTACTAACGCATTTGCTTGAGAAAATTTTAATAGGTAATTTTTATTACATCACAATTCAAATCCCCCTTTCTTGTGATATTATTTATCTTCATACATACCCAACATGCTTTGCCCTGGTGTTTTTTTGGAGATTTCAACTCTATTGTGGATGCACATGAACATAGAGGAAGGGTAACTCTTGCAACATTGTCTATGGAAGAATTTCAATCTTGGTCAGATACAAATAACCTGCTTCACCTTCCAACTAGAGGAGCAAATTTTGGGAAAATGTTATAGGAGGTCAAAGTCACACAGAAAGATGACTTGATAGGGATATATGTAATCATTCTTTGATTGATTTATGTAATTCTATTTCAGTATCTTCTTTAACCAAGCTGCACTCATATCATTTACCTCTGTTATTGGACATTAAGACGAGTACTTTACCTTTTGCATCTCAATTTAAATTCATGAGGATGTGGACCCTGCATCCTTCTTGCGAAGAAATTGTTCAAGAAATTTGGAATACAACAGTGATAGGTTGCCCTATGTTGGTTTTAAATAAGAAATTGAAGTTCTTGAAACAAAAACTTAGAATTTGGAACAAAGAGGTTTTTGGAAATGTGCATAAATATGTGAGTGTTGCTAAAAAGAATCTGCAGGACATTCAAGATCAAATTCAAGTCAATGGTCATTCTGACAACTTGTTGGAAGCTGAGAAGCATGCTCAAAAGACATTAGAAGATGCCCTTAACAGACAAGAATCATTTTGGCAAGAGAAGGCTAAGTTAAACTAGCATTTAGAGGGAGACAGAAATACTAAGTCTTTCACAGTATAGGAAAAATCAAATCATCAACCAAAAAGATTACAACTTTACAAGATGGTGAACAAGTGCTTATTGAATAATCACAAATTGCTGACCATGTTGTTTCATACTATAAGAATCTTTTTTGCACCAACCATGTTTTGCAGAAACAATTACTTGCTGATGAAGTCATCCCAAACATTTTGACATATGAGATCAACAACATGCTCACTATGATACCTTCACATCAAGAGATCAAAGCTGAAGTTTTTGCTCTAAACAAAGACAGTGCCCCTGGTGTAGATGGCTATGGAGCATACTTCTATCAATTTTTTTGGGACATAAGTGAGAGAAGATGTGTATAAAGTTGTGTTACAGTTCTTTTCTACAGGATGGATTCTGCCTGGTTACAACTCAAACATCATTGCTTTACTTCCAAAATCACCTAATGCAATCTCCATTGATCACTACAGATCTATTGCCAGGGCCAATTTCAAGTTTAAAGTGATTTCCAAAGTTTTAGCAGATAGACTTGCAGCCATTATGCCCTCAATTATTTCTCAAGAACAAATGGGGTTCATTCATGACAAGAATATCAAAGATTGCCTTTGTATATCTTCATAAGCAACAAATTCATTACACAATAAAGCTTATGGTGGTAATCTTTCTATGAAGATTGACATCACCAAAGCTTTTTACACTTTGGAGTGGCATTTTTGTTTGAAAGTGTTAAGAAGTTTTGGTTTCAATGAAACTTTCTGTGACTGGATCCATGTTATCTTGCAATCAGCATACCTTTCTATTTCAATCAATGGGCAAGCTCGTGACTACTTCAACTGTTCTAGAGGGGTAAGATAGTGAGGCCCTCTCTCACCTCTTCTCTTTTGCCTAGCAGAAGATATGCTCACCAGAAGCATCACAAAACTGGTGGAGGAAGGGAAGATTGATAGAATAAAAGGGTCCATAAACACTCATTTACCTTCACACTCATTTTATGCAGATGACATGATGATATATTGCAAAGGAAATAGTTCAAGTTTTAATGCCCTTAAAGATCTTTTTCACATATATGAAATGGCTTCAGGTCAAGTCATTAGCACTTCAAAGTCAACCATTTTCTCATCTTCAATCTCTCAAGCTAGACTAGAGCATTTGATGGAGATTCTTCCTTTTAACACTAGATCATTGCTTTTTGATTATCTTGGTGTTCCAATTTTCAAGGGGAACCCAAAGGTTAGTCACCTGCAACCCATAGCTGACAAGATAAAGCTTAAACTCTCAAGTTGGAAAGCCATTCTTCTTTCAATGGCAGGAAGGATACAAGTGGTCAGACCAGTCATTCAAAGCAGGCTCACTTATAGCATTTCTATCTATAATTGCTCTACATCTCTTCTTAAAGACTTGGATAAATGCATAAGGAACTTTTTCTGGAGTGGAGATACTGAGAAGAGAAAGCCTGTCACAGTTTCCTGGAAAAAGGTTTGCAGACCTTTCAGTCAAGGTGGCCTCAATCTCATATCACTTTGCAACCTCAACACTGTTAGCAACTTGAAACTTTGCTGAACCATGATGCACTCTCAAAAATCTTGGGCTATTATCTTAAAAGATAGGGATCTCAGAGCAAAATCAACAATCAATCATCACATATTTTCCTCTCTTTGGAGCAGCATGAAGGAAGAGTTCAATACCATCAAAGACAATTCAATTTGGTTATTGGGAAATGTCTAACTCATTAACTTTTGGAATGATGCTTGGTGTGGTTATCCATTATCTCATCTCTTTAATATCCCTGATTCAATCTCTAACCTTTTATCATCATTTGTGAGTCATTACATTTTCAATAATCAGTGGCAGCTTCCAGATCAAATTCAACAAATGTTTCCAAACATTTTGCAGCTTATCTCATCTGTAGATATTCCCATGGAGGAAAGAGAAGACCAATTGATATGGAAACACATTCCTCGTGGTACCTTGCAACTCAAGGAAGCCTACTCTTTCAAATCACAACATGCACAAGACATGTATTGGGCCAGTACCATTTGGAGTCCTGACATCCCTCCTGCTAAGTCTATGTTAGTGTGGAGGTTAATGCATGAAAATCTTCCAACATATGAAAACTTAAGGTTGAGAGGCTGTAGCTTTCCATCTATGTGTTCAATATGTTGCAGGAGCTTTGAAATCTCAGTCCACATCTTCTTTCAATGCCCTTTTGCTTTAATTATCTGGTCATGGCTATTTAGATCAATTAATTTGCCAATGAATTTTAGCTCTATGGAAGAAATTTGGAAATTTTGTGATCTCAATTGGTCCCCACAATGTAAGGTGGTTGTCGCATCATTTTTCGGAGATCAAGGCTATTTGATTAGCTTTTGACTCACTATTATTTTCACGACTGAACATTTAATTTTTTAAGAGAAGGGGAAAAAAGTTCGAAATACCCCATATTTGAAGAGATTTAGGATTCGAGGGTTAGTTACATAAAGGGAATGTATTAACACATTTTATGTCTGTAGTACTCTATGGGAACCTCTTGGTTTTATTCATTTTATTGTGCTATAAACTTGCTTGCTTTTAAAAATGGAATTAGAGTGATAAAAGAAAAGAAAGAAGCTTATTATCTACATTTTTATTGATTTGGAAGGACGAGTGTCATTTGCCTGCGTACCTGTGAGGGATCAAAACCTCGTAGTTCGGGATAAAAATTGACGTTTGATTGGTTGTGTGTTTTTTATTAGTTTTGAAAAAGGTTTTTAAAATGAAAAGCCAAATGGCAAAATAAGTTTGTTTGTATTTTTTTTTACTGAAGGAAAATGACTTAAAGTATAGTTAAAGTTGATTGCAATTTTGATTTATGAAAGAAATAAAAATAAACAGAACACTTGATTTTTGGATCAAGGTTTATTGTGAAAAGAGTTTTTGGTTATTTGCATGTTTTTTGTTTTTTTTTTTTAAATATTGACTAAGACCTAAAAATAACACTAACATAGCAGTAAAAATAGTGCGCGAGAACTTCATGGTGACGTTGGATCGTCGCCACAAAGTCTTTTGACCTAACCTAGACATTTTCCGCATATATATACGTAAGGCAGTAAAGAAAATAAAAAGACACACGCACGCACACCTACATGCATGAATGAATTTACATCAAGCCTAGTTTATATTCTAAGGTCTGCGGAAAAATAAATGTGCTTAATAAATTTACATTTAAGTCTAATATACAAACTAAATTCTATGCGGTAAAATAAAATAAAAGACACTAAAAATATAAACATGCATGCTAGAAACGAAGAATTAAAGCAGGGGTTCAAACATGAAGGTGAGGTTCAGAATAAAAAAAGACTGAAATTTATATTTTTTAAAATATTTTTTCTCTAAACTTCTCCTACTCCTTTCTTGTTCTATTCCTACTATAAAAAAAATCAAAATCCAAATCAACAGTCTTAGATCTAAAGTTTCCTAAAATAATAAAAAAGCAAAACTACCTTTTGATTAGACCGTGATTGTTTGATTCGGATTTGCTCCTGTTTTCTGAATTTGATACAGCCGGTTGACGAACTGGCCGATTGAATGGGGTTGGATTTCGCCAGTTTGTGCTGTTGATGTGTTGGGGAATCGCGAGGTTGCGGACTGTGGGTAGCTCCGGTTCGTTCCTGTTGATGATTTTGATTGTTGGAAATGTAGAATTGATGAACCTTGTGAGTTTGAAAATAAAAGAAAACCTGAAGAATTAATGAAGAGTACGTATGATATCAACAAACTTAATAAAACTAATGATTCAAGGGATAGAAACTTGGAGAAAAAGGAAAACCTCAACTCCGTCGGTGGTACAAAAGAATAATTGGAGTAACAAAAAACATGACATATGTTGATTATATTGCTTTATATGTAATCCAAATGCTCATTACCGTCGATGAACCCTTATAGACAAAATATTTAAATAAAGAGATTGGAGTTATTTCCATTCCCCACATGTATATGAAGTTGAATTCAATATTTATAAAAATGACATCTCTCAATATACATGAAGAATATTTCAAATAAGATATGATATTTTAGAGCATTGAAAAACATTTAGTTTAATTGGTATTAGATTCGGAAAGTAATTAGATGAACTTTTTTATTTTTAAACACTTCAACATTTTTTTTTTTTACAAATCAAAATGGAATAGTTATCCATCATGTTGAAAATATTCCTCAAACTTAAAATATCATTTTCACTCCATCCAAATATATAAGTTTTTGCTTTTATTAGTTGCAACTTTATTCTATATTTTTTTAAAAACAATTTTATTCTATATATCTTATCTTATTGATCATTAATATTACAAGAGGGACATAAGGAAATAATCATGATGGTAAGATTATAATACCCATTTACGTCTACTAAAAATGATATGTATGTACTTTTTAAGTCACAAAGATTATATATAACTATTTTATAAGTAATTAATATTTGTATGCATTAATTTTTTGTGATGATAATAACAATTTAGTTCGTGTTGTAACTTAATTAGATTGAACACGTGATGGTGAATGAAGTGAGCCAACGAGTCAGTCTATGCGAAGATATAATTCGTGAGTATAATCCATCTAGAGTGAAAAGGTGACTTTATGAACTTCAAAGAACGTGTTAGAAGAACTATTGTTCTTCACTTGAATATATACACAAACATACAAACGATAAAGGCTAGTTTATATATATCATAGTATTTTCAATACACACACATATTTTGATTTTTTTTTTTTAATATATATATCATGATTATTCAAAGATTAGGTCAAAAGAAAGAAGGAAGAGTACGATGAATCTTTCTAAATGAATGGTTTGAAGCTTTTGCAAATATTTGAACAAAACAAACATGAAATATATTTTGGTGCATCACACAAACGTAAATGAGATTCATTTCACTTCGGAGAATACTAACCCCAATGAGATTCAATTCACTCATCGGACAAAAAAGAGGTTTGATCTAAATAACTTTGTTTTGTTTGATAAAGTCTTTATAGATTCATTTTAAGGTGACATTTCACATGGGAAAGCCTAAAATTTTCCAACCATAGAGAAATTTATTTTTCTGGTCAGATTAAAGAGGAGCATAGATTTTATGATGGGCTGCTCACTATATCATCCACCACCATTCGTTCTTCTACACTCACCACCACCACAATATTTTTTCACTCTCCTCCATGTCTCTCTCACCACTTGCAGCAACCTGACTTAACCCATTTAACAACAATCAATCCATGGCAGAGAAACCCATTAAACTCAATCAACAACAACTTCATCATATAATCATTTCAGGAAAGGGAAAAGAACACATAACAAGAATAAAATAAAAAAACAATGTAAAAAACAAAAGATGAAATTGTATATGAACTACCCTTTTATTCTCACGGTGCTAAATGAATGAAAATCAACTTGTGTAATAGTAACCTCAAACCCAACAAGACCCTCACAAATGCAAAGTTTGTTCTTCTTTTCTTGCCATTACAACTGTAATGTTACGATTTTGATAGTGATATTGTTGAAGGAATTGGAAAAACAATTAAAAACAATTCTTCTTTTCTTGCCATTTTGCATTCTAATTTATTCTTTTTTCGATTTTGATATTGTTGAGGGAATTGGAATTCATACACAAGCTTTGCAGCACCATGGGAATAAAAGGGTAGTTCATACACAATTTCATCTTCTTCTTTTTTGAAGAATCAATTTCATCTTTTATTGTTTTTCAGAATACCCATTTCATTGTGTTTATTTTAAGAAATTCATGAAACTGAGTGATATTGGAGAACGAATGAAAGAAACTCATGGTGGTTTACTTTTTCTTTTTATATTTGAGAATGAATGAAAGGTTTTTTGAAGGCACGCGTATATGTTATCAATGCCATGGTTGTTGTTACAAAAACTATGTTTTTCAATATTAATGATGAAATTTTACTTTTTCCATGTCTTATTATTTAAGCAGCAAAATTTGAATTGAAAACCAGTGGGGAAGGATGTGTGAGGTTGGAGGGGTTGTTTGATGAGGTGGATTGTTGACTTGAGTTTGATAGTGGTGAAATGAGAGAGATGATAGTGAGGTTGAAGACAAAGTTGGGAAAGATATTGTGTGTGCAGACTATAATAAGATCAGTGACCCTCTTTAATCTAACCACAAAAATAAACTTTCCCATGGTGGGAAAGTTTTAGGCTTTCCCATGTGAAATGTCACCTCATTTTAATAGGTGGTGTTTAGCCTGGGAAGGGACAGTTTTTTCCCATCATGGGAAAGTGTCTTTTTTCAGGACAGGTGGCAGTAAATGAACCGGCTGGGAAAATAAAGAACAAAAAAAAATACTGTTTTTTAATGTTGTTTGCTTTTTCAAGTACCCCACCATGTTTACTAAGTACAACACTTCAGTAATTTATCAGAACACTAGGCTCCTTCCTCCTTCTTGTTTATGCCTTTTTAAGTTTCAAACCTTCAATTTCATCAGCTAATTTTTTGTTAATTTGACAGATTTCAACTTTGAAATAATTTTCCATTTCACTTAATTTTCCAATCCTTTCCTTCTCAAGTAAATGGACATCCGCTTCATAAGTACTATGTGTTTTGGAAATTTGGATCTCAGTTTTAGTTTTCACAGATTTGATCTCTTTTTCCATCAGTTCGTTAATTGCAGAAATTTTATGTTCAAACTCTCTCTTCATTTCGTCAATCATAGCCTCATAAATGACAAACATGCTCTGCATTTCTTCTTCCATCACTGTCGTTCTCCCATCACAGACATTCATATCTTCTTCCTCCACCAAACCCCCTTCCAACAAATACAGTTTATCACTGTCATCTTTGATAGGTTTGCACCACCGAAATAGCTTGCATTTAACTTTGTCTAACTCTTTGCAACAGTAGAATAGCCTATTTCGGTTCTCACGAGTCAACGACACCTTTATCGCTGCTACCCGACCACAGAAGCATCTCATGTTAGCTAAACAGTACAAAAACAATGAGTATAAGTAGTGTAACAATGAGTTAATCTTGATAAAGTCTTATAAGATGATGTTTGCTAAATAGTTGCTAACGAAGGATCCAATTTTAAAGTTCTGGGAAAAATTACTTCAAAATATAATTGTAAAAATAAAATGCATGATTCAATATTTATTAATTCGGTGGTACATCAATATGGAAATTGTGAAGTAAATTTTTTTTTATTAATTACTCAGAAGCAACAATTGGCATTTGAATATAATAATCTAAATTTGTCCAGCTTCATTTTTAATGAAGCCTAAAGTACATAAGTCAATTTTTTGTGACATCATAATCATGAACAAATTGGTGATTAAATAACAGTTCACATAAAATAGTCCACATGATTTAATTTTATGTCACCCATTATTTATCTTTTTAATCAAATTTTAAAAATTACTTAGTTCCGTCTCAAATTTAATTTAATGTGGCAACATATAATAAGTAAAAACAAAGGGACCAACAGAAATTACCTAGGTAAGAAACAACAAGCCCAAAAGAAATTTCAAAGGCCCGTTATTTTGTAGTGAAAAAATAAATAAATATAACAAATGATTATTGGTTATTAAATGATTTCCGTAGGGTCCACATATTGGTCACACTATATCCAACAAAAAGTATCAACCATTACCATCATGGGAAAAAACTACCCATTCCCATACTAAACCCCACCCATTTTAATGCTTTAATGAGAATACATAATATGTGTATATTAGTCTTACCCTAACATCTAACATAAGCTCTTTATTTTTCATGTCATACCACTTATTTCAAAATAGTTATAAAAGTGGAGATAATTGATAAAATTGTATGATTTTATTGGATGTTAGTGTAAAATTAGTTTACACTCATAATAAATATCGTTGAAAATCTTTATTTTAAGATTGTATATTATTTTTATTTTATTTTCTACTTACATATATCTTTACATAAAACAATCAATAAAATTTTCCTCACGTTATTGTACATGTACAAATATTTAAAAAAAAAAAATCAAAATGTAAGACACTTATGCGATCAAAAGTTAAAACAATAAATAAAAATCGAAAAATATTGTGTTAAATCAAACATATTATGCAAATAAGAAAAAATCACCAATGCGATCAAAAGAAGAAACAAGTTATTGTTTTTGTTGTGCGATAGTCTTGTTCATAAAGTGAAGTGTGTGAAATTGCCTACATCTCAATTAATAAAATTGAATCTTATAATCATATTTCAGTTCGTGAGGTACTTTGTTGGCATCCTTGTTTATAAATAGATTTTTGTATATTCATAATTTCGTAATATGATTATTTTTCATAGGAGTTTGTCCAATATATGTTTTGGTGCCACAAATTAAAGTTGTGTCGTGGGGATTGTTTCTTGATAGGGAGGGTAGGTATTTTAGGTTCAACATTTGATGACTGATTTGTTTGGGTTAATACCTCAAATATTCATGTAAAAAAACACATTCTACACCTGTAATTTTGAAATCTTCATATTTTACTCTCATCTTGTTAAAAAAGTATTTGAGCAAAGTCTGAAATACCCTTGCAAAGGGTTAAAATATCTGAAAATAATCCTTTTAAAGGGTTAAAATAGGAAGAATCCAAAATTCCAAGAATGAAATCTGTGTTTTTTACATGGCTATTTTTCTTATGTCTCCCAAATTACTAGGGTTATTTAAGGTATTAGTCCATAATTTTATTTTGCTTGGGGTCGTAATATGGTTGCAAAATGATTCAATCTCAGGTGGAATTGTTGTAAGATGGTCATTAATGTCGTTGTTCTTAATAATCATTTATCCTAACCCTCATAGGTGACCTAGTGATGAAGACTTGAGACATAGAGTGTGCTCATCTCTAGTTCATATGTTCGAATCTCTATGTGCCAACAATTTCTGTCTTCGGTCGATCCATACAAACCTTTCCTATAACTTTAATTTGTCCCTCCTCTAGTGGACGGTGGGATCGATCCCAATATTAATCGGTATTAGGGATAGATACTGAGTTTCACAAACAAACAAAAAACTACCCTTCCCTTATTTTTTCAAAAGTAAAAGAAAAATAACATAAGAAGAAAATATAAGACAAAGACTACTTATTAAATGTGCCTAGATATTGCAAACTTATTTTAACTTAAATTGTCAAATTCATCGTTCGAAATATGTAAGTATTCAATTAAATGGGATATAATATTTCAGTCTTTTTTTAAGAAAATAAAAATAAATTCATAGTCAGTTTCTCTTTCTCTCTCTTTCTCTTTTCTTAAACTGTAACCGTCACAACTTCTCTTTTTATTAACTATCAAAGAGGAGTGATTTAGAGTTAATTTTGACATTGTGACAATTACAAGAGTCCGGGGTCGGATGGTATTAGTTTTGGTTTCATCAAACAATTTTGGAATGATTTGAAAGAGGATTTTATGCGCTTTGTTTCAGAATTTCACCGCAACGGGCGATTGACCAAAGGGATTAACGCAACTTTCATCGCTTTAATTCCTAAGGTTAGTAGCCCCCAAAGGTTAAATGATTTTCGCCCTATATCCTTGGTGGGTTGTATGTATAAGGTTTTGGCCAAGATTTTTACAAATAGACTTCGAGCCGTCATTGGTAGTGTGGTTTCTGATTCACAATCTGCTTTTGTTAAAGGAAAGCAAATATTGGATGGGATTCTAGTGGCAAATGAGGCAGTAGATGAGGCTCGTCGTTTTCAGAAGGAAATGCTACTGTTTAAGGTGGATTTTGAAAAAGCTTACAACTCAGTGGATTTATCTTATTTGGACATGATTATGCAAAAAATGAACTATCCAACTCTTTGGAGAAAGTGGATGTCAGAATGTGTTGGAACGGCCACAGCCTCAGTGTTGGTTAACGGGTGCCCTATGGAGGAATTTCCTATGGAACATGGGTTGCATCAGGGTGATCCTCTTTTTCCGTTCCTTTTTATGTTGGTTGCTGAAGGTTTCAATGTTATTATGTTGTCAGTGATAGCGGATGGGCTGTTTAATGGTTATGGGGTGGGGCGTGAGAATGCTCTGTGTCTGTCTCACCATCAGTTTGCAGACGATACTCTAATAATTGGAGAGAAGGGTTGGTTAAATGTGCGCTCAATGTGGGTTGTTTTGTTGTTATTGAACAAGTTTCTGAGCTCAAGGTAAATTTCCACAAGAGCTTGCTTACAAGAGTAAATGTTTCCAATTCTTGGTTGTACAAGGTTGCCATGGTTTTGAATTGCCGAGTTGGAACTTTTCCATTTGTGTACTTAGGGTTGCCTATTGGTGAGGATTCGTAAAAGCTTAACTTTTGGAGATCGATTTTGAACAGTATAACCTCTAGATTGTCGAACTGGAAAAGCAAATTTCTTTCGTTTGGCGGTCGTCTGATTCTTCTGAAATATGTTATGTCATCTCTGCCGGTTTACTTTCTTTCCTTCTTCAAGGCCCCCACATGTATAATTTCTTCTATCGAATCTTTATTTAATTTTTTTTTTTGGGAGGTGGTGAGGATGTTAGGAAAATTGCATGGGCTGACTGGGTTACTGTGTGTTTATCGAAGGAGGAGGGAGGGTTATGTGTTAGGAGGTTGAAGGAGTTTAATGTAGCATTGTTAGGAAAGTGGTGTTGGCGTATGTTGGTGGATAAGGAGGGATTATGGTATCAAGTCTTACATGCGAGATACGGTGAAGAGCGAGGGCGGTTGAAGGATGAGGGGAACAGTTCCGATTGGTGGAGGATTATGTGTGGTATTCGCTGTGGTGTGGGGTTGGAAGTGGGGAATTGGTTTGAGGATAATGTACGTAGGGTGGTGAGTGGAGGTGCTGACACATATTTTTGGTTAGATAATTGGGTGGGGGGAATGTCGTTGCGAGCGTAATTTCCCCGCCTCTTTGATCTTGTTGTTAACAAAGGGGTGACGGTTAGGGAGATGGCCTCGAGAGGGTGGGAGGTTGGAAGCGGAGCTTGGGAGTGGAGGAGGCGTCTTTTGGTGTGGGAAGAGGATTCCATCATGGAATGCTCGTCCTTGCTGTCTAATGTTGTTTTGCAGGATTCTTCTCTTGACAGGTGGCGGTGGACTCTTGATCCTATTAATGGTTATTCCGTTAAGGGGACTTATCAGTATTTTACGATGTCTGACACATCACTGGAGAATGACCTTTATGATGCAGCATGGTTTAAACAAGTTCCGCTAAAGGTTTCCGTGTTCGTCTGGCAACTGCTACGTAACAGACTCCCCACTAAAGATAATCTTCTCCTTAGACGAGTACTTAATCATGATGACATTCATTGTATTGGCGGTTGTGGCAATCCAGAGACCACGACCCACCTTTTCTTTCGCTGCGACATTTTTGGCAGTTTGTGGTATCTTGTGTATCAGTGGATCGGCATCAATTTCACTCCTCCAGAGTCCGTTCGTGATCACCATCATTAGTTTAGCCATATGGCGGGTTTACCGCGGTTTACTCATTCTTTCCTCCAAGTGATCTGGCACGCAGGCTGTTGGGTTGTTTGGAAGGAACGAAACAATAGAATTTTTTCACACAAGGCTCGTGATTTGGTGAATTTATTAGATAATGTTAAGTTTACGTCATTTTCTTGGTTGAAAGCTAAAATGTTCAATACCGCTTTCAGTTACACTGACTGGTGGTGGCACCCTTTGTCTTGTATGGGTGTTAGGGACTAGCTTTTTTGGACGGTGGTCAGTTGTTCAACATTCAATCTACACGTTTTTTACACCATTTACACGTTTTTTTTACCACATTTATGTTTTTTATAACTTATACTACCATTCTCACCTATAAATACCCCTACATACTTCCATATTCCCTCACACCATCTCACTTTCTCTCCCTCCTAACTCTCTCCCTCTCTTTCTCTTCTTCTTTTTTGCTTCTATAGTATCTAGGCTCTTTACACCCCTTTAGGTATATACCAGTAGTTTTTGGGGGAAGTAGTGGTTCGCCGGGTTGGGGAAAAGGGCATCATCCCTTGAGGTAAAATTAGGTTTGCTTCCTTTTACTCCCAAATTTTTTTTACCGTGGGTAAAAAGAATCATCATGAGGGTATAAAAGGAACCTAATTTAAATTTACCTCAAAGGATCTTGATGTCTTTTTCCTCAACAGGACGAATCACTATTTTCCCCAAGAGCTATTGGTGTATACCGAAAAGGGTGAAAATAACTTTTTACACCATACTGAAGAGGGTGAAAATAACTTTTTACCCCAAGAGGGTAAAATATATGTATTAATTCTTGTAATGTTTGAATGATATTAATAAAATCAGAGTTATATTTATTAATTTTGTTCTTAATTTGTATTTATTTTTGCATTTATTTTATGTATTGAATAAAAAAATATTCTATTTAATGGTATCGAATTTATTTGTATCGAATTTATTTATATCAGATTTATTTTATAATTTTTTATTTATTTGCATATTGAATAAATAAATTCGAATAAAAAGTCTAATTAAACTCAGCGTGGAATCAAATAATGTTGCGTATTGAATAAATTCAAATAAAAAGTTTAATTAAACTCAGCGTGGAATCGAATAATGAATTGTAATAAATAAAATCGAATAATGTTGCGTATTGAATAAATTCGAATAAAAAGTCGTTGCATATTGAATAAATTCGAATAAAAGTTCGTTTAAATTACATTACATAAAGTTCCTAAATATGGTCTATCGTTACATGACATTACATTCGGAATTGCACCTTTCAACTACAACAATTGTGTTACCTCTGAATGGTGCAAATTCAAAGTTGCTAAGCAGCAGGACTCCAGCGTCCGTCCAAAAAGTGCTTCTGTCCCATTCAAAATGTTAAATTCTCGTTGGTCTTGGTTTTAAATGATAGTATCAAAGTGCCAACGGAATGAGCTCCATACCTTGACACTTCAATACCATCATTTAAACGTAACCAACAAGAATTTAACATTTCGAATGGAACAAAAGCACTTCCGGACGAATGTTGGAGTCCTGCCGTTTAACAAGTTTGAATTACCCCATCCAGAGTAAGACAATTGTTGTAGTTTGAAGGTGCATTCCCTACCTAATCACGACCGCCACCTAATCAAGATCTTTTGGCGGAATTAGACTTTTGATGATATCTTCAGTTGATCTCACCAATGTTGCTCGCATATCGATCCACTGGAATTAGACTTTTGGCGGAATTAGACTTTTGATGATATCTTCAAATCTACACAATAAGAAATTAAAAATAATAAAATTCTCTAAAACAAACCCTAAATCTAAAAAATATTCTCTAAAACTCAAAACCTACAACATAAACATGCAAACATCTAAACATTTAAGCAACACAGGTCATTTTCATGTAAACATTGTATGATTTCTTGACAGAAAAACAAAAATTTAAACAAACCCTAAATCTTAAAAATTTCTAATATAAGAGAAAAAATCTAACATAAAGGTTGATTGTGTTTGATTATGAAAACTTACTTGTTATTGAAGCGTTGTTTGATTTGAACTTGAAGGAATTTTTGATTTGGTGATTTTAGAGAGATTTTGGTGAATTTTTGAGATTTAGGTGATGAATGAGGCGTTCTGCCTTATATAAGACAGATTGCTGCGTGAGTTAACTAGCGCTGTGCATGTTAACTAACGCACAATTTTATATGTGCGTTAGTTAACGTGCGCATGGGCAAAATCGTCCTGCCTGCAGGACGGGAGTGTATTTTGCAAGGGGGAGAGCAGGATTCATATATTAATATCTTACATGCAGATTATACAAACAAAATATTTTGGGCCTTAAATTTTGGAGGCCTAACTCTGTAGAGCTGTATGCAACCCCTCAAAACCACCCCTAATTGTTATATATAGAGGCTGAGATTTGAACCTCAAACATATCACTAGTTCATCTTAAAAAGTGAATTCTAACCATTAAACTATTTAACCAAAATATTCACATTAAGATGAGTATTCTCCAATATCTCAAATCAACATCATTGGATCAATCCAAATATTTCGACACTAATTGTAGACATAGAAAATTAGATTGTGATGTGTGGGAGTGGGAGTCTAGTTCATCTTGCTAGATCCAACTCTGGTTGATAATTTTAATTTGCTTTTACTAAATATTAATTTAATATAGTTTTCACACTTGTTGTAGAATGAATTACTTCATAAAAGAGTACCATATTTGGGTAGTAAAATGCATAAAATTAAGTTTTATTTTATGTTTTTCTAAAGTAGTTTATGATAACCACTTAGATCAAATTTTATATTATTTTTGGAAACTAAACCAAATCAAACCAACTATATAAATTAAATTCTATTTATTTTATAATTCTCTCAAAAAAAATCTATTTATTTTATAATTAGCGTGAGATGTTTTATCTAATTTTTATTTTTGAGGGGATGTTTTATCCAATTTTAAATTTAGGCTTAAATGCTCTTTTAGTCCCTTAACTTGATTTCAAGTATCGGTTTGATCCCATAAGTAATAAAAAGTCCGTTTAGGTCCCTTAAATTTATTTAAAGTATCAGCTTGGTCTTTCTTGTTAATTTAATTCAAAAAAACGTTAATTTTGGTCCTTTAACTTATTTAATTAGTATTAGTTTGGTCTCTTAGCTTATTTAATTAGTATTAGTTTGGTCCCTAAACTTAACGTTTTTTTGAAATAAATTAAGATAAAGGACCAAACTACTACTTTAAATAAAGTTAAGGAACTAAACGGACTTTTTATTACTTATGGAACCAAACCGATACTTGATATCAAGTGAAGGGACCAAAAGAGCATTTAAGTATATTGTGTTATATATGTTGATGTTATTTATCTTAAAATACACATGATATATATGAGATGACATTTTATCTCAAAATTGATCTATACCGAAACCGCAAACACATCTAGACAAATGTGAAACCAAAGTAAACTACAAATTAAGATTCATCGATGTCTTTGAAGGGAAAAGAGTAAGATAAAAGATGAGTAGATTGTTACTTTAGTCCCTGACTTTATATCTCGTTATCAATGGTCTCTGACTCAGAATTTAATACAAAATAGTTCTTAAATGTGTACATCTGTTATCAGTTTAGTCCCAGACAAATAAAGTGACTTTTGGGTTACTTTCAATTTAGTCCACATCAACCCAAAACATTTGTCACCTCGTTAGTTAACAAAAGTTTTTAACGCCAAAAACTAAACTGATAACGTATGTACACATCCAAAAATTATTTTGTATTTAATCTCAAGTCAAAGATCACTCTAATAACGAGGTGCAAAATCAATGACCAAAGTGACCATATACTCATGAAAGATTCATCAATGTCTTACGATGCTTTCCGTTGAACTTCTGATCTTTCAAAACTACTCAAATATATTAGTAGCTCGCCATTTCTATTTATACAACTTAGAATTTAAAGAAGGTTTTTTCATAAGTTAAATAAATCAGCGATTACTGCTCTTCGTCCTGCACAAAACGCTCCCACCCAGCTGAATTGACGAAAATGCCCCTGCGTGTGTTAACTCACACACGTTATAAGCCCTGCGTGACTTAAGTCACGTGTAACGCCCTATTTTATTATTTATTTATTTTATTGAGTTTAGATATCTTTTTATAATTTAGTCGATTTATTTTGATAAGTGATATTTTGTTATGTTATATGTTGGTATTTATTAGTATAATATATATGTTATCTGGTGTAGAAAATATATTTGTTATTTGGTGTAGAAATATATGTATGTTATTTGGTGTAAAAATATATTTGTTATTTGTTATAGAAATATACATGTTATTTGGTGTAAAAAATATACTTGTTATTTGCTATAGAAATATATTTGATATTTGTTATGGAAGTAATTTATATATATTTTTAAATAGAATATTGAGTTGAGGGGCTGATTTAGGGATTTAAAAGAGTTTAAGAGAATAAGTGAAATAAGATAAATTAGATAGAAGAGATATAAAAAGGAAAACTAGGTTAGAATTGTGCAATTCAGTTTTTGGAGAAAAAGGGAGAAAAGTGAGAAGTCAAAGAAAGAGGAGAATCTTGTGAGAAGAGGAGCAATCTCGTAGAGTCCGATAGTCTAATCTAAGGTAAGGGTGGGATTTCCTTCAATAATCATAGTATATAATTCTGAAATTTGATAAATTGTTGTGTTCTTGAGTTAGGGTTAGAAAATTTATGTTAATTGATAAAATGAGATGAATTATGTTGTTTGATGCATGTTCCTATGTTGTTTTGATTTCTATATTGCCTATTTGACCTGTAAACATCATTGTAAATCATTTTGGGTGATTAAGGGATCAAAAATTGGGTTTTTGGAGTGAAAACTGTTCTTTCCCGTAAACGAATTCGGCCATCGATTTTCTGAAAGTCAAAACTGGAAAAACACTCACTTTTCACCCGTTTCTGTTTTGAATTAGCTTCCGGTGTAAACACGAAAGTTGTAGGTATGAATGTTAGTTTTTTAATTTCGTTGGTTTGACTTCTAAATGATTTATATAACTTAAATTATGGTCAAATTACTGCACGTAGGTCACAGTGAATATTTATGAATTTCAGCACAACCTTTCTCGAATTTGAAATGAAAACTGGTATTGATAAGTACAGAATTGGTCTTAGGTGTAAACACGAAAGTTGTAGGTATGGATGTTAGCTTTTTAATGCCGATGGTCGGACTTCTAAATGATTTATAGAACTTGAGTTATGGACATATTACTGCACGTAGGTCACAGTGAATATTTATGAATTTCAGCACAACCTTTCCCGAATTTGAAATGAAAACTGATATTGATAGGTACAGAATTGGCCTTTGGTGTAAACATGAAAGTTGTAGATAATTGTGTTAGCTGTCCGTTGGCTTTGGTTTGACTTGAAAATGATTTTTGGTGTTTGAGTTATGATGAAAATACTCTAAGGAGGCTTTAGTGAATTATTATATGAATGTATATGTTGATGATAATATATGATGCTTTTTCCTGATTGATAAATTAGTATATGAACGTATATGTTGATGAATATGATGTTATATGATGTGTTCATGATTGATGAATTATTATATGAAGGTATAAGTTGATGAATATGATGTTACATGAAGTTGTTGCTGATTATCATTTGATTACTGTCATGATTAAGCTGCTGAATTTTGTTGTTGATTGATTTTATTATCATTAAGTTGCATGAGTCGGTCTATGAAATAAGAAGTTGATCCAAATTGTTGGAATCCTAAGATGTCGATGTTTTGTAAGTTGTATGATGTCGAGTCCATGCATAACCATTTCAGTTGGGGGCTTGATGCCCTGTGATTTTTTACTCTACACGTTGGGGGCTTGATGCCCTGGAGCTTTAGCTCATTTGCGATGAGGGCTTGACGCCCTGGAAGTATATTAATACTTATTACGTTGAGGGCTTGACGCCCTGGGTTGGTACCACATGCATGAATAAGATGTCTAAGTTGCATAGTCGAGTTGAAGTTGCGTAGTCGATGTCGAAGTTGTCAAGTTGTCTAAGTTGTCGAGTTGATAATTATCAATGAATCGTTAATGAAGAGTTTTATGTTGTTGTTTATGTTGTTTACGTGAATTATCGTTAAAGGTGATTTGAAGTTGATTGTCGCTTATGTTGTTTATATTGTTTATATGAAGTATTATTAAAGATGATTACATAATGTAGCTTATGAGTTGTTAAAGAAGTATTATATGAAGAATTATTATGATTAATTGATGATGTCCATGTTGTTAAATGTATTTGATGAATTCTATGCTTATTATTATTGTTTTGTGAAATCTCACCCCTTCTGCTTGAAAATGTTGTCTTCCCTATGGGTAACTTGCAGGTAACCAAGAATAGTTGCGGTCGTGTGAGGTATCTCTCGCGTGTGTCTTAGGTGCTCTGATACGTAACGGGATGAGAATTTTGTTGTCGTTTTCTATTCCTTACGTATTGTTTTATGAACATGTTGATGAACTAAATTTATGATATTTTGTGTTGAGGCCCTTGTGCCAAAGATTGTTTTGAAAAGTTGAAATATTTCCGCTGCAATGTATTAAAGGAATTTTATTCTATTTATGATTTTATGAAAAGAAGTGTGACATTCCGTTTACGTTGAATTACTCTGATATTATGCAAAAAGAAAGAATTTCAAGTTGGGAAAACGGGGTGTTACATCACGCACCACTGGCATGTGCGCGAGTTAACTCACGCACGTTGGCCGGTGGTTAGAACTCAAGAACACACGTTTTTGTATACGGTGGTCAGTTTTCAACCTTTAATCTACACGTTTTTTACACCATTTACACGTTTTTTTGACCACATTAATGGTATTTATAACCTATACTATCATTCCCACCTATAAATATCCCTCCATATTTTCCTAATTTCTCACACCATATCACTTTCTCCCCCTCCTCATTCTCTCCCTATCTTTCTCTTCTTCTTTTTTGCTTCTATAGTATTTAGGCTCTTTACACCCCTTTAGGTATATA
Source organism: Medicago arabica (assembly GCA_946800305.1). Taxonomy (NCBI): domain Eukaryota; kingdom Viridiplantae; phylum Streptophyta; class Magnoliopsida; order Fabales; family Fabaceae; genus Medicago; species Medicago arabica. Next base: position 17,122,679 of record OX326971.1, on the reverse strand, counting down.
CCAATAGTTTTTCCTTTAGGTATATACCAATAGTTTTTGGGGGAAGTAGTGGTCCGTCGGGTTGGGGAAAATGACATCATCCCTTGAGGTAAAATTAGGTTTGTTTCCTTTTACTCCCAAAATCTTTTAATCGTGGATAAAAAGAATCATCATGGGGTATAAAAGGAACCAAATTTAAATTTACCTCAAGGGATCTTGATGTCTTTTTCCCCAACAGAACGGATCACTATTTTCCCCAAGAGCTATTGGTATATACTGAAGAGGGTGAAAATAACTTTTTACCTCATACCGAAGAGGGTGAAAATAACTTTTAACCCCAAGAGGGTAAAATATATGTATTAATTATCGTAATGTTTGAATGATATTAATAAAATCAGAGTTATATTTATTAATTTTGTTTTTTATTTGTATTTATTTTTGCATTTATTTTATGTTTATGATTATGTATTGAATAAAATAATATTGTATTTAATGGTATCGAATTTATTTTCTAATTTTGTATTTATTTGCATATTGAATAAATAAATTCGAATAAAAAGTCTAATTAAACTCAGCGTAGAATTGAATAAAGAATTGTAATAAATAAATTCGAATAAAGTTGCGTATTGAATAAGTTCGAATAAAAAGTCTAATTAAACTCAGCGTGGAATCGAATAAAGTTGTGTATTGAATAAATTCGAATAAAAAGTCTAATTAAACTCAGCGTGGAATCGAATAAAGAATTGTAATAAATAAATTCGAATAAAGTTGCGTATTGAATAAATTCGAAGAAAAAGTCTAATTAAACTCAGCGTGGAATCGAATAAAGTTGCGTATTGAATAAATTCGAATAAAAAGTCTAATTAAACTCAGCGTGGAATCGAATAAAGTTGTGTATTGAATAAATTCGAATAAAAGTTACATTTAAATTACATTACATAAAGTTCCTAAATATGGCCTATTGTTACATGACATTACATTCGGAATTGCACCTTTCAACTACAACAATTGTGTTACCTCTGAATGTTGCAAATTCAAAGTTGTTAAGCAGCAGGACTCCATCATCCGTCCAGAAGTGCTTTTGTTCCATTCAAAATGTTAAATTCTCGTCGGTCTTGGTTTTAAATGATAGTATCAAAGTGCCAACGGAATGAGGTCCATACCTTGACACTTCAATATCATCATTTAAACGAAACCAACAAGAATTTAACATTTCGAATAGAACAAAGGCATTTCCGGACGAATGTTGGAGTCCTGTCGTTTAACAAGTTTGAATTGCCCCATGCAGAGTAACACAATTGTTGTAGTTTGAAGGTGCATTCCCTACCTAATCACGACCGCCACCTTATCACAATCTTTTGGCGGAATTAGACATTTGATGATATCTTCAGTTGATCTCACCAACGTTCTCGCATATCGATCCACTGGAACATGTTGTGCTCCCAAAACATGGTCGTCACGTTTTCGTCGTTCGTCAATCCTACCCAAGTGAATGATACTCTTCCATCGTCGAGCGTTGGACGTTTATACCGAACGTATTTCACCTTCCTTGTGTCTCGGGGTTGACTCCTTTGTTGAATTCATTCAGCTGATCCTTGAGACCTCTTAGCGTTATACCAAGACACCAAACTTTCAACCTCTGAGGTTCTCCGCTGTTGAATTATGCACAAACGTCGATCCACCCGGCCATTGTTTCAAATCTACACAATAAGAAATTAAAAATAATCAATGAAAATTCTCTAAAACAAACCCTAAATCTAAAATAATTCTCTAAAACTCAAAACATGCAAACAACTAAACATTTAAACACAAGTCATTTTCATGTAAAGATTTCTTGCCAAGAAAACCAAAATTTAAACAAACCATAAATCTAAAAAAAATCTAATTTAAGAGAAAAAATCTAACATATAAACATAAAAAGTTGATGGTGTTTGATTATGAAAACTTACTTGTTATTGGAGTGTTGTCTGATTTGAACTTGAAGGAATTTTGGATTCGGTGATTTTAGAGAGATTTTGGAGAATTTTTGAGATTTTAGATGAAAAATGAGGTGTTCTGCCTTGTTTAAGATAGGACGTAGCGTGAGTTAACTAACGCACATTTTACATGTGCGTTAGTTAACATGCGCAGGGGGAAAATAGACATGGTTGCAGGGTGAGAATGTTTTGTGCAGGGGGAGGAGAGCAGTACTCTAAATCAGCCGGTTTGCTTAGTTTTATAAACCCATTAACTTTTATGTAAACAAAGAAAACGAACAAACACCCTCCCAGCCTCTTTCCAGCATCAAAGAAAGAAAATTATGAGAATTAATAACTAATCTAAAAGCATGATCATGCACTATCAAACAAGTATCAATTGTCACTTGGCCTTTTTTGGTTTTAAAGGTTTCAACTTCAATTTGTGAATGTTCACTTGATTCTACTTGATTTTATAAATTGCAATCAAACAAAACCCAACAAACAATGGGAAGGTGATACGACTCAGAAACAGAACTCCATATAGAAAGAGAAATTGACCAGGAAAATGTGACTTAATTCTTGCTTGCCTTTTTCATTTAATCAAAGTTGGCTAAATAAATAGCCTTCAATCAATGACAATGATCACTGCCAGATATCAACTGATCCGCATGACATGAATAACAGAAAAATGGAACCAAATTGCAACAAGGGAAAATGACAAATCTGTTCTAGCAGAATGTAAGGTGAAGGAAGTTAGTGAAAATGCTATGGCAAGCTAAAGGAAACGTGCTCCATTGTTGATAAAATATATTGTTGTTCATCAACCCTGTTCACAAGATCCTTCTTCATCATAGTGTTGGTTTTGTTTTTTACATGTCAAAGGAGGCGCAACATTGGTCTGTATGTTTCTCATGTATTGCTGCACCATTGTTTCAAACATCAAAACAACAACAACAGTAGCAACTAAGCCTTATTCCACTAAGTTGCGTCGGCTACATGAATCAACTGACGCCAGAGTGTATGTAATTACCCAATTAAAATCTAAATAATTCATACAAGAAAAATTTATAGAAATTTTAATAAAAAATTGGTGATGGACTGAAAACAACATTGAAAAAAATATACCAGTGATAACATAAATTAGTCGTACTTTCATTATATAACTTATCTTGTTTTGCCCAAGAAATTTTTCCCCTTGCTGCCGGATTCCATATCCTCTCCCTCTTCGATAACTACGGTCCATGGATTGAAGTATGAACTACCAGGAAGAACAACATCAGAGATTAGAGAAGGATTTGACTATTACCGTCTATATTTAGATTCAATTGATATATGAAATCCCCGATCAATGTCGATTTCCGTCAGTTTTTTATACCATGGGCAAAGCACTGGTTCGATGGCAACCAGCAGCTCATCTTCACCCAGGACTCTGACCTGTGACTGTTTACACATTTTCTATTAACCTCTTTACAAATCATGCTTTAAGTAAATCATAAACTAGGCTCTTAGTGAGTTAGTGGCCTCCGCTTTCTAAACGGATGGCTCCCTTCCTCACTGAGCGACCAAACAAGCAGATTGGATGAGAGTTAACCTGTGATTGGTTTAAAATAGACCACAAATCTGTTTAACCTCATTGCATATGACTATATAAGCAATATACAATAGTAACTCCCATAAATCTTAAACGATAGAAGTTCCCTTAAAATGACAATGTGTAGAGAACAAAAGGAAAAGTAGTAAAAAGACGCATTTACAAATCTAAAGCTGAAAGCTTTAATCATGAAATTGTGAGAACGGAGAATCTGCATATATAATTTGTATCTACTATGGATTCTTGGGCCAAATAAACAAGGAAGAACTAAAACCATGAGACAAGCATTTTCAGACCAAAGTGCAAGACCATTTGAACTTCCACATGTACAACAGTACAAGGTCTAAAGAAATTGTAACTACAATATATTAAATGCAAGACCTATGCATCGAAATTGCAACTAAAATTGAAGATAGCGAAAAAATAACAGTAGTTCAAATTAGTAAATGAAACAAAGAAGATTGTGATGCCCTTGGAATAAGTACTTCAAATCAAAGAAGGAACAAGATAAGGTTATACTACAGAAGAAGATCAATAAATTACACATTTGGTGGATGGCATGCCATTGTTCTTTGTATTTGCAAGTTTCATTTTTTCCTCATATAGCTTTAATAGATAATCAGACTCCTCCTTAAAGAAGAAAACAAACTTGCTCAAGAACAATTTCTCAGAATAAGTAAATGGTGTAATTAAGCTTGCATTCTTTTCTCGCAAACCTTTCATCAAAAGAAATTGCAAAACTGAGGCTCTTGGAATGATCCTTTTAGGTAAACTATAACCAAACATAAGTGGACATTTAGCAAGTGCCAAGGAATCCCAACCCAATTGATTGATCAAAAATCTCACAACCAAATTAATCTTATTAATTGAAGCCAACATCAAACAAGGTTGAAACTTAAATGCTTCATCAGACCAACCCCATTTTGGAAAGACATAAATTTTCTCAACCCCATTGGTTAATTAGCTGAATAAAGTCTTGTTATATTTTAGTTATTTGTATAAAAATCCTTTAATATTATCAACAAAAAAAAACTTTAATGTATTTTAATTAGTTCACTTGGGTTGTAATTCATACACATAATGAGTCATAGAGTTTGTGTTGAGTTAGCGATCGGTGTTGCCAATGCTTCTGCAATGCAACTGTTTTATGAGTAGAGCATTGCATGCTTTTACTACTAGTACTACACACTTGAGCAAAATGACAAAAGTAGTGGAAGAAAAGAATCAGTGTTGCGCCCAAAAGTTGTTATTAGAGCTAAACTCATCATCAACTTTCAAATTCAATTGAGGTTACTCTACAGTAAAGAAAATAATCGGTATGAATATGACTTGGTGTTGTGAGTCTACTCTGCTTCAAAAATATTCTATCTTCAAAATTCAAATGAGGTTACTCTTCTTTATAAAGAAGGCAGTAAAAAACCATCATGTTACACAAGAACTACCTGTGGTTTTCAAGCTGATCGGGTGACCTTACAACTGGCCTACATTCTGGGTACCAGATAGACACAACATCATGTTAAATCAATTGAGACACGTGTGCAAAAAAACAATTATTTATTAAAAAGTTATATATTTACTACAAAATGTACAAGTTCTAATGCAAAGTACTATTTTGAACTTCTTAACATGTGCAATTTACACATGATAGAAAAAATTTTAAAAACGAAACTGAGTTGATTAAATAATTGGAAAGTGTAAAGTAATATAAAAAATTGTTTTGGGTCTATTTATGCTACCAAATTGAGTAGCATGGATATTGATGCTCTTAGATTTATTGGATAGTTAGATGAAACATGAAAAGATGTAGTCCATAAAATGCAATAAACTCATCAAACATTGGGAAGCTGACAAGACTCAAAGTTGCTATTTAGAGTATAACAGAACTCAAGAGAGAAAGAGAATTTAAAAGAGGGAAAATGTGACTTAATTCTTGCCCCTTTTTCATTTAATCAAAGTTGGCTAAATACCCTTCAATCAATAACAACGATCACTGCAACATGTCAACTGATCCGCCTGATATGAATAAACAGAAAAATGGAATCAAATTGCAACAAGGGAAAATGAAAAATCTGTTCTAGCATAATGTAAAGGAAACCTAATCCCTTGTTGATAAAATATATTGTTCACCAAGCCTGTTCCCATGACCCCCCCTTCATCATATTGTTAGTTTGGTTTTTACATGAAAAATGAGGTGCAACATTGCTCTGTAAATTTCTGCATGTGTCGCTGCACCGTTGCTTAATACATCACCAATCAAAATCTAAGTAATTCATACCGGAAAGAACCGCATCAGGGATTTGAGAATGACTTGACTATTCCCTAATCAATGTCAATTTTTTCAGAATACCTTCATGCCTTCATGATCACCTACATGAGCAATAGGTGATCGTGAAAAAGTGAACCATTGCAGCTAATTTTTTTTTCAAAAAACAAGGCATATGACTATATGAGCAATAGACAATAATACCTCCCTTAAAGCGTAAAAGATAAAAGATCCCCTGGAACGACAATGCATGGAGGACAAAAGGTAAGGTAGTTAAAAGATGCATTTAGAAGTCCAAGCTTGAAAGCTTTAATCATGAAATTGTGAGAAGCTTTAGTATACTATGTATATACTATGGATTCTTTGGCCAAATAAACAAGGAAAAACTAATATCATGAGACAAAGATTCCCTGAACAAATGCAAAATCAATTGAACTTTCACATGGATAAGGACTAAAGAAATTATAACTACAATATACTAAATGAAAAACCTACGCGTCAAAATTGCAACTAAAGATGATGATAACAAACCCAACAGTACTTCAAATTAGCAAATGAAACACTCCAACAGTACTAACCACTTATCCTGTCCTAGAAAGAATAAGTACTACAAATCAAAGAAGGAGTAAGCTAAGGATAGATTAAAAAAGAAGATCAATACATTACACGTTTGGTGGATGGCATCCCATTGTTCTCCGTAGTATTTGCAAGTTTCTTTTTTTCCTCATATAGCTTCAACAGATAATCAGACTCCTCCTTAAAGCTGAAAACAAACTTGTTCAAGAACACATCCTCAGAATAATCAAATGGTGCAACTAAGCTCGCCTTCTTCTTTCGCAAACCTTTCATCAAAAGAAATTGCAAAACTGAGGCTCTTGGAATGATCCTTTTAGGTAAACTAAAAGAAAACATAACTGGAGAATTAGTAAGTGCCAAGGGATCCCAACCCATTTGATTAACCCAAAAACTCATCAACAGATTAATCTTATCAATTGAAGTCGACATCAAACTAGGCTGACACCTAAATGCTCGAATAACATCTTCATCAGACCAACCCCATTTTATAAAGACGTCAACTTTCTTATCCCAGAGTATTTCACTCGTACATTTCTTGGTCAGCAAAGCAGTCCCAAAAGCGGTCGTTGAAGGGTCAAACCCTAAACCCTTAACTTCCACCAATGACTTAATCAAATCAGTTGAACCAAATATAGATGGCCTTGTTCGAAGCAGTCTAGAAATGGTAGAATCAGAAACTCCAAAATCAGTCATCAAATTGATATTAGACACAATAAGGTGATAGGGATTAGAAGAAAATGTAGTCCAATATCGAATTAAGCAAACAATGATATCCTTGTTGGTTTTCAAGAACCTACTTAATAATTGAAAAAAAGGGATTATTCGTTTGTCCAAGCTACCTCCTAAAATTCTAGGGTGTGCAGTTAACAATGGAATAATATCAGAGGAATAAGCGCCATCGGATAGAAAGAATTGAAACTTTGGCAATAACATGTTGTGGGGTTGTGATGAAAGTAACCAAGGTGCTTTTTTGATGATGATGCGTATGTTTTCGTGTGAAAAGCCATGGTTTTTTAAGAAGGTGATGACTGAGTCAGGCTTATCTGGGGTATTGAAACGAACATGCTTCTGGTTGAAAGCTTTGAGAGCTGATTCAGTTGAGAAACCAAAATTGTTGATAAGGTAAGATACAGCAAATGGTTGTGTGATTGATTCTGATTGAGATGTAGTGATGCTGCATTTGACTGAAAATGGGAATGACAAGTGGTTGTTGAATTTTAAGGTTGTTGATTTTGTTGTGATGAGACATAAAACAAGATTCTGGGAGAAAAACAATGTGTTTGACATGGTTGATTTTAAGAGTTCAATTCAATGTGAGTGTTGTGTTTGAGATGAGGAGATAAGCTTGTACGATGAAAAATCTTTAGCGCCCAACAATTTTGATTACGGACAAAAGTTGCAACTCTCGTTGGGTAATATATATTAATTATTATTTTTTCGAAAACTCGGTATCCGGTCTTAACCGACTAATCCGAGGGGACCAATCCGACTGCCCACTTGCGGGTCCTGTTTAAAGCTAAAGTAAAGTTTTGTATGGATTTGTCCACCAAAATTGACATCAAATGGAATCAAACCTGTGACCTTGAAAGGAACAAACTTCAAGATCCTAAGCCAAACCATTGAGTCAACCCCTATTGTGTTCTTCATCCGTCCTAAATTGTATGTCGCTTTAGAGAAAATAATTTGTCCCAAATTATATGTCGCTTTACAATATCAATACAACATTAATATTATTTTTCCTATTATAACATTAATTATTTATTACCCTATTCTTTCATTTATCTTTCTATATTATTTATTAAGAACAATTTTGTAAAACAATTCATAATATCTATTTTCCACATAATATTAATTGAATTTCTTAATATGCGTGAATGTTTAAAACGTTGTATAATTTGGGACCAAGGGAGTATTAAATTTTAGGCTTAAATGCACTTTTTACCCCCTATGTTTCAAAAAGTTGCGATTTTGGCCCCCTATAAAAAAATGGATATTTTGACCCCTTAACTTTTGACCCTCTTTTGATTAGCTGATTTTGATGGAGATTATGACAATTTCACAGTCTCTGATAGTGTAAAATGACATGGTGATAGAAGGATGCTGATAAATGAAGTCCAAACTGGCATGGTGTAACTTTTGGCCGCCTAAAGAATGATCCACTTATCAGTTTGGACTCCACTTATCATGTCAGTTTGATCACCATGCAAGTTTAGACTCCACTATCAACATTCTTCTATCCCCATGTCAGTTTACACCATCAGAGACTGAGAAATTGGTATAAAACCAGCTAATCAAAAGAGGACCAGAAGTTAGGGGGTCAAAATATCCATTTTTTTTAAAGAGGGCCAAAATCGCAACTTTTTGAAACATAGGGGGTGAAAAGTGCATTTAAGCCTAAATTTTATTCATTTTATTTTGATTTTTTTTTAGAGATTATTTTCATTTAGATGTTAATACTTTTTTTTTTAGACCAAGGAAACTTCTTCTTATATCTAACAACAGCAGTCTGCAACAAACCAGTAGAACCATCAATTCCTTTCTTGAACCTCATGAAATCTGCAATGGAATTGTTTTGTAGAAACTGTTCTGGTGACCCATTTTCTTGTTGAACTGAGGAAGCAAAACAAGTTTTGATTTTGAGGGTGGAATTTGAAAAGGGTGGTTTTGGAAATCCAACAAGAAAAGAAGGAAAAGCTTTGGAAGTTGATGGTGAATCAGAGAAGAATGAAGATGATGATGATGGTGAAAATATTGTTGAAATTGAAATTAACACCATTTTTGTGTTGTTCTATGATGTTGTTGGATTTTGATGAAGAAACAATGTGTGTGGATAGACAGAAAATTCAGTGATAAGGGAAAACCGACATCTATACTTATGGTTATTTCGGTCAATGTTTTAAAATCCGGACCGATGATTGATCCGGTCAAAGCATCGGGTCATTGGTCGAATCAGTGGGTCAGTGGTTCGACCGCATGACTATTGATCTGGTCTATATAAAAATATTTATGACAAAAAATTACATTATAAATGAAATTTTGATAAAAAAATTCTGTCATTTCTTTTCTATTTAAAGTTCGTACGTTAAAAAATCATATTCACAGCTGCAAGTTTGCAAGTTAATTTTTTAACTCCAGCACAATTCATGCTAATTCCAATCCAAATTCAAATTAGCTCATACATTAAACAATAGTACTGCATAAAAAACCTCACAAATAAGTTCTAATTCAGATCATATCTTCATAACATAGTATGTTTTAAACATTGTTGGAAATCAAAATATAAGATTTACAAACCCAAGTAATTTCTGAACATAATCAACAAAAAAATAATAGACTGACAAACCCAAGTAAGTTCTAAACATAGTCAACAAAAAACAGAAACTCAAATAAGTTATAACAATTCACTAATCAATAAATTATTTATGCACATGGAGTCAAATTGTCATAGTCTTGATATATGCCTTGCCTTTTATATATAAAAAAAGATAAAAAAAATGGAAAAATGGGTCGGGTGAGCTAAACTGGTTCAGCGGTCCGCCCACTGGCTCGACCGGGTCACACCGGATTTCAACGGGCTAATTGCATATTCGGTCCAATAGTCTGCCCGAACCGTTGCACCCTCCGGGTCCCGATCCGATCGGTCGGGTTGGTCCAAGGTTTAAAACACTGGTTTCGGTTAAACTACATTCACTACTTTGGCACAAGTGTCTTTGAATAGGTTACGAGATTAGACCGGTGAGACATCTGAGTAATGGTTCAACTAATTCAATTCGTTGAATTTTGGTTGAACAGTGTGTTCATTCGATTTTGAAATTATTTATTTTATGATTTGTCAGATTTAACTATTTGGTATAAGGTTCAATTTTTTATTTAACCATTTGGTATAAGATTCGACTCTTGTATAATTTGTTTGATTTAACTATTTGGTTTAAAGTTCGACTTTTGGTTGGTGTGAATTGAAAAATATTTGTTGAAAAATGTCAACTCTTTAAATAGATTTTAGTTATCTTGAAGAACTATACATCGATGTTACAGGCAAAGATACTTTGGTTAACAAGGATAAAAATGGGTTGGAAGTTGAACCGTTGAGACCTTTGAATTATGGTTCGATTGATTTGACTGGTTTAATATTGGTTGAACCAAAGTTTAATCTAGTTTGAGATGGTTACGTGGCCCTGGCAAAGAATTGTGGTTGAACCAAGACGTACACTAGTTGTTTCCTAGAGGATAAGTAAAGAAGACCTTTCATTCAAATTTAAAATTTTCAACAAAAAAAATCTGATTTTTTTCTAAATTTAAAATTTTCGAAAAAAATCCGAAGTTAAGATTTTAAAAGTTATAATAAAATCGAATTTTTTTTCCAGATTATATAATTATCGAAATGTTATTTTCATATTTTAATTGGAATTTAAAAACATTTATATCAAGATTTTTAAAAATTAAAATATTTTCCAGCATTTTAATTTTTGTAGAAAAAATAAAACTGTTTTATTTTGAAAAAAATCTGAACTTTTTTCTATTTTTTTAAATTTTGGAAAAAAAAATCTAAATGTTTTTAAATTTATGAAAAAACATCTGATTTTTTTAATTTACAAAAATAATTTGAATTTTTTTATTTTTTGGATTTTTAAAATTTTGAAAATTAATTTTCAGATTTTTTTTAAAATAGATTTTTTCGTTTTTTTAAATATAAATGACGTGTAAACTATTTTTTACATGTGGCAAGCAAAAAAAATGAAAAATAATAAGAAAAAGTCACATAAGTGTCACATGAGAGATTTTGCTGAGTCAATAGGTTTAGGGGGCAATCATGAAGAATCTTCATTTTACAAGGACGGGATCTAAAAAAAAAATTACAAGAGACAAAACCAAAAGTGTCATATATTACAGGGGTAAAGGCCTATTAACCCAAGAAATAAACATAATAAGTAATAACGGACAATTACCAAAAATATTTTTTAACAAGTGCTTTAAGGAAGGTATATTTTTTGGTGCATAGACTTTTTTTGTGGTGAACCATTTTATTTACTTCAAAACAATGGAAGATAAATTTTCATCCTAAAAAATGAAAGAAATATTTTCATTAAAAACAAAAACAACAGAAGGTATTTTTTTTTTCCAGATAGCCTAGCGGTTAGTGTCATACACATTATGTGTGTCGAGAAGTGAAATTTTTTGAGTTTAAACTCCATTCCTTGCACACAATGTCTCTCGTAGTTAAGCTACCAACTGAGGTACACTTATAGAATAACGAAAGACAAATGGATTTTGTATGTTACAATGGCAAATGGATTTTTGTAAGTAGTCTAACAATTTAGAAATTCACCTTTTATGATAAATAAGCGAAGTTCGAACTCTAACCTTTACCTACATCATATAATGTCTTTAACAACGATATCTATTAAGGAACCATATATATAAAAACAATAAAAATAAAAATTAAAGAAAAAATGTTGAGTTATGAACTTAAACATTATTTAAAATATTTTTCGAAAAATAAAATATAAATTCATGAAATAAGCTTTTTTTTTCCTTCGAAATTTCATGAAATAAGCTGCTATATATGATGAAATGACATTTATCAAACAAACCAATATTTTCTTTAATTAGGGAAAATTAAAATAACCTCCGTTGAGTTTTCTAACCGGACAATCTAACTTTGCAATAGAGACTAACGTGCTCTAAAATATCTAAAAATAGACATAAACCTCCCTTATCTATTTATCATTGTTGATTCATATTCATATGTTAAAACTAAAAACCACTGTTTTCTGTGGATAACGGTTGCTCTGTCACAGTAATGCATGAGTCCTTTCCCTTGCAAACACTACTCCACTCCCTGCAAACAATGGATGAAACTAATTCGAAAGTGCTACGATAAATCAATGCTAATTTTTAGCCAAACAACATTGCCTACAATGCTAAACCTATTCTCAACTAATTTTGATGGTGGTGTATGATTTTTCCTCTTTTAAGGGATCATATCACCCCACGTTTGGTTGCCAGTCGCCAGTCTCCTCCTTCAAGACATGATCCACTGACACCGTTCTTGTTGTGTAGCTCCACTATATATGATCGTGTGTCTTGCCCGTTATCACGCAATATGGTTAGTATTGCTACATACATGGACCATGGTTTCTTACGTCATTGTCTAGTCCCACTTTGTTTTGATTGAGTTGGAGGCTCTATGCTAACATACTTGTCTTATTACATATGCACAGTCTCTGCAAAATGCATAATAGAAACAATTCTTTAAGCTTTAAGAGATTTACAAACTGAAATTTAGTCAAGATGCATGCAACAAGTCAAAAGCAAACATATAACCTGTGAAAAATCTAATTGTATCATATATTAGAAATTTACAAACTGCACAATCAACTACATGGTATGCACATAATATCGTGTTTTCACTTTAACATGTAAAGCTGTACTTTTTAAAATGCAATCAAACAAAACCCATCATACAATGGGAAGGTGATAAGACACAGAAGTAGAACTCCAAACAGAAAGAGAATTTGTCAGAGGGAAAATTTGCTTGCCTTTTTCGTTCAATCAAAGTTGACTAAATAGTCTTCAATCAATTACAATGATCACAGCCAGATGTCAACTGATCCGCATGACATGAATAACACAAAAATGAAATCAAATTGCAGCAAGGGAAAATGACAAATCCGTTCCAACAGAATGTAAAGCAAAGGAAATTAGTGAAAATGATATGGCAAGCTAGAGAAAACGTGATCCATTGTTGACCAAACATATTGTTGTTTCATCAACCCTGTTCCTACGACCCCCCTTCATCATATTGTTGGTTTTGTTTTTTACATGTCAAATGAGGCGCAACATTGGTCTTTACATTTCTGCATGTAATGCTGCACCCTTGTTTCGAACATCAACACAACAACAACAACCAAGCCTTATCCCACTAAGTTGCATTGGCTACATGAATCAAACGATGCCATAGTGTTCTATCAAAAACTATGTCTTTCATACATTACCCAATCAAAAACAAAATAATTCATACAAGAAAAATTTATAGAAATTTTAATAAAAAATTGTTGATGGACTGAAAACAACATCGATAAAAAAAAATACCAACGATAACATAAATTAGTCGTATTTTCATTATATAACTTATCTTGTTTTGCCCAGGAAATTTTTCCCCTTGCCGCTGGAATCCATATCCTCTCCATCTTTGATGACTACAGTCAGTGGATTGAAGTATGGTCTACCAGGAAGAACAACATCAGGAAGAACACATTTTCTATTAACCTCTTTACAAATCATGCTTTAAGTAAATCATAAACTAGGCTCTTAGTGAGTTAGTGGCCTCCGCTTTCTAAACGGATTGCTCCCTTCCTCTCTGAGCGACCAAACAAGCAGATTGGATGAGAGTTAACCTGTGATTGGTTTAAAATAGACCACAAATCTGTTTAACCTCATTGCATATGACTATATAAGCAATATACAATAGTAACTCCCATAAATCTTAAACGATAGAAGTTCCCTTAAAATGACAATGTGTAGAGAACAAAAGGAAAAGTAGTAAAAAGACGCATTTACAAGTCTAAAGCTGAAAGCTTTAATCATGAAATTGTGAGAACGGAGAATCTGCATATATAATTTGTATCTACTATGGATTCTTGGGCCAAATAAACAAGGAAGAACTAAAACAACGAGACAGGCATTTTCAGACCAAAGTGCAAGACCATCTGAACTTCCACATGTACAACAGTACAAGGTCTAAACAAATTGTAACTACAATATATTAAATGCAAGACCTATGCATCGAAATTGCAACTAAAATTGACGATAGCAAAAAAATAACAGTAGTTCAAATTAGTAAATGAAACAAAGCAAACAATACCAAACCCTTATCCTGGCCGAGAAAGAATAAGTACTTCAAATCAAAGAAGGAACAAGATAAGGTTATACTACAGAAGAAGATCAATAAATTACACATTTGGTGGATGGCATGCCATTGTTCTTTGTATTTGCAAGTTTCATTTTTTCCTCATATAGCTTTAATAGATAATCAGACTCCTCCTTAAAGAAGAAAACAAACTTGCTCAAGAACAATTTCTCAGAATAAGTAAATGGTGTAATTAAGCTTGCATTCTTTTCTCGCAAACCTTTCATCAAAAGAAATTGCAAAACTGAGGCTCTTGGAATGATCCTTTTAGGTAAACTATAACCAAACATAAGTGGACATTTAGCAAGTGCCAAAGAATCCCAACCCAATTGATTGATCAAAAATCTCACAACCAAATTAATCTTATTAATTGAAGCCAACATCAAGCAAGGTTGAAACTTAAATGCTTCATCAGACCAACCCCATTTTGGAAAGACATAAATTTTCTCAACCCCATTGGTTAATTAGCTGAATAAAGTCTTGTTATATTTTAGTTATTTGTATAAAAATCCTTTAATATTATCAACAAAAAAAAACTTTAATGTATTTTAATTAGTTCACTTGGGTTGTAATTCATACACATAATGAGTCATAGAGTTTGTGTTGAGTTAGCGATCGGTGTTGCCAATGCTTCTGCAATGCAACTGTTTTATGAGTAGAGCATTGCATGCTTTTACTACTAGTACTACACACTTGAGCAAAATGACAAAAGTAGTGGAAGAAAAGAATCAGTGTTGCGCCCAAAAGTTGTTATTAGAGCTAAACTCATCATCAACTTTCAAATTCAATTGAGGTTACTCTACAGTAAAGAAAATAATCGGTATGAATATGACTTGGTGTTGTGAGTCTACTCTGCTTCAAAAATATTCTATCTTCAAAATTCAAATGAGGTTACTCTTCTTTATAAAGAAGGCAGTAAAAAACCATCATGTTACACAAGAACTACCTGTGGTTTTCAAGCTGATCGGGTGACCTTACAACTGGCCTACATTCTGGGTACCAGATAGACACAACATCATGTTAAATCAATTGAGACACGTGTGCAAAAAAACAATTATTTATTAAAAAGTTATATATTTACTACAAAATGTACAAGTTCTAATGCAAAGTACTATTTTGAACTTCTTAACATGTGCAATTTACACATGATAGAAAAAATTTTAAAAACGAAACTGAGTTGATTAAATAATTGGAAAGTGTAAAGTAATATAAAAAATTGTTTTGGGTCTATTTATGCTACCAAATTGAGTAGCATGGATATTGATGCTCTTAGATTTATTGGATAGTTAGATGAAACATGAAAAGATGTAGTCCATAAAATGCAATAAACTCATCAAACATTGGGAAGCTGACAAGACTCAAAGTTGCTATTTAGAGTATAACAGAACTCAAGAGAGAAAGAGAATTTAAAAGAGGGAAAATGTGACTTAATTCTTGCCCCTTTTTCATTTAATCAAAGTTGGCTAAATACCCTTCAATCAATAACAACGATCACTGCAACATGTCAACTGATCCGCCTGATATGAATAAACAGAAAAATGGAATCAAATTGCAACAAGGGAAAATGACAAATCTGTTCTAGCATAATGTAAAGGAAACCTAATCCCTTGTTGATAAAATATATTGTTCACCAAGCCTGTTCCCATGACCCCCCTTCATCATATTGTTAGTTTGGTTTTTACATGAAAAATGAGGTGCAACATTGCTCTGTAAATTTCTGCATGAGTCGCTGCACCGTTGCTTAATACATCACCAATCAAAATCTAAGTAATTCATACCGGAAAGAACCGCATCAGGGATTTGAGAATGACTTGACTATTCCCTAATCAATGTCAATATTTTCAGAATACTTCATGCCTTTATGATCACCTATATAAGCAATAGGTGATAGTGAAAAAGTGAACCATTGCAGCTAATTTTTTTCAAAAAACAAGGCCACACTCTGTTTATCTCGTTGCATATATATGAGCAATAGACAATAGTACCTCCCTTAAAGCGTAAAAGATAAAAGATCCCCTGGAACGACAAAGATTCTTGAACAAAGGCAAAACCCATTGAACGTTCACAAGTATAAGGTCTAAAGAAATTGTAACTACAACATACTAAATGCAAGACCTACACGTCAAAATTGCAACTAGAGCTGATGATAACAAACCCAGCAGTAGTTCAAATTAGCAAATGAAACACTCCAACAGTACTAACCACTTATCCTGTCCTAGAAAGAATAAGTACTACAAATCAAAGAAGGAATAAGCTAAGGATAGATTAAAACAGAAGAAGATCAATACAGTATACGTTTGGTGGATGGCATCCCATTGTTCTCTGTTGTATTTGCAAGTTTCATTTTCTCGTCATATAGCTTCAACAGATAATCAGACTCCTCCTTAAAGCTGAAAACAAACTTGTTCAAGAACACATCCTCAGAATAAACAAATGGTGTAACTAAGCTCGCCTTCTTCTTTCGCAAACCTTTCATCAAAAGAAATTGCAAAACTGAGGCTCTTGGAATGATCCTTTTACGTAAACTTAAACAAAACATAACTGGACATTTAGTAAGTGCCAAGGGATCCCAACCCATTTGATTAACCCAAAAACTCATCAACAGATTAATCTTATCAATTGAAGCCGCCATCAAACTAGGCTGAATCCTAAATCCTCGATTAACATCTTCATCAGACCAACCCCATTTTATAAAGACGTCAACTTTCTTATCCCAAAGTATTTTACTCGTACAATGCTTGGTCATCAAAGCAGTCCCAAAAGCGTATGTTGAAGGGTCAAACCCTAAACCCTTAACTTCCTCCAATGACTTAATCAAAGTATTCGTTGTTGAACCAAATATAGATGGCCTTATCCGAAGGTATCTAGAAATGGTAGAATCAGAAACTCCAAAATCAGTCATCAAATTGATATTAGACACAATAAGGTGATGGGGTTTACCATAGAATGTAGGCCAAAATCGAATTAAGCAAACAATGAGATCGGTGTTTGTTTTAAAGAACCTACTTAAGAATTCAAAAAGAGGGATTATTCGATTTTCCAAGCTACTTTGTAAAATTTTAGGGTTAGCAGTTAAATATGAAATAATAACAGATGAAGAAGCAGCATCGGATAGAAAAAATTGAAACTTTGGCAATAACATTTTGTGGGGTTGTGATGAAAGTAACCAAGGTGCTTTTTTGATGATGATGCGTATGTTTTCGTGTGAAAAGCCATGGTTTTTTAAGAAATTGATGACTGACTCAGGCTTATCTGGGGTATTGAAACGAACATGCTTGAGGTTGAAAGCTTTGAGAGCAGATTCAGTTGAGAAACCAAAATTGTTGATAAGGTAAGATACAGCAAATGGTTGTGTGATTGATTCTGATTGAGATGTAGTGATGCTGCATTTGAGTGAAAATGGGAATGACAAGTGGTTGTTGAATTTTAAGGTTGTTGATTTTGTTGTGATGAGACATAAAACAAGATTCTGGGAGAAAAACAATGTGTTCGACATGGTTGATTTTGAGAGTTCAATTCAATGTGAGTGTTGTGTTGGAGATGACCAGATAGTGTTTGCTGTGTGGAATGAGGAGATAAGCTTGTGTGATGAAAAATCTTTAGCCCCCAACAATTTTGATTACGGACAAAAGTTGCAACTTTCTCCCTCTAATACTAGATCGCGCTCCCGTGCTTCGCACGGATGATTTATCTGTAAATTGTAATATTGTAATTTGTAATCTTCAACATATATGAAAGAAATTAAATTTAACTCTTAATTTGTTCCGAACATATTAGTTCATGCATTTATAAGATTTTCCCAATTTAGAATTCTACTATGGGTGAATTCTAAGGTGAGGGTTCTATTAAGTCCTTCCCTAGTAAACCACTTTGAATAATTATTGAAAGTCATCAGATCGATCAAGTTCACATATGTTATTACACATTAGATCACAACTTTCTTATGATTTTATTTTAATTATTTTCTTAAATAAACTATTTTTGTTCTCTTCCTCCCATTTTATTCATGACATATGCTCAACGAGGGAAATGTTCACCACCATTGTTCTCCCATCTCCGCCACTTCCCTCCCACCTCCTCCACCGGCGGACAACCATCATTTTGGAACCCCTTGGAATTCATGCTTATAGTTATAGTCACTTCCTATTTTCTTCAAAGCTAAAGAAAACCACATCAATAACCTCATCTAAATCATAAATCTAGATCCCCCACTCTCAAACTTCAAACATAAGATTACGGTTTAACGGAAAAAAAAAATACAATTTTGAATTATTATGCAGAATTTTTTTTATGACCAAGTAACTTTTAATTTCTCATTTTTCACAAAAAAAAAAACGATAAAAAGAGGGTATGTGTGAAATTGTTGACGAGGAAGAGGTTTCAATAATTCCTTTTAGTGTTTTAGTTTTAGTGAATTTTTCCTTTCCTAATCATTCCGGTTGGAAAAAAAAAAGATGGTTTTTATTTAATTAACAAATCATTGCTATATTGAATGAAATTAAGGGGTTAATGCTATAATTATATCTTTTAATGGACATGGAGAGGTTGTGGTTTTTGAGTTTTACTTCTGACATGGAAACATTAAAGAGATGGGAAGGGGGGGGGGGGGGGCGGGGCAAGGTATTGTGCGTGAAAATATACATGTGTTCTTACTTTTATTTATAAATCATCTTAACCTTTAATTATCTTTGTAATAGATCTAATGGTATATAAAAGTGGTCCACCGATGAATCACTTGTTTGATGGTTCACCTTAGATGTCACCTCTACTATGTACATTTTTTTAATGAAATAAATAATTAAACCATTAACTCTTTAAAAGATTCCATACAAATCTATAATCATTCTAAGACTTCTAGCAAAAAAAAATATTTTACACCCATTATTTGATAATCAAGAGATGTGAAAATGATTAGTCATTGTATCTCAGTTCATTAAGCTTCCAATTTTTCTGGAAAACCACTCTTCACCCAGCAACATACACTCCCGCACAGCCAAAATGACAAAAATGCCCCTGCGCAAGTTAAGTCACGCTGAGTGACTTAACTTGCGCACGTTATGTGTTCTGCGCAACTTAAGTTGCGCTGCGCATGTTAAGTTGCGCAGCGTGACTTAAGTCATATAACAGCAACACAGAAACACAAACCCCTCATTTTCTAAACTTCCAAAACCCAAAAATTTCCCCCCCAAGTGCGATTTTCACCATTCTTGCGCCATTCCAAGTCAATTTCGCCCACAATATCAAGTAAGTGATGATTATCCTACTTCATTGTATTTTTTTGGTTGAAATTTATGAATTTTTGAAGAAAATTGACATTTTTAGGTTTTTTAAAATTTGTCTTGCATGTTAGTTTTTATGATTGTTAGTGATGATTTAACTTAGGAATTGTTGTTTAAATGTTGTTTATAGTTCATTGTGGTAGTTTAGGGTATAGAAATTGTTAGATTTTATGTTGATTGAAAATTGCACTCTAGGTGTTTGATAAAATGTATCAATGAAAAATTTGTGTGTTTTTTGGATTGTTAATAATGAAATTAGTTAGAACATAGTATGTTTGACAACAATTTGGTAAATTACGGATTGAAATGACACTGTCGAAACTTTCGTGTTGTTCTTAAATTGTTAGAAATGACACAATGTTCGTGTGAAAATGTGTCATTGATTTTGTGCTTTTTAAAATGTTGTGTTGTGCAGATATGTCTCAGAGGGAGAGGGAGAGGACTGACAGACTTAGGTTAGGGAGACCTACCTCCACTAGTAGTGCACGGAGGGAGAAGCAAGCAGCAATCCCTCCTTTACATGGCCGAGGTCGAGGGAGAGTGGGAGGCACGAGACTTGGCAGTGATGATGATGTTGGGCATGGACCCTCTTCATCACAGACTGGTCCATCCCAAGCGATGGACCCGACGCAGTATCAGTTTGAGGAGTCTCAGCCCCACCAGTATCAGTTTGAGGCGTATCAGCATGAGCAACATCATCATATGCAGCCTGTTGTTGAGCAGGAGGAGCTGCCTCATATTGAGGAGCCTGAACAGCAGGAAGATATTGCACAGGCTCAGGCTCAACCTCAGCAGGATGATGATGTTGGGGCTCGTTTTATTGGGGTGCCAAGAGTGGTGTACGATGCCGGACTGGACGGCTATGCAGGGGGGCCTTCTAACCTCTCGGTTTTACCTCGCTTTGGAGGACATGTGGCATGCAGGATATGGGTCGATGTCGATGTAAGTATATTTTTATGTTTATTTTACTACTTTTTTATTTTAATGGTAATTTTACAACTTATTTATTTAACAGTGTTGTTTGTTGTTTTTTGTTTTTGTATTTCAGTTTCGGAGAAAACATAGGATGAGAGGTATCTCCCACGGGAAGAAGCTGAGCCTGAAAAACTTGACGGTGCCTCAGCCGGGAGCACAAAATAATTGGTTTTGGGATGTACTGAATGCGTCCGGTCTAACTCCCCTCCTGAATAGTGGGTACGAGAACATCTCTCACGGGCTCGTTTGTGCTCTATCAGAGATGACATGAGGAGACCAGCAACTTTCATCTACTCGTTGGGGAGATGACCATCACACTGCATGATGTTGCGTGTCTCCTAGGCATCCCCATCACTGGGAAGCTCCTTTCTGATAGAGAGCTCACCTGTACCGAGGCGATGGAGATGATGCAGGTGGACCTACTTATTCCCGAGGAGGATGTCGCTTGGAAGCTGAACAGGCAGGGTGGTCCGTATATCAGTTTTGGTGTGCTGAAGAGGCGCTACGAGGAGCTCCTGAATAGGTGTAATCAGCTGGTGGAGATTGACATAGAGGAGGAGGAAGACGAGCGAGTTGAAGTTAGGTTGACCTGCGTTAAGGCGTTTATGTTGCTCTTGCTTGGATGGACCATTTTCTCCCGCAAGAACAGCAAAAACATTAATCTGATGTGGCTGCTTGCGCTGCAAGATATGGACGACTGGTCATGGGGAGGGATGGGGATAGCATTCTTGTACGAGCAGCTCTCTCTGACCTCCGATTCATCATTGGCGACTTGTGGTGGTTACATGACCCAGCTTGTAGTAAGATTTGTTTTTCTTCTTTTTAACTTATTGGATCGTAAATTTGTGCGTTGTTTAACTTGTTTTTCTTCTTTTTTACCTTGTTTGTATAATACTTGTGTTGATATATATTTGGTTCTTTGTGTTTGCAGGGATGGACTTCGGCGCACTTCACGAATCTCATTCCAAGGGTTCATAGTGATGTGTACGACCCGGCAGTAGCCCCGATTGTGAACCAGTGGAGACCTCCTAGGGGCTTTACGGACCCTGGACACTACAGAGATGTCATTGATGTGATGGATCACTCTCAGGTCATCTGGAGGCCGTACGAGAGATAGCGACACATCACGCTCTTTCATGACATATGTTGGTACTCCGGATGGATCGTGGCCGGCAGAGACAGGATGTTCCGTCACTTGCCTGAACGGGTTCTTAGGCAGTACGGGTATGTCCAGACACGGCCCAGGTCTCCTACAGATGTTGAGCTTACTACAGCAGATAACGTGGCCTAGGCTTTCATGGAGTTTGCTCTACATATCCTCGGCCAGCAGCAGAGGGGTGATCCGGTGCCAGAGGACGAACCGTAGGCTCATAGTAGGGGGTACATGAGATGGATCTATAGAGTCACATCCTATTGTGAACCCCCTGCGGCCATTCCTGACTACGTAGCTCAGGCACCTCCTCGTCCTGTCCCTCCTTACGAGGAGGTTATTGTTGACCAGCAGTGGGTCAGACATCCTCCCGACACATACCAGATCATCGCCAACATCAGAGCCAGAGTGGATAGTGCTATGGGGCATCCTGATGTGTTTGGTAATCCAGAGGTACTTTGCATGATGCAGGGTATACACTCTAAGTGTAGCATGCTGGAGCAGATGCAGGTTCCACGACGACGGAGCAAGAGTCCACAACAATAGTGTTTAGGCATTATAATTTGTATAGTTTTGTTTATGATATTTTGTCGGATTTAGATGTATATTACATTTGCGTTTTTTTAGCATTTTTATGACATTTTTCCTTATCTTGGTCATTTATCTTTTCGTAATTTGTTTATGAGTTAACACGTGCTTGAATGAATAACGAAAAATAAAATATAACGAAAAATAAAAATCTTGACTATTAACATAGGGATCAAAAAACAGGTTTTAGAAATATAAGGATTATAATTTAAAGAGTATGTAAATAGAACCTCCTCTGTGCGTTAGTTAACCTGCGCACGTTATATCTGCTGCACAGATACTGCGCAACTAACTCACGCATGTGTTAAATATGTGCGTGAGTTAACTTGCGCAGTGTCTGGCTTAAGTCACGCAATGTTTAACACATGCGTGACTTAAGTCACGTAGCACATGTTAACTAGCGCACACTTTTACACGTGCGTGAGTTAACATGCGCAGGAGCAAAATTGTCCTGCCTGCAGGGCGGGAGGGAGTGTAATTTGCAGGGGAGAGCAGGATTCATTTTTCTGGTGTTGGCCTTTGTTTTGTGCAGCTGCCTAGCATTATAGGCCCGTCTTCATGTTTTCTATGCATGTTATTATTTGCCTTCCTTCATGTTTTTTATGCATGTTATTTTCTGCCTTCTAGGGACTGTTTGTAGTGTTTTCTAAGCATGGTTGTGAGGTACTGGTACAGTGGCTTCTGCGAATGATTAGTTCCCAAGCAAAGTTTTTTTTTTACTTTATTGTTGAATATATCTCGTGCTCTGGTTTGAAAGAACAATTCTTCACAAATCATGGTTTCTCGCTTCATTGTTCATTATGTATCCTCTCACTGTCAGTTCTCAATTTGATGCAGTCCTGTAGAAAACAATCCAATTATAGATATAAAAGAAAAAAAATCTCAAAATATTGATCGTCCCCTCAAATTTATCTCTAATGTATATATAAGGAAGAAAAGTCCAAACCCAACGAAGTAGATCCTTAAGTGGTAGTGCATATTCATTTTAAGAACACTTAACAATTCAAATCATACAATGCAGAAATCATTAACATAGGCAAAAAACACTATTAGTGCAACTTACATCAAATTTCTCTCTAAAACATCCCTAAAACAAACAAATAATAAAAACATTGAGCATTGAAATCTTACTTGAAACAAATCAGGCTTAAGATGCAACCATTTCCCACAACAAAAGCACAACTAATTGAGATACATCAAAACCTTCATAATATATGAGCAATCAAAACCTTTATATCAAAACCTTAAGACTATCCTAATATATGATTCATAAACATAAATTCAAGCTTCAATTATATAAATGATATTTTATTATAAATCAACTTATCACCCAAAAGTAGAGTTCTTTTCATGGCCAGGAACTAATCATGACTGCCATGCATTCTTTTTGCATCGCAGCTTGAGTTAGAAATCACTTAATACCCACCACATTATTAAATACATTCAAATTGCAAGGAGTAAAAGCATAGAAACATATTAAATCCTCGTAAAATGCTTATATTTTGCACTATCATGTTTGAGCAAACAGACAAATATATTTTTTATCAAGTATTAACAAAAGTTGTAAAATGTGTCAATCGCAAACTTCTCAGTTAGAATAGTATATCATAATATAAATAGTTAGTTAGGAGAGATGCATGTGGTGATGAATAAATTCTTAGTTTCATATTTTTTCACTACTAACTTAACTCATAAGGGAAAGAAAGTAAGAGCATATTCATGTCCATTTAATTTCAACACAGATCCCTCATTTCTAGCATCCTAGCTTTGGGGATTGAAAACAAACACCAAACAAATACATAACCAATTTTAAGCTAGTACCACTATGCTTAGAAGGACACGTTATAATTTATTCATACCTTGTCAACCACGCCTAAGTTAGTGAACAAAAAAAGAGACACTAAACAAATGCACAATCAACCTGCAAATTCTGGTTGCAAAAATGGTATACAAAAGGACAGCCTGCAAGCAAAAATTTCAAAAGTTGTGAGTCAATTATAGTGAGATGAACCCACATACAAAAACTTAAAAGGAAACTTCATCTAACACCAAATACCTTGACATGAATCTCTACCATCTAGGTATACACAATTTTCTGCACTATCTTCCAAACTTGCAATCAGAAGTGGTATCAATAAAACCACCACATGTTGGAAATCAAAAGCCTCAATTAGAAAATCTCAAAAACACAAACTGATAAAAAAATTGAGAGGAGACATATAGAGGGAAGACATAAACACAAAAAATAAGGAGTTGAAGAGAACCAAGTCTGATTCCATCTGTCATACCCATTTTTTGACCACTTTAAAAAATTAACTCATATTTTAAAAAGCTTAAAATATCTCATTTTTTGTTCCGAATGGACAGTTTTAATCACTTTTTGTTATCTTGCAACTTGTACTTATCTATCATTGCTCCCCAATCAGAATCAAAGTCATCAGTAGTGATAGTTTGGTGAATGCACTTTGAAATTGATTTTTAAACTCACTATGTTCATGATAGATTTGGTTCAAATACTCTAAAACTTTCTTCTCAATATGCCACATACAATAATGACGATTCACCTCTGGAAAAACCTTTGCAACTACATCAGAAATAGCAGTGTCTTGATCAGTGATAATAGTTTTAGGACTAACTCCATCCATTGCTTCTAACCAAGTACGTAGCAACCAAACAAAACTCTCTTCAGTTTCATCCCATAACAGAGCACAACCAAAAAGTATAGATTGTTGGTGATGATTAACTCCAATGAATGGAACAAAGGGCATTAGGTATTTATTTGTTAAGTATGTTGGATCAAAAGTCACCACATCACCAAAATATTTGTAAGTCATTCTAGACCTTGAATCAACCCAAAAGCAATTTGCTAATTTACCTTCTGCGTCCATTTGAAATGCATAAAAAAACCCAGGATTCTTCAACTGACAATTCTTAAAGTACGATAACATCAAGTGAGCATCTCCATTTTCTAATTGTTTTTGTCTCTTTGCACTTAAATAATTAATAACACCTTGTTGGCTAAATCCAACATTATCAACACCACCACTCTCAGTACATAACACTGATGCTATTTTACTAGGGCTTATACCAGAATCATGAAGCACATCAATAAGTTTTTTTTGCACTGGGGTTTTCTTTCTATGTACTCGAAGATGCTGTGAACTTCTTGGGGAAAATAGTTCATGATTATGGTCTCTTACAAATCTAGAAACAATCCACCCATCTTCATTTTTCTTGATGTACAACATTGACTTGCATCCTACCCTTGTTTGATTGTGTACTTTAAGACTACCATTTTCTTTTTTCAAAATTTTTTTGAATCTAAAACCCTCCTTTGAACAAAGAATCTCTTGACCAATCACAATACCGTTCGTTCTTGATTTAGTAACACGACCCATGCGAAAACTAAAACCTTTTTTCTTGGCGTACCTTACGTAGTAATCCTTTACATCTTCAATAGATGCAAACTCCATTCCTTCAAAGGGCTGTAAGGGGAGCTCTGATGGCAGTCTACCATTGAGAGAATCTGCATCAATAGGATTTGCAAGTACATCATCTGAGCCATTCATGGTGGTATGTTCATGCATATCTGTCATTTCTTGATCAGTCATGGTAGCACCCACAATTCTGTTATGTACATGTATGATGAAATCAATATACCAGCATATATATAATTAACAAAGTGGTTTCATTTCCCAAGCTGAAATTGAAACGTTGCCTTTCTTCTCCAAGCATTCATCGTGACCCACTCCTCTTTCTTCCTGCACTCAAACTAAATTTTCATCACCGCCTATTTTATGGAAAGGCTATAGATCTACGATGTGACTATGACCAATTGTTCATGTTTGGAAATTTGCACCTTAAAACACTTACTGGGAAGCTTTACATTTATGGTCTGTTAAAGGAAGGTTCAGGTTAATGTCGGAAGGCTTTGTTCTCAAACAAGATTATCCAAATTTATTTAAAAATTAAATTAATCGAAACTAGCTGAATTTTATTATTTATTAATTTTTTCTCACTGTTGGATGCACTTAACTATCATCATGTTAAACCCAATTTGGATGGATCTCCATTCAATTGTAACTTGGTAAATTGAAGAAGTTTAAGACATGAGGGATAAGGAATAACAACCTTAAAAAGATCACAAGTAAATTTTCTCGTTTCCATGCTTTTAAGTTCCAACAATTGGAGTTGGTAAAAAATTTGGATACAGATTTAATTACATACATATTTTTTAAGAAAAAGAACGGAAGGAATGGAACACAAACAATACATGGGATTGGGAGGAAGATAAATCACCGGTGAGAGAGAGAACGAACGATGAAGTAGAGAAGAGGAAAGGTGTAGGATGTAGTATGTGACCCTTTTTAAAGAACAATTTAATCTGAGACGTTGATTTTGATCCAACGGTCCAAATTATTTCCTCTCACCCTCTCATTATAAAATGTCCTCTCACTTGATACATCATATATATATATATATATATATATATATATATATATATATGCATCAAGGATCACATTGACATATGTTTAACAAATTCAAGGATGTATTTGTTGTTATTTTTATATAATGTAGAGATCGATTTGATACATAGACAAATAATTTAAGGACCAATTTGATGAAAATATTTTGACAGAAAGGTTGCATTCATTCATCTTCAACCTCTTTTCATTACAACATTACACACACCTAGTACAATACAATAGCATGTTAAACAACTCAAACAAACAAATTATGACTATCAAATACTTAATACTCGATCAACCTAAGCTCAAATTCTGGGACACTACTCTCACATCACCAACATTCAAGCTCAAATACTTAATAGTTAATGCTTATCACATTTAAGTACTCTCACATCCCATGCGTCCACCACCCATCATTTCGGATTCAACCTGAACATCAAAAGCTTGAAGAAATTTTTGGGATTTTTGGATTTCATATTCAACAAAAACAAAAAAAAAGGTTTTGAAGTTTTTAGAATTGGGGAAGAACGTTTTCATCAATTAATAGAAGAAATTTTGAGGATTTTAGACTCTAGTTGACAAATTGTAAAATTAGGGTTCCAATTTTATAGATTTGAGGAAGAAAGAGACGTTGTAAAACGACCATTTTCGGCAAATCTAGGTTCCAATTTACTGTAAATCAATCAATTTGGTCCTTAGAAATTTTGTCACTTTCAGCCAAATTAGTCTCTGCCTTGAGGTGGTTACATAATGTATGAATCGAGGATTCCTCCTTTTTTTTTTTTTTTATGCCTTGGATTATTTACTTGTTAGGTTCATCGGATAGTTTGATCAAACATGTAAATCAGTAGTCTATAAAATGCAATAAACTCATCAAACAATGGGAAGATGACAAGACTCAGAAAGTTGCTATTTAGAGTATAGCAGAACACATAAGAGACAGAATTTGACGGAGGGAAAATGTGACTTAATTCTTGCTTGCCTTTTTCATTTAATCAAAGTTGGTTAAATACCCTTCAATCAATAACAATTTTCGCTGCAACATGTCAACTGATCCGCCTGATGTGAATGACAGAAAATTGGAATCAAATTGCAACAAGGAAAAATGACAAATCTGTTCTAGCATAATGTAAAGGAAACCTAATCCCTTGTTGATAAAATATATTGTTCACCAAGCCTGTTCCCATGACCCCCCTTCATCATATTGTTAGTTTGGTTTTTACATGAAAAATGAGGTGCAACATTGCTCTGTAAATTTCTGCATGTGTCGCTGCACCGTTGCTTAATACATCACCAATCAAAATCTAAGTAATTCATACCGGAAAGAACCGCATCAGGGATTTGAGAATGACTTGACTATTCCCTAATCAATGTCAATTTTTTCAGAATACTTCATGCCTTTATGATCACTATATAAGCAATAGGTGATAGTGAAAAAGTGAACCATTGCAGCTAATTTTTTTCAAAAAACAAGGCCACACTCTGTTTATCTCGTTGCATATATATGAGCAATAGACAATAGTACCTCCCTTAAAGCGTAAAAGATAAAAGATCCCCTGGAACGACAAAGATTCCTGAACAAAGGCAAAACCCATTGAACTTTCACAAGTATAAGGTCTAAAGAAATTGTAACTACAACATACTAAATGCAAGACCTACACGTCAAAATTGCAACTAAAGCTGATGATAACAAACCCAGCAGTAGTTCAAATTAGCAAATGAAACACTCCAACAGTACTAACCACTTATCCTGTCCTAGAAAGAATAAGTAATACAAATCAAAGAAGGAATAAGCTAAGGATAGATTAAAAAAGAAGAAGATCAATACAGTACACGTTTGGTGGATGGCATCCCATTGTTCTCTGTTGTATTTGCAAGTTTCATTTTCTCGTCATATAGCTTCAACAGATAATCAGACTCCTCCTTAAAGCGGAAAACAAACTTGTTCAAGAACACATCCTCAGAATAAACAAATGGTGTAACTAAGCTCGCCTTCTTCTTTCGCAAACCTTTCATCAAAAGAAATTGCAAAACTGAGGCTCTTGGAATGATCCTTTTACATAAACTTAAACAAAACATAACTGGACAATTAGTAAGTGCCAAGGGATCCCAACCCATTTGATTAACCCAAAAACTCATCAACAGATTAATCTTATCAATTGAAGCCGCCATCAAACTAGGCTGAGTCCTAAATACTCGATTAACATCTTCATCAGACCAACCCCATTTTATAAAGACGTCAACTTTCTTATCCCAAAGTATTTTACTCGTACATTGCTTGGTCAGCAAAGCAGTCCCAAAAGAGTATGTTGAAGGGTCAAACCCTAAACCCTTAACTTCCTCCAATGACTTAATCAAAGTATTAGTTGAACCAAATATAGATGGCCTTGACCGAAGGTATCTAGCAATGGTAGAATCAGAAACTCCAAAATCAGTCATCAAATTGATATTAGACACAATAAGGTGATAGGGTATACCAGAAAATGTAGCCCAAAATCGAATTAAGCAAACAATGAGATCGGTGTTTGTTTTAAAGAACCTACTTAAGAATTCAAAAAGAGGGATTATTCGATTTTCCAAGCTACTTTGTAAAATTTTAGGGTTAGCAGTTAAAAATGAAATAATATCAGATGAAGAAGCAGCATCGGATAGAAAAAATAGAAACTTTGGCAATAACATTTTGTGGGGTTGTGATGAAAGTAACCAAGGTGCTTTTTTGATGATGATGCGTATGTTTTCGTGTGAAAAGCCATGGTTATTTAAGAAGGTGATGACTAACTCAGGCTTATCTGGGGTATTGAAACGAACATGCTTCCGGTTGAAAGCTTTGAGAGCAGATTCAGTTGAGAAAGCAAAATTGTTGATAAGGTAAGATACAGCAAATGGTTGTGTGATTGATTCTGATTGAGATGTAGTGATGCTGCATTTGACTGAAAATGGGAATGACAAGTGGTTGTTGAATTTTAAGGTTGTTGATTTTGTTGTGATGAGACATAAAACAAGATTCTGGGAGAAAAACAATGTGTTCGACATGGTTGATTTTGAGAGTTCAATTCAATGTGAGTGTTGTGTTAGAGATGAGGAGATAAGCTTGTATAGTGAAAAATCTTTAGCGTCCAACAATTTTGATTACAGACAAAGTTGCTGCAACTCTCTTCAGCTAATACTAGCTATACAACTCGTGCGTGGCACGAGTTTGATTAGAATATGTACTTGAAATATATGAGAAAATAATTGTGATAAGCATAATCACAGAGTAAGTGATTGATAGTGTTCTAATATATGTTGATGTTTTTTTGTTTAATATAAATTTATATTAAATATAGAAACTATATGAATTCATACTTGTTTAAATTATTTTAAGGATAATTAATATAATTTTTTAGTGAGTCTTATTAATATTTCATAAGTTTCAAGAGGTATATGACAATTCAAATTTTATCCTAATAGTGTAACTATATAATAACTTTTCTTTTTATGGGTCATGATTGTGCAATTGCAATATGTTCTTTTAACTAGGTATATAACTCGTGCGTTGCACGAGTTTGATTATAATGTTTTTTAATGCATTGGAAATAAAAAAAATTGTATGCCGTCTATGATTTAAAAATAACTATTAAAATACATTGAAACTTTTTCCTTTGTCAAGCGAATATAGAATAAAGAGTATATAAAAATTACTTAACCTCGATGATATGTCATTCACTTTTATTAGCAAAAAATAATAAAAATACATTTGAACAGTAAATTAAAACAAAAATTATTTTTTTCTTATTTATTTTAGGTTTGGTTTATATCGACTTATATTTTGTTTCATTTTCCCTTTATTTTAATAAATTTTTAGATTTTAGAAAGAAAAAAAAAGAACCATAATTAGATATTATCAAATTTTATCCTAACTTGAGTCAATAGTATTATTTTATATTAAAAAAAAAATACTAAAACAACATAATTTTAAAAAAATCACATATTTTTCATAAGTATCACTCAAACACTTTATGACATCATGGTTTTTAATAAAAAAAAAATCAATAATTATTGTGCTCTCGATTTTCAGGTATCAAAATCATTGATCGGATTTGAACCTTTAATCATTGAACTCTCAACTTTTATTCGTGGGAAGGGAACAAGTGAGTAAAAACCCTTATAAGACCTTGGATCCGTGGGTTGGTTTCGATTGGGGAAGTTGTTATGCACCCGAACCGACTATAGTATCCCATAGGAACCTTCTACCTATTCTTAATCTTGCGCTAAATTATTTTTACTTATTAAAAAAAATATTTAAGAGTTTAAGTGAAAGAAAGGAGGAAGATGAAGCATGTTTTTGGTTATTTTTATTGATTTGGAAGGGCCAAAACCCTTTGCCTACTTACCCAAATAAATCGGGATCAAAATCAAGTAGTTCGGCTAAAGAACTTCTTTGATGGGTTGAATTGATTTTAACATTTTTTTTTGAAAAAAAAGATTTTAAGAAGAGATGAGAGGCCTCAAGGCATGAGAAAAAAGTATGATGAAGTTGGTTAATTTTAATTGCAAGAAATCCATGTCTAATGTGGATATTAAATTGATTAAACATTTGATTAAGGAAAATAAAAGGAAAAACACTTGGGTTACAAGCCAAGGTTTACTTTAAAGAAATTTGAATTTTGACTTTTTTTGATTTTTTGAGATAAACTATTTTTCTAAACTAACGGTGAATTAGCGTAACGGCGGAAAAAATAAATAAGCGTAAAGCGATAAATAAAGTGGTAAAGTGTCGGTGCGTGTGTCAGTGCATGTGTCGATTACATATTACATACCCTAAATACATTCTATGGTCTCAAAAGAAATAAAATGACGAGAAATAAAACTGCGCGAAAATAAATTACATCACTTCCGTAATTACAAACTAAACCAATGGCAATAATAAAATAAATGACGAAAATTAAATATGCATGCAAAATTCATACGAAACACATTATACACACTAAAAAATGCAATTTAAACAAGTTAAAATAACAAAGCAATAAAATGCAAACACATGAAATAAACACAAATGCTAGATAAGCAAGACTAAAAGAAATAAAAATGCATGTAAAGATTTTCAAAGCCTAAATAAACAAAAATTATATGAGATAGAAACTTAGCTATTAAATGAACTAAAAAATATGCATGATGTGAAGATTAAAATACTAATTAAAAATGCATGAAATACAGTTCAAGTATTATGTGAATTAAAAAAAAAAAATGCATGAAATAAAAATAACAAAAAAAAATTACTAATAAAAAAATATATGCAGGGAGGGGGTGCAGGCAGCAAAACAGGGGTGTGAATAGCAAAACGGAATAAAAATGGGCCAAAGGAGAAGGGGGTACAGCAAGCAGTAAAGGGGGGGTGAAGAAAGCAAAACAGAACCAGAAAAAAAAGGATTGGGCCGCAGGCAGCATAGAGGGAGGGTACAACAAGCAGTTAAGGGGGGTGGAGAAAGCAAAAACAAGTTCAGCAAGAAAAAGGAGTGGGCCGCAGGAAATAGAGAGAGTATAAAAAGCCCATGCTGGTTTATTTTCTTTCATTTCCTTCTTTACACTTTCTCTCTAAAAAAATTTAAAAAAAAAACTTCTCTCCCTTCTCTCTAAACACAACACGCCGGAGAAGAGGATGAGGCGGTGGCCGGAACAGCTCCGGCGCGGTGGTCGGCCGGAGCGCCGCCGCGTCGGAGCAAAATTTTATTTTATTTTTTGAAATTTTTTACATCAATAGCTTCTCCTTCTTCTCCTCTACTAAAAAATAAGCTTAGTTTTTCATGATAAACCACACAAAAGCCTAGATCTAAGTTTCAAAGTTCACAAAAAAACACAAAAAAGTCATGGAAAACTACCTTGTTCTTCTTCTTCTTCTTGTTTGTCGTTTGGCCTTCCTCTTTTCGCGTTCTTCTTCTTCTTCTTTTTTTGCTATTTGGTTCGGCCTTGTTCCATTCTTCTTCTCACGTTTTGGTTCGGTTGAAAATGCTTGGTATGGCTATGTTTGAATCCGAAAAAAAAGTGGTTATGTTTGGTATTGGTCGAAATTTGTGTTGTTGTTGTTGTTAGTGTTGAGGCCGAAAATTTGTTAAGGTTTATGGTTGGATTATGTTGCTGGAAAATTGTTGAGTGTTCTTGGTGTTCTTGAGATATTCATGAGTTTTTTGTGATTTTGATCTGAAATTTTGGAAAGAGAAAGTGTTTTGGTGTTTGTTGGTGATTTGATACTTTTCTCATTTTTCTGACTGTGATTAGGACGTTTCTGACGCGTGAACAGTACTTTAAAAAGTACAAAGTCTCTGATACATTAAAATGACGAAAATACCCCTGCTGAAACTTGGAGAAAATGTTGGACCAGGACCAATAACAAACTGACATGTGGACTAAAATGACTTAAAATAATAAAAACAGATAAATAAGTAAATAACAACAAATAAATAAATAAAAAAAGAAATAACTAAATAAATAAATAATAAAAAAACGAAAATTAATAATAAAATAAAAAAGAAATAATAAAAATGTCCCGTCGGAACCAAAAAATGAGGTATTTTAAAATACCTCTCTGCCGAAATTTCGTCTGAGACGACTGAAATACGCGGCTTTTTAAACGCTAATAAAATAGTAAATCAACGACGTGAACAAAATGAGTTTTAACAACGTAATCTTTACGATAAATAAAATACGCATAAAACGCGGATAAAAATTAAGAAATTAATACGCGAGTGACGTTAAAATATAAACGACGTAAAAAAATAAAATGCAATCACAATACGAATAAAAACATATATTACGGGAATTAGAGCGCGAACGAAAAGCTAAAAAAACGAACAACGTACGAAAATAAAAAAATAGATTGGTCAAAATTTGGGATATGACAATTATTCATCTTAATCCTTCTAGTATAAATAATTTGTATTAAAATTTAATTTGATTATACCTCACAAAAAAATTAATTTGATTATATGTAGTTCCATTAATTAATTTTCAACATAACAAAGTATGTATAATCTTTAAAAAAATGATGTATATTATTTTTAGCAAATTTAGTGCTAAGTATATAATTACTTCCTTATTAGAGCAAAAATGTTGTATTTACGAAGCATGTGAATTATGTTTTGAGCACAAATATAACTTTCTTATGAACATATTGTGCTAGAGTTAAAAGAACAAATTATGCACCGCAATATATCTTCCCTTGTTGACTTTATAGAAGAAAAAAGACACAATGAGATCACATAAGTTTTAAAATTCTTCTTCTTCTACAATACTCTTACATATCCTCTAAAATTGAAATTTCGTACACTCTTACGTACTAAGGAGTTGTTCATTAAGCATATCTCTTATTTCTAAATGTTAACCCGAACGCAATATTAACCCTAGAGTTAACCTAATTCTATCGCCTGATTTTACTACATTAACCCTAGATTTAATTAAATCAAAATGTTAATCTCTTACTTATCTCTTATTTCTAAATGTTAACCTGAACTCAATAGTAACCCTAGATTTAACCTAATTCGATCACCTGATTTTACTATATTAACCCTAGATTTAATTTAATACAAGTGTTAATCTCTTACTTATCTCTTATTTCTAAATGTTAACCCGAACGCAATATTAACCCTAGATTTAACCTAATGCTATCGCCTGATTTTACTATATTAACCCTAGATTTAATTTAATCAAAATGTCAATCTCTTACTTATCGCTTATTTCTAAATGTTAACCCGACGCAATATTAACCCTAAATTTAACCCAATTCTATCGCCTAATTTTACTATTTTAACCCTAGATTTAATTTAATCAAAATGTTAATCTCTTACTTATCTCTTATTTCTAAATGTTAACCTGAACGCAATATTAACCCTAGATTTAACCTAATGCTATCGCCTGATTTTACTATATTAACCCTAGATTTAATTTAATCAAAATGTTAATCTCTTATTTCTAAATGTTAACCCGAAATTTAACGTTTTTTGAATTAAATTAACAGAAAGGACTAAACTGATACTTTAAATAAAGTTACGGGACCTAAACGGAGTTTTTATTACTTATGGGACCAAAACGATACTAAAAATATTGTTAAAGGACCAAAGAGCATTTTAGCCTAAAATAAAATTATGTTCTTAATTATATGCTATTTTTTTGGAAATCTCTTACTTATAAATGTTAAGCTGTCTCGCTATCTCTTACTTATGCATTTAATGTTTATCTAAAGTAAAATAAAATTATGTTAATTATATGCTATTTTTTTTGGAAATCTCTTACTTATAAATGTTAACCCGTCTCGCTATCTCTTACTTATAAATGTTAACCCGTCTCGTTATACTTAACTTAATTTTAACCTAATTTTTATGAAATACTATATGACAATCATGACATTCATTTAAACTATTTTGTTACCTATTACTGTCAAATATTACCTTCGATATGACCCATGCGTTAGCACGGGTCAATGGTCTAGTTTATAATCAATTCATGTCCGCAGTAAAGTTGAACTAAAAATAAGGTTAAACTCAAAATAAACCCACAATTAAATTATTTGTCTTCTACAATACTGTTACATACCCTCTCAAATTGAAATTTCATGACACTCATATGTACTAAGGAGTTGTTCATAAGTCATATTTATAATCAAT
Organism: Medicago arabica; assembly: GCA_946800305.1. Taxonomy (NCBI): domain Eukaryota; kingdom Viridiplantae; phylum Streptophyta; class Magnoliopsida; order Fabales; family Fabaceae; genus Medicago; species Medicago arabica. The sequence continues at coordinate 17,087,306 of OX326971.1, read as the reverse complement.
TCATTCAGTTGTTATTAGTTAGTGTAAAATTGAAAGGCTAAGAAGAAATTTAAAAGGTTAAACTCAATAAATCCACAATAAAACATTAAAAAGGGTGCATTCTTTCATCTTTCTTTACATTAAAAGTTGACCACATTCAATCCTATAAGTAGTTATTTCGTAACTCTCTTGTGAATCTTCAAATACATTCACATCCTATAAGAATGAGGCATATGAAAGAACATTAATACATGTATTAAATAAATATATTTTATACAGCATAAAATTCTTCATTTTTCAGAACCACGCATATTAATTTAATGTATACCACAAACTACCTTTTTTTTACAACTTCGTTCTTTTCCAACCAAAAGAATGGAAAAACTACATCTTTCTTCATTTTTCAGAACCATGCATATTAATTTAATGTATACCACAAACTACCACTTTTTCAACCAATAGAATGTAAAAACTACATCTTTCTTCATTTTTCAGAACCATACATATTAATTTAATGTATACCACAAACTACAGTTTTTTTTATTACAACTTTTCCATTTTTTTCCAACCATAAAACTACATCTTTCTAAGACAAATCTAACAAACATCAACATAGTAAAGGGTGTATTAGAACTTCAACACTTATAGTAAAAGGTATAAATAAAATAAAATCACATTTTACAATTCGTGACAGTTTTAGTTGAATGGTACTAAACGATATTGTAATAGTTGTGCTTGATTAGAAAATCACTTGCACGTGTTTTTTCTTTACTCAAAAAGAAAAAATTAATCCTAGAAAGGGTTAAATTTATCCAAAAAAAAAGGGTCAAGTAATCCATTGTAGAAATGAGAGAATAATACAACTTTTTGTACATTGCATATGATCTAAAAAAGAGTGAGTATATAAGTTAAATAAATCTTCAACATTGATTTTTGATTTATTTTAAAAATAGTCAGTATTTACATCTTGAATAAATAATTTTAACGTTTAAAAATTTTACTCAATAAAAAAGTTTCATTTTTCTTGTTAAAAAAACTCTTTTTGAATGAACAACATAACTTTTTAACATTTTCTTATAAACTATTCATAAACGATAGAATATGTTATGGTTGAGTTAAAACATGATATATGTTATGAAAGAAATAAATTTATGACTTGATTAAAATATGAATTAGTTAAAATGAGGAGTGGAGAGTGAATAAGCACGACAATTTTTTTTAAGAAAGAGCGAAAAAGTTTTTTTCTTAAAAGAGGACACATAAAAAAATATTAAAACTTAGATTATTCAATATATACATGATTTATAGGTATATATCTTGTCTTCTTGCAAACTTTTCTTCAATAGGTAAGTGTAATATTTTCTATTTAGTAGTATAAGGTGTGGTAATAGTCATAAGAAATACCTTTTCATGGAAGCATCATATATTTAGTGAAAAGAGGAAATATTTCATCATCATGGGAAACACAAAGAATATACAACAACTTTAGTACAAATGGATCAAAAATCTTTAGCACAGACAAACAACTAAAATAAAACTTTTATACAAATGAATATGGTAGTAGCAATAGCACCATGGTGGAAACACTATAAGATTTAGTATAATTGTCAAAATGGAGAAATGAGTTGAAAATGATTCTGGAGTAAGTGGTGGTTATAAAGGATGAGAGTGAATGTGAAAAATCATGCACTAAATTTTTCCAATTTGTAGGTTACAAATAAAAATTAATGAGTAGTGGAAGGATTTACACAAATTAATTGGAAGTTACATAATAAAGAACTACATGAATATGAACATGAAGTTGTAGTAAATTGATGTAAGAAAAGAAAAAATTAAAAAGAGAGCCACTTGGCATAAGTATGAGATATTTGTTAGAAGAGAAAGAGTTTTAGTGAGATGACACATCATCAAAATGCACCTTAGAATACATGTCTATATATATATATATATACAAAGAATATATACAACAACTTTAGTACAAATGGATCAAAAAACTTTTGCACAAACAAACAACTAAAATAAAATTTCTATACAAATGAGTATGGTAGTAGCAATAACACCATGGTGGAAACACGCTAAGATTTAGTATAATTGTCAAAATTGAGAAATGAATTGAAAATTATTGTGGAGTAAGTGGTGGTTATAAAGGGTGAGAGTGAATGTGAAAAATCATGCACTAAATTTTTTCAATTTGTAGGTTACAAATAAAAAATAATGAGTAGTGGAAGGATTTACACAAATTAATTGGAAGTTATATAATAAAGAACTACATGAATATGAACATGAAGATGTAGTAAATTGATGTAAGAAAAGAAAAAATTAAAAAGAGAGTCACTTGGCATGAGTATGAGATATCTTAATATATAATCATAAAGTACACAATGCATGCCCTTTTTGCCTAAACCCTAACTTCCTGAGCGGGAAAATTTGCCTTAAGAAACATTAAACGCTGAATTTGAAATTCAAATTTCTCTAAATTAGGTTATGCTGCAAACCATGGATAACTGTTCCAATCCCATATGCTTTTATAATTGTGTCCTAAAGTACACAATGCATGCCCTTTTTGCCTAAACCCTAACTTCCTGAGCAGGAAAATTTGCCTTAAGAAACATTAAATGCTGAATTTGAAATTCAAATTTCTCTAAATTAGGTTATGGTGCAAACCATGGATAACTGTTCCAATCCCATATGCATTTATAACTGTGTTTCCCACTTTAATTTCTGTTTCATTTTCTAAAAAACGTTACTTTTTCATTTCTGTTTCATTTTCAACTTCAATCCACAATTTTTTTTCATTATTCCATCTCTCTCTCTTCTCTTTTCACTATCACCATTCATTATGCACACCATCAGTGCAGTAACCAAACAACAAGTTATCACTCCGTATCCATCCGTCATCACTAACCAACCATCATCGTCATCACCGTTAACAAACCATCGTCGCCGTCAACTTTAATCACGTCATTACCGTCACCGCCATGACAATAACTCCGTCACCGAGAGTCCCCTCGATCCTCTACAGCGATCCCATCCTTGAGGTACTTTCATATCTTCCTATTAGATCTCTTCTTCGATTCAAGTCTGCAAGTAAGTGTTGGAAAACCCTAATCTCCGACCCCACCTTTGTGAAATTGCATCTCCAGAAATTGTAACGCCCTAGTTGTTATTTATTTAATTTCAGTTGATTTTAATAAGTTTATATGATTTTAAATAATTTATGTTTATTTTATGGTGCGATGTATTTTATTATATGATTATTTTAATGTTTAAATTAAAATAGGTGAGAAACTATAATTATTAGAAAGTTGGGGATTAAAATGAATTGAATAATATTTTAATAGGAGTTAATTAGAAATAAGTGGGAATTAATTAGAATTAATAGGAGTTAGAAGGAAGGGAAAGTCAGAAAACAGTTTTCACGTAGAAACAGAGAGAAACAGAAAAAAGGGAGAAAAACCTAGAACAAGAGAGAAGAAGCAGGAAGAGAGAAGAACGCGGCTTTGAATTAAGGAAGATAATCTAAGGTAAGGGTGAGACTAACTCTCAACTTTAGGTCTTATGATTCGTTGATTAATGTTGGATTGTTAGGGTTGATGAATTGAATTAGGTTAAAGATGAATTGATGTTAATAACTTGATTAATTCATGAAATTGTTGTTGTTTATTGCTGTTTTGATGTTAGTTTGCATAGAAGTAATGCAATTCATCAAAATTGGGTTTTTAGGTGTTGAAAACGGGGTTTGGGGTTGAAAAGGAGAAGTCTGTTCGTACAGTTCGTAGTTCTGTCAGTCGCCGCTCGCCACGGCGAGCAAACCCACTCGCCAGGCGAGCAATGCCTGTGTAGCTCGCCACAGCGAGCAGTGAACCCCCATAGCTCGCCACAGCGAGCAAATGCACTCGCCACGACGAGTTGCTTAAATTAAAAATCGTTAATTATCTTAATGAGGTTTTTGGGCCAATTTTTATATCAACTTGAGTGCCTTAATATATTTGGGAATGAATGGCACCTTTTTACAGAATCAAATTTGGGTTTTGGGGACTTAAAAATGAAGATTTTAGGTGAAAAATGTCAAAAATGCCGAGAGCACCCAGTTTTGCTCGCCTTGAGCTCGCCCCCAACTCGCCATAGCGAGTAGCTCAATTTCCTGAACTCGCCACGACGAGTAAAGTAGCTCGCCACGGAGAGTAGTACTGTAGCATGCCTAAATTGTTGAATTTTGCTGTGAGACCTTGTTGTACCTTGTTGTTGTGTTCTGTCGATTAAGTTGGAGTCTTATGTCATAGTTGATTATGCATATAGTAGTTGTCGTTGCTGTTGTCGAGTTGTATGCAGATATACACTATTGAGTCCATTTCATACTCATACTTTGTTGAGGGCTCATGCCCTGGAGTGTTTTCACTCAACCGTTGAGGGCTTATGCCCTGGAGTGTTTATCACTCAATCGTTGAGGGCTTATGCCCTGGAATGTTATTTCATTCAAACTGTTGGGGGCTTATGCCCCGGAATGCTTAGCATTCAACGCGCGTAAAATGGTACCACATGCATTTGCATTAGTCGCATTGTTGTTGTCGTTGTTGTTGTTGTTGTCGTCGTCGTCGTTGTTGGTCGGGTCGTCGATGTCGTAGCTTGGTTATGTTGTTGATGTTTTGTTTTAATTATAAATAACAGTTGATTAACAATGTACTCTTGTTGTTGAATTTAATTGATGAATTATAATATCTATTGTTGTTTGTGAATCTCACCCCTTCTGCTTGGAAATGTTGCCTTTCCTATGGGTAACTTGCAGGTAACGAAGATTAGTAGAGATGTCGGCTCAAAGTGTCTTAGGGCTCTGATACGTAACGGGATGAGAATCTTATTACTTGTTTCTCTTTCCTTACGTATTGTTTTGAATTATGAAACTTTTGATGAGGCCTGCGTGCCAAAGTTTAATTTTGTTGATTGAAATGAATTTCGCTGCGAAGTTTGAAGGTTAATTTTTATTGACTACTTTTTATGAAGAATAAATAGTTATTTATTCATTTGGAGATTTTATTAAAAGAAAATGTAGCATTCCGTTATGTGAAAACTCTGATTTTATTTATGAAATTTTTATGTTGGGAAAACGGGGTGTTACAATTGGTATCAGAGCAGGTCGGTCCGTCCGGCCAAGTAGAAGAGTCGAGTCGAGCCTAGTAGTGTTGTTTGACAATTTTGTATTGTCCTTGTTGTCCTGATTTGTTATTGTGGTGTAGAATCTTTGAGGTTGATCTTGTATGTTTTCCGTTGACGAGTATGGATGCAATCCTTGGGATGAACTGGTTAGAGTATAACCATGTCCTCATCCATTGTTTTAGTAAGACGGTACGTTTCTCTTCCGCGGAAAAAGAGAGTGAAGTTGATTTCTTGACTACTAAGCAGCTGAAGCAGATAGAGCGCGACGGAATTCTGATGTTTTCCTTGATAACGTATTTGTCGGTGGAGAATCAAGCGGTGATTGATAGCCTACCAGTCGTGAATGAATTTCCAGAAGTTTTTCCTGACGAGATTCCCGATGTGCCGCCAGAAAGGGAAGTTGAATTCTCAATCGATCTTGTTCCGGGTACGAAGCCTGTGTCAATGGCTCCTTACCGTATGTCAGCAGCTGAGTTGGCAGAATTGAAGAAGCAGTTGGAGGACTTACTTGATAAGAAATTTGTAAGACCGAGTGTTTCACCTTGGGGAGGGCCGGTATTATTGGTTAAGAAGAAGGATGGTAGCATGAGGCTGTGCATAGATTACCGTCAGCTGAATAAAGTGACGATAAAGAATAGGTATCCACTTCCGAGAATTGATGACTTGGTGGATCAGTTAGTGGGTGCTCGTGTGTTTAGTAAAATTGATTTGAGATCAGATTATCATCAGATCAAGGTGAAGGATGAAAACATGCAGAAGACGGCGTTCAGGACGCGATATGGTCACTATGAGTATAAAGTGATGCCTTTCGGTGTTACTAATGCACCTGGCGTATTTATGGAGTGTATGAACAGAATTTTCCATGACTTTCTGGACAGATTTGTTGTTGTGTTTATTGATGACATTCTGATTGATTCTAAGACTGAAGAAGAGCATACAGAACATTTAAGGATTGTATTGCAAGTGTTGAAAGAAAAGAAGTTATATGCCAAGTTGTCAAAATGTGAGTTCTGGTTAAGTGAAGTAAGTTTTCTTGGCCATATTATTTCTGGTAGTGTTATTGCGGTTGACCTGTCGAAAGTTGAAGCGGTATCACAATGGGAGACTCTGAAGTCAGTCACAAAGATTAGAAGTTTTCTGGGTTTAGCAGGTTATTACCGTAGATTTATCGAAGGATTTTCGAAGTTGGCACTTCCTTTGACTCAGTTGACCTGTAAGGGTAAAGCTTTTGTGTGGGATACTAAGTGTGAGAATAGTTTCAACGAGTTGAAGCAACGGTTGACGACTGCTCCAATTTTAATTTTACCGAAGTCAGATGAACCTTTTGTTGTTTATTATGATGCGTCTAAGTTGGGCTTAGGTGGTGTACTTATGCAGGATGGTAAGGTGGTAGCTTATGCTTCGAGACAATTGAGGATACATGAGAAGAACTATCCTACACATGATTTAGAGTTGGCTGCTGTAGTCTTTCTGTTAAAAATTTGGAGGCATTATTGTAAGTTCAGATTGTAACCTAAGAGGGGAGGTGAATTAGGTTTCTAGCAATATTGGTTAATTTTTCTTAGTTTAGCGTTGTTGATAATTTTCCGGTAAATAATGATGAAGGTATGAATGCGGAAAAATAAAAGAGTAAGGGAAGAAGAAATAACACAAGAGAGTTATAGTGGTTCCCCTCTAAACATTAGGGTACTCCACTCCCTTCACACCCCGCGAAGGATTTCACTATGTAAAGAATCTTTGTTACAAAGCAACCTTAATCCCAAAGGCCCCTTAACAATATTTCTCTACACACCAAGATAGCACCCCACTATCTTTTACAACAAGAATCTTCACCAAACCTATGATGAAATTCTCACAAAGAAACAAGATAGCACTCCACTATCTTTTACAACAATTCCCACCAACAAATGATGAGAAACTTTACAACAATGTAATTGAAGAATATCAAATATGTATGGCTGTATAATCTTATCAATATCACTCTTAAACCAATGGACTTAGTGCTCAGAAAACCTTTTAATGAATGTTAAAGTGTGGGCAAAGTTTTCCAAACAATTTGAATAAAAGTTTGAAAGCAAGTGATATTGAAAATGTCAATTGAGATAATGAAAGTTGTTGTCTATAAAATGTTTTGATTCTCAATTGAATTTATAGAGGCTAAAAAGATGTTTATGAAGCAACACTACTTTTCAAAAAGTTTTGTCAATGAATAGACACATATTTAAAATTACACCTATTCATAAACAATTTGAATGAAAAGACATGGCAGGTACAATTTAAATTCCAATCATAATGCATAGTTAGACCATGCTGAAATTATTCATGCAAAAACCATATTTTTAATGGTACATTTAATAATGCAATTTTCATAATAAAATATGGTTTTTCTGGTAAAAAATATTCATGCAAAATCACATTTATATTATAATCATTGTGAGTGTGTGATTTATTTTTAAGAGAGCTTTAGGCATTGTTTCATATGCAGACTTAGAAAAATGTTTGTAATTATTTTCTGAGCATTCTAAGTTGTTCCATAATTAAAGAATGATAAATGAAAAGATAAATGCCATACTTACAAAGAGTATAACCAAGAAGCCTAGGCATTAATCTTTATTCTTAATCTTCATCTTGTGCCTCCATATAATTTTTCTTCTTTTGTGATGTGAGTTTGTTGTCATCAAAACCCAGCCAAGTCTAAGAAGGAAATCTTCTTCACAATTATTTGTACGGTTACAGATTTGAAGTGTTTAGTGATCATAAAAGTTTGAAATATTTGTTTGATCAAAAGGAGTTGAATATGAGGCAGAGAAGATGGCTCGAGTTGTTGAAGGACTATGATTTTAGTTTGAATTACCACGCGGGTAAAGCCAATGTGGTTGCAGATGCCTTGAGCAGAAAGGCGTTGCACATGTCTACTATGATGATGAAAGAGTTCGAGTTACTTGAGCAATTTAGAGACTTGAGCCTAGTTTGTGAATTGGCACCTCAGAGCATGCAGTTGGGTATGTTGAAGATCAATAATGAATTCTTGAACAGTATCAAGGAAGCGCAGGCAGTTGATGTTAAGTTTGTAGACTTGATGGTTGCTAGCAACGAAGTGGAAGATAGTGATTTCCAGGTTGATGATCAGGGTGTGTTGAGATTCCGATGCAGAATTTGTATTCTTGATAATGATGAGTTGAAAAAGTTGATTTTAGAAGAAAGTCACAGCAGTAGCTTGAGTATTCATCCGGGAGCTACAAAGATGTATCACGACTTGAAGAAATTGTTTTGGTGGTCTGGATTGAAGCGAGATGTCGCGCAATTTGTTTATGCTTGTTTGACTTGTCAGAAATCTAAAGTTGAACATCAGAAGCCTGCAGGGTTGTTGACACCATTAGATGTGCCAGAGTGGAAGTGGGATAGCATATCCATGGACTTTGTAACGAGTTTACCGAATACTCCGAGAGGGCATGATGCCATTTGGGTAGTTGTCGACAGGTTGACAAAGTCAGCGCATTTTATTCCGATCAATATCAATTATCCGGTAGCTTAGTTGGCGGAGATTTACATTCATAGTATTGTGAAGTTGCATGGTGTTCCATCAAGTATTGTGTCGGATAGAGATCTGAGGTTTACTTCAAGGTTCTGGAAGAGTTTGCAGGAGTCTTTGGGTTCAAAGTTGAGGTTGAGTTCGGCTTATCATCCTCAAACAGATGGTCAGTCGGAGAGGACGATTCAATCATTAGAAGATTTGTTGAGAGTGTGTGTACTTGAGCAAGGTGGAGCTTGGGATAATCATCTACCGTTGATTGAGTTCACGTACAACAACAGTTACCATTCGAGTATTGGTATGGCACCATTTGAAGCTTTGTTTGGCCGGAGGTGTAGGACTCCGTTGTGTTGGTTTGAATCGGGAGAAAGTATAGTGTTGGGAGCGGAAATAGTCCAGCAGACTATAGAGAAAGTCAAATTGATAAGAGAGCAGATGAAAGCGTCGCAGAGTCGGCAGAAGAGTTACCATGACAAGCGTAGAAAGGAACTTGAATTTCAAGAGGGCGATCATGTGTTCTTGAGAGTCACTCCTATGACAGGTGTAGGTCGTGCGTTGAAGTCTAAGAAGTTGACTCCAAAATTTATTGGTCCTTATCAGATATCGGAGAGGATTGGGCCATTGGCTTATCGAATAAGTTTGCCACCACATCTTTCAAATTTGCATGATGTGTTTCATGTGTCGCAGCTGCGGAAGTACGTAGCAGATCCTTCGCATGTTATACCAAGGGATGACGTGCAAGTTAGAGACAACCTTACGGTGGAGACTTTACCGTTGAGGATTGATGATCGTAAGGTGAAGAAGTTGAGAGGCAAGGAGATACCTCTGGTGAGAGTTGTCTGGGGTGGAGTGACTGGTGAAAGTCTAACATGGGAGCTGGAAAGTAAGATGCTAGAGTCATATCCTGAGTTGTTTGCTTGAGGTAATATTTCGAGGACGAAATTCTTTAAGTTGGGGAGAGTTGTAACGCCCTAGTTGTTATTTATTTAATTTCAGTTGATTTTAATAAGTTTATATGATTTTAAATAATTTATGTTTATTTTATGGTGCGATGAATTTTATTATATGATTATTTTAATGTTTAAATTAAAATAGGTGAGAAACTATAATTATTAGAAAGTTGGGGATTAAAATGAATTGAATAATATTTTAATAGGAGTTAATTAGAAATAAGTGGGAATTAATTAGAATTAATAGGAGTTAGAAGGAAGGGAAAGTCAGAAAACAGTTTTCACGTAGAAACAGAGAGAAACAGAAAAAAGGGAGAAAAACCTAGAACAAGAGAGAAGAAGCAGGAAGAGAGAAGAACGCGGCTTTGAATTAAGGAAGATAATCTAAGGTAAGGGTGAGACTAACTCTCAACTTTAGGTCTTATGATTCGTTGATTAATGTTGGATTGTTAGGGTTGATGAATTGAATTAGGTTAAAGATGAATTGATGTTAATAACTTGATTAATTCATGAAATTGTTGTTGTTTATTGCTGTTCTGATGTTAGTTTGCATAGAAGTAATGCAATTCATCAAAATTGGGTTTTTAGGTGTTGAAAACGGGGTTTGGGGTTGAAAAGGAGAAGTCTGTTCGTACAGTTCGTAGTTCTGTCAGTCGCCGCTCGCCACGGCGAGCAAACCCACTCGCCAGGCGAGCAATGCCTGTGTAGCTCGCCACAGCGAGCAGACCCACTCGCCAGGCGAGCAGTGAACCCCCATAGCTCGCCACAGCGAGCAAATGCACTCGCCACGGCGAGTTGCTTAAATTAAAAATCGTTAATTATCTTAATGAGGTTTTTGGGCCAATTTTTATATCAACTTGAGTGCCTTAATATATTTGGGAATGAATGGCACCTTTTTACAGTATCAAATTTGGGTTTTGGGGACTTAAAAATGAAGATTTTAGGTGAAAAATGTCAAAAATGCCGAGAGCACCCAGTTTTGCTCGCCTTAAGCTCGCCCCCAACTCGCCATAGCGAGTAGCTCAATTTCCTGAACTCGCCACGACGAGTAAAGTAGTTCGCCACGGAGAGTAGTACTGTAGCATGCCTAAATTGTTGAATTTTGCTGTGAGACCTTGTTGTACCTTGTTGTTGTGTTCTGTCGATTAAGTTGGAGTCTTATGTCATAGTTGATTATGCATATAGTAGTTGTCGTTGCTGTTGTCGAGTTGTATGCAGATATACACTATTGAGTCCATTTCATACTCATACTTTGTTGAGGGCTCATGCCCTGGAGTGTTTTCACTCAACCGTTGAGGGCTTATGCCCTGGAGTGTTTATCACTCAATCGTTGAGGGCTTATGCCCTGGAATGTTATTTCATTCAAACTGTTGGGGGCTTATGCCCCGGAATGCTTAGCATTCAACGCGCGTAAAATGGTACCACATGCATTTGCATTAGTCGCATTGTTGTTGTTGTTGTTGTTGTTGTCGTTGTTGTTGTTGTTGTCGTCGTCGTTGTTGTTGGTCGGGTCGTCGATGTTGTAGCTTGGTTTTGTTGTTGATGTTTTGTTTTAATTATAAATAACAGTTGATTAACAATGTACTCTTGTTGTTGAATTTAATTGATGAATTATAATATCTATTGTTGTTTGTGAATCTCACCCCTTCTGCTTGGAAATGTTGCCTTTCCTATGGGTAACTTGCAGGTAACGAAGATTAGTAGAGATGTCGGCTCAAAGTGTCTTAGGGCTCTGATACGTAACGGGATGGGAATCTTATTACTTGTTTCTCTTTCCTTACGTATTGTTTTGAATTATGAAACTTTTGATGAGGCCTACGTGCCAAAGTTTAATTTTGTTGATTGAAATGAATTCCGCTGCGAAGTTTGAAGGTTAATTTTTATTGACTACTTTTTATGAAGAATAAATAGTTATTTATTCATTTGGAGATTTTATTGAAAGAAAATGTAGCATTCCGTTATGTGAAAACTCTGATTTTATTTATGAAATTTTTATGTTGAGAAAACGGGGTGTTACAGAAATCACAATCACAAACACGAAATTCACCCTTCCCACACAATTTTCATATTGGGGAATCAACAATTCAATTTTGTAGTTTTCTGCATATAACTTCAATTTTGTGAGTTTTGTTAGTGTAAAATTGTTAGTGTAATAGTTAAAATTAAATTGAATTCAATTTCACCTTTTCAGAATTGAATTTATGTTGTGAGTTTTGTTAGTGTAATAGTTAAAATTGTTTTTTTTTTGTGTTTTATCTTTGTTATTGTTTGCAGTTTTTGAATGAGGAAGATCAAAAGGTATGTATTCTTTTCTTTTAGTAACTAAATTTACATTTATGTTAATTTTTCCATGCTGTTACATTTGGTTTGTTTGTATGATTCTGGAAATTACTCAGTGTTTTATGTAGAAGTGCTTATGAAGGCTGAGTTTGAATAAAAATATATCACTTTTATCGGCTTTGGTCGTGCTCTGTTATACTTTTAATATGCTAACGTGAAACGGGATCCACTTATTTTGTTATTTTTTGTTGTAAATTGTCTTCTAAACAATTCCTAAATTTCATTCCTTCTAAATTTGAATTGATTTCCGACTCTTTATTTGATAGATATTTAAGTATTTGAGTTCTCTTGAGGTTGAAGATAATAAGGATGTCAAATAGTGGGGTTTCACCTATCAGTGTCGGAGTGGTAACGAAGTATGATTGATTGCAATGTATATTTGCTAGCCAAATACTATTATTAGTATTTTTTTCTCTTTTCCACTGCAGGTTGAAGAATTCAGGTAGTGGTTGTGGTTATGAAAACAGACCAGTGCCTCTTTTGCTGCTATCATCTATATTTGAGTTTTTTTTAGCTTTTATTTGTTACAACTATTGTTTTGTGTGTGATTCTTTATCTTTTATGGTATTAGATGATTTGCTGTGAAATTGAGAGTAACTGAATCCTTGAGGAATTAAATAACTTCGAATTATGTAGTCCATAGGAAAGAAACTAATAGAAGGTATGTATGTTCTCTCTATTTTGTTTCTCTAATCATGGTTGTGTGATATCCGGTGTTCATTCTTTTGCAAATACATTTTGCAGATGGGGAACAACTGTTTCATAACGCTTATAAAAAGGTTGTTTAATTGTGATTATAGTATAATGTGCTAAAACTACTACATATATTGCTTTACCCATGTCTGTTGTCATGTCCAGTAGAAAGAATGGAGTTTATCCTGTTAAGTTAGTTTGTTTATTTTTTCATTACTTCTAACACTACTGAATTGAACATTTATAATTTTGTTGTCTAATGACATAGACCGTTTGGAGGTAAATAGTAATTTTAAAAACTTTGTTGCCTCATATTTACTTTCTTATTTCAAGTTTGGCTTGATTTACATTGAGAGAGAGGCAAGTAGTTGCCTATATATTGTTACTTTCCCTGCCAATGTGAATTTAGTGTCAGCCACTTGGGGAATTAATTTGCTTTCTCAATTTGTAAGAACAAGTTGTGTACAATTTCTTCATTTGGAGTTTTGAATATGTCTTTTGTTCTGTTGTATATAATTTTCCTTCATTGTTTATCATAATCCTTATGTAATCTTAAGGCGGAGAAATCCAAAATTAATCACTCTTTTATAATTGATCGTGTTTATAAAATTTTCAGTGCTTATTTTAGAGAATGGTTATGCAAAGGGGTGTTATGTATTTTAATTGTGACTGCTGATTGAATTTTATAAAAATCTTTTTTTGCTCTGTTGTTTCTATTTCTTAGTAGTGGAACTAAAGAAAAGACAATAAAATTGGCTATTTGTCTCTGTTCAATGTTTTTCAAATGAAGGTTTTAAACTAGATTGCTTCATAATGTCCAATGATAGATCCTTAATTAAGACACTTATGCTTTTGTAAACACTGTCTTTTTTCCACCTACTTGAGCATGTGTTATTCCTATATTAAATCGGTAGATATGTGTGTGTGCTGATATATCGAGAGTCAATATGTTTGCAGGTACAGGTTGGTGGGATGCTGTTGTTTTGTTACCAGTCGGATCACTAGCAGATTTGCTGCTCTGCTACTGCAGTTGCCTGCTGGTGCAGTTTGGACTCAGCGAGGAGGCCTGCAACTTTTTGTGGTGTTGGTGGATTGGTTCCCTTTGTGTTGGTCCCAGTTCTATTATAACATTCGGTTCCTAGGAGGTTTTTTTTATTGAGTTTTGGTGTGGGTGAGAGGTGCCATCTGTTATTAGGCCCTCCTTAATGTACTCTTTTTCTTCCTTTGCGGGTTAAGCGCGTCTTGTGCTAGCCTAGCTTAATAATATTTGCCGATTAAAAAATATATATATGTTTGCAGGTATCAACTTCTTTGGTATGGTGTACCTTATGTGTGGGTGAAGATGTTTGTATTGAAAAGCTTCTTTCATGTAGTAAATGTAATGATTGATTAATAGTTTTAACATTGTTGGTCTCCATGAAAATAAATGGTCATTGAGAATCATATTCATAAGGATTACACAAGTAGGTTTTGATAGTCATTCTTTAACTTTTCAACCATGCCAATTACAAACAGAGAAGCAAAAGTACTTACTTTATAAGGACTTTATATCTTATTATTATACTAGAATGGTAATGTCGTAATTCTATAGTCTTGGACGAGTTTCAGCACAATTGTTATTAAACCAAAGGCTTAAATGCACTTTTTACCCCCTATGTTTCAAAAAGTTGCGATTTTGGCCCCCTTATAAAAAAAATGGATATTTTGACCCCCTAACTTTTGGCCCTCTTTTGATTAGCTGATTTTGATGGAGATTATGACAATTTCATAGTCTCTAATGGTGTAAAATGGCATGAGGATAGAAGGATGTTGATAAATGGATTCCAAACTGGCATAGTGTAACTTTCGGTCTCCCTAAAGAAGGATCCACTTATCAGTTTGGACTCCATTTATCATGCAAGTTTGGACTCCACTTATCAACATCCTTCTATCCCCATGCCAGTTTACACCATCAGAGACTGAGAAATTTGCATAAAATCAACCATTCAAAAGAGGACCAAAAGTTAGGGGGTCAAAATATCCATTTTTTTTTATAAGGGGGCCAAAATCGCAACTTTTTGAAACATAGGGGGTGAAAAGTGCATTTAAGCCTAAACCAAATGCAAGGAATGCATGCTTTGAACTATTTTGTGAAAGTAAACTCTAAATAGGCAAAAGTGATTTGACTAAGACTAAAAAAAAATGCTTTTGTTCAAAACAAAAATGCCTAATTGATTGATTAGTGAAATGTATCAAATAACAATTGTGAATAATTTATTGTTTTCCACATCAGTATTTCTATACTCTTATTACAAACATAATATAAATACCATATAATATTTATTAACTATCAATTGTTAAAAAAATTGTGATAAGTCTAGTTTGTTAGAAAAGAAAGAGTTTTAGTAAGATGACACATCATCAAAATGTACCTTAGAATACATGTATATAGAGATAGAAATATATTAAATATTGTATATTAATTATTATTATTTTCAAAACTCGATCTTAACCTACTAATCCGAGGGGACCAATCCCTCCGCCCAGTTACGGGCCCCGTTTAAAGCTAAAACAAAGTTTTGTATGGACTTGTCCACCGAAATTGACACCAAAGAGAATCAAACTTGAGACCTTCAAAGGAACAAACTTCAAGATCCTAAGCTAAATCACTGGGCCAACCTTTATTGTATACTTCATCCGTCCCAAATTGTATGTCACTTTAGGGAAAATAATTTGTCCCAAATTATACGTCGCTTTATAATACCAGTGCAACATTAATATTACTTTTCCTATTATAACCTTAATTATTTATTACTCTCTCTTCTTTCAATTATTTCATTTATTTTTCCCATATTATTTATTAAGGACAATTTTGTAAAACAACTCATAATATCTATTTTCCACATAATATTAATTGCATTTCTTAATATATGTGGAATGCCTAAAACGTCATACAATTTGGGACGGGGGAGTATTAAATTTTATTCATTTTATTTTGATTTATTTTAGATATTATTTTCATTTAGATGTTAATACTTTTTTTTTTGTTGACAATATTAAGTGTTTATACTTTATATAAGAATTTCTCTAAAAAAAATACTTTATATAAGAACTAAGGATTAATAGGCCTTTACCCTGTGTAATACAAGACACTTTTGGTTTATACCCCTTGTAAAAAAAAAAATTATGTCCTTGTAAAAAAAAGATTCTTCAGGATTGCCCCCGGGCCCTTTGAGTCAGCAGAATCTGGAACAATATTTCAAGATTTTATAAAAATTCAAGATTAAAATTTCCAACTAATTTTTTTCTAAATTTAAAATTTTCGAAAAAAAACTGAATTTTAAAAGTTATAATAAAATCGATTTTTTTTCCATATTATATAATTATCGAATTTTTTTTCATATTTTAATTGGAAATTAAAAACATTTATATCCAGATTTTAAAAAATTAAAATATTTTCCAGAATTTTAATTTTTGTAGAAAAAATAAAAAACTTTTTTATTTTAAAAAAAATCTGAACTTTTTTTAATTTTGAAAAAAAAAATCTAAATGTTTTGAAATAAAATCTGATTTTTTTTTCGAATTTTTTAAATTACAAAAATAATTTGAATTTTTTTATTTTTTGGATTTTTAAAATTTTCAAAATTAATTTTCAGATTTTTTTTTAAAATCGATTTTCGTTTATTTTTATTTTTTAATTTTTTTAAATATAAATGACGTGTAAATAGGTTTAGGGGGCAATCGTGAAGAATCTTCATTTTACAAGAACGAAATCTTTTTTTTTTTTACGGGAGGCAAAATCAAAAATGTCCTATATTACAGAGGGTTAAAGGCCTATTAACCCAAGAATTAAACATAATAACGAACAATTACCAAAAATATTTTTTAACAAGTGCTTTAAGAAAGGTATGGATTTTTTTAAGTCAGAAATGATAAGTGAACACAAAAATCCAAACACAATACAGACACCATACGTCACTGTAGCTTTATACATCTTTAATCATTTTTTTAATTCCTTTCCTTCTCTCCCTGCCATTTCTCCCTGCTCAACACCATCTCTTTGCCATCATCACCCACATCATCATCGGCGTCGTGACTTCCATTTCTCTCTCAGTCATGGTCTCTCTTAACCATCGGCGACCACCACTGTTATCTTCTTCAACAAAACAGATTGGTTGTCTGATGCGACGGGGTGGTGAAGACGAATCTGGTTTTTCCATCTCTATCTCACTTGATTTCTCTCTCGCCTGATCTATCTTAGTAATGAAGAAGCGGTGGTGGTGAAAACGGGTCTCCGACAGAGAGGGAGAAGAGGACTTCGGCGGTGATGCGTTCAGATCTGAATGAATTTCGTCGGTAGCGAGAATGATTGTGACTGTCACTGATAAGAACGATGGTTGTGATGGATGAGGATGTGGTGGCGATGACTACGGTGGGTGAGGACGGTGGTTGGGAGAGACGGTGGTGTGGACCGTGGAGAGGAATAAAGAGACCGTAGGAATGATGAGAAGAAGATGGGTGTGTGGGGATTTGACAAAACTGCCCCTGCTTTATAGTTGAAATGTCTAAACTACCCATGGTGTTGTATTTGTGTCTAATATTTTGTGTTTACTTATCATTCCTCTTTTTCATCATTCCTCTTTTTCAGTAGTTTAACAATTTAGAAATTCACCTTTTAATGATGAATGAGTGAAGTTCGAACTCTAACTTTTACATGCATCATATAATATCTTTAACAACGATATCTATCAGGGAACCGTATATATCATGATAAATTCTAATGGATAAAATTGAATTTTAAATAAAAAAATAAAAATAAAAATTAAAGAAAAAATGCTGAGTTACGAACTTAAACGTTATTTAAAATATCGTTCGAAAAAAGAAAAAAAAAACAAATTCATGAAATAAGCTTCTTTTTTTATGATGAAATGACATTTATCAAACAAACCAATATTTTCTTCAATTAGGGAAAATTACAATAACCTTTGTTGTGTTTTCTAACCGGACAATCTAACTTTGCAATAGAGACTAACGTGCTCTAAAATATCTAAAAATAGACATAAACCTCCCTTATCTATTTATCATTGTTGATTCATATTCATATGTTAAAACTAAAAACCACTGTTTTCTGTGGATAACGGTTGCTCTGTCACAGTAATGCATGAGTCCTTTCCCTTGCAAACACTACTCCACTCCCTGCAAACAATGGATGAAACTAATTCGAAAGTGCTACGATAAATCAATGCTAATTTTTAGCCAAACAACATTGCCTACAATGCTAAACCTATTCTCAACTAATTTTGATGGTGGTGTATGATTTTTCCTCTTTTAAGGGATCATATCACCCCACGTTTGGTTGCCAGTCGCCAGTCTCCTCCTTCAAGACATGATCCACTGACACCGTTCTTGTTGTGTAGCTCCACTATATATGATCGTGTGTCTTGCCCGTTATCACGCAATATGGTTAGTATTGCTACATACATGGACCATGGTTTCTTACGTCATTGTCTAGTCCCACTTTGTTTTGATTGAGTTGGAGGCTCTATGCTAACATACTTGTCTTATTACATATGCACAGTCTCTGCAAAATGCATAATAGAAACAATTCTTTAAGCTTTAAGAGATTTACAAACTGAAATTTAGTCAAGATGCATGCAACAAGTCAAAAGCAAACATATAACCTGTGAAAAATCTAATTGTATCATATATCAGAAATTTACAAACTGCACAATCAACTACATGGTACGCACATAATATCGTGTTTTCACTTTAACATGTAAAGCTGTACTTTTTAAAATGCAATCAAACAAAACCCATCATACAATGGGAAGGTGATAAGACACACAAATAGAACTCCAAACAGAAAGAGAATTTGACAGAGGGAAAATTTGCTTGCCTTTTTTGTTCAATCAAAGTTGACTAAATAGTCTTCAATCAATTACAATGATCACAGCCAGATGTCAACTGATCCGCATGACATGAATAACACAAAAATGAAATCAAATTGCAGCAAGGGAAAATGACAAATCCGTTCTAACAGAATGTAAAGCGAAGGAAATTAGTGAAAATGATATGGCAAGCTAGAGAAAACGTGATCCATTATTGATCAAATATATTGTTGTTCATCAACCCTGTTCCTACGACCCCCCTTCATCATATTGTTGGTTTTGTTTTTTACATGTCAAATGAGGCGCAACATCGGTCTTTACATTTCTGCATGTAATGCTGCACCCTTGTTTCAAACATTAACACAACAACAACAATCAAGCCTTATCCCACTAAGTTGCATTGGCTACATGAATCAAACGATGCCATAGTGTTCTATCAAAAACTATGTCTTTCATACATTACCCAATAAAAAACAAAATAATTCATACAAGAAAATTTTAATAAAAAATTGTTGATGGACTGAAAACAACATCGACAACAAAAATAATACCAGTGATATCATAAATTAGTCGTATTTTCATTATATAACTTATCTTGTTTTGCCCAAGAAATTTTTCCCCTTGCCGCTGGAATCCATATCCTCTCCATCTTTGATGACTACAGTCAATGGATTGAAGTATGGACTACCAGGAAGAACAACATCAGGGATTAGAGAAGGATTTGATATATGAAATCCCCAATCAATGCCAATTTCCATCAGTTTTTATACAATGGGCAAGCACCGGTTCGATGGCAACCAGCAGAACATCTTCACCCAGGACTCCGACCTGTGACTGTTTACACATTTTCTATTAACCCCTTTACAAATCATGCTTTAAGTAAATCATAAACTAGGCTCTTAGTGAGTTAGTGGCCTCCGCTTTCTAAACGGATTGCTCCCTTCCTCTCTGAGCAACCAAACAAGCAGATTGGATGAGGGTTAACCTGTGATTGGTTTAAAATAGACCACAAATCTGTTTAACCTCATTGCATATTACTATATAAGCAATATACAATAGTAACTCCCATAAATCTTAAAGGATAGAAGTTCCCTTAAAATGACAATGTGTAGAGAACAAAAGGAAAAGTAGTAAAAAGACGCATTTACAAGTCTAAAGCTGAAAGCTTTAATCATGAAATTGTGAGAACGGAGAATCTCTATATATAATTTGTATCTACTATGGATTCTTGGGCCAAATAAACAAGGAAGAACTAAAACCATGAGACAAGCATTTTCAGACCAAAGTGCAAGACCATTTGAACTTCCACATGTACAACAGTACAAGGTCTAAAGAAATTGTAACTACAATATATTAAATGCAAGACCTATGCATCGAAATTGCAACTAAAATTGACGATAGCGAAAAAATAACAGTAGTTCAAATTCGTAAATGAAACAAAGCCAACAATACCAACCCCTTATCCTGGCCGAGAAAGAATAAGTACTTCAAATCAAGGCTAAAATAGTCTTTTGGTCCCTTAACAACATTTATAGTATCGCTTTGGTCCCATAAGTAATAAAAACTCCGTTTAGGTTCTTTAACTTGATTTAAAGTATCAGTTTGGTACTTTCTGTTATTTTAATTCAAAAAAACGTTAAATTTAGGGACCAAACTAATACTAATTAAATAAGCTAAAGGACCAAACTAATACTAATTAAATAAGTTAAAGGACCAAAATTAAACATTTTTTGAATTAAATTAACAGAAAGGATCAAACTGATACTTTAAATAAAGTTACGGGACCTAAACGAAGTTTTTATTACTTATAGAACTAAAGCGATACTAAAAATGTTATTAAGGGACCAAAAGAGCATTTTAGCCTCAAATCAAAGAAGGAACAAGATAAGGTTATACTACAGAAGAAGATCAATACATTACACGTTTGGTGGATGGCATCCCATTGTTCTCTGTTGTATTTGCAAGTTTCATTTTCTCGTCATATAGCTTCAACAGATAATCAGACTCCTCCTTAAAGCTGAAAACAAACTTGTTCAAGAACACTTCCTCAGAATAAGCAAATGGTGTAACTAAGCTCGCCTTCTTCTTTCGCAAACCTTTCATCAAAAGAAATTGCAAAACTGAGGCTCTTGGAATGATCCTTTTAGGTAAACTAAAAGAAAACATAACTGGACAATTAGTAAGTGCCAAGGGATCCCAACCCATTTGATTAACCCAAAAACTCATCAACAGATTAATCTTATCAATTGAAGCCGCCATCAAACTAGGCTGAGTCCTAAATACTCGATTAACATCTTCATCAGACCAACCCCATTTTATAAAGACGTTAACTTTCTTATCCCAAAATATGTTACCCATCCATTTCTTGGTCACCAAAGCAATCCCAAAAGTGGTCGTTGAAGGGTCAAAGCCTAAATCCTTAACTTCCTCCAAAGCACTAATCAAATCAGTTGAACCAAATATAGATGGCCTTGACCGAAGGAATCTAGCAATGGTAGAATCAGAAACTCCAAAATCAACCATCAAATTGATATTAGACACAATAAGGTGATAGGGATTAGTAGAAAATGCAGTCCAATATCGAATTAAGCAAACAATGACATCGGTGTTTGTTTTAAAGAATCTACTTATGAATTCAAAAAGAGGGATTATTCGATTTTCCAAGCTACTTTGTAAAATTCTAGGGTTAGCAGTTAACAATGGAATAATATCAGAGGAATAAGCGCCATCGGATAGAAAAAATAGAAACTTTGGCAATAACATTTTGTGGGGTTGTGCTGAAAGTAACCAAGGTGCTTTTTTGATGATGATGCGTATGTTGGAGTTTGAAAAGTCATGGTTTTTTAAGAAGGTGATGACTGACTCAGGCTTATCTGGGGTATTGAAACGAACATGCTTCCGGTTGAAAGCTTTGAGAGCAGATTCAGTTGAGAAACCAAAATTGTTGATAAGGTAAGATACAGCAAATGGTTGTGTGATTGATTCTGATTGAGATGTAGTGATGCTGCATTTGAGTGAAGATGGGAATGACAAGTGGTTGTTGAATTTTAAGGTTGTTGATTTTGTTGTGATGAGACACAAAACAAGATTCTCGGAGAAAAACAATGTGTTCGACATGGTTGATTTTGAGAGTTCAATTCAATGTGAGTGTTGTGTTGGAGATGACCAGATAGTGTTTGCTGTGTGGAATGAGGAGATAAGCTTGTATGATGAAAAATCTTTAGCGCTTAACCATTTTGATTACGGACAAAAGTTGCAGTTTAAGTCACACACATGTGGAGTTAAAACTCGGGTAGTTGCACATAATGCCCTAGATAGTTAAGCTATCAACTAAGGCACACTTATATGACAACAAAAGGCAAATGGATTTTGTTTGTTACAATGGCAAATGGATTTTTTAAAACTTAAATACACTTTTCACCTTCTAAGTTTGTAAAAGTTGCAATTTTGACCCCCTTTTAAAAAATGGCAAAAGTTACCCCTTAAATCTACCGTTTTTGCAAAATGTCAATTTTAACTCAGTCAACGCTGCGTGACATGCCACATGTGTAAATTTTTAATTAAAAATTATTAAAATTGCCACACGCGTGTATAATTTGAGTAAAAAAATAAGAAAAGGAAAGAAAGAAGTCTCTCCTTTCAATTTTCTCTCTTCTTTCTTCTTCCTTTTCCTTCCTTTTCTTTCTCTTCCTTCTTTCCTAACCCACCGCTCCCTTTTTCCGGCCATCCACCGTGGTGCTTTGACCACCATTTATCAAACAAAATACATAATATTTGTTATCTCTTCCTTCTCTATCTCATCATTAAATTTACTTTTTTATTGGAGATATTTTTTGACTTTTCAACCGTCGCCTTCATTGTTAGATTTTGCCCACCACAAAATGTTTTTCGTCAAATTGCCATCATAAAAGTACACTCCTTCGTATTCCCTACAAAACCCACAAAAAATAATCATGTTTGGATGACATTTCTCCGACGACCATCGCACCGGAGAACATCACCACCGTGCCGGTTTGGATTAAGTTATGGAAGAAGCATTTGAGTTGCATTCGGGTTTGGTTGTTGGTGGTGGGTGAAGAAGAGTTTTCTTCGATTAATGATACATGTTTTGTTGCCAGCGTGTGTAAATGATGTTTCCCTGAAGAAGAAGAAAAGATGATAGTTGAGTGTTTTTGTTGTTGGTGTTGTGTTATATTATGACAGTGTTGTGATTTATAAAGGGAAAGTGGAAGAGAAATGTGAGGTGAAGTGTGTACCTGGAAAGGAGAAAGAAGAAATAGAGTGAAGTTATTTGAGGAAATTTGAAGTGGTGGTGACTTTAGCCATTGTTGGAATAGATTAAGTGTTCTTGCTTCTTGTTGTTGTGTTGTTATTGTTTTGCTTTAAATTGATTTATAGGTTGTTATTGTTGCTGGAAATCGATTGAAATTTCATGGTTAATTGATTTTTTGGTTTGTTTTGTTAGATTTGGGTATGAAGAAGATGAATATTCTGCGTTTCCTTTAAGAAATGAATGATTTAGACAAAAAGATGAATGTCACGTGCTCTCTCCAATAAATCCTTTCTTTTTTTGTTTTTTTTTTAATTATGTAAATACATACGTGGCTTTTCTTTTTTTAATTAATTAAAAAAATACACGAGAGGTAGGATTGACCAAGTCAAAATTGGTGTTTTGCAAAAGGGGTTAAATATAGGAGGTCATTTTTGCCATTTTTTGTAAAAGTGGGCCAAAATCGCTACTTTTGCAAACTTAGAGGGTAAAAAGTGCATTTAAGCCATTTTTTTAAGTAGACTAACATTTTAAAAATTCACCTTTTTGTGATGAATGAATGAAATTCGAACTCTATCCTTTACATACGTCATATAATGTCTTTAACAAGGATATCTATTAAGGAACCATATATATATTATTTTATATTGTAATGGATAAAATTGAATTTTAAATAAAATAATAAAAATAAAATTAAAGAAAAATGTTAAGTTATGAGCTTAAACTTTATTTAAAATAGAGTTTAATTATGGTGCATTAACTGTGTAAAGCAAGATTACACGGTCATTCAATAGGAACGTGCCTCAACATCAGTTCCCCTTCATTCTCACCGCAACCACTCTCCAACTCTCTGTTGCAGTGCAACCTTTCCACTTTAAGGTCTTGACGGGCAACGCAAATTGAATGGCCACTACACCAAATCACAGATTGGGCCTCCTCCATTGAGGTAAACTACATATTGCATTTGATCCTCTTCAATTTTGATTTCCTTCGGTTTTGAATTTTTGATTAATATCCTCTTCGATTTTGACTCTCTTTGAACCAATTTTCTTCCCCTTAATCTGTTCTCTTTGATCTATTGTGATTTAAATTAGTTTCTGAGTTTAATTTATGGAGTGGAATGTTGAAGTTCATTGTTTGACACTAGCATTCTCTTTAAAGTATCTTCTTTGTTTTGTTTGTTGGGTGTTTATTTAATATTGGAAATGAGATGGATGGAGTGCAACCAAAAAGATACCATGTGTTAACTTATGAATTTGAAGAAGAGGATTTGGTTATGGTTAGAGATAATTCATGGCAGTAAGTTCAAACTTTTAACTCTATCTCTAAAGAACAACAACACATTATGTATAATCTGTTTTTTTCACTAATATTCTTTGCTTTTATTGAATGCGTATGATGCTCTTATCCACTGTTATAGAGCGAGACTCAAAAGTGTGGTTGTTAATTAGCTGGTCATATGCGTTAGAAATCTTACTCTAGTTAATTAATTAGTGAATGGTGGTATTGTACAAGCTCTACTGATCATGCCACGTAGTACCATGCAACTGATAAACTATAACCAAATGCAACCATTAGCTTGAATCATCTTGTGCATGTGTTTTTGGTTTGTTTTGTGAAACTTTTCTTGTTCCAAAAGGACCTTTCCAACTTTATGATTAATATTAAATTATATAGCAATGTTATAATTCTATCCATTTTTCATAATGTATAGAATATAGATGACTCTCAAAATATTTGAAACCATTATCAATTAACTACTCACAAACATTTTAGAAGAACCCTGATCTAAGCTTTTCTTTAGATAGACACCTAAAAACCTATAAATGCTTTCCAAGTAAAAGAAACAAATAATTGTCTCAATTGAAACTACCAAACAGAAGCCCCATGGATTGAAATGTAATAGAGTAATGTACTTATAAATGAAAGAATCCAACTAAACAACCTAAAAATAGTAGACAAAACAATACTTTTTCATTCTTTCTATTGTAAAGTAACTCAAGTAATATTACAGAATCTATAACAACACCAAAACCTCTGTGAAGTAACTAAAATAGAAAAGCTATCATATTAAAGCTGCATTTGAATATGGTGGACCAAATCAAGGTGATGTCTTGGTATTGGAGTTTGAGTAGAATGAAAAATGTTTCTTGCCTTTACTATGAATGGTGTTGGAACTCAGGGGAGTGTCTTTTGAGGTAATTTTGGGCTTATCATGGTGGAGGGTTGTAGTTGCTGTTTTGCTGTTTGGTGTGTCAATTCATTGCAAGCTGTCGTGATTTGTTGTTGTGGCTGTTTTGGTGTTGTATCGGGCATCTCATGCTGCCTGCTATCACAGGGCCAGTAGTTGACTTGTTTTGTGGGATTTTGCTAGTTTGTAGGAGTTAAATGTTAGTAGGGGTTCTTTGGTTTTGAGGTTTGTCCGCTTATATACGGAACCTTTGTACTTTGCTTCTCTATCTGTGCAGCTTGTGCGTCTTGTACGAGCTTGCTTTCAATAATATTCGCTATTTAAAAAAAAAAACTGCATTTCAAAAATTCTTGGCATTTTACTTATATTATTTTTCCTTGGTAACATAAGTCCACAAATTGAACAACATATTTTGTCAAATAGCATACTCTTGATTCTCCTGTGTGGTTGAGATGAAAGTCTTGCTACCATTCATTGAACAAGTGGAAAAGCCATATGTTTTCTATAAACTAATTATGGCCTTTTGATAGAAAAAAGAACGCACCATATGTTTTCTTTAGTGTGTGACTGTGAATTAAATGACCGTTGGAAATGCATAAACTAATCAATTTGGTGTGACAAGTTTTGCTTTGAATCATGTCTAGTTTATGTTCTTTTCAATTTATGTCAATCTTATTTATCTCTATTTTCCTTTATGTCCAGCATGAGGAGTCAAGTTCATGTTCATCTAGACTGTCAGGGAAATGAAAATGACATTTTAGTAATGAGGTTAGTGCTGCAGCTAGGCATTCTCCTCAGGGAAAAAGGGTGTGGAAAATGACAGATTGGCCACAAACGACCAACAATTTGCATAATGGATAGGCTACGGACTGATGCTGCAGTTACCTCTACCATTTTTAGTTGTGTCAGTATTGACAATATTCATGCAAACAGTAACGGACTTGATGCTGGAAGTTCATACGATATTGAGCAGGGCAGAAAGTTTTGCATACTAAAGAAAAAAGATATACAATCGTGCAATTGAGATTATTATACATTCTTGAAAGTTTGTTAATGAGATGTTTGTTGAAGAAGAGAAGAAAACACATGTGTAGACAGAGCAAAGGAGTATCATTGGTAGCTATGGACATTGGACATATTTACTCAACCTTTTTCAGTGCACTTCGACCCAAAATTTGAATATGAAATTGAAGATAGTGAAGATCTAGAGAAGTTTGAGACTTCAACTGATGCACCTCCCATCTAGACAATTGTTGACCACCATTTTTTTTATCAACTTGTGATTGTATCATATAAAATGTTATGTGTCTTCCCAACTGTTTAGAATAACTATCATATTGTAAATATAAAATTGGTGTACTTTTGAATTGTTTCTAGATTGTGAAAATAAAGGTGATATATTTTTGAACTGTGTTCTTCATTCTAATGCATTTACCATATTACTTTTAAATTATGCCCAAGTAATCGATAATACTTCCTCATATACTCCTAAATTTATCAAAACCAATTCTCAATAGCCAATGAACTTGCCAAGATACACATCATAGAGCAAGCTTATACACCTTTACTATAAATGGTCACAAATAGTATAAGAATTGATGATATATCAGTGTTTTTTCTTCTTGTAACAGAAATAACATTCAGCAAACAACAACTCCTTATATTAAAGTAAAATGTTACAAGAGGAAGAAAAAGATAGCCTAAAAAGAAAAACAACAAAAGCAACTGCCAACTAGCTGAAACAAAAATAGTAACTCCTACAAATCAAATATCAAAACCGAACAGATCCCCTCCTAGTGAACACAATCTGAAAAGTTGCAAAATCAGACCCGCGCAGCCGCACTAGAGGTACAAAAGCTGGGAAATTCACACCAGAAAAATAGATGGAAATTCACACCAGGACCGCATCCAAAACTTGAAATCACGCCAGAAGTGCATTCAAAGCCTAGAATCACATCAGAGAAATCCACCACCTTTGACTTCGGCAAAATTATCCCTTATTGGCAAAACAGGTCTGCAACAAACCAATACTAGGAATCAACACTAGAAGAATATGATCTTGTAACAATAATATATTTAGGATCAAAATAATAATTGTACAGCATTGCCAGCAAAACAATAACAACAGTACCTCTTAATCAACCAAACTAGAAGCTTTAACATTGGAATTTGAAAGTTGACCATTGATGATATCACACCTAAAAGAAATTGGTTTGTAACTGAATAAACTTGGCATGTAAAATGAAAAATTCAAATTAACTGCACAATTACTTGTAACATGTAGTTTTAAGATACCTTCCATGTTTTAAACTTGGACATCTACGATTGTTGTGGCCTTTTCCATTGCAATAACTACAATTTATTGAATTTTTCTTGTGCAATTCCAAACTACCTTTCATTCGTAAAGTGCGTGGGCGACCTTTAGGGACCGCACATGGAGGATAACACAAGTTTATGGTCTGGTCATCGGAGACATTAGGCATAACTTACAATGTCGATTTATCAAACTCTTCATTTGGTTCTTCAAGATCCAATTGATCAAGTTTTGTGATAGCCTTCCGCAAAGCTTGAATTGCAATATCATGATGCTTTTATGATCGTGAACCTCTTTCAGATAGTTCAGGAGACTCAACCATAATACTATTAAGGCTAAATTGTATTTTTGGTCCCCTAACTATTTAGGTAGTATCACTTTGGTCCTTTAATTAAAATTTGATTTATTTTGGTCCCTTAACTTCTCTCCGTTACACATTTTGGTCTTTTCCGTTAGTTTTGATTCAAAAACGTTATGTTTTCTTCATTTTCTACAGAGAATTCCCAAAAACTCAAACATGCGACAACTACATTTTGCTTCTTTTGAAATGATTTGAAAAGTCACATGATAGTTAGGTTTTTCTTTGTAAATTTCACGAATCTTGTATGTGGAAACTTCATAAAAAAACTTAACTTTCTCTGTGATAAATATTTGGGACCCAACCAACTCATCCTGAAATATCCTGAACACTTTTCTTGTATAAATTTTTGAAGCCTTTTCTTCCATGGGATATAAAGTACGCAGAAGTGGTTTTGAATTCCTTGTCTTGACATTCTTCTCTCTTTCCTTGTTATAACGTGCCTCAAGAGCCTTCTCATACTGTATCACAAACTTGCTCAATGGAGTACTTGAATTCAAAAAGCCCTTAAAAAATTCATTCATACTTTCACTCCTTTGGATGGTGGACATTCCAGCACAAAAACTCTGACGTACATAAGAAGGAACCCATTTTGCTCGAATGGAGTAGATCTTATTTAGCCATTTGTTATCTTGCAACTCGCACTTATCTATCATTGCTCCCCAATCAGAATCAAAGTCATCAGTAGTGATAGTTTGGTGAATGCACTTGTGAAATTGATTTTTAAACTCACTATGTTCATGATAGATTTGGTTCAAATACTCTGAAACTTTCTTCTCAGTATGCCACATACAATAATGACGATTCACCTCTGGAAAAACCTTTGCAACTGCATTAGAAATAGCAGTGTCTTGATCGGAGATAATAGTTTTAGGACTAACTGTAACACCCCAAAATCCCAACATAAAAATTCATACATATAATCAGAGTATATCGCATATTCAGGATGTCACATTTCATAAAAACTTTAAAACAAAATGAATAATAATTTATTCCTCATCAATGTTCAAACGTAGCAGCGGAATCATAATTTAAAACTCCTTAAAAGGATTGGTACTTGGCACAAGGCCTCATAAAACACCTCAAAATTCACAGTCAAGTCACACATATCATAATTAGTCCAAAATGATACATAAAGGAATAGAAGCAAATAGTAAGGTCCCCATCCCGTTACGTATCAGAGCTCCTACGACATCACACAGGAAAATCCTCACACGTCGAACCTATGCTTGGTCACCTGCACTTGCCCAAAAGGCGGCAATTCCAACAGAACGGGTGCGATTCACAACAATTATATTAACACATATTTCAAATATTTATGTTTAACAACAACAACAACAGTCATCGCATATAACGAAAACATCTCGACACTCTCATATAACAAATCATCTCAAACATATTCACATAACAAATCATCTCAGACATCTTAGACACAAGACTCAACAAATGCAACCTCTAAACGTCTTAAACATCATGCATGTGGTACCATTTTAAGCATTAATATGCTTCACCGTCGCTTTGAGCAAATGCTCCACCGTCGCTTTGAGCAAAAGCTCCACCGTCTCAAATTATGAAAATGCATGGACTCAACTCTTTGCAACTTAAACAAGTTACACACAACATCTTAACATCATTTACGACTCTTGACTGACACATGCAATTATAACAACACATGGCAGCAGCTCAGCACATTTAACACATATTCACAGCGCATAATCATCATTGCAATATCATTCAGACGTCATTCATATAACTCACTTAACAAACATATAAATCATAGATTAACGCCAACAATTAAAAACATCTTTAAGCATCATTACAGATTCGATTACAAATCTCAGGACATCTCTATTACTATCTACGACCCTATCCCCAAAGCCCCGTCCAAATTAGAAATTCAAAACTCAAGTTATAGTGGTCTGAGACCACATTGCTCGCTATGGCGAATGGTTCTGCTCGCCTCGCACGCATTATAGGTCGCTCGCCACGGCGAGTGGTTCTACTCGCCTCGCGCGCATTACCAAACTGCTCGCCTCGCGAGCTCTCGCAGAACAGGGTGCGGGTTCGCTCAATTTCTCGCCAAAACTTGTCTAGTCTCTCATGTTGTGCTCCTAATCTTTCAGAATTATGATCCTAGTGATTAACCTAGGTTCTGTAACACGTTTTCACAGCAAATTACATCACTCTCACATCAATCCATCAAAAATCCCTTTAACCTTAACTTAGAACTCTCTCAAAACTCTTCCCAATCCTTTAGTTAATCATAAACAATGAATGACATGTTAATATAATCGAAGCTAGGCTCACCCTTACCTGGTAAGTTTGCAGAATCGGGGTTCCCTCTTTTCTGGCCACTTTTCTCCCTTTTTGCAAAAGTCTGTAACGCGTACTATCTTTTTCTCTAAACCTAATTTCCTTCTTATATCTCTTTTCTAATCTCACTTATCCCACAAAACTCTATCTTATTATAAAAACAACTCCACCTCTCAAAATTATTATTATTATAGCACATCTTTATTTTCATATAAAAATATATATATTAACATCACATATCTTATTTCATTAAACAATAAAATAAGCACTACATCACAACATAGTCTCATACGTCACCAACATCATCAAAATCATATAATATATAATAATATACTATATACTCTTGTCGCGTTATTTTTCGGAGATCAAGGCTATTTGATTAGCTTTTGACTCACTATTTTACGTCACGACTGAACATTTAATTTTTTTTCAAAAGAAGTGGAAAAAGGTTCAAATACCACTTTAAAAAAGATTTAGGGTTCGGGGGTTAGTTACATAAAGGGAAGGTATTAGCACCTTTTATGTCCGTAGTACTCTACGGGAACCTCTTGGTTTTATTTAATTCTTGTGCTATAACTTACTTGCTTTGAAAAAAGAAATTTAAAATGATTAAGAAAAAAACCTAATTATCTACATTTTTATTGATTTGGAAGGACGAGTGTCCTTTGCCTACGTACCCGTGAGGGATCAAAACCTCGTAGTTCAGGGTAAAAATTGACGTTTGATTGGTTGTGTGTTTTTTATTAGTTTTGAAAAAGGTTTTAAAATGAAAAGGCCAAGTGGCAAAAGAAATTTGTTTGTGTTTTTTATGTGTAAAGGAAAATGACTAAAAATAAAATTTAGATTGATTGCAATTTTTATTTATGAAATGAATAAAATAAAGGATCACTTGATTTAAACAACCAAGGTTTATTATAAAAATGTTTTTTTGTATTTTTGTTATTTTGAATATTTTTGTTGTTTTGAATATTGAATTAGAATAAAATAAACTAACGGAGTAGAAAAGAATAAAAGCGCGGGGAACTCACAGTGGTGTTGGACCACATGAAGACCCTTAACCTAAAACTAAAAACAATAAAGATAGATCATGCACACACACACGCACACATGCACCTAATCTATTACAAAAAGCCTAATAATACATTCTACGGTCTGCGATATAATAAATAAAATACATCCAAGCCTAAATATACATTCTACATCATTGGCGAAAAATAGAAAGGCAAAGAAATAAATACGGATGATAATAAACCTAAACTAAAATGCATGGATAATTCACATTAAGCCTAAACATACATTCTAAATTCTTGCAATAAAATTAAAATAGAATTAAATGACATGATTAAAATATGCATGAGTACGGAATGTGAACGAGAAAAAAAAAATGCAAGGGTTAGAACTTACAAGCAGGGGGGGTTAACAGCGTCAAGGAGGGTGTAGGAATTAAAAGAAAGTGGAATTGGGCTTCTGAGAGGGTCAACAGGCGCGCTGGGCTTTTGACGGATTAATCCAGTCCGTCTGATCTAGATCAGGAGATGAGGCAACATGGGCCTTTAGATGGGAATCCAAGGGGATGGGGAGACGAGGGTGCACGGTAAATCATACACCCTTCCGCGCTGGAACACCACGGTCCTATATATAGGCTGTAGGTTTCAGAAATTTCATTACCCCTCTTGTTTTTCTCTCTCTTCCTTCTCTCTTCCCTCAAATCCTCTCTTCTCTCTCTTGTTCTTCCTCAAGAACAACCAACAATATTCCGGCGAGGGTTCAAACAGAACCCAGATTCCGGCGAGGTGGGCGGTGGCCGGAGTGGCTCCGACGCGGTGGCCGACCACCGTAGGTGGCGGCGCCACCGGTAAAGCCCTCCTTTTTTATATTTTTTTTGTGTTTTCGAATGCTCTTCTCCTACTCTACAACTTTCTCACCTCAAAATTCTCACACAACCAATATTAAGCCTTAGATCTAAAGTTAGAAAAGTTATACCTTTTTGTTGATTCTTTGCGGATCCGGTTCGGATTTGAGTAGTGGTGGTTCTGTTATATGTTTTTGTGGTCTCCTCTTCTCCCTTTCTTCTCCATTAATTCTTTATTCTTTGTTTGATGTTCCTTTTTGATTTTTGATTTAGTTTCTTTTGATGGTTGTTTTGTCTGGATGTGTGGTTTGAGTACTGGATTCGTGTTGTTTTGACTTGTGATGCTTGCCGTGTCGTGAACTGGTCCTGTTGCGCGTTGTTGATTGAGTATTGGTTTAATGGCACTTTGGTTGTGAAAGTTTGTTGTTGTTCATGAATGGTGTTTTAGGTTTTGCAGGTTTTGGCTGGTTTTTCCTTTTATGAAATTTTCGGCCGTTTGTGCCCTTATGATTTGCGGCCTCCTCCTCTTTGTGTTCTGAAGGTTTTATTTTATATTGGATGACTTGAGGTTTAGGGTTTGTTATAACTTAGCTGAAAACTTGGCTGGGATTGGATTAGGACTGGAATAAGAGAACACCTATGCTGGACCTGGATTTGGATGCTTGACTGACGGACTTTTTTTTTATTTGGACTTTTTGACTTAATAAATAAACCGATAAATACAAGTAAAATAACATAAAAGGTGAAATAAAAATAAAGGTAAAAAATGAGAAATAAAAGATGGAAATGAATTGAAATGGACGAAAAAAAAAGATAAAGAGAGAAGAGGGCCCAAATCGGAAAAAAAGAGGTATTTTAAAATACCTCTCTGCCGAAATTTTATCGAAAAGTCAACGACTGATCAAGATCAAACGGCGTACGAGTGTAGGGTCAAATGACACGTGTCGGTGTATGAATGTATGATCTTAGGTCAAAAATTGGGATATGACAACTCTAATAAAATAATTAAATAATTAAATTGGGCGTAACATTAACTCCATCCATTGTTTCTAACCAAGTACGTAGCAACCAAACAAAATTCTCTTTAGTTTCATCCCATAACAGAGCACAACCAAAAAGTATAGACTGTTGGTGATGATTAACTCTAGTGAATGGAACAAAGGGCATTAGGCATTCGAAATTGCAAAACTGAGGCTCTTGGAATGGTCCTTTTATGTAAACTATAACAAAACATATTTGGAAATTTAGCAAGCGCCAATGAATCCCAATCTAATTGATTGACCCAAAAACTCATCAGCAAATTAATCTTATTAATTGAAGTCAACATCAAATAAGGATGATACCTAAATTTGAGGGATTATTCGTTTCTCGAAGCTAGTTTGTAAAATTTGAGGGTTTGAAGTTAACAATGAAACAATATCAGAGGAAGAAGCACCTTTGGATAGAAAAAATTCAAACTTAATTTGATGATTCTTCAAGCTTAATTCCAAGAACTTAGGGTTACCACTAACCATGCGGAGAATGTCAGAGAAAGAATCACCTTTGGAGAGTAAAAATTGAAACTTTGGAAGAATCGTTTTGTGGGTATCGCAGGGAAGAATCCATGAAACTTTGGAAGAAACCGTGATTTTTGAAGAAGTTGATAACTGAATCAGGTTTTTGTAAGGTTTTGAAATAAAGCTGTTTGGAAGCTTTGAGTGCAAATTCATGTGAGAATCCGAATTTGTGGATGAGGTAAGAAACAGCGAAAGGGTGTGAAGAGGTGGTAGTGGCAATGAATCGGAGTGTTTGTGAGTTGTCCTACATGATGTGTCGTGTTGTATACATGTCATCGAAGGAGTACCTGGATAAGAACCAATTTGATGGAAACCCAACAAATATAGTTTTAACTTTTAACTTTCATTTTTTTATTCTTCTTTTGTTTTTTCAATTTTACCCCTCTTTTTATCCATTCCTTCAATCTCACATTTCAGTAAGAGATATCAAACACGTAAGTTACTCTTCTCCTTTCCACGTTCACCATCTTCACCTTTCCAAAATCATCTTCATCGATCAACGTTGAAAAATATTGTGTTTTGAATAAAGATTTCGTATGTGGTTAAGATAACATCGTTCCTATTCTTTTTCTTTTTCTCTGTTCGATTTCTCTCATTTCTATGTCTGTTTTTTTGATTTTTTTCGTTTTCATTTTTTATCCTTTCGTTTTCAACTTTAAACTTCATAAAATGCTTGCTTTGTTTAGTTTGTGAGTGTTGTGTTTTTTAGACCGTTTTTTAAATTATTCATTTTAAGGTTTTTTGTTAAAGACTTAAAAATTTGATGTTTTTATGTTTGGTCACTAAAATTGATGAACATTAGATTAGTAATGAAGGAAATTACTGGTTGATTAAAACATTAATTTTATATAATGTAGAGATCGCATTGACATATGTTTAACAGATTCAAGGATGTATTTGATGGTATTTTTATATAATGTAGAGATCGATTTGATACATAGATAAATAATTTAAGGACCAACTTGATGAAAATATTCATTCATCTTTAACCTATTTTCATTACAACATTACACACACCTAGTACAATACAATAGCATGTTAAACAACTCAAACAAACAAATTATGACTATCAAATACTTAATACTCAATCAACCTAAGCTCAAAATATGGGACACTAATCTCACATCACCAACATTCAAGCTCAAATACTTAATACTTAATGCTTATCACATTCAAGTACTCTCACATCCCATACGTCCACTATAACACCTCGTTTTTCCAACATATAAATAATATAAAATAGATCAGAGTTCATCATAAACAGGATGTTACATTTCGTTCTTCAAAACATCAATTAACTTAAATAGAGTTAAAATCCATTACTTATTCAAAACAATTGCCTCCAGTAAATAAAACAATGTCGCAGCGGAAAATATTCAATGTTTTTAAACAATACTTGGCACTAAGGCCTCAACATCAACAACAAAATAAAATTCCAAATTCAAAAGTGGTTCAACATCAACTTATAAGAAGATACGTAACAATGGAAAATAAAACATATAAATATCCTCATCCCGTTACGTATCAGAGCATGACTCCTAAGACGACACGAGGATCAACTCACATCAGTGGTTACTCCTGGATATCAACTTTCTCATCCAACCTACTCTCACATCATCAACATTCAAGCTCAAATACTTAATACTTAATGCTTATCACATTCAAGTACTCTCACATCCGTACGTCCACCACCCATCATTCACATCGGAAGCAAACAACTTCGGTAGGAGTATCTCTATTTCTGGGTCTCTTCTCATCATTCACCCTCTTCTCATCGTTCACCCTCTCCTCATCATTAACCTTTCGTTTACCCTTATCAGTCGAAGCGCTATAAGGCTTGCCCTTCCGCTCATTCAGAATCTTATAATGAGCTTTGGTGTCATCTTCATAAATTCTGCAGCTACTTACCAACTCGGAAAACTGTCGGATCTTCTGATACCGAATCGCTCGCTTAATCTCAGCACGTAAGCCATTCTTGAATTTGATACACTTAGAGAATTCGGTAGTCTCAGCATTATAGTGCGGATAAAACTTTGTCAACTCAACAAACTTAGCAGCATACTCCGTTACCGACATATCACCTTGCTTCAGCTCCAGGAACTCAATTTCCTTCTTCCCGCGAACATCTTACGATAAGTACTTATTCAGGAATTCTCTCCTAAAAACAGCCCATGTGACTTCCTCACCTCCGTGCTCCAAAATCGGACAAGTACTTACCCACCAATCATCAGCCCCCTCAGCCAACATATGCGTACCAAAGCGCACCATCTGAGGCGCAGTGCACTCCATGACTCGAAAAATTCTCTCAACTTCCTTGAGTCATGTCTGAGCTCCATCAGGATCATATATGCCTTTAAAGGTATGCGGATGGTTCCTCAAAAAAGCCTCCAGCATTCGAACTCCATCGTTACCACCAGCACCAGTATTAGACGAGCCATAGCTTGCAACGCAGCATCGTTCCTTCCAGCCATTCTCGGTTCACTTCACAACGAACAATGATTAGGAAACACTACGACAATATTCAACCGTCAAACGACAGTAACGACTCGACTACTTGGCCGACGGACCAACCTGCTCTGATACCAATTGTAACACCCCATTTCCCAACATATAAATAAGGGTTAATATGTCTTTACCTCCCTTTAATTTGGGCGAGTTCCGATTTACCCCCCTTGTAAAAAAATAAGTTTAGATTTCAACCTTATAATATAAAGATTCTCCACAAAACACCCCTGTAATATGAAGATTCTCCACAAAACACCCATGACCCCATCCAGACTTTGACGTGGCACGCCACTGTGTAATTATTTTAATTTTAATTTTTCTAAAACCTGACATGTGTGCAATGGTTTAAAAAATTACATTTAAAAGATAAAAAAAAACTGAAAATTAATTTTCAAAATAAGAAAAAAAAATTCAAAAAAAAAAATAAACATTCAAAAATTAGCTTTTGTTATTTTTTTTTGAATATTTTTAAAATTTTAATTTAATTTGGATTTTTTTTAAAAAAAATTCAAAATATAGTTAGTTTAGAAATTTTTGTATTTTTCCTATAATATTTTGGGAAATATATATATATATAAAGGAAACAACCCCTTTTAGTTATTTTGGACCGGATGTTTCTTTTAAAAAATGCTATTAATTTTCAATACAAATACCACATGTAACAAATAGATAAGAATAAATTTAAATATTAAAAAATTTCCAGATTTTTTTATTCTCCCTTTTGAAATATATATTTTAAAATTTTCTATTTTTTTAAATCATTATGGAAAATTAAAAAAAAAATTGAAATATGTATTTTTCAAAATTTTGGAAAATATTTTTCGTAATAAAAAAAATCCTGATTTTTTTTTATTTTTACAAAATTTTTAATTTTTTAAAAAAAATAGGCATAAATGCCATGTGTACCTTTAAAAAAATGAAAAACAAAATGCTACTCAGCTCGCAACGTGAGCAATTCTACACAGTCACATGGTTCATGGGGTAAAATCAAATAATCTTATTTTATAGGGTTGAAATCTTAACTTATATTTTTTTTTACAGGGGGGTAAAGACATATTAATCCTATAAATAATATAAAACAGATCAGAGTTCATCATAAAGAGGATGTCACATTTCGTTCTTCAAAACATCAATTAACTTAAATAGAGTTAAAATCCACTATTTAGTCAAAACAACTGCTTCCAATAAATAAAACAATGTCGCAGCGGAAAATTTTCAATGTTTTTAAACAATACTTGGCACTAAGGCTTTAACATCAACAACGTAATAAAATTCTAAATTCAAAAGTGGTTCAACATCAACTTATAAAAAGATACGTGGCAATGGAAAATAAAACATATAAATATCCTCATCCCGTTACATATCAGAGCATGACTCCTAAGACGACACGAGGATCAACTCACATCAGCGGTTACTCCTGGATAGCTGATAGGTGCTCAAAAGTACTATATTTTATGTGTTAATCTAGGCATTTTAGTGACTTGTTTTGCAAGTTATATATGGAAAAGCACTCATTTATTGTAATTTTACCAATTGTGCTTTATATGCCTGATTCTACCCAACTTGTGCAGGAATTGACAAGCAAGGACCAAGAAAAAGTGCCCAAGTCCTCAAGAATTTCGCTATTAGCGAAGATCTCGCTGATAGCGAAAATGCTCCAGGAAGACTTCGCCAATGGCGAAGTTTGGACTGCAGAAGCGAAGAAATTCGCTATTAGCGAAATCACTCCAGGGAGATTTCGCCATTAGCGAAGTTATGGCGAGATTCAGGAATTTCAACAGGATAAGGGCCACGTGGAATCACCCCATTGGGGCAGAGCAGATTTTCTTGATTTCGCTGATAGCGAAATATTTGGCTATCAGCGAAAGTTCGCAAAGGCAGCCAGTATACATTGTTTCTTTTCTCTTCCAACCATTCAATTACTGTTTTATTAGATTTTCATTTTCTAGAGAGAGATTAGGGCATTTTCTAGAGAGAGAAACACAAAGCAAGGTAGTTAGGAGTAGATTCAAGCCAAGATTTATTGAGACATCATGGATCTTTTTATGGAATCTTCATCTTTTCTTCATTTCTTGCAAAGCTATCATAGACATATGTAGCTACATATACCCTTGTGGGTCTTGAGGTATTCAAACAAGCTATTATGTAATCTTTTGATCATTTAATATATGGTTCTAGCTTATTTATTCAATATTGTTGTTATTCTTGTGCTTAATGTTTTATTGAGATTCAAAATGATATTGACAAATGCTTTTGGATTTGAGAACTAGAATAACAATCTATCTTAAGTTATCATGCTAGACATAGATGTTACTATTTGATAATCACTTTTAATCTAGAACTTAATGCTTTTGGGTCATTTAATCGGGCGAGAAATCGTCGATTAAACGATCCACATGACTTTGTGATTGTTTAAACGTGCGGGAAATCGACATTTAAACAATCCCCTAAAACTAACGATATCATTTGGACACGAATGATATTGTCGAGTGATTGTGATAATATCGTCTAAAAAAGCTAGAATCCGTTATTTGATCGAGAGATTGCAGCTGTTACGCTTGGTTGATATCTCTGACCCCAAGCGAAATAGCCCTATCTCTGCTCGTTTTACTTTTATGTCGAATAGTGAAAATGGTTTTACACAAACAAACAAATTATACCCAAACACTTAAAATGATATTTGATGTTAAAATTGTTTATGAGACACACCAATCCCTGCGGAAACGAATCTAATATACTCACGTGTACATAGTTATATGACATGTAAAAATCTTACATCAATAGCTGCATGTTACCGACGTAGAGACAACATTCAAACAGAAGGGGTAAGATTTAGCATTCAGTAATAATAAGCAACAATTCATATAAAAGAATTAATCAACATAAAACAACAACAATTCATCATCAACAGTGCTTCATATAATTCCAACTACAATCATCAACGATAATTCATCATCAATAATGCTTCATATAATTCGAACTACAGTCATCAATTAACTTTGCTCAACAATGCAACAACAACGATTCAACAATGCAACAACAACGACTCAACAAACGCAACAACAACGACTCAACAAATGCAATGTAATTATGCATGTGGTACCAACAGAGCTACAACTCCCTTCGCTAATGTCGTAATTCGGCTTGACAGGCTACAACCCTCTTCGCTTAAGAATCAACAGAGCTACAGCTCCCTTCGCTAATGTTGTAATCGGCTTGACATGCTACATCCCCCTTCGCTTAACAATGCTTATGCAACGACAGAACTTAAAATACCACAACAATAACATAATGATTTTCACGTCAAACAAAGACCAATGGAGAGATAACACAATTATCAACAACTTTCATATTTAAACCAAAGATCAACTCAAAACAGAAACATGTGAAAAAGACACAAGAACGCGAAACAGGGTAGTCTGCCAATGAACAGTTCGTTAGGCGAGCACAGCTACTCGCCGTGGCGAGCTCACATCTGAATCACTCGCTGTGGCGAGCATGGTCACTCGCTGTGGCGAGCTAAAACAGGTAGCTCTCGGGAAACTGAACATTTTTCACCCAAAAATCCCAATTTTAACTTCCCAATGCCCAAATTTGATTCCAAAAGTTGTCTAATCGTTTTCTAAACATAAAAGGTACTCGAATTCATATAGAACTTGACCCAAACATTATTTCTACGAAAACATCATTTTTCTACTAAACAGCTCGTTATGGCGAGGGAAACACTCGTTGTGGCGAGTTGGCATCTGAACCACTCGCTAGGCGAAGAAGAACACTCGTTGTGGCGAGCGACGACCTCTACTCGCTAGACGAAGAAAAACGCTCGCTGTGGCGAGCGTTGACGGACAGCTCTACGAACAGACATCAATTTTCCCCCCAAAATCTCAATTTCAACAACCCAAATTCCAAAATTGATAGGCAACATTACCTACTGTTATTCTACAACCTGAACATCAATTTCTACACATTAATTCGTGGGATTACCTATTCTTTCAACAATCTAATTGATTTCAAAACCTAACTTCTATAACATTAAAAATTCAACAACAACAAGATTAAATCCATTTTTCAGAATTATAACTTATGATTGAAGAAGGTTAGTCCCACCCTTATCTTAGATTGGTTGAATTTTCTGAATTCTACAAGCTTCCTCTTTTTCTCCCTAAAACCGTTTCTACAAGCTTTTCTCTGTTTTTTTGTAACCCTAATTCTCTAACATTCTCCTCTACTTATAACCTAACATAATCCCCTTATTCCTAAACTGCTCTTATGCCTCATTAATCTAATTTAATTAAATTCATCACTATTAATGTTATAACAAACTACTAATAATTACCAAAAATCCCACATCGCAATTATTCAAACAAAATATACAAAAAAAAACACTAAACTCGATAAAATAAATAAATAATAAAATAGGGCGTTACATCCACCACCCATCATTTCGGATTCAACCTGAACATCAAAGCTTGAAGAAATTTTTGGGATTTTTGGATTTCAGATTCAACAAAAAAAAAAAAAAAGGTAAAGGTTTTGAAGTTTTTAGAATTGGGGAAGAACGTTGTCATCAATTAATCGAAGAAATTTTGAGGATTTTAGACTCTAGTTGACAAATTGTAAAATTAGGGTTCCAATTTTATAGATTTGGGGAAGAAAGAACCGTTGTAAAACAACCATTTTCGGCAAATCTGGGTTCCAATTTACTGCAAATCAATCAATTTGGTCCTTAGAAATTTTGTCACTTTCAGCCAAATTAGTCTCTGCTTGAGGTGGTTACATAATGTATGAATCGAGGATTCCTCCTTTTTTTTTTTTTTATGCCTTGGATTATTTACTTGTTAGGTTCATCGGTTAGTTTGATCAAACATGTAAATCAGTAGTCTATAAAATGCAATAAACTCATCAAACAATGGGAAGATGACAAGACTCAGAAAGTTGCTATTTAGAGTATAGCAGAACACATAAGAGACAGAATTTGACGGAGGGAAAATGTGACTTAATTCTTGCTTGCCTTTTTCATTTAATCAAAGTTGGTTAAATACCCTTCAATCAATAACAATTTTCGCTGCAACATGTCAACTGATCCGCCTGATGTGAATGACAGAAAATTGGAATCAAATTGCAACAAGGAAAAATGACAAATCTGTTCTAGCATAATGTAAAGGAAACCTAATCCCTTGTTGATAAAATATATTGTTCACCAAGCCTGTTCCCATGACCCCCCCTTCATCATATTGTTAGTTTGGTTTTTACATGAAAAATGAGGTGCAACATTGCTCTGTAAATTTCTGCATGTGTCGCTGCACCGTTGCTTAATACATCACCAATCAAAATCTAAGTAATTCATACCGGAAAGAACTGCATCAGGGATTTGAGAATGACTTGACTATTCCCTAATCAATGTCAATTTTTTCAGAATACTTCATGCCTTTATGATCACCTATATAAGCAATAGGTGATAGTGAAAAAGTGAACCATTGCAGCTAATTTTTTTCAAAAAACAAGGCCACACTCTGTTTATCTCGTTGCATATATATGAGCAATAGACAATAGTACCTCCCTTAAAGCGTAAAAGATAAAAGATCCCCTGGAACGACAAAGATTCCTGAACAAAGGCAAAACCCATTGAACTTTCACAAGTATAAGGTCTAAAGAAATTGTAACTACAACATACTAAATGCAAGACCTACACGTCAAAATTGCAACTAAAGCTGATGATAACAAACCCAGCAGTAGTTCAAATTAGCAAATGAAACACTCCAACAGTACTAACCACTTATCCTGTCCTAGAAAGAATAAGTGCTACAAATCAAAGAAGGAATAAGCTAAGGATAGATTAAAAAAGAAGAAGATCAATACAGTACACGTTTGGTGGATGGCATCCCATTGTTCTCTGTTGTATTTGCAAGTTTCATTTTCTCGTCATATAGCTTCAACAGATAATCAGACTCCTCCTTAAAGCTGAAAACAAACTTGTTCAAGAACACTTCCTCAGAATAAACAAATGGTGTAACTAAACTCGCCTTCTTCTTTCGCAAACCTTTCATCAAAAGAAATTGCAAAACTGAGGCTCTTGGAATGATCCTTTTAGGTAAACTAAAACAAAACATAACTGGACAATTAGTAAGTGCCAAGGGATCCCAACCCATTTGATTAACCCAAAAACTCATCAACAGATTAATCTTATCAATTGAAGCTGCCATCAAACTAGGCTGAGTTCTAAATACTCGATTAACATCTTCATCAGACCAACCCCATTTTATAAAGACGTCAACTTTCTTATCCCAAAGTATTTTACTCGTACATTGCTTGGTCAGCAAAGCAGTCCCAAAAGCGTATGTTGAAGGGTCAAACCCTAAACCCTTAACTTCCTCCAATGACTTAATCAAAGTATTCGTTGAACCAAATATAGATGGCCTTAACCGAAGGTATCTAGCAATGGTAGAATCAGAAACTCCAAAATCAGTCATCAAATTGATATTAGACACAATAAGGTGATAGGGTTTACCAGAAAATGTAGGCCAATATCGAATTAAGCAAACAATGACATCGGTGTTTGTTTTAAAGAACCTACTTAAGAATTCAAAAAGAGGGATTATTCGATTTTCCAAGCTACTTCGTAAAATTTTAGGGTTAGCAGTTAAAAATGAAATAATATTAGATGAAGAAGCAGCATCGGATAGAAAAAATAGAAACTTTGGCAATAACATTTTGTGGGGTTGTGATGAAAGTAACCAAGGTGCTTTTTTGATGATGATGCGTATGTTTTCGTGTGAAAAGCCATGGTTATTTAAGAAGGTGATGACTAACTCAGGCTTATCTGGGGTATTGAAACGAACATGCTTCCGGTGGAAAGCTTTGAGAGCAGATTCAGTTGAGAAACCAAAATTGTTGATAAGGTAAGATACAGCAAATGGTTGTGTGATTGATTCTGATTGAGATGTAGTGATGCTGCATTTGACTGAAAATGGGAATGACAAGTGGTTGTTGAATTTTAAGGTTGTTGATTTTGTTGTGATGAGACATAAAACAAGATTCTCGGAGAAAAACAATGTGTTCGACATGGTTGATTTTGAGAGTTCAATTCAATGTGAGTGTTGTGTTTGAGATGAGGAGATAAGCTTGTATGGTGAAAAATCTTTAGCGTCCAACAATTTTGATTCCAGACAAAGTTGCTGCAACTCTCTTTAGGTAATATATATTAAATATTGTATATTAATTTTATTTTTTTTAAAACTCGATCTTAATCTATTAATCCGAGGGACCAATCACACCGCTCACTTGTGGACCCTATTTAAAGCTAAAACAAAGTTTTGTATGAACTTGTCCACCGAAATTGACACTAAAGGGAATCAAACCTGAGACCTTCAAAGGAACAAACTTCAAATCCTAAGTTAAACCACTGGATCAACCTTTATTGTATACTTCATCCGTCCCAAATTGTATGTCGCTTTAGGGAAAATAATTTGTCTCAAATTATATGTCGCTTTACAATACCAGTGCAACATTGATATTATTTTTTCTATTATAACCTTAATTATTTTTTATTCTCTCTTCTTTCAATTCTTTCATTTATCTTTCCCATATCTATAGATAATAATAAAACAAACTAAGTATTTGGGCGAGTTTTACATGTGTCAGCAAATAAGAATGCTTACTTATTCTAAACTTGCTATTAGTGGTAATGTTTCCCTAATTATCTTTTAATTATTTTTTATTTATTTATTTTTAAATGTATTTTTTAGTATCAAGTAGTTGTTGGAAGGTCTTTCTTTGGTATTTGCAGTAGTCAAACATGCGTGTTCTCAAGGTCATTTGAATTTGAATCTTTAAAATTGGGTTTGTTCCAATCCTTGCAAATTGCAATAATCTCTCCTTATTTTGTTTGTTGTGCCAAATTCAAACACGTTGTTCCAGTTTCATTGTTTCTTAATCATTTCTCTCTTTTTTTTTTCCAGTAATTAATGGATGCATGTTTTATCTTTGAAACAAACAAATTAAACACTTTTTTCATCCCCTCTTCTCTAAATAAGGTTTCATTTGTGTCTGATAGACATCTTTTTTCTTCCCTTTCTCATTTCTTAATATGTTGTTTTGTCATTCCAGATCACTTGACTGCGTAAAGAAGTTGCATTGGTCTCTCTCTCATTCATTATATATTCATTTTCCACCTCAAATGTCAAGTAACGTTTTCTAATTGCTCTATTCTCAATTCTTTTATCTCTTTGTTTTCCCTTTATTTAGAATAGATTAATTTCCCTTTTATGTGCTTTAAATCTTGATTTGGTGCTTGACTTAAAGGCTTGAAAAGCTTGCAGAAAATGTGTGGCAATAGGTTCACACACTCACGTCAATTGAACTACCAAAGTAGACTCTATTTGCATTTAGTTTATTTAGAACACTAGGCTACCTCTGTTTTGTTAAGTTTTTGTTTAATTTAATGTAACAGTGCAAATGGTTTGAGAAATATAAGATTGCATTGATATTTTTCCATTTAAAATCGCTCTCAGTAGAGTGTCTTCATTAGAAAACCAGTTGTTTTACAAAAAGTATATTCATATTGTTTAGCTAATATGCTTTTATGTATTTTCTTTCCTGTCTAACAATAGAAAAGTTTATTTATTTGAGTTGAAAAGAAAAGTTTTCTACTCTTATACAATGTAGACAAGTTCTTAACTTTGCTTGCATGAAGTATCAATTTGTTTC
Organism: Medicago arabica; assembly: GCA_946800305.1. NCBI lineage: Eukaryota > Viridiplantae > Streptophyta > Magnoliopsida > Fabales > Fabaceae > Medicago > Medicago arabica. The sequence goes on along the minus strand of OX326971.1, from coordinate 17,042,726 downwards.
ATGTAGAAGCAACATAATACTCATTTGTGTTTAGTATAATTGTAGGAAGCATGAACTCGGCCCAAAAGAGAGAATAAAAAGAGATGCAAATTCCATGGCATGAGTGCATTTGGTACGTCAACAAATAAGAGTATGGAGAAATGAAGTTTTAACCACAAACTATAGTCATGTGGTGGGAAAAATGTATATATTTTCGAACTGTTTCTGAAAGTAGTGATATTATTATTATTATTATTAGGAAAATTTCACATAATGTTGATGAGAGTTGGCAGGTGGCATCAATTTAAACAAGGTTTATTTTATTTTATGTCTTTTCAATTGTTTTTTTAATTGAATATTTTCTCTTTTTACAATTAATTAAGTTGTTGTTACTAAAGATGTACTGTAATATGTAAAAGCTATACATACAAGTAATAACTTTATAATTCACTATTATTTCAAATATTTGCCAGCTATCATCTTCTCTCTTACTTTTTTTATTTTATTTTACATAATAATTAATAACTACTTCTAATTATGGAAAAAGCATAAATGTAAAGAAGGTTGAAAGGTCGCCGGAAACAAATGGAATTTCCATCTTGACTTTCTGCAAGCAAACTACAATGAAGGATATGCATTTGATGCTTTGGGGCTGTCACTTGTGCCACAAGTCCTCGGGCCATATGTTGATGGTTTTCTGTTTTTTTTGTTCTTTTTTAAATTGTGTTCTATTCTATCAATTGTTTAGAAGCTACTGTAAGGTGCATCTTATGTTTTGTTGCAACAATGCTGTGTGTGGTAATGGGCTATTTTTTTATATTTCAAAGTAAAAGAATAGTCGCGAGAAAAACATGCTATTTTTTAATTTTTTAGATTATTCTCACATGAAGGGCTCACTGCTTTTATGGCTATGTGTATTCTACGATTACCGAAGCTCATTACTATATTGATTACGGCTTAGTTTTATGCATTAATAGGGAAGTTAGATAGGTAACTTCTTATAAGATAAAATGATGTAGTTGTATTTATTTGTGAAACTTGGCCTATTTAAATTTGATTAAAATGAAATATTGGTTCGATTGATGACCAGGGATCTTATTGATGGCACAAGTGTTTAAGTTGCATACTTATACACATAGTAGAATTAATAGTGTATCAGATGTACTAAAGAAACTTATAAACTTGGCTTCTTCTTTTTTTTTGGTTAAGTAAACATGGCCTATTTAAATTTGATCTCCATTAAATATTGTTCAAAGAAATATAAGCAGATGAATTCAAAGAAGATATTATTTTGATAAAGAATGTAGAGAAAGTATGGTAGGGTACAAGAAACTATGTGTTTCTTTGTCGCAGGTTTCTTTCTATTTTACATTCTTTTTAGGAGGATTTTACATATTTATATTTTGTAGATATAGCATTTCTATAATTATGTTATGAAATCAATTGTTACTATAAATAATAAATTGTAAGGATAGTATATTATTTTGACAAATTTCTCCTCGTGCGGTGCACGGGTTAACACACTAGTTATTTATTAAGGATAATTTTGTAAAACAACTCATAATATCTATTTTTCACATAATATTAATTGCATTTCTTAATATGTGTGAAATGCCTAAAACGTCATACAATTTAAGACGGAGGGAGTATTAAATTTTATTCATTTTATTTTGATTTTTTTTAGAGATTATTTTCATTTAGATGTTAATACTTTCTTTTTGTTGACAATATTAAGTGTTTATACTTTATATAAGAATTTCTCTAAAAAAAAATACTTTATATAAGAACTAAGGGTTAATAGGTCTTTACCCTCTGTAATATAGGGCACTTTTGGTTTTGCCCCTTGTAAAAAAAATAGATTATGCCCTTGTGAAATAACGATTCTTCAGGACTGACCCCGGGCCTTTTGAGTCAGCAGAATCTGGAACAATATTTCAAGATTTTATAAAAATTCAAGATTAAAATTTACAACTGATTTTTTTCTAAATTTAAAATTTTCGAAAAAAATCTGAATTTTAAAAGTTATAATAAAATCGATTTTTTTTCAGATTATATAGTTATCGAAATTTTATTTTCATATTTTAATTGGAATTTAAAAACATTTATATCCAGATTTTTAAAAATTAAATTATTTTCCAGAATTTTAATTTTTGTAGAAAAAATAAAAAACTTTTTTATTTCGAACAAAATTTGAACTTTTTTTAATTTCGAAAAAAATCAGAACTTTTTTCTATTTTTTAAAATTTTAGAAAAAAAATGTAAATGTTTTAAATTTTTTGAAATAAAATCTTTTTTTTTTAATTTACAAAAATAATTTGAATTTTTAAATTTTTTGGATTTTTAAAATTTTGAAAATTAATTTTCAGATTTTTTTAAAAAATAGATTTTTCGTTTTTTTAAATTTTTTTTTAAATTTTTTAAATATAAATGATGTGTTAACTATTTTTTACACGTGGCAAGCAAAAAAAAATGAAAAATAAAAAGAAAAAGCCACGTAAGTGCCGCATTAGAGATTTTGCTGAGTCAATAAGTTTAGGGGCAATTATGAAGAATCTTCATTTTACAAGGACGAAATCTAATTTTTTTTTTTTTTTTACAGGAGGCAAAATCAAAAATGCCCTATATTACAGGGGGTTAAAGACCTATTAACCCAAATATTAAACATAATAACGGACAATTACCAAAAATATTTTTTAACAAGTGCTTTAAGGAAGATATATTTTTTGGTGCATAGACTTTTTTTTGTGGTGAACCATTTTATTTACTTCAAAACAATGGAAGATTTATTTTTCTCCTAAAAAATGAAAGATATATTTTCATCAAAAACAAAAACAACGGAAGGTAATTTTTTTTCCAGGTAGCTTAGCAGTTAGTTCGCACACATTATGTGTGTCGAGAAGTGAAAAATTTTGAGTTCAAACTCCGGTCCTTGCACATAATGTCTCTCGTAGTTAAGCTACCAACTAATGTACACTTATAGCACACCGAAAGGCAAATGGATTTTTTTAAGTCAGAAATGATAAGTGAACACAAAAATCCAAACACAATACAGACACCATACGTCACTGTAGCTTTATACATCTTTAATCATTTTTTTAATTCCTTTCCTTCTCTCCCTGCCATTTCTCCCTGCTCAACACCATCTCTTCGCCATCATCACCCACGTCATCACCGGCGTCGTAACTTCCATTTCTCTCTCAGTCATGGTCTCTCTCAGACATCGGCGACCGCCACTGTTATCTTCTTCGACAAAATAAATTAGTTGTCTGATGCGACAGTGGTGGTGAAGACGAATCTAGTTTTTCCATCTCTATCTCACCAGATTTCTCTCTCGCCTGATCTATCTCAGTAATGAAGCGGTGGTGGTGAAAACGGGGTCTCTGGCGAGAGGGAGAAGAGGACTTCGACGGTGATGCGTTCAGATCTGAATGAATTTCGTCGGTAGCGAGAACGATTGTGACTGTCACTGATAAGAACGACAGTGGTTGTAATGGAGGAGGATGCGGTGGCGATGACTACGGTGGGTGAAGACGGTGGTTGGGAGAGACAGTGGTGTGGACTGTGGAAAGGAATAAAGAGACCATAGGAATGATGAGAAGAAGATGGGTGTGTGGGGATTTGACAAAACTGCCCCTACTTTATAGTTGAAATGTCTAAACTACCCATGATGTTGTATTTGTGTCTAATATTTCGTGTTTATTTATCATTCCTCTTTTTAAGTAGTTTAACAATTTAAAAATTCACCTTTTAATGATGAATGAGTGAAGTTCGAACTCTAACCTTTACATGCATCATATAATGTCTTTAACAACGATTTTTAAATAAAAAAATAAAAATAAAAATTAAAGAAAAAATGTTGAGTTATGAACTTAAACGTTATTTAAAATATCGTTTGAAAAAAAATATATAAATTCATGAAATAAGCTTCTTTTTTTTTTCCTTCGAAATTTCATGAAATAAGCTGCTATATATGATGAAATGACATTTATCAAACAAACCAATATTTTCTTTAATTAGGGAAAATTAAAATAACCTCCGTTGAGTTTTCTAACCGGACAATCTAACTTTGCAATAGAGACTAACGTGCTCTAAAATATCTAAAAATAGACATAAACCTCCCTTATCTATTTATCATTGTTGATTCATATTCATATGTTAAAACTAAAAACCACTGTTTTCTGTGGATAACGGTTGCTCTGTCACAGTAATGCATGAGTCCTTTCCCTTGCAAACACTACTCCACTCCCTGCAAACAATGGATGAAACTAATTCGAAAGTGCTACGATAAATCAATGCTAATTTTTAGCCAAACAACATTGCCTACAATGCTAAACCTATTCTCAACTAATTTTGATGGTGGTGTATGATTTTTCCTCTTTTAAGGGATCATATCACCCCACGTTTGGTTGCCAGTCGCCAGTCTCCTCCTTCAAGACATGATCCACTGACACCGTTCTTGTTGTGTAGCTCCACTATATATGATCGTGTGTCTTGCCCGTTATCACGCAATATGGTTAGTATTGCTACATACATGGACCATGGTTTCTTACGTCATTGTCTAGTCCCACTTTGTTTTGATTGAGTTGGAGGCTCTATGCTAACATACTTGTCTTATTACATATGCACAGTCTCTGCAAAATGCATAATAGAAACAATTCTTTAAGCTTTAAGAGATTTACAAACTGAAATTTAGTCAAGATGCATGCAACAAGTCAAAAGCAAACATATAACCTGTGAAAAATCTAATTGTATCATATATTAGAAATTTACAAACTGCACAATCAACTACATGGTATGCACATAATATCGTGTTTTCACTTTAACATGTAAAGCTGTACTTTTTAAAATGCAATCAAACAAAACCCATCATACAATGGGAAGGTGATAAGACACAGAAGTAGAACTCCAAACAGAAAGAGAATTTGTCAGAGGGAAAATTTGCTTGCCTTTTTCGTTCAATCAAAGTTGACTAAATAGTCTTCAATCAATTACAATGATCACAGCCAGATGTCAACTGATCCGCATGACATGAATAACACAAAAATGAAATCAAATTGCAGCAAGGGAAAATGACAAATCCGTTCCAACAGAATGTAAAGCAAAGGAAATTAGTGAAAATGATATGGCAAGCTAGAGAAAACGTGATCCATTGTTGACCAAACATATTGTTGTTTCATCAACCCTGTTCCTACGACCCCCCTTCATCATATTGTTGGTTTTGTTTTTTACATGTCAAATGAGGCGCAACATTGGTCTTTACATTTCTGCATGTAATGCTGCACCCTTGTTTCGAACATCAACACAACAACAACAACCAAGCCTTATCCCACTAAGTTGCATCGGCTACATGAATCAAACGATGCCATAGTGTTCTATCAACAACCAAGCCTTTTCATCAACCGTCGCCTTCATTGTGATCTTGCCCACCACAAAACGTTTTTCGTCAAATTGCCATCATAAAAGTACACTCCTTCGTATTCCCTACAAAACCCACACAAAAAAAATCATGTTTGGATGACATTTCTCCGACGACCATCGCACTGGAAAACATCACCACCGTGCCGGTTTGGATTAAGTTATGGAAGAAGCGTTTGAGTTGTATTCGGGTTTGGTTGTAGGTGGTGGGTGAAGAAAATTTTTCTTCGATTAATGATACAGGTTCTGTTGCCAGCGTGTATAAATGATGTTTCCCTGAAGAAGAAAAAAAGATGATAGTTGAGTGTTTTTGTTGTTGGTGTTGTGTTATATTATGACAGTGTTGTCATCAATTAATTAATCGAAGATAAAAGATCCCCTGGAACGACAATGCGTGGAGAACAAAAGGTAAGGTAGTTAAAAGATACATTTAGAAGTCCAAGCCTGAAAGCTTTAATCATGAAATTGTGAGAAGCTTTAGTATACTTTGTATATACTATGGATTCTTTGGCCAAATAAACAAGGAAAAACTAATATCATGAGACAAAGATTCCCTGAACAAATGCAAAACCAATTGAACTTTCACAAGTATAAGGTCTAAAGAAATTGTAACTACAATATACTAAAGCTGATGGTAACAAACCCAACAGTAGTTCAAATTAGCAAATGAAACACTCCAACAGTACTAACCACTTATCCTGTCCTAGAAAGAATAAGTGCTACAAATCAAAGAAGGAATAAGCTTAAGGATAGATTACAAAAGAAGAAGATCAATACATTACACTTTGGTGGATGGCATGCCATTGTTCTCTGTTGTATTTGCAAGTTTCATTTTCTCGTCATATAGCTTCAACAGATAATCAGACTCCTCCTTAAAGCTGAAAACAAACTTGTTCAAGAACACATCCTCAGAATAAGCAAATGGTGCAACTAAGCTCGCCTTCTTCTTTCGCAAACCTTTCATCAAAAGAAATTGCAAAACTGAGGCTCTTGGAATGATCCTTTTAGGTAAACTAAAAGAAAACATAAGTGGAGATTTAGCAAGTTCCAAGGGATCCCAACCCATTTGATTAACCCAAAAACTCATCACCAAATTAATCTTATCAATTGAAGTCGACATCAAACCAGGCTGACTCCTGAATACTCGATTAACATCTTCATCAGACCAACCCCATTTTATAAAGACGTCAACTTTCTTATCCCAAAATATGTTACCCATCCATTTCTTGGTCACCAAAGCAGTCCCAAAAGTGATCGTTGAAGGGTGAAAGCCTAAACCCTTAACTTCCTCCAATGACTTAACCAAATCAGTTGAACCAAATATAGATGGACTTGTTCGAAGCAATCTAGCAATGGTAGAATCAGAAACTCCAAAATCAACCATCAAATTGATATTAGACACAATAAGGTGATAGGGTTTACCAGAAAATGCAGTCCAATATCGAATTAAGCAAACAATGACATCGGTGTTTGTTTTAAAGAATCTACTTAAGAATTCAAAAAGAGGGATTATTCGATTTTCCAAGCTACTTTGTAAAATTCTAGGGTTAGCAGTTAACAATGGAATAATATCAGAGGAATAAGCGCCATCGGATAGAAAAAATAGAAACTTTGGCAATAACATTTTGTGGGGTTGTGCTGAAAGTAACCAAGGTGCTTTTTTGATGATGATGCGTATGTTGGAGTTTGAAAAGTCATGGTTTTTTAAGAAGGTGATGACTGACTCAGGCTTATCTGGGGTATTGAAACGAACATGCTTCCGGTTGAAAGCTTTGAGAGCAGATTCAGTTGAGAAACCAAAATTGTTGATAAGGTAAGATACAGCAAATGGTTGTGTGATTGATTCTGATTGAGATGTAGTGATGCTGCATTTGACTGAAAATGGGAATGACAAGTGGTTGTTGAATTTTAAGGTTGTCGATTTTGTTGTGATGAGACACAAAACAAGATTCTCGGAGAAAAACAATGTGTTCGACATGGTTGATTTTGAGAGTTCAATTCAATGTGAGTGTTGTGTTGGAGATGACCAGATAGTGTTTGCTGTGTGGAATGAGGAGATAAGCTTGTATGATGAAAAATCATAAAGCGCTTAACAATTTTGATTACGGTAGCCTAGCGGTTAAAGTCACACACATTATGTGTCGAGAGGTAGAGAATCGAGAAGTAGAAAATTTGGAGTTAGAACTCCCGTCCTTGCACATAATGTCCCCGATAGTTAAGCTATCAATTGAGGTATACTTATATGACAACGAAAGGTAAATGGATTTTGTTTGTTACAATGGCAAATGGATTTTTTAGGCTTAAATACACTTTTCACCCCCTAAATTTACAAAAGTTGCAATTTTGACCCCTTAAATTTAATCGTTTTTGCAAAACATCAATTTTGATCCAGTCAACGCTGTGTGGCATGCCACATTTGTAAAATTTTAATTAAAAATTATTAAAATTGCCATGCGTATATAATTTGAGTAAAAAAAAATAAGAAAAGGAAAGAAAAATGGGAGAGGCACGTGAGTCTCTCCTTTCAATTTTCTCTTTTCTTTCTTCTTTCTTTTCCTTCCTTTTCTTTATCTTCCTTCTTTCCTAACCCACCGCTCCCTTTTGTAGGAGTTAAATGTTAGTAGGGGTTCTTTGGTTTTGAGGTTTGTCCGTTTATATACGGAACTTTTGTACTTTGCTTCTCTATCTGTGTAGCTTGTGCGTCTTGTACGAGCTTGCTTTCAATAATATTCGCTATTTAAAAAAAAACTCCATTTCAAAAATTCTTGGCATTTTACTTATATTACTTTTCCTTGGTAACATAAGTCCTCAAATTGAACAACATATTTTGTCAAATAGCATACTCTTGATTCTCCTGTGTGGATGAGATGAAAGTCTTGCCACCATTCATTGAACAAGTGGAAAAGCCATATGTTTTCTATAAACTAATTATGGCCTTTTGATAGAAAAAAGAACGCACCATATGTTTTCTTTAGTGTGTGACTGTGAATTAAATGACCGTTGGAAATCCATAAACTAATCAATTTGGTGTGACAAGTTTTGCTTTGAATCATGTCTAGTTTATGTTCTTTTCAATTTCTGTCAATCTTATTTATCTCTATTTTCCTTTATGTCCAGCATGAGGAGTCAAGTTCATGTTCATCTAGACTGTCAGGGAAATGAAAATGACATTTTAGTAATGAGGTTAGTGTTGCAGCTAGGCATTCTCCTCAGAGAAAAAGGGTGTGGAAAATGACAGATTGGCCACAGACGACCAACAATTTGCAGAATGGATAGGCTACGGACTGATGCTGCAGTTACCTCTACTATTTTTAGTTGTGTCAGTATTGACAATATTCATGCAAACAGTAACGGACTTGATGCTGGGAGTTCATACGATATTGAGCAGGGCAGAAAGTTTTGCATACTAAAGAAAAAAGATATACAATCGTGCAATTGAGATTATTATACATTCTTGAAAGTTTGTTAATGAGATGTTTGTTGAAGAAGAGAAGAAAACACATGTGTAGACAGAGCAAAGGAGTATCATTGGTAGCTATGGACATTGGACATATTTACTCAACCTTTTCCAGTGCACTTCGACCCCAAATTTGAATATGAAATTGAAGATAGTGAAGATCTAGAGAAGTTTGAGACTTCAACTGATGCACCTCCCATCTAGACAATTGTTGACCACCATTTTTTTTTTATCAACTTGTCATTGTATCATATAAATTGTTATGTGTCTTCCCAACTGTTTAGAATAATTATCACTAGGTATATAACATGTGCGTTGCACGGGTTTGATCAAAATATTGTTTGCAATTTGTTCAAGAATCATACCCAAACAATATTTTCAATTTGATCCACTAATTTTCCTACATTATCTACCCCACCTTGAAATATAATATTGTTTCTAATATTTTAAACGCACCATATTGTTGCCAATTAAATCAATTGCTTAAATTTACTTTGCTATAATAAAGCTCTCAAACGTTCTCTCTAATTGTTATGCATAGAACCTGAAAACAAAATTAAAAGAAAAACAACATCAATCTTGTTAACAAAACAATATGCTCTCTCAAAAAAAAAAAAGCATCAATCTTGTTAATAAAATAATGTGCTCTTTCAATATATAATGATACAAAATTGAAGAGTATCATCCAAGAGTTGATTGAAGAAAGTGATAATGATAATCTAAAACCAAAATAATATCACCGAAATTTATACACAGAAGGATAGGACAATAGCCCTTAATTAAAATTATAACCAACCAATTTTCAACAAAAATGTAGAAAAGTATTTGCTGTGAAATTGATATCAATAGAAGGCATGGTGGTACATCCGGGATTGAGTGAAAATGAATGAGGCATAAGTTGTGGTTATAAAGGGTGAGTGAGAATTAAAAAAAAAGTACACTTAAGTTTTTTCCATTTTGTAGGTTATAATTAAAGGAATGTTAAGAGATACATCCAATGATGATGGTGTAAGAAATTATGGAATGTTTGAATAGTTTGTTAGGAGCATAAACTGTTACTATTAGATTCTTAAAACATGGCTATAGAAGAGCAGTGATGTTTCTGTTTATTAACGTAACTACTTTGTTATTTTTTGTCTAGAGTGAGTTCATAACCCATTGTTTCTAATGCAATGTATGATTGAGTTAGCATTATTGTGAAGGAAAAAAAAAGGTGAGAAGTTACGTATTAGATTGGTTTATTAGATAGAATAATTAGAGAGTAAAATTGAAGCCTTTTTTAGAGGTGTCACATAGGCACAATCCTAGCATTAGAGTAAGTCAAGTTTAGTTTACAAAGAGAAGAAGATGTAGTTAGATAGATAGATGCGACATCCATCTTGTTCCTTAGCTCCTCAAACATGTCATGCTTCACATTTTTTTGTTGGAACGTCAGCTTCATTTATAGCAATAGGACAATGTAGCGGTTTTAGCCTCCCTTTATTTACTTGATCTCTAGCACAGTGATTCCTTGTCTCAATGTGTTTACGGTAAATGTCACAATATTTTTTAATTAGGTAAAGTTTCATAGTGTTTAATTTAAGTTTAAAAATTAGATTGGCGAAAAGTATGACAACTTATAATTTTTTTTTTGATTTACATTGTATTTCAAATAGTTTAACTAAAAACAATAATTTATTAATATGGTTCATAATCTTCTCATATTCTTTTCCCATAACTTATAATATATTAAAATAGACTCTCGAAATTATTTGTTTACAACTCATCAATTATACACTACATAATTACCTCACATCCTCCGCTAATCCAACACTGCACTCCAAAAAATCATTCCCAACCCTTCTTTTAATTTATTTCTCATTATCTTTTTCTTCTTTTTTACTAACTCTTTCTTACATTTTCTACTCTCTACGCCTTTTTTAATGGAGGATAAATGATAACTACAAATATATTAAGAAAGGATGATAAATTTTGTAACTTAAAATTATTTGCATTATTATAATTATTAGATTAGATAGAATAAGAAAGGGTGAGAAGTTATACTATATGTGAAAATGTTTTTTTAGAGATGATGCATATCCATAATCATAACTTAAGAATAATGAGTCAAATTTAATTTATGGGAAGGTCTTAGAAGTACCATATCATCACAATGCTAGATCAAGAGTAAATTAAACTTATTTTACAGTATAAATATAGAAGACAAATATATAATTGATATAAACACTTACACATTCAACCTTAACCTCATACTTTCAAATATATTAAACCCATATAAACTTTATTAAATTAAATCTACAAATATTGCTAATAAATTTATTTAACCTTAATTAAAAGAAAACAACTAAATGACAATAAAGTCATTTAATTATCCTTAAAATAAAGTAATAAAAAAAAATCAAAAGAATGTGAGTATAGTTAAACAATTTCATAAGCAGCACCCAAATTTACTCTTAATTGTAGGAAACTCAATTGATAGAAAGTATGAAGGTCAGCCAATTTCATGGTCAAGAGTTAAATTTTTATGTTGTTGCGTTCAAATCATCAAAACATGATTTTGTCTCTCAAATTTCACGAAGATCAAGAACATTCCATTAGAATTTTGAATAGATTTATGCTTCTACAATTAGTTACCTAGACCTTGAATAGATGTGTGCTTCTACAATTAGTTACCTAGGATACTTGATTTTATAAGAAACTATTCAATTAAAAACACAATAAGAGTATTTTTTTTCTTATTCTAAAGACACGGATACTTGATCAAATTAAACTAACACCTATGAATAAAAATTCTTACTTTCTCTTGTTCGACCTTTATGATTTTTGGTGTTGAGAGTTTTGAGTTTCTTGTAAGCTCCATCCAAATCCTCCTCCACCTTATAACAATTAGTTGAGAAGGAAAAATCTCTAATAGTTATAGAAACAACCACATGTTGGCTTGGAATAAAAATGAATAAAAAAAATATTTATTTTTTATGCATTTTTAATATGTTTCCTTCCACATGTTTAGTGAACTCTTGATTTCATATATGAAAAATAATAATGAAAAAAAACTTTAATTTCAATGGAAAAATACAACTACCATTTCATATATGAAGTATCCTTGCAACAAAACTCTCCCTTTTCCCAAAACTTGTGTATGTGAAATCAAAGAAAAAATATCCATTAGAGAATAAAAAAAATTATAGTAATAGAAACACACACACAGGAAGCTTGAAGAGAAAATCCAAACTATCAAAAAATGAAATGGAAAAAGAAATGAAAATGATAACATAAGCAACATATATATATATATATATATATATATATATATATATATATAAGCTTAGAAAAAAAAATGAGGAGCTTTATAGTAAACTTGTGTGTGTAAGAGGATTGATTAAGAATATGAATAGTTTTAAAAAGTAACCCCTCAATATTAATAAAATGGATTATAATGTATTTATTGTGTAACCTGCATGAAGTGAAGTAAATAGAGTGATTTTGCAATTGATGGAAAATGAAAGATAAATAATAAGAAATGGCTAGTAAAAAATCAAGAACAAAAGAGAGAACCACATGTCATAAGTATGAGAGATTTGTTACAAAAAGGAGACATTAGTAAAGTGACACATAAACAAAGTGTAGTTTAGAATACATGTATATAGAGATATTGTAAATATAAAATTGGTGTACTTTTGAATTGTTTCTAGATTGTGAAAATAAAGGTGATATATTTTTGAATTGTGTTCTTCATTCTAATGCATTTACCACATTACTTTTAAATTATGCCCAAGTAATCAATAATACTTCCTCATATACTCCTAAATTTATCAAAACCAATTCTCAATAGTCAATGAACCTGCCAAGATACACATCATAGAGCAAGCTTATACACCTTTACTATAAATGGTCACAAATAGTATAAGAATTGATGATATATCAGTGTTATTTCTTCTTGTAACAGCAATAACATTCAGCAAACAACAACTCCTTATATTAAAGTAAAATTTTACAAGAGGAAGCAAAAGATAGCCTATAAAGAAAAACAACAAAAGCAACTGCCAACTAGCTTAAACAAAAATAGTAACTCCTACAAATCAAATATCAAAACCGAACAGATCCCCTCCTAGTAAACACAATCTGAAAAGTCGCAAAATCAGACCCGCACCAGAGGTACAAAAGCTGGGAAATTCACACCAGAAAAATAGATGGAAATTCACACCAGGACCGCATCCAAAACCTGAAATCACGCCAGAAGTGCATCAAAAGCCTAGAATCACATCAGAGAATTCCACCACCTTTGACTTCGGCAAAATTATCCCTTATTGGCAAAACAGGTCTGCAACAAACCATTACTAGGAATCAACACTAGAAGAATATGATCTTGTAACAATAATATATTTAGGATCAAAATAATAATTGTACAGCATTGCCAGCAAAACAATAACAACAGTACCTCTTAATCAACCAAACTAGAAGCTTTAACATTGGAATTTGAAAGTTGACCATTGATGATATCACACCTAAAAGAAATTGGTTTGTAACTGAATAAACTTGGCATGTAAAATGAAAAATTCAAATTAACTGCACAATTACTTGTAACATGTAGTTTTAAGATACCTTCCATGTTTTAAACTTGGACATCTACGATTGTTGTGGCCTTTTCCATTGCAATAACTACAATTTATTGAATTTTTCTTGTGCAATTCCAAACTGCCTTTCATTCGTAAAGTGCGTGGACGACCTTTAGGGACCGCACATGGAGGATCACACAAGTTTATGGTCTGGTCATCGGAGACATTAGGCATAACTTCAAATGTCGATTTATCAAACTCTTCATTTGGTTCTTCAAGATCCAATTCATCAAGTTTTGTGATAGCCTTCCGCAAAGCTTGAATTGCAATATCATGATGCTTTTATGATCGTGAACCTCTTTCAGATAGTTCAAGAGACTCAACCATAATACTATTAAGGCTAAATTGTATTTTTGGTCCCCTAACTATTTAGGTAGTATCGCTTTGGTCCCTTAATTAAAATTTGATTTATTTTGGTCCCTTAACTTCTCTTTGTTACACATTTTGGTCTTTTCCGTTAGTTTTGATTCAAAAACGTTATGTTTTCTTCATTTTCTACAGAGAATTCCCAAAAACTCAAACATGCGACAACTACATTTTGCTTCTTTTGAAATGATCTGAAAAGTCACATGATAGTTAGGTTCTTCTTTGTAAATTTCACGAATCTTGTATGTGGAAACTTCATCAAAAAACTTAACTTTCTCTGCGATAAATATTTGGGACCCAACCAACTCATCCTGAAATATCCTGAACACTTTTCTTGTATAAATTTTTGAAGCCTCTTCTTCCATGGGATATAAAGTACGCAGAAGTGGTTTTGAATTCCTTGTCTTGACATTCTTCTCTCTTTCCTTGTTATAACGTGCCTCAAGAACCTTCTCATACTGTATCACAAACTTGCTCAATGGAGTACTTGAATTCAAAAAGCCCTTAAAAAATTCATTCATACTTTCACTCCTTTGGGTGGTGGACATTCCAGCACAAAAACTCTGACGTACATAAGAAGGAACCCATTTTGCTCGAATGGAGTAGATCTTATTTAGCCATTTGTTATCTTGCAACTCGCACTTATCTATCATTGCTCCCCAATCAGAATCAAAGTCATCAGTAGTGATAGTTTGGTGAATGCACTTGTGAAATTGATTTTTAAACTCACTATGTTCATGATAGATTTGGTTCAAATACTCTGAAACTTTCTTCTCAGTATGCCACATACAATAATGACGATTCACCTCTGGAAAAACCTTTGCAACTGCATTAGAAATAGCAGTGTCTTGATCGGAGATAATAGTTTTAGGACTAACTCCATCCATTGTTTCTAACCAAGTACGTAGCAACCAAGCAAAACTCTCTTTAGTTTCATCCCATAACAGAGCACAACCAAAAAGTATAGACTGTTGGTGATGATTAACTCTAGTGAATGGAACAAAGGGCATTAGGCATTCGAAATTGAAAAACCGAGGCTCTTGGAATGGTCCCTTTATGTAAACTATAACAAAACATATTTGGAAATTTAGCAAGTGCCAATGAATCCCAATCTAATTGATTGACCCAAAAACTCATCAGCAAATTAATCTTATTAATTGAAGTCAACATCAAATAAGGCTGATACCTAAATTTGAGGGATTATTCGTTTCTCGAAGCTAGTTTGTAAAATTTGAGGGTTTGAAGTTAACAATGAAACAATATCAGAGGAAGAAGCACCTTTGGATAGAAAAAATTCAAACTTAATTTGATGATTCTTCAAGCTTAATTCCAAGAACTTAGGGTTACCACTAACCATGCGGACAATGTCAGAGGAAGAAGCACCTTTGGAGAGTAAAAATTGAAACTTTGGAAGAATCGTTTTGTGGGTATCGCAGGGAAGAATCCATGAAACTTTGGAAGAAACCGTGATTTTTGAAGAAGTTGATAACTGAATCAGGTTTTTGTAAGGTTTTGAAATAAAGCTGTTTGGAAGCTTTGAGTGCAAATTCATGTGAGAATCCGAATTTGCGGATGAGGTAAGAAACAGCGAAAGGGTGTGAAGAGGTGGTAGTGGCAATGAATCTGAGTGTTTGTGAGTTGTCCTACATGATGTGTCGTGTTGTATACATGTCATTGAAGGAGTACTTGGATAAGAACCAATTTGATGGAAACCCAACAAATATAGTTTTAACTTTTAACTTTCATTTTTTTATTCTTCTTTTGTTTTTTCAATTTTACCCCTCTTTTTATCCATTCCTTCAATCTCACATTTCAGTAAGAGATATCAAACACGTAAGTTACTCTTCTCCTTTCCACGTTCACCATCTTCACCTTTCCAAAATCATCTTCATCGATCAACGTTGAAGAATATTGTGTTTTGAATAAAGATTTCGTATGTGGTTAAGATAACATCGTTCCTATTCTTTTTCTCTTTCTCTGTTCGATTTCTCTCATTTCTATGTCTGTTTTTTTGATTTTTTTGGTTTTCATTTTTTATCCTTTCGTTTTCAACTTTAAACTTCATAAAATGCTTGCTTTGTTTAGTTTGTGAGTGTTGTGTTTTTTAGATCGTTTTTTAAATTATTCATTTTAAGGTTTTTTGTTAAAGACTTAAAAATTTGATGTTTTTATGTTTGGTCACTAAAATTGATGAACATTAGATTAGTAATGAAGGAAATTACTGGTTGATTAAAACATTAATTTTATATAATGTAGAGATCGCATTGACATATGTTTAACAAATTCAAGGATGTATTTGATGGTATTTTTATATAATGTAGAGATCGATTTGATACATAGATAAATAATTTAAGGACCAACTTGATGAAAATATTCATTCATCTTTAACCTATTTTCATTACAACATTACACACACCTAGTACAATACAATAGCATGTTAAACAACTCAAACAAACAAATTATGACTATCAAATACTTAATACTTAATCAACCTAAGCTCAAAATCTGGGACACTAATCTCACATCACCAACATTCAAGCTCAAATACTTAATACTTAATGCTTATCACATTCAAGTTACTCTGACATCCCATACGTCCACTATAACACCTCGTTTCTCCAACATATAAATAATATAAAATAGATCAGAGTTCATCATAAACAGGATGTCACATTTCGTTCTTAAAAACATCAATTAACTTAAACAGAGTTAAAATCCACTATTTATTCAAAACAATTGCCTCCAATAAATAAAACAATGTCGCAGCGAAAAATATTCAATGTTTTTAAACAATACTTGGCACTAAGGCCTCAACATCAACAACATAATAAAATTCCAAATTCAAAAGTGGTTCAACATCAACTCATAAGAAGATACATAACAATGGAAAATAAAACATATAAATATCCCCATCCCATTACGTATCAGAGCATGACTCCTAAGACGACACGAGGATCAACTCACATCATCGGTTACTCCTGGATATCAACTTTCTCATCCCAACTACTCTCACATCACCAACATTTAAGCTCAAATACTAAATACTTAATGCTTATCACATTCAAGTACTCTCACATCCGTACGTCCACCACCCATCATTTTGGATTCAACCTGAACATCAAAGCTTGAATTTTTTTTTTGGGATTTTTAGATTTCAGATTCTACCAAAAAAAAATGGTTTTGAAGTTTTTAGAATTAAGGAAGAACGTTGTCATTAATTAATCGAAGAAATTTTGGGGATTTCAGACTCTAGTTGACAGATTGTAAAATTAGGGTTTCAATTTTATAGATTTGGGGAAGAAAGAGCCGTTGTAAAACGACCATTTTTGGCAAATCTAGGTTCCGATTTTCTGCAAATCAATTTGGTATGATGAAAAATCTTTAGCGTCCAACAATTTTGATTACAGACAGAGTTGCAACTCTCTTTGGGTAATATATATTAAATATTGGATATTAATTTTTATTTTTTTTAAAACTCGGTATTCGGTCTTAGCCGACTAATCCGAAGGGACCAATCTCACCGTCCACTTGCGGGCC
Organism: Medicago arabica; assembly: GCA_946800305.1. NCBI lineage: Eukaryota > Viridiplantae > Streptophyta > Magnoliopsida > Fabales > Fabaceae > Medicago > Medicago arabica. The sequence continues at coordinate 17,025,356 of OX326971.1, read as the reverse complement.
CCGTTTAAAGCCAAAGCAAAGTTTTGTATAGACTTGCTCACCAAAATTGAAACCAAACGGAATCAAACCTAAGATTTTGAAAAGAATAAACTTCAAGATTCTAAGTCAAACCACTGGGCCAACCCCTATTGCAGCAGTAGTTCAAATTAGTAAATGAAACAAAGCCGACAATACCAACCTCTTATCCTGGCCGAGAAAGAATAAGTACTGTGAAAACTTAATATTATATGTTAGAGATAAATAATGTGCAACCACTAATGAGTTTATATAGGCTATTCTAACCTAATGGACCTGACTAATGACTAATAGGCCAATTACAAATTACTACTAATAATAGTAAAACTTCACTATTTACAACACCCCCCTCAAGCTGGTGAATGAATATCTATCATTCCCAGTTTGGAAACAATTCTTTCAAAGTTTTTGTTGTTCAGTCCCTTAGTTAGAAGATCTGGAAGATTGCCTTGGGAAGAGATATATGGAGTGCAAATTAGACCACTATCTAATTTTTCTTTGATGAAGTGTCGGTCAACTTCAATATGTTTGGTTCTATCATGTTGCACTGGATTATGAGCTATGCTAATAGTAGATTTATTATCACAATAAAGTCTCATTGGTTAATCACTCTTTATCCTCAAGTCTTCCAGGATGCTTTTCAGCCATAGCAGCTCACATATCCCTTGTGTCATTGCCCTGAACTCTGCTTCAGCACTAGATCTATATACCACAGTTTGTTTTTTACTCTTCCAAGTCATAAGATTACCACCAAGAAAGGTGCAATAGCCTGTAGTTGATCTCCTATCCACAATCGACCCTGCATAGTCAGCATCAGTATATGCTTCAAGTCTCATGCTTCCATTTCGTTCATACAATATCCCTCTACCTGGGGTTCCTTTCAAATATTGAACAATTTGGAGTGCAACTTGTAAGTGAGCCTCCTTTGGTTGGTGCATAAATTGGCTGACTAAGCTTACAACAAAGGCAACATCAGGTCTAGTATGTGATAAGTATATAAGTTTGCCAACTAACCTTTGATACATTTCCTTATCAACCTTAATATCCTCTTCTGCATTCCCCAACTTTACATTTGGATCAATTGGTGTACTTGCAGGTTTGCATGCAGCCTTGCCAATCTCTTGCAGAAGATCAATAATATATTTCTGTTGGGATATGAAAATTCCTTTCTTGGAGTGAGCCACTTCAATTCCGAGAAAATACTTCAATTTTCCCAAGGTCTTGATCTCAAATTCATTGGCCAAGTGTTGGGCTAATAGTTGTTGCTCCTCTTCATCATCACCAGTTACTATAATGTCGTCCACATACACCAATAACACTGTTACTCCCCCTGACTCGGAGTGTTTGACAAATAAAGTATGGTCTCCTTGGCTTTGTTTGAAGCCCAAACATATCATAACATTAGTGAATCTCCCAAACCATGCTCGTGGCGATTGCTTTAGCCCATATAAAGCCTTTTTGACGTTGACAGCAGTACGTCCATGGTATCCAGGGGGTACATCCATGTAGATCTCTTCCTATAAATCTCCATGAAGAAAAACATTTTTTACATCAAATTGGTTCAAGTTCCAATTGTAGTTAGCTGCTAAAGATAATATCACCCTAGCAGTATTCATTTCTGCAACTGGAGCAAATGTCTCTGAATAATCTACTCCATAAGTTTGAGTGAATCCTTTGGCAACCAATCTTGTCTTCCAAGTCCATGGCTTGTTTCCATTTCCTGTCAGACAACGCCTCAGATAAAGATGTATGTATTGTGCTAGTATTTAGACCTGTGAGGAAGGCTTTATAGGTAGGTGGTAATTGTTCAAAGCATAGGAAGTTGGATAGAGGGTAGAGTGGATTTTTGGTACAGGTTCTAGTATCTTTTCTAAGGGCAACTGGAAGATGTAAGTCTTCAGAATCTATTGGTGGTACTTCTCTAGATTTTGGTTTCTTACGCTTTATTGGGCTGGTTTCTGGTTCCTTATGTGAGGATGAGTTATATTCCGGTTCATGTGCATGAGAAAATTCAGAAACTGAATCACAAGAATTTGAAGGGTCAAGCAAAGTTACCTCATGCAATGTGGAATCATACTCTTGGACATAAGTAGGTTCAAGAATGGTCTTTCTTCGTGTATAAGTCATTATATTTTTCCCATATCTTACATCGGCCTCAACATTTACATGATTTTCAGAATCAACTTCAGACTCAACATTGTTACCTCCAATTTCAGACTCAACTTCTGGTCCGAAAGTAAGGTCAGGAAGTAGAAGAAACTCATCTTCCTTTCTTATATTCTCCCCCTGAAGATGAGTTTGAACAAAATAACTTTCTTGTTCGTGAAAGGCGACATCTCAAGAAACAAAGTACTTATGAGATGGAGGATGATAACATCTGTAACCCTTTTGAGTGGAGGAATACCCTATAAAGACACACTTTAAGGCTCTAGGATCAAGTTTACTTCTACCATCACGATGGATATGGACAAACGACGTACACCCAAATATTCTAGGAGTGAGATTATTGGAGGTTGGCATATAAGGATAGAACGACGATAAAAATTCCATAGGAGTTTTAGAGTCAAGGACACTAGAAGGTAAACGATTTATGAGGTAAGATGCGGTTAAAACTGCCTCCCCCCAAAATATCTTAGGAACCTTATTTTGGAATAACATAGCTCGAGTTTGATCTAACAAATGCCCATTTTTTCTCTCAGCAACCCCATTTTGTTGGGGCGTTTTGACACATGAAGACTCATGAATAATACCTTCTTTTTGAAAAAAAGAATTAAACTCGTGATTAAAATAATCTTTGGCATTATCAGACCCGACTCTCTTAATACTCACTCCAAACTGAGTTTTAACCACTGCGAAGAAATGTAGAAACACAGAGGTAACTTCAGACTTATGTTTTAGTAAATAGACCTAAGTAACTCGACTACAATCATCAATGAATGTTACAAACCATCGACTACCTGATATATTTGCAACATTTGAGGGACCCCACACATCAGTATGAATTAAATAAAAATGGAGAAGTGATGATATTATTACTGACAGGAAAAGAGACACGCTTGTGTTTAGCAAGTTCACACACCTCACAACAGAGACTCTCAACATCTAAATTTTTAAATAGTGAAGGAAATAACTGTTTCATGACTCTAAATAAAGGATGACCAAGACGACAATGGTACAAAAAAACTTTCTCTTTGTTGGTCTTAATTGATTCAGAAAAAAAAAGGAATTGTTGTTGGAAATGTTGGAGGAATCGAGGAGATTCTGGTTATCAAAATAATAAAGACCATTCCATTCTCTAGCATTTCCAATCGTCCTTCCCGAATCCTTGTCCTGGAAAATACAAGCATTGTTACAAAAAACAACATTACATGATAGGTCGTTTGTGAGTTTCTGTATGGAAATTAAGCTAGTGGACAATTTAGGAATATGAAGGACATTTTGTAAGGTTGTAGTTGGGCTAATCTGGACATTTCCTTTACCTGCTACAATAATAAGGGAACTATCTGCTTGGGATATTTTCTTGTTGCTAGGACAAGGTGAATAAGTGGAGAAGTGTGTGGGCAAGGGTGTCATATGGTCGGTGGCTCCAGAATCTAGTATCCAATAACGGTTAGATGGTTTATCTAAAACATTAAATCCAACAGAAAATTGAGACTTACCACGTGGAAGTGGAGAAAGAGATACACCTGTGTATGCCAGAGATGCACCTGTGTATGCCAGAGATGTACATGTTGGTTTATCGAATTCCTTAAGAAAAGATCTCACCTTTTTTATTTCATCTTGAGTAAGGGGTTGGACCAATTCTTCTTTTGACATATTGATAAGGAGCTTTCAATGCGCTTGGATTGAAAAGAAAACACAACCAATTCAAAATATAAAAATATTTTTTTTATCTGATGAACAGTGCACTCAAGTGAACAATGTCTGCGGTATGAACAATACCACGGTGAACAGTGTTTTCACGATCTCAAAGAGTCCGCAATGAAGGCGGAAACTCACAATAAATCGCAATTAAGGCGAAAAAAAACTTTAATGAATTGTAATTAGTTCACTTGGGTTGTAATTCATACACATAATGAGTCATAGAGTTTGTGTTGAGTTAGCGATCGGTGTTGTCAATGCTTCTGCAATGCAACTGTTTTATGAGTAGAGCATTGCATGCTTTTACTACTAGTACTACACACTTGAGCAAAATGACAAAAGTAGTGGAAGAAAAGAATCAGTGTTGCGCCCAAAAGTTGTTATTAGAGCTAAACTCATCATCAACTTTCAAATTCAATTGAGGTTACTCTACAGTAAAGAAAATAATTGGTATGAATATGACTTGGTGTTGTGAGTCTACCCTGCTTCAAAAATATTCTATCTTCAAAATTCAAATGAGGTTACTCTTCTTTATAAAGAAGGCAGTAAAAAACCATCCTGTCACACAAGAACTACCTGTGGTTTTCAAGCTGATCGGGTGACCTTACAACTGGCCTACATTCTGGGTACCAGATAGACACAACATCATGTTAAATCAATTGAGACACGTGTGCAAAAAAACAATTATTTATTAAAAAGTTATATATTAAGTACAAAATGTACAAGTTCTAATGCAAAGTACTATTTTAAACTTCTTAACATGTGCAATTTACACATGATAGAAAAATCTTTAAAAATGAAGCTGAGTTGATTAAATAATTGGAAAGTGTAAAGTAATATAAAATATTGTTTTGGGTCTATTTATGCTACCAAATTGAGTAGCATGGATATTGATGCTTAGATTTATTGGATAGTTCGATGAAACATGAAAATATGTAGTCTATAAAATGCAATAAACTCATCAAACAATGGGAAGCTGACAAGACTCAAAGTTGCTATTTAGAGTATAGCAGAACTCAAGAGAGAAAGAGAATTTAAAAGAGGGAAAATGTGACTTAATTCTTGCGCCTTTTTCATTTAATCAAAGTTGGCTAAATACCCTTCAATCAATAACAACGATCACTGCAACATGTCAACTGATCCGCCTGATATGAATAAACAGAAAAATGGAATCAAATTGCAACAAGGGAAAATGACAAATCTGTTCTAGCATAATGTAAAGGAAACCTGATCCCTTGTTGATAAAATATATTGTTCACCAAGCCTGTTCCCATGACCCCCCTTCATCATATTGTTAGTTTAGTTTTTTACATGAAAAATGAGGTGCAACATTGCTCCGTTAATTTCTACACGTGTCGCTGCACCGTTGCTTAATACATCACCAATCAAAATCTAAGTAATTCATACCAGAAAGAACCGCATCAGGGATTTGAGAATGACTTGACTATTCCCTAATCAATGTCAATTTTTTCAGAATACTTCATGCCTTTATGATCACCTATATAAGCAATAGGTGATAGTGAAAAAGTGAACCATTGCAGCTAATTTTTTTCAAAAAACAAGGCCACACTCTGTTTAATCTCGTTGCATATATATGAGCAATAGACAATAGTACCTCCCTTAAAGCGTAAAAGATAAAAGATCCCCTGGAACGACAAAGATTCCCTGATCAAAGACCAATTGAACTTTCACAAGTATAAGGACTAAAGAAATTATAACTACAACATACTAAATGAAAAACCTACACGTCAAAATTGCAACTAAAGCTGATGATAACAAACCCAGCAGTAGTTCAAATTAGCAAATGAAACACTCCAACAGTACTAACCACTTATCCTGTCCTAGAAAGAATAAGTAGTACAAATCAAAGAAGGAATAAGCTAAGGATAGATTAAAAAAAAGAAGATCAATACATTACACGTTTGGTGGATGGCATCCCATTGTTCTCCGTAGTATTTGCAAGTTTCATTTTTTCGTCGTATAGCTTCAACAGATAATCAGACTCCTCCTTAAAGCTGAAAACACACTTGTTCAAGAACATATTCTCAGAATAAGCAAATGGCCTAACTAAGCTCGCATTCTTTTTTTGCAAACCTTCCATCAAAAGAAATTGCAAAACTGAGGCTCTTGGAATGATCCTTTTAGGTAAACTAAAAGAAAACATAAGTGGAGATTTAGCAAGTTCCAAGGGATCCCAACCCATTTGATTAACCCAAAAACTCATCACCAAATTAATCTTATCAATTGAAGTCGACATCAAACCAGGCTGACTCCTGAATACTCGATTAACATCTTCATCAGACCAACCCCATTTTATAAAGACGTCAACTTTCTTATCCCAAAATATGTTACCCATCCATTGCTTGGTCACCAAAGCAGTCCCAAAAGCGGTCATTGAAGGGTCAAACCCTAAACCCTTAACTTCCTCCAATGACTTAACCAAATCAGTTGAACCAAATATAAATGGCCTTGTTCGAAGCAATCTAGCAATGATAGAATCAGAAACTCCAAAATCAACCATCAAATTGATATTAGACACAATAAGGTGATAGGGTTTACCAGAAAATGCAGTCCAAAATCGAATTAAGCAAACAATGATATCCTTGTTGGTTGATAACCTACTTAAGAATTCAAAAAGAGGGATTATTCGATTTTCCAAGCTACTTTGTAAAATTCTAGGGTTAGCAGTTAACAATGAAATAATATCAGATGAAGAAGCAGCATCGGATAGAAAAAATTGAAACTTTGGCAATAACATTTTGTGGGGTTGGGATGAAAGTAACCAAGGTGCTTTTTTGATGATGATGCGTATGTTTTCGTGTGAAAAGCCATGGTTTTTTAAGAAATTGATGACTGAGTCAGGCTTATCTGGGGTATTGAAACGAACATCCTTGAGGTTGAAAGCTTTGAGAGCTGATTCAGTTGAGATAGGTTGATGTTTGATTCAAGTTTCATATGAATTTGAGTGCTCTTTTATGTTTATAAAATGTTTAGACAAACTTTGGAAACAAATTTGGATATTAAGGAATCAAAATCCGGGTTTTTGGGTGGAAAATTGGAGTTTTTCCGTGAGCATAATTTTTGCAACCCGTCACAACTCACCATGGCGAGTTGGAGGCGAGTGACACCTGTGTCAACTCGGCGAGTTGCACAGTGCAGCAACTCATATTTTGTCGTTTTTAGAGTTTTGGTTCGATCTGAACCATTCCAAACTGATTCCTTTGATGTAATTAAATGTAATTGCACTTTCTAAACCTCTGTAAACATCAAGTGAATTGATTTGAACTTGGTTTGAGAATTCGCACCTCAAACTTTTGAAAAACGGCAAAACACTAATTTTTCCGGAACTTGTTTTTCGTAAGGAAAATGGGCAGGGTTAAGGTTATATGCTAACTATATAATTTTTAAAAATTGTTGTGATTGGTCTCATTGAGTCTTAACTTGTTTTGCTTTGAAAATATATTTATTTTGGAAAAAACGATAAGAGAGACGAACTTTGTGATTTTTATGATTTCGTCGTATTTGGCCGGTGAAACGTGCATGTATGCTCAACTACACACATATGTGATCTATGAGTATACATAGTTGAGGCATTAATGTTGTTTTACTTGATTTTGCTTCATTTGCCTCAATTGTTTTTAAGTTAGGAAATGATAAGTGAGCGTTGTCGAAAATGGTCCTTTAGGCCAAATACTTTACAAGACTTTTGTGAATAACTTCATGTGATTGTATGAAGATGTATGAATACTTGACAAGTGTTGAATATGAAGTCTATCATGATTGGTGTACTTTTCTCCTATTTTTGGATTGTGAGAAATTATATGAAATGTTGAAATTGTTGATGATGATGCGGTGATGACTATTAATTGAATTGTGATTTGTTGATTGTGTGGACGTAAATATTTGATAATGCAATTGTTGTTGAAGTTGATCAATATAACGGAGGTTACCCTTTATATTGTTGTTGAATATATATATATATATATATATATATATATATATGAGGTGATTTTGCATTGTCGAGTCTTTGCTTGTATGTCCATGCATCATAGTCATATTGAGTCATATGTGATTGCGTAAAGGGATGACTTTTACGTAGGTGATTTGTAAGAGGAGGCGTACTCTTGCATATGATGTTTTTGTTGCATCATAAGGTGACGACCTTCGAGGTGATTGGTACCACATGCATATATGTGTCGTGTATAGGTGCATAGCATATTTTGCAAGAGTTCTCTTGCGTATGTGTTGATGATGGTTGTTGGTGATAAGTGTATTTGATGCATTGCATACTTGTGATGATTGGAATTATTTTGTTGATGGATGATGTTGTAGTTGAACGCTCTTGTTTATTTGAAGTTTAAACTAATGATGTTTATTTAATTTTTTATTATTATTGATTATGATTGATGTGAAACTAACCCCTAGTGGTCTTGGTGGACCGCCTACCTATCTGTATGGACGGGTAGACGGCGTGCAGGATTAATGAGATTGCTTGCTTGGTGAGCCGCTTGAGGATAGCGGAAGCTTCCTTTGTTTTTCTGTTAGAGTCTAGATTAGGCTCTGATTAGGATGTCAGTTATTTTACTTATTGAGATTATGTATTTTATTGAGATTTTGCCCATGTGTCAGGATTTGGAGATTTTTATATGTTGACGTAGACCGGTTTATGACATGTATACTTATGGGATGTATGATTTGTATCCGATGCGATTGTTGAGAATTTTTATATATGTTTGTTGTTTGAAATCTGTTGAAGACGTAACGTCTATTTCTTGAATATTTAGATTATTCGCGTTTTTATCGCTTTAATAGGAATAGAGCGTTACATAGGTCCTTTATCTCTCTTAAAAGCACATATACATATTTTTTCTCATTTTTTTTATTAAAAACTACATATTTTTATTTTAAAAAATATATTTTTATTAAAAATGAAAAAATCCAGAAATATGATGAAGATGTTCATCATCTTCATTCTTCTTTCTTTGAATCTTCATCATCTTATTTAAATCGACAAAAATTCTACTAAAATATATCTCCAAATATCGTGAATTAATATTTTATTCACCTCAAATCTTTTTTTAAACACAAAAATCAAAACCTTAATTTCACAAATGTTGCAAGGCGGATGGTAGAGGCTTAGTCACTGACGGAAGGGTTGGGCTTTACGAAAGTTAAGATTGTTCTGGAAACAACAAAATTGATGTGCAAAGCTGCTCAATTTTATGCTGTGTTTGAATATTGAGTTAGAAAATAATAGTAATAATATACGGTGTGACGATTTATATAACTAAATCTTTTTTTAGGCTTATTCAATCACCTGGTTCCTTAACTTAATTGATTGTCTCAATTTGGTCCTCTAACTCTAATTTGTACCAATTTGGTCCCCTATGTTTTGATATGTTACTAGGTTTAGTCTTTTATGTTAGTTTCTCTCAAAAAACGTTAACTTATGTACCAATTTGGCCCTCTATGTTTTGCTCCGTTACTAGTTTTAGTCCTTTCTGTTAACGTTTTCTTTTGAGAGAAACTAACAAAAAGGACTAAAACTGGTAACCTAACAAAACATAGGAGACCAAATTGGTACAAATTATAGTTAAGTGACCAAATTGAGACAATCAATTAAGTTAAGGGACCAGGTGATTGAATAAACATTTTTTTTTGTTATGAAACTAAATCTCTTTCTCTATAGGGTTTTGATTTTTGTGTTTAAAAGAAGATTTGAGGTAAACATATCATTAATTCATGATATTTGAAGATATATTTGTGTAGAAATTTTTTTGATTCAATGAAGATGATAAAGATTCAAAGGAAGAAGATGAAGACGATGAACATCTTCATCGTATTTCTGGATTATTTTTCATTTTTAATAAAAATATATTTTAAAAAATAAAATTATGTATTTTTTTAAATATAAAAACGAGAAAAAGGATGTATATTTGCTTTTATGAGAGATAAAAGACCTAAACCGAAAAAAATAAAGATAAAAGACCAAAGTATTACAAATAAATAAGATAAAGGACCTCTAATGTAATCTTGTCTATAATTAAATAAAAATTAAAAGTATTAAAAGTTATGATTAAAATTAATTTATTTTTTTTAGAAAAAATTGAATCATTTATTTAACATAATCTTGTCTATAATTAAATAAAAATTAAAAGTATTAAAAATTACCTTATGATTAAAATTGTTTTTTTTTAAGAAAAAATTGACTCATTTATTTGACATTTAATGTTGCCAATGTATATTACATTTTGATTGGTTGATATCATGCGGGGTAAATACCTCCAAGAGAAATGTTAAACACACATTTTAACACATACTTTTCAACACACTATTTTTTATTGGTTGAAATTGACATGAGACCTACTAAATTTGTATGGGACCCACATGATTTGGTGGAATCCAGGTGAATTTTAACCAATCAAATAGAGAGTATTAAAAAATATCGGTTGACAAATTGAGTGTCTTTACCTAACCCGATGCCATATTTTCATTGTATAGCATATTTAACATTTGAGAAATGCTAGGGTCACACATTTTAGCACACTTTTTTAACACACCTAAGGATAATTGGCCATTTGTTCCTCTTTTTAAATTCATTTTACTTATTATTAAATTAATATTTAACTTTTCATCTCTCTTTGGCGTTAGTCTTCTATTCCATTTCTCTCCCATGAATCCACTGGTTGTTTCATGCAACCACTAGCTTCTACAAACATGCGATTTCCAATGATCCAAAAACAATTTTACCCTTAAAGCAATTTTACTCTCAATTAGTGAGGTAGCAGTAGCAAAACCAGCAAAAACACTGAAAAATCAAAATCCTCAAAATTTTCACCTCCTCCTCCAATCATTTCACAACTTCTGAATATCAAAACTGAAAATACATCATTTTAATTGTGTCGTTCAATTTTATTTCTTAGCAGAGAAAACAATAAAATCAACCTCAACCATTTTCTATGAAAGCAACAAAGAAAATGTCCCATCAGTTTGTAACAATTTGTAACAACAACAACAAGGGTTGGATCTCAATTCCGCAAATAGCTCCATCTTTCAAGAACATGAGTGCTTGTCGGCATTCGCAACGGAAGCTATGCATAAGATGGCACATTGAAGAGGACGGCGAAGAGAGAGAGGCGGTAAAAGAATGATAAAAGGAAGTAGATGAAAGAGTGAATGCAAATTTTGATTTTGAAGGGTGATTCAAAAGGGAAATGGGAAATGGGAAGAAAAGAGAATTTGAATGTTCTTAGGGTGAAATGAACAAATACATACAGACGGAGAGCATGAGGAGTTGCAGTTAAATTATAAAATAAAAATAAAAATAAAATGTTGTATAGGAACTAACTGGTACTGCAGGTGACAAGTTAAATGAATTAAAAAAGAGGATCCCCGTGAACTTAGCTCAATTGATAAGGACATTGCATTTTATATATAGAGGTCGGGATTCGAACCCCGGACACTTCACAATTAAATTATGTGAGTTCTATAGGCTACTTGGCCAACAAAAAATAAAAATAAGGAGGAACAAATGGCTAACTATCATTCGGTGTGTTAAAAGAGTGTGCTAAAAACCCTAGCTTTTCTCTTAACATTTTGGCATGGCAATTGTTCCCCTGCAAAGCAACGTGTTATTGTGCATTTTTTACTTTACTCTTTTCGTCTTAAATTATATGCTACCTTGAAGGAAAAAAATTGTTCTAAATTATACTGTCGCTTTACAATATCAATGAATTATAATTGTTATTTTTTTAATTATATCCTTAACTATTTACTATTCTATCTTTTTCTGATCATTTCGTAAAATAATGTGTCAAAACCAGATAAGTAAATGCGATGCAATGATTTCTACCAGCTAATCTCTTGATTTAGGAAATGCAATAATACTTTAAGAAATTTACAATAATTAGCTAGTACAGATAATTCAAACAAGAGATTAGCTGGTACAAATAATATTATAAATTTGCTCAAAATAAAAATATAAATAGTATTATAAATAGATAGATAGTATACTAGTACTAGTACAAATAATATCCTAAATTATCAATAAGATATTACGGTCCCTACTTGGTCCTTAAACAAATTGGAGGCGTAGCTTTTAAACTACAACTTCCTTCTTCTGCACACATACATCATGTTGTCCATGTCAATTGAAAAAGGCAGTGGGAAGCCATCCTGTCACACAAGAATTACCTGTGGATTTTCAAGCAGATGGGGTGACCTTACAACCTGGTTACATACACAACATAACAGGACCAGAATTTCTCAAATCCTCATACAATGGCAAGATAAACCAATTGAAGAGGCTACATGGGAGGGCCAAGCTACCATTCAACAATAGTTTTCCGACTTCAATCTTGAATAACTTCTCCTTAAAGGATAAAATCCTCCAAGGCTGTTATAGGAAAAGGAAAAGGTTGTAAATAAGTTGTGAGTTGTTGGTTAAAATGACAATGTGTAGAGAACGAAAGGAAAGGTAGTTAAAAGATACATGATTTACAAGTCTAAAGCTGAAAGCTTCAATCATCAAATTGTGAGAATCTGCATATATAATTTGTATATACCATGGATTCTTGGTCACATAAACAAGGAAAAACTAACACCATGAGACAAGCATTCTCAGACCAAATGCAAGACCATTTGATCTTTCACATGTATAAGGCTGAGACAAATATTCCCAGACCAAATGCAGGACCATTTGAATTTTCAAATGTATAAGGCCTACAGAAACTGTAACTTTTTTTTACAGTAAACAACCACTTAACATTTCATAAAATAGAGAATAATACAAACAACCAGTGTTAATATTGAAAGGGCTCCCCAACAATTTTAAAGAGCTGATTCTAGAGAAAGAGTCTACCAAATCATGATTTAAATCACACATAACTTTGCAGAACAATATGAGAAATCAAACCAAATTCTATATCCTAACAACCAAACCATCAACACCGTCCATCCGCTAATATGACAAAGTAATTGCGAGAATCCACAATTTTTTCTTGTATCCAGTTACAGATCATTTTTTGGCTTCATTACACACATTTCAACTATAATTGGTCTCGGATTTGCTCACCTTGTCGCGCTGGACATAATTAAGCTGATAAAAGGACAAGGTATTGAAGTTGGGATCATCCTCATAAAGAATTGCACATCCTATGTGTTTCCTAACATCATAATTCAGTTAGCGTATTCTATCAAACAACTCAAGTGCACATTTGTTCCAGCCAAAATAAAAACAACAGCAACACAATATGGTTTGAAAAAGATTAGCACCAAACACCCACTCACAGCTCCATTAGGGATTTTTATCAAACATCTTAAGAGAAAAATCAACTAAATTTGAAATGGAGCAACAAAAAAAAAAAATGGTCCATCAAGGGCACCAACAACAATACAATAGAAAGGAAGAAATATACCAATATCAGGTGGTTTTGAAGGAGGCTGGAGATGGACTTGCTCGAGAGGCGGAGGATCGACCGCGATTTGCTGGAGGTTTGTGAGTTCAAAAGATCTACTTGTGGTTAGTACCCTTGCTGGTGGTGGAGGCTTAGGAGGGGGTCACACCACCGGAGGAGAAGATGCAAAAGTAATGGATGAGAGCGTTCAAATTGTAACTACAATATACTAAATGCAAAACCTATGGATCAAAATTGCAACTAAAATTGATGATAACAAAAACCAACAGTAGTTCAAAATAGCAAATGAAGCAAACTTAACAATACTAAACACTTATCCTGACCTAGAAAGCATAATTACTTCAAATCAAAGAAGAAGATCAACAAATTACACATTTGGAGGTAGGCATGCTAGTGTTCTCCTTTGTATTTGCAAGTTTCATTTTTTCCTCGTATAACTTTAATAGATAATCAGACTCCTCCTTAAAGCAGAAAACACACTTGCTCAAAAACAAATTCTCAGAATATTTAAATGGTGCAACTAAGCTCACATTCTTTTTTCGCAAACCTTTCATCAAGAGAAATTGCACAACCAATACCCTTGGGATAATCCTTTTCTCCAAACTATAACCAAACATCTGTGAAGTCAACATCAAATGAGGCGGAAGCCTAAATACTCGAATAACATCTTCATCAGACCAACCCCATTTCTTGAAGACATCGACTTTCTCATCCCAAAGGTTTTTACTTATACCTTTCTTGGCCATCAAAGCAATCCCAAAAGTAGTCTTTGAAGGGTCAAACCCTAAACCCTTAACTTCCTCCAATGACTTAATCAAATCCATTGAACCAACTATAGACGGCCTTGACTGAATCAATCTAGCAATGATCGAATCACATACTCCAAAACCAGTCATCAAATTGATATTAGCCACAATAAGAAGATGTGTATCAAAAGTAAAGCAATTTGAATGTCGAATTAAGCAAAGAATGTTATCATTATTGGTTTTCATGAACCTACTGAATAACTCAAAAAGAGGGATTATTCGTTTCTCCAAGCTACATTCTAAAATTCTAGGGTTTGCAGTTAACAATGGAACAATGTCAGAGGAAGAAGCAGCATTGGATAGAAAAAATTGAAACTTGGGCAATAACCTTTTGTGGGGTTGTGATGAAAGTAACCATGGTGCTTTTCTAATGATGATGCGTATGCCAGAGTGTGAAAAACCATTGTTTTCAAAGAAGTTGAGAATCTAATTAGGTTTTTCAAGGGTATTGAAACGAGCCCATTTCTTGTTGAAATGTTTGAGAGCAGATTGAGGTGAGAAACCAAAATTGTTGATGAGGTAAGATACAGCAAATGAGTGTGCGCCTGATTCAGATTCTGATGTTGTGGTGCAGAATCTTGTGAGTGAAATTGGGAACGAGAAGTGTTGATTCATAAGAGGGTTGTTGAATTTTGGGAATGTTGATTTTGTTGTGATGATTCCTAAAACAACATTGTGGGAGATAAACAATTTCTTCAACATTGCAGTGTTCTGGGAATGGTGTGAGAATGAGATGTTCACTTCAGAGCGTTTTTTGTGTGTTAGGAGAGGTACTTAACAAAACCACTCCCTCTTAAGCATTTTTTTATTGGTGGAAGAAAAAATGAGTCACTATTAATGGACGGACAACTTATACCCTATTTTTCTTGGGTAAGTAACGGGTTACACGTTTAAAAAATTAATAAAATGTGCTACTTAGTCTCATTTGCATTCACTTGCATAAAGGAGTAATGAAATGTGTACTACTTGGTTTCACTTGTGAAAACGAGTAATAGATAAATTATTTTTGTGTAATTATGTAAAGATAGTGTGACATATTTAAATACTTTTCATTGAAGTCCTTATTAATGTATTGTCGTTGGAGTCATTGAGTCCTTAATAGATACTTTTATTAAAAAATTATAAATGAGTGATGTGTCACGTGAGGTCCATTTAATGAGTCTTTTTTAGGGAACTACTGTAACGCCCTAGTTGTTGATTATTTTATTTCAGTTGATTTTAATAAGTTCTTATGATTTTAAATAATTATGTTGATTTTTGGTGTGTTATATATTTTATTATATAGTTATTTTTATTATTTAATTAAAATAGGCAAGAATTATAATTATTAGAAGGTTTGGGATTAAAATGAATTATTTAATAATTTAATAGGAGTTAATTAGAATTAAGGAGAAGTTAATAGGTATTAATAAGGGAAGAAAGAGTCAGAACCAGTTTTACGTAGAAACAGTGAGAAAACAAGAAAAGGGGGAAAACCTAGAAGAAGAGAGAAGAAGCAAGAGGAGAGAAGAACGCTGCTTTTAATTCAGGAAGACAATCTAAGGTAAGGGTGAGACTAACTCTCAACTTTAGGTTCTTAATTCGTTGATGAATGTAGAATTGTTAGGGTTGATAAATTGAATTAGGTTAAGATGAATTGATGCTAATAACTTAATGAATTCATGTAATTGTTGTTGTTTTATGCTGTTATGATGTTAGAATGCATATGGATGATGAAATTCATCAAAATTGAGCCTTTGGTTGTTGAATTTGGGGTTTAGGGTTGAAAAGTAGAAGTCTGTTCGTACAGTTCGTAGTTCTGTCAATCGCCGCTCGCAACAGCGAGTAAACCCACTCGCCAGGCGAGCAGTGCCTGTGTAACTCGCCACAGCGAGCAATCCTACTCGCGAGGCGAGCAATGAAACACCCGTAGCTCGCCACAGCGAGCAGATGCACTCGCCACGGCGAGTTGCTTAATTAAAAAGTTGTTAATTGTCTTAATGAGGTTTTTGGGTGAATTTTTATATCAATTTGAGTGCCTTAATATGTTTAGGGATGAATGACACGTTTTTACAGAATTAAATTCGGGTTTTGGGAACTTAAAAATGAAGATTTTAGGTGAAAAATGTCAAAAATGCCGAGAGCAACCACTTTTGCTCGCCTTGAGCTCGCCCCCAACTCGCCACGGCGAGGAGCTCAATTTTCTGAACTCGCCACGGCGAGTAAAGTAGCTCGCCACGGCGAGTAATACTGTAGGTTACTTAAGTTGTTGAATTTTGTTGTGATGCTTCGCTGTGACCTTTGTTGTGTCTTGTCGAATTAAGTTGGAGTCTTATGCCATAGCTGATTATGCATATAGTAGTTGTTGTTGCTGTCGTTGGGTTGTATGTAGATATACACCATTGAGTCCATTTCATACTCATACCACTGTTGAGGGCTTATGCCCTGGAGTGTTTACACTCAATCGTTGAGGGCTTATGCCCTGGAGTGTTTATCACTCAACTGTTGAGGGCTTATGCCCTGGAATGTTATTTCATTCAACCGTTGGGGGCTCATGCCCCGGAATGCTTAGCATTCAACGCGCGTAAAATGGTACCACATGCATTTGCATTAGTTGCGTTGTAGTTGTCGTAGTTGTTGTCGTTGTTGCTGTTGTTGGTTAAGTTGTCGGTGTCGTTGTTGACCATGTTGTTGAATTGTTCAAATTATAAATGATAATTGATTATTCATTATACTGTTGCTGTTGAGTTTAATTGGTGAATTATGTTATCTATTGTTGTTTGTGAATCTCACCCCTTCTGCTGGAATTGCCGCCTTGTGGGCAAGTGCAGGTAACGAAGATTAGTAGAGATGTCGGCTCAAGTATCTTAGGGCTCTGATACGTAACGGGACGGGAATTTGTTGCTTGTTTTCTCTTTTCTTACGTATTAATTTTGATCTATGAAACTTTTGATGAGGCCTGCGTGCCAAAGATTATTTAGTTGCTTTAAAATAATTCCGCTGCGAAGTTTTGAAGTTAATTATTATTGACTTTTTTATTGGAGAATATTTATTCATCCGTTAATTCGGAGATTTTATTTGAACGAAAATGTAGCATTCCGTTTTTGGTGAAAAACTCTGATTTAATTTGTTAATTAATACTGTTGGGAGAACGGGGTGTTACAACTACTATTATGGATGCTCTTATCTACAATTTTTTTTTACTCCTTATTGTTAAGTCAATGTGTGTTTTAAAAAGATTTTTCTAATACATGTTTTAACCATTAATTTTTTTTGTCCCCGTGAACATAGCTCAGTTATCAGAAACATACATTATTATATGCAGAACCGAGGAGTTCGAATCCCGGACATCTCACTTATTCACCTTAAAAAAAGGTGAATTCTAGCCACTTCACTGCTTAAAAAAAATAAAAATTCTTAGTATTTATTGGTTAAGTCGATGTATTTTAAAAAGATTTTACGAATACAAGTTTTAAACATTATAAAAAGTTTTTTCTAAAGTATTGAAAGTGTGGTTTTGAAATTATATGATTGGGTACCTAACGTAGTTTAGGTGTCATGCTTATATAAACATCTTAGATCAATAATTATCGTTATATGATAAGATTGTAGGGGAGGTCAACGTATGACGTCGTCCATGTTGTGATGGGTTCGAAATACTTTGTGCAAGCATCCTTGGGAGGCGTTGCGACCATCTACATGTCTTAAGTTGATGGGTTATTGTGAGGTCTTTGACAAGTGTTATTGGATCGTTCAGAACTGAGGTTCGGTCCATAACAGTTTGTCCCCAAACCCTTATTGTCTTTATGACGTGAGGAGCTTGTAACAGGTTTGTCAATCAATGAGCGACCTTGTTGTAGTGAAGACATTTTTTTGCCGGTTTTGCGTGACAAGGACGTGTGTTGGGGAGCGCCTACGTAGCAGTTGAAGAGTTTATCGTAGGTGTTGCTTCAACATTGATTGTTGTGAGAGTGAAATGACCGATTTATGCCATTATTTCATGATGCATGTCCCACAATCTCTTTGATTAAGGGGATGCCACAAGGAGCCCTTAAGCTTCACCAATTTTGACTGGCACAATACCTGCAATAGGAAGGGAAAATACCCACATTTGTGTGTCAATGTATGGCTCAGGTAACTACCTGACATTAGATTTGGTCGTTAACTCTGTAAAAAAGTTGAGCTGCCATTCTTTAAGACAATTAAGGCATGACGTGGAAGTGTCTAAAAGAAATGTCAACTTAAAGTGTTATTTTCAAATTTGGGTGGCCAAAATCGCAAGTTTGTGAAATTTGGAGAGTCAAAAGTGCATTTTAGCTTTTATTAATCAAGTAATTATTATTTAACATTTTCATTTATGCTAAATTTCTACAAATGAATTTATTTGAGGTAGTTAAAAATATATTATTGGGATAGCTAGCTGATAAACATTTAGCAAGTGTACTAAAAATGCATCGAAGTAATAAAATAAATTCGTATCCACGAGGACTGTGTTAATCTCAATTTGGCAATAAAGTAAATATTTAGGATGTATATATTATTTTGTAAAGTATAGGTAGTAGATTTGATTTGATTGCATAAAATTAAATAACATAAAATAAAAATTTCGTTAGAAAATATAGATTCACTCAGAAAATATAAATTCAGTTAGAAAATATAGATTCTGTTAGAAAATAAACAAAGTAAATAAAATGGTTTGATAATTGGATTAAAACAGATGATCAAGCCTTTCGAATCCTCTATTGCTCACTGTGAGTAATTTGGCTCTCTTCACTCTCAAAGAAATTAACCTAGCTTTACGACGGATTAACTAAGTGATTTTGATCAATCTCTTGACTCAAAACCCTTTCTTAAGTTATAACCTTTTAATCTCTTAAACCGATTGAATAACTGCGGAAGCGTGGTGAGAACGTTAATTCATAAGTCATAACTCTCAATTTCCTATCTCTAGGTTCCTATGTTGAATTAAACAGAATTACTATTTCAGGATTAAAAGCTAGGGTTAGTAGTCATTCAATTCCTAAGATCAATTTATATGGTTGAAAGAAGCTAGGGTTAGTAGTCATACAAACAATCATAAGAAAAGCATTAAACACAAATAATTCTGAATAAAGACTAGGTTTTCATTGATGTTAAAGAGAGTTCTTAACAAATTACACCATCACATATCACAAAGATTCATCTCATGGCTTAATCAATCTAAGAGTTTAGCTACTCATAACTAAACAATCAAATACATAGAAAATAGTGAACATACATAAATCCGGACCAACTATGAGTTTGGTGGATCCACTGCGTGTTCTGCGGTTTCCTGGTGCCGTCTATGCTCTATTTAGGTCTCCAAAATCGCCCCCTAAGCTTCTGATCGCATTTGGCTTTTATAGACAAAGAATTAGGGTTTCAGAAAAGCCCACCATCGTGCCACGTTTCGAAACCATCGTGGCACGATTTGCTCATTAATCCTACGTGGCAGCAAATTTACTCACCCATCGTGGCACGTTACACATCCATCGTGCCACGATTTTTCCAGCATCTTCAGGTAAATTCCACGCTTCAAACGTGCCACGATTCAGATCCATCGTGGCACGATTTCTTCTCCAATTTCTTGTATTCTTCTCCAATTTGTGCAAAACTTATCTTTTATGAATCTTGATCTTGCTTAACCATGTATACAAACATTTGACTCTCAAAACATTACAAAAAGAACACAAATATGACTACAAAACTAGTGTTGACGTACTGTCATCACTAGCTATATTAATATACTTGAGTGATTAGTCAAATTCGTCATTGAATTTGCACAAATCAAACAAAATAGTCTCTCAATTTATCGAAATGACTATTTTGTCCCTGAATTTGTCATATCTCAATTAAAAAAATTAAATTTTATTTCATCGACACTTTTGAGAAATAAATTTAATTATTATAATTGTCAATGATAAAAAAATAATAATTTCTGTAATAAAAACTCATTTAATTATAAATTTAACGATTGCTGTATCGAAACACTCAAATTATTAGATGTATCATAAAAATTGCCTTTAATTTATGTTAAGTTTTTACAAATGAATTTATTTGAGGTAGCTAAAAATATATTATTGGGATAACTAACTATAGTAATATATTTAGTATGTGTTTGGTTTGACGGCGGAAATAATTGATTTTGATAGAATTGAGTTTGAAAAAATTGATTTTAGTTAAAAGTGAGTTGAATGTGAATTGATTTATGTTTGGATACACTCATTTAAAATTGACTTTTATGAGTTGATGTTGTTTGGATTGTTTGAATCAAAATTGATTTTGAAAACATAATGACCAAAATATCCTTTTAATTGTATTTTAAACTAAATATATATCATTTTTATTTTGGATGTATGATTACAAAAATAAGTTCTAATATATGTATTTAATATATTTATTTATAATCAAATTTTAATTCAATTTTAAATAATCTTTTAAATTTATGCTGGATTATTAAATTTAATTATTTTTTGATTATGGTGGAGAGAGATTGTGACGATTAGGATGGGATAGGTGAGGGAGGAGAGGGTTGGTTTAAGACATGTGTCAAGAGGAGGGTGGGTGATGGTGTTGCGACTGATTTCTGGCGTGATTGTTGGTGTGGTGATGTTCCGATGTGTGACTGTTTTAGTCGCCTATATGACTTGTCTGTTAATAAATCTATCACAGTTAGGAACATGTTTTTGTTGGGGGTGGATGTGGGAGGGGGAGCGTGGCAGTGGCGTCGTAGGCTGTGGGCGTGGGAGGAGGAGTTGGTAGAGGAGTGTAGGATTTTATTACTTACATTTTCTTTGCAGGATTCAGTGACAGACAGATGAGAGTGGTTACCGGATCAGGTTGGTGGATATTCTGTACGCGGTGCCTATGATATACTGACATTACAAGTGCGTCCCCAGGTTCATTCAAATGTGGAACTCATATGGCATAAACAGGCACCTCTTAAAGTATCTATTCCTGCTTGGAGGCTTTTACGAGATCGCTTACCTACATAATATAATTTGGCAAACCGTGGCATTATTCCCTTGGAAGCGCGGTTGTGTGTTGCTGGTTGTGGGCACATTAAAGATGTTAATCATTTGTTCTTGTCTTGTCCACTTTTTGGTGAGCTTTGGCCATTAGTGCGAGCGTGACTAGGTGTGAGTGGGGTCGAATCTCTGACAACTACGAATCCTATTTTGCAATTTATTAATTATGCTGGTTGTGCGAGACCGAGACGGTCATTCTTTCACCTGATTTGGTTGCTTTGCATTTCGGTGTTGTGGAATGAGAGGAATGATATGATTTTTAGAAATAGACAAGAGTCCTTGATACAGCTGTTAGATAAAGTTAAATCATCTTCATTGTTGTGGCTAAAAACTAAAAATGTAGTATTTAGCTTTGGTACTCAGAGTTGGTGGTCGAGCCCTCTTTTATGTTTGAGCATCGATTGATTTGGTTGTAATATTGATTGTATTTTGTTCACTCCATGATTATTATGGCACACCTTGTGCAATAATAATTACGGTGTCAGTGTTAATATAATTCATTTTGACCTGTTCAAAAAAAAATTATTTTTTGATTTATAAAAAATGAAATAAATTCTCTAAAAAAACAGTAATTGAAATGTATACCATATTATATTATTATAAGTATAATCCACTAATATTTTTTACCGGAAAAATGCATACCGTGAAACATAACTTAGCAATCCTTAGAGAAAAAAATTATAACCTAGCAAATATTTCTTTTAAAAAAATAAACTCTTGAACTAGGTCACATGCATTAATGGGCCGGGTTGTTTAAACCAATATCTCTAACCTTGGAGAATTTGCTACAGGGAACGATATGTAAATGGCCATGAAAGGGGAAAACTTGTTAAAGAAAGAAGGGTAAAAGAGAGAAGTTGATTGAAACAGAAGTACATTTCAAGAAGCTAGGACCTAAACTTAATTTTGAAAAGCAAAACGTACGATGGTGACAAAGAGGGGAAGGAGAAACAAAAAAATTCCCGCGAAAACATACGAAAGATGTTATTCGAGTATTTAGGTGTATGTTGATAAGATTAATTTGGGTTAATCAAATGGGTTGGGATCCCTTGGATCTCCACTTATGTTTTGTTTTAGTTTACCTAAAAGGATCATTCCAAGAGCCTCAGTTTTGCAAAAAAAGAATGCGAGCTTAGTTAGACCATTCACCAAATGTGTAAATATAACCTTAGAATGCTTTCTAGGCCAGGATAAGGGGTTAGTATTGTTGGCTTGTTTCTTTAGACCTTGTACTTTGTCTCATGCTGTTAATTCTTCCTTGTTTGTTTATTTGTCCCAAGAATCCATAGTAGATACAAATTATATATGCAGATTCTCCGTTCTATCTTCAAAGCTTCAAGAGAAATCCTAGCTCAAAGCAATCACAAGCTAGCTCTCGACCGATATGCTTGTTGGGTCACTCAGAGAAGAAGGAATCAATCTGTTGAGAAAGAGGAGGCCATTAACTCAGTAAGAGTGTAGTTTATGGTTTACTTAAAGAATGATTTGTTAAGAGGGAGAGGATATGGATTCTGTTAGCAATGGAAAAAATTGCTTGGGCAAAACACAGAGACGTTCCAGTGCGCGTTTTCATCCCATCACCATTGTCTTGACATGAAGCAACACATGCAGAAACTTACAGAGCAATGTTGCACCTCATTCAGTCATTTCACATTTGACATGTAAAAATGAAGAATCAACAATATGATGAAAGGGGAGATCATAAAAATAGGGTTTGTAAAGAACAATATATTTTATGAAAACAAGTTTAATATTCTTGATTTTTTAACTAAAACAGATCATGAATACTGCCACTTTGACCATGGATTACTTTCATGTGTTTGCTAAGCAGTGATAAGAATAGTGCATAAAAGGATGGTTTTATTGTGTGACATGATGGTTTTCCACTATCTTCTTCAATTGAGAGACATAGCAATGAGTATGTATGCGATGAAGAAGTACGTTATAGTTTGAAACCTACGACCCCAATTCGTTTAAGGACCAAGTAGGGACCATAATATCTTACTGATAACTTAGGATTAATCCTGGTAGGCATGGATCCCTGTTTGTGAGGACTAATCTTCAACCCTTGATTTGTTACTCCTTTCTATGGGAGTTAACACAATGAGTCATGTAATCTTGAACCTGTTGTACATGAAATTTTAATAGGGCCAAGGCTTCTTCATAATTCAGCAAATCCTGGGGCAACAGATTCTACTAAGGTATACCTTTTGCGGATAGAATGTTGTGAAGCAGAATAGAGCTTGTATGGTATTATTTATTGCAATGCAGTGTAGCCACAGCCCCTAGTCATAAGCATACCAATGACTTTCTAAAATGACTGATCCTACAGTAACTTCATTCGAGTTTGAAAGTTTATTGATGAAACTAGCTCTAATAACGACTTTTGGGTGCAACAATCATTCCTTTGTTCCACTTTTTTTCTATTATTTTTATTGGAATAAAGTTTAGGTGAATTGAGTACGAATGGTTTGCTAGGGCGACAGACTTCAAGATTCAAAGAGTGCTCTTATAAATCGTCCATCAAAAATGTCTTTATTGATGGAGTCTCTACAGTTTCTTGTTAACATATCCCGGTCTCAGACATCAAAAAGATTATAAAATTCTTTTCATCGACCAACGAACGACTTATGATAGTTTGTCTAGTTCAGGTACCAAACAAACAACCTTACTTAAGATAAAAACACATCAATTATGTATGTAACATCTATCTACCCTTACAGATTCCATATTTTACTTTCATTTCATCATATAGCCCTTTTAAATACCATATTGCAGCTAAGGTGAAAGATTTTTTTCTTTCAAAAGTTCACCATAACATTAAGACGATAAGTTTGGTTCATCCTAAAATTGTTAATCACCTTTTTATTTTTTTACATTATGCTCTACCATAATTTGGTTCTGATTTGCATCTTGGATATTTTTATGCAAGCATATTAGCACCATCAAGAATTACCAGTGTTTCTGGGCTATTCAACGTTAAGTTTGGTTCATCCGAAAAACACAAAAATGTTTGGTCCCAATGTCACTTTATCATATATCGTTTGTCCCAATTTTACGTCGTTGTACAATATTCATGAATTATTAAAGATGCTTCCTATACCAATTCTCTCTTTTAATAAATTACACCCTATTTGGATAAACAATTTATATCACAATCACTAAATGCTTATGTAATTAAATTGTTTTCGTATAAATTATATGTTGTTTTTATAAACTATTTTAGAGAACTTACGAAAATAAGCTAAAAACAGTGCATGAACAATGTCCTACGTTATTTTTATAATCGTAATAGTCTTACAAATATTATACATGGATATAAGCATGTATAAATCTATCCAAATAGACGCATACTTATACTACGGCCTTAATCTATTCAAGCATGCATAAAATGACATAAAGTACCGAGTATATAAGATTGTAGTTCAATATGTTCCAAGTATTGTAAAATAAAAAAAAGAGCTTTTTCATGCCCACCGTTGAGCTTAAAATAAATTGTTTCAGAAGAACTACCCGCATGTCCAACCTAAAAAGTTTTTGAGCATCAACCTCGATCAAAACTTAAACACTACCTTATTTGTTGCACAGCTGAATCACAAATTACATGGTTTTTTGGTCCTGATTACATGTCTTTGGAAAGAGAATCACACAATTCTCCTCTTTCTGTCATTGTTTTTCGTTTCCTCGGCCTCAATGTTGTCTTCATGATCAACAACACTTGTTCCTTCTTGAACTTCTAGCGTGTCTTGAACAAACAAATACAATCTCAACATTGTGTAGTCGCTCTATATATTATGCTAATTAAATTAGTGAGTGGATAAATAACGCTTGCTAAACAAAGTCAAAACTTTATAGATAAGATAAGACAGAAAATTAGAAAATGCATGAAAGAAAATAACATTAGTTAGATAATATGACAAACCTGAGAATCAAAGTTAAGATTCACCGTATCAACACTATCATCAAAATCTGGATTGGTCTCTCTAACTACCGCTAATGCCTTGACGCGATTCTCTAGAGACAAATTGTTGAAGGCATTCGCAAGGATTGATTTCTCCGGAAGTGTCAGTTTCCTGAAGTATTGTCAACCACAAAACAATGCATAATAAGCAACATGATTTCATACCATCACCAAAAGGAAATCAACAACGAATTCTCAGTTGCCTTTAGAGGAACAAACTAAAGAACGACTAGGTGCTATAAAACTCATATCCTGATTTCTTGCAACAAGAGAATCACCCATTTGAAGCAGTCACGCAACCAGGACCATTAGATCAATCATAGTTTCAACTCTGTAAATCAAGACTAAAATATCGAGTTGAAATGTGGACCGTCTGATCTTGGTTAGACGATTCAAATCGGTGACAGTGTGACTGTGGATGCAAGAAATATAAATCCACAAATCTCCTATCAGCAGGGGGTTCAAGAAAATAATAATTCTTTGCGAGACTAAGCACTAAACTAACAGATAACATGTAGCACTAAACTATCATTCATCGAGTGGCTCTTTCACAAACCTGCACTGTGCAATCGCTTTTGTTTTGAGACTTTTCAAAGCCATATACATCTTAGACAGCTGGAACAACAAAAGTTAAATGCGCAAATTAACTGTCTGAAATACTTCTTTTGAGTAATATACATTATCAGATTTTAAACACAACTTTGCCAAAAAATAATGAACCAACCTCACTGCCTAATTCTCTAGTCATGTTGGCATAAGTTGCTTCTTGAGCAAGTGCTTCTTCCTTGGATACTTCATTCTCCTGAAATATTGGCATAAGTTAACGTAGCTACAGAAAAATATTGCATAGGATGGCTGAAACCACTGTTATTTCTTTAAATTGCAACCTCTAGAATTGTACGTAAGCAAGTTTCATTTATCCAAAAGAAAGGAAAGTATTTTGGAAAAACACAAATTACCGCCTTAACAACTTTAGGCAAAAGATGCAGCCATTTCTTCTCTAATTTTTCCAGCAAGGTCTTAGCCATCACATGGACATCATGGCTTTCATGGTTGTATTTCATTGCATTATGAAAAATCAGCCTCACGTCAGCATATATCTCCCTCACGTTCTTATAACCAGAGCCATCTTTAGCCTTCATTCTTCTTCTTATGGTACTAAAATCCATAGGCTTCTCAATGATCTAGGGGAAGAAAAACAAATAAATTGTTTTTAGTAGAAGAGTCAACAAAGAGCTCTGATATAATTGAAAAGCTTAAAAATGTTAATCTATGTAATGCAATAAAGATAAATTATAGTCCAAGTTAATAGAAAAGCTTAAAAATTAAATGAAAATAAAATTACCCGATAATAGTCATCAAGTCCAAGACCTTCAACATCTACAGGTTCCAGAAACGGCCACGCCCATTTATCCTGTGTAATCTGAGAAAACGAAAAAGGCATCATTATTAGGATTTTTCAGGAAGCTAAGTGAAATGCTTTACAAGATTCAATTGAAAAGAGAAGGTTATTCATTGCAAGTGAAAAGTTAACTAGTCACTGCTTTATTATTTTCAATTAAAGTAGCACCGTAGAAGATAATGGTAAATGAGCGTTGTCAATCACGGATCCTGGAAAATAATGGTTAGTTAAAATTCTGCTACATAAAAAGTGCTACAATGCCGTTATAGCTGTTATTTGACATATTTTGCACTAAATAGCATATAGTGTTTTTTCCTTTCAATGAAAGGAGAAAACACTCAATGCTGTCTACCATTGAAAGCTGATCAAAGCATAACCAGGCCATGCAGAGACAGACAACAGATAATAGCATTAATATTCACTCATGTATCACACAGAACGCCATAAGCTGCATTTAAAAAGAATAAAATAGTCGAGAGGATCATTTCAATTACGCATGAAAAATAAAATAAAGCATAACCTGTCATCAAGACCATATGACAAAGGTTATATGAATATCGCCACAATACTTCATATACAATGCTTTATGTTCTCCTGGCTACAACAAATTTTTATTACTAATGTGTACTATACATGTTCAGCAAAACATGCAATAATTTGTAGTTTTCCAAGCCGCAATCACCAACGAAGAAAAATGCATGAATAAAACTCACATAAAAAAGGTGGCTTCAAAAGACTAATGACTGCATAGACATCAATGAAATTTAAGTATTTAACGCATGCTTGGCCTTGATATTTATATGAAAGTAAGACAATGTTTAATAAACAAGACTTGCCTTTGGAAGTATTAACAAGAATAGATCATCCAAAAGTTTTCCACATTCATGTAACTGTAAAGGTTCAATCTAAGTGAAACAACAAATTCAGGCACCAGTTGCTCTATAGACAGTGCATGTTTTATTTAGTAAAGTAAAAGTTACTAAATACTCTATTCTCAATTACAATATTCCAATCCTGCTCTCTGCCCTTTGTGTTCTCTTATTTATGCACATAATCTTTAACTACTCTAATTTCCCTTTGTTCTATAATCTAAACTAAGACAGAAAGGCCACAGGCTCAAGTCCTGAAACCAGCCTCTTGTGTAAAAAAACAGGGTAAGACTGCATACAATGCACCAAATAGTGGGACCCCTTCCCAGACTCTGCGTATGCGGGAGCTTTAGTGCACCAGGCTACCCTTTAATCCTAACTAAGTCCAATTCAAGAATTCAAATAGAAGGAAGAGACACAGCTTAAATCATTTTGATCAAAGTGAGTGTGTACCCTATTTGTGCCTGTAGAGACACATGAATCAGTTTTAATCCAAAAATGATAGACATCTGAGATAATAATAACAATAAGAGCAGCAGCAGTAGCAACAACAACAATCATAATAGTTATTGCAGAAGTACTTGCACTTGCCTCGTTCAATATTTTATTAAAATTTCGCATAATTTCCTCTTGCATATCTTCTGAAGCACGTCGAGACTTCTCCCTGCCTTTGTTTTTGCAATCATTCTGTTGAACATCAGTGGTTTTGTAAAACTGCTCAACGCCCTTTACTTGCTTCTTAAGCTGCACTCAATACACGACACAATGTTCAAAATTCAAACTTACAAACACCTCAAGCACATCAATGCACAGCAGCAAATTTATTCTTTACAAATTGTATAATATTTGTGTTATAGCAATTAGAATGCAATTAGTGAACAAACAAATGAGATATTATAAGAGTTTTGAGCATGATTACAATCAGAAAAGCTTATTGATGGACTGAGTGAAGAAATTAAATATATCAATGGTTTGTTTCAATGTCGGTTAAATATTTGGTTCTTGAAAGCAGTTTATTTTGATCCAAGTTCAAGATGATTTTGTAACATAACATACAAAGTTTTCGCACGATAAAACTATTAGGGTTTAATCTTGATACAGATCTAGATTCATTCCGCTTAGGAAAAACACACCGTGTTGCAGTCAAGATATCGCGTTGGATGAAGATTGACAACTTTTATTTCAAATTCACCAAATTTCATTGAAAATACATGTCAAAATAAGAATTGTGCACAGTCAGTCACGCAGTCAATAGATTGCGTTGGATGAAAATCGAATGACCTAAATTTTAACTTCACCAAATCGAAATTAAAATATGAGTTGTATAATTTTCAAACAAATGCCGAAACCCTAGACTTTGTACTGAGACAAGAACATCAACAATAAAAACATTTGGAATCAAGAAATTCAACAAAGAACTAAGCAATATCATGCAAACAACGTTATCACGATAAAGATGGTGAGAACTATACAAAAGAATTAAATTTTCGCACGATACACCTATTAGGGTTTACTATTGATACGGATCCAAATTCAATCCGATTAGGAAAACCACACAGTATCGCAATCAGAAGATCGCGTTGGATGAAGATCGAATAACCTAAATTTTAAACTCATCAAATTGAATTTAAAATACATCTCAAAATATGAACATTTTAATCATCGAACAAATGACGAAACCCTAGCTAGACTTTGTGTTGAGACAAAAATTCAACAAAATGTGATGACAAAATAAAATGAACAAGAAAAGTGACCTTGTTAACTTGGGAGTTAAGTTGATTGGCATAAAGCCTATAGCGGTTTAAATCTTCGGTTGAAACCTCTTGATTGGAAGAAGGCAGAGGGGTTTGATTAGGATTCAGAGCCATTGATTCAGTGATATTGGTGTAACTCAGTACTTTCGAGGAGTATTGTTTCATTGATTAAATAATCTTATATATATAGTTGCAATGCAGAAAAATAATAATAATTCAAATAATCAAAAGACAAATGGTGGAAGTTTCGAACCTTGTCCCGGAACCAAAATTTGATTACTACCAACCACTTTGACATATTTTCACTTGTGACATTCAGTCAAGTTGATGTTTTAATATTTGTATAAAAACCCACTCCTACAAAAATGGTAGACAATCTCTTTTTTTAAAAGTAAAACTTTATGCAACTATATGTTATTATATTAACAAGCAATATTTGTCGTGAAATAGTTTAATATGTTATTACAAATATATATTTTTCAGACATTGAACAATTTTTTGTCTTGTAGACAAGTCAGAACAACACAAGATACAACAATACATGACAAACTTTTAAAGTATTAAACAATTTTTTGTCTTATACAATATTTGATGGGCAAAAGATTATTTTGGTACCTTAGATAATTTGTAGTTGTGGTTTAGTGAGCGAGAAAAATTTGAGCCTTAGCAAGTTATTCTTGGAGGAATTCTTTTATAGTCACAAACACGAATGAATAGTGTTTGCACACACATGCATATTAAAATATTTTTTCTAATAATAAAAATATAATTAATAATAAAATGATTTAGTATTTTTATACGTCCAAACACTATTCATTTGTATTTGTGACTATGGAGGGATGCTTGGTTATTCTTGTTCCATATTCTATTTGAAATTTGTTTGGTACAAACTGCGATTGGAGCTAGTTTAACTTTGTTTACTTTAACATAGAGTAAATACCCAATTTAGTACTTGAATTTTCACCAATCAGCCAAGTTTGTCCCAAATTTTTCGAAATATCTATTTAGTCCCTGAATTTTCAAAATGTCAATCAAAATGGTCCCTCCGTTAAGTTGGCCTGTTAACGGAGGTGACGTGTACTGTTAACCTCTTACGAGACATACCACGTCAGATGTCACGCAAGCAAGGACTAATTTGGTCGAAAATGATGAAATTACGAAGGACCAAATTGATGGATTTTCTGAAAACTCAAAAATGCCCAACGGATCTCTTCTCCAACAGATCTTTATCATGAACGACTCTTTTTCCCCAAATTTATAAATTTCGAACCCTAATGTTATAATTTGTGACCGCCAAATCAAAATCCCAAAATTTCTTTTATGAATAGATGACAAAGTTCTTCCCCAATTCAAAAAACTTAAAACCTTAATTTTTTTGATTGAATTCGAAATCCAAAAATCAGTGGTTATTGTTCAAGCTTTGGTGTTCGGAAATGATGGGTGGTGGGCCTATGGGCAAAAGCAGCTACAACAGTCGGTTTTCATCTTCAAGCTCTATGTACAATGGTGAAGTGAGAGTGCTTCATTGTTGGTGTAATAAAATTTGTGCTGTAAGAAAAGCCAACACTGTCAATAATCCAGGAAGGCCTTTCTATGCCTGCCATCTGCCAAAGGTTTGTGTAATAATGGTTATGTGATGCGTGTTATGGTTTGTTGAAATTGCCATTGATTTGATTTTTCTTTGTATAGGACGATGGTGAAATTGTCAATTCTTAGTCTGGGTTGATGAAGCTGAAGAACTAGGCTATTTTAAAAACAATGGAATTGGTCATGGAAGAAATGCAAGGTTGATGGAGAAGCCTAAGGATAGTGTCAGAGAAGAGGTTTGGAGGGCAAGGTTGATGGATAAATTTGATTATGTAGGAAGTGAGCTTAGGTTGATTTCGATATTGATAGGAGTATTGTGTTTGATTGAGTTGTTAAAGATGTTTAAGTCTGTGTAATGTTGTAATCTTGTAATGAAAAAAGGTTGTCTATGAATGAAATCATCCTTTCTGTTAAATTTTTTCCATCAAATTGGTCCTTCTATTATTTGTCTATGCATCATATCGATCCCCAAATTTGTAAAAATACCATCAAATAAATCCTTGAATTTTAACAACAGAGATCACTAAGATCCTTGGTATATAAATTTGTTGAACAATGTAAAATGTAAATAGACATACACTAATATTGTTGAAAATACCATCAAAAGTCATGCATTGGATGTTCATAATTCATTACATAGCCAAAAACATTACATATCCTTCAATTCATAAGTAATTTGATGTTCTTAAGTCATTAAATATCCAAAAAGACTAAAAGTATTAATTAATTAAACAAGTTCTAAAAGCATTAAATAATTAAACAAGTTCTAAAAGCATTAATTAAACTAGTCCAAAAGCATAATACATGCATCACTGCTTTGGAAATCATGGGGTTGGGATAAACCCCATGTATTGGGGTTGAGTAGAAGCGGAAGGCCCGTAATTTGGATTTGGAACTCTAAAAAGTCCAGGAGCATCTGGATTTTGTGGAGCAGGACCCCTCATTGGTGTTTGTTTATGCATGTCATTAGTAATCATAGGTCCTCTCATGCCATATCTCCTTGTACTCGTTTCCTGAAATAACATCAGTCACACCAGACCTTAAATTATAACACTATCCATCAAAGTAGTCATTAAATTATGACAATATCCATCAAATTAGTCCTTAAATTATGATAATAAGTATCAAATCGATCCATATTTTGGTATCAGTTATACCTGTCTAGAAATTGCATCAGTTACAGGTCCATGATCTTGCTGCACCTCAGTAGCAACATTCCCAGCAACATTCTCTTGTTGCACCTCAGTAGCAACATTCTCAGCAACAGTCTCTTGTTGCACCTCAGTAGCAACATTCTCAGCAACAATTTCCACAGTTTCAGGCTTAGTATCAATCCAATCCTTTGGTCTCCTAGCCACAAACATAGTTCATCAACATCCATTTTCCCCCAAACGCAGAATTCACAATTGACATATTCCAGCCTCCGATGTTCATCTCGCTCTAAACACCCACCGTGATGCAGGATTAGCGTAATATAGTCTTCCATCCTATAAATTTTGACTGGATTAGTCATAATCACAACCAAAACAACATCAAAAATGCAAATCACGCTTCAATACCAACATCCGAAAATCCTTTTTATAAACTGGTTTAATCAGCACGTGATTTCATTAATTACTAATATATTGTTCTTCATTTTTAATAACCAAACATAAAGACATGCAATTTTTAAGTTTCTGACCAAAAACCCTAAAATCATTAATCTAAAAAATGCAATCAAATACACTACACTCACAAACAAACATCAACCAAAACATGATTTGAAGTTAAAAGTTGAAAAAAGGGAGAAACGAAAAATCACAGAAAACTGAAACGGACACAAAAAAAAGGGAGAAAATGAAAAACAGTGAATGGAACACGAAGTTGAACGGCGTTACCTTAATAAACGACGAAATCTGACTTTAAAACTGTATCTTTTCCAAGGTTGATCGCCGACGATGATGATGGCTTTGGAGAGGTGAAGAGGGTAAAGTTTTAGGAGGGAAGGTGAAAGGTCAGGGACCATTTTGATGAGTCTGGAGTGAAATGTGAGGATGAAAGCAAATGGTAATAGAGAGGTATAATTGGAAACACAGAAAAAATTACACTGAAAAGTTAAATCTCGAATTTTTACCATTTCCATCAAATTCGTCCTTGTACACGTGGTTGCCTTGTTGCCACGTGTACATGACAACACAACATGCAGGATGACACATCATCCTCACTAACGGCCCTTTTGGACGGATGGACCTTTTTGATGGACGTCTCTAAAATTCAAGGACTAAATAGATATTTCGAAAAATCTGGGGACGAACTTGGCTGATTGGTGAAAATTCAAGGACTAAGTTGGATATTTACTCCATAATTTTTATATTAATTTTCTCAACTTGTATCTTTAGGGCACTAGTTATCACTTCCCATATGTTTTATAAGCATAAATCACTCAATGAAATCAACTAAATCTAATCAAATCCTTAAACAAAGCCATAAATAACTAAAAAGGTAATCAACCAGTCAAAGACATTTTATTTTACTCACACACAAATATATTCACCCTCCATTAGTCATGAATTTTTCACCATGACTTAGTGTTTAGAGAGCTTGTAGAGCTTAAAATATTAAAGTTAGCAGCTGATTGTTTGCCTTTAATATCTTTTGAGTTAATGATAAGAAAACAAAATCTAGTTCGGAGGTATTTTGCATATAAGTGCAAAACTTCAAGGGAGTACTTGCCATAACCGCAAAGAAAATACATATTTTTTTAATAAAAAAATTGAAAAAAAACTACAACTTGTGACATGGCATGACACATGGCAATACCACATAGACAGACAAATATCACGTCATATCGACTAACAAAAAAATTTGACGTTTGACAGAGGGAGTAAATTGATTAACATTGTAATTTCAGGGTTTGGATCCTCTCCCGTCACATGAGAGTCCAATGAAATCTTGCCCATTAAAAATTAATGCATGTGAAAATTTTAAATGTTGAAAATAAGAGAGAGAAAACAATTAATGGTACATATTATGTCACTGCAGAAGACTGGAGATATTTCCACGGGAGGAAATCCATTCCTGTAATTTCAAGGGTTAAGTGAAGTTTTAAAAAAAGGCAATTTCTATGGTACATCCAATAAGTATGGGTGTATCGGTACATCAAATCGGTAAATTAATAATAAATGAGTTGTTTTTTTGAAGAAAAGTAATTATTTTCTATTATTGACAACTATAATAATTAAATTTTATTTACCAAGAGCTTCAACGAAACAAAATTTAATTTTTATTACTCGTAACAATGAATATTGATTATTTTTTTATGACAAAATGTAAATTTTTTAATATGATCCTTATAAACAATAAAATAATATTTTTTTTAATGAAATGATATATTCTAAAATATTCAAATATTGATAAATAACTTTTTATTTCATAAAAATAATGATTCGTTCTTTATATAGATTTTGTGAAACAAAAGTACGAACAATACCCTTAAAAAGGAAGGAAGAAGAAAAGGAAATGATTTTTTTAACTTGTCTCCTCGGCGACACAACAGAGCACTCCCCGATCTCGTTCTCACTTCTCACTATTTTCACTACACAACACTCTTAATCATTTCTTAAAAAACTTTTGCATTGAACTCTAAATCCTTCACTTTGCTACAATGTTGAAGAAATGGTCTCTGCCACAATGTTGTTTCAGGTCTTATCACAACAACACCAAAATTCTCATTCCCAATTTCACTCACAAGATTCTGCATCACAATCAGAATCAGAATCAATCACACAACCATTTTGGTTTCTCAACTGAATCTGCTGTTAAATCTTTCAACTACAAGCAGGTTCGTTTCAATACCGCAGATAAACCTAATTCAGTTATCACCTTCCTAAAAAACCATGGTTTTTCACAAGACAACATACGCATCATCATCAGAAGAGCACCTTGGTTACTTTCATCACAACCCCACAAAATGTTATTGCCAAAGTTTCTATTTTTTCTATCCGATGCTGCTTCTTCCTCTCATATTGTTTCATTGTTAACTTCACACTCTAGAATTTTACAAAGTAGCTTGGACAAACGAATAATCCCTTTTTTTCAATTATTAAATAGGTTCTTGATAACCAACAAGGATATCATTGTTTGCTTAATTCGATATTGGACTACATTTTCTTCTAATCCCTATCATCTTATTGTGTCTAATATCATTTTGGAGTTTCTGATACTAACATTGCTAGATTGCTTCAGTCAAGGCCATCTATATTTGGTTCAAAGGATTTGATTAAGTCATTGGAGGAAGTTAAGTGTTTAGGGTTTGATCCTTCAATAACTACTTTTGGGATTCCTTTGAAAGCCAAGAAAGGTATGAGTAAAAAACTTTGGGATGAGAAATTTGATGTCTTTAAGAAATGGGGTTGGTCCGATGAAACCGTTATTCGAGTATTTAGGTATCAGCCTAATTTGATGTTGACTTCAATTGATAAGATTAATTTGGTGATGAGATTTTGGGTCAATCAATTGGGTTGGGATTCCTTGGCACTAGCTAAATGTCCACAAATGTTTTGTTATAGTTTACACAAAAGGATCATTCCAAGGTCCTCAGTTCTGCAATTTCTTTTGCTGAAAGGTTTGCGAGAAAAGAATGCGAGCTTAGGTTCACCGTTTACTTATTCTGAGAATTTGTTCTTGAACAAGTGTGTTTTCAGATTTAAGGAGGAGTCTGGTTATCTATTAAAACTATACGAGGAAAAAATGAAACTTGCAAATACAAAAGTGGACATTGGCATGCCATCCACCAAATGTGTAATTTATTGATCTTCTTCTTTTTGTAATTTAACCTTAGCTTGTTCCTTCTTTTATTTGAAGTATTTAGTTCTTTCTAGGCCAGTATTTATTTGAAGTATTGTTAGATTATTTCATTTGCTAATTTGAACTACTGCTGGTTTTGTTCTCATCAGTTTTAGTTGCAATTTTGATGCATAGGTCTTGTATTTAGTATATTGTAGTGACAATCTTTTCAGACCTTGTTCATGTGAAAGTTCAAATGGTCTTGCATTTGGTTAGGGAATGTTTGTCTCGTGGTATTAGTTCTTCCTTGTTTATTTGGCCCAATAATCCATAGTATCTACAGATTATATATGCAGGTTCTCACAATTTTACGATTAAAGCTTTTAGCTTTAGACTTGTAAATGCATCTTTTAAGTTTTAACTACTTATCCTTTTGTTCTCTACACATTGTCATTTTTGGGGACCTTCTATCTTTTAAGATTTAAGGGAGTTACTATTGTATACTGCTTACATGGTCCTATGCAATCAGAGGTTAATGGCGAATGTGTAAACGTAGTCACTGGTCGGAGTCATCGAACAATCTTTCCCTTGATAATGAAGGTATGAGAGAATTGACATTGATTGGGGATTTCATATATCAACTGGATCTAAATATAGAGGGCAATAGTCAAATACTTGTCTAATCCCTATTTGGTTCTTCTGCAGCAATGAAAAACATTTGCTTGGGCAAAACAAAGAGAAGTTATATAACGAAACCTAATCTCCATTGGGAGGGGTTTGGTCCTACTTACAGTACACAGACTCATTTGATTTAATGTTCCATAGTTTGGTCCATGTTTTCTCATCGGTATATCATCAGTAGGCATTATTTATACCCCAATTATTTTCTTTACAGTAGAGTAACCTCAATTGAATTTGAAATTTGATTGATGAGTTTAGCTCTAATAAACAACTTTTGGGCGCAACAATGATTCTTTTCTTCCACTTTTTTTTGTCATTTTGATCAAGTGTGCAATACTCTACTCATAAATCAGTTGAATTGTAGAAGTATTGGCAGCACCGATTGCTCTCTCAACACAATCCCTATGAGGGAGTGTTCAGGTAATGCAATTTTTTGAAGGAATTTAAATCCTTTTAGACGAAGGTGGCATTTCACATGGGAAGGTTAATTCCTTTCCCACCATGGGAAATGTGATGTTTTGACCATTGATATATTAATAAAAAAATCCAATGGTTGAGATGGATTACTTGCAACCCATTGTTAACTTTTTGGTTTTAAAATTGTATAAAAATTGTGACCCCACATTGTAAGGTTAAATCTTATTTTATTCGTAACTTTTTTCTCCCATCATCAGAACGACGTTCAAAGTATCTCACAACCGTCATCTAACCACCACCACCCTTCTCGCCGCTGACTTTGTTCAGAGCATCTCAGACCCGTTTTCTCAACCCATCTCCCTTTGGCCCATATCGATGCCTTCCTGCAACCACCACCATCCATGTCGCCGTCAACCATCCCTTCAGAGTGTCGCCTCTCCCTCTGTCATCGTTTGGATTTGTACAAAAACTTTATTGGATTATTCAAAGGAGGAGACATAGAAAATGATATGATTTTTATTTTCTACAAATTGTATTGAAAATTGGTTGGATTTTTTCACAAATTTGTTTAGAGAAGTAGACATGGAAGAAGCAGATTGGGTTTTCCAGATTTTGATTTCTTTATCTCTGGCTGCTATTGTACTTTAAGGCAAATGGAGCTTGGATTTGATATTGAGCTTGAATTTTAAAAGTACTCTTAATGTATGTAGTGGAAGGGAAAGAATATAAATGGAGACCCTGGAAGAAAGAAGAAGAAGCTCATATGTATTTTGGTATTCTACTGCATAATCATTTGTGGAAGATGTAATTTTGAAACTGTAATTAGATTTAAGTAGTATATGTGATATAGTAAATTACTCCATTATAGTTCATTGTTCCTTTCAATTTTTTTTGTCAAAGCCATCAAACTAAAAAAAGCCTTTTGCAACTTGTTGACCGACTTTTGAAGGTTAAAATTCACCTTTCCTATGGTGGGAAAGGAATTAACCTTCCCATGTGAAATGCCACCTTAGACGAATTACATTATTTGGATAATGATTTAAATTTAGACATCAATTATGTAGGTAACATTTGTCTAGTTCTACAATTTTACTTGTCATCATATAAGCCCTTTTCAATACCATATCAAGGTGACATTTCACATGGGAAACACTAATCATTTCCCACCATGGACAACTTATAATCAACCATCAGATTTTAGAGTATATTGCATCTTACCATATGTCTCTCACACTAGATCTAACTATCTATCTTTTACATCTCATCTCCCTCCTTGTCCAAGTCCAACCACACCACAAACACAAACTCACGTTCATACTAATGTTCATCATCATCATCTTCAATTTTCAATTTTTTATTATCATCATCTTCATTTAGTTTCTTCATCACACTAAATTCCAAGAATCTTTTTTCTTCTTTCATGTACCAATAAATCTACTCAAAGTCTCAAACCCACCCAACATTTTTTCTACTCAAACCCATTTTATGGTAAAAAGCTACTACGTACAACCATGGTGTTTTCACTTTTCAGTTCTGGAATCTGATGATTTTTTGCTGAAAAAAAACTACTACAACAATGGAGTATTTTTTTCGATCTGGAATCTTACATTCACATCTACAATGGCTTTAAAAAATTAAAGATTTAAGTGTCTTCATTTCTGGTATAAATGATTCCAGAAAGATCAAAGCAAAACAGTAAACACAACCATTCCAGTTTTATTCGATTTCTCTACAACTACTAAAGGATTCTCAGAGAGATACATAAAAAAAAGCAAAAGGCTCATTCCCATTGTTGGAAATTGATACAATAAACACAATCATCATTTAAAAAGCTATTTATGCTTTTTTGTTGTTATGTTTGTGTTTGAGGAGGAGAAAGTTGTCTGGTTAATAAACTGAAACGAATCATATGCAACAATCTTGTGAACAACAATAGAAAATTTTCATAAGCCAATGTCCTTGCTATTAAAATAAATTGACGTGTAAACATTAAAATGGATTCCAATTTTCAACTAGCTATTATTGTTTTGATTTTGAATATTTACGATTTTGTACAATTTCCAGATTTTAAGGTAATGGGTGTCAAAATCTAATTGATGTTCCTTAAATGAGAGTTGTTGTGATTGTGGTGGGTGAGGTGAGAGAAGTATGGAGGAGAGAGAATGGTTGGGGTAGTGAAAAAAAATCCAACGTTGATAGTGCATAATAATAATGTGTTCTTCAATTGATCAAATAGTTAAAATTTACTTTCCTATGGTGGGAAAGTTTTATCCTTTCCCATGTAAAATGCCACCCCATATCAAAGTCATTATTGAATTTATATTAAAATTGTAGCTAAGGTGAAAGAAACCCCATAAAGCAAAATTCAAAAAATATCATCACTTTGTGCTCGCGATTTTCGGGTATCAAAATCATTGATCGGATTTGAACCTTTAATCTTTGAACTCTCAACTTTTATTCGCGGGAAGGGAAAAAGTGAGTAAAAACCCTTATAAGACCTTGGATTCGGAGGTTGGTTTCGATTGGGGAAGGTGTTAGGCACCCGAACCGACTATGGTATCCCATAGGAACCTTCTATCTATTCTTAATCTTGCGCTAAATTAATTTTACTTATTCAAAAATTATTTAAGAGTTAAAGTGAAAGAATGGAGGAAGATGAAGCATGTTTTCGGTTATTTTTATTGATTTGGAAGGGTTGAAACCCTTTGCCTACTTACCCAAATAAATCGGGATCAAAATCAAGTAGTTCGGCTAAAGAACTTTTTTGATGAGTTGAATTGATTTTAATAATTTAAAAAAAAAAAGATTTT
Source organism: Medicago arabica (assembly GCA_946800305.1). Taxonomy (NCBI): domain Eukaryota; kingdom Viridiplantae; phylum Streptophyta; class Magnoliopsida; order Fabales; family Fabaceae; genus Medicago; species Medicago arabica. Next base: position 16,985,988 of record OX326971.1, on the reverse strand, counting down.
AAGAAGAGATGAGAGGCCTCAAGGCATGAGAAAAAAAATACGATGAAGTTGGTTAATTTTAATTGCACGAAATCCATGTCTAATGTGGATATTAAATTGATTAACATTTGATTAAGGAAAATAAAAAAGAAAGACACTTGGATTACAAACCAAGGTTTACTTTAAAGAAATTTGAATTTGATTTTTTGATTTTTGATGAAAATATTTTCTAAGCTAACGATGAATTCGCGTAACGGCGAAAAAATAAATAAGCGTAAAGCGATAAATAAAGTGATAAAGTGTCGGTGCATGTGTCAGTGCGTGTGCCGGTTACATATTACATATCCTAAATACATTCTATGGTCTCAAAAGAAAAAAAATGCGCGAAAATAAATTACATCAATTTCCTAATTACAAACTAAACCAAAAATAAAATAAGTGCCGAAAAATTTAAATATGCATACAATATTTCTATGAGAATTATTCTATAAGCTAAAACAAATTAAAACATCAAGGCAATAAAATGCAAACACATGGAATAAACATAAATGCAAGGTAAACAAGGTTAAAAGAAATAAAAATGCATGAGAAGATTTTTTTCAAATGCTTAAATAAACAAAATTATATGAGGTAGAAACTTGACTATTAAATAAACCAAAAAAATGCATGATGAAAACACTGATTAAAAATGCATGGAACATGGTTTAAATATTATATGAAGTCAAAAAATAAAGGCATGAAATTATAAAAAAAGTTACTACAAAAAAAACAAGCAGGGAGGTGCAGGCAGCAAGGATGGGGGTACAAACAGCAAGCAGAAGAGAGAAGGAAAAAAAAGTTGGGCTGGGTCGAATTTGGGTAACCGATTCGGTCCATGGGTGACCCGCCCGGTTACCAAATGAATATAAATGTTTTTTTTGTGGCCTTTTCTTTCATTTTTCAAAATCCCTTCTCTCTCTAACAAAAAAACACATGAAATTTTGCTCTCCCTTCTCTCTACAAAGCTCCTCGCCGGAAGGAGGAGAGGTGGCCGGAAGTGGTGTTCCGGCGCGGTGGTCGGCCGGAGGGCCTCCGCGCCGGAGATTGAAACTTGTTTTTTTTTTAATTTTTTTTTACACAAAGCTTCCTCTTCCTCTTCTCTTCACAGATCCACACTTGGATTTTTAAAAACGATGCACAAAAACCCTAGATCTACAACTTAAGTTCACAAAAAAACACAAAAAGTTTATGAAGAACTACCTTTGTTTCTTTTCGTTTTTGTTCTTCTTGTTCTTCTCTCTTTTTCGGTTCTATTTGGTCCTTGCGTTTTGATCCTCCTTGCTCTTGTTCGGCCGTATTCCTTTGTGTTGATGTTTTGGCCGAAAAAAAAACTTATGGTTGTTGTGATGAGTTGGCCGCAATCTTATGCGGTGGTTGTTGTTTGATGCTTTGAGGCCGAAAATGGCCTTATATGAGATGTTGATGTTTGATGTGGATTTGGTTTGTGAGTTGTGGATTTGGTTTGTTGATGTTTGATGTTTAGATGGTTTTTAGTTCAATAATGAACTTTGAATGTTGCTGGAAAATGGTTATGTGTTCTTGGTGTTCATAATTTTTTTGTGATTTTGGATGGTTTTGATTTGGAATTCTGGAAAGAAAAAAAAGAAATGTGTTTGTTGATGATTTGATGATTTTTCTGACTGATTGGGACTGATTCTGACACTAGGGACCTATCTGACGCGTGAACAGTACTTTTATAGTACAAAGTCTCTGATACATCAAAATGACGAAAATACCCCTGCTGTTTCTTGGAGAAAAAGTTGGACCAGGACCAATGACAAATTGACAAGTGTACTGAATGACTTAAAAAAAATAATAAAACAGATAAATAACTTAATAACAACAACTAAATAAAATAAAAAAAGAAATCATTAAATAAATAAATAAATTAAAAACGAAAATTAATAATAAACGGAAAAAAAATGTCCCGTCGGAACCAAAAAATGAGGTATTTTAAAATACATCTCTGCCGAAATTTCGTCTGATACGACTGAAATACGCGGCTTTTTTAACGCTAAATAAAATAGTAAATCAACGACGTGAACAAAAATGAATTTTAAAAACGTAAACTTTACGATAAATAAAAATACGCATAAAACGCGGATAAAAAAATTACGAAATTAAAACGCGAGTGACATTAAAATATAAACGACGAAAGAAAAATGAATGCGATCACAATACGAAAAAAAAATAGATATTACGGGAATTAGAGCGTGAACGAACGACTGAAAACGATCAACGTACGAATAAATAAAAAAAAAATTGGTCAAAATTTAGGGTATGACACACTTCTTTGTCCTGGGGCATACGTAAAGTTAGCACATTGTAACATGCACAAACACAAGTTCTCACACACACATTACACGAGTTTAGCACACTTGTTCATGCACCAAATCACAGAGACTACACAAAACCCAAAAGAAATCTCTTAAAATGGTTATTTTCCATCACCAACTGGCATAAATTTGTCAATAAATAGTCACTGTAAGTGCAAACAATAATATGAAATTCATTAGCAAAATTTCTGGCAAATTATATCTAAATCATTTCTTCTTTCCTCTAATGTATGAGAATTTTTAGAGAACTTATCATTGATCGATACGATTGTTGTGAGTATGCAACTCATGTCAAAGCTGTTCAAAGCATCCTGAAGTGGGAGTGAAACAAACATAAAGCTTAGTACACTTTGAAATTTATGTGCAATCACCATAATCTTCTTTATCTTTTTCTTTAAGTTTTGCAGCAGTCCTCCAACACAAATTCTAATATAAACAATTATGCATAAGCTATTTGTATAAGTTATAACTTGTTTTCATAAACTATTTTGGTGAACTTATAAAAATAAGTTAAAAACAATGTATGAACAACACCATAAGCCATTTTCATGAATTATCCTAATATACCTATAGATAATTTCATATAAATCAATCCAAAAAAAACTCAAACCACCTTACCTATTCGAACATGCATAAAATGACACTAAATACTGAGTGCAGGAGATTATAGTTCAAAATGTTCCAAATATTGCCAAACGAGAGAAAGTTTTCGGAATCTTCATGTCCGCCGTTGAGTTTACAACAAAAGGTTTCAGAAGACCTAAAAAGTTTTTGAGCATCAACCTCAATCAAAACTAAAACACTACCTTATTTGTTGCACAACTGATTGTAGTTTTTTGGTCCTGATTACATGTCTTTGGCAAGAGAATCACACAATTCTCCTCTTTTTGTCATTGTTTTTCGTTTCCTCGGCCTCAATGTTGTCTTCATGATCAATAACGCTTGGTCCTTCTTGAACTTCTAGCGTGTCTTTAACAAACATATACAATCTCAACATTGTGTAGTTGCTCTGTATATTATGCTAATTAAATTAGTGAGTGGATAAATAACACTTGCTAAACAAAGTCAAAACTTTATAGATAAGACAAAGAAAATTAGAAAATGCATGAAAGAAAATAACATTAGTTAGATAATTTGACAAACCTGAGAATCAAAGTTAAGCTTCACCGTATCAACACTATCATCAAAATCTGGATTGGTCTCTCTAACTACCGCTAATGCCTTGACGCGATTCTCTAGAGACAAATTGTTGAAGGCATTCGCAAGCATTGATTTCTCCGGAAGTGTCAGTTTCCTGAAGTATTGTCAACCACAAAACAATGCATAATAAGCAACGTAATTTCATAGCATCACCAAAAGGAAATCAACAATGAATTCGATCAGTTGCCTTTAGAGGAACAAACTAAAGGACGATCAGGTTCTATAAAACTCATATCCTGATTTCTTGCAACAAGAGAATCACCCATTTGAAGCAATCGCATGACCAGGACCATTAGATCAATCATAGTTTCAACTCTGTAAATCAAGACTAAAATATAGAGTTGAAATATGGACCTTCTGGTCTTGGTTAGACGATTCAAATCGGTGACAGTGTGACTGTGGAAGCAAGAAATCTAAATCCATAAATCTACTATCAGCAGGGGTTCAAGAAAATAATCATTCTTTGCGAGACTAAGCACTAAACTAACAGATAATATGTAGCACTAAACTATCATTCATCGAGTGACTCTTTCACAAACCTGCATTGTGCAATCGCTTTTGTTTTGAGACTTTCCAAAGCCATATCAATCTTAGACAGCTGGAACAACAAAAGTGAAATGCACAAATTAACCGCCTGAAATACTTCTTTTGAGTAACATACATTATTAGATTTTAAACAAACTTTGCCAAAAAATAGTGAACTAACCTCACTGCCTAATTCTATAGTCATATTGGCATAAGTTGCTTCTTGAGCAAGTGCTTCTTCCTTGGATAGTTCGCTCTCCTGAAATATTGGCATAAGTTAATGTAGCTACAGAAAAATATTGCATAGGATGGCTGAAACCTCTAGAATTGTACGTAAGCAAGTTTCATTCATCCAAAAGAAAGGAAAGTATTTTGGAAAAACACAAATTACCGCCTTAACAACTTTAGGCAAAAGATGCAGCCATTTCTTCTCTAATTTTTCCAGCAAGGTCTTAGCCATCACATGGACATCATGGCTTTCATGGTTGTATTTCATTGCATTATGAAAAATCAGTCTTACGTCAGCATATATCTCCCTCACATTCTTATAACCAGAGCCATCTTTAGCCTTCATTCTTCTCCTTATAGTACTAAAATCCATAGGCTTCTCAATGATCTAGGGGAAGAAAAACAAATAAATTGTTTTTAGTAGAAGAGTCAACAAAGAGCTCTGATATAACAGAAAAGCTTAAAAATGTCATTTATGTAATGTAATTAAGATAGATTATAGTCCAAGTTAATAGAAAAGCTTAAAAATGAAAAGAAAATAAAATTACCTGATAATAGTCATCAAGCCCAAGACCTTCGACATCTACAGGTTCCAAAAACGGCCACGCCCATTTATCCTGTGTAATCTGAGAAAACGAAAAAGGCATCACCATTAGGATTTTTCAGGAAGCTAGGTGAAATGCTTTACAAGATTCAATTGAAAAGAGAAGGCTATTCGTTGCAAGCGAAAAGTTAACTAGTCACTGCTTTATTATTTTCAAAGAAAGTAGCACTGTAGGAGATAATCTTATTCATAAAATCAATATATCTACTTGCAATAATTTATTAATTTAAGTACTTAATGGTAAATGAGAGTTGTCAATCTTGGATCCTGGAAAATAACGGTTTGTTCAAATTCTGCTACATAAAAAGTCCTACAACGCCGTTATAGCTGTTATTTGACATATTTTGTACTAAATAGCATATAGTGTATGTTCCTTTCAATGAAAGAAGAAAACACTAAATGCAATCTACCATTGAAAGCTGATCAAAGCATAACCAGGCCATGCAGAGACTGACAACAGATAATAGCATTAATATTCACTCATGTATCACATAGAACACCATAAGCTGCATATAAGAAGAATAAAACAATAAAGAGGATCACTTCAATTAAGCATGTAAAATTAAAATAAAGCATAACCTGTCATCAAGAGCATATGACAAAGGTTATATGAATATCACCACAATACTTCATATACAATGCTTTATGTTCTCCTGGCTACAACAAATTTTTATTACTGATGTGTACTATACATGTTCAGCAAAACATGCAATAAATTGTACTCTAATTTTCCTTTGTTCTATAATCCTAACTGAGTCGAATTCAAGAATTTAAATAGAAGGAAGAGACGTAGCATAAATCATTTTGATTAAGGCGCGTGTGTACTCCATTTGTTCCTGTAGAGACACATGAATCAATTTTTACAACAATAACAGCAGAAGCAGCAACAACACTAGTTAGCATTTCCCTAATATAGTTATTGAAGAAGTACTTGCACTTGCCTCGTTCAATATTTTATTGAAATTACGCATAATATCCTCATGCATATCTTCTGAAGCACGTCGAGACTTCTCCCTACCTTTGAGTTTGCAGTCATTCTGTTGAACATCAGTGGATTTGTAAAACTTCTCAACATCTTTTACTTGCTTCTCAAGCTGCATTCAATACATGACACAATGTTCAAAATTCAAATTACAAACACCTCAAGAACATCAATGCATAGAAGCAAATTTTTTCTTTACAAAGTGTACAATGACTGGGTGTTACACAAATTAGAATGCAATTAGTGAATAAGGAAATGAGATATTGTAAGAAGATAAAATGATGTTGATTCATTCTTCTTTGGATCACAAATGCTAGATTGGATAACAAGATCATTATGATAAAAATAAAATGACATAAAGAAAACTACAACCAATCTACTTTACCATACATGCTATTTCCACCCCCTGCCCATAGTGATTGCAATTCCAATTTAACCAAAAATCAATAAATAAATCGATGAACTAAAGCAATTGCTTAAAAAGAGATTAAAGAAACTAAAACTATCAATGGTTTGTTTCAATGTCGGTTGAATATTTTGTTCGTAAGAGCGGTTTATCTTGATCCAAATTCAAGATGATTTTGTAACATTCCAACACTTATAAGATTTCATCCTTATAATTTGCAAGTATTATAAAACGATAAACTAACACCAAATCTTCTCACGATAAAACTATTAGAGTTTATTCTTGACACGGATCCATATTCATTCCAATTAGGGAAAACACGTAGTATTGTAGTCAAGAGATCGCATTGGTTGAAGATCACTTTTATTTTAAATTCATCAAATCTAATTGAAAATACATCTCGATATAAGAATCATACGAAGTCAAGAGATTGTGTTGGATGAAAATCGAATAACCTAAATTTTAAACTCATCAAATTGAATTTAAAATACATCTCAAAACATGAACATTTTAATCATCGAACAAATGGCAAAACCCTAGCTAGCTAGACTTTGTGTTGAGACGAAAATTCAACAAAATGTGATGACAAAATAAAATGAACAAGAAAAGTGACCTTGTTAACTTGGGAGTTAAGTTGATTGACATAAAACCTATAACGGTTTAAATCTTCAGTTGAAATCTCTCGATTGGAAGAAGGCAAAGGGGTTTGATTTGGATTCAGAGCCATTTTGATTGATTCAGTGATATTTGGTGTAACTCGATAGTTTCGAGTTCAGGAGTACTGTTTCATACAAGTGATTTCGGTTGATTGAATAGTCTTGTATATATATGGAGAAAAATAATATTAATTGAAATAATCAAAAGACTACGTTTGGAAGTTCCGAACTTTGGCCCAAGACCTAAAATTGATTACCACTAACCACTTTGACCTATCTTACCATACGATATATATATATATATATATATATATATACATTTGTTACAAGCTATATTAGATTTGTTATAAGTTAATTAGCCTAATTGGCAACAAAAGTCTCAATGTACTTAGGGGAGTGACCATCGAACCCAAATCCAATCGATACCTGCAAAATATACTCTAGTGTCCAGTATGTCTCAAGCCCGCACATTACAAGATAATATTTTAATTATGTTGTGATATTTTTTTTGTTGTTTATTATCATTTTGTTGTTAAAGTGCGGGTAATAGACACATGTACGAGCACTTAGATGCCCAGAGAGTAAGATGACGAGCATCAAACTTGTTGCCTATGATGGTATAAGCTCAGGTATGAAGATTTTTTTATAAACGTGGATATGAGAATGAACAATATATCCTACCCAAATAGTACCCATTGTCATATCTATTATGTAACATTTCTTCATAAGGAATATTATTTTTCATTTCACCTTTTTATATTTTTCTCACAATTATGAGTTATTATATTAAGAATCATAATATACTCAAATTCGTACCCTGTATTTGAGTTCTCGTGCACTTACCATAATCCGCAATTTAACTATAGATATTGTGTAGCAACTTAATCATTTACCTCTTTTTTTCCCTTTAGAATTTTTTTTAAAGGATCCCCCTAGTTCTTTATCTTTCAAAAGGTGCATGTAATTATAATTTTTTCGTTCAAAAATGTTGACGTGTCTGTTACAAACCTGCTCCACAATGTAGAAAAAAAAAAGAAGCATGAACTCTAAGTTATGGGATTAGTCTTGTGGTCAGAGGTTTGTGTGATATGCATGAACTCTAAGTTAAAACTTCACTGTCTTCATTGTAAAAAAAAAACGTACATTGATAATTTGGTATATACTGTAGGGCTGTAGCCTGTAGATAAACTCTTCTAACAAAGGGAACCAAATTACTCCTCACCTGGTTTATATTTTAGGCCAGAAACAACAGATGATTTGAGTTGGCAACTTTTTTTTATCGACATCTCAATTCTCGCGTTAGTGTTCATTTACATCTCAATATATCTATTTACAAACTGTGAAAATTGGATATCAATATTATTCTACGAAAGAAATTTCTATGTGTACATGTATACAATGTTTCACATAAGCATCCTACAGTAAAAGTACTGAATTTTCCTTAGCTGTGAAATGGACTCAAAAGCAAATATATAACCAATCTTGTCTCGCGTTGATGCTACTCTTCAACGGGTTCCCTTGGCTATTATTAGCTTATTATATGTCTGCATACAGAATACAGATTGTGGTATAATAAGAAGATTGTTGTCATATATAACAGAACAAAGGATGTAAATTACTTGAAAGGTGAAGAGATAGATGAATATTTGAATACCTTGTTTTGTTACACATTGCCTTGTCGTAAAGGCTCGGATTCAGCATGAACTACATTATTTTGCTGGTCCAGTGGCATGTATTGTGACATGATAGCCATGATCTCTGAGTCCATGTAAGACTACAAAAAAAAAAGATATAGGTAATTAAATTATGATGCAAATAAACTAATTTTGCTTTTAACTTTTAATGGCTCTGCAGCGAACTGAACGCCTCGATGCATTCGTTACAGAGAATGCGGTCCACGGTCGTAATGGCAGTCACAAGGTAAATATGTATTAAAATCATATGCATGTGTTTTTTTGGGGAATATGTAGGCTTTACCCTTAGTCGATACTTGTAGAACACATAACCAGCTAGACCAGCTCCCACAACAACTGCTATGACCACAAAGGCAACGACCTTTCCAAATTTTGATCCACTTCTTTCTGCAATTATATGAAAAGAAAAATTATAATCTTATACTATGATGTGAAATGTATAATTTCAATGATAATTTAGTTTATTTTGATTGAGTATTTAGTGCATTGGGTACTATTATAAGGTTTAAGTCTAATGTTTAGTGGATTATTAGTTACTTCATCACTTAACATATTATGAGATGCTATTCTGAAATTCCTCACTCAAGAATCTTTTACAATTGAGATTTGAAGATCTTACCAATGCACATATCTTGTTCCTTCATATATAGAAGACCTCCTTTGCACTTACAATCATAACTACCCCAAGTGTTCTTACAACTGCAGCCATCACACTGACAAGCACTTTTTTCTTTGCATTCATCAACATCTGAATCAGATCAAGAGAAATTATGCAAAGAGTCATATTTTCACAAAATTGATCATATAATGAAGAAACCAGAGTTTAAGATATCGCAGAAACAAATATTACCTTCACATTTATTATTACCGTCTCCGTGAAATCCAACTGGGCAGTGACAACCATTTACCTTGGATTCCTTTATTCAAAAAGGAAAATCTGTTAGCCTTGAGTCATGTCCAAGAATTTCCATATATATATTTTACGATAAATAGCGCTTTTAGTCCTCGTAATAGGAGTTTAACATTTTACTTTAATTAGTCCTTAGTTAGTCTTTGATATCATCTTACCATCCAAATTTGATTATACGCGACCACTGTCCATGTGGCTCTGTTAGCCGCGTCATCAAAATTTGATGAAGAAAAGACTTAGAGACTAAATCAGAGAGAATGATTTTTTTTTTTTTGTAGGGGCTAAAGCCATAAAAGTACTCATATTACACGGACCAAAAGGGATAAAAGAAAAGAAGGAAAACTGATGATTTTGGTTAAGCAGTACTGAACTGAACAAGCGGAGAAAGTAATTTTATTTCTAGTTTCTGACCAACAACCTCCGTTGTTTAAAGAACATCTTGCAGGTCCAAAAGCTGTAAAATAAAGAGAAGAGTAAACAATATATCAGCAACAACATTGAAAATAGTTTATAATTTTGAGTACAGTAACAAACAGTTACTGCAGTGAATCCGGTCATAACAAGAGTATATACACTGATATTCAAAAGGAATACCTTCACATGTTGTATAACCATCACCCCTATACTGAACACCTTTCACAACAGGACACTCACAAACTCTTCCCCTGAAAGTATCCTGAGAAATAATAAAATGTTCAACTTGCAGCCAATCACAGAAACACAATAGACCATTATATATGTCTAATGAATAGTAATTATGTTTTGGAAGAAAAATTGTTTGTAGAAATTCCTTATATATACCTTGCAAGCAGTTACATTAGCATTTCTGTCTTCCCAGCATCCTCCATTTCTTTCAAGACACTCATTAGTTTCAATATCTGATAAACCAAAACCAGAATAAAGTCAGTATCACTCCCACAAAAGATGGTTTGAAGTTTGAACCGTGGTTATTCAATATCTTACAATACATGCTAGTGGTATCTCTATTTGATACAAAACTGATTTAAACAAAAACGAACACCTACGAGCGTATCAATTTTGGACATGAATACCATGATAAATCATGACTCATTCTAATGAATCACTCACTACATTAACTTAGTGTAGCTAGCCACTTCATTTGTTTACTTTGTATAGCTATATCCAGCCACTTTTCTTTTGTATTTGATTTATGACTTGAATATTGAATTATTTTGAGGTTTGTGTATTATGTATTAGTTTTCAATTTTGCTGTCACTTAGGTTTACTAAAAAAATGTCATTTTTATCTGTAATTTATCATACAATTTATAATAAGATTTAATTCACGATGTTCAAAATAGGAAATTTGATTGACGATTAGATAACCATGTTTTCAACTACAAGAATCTATCATTGGCACAGTTCATTTAATGTAAACTTAAGCACACCAACCTCCACTTAAACAGACTTGAGGTTCAGTAGTCTCTTTAAATCCAGCACATATAGCCTTCAAGACAGATGTTCTCTCCAATTTTCCTTTAGACAAAACAAACAAAATCTTTAGAATTCCGATACATCAGATACGTTAATAAGAACGGTTGTCAAGTTGAAATTGAAAGCAAAGTCGAAGAGGTAAAATATGTGTCCACTACATTACACAGATAACAAAGATTTTGAGACTTAATTGGCTACACTCTCAACTCAACAAATATGATAAATGAATATTGATAGCTAAATTTATTAATAGCATGTAAGGCAATATCAAGCAAACCATCTATCAAATACGTATTGAAGTAACTAACCTCTATACTGGACATTGTTTAAAACCAATGTTGGCAAAATCGTGACATCGCCACGAGATCCTCCTCCAATCTGTAAATCACAAATGGATCAAACAGTATATAAATTATTAGACATATGAAATATATGTTCCATTTCATGTAGTAGTAGCCTTTATTTGTTTATAACAGTTTAGAAATTTATTAATTTTCAAAAGACATATCAGTAAGTATTAAATATTAACCTGTGATGTCTGTTCAATCTTTAGCACTTCATTCTCCACATCAGCTTCAGGGTCACCAACACATTTCTTAATTTTGTCAAGAGGAAGATCTGTAGTATAAAGAATCTAAGATCAAACTTTTTTAAAAGAAACAACGACAGAAGAATCCAATCGACAGAAGTGTATGAAATATTCGCTTACCTAATGATTTCATGACAACTTCAGCACAATCTTTGCTGTATTTTTTCTCCTTCATGGAACATCTAACATGAAAATCTGTCACATAATCCCACCAAACCCACGAACGGCCGCTCTCATTCGCTACTCTATGAACACAGAGCTGCCTCAAATTCTCATACACTATATCCTTCCCTTCATATCCCTCGGCAAAATCCTTCTCTGGATCCGGTGCACAATATCTTCCGTGATTTATGCATTGAGACTTGCACTGACTGGTTTCAACAAATGGCTTTGGACAAAACCATGTTATATAGTGTGGAGTGAACAGTGTATATCCACCTCTCTCAAGAATCTGAGCATGACCCTTGAAATTCTTCACAAAATTCATCTGTTCATCGCAACGTGCACCACATTCGTCGTTGCTGTTGGTCCAGAACTCATACTCCACTCGATTATCAGGGTGAGGTACTGATTCCCTCCAATCTATTCTTAGCAAAACTTCATCTTTGTTGTTTAAAGCTTCTTTCAATGAATCACCAAAGGATTTCTCTACTAGTACTGATGGAATTACAATCTTCTCTATGTAGCCTTCGGCATCGGTGCTCTCCTCAGGAGAATCCATAGTTATCAGTGACTCATCAATGCTGTCAGCCACTAAAACTGCTGCAGCTCCAGCTAGTTGAGCATGCCATACCTTTAAGGCAAAATAACACTCTACAAGTGCAAGTAACTTTGTCAATAAGCATTACAAAACTTGGATTCAAAGAAATTCTTGGTCCTTTGAGTGACTTTTTCATTAAGACTAGTCATTTTGTTAGCTTTCAAGAAACTACCGTGACACCGCCAACAACCAAAACTATTTCTCATTGGAATTGATCTACAATATGTTAGATTCCAGAGACCAAACAACAACAGCTAAAACCATTTTCAAATGGGTTGGTTACACGAATTAAAATACACAAGAGTTCCAAGGGTCATGCACAACAATGTCATGACTGCTAGGTTCATGAATGTTGTGTTTACGAGGATTGATTTTGCTATCCAAAATGGTTTGACGGCACAACTTGTTGTTTGTTTGCCTTCTATTCATGTATAATTAATCATAAATATAATACTTAAAAATTATAAATAGGAATTACATTGAATTCTATAAACTAAATAGTTACAAAAATCCTAAGCAGAAATGAGTATGAAAAAAAGAAAGATCAATCGACTGATGAACCGATTCTCCTAGTGCCAAGTCTCGAATCAAGACCCACAAGGTTGAAGAGTGAATCATGCAACCAAGTGATCTCGTAGGAAACTAGCTGATGAACCGATTCTATCATCCAAGCGACATATCAGTGATCCTTTATATGATTCACAGATATAAGTTCAATTTTGATATGCTGTCAATTGTAAAATTTACATCAACAAATTAAAATCAATCTTATGTGTGACTTTAGAAGTTGTTACTGTAAAAACCAAATGTTTTTATTTATCTAATGAATATTTATTATTTAGTAACCCTTGCCATGGATATATCAATTAAATCTTATAAGGCTATAGCCTATAACTAATCTCAGCATACATATTACATAGACCAACAAAAAAAAAAACAGAACAGACATTAATTTATGTAACAGTAAAATTAAACAGAATCAAAAAAGCAAAAAAAACATTAAATTAGCATGTGCAGGTGAATAAAATATGAAGCAGACAATACACTAATTAAAGAAAGTCAACGATAACCAAGGTTGACTAAAAAAGAAGAAGAAAAAAGCAATACCTCCACGATCAAGAAGAACAATAGTAGGACGATGAGACTGAAACTTGAAAGGCTTATCACCTTCAAAGACTTGACAACCATGAGAGCCTTTTTCAGGATAAACAAGTGACCCTACAATATACCCTCCATAATTTGGAATACCAAAGTTTCCTATAGCACCATCGTTTTTACCTCTTAGTTTATGTGGTGATAGAACCGTGATGCTGTTTTTCTCTACCACAAAACGAGCTTGAACATAGCTATGAAGAAAGAACAAGACAAAGAGAAGAACCATGCAAGGTTTCATTGTTGAGTTTGTTTGTTTTTTTGCAGTGTGGAGATAGAGGTGGAAGGAAGAGTATATTATAAGGTGGACGTGTTGTACAAGGACTTTGTAATTGTCTTGGTCTTAGAGAGAGAGAGAGAGAGACTTAGGTATTTTGTTAAGTAATATTTGTATATTTGGTGGGGAGGTTTGAGTTTCACAATCAAAATGTGACGTAAAGAGAGGGAAAAGATAGGTAAAATGGAAGAGGAGGATGGTTGAAGGAGTCATGGGATCTACTACACATATAGAAACATCGCTGATAATGACATTGTTCTCAAACTATTGTTTTTATATTATCTAGTATCAATAGAAAAATTCAAATAGGGAGAAATTTTATTGTTTTCTAACTAAAATTAGAGAAATGGGAAATGATTTTGGAGCACGATTTCTAACAATCAACATAGTATAAAAATAGGATCTGACTACTTTTTTGTGTTCATATATTAGTCCTCTTGAGAAATAATAATTTAAGTGGATTGAATGTTTTTAATTATAGGAGACTATACATTATGAAATTTTATAAAGCAAAAAGTGTGATGATGGCCATGGATGGTAGGCTAGTCTAATAAGTGGGTCCATTCTAACAGAGGTTCAATTTGTAGTTTTATTTTAAAGAACTTTAATTAATAGTTAAACATATTTTAATTAATTTGTTGAATGTCTATACATAGTTAGCACTAGTCTTTTCTCCATGTTTTGATTATATGGTCTGTGAACGAGACTTACATATTTTAAATGTAGAGAAAAAAAAAGTTTAGAGTTTGAACTCCGACCTATGTATAATATCTTCTTTGCCGCAATCAAATGAGTTGTGCTTACATGATATGCATGATTTAATTATAGATGTTGCCACCAAGTGTTGGTGTAAGCCCAAGTGGGCAACTATTTATAAGACCCTGGTACTTGTATTGAATCTTTATTTATTAAACAAGAGTATTTTTTTATTATGTTTATGTTTTTAAAGTAATAAAGTCTCTAAAATAGCTAGTTCATTTAAATAGAACATTAAGTATGACTTAATAGTGAGATACCATTAAATACAAAGAGATCATTCTTAAACATTTGTAATCAGGTTTTAGTGTAAATATGGATAACTTTAAAATATATAGACTATTACGTAGGTAGACTGATGATGACATATCATGGGTCATGAATAAGGAGTTATCAAGTTTTTACATAGATATAAATATTAGAGGTAATGTTTATATTGGATTGACCCACAATAATAATACTATATAGAATGTTATGTAATAGTCATAAGTAGTTCTTTTAGTGATAAATGGTGTATTCCACCCTTCGACCTGAAACACTATGCATCTTAGATGTAGGAGTCGAGTACTTTGTTGTCGTACAAACGTCATCCCAAACATGATAATCATAAAGTCGGTTGATGGATACCCGACGAATCATGTTGACGGACACAAGTGACCTAGATGAAACTTTTCCCTCCTGCATAACAAGAGAAATGTATAAGGACAATATATTGAACTTAACAGGGTGACATATTATGTCTTATGTTCAATATAGACATGAAAGGAAAAAGGTAGTAATGCACAAGGATCTTTATCACATAAAGGTTATGTCATATCACTTGAGTAGCAGTGATGTGTTGATAGATGCGGCTCATTGTTTATAATATTAAATATAAGATTTAATATTATTGTCATCGTTACAAGAACCAACAGAGTCACACATAAAATGACAGTTGAACAAGATAAATAAGTGAGACTTATTACTTAGGGTTACATTAAGTAAATGAAGCTAATTAGTTAGAAGAACAACATTTGAGTTATTGGGCTTGCATAGAGTAGGCATGCTAAAAACCACCAAAAAAAAAACTAGAACTAATTATGAACTTCGAAACAAAAAAGGGGATTATGCCACCACATGTGGTAGGTAAAAGGAAAATTAGGATGATTTGCCTTCATCTAGGGATGACAATGGATACCCTATGGATAGAGTACTACATTGCCCTTTCTCATTCCCGCGTTTGTAAAAAATACTCATACCAAAACCCATATCTCTGTGGACAACAACTTTAGTGTCATTCCCAATACCCTATGGGCACCTAAGTGCCCATACACACACCATTATATGCACTTAAACAATGAAAATACAATAAAAACAATACATTTGAATAAAACTATAGTCCAAAAGTTTTCAAATCAACTCATAAAATAATATGAATTATAGTATTTACCCAAATTAAAACATCCACAATATCCCTAAAAAATTGTGCACTAATAGGAGGGATTAAGTAGTTTTTAGTTTTAGGTTTATGCTTAAATAGCTAAATAAATTAATTAATTGTACACCAAAAATAAATAAAGTATTTATTATATTATATAAATATGTATATGCGAGTTGTGGGACTGGGCAGTGCAGTACCCTTACCTGTGCATATACACATTTAAATTTGCGGGTATTTACTTTTACCCAAGCCCAAACCCATGAAAGCGGAGTTTTACCCTACCCATTGCGGATGCCCATCAGTCTTGGGTCCAAAGCCACCAGAAGGATTCAAGCTTAATTTTATCTATGAGCTGATTATTGCAAAGTCCCTTTTGTTGGAAAACTCTAGCATTCCTATCACGTCAGATAATACAAACACAAGAAAGTCATATCAAATATAAAGCATTACAAATGTTTTTTGAGAACCCGCCCAACGATCGAAATTGAAGAATGTGATTCTGGACATGAGCTGGCTTGACATAAACCAATCCAAGCCAATGATAAATTTCATATCAAATTTGACCGAAATAGTCACACGTCAAAAACAGATGATCAAGATCTTTTTGAGAGCCGCATCCACCTGAGCAAACAGACGTATTCGGTTGATGCACCCTTGGTATGATTAAGTTGTTGATTGTTGAAAGTCGGTTGTGTAATAAGCGTCAAGCAAAGACGTTAACGTTTAAGGAACCTCCTTGTACCAAATGTTGGAAGGATGGTTATTGTTTGAAGGTTCTTCCCTTGTTGTTAAATGATTGTAAACAGTGATATCATTGTATTTTGAAGAGACATAAAGGATCCAAATCCACCTCTCATATTCTTATGATCATCAACAAAAAAGAAGTGGAAGTTTTATCCCCTTCTGTTGTTTTATAGTTTATTCTTGTATTTCCTTTTATTACAAAAAAAAAATGAGGTCAACGAAAAAAATCATTCAAGATAAATTAGTATTTTGAAAAATGAATGTCTTAAAAAAAAAGTATTTTGAAAAATAATTATAAGCATGTCACTTTTTCCCTAAGGATGATATTTTTTTCTTCGAAATTGCTATCAGGGGTTATTTTTCTATTAGAATGGCACCCTCTTTTAGTTGTTTATTTAGAATTAGATGATTTTTGACATGTAAGAACTATGTTCTCTTTCTTGCCTTAAAAAAAACTACGTTGTCTTTTTAATATAAGAACTTTCATAGCACGCCAAAATAAAAGTAGTTGTCCGATGAATTCGATGATAAATTTTATCAATCGATATTTCTCATTTATCTAGAACAAAACTACAGAAATACAATTACTACATGATAACTTCTTTTTTCGACCTCAAAAAATAAAATAAAATAAAATACATGATAACTTTTTTAATTTGACTTAGTATACCTTGACAATGAAGCTTCTTGGATATTGCCAACAACTCTAACGAAGACGCTAAAGAAAAATCGCATTAAGTTTCATTTTATTGTCCTTTTTAATTTGAGGGAATCCAATTAACTAGACGACGAGTCATATCGGTTTATACTGGACATGCTTCTCTGAGAAAAGGAAATATATTTTTGACAAAAATTAAGAAAAGGAAGCATAATGTATTATTTTATTTATAACACACAACTGGCCAGTTTTTAAAATAAATTTAAAATATTTCTGACAGATGCACCTTATATATGTGCGTCTATATATATGTTTAGCCCTCCCTCTTTACAATAGCAATGTGAGAATTTTTCACAAACAAACATTGGTTATATGAAGATTAATTAAAGAAACATCACAATCTTATTGATCACGTTTTACCTTGATATATGTAGATAATATATTGTGTTCCACGTGATTATCTATATTTTTTACCAACAATTTCTATACACTGATTTTTTTGATAAAACTCTACACTGATTTTAAATATACATAAAAAAACATGAAGATCTGTTGATCAGCTTTAAAAGCTTATTTAAATTTAAATAGCTTGAAAAAGTTAGAATAATACTCCTATAAAATATATATTATCTTTCTACATTTATGTGCATGAACTTCTAATGCTATTATCTTTCTTTCTTTATTTTTTTTTATTTTTTTTATCATTTCATTTTCTTTTTTTAATGCAAATGAACTACGGTCTTTGCTTATGCCGAGTCAATGGAGAAATAGATGATGATTTTTGCTTTGGATTTTAAGGGTCCATTCATTTGAAAGTCTTCCAACGGATAGGTCAATGGAATAAGATAGCGTTTGAACTACACCTTGCAAGGCACGGTGAGTGTTTCAAGGGCTAATGCATGCCTATGTTGGAGTACCATCTATCTATGCATACAATCTTAAAAAAATGTTTCATTAATGTTTAATTATCACCTTTGACTTACAACCAGAAAATTGTTTTTTTAGGAGACAACTTGAAAAGCGTTTAATAACTAAGTAACACCATATGCATTACAAAAGTATATAATAATACACATTTAATTTGTATGCTTTATCAGTTTAAAATGATTTTACATTATTGTAAAAAAAAAAAGTTGAAAAAAGCAGTTTAAAATTATTTTACATTATTGTTAAAAAATAGTTTACATATCCGATCCATATTTAATATTCACACCTGGTTCAATTTAGGGGATTCCTAGTAATACAATTCATTTCGATCTAATTATACGCGATCTAATTTTGATCGATTTTCAGTTGATTGAAGTTGCAATATTTAAAATATTCCATTAATAAAAATGCAAGAAAAATGATAAAATAAATGAAAACAGGGGCTGCAAATAAAAATAAAGGGGATGCACGAAATGAAAAAAAAGTTAGATTGGGCCAAGGGATGTGGATCTGCGCATTGGGCCTTCCATATCTCACTACAACTCCTTCTCTCCCTTATCTCTAAAATCCCCTCCCCTTCTCTCTTCTTCTCCGACCAGAGGGGAACTCCGGCGAAGGCCCGACCGTGCTCCGGCACGGTGGTCAGAGGGTTCCGACACGGTCAGTGGCGGATCTTGAGTTTATTTCTCGGGGGTGCCAAGTATTTGTGGAATATATATTAAAAAGTTTCAAAATGTATACAATATTGTAAACTGGTTTGGTGCCCACTAGGACCTTTTTTATATATAAAATATGAAAAATTCGCTAAGAAATATAAAAAAAAATATAAACAAAAGGGTGCCAAGGATTTAAGGATCGAACACACGACCTTTAGTTGGTTTAGAGACTGCACAACTGCTAGAACACCAACATATTATTTGTAATATTATGCCTATTTTGATATTTATATAAAAGATGGGGGTGCAGTGGTACCTTTGGGTCTCTGAAGAGATCTGCCCCTGGACACGGTGGCCGACCGACCCAAGTGGCGGCGGCGGCGCGCCGAAAACCCAATTTTTTTTTAAATATTTTTTTATGGTTTTCTAAAACCCTTTTTCCTCCTCTTTTCACTTCTTCCCTCAAAAAACCCAAAAAACAAACAGCCGGTCCTTGATCTAAAAAAACAAAAATTATACCTTTGTGTTGTTTTCTGAAGGATCTGTTTAGGTTTGGATCCAGTTCGGTTTATGGATTTTATGGTTGTTGGTTACTGTTTGGATTGATTTTGTGGTGCTGCTGTAAATATGTTGGATTTGTTGTTGTTGTATGTTTGATGGTTTTGGCCGATTTGGTGATGTGTTATGTTTTAGGCTCGGTTTCGTGGTGTTGGAGATTCTGGAAAAAAAATGAGTTTTTAGGGTTTGTGGACTTGTAAAAAAATTTCTCCCATATTCTGATTTCTGATCTGTTCTTTTAAAGAAATTTGAGAATGGTTTAAATATGTATGAACATTGACTGGACAATCTCGGATATAGGGCCATGAATCTGGACTTGGACAAATTTGGACAGAAAATCAAACGGAAATGGAAAAAATCAAAAGAAATCTGGAGAAAAAGAGGGAGGATTAGAGGCGCATGCCTCTGATTTTTTTTGATTTTCTGACATTTTTTTAATTAAAATAAAAAATAATAATAATAATTAATAATAAATAAATAAATAAATAATAAATAAAAGTAAGAGTAAAAAACTTAAAAAATTGTGGGCTCAGAACAAACCAAATGAGGTATTTTAAAATACCTCCATGCTGAAATTTCGTCTGAAACGTCAAAGACGTTCCGGTCCAAAAGACGAATAAAAAAAAAGAAATTTTAGGTCAAAAATTGAGGTATGACATAATGAATGGATACGAGATTTGGGTTTATATGCATAGGAAGGACCTAAATGATAATAAATGAGTACTTACATGGAATTAAATGCATACAAGATTTTTTGATACTAATTTGACACAACAAAGTTGGATTTTCTGGTACTAATTCTGCAATCAAAACAGGGTTAGTAGATTTTTATTAGAAATGGTCTAAAGGGTATTTTGGACAATTAAGGAATAAAAGGTATTTTTGTGAAGTTATTAGAAAATAAAAGCTTTTGAAGAATTAAGAGAATACAAGTGTAAGAGTAAATGGGAGGTTTAAAGGAAGTAATTGTTTAGTGTTTTATGTATGAATAATGAATTAAACAAAGCCCAAAACAAGTGAATATAAATCATTTCTTACTCCTTAATGTTATTAGGTTAGCAACAACTTCACCCTAAAAATTCCCCTCTAAATCTGATGTATTAATTGTTGTTAGTGTTAACCCTAAAAAATTTCCTCTATATTCCACCAAACTAGATTGTCGACTCGTGCTTTTGCACGGGTCATACTGACAATAATACATAAGAATAAAGTATATAAGATAAAATAGTTGATGTTAGATTAAATTAAGTACATCATTTGAAACATAAATTATGAAATATGACCCATCATGTCTATTAATAACAACAACAAAAACTGAATAGACTTAGAATATTTAACTCAATAGAATTATACCTGGGTTTAATTACATAAAGTTCCAAATTAGATACTTTTACCAAATGAAAAAATAAGAGTCACGGATTGCCAAAGAAATATGAGTTTCTACAATTTCGCCGACTCAAAGTAATGGCATTCCTGAATAGTTAAGATAAATTATGTATCATTATAACTATTCTAAATGACATAACTTTTATCCTTATTCAACTATTCGAAAATAAGTGGATTTTATTGGAAGTGGATCTCATATTTATTGCTAGTATCATATTTTATGGGTTATGGGAAAGAGAGAAACTTTGAATATACTTGAAGAACACAAAAGTCACGTTGGGAAAAGGCATTAAGTTTAATGGGGGGATTTTAAAAATGCATCGTGTGATGTGTTGTGTGATAGCAAAGAGAAGAGCATTAAGTGTAGATGTCCAATGGCTCACAATGAATGGCGCCTAAATGATCAGCATTCAATGACTTAGAAAAGTGGAGGGAAAAATTAGGGTGAAAAGATCAGGGTTAAGGATAGCTTTGGGGGATAAGCTTTAGTAAGCAAGATGAATCTCAAAAATCATGATGTTAGCAATCAGAGTATAGTGTAATGTGCCATTTTGATTAGTTTTTGAAACAATGAATTGCATTAAATTTCATCTCTTGCTATACCGCATAGAAAACAGAAAGTTCTCCCACTCAACATATCTTTTCGGTTTCCAACACATGTACAAAGGTTTTTCCATCAACTTTGTTTCCTATATAAGTTGTGAGAAAGAGAGAAAGCAAAACAATATCATGGTGTTCACGACCATTCATTCCTCTCCTCTTTGATACAACAATTGTAACTGGTTTATTCTTCTTTTGTTGAACATTTTTTTTCAACTCCCAATCTCAAATAACTTATATCTCAGTATGCGATTGAAGACGAAGATGGCGATGCTTCTGTAATCTCGATATCACAAGTGATGAATCCGGAGAAGATGAAGACGAAGAAGATTACGTTTTATTTTGTGTCTCAGCCTCTCAGGAACCAATTTTGATGCTCGCTTCTTACTGACTCTGTTTCTCTCACATTGATTAATTTTGAAGATAATTATGAGGTTTCTATAAACCCTTTTGTTAGTTTGGGTTGTAATATGGGTTTTTGTATAAACCAACTCACTAGAAATGTTTGCTATATTTTTGTATTGTTTTTGTTGTTAACTTTGTCATTTATTAATATAATGGGAGTGAGTATTCATGCTACAGTTAAAATGAACCTCTTTTGTACGTCTTCTTTGTTAATATGTAAAATAATCACTTTGCTTTATGTAGATTTTAGTTCCCTTTTGTTATGCTACACAAAAGTTAAGGAATACACCACTTTGCTTTTCAACTTCTTTGTGCATCTCCAAATTATTCTATGCACAAGTTCTATTTCTTGAATATTGGAAATTATACCTGAACTGATAAAGGGATACCAATTTCTTATCTACTTCACCGTTTACTGGATTATCATTAATAGAAGGCTACCTTAATTTTTATTTGTTAAATCTATGTCTCTCTCAAAAGTATAGTGGCTAACGGTTTTTATGTTAAATGCATGTCTCTCTCAAAAGTCACAGTAGGAGGCTACCTTAATATCTAAATTAGTTTGATTTTTTGAACTGCAAAGGTTCTGCCATTGTGACCATTCTATACTACACTTTATAAGATCGTTCACCATTTTAACACGTTGTAAACAAATGCATGTGGTGTTGTTAGTTTATGTTTAACTTCTTCTGAAGAATTTTATTTTCATACATCAGTAAACAATATTATGAGTTTTAGTTCTAATAGTTTTGTATCAAGTAAGCTAGGAACTTGATCAAAGTTTGTAAAATCCTTGAAACCGTTAAAAGGAGAAAAGAAGAGTCGTGAATTATGATAAACCATAGTATATGTTATGTCATCATTGATGTTCTTTCATTATTAAAATTTCTATTAGATTAATTTTGATTCATTTTACTGATATCAACTTCACTGTTGTATTCCTTCAAAAAATCTTCACCGGTGTATGTTAATATTCAAGTTATTTAGCATATGATTAGAGAGGAGAAAACTAAAAGATGATCGGTTAAATCACATGATTACTTACGTGTTGCTAGACAATTCATGATTTCACCAATGAAGCTTTGTAAGATTGTCTTAATTTCATTACATTTTGTAAGAATTTGTTTAATATAAATCGGGCTTACTACATATTTGCATGCACCAAGAATACATCAATAAATGAAATCCATTGTTCACCAAATATGCAATAACCTGAACAACCAATATTGAATGCCCCAATTTGAATTAGCAAGGGATTCAATTCCAATGAAAAAAATGGCACCCCATTATCAGTAATCTCCACATAATGTTATCCCACCTAAAACAATAGAAATATGTGCATGTTGAAGGTCAAAAGGATAGTAAGATAGTTGTAGCACATTAAATGATTTGTAAGGCTCAAGGCATATAGCAATACTAATTACTACCACTATTATTTATGGTATGCTATACACACATGCTTGACAACTAATGTGTGGAACAAAATTATTGTTTAAAAACGACTAATATTGTGAAACGAAGAGAGTAGTTTATTGTTAATTTTACAACTTTATAAGATAACTTAAAATTTTGCACATCTTTTTAATGGCGTTAGAATTTTGTCCAAAATCTTCATTTCATCTTTTATTACTTCACATACTATAAAAGTAAAGTTCCCTTAATATATGTGGTAATATGTATTGATATAATAGCGAGAATCAATGATAATAAGAAGAAAAAAGGCACTAGAAACTTAATAAATAATAACAAAACGAACTAATTTAAATATATAATGTGTATTCCCTCCGTCCTTATATGTAACCCCCTTTGCTTGTTTCACATTTCTTAAGAAAAAGTTGTCAGTGTACTTAATGTGTCTATTTCGTGTGTTAATATTACCAAATTGTCCTTTATTTGTATGTGTATTAAATTTGACTTTTCAAATTTCAAGATATGTTAGTAGTATTAATTAAGGGTATTTTTAGGAAAAAAGTAATAAATGCTTCTAGTAATTTGAAAAGGGGTTTACAATTAGGGACAAAAATAAAATCAAATTAATGCTTAAATATAGGGACGGAGGGAGTATTTAATTCTCAAGATAGTCTATTTTGTAACATAAGATCAAAATGAGTATACTATAAGGTAGCATTCTCCTCAAGTAAAAGAGAGCATAATAGAGAGGGAGAAAATTAGAGTATAATTTACATATCATTATATCGTCACACAATTTCTACTAGCCGCAAGATAAACCATCACTGCATGTAACCAAAAAAAGGCATCATTTCATCGAGGAGTGTTACAGACAATCTCTTTCTAACACTCTCTAACACCTACTTTTTTATTAGATGATATCTATTTGAATATTATACATTGAAAATAGATTTCACGTAAAATGATGAAACTCATATGAGTTTCACCAAATACGAAAGGGAGTGTAATGCTAGAAATAGAGTGTTACTAACATTTATCTTACTTTGTCGAAGCATTGGCTATAGGTAGTGCTTTACACATAGCCTTTAATGGTATCCTCTTTGGCATGGTAAGTCCTTTATCCTCCATCATATCAAGTTTTTCCTCACTCTCTCTTTCCCATTCAAAGCATTGGATCAACAAGCCAACAGTGAAGCCCACCGTACGTTGGGCCAAGCTTAATCCAGGACAAGCCCTTCTTCCTAACCCAAATGCCATCACTTTGTTCACCTCCCCTTCTTTTTCAAATCTCTCAGGTTTAAAACTCAAAGCATCATTCCAATGTTTTGAGTCTCTATGAATACCCCAAACATTAGTCAATATTATAGTCTCTTTTGGAACATTGAATTCTCCAATAGTGCAATCCTCAGAAGAATAATGTGGCAAAAGTAGTGGTGCTGGTGGATGCAACCTAAGTGTCTCATAGATTATGTTTTGTAGGTATGGAAGTTTTGACAAATCTTGTTCATCTACTAATTTGTTTTTTCCAATTTGAGTGTCCAATTCTTCTTTGGCTTTCTTTAATACTTCTGGGTGGTTCAATAATTCAGACATTACCCATTCTATTGTCACTGCTGATGTGTCTGTTCCGGCAAGAAGCATACCCTACAACTCATTTGAAGTTATATATCAGAATTTAATTTAACAAATACACAAACTTAAAAATTTCATGCATTCTTACATACTTTGTCAAAAGAAGGGAATTTTTTTTTTCTTAAATACAAATACAAGACAATGAAATGTTGACAATATCGCACCAATTTAATAATTGAAAACTACTTCATCCGTCTAAATTACATGTTACTTGAATTAAGAAATTCATTAATGTAGTAGTATGGAGTGAAGAAACTGTGAGTCATTTTATAAAAATATATTTCATTATAACGATATGAGAAAGATAAATAAATAAATTGAAGAGAGATAAATTTTTTAAATAATAAATGATATAATAAGAAAATAAACATTGATATTTTATTAATATTAAAGGATGACGTATGATTTTGAACAAACATATTTTACTATAATGACATATATAATTTGGGACAAATGAGTATTTTTTTTTTATTGAAAAGTATATAATATTCAAAGTAACTCAAAACCTTGAATACTCAGATTTGTTTGTGTGTAATCGTGGTTGGTTATGATTGAACTATGGAACGTCAAAAAAACAATCACTGAGTTATAGCAAATAAAATATTAATTATCGATGAAAGCAGCTATGTTAGTGTCTTACTGATGTTTTTTTGTTGTTGAAAGAAGTGTCTTACTGATGCTATGTAGACAAAAAACAATGATATATACCTTTGTCAAAAAAAAGGAAGAAACAGAAAGATTTCTTAAATACAAATACGAAAGACAATGAAATGTTGACAATATCGCACAAATTTAGTAATTGAAAATAATTATTTTTACTAAAAACTATATAATATTCAAAGTAACTCAAAACCTTGACTACTCAGATTTGTTTGTGCGTAATCGTGGTTGCTTATGATTGAATTATAGAATGTAAAATAAAAAAAAATTGAGTTATAGCAAATAAATTATTAATTATTGATGAAAGCTAGCTATGTAGAGAAAAAAATATACATATACTTAGACATCACACATTCTCACTCATTCAATATTTTATTTTATTTATGTTTTGATTTTTTCATTATATTGCCGATCTATCACATTACTTTTATTTTTTTCTTTCTCAAGAGTTATACATTTTATGAAATATCAAAAAACATTTTCCAACATAAAATAGAAACATAGGGACAATGCATAAATATATGTAAGGTGTCCAGCGTTCAAACTTCAAACTTCAAACCCTAACAAAAAAAAAAACATTTCTATTCACATAATTTTTTTTTGTTTTGGTGCTAGCCCCAGTAACTTGAAGTTCGACCAAAATGTAGATAAAGTTTGATTAAATACCATTACATCTATAAATTGTACTCAGATTTTTCTTTTGGTGAAACTCTTAACCATTAAAATCCATTTGTTTGATTTAAAAGATAACTTGTCAACACTTATTTAACACTTTATTTTCGTTTTACCTTGCATCTGGTCACACAACTAATTTTCTCTCCAAAACAAAAAACTAATTTATCTCATTTATCACATCATTTTCTCTCTATTTATTTCTCTCTCAAGATGATGATAGGATGTATCATTGTTCAAAGAGAGATAAAAACACTTTTTTTTTTATCTCAAAGAATTTGCTTCACTTATCTACTCTATTTATGAGAGAGTAAAAACACAAGTGATAAACCAGTAAGATCTATTTTTAAATGGACTTCTCTGGACTCTATGGGTCTCATTAATCTTCCATTCATATTTATCTCCTCTCCAATAAATAGATAGCAAATAAATGGTAGATAAACGAAGTAAACATGAGCTCTATTTATTCTTTAAAAAAAAAATGAACTCTATATTTATGGAGGAAGGTAGCCGAATAATTACCTGAATTAGACCTTTGATTAAATGATCTGAATAATATTCAGGTTGTGATTCACTTAGCTTCAAAAGATGATCAATCATTGTACCTCCATCACTATCAATATTTCCACTGCGATGTTCCTCAATGAGTCCCTCCAAAAATGCATCAGCTCTTTTTGCAATCTTCTTGCACCTTTTCTCCAAATTATCAAGATCAAACAACCTTAACAAAGGCAAAAAATCACCCTTATTATTAGCACCTAACAAAGACATCATCTCACTTATTATCTCCCTAAATTGTTTAGCTTCTTCAACATCTGACACGTCTCCGTCATCTCCATAATACCGTTTTCCGGATATCATTCTCATCATAGCATTAAACGTCATCTCTGTTAGTCTCGGTCTCATTTCTACTTTAGTGAAACCGAAACCTTCAGAGACGACGTCTTTGAGGAGATTTTGTACAAGTCTGTTTGTTTCGTCTCTTCGAACTCCTAAGAAGGAGTTAAGACGACTGTTAGAAAGAACATCAATGGTTGTTATACGACGTAAATTACGCCAATGGTCTCCATAAGCAGCGGAGCCTAGTGTTGTGTAATTGTAAAAGATGTATTTTCCGGTTAGGAACCGTGGTCGGTTCGCTAAAATGATGTCGTTTTTGGTGAAACATTCATGGACTAAAGACGGGGAAGAAACAACGACAACTAGGCGCGAACCGAACCAAAGCGAAAAGATGTCGCCGTATTTTTGTGATAGGGTTGTGAAGGTACGGTGAAGAGGGTGTTTTAGGTGGTGGAGGTTGCCAATTATAGGGATTGTTGGTGGACCAGGAGGAAGGTTTTTTAGCCTTCTTGATGTGATTTGGAGTAAAATTTTGATGGTTATGATGAAGGTTAGAGAAAGGAGAGAGTAACAAAGTAAGGGTGACATTTTTTTAACACTTTGTATTTGGTTGGTTTCTGTATTAAAGATTTGGATAGATGCATGTGTATATATAAGCATTGATGAGTATGCGACGTGTGCTTGCATGTCACAACAAGAATCGTATCTTTTTGGCAGATACTATAAGATATATCTTTCCTGGCCGGGTGTGCATATGGCCATATGTGCAATAATGGAATGTTGCCGGCATCTCACTTATTACATTTTTGTCCTTACTAGGTTAACTTGTTAGTTATTTTCGATATTATTATTATTAGGGTCATGTTAACTTTGTCCTAAGGATATGTTAAGAAATCTAGAATGAGTAATTTTGCATCGGAAGTTGACTGCATGACTTTTAATACGTTTAATTCTATAATAAGTTCCTTAACATGTGCCCTTGAGGGCACAAGTTAACATTTGTCTTATTATTAGGGTGCTTTTACGGTACACTTATAAATATTAGTGCAGCGGTACTCTTATTTTACAAAATTTATATCGTAACGATCGTTTTTATGAAATAAAAAACTATTTGTCAATATTTATATTTTAGAATATATCATTTTATATGAAAAAACATAATTTCATTGTTTACAAGGATCATATTAAAAAATTTACATTTTGTCATAAAAAATAATCAATATTCATTGTTACGAGTAATAAAAATTCGTAAAAATTAAATTTTATTTCATCGAAGCTCTTGTCAATGATAAAAAAAAATGATTATTTTTTTTAAAGAGTAATGATTATTTTTCTTAAAAAAAAACAACTCATTTATTATTAATTTAATGACTTGGTGTACCGATACATCCATATTTATTGGGTGTACTATAAAAATTGTCTTTTTATTATTTTTATTATTATTTAAAATTGGAAAATTTTAAGATCTAATGAAGGAAAGAAAATTGAAAATATTTGCAATATGTGAATGTAGGGAAACTTTATTTTGTGACTAACACAACAAAGAATTAAGGCAAATGAGGTGATTAAAGGAAGGCAATACAAAAACGTCTTCACCCTCTTAGATAAATATGTGTTCCCCATATTTACCTAGGTATCCGTTAAGTGGCTAATACAACAATTTTGATGTAAATGGAGTATTTACAAATATGATAACACACTCAGCGAACATATCAAGGTATTGTATATAATTGCTAAACAGGATTAATTGGGTTTATAACAATTATAAGCAATACCAGTTGCGTTTCGTTATTCAACGTGACTTTAATAGATTTTATGAATTATTGATTTCACGTGACAGATGATGCTACCTCTCAACCACAATGTCCACTCACATCAAATGGAAGTATTAACCCGTCAATTGATGCTCTACTCCCACACCAAATGGTACTAGGGAGGTTGATAATGAACAACACAAAATGGTCTATTCAAACTCAAAAGTCCAATATGACAACATCTTAAAAAGATTAAAGTAGATGAAAGAGGTGGCTAAAGGTAATTATTGTAGAAAACTAATTGGTGACTTTTTTTCTTCTAAGAGGGAAGTAAAGACATACATCAGGAGGAAACATTGATATCTCAATTAAATTGGCCTCTCAGAAAGGTGGAAACTAATTGTTGACTCATCAAATGATGGAACATCACACTTACATGGACATTTACTCATCTATCTATTTTTATATACCTTTGTAAACTAGACCCGACTAATTCTAAAGTTAGAATTTTATGCATATATGGCACATTTACAAAAGCTTCTTGCACTAATTTTTTGTTGAAGGAAACATTGTCACACTATTAATATTAATAAGATTTATTGATTAGTAATTCCTTACTCACTTACTTATTGGTTATAAATTATCTATTAATATTTTTTTTATTTTTTTAGTAACTCTTGGTTCCTTTTGTAGTCTCTAAGACACATCTTGTGCTTTTATGACTGTTTTGTTTTATAATTCCATTTTGGTTTGTTTAAAAAACCATTTTTTTTAACGGCATGCAAAACCTCCATTTATGCAAATTCGATACATCATAAGGCTATTTCGTTAAAACTAATCAATTATATTTTTTATGGGTTGCTACACTATTAAAAAACGTATTTATACATATTGTTGTTCATATTCATCATGGTAATTATACTATTTTTGTTTTAATTTATATAAATTTTGATTCATATTCGTAACCGTTTACCATGCTATTAAAAATAGAGCTAATTCGCTAATTTATGCATCTAGCTCGCTATAGCCTTCAAATATTTTTCTTCATTTTCAATTGGTGACAATTAAACTTATCAATTGAACATTGCAAATATGGAGTGATAATCTTGAGTTCCACCGTTTACTCCAAGCACCTCTAAAATGGTACTCTTCAATTATACATTATGATTTTTGTGTTCGTTTCTTACATTTCACGCATATCTTAGACTACTGAATTATTTATATGGGAGTATAGAGACTCGAGTTACTCTATAATATAGATTGGTTAAATCCTTATAGCCCTCCTTTTTTGGCATAATCTTGTGAATCAATATAATGTTTGTTATTCTATTTGTTAGCTTTTATTATTATTTTCTTCGATTGTTTAGTGTGTAGATAACTATTTTTCTCATGTGAATGAGGATACGAGGATAAATGAGACTTCTATTTTGCTTTCCTTGCTCCTTGAGAAGCCTCTCAAAATTGGCAATTCATGTAAGTATATTTCATTAACCCCATATTTAAATTGATTAAAATTTGAAGTTAGTTTATATTTAAGTGGTGCTAATTGTTATCATATATTACATGTTTATTTCCATCCTTTTATTTTAAGTATTTTTTATATGCTATCTAATTGTGCGTTTATATAACCTAAATTTATCTATTCAATTATTGTTCTTAATTATTTCAAATCACGTGTAGTACCTTGAAGTTTTGTAGGCATTGAGAGAAAATGGATTGTTGGAGGCTTTCAGTCAATGGAGGAAAACCCGATTAATCTAGGAATTTAAAATGTGTCTCATTTGTAAATGGTGTAACACAATTTAGATAAGCTTGGATGATGATGTTATATATTTGAAAATATTTACTCAAAGGTAACACAATATTTTCTCTTATTTATGTCAAATGATATGCATAACCTTAAACTTTTATTGCGAATTGAGAGAAAATTTATGTTAGATACAATTAATCAAAGGAAACACAAGAAACAGAGTGAGAGATGAATTATTGAAAGTTGTTAGTCATGTGATTTGGTTGTTGTAATATATCTATCTACATATATCTTTGTAAGATAACCTTGGGTTGTTCTTAGACCTCCAATCTACTTATATTTTTGTAAGATAACATTGGGTTGTTCTTAAACCTCCAATCTACATATATCTTTGTAAGCTAACCTTGGGTTGTTGATGGTCGAATTAGGAAAGTGTATCAAATCGTTTACCAAGTAATAAAATGTAAGTAGAGTATCATATCTACATAGATTATCGTTTCAACCAAATAATTTGCATTACTTATTTGGGAACAATAACATAAATATAGAGATAAGGGTTTTGCAATTTAATCTATTTGCAATAGGGTAAAGTTTACCTGTTTTGATTGCAGAATATTAACGGCGGTTAGGATTCTTTGAACCCCTCTATTTATTTGTTGGAATTGAATAACTGTCAAGTCAAGTTCAGTATTCCAAGTAGACTATTTAAATGATGAGTTTATTGAGACGTTATAATCTATTCAGTTGTCAAGTTGCACCTGCTGATTACAAGGTGATCCTTACGTGTGGGGTCTTACTCTCTCAGAGATGTAGGTTTATACCTCCACCTGTCGAGTTGCACCTGCTGATCCATATGATGGTTTGTGGGGGTCTTACTCGCTTAGAGGTAATTGAAACATAGACTTAAATTAGCGTTCCTAAATTTCCAAAGCCATGACTTTTCAGTTTTCCTAAAGGTTCTCTCATCTATGAGTCTTATAAGTGCATACCACACTATCCATCTTGGTAGTTCTACAAACAGAAAGCCCTATCAACGTCTACCTTACCTAAGTGAAAGGAGAATAGAGTTACTGGGCTGATTTTAGTCGTGAAGTCACATGTTTCCTTAATTACTAACTAGTTACAACTTGATTTCAACATATATGCATCAATATTAGGTATGTTATTTCCCTAAGTACTTACTATCAGGGTGCGCTCGCTTTCGGTTTATTTTGCTAGTTACTAATTAATTACTTTTTGATTAGACAGATATACATCAATATTAGGTAATATCACCTCAATAAGTGCATAAATAAAGGTTATGCTTCAGAGGAAACAAATCTTACGCACTACAGTAAAACTAAACAGCGAACATAAATTAACTGAATAGAAGACTCCAAATTAAATAATTATCCAATAAACAAAATAGAGGTTCATCTTAGAACCCTATCCTAAAAAGATTTAGTTACTCATGACAACTAATGACAAATTAAAAAAGAAATAAAACATGCCCTAGAGAAACTTTGAGTGAGGAGTGAAACCCCTCCCTGAAAAGCTCATATTGTTTGCCTTCCTCTTGAACCGCTTCGTTCTGAATGAGAAATTACGAATGAAATTCTTGGTATTTGTAGGGAGAGTTTCCACTTGAAGCTGGACCCAAAAACTGGGTTTTTACCACTTAAAAGTAGCAAAAAGCAGTTTTGGCCCGCACACAACAAAGCTCGGGGCGCATGAGAGTACAGAAAATGCATTCGCAGGGAGCCTAGGCCATGATCGGGGTGCATGGACATGCTTGAGGCGCCTAGGTCATTCTCGGGGTGCCAAGGTCTTCCTCGGGGGCATGGCTCATGCTCAGGGCGCCCGTGAGTGCGTTCTGGTGCATAAATCTTTGTTTCTTCGTTCTTTTGGGTGTTTGCTTCCATATAAGATGTCTTGGGACTTAGGAACATAATTTCTCCCTCTGTAACGTCTTATGATGCCTCTTGAATATTCATTCTTGATCTTCCCAAAGTCTTCACTGATCTTCAGATGTCTTGCTTTGCCGATTTGCATGATTTTTTCGTGAATTACATCAAAACACCCTAGAATTTGCTATGTTTCGGGAAGAATATAATTACAGACTCAAATATAGAAAACATTATAAATATCCCGAAATCATAAGCAATTGATCTAATATTCCTCTATTCTGCTTGTAAAACCTACTGAAAATAACTTAAAAACATGTTACGAATATCGAGCTTATCGTCGTAATAAAAATATCGATTTACAAGGACTTGTGATTATCAAGTGTTTTTTCTCGTACTTGTTTAGCTAGATTGATTTTGTATATTTGAGAGTTTGATGTTTGATTTGGTTTTGAAAGTATGCAATCTATGAAAGATAATTTTGGAACAATTGCACTTCATCACAATGAACAATTGCAAATCTCAATTTTTTCAAATATTATGGAAAATCGTTGCCTAAGGATAAGGTAACTTTAAAGTATGCTTTGTTCTCTATCAAGATACAAAGGGTGTACCTTACCTACATAGTATTATATTCTCTTGGTTGTTACGTTGCTAAGACCCATTGAGCCTTATTACACATTCATCCTAAAGATCTTTAGGATATGATATGGAGTATCATGCTTCAAGACCTTTGTCAGTCCTATATTTTGAAGAACATCCTTTCAACAAAAGATTTTGCCTGGATTTTCTTTGTGGTCAATTTAGAAAGCTCTTAATGATTTTCTTTCTTCACAAAGGTCTGGAGTATGTCAGAGATTGACATGATAAAAAGCATCTCTTGACAATGGTTTTCGAGAAAACATTATGGTGTGCCATGCCTTTTCTATGAGTGGTTTGTAAATCATGTTAATTATTTGATGAGATAAGCGCTTTGTAGGAATCTTTGTTTTTTTCCTTCTTTGTATTGGTATGGTTCTAGTAACATTTATATAAAGAACCAAAATGTGGGTGTACTTAAGTACTACTTATAGCATACTCCATTAACAAATTTCAATAAATTTTTGCCATTAAAAAAATTAAATAATTAAACAAATTCTAATTATTCGCTTTGCTTGTTGAAGGTTGATTCTACTCTATGGTGTGCTTGTAACATACATTGAGATTGCAAATGTTGGTGTTTCGTTGGAATCACATAACGATCCCTCTACAACACAAAACCAGAAACACCATGTGATAAAAGCACATATTCACATCACCAACAAGAAAACATCATTATCCTACCCAATTTTAAGTACTTCAAAGATATACATAGTGGATTTAACCACCAGTCCCAGAAAACTAGTCCTTTGTTACTACCTTCAATACATTTAAACCAAAAACAATACTAAAATTTGATAATTAATATTACACTTGATATCACATATTTATTTTTAAAACATTTGATATGCTATATCTACACACAATTTTGCTACATGCTTATCATCAATTATTCAAATTAATCTTATTGATGATTGGACGGACTTTGCACATGGCCTTCAATGGAATCAACTTGGTGGAGGTGAACAAATTTTGATCACTCATGTCAATCTTTGCTTCACTTACTCGTTTCCAAAATAAAGGAAACATTATGCAAAGCCATGGCCTTTCCTGGACAATACCTTCTTCCAAACCCAGAAACAACTAACTTTTTCTCCTCTCCTTTATCAAACCTCTCAGGTATAAAATGCGTGGGCTCATCCCACACTAAAGGATCCCTTTGCATTGACCAACCATTAATAAGTACAATAGTGTCACGTGGAACATTGAATAAGTCCTTTGATTATCTGATCGGTATAATACTCAGGCTGTGATTCTTGAAGTTTTAAGAGATGGTCTATCATGGTATTCTCTGACTGCATCTTACTACTGTTCTCATGAATGAGTCCATTCAAGATAGCATCAAATATGTTGCTTATATTTTGTAGCCTCTTTTCTAAATTTTGAAAATAAAATCACCTTAAAAATGGCAAGTAATCTGCCTTGTTTGAAACCCCTGTTAATTTCACCATCTCCTCAACCGTCTCCCTGAATTCCTTCGCTTCTTTCGCATCCTTCGCGTCGATCTTTTCCCCATAGTATCTCTTTCCAGATATCATGTTATGGAGCATAGAACTTAGCTCCACTTGTTCAAATTTCATGCACGAGCATTCCTTGGCCAGTTGATGAATCACCCTATTAGTCTCATCTCTTTGAATGCCTGAAAAGGAGTATACTCGTTGTATCGAAAGAAGATCTTGAGTGCTTATACGACGGAGGTTGATCAAGTGATCACCATAAGAGCATGATCCTATGGTTGTACAATTATAGAAAATGTACTTGCCGGCAATATTATACGGTCGATTGGCTAAGATGACATCGTTTTTGGTAAAGCATTCTTGAAATGCAGATTGTGATGAACTCACGATTATATAGTTAATGATACATTGTACGGAAAAATATCAACACAACAGAAACTTAGGATAATACTTTGATGCAACAAAACACTCACCAACATCCTCTCAAAATAAAATTATGCTTTAGCAGCATCACTCCCTACGCATAATTGCTTGATTCATCAATTCATACCAATACCTACAAATTGGTTATTTGTGCACATTGCCGTATCTTGGCAGCGCGAGGAGGGCAACCGTCATAGGCCCAAAAAATAAGTTCAAAATCGGGCCTCAAAATATAAAATTAAGGCCAATTGAGTAAAATAAATATTAGAGAACGCTAAAACCATATACATTTTAATGGAAAAGGGACATATTAGAGAATTGAATATCACATTTCCTAATGTAATAAAAACCATCATCTTCAAAATAATTATTTTCACACTTTAAGAATTCAATTTTTTTAATATATATACTTATTAGTTAGGGCCTAAATTGTAGGTTCGCCCGTAAGACACCAAAATCTCATAAATGGCCCTGTTTCTGCATCATCAAATAAGTTCTTTCATCTCATTATTAGGTCATTTTTACTCATGATGTGGCTTACGAAATAAATTATGGGGCAATGCTTATAATATATTTTTTGTTTTGCTAGTGTGAACATATCAATTCTACCACATCATTAATGAAAAGTATGATAAAAAAAACTTCAAAATATTAATGAAATTGAGGAACCAAAAATGGGATTTAAATTAGGGATCCAAATTTCATGTTTTCTATAGAATGGTAATTGATAAAAGATACATTTACACAAAAAATAAAATATTTTGATACTCTGCAGACATGTATCCAAAAGTACTATCACAGAAGTTTCAGTATCACGTGAATAATTTATTCGTATCACATATAACGACAATCGTTGCTTTATATGGCTCAATAGTGATGTCTTTTTTTGTTTTTTCGGAGGGCGCAAAAATCGCATACATAAAATAGAGATACAGATTTGAACTCTGGTCATGATTTCAGCTTTAACCATTTTGATATTTTTACTAGTTGAATTAGAATTTATAAGACTAATGCTGTCTAATTTAACCTTGTTGTTATTAGACAAATGAATTTCTCTTCTAAAAACAAAATGATTGGTTATATAAACAAGCAATTGATAATGTATTGATAATGTTTTTTTAGGAAAATGTTAACTAGTGCAGTTGTGACACTATTTAGGAAAATATTAACTAGTGTTCCAGATACACTAGTTAATATGACCTTTTCTTTTATTAGGATTCATCTATTCCGAGTTGAGTAGATAATAATAGGAGACTATTTCTTTAAAAAAAAAGTGAAAGTCTATTAATAATTCTTTTGTAGGAGAGAGACTATTAATAATTAAATTCATTTTTAGTGATAATTGAATTCATGTTTTATCATGAATATCAACAATTAATTTATTTATGAGTAAATTACACTTCCATCCCTTCAAAAATGTTTGAATTACACTTTCGTCCCTTCTTATGTTAAAATATACATTTTCATCCCCTCTTATTCAAAACATATTAAGAAATATTTCACTCCCCTCCCCTAAGATAAGCTTGAATTACATTCTCCTCCTCTCTTATGTTAATATCTACGCTTTAGTCCCTCAATAATTTTTTTTATTTCTAATAATCTAGAAAAAAATAATCAAACACACTTCAAAGAAAAATAGTATTGCGGGTCCATTTTAATATAATCAAATTTTGAATACATATTTTTCGCTATTTTTCAATCACAACTTCATTAACATATAGCTTTAAACCTTATGTAACAAAAAAAAAGCTTTAAACCTTATTATAAAATATGAAACAACCCCTAATAAAATTAAAATATGTGAAAAATTACTAAAGTCGATTAAGTATGGTTATTTAAAAGTTAATTTTATACTCTAAATTATAAAATTAATAACAAAATATTTAAATTTAATTATCATTGACATTTAAATTATAAAGAAACGAATTTGTTTATTTTTTAAATGGTGATTCAAAATTATTATATTATAAAAATATTTATTTATGTTAAAATAAATTAAAGTGTAGTACATGTTTAATTATTAAGGGAGGGGGAAGTAATTCAAGCATCTCATGGGGGAGGGAGTATAAATTTTACTTTTCAAGGAAGGAGAGTGTATATTTTAACACAAGAGAGGAGGAGAGTGTAATTCAAGCTTCTCTTAGGGGAGAGGAGTGTAATTTACTCATACTCTTTATTTATTAGTAGTCCCTATATTTTTTTAAGGCAAATGAGAAGCAGGTGATGATGAATAATCTATATAACACTGTAGATAGATTAAAATAAAAATTACAAAAGACTAGAG
The DNA here is from genome assembly GCA_946800305.1 of Medicago arabica. NCBI lineage: Eukaryota > Viridiplantae > Streptophyta > Magnoliopsida > Fabales > Fabaceae > Medicago > Medicago arabica. Next base: position 16,948,683 of record OX326971.1, on the reverse strand, counting down.
AATATAAGACCTAACTCAATGAAAGCAATATTGACACTAAAATGTGTTAACAACAACCCAAAAGGGTAAATTACATTTCATCAAAAGAATCAACAAAAACACTTTCTCTCTCTAAATTTTGTTCTCTAACTTCTCCCTAAACTAATTTGCTTTCCCTTTATCCAAACTCTGCCAGCCAGATGTAGCACTAGTGCACTACGATAGTGGTGGTGCGGCGAGACTACGTCTCTGCACCACTGGTTCTCATCCCCTCTTGGTTACCCTCTGTTCGTGTCAGGGGTTCCTTATTCTCGTGCTTTCTGTGTTTTGTTCCGATTAGATCCAGATTTGTGGTGATGGTGGTGTGAGGAGGTGACAATGGTGATGTAAGTCACAATTTTTGGTGGTATGAGGAGGTGTGACGGTGATGGTGGTGGTAGGTCATATTTTGGTGGTGTGAGGAGGTGATGTGGTGGTGGAGGTCTCCGTTTTGGTGGTGAAAGGAGGTTGCAGCATTGGCTTTTTTGATGGGTCGGTGGAGAGAAGAGTCGGGCTTGGGTTTGTGTGGTGGTAGATTTAGGATATGTGGTGGTGGATCTATGGTGGTTGTTCTGCAGTGTCATGGTGGATTGACGTGGTGGTGGTGATGAAGTGGTGATAGAGTACATAAAAAACGTTTCTGGATGTTCTCTCTTAAAAAACCATCACAAGGTTTCTCATTGCAAAATCAGGTACCAACACTTCTTGGAATGCTTCAATTTCATGTCAATAAAAGGTATTACTTTTAAGTATTACCCATGGATGAGTAACGACATCCTTAACTGTGGTTTAACCATGGACTTCAATTTCTCAATTGTTTTCCAAGAACTATCACCAAATGCATCAACTACAATAATGGTATTGTCAACATCATCATACTTAGGACAATGATTATCAAGCACAACCTTGTACGTGGTGGTGGTTGATGGAAAGGTTAATGGGGTTTATTAGTTTTGAGTGGTGGTTGGTGTGGTGAGTTATCTGTCTTGAGTGATAGTTGGGTCGGTTGTGGAGGTGTGATTTGCGTGGTGGTTTGTGTGGGTAGTTTTGGTGTAGTTTGGATGGGATGATCGTGGATAATTTAGACCAGATTCGTTGTCAGGACACTCTGCGGACGTGAGCTGATTAAGAGGAGTGGTAGTTGTTTTTAGGTAGGGAGCTGGAAGTTGTTGTGGTGTTTTAGTGGGTGTTGAAGGCCGCCTTTGTTGTATCAGTTGTAGGTCGCCTATGTTTTTGGATTCCTTTATGTCGTCTCTCGCCTATGTTTTTGGATTCCTTTATGTCGTCTCTAGATCTTGTCGAGTTTGGGTTGTTTGGATACTTCGAGTGTGTGAGGCCGTTGAGCGGAGCCTTTTCCTTGCTGATATGATTTATGGTTGCACCACTTTTCATCTAGTTGTTTGCCTTACAAGTTTGTGTCCTGGACTCTGGTGGACCAGTTAATTTTGCTTTGAGACCAGGAGTTGGTGTCTAGTTGCAATCGTGTTTGGTAAGGGGTTCCATACTGATTTGGGTCAGAAGTCTGGTGGGCTGATCGCTTTTGATTCGAGATCGGAGTTTGATTTTGGTGGTGAGGTTTATTTTGGTGATTATTGTCCTCATGGGTGTTGATGGCAAATCGTGGTTTAGGTGTTGTGTGTATGGATGTCTTTTATGGTGTTTATTTTGGGTGTTTCGCTTATATACGGCGCCTTTAATTTATAGTCTATGATCCACCGATCTCTATTTGTCTTGAGCAGAGATCTGGTTGTTTAATAAACTTTGTTGTTTAAAAAACCCAAAAGGGTAAAGAGCCAATAGGTAAGCATACACACATTACGGGCACATATTGACACGCTTACATGAGCAAAATTGCTAAAAGCAAAAATTGTGATGCACTAGCGATCGCGAGCATCAAACCATATATGAGTCAAACTAACCCGAACCCTTGAAGACATGATAATGTACCCGACCGCCGACACATAAGAAGATCCGTTAATCAACAACTAATTGAGGCATATCAACAACAAGCATTAGCATACACAAATTTCCTAGAGATATAAAATACCATCTTCTTTTTTTAAAACGACAAAATTTATTTATAACTAAATCAATGTACAAGACCAACTGAGATAGACAACACTGAAACACACATAGCAAAAGGCATCGTATATATATGCAAAACACTCAAATGAAAACTTATACACCTTGTAAATCAAAGACAAAATTTGAAAAACCAACAAGAGACACTAGCCAATAGAGGGCTACAACCGAAACCAATAAAACACAACAGAAAAAATAAAGTCGACATCAAAACCAAATTCAAACCCACACACAACAACATAAACAAATATTGTGCCAAAACCTTCAAACTTCATCACAAGTGGCCACAAAAACAACTTCCAACACCTATATTTTATGTTGTTCGCACCGAAACCCCCCAGCAACAACGACAAAAACTATCACTATAACCAACAACCTCTAGAAAAAAAAAAGGGAATATAACCCCATACAATACCAATAGTTCTCTCAACACATGTCCACCCAAAAACATACTTCCAATAGAACCACAAAACCGACCAAAAACCCTATGACAACACCTTTGCTTCTCTTCCTACATATGAACCCAAATAAAAACCCAAAAATCATTTATTCAAACATTTTCAGTCCTCAATAGATTACACGCAATGTCAATGATCACAATTCATCGACTCTCTTCTTTAATCATACCGAACACCAAACAAATAAAAAAACGGCACAAATTTATCTTTCTCCCAGTAAACAACCTTTAGTTTCTTCTTCAACTTGGGAACCTTTTCCTTGAATTCGAAGATTATAGTTTTTGACATGTTTTCGACCTCGCTCGATGGCTCTTCGTGGACGCCTTCTTCGATTTTTGAATGGTTTCTAGGGTTTTGAAGAGAAAGAATAAGCTATGTTCACTTCCAATTACGTTCATGCGAGGAAAGTGTGGGACGGGGATATATATATATATATATATATATATATACTCGAACTTGACCGAGTATGAGGCTAGAGTTCTAGTATCATCCAGATCAAGGATTGGGATAACCACATAGATAGCCGAACCTAATTAAGTTCGGAAATGGAAACTAAAAAAACCGTCCTCATTCTGCCATGACTAGTACGAGTTTGAACGAACTCTCACTTTGAATTTTATTTATAGAAACTAGCGAAAAGACGGGCACTCACATGCACGTCTTTCCGCTCTTTTTATTGAACTAAAGTTTAATAATTAAGAACGGTTTTTTCTATGAAATTTTGATTTTGATTAAAAGTATAAATATAAATGATTGTTGCTCTCAAATTACAACAAACCAAACTAACTTTGTTTATCTATTTCAATGACACTAACAATATAACAAAAAAAAAATCTAAATTCTTATCTTTTTAATGACACCCAACAATCATTATTATTGAATTTTTTTAAAAGTATAATTGGGATTATGAATAACTCAGCTTAAAATTTATATTGTGTTTGTTAAAATTTTTATTTTATTTTATTTTGAATTCACTCCCATAAATTATCTTTTTTTAAAGAATAAATGATAAGGAAAAAAATGGATATATCATGGACAATAAAGATTGAGTTTGTTAAAAAAAAATTATACTATTTGAATTCACTCCTATGTATTTGTTATATATGTTATTTGCATTTAAAGTTGAGGGTAATTTGGGATAGAGAAAAGATCAGTCCAAAAGAGCCAAAATTGACTATTTTCTTTATATATAGTATAGAAGATAACATAATTCAAAAAGGAAATGATATTTATACATCATTTTTCGAAAACTTTTTTAACAACTCTTTCATACTTTCGATGTGTTCTTACTCTTTCTTTATTGTTTTGATTTTTTTGACAATATTTACATTTTTAATATATATTTGGTTATCTTATATATTTGGATTTTTCTTTTCAAAAATACCCTCAATTTTTAATACAAATAACACATGTAACAAATAGATAAAAATAAATTTAAATATTAAAATAAATGTAACAAACACGATATGAATATATATTTTTGTTTTTTTTACCTTTATCATTTAAAAAATGTAACAAACTAGATGAATATATTTATACTTACTTTTTCATCATTCCAATTATACCCTTAAACAACTTTTTCTATAATAAAATTATTGTTGGTGTCATTCAAAAAGGAATTTAGATTATATTTTTTTGTTATATTGTATTATTGTCGATGTCGTTGAAATAGACAATCATGATTAGTTTGATTTTTTATAACTTAAAAGCAACAAACATTTTTTTTTTAGTTTTAATCAAAATCAAAATTTCATAAAAAACACTTTCAACGTTAGCGTAATAAAAAGAGTGAAGGTTGCAAGCTCAAAAAGTAAGGTTGCAAGCTCCCACGATCTCAATTCACTTCAGAAACACTCATCATCAAACACGACAACCATAACACCTTTGCTTATTTGCTTTGCTCTCTCGTTATTTTCCGCGACACTATATCCAATAACAGTCTTATGAGTAGGAAGACCGGTTGAAGCAAGGTCCTGCAGACTGAAGCAAACCTCATGGTGTTCTTGAAATATCACTATTTTATTTTCTGTGACAATTCCAGCACCTATGGCAATGCTTTTAACTATAGATGATGTCCTGTGATTACCATTGCAGAATTTATACCCAAGAGAAATCCCATGTTTGTGATAGCCCAGTAGGCGTAGACCTTGGTGCCTCCCTGTGTGCGAGGCTTCCACTGTTGTACTCATAAGTATTGTTCACCACAGTGACAACCCCTTTAGCTTTGAAGTTCAAATTTCTCAATCATATTGCACAACATAGGAAAACACATTGGTCATTTGTGATTGAGGATTCCTCAATCGCAAATGATTCACCACTGTTGTACTCAGAAGTATGATTCACTACAACCCCTTTAGCTTTGAAGTTCAAATTTCCCAGTCATATTGCGCAACATAGGAAAACACCCTGTTCATTTGCAATTGAGGATTCCTCGTCTATATGTTAGACCCAACATTGTTATATTGATCATTCAACCCATACGGAAGTTGCATTTGATCTTATGCCTTTCTCTCTTAAACACAAAAATGAGCATTGGAACATTACTTAATTGCAGAAGTGCAATTCGATGCTAGTATATAATATCAATAACTCAATAATAGAAATGCTACCTAATCAGTAACTAACTATGGAAACTTAGTGCTAATACGAATATGAAACTGTGCTAGTTTCATGTACTATCATAGTGTTTGACATGTACACTATAATTGCTGATTTTCAATGAATTGTTGGACTTGAAAAAAAGGTGAGTCATAAAAAAATCACAAAAAAATTATTGCACATTGGTGTTATGAGAAAGTGATGCGGTTCTTTAGTTTAAGCACATACCTTTAATCTCTCAAGGTGGTGGCTATATTTTGGGATCATACAACACATAAAATGGAGGGAAAAGTTCATTGCATGGGAAATAATTGTTGGAGAAAGACTTGTTCTTGCCCTATTTTTCCAATTCTACTTGGAAGTACTCTCAATGGACCATTTGTGAATGGTAATGTTAACTGGTTGACACTTTACGACTCAAATTGTCATCCGTATAAATGGGAAAATGTTACCATCAAACAATTAGTGATTTTTTCACTTGATATGCGGAAGGAGACATGTACGTATATGTTGCTCCCTGATGGTTTTGGTGAAGTGCCCGAAGAAGAACCAACTCTTGTTGTTTTGAGGGGCCGTTTATGCCTTTATTATGACCACATGGGAACCCATTTTGTTTTGTGGGAAAAGAGAGAGTTTGGAGTTCAAGAGTCTTGGACCCAATTGATGAATGTTAGTTAAGTGGATTTTCAATATGATGACATTGTGCCTGATTGGCAGCTGTTGCCGGTGTGTCTATCCGAAAATGGAGATGTCCTATTGCTTGGTAGCAAAGAAGTTGGACTTTGTGAAGATGATGTTATCATGTATAACCGGAGAGATGGTAGAGTTGAATGTATTGAACTTCCTAACAACCAAATTTGGGTTGCCGTTGAACATATGCAGAGTTTGGTTTTGCCTTGTCCTCGTCCACATTAAAGTCCTATGAAGCAATTGTTAGTTTTTCAAAATTTATGTTAGACTATGAAATTGGAGTGATGACTATTGATAATTACTTAATTATGTTTTCACTAGCTTGTTTGACTATTTTGTTGTATGTTTTCATCCGTACTTATTGCTAGTTGTTGGATCAAAATATTTGGATTGGATGAATATATTTTAATTTTATATTAATTATTATGAGTTACTTTCAACATAATGCTGAGAAAATAGCCAAAGTTATTTATTTTTTCTCCACATACTATTTAGTTCATTTGCTCCAAACATTCTTTATTGATGAATTAGAAGATTTCTTTTCTGAAGGAAGATATGAATTATAAGATGTTAGTGGGTTTCTTCTGCATTATTTATTATATATGCACGATGTAGGTGTGTTAAATGCTAGATGTGGGTACCTCTCCCAGCTGGGATTCAAACCTTGGTAGCAACGTTGTGCAACTCTAATCCTTTTTGCTAGACTCAACCCCGTTGGTTGGTGCTTTTATTTTAGTTTACTTGTATACTGTCTTGTATGATTCTGAGGATGAATGTTATATATGAAGTTGTGACTAGTTTTATGAACTGAGCATACGATATTATTGTTGTTAATGTTTGAAATATGTGAATGTTTGAAAGTGGTTTATATGAAAGTTGTTTTCATACTTCATTGGGGTATTCTTATCCAGCCCACAATTTGTTTGTTGGTGGGGTGCTTGGTGTCACATGACTATTGTGTTTTAGCCTTTGAAAATCGGTTTTGTCTCTTAGTTTTATTGTTTGGAGATGATTTTGCAGGAAATTGTTTGATGACTTAATTTGGGAGTGGGTTTGCTTTTCAAAAAAGTTTGTACATGTTTGTATATGTGAATGTTATGTGGCAACATGAGCATATTTGTATAATTTTTTTTCCTGTCTATTTGTATTAAATATTGTTAATCACAATGTAGGTTTTGTAAATTTTCCAAATTTTCTACAAGTTGGCGTTTTATATTTTGACTCCAAAATATGAAGAGGGAAAAATACAGGGATTTGTCATTTCTTTTTAGTACATAGTATTCATCACCTTTGTTGAGTCTTTCTTTTAGTAGCACCTTTGTTGCATCAGACACCAAATGAATTATGAGATTTTTTTCTCAGATGTTGTAGCTAATAGCTATGTATTTGTACATTCCAGCAGAAGAAAAGACCATTGCAGCCAGTGATGTGCCTTAATGTGAATTTCAGATTCAATAATTTGTAGATCACATAGTAACATAATTTGCAATTCGTGTTGTTACGCGGTACAGGTTCATTAGGGACGAATCCAGGACATTATTATAGAAAATATCCACAAAAGGGTTCAAAAGTATCCACAAAAGAAAGCACACTCGTGTAATTCTCTAGCTCGTGGGTCGTCAAGTTGTCCTTAGAAAAAGCACACTCTTTGGTCCTATGCTTAAAATGATCCTCAATCCAGTATAAATTGAACCAAGGCACTTGCTCAGTGATTGACGCGACAACATTGTTAGTAATCACAACTCTGACTTCATCTTGGATGACCCTTATCTCCATCAGAGTTGAAGTTGCAGTCACCTTCTTAGCACGGATCAGATAATACTTATTCTTGAAACTGTGAACAAAATAAGCAAGCATCTTAGACCATCTCCCATGGACCTATTGAAAGCAACTTTAAACATATTGAACCATTGGAAGAGTATGTTGAAAGAAAGTGGAAAGATGATGTGGATGAAAGAGGTGTTGAAGCAATTAAACAAGTTGAATGATGTCCCGGTCAGGCCACGTGGCGGCTTGTGGTTGGTGAAAAACGGCGCGTGAGACGTTAGTGGACGCGGAGAGAGAAAGAGAAATGGATAAAGCTGGGACACGTGGCATATTTCGATTAGCTGCTTGGATTTTTATCATCTTAATAATTCAAACTCAATTATTTCATTGCAAATATTTTTTTTTTAATTTTTTTTTACCAAAATTCATGATTTTTTTTTTGTCTATAAATAGAGACTTGGATCATTTGATTTTGACACAGAAAAAAAAAATCAAGTTTTTCACTATCTTAATCTTATTATTAGCTTTTTATCAGCCTTTCTTTTGAAGTTTTAATCTTTTTTTTAGTGAAATGGATCCCAATAATAATAATTTCAACACCCAGAATTCTTCTGATTACCCGTTTAGCTACCAAAATCCCAACAATAATGAATATCCAAATCAATTTTCCGACCAACGACCTCAAAACATGCACATGCCTAATTTTGGTTTTGCACCAAATTTCAACAAGTCATCCTCTGTTCCAAACTTTAATCCATGTTATAGATCTATGATGGGATATCCATCTCAAACACCCCCATTTAATGGTTATATGCCAATGGTGAATGAAAATTTTCAGAGTGTTGGTGCACCTGAATTTCCCGAGTTTTCAACACAAATAAATCATGGTGGAATGACAAGAGCTAATGAAGTAACTCCAGATCCAGAGGATTCAACTCCTAAGAGCAAGAAAACCCAACAACCAGCATGGAACACTGAACAAAATTTGATGCTAATTAGTGTTGTCGGGAGAAATCAGACAGGTGAAGCATATTGGGGTAAAATTGTTGAGTATAGTAATGAGCATTGCTCATTCGATTCTCCGCGTGATGTATTTGCATGCCGAAACCGTTTTAATTATATGAGAAAAATACTGAATAAATGGATTGGCGCTTATGAAGGCGCTAAGCGTTTTCAAGGAAGTGGTTGGTCGGAGAATGATGTTTTGGCAAAAGTGTAGGAATTATATGCATGTGGGAAGAATGTTCAATTTACTTTAATGGAAGAATGACACACTCTCCGTGATCAATCATGTTATGGTAGTCAAGTAGGAGGAAATACTGACTTAGGAAGTAGTGGATCTAAGAGATCCCACGACAGTGATGCATGTGGCTCATTCTCTGTAAGATCTAGTGAGCGTCCAATAGGTAAGGAGGCAGCTAAAAAAAAGGGTAAAAGAAAATCAAGGAAGCTGCATTGGAGGGTGTGGAAAATGAGTGGCTTGATTTCAAACAATTCAGGGAGAAAGAGATTGAACAATTGAAAGAGATGACCTTGGTCCAACAGCAGACTAACAAATTGATGAAAGAAAAGACTGAAACTAAGAAAATGAAACTTTATCTAAAGTTAACTGCTGAAGGGTCTCTTAATGATTGGAAGAAAGAGATGGTGGCAAAGTTGGAGCGTGAGCTGTTTGGAAATTAATAATTGCCAGTGTTGTCTAGTCCCTAGTGTTGTCAAGTCTGTACTGTTTGCTTTAATAATTATTCGTGACTTTTGGCTTTAATAATTATCCGCGACTTTTGACTTTACTGATTTTAATATTTTGAATCCGTCATTGTTCACCACTCAATGTACTTATATATAGGGCCTCATATCTACTTCCAATATCACAAATCTCATTCAATCTACTTCCAATATCATAAATCTCATTCAATATACTTCCAAAATCACAAAAGCTATCAATGGATCATTTTGATATCGAAGCCTACAAACAAAAACGTGATATTGAAGACACTTATATCGTCAACCGATTTATTCAGTGTCGAAAAAATATATTGGAAAATAGTGCATCTCGTAGTAGAAAATATCTTAATAGAGATCATGCAGCGGCAAACCAAAGACTAATTGACGAATACTTTGCCAATGAGCCTACATATGATGATGCAATCTTTCGTCGTCGGTACCGGATGCAAAAACATGTTTACTGCTTCACCCAGCGAGTTGATGCATCCAATAAAAAAGGTATACCACCCTTAGCAAAATGTACCACATTAATGCGAATGTTAGCATATGGTGTGGCAGCATATGCGATCGATGAATACATTAAAATAGGAAGTAGTGTAGCATAGGAATGCTTATGTAGATTCTGCAAAGGAATCATACGATTGTATGGACAAGTGTACCTGAGAGCACCAACCCAAGATGACCTGCAAAGAATTCTACATGTTAGTGAAATGCGGGGGTTCCCAGGGATGATCGGGAGTATTGACTGCATGCACTGGGAGTGGATAAATTGTCCTAAAGCATGGGAATGTCAATTTACCAGGGGGGATAAGGGAACCACCACAGTTATTCTTGAAGCAGCTGCATCTCATGATCTATGGATCTGGCATACATTTTTTGGATGTCCGGGAACGTTGAACAATATAAACGTTTTAGATCGGTCACTAGTGTTTGATGATGTGGAACAAGGAAAGGCTCTAAGGGTGAATTTCTTTGTGAATCAACGTCTCTATAATGTGACATACTATCTAGCTGATGGTATCTACATTTCTTATCCAACTTTCGTCAAATCGATTAGACTTCCTCAAAGTGAAACCGATAAGTTATTTGCAAAACATCAGGAGGCATGTCGGAAGGACATCGAATGTGCATTTAGAGTGCTTCAAGCTCGATTTAAAATCATCCGTGAACCAGCTCACTTGTCGGACATAGCTGATTTGGGTATCATCATGAGGTCATGCATCATATTACATAATATGATTGTTGAGGATGAACGAGATACATATGCTCAACCATGGACCGATTTTGAGCAATCTGAGGGAAGTGGATTTAGTACACCGCAACCATACTCGACCGAGGTGTTATCCGCTTTTGCAAATCGTGTGCGTGCTAGATCCGAACTGCGTGATTCAAGTGTTCATCACGAATTGCAAGCAGATCTAGTGAAGCACATATGAACAAAGTTTGGAATGTTTCGTGATTGGAGATGATTTGTATCGTACTAAATAAATAACTTGTGTGTTATGTGCTTAGTTTGTTGTCTTGCATTTTAAGTTATTTGTGTGTTGCGTGCTTAATTTGTTGTATTTAATTTTAAGTTATTTATGTGTCGCGTGCTTAGTTTGTTGTATTGCATTTTAAGTTAAGAAAATAAAAATAAATTATTTTACAAAATTTTGTTTTTCCAAAAAAACTCAAAAATAAATTGTTAAGTGTTTATTATTTTAATTTAATTATAATTGATAATTGAAATTTTATGTAATCAAAAAAACAAAAATATAAAAATAAATAAGAATATGAAATAAAAAGTGGTGGGATAGAGTGTTGAAAGAAAAAACTATTAGGTAGGATAAAAATTGAACGAGTGTTGAATAAAGAGACAGAAAATGACGTGGAATGTTGAGAATTGAAAAGTGGGTGTTCAATATTCTTGTAGGATAAAAACCATTTTTGTAGGATAAAAACCATTGCACTTGGTCTTAAAGATTTTCTCATGCTATTTCAGAGAAACTCAATTGGATATCCGTCTAAATTTTCAAATGAAATATATGGAAGAAAAGGGCATTCTAAATCTCATTTCCTTGAAAACTATCTGATACATAGGAGTAAACACCCCCTCCTAGTCTATAGTACTCGTATCGTCGATTCAGATGAAGGAAAGTTTCAAGAAGGCATCGCCAACATAGATATAAGTCATCTCCACCGGTTCTTAGTGAAAAAAAAGACTTTATTGTTGGCACAATTCTATGATATCAAATATAATTAACTTGTAAAAAACAAGTGTCATAAAAATTCTACACAAATTAATTTTTTTAGTACCTTTTCGAAAACTAAAATTATTAAAAATACTTCAAATTAAAAATCAAAAAAATAAAAATGAATCAAAAACAAATTAAAAAATGACAAGGTATAAATTGCAAACAAATTACTCATTCCGCCGCAGAAGATCGTTAACATTTTCCACAGTCCCGCAAACCACAAACCTCTTAGGTCGTTCGTTTCTCTCTGGTTTCGAAGCAGCAAAAACATGCCACCAGCACGAGGTTAACCAATTTTCCCATACACACATCTACAAAATTTGTCTATTCGTTTTTGTTTTCTTAATAATGTTTAATGCTAATTGATTCATGTTTGTTGTTTTTTTGAGACAGAACTTCCAGGGTTCTACTTTGACCCAGAGAAGAACAGGTATTTCCCTATCAAAGGTCCCATTCCTGGCTCTTCTTCTTCAAAAACCAAAACCATTACTCCAAAGCCTTCCCAACCTTCTTCCTCTCAGGTATATTGTATTATATACAAAGTTTAATATGCATACAATGGGAAAATGATGAGTTTTTGTTGGATGTTAGTGTAAAATTGATTTACATCGACAATATATGAGTGAAGATATGTTTACTCCATGAGTAACTTTGATGTAGTTAGTTTGATTTAGAAATCACCATGGTTATTGAATTTCAATAATTCATCTGTCAAATTAGAAATTCATATTAAATTGATTACCTCCATGAATTTTCATGAAATTACAAAACTATTTCATACTTCATCAAATAGCTTCAACTGAACGCATATATTTTTATTAAAATACGAGTAAATATTGACTATAAGATAAGATTAGCGCATTGTTTGGCAAGGCCCAAATGCTAGCTTATAGTGATTAACGTATGGCGTATGAAATCGTATACCTTTTCGGTAAGTCATTCTCTTACGAGCTTATAACGTTTTTCACAAGCTTATAGTTTTTTTAGATGCTACTTTAAGTAGTGTTTGAGCTTATAATTTATAGCGTATCATTTTTTCTGACGTTTATACCATCCTTATCTTTACACAAAAATTGAGATATATTTAAAACTATCTTTTTATGTCATTTTATATTTATCAGCTAGTTCAACCATTGATTTCATCGAACAATTAAAATTCAATCATTTAGCTTATAAGCTATCAGCTATCTTATTCGCTATCCTATATTGTTTGCCAAAAATAGCTAGACTGTAATGTTTTTTCTGAAGTTTGGTGTACATGATGATTAATATAATATTGATATGTTGAACAATTGGATTAATGAAATTCAATGCGTATAGTGATTTTAGTGATTTATTTAGAAGAGTAATTATAACAAAAGTTACTCCTAGAATAAGTTGATCCCCACTCATTGTCTATAATACATGAATATTTTCATGTTGGCCTTTTCACTTTTTACATAAGCCATTGAATTGAATTCTAAAGTTTGATTGATTTTAGTTACAGGAAAAGAATAGGAGTTCTTGTAGGAAGCTTAGAAACAGAACGTCTATGCTGCTTCAGATTAGGGAGTTAGATGGTCGTCATGTCAATGCCTCACATTATTGCAAGTGTAACTTCACTGAGGAATTCCGGAAAATACAAACATCTCAGCCTGCCGTATGTTAATTTCTTAGAATATTTTGGTTCCGTTTATTTTGATAATGTGATTGTTGTATTTGAGTTGAGTCTAATGTAAGATTGGGTTTGCAGGTTTGGAAGTATCAGGGAACCAATAGGGTTGGTATTAGTGCCTTGGAACACTTAAATGTTGATGTGCAGACAGCAGAGGGTAGATTTCGAACCGATGTTTTATTGAATGGCAGCATAAATGGCTCACTGAGGTAATTTGTAATTTTTTTTTTCCGTTTGCATTTGTATTTGCTTGCATTCTAGGACATTTGAGAGATTATCTAATCTAACCATTGAATTGTGTTGTATATGAACATTAACAATTCTTAGATTTTGATAATTGTGTTCTCAGATTGTGATTTTATTATTGATGGAATGATGATACGTGTGAGCGGTTATTTCGAACCTCTGTGAACCGGTGCCATTTTTAGATTCTGAAATGGTATTTTGATTTGATAGAGCTTCGGAAACAGTTTACATTTTCCTCACCGCTTTACATTTTTGTTCCCCTTCCATGTTAAACTTTGAACCACTTTGCCCCTGCTTTACGCTTCTTGAAAGAAGACTAGTTTTTGCAAAGAAATGCCTCAAGTATTAGATCTTATGCTGGCAGCATAAGTTAGTAATGGTATAGGTTTTCGGATTTGTGTCATCATGTGTTGTAAGAACTGTGATTTAACATAAAATTTGTGTCATCTTGGTCCAGTTGTGCCAATGTGAGGACTTCGTTGTGCTTTTTTGAGCCTTGAGACCTGCTCTACTCTAACCCTGATTAGTTACTAGGATCCAACTCACCTGAACTGTTTTTGATAACAAAATATAAATATAGAAACTGACACTACTAGATAATCTTAGGTTCTCTAACATATTATCAAGATATTATATGATATTTTAATAATATTATAACAATTATCTTGTCAAAATGTACAAAATAATAAATTCATTCCATTGCATAAAAGCATACGTGCTTATTATTTGAGATACACCCTCCCAAGTTAAAAATATACTTGTCAGAACTGAAGCAGAGAAACTCAATACAATAAGGAATACATGATCTTCAGTTATTATCCTAGGGAAAGAGGAATTAGATACCCTTTCCTTGCATAAAGAATATCAAGAGATGGTTTTGTAGCTTTTAAGTTGATCAACTGCCTTACTAATGATGCCATTGCCATTGACAGTTAATATGTTCCGTATTAATCATTCAGTTAGTATATTTTCACTTGACATTCAATTATTCACTATAAGTTTACATTTCGCGTTGTTCTTCTTTTTCCAACATTATCATAGAACTCTAAAGTGACAGCAAATGCCGATATACCTTCAAATGTTTTGAGTACTTTGATGATCGTGCATATTGATTATATCACATTGGTTGGACTTGAACTGTTGAACATAAAAACATTTTTACTTTTTAATTGATTTTGGTGAACTTTGATTCACAATGTTGATTACTATTTACTAGTTGTTCCTTGTGAAGTTTGGTACACACAGTTTTTCTGAAGTTGGAAGGATTGGGCAAAATTTCGATGATGGGGTAAAGTGGATGCCTGATTGTGTGAAGAGTCATATTAAAGGGAAAACAGATGGGCAAAACGAAGTGCCAGGGCCGCTTTTCAGACCTAATGGAGCTACACTGATTATGTCCTCCAGAATATCTTGTATAAGATTGGGTCCAAATGTATCCCCTCATGCTGCGAATGACAGTCCAATTGTTGGAAATGTATTGTATCCTTTAATTAATTTTTCATTCATTTATATAGGGTTTAGATTTTTTTATCACCCCGTAAGTACTACCTAAATATAAACATTCAATTATGCATGCATTGCAAAGATTAAATTGCAAGATTAGCACTTCTCACTTTTAATTTTAATAATAGATTTAAATCACATATTTTGGATAGAGTTGAACATGAAGTTAAAGATCTTAACATGCAAAATAGATTTACTACTCTGGGATCAGAAACATCTGGTGGATCTGTTTATACCATCAGTCTTGTCGATCCAATAGATCTTGGACCAGGAATATTGAACACATGGAGCAGACTAGAGGAAATAACGTCTTTCAATAGTACCCTTTGGACAGCTGAATACGATTATAATAGACATCGGGCTATAATTGGTAAGTTATTCATTGCTCTTCTTTCTCTTTCTTCCCTCTTTCCCCATCTTTCATTTACATACACACATGCTACAATGTATGTGCTTGTGCCAAATTATATTAAATTCAGAGACTGCCAAATGTCATTTTGTTCATAATTTTGACCTAACAGTTAGAGTTAATTCATTGCCATGCTAATATAGTATTTCTCATGTTCTTTTATTATTAGCACTTCCCTTCCCTGCATAGGTTCCAACCCAGTTGAGTTTTGATTAAGAGATATTCATTTTAGGCAATAATATGCATACTTTTCTTAATGGTTTAGCACGAATTCTAGAATTGAGATACAATGTATGTTTCACTTCACTGCACAGATTCAACAATTCATCATATTTTAGCATTTTTCACCTTATTCAGCTGGAAAATACTGTTCCACTTCTCCAACAATTAAATCTCTTTACCGCTGTGCTTCAGCTTTGTAAAGTTTTGCATAGAGTGATCTAATGTGGCCTTTATCAATAAGGCTGTGAATGATTTGTTTCACTTCTGTTTTATGGCTGCTTTTTCTTTTATCAAGCTAAGATAGTGAAAAATGCACCGTTAGAATTTGATTTAATAACATAAAGACTTGATAGTTCCTAAAGATGACAACTGCAATATATACCGTTTTCCTTAAGAAATATCCCCTGTTAATTTTATATATATTCTTTTGCAAGATATTCACTTGTGTTTCTCTATATCTTTCTAAGGTACTAATCAGGGAGGTGCTTCGGTGGATCTTCAAAGTGGAACAAGGTCATGGTTTTTACGTTGTAAAAGTGATGTTTTTGCACAACAGATTGTTGATTCAGTAAGTTGCCCCTAGTAAAAATATTGCCGGTTACATCTTAAATGTACATTTTGATCGTGCCTTCATGGAATTTTTTATTGAGTTTGATTAATGAATATGAACTGAAACGGATGGCATGTATACTGTTCATATCATTAACCTGTTTTGCTATTAACAAGGTTCAATGTAAAATGCTGTGCGGGAATCACCAGATCTCTTCTAGTGGGATAAAGTTTGGTGGTGGTTGTTGTCATTGTTTTTGTTGTTGGATGCAAAAAAGGACTCCTTTTTTGCAGTTAGATAATGTTTGTGTTAAGAATGAGGATCTACAGTAATTTTCTATTCAGAGGTTTACATAAAGATGAGTCGTATGTACATATTTTTTTCTGGTCTTATTTCCCAGTTAGGAACATGGAGACAGACATTTGTTTCTTGGAGCATCAGATTAAATGGAACTAACTTAAAAAATATAAAGAGAATGATTGAATTTAGTTTTATGATTCACGCTGTAGCCTTTGCATGCTGCCTCTCTTAAACCTCTATCTCTCAATCTGCGCCACCCATCACACACCTGCACACAATTTTTACCCTCTATATTTTTCGATAGTTTTGAAACAACACTTTCCTATCCATTTCATGAATGTAAAAATAAGAACTAAAAAACTTTTTTTTTTGAGGGAAAGAACCAAAAAACTTAATTTGCAGTTAATTAGTGTATTTTAGCATGGAGTCTATTGTATTTTTCAAGTTGCTTCTCTGTCCTTAAAAATGGGATCTTTCCATGGATTCTCTGGTGCCGAACTCGTTTTTTTTTTTTCTTTTTCCACGGAAGTATTTTCAACACTTCCTGAGGGACTTGGAAGCTTCTTCCATTGATGGTCATATTTATTTTTTCGTTTTGTTTTTTTTATATATATTTTTTTGATCATATAAATATCCTTCTTTCTACTCACTTTTATTCCATATTTCCTTTCTCTCTTTTATGCAACTTATTCCTAAAATGAAATGTGATATTTGTTGGTTTCTGTCATCTTTTATGGTTTCAGCTTTCTAACAAAACCATGTGATATCTTTTTATAAATATTTTGACGTTGTGACTCTTATTTTATTTTAATTATTTATTTATTGTTGTTGCAGGGAAATGTGATTTTATGCGGACTCAGAAATGGTGCAGTTGTCTCGGTAGATTTTCGAGAGAAAAGATTGCATTCTAGTAGACTTACTGAGCATAGGATATCATATGTATCTTCGGATAAGAAAGTTGGAAGTTCTAAAAAAGATTGGTTCAAGGTATTTTTTTTCATTTTTTAAATTAAGAATGAAAGAAGACTAGATAGACAGAAGATTGCAAGAAATAATCATAATTTACCACAATAAAATATTGGGAAGAGATACAGAATGTATAAAAAAATGTTTATTTTTGTTCAATATTCACTGTTTAATGTCCTTCATTAGCTTCTTACTTCTGCATTTTGCGAATCCAAATTTAAACCCCAATGTACATTTTTTATTTTGGTAGAGCTTGTTATTTTCCGTTCTATGAGGGTATTCTGCAATCTTCAACGACTGATGCTTCACTTTGTGAAAGTTGTCATTATTAGCTGTAACTATTGTTGATATGCTTATGCCCTCTCACTTTGCAGCTTCAAGGAAGCATATATCCTTCACATACCATTAAGATGCCTTCATCTATATCCAGGTCAGTAAGCTTTTTCCTGCTAAGTTGTCTACTTGACTTATATCTTAATTGATTTGAACTTTTTTTATTTTGACTGACCAATTTCCGTTTTTTATTTTGTGGGTTTTATACTAGTTTGGCATCACTTCAATTTGATGATCAATACTTCTTGGCAAGCTCCATGGATGGATCGGTTAGTTTATTCTTTGGAAACTTCTACTTAGATTTATTTTTAATGTCACTTCTACATGGCATAGAATACTGATAGTTTACTGCAGAATCTCATGTTCAGGCATTTGTGTGAATTCATTCTGAATTCCTTATTATTTACATTTAAATGAATTTTTAGTTATTTAATGTGCATACTGGCTTTGGGCTTAACTCAGCTACTGGCTTGTAATTCTCTGGAACTGCCAAAATGATGTTACTAAAATTCTCTGTAGAAGCTATTTATCGCGGGCTTCATATAATGAGAGAAATTACATCTTAAATACCTGTTCTTTTCCTTTTTAGATAAGGCTATACGACCGTCGCATGGTCCAGAGGGGTGCGGTTCAATCTTATGAAGGGCACGTGAATTCCCATACTCAAATACAGCTCGGTGTTGACCCAGATGAAAGATATGTTATGTCAGGTGGATGTTATTTCAGTGATTTTATTTCTTCAACATTTTTGTTTGAAAATTCTAACATAGTCATCTCAGGTGGAGAGGATTGCAAGCTACGGATATGGAGTATCAAGTCTGGCGAATTGCTTTTGGAGGATAAGTTCTCTAATTCAGTTCTCTCCACTGTGTGCTATCAAACATTTAAAAGTAGTAAGCACGACATGCTTTTGCTCTTTCTGCTTTCAATATATATATATATATTCTGCTGTTGTCAGAAGCATTTTTAGGGTGGGTTTTCTTGTAACTTATGTTAGAATGTGTTATTTTGTGCCCAGAATTTAAAGCAGAGGAAGAAAACCAATACACACATGACTCTTCTTTAGGTGCATGGCTTGGATCACATGAAGGACTATTTTATATGCACTGGTTATGAGTGGAAAGGGTCTTCGATACCGTAGCCTATAGCTGCTGCAGTTTTATTCTGGTCTTAGCATGAAGTGATTAAATAGCTTGTAGATATGCAGATTTGGTTTAATTGTCTGTTAAAGAGTTTTTTTTATTTGATTTGAGCTAGAATTTTGACGTAGAACGTAACAGATGCGACCAATTACTTCCTAGAAGTAATGATATCTATTTACTATTACTTAGTATTTACACATGCACACAATGAAAAGGAAAGAGAAAGAAAAGAAAACATAATTTTGCCTGGCTTTTTGGCATCAAGGTTTCTTTCTATGTAGATCATCTTGTTCATGTACTGTGTGTGAGATTCATGACTCATGCGGGCCAACCATGGTTCAATGGTTGTAGTGGAAACATCTGACGACTGTGTTGTTCACTGCAACTACTTTCACACATTTAACAGTTCAGCATTGTCCTATCTTTAATAAACGGCTGACCCTGTGAATGTAGGGGATTGAACGTTCGGTTTTATACTTTTTTGGAGAACAAATGGATTGAATGAAAAAACCACCAAATGAAATGATTTAGTTGAATGTAAAGGGTTTTATTTTGATACATTTACGCAAAAATGATTTCTACAAATGTGTATGGATATTTTTACATTTTGGAGAACGAATGTATTAAATGAAAAAACCACAAAATGAAATGATTTAGTTGAATGTAAAGTGTTTTTATTTGGATACATTTACGTAAAAATGATTTCTACGAATTTAGATCAAAATTATTCGTGTGTGATTATCAAATTGAAAAAGTTTTAATATGTATATAAAAGTTGTAGAAAGTTAGAATTGATTCGACTTCAATGTTAACGATTTCCTCTTCATATCTCTAGCTTGACTAATTGCATTCACACATTGAAATAAAAATAACTAATCATGATATCTGACTTAACAATTTTGATATTTTTGTCGGTTGAACTAAGGATTTTTTTC
The DNA here is from genome assembly GCA_946800305.1 of Medicago arabica. NCBI lineage: Eukaryota > Viridiplantae > Streptophyta > Magnoliopsida > Fabales > Fabaceae > Medicago > Medicago arabica. The sequence continues at coordinate 16,928,848 of OX326971.1, read as the reverse complement.
ACTTCCATTCTAACAATAACAAGTAACATTTGCTACCAAACGTCTTTCAAATTGGAAGTGTTTTATAGTATGCGTGGAATGCGAGGTTGTAAATCTGATGTGACTTGAAAGCCACAAGTGTTTCTACCGTGGAAAACTGAAAATTATTTCAAAGCTTACACTTAGATGATAAATAACAACCAAAAAGAAAAAACTGTTAATCTCATATCTCATCATCGTACATAATTTTCAACTTTGGATGTAAAAATATTTCATGTGATTGACATAAGTTTTTCATGATGTAACAATGACAGAAAATAATCCTAACAAAAAATGATCCTTTTCTGAAATCAGAACCCAAGAAAACCAGAAAAAGAAAACCAATATTGAAAAGAGATAAGGAATAATTAAAAAGGAAACCAAAATAACCAAATAAAGAAAACAGTCGTAAAAAGGAAAGCTGTCAAGGCACTTTGGTTGCTTTTGTCAAAGTAGGAAATATCAGTTCTTTTTATATCTTTTTTTTTTGTTTGAAAAAACATTCTCTAGCCATACTCTTACAAAGCATTTTTTTAGTTGAGTCTTGGTAACAAAGTAAAGTGACAAGACCCCTTAAAACCAAAGGTGTAGGCAAAAACATGTACAACTAGTGTTGTTACACATACCCTCTCTTTTAGCTCCACTTCCAAACATACATGATGAACCTATATCTCTATAGTAGCGACACTAGTGATCAAAGGTGCATTTGTCGCATCGTAGTGTTTGATAACGAAATATATGATTGCATTCAATTAAATCATTGTTTAGTGTTAGAAAACAATTTTTTTAATTAGATGGAACGAGACGGGGCAGGATATGATGTGGTGGAAAATATTGATTGATCAAATCCAATATGGAATTTAGTAAGCAGTGCATTGTCACACTTTTATAATGTGAATGCTTTTCATTCCAAAGAATGCTAAAGGATGATGATTAACAATAATGAATCTTTGTAGCTAAACCCCAAAATATGAAATCATGACTAAGGTTGTCACCAATAATAGAGTTACCAAAAATTAAATAAACATCTTCTTGATAAGGAAAACAAGTAAAAAGGACCTCATAATTAGTCCAAATCGGTTTGGCAGTTTTATAAATATAACATAAACAAACAAGAAGGTAAATAACAAGAAGAAAGAGACAATGGATATGTACTATAAAAAAAAATTGGGTCAGCCAGTAATGTTTTGTTTCGGTTTAAAGTAAAGAAACAAAGGATACTATGCAAGTTTAGGGAAAGTGAGGAGGATATTTTGGGTAATTGAGGAAGAAGGATATTGACCCTTCAAACACAACTTTGAATGCCAAATTTGTGTAAACTTTTTCACGCAAAACAATGGAGGATGAGGGATGTTTTTTTGGACACTTTTTTTAACCCCAATTCACATTTCATTATTGTGTTCAGTAAGTAACTCCTCGTCATATACAAAAGCTTTCATGACAAATATTTGAATCATTATGTCACTTCCCCAAGTGATTTTATACTTTGGATCCTTTACCAATAGGAAGATATGTGCCCTTTCATAATACTAAAAAACTTCAAAACAAGATTCCTATAAAGTGAATATTTCACCATAAGATGTAAAACTAATAGTATCAATGGTTGGTAGAAAAATCAATGGTTGGTGTTACTTGCACATGCATAACAATTTATTTGTGATTGGAGAAATATTTGATACACCAAAAATCCATTTGATACCTTGAAAGAAAAGGAAATAAAGAGAATGGTGTTATAAATATGATATGTTGGGGATAGAAAAAAGAGATATACAGAGAGATATAGAGAAAATAATATGTTGAATGAGTGTATGAGAATTAGAAGGTATCCACATATATGTGATTACATCTATACACAAAGAGATTATAATATGTAAACACCCAACTACCTATTTAACACCCAACATGATCCTACATAGCCCATATCGTATATGACTAGTAAAAAAAAGGAGAGATAAAGAGAGAGTTGACATCCAATTAGGCTAAGCCACACAGGGTGTCATTGATGTACAAAATACAGATATAAAGGGAATCTACCCCAATCTTTTCTTATACGCAATTGTTATAAATGGTTTGAACTAAATGTTAAATGAGTTGAAAGGGTTGAATAATTTAGGTTAATCCTTAATATAGAAGAAAATACTAACCTAAGAACTTACATACTAATATTTGAGGAGCGGTTTAGAATATTTATTGGTCTCATTATTTGTTATTTAATATCGATGAAAGCATTAATATTATTTTTCAACGAATAAGTTTATTTTTACTCAAAAAATGAGTAAGTTTATTTATATATTCTCAACCTACGTACCTAATTACTCCAATAGCTACTTAATTCTTGATTAAATTATTTCAGTCAATGATGCTTATTTTATAATGAAAATCAGTATGCTCTATAATATTTTAAGAAAGGTCTATACTCTGAAAAGTTATTAATATGAGATGGAGGGAGTGTAAATGTATAAATAAATGGAGGTGATGTAATCTCTGAAATGATATTTTAAAAGTTGCTCAATATTATTACTTTTTTTGTTGAAAGAATATGATTTCTTTTGAAATGTTAAACTATCAGTTGCGGGGGGATTTTCTATTTTCCTTTAAAGAGTATTTTATTTTTTTGATTAAATATGATAAAAGAAACTTATATTTAAAAAACCTAAATTCTTACTACAAGTCTACAACCCATTTTAAATTTAGTTATCACAAGTTTTGCAATTTGATTTTTCACAAATCAAAATTTTCTTCAATGTCTGAGAAATTTTTTGAATGCTTATCACCAGCATAACTATATGTATTGTATTCCATTAGCTATACAAATCACTATTCGAGCCTTTAATCCCATGACGAGCCAATTATTTCTCAGATGATCTCAACTAGCAGAAAAAATGACCCGTTCTTTGGTGACAAAGTGATAAACAAATGTAAAAAAATGATGACTATTCTAAAAAGCAACAACAAAAAATATATTCATATATGAACATAATGATGACTGGAAATAGAATCTCATATACACGTATCCTCATGTTTAAATGATTGGTACGTTTCATAATGATGATATGAATAGAACTGCACTCACATATATCAAACTCCATGTTTTTGAGTCACTCCCCCAAATCCCAAATCAATTCTATGCATACATAAATGGACCCAAAAAAAATGAACAACAAAATAATAATAATAAAATATTACAAAACTAAGGAGGAAACAACATAAAGAACCTAATTTAGTAAAGAAAAAAAAAACAAAAAGACCTAATTAATTAAAACCACAAACCAAAACCTTATTCCCTTTCTTAGGTGTTCACTTCTACCAAATGATATCGAGTACTATTATTTACCTGTTTGAGATAGGGTTTGGACCACTAGGAACTTCATGTTCACTAGCATTGAAGATCTTGTTTTTCCATTGAAATATAGGCTTTGAAGCTCTAGAGTTTCTTCCCTTGGGAGGCTTTTGTAGATCAGGAATACGGTTACCTTTTGTGGTCTTCAAATTTTGTGTACTTTCTTCGTTTGTTGAAGCAGCTACCTCGTTGTTCCTCTTCTTGGCATCATCTTTTGTTAAAGTGTGTTCTTGGACAGCCATAGCAAAGTGAAAAGCTAATAGTAAAGAAAAGAAGATGAAAGTAATGTTAGAGTGAAATGTTGCATCACTAGCCATGCAAAACGAAGCACCTTGTAAAAATCATTCAAGAAGTGTAAGTTGATGAATTGGTTGGAAATCAACAAAATAAATGGGATCACATGGATTGAATGTGCATGTGATTTTGTAGTTTTTTTTTTGTTGAAAAATAGAGATGACGATGTAAAGAAGTGTTCTTGGGAATATATCTTAGATATAGGGTTTGATTATATTATAATGAGGAGAGAGAGAGAGAGAGAGAGAGAGAGAGAGAGAGAGAGAGAGAGAGAGAGAGAGAGAGAGAGAGAGAGAGAGAGAGAGAGAGAGAGAGAGAGAGAGAGAGTCCTTAAGTATGAAAAGAGGAAAGTGGAGATTGGTGAACCCCTCCTTTGATTGTCTGGTATATACCTTTATCAATATGTTGTGTCGTATTAAGCAAGATGTACATATTGCTAAGCCAATTACTAAAATATTAAGAATTTAAAATTTCCTACATAGCTATAGATGTTTGAGGAAAAAAAATGATGTAGCTTTAGATGGATAAATGAGTTAGTTAAAATAGTATGAGAGTTTAAAATTGACAAACAGTGCTCGAGTCAAAAGTTTAAAATATTTCAATTTCTTTTGACTTTGTGGTGTTGTTGTGCATCTCCATATTTCTTCTGTTTTCTTTGCCTTTTTTTTTTTTGCCGTATCTTGGATTAAGATTTTCTTTTGGGATATTTGAATTCACATGTGTTCGGAGTTTAATAGATAAAAATATTCGACATGGTGTTTAAGTCATGAAATTTTCTATCTAATGGATTAATCTCGAGGATTGGACTTTTCTTCTGGGCTTAAATTTTTATTAAGAGTTGGACCATGGAGAATGCTATAAATATGTTGGATTAAGGTGTTCTATCGAATACTGATAGGTGATTAAAGCTGTAAAAAAGGACATGGCTATCATCAGCTCGATGTAGAGTGAAAGTTGTCGTGGACATCGGCAGCGTGACAATGTTAGGAGTCCCACATCTAAGATAATTGTAATGATTGAGTTTTCTCATTCATGTGAATAGAATATATAATGTTTGATCAACTATCTAATTATGATAGAACATAATTGCATAAAACTAATTAGAACTAATTATTACAAAATATTTTATTCGTTTGGGAAACTATTTTATCAACATCGAGTAGATAAAAATGTTCAGTGTGGTACTTAAGCCAGGAGACTCTCCCACCTAATGGACTAGTCTTTTCGGTTGAGTTCTTCTCATGGGCTTAAGTCCTAACAATGAGTTGACCTAATAGACTAGTCCATTAGCTGGAAGAGCTCATGACTTAAGTATCACGTCGAACACTTTTATTTACTCGATGTCTCCTAATATCACGCCCTTTAAGAGTAATATTTATCAAGGTCATGGCCTTGGAGAGAACATTCAAGGTCTAAGGTAGATAAATAGAGAGACTTCGACTAAGGCCCAATTTTGTAATTGTGGTGTATATTTTTATTTAATTGTTTAAATATTATAAAAAGAATTTATTTATATACGCCGTCATTGAATCACAACGGTTGGATCAACAAAAATGTTTGACTCTTACTTTTTTTGAAATAAAATAAAATAAAATATACAAAACTTTTACTTTAATTTGATCACCTATAAAGTCTCAAACATGAATCGTTGTTATGGACTTGCAATGTAAAACTTTTTAATATATAGAAATTAAACTAACATAAAATATACTAAATATAAATAAACTAAAAGCAGTTTCAAATTCATTGATAAGTTTTATTTATATTGTACAAAAAAAAAAAAAAAAAATCATACACAAGTGTAAGTTTTGCCAATATATATAATTTTAAACAACTTTTATAGACGATATGTCAAAAAATATTCTTATTAACATATTAACAAGACTAAAAGGGTTATGCATCATTTAGAGAAGAGCTTATATCTCTTTCTTTTGTTACGATTAGGAGGCCTACAAACACTAGAGTATAACAATAACATGTGCATGGGGCCTAAGGCAATAGCCTTACTCCCCTAATTCAACATAGATTTGTACCTCTCTCATGCTCAACTTGAAGTTTCATTTGCACCCTGGAAGAATACAACAATAGTGGTCTTGGCCTTCATGATTTTTTGCGCGGGTAAAATCTTCTAAGAAACTTCTCTTCAAATGTAGACCTCATGATTTGTCATGGTCTGTCCAAATACCAATATTTTATTTTCCTAATCAACAAATGAGGGAACAATCTCATAAATACAACCTCCTCTTCTTTTGGTGCTCCAAATGTACCAGCAAGCTCATAGAAATTTGTTGAATGAGTGTTAAGATCTAAACACTCATTCAACAAATATAAGGATGTGACTTGTGAGCAAGGTGCCTAGGGATGTTGTGCCTTGGCAAGTTTGTTGTTATTGGTATTGCTGTTGTTGGCTTGGACAGATGTTCTATCAATTTATGAATCAAACAGTAGTTGATCTACCGGAGTCTTAAGTCGCATAAACAAGAGCTAAGCCAACTAGTCAAATGGATTTTCAAACAAGAAAACTAAAAATATGAATAAGTACAAAAACAAAAATGCAAAATTGCTTGAAACGATAAAAAATCGTTGTAATGCTTCAATATCTAGGCGCAAGTCCCCGACAACAAACGTCTTTTTATATTTTTATGAAGTACTATTAGCAATTATTTTTAATTATCATATCCGCGGAGACTTGTGTGTTATTAATGTCATTCAACAAAGTTTACGATTTTAAGTTATGAATTGGATTTGTTTTGTCTTGCATAAAGCGAAATAAAAGCGGTAAATGAATTACAAGCATGGATGAGAATATGTCAGATCGATCTATAGAGACCTACAGACTAGCATACAACATGTTAGGTCAGACCAGACTTTTTTCTTAAATAGAGAAGGTCTAAACGTTTTTAGAAGTTTATTTAGCTTAAAAGATCAGACCACATCCTACTAAAAAAGTCTCTCAAGCCTATTAGGCTGACCTACTTAGGTAAATATGAATAATATTATTTAATATTATATTATGTTATAAATTTGTTAACCTTTACAATATTTTAAGTTTATTAGCCTACATTAATTTTTCACAAATTTAAATGTATTATTATAAACTAGACCTGAAATATATAGTAAAGTTCCCTGAAAAATCATGTTAAATATCAAAAAAGAGTTTAACATCGTTGATCTATTAGTTTGTTAGTCTATTTAACATTAAACCATGTTTCTTATTTAAAGATGTTCATATAATTAAATAGGATTTTAAACAAACTATTATGTCATATCAGACTTTTAGAAGGTCAGACTCAAACCTAAAAAGTAAGTCTATGACAGTCCGCAAACCATGTTTAGGCCTTAAAATTTTTGATAGGTCAAGTTTACCTTACAAAACCTTGTTCAATTTTACCATTCTCACCCCTAATTACAAGATAACAAAGAGATGTAGATGTTGAGATTAGATTTCATCGATTAGTCGGTCACCAAGTATAATAATGATCAACATTCATGTTTTTCGTTCAGATCAATTATATCTTTATTACTAATATTAATTTTCTTGATTCACATGTTTCAGCCAATAAACCTTATATTTAGGGACGAGAGTGTAGCTCAGTTTATAGATATACTACGTTATGCAGGAGCCAGTGTTAAAACTTTAGATTCCTTATTAATTTATCTAAAAATGTGAATTTATAGTCACTAAACTAATTGATAAAAATAAAATTTAGTTATCACAATAACTAACTCTTGCTGGCCTATTTATAAAATTTATCTTACTCCACCATGGTTCTCGAAGCTGAAACCATAGGTTTGCTGAAAGTTATCAAAGTGGTAATATCAAACGGAATGTGTGATGTTTGATTTGAAAATGATTGCAAATCTATATCCGAATGATGAATTTGATGATCTTATTTTTCATTGTAGAAGTGTCTTGCTAAATATACACGACTTTGTGGTGATCTTTCTAATATTATGAATGAAATGACCTAATTTACCTTTGTTTGAATAAATTAAATGTCGGGATTTAAAAGGAACGGTCGATATCTCAAGTCTCAAAAAGAAGAAAAACATAAAGAAAAGCACAAATCAAAATTGACATAAACAAATTCAATTAATATTATCCACCAAATCAAGAAAGTAACATAACAAGATCAAATTACAAATTTAAAATCATTGAAATTTAAGAAAACAAATTAATTAGTAGTAAATCAATAAGCATTGACAAAATTGCAATTGGTCCTGATTTCTCCTTCATCATCTCCAGTAAGAACGTCAATGACACCAAACTTTGACATTGAAACAGCAAATTGATGTTCAAAAACTGATGGTGTTATGGTCAATGCTGAAACCAGTGGAGAAGTTCTTGGATCAGAATATAACAATTGATCTGTTGATAACAATCCCATTTTCTTTTTGAGATTTATGTAGTACATTCTGTCAAAGGTTTTTGGTGTTGTAGCATCAAGATCCACATATTCTGAGGCCCATCTACATTTTCTTTGCAAGAAGTTAAGGTATTTTGGATCTAATGATGGGTCTGGTTTGCCTGTTCCTTTGTAGTTGTATAGCCTATATTGAATAGAGCCACAAGTTGTCCTTCCAATAGTATGTGCCCCTGAATATTAATATAGAAAACAATTGGTTAAACATTTTTTTTATAAATAAATAACTTATTTAGGAGATGTACATTTTATGTAAGGTTGGATATACAACAATTATCAACCAAAATTTACAACGAAACCTAACGTCGACAGCTACGGACACGGACACCGGACATGACACGGATACTGACACGCCAACACAACTAATAATTTGAAAAAATCACATAATTCAATGTAATTACAAGTGTTGGTGTCGGACACGTGTCGTGTCCGACACCGGGACACGCATAATCCGAGGAGTGTCTTTGCTTCATAGCTTCTCTCACTATAAATCAAATTTCAATGCAATGAACATTTACATGTTTAGTTAGATTGAATTTGTATACCTGAGAGAACAACTAAGTCAAGGACAGTCAAGCCTTTGGATTGAAAATATTCAATCAAGGAAGTAATGTTCTCATGGCCCATTGGCACCATCTCAGCTTCTTTGTCAATAGAGACTTTTCCATCTTTCCTCCCATAAGGGACTGACCAATATGGTCCACCCAATTCAACAGTGGCATCCCTTGAAGCAGTTGTAAGAATATCAGCACAAGAGACTGTTTTAGGACATTGTTTCTCTATCTCTGCCTTTATATCATCAATAACTTCATAACCTCTTAATGTCTTGCTTACTTGTGATGTCCTTTCACTTCCTTCATGTTTCAAAAGAATAGAGCCATCGCATCCCTTTAAAAATACACAACAATAAGTTCAATAAGTACATAATGGAAAATGGATATGGATTCCTAGGGTTAAGGAATCCTATGGTCATGTATAAAGTCGTTAGATTGAGTGCATGTTTGAAATGATGTTGAATATGACAAGATCACTAGTGTGATTTTGTTTAAAATTGAAACTTTAAAGTGTAGTTTTGTCAAAATTACAGTGTGACTCGTTGTGATTCTGTCAAACTCACCGCAATCAAATATACACTAAAGATTAAATGGTCTAGACTTCATGTTTGGTAATTTGTAGTGAAAAGTAAAATCTAAATTTCCAAGTTTTGTGAGTCGTCCGATCAAATTTGAAACATTGATTGGTAGACTATGGGATTCCTGACTACAATATGAAATCCAAATTCATGAAAAATCAAGCAAAACATATAAATACACGGATAATGGATTCTTTGTAGTCGAGATAATCATGTATTCATGCAGTCAACAATCTTAATTGTTAGCTAATCGACTTGCATTTTGGCTCAGCAAAAAACCGACAAAATAGAAATCATCTCATCAAAATCGGACATTTTAGAAATGCAAATTATTATGTCACACATAATGAGTAATGCTTGATATGATGATATTATGTACTCACCCTAACAGAGCAATCATGGAAGTGCAACCTTAGGAGACTAGCTGCTAAAGTGTAATCCTTCTTGATCCATTCTTTAACTTTGCTATGCAAGATGGATTCAAATTGAGGGCAGCTTTTACGGTAGTAACCAAAGGATAAGAGATTATCCAAATCAGTATCCTCTAATGTTGGGACTTGTAGAGTGAACTCAGCATCCTCATAGTTTTCATCATAAGGTTGGGTTGAATTAGCTGAAATTATGGAAAGAACCAAAAGAAGCAACAATCGGAGGTAAGAATTGGACATATTCTAATTTCTGATTAATGTCACCCCCTAATTGGTATGGCTTCTATTATTAGTATAAATCTAATTTATGATGAAAGACTTGTATGTGTGTGATTTATATAGTTTTAGTAATGCATCTAAGAGAGAGAGGGAGGGAGACTTTGATATTGTGAATATGATATTAGGATGTGACAAACGTGGGACGCACCTAATAGAACACAAATGACATGCTAACATGTTGTATTATTTTGTTTGTAGCAAAATCTATTAGGACTCTTCTTTAATTGATTTTTCTCTCATGTGATAGGGAACGACTTCATAAAAAAATCAGCATTATCTGAGTGCATTCCCCTATGAGCAAAGCAAATTGATTGTGCATACTTGTTGTGATGATTGACATTAACCAAGGTGTTTAATAAATGTTATTGTTATATATATTTTAATAAAAAAATAATATAATCAATTTGGTTGTTTTCTTTCCATTTTCTTTTTGTATATTTAGAATTAGGTTAATTAAGTTGTGTCAAAATATATCAAATTTTGATTTTAGTCGCTGAAAAATAAAACGGGATTGTCTGTCGTCTTTGTGCAACGTTATTTGTCTTTTTCCTTTTGTTCAGGTGTTTGTTCGGTTCAGATTGTCAGATCAAGCTTCGATCCAGTGCAGATCCAACCAATGACTTTGGCGTCATCAACGTTGCAGATCCGGAGGTATGGTTATTCCATAGATTTTAATATAGTCATATTTGTAGGCTTATGTACTTTGTCATTTTATGCTATTAACATGGATGCTGTGAGTTTGTTCACAGATTCATCCTTTTTGTTTTTAGCGAATTTGTATTGCATCGATGTACTCTATCAATTTGAATGAATGAATGTCGTTTGTTTGTGTAAAAAAACGGGATGTTTTAGTCCTCCCAACATTTTGTTTTTTGGTCTCTAATGAAAATAATTTTGACATGACATTGACATTTCTTGAACATAATATGAGCGCATATAAGGGTTGTACATAATTAATTTTCATAAATTGGACAAATCAGGAACATAAAATGGTCATAACATTGATGTTAATATGAACATAAACTTGTCGACTTATTTTATTTTATTTTAATTTTTAGGGACTAAAATCAAAATTCGATATACTAAAAGTTATCTAGATATTTTATTGTAGAAGAAAAAGGTAAGACGATTACTTTTTCCACTCTGATGACAAAATAGAGCACGTGAGAAACACATAGGGTGGAAAAACTAATATTAAAAAATTAAAACTAAAAGGGCCAGAAAAGGAAAGCCTCCAAGTAGATAAGTTTTGGACGTTATACTTGTATATCACGAAAATTGTTTTATGCACCCCTCAGTTTTGCTCAAAAGCCTCTCGATTTTTCATGTCGTAACTTTCAATTGACTTTTCTTTCTCTTAACTTCTGATCGACTTATTTAAGGGATTGAACAATCTAAAGAATACGTAGAGCAACTTCGATTTATCACAGCAAAATATTTGACAGTCCATTATTAGGCTATATATGCAGAATCACGGGTCAAGGAGCAATACTAGTTTTATATTTTACCAAAAATAAAAAGAAGCAATGGATCGATATCAGATTTTTAGATAAGTCGTAGATGACTAATTTTTACTAATTTTTTCGTTTAAATCTTTTATCATTAAAAACAGACACTAATTTATTCTTCTTCTATTTTTTTTTTAAATGATGGCATGTTGGTACCTTGGCAGTAATGTCAACATTTTTTATTATTATCGCGTGATTATTTAAAAAAGAAATTATGAATTTTCAAAACAAAAAATGTAAAACCTTAACAATTTTCATCTTCAACCGAGAAAACTCATACCCACAACATAAAATCCACAAACCCATAAAACTTATACCCACAACCTAAAACCCATAAACCGAAAATCATAAAATTGATGTTTTAAGTTTTCGGTAGAACTGCTAACAAATCTACATGAATGTAAGTTTCAAGTTGATAGGTTCTTTGTTATATTGCATGATAATTTAAAAAATAATAATAATTGAGAACCTAGTCGTCATTGTAGAAGAAAAGTTTTTACCTTAAATTGTTTACCTCTTTTGAACTCGAAGAAATGTCGAGTACTGTGAGGAACAAGGCTAGCATGTCATGTCGTCTTCATCTCTTGGGGTTAGTGTAGATCCTTTCAACACAATGGAATTTGTCACAATCTTTTCTCTTAAAATTCCCTAAAATTCTTTTTAGAAGTCACTGCATCCTTCTTTTTCCATTGGTCATGAGTAAAATTAGTTTGTACAATTCCTCTAGAATTTTGATGATAACAAAGTAATGACGAACAATTGGATATGCTAATATATGTCAAGTGTGCAGGACCATAGATTAAAATTTAACAAGGTTTGAACATATATAAGAGCATCAGAAGCACAAGAGAAACTAAAAGGTTGTGGTAGAAGATATGAAGAAATGTTAACCAAAAGTCAACGTGTTGGATCAAAAGAAAGGAAGTCATTCAGGAACTGAAGATCTGCATCAGACTTTGAAGACCTACGGGCTCTGAAGTACAGAAGATCCTGATGGACCTGGAAGTCACATCAGATTTTTCCTCTTTTGTAGCTGTCTCTATCAAGTATGTGATAGTACAGTTTGTCCTCTTCTGACCACGTGTAGAAACAAACAAAGAACTTCAATGATAAAGAGAATGAACGGATAATTCTAGTTTCATCAAAGAAATTTCGAATGTCTAATCAACGACATTATCCATATCAGGCAATGGTTCAACGACTTTGATTTGAAACTTCTTGACAACTCTTAATGCGTTGGCACTCTATACTCCAACGTCTCTCAAAAAATTTCTTATATAAGGTGATGAAGACTTGAAAAACAATAACAAAACTTTGTGATTGTAATTGCGCCCTTACTTAGTCAAATCAAAAAGTGCATAGAACACATAAAAATTTCTTATCAAAGTTTGTATCTTAGAAATTCTAAGTTTAAGAATATGTTATGTTTTGTATTGTTTACACCTCTGATTGTACCTCAAGTGTAAAAACAAATATTTTATTTGTAAACATTTATAAGTCTCTTTCAGTTGTGATTGAGCATTGAAAGTCCCTTTGTTTATGTGCTTGAGTCTTTGAAAGTCTCTTGGTTGTGTGCTTGAGCCTTTGTATTCTTGTATGATTAAACTGAAATCTCTTAGAAGTGCAAAGAGACTGGAGAGGAACCAGTATAATTGTTTTGTGTCCGCCTCTCTCCCTCTCCCTCCCCCTCTCCCTCCCACCATCCCTCCCTCCCCTTCCCCCTCCCACCCCTATGTATTTCAATTAACTTATTTTGTGAAAAAACTCATAAAAATACTTTCGCTTTATTTTTTTTTAACACATTTTGTAGTTAAAAAGAATAAAAAAAAAATGAGGGGTGCAAGCAATGAGCTTAAATGATCAATATGTTACAAACCTCAAACTTAAAGGATTTATATGTGATCAAAATAACTTAAATGACATATTTGTTACAAACATCAAACTTAAAAGATTTTTAATGTAATTTATTTACATAAAAGAATTTAAATTATACTTTAACATTACATTGTCTTGAAAATTCTCTCAGCATGGGTCCTTATAATCTACGGCATTAATGTTGAAACCCTCTTGCACATTTCTGCATAACTGCATTGGATGCATGAATGATCGATATCAAATTTCAAATTACATTGTCGGAATTTGATAGGCAGATGCATAATTCCAAGCTATATGCGTATTAGATCAAATACTATGATTTTTCTTTCAAAAATCAAATACTATGATTTAATAAGAAACAATATTAATCGATCATTAGTAAGGACAACAGAAACATTATGATCGAAATTAAAATACAGAAAGAAAACAAAGTATAAAAGTTACAAAATCTAGCATCCAGCCAATCAAAATAACCAAACGCTACAAAAGGACATCGTTGTTTGGTAGATCAACCTAATACATATAGATTAACAAGAAAACTACGATGCCAATAGAAAAGTTACTGTAATTAAATTAAATTAATCCTTCTTCTCAAGTGTAGTCATGAATGAATAAACTAGAAATAGTTCTTTAATTTTTAGTGTTTCATTCCTAGGGGATACGCGTTGCTTCAGAAATTGTACAAAGACTAATCACTACTTTTCTTTTTAGCAAATATGAAACTCAAACACACAATCGTAAAATGTAAAATCTGGGTTCAAATCTAGATGAAAGTGTGCACCCTATCAACATAAATAAAATTCTAGAGCTTCTCTTACATATGCACAAACTTAAATAATATTTATTTGAGCTCACACATAGTCAAAATGAATTCTCTTTCAAATCTTATTATTTATGTGTGTGCGTCCAAATGCTTTTGATTTGAGGTTGTGTCCAACTAGGTATTTTTCTTGTTATCAAGTGTCGTTTTAACGTTGCTGCATGTCTAAGGTTGGATTTAAACCCAAAACTTTAGTTAAGTTCAAATCAAGAGACTCGAATCATCTCATATAAGCGTTATTAGATGAACAAAGAGAATATTTTAATCCATAAGAAAAATTGGAACACTTAATTTGGCATTTATAGAAAATAAAAGCAACTTTTAATTCCGGAAAAAAAAAAAGATAAACTTAGTTCATATCTAAACAACTGTCAAGAACAAAAAATCTTAGTTCATGTTTAGTAACATTTTTTTCTCACAACTTTATAGTTTTTTTTATTAGTTTATATCATTTTTTATAAGCTACTTCAACTAGCTTATAACTTATCATATTTTTCCTTAATTTTACCTCTCTTATCTTAATTGAAAAAATAAATATTAATTGAATAGACTTTTATGTCTTTTTATATTTATAATCAAGTGGAACTGTTAATTTTACCAATCAATACATATTTAATCTGATAGTATATCCGATGTTAATTACTTACTTGTCAACGACAAAGGAGTTCATTTGTTAGGATGGAAAAAAATAGCCAAGACTAAACATTTTGGAGGACCGAGTATTAGAATAGCTAGAGCGGCTAATACTTGTCACCTTGGAAAGTTGGTATATGATTTGATTCAAAAAATAACAAGCTTTGGGTGAATCTTTTCTTTGCCAAATATTCAGCAGGGCCAAATTTTCTTTATGCTTCCATCAACAGCAGCAGTTCCCCCACTTGGTCATCCATCACCCGAGCTAAAAATGTTATAAACAACGGTTGTTGGAATATTTTATTATTTTATTATATTCTAATATTATTATGTGGGCAAATATCGTAATAATAATTATATTAGCTATTTATCAATTTGGAGCCTTAATTGATTAGTGATCAAATTAAGTAATAAGGCTTATTATATTTCTATTTAGAGTATTAATTAATTAATTAATGGATATGGACTCAATATGGGTGGATGTTCGGATGACCCATTAATGGAATAATGAGAAACCCTAATGGCCATCCAATATAAAAGAGATATGGTCCCCAATATACTGCACATGACAAAAACTCTCTCTTCTCCCCATCTGACGAGAACTTGAGGCATAAAGGTACCGGTTGAGGAAGAACCAAACCAGCCGCCGCTAACCCTTACTGTTTGTTTCAGATCACGTCCTCTCCGTCCATCGTTGTTGTTGAAAGGGCTGTTATCAAAGCTTTAGTCGGGTATTCCTAATAACCTACTTTTTAATATTCTTGATAAATCAAACATGTTGTAGATCCGATCATAATCATGTTCAATGTTTTGCTTACTTCCGCTATGGATTCATCTATTGAACATGTTTTAAGACCTAAATTTCCAACAACGGTTACTCGTGGCGCGCAAGATCCAAATCTTCTTCGTTTTGGTTCAGCTCTTGGAGCGATTTCGGCCCTCTTGGGTCTCTTATCCCCGTCATTGACATCCATGATCTTCATCTTATGGTCAAGGATGTTATTAGGTCACAAATGATGTATACATCTCTCCCTCAAGCTGTGACTGATTTCATTGATAACATTAATTTCAGGTTCAACGACACCATTGGTGACGCTTTTATTTGGCCTCACAATAAAAATGGATTCTGTGAGGAACTAACACTGACATTCAGTCTTGGTCATAGATTTCCTGAAAAATACAAGTTCTTCATATGGCTGGCATGTCATAACTCAATTTCTACTTTGTCTTTGCTTCATCGCAGAAAGATTGCTCCTTCAGCAACGTGCACTCGTTGCGACGATTTTGAAGAAACCTTCTTTCATTGCATCCGTGACTATAGATTTTCCAGGAATATTTGGCACCTCTTTCTATGTGGCGAGCAGTGTTGAGAATTGGATTAAGGATGGGTTGAAAGGCATTCACGCTTTTCTGTTCTCAGTAGGGTTGTGATGGGTTTGGCGGTGCCGCAATTCTATGTGTTTGAATAATGAAACCATGTCTCTTCACAGGTTGTCATCGCACATCAGTACTTCAATGGAAGACAACACATTATGCTTCTACCAGGCAAATATGGTTGCTATTTCAGACAGGCATATATATTAGATTGTGCAATTCTTACATTCCACAAAAGATAATTGGTTTAAGTTCCAATCATCATATTAATATTTATTTATTTATTCAACAAAATATTTGCTACTATTTGAAGAAAAAGATATAACATAAATAGGGATATGTTGATAAAACAATCGTTAATCCAATTGATTTTTTTTAGAGGTAATGCAATTGAAGATTTAAAAGTGGACTTCAAATGAGCAAAATAAAAATTTCAAATGGGTTATATATATTTTTTTATATTTTTTGACAATCAAATGGGTTATATATTTAGAAACATAGGCTGTGATAATTTTGTGGACTATGCACAATTTTTTCATATCATTGAATGATAAAGGACTGATAAATATTTTCTAAATTAATTGCACTAATTTTCTTCTCATCCACTCCACATTTTACGCATTTTCCTCACTCGTAGATTCTAACCACTGCACCCAAAATTTCTCTGCGCTTCATAACTTATTTGGCGGTGTTGTCGGTATGATTTTGTTAGTTTTCATTTTCTGATTGAAGCACGGTGAGGTGTTATAGATCATTTCTTTCAATCTTTATAAACACTAGTATTTGTTTGGTATAACAATTTATTTATTGGTTCCTTGCATTGATTATAGTAATTTAGAATATTATTTTTCACGCATTAAAATATAGATAGAGGAGATGGGTCTTCCTTTAACTTTTAGAGCAAAACTTAGAGGAATACTCTAATTGAAATACATTGTTTTCCGTCTAAGAAATCATATCCTTTTTGATAGAATATGTGTATATTTAGCAATCAGTGATGTACGGTTATTAGCATTATTGATAGAATAAGTCAATGGCAATTTGTATTCATAAGCCATTATTAGTTTCCTAATTTATCATTGTAACAGATGTATATTCCAACATCAGATATGTAAATCAGATCATCGAAACACATTTTCTTATATGGTATCAGAGCCTTGCTAATGAAATCACCAGATGAAAATTCATTTTCTTCCACCTCTCCTACTACCAATCATGTACGTGCTGTCAACAACAACAACAACAGTAGCAGTCGCGGCAACCACAATAATCGGGGACGAAACCGCGGTAAGGGGAGAAACTCCGGCAGAGGCGGCCATAGTAACAACGGCGGCGGTGGATGGCAGCAATCTGGCGGTGGTGGACGCAGACAGAGTTCCTACTGGCAGCAGCAACAACAGGCCCCTTGGCAGTGGCCACCGTATCCTACTTGGACCCCTTTTCCATGCCCTTATCCATCTTTTTGGAATAGGCCTAATGCTAACCCAAAAACTCAACAAAATGGCATTCTTGGACCTAAGCCACCTACTGCTTTTACTGCAACTGGACCAAGTCCAACAGATATTGAAGCTGCTCTCCACACTCTCCATCTCGCTCAGTCTGACCCATCTTGGTACATGGACACCGGAGCAACATCTCACATGACATCCACACATGGTAACCTCTCATCTTATTTTAATTTGAGCAAAAATAATAGTATTATCGTAGGAAATGGTCATTCAGTTCCTATTCATGGTTTTGGAAATGCTAACTTACCCTCCCCTCACCCTCCATTAGCTTTATCAAATGTCCTCCATGCACCAAAATTGATTAAAAATTTAATCTCTGTTCGTAAATTCACTGCCGATAACCATGTGTCTGTTGAATTTGACCCACTTGGTTTTTTTGTGAAGGATTTTCAGACGGGGATGGTTCTAATGAGATGTGAAAGTCAAGGCCTGCTATATCCCATCACCAATACAGCCACAAATAAAAACAAATTTCCTTCCGAGTTTGCAGCTCTTTCTACTTCTGTTTGGCACGACCGTCTAGGTCACCCAGGAGCATCTATTTTAGATTCTCTTAGGAAAAATAAAATGATTGATTGTATTGCTACTTCAAAGTCAAATTCAATTTTTTGTCATTCATGTCTTCTCAGTAAACATATTAAAATGCCATTTATTGATTCAGATAACTCTACTCTTATGCCATTCGATATATTACACAGTGATGTGTGGACATCTCCCGTATTGAGTACTTCCGGTCATAAATATTATGTGCTTTATTTAGACAACCATTCGAATTTTTTGTGGACTTTTCCAATTTCACACAAATCTCAAGTGTTTTCAACTTTTGAAAAATTAAGAGCATATATTAAAACTCATTTTCATCGGGAAGTTAAAAATATTCAGTGTGATAATGGTAGAGAATATGTCAATGGCAATTTTCAAAAACTCTGTGAATCAAATGGAATTTCATTTCGCTTCTCGTGTCCTTATACTTCATCTCAAAATGGCAAAGCTGAACGAAAAATCCGATCCATTAATAATATAATTCGGACTTTACTAGTTCATGCTTCTCTACCTCCAAATTTTTGGCACCATGCCTTACAAATGGCAACTTATCTATTGAATATTTTACCAAATAAAAACTTGAAGTATCAATCACCTCTCAAAATTCTTTTTCAAAAGGACCCGTCCTACTCTCATTTACGAGTATTTGGGTGTTTATGTTACCCCCTTTTTCCATCACCTACTATAAACAAACTCCAACCTCGTTCCACCCCATGTGTCTTTTTAGGATATCCTTCCAATCATCGCGGATACAAATGTTATGATTTATCACAAAATAAAATCATTATTTGCCGCCATGTGATATTCAATGAATCATAATTCCCCTTCTCTAAACTGCACACTCCTAATACCACCAATTATCAATTTCTTGATAATGAATTATCCCCTTACATTATAAACCACCTTATCACTCAACAAAATTCTCCAACACATGATCAATCAGTACTGGCCCAAACTCCCTCATCTCTTCGGCCACAACCCCAACCTGACTCAGCACCCCCCATCCAAATACCCAACTCGGACCAAACTACCTCTCAATCGGTCCAAACTTTACCTTCCACTTCTTCTCCACCAAATATCCCACATCCTTTCATTTCCCAGCCTACCCTTAGTTCTAACAACAAACCAGTTACGAGGAGCCAACATGAGATTTTTAAACCAAACCAAAAATACATTAATCTCCACACCCAAGTCACCAAATCTCCTCTCCCTCGTAACCCAGTGTTAGCACTAAAAGATCTGAATTGGAAAATGGCCATGGATGATGAATACAATGCTCTTATTCAAAATAAGACGTGGGATTTAGTACCCCGTCCACCTGATGCAAATGTTATTCGTTCTATGTGGATTTTTAGGCATAAAGAAAAATCTGATGGTTCTTTTGAGAGGCATAAAGCCCGACTTGTAGGTAACGGTGCAGGTCAACAGGTTGGCATAGATTGCGGAGAGACTTTCAGTCCAGTTGTTAAACCAGCCACCATTCGAACAGTACTCAGCATTGCTCTCTCTAAAGCATGGTCTATTCATCAGTTGCATGTAAAAAGTGCATTCTTGCATGGTGAACTCAAAGATACGGTCTACATGCATCAACCTTTAGGCTTTAAGGATCCAGAGCATCCGAATCATGTGTGCCTTCTGCGAAAATCATTGTATGGACTCAAACAAGCCCCTCGAGCATGGTACAAACGATTTGCAGATTTTGTTTCTTCTATTGGGTTTTCTCAAAGTAAGTCAGACAATTCTCTCTTCATCTACCAGAAAGATACTAATATGGCCTACATTCTTCTGTATGTCGACGACATCATTCTTACTGCTTCATCTGATACTCTTCGCAAATTTATCATATCACTTCTCAGTTCTGAATTTACTATGAAAGATTTGGGGTCTCTTAACTATTTCTTGGGGATTGCAGTCACTCGATACACTGATGGTCTATTTTTATCTCAGAAAAAGTATGCAGAAGAGATCATTGAACGTGCTGGCATGTCCTCATGTAAGCCGTGTCCTACCCCAGTCGACACAAAACCGAAGCTTAGCGCCAAAAGTACCACACCATATGAGGACCCATCTCTCTATCGCAGCCTTGCTGGAGCTCTACAATATCTCACATTTACTAGGCCTGACATTTCCTATGCAGTACAACAGATTTGTTTATTTATGCATAATCCGATGGATGATCACATGCAAGCTCTCAGGCGCATTCTGCGCTATGTTCAAGGCACTCGTCAGTATGGACTGCATCTTTATCCCTCATCAACTGCATCCTTAATATCCTACACAGATGCCGATTGGGGCGGATGTCCAGATACCAGGAGATCTACGTTTAGTTATTGTGTATTTCTTGGTGACAATCTACTCTCATGGTCTTCCAAATGCCAACCCACATTATCTCGCTCTAGTGCTGAAGCCGAATACCGAGGTGTTGCCAATGTGGTGTCTGAGTCTTGTTGGTTACGCAACCTACTTTTGGAGTTACATTGTCCTATCTACAAGGCTACAATGGTCTACTGTGACAATGTTAGTGCGATATATTTATCTGGGAACCCTGTTCAGCATCAACGCACTAAACACATCGAGATGGACATTCACTTTGTTCGTGAAAAAGTGGCTCGTGGACAAGTACGTGTTCTACATGTCCCCTCACGATATCAAATTGCCGATATTTTCACGAAAGGTCTTCCCCTAGTACTGTTTCAAGATTTCAGAGACAGTCTTAGCATACGCGAACCTCCCGCTTCGACTGCGGGGGTGTGATAGAATATGTGTATATTTAGCAATCAGTGATGTACAGTTATTAGCATTATTGATAGAATAAGTCAATGGCAATTTGTATTCATAAGCCATTATTAGTTTCCTAATTTATCATTGTAACAGATGTATATTCCAACATCAGATATGTAAATTAGATCATCGAAACACATTTTCTTATACTTTTTGCCTTTTGGGTTACCTCCTTTTTATAGCAGTTATCTTCTATGAGAAGCCTTGGGGCCACTAAAAAAATTTGAACAATTGACTGTGTTAAAAATTGACCTATACGGTCATCCAAGTATGATTCTAACCTAAATAGTAATACCAGTTTACAATCCACCAAATGTCGAGCATGTTAACGCATAGGCATTTGTCTTCATGATAGGTTGTTGTAGTAGTATGTATTCCACAAGCGCCAAGCATGTAAAAGCATATATCTTTATCTTCATGATAGGTTGATCATACCAATCAAAAATTTTACTTATAAATATTGAATTAAGTGTCCATCTTCTTGTTAGAGTAGAATTAATAGTCTTATGTAGATTTATTGAAATCATGATAAAGTCTTAAGAATAGTCGGTATGTTTAATAGAATATCAAGTGATATGTAGTCAAGTTTTACCGTTAAATGGGTCAAGAATAAGACATGGAGACTATTATGTGAATATTTCGATGAGCACATCTCACACGTCATGAAGATGGGATATCATATTTTTACATAAGTATATATATTATGAGTAATATTCGTACTAGATTGACCTACCTTGAGAATACTACATAGTCCATTATGCAAGTATCATAAGTTATTATAATAGTGATAGAGGTGTATGTCACCCTTTAACCTGAACCCAAATAAGGTCCCTATGTGAGGAGTGTATTGTTTTATTTCCGTCAAACATTATGTGTAACAAGACAATTATTGAGTCTGGTAAGTGGAAACTCTATGAGTCATGTAAAATTATGAGTGACCTAATTGAAATTTTTCTCCTCTTACTAACAGGATAAATATCTATGGACTTCTTAATTAACTATGATTGTAAAATGCATAACTGTGCATAAATAAGTCAATATGAGATATTGATCTTATTTTCTGTTACTAAGTCTACCTGGGTATCAATGAATGAAATGTTTAACTTTACAAGGGTTACGTATATTATGTCTTGTGTTGAATAAAAATATAAATTAAAAATGATAATCATACAGTTGATCATTATAACAAATCACTTACATTCTCTTTACTTGGATAATAGTGATGTGTTTCTAGACACCTTTTATGTTTATAATATTTAATAGTGATTTAATATTATTGTCAATGTTACAGGATCACAAACATAATAACATGTTGATGGGATATTAAAGATAAATGAGTAAGACTCATTGTATCCAACGATACACTCTTATGAATTAAAAAATGCAATTCATAGTAAGTTACAGTCGGCTATCAGTTATAAGTAAGTGATCCTATAAACATGATGCTTAAGTTGAATTTCAGGTAGCACACTTTTGCATAACCCTAGCCGCGCCAAAACCGAATGTGTAGCAATATTGGTTTCGTTTGTCAACTAGCACTATGGACGATGGCCACTTACATCCAAAATATGTTCGTGTAGACATTGCGTCTCAACAATATTTGTGATTCATCCCCAATTTTTGTCTCCAAGGGTTTATGCTATAGGAGGTAACTCACAAAATCCCTAAATCATGACCACTCAGAAGGAACCTTGGAAGGTAAAAAAAAATTACATTCCGCTTCGTTTTATATATGATTGCTACATGATTCTATTCATTTCTTCCTCATATCTTTTTTGGTATTATTCACACACACACACAACTTCATGGTCATGACTAAAAACATCATTGTTGCTAACAAAAAATAAATTTACGTCTTCATAGTAAAAACAATGGTTAACTAGAGGAGCTTCTAATCTGTTTTACTCTACAAAATATATATATAACTTCCTACTTCAACACAACTCATTCAAGTCATTAGTACGGGAAAAAAAAGTGAATATTCCAATGAGAAAATCTCATGTCACAAGAATAGGTGAAAAAGATCCAACGTGGAGAGTGTCATTAAATATGACGGGTCTTATAAGTACTGTTAGATCTTGTATTGGAGTCTTTTACTATAGCTTGACCAAGAAGATGATGATGAATAGTACACAAAAATATTTCAAAGCATGTGTGGAACATACTAAGTTTTAGGTTTGATTCACCCCACCGTTTTATTCCAACATGATGCAAATGGATATACTAATGAAACCTCATCACCATACTTTTGAATCATTGACATGGACATGTATATTCACACAAAGCGTATCGACCAATGATGAATTATAGTATACAATTTTCTCGTTTACTCTCATACACTAGAGAAAAGAAAAAATGTTTTAAAAGTATTTTAGGCAAAAATTTGACTCAGGTAAACATGTTTTTCATTCTCTTTTTATGTCTACAAAGTGTCTTTACCTATAGAGAAATATATGCCATTTGGTGCAGAGATTCAACTATTTATAAGAGCTTTTCCAAGGACAAGATACAATGGTTGACATATTGGTGAAAGGAAACACACATTCATCATATTTTTAATTAAAAAGAGGTAATGTGATAGGTTTTAAATGTCTTGATATATGATATGAAGATGAGAAAACATCGATGAAATCTTAAGAAAACTTTCCTAATTAAAAACTTCATTTAAAACATGTTATATCATCATAAAAAGTTGTCTAAGATTGGATTCACTCTTCTGTTAGCATAAACACGGGGTTAAAAATTCACCATCTCACTGGGGACAGAAAACTTTTGAAAAAGACAAGGCCTGACAACAGTTCATCCTCGAAAGAAAAAAAGAGAGGATTATCAGCCCGCCCCTCTACTTAGAGGTGCACCATGTTGATAGGAATCAGCAAAGACCTTCTTGTTATTATGAGGACTACACCATGTCGAGGACTGCATTCATGGCAATCATCATTAGTTTATTCTGAGGGCATGATATTTTAGACAAAATATAAGATAGATGGACTAAAACTGTCGAATTTTAAAATAGCGAGATCAATTTTACAAAATGATGAAAATAGGAAGACAAGAACTGCAATTAATGTTTATAACAATTAGTAAATGTATTAATTTTGTTTTTTTTGTATACTCTCTCGATAGTTGCACATGAATGATACCTTACAGCAAAAAAAACTCCATCTTTTTTATAAGTACTTGTTACATATTTCACATGTATTAAAAAATAATTCGTTTTGTAATGAATGTGTAAATTTTTTATGCATAGTATAACTATTACTTACTAAATTATCATATTTTTGGAAAATAATAGATTTTTTTACAGGATTTGAAAAATAATAGATGTTCCTAGTGATTTGAAACCATAGTTTTAAAACTCGGACCAGACTAGTCAGTTCGACCGATCGAACCATGAACCGATGATGTGACCGGTTCGGTCTGTTTATTGGATCGGGTATGCAGTTGAATCCGTCAAAACCGGTATGACTCGTAAAAAACCAATGAAAACTGGTGACTCGGTCAGTTTGATGAACCGGACCAGGTTAATAAAAAAAATTAGAAAAACTGGAAAAGAAATCACAGATCAGAGATCCGACCATGATAGGAAAGAAGATGAAGAAGACAAGAACATGATTGAAACTAATCAACTCGTGATTAACATGATGGAAAATTCAGATCTGATATGTGCTTTTTAATTTGAGATCTATTTGTTTGGACTTTGGATGAATGTAGATTTTGGTTTAGAGAGAATAGAAAGTGAGGGTAAGGGAGGAGGCAGCACTATAACTACAAGTCTGCAACATAAAAAAAAGTAGGTTATGTTTTCAAATTTGTTTGACATTTAAGAGCCCTATTTAAGACATAGCAAATAGCAAATGATTATCTTTTCTTTTTTAATGACAATATATATATATATATATATATATATATATATATATATATATATATGGTTTTGCTAGAAAACACATTTTATAAAGGTGTCTTTTAACAAGTTATTCTATGAGCATTTTCTAAAAGACACCAACTAATTTTTATGAAGGTGTCTTTGAGCAAAGTTATAACTAAAAAGTGGAAATCACACTTTTAGATGTGGATTGCTAAAAGACACCTTCATAAAAGGTGTCTTCTAGCAAAACTATATATATATATATATATATATATATATATATATATATATATATATATATATAAATAAAGATAGGAGGACAGACTGTACAAGATACACCAATAAGTCGTCAAACGACACACCAACACTAAGGTTGAACTACAAACCCCACAACCGGGGCCGGGGGCACACCCAAGAGGCCCCTTACAGGAGCAAAGCAACAACAAAAGATAAAAATAGAAGAAGACACCAATCGCCGAAAAACAACAACAGCACCCTCAACAAACACCTGCAGGCAAAACAAAGCAACACAAAATAACCTGAAAGCCACACCGGGAAGGAAGGGGAGATACGACCCCACCCAACCCCGCAAGCAACCCTAAGAAGAACAAACCACCAAACATCCTACCGATTCAAACACAAGACATGTTGCACCTCTCACTCATAGAGAGCAATAACTAGCAGGGCACTTAGCCAGGAATCACTTCCAAGCTAAGAGTTTAACTCTGTCCACCACTGGCTCCTCTTGGAATAAGCCACAAGTAAAGATAAGGTCATTCCGGAACGCCAAATGGTCCAAATAAGTAAAAGTAAACGTAAGGCAACTATCTTTATACAATTATTACTGTTGGCTTTACCTTTTCAATTTTACTTAAAGGACTTTAATTTTTAAATATTATATTGTATATCTTTCTTAAAAAAAATTATTATACACCTAAATCTTATAAAATTATTACTTTATTGATTAATCATAAAATATATTAAACAAAAATAGCAACTAAATCTTATAAAATTTTTACCTACTTATGTTATCGTAAATAAGTTTATATTTGAAAATGAGTTTGTAAAATTATGTTAATTTGTAAAAAAAATATTATATTTGTATAGATTATTTTTTGGAGGACATATATTTGTATAGATGTCGTGAGTTTTTTTTTATACCTTTTTGCATATCAAATTATTTATTCAATTTGATCTAGTTTAATATACAAATATTTTTTTCAATGACCGGGTTATATGTCTGAGTCATCCGATTTAATCCAGTTCAATCAGTGACTCAATAGTTCAACCAATGACTCAGTAACCTCACCGAATCAATGACCGGTCCGAGTTTTAAAACTATGTTTGAAACAAAACTATTTAAAAGCAAATTATTTTTTCAAATGGTTTATGTAATTAAGGATAGAGCTAATAATTAAAATTTGAGATGGTCGTGTAAATAAATGCTCAGTTGATATTTGTGAACATTGAATGTATAATTGAAGTTTAAATCTTAAATTCTTATTTTCTTCATAGTTTATGGTGCACTCCCTCCGTCCTAAAATATAAGGAAAAAAATCTCATTTTCTTTGTCTCAAAATATAAGTAAAAAAGACCAACTTTTATTCAATTTACATTCAATTTTCAAACAAATCATCTTTTTCAATATAAAATTAATTGTAAGTTGCATTCAATTTGTTCTCCTTTTTGTTTTCTCCATAATTTTTAACCAATGAGAATTATTTTTACATTTTTCCATGAAACTTATTACAAGGAGAACACAAAAAATTATACCTCACATCACTAAGAGCCCGTTTGTTACAGCCTTTTTGAGAAAAAAATCATTTTTTTTAAGAAAATAATAATTTTTAAAAGTTTTGCATTTGTTTGTTACAGAGTTTTAAAAAAATCAAAATCTAAAAATAATATAAAAACAGCTTGAAATGAGAAGAGAGAAAATATGATTTACAAGATTTAACTAGTTTTATAATAAAAAATTCTTTTTATTTAGTTGTATCCATGCAAACCAGATTATTTGTTTTTTAAAAAAAAAGATTTTTAACATGGTAAACAAACGCAAAATAGATTCTGATTTTTCACAAAATCTCTAAAATATAATCTCTAAATTATTTTATGTCAAAATCACTTTTATTTTAATTCGTAACAAACAGACCCTAAATGTTAGTTTTCTTAATAAACGTGAATTAATGTTTTTTGCTTATAAATTAAAACGAAGGGAAGTATAAATTTAGTCGTTAGAACGAAGGGAAGTATGAATTTAGTCGTTAAACTAGTGAACAAAAATAAAAACAAGAGAGGCAATAGAGGGTAACATAATGCCAAAAAGATTTAAAAATAGAAAATGAACTGCTTGCTTTCTCATTGGGGTCACCTCTTTTTCAAGCTGTTCAGTAAGAAAATCAAGCAAAATCCACAGATTATTTATCTCCATCGGTTCACCCAACCACTGTGCATCACTCCATATCTTCCTAAATAATGACTTCATTCTCATTCATGTACCAAACTGTATCTCTGACTTCTCTAGTATTTTGGCAGAATCAAACAACTACAAAAACCTCTATCTTCTCTCATATTTATTGCATCATTTCCTTTTTCTTACATTTCCTATGTTCAACATTAATTTGACTTTCTCAAAAACTCAACCTCATCTCTTCCCCACATTAAATTCAAATGACCAAACATTAATATTCTACACATATGTCATTCCAACGCCATGCACGATCAACCAAATTTACATTGACATAATTTCATTTTCACAGCAAACCATGTGAAAAATATTGAAAGAATATCATACCATATGGTAAACTTCCAATGCATGCAACCCTATGAATGAATACAATTTTCTGCTCCCACGCGTCTTCTCACAATCCAAGAACAACTACTACCGTATTCTAAACTCTTCAACCAACTAAATTAAATCCACATTGTCTTCATTCATATTCATATAATCTTATATTTTTCTACGTTTGTGACAATTCTTTTCAAACTACCTTAAACCAAAAATAGCATCAACAATGAAAATATCCATACTTTTTCTCTTATGCTTCTTCTCTTGTGTTCTATTAGTGATTTGCCATGAAAATGATTTAAGTACTTTGAAAGTGCTTTTGGAGGTGAAATCATCTTTCACAGAAGACCCTGAAAATGTTCTTAGTAATTGGTCTCAAAACAACACTGATTACTGTACTTGGAGAGGTATTTCATGTGACTCGGTGAGTCATGACGTAGTTGGACTTGTCCTGTCTAACTCGAAACTCACCGGGTCAATTTCACCTTCACTCGGTCTTTTAAAAAACCTAACCAAGCTTGATCTTTCATCAAACCATCTTGTGGGTCCCATTCCACCTTCTCTCTCCAACCTCACTAAATTAGAATCTTTGCTTTTATTCTCCAACCAACTAACGGGCCACATTCCTGGTGTGTTTGGCTCGTTAGTGAATCTCCGATTTTTGCGACTCGGTGATAATGAACTCAGTGGTGAAATTCCTTCTTCATTAGGCAATCTTGTTAAACTTATCACCCTTGGTTTAGGTTCATGTAAACTCACTGGGTCGATTCCGAGTCAACTCGGGAAACTCACTGAGTTGAAGAATGTTATTCTTCAAGACAACAAGTTAACCGGTACGGTTCCGTCCGAGTTAAGCAACTGTTCAAGCCTCATGAGATTCACTGCAGCTGAAAACGAACTCAATGGAACAATCCCGAGTCAACTGAGTCAACTTAAAAACATGGAAGTTCTTAACCTTGCCAACAATTCCTTAACAGGTGAGTTACCGAGTCAACTCGGTGAAATGAGTAAACTCGAATATCTCAATGTGATGGAAAACAAACTCGAGGGTCACATTCCAGTGTCTTTATCTCAATTGGGTAACCTTGAAGATCTTGACTTGTCAATGAACAAATTCAGTGGAGGAATTCCAAAAGAGTTTTTCAACATGTCTAGGTTACAATACCTAGTGCTTTCTGGTAACCCTTTATATGGAAATATTCCAAAAACTTTATGTTACAATGCAAAACGTTTAGAGCATTTATTGATATCTAAGTGTGGACTTCATGGTGAGATTCCATCTGAGTTGAGTCAATGTAAATCATTGAAGCAAATTGATTTATCAAACAATAATCTCAATGGAACAATACCTCTTGAGATTTATGGTTTGGTGAATTTAACTGAAATTTTGCTTCATAACAATAGTTTGGTTGGTTCAATTTCACCTTTTATAGGGAATTTGAGTAACATGCAGACACTTGCATTGTATCATAACAAGTTGCATGGTGCTTTACCTAAAGAGATTGGAAGGCTTGGAAAGTTGGAGATTTTGTATCTTTATGATAATCAATTTTCTGGGGAGATACCTATGGAGATTGGTAATTGTTCAGAATTGCAAATGGTTGATTTCTTTGGTAACCATTTTGGTGGAAGAATTCCAATCACTATTGGAAGGTTGAAAGAGCTGAGTTTTCTTCATCTTAGGCAAAATGATCTTGTTGGTGAGATTCCAGCTACACTTGGGAATTGTCATAAACTGAGTGTGTTGGATTTGGCTGATAATAACCTCTCTGGTGGAATTCCTGCGACGTTTGGGTATCTTAAAGATTTGAAGCAGTTTATGCTTTACAACAATTCTCTTGAAGGTGGCATTCCTCGTCAAATGGTGGATGTAGCAAATTTGACAAGAATTAATCTTTCAAAGAATAAGCTGAATGGAAGTTTGGCTCCATTGTGTAGCTCTAGAGATTTTCTTTCTTTTGATGTCACAGGTAATGCATTTGATGGTGAAATTCCTTCAAATTTGGGAAACTCTTTTTCTCTTAATAGGCTAAGATTAGGTGGTAACAAATTTTCTGGTGAAATTCCAAGGACATTAGGAAAAATCACCGAATTGTCTTTGATAGATCTCTCAGGAAATTCACTCATAGGACCAATACCAGGTGAACTATCTTTGTGCAACAAACTTGCCTCTATTGATTTAAGCAATAACCTTCTTGTTGGTCATGTACCATCATGGCTTGGAAATTTGCCTAAGTTAGGAAAGCTTAATCTTGCTTTCAATCAATTTTCTGGGCCTTTTCCATTAGACCTATTCAAATTACCTATGTTGTTAGTTCTTTCCTTGAATAACAATTCTCTTGATGGAAGTCTTCCAGATGGTTTAGGCGAACTAGAATCGCTTAATGTCCTAAGACTTGACCAGAATAATTTTAGTGGACCAATCCCTCATGCAATAGGTAATTTGAGAAATCTGTATGAGCTCAATCTATCTAGAAATGTCTTTAGTGGTGACATACCAAATGAGGTTGGGAATCTTCAAAATCTACAAGTCGCTTTAGACCTCAGTTACAATAATCTCTCTGGTCAGGTTCCATCTTCTCTTGGCACGTTGGCGAAATTGGAAGCGCTTGATCTATCTCACAATCAACTCACAGGAGAAGTTCCTTCAAACATCGGTGAAATGATTAGCTTGGAAAAGCTGAATATCTCTTATAATAACTTTCAAGGTAAATTGAATAAGCAATTCTCCCGCTGGCCGTACGAGGCATTTGTAGGGAACCTTCATCTTTGTGGTGCCTCTCTTGGTAGCTGCAGAGACGGTGGTGCTTCTAATAGGCTATCGAGGTTAAGTGAGAAATCAGTGATTATAATCTCTGCCCTTTCAACTCTAGCTGCAATTGCCCTACTTGTTCTTGCAGTGAAAATCTTCTTGAGAAATAGGCAAGAACTTCTGAAAAAAGACAGTGAATTAGAGTGTGTTTTCTCCTCCTCTTCATCACAAGTGCAGAAACGGCCGTTGTTCCCTGTAAGTACAGGTGGACGGAGAGAATACAGGTGGCAAGAAATCATGGATGCTACAAACAATTTGAGTGATGAATTCATAATTGGTTCTGGAGGTTCTGGAACAGTCTACAGAGTTGAATTGCCTACCGGCGAGACTGTTGCTGTCAAGAAGATTTCATTGAAAGACGAATATCTGTTGCATAAAAGCTTTATAAGAGAAGTAAAGACTTTAGGGAGGATTAAACATAGACATTTGGTGAAACTGATTGGTTGTTGTAGCAATAGACACAAAGGAAATGGTTGCAATTTGTTGATATACGAGTTCATGGAGAATGGAAGTGTTTGGGATTGGTTACATGGAAATGCTCTCAAGTTAAAGAGAAGCCTTGATTGGGACACAAGGTTCAAAATTGCTTTGGGGTTAGCTCAAGGAATGGAGTACCTTCATCATGATTGTGTGCCAAAGATCATTCACAGGGACATCAAATCCAGCAATATATTGTTAGATTCCAATATGGATGCACACTTGGGAGATTTTGGATTGGCAAAAGCAATCGTTGAGAGTCTTGATTCTAATACCGAGTCTACTTCTTGTTTCGCAGGATCTTATGGTTACATAGCTCCAGGTAATGATCACATATACCATTGATTTAAATTGTTTTCGTTCTTCTACTTTTATCAACATTTTAAAAACTGATCTAGACAACGAACCGGCAAGACCTACAGGTCATGGTTCAATTTCTTTAAACCACTCGAACCGGGACAAAACCATAATCGGACAGCTCAAATAACCGATCTGTAGACCGTGTCAGTAAATGGTTTGATCAGTTGAACAGTTCAATTTGGTTTTAAAACATTGATTTTTATTTTAGCTTAGCTATTAACACATGATTCACATTTGCAATTTTCAGAATTTGGATACTCTTTGAAGGCAACAGAGAAAAGCGATGTATACAGCATGGGAATTGTGCTTATCGAACTTGTTAGTGGCAAATTGCCAACTGATGCAGTATTTAGAGGAGGTGTAGACATGGTGAGATGGGTGGAGATGCACATTAACATGAAAGGAACCGAACGCGAAGAACTCATAGATCCTGAGCTCAAACCTCTTTTACCTTATGAAGAATTTGCAGCATTTCAAGTGCTTGAAATAGCTGTACAGTGCACAAAAACTACACCAATGGAGAGGCCATCATCAAGGCAAGTATGTGATCTTCTTCTACATGTGTCCAAGAACAAAAAAGTGGAGTTTGAGAAGATGAAGTTGGATTCTTACAACTGAAATTATTTCTACAATGGATTGATGAGAAAGTGGCTTTAAATGCCATTGATTTTTACTGGCTTTTATTTAATGTTCCTGTTCTTGATTTTATTTAGTTATTGTAGTATTTCAATTTGTATGTCATTCTAACTACTTGAATATGGAGGTTTATGAATATAAAGGTTATATGATATTGCAAATTTTCCATTCTGTCTTCACCTAATATTCATATTGTTGATTAGTATATCTAATCATATAGTTCCAAGCAAAAACCTTTTACATGCATAGGAAAATTGATGTGTATGTTTAATTGGTATATGTCTAAAAAAATCAGTCAAATTTAAGAAAACTCTTTTAGTAAATCAGTTACACATTGTAGAGAAATCAAATCAAATATTGAATTCTTGATTAATGTTCTTATTTATTAAATTAACCATGGATCTAATGGGTTTGGGCTTCTGTCATGTATCTATTAGAGTGCCTTTGGATGAGGGTGATTAATAAGCCCCTCAAAGTGTTCAACTTATCGAGTCGTAACTCAGATGGAGATTTTTTCTCAATAAAACCTAATTGGATCGCGATTACATTTTTGAAAATGTGAGCCCTGTGAGGGGCTTATTGAGCAATTACCTTGGATGAGAGTGTATTTAAATGAAGGAATTGTTTGAGGTGTTGTAATTTAGAGAGTAATATTATTTTATTTAAATTCATTGTTTGGATGATAAATTTGGAGAGTTTTAAAAAAGAATGGATTTTATGAGGTATTTTCCTATAGAAAAATTTAGGAATTTCACATACCATCTAAAAATTAGGAATTTCACAAAATGACTTTCAACTTTTAAGTGGGAGATTGTGAGAATGTAAAGTGTCATTTAAACGATGGAAATGGCGAACACAATAAAACGTTTTTACTAAAAACGATGGTAAAGTTTTTTTTACCATAGAATAGTGATACTAGCTAATACACAAAGGCTACTTTGTATTCATTATGTAATCTGCATAGAGATAATTATACATAGAAAACATTAAAGTTTCTCATCTTTATTTTTTAGTTGTGTAATATTATTACGTTACTCTATTACCTAACAATAGAAAGTTGTATTGAGCACACTCTAAATAGATTATCCTCATATTTGTAAGGATTCGAAGAATATTGGTGAAATGAAGAGAATGTTTGTGAGCTTGAATAGCTTAATTCTTTTCTTGCAAGTAATTCTCTTATGTAAAGTTGAGTACGTGTGTATTTGTATGAAGCCTTTAGGCTTTAATATTGTAGAGAAGTAAGATAGGCTTGTTGAGGTGTCTAGTCCTTGTTCAACAGAGAGAATTAGTTCACGTTTCAATCATACTTTTTTTTTTTTTGAATTCATATCATCATAACATTTGTTACAAGTTGCACAAAAGGATGTAACATAATTAGAAATAAAGAAAAGTTAATACAAATGAATATTTGAAATAGGTCCTTAAAAAAGGGGGCAAAGATTTTTTTTAAAAGGGTTATATATTTAAAAACATAGACGGTGGCGATTTTGTGCACAACACACAATATTTGAATGATACACGTCCAATAAATCTAATCTATATTTAATGCACTGAATTTTCTTCTGATCCACTCTACATTTCACACATTTGCCTGACTCATTGATATATGA
The DNA here is from genome assembly GCA_946800305.1 of Medicago arabica. Lineage (NCBI taxonomy): Eukaryota > Viridiplantae > Streptophyta > Magnoliopsida > Fabales > Fabaceae > Medicago > Medicago arabica. The sequence continues at coordinate 16,895,337 of OX326971.1, read as the reverse complement.
TCACCGCTTCCAAAACTTGTCTGCTTTATAACTTTTTTAGGTGTTGTCGGTATGATTTTGTCAGTTTTTATCTATTGGTTGGAGCACAATGAGGTGTTATTCTTCTATTGGTATCATTCTATAGAGTAATTCTTTCATTTTGTATACACATTACTTGTTTTCTATAACAACTTCTTGATTGCTTCCATGCATTGATTATATTAATTAGAATATTGTTGTTCACGTAAATAAACATATATATAAGAGACGAGTCTCCCTTTAACTTTTAGAGCAAAGCTTCAAGGAATCGTGTAATGGAATGATAAGAAATCATATTTTTATTGCCTCCTAGGTTACCTCTTCCAAACCCATTAGGTCATATTTGGGATAAAAAATATATTTTTCCAACTAATTATTGACTTACATGTGAGATAAAACATGTCACTCTTACAATTTTTGTATGTTCAGAGTGTGCGGGATATGACATGCATTGGTGGTGTTTTGTTGTGAGCAGAAGAAAGTGGAGTATCTCTGCTTGGAAACGATGACACTTTCAAGTTGACCTTCATGTAGAAGGGGTGCTTGTCCGAAGAGACGTTAAACACTCAACATCATTCTAAAGAGACGGTGCTATGAATACTCAAGGTCAGTTTGAAGAAACGGAGTCAAGAACACTCATGATCATTCTTAAAGGTGGAGTTTACAAGGTGAAAGACATAGTGGATGTATACATTTAAAATTTGAGGAAGAGAAAGCTCAACATTAGGTGGAGTCTTCCACTAATGGGACTAGGTGGAGAGAAATGGTGGCACCAGAATCGTACAACTATGGAGATCTTGGGTGTAATGCTCTAATGGAGAGTAAGGGGATTCTTTAAGAGAACGGAAGACATTTCGAGGGTTGAGGAAGTTATGGCATGACTTGTGGGATTACCAAAAATACCAAGGGTAATTTGAGACAAGGAAATCTTCAAGAGGGCATGCATGATCACTTCGGGGGGCTAAAGAGGTTATGGTTAAAACTCGTGGAACTACCTAAAAGTCTAGTGTAGTTAAGTGCAATGATCTTCAAGAGGACGGAAGGCATTTCAAGGCTTGAAGAGATAAAGTTGGAACCTTATGGTACTACATAGTGTAGTTGAATGCAAGGATAATGATCATACTTGAAAGCTTGTTGGAATACCAGGGGTGGTTGGATGCGAGCAGAGACCAATGTTAATATCAAGGTTTAAGTGGGGCTTATACTATCGGTTTTTTCTTGAAGAGTAATTCAAGGAAAGGTTAAATAGCAAAGTGGTTGATGTTTATATTAACATCACCATCGATTTAAAGGCGGCCTAAAGAATTGTTGGATATGCCTTGAAACCTCGTGTGAATATGAAAGTGTTCTAGTTATCTCTATCTCACGACGCAGAGGAAGGACTTGCGACACGGAGCTCGAAGGATTGCAAGGAGTCCAACCATGGTCTATATCACAACCCAGGGATAAGGCTTGTGACGCGGAGGCCCGAGATTTATGTTTTCTTCTCTATGCAAAGTCTATAAACACAAGGCTCAGGTTTTGGGTTTAAAGAGTGTGTGTAAAGATGCGAATTTTGAGGAACCAAAATAAGGGACTATTGGAACAGGTTTTGTGTTTTTTGGGGAGGAATTCATGGGGTGGAATCACGTGAGAGATTACTAAAGGAGGTGAGATTGAGACAAATAGGGTTCAGCAAAAGAGGAGATCCTTAAAAAATCAAAAACTAAGGATAAGTTCCTTTTGAGGATAAAAGTTAGGGTTGAGAAACAGTTGTAACACCTTGGGTAGAGAAATCATTGAGTCTCTTGGTCAGAGGAAAATATTCAAAAAAATGGTAGAAATTAAGAATGGCTCTTAAAGAGCTGGTTGGAGGTTAATTTCTTGTAACCCTTTTATCCATTTGTAAAAAACTATTTGATAATGAATTAAAGAGTTGCGTTTTCCTCCATGGTAGGACAATTTAGACCTAACTAGGTAAACAATATTGTGTGTTGTTCCTCTTATATACTACTTTTTATTTTGCTATTCAATTCAATTGTAGTTTTGCATTACACTATTGTTAGTGTTTGCAATTTAAAGTGGTTATTAGTTGTTGCTAACCCTTATCCAAACATCAAAGTTTATTGACGTGTTTTGCTCTGAATTCACAATAAAGAAGATGAATTTGGATCTTTGCAACTGAAATTATTTCCCCAATGAAATGATGAGAAAGGAGTTTAACAAACAATCAAAGTGGCTGCAAATGCCATCGATTATTATTGGCTTTTATTTTAATGTTCCTATTCTTGATTTCAATTATTGATTTTAGCATTTCAATCTGTATGTTTTGTTTCAAGAGTACTTCAATATGGAGATTTATAAATCGAATGGTTATTTGGTATTGCACATTTCCTATTTTGTCTTCACCTAATATTTCATGTTGTCCATCCTTTTCACAATTTTGTGTGCAGAAGACCTTTATTAAAACAATAATGATATTGAAACACATATTTTGACAAGAATACTTTGACATTTGGTATTGTTCACCGTATAAATACATTGAATAATACTTATTTTTAGTCCCCAAAAAAAATTAATATGGAGGAGTATTTTAGTAGTGTAAATTTTGTGTTATGTCATTAATCAATTTAACTACTTCATTAACCATAAAAACGTATACTATTAATTACTTTCTAAAAAAACTCATTATGAACTTTGACTACTTCATTAAGCATAAAAATGCAAAATATTAACCGCTTATTTTACATAAATATATATATATATATATGACTCTTGCTAGTCTCACCCCATATAATTCTAGTTACACCTAAGTTTATTTAAAATTTTACAACAAAATTGTCATCTTCATGTAAATTTCTAAAAACTCATCTTTTACGATCATTCTGAACCCTCACCCCCTTTCATCCACAAATCACCATAGATGTGCAACCAAGATTTGAATCAACATCTTTGTCATTGATCTGTACTATATTCATAAAGGTTAGTGAATTTTATTTTCGATGATATTCTATTTGTTTATTGTTTGTTTTGGTATGAGATATGCATGTTAATTTGATTTTAAGTGAGAGGTTAGTGTAAATTAAGTTTACGTATGTATATAAAAGGTTAGTGTAGATTTAGTTTACGTATATTCAATCCAGGTTAATGTAAATTCAGTTTACGTATGTTCAATTTAGGTTAATGTAAATTCTGTATTTATATAAAAGGTTAGTGTAAATTTAGTTTACTTATGTTCAATCTAGGTTAATGTAAATTCAGTATACATATGTATATAAGAGGTTAGTGAGAATTCAGTTTACGTACGTTCAATCTAGGTTAATGTAAATTCAGTTTACTTGTGTTCAATTTAGGTTAATGTAAATTTAGTTTACGTATGTATACAAGAGGTTAATGTAAATTGAGTTTACGTACGCTCAATCTAGGTTAATGTAAATTAAGTTTACTTATGTTCAATTTAGGTTAATGTAAATTAAGTTTACGTATGTATATAAGAGATTAATGTAAATTCAGTTTACGTACATTCAATTTAGGTTAATGTAAATTCAGCTTACGTATGTTCAATTTAGGTTGATGTAAATTCAGTTAACGTATGTATACAAGAGGTTAGTGTAATTTCAGTTTACAAATGTTAGTGTAAATTTAGCTTACGTATGTACAATTAAAGAGGTTAGTGTAAATTAAGTTTACGGATTTAGATGAATTTGAAATTTTTATTTTAGTTAAAGGGTATATTAGTCATTCTAAGGTGTAACTTGTGTTTTTTGGGATGTGAGTAACATCCGTCAATATATATAATTTAAGTCATATTTTATGAAATCATGTAAAATAAATTATTAATGACCGGCACTTTTGTGGTTAATGAACTAATAAAATTGGTTAATGAGATTTATGTCAAAAAATTTGTTAACAACATACATTTTTTTTAGTTAACGAAGAAATAAAATTTCTTCTTGACGCGGTTCAAATTTTGTGTTATAAAAATCCTCTATATTTAATAAAGTTTTTTTTGTTTAATAAAAATCTCAAAAAACAATATTGTTCACCATATAAGTGTTGAGATAAATTCTAAAAATCCTTTTTAATTGTTTTAATAATAACAAAACATTTAAATTATATTTAATGAATTCTTGTTATTTAACATGTCTTCTTGAATGAATTTTAAAGATAGGTTACAAGCAAAGCAAATACTTTCAAGAATATTCTTAGAACAAAGTTCATCTCCACTCTATATGTTGGCTTCGCAAAAGTCAGCCCAAACAAGACAAATTAGAAGTTATTGTTAATCATGGGTACAAAGATCTTGGTCTTTAAGGAAGAATTTATGTGTCAAGGATCATTGTGGAAATATGGTGCAAATGGAACAAGAGTTCTATGCTATAAAAGGAACATATTTATTAGGAGAGAAATGATATATTGACAACCTTTTGGTTGTCCCACATCGTATATCTATACTGTATAGATATTATATCATTTTTTTATTTAGTTGTTTCTCTCTCTTATAGTCACATCAATAGTTATAATTGATGTATTTTTATACTAGCTGTCTAAAAGTTGTTGATTTTTATATGTTCATATATCATTACTCTTATTATGATGCACCTTCAAAGGAATGAAGGGAATTAAATAAATATAGATCCTACGAAGAAACAAAAAGGAATCCATGAGCATTAAGGAATCCACGAGCATTAGACAACACATCAAGAATGAAGTACAAAGTCAATAAGAAATGGACAACACGTCAAGCTAAAAGGAATGGATAAAATCAAATCACTTGTACTTGCTTTCTTTCCCTCCAAGGCGTGAATTTTCTACGGCTCATGACAAAGCAAGTTTGCCTGCCAGCTAGCAAGCAAAAATATGCATGGTATTATTCATGATGTCACGCTTTATTGCAAGTTGTCCAAGCAGAATTGTGAGAACGTTCTCAGAACAACCAAAACTTTCTGCCAAGTATTTTTACACAAGAGCATTTCATTTAAATGAGTTGGCAAACCTTTATCTTCCTCTTTTACCTTCAGGAGCGTGTTTTATTTACTACAGCAATGGACTCCTTCCTTCTATAAATACAAGGGCTTGCAAAGAGAAAAGGCATTGAGTCGTTGAGCATAAATTCACTTACTTGATTTTCAATACATCAAGAACACTAAAAAGGCTCTTTCAACGTGTGCAACACTAAAAATTCAGCAGCAACTCTTTTTACTTGAGTTCTTTACAAAGACAAAAGCATTGCAAATCAATAGCAAAATACTTAGAAAAGAATCATTAAAGTGTTTAGTGATTGTTGTTTGTAAAAGCTAGTGAGTGAAACTAGTGTCAAGCCCAAAGAGGTGAAAAGAAAGAAATTGTATAGATCAAGGAAGTGATATAAGAAAAAGGCATAGTTCAGATATAGTTAATATTCAACTACATATTGGAAAATCTCATAGTATTATGAGGACCGGACTAGCCCAAGTTAGGTGAACCAAGATAACTTTTTGTGTGTGATTTATCTCTCCCTAACTCCTTTTCTTTTTAGTAATATCACATACTTCACAGTTATTATTGTTTCATTAACTGATTTACTAACCAAATCCAAGTATTTACTTGAGAAAATTTTATTGGTAATTTTTATTAGATCACAATTCAAACCTCTTTTTTTTTTTGGTACAAACAATTCAAACCTCTTTCTTGTAATATTATTTTACTTCAATAATTACGGTGGCCAGTGCCCTAGGTGATTTATTTGTGTCATATTTGCAGTATTCAATAGCATAGCATTGTCGTTGTTAAAATTAGAGGAATATGTAATATTTCTTGAACAATACATTCTTTTTCTAAGACTTCAACTAAATACAATTATGTGAATGATTTTCCTATTAACAAAATATATTTATGTGAATGATTAATAAGTTGTGACGATTTGTTGTTTTTATCAATAAAACAAATAAAATTGACAAAATCTACTAAGAATCCTCTTGTGGCGCCTCTCTGTTAGGGTTTATTTCTAGTAAGGTTTATGTCCTATTATGTCGTAATAATTTCTTTGTTAGTATCTCTTCTTCCTTGATGTGGTTGTCTTCCTTCTCTTCTCTTTTGTTTTGCACGTTATTTTGTAGTTTGGTATCATTATGGGTAAGGTTTTGTTTCTCCCATCAACATAATTCATATGTCTTCATAGATTTTTCGTATCTTCTCTTTGTGACGATCAGTCCTCCCTCTCAAGGGTTTTAATGCAAAATGTGGTGACTGTTTTTTTTTGTTACAAGAATGTGGTGACTGTTGTTAATGATCAACGAATATGTACTGTTTTTTTAATCTATAAAAGCTGCCATAAATTATGTAGCTTGTGACACACTGCATACCCACTAAAACAGACAATTAAAAGCTTAACTAAAAAAAACAAACAATTAAAAAGAAGAAGAAAAGTCTTGTAACGGATCTTAAAATGAATTCATAGCATTCAAACTAATTTTTTTATGGAAATTCAGATAATGCTATGGAAAAAAAAATTAGGACCAAAAATTGAAGAAATTTTTTATAAGGACTAAAACGAAAAGTTGATATATTTATAAGGACCAAAAACATATTTAATCATTTAATTTATGTATTGAATTATGAACAATAGATAGTTAATTTCGTTCTTTCTAATCTCATTGCTATTTTAACTTCTTTGATAAAGTAATTATAATCAAAATAATAATAATAATAATAATAAATGATGGTGGATGGTTAAACAAATTTCGGTCTTTCAAATCAATTTATTTTGGGCATTTCTTAAAAAATAATAATAAAATGGCGATCGTGGCTAAAATGAACTTTTTAGGGTGAGGAGTGAATGGTGAGGCGTAGAAATGCCGGAGAAGATTGATTGTGTGGGAGGAGGAGTTGGTGGGGAAGTGTGCTGAACTTTTAATTGTAGTTATTTTGTAGGTTGAGGTGGGAGATCGTTCGGTTTGGAGGTTACATCCCTCTCAATGTTATAATGTCAAGAGTGCATATAACTTAAAGGACGATCAATCTATTACAAACCTCAAATTTAAAGAACTTATGTGTTACCAAAATAAGTTAAAGACCAATTTATTACAAACCTCAAACTTAAAGGACCTTCGATGTAATTTAACCTAATTATTTGACTGCGGTGGAAGACAACATCCCTTTGGGGAATAATCAGGTTTTATGGTTAAAAGTGATTCCGCTTAAAATCAATATTTTTGTTTAGCGGTTGTTACTAAATCGTGTTCCGACTAAGAATAATTTGGTAACGCGGCAAATTCTTGCTCAAAATGATCAATATCGTTTGGTAGGTTGTGGGTTCATAGGAGACAAAGATCACTTATTTGTTTCTATGCAAGAATATGGTCTCTTGTTTTAAGTTGGCTAGGCTTCTCAACGACGGCTAATGGAAATTTATTGGATCAGTTAGTGCAGTTTGGTGGGTTATGAGGCTATTCGAAGAGTGTTAGTTTGACTCTTAATATTATTTAAATTTACGTGATTTAGGTCATTTGAAAAGAACGGAATAGACATATTTTTCAGCACAAGAGAAACATTTAAAATAGAAAGTAACCATCATCATACAAAGAATGATGCACATACAACTATACTTGAACACTTCATATTTTCCGATCCGCATTCAACACAATTTTATTTCTATTTTTCTTTTCCTTTCATATAATCAATCTATGACTTCTTTTATCTCTTTCTCTCAATGTATATATACATCATACGATATATGATGCTCAAATTTCGATGTGGTATATGAAAATGGCAACACCATCACCATTAGTAAACTTAATGTAAATACTAATAAAGTATAAAGTGATCCACATCACATATATTAAGTGAACAATAAGCAACATAAAGACGCTCTCTTTGGTGTGTAATTTCTCTTTTCCCTTTATTACTTAAGAACCCCACAATCTCAACGGTTCAAAACCCAACGTCTCCAAAACTATACCTCGTACATTTATATGTTGCACCCTTCTTAGAACCTCACACCTTTGTTTTCTTTCTTTCAATCCCCTAAACCAAACGCTTGTTCCATTTTTAGCCACACCAAAATTTAGACCAAACAAAAAAAGAAAAAACACAAACAACGTTGAAATAACATAAATAAGAAACTACCTTATTTTTTAGTATTGTGTCTCATTGTTCGTATCTGTTACGTTATAAGCTCTAATTATAGACAAAGAAAACGGGAATGAGGTAATATTGATTTGTTTAGCATTTACTATTTACTATAGTCTTTAAACCGTTACTTTCTTTTCGTGTAATAACGATTCTTTTGTTTTTTGCTTTATTGTTTCTCCTTCATCTTTTCCTCCTCTTTTTCACATTCTTCTTTTTTGGTGTATTTTTTACCAAGAGAAAAATATGTCTATGATGATGAACTTTGGGAGGTTGCAATGTTTTCAATCTCTTCATCCCTTTATCTGAAAAGGGTTGTTTTGTTTTCAGGTTAAACAAAACCAAACCCTCTTGAAAGTTTGAAGAAAAAACCAAGAAAATGGCTTCTTCTGGTGTTGAAATTGCGACTTCTTCACCGTTTGGTTGTGTTCTAAGGGACCGTAATCATCGTGATGGATGCAGAGAAAGTAGCAAAGTTAAGGCTACACATGCTGTTTTCCAAAGGAACATTAAGAACTTTGTCATGGACCACCTTAACACGTGCATTACCATGTCTTCTGATTCTGCAACAAACGAAAACAACAATGAGGATCAAATGAAGACCAACAACAATAACAATGTTTCTTCTTGGGCTTCAAAAGGTAGCAACAATCTTGCAAGGCTTCGTTTGAAGAGAAACAATCACAATGGTGTTGTCAACAACAATAAGGATAACGAAAATGAGCCATCCTTGGCTTCGTTGATTAGCCCGAGACATTCGCGCCTTCTTGATAGATGGGCTGCGAGACAAGCTCGTGAGATGGTGTCAAATTTGGAGAATGAAGCTGAATTGTTGTCCATTGATGATAACACTAACAATAACAATGACATGCCTGAAATTGTAAGGACGTCTAGTTCTACCTCGGATGAATGTTCTTCGGAGAAATTGAACCTTGGTGCGTCTTCCCTTGTTCAATTATGGGAAAAGAGGCTTAACAATTCAAATGGATCCAAACCAAACACTCCAATGGAGAAAACAAGTCCAACTGGTGTGACAAGTGCAACCTGCAACAATGAGAATGTGTTTGTTCTTGACACTCCAATTGAGAAAACAAGTCCAACTGGTGGTACAAGTGTAACTTGCAACAATGTGAATGTGTTTGTTGTGGAAGAACAAAGAGGGTCGGAACTAGGAGAGGGTTTTGAAGGACCGTTATCATCAGGGAACGAAGAATCATTTTTGTTTTCTTCGTTCACTGATTGGGATTCTGATAAGACAGGTGATCAGAGTAAGTTGTGTTCAGGTGATCAAAGTAGGTGGAATTCGTCGGAAAGTGATAGAGTTAGTGTTGCTGATATCATAAAGAAACTCACTGCTACAAGTCAAACTCAGAGTTCCCCTCCATCTTCTGGTGATGACAATGATCATGAAGGATGTGGAGGTGGCAGTGTGGCAAGTTCTCCTCGTAAAGATTTTGCACCAGAACTTTCAGAACAAAGAGCCTTTCCTCAGGTTACTTGTTCAACACGAATTAGAGGACGGCGAGCTTTCAATGATTTGCTTATGCAGCTGGAGCGTGATAGGCATGGGGAGCTAAAGAACTTGGCTGAACGTGGAACTGTCTCCAAGTTCACACAAAAAGGTCGCATTCAGGTAAAAAACTAAAAAGACAGTGGTTTTTCTTCTTCTTTCTTTCGTCATTGTTATGTTCGTGCTCGTGTCCAAGATTTTAAATGTGTGATCCTGTTGTAGTCTTTGATATTTCGGTGAATCGTTGTCAAATATGACTAGTTCGACTTCAATAGTTGTGGATATGGCAAAAGCCTTTCTAATGCTCGATTTCATTTAACTCATTTTTTGTGTCATGCTGTGTATGAATTCAGGCATTACTTCGACTTAAATTGTTACAACGTGGCGCGGCAGCTAATCTTCCATCACATCAGAATTCAACATCATCTGAAGTAAACAGACTAGTACAACCACACGGATCATCTGCAATTATGCAACTAAGGTTTGAAAATTTCCATACTAATGTCAACTTCCATGGACCATCTATATGTCAGAAATAAAAAAAAATTATTACATTCCATAAAGTGAAATTTAGACTGGTATATCATGTTTATGAGGATTGAGATGAGCAATTGACCATTAAAGCAAAATAAAATCAAGCACTTACTTTTATAAATGGTTTATATTTCAAAAATATTTCATCAAGTGCATTATGTGACATATATACACAATATATAAAAACATTCATCGCAATTAAGGATATTGAATCTCCTGTACCTATATATAATGCAGGCAAAAATTTAGCACTAGGGTTGAAGAAAGAAATACAGTCCAGGCAGAAGTAGCGAACACACGAAGTCCTCCCAAAGAGATAGTAAACAACATCACACAATTAGAAAACTCTGCCACTGCTGATCAAATCAGCAAAGACACAAGCAGTCAGATTGTGCATGGAACCGTCGGTCGTGCCATAGAATTGACAAAGTCGGAGACTCAGGCTAGTGAAGAAGATCATCCAAGCTCAACTGTCATATCTCAAGAAACATGTTTTGAGGCTCTGCGTGATTACTCTGAGGAAACTGCGTCAGTAACAGATTCAAATCTTGAGAAAGAGGAAATTAACCAGCAAAATGATGAAGCCAGTTATGATTGTGCAGTAGAAGAGGAAGGAAGTAACCAGAACTATGCTGAAAGCAGTTATGAAGAGATGGTGGAAGAGAATTATGATGAAAATAATTATGACTGGATCAGTGAAATTTCTCGACCGAGAAGCTATTGGGAAGAGCGGAGACAAGCATGGTATAGAGAGATGCGTGACACCGGTTCTCCAAATGAAGATATACAAGTGCTTCTTCAAAGGTATAAATTCTGTTATCTAAATTTTAGTATAATAATTAGATTGAAAATTGGATGCCTACTCAAGAAAATGGTTTTATATATACTTAACATTGATCTGAATACAATTATGTTTGCAGAAGAACGGTTTCAACATTTCTTTCCAGTGGCTTCCGCGAAACAATGGATAGGTTGATGCAATCTCATAGAGGAACACAAACACATCTAGTTAGTAGTCAAGATGATGAAATAGACAATGAAGGGTTGATGGTGTTTTTCCAAGAACACTTGTATCCTGGAAAATCTCCTCAAGAAAATGGAACAGAGAGAACGGTAGACGAAGAAGAGGAAAGGGTAAATGAGGACGAAGAGGAGGAGGAGGAGGAGAAGCAAGATGAGAAAGAGCATGAAGAGGAGCAAGGAGGGGAGAGCTTGGTTAGTAGTAGCTTGGTTAGTAGTTTGTGTCATGAAGTCGGAGACTATTCTAATCAATCCTCATCATGGAGTTATAGAGACAATGAAGCTGGTGATGAATTTGATAGAGTTGCTTCTACATCTTCACAACCTTATCAATCTCAGTCTTCCTATCATGATAATCGACCAAACTCCTCATCCACCAATCATCATTCAATTGTGAGTTTATCATTGATGTTACCTAAAGATAGGTTTAGTTCATTATTTCTTGATATCTTTTAACAAATACAAATTGGCTGTGCTTACAGGAAATGGATCTCATATATGATATGAGAGGCCATATGGAGCAACTTTATCAAGAGATGAGTGAACTAAGGAAATCAATAAAGAGTTGCATGGATATGCAGATGCAGATGCAGTTACAAAAATCCAATAACCAAAGGGTGCAAACAGGTTTGTATTCACTCCTATAGATTTTAAATGTGTCAATGAGATTTTCATACTGCAAAGTTGTCAATGAATCATTAGGAATTTCAAGTTCCTCGATAAGCTTAAGAATTTCCCAAACAAAGGAAAAAGAGGTGTTATATATGTTTTAAAAATCGAGATGGACATCAAACTGTAAAAACCACTACGCCATGGTTCAACAGTTTTAAAAATTTAAACCACTCGAACCCGAGAGAATATTGCGAGTTTGCGACCTAATGCTAAAATAACCTAACCGTGGACAATGTGGATTCACAGTTCAACAAGTTGAACTGTCCCGTTCAGTTTAGTCTTTAAAACATTAGCTTAAATTTCTAACAAGATTAATTTTCTTGAGTGCAAAAATAAGCTTCTTACTCTATAATGCATGACGGATTAAATTTCTAACATGATAAATGTGCAACATGAAATTCAACCAGTCTGCAAGTTCAGAAAAGAAGAATTTTGCTTCACCCAAAAGGAAAATCAAAAACATTTCTCATACAAGTTTCCTCTTTGCTTTTTCAACAAAGTTATCTGTTGTCCTTTTTTTGGTGCCTCTGAATATCTTTAGTCATAAAATGTATTAAATATGGAACACTTTTACAGCTGAAAAAGAAGAAAAGAAGTCACATAACAAGACTGGTAAGAAAGGAAACTGCTGCATTTGCAATGAGATGAAAGTTGACTCAGTTCTATACAGGTATGTATATGCGTCTAAAAGAACCTAATATTAAATTATTTATCACCAATCTTTAGAACAAAATAGCACTCATGTTTCCATCAACTTCTTTTTTCAGGTGTGGACACATGTGTGCATGTCTGAAATGTGCCAATGATTTACGGTGGAACAACGGAAAATGTCCAATATGCCGCGCTAAAATAGACGATGTTGTTCGAGTTTATCTTGATGTATAGCCTATCTCAGTTGAAAGAGTATCTTACTTTAGAGGACCAAATCCCTAGTCATGCAACTTAGTGAACTACTAATACAGTTTAACGTCATACTTGAATTTCTCCTTTTCACGTATACTTTTAAGTATATGATTTTTTTTAGGAGAAATTCAGTTGACAAAATCATTGTACATTTGATAGTTTTAATCTAACCTTTTTTCCTGCTGATTTATGTGTTGTGTTCAGTACTATAACTCATAGTCAAGTCTTCACGTCACAATGATGATAAAATAACACAAACACAGATAGAAGTATTTAGTTAAAATTTGATACCAACAACAACAATAGTTTTCATCACTTCCAGCAATTGAGATGAAAAAACAGAAAATGAATTTAGAATTTAGTGCTCTTAAACTTAGAAAGTTCAAATGCAATTTAACATCATATGAAGTTCATAACTGCAACTTTTTGAAGAACTTTTCACTTATTAAGTTCTTAAAATAAATAACAATGATACCTTATGAAATACATTTCTTTCCAAGCAAAGAAAGAAAAAAAAAACATTTTATTGCGTCTAAAGGGCTGGAAGAAAAGAAAAAATAACATAAATCTTTTGTATGCTTATTAAGTTAGTAAGTTTGGAGAATCTGAAAATCACGTTAAATAGAGGCAAGTAACTTCTTTCTATTTCATATAAAAATAATCATGTTATTGGAAGGGTTAGCCGTGAGATCATGAAAGGCTTCTGGAATGTTATATGGAGCAGTGGAGCCAACTCCGTAGACTTGGCGTGTGTTTGGATCCTCGGTGAATCACCACCACGGCACGGACATGGCTACAGCCCCTCCAACCGCAGTTTCGCAGAAGCTCAAAATCATGCATTTTCACCGTAATTTGAGAGTACTCCAAACACATACTTAATTTTCTTAGTCTATTTGTTCTAAACAATCAAAGATGTAAATGGAGAGGACCTAAGCCCAGAAAAGAAAAGCTACAAGAAAATCAAACTAGATGTAGAAATTCTAATAACATTAACAAGAACAAAGACTAATTTGAGTCCATCAGAGCTCATAGAAAATCAAAGCAGAATCGCGATCACACCCCATATTATCAGCTATGACATCCGCATAATAATTGACTTAACGATAGGAGTGACACGCCTTCACTTGAATCACTTCTCAACCTTTCACAAGAAGTCACCAAATTTTCTACACCAGTCTTCATCCAACAACACACACCTCTACACTACTTTTTAGACTTTTAACAACCACTTCTGAGTCAACATAAAGTTTCATCATGCTACCGAGGCTTCCTGAAAATGAATCCAATCACAATAAAACCCTTCTGGCTTCCACCATGCTTCCAAGTTCCGGCTTTATATAATTAAGGCAAGAGGGCCAAGAATGAAGTGGTTTTTGCCTCACAAGTTGGTCATAGCCTCGAGATGACCAAGCTATCCGCAATTATCTCATGGATACGTTCACTAGTTTATCCAATCTAGAGTAAAAATCATCCACCAATCTTATTTGATCTACCTGATCAATTTTAATTGATTAGATTTAAGAATGTCAATTTACACCTGCAAATGGAGATCCTTGTGGGGGGCTGCCCCATTCGGGGACACTACAATCAGTTTTTTTCTGTCTTTTCAAACCACTTTTTTATAGAAAAATAAATATAATTAGAATGTAGGTAACTATAATATGAGATGAATTATTTTTTTAGTACCAATTTGATTGAAAAGGACATAAATTTTGTTATTTTTCTATGTTGATGAGGTCCTCATGGAGGGGAAAAAACTCCATGGTGGGGAATGAGTGTTCAACAGGTACTATTATTAAAAACTTATAAATAAAGGATGTGTACACGCAAGACTCGTGTATACGCAAGACTCGTGTATACGTAAGACTCGCATAGGTACTCAAATGTGGATATCTCCATGATGAATGCTCTAAAGCAGACAGATTTTTTTTTGTTTGGCTTGAAGACATAGAAATTGTACTAGAACATTAGAATCACATACAAAGGATTCAAGTCCATCCATCTTTCTTTAATGTTTTGTCTTTAGGGGGTCTTTCTTTAATGCTTTAATTACAAGCAAGAAAATTTGGCAGCATATAGACGACTTACAAAGGAGGATTCAATCGCCTAAAAATCAAGTACTAGTACTTTCTGTGTCAGCTGTCTCCCTTCTGGCTAGACACAGCATGCCAATCCCAAAATAAACACAATAAATGACAATAAAAGAGGATGCTATAGTCGGAGGACATAACTACCAAGTGCAAATTAGCTTTGGCATCATTGGACTTGAACGTACGTCTTTATTATTGTATATGAAAATGAATGGCTGGCACCTATTCTCCCATCAAATGGTCCAAAGAAATAAAATACTGAAACCACGATTCTCAAATTAGTTGCACTTAATATTGCTGGTTTTGATTTGAATGGCTTCAGAGTAAGCATGTACAAATGCACTCCAGTGGTTTTTGTAAAGTTATTATACAGAGTGTACGTTTAAATTGCATACTAGTGCACATTATACATGTTATGTTATGATGGCTGTCTAAATTGGAAAAGAATTGTTTACAGACATGCTAACTCTAGAATTCAAACCCATACATGGTTACAATGGATTGACACTTGTGCCAAACAACATTCTAAAAGTTCAATTTGGACTCTTGCAAATCCCACTCTCAATAGTGATGTCATCTTTGTGGCTCTGTCATATTAAGTTAGTCATTCCTACTGTAGTGTACTACTTATCTACTGTATCTCTGTAGTATCTTAGAAGTGAGTAACGTAATGTAAATCCTATCATTCTGGTCAAAAAAATCTCTAGCCAAGAACTTCACCCTACCATGGGTGCCATTCTGGGACTCCTAAACAAACGACGATGTGAACTACAGATGGTACCTGGCTTGGCATATTAAACCAACATGTTGCCTCAGTTATATTATAATAACTACATCATTGTGATATCATAATAAGAGAAATGATATTTGTGCATCTATTTTGAGACAATTTTTGGAAAACTCTCTCATGCACTCATTGTTTTATTATTCTCTCTCTTCCTCTTCCTCTTTCTCTTTTGACCAATAAGAAGAGAGAAAAAGGTTGTCACAAAATGGTTGTAGATTACTCTTATAATAACTACATACTGAATTATTTCATAATATTAGCAAACGACACAATTAAGTTCTTATCAATCACAATCATGTTCTTGTAGGCGTTCAATTGATATCTCAAGGATACTACGGTAATAGGGAAAATGCATTGGTGAGGAAAGAGTAGATATATTCAGCAGAATCTGTCCAAATGTTTGTGCATCACATAAGGAAGATACTTTTAAGTGGATGAGAAATGAAAAATAAACAATGCAAATACAAAGGATATCTAATTCTTCCAAACCAAACAGATACAAAATAAAACAGAAACACGTATCACGTGAGGTGATAAAGCCCTCCAGTTAATATAGAAGTCTATAGCAGAAAGTAAAGTCCAGAAGAGTAGAAATGCTTAACACAACTGACAAATAGTTATAGAAAGATGCTAACAGTAGCAGAACATCAATATTACTAACTTAGCAGTAGCAGAAACAAAAAACAAAACAAAAAAAACAAATAAAGCAAAACTTACTTTTTAAGGGAGAAAAAGTGACTAGGGGGCATAGTTGAGACTGGGTTTTTCAACGCTGACATCAAATCATTCAGTTATTGAGAGGCATAATTGAAAAATCTTTCATTTTACGCCTTTCCATCTTACCCTTTCTCTCCTAAATTATGTAATTGGTGGAAGCCAACCTACATACAATTAAATGATCCACCCAATAATACTGCCAACATAAATACTCCAAAGAAAACTAGTCAAGAGATTCACAGAACTTGCAAGTTGCACATAGGGTAATCTCAACTGTCTAAATCAGTTTGAATAATCTTTTTTAACAACCACCAGTAGAATAAGGAAAGTTGAAATGATCTACCAATGACCAAGTATTTTAAATAAAAACTTTTCACTCAATTTCTCAAGAATTTCTATCACCTAACTTTTCTCCATAAACACCGATAAACTTACAAGATGAGGATGTTTTTGTAAGTTAAAAACCAAATACTTATTTCACTTGAAAAGCCACAAGCTAATCCTATAAGGGGCAAGAGGTAGGACATCCAACTTCAGCATGAGTCGAAAGACACCTAAATTCAAGTTTTATGACAACAGTACAAGAGCATGAAATAGATAGATGGCAAAAAGACCTCCTTCCAACTAATCAATCTCCCAAAAGACCAACCAAGATACTCATTTGCTCCTTTCAAAACCAGATCTCACAATCTCACATAACTAGCATAATATCATCTCCACGTGTTTTTCCATATTTAAATAAAGATAAGGGCGACATCGTGCTCAATAAGAATCTTCAAAATTCTGCCTGCTTTACATGAATTTTATCTAACTTCTACCTTTACATGTGACAAACTTGAACTCTCTAAGCATTAAATTTCTCAATCTATAATATTAGTCACATCAGTTTACAATCTTCAGTACTGTAAAATAGCAACTAATGAAAGCCAGAAGTAAATTAAAGGGCATTGGGTCATTGACCAAGAGATAGTAATATGTTTCACAACATATAAACTGGAAGCATGATATAAACTTATTAGTTTCCAAATTTCCAATGTCATGACATGTTAGTTCTATTTAATGATCTAATATACAAGTTGTAGACCAATGTATATGAAATCAGAATCATTGCAGATTGGTGTTTTAAAGCAGATAACTTTCCATGATTAAGTTGTTTAAAGAGCCACTCACATAGGATGTGAAAAGCAAACAAGCACAATACATGATAATCACAAGTCTCTGTAATCAATACTTATGAAATCCCTTTCTTAAGAGGAGTGCATGCAATATAGTAGATTTGTTTTCAAACATTTCTCTGTGATCAATACTTATGAAATCTAGAATTGTAAGATCAATAAAAAAGGAACTACTAGTACCTGATGGCCATCTAAGCAAATCGAGCAAGCCCTGCAAACTCCTCCGCCAAATGCAATCGCATAAAATCACTTGTGCAACACCTGGCAAGTATAAATCAAGTAAAATGGTTTTGAAAACAACACAGAAAGTCGGGTTCATTTCAACACTCAACCAAAACTTACAATCCTTTGAAAAGGGAAATTATTAACTATGTCTAATACAAGAGAATGGCTCATTAATCTTACAAAAATTATGGATCAAAGATGCAACTAATAATGATTATTCTATAATATGGTGACAATAAAAAAGAGGCTGCATTTGCAACCTAATAATAATAACAATAATAATGCAATTAACGTGTACAAAAGGTGGAGAAAATCAAAACAAAACCCCACAAAAAAAATAATAATACAATTACTCTTTATACTATTAAATACAAATTTATACAACAAAGTAGAAAAAGAAATAACTCAGAACCATAAACACTTGCAACATCTGAGCTAACATTTTCACCAAACCCAGGCGGTGAAGAAAGATGCGACGGCTGTACATCAAAACCTGCGGGCGAAGAAGCAGCATCCTCATAAGGAGGAGGAGCACTACTCTCCGGTGGCGATTTCGCAGACGGAATTGGATTCTTCCCAAAAATCTCTCTAGGCAACAAAACCTTGGAAACACCAAAAATCGCGATAGGATTCTGATCAAACACTGTCTGGGTAATTATCCCCTGAACAATGCCAGTGTTAATCGCAACAGAGCCGTTAAAAGTTGAAATATTCAGCGTGAAACTTCCAGCACCCATAGCTTCCGTCGCAAGCGTCGGTTGCAACGGATTCGCAGTGGATTGAAGCGAACCGAGAGGGTAATAAGCACGAAGAACATGCGCTTTGAGAACAACTGCTTTTTGATCGGCGGGAAGTGATTGAAGCGAAACGGAAGGAGGTAGATCGGCGAAAGCATCGTCGACGGGGATAAACAAGGTAATTCCGGAACCACCTTCACCGGCTTCGAATTCATTCACGACGCCGGAAGCGGAGAGCATTGAAGCAGCGACGTTGAAATTGTGAGCATCAATTAGGGTTTTGGTGATGTTGAGAAGAATGCTAGGACGAGTTTCCGATGCCATGAGATCGAAACCGTAAGGGATTAAGAGAGAATCAACGGTGAAGATAGTGAGATTGTAAGGTAAGATTTTGAGCTGTGAAAGCACGGTGGCGTTTGAAGATGAGTACGGTGCTGGGGAGTGGATTGTAACGGTGTTGGTGTTCGGGGAGTGGGTGATGTTAACGGAGCCGAAGTTGCTGGTGGCGCGGCCGGTGGTTTGGAAGAGAGTGGTGACGAGTTTACCGGAGGGAGGGAGGTGTTGGAGGTCGGACCATGAGAGGAATTGGAGGAGGATGTGGTAGCGGAGGATGTCGGCGAGAGCGGAGGGGGGGAGGTTATGGAGGTGAGGGTCGGTGGTGAGATAGGTGTTAGGGACGGCGAGGAGAGAGAGTGAAGTGCGGTGGGAAAGATCAGCGGTGAGAGGGGGTGTAGAAGAAAGTAGGGAGGTGAATGTTGATAATTCAGGGAAGGTTGAAAGGAGGGAGGTGAGGTTGAAAGAGAAAGATGGTGTTGGGGATAGGATTAGGAAATATAGCATAAATGTGAGGGTAATTTGGGGAAGTAAAGTCATTGATATTGTTATGTTTGATGATGGTGGATCTGGGTTTGGATGAGTTGTGAAGTGTGAAGTGAAGTGAAGTGAAGTGAGTGGAAGAGAAAGAAAGAAAGAGTGAGCTGTGTGTGATCTGTGAATGTCTGAATGATGAGAAGAGCACCATAGTGATGCAATCATGATGTGGACTGTTTTTTTATTTATCTTTATATTGTTTTGTGCCTTGCTGGGATGGGAATATAGATAGAATAATGAGTTTTTTGTACATAGTGGACTCATATTATACTCAACTCAAATTTAGATGCTTGAAAAATAAATGAAATTAGTTGTTGCATCAAAAAGAAATAAAATTAGAGTTTAATTTAAAGGTGGGTGAAGTCTTATCAATATTAAGATTCAAATTCAAATTTTCCTTTAACATTGTTTCATTTTAAAATAATTATTTAGTTTTTTTATAAATGATATATATGATCATTTAGTTTCTTATAAATTGTTCATTCTAATGTTTGAAATTTTTTTGAGTTCTGAGTCACGTCAACTTGGCAAACATGTTAGAGATTATTTTCCAAGTAAATCCACCAAAAGATTTATATCTCCTTTTGAAATTATTCATTCTAATGTCTGGGGTGCTAATCTAATCAGATGCCTTCTACTTCGAGATACATATATTATGTAACTTCCATTGATGATTTTTCTAGATGCACCTAAATCACTTATTGAAAGATCGCTCACAATTGTTTGGTGTCGTTCAGACATTTTGTTTGAAGATAAAGAACTCATTTGGAAAGCAATTTAAAGCACTTGTACCCTTATAATCAAAGTATTGCGTCCCTAGACCACCTCGAGAGAGAAAAACGAGGCTAGAGAGTCTCTCTTTTTTAGTCTCTGTTTGATGTTGGTCTCTTAAGTCCCACCGAACACACAAGCATCGATCCAAAACCTTCGCTCAACACAAAAACCAAACTTCCCCATGATGTAATCGAAGAAACTCAAACTAATTGAGACACATGCATTCTTAAAATCCACCTTATGATAGGTCCTTACATAAAACTTGTTTTGCTAGCTAAGATGATCTTATCCATAATGGATTCCAACCTACCTTCCAAGACCTTTGCTAGCAATTTATACAAGGACCCAAGAAGCGAGGCTTCTCTGTTTTTTTTTATGAAAGCAAGACTCGCTTAGTCCCTCGGAAAAATCGCAAGACTCGTTTTAGGCTTTGAGAAGATAAAAATCATTTTTTGTTCATGAGAAAAATAAAGAGGAACAAGTTAGTCTCAACCTTCTTTAAACTTTGTTTGGTTGATGAAGAAAATATGGAGGAAAGAAACGAAAGTGAAAAGAAGAGAAAAAGTAAGATCGTTATGTAGTAGTTTGGTATAAGAAAAAAAAGTTCTAATTAAATGTCTAAGTCATTTTATAAATAGACATACATTTTTCACGGTTTTATTTACTCTTCTCTCATACCAACTACTAAATAATCATCGTATTTTCTCTTTAATTTATCTCTTATCTTTACTTTGCTTTGGTGGTGCTTTTTCGTCCTCTCGCAATGGACAAAAGCGCTAGTGGGCACGAGGAGGGAGTAGGTGAAGTGTGTCATTCGTAATGAACAAAAATAGACCAATATTTTGCATCTTTGTTGGAGCGTCGACACAAACACAGTGGTATTTGACCAGGACCAAAAACATATTCGACATGGATCAGGACCAATAAGTTGGTGGCTCTGCGTGAACTAGTTTCAGTCGTTAATGATTTCGGAATCGTATAGAAAATGTTTCTTTTATGCCTTATGATTAGCCACATCCCGTATTTATGACATAATTTTATCATAAATCTTAAACACCATCAATCAATCAAACAAAGTGTAAAGAACTAAAAATGACATAATTTTATCCCGTATTTATGACATAATTTTGAAGGACTAAAAATGACTTTCATTTATCTCACAACTAAATTGGATTTTGCAACTAAAATAGTTTTGATTTTACATTAAGACCGTTCCATGAAGATTGAATGGTTCGGATTACAATCTTAAAAATATTAATCAAAAAACAAAATTTGTGTTATGATCTGAACCGTGTGATCATGATCGGACGGTTCAGAGATACACAACACAGTTGAATAGAATTGTCTTCTTCCTTCTTCCGCAACAAAACCCTACAGTTGAATAGATTCAATGTTGAAAGCGTTTCTCTGCAACAATGCATTTCGCATATCAACAACAACACTCTACAACGCACCCTTCCTGTTTTCTCTCAAATTCCTCTCCACTTCAAATTCACACTCACACCCATTCACTGTGTCTTATCTCATTGAGAAATTTGGATTCTCACGTGAATTTGCACTCAATGCTTCCAAAAAGCTTTATTTCAAAACCTCACAAAAACCCGATTCAGTTATCAACTTCTTCAAAATTCACGGTTTCACCGACTCACAAATACACAGCGTCATCAAAATCGAACCATGGCTTCTTTCCTGCGATACCCAGAAAAGGATTCTCCCAAAGTTTCAGTTTTTAATCTCCAAAGATGCTTCTTCCTCTGACATTGTTCGTATGGTTGTAGGTAACCCTACGTTCTTGCAATTAAGCTTGAAGACTCATGAAATTAAGTTTAAATATTTTTTATCCAAAGGTGCTTCTTCATCTGAGATTATTTCATTGTTGAATAATCCCTCTTTTTGAATTGTTAAGTAGGTTCTTGAAAACCGACAAGGATATCATTTTCTGCTTAATTCGATATTCCGCTGCATTTACTATACATCCATATTGCCTTATTGTGTCTAATATCAATTCGATGACTGATTTTGGAGTTTCTGATAATGTCATTGCTAGTTTGCTTCAGTCAAGGCCAGCTATATTTGGTTCAAAGGATTTGATTAAGTCATTGGAGGAAGTTAAGAGTTTAGGGTTTGATCCTTCAATAACTTCTTTTGGGGTTGCTTTGGCAGCCAAGAAATGTTTGAGTGAAAAACGTTGGGATGAGAAAGTTGATGCCTTTAAGAAATGGGGTTGGTCTGATGAAAATATTGTTGAAGAATTTAGGAGTCAACCTAATTTAATGTTGGTTTCAGTTAATAAGATTGATTCGATAATGAGTTTTTGGGTCAATCAATTGGGTTGGAATTCCTGGGAACTTACCAAACTACCAAATATGTTTTGTTATAGTTTGGAGAAAAGGATCATCTCAAGGGCCTCAGTTATGCAATTTCTTTTGATGAAAGGTTTGCGAGAAAAGAATGCAAGCTTAGTTGCACCATTTGCTTATTCTGAGAGAATGTTCTTGAGCAAGTTTGTTTTCAGATTTAAGGAGGAGTCTGATTATCTATTAAAGCTATATGAGGAAAAAATGAAACTTGCATACACAAAGGAGAACAATGGCATGCCATTCTCTTAATATGTGATTTCATAATCTTCTTTTGTAATGTAGCCTTAGTTTGTTAGTTCGTAAAATTTAAGTGCTTGTTCTTTCTAGGCCAAGATAAAGGATGGTCCAGCTGACTTGTTTTTTTGCTAACCTGGACCAGAGTGATTTATCTTATGAAGTTATGCCTTATATCTAGTACCATATAGAAAAGATTAAATGGTCTAGCATTTATTTGGTCAGGGAGTGTTTTCTGTTAGTTCTCCTTGTGTAAACAAACTATGTAGGCAGGTCTGATTTAAACTTTAAGCTTGAGATTATTAAGTACTTTGTCTAGCTGCTTTTCCTTTGGTTCTTCACACACTATCTTTTTAATTCCTGTCACCTTGTTTATGCTAATATCAATTTGATGACTGATTTTGAAGTTTGCGATTCTACCATTGCAAGATTGCTTCAAAAAAGGCCATCTATATTTGGTTAAACTGGTTTGATTAAGTCATTGGAGGTTAACGGTTTAGGGTTTGATCCTTCAATGACTACTTTTGGGGCTTCTTTTTTGATAGCCAAGAAATGTATGAGTAAAACATGTTGGGATGAGAAGTTGATGTCTTTGAGAAACGGGGTTGGTCTGATGAAGCTATTTTTCAAGCATTTAGGTTGCAGTCTAGTTTGATGTTGGCTGCAGTTCAAAAGTTTAATTTGGTGATGAGTTTTCGGGTCAATCTATTGGGTTGGAAGTTGGAACTCCTTGGCACTTGCTAAAAGGCCACATATTTTTGGTTTAACTTTGCAGAAAAGGATCATTCCAAGGGCATTGGTTCTGCAATATCTTCTGATGAAGGTAGGGTTTCACTCCTATTTGAAGCAAACATGTTATCTCTACTTCCGTTGTAGTATTTGTTAGCCATGGCAAGTGATAGAGACGAGTCTCTTCAATATGTTGTACATTAAAAAATTCCTTCTATCACTTGGAGGTTCTTTTGTTGGCCTCAATATAGTATGAATTGATAAAAATGATTAAAGCATTAACTTGGTTGTGTGTTGATAAAAAATAATTTTGAGTGAATTGATTCTATAGAATTGATTTTGACTAAAAATGAGTTAAAAGAAAAGTGATTTATGTTTGATCACATTTATTTAAAAGCTAGATCAACAATTTCTAAAGAATGAAAATATTTTTAAGGTGTTTGATTGAGTGGTTAGATGAACAATGTCTACGGAGAAGCTAATAGGAGTGGATATTATTTTTAAAAATATATTTCTATTAAAAATAAAACAAAATCAAAAATAAAACGAACATGTCCATCATCTTCATTTGAATCTTCATCATCTTTCTTGAATCAATTTTTTTATTATACAAATATATCTCTAAATATCACGAATCAATGTTATATTTATCTCAAATCTTATTCTAAACACAACAATCAAAACCCCAAATTCTTCATTTGAGAAATTGAGGTTTTGATTTTACATATTGAGACGAGATGAATCCACATGTCAGCAGTGGGATATCTAGTTTTTATGCAATAAAATTTGATTCTAACTCTTAAATAAGTAGTACACATGTCAGCAGTGGGATATCTAGTTTTTATGCAATAAAATTTGATTCTAACTCTTAAATAAGTAGATACTACTATTGAAGAATTCAAGTTTCAGATTCTAAAATGTCTCCAAAAAACGAAGACCAAAAATTTCATTTTGCATTTATGCAAGCATCAGACAAGAGCAAACAGCTGCATAGTCATTATGCATTTCATGTATACATGTATCTATAAATTAAAATGAATGAGATCTACTACTATACACAATCTGGAATTACATCTTCACAAGGACTATCAGCAAAACTGAAACTTACATTTTCTTAACTGACAATCCTTAAAAATAAAAGAATCGTATAACTGATATTGACTTTCGTATGAGAATAATATTACATGATGGCATCCACGCGTTACCAAATGATGAAGCTTTAAAACTTACTTTTGGATGCTCCAACAAACTACCGTGTTTCAAACACAAACGGGTAAGCTGTAATTTTGGTTATGAATCCATCAGATCCTGCTGTTACAATTACTTGGCCCCACAAGTGAGAATTAGAAGCACTTCTCAAGAACCTATACTCTGATTTAAATATTGTAGGAGAAACAACAGTTTGACACGAGTCGAGAAGCGTTTCCTCTGGCCATGTTGCAGAAACCTTTGGGACTAACTCGGAAAGAAATCCGCGACTCATGAAGAAACAATCAGGAGAAGACAAAGATGACCTTTGAATCAATTCTTCTCCGAGTGAAGGAGACAATGGCGCTGACTCAATGCCACACCAAGGTATGGCGATTGTTGCATTGTGGGATAGAAAACTCTCAGAAAACATAATCTTCTTTGCTTTGGAAGTATTTCTATCTTGGCCAGTGTGATTCCCGATACAAACATTTGAACCTTCACTAAGTGAAACGATATGTTTCTCGTCAGAGGTGAAGGAAGCATGCATCTGACCTGCACTTCACAGACCTGAAGGCAAAAAAAGAAGAGGTATAATGACTTAC
Source organism: Medicago arabica (assembly GCA_946800305.1). NCBI lineage: Eukaryota > Viridiplantae > Streptophyta > Magnoliopsida > Fabales > Fabaceae > Medicago > Medicago arabica. Next base: position 16,870,101 of record OX326971.1, on the reverse strand, counting down.
TACCAAAATGAACATAATCGTACAACAAATGAAAATAACGAGGGAAATCAGTCCTCAATGCACAAAAAAAGGGAAAATTCCATGCATGTCCAATATCATGTTCTCACTGCAGGAATTTAAAATACACATTGGAATGCATCAGATATGCCGGACATTCCGCCTACATTGCGGTAGCTTCCTTAATTGAGGCAAATTTGGGATGCTTTCATAATCATAACAGCCTCCAGCATCTTCACTGTGTTGAATGTAAGGGGGTGGACAATCCTCACCTTCCATGCTTTCATAATCTCTAAAGATGCTAATCCTTTGCAATGCTTATAAAGCTTGGACAATCCTCACCTTATAATTTTATTTTGTAGAGTTGAGACGGACCTATTCTAAAATGGCATCAAAGCAATCCCTGGCCTTAATTGCTGACCACTCCTAGTCGCCGTAATTGCGACAAATTCGGGATTCATTCATAGCAGCCTCTAGCACCTTCATTGTGTTGGGTGTAAGGGGGTGGTTCTAGTCCCACATCGCCTAGACATGACCTTTGTAGTGCTTATATCATGCAAACCGGTTTTAAGGGGTTAAATTAGGCCTGAGCTCAAATTATAAGATGCCACAGAAGAACTAGGCACAGGTGGGATGCATTTTAGAATATTCTCGTATAAGGAAAGCATATATGAAGAGCTTACCCTTGAATTTGTAGATGACATCAACTCCAGAGAGTATACAGACATGTGAATCGGCAGAAGCAACCAATAATTTGGTCGGATCACTGGGCGAAAACTGAAGAAATAATCATACAAGATTAATACCCACTTGTCAATAATTTTATATAGGAAGAGAAAGGAAGGTAGTAAACTGCAGAACAAGGTGGTGTGACAGAAATAACCAACCTGAAAGCCAGCGATCCTTTTCCCTGATGTCTTCTTTTTGCCTTGTAACGAAAATCCAGCATCCATTTTCATATGATTATCTAAACAAGTGAAGGTAAAAGAATAAAATCATCATTAGAAACCAGTAATTTCTACTTATAATCATTTTTGGTATCGAAAATTTGAATCTAGAAACTCTTTCATGTCACAAGTATAAGAAAATATCAAAATAAAAAACAGTGATCCATTGTTTGACAATATACACATCTGTTACAAAGGAAGATACAAAATCCTCACACTATATGCTCAAATTAAATTTTTACTACTGATCTCCTATACAAAATTTTCAATAATCGCACATAGAATATCATATGCCTGTTTTGACTGGCCTATGTGGGTCTAGCGTATGACATGTCTACAAACTGCTTTCAGCTTATGTCTATAAAATAATCGCACATAGAGTATCATATGCCTGTTTTGACTGGCCTTCGTGGGTCTAGCGTATGACATGTCTACAAACTGCTTTCAGCTTATGTCCATAAACTCTTCATGATAGCTTATGAGAACAGTTTATAGCTCATATAAAAACAGTTTGACTTTACTATATTTTGTTATAGAAACAGCTTATACATAAGCAAGCATATGACAAGCGCTTTATTAAGCTGTTTATCCAAACAGGGTCTATATTCCACTCATTGTACGCAGGCTTCAAACTGTAACACAATTCCAAACATCTACAGAGCTAAATGTGTGTTTACCTAGGATATTATAGAAGCGGCAATTGCCCGCCATGGTACCCACGATTGTGCCCTGCAAGAATGAGTAAAATCTCAGGAACAAAACAAAAAAGACACTTTCCTGCCACAATGTTCTTAACAGTTAAACGTCTAACGAAACAGACCTTTCCATTAGGGCAGAAGCAGACAGCTGTGACTATCTCTCTGATATCAATGTCAACAACACGACAGCGAACAACTTCCCAGATGCGCACCTTTCCATCAATTGAACCACTGATGAAAAAATTATCATTGACGGGATTGAAATTCACACATGTTACTGCATCTAAGGAAAATCCAAACAAAGTGTTATTTAGCAGCAAACAAAAAAAAAACACGATATTAGGGTGAGAAAGTTATAGGGAAATACAGTTATTGTGGGAGAAAACCAATATTATCAAAATCATTCGACACACTTCAAAATCAAGGTAAAACTGACCCACCATAATTATTGTGAGAGAAAACTCGAAGACATTTGCTAATCCCTACTTGCCATAGGCGCACAGTCTTATCAATGGAGGATGACAGTAGAAACTGCAACAAACGAAAGAATGCAAACAACAGTGAGTTCCATTTGTATAAAACTAAAAAATGATAGGCGAATTTGAAGATGGTGTAAGACAAATAAAATTAGCTTGCTTCTGTAGGAAACTAACCCCTGATTTAGACCATGCAAGGTCTAAAATGTCATCACCATGCCCCTGGAATTCATGCAAAGGTTTCACCAATATACGGAAGGTCTTTGGTGGGATAATTACACAAGTTGAAGCAGATGATTTCCTCAACTTCTCTGTTTTAACTAATTTATCTTTATCTACATCAAGGAGAGCCACACAACCAGTAAACTGATTCATTTTGAAATATATATTTGATGGATCATTGTCCAGAATGTTCAATTCATTTGATCTTTCATTCTCAACCACCTGCCACACACGAACAATGCCGTCTTCACCACCACTAGCCAAATATTTTCCATCAAGACTAAACTTCATCGTCAAAATAACGCCTTTGTGTGCTTTAAACTCCTGTTCAGTGTAAAGAGACGAAAGCTCCTTAACTCGCTTCTTATGCGGATGAACACGAACTCTACGTATCCTAGAATCGAAGTCTTTGTTGCAGCAAGTTTCATCAAACCCTTGATTATGATAAAAACAAGCAATATAATCCAGTTTGCTTAACCAACCTTTCTTCATCTTCTTTTTAGCAACACTCAACAATCTAGCACTTTCAGCATCTCTCTGCAAATGTCGGCGAACAAACGACGATGTCCCAATATTTTTATGAAACTCTTCGAAACTAATCAACTGGTTCGAACCTAGAACACGCAGAGTATCAAGTTTTCCCTCCTGATCCAATTTATCTACAACATATTCTGTTCCATCATCCAAATTCTTTATCATACATGTCAAATTCTCGGTACCATCATTGCGATTTTCTAACAACCTAGAAGCCTCGTTTGACAAGGAATCCAACACAATCTGGTTTGAGGTTGAGGGAAAACCCTCTACAGTTCTGAACTTCCGGTTTATTCGGTCAACTCCACAAGATGGATCATCTCCTTCAACTGAATTGTTTAGCTAGCCAAAAACCACAGCATTTAATCACAGAAACTCCCAAAGAAAATCCCCATATTAATAATTTCAATGAAACACCCCAAAACAAGGCCTATAACAGTAAAAAATAGCACTACATAATATGTACAGTTGCAGCCCCAAAATCATGAAAACATGCACAAAATCAAATCCCTTCGAAAACAACTTGAGTTCATATACACAACCTTTGAATGCTTTTCACATCCTCTCTAGGCAAGATATATATATTTTGAAGTTACAAGATGTATATACTCGTCTTACTGGGTCTGTGCAAAGAATTCCTCAATTTGCATACAAAAGCTATTGAAACTCGATTATAAAAAACTAAAGCAAGAGACGACATGAACACAAGCAACACAACTCCCTGGAGAAAGCATATATAACATCCAACACAACTACCTCAAATATTTAAATTTAACTTGAAGCCAAATAAAACGTGGCAATAATTATTTAGATCATAGGACTAACTAAATACATATCCAAAGTCATGATAAAATCAAAATATATACAATACTATATGAATGCAGGTTGTTAATTAGTAGTTACGATTCTTATGAATCATGTTACTATTGGCATGGGTTGCTCAGATTAACCAATTTTGTTATCAGTCCACTAATTATATACTCAGATTTGTCTATCTTCTAAATTTACTATCAAATTCATCTTTGGTATTAGTATTACTCACCTAGCAATAGAAGAAATTAACATTTTGCAATTTCAAAAATCAAAGGTTGGTTGGGTATTTAATCATGAAAATAGTTTCCAGAGTCTATCAAGTATTGTCATCAATCAACCTTATTTTGTGTTATCAAACAAGTCCTATTTTATGAATGCATATTTTTGTTTGCTTTTATAGCCCAAAACAATTGAACAGACTAGTAGCAACTGAGGATAAGTGATGTCTACAGAAGTGTATGATTACAATAAATTGAATCTCATATCCAAACATTTTACACTTTCTGGAAGTGCAAGTGAATAAATGTCAATATAATGATATATTATATGAAACAGTTTCAGGCCTGTGCTTTTAAGACCTCTCATAAAAGATTTTATTAATCTGCAGATCTATCACAAATCAACAGGTAACAATATTCTGAAGAATTTTCCAATTGCATATATTAGAAAGCACTAAATGCAATTCAAAAGATGTAGAATATGATAGCAACAGCAAATATTCCATCAGTAAACAAGTTATTAATTATCTGGTCTAAAAAACTTTAGGCATAAACAACATAAAACATTACAGACGAAAAGGAGAAAAAAAATGACCATCTCAGGAACACCAATCTCGAGCATTCTGGAACATGCGCAACCAAGGACTAGGCCCCTTCTTATCAACATTCCACAGCTTTGGATACCATGGAAACTGCCACATTAAGAAGCAACGCTCTGGATGAGGCATCATTGCAAGATGTCTTCCATCGGGAGAACAAATAGCTGCTACTCCTAGAGGAGAGCCATTCACATTGAAAGGATATGTCTCTGTTGGATTACCAGCATCATCACAATATCTTACAGGAGCTAAATCTGAATGAACAACACGTTCCAACACACCTTCGTCCGGGAAATAAGCTCTTCCCTCACCATGAGCAGTCCATATCCCCATTGTACTACCAGCCATGCCTTTGAACATCATAGCCGGCGAGTCCTTTATTGTCACATTTGTAAAGCGACATTCAAATCTTCCGGACTCGTTGTGAATGAACCTGGGCTGCGATAGGTCGCCGCCGGCACCATGCACACCCCCAACTTGTGGTCCTGGTATCCATCCCAACAAAGCCATGAGTTGACAACCATTGCATACCCCTAGACTGAAAGTGTCGGGACGCTTGTAAAATTCTTGAAACTGTTTCAAAACGGACTCATTGAATCTTATGGAAGCGGACCAACCTTTTGCAGAATCAAGCACATCGGCATAGCTAAACCCACCAACAAACACAATTCCACGGAACTCTTGCAAAGAGATCACACCATTAAGAAGGTCTGACATAGTAACATCCCACGGTTCAAAACCGGCAGCATGAAAAGCTGCAGCCATTTCTCTGTCTCCGTTGCTCCCTTCTTCTCTTATCACAGCTACTTTAGGTTTTAATGAAGCAGACATGTACTTATCATCAGTGAAGGAAGGAGTATAGGTCAGTTCCCATGAGGGCTCGTAACGATGTTTAAGTCCTTCTCTCTCCATATCCACACAAGAAGCCAATCTTTGGAATTTTTCCAGCTGAAAACTAGTATCTTCCCACATGTCTCTAAGAATACTAGTTTTTTCTTCCAAACAAGTCACCCCATCAACCTTAACTTCAATTGATGGAGTGGTAATAACTTGACCGATGATCTCAGCCAAAACTCCCATACTGTTCAATTTATCCATCACAGTAGCCAAATTTTTCTTGCTTACCTCAAGAACTAACCCAAGCTCTTCTGCATATAGTGTGTGGAAAAGGCTCTTACCTTGTGAATTCAAGTCCAAAACAAATCCACGATTACCAGCAAATGCCATCTCTAACGCACAAACTAGTAGCCCACCATCACTGATATCATGACCGGCAGAGATCAGTTCGTCAGTAAGAAGCTCTTGAACACCTTCAAAGACCTTTTTAAGGTAAGGTATATCATCAAGATCAGGACACTCATCTCCAACTTGGTCAAATGCTTGTGCAAGAGCAGATCCACCTAATCGACGCTTACCCTTTGACAAATCAATATGAAGCAAAACACCATCGTCTTCAAGTTTTAAATCTGGAGTCACGGTTTTTGTAATATCAGGACAAGTAACATAAACACTAATTACAAGATTTCCAGGAGCCCTGACAACTTCGCTTCCAGAATGGGCAGCCATAGAAAGACTGTCTTTTCCTCCATCAATAGCAATACCAAGTTCAATCATTGCTTCCGACAAAGATATCGCAGCATCATACATGGCAGCCCCTTCCCCATCAAGCTTGGCAGCATACATCCAATTTCCACTCGCCTTGACATCAGAAAGTGAAGTCACCTTTGCCCATACAAGATTCGTGAGTGCTTCTCCAACGGCTAACCGAGCCATCGCCTTTGGGTCTAACAGACCTTTGAGTGGTTGTTCCCCAATGGCACATGCACCTCCAGTCACGTCAGTAAAAGTCTGAGCGGTAACAGCAACATCAGCAAGGGGAATTTGCAAAGAGCCAACAGTTTGCTGTTGTGCCACTAAACCAGTAACACACCTATCAACTTTTGTTGTTAAGAAGCGTTTTGAACAGACAGATGGTAAACTCAATACCCTTTTCAGAGAATCTATTACTGTAATCCCGGGAGCAATATCAAGTGGCTCCCGCTCATAAACAATTCTATTAAATTCAAAAGATTTTTGTGGCATGTCACCAAGGACCTTCTCAAGTTCAAGATCCACAGCAGGGGGAGGTGGAGGGAGTTCATTTGAGAGACACTTCTGAGTTGCTAAACTATCAACTAACACAACCCGTCCATCACCACTAATAGTTCCAATCACAGCCATTGAAACTCTTTCTCTTTTACAAATTGATTTTAAGAGCTCATGACTTTCTGGCTTCACCAAGATCGCATCTTGCTCCTGATACTCTGCACCCCAAATCTCTAGAACAGACATTGTATGATCACCAACCACAATTGCTCTGACATCTATCTCAGCACCCTTTGGATATATGATTTCCTTCACAACATTGCAGTTTCCACCAGCACCTTGATCATGAATGCTAACAATTGGATTTTTATCCCCCAACTCAATACAGGCACGAACAAGACGATAAAGTTTTTGTGCCATCTCAGCATCCCCACGTTGCACAGCATTGAAATCAAGCTCAGCATCATTCTGTCCACTAACCATACTTGAGGCTGCCCCGCCTCCCATCCCAATACGGTAAGCTGGGCCACCAATTTTAACAACCAGCATTCCAATGTCAGGCTCTCCTTTTGATATATGAATGTGGTCAATCTGGCCAATTCCTGCACTAAACATGATCGGCTTCAACCATTCCCGCCTATCCCCGCTAGGAAGTCTCATTCCAAAAGTTCTACAGAAGCCTTGGATCAACGGCTCACCAAATTTGTTCCCGTAGTCAGAAGCACCATTACTTGCATCGATAAGAATCTGCAAAGGCGGTGCCAAATTTGATGGATAAGTAAAGGACGGATCTTCCCATGGAGCATAGAGCCCTGCTGTGTTGAGATTCCCAACACAATAACCAGCTGTAGCTGCTTGCACAAACGAACCCCTTCCTGTTGCATGTGTATCCCTAATGCGACCTCCTGCACCTGTCTCTGCACCGGGATAAGGTGCCACTGCACATGGAAAATTATGTGTTTCAGCTGTAAATAAGATATCCATGTTGCGTTCTGTCAAGTTTAACGGACTTGTAGAACCGGGCTGAACTGGTCGTAATGGCTTTACTTGGAAACCCCTAATTGCACTTGAGTTATCCTTAAAGCCAATAACTGAGTTGTTTGGATTTGCCTGTAAAGTGCTTTTCACAATTTGCATTAGAGTCTTATTCATAGGTTGTCCGTCAATAAAAATCTTTCCGGTAAAAAACCAATGCCTGCTATGCTCGCTGTTGGACTGAGCAATATCAAACAATTCCACATTCGTTGGATTACGCTTAATATCTTCTCTGAAAAGTTTGGTGTAGTATTCCAAATCCTGGTCATCAAATGCAAAACCCATCTTCAGATTAATCTCTTCCAATGCCTTCCTCCCCTTCTCCATGACAGGTATATAATAAAATTCCTCCGGAACTACACTGGTTTCAAAGGATGTTAGCTTCTGGGTATAAACGCATTCAGTCATCCTATCATGCACCATAGCTGCAAATTCATTAATTTGATGTTCTTGTAGTTCACCATTTGTATACAACAAATACCTCCTTGACCGCTCCAAACGATTCACTTCTGTCAAACCACATGCTTGGCAAATTGACACAGCATTGGCAGACCATGCTGTGGTAAATGATAACCTGGGACCAACCTCAACTATAACTTTCTCCAAACCCTCCTTCCTCTTTTTCTCAAGAAAGCTCTCAGTTCCTAAATTCTCAGGCTCAAATGTTTCTGAAAGAAGCCATCTAAGAATCGAAAGCTTTCCACTTGAAAGGTGTGAACCAAGGCCAACATTAAAGCATTGTTCAGTCTTTAAGTCCACTATCTGATTAGAGATCTTCGCTTGAGCCTCCTTTAAAAGCTCGGCAGCTGCACTTTCTTGGATAAACGGTACACGGTACAGATGAATAACTTCAGCAGAAGGCTTCTCAACCAAACCAGAATGTTGTTCTGCTGAACTTGCAGTACTCCCAGTAACCACAGCTCTTGGATTTTCTTGAGCTTCACATCTCAAACTCAACGATTTTCGAGATGAACTTGAAACACGGCTTCTATTACAAAGGTTACCCCAAAGCAATTGACTTTTAGGTTTCTGAGGTTTCTTTAGCAAAAACAATGTTTGTCTGCATGTACCCTGTAAACAAAATCATAAACCCCATCAACACGATTGAAAAAAAGAGTATTTTTTTAAGCTAATTGAAACAAAGGGAATAAATAAAGTCGAACCTGAAGGAATTCGGATACCCCAATTTCTCCAGCAGCTGCCATATACTCGATCAAGTATTGGGAAGCTCTGAAATAGAGAGAAAAAATAAAACTTTGAAAACTAAAACAAAAATCAAAGAGAAAAAAAGTGTGCAATGGTGAGTTAGGCGTGTAAGCATATTTTGGTGAGAATGAATGAAGTTTATACCTTTTGAACTAGGGGTGGGTGTAGAGTAACGAATGAGTAACAGAGATGAAGGTTGCTCGGTGGTTTTCTGTAGAAACAAAAAGAGTTGTGAAGAAGGTTGTGAAGAAACAAAAAAAAACGATCAGAAAAATCAAAGGTTGTGAAGAAGGAAAAAAAAAAGAGTGAAAACAAAGAGGAAGAGGTAGACTGAGACGGTCGACGGTCATATTGTGGAACATTTGTAATTTAGATGTATCAGGTTTATAATTTAGACCATAAACATCAATCATTCAACGAACCTAACAACAAGAGAGAGTACACAATCTAAAGAATCAATCAACAGGTACATAAAAAATAACCCTACTTATCTGGATCACAAAATTTCAGTAGCATACAACTAAATTATCTTCCAGAACAGGTATAATCCACATCTTCTAAAGCCAAAAAAATAAAAACAAAGACATACTCGATACCAATCCATCTTAAAACTCAAACAAAACCAAGATTTGTAAACTGAATTGTGCTCTTAAACTGGTAAACATTGAAATTTCTCACACAAAAACATGAACCGCTATTTTTATTTATATATCAGAAAGGGCTTAACTCCGGAAAAGCGAAACAAGAAAGAAAGCAATCAACAAGTGACTAAATTGAGGCGTACAAACCTTAACAAAAGTAATACCTGAAGCCATTAAACCAACAATAATTAGCCAAAAGTTCTCTTCTTTTCATGTAATCTTAGACTGAAGTATTTGGAAAATGAAGCTTTTATCTTAGAAATGAAAAAGTTCTAATAACTAAGCTTTGATGACTTAAATTAATAACCTTCACATTAATATCAATATATAGTAGAAGAAATTCTATACTCTGACGAATATGGAAGAACAAACTAAACATACGCAGGAAAGTTTCGATTTAGAAGCAATAGTTCCTATTCGATAACACAACACTTTTAATCTATCAGTGTTACCACAATCTGGTTGGTACTTATCACATGAATGAAGAACAAAAACCAAGTTTTATAGTAACATACCTTTGTCGGAGACGGTCGACGGCGAAGGTAAACTGAGGAAGAGGGAGGGATGATATGCGGCGAGTTTCTGACAGTGTGCTAGTAGAACAAAAGATATATTTTATGTGTGCAAGTGTAAAACCCTTCTTTAGTAGATGCTTTGTGTTTTTTGGTCAGACAAAAAAAATGGAATTTAAATGTGTTCAATACAATCAAGTGACTCAACCAGGAGTTTGGAAACTAGCTAACCGTGGGGCCGCCTTTGCTAACTTATGGGCAATATTATTTGCTCGTCTCCGTACAAATTCAACACTAGAGTTTTTAATAATAGTGACTAAATACGGATTTACATTCATTGATAATAGCACCATATTCCGCGTAATCTTGTTTGTTAGAGGCAAAGTTGTCGACAACCTTCTTTGAGTCAAGTTCAAAGTCTATTGGTCCTAACCTCAATTCATGAACTCATTGAAGAGTTGATAACAAACTCCACTCTTCTCCAATATGCACCTCATGCTTATGCTCAAACCATTCTGTTTATGCAAGCACAAACACGCCTTCCTCGTCTCTAATACATATGTCAATACCCACTCGGTTGTCATTATTTTATAAAAGATATATTCACTTTTATTGTTTAGATTATTATTTAAAACAGATTAAATTTTTTATCTATTTTTCTTATGACAATATTTTTTTTTAAAAACAAACAATGTTAGTGTCCTCGTGAGCTTAACTCTGTTGGTAGGGACAATGCATAATATATGTAAGGTACAGGTTCAAATTCCGACCACCACAATCTAAAAAAACAAGTGTTCTTGTTTTTCATGCTTAAGAATGAGAGTCGAATTTTTGACCTCCTTATTATTTCACTCTTTCACTTCAATTAACAAGTCATCTTTGTATTCTCAAAATATTAAGTTATAAAAATTGTATGAAATTTAGAGGCTATTAGTAATACACTTCAAAACTAAGAGGAAAATAAACTCTCACAACATTTTAGTAGGGATGGGCAAAGTTTGGTTCATAACCAAACCTTTATGCGAACTGAACCGAACTATAAAACAACAAATCGAACCGAGCTGAACCAGTCTTCAAACTGGTGAACTGTTTAGTTTTTTTTTTAAAAAAAACTGAACTGTTTCCACATAAGTAAACATTTCAGAAATAAGAACCAAATACCATGTTGTGATACGGGAGTAGCTGTTATGTTTGCATTCTATGTGATTCTGAACCTAAACACTGCAAGCATATTTTTCTTACCTGCTCGGTAGCAAAGCAATGTTGAGAAAATCTTCGCCTAGATCATATTCTAGCAAGTTGCACTGGAGTATCCCTGTCCTTTGCTGATGTTTTCTTCAAAATCTTGAAAAAGATGCTAGATGAGGACATACCTCTCTATGTGATAATGTTATGGAGTCCATGGAAATGTAGAAAATCAAAGATGTGTGATTGTGAAAATAAAACTACATCTGTTCCATCAATTCTCACGACAGCTCGAGACTCACTTCGCGAATGGCTAATTATGCGGCAAAGGCATCACCAACGCGAGACTCAAACATCCCATGACAGATGGATAAAACTTTCAACGGGTTTTCTCAAATGCAATGTCGATTGTGCTTTATTTTCAGCCAACACAGTTATGGGAATCGGCCTTTGTTTTAGAGATGCAGAGGGCAAATTCGTAAGGGGTCGAACAGCTTGGTCCCGCGGTTCTGTTACGGTCACTGAAGCAGAAGCACTAGCCTTTCTTGATTCTCTACAGGTTGCTCATTCACAAGGCCTCCAACAGGTTATTTTCAAGACAGATAGTAAAACAATAGCGAATGTCATAAACAGTCCCTCCCGTTTTATGATTGAACATGGTGATATTGTAAACCAGTGCAAGTCTATTCTCAGTTTGCACACTGATTAAAAAATGGATTTTGTCCGGAGACAAGTCAACCAGGTTGCGCGTTGCTTAACTAAATTATCCTATTCCTATACTAGCCACTATACTTTTCATGGTTGTACCATTGTTTATTGATCATTTGATTACCAATAAAATGAATTAAATTTGTTTTGCCTAAAAAAAAAAATCACTAATGCTAATGAGTACAAAAAAGCTCTTCAAACTTTCTGTCCTAAAGGAAAAAATCAAACATCTGCTAAAAGCATGCTAGCCGAGATAATAATGAATTTTGGTTCCTAGGTACTTCAATTAAAGTCCTACATTAAGAATTGAACCTGAAACCTTAAGGAGGAGCACACTCCCAAGTCTCAAGCCAATACCACTAGGTCAATCCAAAAATATCTAACAAAGTGTTAAACCCGTGACCTTTAACATTATGGAAGATCAATTTACCACTACACCTAATCTTGTGTTCTTAATCACTAAGGCAAGTAAAGGAATGAAGCAACTAGCAGTAATAGACTATAGAGTACAGACAACTATAATTATATTAACTTGACATTGAAAATCCCATTTACATAGAACTTCACATTATGTAAAAGACCTATGTACATCTCAAACATAAAAAAATCAAACAATGTGCAGTAGGGCTAAATGGACATTGAAGTGGCTTTTTGAAGATTCCTAAAAGCTTTCTCATATCGTAAAAATCCCATAAACCAAAATTCAGAATCATCGTGAGTAACAATTTCTATATACTTTTGTTCTTCCTGATTCACATTCTGCCTTTCATTGACTTCTTTTATCTTCCCAATTGGTATCAAAACCTGCATAGTAAAATGAACCTAGTTAAATCCTTCGTATCAAAACAATTAATACAACAAATGTGATTACTAGCATTAGTTTGATATGTTAAAGTTGAGGTCGGTCGATAAAGATTAACTACACTTAAAATTTGAGTTGAACCGAAATCAATCGTAAAAAAACCAAATTATAAAGTGCGGATCAACTCTACTCATAAGCTCTATTACTATTGGTTATATAATTATTCAACGTGAGACTGTTAATAATTACGTACCTTGTACGGTATCTTGCGCGACTCTCCCGTTGATGCAGAGGAGAAGGTTATTGGTCTTTCACTACAAAATGCAACTTTCCAGCAATAGGACCAGTTGTTGTTTATAAGTAACATTGGGAAGCCTTCAACACTTTCTCTCCTTCTTGCATACCAAAAATATTCTTGAAAATGTTCGCTCTCCCACCTTCTTGTATTATCCTTGCACCTAAACTCAACTTACCCTTCAGAGTCTCTGATAATTTAAGACCTAGTTTTACTACAATGAATTTATACTTGATTAAAAATTTGAATTAAACACATTTAAGAGAAAAACACGATATGCACTATTTTACACCGACAACCGATGAGAACAATTATGCTTATGTGGAAATATGATGAACGTTATTGGTTGTCGGTGTAAAATATATGAAATATATACGTTATTGGAAGAAGAAAAAACGGACTTTAATACCATATTACAATTTTTGATAAAATTCATAAATGACATAAAAGTATAGAAAAATAAAATGGAAATAATATTGAATATTAGAACCCTAAAAAAAATTGATTATTAGAGAATTGTTACATCAAGTAGTACATTAAAACTTATAGATCCAAGTAGACCAACTAACACATAACTAATCTAACTAATGTGTAACTAACTTATAGTACATCTCAAATATATGTCTCTAATTTTTTCACTAAATTTAAAATTTAGAGAATTATATATAAAATTCATCTTTGCAATGTATAGTTTTAGTAGCCACTTAACTTGTGAGGTAAATATTTTGAGAGGTTACTTACCATGTTCATGAATCCTACATGCAAAACTTCTTTGTTTCCTGCTTGTTGATTTCTTGTGCTCCATTTTAGCAGTAGCAGTTTCTTTGGCTGCAGTTACAAGAAACACATCAGTATATTAGTAGTATTACTATTATATACGTGTTGAAAAGAAGAAGTTTGACTTTTGAATTTAATTAACTGAAGAAGAGTATGTACATACTGTACCTGCAGAAGAATTCATCAGTGGATGGAAATTTCTTATTTCTGGAATCTAATTTATGAATTGGTTCTTAAAAAAAATATATATAAATTATTTGCTATATCCTTGCAAACAGCTGTCCAATGAAACTTACAAGAAGAAGATAGATAGAGATGGTTTTTCCAAATATAATTCATTCCACGCGCCTTTTTGTTGTAAGAATATTCCCTCTATTTCATTCGTTTTAAAATATAAGCAAAATTTATTTTTAAGTTCATTCATTAAATGGTGTATGTGGTTTATAATATGGACCACATACATCATTAAATAAATGAATCTAAAAAGTAAATTTTGCTTATATTTTGAAACGGATGAGTACATTTTAATTGGGCCCTCCAATATGTATCCAATAGATAGAGACATCATTCTTACCTTGACCAGAAGAAAAAAAAAGAGACATCATTTTTACCTTGACAAAAAATAAATAAAAATTGTTGTTGAGATTCTCGCAAATGCCCCTTCGGTAGTTAACTGTCATCGGTAGTTAACTACCGAAGTTTTTTCTCAGCAGTTAAATGTCGTCGGTTCCATCGGCTGTTAATTGTCGATGCGTCCTTCACATATGTAGAAACTGCAGAACAAAAGCATCAGTTTCATTTTTCTTCAAAAACTACTCAAATTCCTCCAACTCTTTCCAAATCCATTTTGACGAAAATCAACTCAATCATCTCCACAAAAACACAAATAGTATTAATCATTTGTAGGGAGCCCCTAATCATTTGAGGTTCGCCAATGGCCTTTTTAAATTAAGGACCATATTAGGGGTTCCCATCATTTGTAATCATATTGTTAGTTTATGTAGGTTTTATTTTGTTAATTTTGATAGTTTACATGTGGTTAGGGTTGATGTAGGAATTGACATTTTGATGATTGCATGTGTAGTTTATGACATATTTTTAATTTTCATGATATTTGTTGGTTTCTTTTAATTTCCATTACATTTGTTACTTTCTTTGTATTTCGATGACATATTATCATATTTTCAATCTAAATGATGTTGGTAATTTCTCATTCAGATGTTTGCTTAATTTGACGTTCAAAATGGGTTGCTATGTATCCTCATCACCTTATTGTGGCTAATATCAATCTGATTTCTAATTTTGGAGTTTCTGATTCTGTCATTGCTAGATTGCTTCAAAATAAACCATCTATGTTTTGTTCAAAGGATTTGATTAAGTCATTGGAGGAAGTTAAAGGTCTAGGGTTTCATCCTCCAATTGTTTGGGGTTGCTTTGATTGCCAAGAAAGGTATGAGTAAAAAACTTTGGAATAAGAAAGTTGATGTCTTTCATTGTATAAAATTTCAAAATAATCCCTAATTGTGTACTCAGTTAGTCAAAATAGTATTTGACGCTAAAATAATCTCGTAATACTTATAATAACTGTTTTCTTATAGGGATTGAAATGACAATAAGTTAGTACTTATAAGAACTCATATTACAATAAGTAAGTATATTAAAAGATTGATATGTCAACATTTTTTTTGTACAAGCCAAAATGAAATATATTAACAAAAAGTTTTGGTCCCTAGCACAAGGAGTGCCAAAGGAAACAAAACAAGATTACAAAATAGTACCGATCAAAACCAAAAAAGACAGTAAGGAAAAATACATCAGCCAATCCCCAAACAAGCAAGGGGACGCTGCCACCATATATGATAACCAAATGGAAAGCATACATTTTTTGCTTTCAATCATTTGAGAGATGTAATTTTAACCTTCTCAAGTAATTGCTCTGTTGTTTTTGTTGTGTTAGCAAAGAGTCTTTGGTTTCTTTCATTCCAAAGAACCCAAATACCACATAGCCAAATCAAATGAAGAAAGGACCTTCTTGGAGCGTAACCACCTGAAGAATAAACAAACTGATAATAATGGTCTGAAACCTGTTGAGGGTCCACAGAAAACAAACCAATCCAAGTCTTAATTTGTTGCCATAGGTCACCAAAAATAGGACAATGTATGATTAAGTGATCTATTGTTTCATTTTGTCCACATCCTATAACACATAATTGGGAATCGTTAAAAATAACACCTCGTCGCACCAAGTTATCCTTTGTTGGTCATCCATTACGGAGAAGACGCCACGCGCAAATAGAAACCTTCAAAGGAGCACTCTTATACCAAGGAGCATCCGAAATAACGTCATGATTATGTATCTCCTATCACATGAGCATTTGATACACACCACGGACGGTGTATCCATCACTAATGTTAGACTGCCAAAGCCAGACATCTGGTTCAGTAACCTGCAAAGTAACGTTAGTAAGCATATTCTTAATCTCCATCAGCGACTTCTCCTCCCAAGCTAACAAACGACGTCTCCATCTCCAAGACTCCCCATCTTCACCCCAACCTAAAACGTACATCTCTCCCACCGACAAGTCTTTATGAATCGATAAATCATACAACCTCCTAAATTTCTCCATTAACGATACCATCCCCATCCAACAATCCGATCAAAAGAAAGTATTTAAATCATTACCTAAACATTTTGATATATTTTCTTCAAACCAACTACCACCCTCCACGCCTATGCCATTTTGAATTCTAACTATCTCCCTCCGCCAAGATGAACATGCCACGCCACCCTCTCTTAACCGACCTCTCTCCTCCCCATAGCGAGAGGATAACACCTTAAACCACAGACTCTCTCTGTCCACTAAACACCTCCAACACCATTTACCGAGAAGAGCAATGTTAAACTCATGTAATCTCCTTACCCCCAGACCACCAACCCCCTTACTCATGCATATAGTATTCCAATCTACCCACGCAATTTTTCGATGATCCTCACCCCCACCCCAATTTTTTTTAATTAAAATAGATTCAATGGAGGAGATTATACCTGCGGGAGCTCTGAAAAAAGAAAGGGCGTAGACAGGCAGTGAAGACAGGACAAACTTAAGGAGAATCAAGCGGCCACCGTAAGACAAATTTCTACTTTTCCAATCTGACAGTCTAGATTTTAAGCGCTCTATAACCGGATCCCAAAAATTCAAGCGTCTAGCATCACCACCAATGGGCAACCCCAAATACATAAATGGAATTTTACCAATTTTACAAGATAAAATAGAAGCGGCTTCTTGTAGCCAAGATTCAACAATATTAATACCGACCAACATGCTCTTGGGGTAATTTACCTTCAAGCTAGACATATTCTCAAAAATAACCAAAATTGCTCTCAAAGCACGAACATTCGCCCAACTCTTAACACCTAGCAGAAGCGTGTCATCCGCGAATTGCAAGTGGGAAAACACAGTGGGGGTGTGCAATCCTTGACACAATCCCCTTTGCAATTGAAACTCCTCAGTAGTTCTGCCATTTACCAGAATCGATGTTGTTGCGGTACTAACACATTCCTTCATCCATTTACGCCACAAAGTTGGAAACGCCATTTTCCCCATAACATCATCAAGATAGCCCCAATCAACTGAGTCAAACGCTTTTTCGAAATCAATATTAAACAGGAGCAACTCTTTTTTCAATATGCGGGCCTCATCCACAACCTCGTTAGCTATTAGAATACCATCAAGAATTTGGCGATCTTTTACAAACGCTGACTGAGTGTCTGAGATTTCCGTTCCCATTACCTGACGCAAACGGTTTGCCAACAACTTCGCCAAAATTTTATATAAGCATCCCACCAGAGCAATGGGGTGGAAATCATTAAGACGTTGTGGATTGTCGGTCTTTGGAATAAGAGCAATGTTGCCAACAACTTCGCCAACATTAATGAAGCATTTTAACATCAAATATCTATTTTGACTAAGGAAATGCACAATCAAACACTATTTTAAAATTTCGATAGACTTTCCTACAAAAAAAAAAAATCGATAGACTTGCATGGATCAAAATGATTATTTGTGACATCACTCTTTTCCTAACACTTTTTTTTAACATTCACTATCTAGAGACCTTCCTGGATTTCATCGAAGGTTAGAAAGAGTGTTGACGGTCTGAGAAACCAATTGAAATGAGCTAAACCATCATCTTCACAAAATGGCAATGCTTCGTTACATCATCTTCAACTACCATCATTATTACAGAGCAATTATCCCTTATAACCCTCACAAATCAACCCCTCTTTTCCCATTCCAATTTACCCACAAATTCACAACTTCTAAATCAAACTCATTCACCGTCTCTTGCCTCATCAACACCATTGATTTCCCTCGTGAAACAGCTCTCAAAGCATCAAAACTACTTCGTTTCAACTCTCCATAAAAAACCAATTCAGTTTTCACTTTCTTCACAAACCTAGGTTTTTTCAGATTCCAATATACGCACCATTATCTTTTATGTGTATCTTTCGAAATCTACTATACACACACAAATTTCATTAATGATTTTATATTTTATTTGGTAAGCTTGTTTTAAAATTTAAATAATAATTTGTCACAACTTATACTTAAAATTATAGGGTATTCAACTCAACTCATCTATCTTTTCTGCCACTAAGATTATGATTACTAGATTGTGTAATCAAATAGAAGATGAATGAATGATTGTTTCGTGACTTATGTTGAGAGAGAAAATTGATTATTCAACAATTTTAGAACATAAAACCACATAGAGGATAATTACAGAGTATGTTTACAATTTTTTGAATACAATGTAACTTGGAGTATTTGTTATTTTTTTTGGATAGATAGACGAAATGACAAAACCATTATAAATTTAAACACATAAAGTGGAGGTGTCGAGGTTTGAATTCAGTCATGACGTCTGACCTAACAATTTCGACATGTTTACCAGTTGAACTAGGATTTATGAAACAAGTATTTGTTATTTTTATATATGTTATTAAAATTATTAATTAACGTTTGAAAGTTTGAATTACTTCACCTAGAGTCGCCATGACTCTATCTTTCCCTAAATATAAGTTCTTATTACAAATTTCATATATTAAAAAAAAACTATAGTTTAGTTAATGCATCGGCGCGACATTCTTCAGGTCGAGGGGGTAGGTGTGTGGCAGGGTGCGGCTCCGAGGAGACTGCATCCCATTTGTTTCTCCATTGTGAAGTGTTTGGGTCGTTATGGTATCACGTCAGGTTGTGGATCGGTGTGTCTGAGGTTGACCCTCACAATATTAGTGAACATTTCTTTCAATTTACTCATTATACAGGTCACACAAAGGTTCGTCGATCGTTTCTACAATTGCTTTGGCTTCTGTGTATTTGGCTGCTCTGGAGTGAACGTAATAACAATATATTCAATAACATAGAAACTCCAATTTTACAGCTCTTAGATCAGGTTGAATTTTATTTTTTTTATAGTGGTTTAAGGCATTTTATTTTTTCATAGTGGTTTAAGGCTAAGAATGCCACTTTTGTGCACGACTTTCAAAGATGGTGGTCGGACCCCTTATTATGTTTGGGTCTTGACTGACCTTTTTATCTTGTATATACTTTGTAAAACAGTTTGTCTTTTGGGTGGTCTCTTTGGTACATCTTGTACTAGGGAGCTCTCATCGCCATCGTTAATATATCCCATTTTAAATTTTTCAAAAAAAAAAAAAAAACATCAACTTTTCATATTTTAATGTAAATTAGTAGTATGAATGAAAGTTAAAAGAGATATTTGGTCTAATTTTTTTTAAAAGAGATAGAGATAAATTTATCTAACATGTGGAGCCCCTTTGCAACACAGAGAGTAGGTTTCTCACAAAGTTCACATAACACAATCATTGTAATCACTAGACTCTTGACCCGTGCTATTGCACGGGTCTGTTAGGGGTTAAGATTGTTATATTTTTTGTCAACTAATATCGAATTGTTATTAACACATTAAGTAATACTCCATCCGTTTCTAATTATAAGCAAAATTGATTTTTTAGATTCACTCAATTTTACTATAATTAGAAACGGAGGGAGTACTATGTAACATCCACCACATGTTTGCAAAAAAAATAAAATAAAATATAATGTTAATGATGTAGGAAGAGCCATTTCTGGTGAAAATGACCTTCCTATGTGCCTTCAAACGATGCTCAAAGATGTTGAATTTAACTTTCAAATGCATTATAATATGTTCTTTTGTCATAAACATATCCTCACAAAACTTGCTTGTGCAATTCATAATATATAGGTAGCCATCTTAGAATGTGAAGTTACATTAGATATGAGAATAGGATTTCTATATTGCAACTCAAAGCTTATACATGAGTACATGAAGGAACATTTTCCTTGTTGAAAAGAGCAGGAACATCATAAGTCAATTTAAACTCAGTGAGAACCATTTCTCTATATCTTTCTTGTTTCTTCTTCAAAGCTCAAAGCAACATTAACATTCCTGAATATATAAGATACAATTTTCCAATAAGAGTCACTAAAACATATGTGCATGAACCATATATGTGATTATATATAACTATTCTAAATGACACGCCATATATGATTAGTCAAGTCTACCTCTATTTTTAGATGAGTAAAAGAAACGAGTAGCACTTCTAAATTTTTATTCATAAGCCATGTAGAAAAAATGGTAAGAAAAAAAGGAACTCACATATGTTCGTACTTTTTCATGTAAATGAGAGGGAACACTTTATTTTTGTCTTGAACAAGCCTTTCTATCATATTAAACATATGGACATCTAACGTAATAAATTATGTAAGTGTTTATAATTAAATCAGATGTTTGTTATAGCTGTCATATGATCCTACATTGAGCATACAAACTACACAAATTCATTAATGGCATCACATAACTCCCTAGAAAATCAAACTAACAAAATCTGATTGTGTCATAAACATAATCTAACAAAATCAACTTGTGTTGTTCATTTTTTTTTTTTTTTTTGTATTTTGTTTCTTCAACATAATTAAATATAGTTTAAGGAAACCTATTTAAATATTATACAGCTTCAAAAATAGTTCCAAAATAGCTTTAAAAATAGTTTAAGAATAAGATTGATCAATTCCCCAATTTGGTCTGTAGCTTTTACAACTTTAGTTCCATGTCATTAGAAACATGAAACATACCTTTATATCCATATTGTAGCATGTTTTGGAACAAAAGAAATAGAGGAAAATTCAAAGACCTTGCAAAAAGTACAATTCATTAACATATTTCACAAAAAGGAATCGACACATAACCACCTATTTTGTTTAAAAACATTGAAATTTTCTTTAAAAAAAAAACTTCATTTACTACTCACAAATAATTGATGCTTAATTTAGATGTTTGTGTCACAAATCTTTGATTCACAAACCTAAAGTTACATAGGATAACCTTATAAGCTCCAAACCATAGTGAAAAAGTTATGTAAGCTATTGTCTGTTTCATTTTAATTCTGCAGGGACAAAGAGAAATTCATTAGTGATTACAGATGAAAAAAATCAACATCAAGTTGAAGCCACATGTTATTGCGCTTTCGGTGAGCAGCGACAATGGTCCTGTCAATGACCATGTTGAAAAAAACATAGAAGGTTTCTAAGTTACTTAATATTCATTCTAATAACCAGAACAAATTTTGATAATTAAAGGAGCAGTTGTGTGGATGCTACAAAATCTGTTCAAGGCAAAGAATACAAAGAATCGGTATATAGACATTCAAGGGAAAATGGAATCTTTTGTCTAGATATCACCTACAACCAAAAGAATGATAGTAGGATTTACCAAAGCATGTAATCATACTGTATAAAGAAAATAAATTAAAAAGGAAACAAAGACTAACCAAATCATGTTTGTTTGCAAACACAATATGGCATTGTTTTTTTTGGTAAAAAAAATAAAATAATATGACATTATTACTTATAGGTAATCCATGAATCAATTGAGTTATTAATTCTCAGCGATATGTACATATGACCACATAAATTATACTATAGTGAATTTTTGATTTTACCACCTAAAATTCCTACTTTGCTTCATTTATTCTATCACAGTCCAGGCATCGACGAACATATTTACGCAAGTGAAAGAGAAGGAATTTTTCACAAAACTGACGACAACATATCATAACTCAACATATATGCACCTGTTTGAAAGAGATTATAAATGGTGAAAACCCTAGAAATTGTTAATTTGGATTTTGCAGCAAACTCTGGAAATATAAGGAAAGGAAAAAATGAAAGAGATTGAGATTGAGATAACAATCAGAAGAAGAGTAAAGAAAAGGTATATGCTGTTTTTTTTACCTTGGAAAGTGAAAAGAGCTGATTGTATGATTGGACCAAGTTATATGAAAGGTCACGTATACAATGGTTGAGATTAACTGGGGTAGTTGACAGTTTAGGTTAGCAATTAATATGGATTTAGGAGGGAAATTAGGAAGAGATTAGAGCAAAGTGCCAGCACATCAACTCTAGCGTTTATAAAATGATTTGCTCCAAAAAAACCCTCACATTTAACTCTAAAACCTTTGACTAAATTTCCAAACCATGTTGAAGAAATGGTTTCTTTCCCAGAATGTTGTTTTAGGCATCATCACCACAAAATCAACAACCCCAAAATTCAACAACCCTCTTTTCAACCAACAATTCACGTTCCTAATTTCACTCACAAGATTCTGCACCACAACATCTCAATCAGAATCAATCACACAACCATTTGCTGTATCTTACCTTATCAACAATTTTGGTTTCTCAACTGAATCAGCTCTCAAAGCTTTCAACCTCAAGCAGGTTCGTTTCAATACCCCAGATAAACCTGTTTCAGTTATCACCTTCTTCAAAAACCATGGTTTTTCACACGACAACATCCGCATCATCATTAGAAAAGCACCTTGGTTACTTTCATCACGACCCCACAAAATGTTATTGCCAAAGCTTCTATTTTTTCTATCCAATGGTGCTTCCTCTTCTGATATTGTTCCTTTGTTGACTGCAAATCCTAGATTTTTGCAGGTTAGCTTGGAGAAACGAATAATCCCTCTTTTTGAATTGTTAAGTAAGTTTCTGAAAACCAACAAGGATATCATTATTTGCTTAATTCGACATTCGACTGCATTTTCTATGAATTCCTATCACCTTATTGTGGATAATGTTAATTTGATGTCTGATTTTGGAGTTTCTGATAATGTCATTGCTAGTTTGCTTCAGTCAAGGCCAGCTATATTTGGTTCAAAGGATTTGATTAAGTCATTGGAGGAAGTTAAGAGTTTAGGGTTTGACCCTTCAAAGGCTACTTTTGTAGCTGCTTTGGCAGCCAAGAAATGTTTGAGTAAAAAACTTTGGGAGGAGAAAGTTGACGTCTTTAAGAAATGGGGTTGGTCTGATGACGCTGTTATTCGAGCATTTAGATGTCGTCCTGATTTGTTGTTGGTTTCAATTGATAAGATTAATTTGGTGATGAGTTTTTGGGTCAACCAATTGGGTTGGAATTCCTTGGCACTTACTAAAAGGCCACATATTTTTAGTTACAGTTTGGAGAAAAGGATCACTCCAAGGGCCTCAGTTTTGCAATTTCTTTTGTTGAAAGGTTTGCGAGAAAAGAATGCAAGCTTAACTGCACCATATGCTTATTCTGAGAAAATGTTCTTGAGCAAGTTTGTTTTCAGATTTAAGGAGGAGTCTGATTATCTGTTGAAGCTATATGACCAAAAAGTGAAACTTGCAAATACAACGGAGAACATTGACATGCCATTAACTAAATAGGTGACTTCATAATTTTGTTTTTGTAATGAAACATTAGCTTGTCAGTTCTTAAAATTTAAGTGCTTATTCTTTCTAGGCCAAGATTGAGGATGGCCCAGCTGACTTGTTTTTTTGCTAACCTGGACCAGAGTGATTTATCTTATGAAGTTATGCCTTACATCTAGTACATATAGAAAAGGTTAAATGGTCTTGCGTTTATTTGGTCAGGGAATGTTTTCTGTTAGTTCTCCTTGTATAAACAAACTATGCAGGCAGATCTGATTTAAACTTTAAGCTTGAGTTTAAGTACTTTGCTTAGCTGCTTTTCCTTTGGTTCACACATTATCTTTTTAATACCTGTCACCTTGTTTTTGCTAATATCAATTTGATGACTGATTTTGGAGTTTGCGATTCTACCATTGCTAGATTGCTTCAAAAAAGGCCATCTATATTTGGTCAAACTGGTTTGATTAAGTCATTGGAGGTTAAGGGTTTAGGGTTTGATCCTTCAATGACTATACTTTGGAGCTTCTTTGATGGCCAAGAAATGTATGAGTAAAACACGTTGGGATGAGAAGTCGATGTCTTTGAGAAACGGGGTTGGTCTGAAGAAGCTATTTTTCAAGCATTTAGGTTGCAGTCTAGTTTGATGTTGGCTTCAGTTCAAAAGATTAATTTGGTGATGAGTTTTTGGGTCAATCTATTGGGTTGGAACTCCTTGGCACTTGCTAAAAGGTCACATATTTTTGGTTTAAGTTTGCAGAAAAGGATCATTCCAAGGGCATTGGTTCTGCAATATCTTCTGATGGAAGTTTGAGGAAAAAGAATGCAAGATTAGCTAAACCATTTACTTATTTCACGAAATTGTTCTTGAGCGAGTTTGTCTTTAAGGAGGAGTCTGATTATCTATTATTGCTATGTATGAGGAAAAAATGAAACTTGCAAATACAAGAACAATGGCATGCCTTCTACCAAATGTGTAACTTGTTAATCTTCTTCTTTTGGAATTTGAGCTTGTTTCTTCTTTGATTTGAAGCACTTATTTTGTCTAGGACAGGATAGTGGTTACTGGTTAGTGTAGTTGTCTTGTTTCTCTAACTTGGACTACTGTTGTTTTGGTTTTTCTTATCATCAATTTCAATTTCAATTTTGATGCATAGGTCTTGCATCTAGTACATGTAAAAGTTTAAATGGTCTTTCATTTGGCCAGGGAATGCTTTTCTCATGGTGTTAATTCTTCTTCCTTGTTAATTTAACCCAAGGATCATGTGTATATATACAAATTATATACGCAGGTTCACATATTTTTACGATTAAAGCTTCCAGCTTTAGATTGGTACTAGAGTGCATCTTTTAACCACTTTTCCTTTTGTTCTCTACACTACACATTGTCTATTAAATCTTTAAGAGAAGAAAATGAAAGTTGCATACAACATGGAGAACACTAACATGCCATTCCACCAAATAGGTGACTTCATGATCCTTTTTTTGTAATGAGATATTAGCTTGTTAGTTCTTAAATTTTTAGTGCTCATTCTTTTTGTAATAATCTGGGTTTATATTTTATGTTTCCAACTTCTTTTCATACATTTTCCAATTTTGAGCTTATCAAAGGTTCAAAAACATAGGCATGCATTCTTTTGCCTTTTAATAAATTCTTCAATACATAATTCTAATAAGAATTTTTTTTGTCCATTCAGATGTACACTAGTAGTATGTTGAAGAGAATCATCTCTATCAGTTGCCATGGCTAACAAATACTACAATAAAGGAAGTAGAGATAACATGTTTGCTTCAAATAGAAGTGAAACCCTACTTTATAACCCCCGACCAGAAAAAGAACTACAACAATAACTACAAAGAGGCCTCACTGAACCATGGAAAAAACATTAGCTTGTGAGGTTCTTTTGTGTACGCTTGGTTCTGAATTCTGTAGAATTTTTGATCAAATGATTTGAAAGTAAAGTGGTTTGCGTTTGAATACATTTATTTAAAAGCGAGTTGAACAATATCTAGAGAATGAAAATATTTTAAAGTTTTTAGATTGAGTGATTGAATGAGCAATGTCACCTATAAGTGTTTTTTTAAAGAGAACGATAACCATTGCCCTTGAGGCATAGATTAAAGTACTAAAATAAGTAAGTTTGCATCAAAAATGGTTTAATTATTGTTAAGAAAAAAGTAAAGACTTGTATTTCAAGACAAAGTTTATATTAATGGAATCCTTAATCATTGTTCTTAGGACACTGGTTAGTAAAACCCTTTTTTTAAATGACAAATATTAATATGTTATGTTAGTTTTTCTCTTTGCTAGAACTTGAATTCTGAACCTCCAAGTCATTAACCTTTGGTGGTTCAAATCAGTTGAGTTGTCTAATCCTCTCTTGTTTACATAGAAACTAACAAGGAGTGGAGACAAAAATTACAAATTAAGGTCATTTGTTTACCTGAGAAGATATTTTCTAACTTTGTTTTCTGAAATTTGTATTAATTTTATTAATAATGTGATATTAGACTCTAGAAGTAAACAATGTGTGCATTTTTTTGGAATCAATGGAAATGTAAACGAAAAATATAAAAAATCATCTCTCAATCACAATGATATATATTCATATCTTTTATAAAGTTTCACACCTTTTTTACAAATAAGGATCTTGTTAACAAGTGTCTTTGGAGCACTCTTTAAAAATTCTAAATTAAGTAATTATTATTAAAAAATAACAAAGTTTTTAATTTTCAATGCACTTTATTACAGAAACTTTAAAAAAAAATTACCCTTTCAAGTCTTTAACCAATGCTCCTGAAACCGAATGAGTTAAAATAAACACATCCCCTAAAAATAAAATAAAAAGTTAAAATAAACCCATGTTTGAGAGCGTCTTCGTGTTCCTATACAGATCACTTTCGAGATTTACTCTGTCGGAAAGTAAAGCAAACTTGTGAACGAGTGCATGACGGAATCGTGAATGTGGTGAGGGGAAATCGATGGCTCCATGGCCACCATGATTGGACTTCAGAACCGCTTCATCTCAACACTCCATTGGTAAAATCTCTTTCAATTCTCATATTCATTTCTCGTCTATGTTCTATCAAATATTCATGTGCGCTTTTGTTTCTAATGTGTTCGATCAAATGCTTCAATCATATCATAAGCAATTATTATATAAGTGCTTATGGTTAATCTATTTCTATAACAAAGGACGATGTCAAGTATAATTGTTTTCATGTAAAAAAAATTTGTAAGCTATTTTGGAGAGCTTCTGGAAATAAGCTGAAAACAGCTTATGGACATGTCATAAGCTGTTTTCATAAACTCTATCGAACAATTTCACAAACCAAACAGACTCTTAAACGAGTTATCTAACATTATCATTTAATTGTCTGCAACTCTAGAAATACCATTGTTCTGTCACTTCACTCATTGTCTTACACTTTGGTGTAATTCTGAGCTTAAAAAAGATTCAACATTTGAGAACTAGAATATATTTACTTGGTCAATGATCATAGAGAGATCACTATGATTATCTAGAGTTTTGTTCTTTTAAATGTTATTAATGTATTTTTTAATTAGTATTAGTTGCTTCATGTGCCTAATTTATAAGTACATATCAAGTGATACTTTCTCTTCTTTAACAGTGGCAAAATTGATTCTTCATTGTCTGTTGCTTGTGTGCAACATTTCAAGCACGGAAGTAGCTGTTATAAGGGTGCCGTTGTTGTGTGTTTGAGTAATAAGAGAATTTTTAGCAGCAATGCCAGTAGCCATGCTCCTGATAACCCTTCTAAAAGATTTGGTAATGGTGGTGGCATGTTGAAATTCACATCTGAGGAAACACACTCGGTTCTTGAAGCACCATGCCTCCAACACTGGTTTAAAAACTGGCAGACACGTAGGAAACAAAAGCTGACAGCTAGTACTTTTGCTGCGGCCATTGGGTTTTGGCATAAGCGAAGATCTCAGCTATGGTTAGAGAAGATTGGTGCTATAGAACCATTTTCTGGAAACCTTGCCACATGTTGGAGCAATATCAAAGAGGAAGAAGCACTTGAAAGATACAAACTGATGACTGGAAATACTGTATTGTTTTCTGAATTTCAGGTCTACGATTCAAAACCAGAAGACAGTTGGCTTGCTGCTTCACCGGATGGTATAATTGACAGGATGGTATATGATTTGCCTTCTCGTGGTGTACTGGAGGTTAAATGTCCGTATTTCGATGGAGACATGAGTAAAGCTCTGCCTTGGTATCGAATTCCAGTTCACTATATTCCTCAAGCTCAGGGTTTAATGGAGATTCTAGGAAGGGACTGGATGGATTTTTATGTTTGGACTGTTAATGGTAGTAGTCTATTCAGGATATATCGTGATCCAGAGTATTGGGATGTAATGAAAATAGCACTTTCTGATTTCTGGTGGAAGCATGTTCAGCCGGCAAGAGAGTCGTATAGTAGTGGTGTTATAAAAGATCCTCTTTTTCAATTAAGATCACTAACACCAGCCCCTAGACATGAATTATGTCGTGATATAGTTTATAAAAGTAAACTTATTGTTGATAATTCTAATTTGTTGATCCGGGAGATACATGGGAAAATGACAAATTGATTCCTCTAGCTGTTTGAGCAGATTCATTAGTTTAGTAACCAATTCTTTTGCTGCTCATTCTGTAATATTTGATTGGTTAGTTTGGATCAATATAGTTTATGAAGATATTGATTTTGCTGAAGTGAACTGTGGATTGACATTCATTACAGAACCATATACAAAAAGAGTTGCAGATTTCAAGAGTTATATTAAATGAGTATATGACTATTTGCTGCTAGAAATTGCAGAAAGACAAATTTAACTGGTTGTAGAACATTCGTAATTTGAGACACTTATTGTGTCAAAAGTTTACATCGGCCACGAAGATTCGATGAAAGTGTTTTCACATTTGTTATTGATTGTCTTCTAGGCTTGAGACCAGTTCTGTAGTGCAACATAGGCAGAGTTAGGTTATCTAATATACTAAATGTGAAAGTATTTCTTCCTCTTGTGATGGGCTAGATATAGAACCATTCACATGTCTTCAGCATGGCTTAAGCTTTTGGAAGGAATTGGTTCATGACATGGTATTACTACATCAAATTTGCTTAATATGGTTTAAACCCATGATTACTTTCAAAGATATATTATTATCAACAAAATGCTGATTATAGTTGATAATTGGTTTGTATTCATTCTTCAAGCAGTCTTCTTATGAGTGACTATCAGTTCGAAAGTTGCATGCTGCGTTCATTCTTCAAGCTCTTTTTTGTTACCCAAGTCTAGCAGTCTAGATTATTTTCAGAATCTGCTGTTAGTGCAATAATTTTTCTCTCATTTGCTCATATGTAAATTTTTAATAGCCATGCTAAGCAAGACGATATACATGTTCAATTAAGTTTCTGTCGTTGTAATGAACATCGTGACTCATGAGTAAGTATCTAACCATTCAGGGAGATCAAAACGGGATATTTGAGGTGATTTGATCAAATATTTGAGGCTAAATTATAGACAAATATTGCTTCTGTTATTCTGATTCTATTTTCTTCTAATGTTGGCTATGTTTAGGATAAATGTATTGTTGTGAAATTTGGTGGGGCAAGTGTCAATGGCAACCAATAACCAAATGTAAATTACTACAAGCAACAACAACGTTCTAGATCTAATCTAGAAACTAAATGCATAGCAAAACCCACGATCGACAAAAGAATAAACAAGATAAAGAGAGTAAGAGAAAAGACAACAACAAACACACTAGAGATTGTTGACCCAGTTCGATCCAAGATGATCTACTCTGGGGGAGAGATTTAACTTTCCAATCTACTATCAATGAGTTCTTACAAAGAGATACAAAATGAGTTACAAGAAATTAACTTAAACAAACTCACAAAGAACAACTCTAATTTCTACCCATTTTCCCAATCTCATCAATGAACAAGACACTCATGACTATTCACTCTCCCAAGGTGTTTGCAAGAGACTCTCCACTCATGTGTTTCCCAACCCATGAATCTTCCCAAAATGCACCAACCCTAATTCCAAGAGCCCCCTCTTTTGGTTCTCCAAGATTCACATCTTGAAACTTTGAACCTCACCCAAAGACACTCAACATTTAGTATCTAAAACCCTAAATGTTCCCTCCTTTAGTTTCCATGAGAATCACCAAGCTTCACCTTCAAAAACTGCAGAAAACACTTATATACTAGTCACAAACGTCCCAAATCGTGTCACGATTTGGTCCAATCATGTCACGATTCTGCTTATCCAACCGTTGTGACCAATCCCTTTCAGGTAAACTTGTTGAGGAAGTTGTTGAATTGTGTCACGATTTCCCATCTCAAAAACCATGCTCACTGTCTGGCCAAATCGTGCCACGTTTTGGCACTTCCTCAGCTTCATATTTTTGAGTCAGTTCTCAACATGTATAATTTACACGTACAAGATTGATATTAGAGAGACATTTTAATTTTGAAGTCCATTGCTATAGTGAATCAATATGATTGTTATATTGTTATTATGATCTAAGCCTCTTTTGTAAGCCTTGAGTTGACTATAGTAAAAAAAAAAAAACAGTGTCGCAAGTGTAGATAACAATAGTATAGTATTATATTACGAATTTATGTGTGTTATTAATCTCATAACTCGTATCTCGACACTTCTTTTAGCTTGTTTTCTTCTTTTCCAGCTTGAATATTCAATTATTTCATTTTCTTCAAGGATATTTTACAAGAGATGTTTGGTAGAGTGGTCATTCCCGTTTCCAATCAAGCGATTGGAATAAATCGGTCACAAAAAGAAAAAAATGAAGAACATTCTTTTAGTTAGGAGGTCATTTTGCAGGCACGCAAATGGTAATTTTCTATCCCCTTTCACTTCTCCCCCACCCTATATTTATTTTGGATTATATAGTTCGAAAGGGTAAAATTACACAAAATCCTTCTGTTTTTTCAGATTTTAATATCTGAAAAGTAGGGTGCACAAGCAATTGGAGACTGAAAATAAAATCACCACACAAATTGGCCTGGACTGACTTGGGAATCTAGATGAATCAGATAGCTCAAATTAAATACCTCAATAGTGAGATGATATTAAGGTGTCAAGGCGGTTGAAGAAGGCCACAAGTGGAAGCAACCAAATCTTTGGTCATTCAGTTGACTCCGCTAGTTCGTGCTTGCTGTCATGCTGGCAAAAGCATGGTGAGGCAGGGGCAGTGGCACTGAGCTCTCATAGAGGATGTATTTTGGTGAGCTTAACATGCTTAAGAATGGTGTCCAACAAAGCTTTGACAAGGAAGGAAGACAAAACTTGATAAACAAGGAAAATAATGACTTGAAGGAAGATAAAACTTGACGAACATAGTTTAATTCTTATGCAAGGATATTTTGGTTAAAAAATTATACGTTATGTCTTCTTTCGGTTTTGGATTCAACATTCTCTTTAATCATATCATGAAATCTTGAATGTTCCGCCATCTACCTCCATTTCTATCTTTTCCATATTTTCATTTTCTTCTTGTTTTTAATATATCATTTCTTGTCCTTATAATCCTGTCTATTGTTATATTAATTCTCTCTCTCTATAATTTTGATCATATTCTTCAGTAATTCGAATCTTAAGCGTGAATTGTCAATGATATGCACATATAGTTACATGAACCTCTCATATTATTTACCCACCAGGCTACCGTATTGGACAAGAAATCATATGCTACACATTAACTGAAGTGTAGGTGATAGAGGGTTTTTGAGAAAACGTAATCTAACAAAATGTATTGGAGTTCAATATGTCTCTCGACTTTGGATCAAAGGGACTTTTTTCAATAAAGAAAAAGTCACAAAATGTGAGATTCATTTGAAATGATTTCTACTTATCTTCTTGTTTACTCCAACTGCATCTGAATAAAGTATAACAGGCATGGTTAAATTATAGCAAAGCCAAAACAGAATAAAATGTGCAGAAAATGGAAAAAGTAGCATTACACCCTCCACTTTAAAATGTCTTTTCAACACAGAAAAAATTGTTTCAAACAAAGAATTGTTTAATAATATTCTAGTTATTATAAGTTCATCTTTTGAAATGAATTAGTGAAGTACGGTATTCAGAGTTTGAACTCCGATTCATATATATGTTGTGCAATGTCTTTATCAATAATACATTTCATTTGATTCTATTTATAAGAGAAAGTTTTGTCAAGAAAAATTGATGTATCTTATCTAAATTTTGAATCAAATATATCAACTTTTGTTGAACAAACTTTCTTTTATAAATATAACGATTGATATAAGAATAATTTTATGTCCTAATTCAACTAGCAAAAATAATATAGTTGTTAAGTCGAATGTCATGACCAACATTCAAAAATTCCATCAACCCCACTTTATATACGTGAATTATGATGACTTTCTCATTTTATCTATCTATGAAAAGAATAATAGTATTCTAAAATATTAGCATAAATTCATTCATCAAGAAGAAAAAAAGATAAAGGTAATAAATCATAGCAGGGTCCCACTAATAATGCAAATTGGCTATGAGTAACATGTGTATGAAGCAATTAGTGCCTACGTAGCAAAAGGATGATACGTGGCACCATAGGAAGAGGGACTTCCCATCGTTCCATCATTTACTCGAAATAATAATATATTAACAATAATGATCGAAATAAAAGACAAATTGTCCCCAAATCCATATACTCATTTTTTTTATAGGAAATATGTTAGCTAAAAGAGACTTAAGCATGGTCTCTAAGAGGGATACTACATATAGTACGTGATATTGGGATGTCAATTGCATGATATTAACCAACTATAATGTTATAAATGACTTTTTTCTCTCTATTTTACGATAATTTTTTTTTTGTACACTTATGCATGAGAGTGTTCCCACCCATGCTTTTCGTCTTAGATGTCATTTAACTTTTGACTCCACTTGTAAAAGGTGATATACACCCGAGAAGAATTTGATTAATATATTTAAAGACTGCCTTTTGATTGTGGCGATTTGGGATGTTGTTCTCTTACCTATATGAAATTTCATGTTAACCGCATAATTCTAAAATTGGTTTGTTAACCATACTTGGTCTTCCAACGGGGTTATGTTTAATCACTTATTGGAAACATGATGTTCAACGACGGTAAATAGATTATATGGCAGTATCTTAACAAAATTCATTTTTTTATAGCTCTTTTATTGCGGGTCCTAGGTACTTCTACCATGTAGAAACTGATGTGTGAGGTCACTTGAATTTCCCCTCTTGAAGGCACTATAAAAGTTAATGTGGATGAAAACTTTTTCAACAAGTCTGGAAGATCAGGATTTAGCGACATCTTGCGCAACAATGGTGATTAGTTACTCGGGTTCTCTAACTTTAATGGAATCTCTACTTTTTTATGTGCAAACTTCATGCAATTTTAAATGGACTCGAGCATGGTTGTCAAACTCATGAGTAGACTCGTACAAGTTTACATGTCTAAGAGGCAAAAATGAGTGGAATCACGTATAAAGTCATTTTATAGTAGACTCGTGATTCTATGATGAGTTTACGAGTCCAACAAAACCCAAAAAAACACAAAAACGGCACAAACTAAACAAAAGTTGAAGAAAAAAAATTAATCTAGAATTTGTGCTGACCTTCATCGATAATGCTTTCTTCTCCATTCATCGACGACTATCTCTTGTTGTGAGTCATGTTTGTCTCTCTTTCTTCCTTAGGTTTGCGTTTCGTTCTCTCTTCTTTCCTTCCACTGTTTGTTGTTCCTCATGATTGTTTTGTTTATTAAGCATGTTCATGTGATTGTTGGTTAAAGGTTGTTCAAGATTATGAGAAGTGCCTGAATTTATTTGTGTGTGTCAGAAGAAGAATGATGATCAATCCATGAATGTATTTATGTGTCATTTGAATACGATTGAAATTATCGTTTCTCTGACTATTTCTGTTTATATCAACATTATATGCGCTTTATTGTTCGACTTATTTATTTGATAGGCAAAGATTTTCTAGGTGAACTTAAGGTTGAGTAAGAGTTATTCATGCATAATTTTGACGACAAACAAGATTTGACAGAAGTTTTAGATGTTTGAAGCCATTACCGTAGTTTTTTTGTCATACATATTTGCTAATTAAGAAAAAACTAAGATCCTATCTTTTCTCAACTCCATCGTTATGCTCCCCTCATCTCAAACTTTCATCATTTTTGCATCGAAATTATAACATCTCTTTTTAACATACTTCTAGAGAGAGCAATAAAAACGTCGATTGATTTACGAAGACCAAAACTTTCTCTAACAATATCTTAAATATTTGGAATAGATGTCCTACGAAATTCAGTCTCATGTTAATGTCCTAGCATTTCCTTTCTGGTTCTCTTTTTTTTTTCTTCTTGTTTCTTTTAATTTCCATTTCATCTAAAAAATGTTTATCCAACATCTTGAACTTTGTTTTGTGTTCTCTCTTGTTTTTTTTACCAAAAGAGAAAGTCATGTTAATTCACCATCGGTTAAAGGGTTGAAACAGTATGAACGTAGGACCACACATGACTCCAAAACGGTGGACACCGTCAATCCACTTCTCATTCCTATCATCATCTTCACCATTTTATAGTTCTAACCTCAAATTCTAACGGTAACAAGTCCAATAGCTACCGATTGCATCTCACTATCTATATCTTTTTTTTTTCTTTTCTTTCATAGTCTACAAAAATAGCCTAGGACCTACCTTGTCCTATTCATCTTTTTGTTGTTTTTTTTGGTTCTAATTACGATAACTTTTTTATAACATAATTAAATCACTTTCCTTTTTCTCTTCCCAATGATAATAAATTCTGTTTTACCCTTTTTCCTATAGTTTTTCCTTTTTCTTTTAGTAAAATCCTTTTCCCCATACAAGTTGCTCTTATTTTATCTGGGCCCTAAGATTTGTTTACTTAAACTTGATTAAAGGGAAACTGAGACAACTACTCATTGGTCATTCACCAAAAAACACTACTCATTGGTATTACCGCAATCTGAAACACAAATTAAGACAATAAGTACCGGATCAGACGGTGATAAACACACAACACAACACTGCAATTAACGTTAGCTGTATTTTTTGAGTAAAAAATCTTTTGCTAACCCATGTCGTCAGACAATGATTAAGGAATCTTAAAATGAAAATTTTGTCTTTAAGATATAATAATGTTAATTTTAATAAAGTAACAATTTTTTTTATGAAAACTTACTTACTTTAGATGTTTAATCATTGTCCTTGAAGCATTAGTTAACATTCTAAAAAAAATAGTTTTTTAGAATAAAAAATACTATCGTTTTAGTACAAATGAAAACAACCACAATTGTCTAGTAAGTCGTAGCTTAACTGATAAAAATGTCAAAATTGTTAGACTAGACGTCATGATCCGGGTTAGTACTCCCGTGCCTCAACTTTGGAGTTAATGATACTTTGTCATCTCGTATGTACATATGACTCATTTATAATTTTTTATTTATGGATATTTAATTGAAAAAATATAATTGAAAATAATACACAATATTAATAAATTGAAAACTGAGATGTGTCGTTCGTTTTAAGACAACTTCTATTTTACAAATTCTGACTTATTTTGGAGTTAATGGAGTATTTTAGCATATTTGACTTTATTTCATTATTTTCTTAATCCATTTCTCTTTACACAATTTCCTTGATCCCACATTTGAAAAATCTTACGAAACTATTAATTAAAATAAGAAAAATGCAAACTTGAAAGAGTATTTTTTCAATACCAAATTTGTTTTTCTTTCTATTTTTTCTTTGAATTTTTAATTTGTTAGCATGACCCTTAAAATAATACTAAAAGAATGCCTTTCAACCACATCTCAATTACTACATAATATAAAAATTATTAATCATATTTAGTGGTGCAAAATACAAATGAATAATGACCAACAGTATTCCTAAAAAACGATTTTCCTTAAAAGAAAAAAACGATTAAATTTGGCTGGACCTGTTTAATGATACTACTAGTATTTTTTAAATATAATTCATCCTTAAAAGAATTTCATTCAATCAATATTTTTTAACATTGTATTATTAAATTATTAATTGATTATAGTTAAAAAATGTTAAATTAGTGGGAACTCGGATATTTAAGATTATAACCAACATCTAGAAGAAAATAATATTCTAACTGAAGATACTTGGCTCAAACAAACGTGATGAATTTCTCCTTTAAGTGGAGAAAATATATGAGTAAAAAAAAGAAAATGTCACGTTATATTGTTGAAAAAACCAAAATTGACCGGGAGTAGTTAAATTTTATCAACACGAATACATCACAAATGAATTTTTCTCACTATAACTTTTCAAATCATCATTATTTACAAATGTTTTTATGCTTATTGCTAGTTTTCTTTACAAATATATATATATATATATATATATATATAATGTATTTACCTGTTTTTTTTAATATACCGCACATTAATAACTCAAATTCAGTTTTATTTTTCCTTTTTTTATTAAAAAAATAGAAACTACAATAAAAATGAACAATGCCTTAGTAAACGGAACATATTAAATTTGAGGACAATACATAGCATATGCAATGTCTGGGGTTCGAATCCGGCCATCACAATAAAACAAAACATGTTAAAGATGAGGAAACAGAGGATTGTGTAAGTCAATTGATTTGAATCATTAGTTAAAGGAGTTAAAATATCACGCTTAAATATTTATATGTCTTGCTAACCAATGTCATAAAACTCTTTGTCTTGGAAATATAAATGTTTACTTGTCTTATTAATAATTACACTATTTTTTAATACAAACTTACAACTTTTAACACTTTAAGCAATACCTCAAGGACACTCGTTAGCATTCACCATTTTTTTTTCTTAGATGAAGTGGTAATCCACTAAATTAAACTCACACACACCTATGAGGTCCTGAGTTTAAACCTAAATCACGACATACGGCCTTGCAATTTCGGCATTTGTCAGTTGAGTTAAGACTTCTAAATTATTCACCATATTTTCCAAACGAGAAAATGCTAACATTCTAGTAATTACTATTTTTTTACAACAAGATTGTTCACACGTAAGCTATTAGTATGCTCGCCAACAAGAGATAGTTTGGACTAAACATCATATTGATCAAATGAAGTGTAATTTTTTTAACAAGGTAAAATGATATATATATATATATATATATATATATTAACAACAAAATGATAATCTCTCCGGCATAAGGTGTACCGGAAAGACTACTAGAAGTTTACAACATTACAAGCAAGACAACGACGACATCAACCAATACCCAAATGAGCTAATAAGTTTATCCACCACATATGATAGCCAAAAGGAAAGTTAGCATCATTTGCCTTCGGTCAACAAAAAGAGATCAATTTTACTTTTTTATTTGAAGGACAATTTTACTTTATCTAACGACTGCATAATAGACCTTTCTTGAAATCTAAAAAGCCTATTATTTCTTTTTGTCCACAAAACCTAGACCGATGCAAACAAACGTAAAAATTATAACGGGCGCGAGAACCTCATATGGAATGAGAGAACTGATGAAAATGATCCATAATGTGTTGAGGATCTGCCGAGTAAACATCAATCCAAGACAACACTTGCAACCAAATGAAATTGAAGAATTCACAATAAAGGAACAAGTGTTGAGCTGATTCAACTTGACGCATCCACTCACACAAAAATAATTTGCGAAATAATGACGCGTCTGACCAAGTTGTCATTTGTCGATAATCTGTTGCGCAAAAGACGTCAGACACAAATAAATACATTCAACAAAACCTGTTTGTGCCAGACACTCACCAAAACCGCGTCGAAAGTGCCATCCTCGTAACGAGTAAGCAACTAGTAGACACCATGATATTAGAAATTGCTCATCAATTAATTCAAGTAGCTATACAATATTGCCAATGATTTTGATGTTATTTTCAATTAATTTCTTTGTTAAAAATATTAAATATATTTTGTTTCCTTAAAAAAAGACTACTCACTCCGTCACTTTTCACATGAGTAATATACAAAAACAAGGGTATTAAGAAAAGTTGTTGAAGTAATAAAATTGTCTAAAATGTGTGTGATTATTACTCCCTCCGTTCCATAATAACTGAACCATTTGCAAAAAAATACTGTCCCAAAAAAATTGACCAATTTCACTTTTCAATACAATATTAATTACTTTTTTTCAATTATAACTCTAATTAATACTACTTTGAATAAGCTGTTTCGAATAAGTTGTGTTTGAAAAAAAGAGATCCTATTAAGGTGTTTTCCATTAATAAGTTGTTTCGAATAAGCTGTTTTGCATAAATAAGTTGTTTCCAATAAGCTGTTTTTGAAAAAGAGATCCTAATAAGGTGTTTTCCATAAATAAGTTGTTTCGAATAAGCTGTTTTTTTTTTTTTTTTTTATAAAAAGAGATCCTAAAAAGTTGTTTTGCTTAAATAAGTTGTTTCGAATAAGCTGTTTCGAATAAACTGTTTTTGAAAAAGAGGTCCAAATAAGTTGTTTTTCATAAATAAGTTATTTCGAATAAGCTGTTTTTTTTTTATAAAAAGATATCCTAATAAGTTTTTTTTGCATAAATAAGTTGTTTCGAATAAGCAGTTTTTGAAAAAGAGATCCTAATAAGTTGTTTTTCATAAATAAGCTGTTTTGAATAAGCTGTTTTTTTTAATAAAAAGAGATCTTAATAAGCTGTTTTGCTTAAATAAGCTGTTTCGAATAAGCTGTTTTTGAAAAAGAGGTCTTAATAAGTTGTTTTCATAAATAAGTTCTTTCGAATAAGCTGTTTTTTTATAAAAAGAGATCCTAATAAGCTGTTTTGCTTAAATAATCTGTTTCGAATAAGCTGTTTTTGAAAAAGATGTCCTAATAAGTTGTTTTTCATAAATAAGTTGTTTCGAATAAGCTGTTTTTTTATAAAAAGAGATCCTAATAAGTTGTTTTGAATAAGCTGTTTTTGAAAAAGAAATCCTAATAATTTGTTTTTTCATAAATAAGTTGTTTTTTTAAAAACGATCCTAATAAGCTGTTTTGTATAAATAAGCTGTTTCGTATAAGCTGTTTTTGAAAAAGAGATCCTAATAAGTTGTTTTTCATAAATAAGTTGTTTCTAATAAGCTGTTTTTTTTAAGTGATCCTAATAAGCTGTTTTGCATAAATAAGCTGTTTTTTTAAAAAGAGATCCTAATAAGTTTTTTTGCATAAATAAGTTGTTTCGAATAAGCAGTTTTTGAAAAAGAGATCCTAATAAGTTGTTTTCCATAAATAAACTGTTTTGAATAAGCTGTTTTTTTTAAAAGAGATCCTAATAAGTTGTTTTAATAAAAGTGCACTAAGAAAAATATGGTTTAAATATATTAAACTGGTTCTGAACCGGTTTTAAACTGAACTGAATTGGTTTAAATTTATGGTTCAGTTCATAAACCATTTAATATGGTGCAGTTTTTTGTGGTTCAGTTCGATTCAGTTTATGGATACAATTCAGTTAACCACATTTTTGCACACCCCTACTACTTTCACAACTCTCAATTCAATATATTCTACTTTACATTTATGATAAAAAGGAATGCACCAATAGTTGATAAGCACACTCAAAATTATTTTTCTTTCTCTTTCACTTATACATTTTTTCTTAATACTCCCTCCGTTTCAAAATACATATCCAAGTCAACCACTTCACATATGCCAATGCACAATTTTGACCGTTAATATCATTAATTATCTAAAGTAAAAAATTATAAAAATTTAATATTTTGAAAATATTTGTCGAGACAAATCAAACAACATCTGACATACTAATATTTGTATTTATACATTAGTTAAAAAGTATGGTCAAAGTAAGTCAAGTGAATGGTGCACATTGCAAAATTTGGACATGTATTTTGAAACGAAGGAAGTAAGAGTGAAATGAGTCAAGGGTTCAGTTAAAATGGATCGGAGGGAGTACTAGATTACCTTTAATTAAATACATATTTAATATTAACTTTTCATATACCAAGAAAAATTGATAATATTAATAAATAATATATTTAATAAAAGAGAGTAATCAATGCATTTGGAAACTTGTATATAATCTTATATTTAAGGACAATTTTATTTTTATAAATTACTCATATAAAAAGGAAAGGAGGGAGTAATTATCAACATTTGCCCGTAGAAGAAGAAAGTCGAGGTAGAGTCATTCTAAATTGCACAAATTTATCAGCACACATTAGTAAAAAAAAATTAAGCAAATAATTACTTCAGTCCCTGATTCTACACCCTCACTGTTATAAAAGTCTTTGACTTACGATTAAATACAAAGAAGTCTTTAACTCTGTACTTCTGCTATCACTTTAATCTCTGACGTTAAATAATTATTTTAAATGATAATAAATATGTACAGTTAGAGACCTAACAGTAAGTTAGTGTTTAATGGAAGATTGATTTTGAACAAAAGAGAGAATTAAATGACATTTAGGGATTTGAGCTTCAATTTGGGATATCGACTTTTAGTTCAGGGACCAAAGTGACCATTTTCTATTTTCAATTTAATCCATGCGATACATCATATGCTATGTCGTCGTAAAACTTGTGCCACATTATCACTTAACAAAATTATTTAATGTTAGGAACTAAAATGATAACGGAAATGCATAGTCAAAAGCTTCTTTATACTTAATCCTGAATCAGAGACTTTTGTAACATCGAGATGCAGAGTCAGGAACTAAAATGATATATGCTTTACAAAAATTCCATAGCTTTTTTTGATATATTTGACCCATACAAACACTCCTATGTTTTTTACTTTGACTGAAATATTAACATATGTTTTTTCTTGACTCAAAAATATTAATATATGTTTAGCCATGCTGTATTCCATGTATTGTAATTTTTCATACCAAATAATAATAACATGAGATAGTCGGCACAATCTCATAATCTCAAAGTTAATACACAACCTTCAATCACATATCACAATATTCCCCTTCTAATTACATCATAACCATACTTGATATATAAACCACATCACCACAACACACACTTCCCAAAACCACAAAGCACAAAATAAGTGCTTCCCTCTTCTTCTCTTCTCCAAAGAAGCAGAAGAAGAAACAAACATAACCACACAATGGCAAAAGAAAGAGAAAAAAAGCTCTTCACAACATTGTTTGGAAGCTACGCAGCTGAACTTAAACTTCTAATCACAACCCTTCTACTTCTTTGCACCGTTGCAACTTTTCTTCAATTTATTCCTTCTCGTTTCACTATTTCAGCTTCTGATCTTCGCTTTTGCATCTCTAGAGTCTCCACGAGCCAAACACTCCTTAACACCACCACCAACACAAACACAAACACAAACAACTTAACAGTAACGGAGAAACTTAACACCGTTACTTCCACACCGCCTCCAAATCTTCCTCCACCTCCACCACCACCACCGTTAGTTCAAACTGAACATGTAACAGAAAACGGAATTATCAAACGCTCTTTTAACCCTTACGGTTCAGCAGCTTATAACTTCATCACCATGGGTGCTTATCGTGGTGGTTTAAACACTTTTGCTATTATTGGCATAGCTTCTAAACCACTTCATCTTTATAGTAAACCGACTTACGAGTGTGAATGGATCTCTGATGCCGACGCTGATAACAACAACGTCGGCGTCAGAGACCCAGTCACAACAGTCGGTTACAAGATCCTCCCTGACTGGGGCTACGGCCGTGTTTACACGGTCGTAATCGTTAACTGTACTTTCTCAAAGCCTCTCAACACTGATAACTCCGGTGGGAAGCTGATTCTCAACGCCGCCACTTCAGGTGGCGGCGACACCAGCTTAAACATAACGGATAGAATCCAAGCTCTCACAGAACCAAAAAACAGCGTAGATTTCAACATTTTCACTTCAAAACCAAAGTATGATTATTTCTACTGTGGCTCATCCTTATATGGAAACTTGAATCCACAGCGTGTTCGTGAATGGATCGCGTACCATGTGAAATTCTTTGGTCCAAGTTCACATTTTGTGATACATGATGCTGGTGGTGTTCATGAAGAGGTTTATGAGGTTTTGAAACCATGGATTGAACTTGGGTATGTTA
Organism: Medicago arabica; assembly: GCA_946800305.1. Lineage (NCBI taxonomy): Eukaryota > Viridiplantae > Streptophyta > Magnoliopsida > Fabales > Fabaceae > Medicago > Medicago arabica. Next base: position 16,828,461 of record OX326971.1, on the reverse strand, counting down.
CATTGCAAGATATAAGGGATCAAGAACGGTTTGATGGGTATTATCATAATCAGTTTATGGTTGTGAATGATTGTTTACATAGGTATAAGTTTATGGCTAAGTGGATGTTCTTTTTTGATGTGGATGAATATATCTATGTTCCTCCTAAAAGTACTATCAAATCTGTGCTTGATTCTTTATCCGAGTACAATCAGTTTACCATTGAACAGATGCCTATGAATGCTAAGCTTTGTCACTCTGCTGATTATGGAAAAACTTATAGGTACATTGTTCTTATTCTTCAACTTTTCATTTTCTATATTATGGTTGTTTTGTTTTTGTTATTTGTTGTGATGATTGTTTATGTGCTGTGAAATTGATGCAAATTACGAAGTGTATTTTGTGTCGGTTATGGAGTTGATTGGTTAAGATTTTGAGTGGATCTGTTTCACCAATGTTAGGTATTCATGATGATTTATCTACTGTAATTTTTTATAAGCTACACTTTTTTTACTTATGTAAAATCACGATGAATTGCGTGATACCAAACATACATATACATATACATTTAGTGTGGGTGAGATGAAAGTGGCTTAAGCTGAATTGAATCTTTCTAACGGTTATATGCGGTGGAGTGTGTATTTACTATGGTAGTTCAATTGAAGGATGAAAATTGATGTCATTGGTTTTTATGATTACTTATTTTGCTTTGTTACTCAAATAATGTTGTAGATCTTGAGTGGTTGAATATTGTTATTTTTCCTATTGTGGGGGGTGGGGTGATTGATTGGTGTTGTATATATTATTGCATACTACCTGTTTTGAGTTTGGAATTTACCATGCCTTAGGACAGGTCTTATGTGGTGGGGTCTCTTTTGAATTTGGTTCTAGGATGATTAATTTCTTTACTAATTTAATTTATTAGCTGGACCATATTGTTAACCGTTTAAAATAAGAAACTGGTCTTGTTTTGTGAAAGTTTCTTAATGTGTTACCAAAAGTTTAGAACTAGTCTTCAATTAATTCACAAATGTCTTCATGTTGAATTAGTAGCATTTGTCTACATGATCTTAATTGTGGTAATTGAAAAAAGCATAGAGGATGGTAAAAAGTGGTATGAAAATCTTTATGATCATTTATTTTGATTGATGTCGGTCTCATATTATGAACCGTTGCTTGCATGGACCCCAAATGAAAAATCATATAGGCGTGTGGCATGGAGATGATGGTTTCCCTGAACTTTCATGCATATATATACATAATGAATTTGATCTTAGATTAGGACCCTTATTTCTTTGTCTACAAGTGAGACTTGATCATGACTGATTTGTTTGTTGTGCACTCAACCAACCCTTTTAATTAATACTATTTCATAATTACTGTTTACAATGTTCACAGTCCCACTCCCACAACAACAATGTTAGATCCAGCTGTAATTTGATCGGCTTCCTTGCATTCAGAGATTCTCCGCATTCATGTAGTTGAGACTTCAATAACCGTTCAATTAGGGTCGGACAATATCGATTCAAACTCGACTTTGACTTATAAAAATTTGTACTTTTTGAATTGTCCGATACCATTGATGTCCTGAGTACATGAATGTGGAATCCTATTCTTGTAATCTAACCCAATTTGTTGCTCAATTTTTGGGTAGATTTTAGGAATTAAGAATAAAATAATTTTACCTAGAGGTCTAGGTACATAGGGAGATATGAAAAGTATACATTAAAAATTTATGTAGGCTGAATTAATAAAATTATTTTGTCATCATACCAAATAGGAAAAGCTTGTATTGAGGTGTGAAATGGAATGTCTTGTTGCTTTACAGTTGGTTTGAAAACAACAATTGCTATAGTATTATTATTTGTGGCCATGTTATGTGTAATTTTTCTCACATGGGTTGGGTATATGAATTTTCAGGAAATGGGGAATTGAGAAGTTGGTGTACAAAGATGTAAAGAAAGGGATTAGAAGAGACAGAAAATATGCAGTGCAACCACGTAGCTTATTTGCAACTGGTGTTCACATGTCACAAAATTTAGATGGAAAAACAACTCACAAAACTGAAGGAAGGATAAAATATTTTCACTATCATGGAACCATAGCTCAAAGAAGAGAATCATGTAAAATGTTTCTAAATTCAACAGCAACCACATATGACAAAACACCTTATGAGTTGGATACAACTTTGAGAGACCTTGCTGGTGTGATCAAGAAATTTGAGCAAAAGATGATTGGAAACAAAGTACAGAAGACACGGCTATGACAGCTTCAAATATTTTATTCTTTTTTCATAAAACCATATAGATATTATAATGTCTTAACTTTTGTGGTAGCATAGAAATTTATTGAGCGGTTCTTATTTTATTTTTTATTTCGTATATTTACAGATGGGTATATGTCTATATGATCATGTTCGTTTTTTTTTAATGTTTCTTTTGCGTTTTATATTTTTTAATTCTACTTTATTTGTTTGTAAAAAGATAATGAATAAAGATGAATGGTCCCAATAATGTTGTCGGTGTGGGGCATTTGAGAAGGGTATCCCCACCTACAGTGATGCCATATGGAGGAGGGTGTCTTTTGTTTTTCTGTTGCTTTGCAGGCTTGCCTGCATTTGTTTTTTTATTGTAAAAATATTAGATAAAAGATAAGTATAACCTTATAAGAAAATTTATAAAAATCTTGTTTAATTTTTTACTTATGATGGAAAAACTAAAATGTAGTGATTTTATATTTGGAAGAGGAATATTTGTAAACTTTTGTTTGTAAGTTACTCTAATAAATGTTAGTAATTGAATTCCACTTCTGCCAATAGAAAACTCAATTGCACTTGTTCTGAGCCAGCCAAAATTCGTACAAGTCCCCTTGTCCAGTGAAAAATGCTACTCTAGTCTTGATGCAAATGGACTCCATCCATTCATTCAGCATGCCTTTCTGTAAAAAAGGAAAATTCTGTACTCATTGTTTAGGAACAGGTCATTAATGAAAGGGATTATTAGCTTTTGGACAAGTCAAAAAGGACATGTGGGTGACAATGAGTGCTCTTTCTGTTGTTTATATTCTGGTAGAACATGGTTGAATCATTGGTGGATACTAATAACTAATTTTTCTTTTGTTTACAGATCATTATTATGTTTAAGATAAAAATTAAATTTTACAAGAAAATTAATAAGATTATTTGATGCTTTACATTGTATTTTTAAATCTGAGTGAAATTTTGAAAAAAAGAAAATAGAATAAACAAATTCATTACTTTTGAAAGATGCTATTTTTTGATAAAGAAATTAAACGAATCTAAAAATTATATAGGTTCTCTTTTTAATTGGAGAATATTTTTTTTATGAGATTGGTCGGAGTATACTATTAAGATATAAAAATATACATATTTAAAGATAGATTTTCTAGCGGGAATTTATCTTTGGCTTCTAGTGGAAATTTCTCATCTTCAATGCTTAGAAAGAAATGACAAGAGGAAAGAAGACATAGGTCTCAAAGAAGCGCCCTCTTAACTTATTTTTTTACGTACTAAATTGTTTACGGTCTCAGCTCATGTATTATTTCCGTCCTTAAATATAACACTTGAATATTATTTTCCTTCAAAAAAGTATTTTAAAATTATTTGTCTTTTCTTAATAGATCAAAGTTGACCTGACCATCTGAATTGAACAAACACTTGACTAAATCATGAACGACAAGATACACTGTGCAAAGATGACAAAAAATGTCGCAATAAGATGATGTAATTACGAAAGAAAAAACTAAATAGATGTGAAAATCACTAATTTAGATAAAATGGATGGAAAAAAAATAATTTAAAGGGGCAATTTAGGGTAAAAAGTTAGCCCTAAGAATTAGGAGAAGAGGGATTGACCGACAATGAAAATGAATGGAAATATTAAGGAGAAAAAAACTAAAATTTTAGATAACAACTGACAAAAGAGAGGACACTTTTCTTAACTATTAGCCATTGTTAATGGTGTTGAATAATTAATACATGTAATACGGTAAAATTACGAGAATATATTTATCCACTCTTATTTTTCTTTTGGGTACGGTAGTTATCCACTCTTATAATATTCACTTTAAATTTTTAATGACATTAATTATTTATTTATCATTATATCTTGTTTATTTTATGCTGAGTTTTTCAATCGACCAATTTTATAAGTGATTTACCGTAGATTGATACTTAAGATTATTATAAATGTCAATGATCGTCGATGATATTATTAAAAAAAGCCATTACTCATAACCTTCGTTATATTTATGGTTAAGACGATGACTTAATTAACGTCGGTTCAATCAACCTATATATTTATTTTATGTTGTTTAATTAAATCTGATATCAATCAAGTCATATTTATTTTATGACAAGCCCACAAAAATATACTTTTTTTTTAAGTACTAGTTCATTAACTGTTTTAACTAATGAAGTACACAATTATGAGACTAAAATGACTATTACCCAAAAATAAAATTTCAAATACACAACATATACAAGAAACTATAGCTAGGATATATTCAAAGTTAACATTCATCCAAAATCATAAGAAATTTCAAAAATACAAGAGAGGTGACGATTTTGAGGTTTGCTAGCATAGAAAGAAAATAACAATATCAACGTACGTAGGATGGTAAATTCACTATAGAATCGTGAGCATATCAATAATTTATTAACAGTGGTCAAGAATGTGCAAACAAAATAAACTGTAGACAAAATATTAAGTTAAGAAAAAACTATTTTACAACATCATATAAAGCTTTTTTTTTTTAAATAAAAATATCATATAAATTTACAAAACATAAATATAAAGACCTAAAAGTGTAACAAGTACTACTATAATTTTATTTCAAAAAAAAGTTTAGAGAGACCATGACTTCTAAAGTCTCCTTCGTCCCTGTCAACAACAAATATATCTTGATTTTGTATATATGTTTAATTAATTATGATACATTTTTTTCTGTTGAACCAATGTATCTTAACTTCTTCCAAATTCCACCACATTTTTCAGATGATTAAGCAGGAGCTGATCAAGTTAAATAGTAGAATCCAAAATTTCAACTCATGAGGTCCAAATCAACAGGTTAAACGGGTTTACCTTATAGGCTCATGGCTCAACCATTTTACCATCCTTATTTTTCACTTCCTTTCACTTTAATACGTGGCTTGAACTGAATCCAGAATCTATAATCAGTACCCGTACCTTGTTGAGTTGTTGTCTTGTCGGTTGGAGAGTAGGACCAAGAACTTTCTATACGCTAATTTTAGTGGAGTGGCGTCAAATAGAGTCAAGACATCACTAAGAGCAAAAAATTTGTATACTGATTGCTATGGAGCACGAATACGAATAGAGACATCATATATGATATAAACATTCACACATCATTACTATTAATAATTTGAAAAATCAAATAGTTTAGTGTAGTTATACATGTCCGTGTTGTGTTAGTATCATATACGACATACATTTGATACCGGAACGCGTCTAATATCACAACTCACTAGTCAATCATATAAAAGGCATTGAATGTATATAAATTGAAAATGTAAATAAGAAAACATAGTTGGTAAATGATAGGTGGTCCATGACCATTTTTGTTTAGACCAAAAAGACGCATGGTCCTACAAGGCTAATGTGGCGTGATTTACTTTCATGAATGAGAGGTATTGGTGTGACTGTTTTGAAGGGTAAGCTTGGAGGTATCTAATATTGTAGCCAGCTGACACATGCACATAATCAATAATCGATGTGTTACATTGAAATTGTGTATACAAAATTATATTCAAATAATGTACTATATACTATATCCTTCACATTAGGGTTTTCATGTTAGAAGGCTTAAAGTACACTCTTTCTATTTTTAGTTTTCCTTCCATCTCTTAATTTCATTATTCAATTATTCAATAGGAATACATAATTTGACAATTCAATGAGGTAAGAGGATCTAACCTTATGTCACAACGGTTGAATATAACTTCCAATGCATACATAACTAACCCTTGATAATTTTGAAGATAGACTAACCTTTTAGTTTGAATGGTTGATGTACGGTAGTTGTATACAATATAACTACGACATATAACATATCAAAATCCAAATCAAATTGCACAAATCTAAATCTTGATTTAATATATCGTAGCTGAACTTCATGCAACCGCTGAAGAAGATTCAAGAATGATAAGTTTCAAATTCTATATAGAAACATATGAATCCAAAACTTCTTAATAAAAAAGGAACACAATGGTGAAAAGATATATAAATTACTCCTAATTACTAATAAAAACTTCAGGATATGATTAGAGGCCTCATATTCAACGTTACAGTACCATGTTTAGCTATATTATCTTATAGTTTTTTTTTTTAACGAAAACTTTAATTTCCCTAATCAGATAGTTAGTCACACCTTCTAGCTTGCATGCTGTATTAGCATTTTGTTTTTAGGGACTTATTTGTTTTGGTGAGCTATCATTTGTGAGAGAAAGAATATTCTAATGGTGCAACCAAAAAAGAAAGAATATTCTAATGGATGACTTTTAACTGCCTTATCGGCTAATTATTTTGAATAAATCTCATATTTTACGAACTTTATAGCAAATTGGTTTGATTTGAGTCAAGTTTCGGGTTGATGAAAAATGCTTTTAAAAAATGAAAATGTTGTGTAAAGCAAAAAGTTGAATCGCGAAAAGTTGAATCACGAAAGTTTCACGACAGTTAAAACACTACTGCATTTATTGTTGCTGACGTCATGTTTGGTAAGTGGGAGCACTTTTTTTTTGTTTGAGCAATGTTATATCTTTAGAAAAATAACATCAAGAATTCTTCAAAAATAAAGAGCAACCAATCACAATGCACTATTTGTCACAATTCAAGGAGGTGTAGCTAAAAAATAGGAAGTGAACAAATAAATCACGCAATTAAAACATGTCAACTGTTTCTTGAAAAATTCTTGATGCTATCTTTCTAGATAAATAGCATTTTCCTTTTTGTTTTGTTATCAAAGCAACTTGCAAATCGTGAAGCCTTCGTTGGATATTTTATCAGGATATATAGCATATTTAAAAAAATTCCAATTTTTTTTATTTAATTAAGTGCACTGGTTAAGGTTGTCAAAAATAAAAAAATTTCATTAAAAATAACAACTTTTTTTGTTAAAGTACATTGTGAAAATGTTAATTATTAGACTAAATTTTACAATTTAAACTAAATTGAAACACTTTTAAATCAAAATATAAAATTCTTAAGCTATATTGACGAAAATGAAAAAATCATTGTATTTTGAACACGTTGGATTCGTCGAATTTTAAATCATAAATATATTACCCGAGTCAAAACAATTTGAACTTGAATTGGTAGATTTGGATTAGACGAAAACTTCAACGGGGTTCGGGTAAAATACATGTTAGTTTGGATCAACAAGTCGAACGGGTCACTCGAACCCGTAAACACTTCTACCTACTTATCTACTCTTCAACACATACATAATCTTATTCCAATCATTGAATTTTTGTATTTGAGTAAGGACTTTCTCAATTAATCCTAGTAAGTACATTTTCCTCATCTCAATTGGTATCAGAGTCATGTTACAATTTCAGAACCTATGGGTGTATGCGAAACAGTACAATCTTGATCCAAAATGGTATCAATTTGTTGATCATGTTATTATGTATTATTCTTTATTTTGTTTTTAACAAGTTTCTTCCACAAGAGATTATCATTTTAAGATGTGTCAAACACTAAATGTAGTACCTCTTTTACCTAAATTTCGAATGTGATTCATCATGTTTTAGAAGTTTAATCTTTTCCGTCTAACTCAACCACAAAATTGGTACGATGTTATTTATTTCCGTTACACCTATCTTTTTTTTATGACCCTAACTTCTTATAAAATTGCTTGTAAGGTGAAATATGCATCTCATTTTCAAGCTTTTCAACATAAGATTTGTTTTTTGTCAACGAAAAAAAATAGATTTTGTTTTTTGCAATACATGGCTGTTGCATCTTTTCACGAGTGAATCCAAGTCCGAAATAATTAAGTGTGTGTTTGGTATGGCGGTGGCGAGAATTGATTCTGACAGAATTGAGTTTGAGAGAATTGATTTTGATTAAAAGTGAGTTTGAGGTGAATTGATTTATGTTTGGATAAACTTATTTAAAAGTGATTCTTATGAGTTGATGTTGTTTGGATAATTTAAATCAAAATTGATTCTGAATGTAAAATGACCAAATTATCCTTTTAACTATATTTTTTAAAGCATCCTTTTAATTTTATTTAAAACTAAATATCTCATTTTTATTTTAAATAATTATTACTTATAATAAATGGATTTTTATTGCTTCAATTTTTTTTTAAAATCCCCTAAAAAAAGAAGTTTTTTTGACAAGGTAAAATCCCCTAAAAAAAGAAGTCATAATTAATATATTTTCAGCACAAATTAAAATAACATTAATATATTTCCAAAAAATTTGACAAAAACAATTATCAACAAAAATACATTCTAGTTTCTTTTCTAATCAACTCCATTCCACGGCTGCCACTCCATAGCTCACAGCTCCGTCCATCTCTCTGAAAAAACAAGATCTCCATTTTATAGATTCTTCGATTTTTACTGCGTTTTGGAGCAAAAACCACGTTTCATCCAAACAACATAAAAATAGGCAAAATGACTTTTGACAAAAGTAACCCACGTTTGAAGCCTATAAACATGTTGCCAAATACACACTAAATTTAGCTTCCTGAAATTTTCTGCATGTACACATAAAGCATAGATGCGTAAAGCTAAAGCTTATAATAATTAATCTGTAATAGACTTTGCACTGAATTGATATACTTCCCAAATCAATTAGTTAGTAATAATCAAAGTAAAAATTACCAATATTAGTAAGATTGCGACTTGTTATCACCAATAAAAAATGAAAAGGAATAAAAAACCACAAAAGGACACAGAGTTGTCACGTTCAGAAAGGGACAAGTTAAGAAATGGACCCTGACTTTCAATGTTACGTAAACCATGTCATGAATAGAGAGCTGGCAAAGTTGAAATGGAAAACACATATATAACAAATCATGTAGAATGCTTCCAATATTTCTGTTGGTGTTGTCGTGTTTTGGATTTATATTTCTAATTGGTTTTTCTTCTTTAATTCCCTACTCTCTTCTTCTTAGGGGTATCAAAAAGCATTTAAAGGTAACAAATTAGTACTACGTTGTAGTCCATATATCCAAAGAAAGGGACATGGAGAATTGATCAATGAATGATCGACATGAAAAAGTTCCATTATTAAATGGTCATTTATAGCCATCACCTGTTCATTATTGCTAAATAACAAGATTAACTAGCTCAACAACCATATATGTTCATTATTATTGTATAATAATGTTACATGTACAATGTGACATTCCCTAAAAAAAAATGTACAATGTGACCTATTTTATTAATTTACATCTAGCTGCAATGACAATCTATGTTTTAACAAGGAGCATTGCGAGTTTGACTCCTAACAATGATAATTTTGCATTATTTTTTTAGATTTATCTTTTTTATATTTGTTGTGGATCAAACTAGCAAATAATACAATGGTGGAAAAGATAAATTCATGGTCTTTATTGGAGAATATTTTAATTTTTTAAAAATAAATTATATGCAAAAAGTTTAATCAATCAAGTCTCATATTTATTTTTGTCAAAAAAAAGTCTCATATTTAATAAATAGGCATGAGATTAAATCCATTCATTAACTGTTCGGACTGAGTTAGGTTGTTGCCCCCAGTCCCTTGTACTTTTTTTTATTTGATATAGTTTTTCTTTGCTTAAAAAATAAATAAGTATATCCATTTTATAATTTGGATTGAATTATATCCATCAAACAATTTTCATAATTCAATGGATCGTCATATTAAATAATATCATGATCACATGATTTAGAAACGCACTATTTAGTACACATTTAAATACACTCACTTTTATTAGTTAATTTATCTTTTAAAAAAAATTTAAAATTTATATGAAGTTCACATGATAAAACTCACATCAATTTTAACTAATAAAAATAATGTGTTGAGAAACTGATAAAGAATGTCTTGCTAGCACTCCTAAAACAATACTTTTAATAAATAAAATAAGATTGAAGGACTATTTATAAGGATGGATTGATTCTACTCATACAAACAAGATGTATCTTCTTTCCAATACCATAAAAATCCTATAATTAACATACAAACAAGATGCATATTCTTTTCAATACCGTAACAACTCTATAGTTAAATGTGATTGGTCCGAGCAATTTTAGGATACGCTGCCTTTAAAGTTCCCATAAAGCATGTGAATAAGGACAAACCATACTAAAAACACTTGTATTAGTTTATAGAATCAGTTAACTATCTTAAAAACTTTCAGGGTGTTGTGGTACTTCAATCAAAGAATGCCAAACTTTATTATATTCCTAATGCATCCGTATTGCAAAATTCAGGTTGTGTTTCAATATTATTCCAAAAAGAAGTTTTACACGTCCATATTATTCTACATTCAAGACAAATCCAGTCCAAACTTTAAAAATCACACACGAGCAATTTCAAAGGGTTTGGAAGAACTGAGTGGAGGAGAAAACCACAACCAATGACTCAAACCCAAATAATATGCAAAGGTTGCTGGACCAATAATAGACTAAAATATTATAAAGTGGAGGCTAGATTTGGGGGACCCTATGATCTATGAAGTGAAATCGAAAATGTACATACAAATAAATTTATGCAGATGACCAAGGCATTAAAATATTAAATGTTGCACCGTTCTTTGACAGAGAGTTTATACTTTATATAATTGATGTTGTACTGGATGAGTACTTTACAAACTTTTACATAATTACTACTTAAATATGGGCAAAGTAGTTTTTGCTAGACTTTTTTCTATCATAAATCTCCTGGCTGTTGGTTTGTGAAGACTGAAGATGTAATGGTTTGAAAATCTGGATGGAGTATCAAAATTACTGGCATCACTCGGTTGAATATTCAGTATAAAGACTTGTGAAATTTGAATAGCCCATACTTGGGTTAGAATTTATAAGAGTTGATAGATTTAGCATGGAAAGGAGTGTTCTAACTTCTACCCACTACATTACTTGAGTTTATATTAGATATTAGAGATTGGATTATCGTATTGGGCATTTTTTTTATTGAATATTGGGCATTTCATAGTATATCTTAGTCTAAGTTTTATTTTTATAATGGCAAATATACACACGCGCGCAAATATAAAGAGATAAAAACAATACAAAATACACCAAAAGAGCTGTCAGAAAATGCTTACAAAAGACCCCCAAGAACGACCCCCTGCACAACAAGGAGGGAATAACGTCCCGTGGAGGCCCAAAGACACACCAGAAACAAAACAAAAAGAAAAACAACACCTAAAGAAGCCAAAAATAATAAAAACCTCCAACCAACAAAGCACCTGTTGAACTAGAAAAAGCAGAGACAAAGGAACATCTAGGAGGCCGACCGGAGGAGAGGTGGCAGAGAAACCCCACCCAACTCTCCACACGGACCCAAGAAACACCCCCCATAACACCCTACTGCCGTCAGTAAAGGACGGGCTGCACCTCCCACTTGTGATAAGTGCAAGAACTAGCAGGACACTTAGTCAGGAACCACTTCCAAGCTAAGAGTTTCGCTCTATCTACCACAGGCTCCTCACAGAGTACGCCAACAAAATAGATAAGGTTGTTACATGACGTCCATATGGTCCAAATAACAGCATGTCAAACAAGAAGCAACCCTAACCTAACTCTCTTACCCTCTCCTAACCCCGTGAAGGCCTGGAACTGTTGGGAAAGGCCAAGGGGAAACACAACCTCCCAACCTAACCACCTAGACTGTAACGCCCTACTTTTATTATTTATTAACTTATTGAGATTAGATGTCTTTTTATAATTTAGTCGATTTATTTTGATGAAATTATATTTTGTTATGTTATATGTTAGTAATTTATTTGTATAATATATTTGTTATTTTGTGTAGAAATATATTTCTTATTTTGTGTAGAGATATATTTGTTATTTTATGTGGAAATATATATTATCTAGTATAGAAATATATTGGTTATTTTGTGTAGAAATATATATGTTATCTAGTATAGAAATATATTTGTTATTTTGTGTAGAGATATATTCGTTATTTTATGTGGAAATATATGTTATCTAGTATAGAAATATATTTGTTATTTTGAGTGGAAATATATATGTTATCTAGTATAGAAATATATTTTGTGTAGAGATATATTTGTTATTTGGTGTATTATTATTATCAAGTGGGGGAGAGATATATTTAATTTAGAAATAAATGAGATTACGAGGAAAAAAGTAGTTTTGGGGTGTAAGAGAAATTATGGTTATTATAAAAAGGAGAGTTAGAGTTAGAAAATAATATGACGTGCAAACTGTTTTGGAGAAAGAGGAGAAACCTAGAGAAAGAGAATAGTCAGAGAATAGAAGTTTGTAGAATCGTTGCAATCAATGAATCTAAGGTAAGGGTGAGACTAACCTTCTTTAATCATAAGCATATAATTCTAAAAAAGGTTTAATCTTGTTGTTGTTGAATTTTGTTGTGGTTGTTGAAGTTAGGTTTTGAATTGAATTAGGTTGTTAAGAGTATAGATAATCTCATAAATTTATATGAAAAGTTGTTTATATGATATTTATATGGAAAGTTGTTTATATGATATTTATATGAAAGTTGTTTACATGTTATTTATATGATATTTATATGAAGATTGTATATATGATATTTATATGAAAGTTGTTTATATATTATTTATATGATATTGATATGAAAGTTGTTTATATGTGATATTTATATGAAAATTGTTTGAATGATACTTATATGATATTTATTTATTTATATGAAAGTTGTTTAGATGTTATTTATATGATATTTATATGAAAGTTGTTTTTATGTTATTTATATGATATTTATATGAAGGTTGAATATATGATATTTATATGAAAGTTGCTTATATGATATTTATTTCATGTTTATATGAAAGTTATTTATATGATGTTTATATGGAAGTTATTTATATGATGTTTAAGATGTTGTATTAACTTGTTTAAGTATAAAGAGTCGAGTTCATGCATTTGCATAATTTGAGACGGTGGAGCTTATGCTCAGAGCGACGGTGGAGCTTATGCTCAGAGCGACGGTGGAGCATTTGCTCAAAGCGACGGTGAAGCTTATTTAAGCTTAAAATGGTACCACATGCATGATGTTTAAGATGTTAGAGTTGCATAGTCGAGTTGAATTGTCGAGTCAAGTGGTTAAGTAAATTTTGAAGTTATGAAGTTGATTAAGATGATGATGATGTTACCTGATACTTGAAATTAATTGATGATTTATATCTGTAATTATATGAAGTACTTGTTGATGATGATTTGTTGCTGTTTTATGCTGATTGATTCTCTTATATGATTTGTTGTTGTTTTATGTCGATTGATTCTCTTATATGATTTGTTGCTCTTTTATGTCGATTGATTCTCTTATATGATTTGTTGGTGTTTTATGTCGATTGATTCTCTTATATTATTTGTTGCTCTTTTATGTTCGAAGCAACATTTCATTGATACATTCTTCTTTGTTTCTGAATTCTTTATGCAATTCGAAATTACGACAGAAATCAAATGTAAAATTCTTGAGTAGTCTACCTCCCTTCGAACGAGGAATCCTCTAAAATAAAATTTTTAATAAAAAAAGGAATATCCTCGAATTCATAAGAGATTTCTTTGTCTATGTATCATACCATTTGATCTTTTAGGTCAAGACGTCACCTCGACGGTTATGCCACTATTTTAAATTTAATTTAATATTGTAATTGAAAATTAAATTTTTTTGGTTAAATATTTGTGAATCGATTTATTCGCGAGGAGCCGTATGAGGTGAAAATCTCATGTACGGTTCTGTAATAGAGATGGAATTGAGAAATAACCATCAACTATAACCCCAAAAGAACCAGATTCCGTAAACAACATCGAGGAAGAATGAAAGGAAAAGCCTATCGAGGTAATAAAATTTGTATGAATTGTTGCTATTTTATGTTGATTAATTCTTTTACATGAATTGTTGCTTATTATTATAGAATGTGAAATCTCACCCCTTCTGTTGGAATTGCCGCCTTGTGGGCAAGTGCAGGTAATTAATCTTTAGTTGCTGTTGCTGTTGTGAGTGGCTACCCTCACTGTGTCCTTAGGTGCTCTGATACGTAACGGGATGGGGACCTTTATAACCATTTTCTATTCCTTACGTATTGATTTTGATTTAATATTATTAAGTTTTCAGTTGAATTTATGTTGAGAAGTTTTTATGAGGCCTGCGTGCCAAAACTATTTTGTTAACTTGAATTTTATCCGCTGCAAAGTTTAAATAATTTTGACTAGAATAAATTATCATTTATTCCGTTTTTTTGAGATTTTAAGAAATGTAGCATTCCGTTTATGTGATACTCTGATTTGATCAAGAAATTTTTACTTTGGGAAAACGGGGTGTTACATAGACACCTGATACCACACATGAAAGACGGAAGGGAACGAGAGGAAGAGGTGCACCAAAGACTCAGACGGCGCAGGACAAAAAACACACTCCAAAGCCCCCTATGGAAGAGGGACACCGCGCCTAACAAGGTTTCGCCTAGTGGGGATCCGATCAAAAATAAGCTGCCACGAAAAAGCAATGACATTAGGCGGAGCCCACGACCTCCACACACTAGCAACCGCTTACAACGTAGGACCCTCAGGAGCGCCCATAGCCGCCATACCTTTAATCATGATAGAATAAGCCGACTTAACCGAGTAGCGACCGTCAGAGCTGTGAGTCCAAAATCACACATCCTCCCTCTCCGACCGGGAGTGTCTAGTCGCAACCAAAAGCAACTCATTGAGCATGCCTAATTCCCAAACAAACAGAGGCCTTCTCCAGCTAAGGTTCCAAACCCAGACATTCCCCTCCCACACACCTAAATCCCCCACTCTCCCATCCGACTGACTCGAAAGATGGAAAAGACGACTAACCCTCACCCTAAGAACGGTTTGCCCACACCAGGGGTCATGCCAGAAGTCAAACTCAAATCTAGTAAGGCTTATCAGTTGAATAAAATATGACATATGCTATAAAAGCCTATTAAACCAAAATGATGACTAGATTTTAGACCATTTGAAAAAAAATCTTTTATGTCTATTTGACCAACTTATTTATGTACATATAAATAATAATTGATTATCATATCGTATGTTAGACATTGTTAACAAACTATGACAAATAATATAATGAACTTAAATCATGATTTTTCTTTTTACAACTCAAATTCATGCTATAGTGGCTTATAATAGCATATGATGCTTGTGGTTGCGGATGTAGAAAACAGGGAGCGTTTGAAGTGATTTTTCACGCTTTTGCATGAAGATCCTTGAAGTTACGTTGAACATGGGTGAAACTTCATTTCAAACATGTAAATGGTAATAAATAATAGTTAATTTTTTTTTTAGTTTTTATCATTTATTTGACAATATCAAGGATCAGTTTGATTGTTAAGATTAACAATTCAAGAATCGATTTGATAGTGAGTGACATAACTCATAGCCCATCTTGATTTTCAATGAAAAATTCAAGGATCGGTTTGACAATATAACAATTTGTAATTGCTTTTATTTAAAAAATCCATAAAAATTAAAATTTTCGATTAATTATGTCCTTGAATACGTGATATTTGAGGTGGCGTTCCACACCGGCGCTTAAAAACACATGTTATCATTGTTAACTGTGAAACTTGACGGAGGAATGAACCTGATCGACGTTAGTAAAATTCAGGGACATTTTAGATTAAAATAAAAAAAGGTTAAAAAACACTGGGGTAGTAAACCAGACCCATTGAAAACAAAAAACAGATGATTAATAAAACCTGACCCAACATTGATTAGATAAGAATAAACCTAATTAATTTACTGCTATAAAATATAAAACACAAATATAATAAAATATCAAAAAATAGTTTGATATTAAAATAAAAAAATTAATAATTAATTTTAAAAAATATATATGATTTTTTCGCAAGGGCAATTTTATATATTTATATAATATAAAAAATTAAAACCTTTGTTTCAGATTGAGTCAAGACCCAATCCTAAAGTCAAAGGCCCAATTCCCAAATCACAGGCCTAACAAGCGCTTAAGTCCAACCACGGACTGCCTACGCTAGTAACAAGATGCATAATAAATAATATGACACTTATAACATCACCAATGGTGGGTTGCTCCCCCATAAATTAGGCACCACGATTAAGGAGAAACACAAATGAGTACTTCTAGAGAAAAGCTACTTTACTTACTCCCACCTCCACACATGACCCACACTTTTTAGTATTCAAATAATTTTTTATGATCAAGTAGTTTAGTGATTATAATTCACCTTTTAAGGTAAATAAGTGGGGTATTTGAGGTTCGAACTCCGACATTTGGATATAACAATGCATTGTCCCTGCCAACTTAGCGATGTTCATGGGAACTCTAGTATCCAAATATTAAAATATGGAAATATTTTAATACATAGTTATTAATAAATGATATAAAATTATTAGTGAATTTCATTTGAGAAACTCGTATAAGGTGTTGAGTTGGAGGGAATGATTGTATATTAGTCATTACTATTAAAAATTTTATAAATAAGTGATGCCTACACGTGGATCCTATTTAAGTAAACAAAAATAGATTTTTTTTTTTTCATTTTGGATGCTCTTAGAGTCAATATGCCCCCTAATCGATCAAACGGTTGCCCAACCCTTACAAAGTGAATGGTGCAACTGTTTATGCCTACGTGGCACACTCATCAATCTATAAATAGAGCAACCCATCATAAAAATATGTACGTTATCTCATTCCGAGAAAATATCTCGAGCTCCTAAAAAACTCATTTACTTAAGCGTTGGAGTGTCGACATATGCAAATCAATGTTTAAATTTGAATATTGGAAGCCATATAAGGTGGCATTGGGGAAGGAACAAAGAGATTGAAGTGATAAGGAGGTCATAGGTTCAACACCCTCCTCTAACAAAAATAACAACTATTAATTATTGACAATTTTTTTTTGTCTTTGTAAATATAACCGAGTTGATAGAAACATTGTATTATATATACAAAAATCAAAATTCGAACCCCTTAATTTTTAATTTATCTTGTTTTATATCTTATGATGTTATTATCATATTCTGCCCATCAAACTAATCTTTAATATCTACTCATTATAAATTAGCTTCCAAATTTTCATAGATATGGAGTATGAATAAAATTATATTGATTCTCCACTTTCTTTAGAAAAATATGGCATCAAACTCTCATAAATACAGGTTTGATTAGCAGAAAGTTAATTAAAAGAGTAAAATAGAATGCTAGGAGAATCCTGAACTTTGGATGACACCTTCACCGCGAAGGACCTCCTCAAAGGGTCATGTTACTAACAACCTTTAATCATTGAAGCTAAAAGGAAAATGAACTATGAAAATCTCACGGTTTATACATTTTTTTTTGAAATAATCTCACGGTTTATACATAATACATAGATTATAGCATGTTTTTAATTGTTTTCGAAAACCAAATAGGTCCTACATGTAACATGTGTCCATTTAGACAGAAAGATACAGACAATTTGATTCCCATAACACAGCTTTCCTCTTGATTAATCAAATAAATAATTTCACTAACTAACCAGATAAGTTTTCTTCTATATTTTATTTTTCCTAGTCTGCGTATTCTGCCAAAATTCATTTCCTTGGCAGCCACAATAATTAGGGAGGTTGGTCTTGCATAGTCATTTGTGGGGGTGACTCTTCTTTTATGTATGTGGAATCTCTAACCAATCCTTCTAACGAATGTGTTCCAAGAGGACAGGATTATATGTTTATAAGTTGATCAATAATCATAGTCAGAATTCGTCAAAAATAAAATACTCATGAGTCAGAATAAGTGAGTCAAATAAAAGTTAGAGTGATAATAAGTGAGTCAATTATTTGGAGATAGTCATTAATACTAATAAAATGAAAAAATTGTTATGGTAGTTGATGTTATTATTGCTACTAGAAAGACGTGCATTGTATGTCTGTCTATTCACACCTAGGTTATCTTATTCTCCCTCCGTTCTTTAATGTAAACTCCCTTTACATTTTTCACATTTCTTAAGAAAAGTTGTCAGTGTGATTAATGTGTCTGTTTTGTGTGTTAATATTACCAAATTATCCTTTGTTTATATGTGTATTAAATTTGACTTTTCAAATTTCAAGATAAGTTAGTAGTATTAATTAAGGATATGTTTAGGAAAAAAATAATAAATACATCTAGTAATTTGAAAAGGAGTTTACATTTAGGGACAAAAATAAAATCAAATACGTGGTTACATATAGGGACGGAGGAAGTATTTTGAATGCTCACTAGTGCTCTTAGAGTATTAGCTAAAAAAAAAAAAACAAAGTAATATTTTTTATTTCTTTAGTTTGACAGAATTATCAAGTTACTCCTTTAAATTCAAGTTTTAAATAGGTCTTGCACTAGTTATCATTTTCTTTTCTCTTTTTAACGGCGGTATGAATTATTTTAAGTAGTAACGCATGTCTGATTTTTATTTTTGGTAGAAATTGCATGACTGAGTGATTTTTTTTTATGAACGAAAGTTTAGGTGAGTTGGACTTAAGGGATCAGAGTAGACGTCAAAGTTCAACAAATGTTAACAAAAGTACTCACTTTCCGTCTACAATAGAGATCCAGACATCGATAGCAAGTGTTGAACACACGCTCTTTCATAATATGAATCAGATCCTTGTCAGCTGAGTCAGCCTTCACTAGTGTGACGATGTTAAGAAAATTGATTAGATTCAATGAGACACTATTTGTTTGGATAAGGAGAATGAATGTATAGGGTTTAGAGATTAATGAAGTTTAATTTGGCTCTATTAGGTAAATGATGTTGGATGATGCATTTGGAGCAGAGGAGTCTTTAATTTAAAATTTTAGTAGTTATGTATGTGGCGGAAGGGTCTCATATAAAGAAGTGAGAACAGAGTCAAGTTGGTAGAAAGAAATAGTGGGTATTCGTAGAAGCGTAGGGGAGGACGTGAATATTTGGTTTTAATATATTCTAGAGCAGGTGGTGTGCGATGGGGTCAAAATACTTTTTGATTGAATTGGTGGTTCCTTACAAGATAGGTGTGTACGTCTTTTTGAATTGTTTGTGGGTCAGATGTGTTCACTAAGGTGAAGTGTTCGCGCGGGGGGGGGGGGGGGGGGGGGGGGGGGGGAGGTTATTTGTTTGGTAGGAGGAGCAAATGAGGGAGTGCAGTCAGTTGCCGTTTAACATTTTTTGCAGGATGGTGATGAAGATAAATGAGATCGAAATCACTATTCATGCAAAGAATACACAATAAGTGGTGTCTCTCATATGTTGTCTATTGTGGAGCAAATTGATAGTCCCGACCTCACTAATATTGTTTGAAATAAATCAAGTCCTTTGAAGGTTTCTTTCTTTGCTTGACGGTTACTTCAAAATCACATACCAACAAAGGATAGTTTAATTCAATGTGGTATTTGACTGTGTAACTCTAATTTGTGTTCAAGTGGTTATTTGATGGATGAAACGTCAATCATTTGTTCATGAGATGCGATTATTATGTTAGCATTTGGTATTTCATTCAACAATGGATCTGTTGAAACTTTATGATCATCTCATTCAATTTGAAAGTTTATGAAATGAAACAAGAAAATATCGGCCTATTTACAATTGATTTAGTTGTTGTTTGTTTTGGGGAACAATATCCCCGACTTCCTTTTTCCCTACACTCTTTGCGACCATTGTATCTTTTTATCAATCTCATCATTTCATTCTCTGTCATCATAACCTATTTTTTTATTGGGTCTTGTTAACTAGTGCCCCCGGGGCACTAGTTAAGAAAGTTAAAAGTATAAATTTTCTATTAAAAATAACAACTTTTTGACTTTCATAAAGTAGAATATACCTTTTTTCATCACTTTCCAATGCAAAACTTTTATATTAGTCTCCTTAACTAGTGTCCCGAAGGCACTAGTTAACATTTTCCTTTTTTATTTCTCTCTCCTCAAACTCACAAAACCATAGCAACACAATTCTTTGCTATCATTGTATCTTTTTTTTATAAATATCATCATTTCATCTCTCTCATCATAACCTCTTCAGTTTTATATTTTATTTCCCTCTCCTCAAACTCACAAAATCATAGCAACATAATTCTGCCAAATCAGAGAATTCAAATTCATGTTTGGGTTATTTGGAAAAAAAGAAGAAAATGTTGCATTTTTCAACGAAACAAGTTATCTCTGAATCAATTATTTGATAAAGTAAAGTTTTTATTTTTTGGTGGTTTAAGGAAAAAAAAACTAAAAACTTAGCCTTCAATTTTCATCTATGGTGGATAAATCCTTTATAGTGTGAGTTTTGTTACTTAACTAGTAATTTAATGCTCATTTAGTCCTTTAACTTAATTTCAAGTATTGGTTTAGTGCCATAAGCAATAAAAAGTCTGTTTAGATCCCTTAACTTTATTTAAAGTAACAGTTTGGTCCATTCTGTTAATTTAATTCAAAAAAGGTTAAATTTTGGTCCTTTAACTTATTTAATTAGTATTATTAGTTTGGTCCTTTAACTTATTTAATTAGTATTAGTTTGGTTCCTAAACTTAACTTTTTTTGAATTAAATTAACAGAAGAGACCAAACCGATACTTTAATTAAATTCAAGGGAACTAAATTGACCTTTTATTACTTATGAGACCAAACCGATACTTAAAATCAAGTTAAGAGACCAATTGAACATTTAAACCTATTTTTTTTCGTATCTTAATGTCATTTTTAGTCTTTGATGTTGCATGGTCGAATAAAAGGAAAAAAGGCTTGACTTGAAAGCAATATTTTGATTTTTATTTTGTCCGTCTCCTTAGTTGCCTTTTTGTCTTTTCTCCTATCTTTTTCTTTTCATATAATTTGAATAATCCATTTAGAAAAGGTAACATAAAACTTTGCCTCATATACCATTTAGTTTATTATATATCTTCAAGTTTTATTTAGCATGTAAAAAAAACTCTTTTTTAGTCCAGACCACCCGTCCACGATATAAAAATTATGTTATTGATTCAAATAAAGTCAAGTGAATCATATTTGATGATTCGACAAATGGTTCTTAATGGTGATTTCGCAAAGAATGAATTGTATCTCTTAGCTGCGGGTTCTTTAACTTCTTAAAAGAGTGTTTTTTGAAGAAATCAAAATGAAATATATACCACTTTAAACAGTAGTTCTCAAGCATAAGAAGTGCCTAAGAGACTACTAATAAAATACAATAACCGTTACAACCAAGCACTCAAAAGAGTGTTAAGTATTAAATTTAAGATTTTTGAGACTACCAAGCTAGAGAAAACATAAGTAAAAGAAAAGCAGCTGAACGATATGGATAAATGCGAGTAAAATAAGTTGTTCTATTAATTCAATAGGTTTAAAATGAAATATACAAGCAGTAGCTATGGATAAAGATGCAAAACATGTAATCCTATTAGCCATGAATGTAACCTTAAAAAACTTTACTCGGCTAAACTCTTGGGTTATGCATATGATTATGACGGTTGTCGTGCGTATTTCTCAGTCCTAATTATTTCTAATGCCTTATTGGCGGATGTAGTTGGTGTTGCTTTCCCTAAGAATGTGTTTGTATGAGGGAATTTTTTGAGGTAATGTAATGTTTTGAGGGAATTCAAATACTTTGAGGTGAATTTTATTGTTAGGATAATAATTTGAAGAATTTTCAAATTGATTGAAATTTATGAAGTATTTTGTTCAAGTTAAATTTAGAGAATTTCAAATGACACCTAAAAGTTAAGAATTTCAAAATTCTTCATGGATATATATTTCAAATTTTACATTTTGGTCCCCAAAATTTCCAAAATTTTCAATTTGACCCCAGTATATTTTAAAAAATTGCAAACTGACCCCTTAATTTTTTTCAAAAATTATAATTTGACCGCTCAATTTTTTTGAAATTTACAAATTGACCCCTAATTTCAATTTTCAAATTTGGCCCAAAAAAATTAAAATTAAAAAAAGTTTCCCAAAAATGATTACAATGACATTTTTTTATTACTCCATCCAAACAAAAGTATTGAGAAATCAAAGTAATTTAATTGAATTATTTAAATTGCCTAAAATTCTAAATTTTTTAAAATTTCCCAATTACCTCATCCAAACACACTCTAAGGGTTTCTAGCATCTTTTTTCTTGGGGGATTAGACCCCTTTTATTCACCAAAGAAAATTATGTTGCTTGTTTTTTTTAAATGCTGCATCTTTTTCTTTTTTGCAGGTTCTTCTGTCTGTTAATTAAGGTGTTGTAGATCAACTGTAGGTTGGTATAAATGAGAATGAAGTTGAGTCTCTTAAGTATGTTGTCATGAATTCGATTCTTGACTCATGTGATTTGAAAATATACACTATAACTGAAAAGTGAATGAAGTAAATATGTAAAAGTGTAGAATATATTTAAATGAAGTTATATCTTTAGTAATTGCCCCAAAAATAAAATAGATATTTTCTATTACGGAAGATATAAATTGTTAAACACGGTCTATATGTGTTTTCTTCTCCTGAACCTAAAAATCCATTGATTTCATGAACTCAATGGTGCAGGAATATCATTATATAAGATGTAGTAATATCGTTATAACAACTGTAACATATATCCCCTTCCAAAAAAATAAAAAACAAACATATATTGAATAAAAGAAAAGAAAGAAAACAAGTTACACACACTTTGTCAAAAAAATAAAATAAAATAAATTACACACGCTGCAAAACTATTGAAGCAGTTAAATTAATGTCCTTGCCCAAGAAAATGAAACAAAATCATCAATCATCACAACGCTGTAGAAGGAAGTTCAAAGTAAGAACTGATTGAATTATCTTCATTATTATTTTCCCGGACTATTCTTCCTTGTGCATTAATGTCAAAGTTTTCAAAAGAAATTGAAAATGTACTAGACATTACATTCACTGAATAATCCACTTTGGTTTCAATTTTTCTTGTTTTAATTGGTTTTACTTTACCAAAACCTGGAAAACACATTCCAAATGAATAGCATTTGAATCCATGGCCACTGTCCATTCTCTTGCCGCTCTTTGGAACAACCTCTTTGATGATAGTAGCTTCGTTTTTATAGATGCTTTGTTGTTTCCTGTTTGCATTTTCAATCGATCTTAGATCGAATTCGTCTGGGACTGCATGTGTTTTTCCTTTGCCCTTTGATAGTGACATGGTCTTGCATTGCTTAAGATGTTTCTTGTGGTTCAAGTTACCTACCTTTCTTGGTAATTCTACACTTTGAGATGATGATGAAATTTTTTGGCTTGATGGATGAAGTTGTGGTGGAGGATAAAAAGAGGTGTTTTCTTTTTGAAACCTCATCTTGAAAAGAAAATATACTTCAACTTTCTATGTAATGTTTACTTCAATTGATTGTTTTATGAGAATATGTGGCTAATTAGTGATTGCACTATTTATAGAGAAAGAGGTTTTATTTGATGTTGTTTCTGTCTCAACATCAATTGAGATTTTTCTTTAATTAAATATCCTCATTTAGATCAATTAATGTATTGTTTTTGCTCTTAGGAATTAGGATAATTTTACTTTCATGGCTATTCTAAATTTCTAAATGTCTAGCCTGCATTATAAATGGATGATTGACTTCATAGAAGTCAATTAGGAACCAAGCAATCTCAATATTTTCTGAAAGGGTATATTTGTATTGGTTGAATGAGTTAATTGCACTTTTTTATAATTATTGTGATAGTTGAATATATGATGCTGTGTCACAAATTAAGCACACAAGCTGTGACGTGCTGACATCAAAGGGAAGGTACATAGATTACTCTCAGTAGGAAACAGATTAATCGTAGAATCAAGGGACAGACATAACAAATCTTACAGCATCATGGATTTGTGAGGAAGATCTAAGATGCGAAACAAACATAGACAATTATATATCACGCTGACTCACTAGTGGTTTTAGAAATTAAATTGTGAATTAATGGTAAAATTTGACTCCCAATTAAAGTGAATGGTATGAGGAGAATTTTACCTAATTACCACTCATGGTTCAAGTATTAGTTGTAGAGTTTGGAGAGTTGGATGCAACAATGGACTATAATGATTTAGGGCTACAAGGGAGTGGGATACCACTTGTGATGTTAAAGTCTATTAGTGATCTTGACTGTTTAGTCTATTTTTGCTCGCATTGCTTCTCCAGACTCCGCAATAAAATAATATCAAAACCATGACTCGGCTGGTTGGAGAACGGAGTGGATCCTGATGTCTCGGAACCTTATATCGAAAGTTTTCCCAACAGTTTAGTCGAGAGACGTGTTCTATGGATTAGTAATGGTGGGGCAAGTATGGCGATGTGAAAGTCTCACACTTGAGGTGGAATTGTTGGTATTCAATTGTGACTTGTGAGTGGTAGGGGACATATGGAATGGTAAAAATATATGCAACATAATCAATCACAATTGTTCCGTGTTGATAGTTTTTACTATTTCATATATTTTGCATCAAACTTTGGATTAATAGATTTTTTTTTTACAATTATAATTTGGATCAATTGAAAATTGATCCATGATGAATCACATTTAATTTTTTTTTGAAGAAAGGAATCACATTTAATTGAATTGCATTAGATCAATTTTTTTAAATGAGTCATCAAAACTAAATCGTATGTGAATTTAATCTTTGGATCAAATACTTTTTTTTCGCCTAAAAAACAGTAAATACCCCTAGTTGGAGAGATACAAGGTTGTGGATTTGACATTTATTAAACAATATTTTAACAACTATTACTAACAAGCGGTTATTAAAATAAACAAGGTCAAATATCTCATGAAAGTTAGATATTCGTAACAAGTTAATCTTATGAGTTTTTATGTAACAAATTGATCTTTTATGTCACAAAACGTATGCACCATTACCCTGTTTTCATAAGACTCGGTTAAAAAGTGATTTTATATATATGGATTTAAGGATTTTGGTTTAAGTTGTTGAATTTGTGTAAAGAAATATGAATTCTTGGAATTGAAAACGTATTTCATTTCATGAATTGTTGAATTTGTGTAAAGAAATTTGAATTCCTGGAATTGAAAACATATTTCATTTCATGAAGAAAGAAAAACCCAAACATGAGTTTTTGGTTGTTTGGTTTTTTTTTTTTAATGGTGTTGAAGATGATATATGAATATATGTAAAAATAGATAACATTGTCAACATTTAAAAATATAAGGATCAAAGTGAAGTAAAAAAAATAGAAAGATAAAAGATCAAAATGTTATCTAAAATAAAGGGACCGCGAAAACAATTTTGCCAAACTACTATGTGTTAAATGTATTGTTACATACTAACATGTTCCGAGTTGATTCTTTAATTGTTCAGTTTAAGTTTTGATGATGTTTGATAGATTAATGTTTGATGTTGATTTGTTAATGTTTAATTGCTTAGTTGATATTGTAAAGCACCCTAGTTTGTCTTTATATCAAATCATCTATGATGATGTCTTATGAACCTTTGCCTTCTATGATTATGTTTTATGAACCCTTGTATTGGTGATGTCCTTTGTTATCCAAGATTTCTAAAAATAAATTCTTGTCTAACACTTTGATTCGAATCAAAACATTTGTGATCTCTAGTGTTTTGTGGATATTTTTAGATTTGATTCAAATGCTTGCTTTGCAGACTTTGAATCGATTCATTCATCACTTTGGGTTCCTGATTCTTGTTGATCGAATCGAATCAAAGTTCTTTGAATAATATCATTTCACTTCTGGAAACCTTGAGT
This sequence comes from Medicago arabica, assembly GCA_946800305.1. NCBI lineage: Eukaryota > Viridiplantae > Streptophyta > Magnoliopsida > Fabales > Fabaceae > Medicago > Medicago arabica. The sequence continues at coordinate 16,802,563 of OX326971.1, read as the reverse complement.
TGATTCAAACCTTTGTATGCATGGTTTTGTTTTGATTCAATCTTCATCCTGAAATGCATTGAATTGATTAAAAGTTATTGGCTTTCGAGTCAATCTTCATGTCAACCTAGTTTCCACTTTTTGCTCTATTGAATCGAGTCATGGATTTCCAGATTCGATTCAAACCCCATTTTTTTGCTATATCTTTATCCCAACATACTCCTATTTCACTTGCCTATATATACTTGCTTCCACCCATTCTCCTATTTACAGAATAAATTTGCAAAAAACCTCTAAAGTTCTCTCTCTCTCTCTCTCTCTCTCTCTCTCTCTCTCTCTCTCTACAAACTTCTTCAGAATAAACACTTTTTTTAAAGATTATTTGTAGGATTTGAGATCTAGATTGTAGGGGTGCTATATGATATTGTAAGTTTGGTTTCTTTCATGGATCTTGATGGAGCATTAAGGATCTAAATCAAAAGGAGGTACTTTTCACCTCCAAAGATAATTGTGGGGGTTGTTTTTCATTGATCACTGTTGTGATCAATATATCACCAATTCACTTACCTTACACACTGAATATTAAAGTAACTTATTTTTCATGATAGTATTTTTCTTGTTTAAAGTTAGGTTTGATTTGATATAGTTATTGGTTTTGTGGATTATTTTGTGTAATGATAATTGATTGTTATATACAATTCAAGTGTGAATCTCTCATTCGAATTGAATTGTTCTGTTGCTTTGCTTATTATCATTCATATCTTGTGCGCAATTTCAAATAGTAATTAATTTTTCAAAAGAATTTTAAAACCACGCTTTTTAAAAGTTTTTAACGAGAAAAACTATTCAACCTTCCTCTAACATATGCACTACAATATGCATGCATGACAACTTTTTGAAAATTGCTCTTCTCTAAACATGAATTGCTTACTTCCAAAGGACCTTCCTATAATACCTCCCCATGACTTAACTCACGTAAATGTATAACCTGCGTGACTTAAGTCATTGTGTGACTTAAGTCACGTTCAGTACATTGGTACATCCAACGTGAGTTAAGTCACATTGCGTTATGTTATAGAAATAAAACAACAACTATCCTGCCATATGAATTTCCAAAATTCCTAAGTACGATTTTGCTCTCTCTTAAGTGCGATTTCCACCAATCTTAAGCCAATCAATGACAATTACAATCCAAGATCAAGTAAGTGTTTATTATCTTATTGCATTGCCTTTTTTTTTTTGCTTTAATTGTTAAATTTTTTGGATAAATTTCACATATTTATGTTTTGAGGATTTGATTTGGATGTTAGTTTTTAGGATTGTTAGTGATATATTAAATTAGAAAATGTTGTTTAGAGTAGGTTTGACTCAAATTGTGGTAGTTTAGGGTTTATAAATTGTTAGATTTTATGTTGATTGAATGTTATACCCTAGGTGTTTGATAAAATGTCTCAATGTATTTTCTTTTGATTTTTGCAATGTTAATAATGAAATTAGTTAGAAATTGGATTGATAATTTTGAGTGTAATGCAATGTTAATGATGAAATGTCTAAATGAATTGTTTCGATGTTAATGTTGAGTGAAATTGGATTGTTAATGTATAGTGAGTGTGAGTGCAATTGTTTGCATTGAGTGCAATTGGATTGTTAAACCATTGTTTTTTTATATTGTGTAGATATGTCTGGGAAGGAGGGTGAAACTCAATTGAAAAAGGAGGGTGAGAAGGATCTGAAAAAGAAAGCAAAAACCACCATGACATGACACATCATCAAATGCGAAGGATCTGAAGGAAAAAAAAAGCAATGTGAAGGTGCTAGTATACAATTTCAACAAACTGAGGAGTGGAAGGACGTGTTATTTTGGTCCACAACCAAAATTAGGTCGGTTGAGGACAATCCTATTAACTTAAGTGATGAGGGAGAAGATTAATAGATATTTTTGTAATGACTTTTAATAATGTCTTTGTTTTAAGATGTTTTTGGATATGATGTTTTGAACCTTTGCACATTTTGATATAAATTTGGTACTTTGAATAAATTTGAACTTACTTGATTATGAAAACTTACTTGTTATTGGAACGTTGGTTGATTTAAACTTGAAGAAATTGGGGATTTGGATGATCTGAGAGAGTTTTTAGATGTGAAATGAAGAAGAATGAAGAAATGAGGCATTTTGTGACCTTTATATGTAAGCCACGTGACTTAACTCACATTGGATGTACAAAACGTGACTTAAATTATGTAGGTTGTATTCCAACGTGACTTAAGTCACATAAGTTATACACCTACGTGAAAGTGAGCAATTCTTGTTTGGAAGAAGAACAATTTTCTCATTCTATATGAAATGGAGATGGCGAGGCTCTTCTAGTCCCATTCCCTTAGAGAATTGCTTTTCTAACATGTGTTTTTTCTTCCTAAAAACACATGGTAAATACATTTTTGCCCCTAGTGGTACTTAACTACCGTTCAGTTTTTTCGGATGCATTTGATTACCGCTGAGTTCGGTTTCTGGCAGAGCATCAATTGTGATTTTGTGCATTTCAGTCGGAAAAAAATCAAGGCTTATTTGGAATGCTACGAAACTTTGCAAATCCTCTATATATATTTATTATAAAGGTGACCGTAAAGTTTCGTACCATTTTGACTATGTCTCAATTTATTTTAATTTTTCGACTGAACCTTGCAAAATCATAATTTTTTCTCAGTGCGAGTCCAGAAAATTGATCTAAAGGTTAAATTTTTTCAAGAGTTTTTGCACACATGTTTAGGACAAAAAAACAACATCTCCCAAAAAAACTTAAATTTTTCGACAAGGGACGAATTAAATATGAATTTTTAATGCGCCTAAAACTCAAAACACAAAAACATCAAAACATCAACCTAGAAATCAAATTTTGAGCTGCATTTTTCAGACATCTCTATAGAAATGCATATAGAGGATCCGAAAATTTATATAGTATTTCGACTATGCCTCAATTTAAGAGGATCCGAAAATTTATATAGTATTTCGACTATGCCTCAATTTATTTAACTTGCTTACCGAAACGTGTAAAATCACAATTATTTTCCCAACTGCACGTACAGAAAAGTTACATAGAGGTTGAATTTTTTCATTATTTTTTGCACACATGTTAAGGACATAAGATAAACATTTCCCATAAAGAATTAGAATTTTCCAACAATGGACAAATTAAATATGAATTTTTATTGTGTCAAAAACTCAAAAAACCAAAACATCGACCTATAAATCGAATTTTAAGATGTTTTTTTCGTAGACACCTATGCAAAAATACATTTAGAGGATCTGTAAAGTTTCGTAGCATTATGAATAAGCCTCAATTTATTTTGATTTTTCGATCGAAACGCGTAAAATAACAATTGATTCTCAGACAGGAATTACACTTAAGTGCAGCAAAGCCAGTTGTAGTTAATCGCAACTGAAGTCAGCGGTAGTTAACTTCCGTTAAATGAAAAATGTATTTTCCATATGTTTTTTGGAAAAAGACATGTTAGAAAAGCAATTCTCATTCCCTTGTCCTCACTAATCTAAATGGTGAGCCCAACTTGGTGCCAATAGTAGAGATTCTTTTTTGAAAGGGGTGCCAATAGAAGAGATGTTTGGTATTTAATTTTCAATGTAGGTATTTTTTTAAATAGGTTATTTTTAAAAAAATGTTCAGGAAAAATAGAAGAGAATAAGGCATGTTTGAGTCACTTTTAATTTTTAGTTTCTTAGAAAACTCTTTTTAAAAAGAGAATATGAAAAAATGTGTTTGGTGATGTAATTTTTCAAAACTGTGTTAGGGATGAGAAAATTCGTTTGATAATCTAATTTTTGAAAATTGTTTTGAAGATGACAAAACTTAGTTGGTAATTTAAGTTTTTAAATTTGTTTTATTTAATTAGTGGGAGGTGATGTATGGCTATCCGAGCAAGCAAATTTGCTGCAGGTGCATTTGCACTTGAATTCATTTGGATAAATTGCTAAAAAAAAGTTTCTAAAAAACTGAGATTAAATTTAGTTTAAAAAATAAATAGGAACACCTTTTAATCCTATAAAAAATAAATTGGGCAAAATAATTTTCTATCTCATTTGCCTTTAAAAATGGTTTGTTTTACGACGTACATGTATATGTTGCATATAAATTTAACACAAAAACCATTTGGTTTTATATTATCTTTTTGACAAATCATTTGGTTTTATTTATAGGTCAAAGACTTTCAATATATATCCAGAAGTCATAGCTTAACTGGCAAAAATGCCAAAATTATTAAGCTGAATATCATGACCAGGGTTCAAAGTGAGTGTGTACCATATTTTTTGTGATTATTTTAAAAAATCAATTATTTAACAATTTCCCTCCCATAAATGTGCTTGAATTTAGTTTACATTTCACAATAGTTACGTATTACTTCTTCCTTCTGTTTCAAAATACATGTCCATTTGGGAGAAATTGCAGTAACCAAGAAACCAAATAAATTTTGTTATTTTTGATGCAATTATATGTGTGTTTTCTATAATACGCTTAATCATTTATTATTTCATTCTATTTTTTTTCTCTCTACAATAAATATGTAGGGGTATTATTGACAAGAAAATAATTAATGTTGCATTGAAACTTGAAAGTGACAAATATTGTGAAACAAAATTATTCTCCAAAATGGACAAGTATTATGAAACAGAGGGTGTAGTTTTTTATTAAAAAAAAAAAAGTTACACATTTAGTTTTCTTTTGGGAAAGCATAAGTTTTTTTTGGTACTACCAAATTGGTAGGGATGTATTACCATAAATTTATATTCAAACTTTTCTAAGTGTTTATTACAATGGTCTTGCTAACCATTGTCTTCATGGCAATGGTTAAGGAAGCCAAAAGTAGCATGATTGCATTGGTTTCAACAAGATTTTGACTTTTAAAAAGTTAAATTTATCACTTTTTACTATTTTTCAATACTATATTTCTATTTTTATCCCTTTTTCCAATGACCTAAGGGCAATGATTAACATTCTCCTTATTACAATTACTTATTGGAAAACGTGTAGATCGTTAATGAAAAACAATGGTGAAGTTGACAAATTGTAAAAATAAACTATCAAAATGACAAGTAAATAAGAAGATTTTTTTTATTTTTATTTTATAAAAGTAACATATATGACTATAAATATCATATTTAATATATGAAGAATCAGAGAGTATAAATTTAAGAGTCATGCATGTAGTTGGTTGGTGACGTTATTGGTGGTATGCATTTAGTTGGTTTTAGGTGCTCTTTTGTGGTTGATATTCATGACTCCAAGAATCATATTTAATACATGAGAATGAAAGAAAAATCATTTGTGAATGATTTATTTATTATTAAAAAATTGATTTAAATATTGATATATTTGTTTTTCTCCCATTCTTTAATTAAATTTTTTAACACTAAGTTTTTAAATTAAAAGTAAGATTCTCAATTGTAGATTAAATTATCAATAAGAGTATACAAGTTTGATATCTAATTAGATGAACATTTGATATGTTTTAAAAGTAATATAATGATATTTTAATTAGTCATTTGAAAAGTTCATGTATATGCACATACTTTCACATTAAAACATGATTTTAGATTTTAATTAGATGAGTATATGGTGATTCAGAGAATACAAACGAAAGACGCTGTATATAGACGAAACATCCAAAAAATAAACACCATAAAATGCATCCCTACACACAACATCTAGTTAAATCCTACCTGACAACACCCACCAAAATACACATCACCACCTTAAAACAGACTCCTTTACGAAACGACTATTGGAAGAAAAAAAAACTATATCCATAGCCACCCATCGCCACTACTACACCCAAAATAACTTTCCTCTAAATGAAACACTCTGTCCGCATCACCTAAGCTGAGCCACTATTCTAAAGATCAACCAGCTTCCACCACCTCACAACCTCTGGTCCACCGAAAGAAAACAAAAAAAGCCCAAAACCAAACTTGAGCCAAAGAACTGACTCCCGATCTCGAATCAAAAGTGATCGGCCTACCAGACTTCAAAACCCAACCAAACGGGAACCCCTTACCATCAGTCCACTAGAGAATGACCGTAGTCAGCCAAACAAAAATGCAACTAGACGCTAACTCCCGATCTCGAAGTAAAAGTAACCAGCCCATCAGAATCCAGCTCACAATATATAAGACATACAACATGATTTGCAGTGGTGCAAACATCAATAAAAAATGAACAAATGCTCATATCAGAGGACACACACCTCAAAACCACCCTAAATACCTTAGCAACTGAAAACTCAAACAAGAGGTAACGACAACGAATATGGACCCGAATAACAGAGGCGGCCTTCAAAAGGAATCAAGCCACAACAACCACCACAAAAGCACCCACCTCCTCACCTAAGCAACACTAACCACTCCTTTTTCCAAATCTCTACCACCACCACACATCAACACCAGCACCACTACCTCACCACCGCACATCACCACCGCCGCCCCTGCATCACCATCACCACCCACACCAATGCAACACCACAGTTCAACAAGCACAAGAGCAATATAGCAAGGTTGAAAGTCTCCAAGAAAAGTAGCTACATCGCCACAACATTCCGAAGAAGCAACCATGATGGATATACCCAAAAACCAGCGAAAGAGACAGAGACTACGCCGCCAAGCCACCTCACCAAGAAACAAGAAGCTGCACAAACACATATCAAGAGGAAGATAAAACCCAACAACAAAACACGGGCAGTGGCGCCGGTTTGAAGCGAAAACATAACCCAGATCGTAAACAGGTAGGAGACAAGGAGAAGGCATCTGACGCCGAAGTAAACAACAACCAAGCCAAAAAGCGACAAGAGTCCACCAACAAGACCCAAAAAGGATCCAAAAAATTCTAAAGGTACATGAGCGACTACTACCGCCAACACGAAGCGTCTACGTACTAAACACTTTCGAGCAACATCTAGCGACTCGAGATCACACAGATGAAACAAAACCTTTTAGGAATAACAACAATGTTGCCTCCAAGTTGCACCAGACGCAAAAAAAACCAGTTATTAAAAACAAAAAACAAAAAAAGAAAGAAAAATAAGCAAGAAGAGCACCAACACAACACGAACGACACACCAACATGAACGACAAAACAACACGGACAACACAACACGAACAACACCAAACCCAACCACACCTCCGGTAAGGTACAATCACCCACGACACTACTACCACAAAATGGAAAACAACAACAAAAAGCAATACGAAAAAAACAAACAGAAAGAGTTCGACCACCAAAACAGGGGTGGCGCGAACAAAAAAAAAAACCCACAACTCCGGCAAGCACTAGACACCCGACGGACCCACGAAACAATGTAGAAAGGGACACCCAAGCTCGTTAAACAGCCACCCAAACAACGACGGTGGAGTTGTCTATCGACAAAGGACGAGAGGCGACGAGATCTAAACATAGAGGACCGCATAAATTGATGTTGGAGGAACGACGGGAAGACAAGACAAACACCGAAGGAAGGAGGTTATAACGGTGGTGTGAAGAGCAACACTTGACACACCACCCTCTCTAGATCTACATCACGACGGAAAATTTGGATATGGGGAGAAGAAGCCGCGTGTTTGGGTTTAGAGAGAGGACATAGAAAAAGTCTAGAGAGACAAGTTGTGTTATGTCTAAATGTGAGTATGTTTTAGATTTGATTAAATTATTTCTAGCTCTTTGGTCGAGATCGACAGATGAGGATGAAATACCAGTTGTTAATGGAAGCCACAATTATTCTACACATTTATGCACAATTTCGTTAAAATACAAAAGACTACACATGAATTGCTTAAAAATAGAGACCAACCGTGGTGATTGAAAATTTTATAAAGAATGAAAGGTGAAGAAATTTTTTAAAGGGATTATAACAAAAAGTTGGTATATTTATAGGGATAAAAAACATATTTATCCTTTAATTGGAAAAATCCATTATCACATAAGTCATGAAAAATCAATTTTAAGCATGCTGCTAGATATGGCTTTGTTGTATGACAAACCCTTGGATGAATCCAACGGTCTAATTTTGAGCGACTTTTGTGTTTACGAATCACACGTAATCCAAATCCACAAATGGCACCACCATATGGTCAAAGTGTTACGGCACCATGCTAAGTTGTTTTAGTTCCTTTGTTCAAAAAACGAAAGTTGTTCAGTGTTCTAGTTCCTAAATTAAACTACAATTTCTTTTCCATTTCATACTACGTACAAAGATATACAATTTATTATAGGCTAAACAATTCATTAACATCTATTAAAAAAAATTGATTAACATAAAAGAGCCCTACAAAATTCATTAAGATATTTTGAAGTGTAGCTAAATAAAAGTTTAGTAGCAGATATAAATTCTGCATAATTTAACAGAACCAAAACCAATCCACAATAAGATTAGAAACAAGCTTGACAAATAAAAAAAGTCAATAATATCAAGGTGCTACTTTTATCCCCAACCAATTTCTGAAAAACATCATACAATTTCGGACCAAGCAAAAATACCGTTATGATCAACAAAAATTGAATCAAAACCCAAGCAGAACTTGAATAAAAATTCAATCCTTATGAGATTAAACGAGTCTTATGTGGCGGTGCGATCTCAAATATTGTTAATGGAACCTTTTCCTGACCTGAACAAGGTTTAGATGCCCCTGAAGATCCACACGTGATTGTTAACGCGGTTAATGGAAGAAGGTTAAATCGTGTATCCAGTTGAAACTTTAGTGGATCTGCTGGGCGAGGAGAATGAAATAAAATGGTGTGCTCATAATGTGGCAAACTTGGTCACGCAGTGATCATTACCTATCGAAAGCACGTCTTCCCTCTAGGTTTTCAATTCATGATTTCTACATCAAGTAATTGTGTTGATAACAGTAAAAGAAAAAGAGAAAATAAATCATCCACATTCACACTGCAAAACTATTGAACCAGTTCAATGTCCTTGCTCAAGAGAATTGTACACCATCATCACTTCATCACAACTCGGCAGAAGGAAGTTCAAAGTAGGAACTGATGGAATCGTCTTCGTTATTATTTTCATTTTCACGGACTATTCTTCCTTGTGCATTAATGTCAAAGGTTTCAAAAGAAAATGAAAATGTACTAGACATCACATTCATTGAACAATCCATTTTGGTTTCACTTTTTCTTGGTTTAATTGGTTTCACTTTACCAAAACCAGGAAGACACATTCTAAATGCACAACATTTGAATCCATCACCACCCTTTGGTCCGTCTTTGACAATAGCTTCGCTATTGAAGAAGCTTTGTTGTTTCGTGTTATCATTTTCACGCTGCCTCAGATCAAATTCATCGGAGAGAGCATGAGTGTTTCCTTTGCTACTTGAAATTGACATGCTCTTCCATTGATTATGAAGATTCTTGTGTGTTAAGTTACTTACCTTACTTGGTAATTCTTGACTTTGAGATGATGAGATAGCTGAATTTTGTATAATAGAGCTTGAAAATTTGTGATGTGAAGGTTGAATTCGTGGTGGAGGGTGAAACGGGGTGTTTTCTTCTTGAAACCTCATCTTGAAAAGAAAATATTCTTCAAATTTCTGTGCAATGCTTACTTCAATTGGTGTTTTATGAGATGGTGAATGTGTGTGATTTTTTACTATTTATAAAGAAAAGAGGCTTTGAGTAATATTGTTTCTATCTCAACATCAACTAAGATTTTTCTTTAATAAAAAATCTTAATTTAGATCAATTAATATATGGTTTTGGCTCTTAGGATTTAGGATAGTTGACTTTTATGGCTATTTTAAATTTCTACATATGTATCTAGCCGGCATTGTACATGAATGATTGACTTTAGAGAAATAAATCACTAATATATGGTGCCACATGACAATTTTCTAATGTGTCACAAATTCAGCACACAACTTGTAACGTGATGACATCAAAGGGAAGGTACTAAAAGTACTCTTTTAGTAGTAACAGACAAATCATAGAATCAAGGGACAAACATAAAAAACATCTAACGGCATCATGGATTTGCTTGCAAGATGTGAAACAAAGACAATTATATATCATGGCTGACTTAACAGTAGTTTTATACCACATTAGAAGTAAATTGTAATTTTTTTTCTTCTTTTAATAAGTTCTCTCTGCTGGATCTTGAGATAATCTTATTCGAGATGTGTCAGACATTAAATATAAACATCTCTCTCAGCTGAGATTCAAACGGTGGCTGTTCATATTAAAAAAGTTTAGCCTCTTATGATAGACCCAACATCATTGATAGGAAAATGTTGAATAGCCAACAGTAATAAACATGATATAAAGAGATATACATTAAGTGGCTTTATGGCTATTATTTGCTTTTGATAAGCCAACGGTAATAAACGTCATATAAGGAAATATACTTAAGTGTTCCTCTATGGTTTGACTCCATGTATTAAGGCATTGCATTCGCACATATTCCTTTCCAATGGTTTGTTCGTTTTCTCTTGATTTGATTAATTAAGAGAGGAATCTTCATTATTCTTTACACCCCCCTTCAAGGTTGGCAGAGAATATGAATGAACGCCAAACTTGTATCGAAAAGTGGAAAAAGAATCTTTTCCTAGTGCTTGGTGAATACATCTGCAATTTGTTGAGTCGTAGGCATATACTGAAGTTGGAGATGACTGTTGGTAACTTTTTCTCAGATGAAATGACAGTCAATCTCAATGTGTTTGGTCCGAGCATGAAACATTGGATTATGGGCCAAGTGAATTGCACTTTTGTTTTCACAAAAGAGGAGGGGATCACTGCTCAAGTTTGATGCCGAGTTCATGAAGAAGATGTTGGAGCCATGTTAATTCAGCAGTCGTGGTTGCTAACGGCATATATTCAGCTTCAATGCTCGAACGAGAGACCATGGGTTACTTCTTTGAGGCCCAAGATATACAATTTGATCCAATAAAAATGCAATAACCAGTAGTGCTTCTCCGAGTATGTGGACATCCTGGCCAATCAGCATCACAAAAAGCATTAAGAGTTAGGGAGATTTGAAATAAATACCGAATATCGTGTGTTAAAGTTCCTTTGATGTAACGCAAAATGTGTTTGACTGCACGCATGTCCTTTTTTGTTGGATTTTGAAAATGTTGGCACACAACATTGACTGCATGTGTAATGCATGGTCTTGTAAATGTAAGATACTAGAGAGAGAGCCACATAAACAACGATATTCAGTAGAGTCCACGGTCTCATAATCATTAGATAGTTCAATGGCTTTGTGAGCAATAGGATTGTTGATTTTTGAAGCTTCCATCATTTTGGCTTCTGCTAGAAGATCTCAAGCATATTTTGTTTGGGAGATTGTGATACCACCAGGAAAATATCTAACTTCAAGACCTAAGAAATAATGTAGTTGGCCTAAGTCTTTTAGAGCAAAGTCTTTGGTGAGACGCCGAGTAAGACCAGATATGAAAGATGGATTATTGCATGTAATAATAACATCATCTACATAGACAAGCAAAAGAATAAAGTTAGTGTCATGAAGATAAATAAAGAGTGAAGGATCAACTTTACCGCAGGTAAATCCAATAGAAACAAGGTAAGTAGATAATTTATCAAACCAAGCATGTGGTGCTTGTTTGAGACCGTAAATGGATTTATGGAGAATGCGAACATGATTAAAATGTTGTGAGTGTACAAATCCTGGAGGTTGTTCCATGTAGACACGTTCATTTAGTGTTCCATGCAAGAATGTGTTCTTCACATCTAATTGTTTAAGTGGCCATTTGAAATGCACAGCTAAAGAAAGAATAACACAAATTGTAGGAGCTTTGACAACTGGACTGAAAGTTTCCCCAAAATCAAGGCCAAGAATTTTTGTATATCCTTTCGCTACCAATCGAGCTTTAAACCTGTCTATAGTGCCGTCTTCTTTCATTTTTGTTCGAAATACCCATTTAGAACCCACAACATTGGCACCAGGTGGTTGAGGGACAAGAGACCAAGTATGGTTGTGATGAAGGGCTTCAATTTCATCGCGCATAACGGTTATCCAATTTGTGTATTTAAGTGAAGTATTAAAAGTCTTAGTTTCTTCAATTTAGATGAGAAGGGCGTCGTGGGACTGTGGAGGTTTTTTGATAGTTGGACAATCATATATTTCTAGGTAAGATAAAGGGTGTTTGTCTCGAGTTGGTCTACTAGTAGTTGTGGTAGGGTTAACATGGTTATTGGATGGAGACGGTGCATGATTAACTGAAGAAGGATCAACCATTATAGGAGATGAATGAGATGGTGGAGAGGATGTGCTTGCCTCAGAATTAGAGGTAACAAGGTCTTGGTTGGTGGGAGTTAAGGGCGGTGGAGTTGAATTAGGTGAAGAAGGGTCAATTTGATCCAAGATTAGAGGTTTTGATGTTATGATTGATGAGTCTTTGGGTGCTAAGGTGTCATTTGTATTACCTGAAAACCATTCATCAGAGTTAGGAAAAGTAGTAATGGATGAATCATAAGATTGTGACTGTTTGGAATTTGTATGAGATAAATAAGGAAAATCATTTTCATTAAAAATTGCATGGCGTGAAATGAAAACACGATGACTATTTGTATCAAGACAACGATATCCTTTACGAAGTGAACTATATCCTAAAAAAACACAAGAAGCGGCTTCTCTAGAAAACTTGTGCATTCCAGGTTTCTTTAAATATGGAAAACATTGACATCCAAAAATTCTAAGTCCAGAATAATCAGGATGTTTACCAAAAAGTTTAAAATATGGAGTATCCTTACCAATAGATGAAAGAGGTAGGCGATTAATAAGATAAACCTAAGTCAAGAAAGCATCAACCCAAAATTTTAAAGGATCATTTGCATGAAAAAGTAAAGTTAACCCTGTTTCCACGATGTGTCAATGTTTTCGTTCAGCAAGACCATTTTGCTCTGGTGTGTAAGAACATGATAATTGTTGAGCAATACCACTATAGGCAAGATGATTCACAAACTCATTGGAGGTGAATTCTCCACCACCGTCGCTTTGAAATATTTTGATCTTCCTATCAAAATGATTCTCAACAAAAGCTTGAAATTTAAGAAATCATGCGTAAAAATCAGATTTATTTCTCAAAGGATATAACCATGTATATCAAGTAAAATCATCAACAAAAATTATATAATACTAAAACTTTCGAGAGGAAATTGTGGGGGCTGGTCCCCACAAATCACTGTGAATTTTTTCTAAAGGAAAATGTGAAGTTGAATTTGATTTATTAAATGGAAGTTTCCAACCTTTTCCAAATTGACAACTAGTACATAAAGTATTTTTTTGTTAACCAATTTGAACGTTGGTGACTTGATTATTGTCTAAAGTTTGCAAAATTTAAAATTTGGGTGTCATAAGGAGCATGCTATATCTCAGGAGATGCTTCTTTAACAGTAGAAAAAGCTTTAAAAGTTTCCCCTTTAGAGCATATAGGTTGCGTTGTTTATGTCCTTCGGCTAAGATCCTTTGTTTATGATCCTTAATAACAAAACCATTAGAGTTAAATTCAAAAATACAATCATTATCATTAGTAAGTTGACTCACTGATAATAAGTTCTTTTTAAGATTAGGCACTACCAAAGTATTGTTTAGATGAAGCTTACCTTGTGTAGTTTTAAGAAATTTTTTACCTTTATGGGTTATAGGTAAAGCTTGCCCATTTCCAACAAAAACTTTGTCAGTGCCAAAATAAGGTTTAAGGTTTTTGAAGTTACCTCATTGGTTTGTCATGTGAGTGCTTGCTCCCAAGTCAACGTAGAAATTCTTATCATTATCATAATTCAGATACAATGATGTTAATGCTTCTTAGGAGCTTTCTCTACATTACTATATTCATACCTGTAATAGAACTTAGTGGCAATGTGGTTTGTTCTACCACAAATTTGGCAAGCTTCCTTGTTTTGTTGCTTTGGTGGTGCTTTCCAATTGGTGTTGGAATTTGGTGGAAATCTTGAGTTAGAGGCTAGAAAGTTGTGACTTTTATTTGGACGGCTTTGAGTATAATTATTTGAGGCACGTCCTCTAAAGTTTCCTCTATGTCCACTCATATTACTTCCTTTTCCTCTGAAGCTAAAGAAGGCTTGATTCTGATCAATGGATCACTTTTCTTCAGCAAGATATACCTGTTCAAAATTTTGCAGTGACATAATAAATTGATTAAATGAAGGATATGGAAGTTTTGATAAAACCGCAATGCGAAATTCCTTGTAATTGTTTCCAAGTCCTTTTGAAATTTGAAAAACTTTGTCGACATCTGAAAGTGGCTTTCCGATGGCTGAGAGTTTGTCACACAGTTCCTTGAATTTTCTGACGTATTCATCCAACGATAGACCCCCCTTTGTTATAGCATAGAGACTATCTTTTAGTTGGGCTTCACCATCTTCGGTGTTGGGAAATAACTGTTGATGGAGTGAACTCCAAATATAGTGGGTTGTATCCCCTCCAAGGATCATGCTAAGAGTTTCCTCTTTCATGTTTGCAAGGAGCCATGAGGTGAGCAATCCATCATTTAATATTCATTGTTCTGCATTTGGATTTTTTGTTTTGGTTTGAATCAGTGATCTTATCATCTGGTTTGGAAGTGCTAATAATATGGTGTTCAAGGCCCAAACTTCTAATCAAAGGTAACATTTGGGATTTCCAGAGAAGTAAATTTAAGATAGAAAGTTTGATAGAAATAAGACTTGAACATTGGTGAAATGATTGAATAGTGAGTTCAGGTTCAGCGGAAGATGAAGATGCAACTGATACCATAATGAAAATAAAAATATGATATGAACAATGGACAGTGGCTGAAACGTAATTTGGTTTGTATATTACGTCCACCAATATCTCTAAAGTACATGTTACATATATATGTTGAATAGCCACGGTAATAAACTTGATATAAAGATATATATATATATATATATATATATATATATATATTAAGTGGCTTTATGGCTATTATTTGCTTTTGATAAGCCAACGGTAATAAACATCATATAAGGAAATATACTTCAGTGCTTCTGTATGGTTTGACTCCATGTATTAAGGCATTGCATTCACACATATTCCTTTCCAATGGTTTGTTTGATTTATTTTGATTTAATCTTCATTATTCTTTACAATACAAAGAGCGGCTGGTGAATATATATATATATATATATAAAAGGTGCAAGTTAGCAAACTTCACTGATTTACACCGACTTTTATGATTTCAACTATTGTTTCATTAAAAGTTTGTCTCACGCATACTACCTATAACAACATTGTACACAGTTTTTTTTTTTTTTTTGGATTCCTATTTTTCTTTTCTTTTTTTTTTCTTGACAAAGCCATTAAAGTAATTTTTCTGGACTAATTAATACACTACTATAATAGACTTTTTTTTATAATTTTTTTCTCTATAATAGACGTGTTATTTAGAATTTGCGAGTAAGAATTAATTTGTATATGATAGTTCCAGATGTATAAACAAACTTATCAACAACTTACTAGTTTAAAAATTAGTTTCCAGTAATTCAAACATGCTATCCAGTATAAAATTTAGTCCCCAAAACTATAAGTATAATGAAACAAGCAACATTACTTCTGTTCCGTCAAAACTTTTTCACAGATTCTTTTCTTTCTCAATTAGTTTTTAAGCAATTTTATCAATAGTCTGAGTCTTTTACGGTCTTTGACGCAACTAATATCAAGTAGTCATATTCTTAACATGTTCCATGTCTGGCTCATGCTCTCTAAGTCTGACTACTATGTGCCTAATTACCAAAACCCTCAATTTTTTATGGACGTCCCTTTACCAATCCCTCTTTTATAAACTTTACAACAAAAACAAAATACTCTATCAAGCACTTTTGAGTAAATAAGCCAATGTCTAGCACACTTCTCGCTAGTATACAAATTAGTCGTAAAGCGTTATCGTTAGCACCTTTACAATGGAAGAACCTCTTTGAGGACACTTCTCTCTAGATTCACACTTTTTAATCTTAGGAGGAATCTTAAAATGCATAATTGGATTGAAAAAATAAATCAGGCCCCGTAATTTCTCAGTCACTTCTCTGCCAGTTGAAATAAAAAATCTAACTCTGCAGCATTTAGCCTTTACCGTCTATTGAATCAGTGTGAATCAACGTTCTTCTCAACTAGGAAATGAGCGTGAAGGATTGTGCAATAAGTAAAAGAAACCTAGAAATATATTTTTTTTTTATCATATACAAAAACTCACACATAATTCTCTTGACATGCAGTGAACCGCAAATTTGTACTTGCGTAGCAGTTCACAATATTTTTGCAAATTGGTTTGCTCAAATTCCCCCTATAATTCCTCGAAATCGGTGAACCGGCACACCAAAATAAGCGTGTTGAGTAGGAGAAGATCAAAGAAAGAGGAATAAGAAGTTGAGTAGGAGATAAAAGATAAAGGAAAATCTCCGGTGGTGCAAATAAATATTGCATAAAATCTCTTTGAAGCTTGAAGAAAGAGAACGACTCTTGCAAAAAAACACTGATAAAAAAATGAAAAAAGTGAATATCAAAAAATGTTTTGGTAAGTTGGCACTAGTTTGTTGCACTGACTATTATAATCTTTCTACTTTTTTGCAATATTAATTCATTTAACTACTTAAATATTAAGAGATTTTGAGTACCCGAGCGAAGTTGGAGAGACTCGCATTTGATAAAAAAAAAGACATGTTTTCTAATTTTTTTTATTGATATCTTACTAAATTTAATTAATTTGGTAGTATACAACACAAATCGAAGCTCTATACGTACCTCCTTACGTACCATATTGTTCACATGTCATGTACCAGAAACCAGTTCCGCGTACCAATACGAATTGCGAATTTCATGACTATGTAAAAGTTAATAACACGATGCTACCTAGAATCAAAAGATTAAGCCAAAAGAATTTCACTCTACTATATATATAAATTTCTTCTACAAGTTAAATTAGGTTAATTAAAAATAAAATCAGTGCAATTCTTTGAACAAGAAATGTAAAAATTAGTATAGCCATTTAGTAAATCGACCAATGAATCAATTTGTTAATCCAATGCATCTAAATTTGATACTACAAGAAAATTTGCTATCAAAACAAGACAGAACTCGTCTCTGGCACTTCAAATTCTAAGTAGCTGTGCAAGAAGAAATCAACGACAAAATGGAATAAAAGTGAATAATGAGAAGGAAAACGACATAAAGATACATGGTAAAATGGAATCAAAACCATTGGAAGAAACGATCTATGAAAGGAACTAAAAATTTCAAAGAAAAGAAAAGCAATAAAGTTTGGGATGCTTACATGTTGAATGAATATATGGACGGTGACAGTGGTGGGTGGAGGTTGAGTAAGTTTGAGACATGGAGAAAGAGAAGGGAAGTAGAAAACGAGAATAAATAGAAGAGATTTTGTTTGTAACACTTGCTCTATATGCGTAGAGCTAGGTACCATTAGGCGAACTGCTATCATGTGTTTATTGTCTTTTACTTTCGTTCTTTTTTTGTTGTTGTTGAAAAATGCAAGTTAGCCTACAAAAAATTTCCACTGGGGAGGATTGAATCTACGATCGAGAGGAGCATACTTCAAGGTCTTAAGCCAACACCACAAGTTTTTATCATTCATATTGCTAATGTACTTTTGTAGTTTTTAAAATAATTGATGGGAAACAAGATATAAAGAAGCGAACTAGTGTAGCGGTTTGTATAAAAACAAAGAAAAACAAAAAAAAAGAGTTTGAGAAATAAAAACAATGTGATTTTTCAAATGGTTATCTTTTATTTTTAAAACACCATAGCATATCATTGATGTTCTTTTACGGAAATCGTCTAATGTTTTGGATCAAATGATCTATTGTGCAACTCAACTAATATTTTAATTGATATAGAAACATTTATATGTCGAATTTAGGCTAGCCCCAAAAGATTTAAGTGTGCTCATCATAATAGAAGAATTTATGTTTGTGACTGCTTGAAAAACCCATAATAGAGATGTTACATTGTTTTGGCTTTGTCACCACTTACCATGTCTGATATGTCTTATGGCTCTTGATGGTTAGAGTTTAGAGCAGAGGTGAAGGGCGAGTGTTAATGAAGACATGTGCGTTTTCCTTTTTGATTAGGCTATTAAATAATCAGTTACGTCAACTGTTGCAGTTTTTTTGTTGTTGCTATTTTAATAGCCAAGGATGTGTCATTATTTTTATGTAATGGAAAAGCAAGTTTGATTATAGGTTTACACATTTTACTTGTTATTTATTTGTTCAGATTGAAAGTAATATTTCTAGCATTTCTATTAACTATCTGCAATCTATGAAATAAAACGGCTAAAGTGTGTGCAACATATATGAGTATTTTCCTCTTGATACTTACATTGTTAAAAAAAGTTCCTAAAAAAACCTTTGAGATTAAATTTAGTTTTTGAAAAAAAGAAAAATACATTTTAATACATAAGAAAATAAATGGGGCAATATAATTTTCTATCTCATTTTCCTTTAAACACAAAAAATTTGTAGATAAATTTAACGAGAAAACCATTTGGTTTTATATATAGGGGAATGGGCGACTGACCAATACCCCATTTTTAAGGGGTACCAAATTTTTTAATCGGTGATATGTATGTTATCTATAAATATTTGGAGGACCGTCAATGTTATTTTTTATTAGTTTACGTAAATAGTTACAGGGTTATCAATTTTTGTTTTAGTACCAGAAAGATAAAAGTGAGTTTGCACAAGAAAATATAAAAGAATATGTAAATATAAATAAGATATCAAAGAAATAGTTTATATTTATGTTCGTAACCACAACAATTTAAAATTTATCCAAAAAATGTAATGTTATAAAATTTTGTGCTTATTTTAAAAATATAATTATTTAATAGATAATACATAAATGATCCTCGTGAGCTTAACTCAATTGGTAGGGATATTACATATTATATGCAGGGGCCGAAGTTCGAACCTCAGACACCCCACTTCTCCACAATTAAATTGTCTGAGCTCTAGCTACTAAACTACTTGACCAAACAAAAAAAAAGATAATACATAAATGTTATATAAGATTTTTAAGATTTTTTTACGTAATAAATGTAATATAAGATAGAATTCTTACATAGTTTTTATTTATATAATACTTCATTGGTTCGTTAATACATGTTGCTTTTGGACATTTTTCGGTTACCAAGAATGAGCAATTTTGACAAAATTATTTCAAATATGCCCTTATCTTTTGGGAAAGCATACACCATCTAGTCACTATTATAAACAAAAATTACATTTTTCAGATTCACTAGATAATTGATGTATCAAATTTATAATATAGACCAGATACATCAGTTATTAAATAAATATGAAAAATAATGACCAGAGGGTGTAAGTTTCTTTTTTTGTTGGAAGGATGTATTACCTTAAATTTATATTCAAACTTTTCAAGTGTTTATTACAATTACTTAGTGGAAAATGTGTAGATAGTCAATGAAAAACAAGTAACATTAAACTATCAAAATGACAAGTAAAGATGAACAACTTTTTTATAAAAGTAACATCCATTAAGGAACGAGTATATAACATTCATCATCATATAATATTTATGACTACAAGTGCCGTGACAAAAAAAAAAAAAAGAGACTACAAGTGTCGTGTTTAATATATGAAGAATTAGAGAGAATAAATTCAAGAGTCATGTATGTAGTTGGTTGATGATGTTCTTGGTGATATGCATTTAGTTAGTGTTTAAGTGTTCCTTTGTGATTGATATGCATGACTTCAAGAACTATGGTTAATACATGAAAATGAGAGAAAATCAATTGCAAATGATTTATCTATTATTAAATATTTGATTTAAATTTATTGATATATAGTTTGTGTTTTCATCTTTTCATTAATTAAAATTTGGAACACTAAGTTTCTAAGTTTAAAGTAGTATTCTAAATTTTAGAATAAATTCTCATTCAAGAGTATCCAAATTTGATATCAAATTAGAAGAATATTTTATATGTTTTAAAACTAATATAATAATATTTTAATTAGGCGTTTCAAAAGTTCTTGTATATGCACATAATTTTCACATAAAAACAAGATTTTAGATTTTATTAAAATATTTCTAGCTTTTTGGTAGAGATAGATAGATGAGGGTGAAATACTAGTTGTTGATGCATGGAAGCTAAAATTAGCTGAGGTCAATTGAATTTTCTCAACTGTGATTACATTGCTTCAAGAGAATAACGCTGAGAGAGGGACAATGTTCTTCAATTGCGAGTTTTCTAACTACTTTAGTCAAGCGTTAGGTACGATTGTTTTGGAATTTTGAGCTACATAAATAAATACATAAATTAAAGCAGAAAGATAAATGGATAAATTGAAAAAACTATCTTGTTTGATTGCTTGGATGTGTTTATTGTCATCTAGGTCACTCTTGTCTCTCATCATGTTTTATCTTGTTACAGAACATTTGAATGACAAAAAGCACTTGAGTCAACATCTAAAGATTATAGTGACTTCATGTCTTAAAGTGGTATACACCATTTTCACTATGAGAATAACTTATGACATCTACGTAGTATTTTAATTGAAGGTCAATCTAGTATAAATATTACTCTTAATATTTTACTTATGTTAAAACTTGATAACTCTTTAACTATGACCCGTGAGATGCGGTCATCAATCTACCGACATAATAGTCTCTATGTATTAATATCTTATTTCATAGTAAATTTTTTAGCTACGAATACTTTAAGAATAACGTCATTTATTTTAACCTCCTCCACCAAAAGAATAGCACATAGAATGGGAGATAGTAGATTGGATAATATCATTATTGACACAATCATAAGACATGTTGCGCAAAAGTAAGTCTACAAATAGACTCACTAGGATGTTGAACATAACACACTTCAAAAAGGTCAAAAAACTCAAGCTGCATTCAAAACCTGGTCTCTCTGAAGCTCCGTTTGATTTGGCTAGCACCAGTCATTGTAGAAGTTCTGTTTGTGTTAACATGTTATTTTCGTATTTAAAATCAGAAATTAATACCAAAGGAATTACCGGGTTGAGTCACGACTAGGTCGCTCTCTTTAAGACGTTTCGCGGCACTATCCAAGTTTGTGCAAGGTAGACTAACAACCGCGCCGTCTCCAGGATAAAACAACCCATATCACTGTTCAATTACGTACTGCATAATATGTAATTGTTCAAGAATATACACCTCAAAGCTATGGGTTAATCGTTTGATTAGCACCACTCGTTACGGTACATAGCCGCTCTTGTCGAAACCAAAGAAAGGAGTAGAAGTATAAGAATGACTCGTTAACACAAGTCAAAGGGAGAAGAGAGGAAAGGCCCAAGAATCATCGACTGTGAATTTCGGTTTAAATAATGAGTGGGGCGAGCTCTCCTTTTATAGGGAGATCTCGTAACAAGTCATCGATAAAGGTGATAAAGTATCTTTATCCGTTTCTAGTCAAGTTACAATCAAGTTCACATATGTCATAATGTATTAAGTTAAATGATTCATTTTCTCTAGTCACTGTTTTATGTGATTCTTTTGTTATTTTTACTTGACTACAAAATTGACATTTTTCAAATTCATTAGATGATAACTTTGGAATTAAACCAAGACTCCTCATATTAGAAATAATTCGTTTGTTAACGTCACAAAGTCGTTCATGCCAAATATTAAAATCACACAACATATAAGCAGAAGAAGAAATTTTATTCATAATATTCAATTTAAACATGCCATCAGTGGCGTACCCTTTCCTAACAAAAACCCCATCCTTAGTAATAGAGTACATATCAGATGCTATAATCTGTTCAAAATCAGCCTTATTTAAAAGAAAATTAGAAATTAAATTCTTCCTAATTCTTGGAGTGTGCATGATATCCTTCAAAATGAGAGTCTTCCCGGAGGTGAACTTCAGCTCTACATCTCTGATTCCAGCAACTTCAGTGGTGTGAGAATCTCCCAGCAACACCTTCTAATCTTCAGCAGTAGTGTATGTCTTGAACATAGCACGGTCAAAGCAAACATGGCGAGAGGCGCCAGTGTCTATCCACCATCCATCAGATCCACCGACCATGTTGATTTCAGTTATCATAGCAGTATACAGCTACTCCTCATTTGTTGTCAAGTGAGCCTGAGCTTGAGCCGTTCTAGTGGAAGGATTCCTACACTTTCGTGCCATATGACCTGGTTGGCCGAAATTGTAGCAATTGAAGGGTTGAGCAGGGTCATTCTTTGGTGGTTGTTGTTTTGGGACCTTTTGTGGGTTCCCATTCTTATTTCGATTGGAGTTCTTATTCACAGGGCGATTCTGGTTCTGATTTTTAAATTGTTTGCCATTAGGCTTCAGAACAACACCTACAAATTTCTTTTTAGTGTTGGTGTTCGAGACAACAAACACCTCTTCATTCAGTTCTTGTTTCCTTGCTTATTCTTCAATTCGAAGTCGAGTAATCAGAATTTCAAGTGAAAACTCCTTAGTTTTATGTCTAAGGGTATTCTTGAAGTCCTTCCAGGTAGGGGAAGTTTATCAATCACAAAAACGATTTGAAACTGTTAGATTAACAGAGTCCCTTCAACAAAGATCTCATGAGATATATTCTGAAGCTCCTGAGATTGTTCTTCGACAGACTTATCATCAGTCATCTTATAGTTCAGGTACCGGCTCACAACAAATTTTTTCGAGCCAGCATCTTTAATATTATATTTATTCTGAAGAGCATCCAAACATTCTTAGCAGTATCGTGGATAAGGTACAGATCGTACATATGATCCGCGAGATCGTTCAAAATGAAATTTTTGCATAAATAACCATTATCTTTCCAGAGGAGTATGTCTATATTGGCATGTTTCACCTTCTCAGCATGTTCAACAGTAAGCCTTTCCATTGCTATCTTACCGCTACTATTCGATCCCGTAGTAATCGAAAGCTCTTGTATCACAGGTATGTCCTCCTTCAAGACGTAGGCAACTTTTTTCGTGGTTAAGAAAAAGTACATCTTTGTTTTCCAACACTTAAAGTGACTGCCGTGAAACTTAAACGGTTTGTTGAAATCGACAGCTGTTCCAGATACGGTAATTTCGTTGGTAGTCATGGTGTTTTCAGAAACGTCTTAAAATTGTTATTTTCGTATTTAAAATTAGAAATTACTACCCAAGGAATTACCGGGTTGAATCACGACCAGGTCGCTCTCTTTAAGACGTTTCGCGGCACTACCCAAGTTTGTGCAAGGTAGACTAACAACCACGCCTCCTCCAGGATAAAACAGCTCAAATCACTGTTCAATTACGTACTGCACATTATGTTTATGTTCGAGAATATACACCTCAAAATTATGGGTTAATCATTTGATCAGCACCACTCGTTACGGTACGTAGCCGCTCTTATCGAAACCAGAGAAAGGAGTCGAAGCAGAAGAATGACTCATTAACACAAGTCAAAAGGAGAAGAGAGGAAAGGCACAAGAATCATCGACTGTGAATTTCGGTGTAAATAATGAGTGGGGCGAGCTCTCCTTTTATAGGGAGAGCTCATAACAAAAAATGAGTAGCTTAGGGATTAAGTCAACTTGATCCGCAAGCAAACATGTTTAGGTTTCATAGTTGGATATATCTGGAAGCTTCTGGATACACGTTTTGGATCGGGTCGGATCGTAACAAATTTATTTGTTACGCGTAGCGCTTTTCGGATAATGATTAATTAATTCTTCATTTTTAAGTGATAAAAAATAAATATCTTTTTGACCCAAGCCCAAGCCTGATCTAACCCGACCCGGCCGGTGGCGTCGTCGTCGCGCATGATATATTTATTTTTCTAAGCGGTCACCCGTTCACAAAAGTGAGTACCCCAAGGGCACACCCTTGGAGGTCCCCCCACCCTTATATAAACACTTGCTAGTTGGGGTGGCTCACTAATGTGGGACATTTTTAAGTCTCACACACACACACTAGTTCTCACATTGTGTTTTTCTATCCAACTTCTCACCAGAATTAACTAGTGTTCCAACATAACATGTGGGGTATCGCTACGCTTGCTTTGTTCGTGATCATCCTTTTATCGATTCTCCATGACGCTTCAAGAGGTAAACACATGAATATTAAATTGTTTAAGACAATGTTCGATTTATAATTAGTGATTTAATCAAGACCTGTTCATCAATATTTATTCCACTAAGGATTACGTTTTTTTGAAAAACCCTCTTAAATCCCAACATAAAGGACTAGAAAAAAAACTGAAACTCTTAACCCTCACTAAACCATGTTACAACTTTTTTTTCAAATATAAATCACGTAAAATACCAAAATAACTTTTTTGTCTACCATATATTGTCCAAGACAAAAAGTTGTTTAATACCTTAAAATTTTGTCTTGTTTTGTTCTACCCACTACCTTTTGCACATAAAACATATCCTAATAGTGTTTATGTTTCTATTAAGCAAAAAACTTTTTTTTAATCAATGTACGCTCAACAATGAGGGTGTCAAATCGTTGAAAACCAAATGTGTGTTCTCATTCTTTTCTCTAAAATAAAACTGTCGGCCGCCACCCTCCACCACCGCCAATCTAAATGTTCCTTCTTGATGTAGTCTCCAATGATGGTGTTGCACTAGAAATTGACGGTCACATCAACATTTAACCCCCCTTATGGGGTCGAAAAACTCGTAAGGGTCTGTTTAACTCCGTTAGTGCTGCTACGTTGGTTGGTTCCAACATCTGTATTCAAGCGTTTTTCAAAATGAGTAGTGATGTTTCGTGGCTCCTTGTTCATTTGTGTTTCTCGTCGGATATGGTTGTATCTCTGCTGTTTGGTTTTCGATCTACTGCACAACGTTTATGATTCATCCTTTATAGTCTTCTCTATTTTGGATCGTTTGAGATCTCGTTGTGATGCAATTTTTTGGTTTTGAATTTTCTGAGCTTGTTTTCATTTTTTGGCGTGGTAGATCTGTTTCGTCAGATTGTTCTTATATCGCCTACATTTATGATGGAAAATATTGGTGTGTTCATGAGATCGTTCATTGATTCGCTCACACACCTTCGCGTTGTTGGGTTATTGATTTGTGATAAGAGGATTTTAAAGTATCCTCTCATAGAAGTAAGTATGCCATTTTTTTTTATATAAAAAACAAATATCAAATTCACAAAGACTATGATATATTTTTAACTATTCAAGTTTTACAAAATTCTTAATCAATGGTTGAAAAAAATGTTATGTGGTATCATAATGTAAAAAGGAATATAAATTATGAATAAAAAGTTGTGCTCGGAATAGACTTCGTTATCTAATCATTATATGTGTTATGTTAATCAATTATAAAATTTCTAAATTTTAATTATGTTTATGTATAACACTCATCATACGTTTCCGTGTTTGGAAAACGATTTAAAATCCATTATATCAATTAACTTCCGGTGCTTAAAAAAAAGGCCAATTGATTCAATGATATTTGATCGGACAATGTACATGATTGTAAACTTAACCATATGTCTAGAAACTAGAATCCACAAATGATTTTATGTTGGACCCCTTAGATAGAAAGTCGATGTCTCACACTTTTTTAATAAAAAATCTAGTTTCGAGCTGCACGACAGAAAAAGTGTTAATAACGTAAATAAATCATAAACATAATGAAAGATAAATTATATTAAATCAGCTAGACCAATATTATTACATTAAAATCCTAACTATCTAATCCTAATTCCAACACAAAGCAATAATTAGTTACCAATAGATTACAAACCAAACACAAAGATGAAGAATTAACAAGGAGAAACATATAGTGCTTGAATCCAAGCTCCAAATGCCCACCAATGGAGGAAATTGCATTCTATCTTTGTTTTCTCTCACTAAAACGAATCTAAGGATGTAAAAACTGATTCTGAATTCTGTTTTACAATGCTTTTATACAAGACAGAAAAGTGAAGATTTTATCAATAAATTTTACTCGCTTGGTGATCCTATGCTTCTTCAGATAGAGGGAAATACCAACTCTTCCAAAAGGTCTCTAAAATCACTTTATGCAGTGAGCAACATGTTGCTCGCATAGCGAAGCTACTCTTGCTTCCTCCTTATAACTTTTTGGAACTCCTTGCGTTTACCTTAACTCTTTGTCCATATTCTCATCTAACACTGTCCAAATTTGCCTGGCGAATCTTCTAGCCCAAAAATACTTGGAGCTCTCTGACTAGGCTCACTTCTGACACTACAAGAATTTTCATTATTATTGGCAGATTTAATCCCTCAGTAGTGTATCAAATCCCTCAGTAAATTGGTTAGTAAATTGAGGAATTCTTGTAGCATGACTCGCCTGACAAATTTCCTTGAATTTAGAATCTTTGTTAACTTGTAAATCAAACCAAAGACTTACAATAAAAAATATGGAAAAGAGATAACATCAGCGTAATTGGCCTAAAATTATAAATGTTATGTATTTACATGAAAATTGTTTTTTTTTTACATAGATCACATGCAAAATAAGTTAATAAATGCAATGTAAATTAACATAAATTTTACACATTAATTTGGTGTTGGTTTTCACATTCATCATATTGTTTGGATTGGTATGTTTCTTTGTCATCCTTAGAATCGGTGCATTGGACTATTTGGTTAGAAATGGTCGCGATTGTTTGATGTTGTTTGTCCGTGAGTTACTGGCTAGTGAATTTATTACCATGTTGGGTATTGTGTTCATTTTCCATTTTCAAACTATGGATTAGGTGCTCGTTCACACATAATATCTCTCTCTCTCTCTCTCTCTCTCTCTCTCTCTCTCTCTCTCTCTCTCTCTCTCTCTCTCTCTCTCTCTCTCTCTCTCTCTCTCTCTCTCTCTCTCTCTCTCTCTCTCTCTCTCTCACTCTCAATGAGTCACATTGTTTGACCACCATTGTTATGAATTTTTTTGATACAAAGAGTCCATCCATTCATATCGGTATGGTCTTTTGCAAATAAAAGCTTTTTCACATTTACTTTTCCAATGCGTTGGTTCTCAACATCAATAAGTCACATTGTTGGATCATCATTGTCAAGAAGACTTTCAATCCAATGAGTTCAATCATTCTTATGAGCATGATCTCCTCAAATATATTTTTCATTCACATAATTATTTTGTTGCCATTTGTTAACATGAATGTGTTACCCTTGTGATACAAGTAGTCAATTCCTTTCAGGCACATCTTTGACTCTAATATCACTGTTTGTTTATGAAGGGAGCCCGTTGGATCATCACGTTGGGCTTCGAGAAACTGCACAAGTGGTTTGAACATCACATCTCAACCAAAATCCTTAAGACATTAGATATATGGTTCTGATTACTTAGATGTTGTTCAACATTCACTTTCATCTAATTTGAGACTATTACTCACACTAGATATACTAACGATGGATACTTTAGAAAGTTTATTGAAGAGTTAAACCCCACAAGTCCAGTCAATTAGGAAAACAAATTACTCGAACTGATGTGCAATTCAATGAATCCACACATTTTTAAGGTATCTTTGTCTCCTTTAAACTAGTTAGTTTTATGGTGCATAAGTGAGTAATTTAGGTGGACTTATATAGCTTCTTCATAAAAAATAGTGCATAAGTGAGATAAGTCATGCATCATTCACAAGTTAGTGCAATTCAATGAATCCACACATTTTTAAGGTATCTTTTGTCTCCTTTAAACCGGTTAGTTTTATGGTGCATAAGTGAGATAAGTCATGCATCATTCACAATTTAGTTTTGACAATTGAATCAAATAATCCTATCTTTGAATCAAACGAGATATGATGATACTTATTGATTAATGGTAAAAAAATCACATTTATTGATGTAAGACTATTTTATTTGTTCACATTGGCCAAAACCCCTTTAAATATTGTTCATATATCGTTGTTATCAATTAAAATTATGCAATATGTTTAATGCGAACTCCCAAAGAAACATACATTTGAATCGGTTGTGACATAATTGTTAACAATGAATCTTTGTTGTGTGACCGAAACGTAAGAGCTGTCCTGTCTTTAACTTTAGATTACTGAACTCAGATAGTCATATTACACATTTGATTACAGATTATCCATGGTAAGTAGACAATAGGAGATTACTTGCATCACAAACAAAAGTACCATCTTAACTAATTTCCCTTCAAAATTCATTATTTTACCATTTAAGCTAACTCTTGCAAAAATAATCATGCAAATTGAAAACATCAGGCACATAAGCAAGTGATTATAAAAGTAACGTTCAGAACTACCTACAAATAAGCATTTTCTGAGTATACATTTGAAGTCTAAATTCCACATTTTCATAGGCAGGCTCAATCTTCAACACTATCATGCAGTTTGTGCTGCTGCTAAGAAGGTATTAAAATCTTCTCTAGCTTTTCTCAAACGAGGACTAATGCAAAATGCTGGAGATGCAGGGTAAGATGGAGAAGAAGATGATAAAGAAAACCGAACATGTCGTGGCGACACCTCGGATTTCCTAGCACTACCTCTAGCTGAACCATTTTTCAAAACCCCTTTGAGTTGGTCTTTTTCATAAGCCAAAGATGCAGAAATAGGTGAATCTACTTCAATAGCACTACCATATTTCATCAATTCCAACGGAAGATCAAAGTAAGAGTTATTAGAATCTCCATCAATCTCATGAGACATAGCTGCAGAAGCCCAAGAGCCACATTCAAAATTCTCCAATGAAACATTCCTAGACATTGTTGCAACTACTTTTTCAGACACTTCCTTTCTTATTTTAATTGGCTTTATTTTACCAACAAAGTTAGGTAAAAAAAGACAAAGAGAATTACATTTGAATCCATCATGTGGTGTTGTTGTTTTCATTTGCTTAACAACATTCTTAGGGCTTTCCTTAACATGTTCTTGTTTTGTGAAGGTACCATAATGCCACTCCCATTTTTCTAGCTCTTTTGTACTTAGTTTAGTCAACCATTGATCAAAATCAAATTCCTCTAAGGAAGCACTTTCTCTTCCATCACCACATGATTTGCTCTTCCCAAAACGGGCTTCTTGAAGAAGATCTTGAAGTGTGGTCGTCACATTGTTATTAGAATCTTGACATAGTGTATCCGGGCTCCCGGATTTCGATTTTTTTATCGAATCAAACCGGGGTGATGAGTTTACCGAATTCGGGAGACTCAAGCTTAAAAATCTTAGCTTTGGAGGTTGCAGTGTTGGAGGGTGCAAAATGGTAGAAGGAGTTGTGATTATAGTTGGCAACTTGGTAGTTTCTTGGTTATACATTTGTTTGATAGGTGAATTTTTCAATGAAAGTGGATCCACCATAATCTGCTTTTCTTTTTGGAAGCTCTCCATGATTGAGATTCTTGAGGTGGAAAATGGATATTTCTATATGAGAAAGTGAATAATTTGGACTTGTGAAATGCCAAAGAGTAAGTACTTATAAAGAAGAGACATGAAATATAAAAAAATTTGTTCATTGCCTGCATGATTGTTCAGATTGTAATCGTGAGGACCATGTTCTTTATTTTAATTTAGTATAGTTAAATTACTATTTTTTTCTTTATGTACTGTATAGCTGACTTGTGATTATAATGGTTAATTGTCATTTTTATTATAAAATAAAGAGTTTAGGAAGGTTAATATAGTTGGTGAAGATGTGACTTATATTCCATAGAGTATGAGTACAAATGTCATGACCAATGTAATGATATAATTGATGTGTAATATGCAAGTATAGCTGTAAACATTTGAATTTATATGGATATATCTAGCTAGAATTCTTTACTTTGCCAAAATGTTGAATTCATACTGAAAGCATGTGTAAAATTGGTTTACACTCATGATTTTTGTCCATCCCCTTTATTCTAAACATATTTTAATTACCAATATAAAATGTGAGCGCATGAGTGATTTGATGAATAAAGTATTGGAGTAGGTCACATGTTGAACTTATACGTGCTGGGATCAATCAGAAAAAAATAATAATGTCAAAAGCATACAAAAATATTTTAGGCCAAGTTAGTATATTGAAAAAAATAAAAAGATAAAGATATACAAAGGTCGTGTATAACTCGTGTCAATTTCATGTCTTCGTCGTGTTATACAGCATTTGTTGCTACAAAATTTTGGGAATGGATGCTCGATATTTTCATCATGCATGTTTTCTTATATTTCTTTGATCTCCACCTTTAATACTTCATTTTTTCTAAAATCTCTTTTGTTTTACGTTACAATGAAGTGTGAGGATTTCAATGAATCCTCATATCACAAGAGAGAATCCATTCTTAGAAAAATATTATCTCCCACTTTTGCACTTTAATTACAAAAAATAATCCTACCAAAAAATAAATAAATAAAAATCATATTTTAATGCTATGAAACTGTCTTATAATATATTTAAGATATGCAAACTTCATTAAATTTATAAAAATTAAAATCAATTGTTGCAAAAAAAGAAAGAAAAGAAATTGAAGTAACTACTAATCTATCTAGGTATGACAATGATGTAGGTCGGGGGCGGGTTTCGCCTCGTCCTCCGATCCAACCCCGTCTTCAACTTCTTGCAAAAATCTCATATTTGCAAATGTGCCCCTTCCAGGTTGGAATTTGGATCCCCGCCCCGCCTTCGATAGGGATCAGGTTTTCCCGCACTGCCCTCACTCTTGTCGTATACACAAAATAACAATTACCAAAATAAATTTGTTTATTTTTTATTTTACTTAAGGGAGGGTTTGGGGACAAATAAAAGGTGGATATTAGCAACCCAACCCTTGCCCCCGCCCCCGACTTTGAATATCGGGAAACATCCAAACCCGCACCTATATATGATTAAAGCGTGGTTCTCAGAAAAATTTAGGACGAATTTCAGTGAGCTCTGGCTCATGCGAATTATGTTGTCATGCCTTGATCCATCTGTCCATTTTAAAAAGCATATTTTGAGGGAAAAAAAACTTGTCTCCAAAGTCTTAATAAATTTATTCTTTACAAATTACTAACACTACAAGAAATTAGTGTTTAGCATTGTCGCGTCATTTTTCGGAGATCAAAATTATTTGATTAGCGTTTGACTTACCTATTATTTCACGACTGAACTTTTAATTTTTCAAAAGTGGGAAAAGGTTCAAATACCACATTTTTAAAGATTAAGGGTTCGGGGGTTGGTTACATAAAGAGAAGGTATTGACACCCTTTATGTTCGTAGTACACTACGAAAACCTTTTGATTTTATTTAATTTTTGTGCTATAAACTTGCTTGCTTAAAAGGGAATGAATGGTTAATAAAGAGAAGAAAGAGGCCTATTTATCTACATTTTTTATTGATTTGGAAGGACGAGTGTCCTTTGCCTACGTACCCGTGAGGGATCAAAACCTCATAGTTCGGGGGTAAAAATTGATGTTTGATTTGTTTTGTATTTTTTATTAGTTTTTGAAAAGGTTTTAAAGTAAAAACCCCTGGTAATGAGGATTTCACACCTTTCAACAATTTCATCGACGGTAATTATCTTATGGGTTAATAGTGTTTTTCACCCCTGTAATATATGCCATTTCCGGTTTTCACCCTTATGAAATTTTTGGTCTGATTTGCATTCTTGTAAAACTTTTTTTTTCCGGAAAACACCCTTCCTCCATCCAACTCACCAATTTCGCTTATTTAGCGCTGACTTGGCTTTTTTTAACTATATTTTAATTGGCCATGTCATATTTTATTATTAAAATATCCAAAAAAAATATAAATTCATTTATATTAATTTAAAAATAAAAAAATAATTTTAAAAATAGAAAATTAATTTTTGAAAATAAAAAATCTGAGATTTTTGTCAAAAAAATTTAAAAATCGAATTTAAAAATTAAAAAAATGATTTTTTAATTAAAAAAAATCAGAAAAATATTCAGATTTTTTTCCAAAAAATTTAATAATCAATTTTATTTTTCAAATATTAAAACAATCGGAAAAAAAGATTTTTTTCGAAATTCAAATAGGAAAAAAATCATAAAAAATATTCGGTTTTTTTTTTCAATTTTTTTTTAAAGATTCTTGAGTTTAATATTCAAAACAAAAAAAAAACAAATTCGAAATTTTTAAAAAAAAGTCATATTTTTTTCCGATTTTTTTTAAATTTAGAAAAAAATTCTGGAAATTATTTTATATTTAAGAATCTGGATACAAATTTTTTAAACAATTCAGATTTATTTTTCGAAAATTTTATAAATTAGAAAATATAATTAGATTTTAAAAAATTCTGGAATTTAATTTTCAAAATACAAAAAAAGCAAATTTTCAAAATTTTAAAAATAGGTTAGATTTTTTCCATAAAAATGTTTTATAAAATTTGTTCTACAAAAAAAATAATTAAGGAAAAAAATTTAATTTATAAAAATCTGCTTACAATTTTAGAAATTATAATATTGAAAAAAAATCATTTTTTTTACGAAATTAAAAAGTTCGTTTTTTTATACTAAACATAAAAATTTCCAATGTTTTATTTTAAAAAAAATTCCAGAATTTTTTTTTCTTCTGATTTTTACAATTTTTAATTTTCAGAAATTAATTTTTAATTTTGTTAATTTTTTTTATTTTTAAATTAATATAAATGAAGTTATATTATTTTTAATTTTTTCTTAGATATTTAAATAATAAAATCTGACGTGGCCAATAAAAAAAAGCCAAGTCAGCGCCGCATAAGCGAAATTGGTGAGTTGGATGGAGGAAGGGTGTTTTCCGGAATTTTTTTTTACAAGGATGCAAATCAGACCAAAAATTTCATAAGGGTGAAAACCGGAAATGACATATATTACAGGGGTGAAAAACACTATTAACCCTTATCTTATTGATTTGCCTCTTTGCGGTCGCAATTTTACTTGGTATCGTGGAGATGGTTTGTCAATGAGTCGCCTGGATTGTTTTTTATTATCAGAAGCTTGGCTTTCAGTTTTTCCTAATTGTATTCAAGTGGCTCTACCGCGTGGGTTGTCTGATCACTGTCCCATCTTATTAACTATTGATGATCAAAATTGGGGGCCAAAACCTCTTAGAATGTTAAAGTGTTGGGTAGATATTCCTGGTTATGTCGATTTTGTCAAGGATTTTTGGCAATCAACTCATGTTTATGGTTGGAAAGGTTATGTCTTAAAGGAAAAATTTAAGTTGTTAAAGGAGAAGTTAAGGGAATGGCATTTGAACCATACATCGAATATTGATTGTAGAATCTGAGAAGCTAATGATAGAATGGCAGCCCTAGATGTTATTGGTGAGAGCCGAGACCTATTATCTGAAGAGGAGGCCGAGTTGAATTGCTTATCTGTCGATATTATGGCATTTTCAAAGTTACAAGCTAGTATGACGTGGCAGAAATCGCGTGTAAACTGGTTGAAAGAAGGTGATGCAAACTCAAGGTTCTTCCATGGTATTATGTCTTCTCGCAAGCGATCTAACGATATAATTTCTTTAAATGAAAATGGGGTTTCTATAGATGGGGTAGAAGAGGTGCGGCATGTCGTTTTCCAACACTTTAAAAATTATTTCAAGCGGCCTCAGCAGCTTCGGCCAGACATTGAGGGATTGGCTTTTAACTCATTATCGGTAGCGGAAGGGGCTGACCTCATAAAACCTTTTATGCTTGAAGAAATTAAAACTGTTGTTTGGGACTGTGATAGCTTCAAAAGTCCCGGACCAGATGGCGTTAACTTGGGATTCATTAAGGATTTCTGGGATGTCTTGAAGATTGACTTGCTGAATTTTTTTGCCGAATTTCACCGTAATGGTAAGCTTACTAAGGGGCTGAACTATACCTTTATTGCTTTAATTCCAAAGGTCGACAATCCGCAACGTGTAGCTGATTTCCGCCCAATCTCGTTGGTGAGTAGTATTTATAAAATTCTTTCTAAAGTGCTGGCAAATAGATTGCAGAAGGTAGTTGGTAATGTTGTCTCAACAACTCAGTCGACTTTTATTAAAGGTAGACAAATTTTAGATGGAATTTTGATTGCTAATGAACTTGTTGATGATGCTAAGCGTGCTAAAAGAGAGCTTCTTCTGTTTAAAGTTGATTTTGAGAAGGCGTATGATTCGGTGGACTGGGGTTATCTTGATGAGGTGATGCTTAAAATGAATTTTCCTATGCTTTGGCGCTCCTGGATCATGGAGTGCGTTACGTCCGCAACAGTGTCAGTGTTGGTTAATGGGTGCCCCACTGATGAATTTTGTTTTGAGTGTGGCCTACGACAAGGGGATCCTCTCTCCCCTTTTTTGTTTCTTTTGGCTGCCGAAGGTCTCAATGTTATGATGTCGGCGTTGGTGTCTAATAATATATTTACACCTTACAGTATAGGGGCACAAGTCTCTGTTTCTCATCTCCAGTTTGCGGATGACACCTTGTTGGTAGGGGTTAAGAGTTGGGCCAATGTTCGAGCTTTAAAGGCGGTTTTATTGTTATTTGAATCGATATCAGGGTTGAAAGTCAATTTTCACAAGAGTATGTTGTTTGGTGTAAATGTAAATGATTCTTGGCTGCATGAGGCAGCCTCAATTATGCGGTGTAAGCATGGTCACATTCCCTTTCTGTATCTGGGGTCGCCGATTGGTGGGGATCCGCAGAAGCTTCAGTTTTGGTTTCCGTTGGTTATAGGATTCGTTGCCGGTTGTCTGGTTGGAAGTGCAAGAATTTATCTTTGGGTGGTCGGTTGGTTCTGCTTAAGTCTGTTCTGTCTGCCGTTCCGGTTTATTTCCTTTCTTTCTTCAAAGCTCCCTCAGGTATTATTTCTTCCCTTTATTCTATTTTTTGCAATTTTTTTGGGGGGGTGGTGAGGATTTTAGGAAAATATCTTGGATCAAATGGGATACAATTTATTTACAAACGGAGAACGGAGGTTTGGGGGTGAAAAGACTGAAGGAGTTTAATTATATTCTCTGTTAGGTAAATGGGTGTGGAGGTTGTTGGAGGAAAGAGAGAGTCTTTGGAATGTAATTCTTCGTGCCAAGTATGGTGAGGTGGGGGGTAGGGTGCGGTTTGATGATGGTGGTGGATCGATTTGGTGACGTACTTTAAACCAAATTCGATCGGGGGTGGGTATGGTTGATGATAGGTGGTTGTTAGATAACATTAGTAGGAATGTGGGGGATGGGCGAGGTACGTTGTTTTGGGTGGATCCGTGGTTGGATGGTTGTCCGTTGGAAAGGTCTTTTACGAGGCTTTATCAGCTTGCGGACAACAAGCTAACTACGGTGTCGGAGATGTGTGAAACTCTTCCCTAGTAGCACTACCCGGACTAATGTTTGCCCCCAAATACCTGCCCATATTGTTTACATGCTATAACTTGTGTGATGTAAAATGTCCTCCTTGAGTTGTTGGTCGACATTCGTAGAGAGAATTGACATTGACCATGCACTAATCTTGAAAAAGGAGAGAATTAAAGTGACATTTTGAATCAATGACAGTAAATAGAGATGAATTTGGTGATTTTTTGTTTATGGTGGTCGATGTTTGAACTTGAACCCTGCATATATTATGCATTGTTCTTGTCAACCAAGCTCAGGAGAGAACGGTGACTTTTGTTTATATTTGATGTGGAGAAATTCATTTATTTTTACTTATAATTAAGGCTAGTATCATCTTTAAAGTGACCGTTTTTTTAACAAATTCTGCTTATAAAAAGGTAAGGAGCGAGTATCATGATCATCTAAGATGCTGTCATCCTATTTGAAATTTGTGAAACGTTCAAAACAACTTAATCATTATTCACGGGAAAGCTTTTTTTAGAAAAGCTCTTTTCTTGGTATGACGTCCAAAACATGGATTCACCAAAATAGATAACGTTAATTAAAACAGCTACCATTAATTTTACCTGACCTGTCTAATTTTTGTTGAATTCTCATAAATGCCATCCTAACGAATTTACTATTCAGATGCATTTAAAATGATACAAATCCCTTCAATTTACTATTTCTGTTCCTAAATTCAATATTAATTCTCTTTGTATATTTTGTGCATGACTGTTATATCTTAAAAAAAAAATCTGTATCTAACATCTAATTATTTAATACTAACATATTATTTTTTTATCCCCTACAAAAACATATTATTTTTATATTTAATTATTTTAAAATAAATTTAAAATTTGAATTAAACCTTTATGGTAGCAATACCCAACAAAATTTTAGGTTTTAAAAAATATCTATTTATTTGATGGATATCACAACGTCTTTGGCGCTAAGGAATGATCGGAATGTGTTCATATTAGATAAACCTTATGTTTTAACTGTGTATTATAATGTAGCAATCACATTAGAAACACACACACACACACATATATATATATATATATATATATATATATATATATATATATATATATATAACTGTGAGATCCTAAATCCTAAATTTAAGTCCGATTCTTAAAAAGAAAAGTTTAAAGTCTAGTGATTGTGTCAAAGATAATCGTAGTTGAGTAGTTGAGCTAATGATACAAACCGTCCAATTAAGATTTTGTTAACTCTTGAATATTTCCAAGTTTTCCTATTACTGGCAATTCGGATCTGAAATTTAAACATTTGTTTTCTTATAAAGGAAAATACTCTTTTTTTATAATAGGAAAATACTTTTTTTAAAAAGAAATACTTAACTTTAATAAATGTTAGCATAAAAATCAAATCTTGGTACTACATTTTTTTTAAGGAAAATCTTGGTACTACATGGCATAGGCTTATGAATATCCAAAGTAAAGTATAGCTTTTGTGAGCAAATTTTCTCTCTCCCTCTCTCTCTCTCTCCATTTGTAACTCTCTTCCATAGAGTCAAGATCACAAACCCCACCACTCCATCATCATCAATCTCTCACCATGAACCCTACCAACAATGATGACACAATTGACATTGAAACCATTATTGATCATCAAGAAGAAACACAACAACATCAAAATCAACCATCACCATTTGTCAACAACAACAAAAACCACCTGCATGCAAATGATCAAAAATCCATCACAAACAAAAGGTACATGCCCCTTTTGATAATCAACTACCTCTTACTCTTTGTTGGTTCAATCTCATCAAGTTTACTCTCAAAATACTATTTCATCCACAAAGGTTCAAGCAAATGGGTCTCAACTTGGGTTCAATGTGCTGGCTTCCCTCTCTTACTCATCCCAATTTTTCTCCCTTATCTCATCAATCTCACCAAAAGAAACCCTTTCAATGATTTCACACCTAAAATGTTAACTTTATCAATTTTTGTTGGTATCATGTTAGGGTTTAATAATCTTTTAATCTCATGGGGTGTTGCATATTTACCTGTTTCAACTTCAGCACTTTTACTATCTTCACAGCTTATTTTTAATCTTATTCTCTCAGCCATCATTGTGAAACAAAAAATCACTTTTTCAAATCTCAACTGTGTTATTCTTCTCACATTGAGTTCAATCATTCTCGCATTGAATTCTAGTAGTGAGAGACCTAAAGGACTAACAAAAAAAGAATACTTTATTGGATTCTTTTGCACAATTGGTGCAGGGTTGTTATTTGCACTTTATTTACCAGTTATGGAGAAGGTTTATAAAAAGGTTTATTGTTACGAGATGGTGATGGAAATGCAGCTTATAATGGAGATTGCAGCGACGGTTTTAGCGACGGTAGGAATGACGTGGGACGGCGGATTTAAAGAAATGAAGAGAGAAAGTAAGGAGGTTTTTGACAAGGGAAGTAGAGTTTATTGGGTGACGGTTATGGCGAATGTCGTGACGTGGCAGTTTTGTTTCATGGGAACTGCTGGAATGGTTTTCTTGACATCTTCATTAACTGGTGGGATTTGTATGACAGCTTTGTTGTCTATGAATGTGTTGGGTGGTGTTATTGTTTATAGAGATGCATTTGGTGGTTTGAAAGCTGTTTCAACTGTTTTGTGTATGTGGGGATTTTGTTCTTATGTTTATGGTATGTATGTTAAGATGTTGGAAGAGAAAGGGAAGATGGTTAAGGAAAGGAATGATTCTTCCATGGAGTTGAGTACTATGAGAAGGAGTGGAGGTGCTGCTAGTTGAATAATACATAGTTCGGTCACTATTATAGTCAAAACTGTATTTTAGATTCATTTAATCAATGATGTATACGGTCTTTATTATAAACCATATACATTATTTAATGAATGAATATAAAATGTTGGTTTTTACTTATAATAATAACCGGATGATGTATTTCTTAGGTCAGTACAATGAGTGTGTATGAGAAATATAGTTATAGTCAATTAAAAAGTTCAAGGTGTGTATTATTATATTATCAAAGTTGAGATTGAACATATTGGTAGTAACTTGAACTTTTGATTCATTGTACTCAATAAAACTGTACTCATGAATGTAAGAATTGATTAGTGGATAATATGTTTTAGGTTAGTGCTCCATGAGTTTGGTGGTGAGTTCTTGGAACCTAACCTGACTCACATAAAACTTTTTTTCGTAAAAAGTAAAACAGATATAATTAGACATATATACATATTTTAATTAAATTTCCATGTTGGGTGATTGGCTAGTGTGAACTTAATTAATGAGATTTCTCTCACAAAAAAGACTTAATGAGGATTAATATCATTCAAATCCTTATATGGCACATTTGACATATAACTTTTAAGTTTTAGGTTATGTGTTCAGTTTTTTATTGATACATACATATAGATCATGTATCTTTGAACAAGTCAATCCCTTTAATTTAATCTTCGTACTAAATTAGTTTTTAGCCTCCGATTGAGAGATGGTTTAGGCTACCCTACCAAAAAAATTGATTGAATCCTAGCTTATTTTCAAAATACAAATATTTGACTAATTGCATTTATATAAACTTATCCTTTACTAGAAGAAAATATGTGCAACTTGTAACAACAAATTGTTGTTCATCTCTATGAAATAGTTCTTTCAATCAAATAGAGTTTACAAATTTGATATCACTCTATCAACATTTCCCGGCCCCTGCAGGTAAGTTGATCTTAATTAAGTTTGGTATACCTTTTTTTATCACAAGAAATCTGTTCCTAAAGTTTGCTTGGATCTTATTAAATTGAGTCACGTATGATATGTGCTGTAATATAATTAGGTGCTTCGATAGTGAATTCTACACCCAGAGATTATTGCTACCTAGTATATATATAGTCCCTTCCAGATAAAAAAAAATAAAAAATAAACTAATTCATGGATTATTATTTTTGTAAAGAAAATTAAATCACATTATACAAGATCAATTTAAAAAATTAACTATATGGCATAAATTACGCTCCAGGACTAGTAAATATATTATCTTTTGCCTTTAAAAAAATTGTAATTCTAAAAAGTAAATTAAAATAGTTACTAGATTCTTGTAAGAAAAAAAGTTATACTTTAGATATTATAGTTAAATAAGAGAGGTAGTTAATTGTTTTCATTTTTCTTATAATTCATTCCTTTGGGAAGGATTATGTCTTTTGGAGGGACCCAATACAATTTACATGGTTAATTTCTAGACATGTAAATGTTCATCATGTCTTTTGGAGGGACCCAATACTATCATAACTTGGACTCTCAATAAATCGATATGATAGTATATTTTTATATATTAAATGATCAAGTTGCATTAACTTGCATAAGTTAAAGGACCAGACGGATTGGTTGCAAAGTTCTAGGACCAAATTGTTAATCAAGAAATTCATATCTCATTCACCAGAAGAGGAATTTAAATCATTAAAAAAAAACATATTTTGTTATATATTCAATATAGTACTCCTCTTTTGAATTTTTATCTTTGCTCACAACAAAGGTAGGTTATAACGAATGTGACGTTTACTAAAAGGGTTCACATAATGCATGTGGCACTTTTTACTTTTGGCTATTGAATTGCCTAATAATTATATAAGAACGAAATATATTTTGATAATGTGGCTTGTTAGTGTAGACTAGTGATTAGGTGACTTAATTGAGTTAAAAAGTAGGGCAATTTTTTTCAAAATCACGATTAAAAGAGTGTATGAAAGAGACGGTAAGGTAAATGATTCAAAGTTAAGGTGTATGTATGAGTTTGTCACTTTCCCACCTTAGAGGTTTGTCATTTCACACACCTTCTACGCAAGCCTTTCAATTTAGGTTTGACAAATTGATATGAACAAATTCGTATATTAGTGTCGTGTCGGTTATAATCTAGGTGCATGTTCTATTAGATTAAAAACTACTTGAAATGCGAAAGAGTTCAAACCCAACCACTGTATATTAAGGCCCTTAAGAACTTACTAGCAATGTCCATGCATTTACCAAAACGAAGGAAAAATATGAACATCAAACGTTCACATGCCTGTGAAAGTTGCTTCCCCTATATATAGGAACCTATATAATTCCTCTCCAAGGCATTGATAATAGATAATGCACTATATAATTGGTGTTTAAATTTGTTGCTTTTGTCTTAAGAGGAAAAGTAAAATGCATATTTATGATAATAACACAAAGTGTGGGCCCAATGCAATTTAAGGTCTAAGAGAAATACTGTAAGTTTATTGGAGGAGTGAAAAGAATGTGAATTTTTGGGGTATGTATGTACTGTAGTGGAGTTTTAGGTTTTGTTTGAATGACCAAAGAAAGTGAAAGGAAAGAATGAGAAAGGAAAGAATGAGAAAGGAAAGATTGTTTAAGGAAAGAAAAAGAGTAGAAAGTGAGAGCATTGTTTGATATAAAAGAAAGTGGAATAGAAAGTTGAAGGAAAGAAAGACCTACATTTGATAATTGACATAAATACCCTCAAACAAAAATAGTAGTATGTTATTATATATAAACAATAAACAATTGTTTACAATTCAGTGTAAAAATAAAATGGGACATAACAATGGTATCATAACAAAAAAGTTAAGAGGGGGAATTATATTTAAAAAAGGAAAAAGTTAATGGTGAATTGATGGAAAAAAATATAAAAGTTGGGTGGGGCATTTTAGATATTTTAACCAAAATACTTGTGTTCCTCAACCTTTCCGTTCCTATGTGGGTGGAAAATTTTCCAATATGGGTCCTATCTATATTCTTTCTTTCCTTCTTTTTTTTAGAGTTCCAAACAACTGAAGTGTTTCTTTACCTCACCTTTCTCTCCTTATCACAATCTTTCATTTGAAACAAACGTACCCTTACTAATTTATTTGAGGGATCAACATGGTATTAAGGAGGAGTTAGTAACATGACTCTGTCATGAAAAACAACTATCCTACCATCAATTTGTAATTAGTCTCATATTAAATTCGAAAAATAAAGTTTTACAACTCGAGAGTTTACCTCAACTCGTTTTACCTAAGAAAAAACTTGGAACGATTTTTTAAGTTCTCATATTGCAACCCCATTAAAAAAAACTATCCTACCACCAATTCATAATTAGTCTCATAGCGAACTTAAAAGTGTGTAGAGAAACCTTAAATCGCCTCCTGATAGTCAAAAATTCTAATTTCAATGAGTTAAAAAAAAGTAATAATTACATGTTTTTTTCAAATAAAAATATGTTTCACCGGGCAAGGGTTTGCAAGGTCTATGTTTGATTTGTTAAAAAAAACCACAGTCCAACCCAAGCATGACATGTTACTTCTCATAGACCCTTTTAAAATACTATCAAGATCTGCTTAAAGACTCGTTTCACATTAACACTTTCAAATTATATATAGGTTTGACATGCTTTCTTTCTGGGTTGGAGTTTGGCCTATTTAGCTAAATATTTTTTTTTTAAATTAAAAAACTCAACATTGTCTAACCAAAAAAAGGTATGGTTCGGCTTGAGCCGCAAGTAGGCTCATACTTAATGTCATGTTGATTGGTTTAGCACTCTGAAGGCTGACCTATTTCCACCACTACTTATATGATAATATATTTCAAATCTATCAATTTAGTTAAAAGTTTTAAAAAAAAAATGTTGTGAACTAATGTTCCCATGTTCAATGGAGTACCTTTTTGTTATAATTTATTTAAGGTGATGGGGAGTCCAATGTATATAAAACCTTTGGGCTAACAAATACTTACAAAGATATTTGTATTTACCTTCCTCTAACACTACTAGTTGAGTTCAAACCCCGGGACTTTTCAGTCAACTTTTAACCACTAGGTTAAACCATTAGAGTTCCTCATGTGTTCCAGACTAGGACCATATATATATATATATATATTACATGTTTTTTATCTTTTTGAGCAATTTTTTCCTTAGTAACTAGGCAAAAAACATATATTGGAAAAAAATAATAATACATAGCGAAGGATATCAACTTTTTTTTTACACAAATAAAGTTATTTCATTTCATCTATATTATTATACAAAGGCAACTTTAAAGTTAACTACAAATAAACTATCTTTTGGTCGGACTTTTTTTAATACAAAATTATCCTTCGCAACCCAATTTTTTTTAAAATTTAAATCTAAATGTATGCTAAATTACAGGAA
Organism: Medicago arabica; assembly: GCA_946800305.1. Classification (NCBI taxonomy): domain Eukaryota; kingdom Viridiplantae; phylum Streptophyta; class Magnoliopsida; order Fabales; family Fabaceae; genus Medicago; species Medicago arabica. The sequence continues at coordinate 16,760,210 of OX326971.1, read as the reverse complement.
ATTTGAAAGCTAACTATATTTTAATTGATTTTTTTTCTGTTAAAACATTTTCATATAACAATATAATATTTTTCAAATTTAACACTCGTCTTTTCGTTAGTTCATAATAATGTAAAGTAATATATGTTGGACTCAAATCAAAGACTTGGAACTGACATGAAACTTGATGCCCTTGCTAATGTATAGGCAACAAGATTTATTTGTCTCCTAAAAGGCTTTACAAGTCAAACTTAGTTACCTATTGTAGTCTTCCATTGGTGTTATCAGCTATTGAATTGCAAATCATCTCGATGATAACACGATGAATTCCGAACTCTTGTAACCAAAAATAACCTCCAATATACCAAAAGTTGCAAGTCTTTTGGGATCATAACTCAAGTTAATAACTCCAAGAGTCTACTAGAAGGATTGTGCTAAAATTTTGTTAATAACGCAACATGACTCAGGCGTGGTGGTTAAATTGTAACTCAAGCTCTAGAGGTGCTAATGTATTCAAACAATGGGAAAATGAAATTTGACATCCATATCTACAAATTTCATGCCGACACCTAAACCCAATTCTGAACGGAAAGTGGTGGAAAAGTTTATTTTCTTAAGGCTAGGAGAGATGCACGGCTGTGCTGACCCATGCGTGGTATTTTGATCATAACTCCCGTTGTGGATGTCTGAATGAGGTCCAACCAAATCATTTATAAATACAAGGCGATCATTTATAAATAATGATAGCAACATGGTAATGATCTCTCACATCGAACCAAAAAATATACAAGAAGCCATATGTAAAGAATCATGGGTAAATGCCATGAAAGAAGAACTTTCTCAATTTGAAAAAAATGAAGTATGGAATCTTGTTCCTAAACTTCAAAATCAATTCATCATTGGAACAAGATGGGTATTTAGAAACAAGCTAAATGAAGAAGGGAAAGTTGTCAGAAACAAAGCTAGACTAGTAGCTCAAGGGTATAATCAACAAGAAGGTATTGACTACGATGAAATTTTTGCTCCGGTAGCAAGGTTAGAAGCAATTCGAATTCTTCTTGCATATGCATATCATAAAAATATTAAACTATTTCAAATGGATGTCAAAAGTGCTTTTTTAAATGGATTCTTAAATGAGGAAGTCTATGTTCATCAACCTCCTTGTTTTGAAAACACAAACAAACCTAATCATGTGTTTAAACTCACAAAAGCACTATATTGGTCTCAAACAAGCTCCTAGAGCTTGGTATGAAAGGTTAAGTACATTTTTAATCAAAAATAATTTTTCTAGAGGAAAAATAGATACAACTCTTTTTAGAAAAGATGACAAAATAAATTTTTTAATTGTTCAAATTTATGTTGATGACATTATATTTAGTTCAACAAATGAAAAAATGTGTGATGATTTTTCCAATCTCATGCAAAGTGAATTTGAAATGAGTATGATGGAAAAATTAAGATTCTTTCTTGGCTTGCAAATTAAGCAAGAATCAAATGGCATTTTTATTTCTCAAGAAAAATATATAAAAGATCTTCTCAAAAAATATAAAATGAATGAAGCCAAAATAATGGTAACTCCCATGCATCCAACATCTAATTTAGATAAGGATGAAAATGGAAAAACTATTTCTGAAAAAGAATACAGAGGTATGATTGGATCTCTGTTGTACTTAACTGCCAGTATACCATATATTGTTTTTGATGTTGGTTTATGTGCATGTTTTCAAACTTCTCCAAGTGAATCTCATTTAACTGTTGTAAAAAGAATTTTCAGATATCTAGTAGGTACTGCTGATTTTGGTCTTTGGTATAGCAAATGTTCTTGTTTTGATCTTATAGCATACTGTGATGCTGACTATGCTGGAGACAAAATAGAAAGAAAAAGCACAAGTTAAGCATGTCAATTTCTTAGGAATGCACTTATAAGTTAGTCATGCAGAAAGCAAAAAATTAATGCTCTGTCAACTACAGAAGCAGAATATGTGTCAGCAGCCAACTGTTGTTCTCAAGTCCAATAGATTAAAAATCAACTTGAGGATTTCTCTATAAGGTACACAAATATTCCAGTATTTTGTGACAATACAAGTGCAATAAATTTATCAAAGAATCCCATTCAACATTCAAGATCAAAGCATATTGAAATTAAACATCATTTTATTAGGGACCATGTTAATAAAAAAGAACTTGAATTGATTTTTGTTGATACAAAAAATCAATTAGCTGATATCTTTACTAAACCTTTAATTGAAGATCATTTTAATTTTATCAAGGAAAAATTACACATTATTCAAAATCCTTGCAAAAGGTTAAAATAGGAAGAGTCTTCTATTCACTAAACATTCTTGAAAGAATTATCCTCAAAGACAGACTTGAGGGTCACGCCTCAACCATGCCCTTTCAAATTAGTTTCTCCTATTTAAACTAATCTCTAGGTAGAAATGAAATTACCATTACCTAGAAAAATTACAGCTAATAAATATTGTTGTCCCTTTTTACCATCATTAAACAACTAGTTGTCACATCTTAACTTTTTCTTCTCCCCAAAACCAGTTTTACTTTTTCTCTCTCTAAAACCATCGTTCTCCTTCTTCTCTTCAAACCTTCTCAACTTCCCTCTCTCAAAATCAACCACCGTACATCAATACCAAAATGGCGAGAACCAAAGGTGATGGAAGCACTAACCCAGATCAATCATCTCCTCTCTCACCATCCCCAACGTGCTCTCCTTTTCCACCATCTCCTTCGGTGAAAAAACCATCATCACCATCTCTACCACCTTTGTTTGATTCAACTCCACCACCAACAAAGGAATCCACTCCGTTTGAAACTCCACCACAATCTCCGCTCAAAAACTATGACGAACCAACCATGCAAGATGGTTATCTCACCACCGAAACCTCACCTGAGAAAATTCCATCGAAGAATGATGAAGACCGCTTCAAAACCAAAGAACATTAACATCTCTCAAGGAAAGAAGATACATTTGTTTGATTCAACACTCAAAAAGGAATTCAAAGAAAAATAGGGAAATAGGTCAATCGGAATTGGAAGATATTATGATTTTGTCAAATTGGAAAATGACAAAATTGTTCGTAAAGAATATGTTGATGAACAAGGCTGGATCAAGTTTCTACAGCTTCGTGAGAGACACTATCCAAAGCTCATTCAAGCTTTCTACTTCATGGCAGAAGTCTACCCTAAGGAAAGCTTAATAGTGTCTAGAATCAAAGATATTGAGATACGTCTTACTCCACAGGTAATCTCTGATATTCTTAGCATCCCTAATGTTGGTCAAACTGTCTTTAGAGATGATTGGTTTGAAAAACTTAATGTCAATCCTGACAATGTTTACAAACTTCTCTTCAAACCAAATGTTTCTGATTTTGTTTCTTCGAACCTTCTGCCCACACCAAAAATGCTAAATGGCATAAGTCAACACTGTGTCTTACCTAGAAATGGTAGTTTTCAGCATATCAGTCCAAATGATCTCTTAATCATGTATCATCTCTTCATGAAAGAAAAATTGAGTCTGCCTCTTATCATCATTCATAACATGATCAATGTTATCCAGTCTCGAAACAAAAAATCATGTCTGCCATATGGAATGGCTCTTACAAAAAACTTCATTAAGTTTCTTATTCCTTTTGAGGGTGAAAAATCATTTTTTGAGTACTCTCAATTCACCCCAAAGAATCTGAATCACATGAAGCAGGAATCTGCTTTTGAGCCTCAAACTGACCTCAAAAGAAAGAGGGAAGATGAGCTTGCTCTGCAAATTCCAGTTCCAGAAAATGCTTCTGATGAAAACTTCAATCCTCCATAACGTTCTCAAGAACGTTCTCCTGTAATGGAGGAGGATCAGGAATTGCTTGCTAATTTTGGCAATGATGCTTCTTTCTCAAATGTCAAAGCTTTTGAAATCCTTCGAAGCTTCACTAATAAACCACCAATCACAAAGCCCTAAAATATGTATGTCTCTCCTCAAAAGCATGATTATTATGCTTTGTTTCAACCAGATTCAGTGGACAAACTTTTTGCTCCACAAGCTTTTGACACATCTGCCCAAATGGAATCTTTTAAGACACTACAAACCAATCTCACCTTTCCCTCAAGGTTCACTGATTCGCCTTCCATGGCGCAAAGGATTGTTGAGAACAATGAAAGGCCAACCAAAAGGTCTAAGATTGAGAAAGACTGCAACAAGACTCGCAGTGATTTATCTAGGGTGATTGAAGGGAAAAATGCAATTCTGCATTATCTTTCATGGATGACTTATGAAATGACTTTGTCAAGGAAATGGAAGAACACCGTAAGTGACAAGAATGAGGTTGCTCGACAAGAACAAAACTCATTCCCTGTTCCAATGTACCCCATGTTTATGCAAACCATCTCTTCTTCTTATGATGCTTCTTCTCCAACCCTGCCACCAGCTGCTGCTGCTGCTGCCTCTTTTCGTGATGACAAAGGGGGAGATGATTTAGGGGATGATTTAAGGGAGTATGAGCTAGGAGGACCAGGAAAACAGTTAGGATCTAGGGAGGAATAACTTAGATCTTCTGATAACTGTTCTATGTTTAATTATGTTATTTTGATGTACTAAGAGTAAGAACTCTGTTTTATTTCTCTGTTTATGCTTTTAAGTATGAATTATCTAGGATCAAAACTGCTGCTACTATGGGCGCATATGAACAATGCTGCTTTTTGATGTTTTGAAATACTAGGTTTGATACCTTGGAATGATCTTCATGATCTTTTATTATAATGAATTATGTTGTTTATGTCCTACATTCTCATATTGCATATAAATCTTGAATGCATGAATTGAGGGGGAGTTCTCTGATAAAATTATCAAACTCAATTGTCTATAAACAAATTCTGGTATACTCTCAAAAAGGCACAAAATTTTAGTTGCTTAAATTGAGGGAGAGTTTTTAACAAATTTTTCAAAAACTCAAAATCAAAATAAAAATAAAGTATAAATGTTTGTCATCATCAAAAAGGGGCAGATTGTTGAGACAAAATCCTTATTTGATGTTTTAAAGATTACAAACATATTATATTTATTTAATCTTGTTATCTACTAATTCGTTTTGTGAGAATTTGTTTCATGAGAATGTACTGAGAACATTCTGGCATATACAAAGAAATTAAAACAGTACATCAAAGATAAACAAGTCTGCACAAAAGTATAAGCATGATAGGTTATATTTTAAGAGATATCTATTGGGCCATAAGAAATGGTTTTGACCCATTTGGAAGCTTTAAGCCCATTAGAAGAAAATATCTCATTCATAAGAGCATGTGGCTTATTAAGGGATGGCATCACTAAAGCAAAGGACAATGACATAATCAACATTGGGCAACAAGTTATACAGCTCATTACAGTTGGTTCTCTCACTCGCAAGCAAGCTACAATACTTCAAAGCCAGGCAAATTCAGATAGAACATTCTGAGAGCGTTCTGGCTATTTTTAAAGATGAAAAGAGAAATCAAATGAGACTTTGGACAACTATCAAAAACGTGTCCAACAACTCTATTTTCTCCCTTGATCATCAAGACACTCCTCACCTATAAATACAAGTTGTCTTGAAGGTTAATAGCAAGAGTTTTGAAAGCAAATATTCTCTCAAGTGAAAAACATCACTACATACAAAGCTCTTCGCAAACAAAGCAAATTCCAAGCTCTCTCACTATATCTCTTGGATCTTATCTTTCGAATTTGCTATTGTAAAATCTCAAACAAGTGTTGAGTATTTATTTGATCCAAACAAACTCTCTCTATACAAGGTGTGTTGTATTTCTCAAGTCTATTAGGCTTAATAGTTTGAGATAGAAAATTCCAACCTTTCTTTTGCTAGTGAGCAAAGAATTGTAGAAGTCTGCTGAGGTTGATAATACAGGTGTAACAGACTGATCTGGTGTGATCAAGATCTTATAGTGCTAGTCAGAAGTTTCTGTTAACAAGACAACTATAGTGGATAATCTCACACGAGGTGTGGGGACTCGAAGTAGCCGGGTTTGGTGAACCAAGACAACTCTCATGTGTTATTCTTCTCTCTCTCTCTCTCTCTCTCTCTCTCTCTATATATATATATATATATATATATATATATATATATATATATATATATATATATTAAGTTACACAACACACATACATTATATTTCACATATATTAATCTCCAGAATATTCTGATCCTAATTAATCATTACTATTGTTGCATAAGTTTTCATTAAACTGCCTCCAGAACATTCTGGTCCAAGATAAAACAATTGCTTAACTACTTTAACTAAAGTTTAAATTAAGCTTATAATATTGTTTTATCATTCTGTCTTATATTAATCATTCTCCAGAACATTATGGTCCTTATCAATATAATCTTTTTTAAAGATCATTTTTTTCTCATTCTGCTTATAATCTTTCTCCAGAACATTCTGGTTCAAACCTTTAATTATTATATATTCTAATCTTGTTGAACTAACACTCACCAAAAACTTTCTTGAGTATATAAATCTTTATTTAAAGCTTTCAGGAATAATTTTAAAAGGGTCACAATTCAAACCCCCCATTTCTTGCGACGTTTATTGCTACTTCAGGATTCTCAACCTACCCTTTAATAATCCCAATGAAGACTTAAGATATGACACAAGGTCGCCTACCCTTCACTCTTACTAGGATAATTCAACTGATCAAAACTTTTATTCCCCATTATGTAAGTAAATACTACCTAATTTACATCCTCTAAAAATGTCTCTCTATTTAACATCTTATGACTATTCAATCGAACCATGTCCCAACAAAATATTTTTATACCAGCTGATAATTAATCTAAACCACATCCCTCCTTATGCCACAACTTATTCCCCCACAGTTAAACTTATAAGGTATAACCAAAAATTCCCAACTCATACCACCATCATAACTGGTTAAGCCTCAATATTGAACCCATGCCCCATATTCCTTCAACCTATATCTACCACTATTCTAACTCCAAGGTTGTCACCATAACGTTTAACTTCTCACCTCGAAGACTAAAACTCCTCTTCTGAAATGGCACCACCTGTGAGACATCTCCGAGAAGCCGGGTGTCTCCCCCACTTGTTTATTTTCCTATCTCCAACTTTCTGTTGAAACTTCCACTCTCCCACACCAACCGGAACTTTTCGAGGCTTACTCACTCATGCTTACCCTCTTTCTCTCTAACATTCTTGTAGTGCCAGACTTCGCTCAACTATCTCCCTCTAACCATCCCCCTATCTACCATCACAGATAAACAACCATTAACAGAATCAAACTTCAGTAGTGTTTGCACACATGCCTCCTGTGGGGACATAACAAAATCACATAACCTAGGTCGGATGGACCGATCTACTCTGATACCAACTATGTAATACCCTATTTCCCGACGATAATCATTAAATAATAAGAATATCTTTAATAATAAGGATGTTACAAAAATCGACATTATATCAAAAAATAACAATAAAGTTTTATATTAAAGTAAATCAACTGTAGAAGAAAAAAATCTTTCACTGATCACCTTAATAAATTCATATTTGTCTTTCAACATTCATAAATAGAAAATAACAAAGTTTCCAAGATTCGACTCAAAATGCAATTAAAATCAAATAGTCATCCCCAACCCTAGTGTTACAATATCAGAGCTCATAGCAACTACATGCTTATTCAACTACCAAATAATAAAACTAAACGGAGGGCATCCCCTCTTCTCCACCTTATAAAATCAACCTGAGTATCTGCACTCAAAGTACATCCACCATACGGAAAACAACACAACAAAATAAGGGGTGAGAAATCCGTCATAACATAAACATATGGAAAAAGCAAGCACATTTAATAAGCATCAGAAGGATATAATCGGTATTATCACATTGTCTCAACAATAATCATGTATGATCTCTTCATTTCTCATATCACAACAATACATCATTTTCACACATAAACACCAAGCACAAACATTCACATATGGACTCCGACCTATATGAATGTCGTACCACACCTATCAACACCAAGTTGGCAGAGGTAAGTTACTGGACTTTTCACACCAATTTTCCAGAGGTATGTCACTGGGCTTTTCAACACCATTTTCCCCTATACTCAATTATATTATGCATGCATGAGGACCGACTCATCTAGTAAAACACATCAGCACATCATCCACATATCAATCATAATTCACAACTACTCCCTAAAATTCACAACTCTAATGCAAGCCCACAAATCATCACTAATTTCATCATCATCATAGATAACAACATCACTCTTATCATAATCATAAATTAACATCAACACTCTCATAATCACAACAACACATAGACATCATCATTTTCATCCTTATTATAATATAACATCATCATTTCTCATCGTAGTTACTTCTTTATATATACATATATACATATATATATATATCAATCGTTTCCGCTCTCTGTCGCAATTATAGGATTCACTCATCATTACTCTCTATCAACCTTTTATATCACCACATTATCTATTCATTGATCTAACTCTTATGCGTAACTCATTTCTACGGCAACATCCCTCTAATTTATTTTATTATTCATCTTATAGACATACTCTATCCTCCCTTCATATCGATGCTCTCTCTATATACCTTATTTTATGATATTCTACTATATTCCTCATCCAGGGAGCATGATCGTGCTCCCAAAAATCAAAATTTTGCAAGTTAGGGCAGTAAGAAACGCATGGTTCGTGTGTTTTCTGAGCCAGGTAGTGTGTATTTGGCCCAGACCGTGCGTTTTGCACTGTGACCGTAAAACCGCAGTTTTTCTGCGATTTCTCCTTAGGGGACATCTCCCGACTCTGTTTTCAACCCTAAACTCGCCAAACTTGACCCTAATCTTCACTCCATGATTGCTTATCATTCAAACACCAATTCTTCGTTAACCTACCGGATTATCCACTCTTTTTAAGATTAAAAACACACTTCAAAGACCTAAACTTGTTTCCCTCAATTCTCATTCCTTAACACACAATTTCCTCAGTAACATCATAATCTCCACGACAACACCCCTACTCTAATCTCTTTACAATCCCACAATAAATATAAATCCTATAGATGAAATGATTCTCCCCCTACTCTAACCTCTTTACCTCGTTATGATATCTTCCTCTTCTATACACTACTCTTTCACTTCCCCCTCCCTCACTTATTTAAATCTTACTTTCTACACCTCCGATTCTTTGTTTAATTTAAATTCTCTAACCACTTCTCACTCAACATCTCTTATTATCTTTTCAACAACAACTCATCATATAAGCAAAACAGCACTAATAATAATATTAATTAAATTTCACATACTAACTTCAATTAATAAATTAAAATATAAAGTAAGGGTGTTACACATGACACTAAGCTCTAACAAAGGTGGCAATATTCAACTACTTATAGGTTCGATTGACTCCCCTGAGATACCCTAGGTGACTATCTAAAGTATTAAAGAGTTGCAAGGTAATTCTCAACAATTGAGGTGCTCTAGGAGTCACATAAGAATCCCTTTATATGTTCCCATGGGATTAGGGGCAGAAATAGGTCAAGCCAGGCATTGGAAGGCCTGGGCCTGACCTGACCTTTTTAGAATCATGTTTTCCCTTTTAACTTGCTTAGCAGTCTATTCTATTTTATAGCCTATTTTAATTTATAAAATTCAATCTACGCTTTCATCTACTGTGGTGTCAAATTTTTCTCCCATTTTTTTAGGATAAGTTTATCAACTAATTTTACCAACTATATGTATCTTATTATATTTAATACCAATCACAACAACAATATTTACAAAACATTTCAAAATTTACCAAGAATTAGAGCTATCAAAACAGGCTAGTCCATATGGGCTGGCCTATCAACCTGGATAAAACATAGGGATTGGGCCTAAAATTTCCAGCCTGAATTTTTTCAGGGTTTTTTAGCCCGACCTTAAATAGCCCACTACTCATCAGAGGTTCATTTACCAAAACAAAAATGGTGACCCGTATATACTTGTCACTTGAGACCACCATCATCTGCTAATTTGATTTTCCAAATGTCTCATTCATATTCAGTATTCACAAACAATGCGTCGTTCCTATTTTATTCATGTTATCTTCTCGTTCACATTTAGTATTCACAAACAATTCGTGTTGCTACATAAAAATGATACACATTCTATTGTTTCCCCAACTTTTATTTTTCATCCACTCTTTTCTATTTAGAAAAAAGAACCTAATAACTACCACATATTCAATGTCTTTTTTTTACTAATCGAGTTTTTTCGTTTTAAATTACACAATTAATTTGTTACATATTTTTTTAAAAATTAAAAATTTTAAAAAATATGGCGGGCTGGCCCGTTAGCCCGTAGCTCGTAAAGGCCCGGGCTCGGGCTCTATATTTATGACCATATATAAACAAGGCTTTTCATCCTGGCCCTATAAAGTCTGTAGTCCATTCGGGCCGTCTCTAAACAGGTCGATAACCCGTTTTGATAGCTTTACCAAGAATATTGCATTATATAAAAAAATAATATTTCTTTATATTGAGGACTATATGGAATATTAAAGCATTATAACAACACACTTTTATCATCTTGTCTTTGATTGTTTTTTTTTAATGGTAAAATATGTTATATATAAATAGGGAATTAGATCCCAAGTATTACACCAAAAAGAAAAATAAAAATACACCAAAACATTCAACGGAAAATTAACAACACCATCAATTTTCCAATACCACCAACGGAGTTCAATAAAGCAGCCGAAAGTGATTTGTTGCTTCAAACGATCAGATTTGACCACCACTCAACTTTCGATATGTCGGAGGAGACACCAAGAAAGCCTAGAAGAACATGAGTCCAAAAAACTGGCTCGAATCAAAAGTGATTTCCCCACCAGACTCCCGACATATATCATTAAGGCACCCCTCAACTCACGAACCACCAGAGCAGACACCTAAACCTGCCCAAAAACTTGGCACACTATAAACCTGATGTGAAATTCGTAAGACGGAGAAAAGGTGGAATAGTAGCGCAAATCGGTCCAGCTCGAACATAAACAAACCAAAACAAGCCACAAAACAACCACCACAAGCACTGCCACGAACACCCTTCCAACGCCACCCTCTGGACTATTGTACCGTTTTTCTTTGCGGAGGAGAGAAATCTCCAATCATCCAGAGACTGGATCCACCACAACTGCACGATCTTTTGCAGACTTAAAGGACGTCGCCGATCAAAAGCCGAGTTAAAATTCATTAAAAACCATTTATGTATTAATTATTTTATTTGAAGAACAATGTTTTACTTATTTAATAATGTTTATGAGTCAAAATAAAATTTAATATTGGTTTTAAAAAAACAAATAAATTAAGTTGTTCAAAACAAGTGATCAATGAGTTTGGGTTGATGATAAATTATTTAAAGGAGAAATCAAATACAAATCCTCAAAACTCAAGAACCATCATTGACCAAAAATCTTCTTTTCTTAAGAACAGTTATGAGATTAATCTCTAATTTAAAATGAATGTTACTTTAATTATTTTTTTAAGGGTAATGTTAACTAGTGCCTCATGGTCAAAAATTTGTTGTTTTCAAGTAAAATTTCTATCTTTTCTTTTCTTAACTAGTGCCCCGGAGTCACTAGTTAACATGATCCAATTGTATAAGTAAGAAAAAAACTAACTACTTTAAAGTGTCATTTAGAGATGCATCTATGATAAGTGTCATTTTCAAATTTCAATGTAGTAACTTTTACTCCCTTTGTTCATTTGTATAAGTAAGAAAAAACTTTTTAGTTTTATTGAATAATTATCAGATTTATTCTATAATAGTGATCATATAAATTGAGTATTCAACGAATTTAAAAATTAATTTTTATTTATAATAGTGACCGAAAAGTGTCACTTTTACTTATTTGTATTGTTTAGTTAATATTATACTATTTATTTATTACAGAATTTATATTATAATATCATATTTATTATTTTATTTAATTAATATTATATTTATAATAATTTGATAAACTTTTTTTTTGTTTTGGAAATTGTTGTCAATTAATATTAGGCACAGTAACGTTAATATAGAGGCACTGGATAAGTTCAGTGTACTGTCTAAAATGGTTAGTTTTTCAATGTGGTCAACAAGTTTTTAACCCAAGAAGAAGTAGTAGTGGAAATGAAACATCACCTTCACAAGTAAGAGTTCATCTTTTTTTCTTGAAAATAACACACACAAGAGTTTGATCAAAAACAACCTCACACATAGTGATGACAGATGTTTCTCATTGAGACTGACAACTAAAGAAAAGTAACAAACCAACATGAACTGATCAGTTACATTTTTCCTAAGATTTTTATTTATTTTTTCAACTTTAATACTCATCAATATCTCTTTAATTTGGAGGTTACGCCAACACTACATCACCATCATCATCATCATCAATCTCAATTTCTCACCATGAAGAATGATAGTGACATTGAATCCATTGATCAAGAAAGTGGTGAAGAAACTACTCAGCTAGATCTAACAACAAATTTTTCCATTGACAAAACAATGCAGCATCTGCATGCAGATCAAAAGTCCACCACTAACAAAAGGTACATACCCCTTTTGGTTATTAACTACCTTTTGCTCTTTGTAGGGTCACTTTCTTCAAGTTTACTCTCAAAGTACTATTTTATCCATAAAGGTTCTAGTAGATGGGTTTCAACTTGGGTTCAATCTTCAGGTTTTCCTCTATTAATAGTCCCAATTTTTTCACCTTATTATCTTCTAAATTCAACAAAAAGAAAACCCTTTTCAGATTTCAATCCAAAGATGTTAACTTTATCAATTTCTATTGGTGTTATGTTGGGTGTCAATAACCTTTTCTTCTCATGGGGAAATTCATATCTACCTGTTTCAACTTCAGCCCTTTTGTTATCTTCACAACTAGTTTTCAATCTTGTTCTTTCTGTCATCATTGTTAAGCAAAAAATCACCTTTTCTAATCTCAACTGTGTGATCCTTCTTACATTAAGTTCTATCCTTCTAGCATTGGATTCTAGTCATGAAAAACCAAATGGGCTAACGAAAAAAGAGTACTTTATTGGATTCTTTTGCACAATTGGTGCAGGGTTGTTATTTGCATTGTATTTACCAGTTATGGAGAAGGTTTATAAAGAGGTTTATTGTTATGAAATGGTGATGGAAATGCAGCTTATAATGGAGATTTCAGCAACGGTTTTGGCTACTATAGGTATGGGAATGGATGGTGGATTTTCTGAAATGAGGAGAGAAAGTGAAGAAATTTTTGATAAGGGAAGTTTGGTTTATTGGGTGACTGTTATGGCAAATGTGGTGACGTGGCAGTTTTGTTTTATGGGAACTGCTGGAATGGTGTTTCTGACATCTTCATTAACTGGTGGGATTTGTATGACAGCTTTGTTGTCCATGAATGTGTTGGGTGGTGTTTTGGTGTTTAGAGATGCATTTGGTGGTGTTAAGGCTGTTTCAACTGTTTTGTGCATGTGGGGATTTTGTTCTTATGTTTATGGTATGTATGTTAAGATGTTGGAAGAGAAAGGTAGAATGAAGAACCAGAATGAGTCTTCTTCTGAGATGATTTATATCAATAATCATCTTGTGATGGATTGAACAACTATATTTGAATGATACATTTGTATGAAGTTGAAGTTGAAGTTGATCTCAATGGTGTAATCTCTTAGCTAGTTTGATTAATTAGGACTCAAGGTAACTTAGGTTGTTACATGTGAAAATTAGTGATATTCTTATTATTATTAAATGGACTTGTATAAGTATAACAAATTCTTGAAATAGATGGTTGGATTGGATCTACGGTTAAAACTCTATAAATTAATAATGTCAGGACCGGAGAAATTTATTAATTTATAGAGTTATTAATTTATCGATAAATTAATAATTATTAATTTAAAGAGTTTTTAAATAATTATATTGTACATACCAAACAAAAAGGCAAATTAGTCTATGTCTCTTAGAATTTTGTTGTAGTGAACCATGAGACTCAACGTAAATTAGTAACTACTCTGTTCATATGCATTGGAAAACAGACAACTATTGAATCATATTTTCAATAGAGTGTAATATTTTTTTTTTCAGTTTCTATGAATTATTAGTTTATGATTTTCTTGGGACCGAAAATTATAAAGAGATCTCCCGAAAAATTATTATCTTATTATTTTTTGAGTTTTTCAATTTTTTACATTGGCCCAAGTCGGGACCGGACAAATTTATTATTTTAGAGAGTTTATTAATTTACCGAGTATTAATTTAAAGAGTTTCTACTGTATATCCTCTACAATTTCTTCCATTAGTTACATCATCATCATCATATATTACATTGTAAATCCTCAATAATGTTGGGATTATCTTTGATTTTTGCCTCCATTGGTTTTTTTCCTTTTCCAATTATACCTTTAAATAATTAAGGCTTAAATGCTCAATTAATCTTTAACTTGATTTTAAGTATCAGTTTGGTCTCATAAGTAATAAAAGGTCCGTTTAAATCCCTTAACTTTATTTTAAGTAATGGTTTGATCATTTCTGTTAATTTAATTCAAAAAAAACTTTAAATTTTGGTCCCATGACTTATTTAATTAGTATTAGTTTAGTTCCTTAACTTATTTAATTAATATTTGTTTGACCCTTAAACTTAACATTTTTTTGAATTAAATTAATAGAAAGGACCAAACCGATACTTTAAATAAAGTTAACGGACCTAATCAGACCTTTTATTACTTATGAGACCAAATCGATACTTAAAATTAAGTTAAAGGATGAATTGAATATTTAAGCCATTAATTAATGAATACTATATGCATCATTTTCAAATCAGCATTTTCCACTTTTATTTTGCAATAACTAAAATACTCCAAAAGATTAGTACGAATATTATCGTAATATCACTATTATCTTTCATTTATAATAATGGTTTTTTAATTATTGATAAAATACCTGGTAAAAAAACGAAAAGAAGAATATTGTTATATGATTCCTTTAAGGTTAGCTCAATTGATTGAAACATTGCATAATATAGGTAGAATATGTAGTTCGAACTTCGGATATTCTACTTCTCTACTT
Organism: Medicago arabica; assembly: GCA_946800305.1. Lineage (NCBI taxonomy): Eukaryota > Viridiplantae > Streptophyta > Magnoliopsida > Fabales > Fabaceae > Medicago > Medicago arabica. The sequence goes on along the minus strand of OX326971.1, from coordinate 16,745,117 downwards.
TTAAAATGTGTGACCTACAACCATTGTGTTATTTAAGAAAATAATAATATCATATTATTCTTGATGGGCATATTTGCTTTTATGCACAACAGTAGTAACTATTGAATTTAATCATAATCATGGTTCATAAAGGATAAACCATCGAGTAATTTACTTAATAATTGTATCAATTATGTCTAAAATGGTCAAATCAAAAGTGAGAGTTCTTTCTTGTGGGATGGAGAAAGTAAATTTATCCTCGAATAGAGCATATGAGAGTCATAACAGTTTGCCCCTGACTTTCTAGTGAGAGAAACTTCAACTTCTCTCTAAACTTTCTTTCTCCTTCGTTCATTGAGGAGGAGTGGTTTTAGGTTATTCTTTGACTTAAAATCACTCATCCACATCTTTTTTCCCCTTTTTCTTTCAATCTAAATATGTGGTTTTCACATATATTAAGTTTTTTCTTTTGTGTTTTTTGTGATTTCGTCATCTAAGTGCGGCGTTGTGTTGTTCGTCGTCTTGTGCGACGTTTGATTTGCGTCTTGTCGCGGTGTTCCTTTAGTTTCTATTGAAAGATCTACATCAGTCAATTACAAATTCAATTGTTGATTTGAGCGTCAACGTTGCAGATCTGGAAGAATGAGTATTTTGGTGACTTAAATTTTATCATATTATTTGTATGCATTTTGTCGTTGTATGTTATTAATTTGGGTGCTGTGAGTTTGTTCGCAGATTCAGCCTTTACGTTTTTAACAATGTTTATATTTAATATACTCTATCTATCAATTTGAATGAATAAATATCGTTTTGTTTTTAAAAAAAAAATCTTTGAATGAATTAAAGTTTAGGATGAGTCGAATTCTAAGAATTAGCTAGAAACGGAGGCGAGTTGAATTTATACACTTCTGGGTATGAGTAAGGCCGCAATAGAGTGACATTTAAAGGAACTTAATGTTGGTCAACTTCATGTCTATGTAACTACATAATTGCCTTGGTAGTATTGCTGAACAAAAATGATGCTATCACCAAATAAAATTTCTGAAAAAATGTCGCAATCGGCAAAATATACACAAGAATTGAAGGACAAGTAAACCATTTAATTAGTCCCTCTTCTATAAATGATTTTCAAATTAATCTCTGACTTTATTAATATTTTAAAATAATACATGTTTTTGTCAAATGTTTTTCAATTAAGTCCCTCGTCATGTGAAAAATATAGGAACATGAGTCTAATTGAAAAACTTTTGATAAAGACACATACTATTTTGAAATATTAATAGAGTCAGTGACTAATTTGAAAATCACATACAAAGCCAGAGACTAAATTGATGATTTACTCCAACATGGATGACACATTGACACAAGTCTTTTTAGCGGCATACGCTTCCAATAATCCTCCATACGGTGGCTCCCCAAAAGAACTATTCCATCTTATTTTAAGGATAAGCAAAAAATTGTCTTTTAGATTAATTGAATAACTAATGTATATTGTATCTAATATAAATCAAATACATCAGTTGTTCAATGAATTTTAAAAAGGTTTAATAGCAGTTTTCGCCCCCTAACTTTCACGAAGTTGCAATTTTGGCCCCTTAGGAAAAAACTACAAAACCGCTCTTTAAGTTTTGCAACTGTAGCAGTTTTGACCCTCCAAGGTAAAAAAAACACGTGGCGCCTCACTTAGGGTGCCACGTCAGCGTAAACCGAGTCAAAATTGGCCTTGGGGGCAAAAACAGCCATATGTGCAAAATTTAAGAGACAACTTTGTAGTTTTTTTTTTCTTAGAGGGTCAAAATCGCAACTTTAAAAAAGTTAGGGGACTAAAACTGCTATTAAACCATTTAAAAATAAAATACTTCTTTAAATTGAAACGTGAAGGAGTAACAATTTTAGTGGTTTAGCTATTGAGAAAAATGTTATATTTTCCCATTGTTATTTATTTATTTAAATAAGTGGTAATGTAATAACCGACTTGTTAATTTGCCATGATGTCGTATTAATCAACTATTCAACTGAGAAAGTTGAGAAACGTAGGAGAATTAAAAGATTATGAGTAAAAAGAGGGTATTTATGTCCTTTCCATTGGGGTATATATATGTGAACCCTTCCTTTTCCTTAATTTTCTTCCATTTCTCTCTAAGACGACTAAGAGGAAACAAACACTTCCCCTCTCTACTTTTACTCTCTCCCTCGGCCTCACATTCTCCCCCATCAATCTTCACCATTCCTCATCCACACCGCCATTTACTCAACATGCATTGGCTTAAAAATGATCCAGAGAACTTTTGATTAGACATGCAAGTTAGAAACCTTTTCCCTCTTCTCATTTTAACCGAACTCTCCTCCTCCTTGCTTTGGTGTTAAATTGGTTGCATGCAAGTGTTTGAGTTTTGGTCATGAATTTTGGAATCATTAAGAGCAGAAGCCGAAGTGGGAAATCGGAAATTGTAGGAAGGGGTTTGGCAAGGAAAATTGATGTATAAACTGAAAACTAGGAGCTTAAAGAGAGACACTCATGACCTTACAAAGCTAGTTTTGTAAGGATCAATTATGTTTAAATTTCAATAGTCGTTAATAAACGAGTTTTCTATGGTCTCGACCTCAAGAAACTAGACATGTCCAAATTTAATTTATATTTTTTTCTTGACTAGCGTCAAGAAGGACACTAATGTATCCGTTCTTCCTCTTTTTCTATTGTGGAATATTCCAACCTTCAAATAAAGTTTGATTTTTGGATGAAACAATTCTGATCAATCTATACTTACTTCACATTCGAACTCTAGATTATCAAGACCTTCTTCCCCGGCAACCAAAGGTTAACTCACATAAATAAATAAAGATTTTACATTAATTGTTCATATTGTAGTGAAATTGTTCATATTATAAAGGAATTTGGCAAAAAAATTAATTAAAGAATTAAATAATATTATACTGAGGATAAAATTGCATCTTGAACAATTTAATTGAAATATAAGAAGTTGGTTTGTGTGCATCATCGCAATTGGACTCAATTGTGTGGAGTTATTTATAATTGAATTATACTAGCCTGGTTCAATTATACCTTCGATTTTGATTGCTCTACTGGTTCGCTGTTTCATCTATTCTTCACATGCTGGTTGTTGCTTTCTGCCCACCAACTGTTTGTGGAATCGCCTGAGTTGAGAACTTCTTGCTTACCTTGATCTTTGGAGTGTTCCCTTCACTGTCTCGCCATGTTGGACGGGCAGGCAGAGATGACACTTTCAGACTCAATTCCACTGGTGCACTCACGGCCTCCCCCCATTCATAATGTGCTTTCTGCACTTGCGGTTCTTGTGCCTTCCCATAACGTTGCGCCCCCTTCCTTTGCGGCGGTCTTAGGTGGTGCTATGTCTGCTCCATCAGAAGAAGCTCCATACCCGGTTCCCTGCCTTAAGGGTGATGCCCTTTCAATCAAGATTGGACAAGATGAATATTCCAAAGGCCTGGTTGAATGTCAATATGCATTTAGGGGCTGCCTGACCTTGAATAAGGGTGACAAGCCTTACACGACACATGATTTCGCTACCAAATTAGGCAAGTATTGGAAAATGGTTCATGAATGGAAGATGGTCTCACTTGAAAGGAGTTTTTACTTTTTATGACTTTCTTTTTCAGCATCCTGGTGATTTATCTCGTATTTGGGCGGCTGCCACTATTTCTTTACAGTCGGGTCTTCTTCGTCTCTCTCAATGGATGGAAGACTTTTACCATAATTCACAAAAACAAACACATGCTTCTATATGGTTAAGGCTTATTGAGCTTCCACATGAATATTGGCGTGAACGAACATTGAAGGAAATTGCTAGTGATGTGGGTACTCCTATTCACTTGATGCACCGACTCGTAATAGGGCCTTTGGCCACTATGTGCGTATCTTGGTTGATATTGATTTGTCGAAAAAGGTATTTAATGAAATTCTCGTTGAGAGGGAGGGTTTTGCCTTCAAAGTGGAAGTACAGTGTGAACGACACCCGCTTTTCTGTCATCACTGTTATGTTATTGGACATAATGTTACGACGTGCAAGTGGCTGCACCCGGAAGCTGCTAAGGAAAATGATGGTAAAACCCAAGTGGCTGAAATAAGTAAGAAATTTACTCCGCAGCATCGTGGTGACAAATGAGCTTCCTCCTTCGGTACTTTTCAATATGTCGCAATGGTTCCACCGGCAACAGCCATGGAAGTGACAAAAAATTCTTCGGAACGTGCTGCACCTCCAAAAGATGTCTCGACAAGCACCTTTAGTTTTGCACAGAACAATGTCACTGATTCGATTCCTCGAGGTGCGCTGCCTAGCCCAACCATACCCGTGTTATATTTAGCGACGAATGAAGACAACGATGACATGCATATTTTTGAAGAGGAGAGGTTGGACATTGAGGTCTCAAAGGGACCTGTCCATTCTTCTCCACCTGTTTACAATGTTAAGCACGTTGACGTGCATGAAGAGACTTTCGTTTCCCCGATTCAAGTGATTCCCTCGGACCATCAAAGCACTGTTGAACCTGCTATCACTGCCCTGGCTGATATCGTAGATGATTTGACAGCATGTCAGGGGTCTGAGCAGCAAGCTTCACCTACTGATGCAACCGTTGTTGCAGCTGGCGCCTCTATCCAACAACCTTTAACAAATTCAGAACCTGCGGTGATTGCCACAATTGATGACAGTTTGATTGACAAATCCATATCTTCCCAGGTTGATCCCCCCGTCCAACATTTTAATTCTAGACTTCAACATGATTTGGATCTTTGGCAACGAATTAAAGAGTATGATAAAAAAGCAGCAGAAGAACCTCCCTTCACCACCGTTTTGACGAAGAAGCAAAAACAAATTATGAAAAAGGAACATCTTGATGGGAAGCTTCCGTATAGTACCCGCTCTAGGGAATGTACTCCAACTCCCTGATGAATTTTTTTCTACTGGAATATTAGAGCTTTGGAGGTGAAGCGTCAGCAGTCAACTTGTCATAAGTTTGTCTGCCCATCTTGGATTTTTGAACTATAGTAATCATGCCAAAATGTTTGCATGTTGTAATTAGGATTTTACTTATAGCAACCAATATAGAGAGTAGCATAAAAATTATTTATGATACATGGTATTGCCTGAATAGGAAAAAAAGAATTCAAAAGGAGTGGGTTTTAATATGTTCAGGCGTTATATAAGAACTATTCTTATTATCCGACTGCCTAAATATTCACCGTGTTTTCTTATTTAAGAGCTTGTTTTCAGGCTGGTGCTTTGATGCTTGCTGACAATGGCATTTGCTGCATCGATGAATTTGATAAGATGGACACCAAAGATCAGGTAAGAGGAATATCTTTCTTTGAGTTGCAACTCATGGTCATGGACCGGAAAGTATCTCATATTTGATTGGATTGAAGGTTGCAATTCATGAAGCCATGGAGCAGCAGACTATTAGTATCACAAAAGCAGGAATACAAGCAACACTTAATGCCCGTACTTCCATTCTTGCTGCTGCCAATCCTTCTGGGGGAAGATATGATAAGTCAAAATCACTGAAGGTAATATGTTCTGGTAATCCGGTTATTGACCGCTTTGCTATGTAATACAACTTGGCCTCGCCCTTTCCATATTTCAGTACAATGTGGCTCTTCCACCGGCTATACTTTCTAGGTTTGATCTTGTATACGTTATGGTTGATGACCTGGATGAAACAATAGATGCCAACATAGCTCAACATATCGTGAAAATTCATCAAAAGCGCAATGATGATCTTGATCCTGCATTCACCACGGCAGAACTAAAGCGTTACATTGCCTATGCAAAAACTCTCAACCCTACGGTTTGATTTTTTCGTCTTTTGTTTTGGATTATTTTTCCTTCGTGCTTATCTCTTACTTAGCCCGAATCATGCAGCTCACATCAGCTGCCAGAAATCGACTTGCAAACACTTATGTTGCTCTCCGTAGGAGTGATACATATCGTATGACCGTTAGGCAGTTGGAGGCATTAATCAGGCTGTCGGAGGCCACTGCACGGATATATTTGGAAAATCAGGTGTTTAAAGTTTTCAGAGGCTGGTCAGTATGAATAAGTTATATATTTTCCTTCCCTAGTCTAAAGAAGATTTTGTAACAGGTACAACTTCATCATGTTCATTTAGCAGAACAAATGCTTAAAACATCCATAATAAGGTAGGACTTACTCTTTCTGACTTTTTTCAATTTTAATTTGGGATCTGGCTTTTGGCAAAAACTGCACATCTTACGTTTTGTCCAGCAGAGTGGAGTCTAGTGAGAATGATCTGTCCAAGTTTCAAGAACCAAACACGGAGGACGACACAGGTAATAGCGATCGAAATGATAATAATGGAGATGCTGATGTCAAAGGGGGAAACTCTACTTTAAAATCATATATTTGACAAAGTTTGATTGTTTATTGGTTTAAGTAACCTTGCAGAAAATCCAACAGATGATGGATCTGACACCCAAGGGAAGAAAATTTCTATAAGCTATGAAAAATTTCAGAGGATTACTAGGGCCCTTGTGGTGCTCCTTAGACAGCACGAAGAGAATGTGGAGCGCCTTAGACAGAATGAAGAGACTGAGGTGCAAGAAGATAATATATATGATCATTTGTTATATTATATTTCATAGTTTAATTATTGTACATTGTAAAAATTAATTCCATACTATTCAGGTTCTGAAGCTTGAATACCACTGTCTCTGATGTACATAAGATTTATTTATATGAATATTTTGTCAGGGATGCTACCAAGTGTCCAATGTGATCACATATTGAAAGGTGAATTTTCTGTGGCATTGTGTTGCAGGAACTGGTTTGTCTGGGATGAAGCAACGAGATTTGATTAAATGGTATGTAGAACTGCAAAATGAGAAAAATAAATACAGGTCTACGGAGGATGCAGCGCGAGAAGTTAGCGAAATTAAAGCAATTATAGAGGTATATACTTATTTTTACATCCTTAAAAGGATTTACTATATAATTGGCAAGCATGTTAACTATATCAAACATTTTCTGTAGATCTTAGTTCAAAGAGAGGGACATTTGATAGTGGTAGATGATGGTAGGCAAGCAGCAGCAGAAGTTGCGGGTCCATAAATGATCGAATTTTGGCTGTCGCTCCTAATTACTCTCTCTAATTTCGAATATAAGCAACAAAAAATATCTTTCAATTAACTTTATTCTATATAATAATTACTCCCTCTTATATTCTTTATTAAACAAGTTTCTCAGAAAGATATTCTAGATATTACAATTATTCTTTTGGTTAAACAAAGAAAATTAAATTACTTACACTATTTTTTAATAATAGTGAATTACTTTTTTATTGCTTATATTTGAAATGAGAGGGAGTATGTCATTCATAGACAGGCTAGTAATGACAAAAGAAATTGGAAATGACTCATTTGGCAGTCACAATATTCCAGTGACTTGATGCTTCACATTGTGATGACTTGTATATTTCATCCATTGCATTTTTGGTTCTCATCATCATCATCTCTTTACTGCTGAAGTTTGACAAATGTTCAAAATATAGTATTTAAAATGGTCCTTTATACTTTTTTAGAACAAAAGTGAGGCTCATTTCAGAGCTGTATCATGAGTGTTTTATATTTAAAATCTTTTGGTGCTTTCTTTCGACCTCCTATTATGTTGTAGGGTGTCAACATAAATTCCCTTTGGAACATGATAAGGTATATAAATTCCATTCCATTGTCCCCTCTTAAGATTTTCACTTTTGGTACAATCTTGCAATACTTTGTTCTCAATCATTTCAATAATTTTGAAAATCGGATAGGTCTGTTGAATCATAAATCAGTCAGGTGTCATTTGTTTAGCTAAAAACAGGATGATTTTAAAACTAGTTAGAATTAGTCAAACACATTCAAAACTCGATATGAAGTCCAAACATAAATTACAAAGATTAAAACACTTTTTTTAAATAAACTTTTAATCTTTCTTGAAAAGTAGTTCAACATTTTTTTTAGAGGGTCATAGTTCAACATGTCTTCATAACCAAATCATCTAGTTATAAAATTGAGGAGATGGTCTAACATGTCTTCACAAAAGCTAATTTTTACCATTAAGCTCAAGTCTCTAAAATATGCTACTTCTTATCTTATACGAGTTAAATGGATTAAATATTTTCTTATCATTGTAGTTTTCTTATGCTTCCACTTGTCCCAAACAAATAATTTATCTTCATTTTATAGTCTTAGTTTTTATATTAAACATTTACATAACAAATTATATAATATTAAAATATATTTCCAATTGATTTTTGTCATTTGACCATGAATGATTGATTGATTTGGTTCAATCATGTTAGAAAATGGCTTTTTTATTGTTGAGATATATGAGATGTCTACCGAATTCTACTGAGTTTGTGTAAATAAAAAACATTCCTTATAAGAAAATATTTCAAAATGACACGTTGGAACAGTTTGAAGTTTGAACATAATCAAAGTCTTTGAGGGATTGATGACATAACCAGCTAAGCCATGTGCCAAGTTTCAATTGAGAAGCCAGAGTGAACATAAACGCATTTTTGTCCTGAACAACCCACAAAAACATGTATAATTGATATATCCAACTTATGAGTTACAGATCAACATCAAAGAAAGGCATTGAATTGAATTCAATAAAAATTGAAATAATATACATTTCTTATATAACATAAAAATACAAAATGTAAAGGACCCACGTTTGATATTTGCCACCTATGGAATAAGCCCATTGCCAACTGTCATTTCCCCCACAAAAGTTTTCTTCCTTTTATATCCTTATATATCCCCACATAATTACCACCAACACATAAGTACCCTTTTAAAATAAAGTTGTGTGAATTTGCAATTTTGTCCTTGGATTTTCAATCTTTTGATCCTCCACTTCTTTAAGAAATCGGGTAATAATAATACGAAGTTTCACAATGAGATAAATAAAGTTTGATTAAATATTGTTTCAGTCAAATTCAAACTCAGGTACCCTTAAATGGTCTTAACTGCAGTTTATTAACTACTTAAATCCAATCAATGTCCTTTAGTGTCTTTGAGGAAATATATTTGTTACCGTCATGCGTTTCAATTGCTGTTAGTCTTAGTCGTTTGATTTGGATCATTAAATCCACTTTGTGAAGTCTGTATATGAGTGGTCCAATTAAAATTAGACGGTTTAGATGGTATGTTTGCGCGAATACAAAATAATCTCGACCTTTAAAAATTTTACGTCAAATCTAAGATTTAAGGTTTAATCAAACAACTAAGATTGCATATCTTGGAGCCCAAGTCTTATCTTTGACAAGTCATAGTACTTGCATGGGGGACAAGAGAGGGCAGTGAAGTAATTTCATCAACACAGCAGGCTGATTGGCTGTCATGAAAGGTCATGCATGTAATTTGGTTGGAATTTAGAGGCTTATTTGGTTGTACATTTGGAATTATGCATGGTGTGTGTGCTGGAATGGTGCCTACAATGTTATAAAAACTTTTTATTTATATGTATATGTATGTCTGTGGTGCTTATTTTGGAGAGACAAGTGGCTTGAGTTGAGTAAGACTTTGATAGTTATAAGAACTCAAGGTTAAGGACCACAGAGAACAACAGAGAGAAAAAAAATAACATTTGGAAGCAAAAGATGGGTTACTGGACAACAAAGGTTCTTCCCAAGATCAAAAAGGTTTTTGAGAAGAATAGTACTAAGAAAACAGCTGCTGCTGAGGTTTCCAAGACCTTTGATGAGTCAAAGGTTTGTGTTCTTAAATTTTAAACTTTCATGTACAAATTGATTTTTTTTTTTGTCATGTTTTTTTATATACGTTGAAAATGAAAAACTAGTTCATATATTTGATGTGGTTTGGTATTTTGTTTAGGAGGGAATCAATAAAGAGTTTGAGGAAAAGAGGACTGAACTTGAAACAAAAGTACTTGCAGTATATGAAGCATCTTCAACTGAAATCAAGGTAAGAATAATATACTTATATAATTAAGTATATATTATACATATCTATATACATATACATGATCTATATATTTATGTATGTATTCCCTCCGTAACAAAATATATAAGCAAAAAGTGTATGTGTCTGGCCCAAATTTAAATCAGATTCATTTAGATCAGATACTAATCATGTATTTGGTTAAAATTTGGACCACATACATAAGATTTTTACTTGTATTTTGTTACAGAAGGAGCATAGAATGTGACCAAATATAAAAAATAAGAAGAAAAAAAACAATATTGATAGAAAATTTTCAATATCACCTTTACAGAGTTTGGTCAAAGAACGTGATGTAGCAGGTCTAAAGAAGAACTCAACAGAAGCTCACAAATTCATAGAAGAACTTGTTAAAATTGGTAAAGTATTTATAGTTTTCCGGCAACTTTATTTGTTTTGAAGAATTAAAACTTGGATTTTTTGTTGATTTTTGAAGAAAAATATATTGATACAAGTGAGTATATATATTTCAGATTTTCCTGGATCAAAAGCAGTATCCGAAGCATCATCCAAGTTTGGACCAGCCTTAGTTTCAGGTCCAGTTTTCTTTGTTTTTGAGAAGGTATCAACTTTCATAGTCACAGAAGAGAAAGTTGAAGAAGCACCTGCTACTACAGAAACAAAAACAGAAGATGAAACAAGTGGTGTGAAAGAGAGGGAAATAGTCGTTGAAGAAGAGAAAAAGGAAGAAACAAGCGAGAAAATTGAATCTGCTACAGAAAAGGTTGAAGAAAAGGCTGCAGCTGAGCCGGCTCCTCCTCCCGCGGAGAAACAGGAGGAAAAACCGGTTGAACCAGCTGCGGTTGAACAAGTAGAACCACCAAAGGCTTGAAAGTTTGTTGATCAAGATCATAAATATGTTGTATATGTGTAATAGTTTGCATATACTAAAAAATTGTTACATACAAATCTCTTATTCTTTTATATGTCTGTAATTGAATTTGCTTTGCTTAGTTTGATGCATGTGAATGTGAATGTGAATGTGAATGTTTATGGTGAATCATTTTGTAATTTTCATTTTTCATTTTAATGTCAAGGAATTGTGACTTTGGATTGGATCAAATGGTTCATTCAATCCTTTATGTTTGTTGATTCATATTAAAGTTGTCAATTCCATATATGTCCCTGTTTTGCTTTATTTTCCTTTTATTTTTGGCATTGTATTTTTGCAATAAGTTTATATACGCCGGACATTGAGCACAAACTATAATATTTTTGGTAACCATGTTGTTGTTGCAAGGTATCTATCAATTTCGTGAATGGTTAATCCATACTTAGAAATTTGACTGCGTCACCTTTAGTGGATCTCTTCTCCTAATTGAATCTAAGAAGCATTGATTTTATTTAAAAGATTTGAGTCTAATTTCACTCGGACCAATACGACAGTAATGTTGCTTGAAAGCATAAATTTATGGAAACTTCAATAGATTTTTTTTTTGATAGAAAAGACGAGGACTAGCTTTTCTTTTATTTGTTTTGATTTACATAAGATGTAAACAAGCACCTTTATTATTTATTGAAATTATTATCAAACCTCTCACATCATGGCATCTAAATCTTAGAGACGTGTTAATTGAGCTCACGAAATCAAAATATGTATAATTTAATGAGTCAAATTTGGAGTTGGATATTTATCCAGAAAAATTAGAGCTGGATATATATTACGTATTGTAGGTCCATTTAAACGTAGGATTATAGTTCCGTTTACAAATCATGAACCGACATGAGAAGAAAGAAATCTTTAATATGCAATTATCCAAGAGTCATGGCAACCCACTTGAATTGGTTTGTTGATGTTGGATTAAGATATTAGAATGTGTGTTTTTTTTAAGTCTAGTTCAACTCATTGAGTTAGATTAACTTCATAAAACAAAAAAAAAAAATGATGGCAACATAATTATAGAAATCACCTCTAAAATGAATAATTATAGATATCGGTTATTCGGTTATGATTCAGTTAAACTACAGCCCCATCACCATCCACCTTTGCTACTTTATTCAATGGATTATGACAAAATTGTTTAGGATATCCTCGAGCTCATATTTTGTATTCTCTTCATTGAAACAATTGTATTATTTGTAATAAGTTCCGGAACAATTCCTTCTATCATTCTTGAATAATAATGTCATTTTTATGAATCTTTATCTTCTACTTTATTGTTTTTTTTGATGTTGGGCATAGTGATCTTTGAACCTTACTTATTCTTAGTTCAAGTAGACATCTTTATTATATTTTATTTCTTGGTACGAATTTTTTTTATTGTCCTTTCCCCTTGCAAATCAACCTCATGCGCATTCCATTTTCTCTATTTCCGTACTCAAGTTAAAACACAATTTAAAAGAAAAATTAAATATTTTCAATGTGACACTGAAAAAGAGTGTGACAATGCACATTTTCATAAGTTTTGTGAACTTAATGGATTGACCATCAAATTTTCTTTTCCTCATACATCTTCTCAAAATAGAAACGGGGAAAGAAAATTTTGCACCATAAACAACATTATTTCAACTTTTCTTTCCCATGCCTCCCTACCACCTTCATTTTGACATCATGCCCTACAATGACCATTTTCCTACCATCTTAATACATAAAATGATCATAGTTGAAAAATGATCCTTCAAGACAAATATGATGCTCTTATTGTAAATAAGGCACGAGACTTAGTGCTCCTTCTGTCTCATGCTAACATTATTTAATGTTTGTGGATTTTTAGGCATAAGAAGAAATTTGATTGATCTTTCGAGCATTATAAAGCTCGAGTAGTAAGTGGTGGTTCCGGTCAACAAACTGGTATAGATTATGGTGAAACTTTTAGTCTAATAGTCAAACTAGCTACTATCTAACTCATAGTGTTTTCATAAACTAGATGTCAAAAACGCTCACCAACATCCTAGTTTTTTCATAAACTAGATGTCTAAAGAAGTCACTCTTTGTACTCAAACAAGCACCGTGCTTAGTACCGGTGTTTCATTTATTTTGTCTTTACATTAGATTTCACTAATAGGGGCTGAAATTATTGTTTACTTACTACCGCAATGATAACACATCTTAAAATCTTCTCTATGTGGGTGAAATTATTCTTGTTTTGTCTTCTGATGCTCTCCACCAACCCATCATGCCAAAATTGTACTCCAAATTTGCTATGAAGAATTCGGGTCCCTTGTAATATTTTATGGGTATATCTATTACACGAAATTCATAAGGTCTTATTATTTTACAAAAAGAAGTATTTCGAAGAAATCAATGAGCAAGAACATATGTCTTCCTGCAAACCATCTTCTACACCGGTTGACTCCCAAGTTAAACTCAGCGATGCTTCAAGTAATCCATATCATGACCCAATTGAATATTGCACTATTGTCAAAGCCTTACGATACTTGACATTTACAAGAGCAAGTATCTCCTAGGTCGTTCAACAATTATGTCTTTTTATGCATGATCCAAAGACACAACATATGACTACTTTGAAGCAAATCATATGATACATCAATGGTACTCTTACTTTCGATTTACATCTTTATCCCTCCTCTATTGATAAAGTCACTACATATACCAATGCAATTGAGATAGATATGTCTGGATATTGTATATATCTTGAGGATAGTTTGATATCTACGTCTTCTAAAAGACAACCTACCTTGTCTCGATCCAATAACTAAGTTGACTATCGCAGAGTTGCTAATATATTTTCCAAATCGTGTTGGCTTAAGATATTTGTTTGATCTTTTATTGTCATGTGAAGAAGACTACATTAATCTATTGTGATAACTAAGTGCGATATATCTTTCTGGCAATTTGATTCAACATCAACACACTAAGCACATTAAGATGGATAAACATTTTGTACAGGAAAAATACTCGTGGAAAAGTATGGATCTTACATGTTCCTTCACATTAGAAAATTGATAACATCTTCACTAAAGGACTTACGCGACAACTCTTTGATGACTTTTTAGAATAATCTCAACGTCCCATTTGACTACAACAGGGTGTGTTAGAATATGTAAATATGTAAATACCTTTGCATTTATTTGGGTATCATAGCAATATATTTATAGGAATTGGTTACAATTCAATATGTATTTAGGATTATGTGCAACAAAATCACACCATAATCATAGACACCAGTAGACATTCGTTACGATTGAATTGTTGTATAAAATCACAACTATCAAAATCAATGAAGGACGGAAAATAATTCTATCAACAATTTTTCTTCTTCTGGATAGATAAATCTAGATTTATCTATCAAAATCTCGCAGAAAGGAGGAGAGATTGCAGTTATCGTTTTAAATATTTTCATCTTAAGACACGACATTGTTAGGTTGTCTGCTTTGGATTATTTGGAAACAAAAGAATAATAAAATGTGGAATGATATGAGTGATGGCCAATAATAATATCTTATTACAATAAAAGATTTGACATTTATGTGTGTTCATTAATGACTCAACTCTCTTTTTTGGGAATTTATCCGATGTATTATTTACGATCTACACTAATTATCCTAGCTATACCATACTTGTTCCTAGTTTAAGAAAATGCATGCAAGATGACAAAATTTACATGTAACTAAAATGGAAAGAATTGAGGAGTGAAATCCACTAGCTACTAGAAACAATTAATGGTTAACCAAATTTATTGGAAGCCCAACAAAATCAATCAGACAATAGTGAATCTGGTACTTGTTCATCATCGTTATTATTCACCGTCCACAAAGACAATAAAATAGAAATGATGACATCAAGGTGGATATTCTTGATTTGGAAGGAAAACTCCAACCTGACGAGTTTGATGATAGTTGAACTATTGAAAGAGTGTTTGAATACAATGAGATAACATAAGTGAAAAAAGTGAAAATCATTGCTATAAAATTATAGAAGCATGCTACCATTTGAGAAGTTGATGATGAATTATGACATTTACAATAAGGAAGGAACAAACAATAACTTGTTACCTTCGGGGATTAAACACTGATATTTCTTATCATGGCCTGCTCCAACAATAAAGGTTATTAGATGATGTTATTCATCTAGCTATGCGAGTAAAGAAACATCACCCAAAAAGTTTACTTATAAAACTTGTTCCTCCACTACAAAAATTCTCCTTATACCTACAAAACATTAATAGATCAATATGGAGCCTCAAATAAACCTTCTCCTCAACCTACATAAGAAAACAAATCTAGAGCACCAATTGCTTCAAATATAAAGGTTTTGGACATATAATTTTAGACTATCCAACTTGGAGAATCGTCACCATCATCAAAGAAGAAACATATGATGTAACCAAAGAAGAAAGTTTACAAGAGATTGAAGTAGAAGAAGATAAAGAGCCATTAAACAATGAAGAGCTCAACATTGTTGTTCATGGTTAATCATTGGTGATTTGGTGAGGGATAAACACAATAACGAAAAAGGAAGAATCTTAGTTAAGACACGATATATTCCAGACCCGCTTCATTATTATAGATTACTTTTTATGTTATCATTGATAGTGGATGTTATGAGAATGTAGTGTCTAATTACATGGTGGATAACTAATGGTGCAAAATTTAATGTGTGGAACATGCCATGGGTGCGTAACCGCACATCTCTTAAACCATCCACTGCTTTCCGCCTTCTTATGAGGACCTAAAGGTTAGCCACTTGATGCACCCAGGATCCTCCTCATTGGATCATGCTCTTGTGCGCTCCGTTTTCAACCATTCAGATGCTACTACAATCTTTGCCATTCCTTTATACTCTCGACCTATAGAAGACTCCCGTGTATGGAAGGCAACAACTTATGGCTCCTATACAATTAAATTTGTGTATATAATATGCATTGGTCTCATCCATGAATCTGAGTCTTTGGAACCTCATATTGGAAGCTCTTGCATTGGAAGCTCCTTCGAAACCTTAAAGTCCCACCTCGTATTCGCACTTTCCTCTAGCGAACAACGCATCAATGCTTGCCAACAAGAGTTAACCTTTCAAACCACAACATCCCCTGTACTGAATCATGTGTCTCATGTGATCTCTTAGCGGAATCCCATATGCACACCTTCTTTGTTTGTTCTAAGGCTATAGAGTGTTGGGACAAAATAGGTGCTGGCACCATTTTCCGTGAGCTGCTCCTTGGGGCTAATAACTTGTCTACCATGTTTTTTTGGACTTATTTACTTGGTTAAAGGAGCAAGAGAAACTCTCAGCTGCTATGACTCTTTGGAGTCGAAATGCAAAGCTTTGTAATTCTAAAGACACCACACCCACCTCAATCTTTACTCGTGCTCATGATGTCCTACATGAATGGAGTTGCATGCAAAAAGCCAAGCATCCGACATACCCCCTATATCAACAACTGGTATGGATTAAGCCGCAGCCAGGACACATCGAATGTAATGTTGATGCAGCCTTCTTTAATAACAATGAAACTCTGGCTTATGGTATGTGCATCAGAGACTTCACATGTACTTTATTATTCGGTAAATCATACTACATGCACTACTCGATGTCTGTCTTGAAATTAGATCATCTATTGGTCTTCTACACTTTCTATAAAATAGTTTTAATAGGATGGGTAATAATATTCAATATAGTAGTGCTGGTCATCCTCAAATAGATGGAAAAACTTAAGTTTTTGATAGGATTTTGGATAACCTAATTCGGAGCCTTATCGATAAAATCGTGAAACGATAGGATCTTTTCTTTGCACAATTTGAATTTGCCTACAAAATTTAAACTAATCAAGCTATTGGCATATGTCCTTTTGAGGTGGTTTTTGACACTCGACCTCATTGTTGTCTAGACCTAACACCGCCATTGGATAAGAAACAAGTTATTGTAGATGTAGAACACTGATCGAAATAACCAAGAAGATGCATAAAATTGTTTGAGTACAATTGAAGGAACAAAGGTCAACATGCAAAACTAACCATGATAACCACAAAAGGCAACACAATTTTAAAATGAAAGATTAGGTATGGTTATATCTGCAAAAAGAATAATCCAAATCAACCAAATGTCGAGTTATCTCCAATAGTCGACGGTCCCTTCAAAATAGTATAAAAAATCAATAACAATGATTAAAAGATAGATTTGTCAGATATTTATGGTGTCCCAAAATGGATGATGCAAATCAAGATATTGAAAAAGCCTTCTTTCAATAAGAAAATTAGTAAAGATATTGAATAAGCCTTCTTCAAAAATAAAATTCGTAAAGATATTGAATAAGCCTCTCCATTTCCATCACCCTTAATATACTAGTTTCTTCATTGCACCACTCTATTATTGATTCTAAACCACTACGTATGACATTCCCGAATTCTACAAGATCATGTTACCGTTGATGCATCAATTACTGCTACTATTTCAACTATATTTTGACATTGATGATTAGTATAAATAATGTCAATCCCTTAAAGCATTTTCGTCTTGAAGTTTATGAAACTGTGTGTTCTCTTTTGAGATTTAGAGAGTAGATTCTCTCTTGTTTTTGAACCATTATTCCTCTTTCATCCCTAATTAAAAAACCATTTTCACATAAAAAAAAAACATAAAAGTAACAAATTTACGATTACAACTATATTTCTCAATACATCTGAAGTTAGTTTAAGGCTTGAGGGTCTTAAGAAGATGTAGAACATTTTTGAACCATAATTCCTCTTTCATCCCTAATTAATAAATCATTTACTACTTTTTCTTTCTTCCGTAATATAAGACTGTTTTCAAAATTTTACATGCATGATTTCTTTACAAAAATATTCATATTTAATTATAGGAATAATAACGAGGGAAAAAAACGTAGAAAGTAACAAATTTACTATTACAACTATTTTTCTCAATGCATGTGAAGTTAGTTTGAGGGTCTTAAGAAGATGTAGAACATATTTGAACCATCATTCATCTTTCATCCCTAATTTGAAAACCATTTATCACTTTTTCTTTCTTTCATAATATAAGATTGTTTTCAAAATTTTACATGCATGATTTCTTTACAAAAATAATCATATTTAATCATAGGAATAATAACAAAAAAACGTAAAAGGAACAATTTTACTATTACAACAACTTTTTTCAATACATGTGAAGTTAGTTTTAGGGACTTAAAAAGATGTAGAACATTGAACGAAAGAAATAAGATGCATAAAATTGTTTGAGTACTGTGTAAGAAACAAAAACGAAGATACAAAACTAATGATAATAAGCACAATGATTGGAGGTTAAACTTCTAGTTTTTTGGTGGTTAAAATTGAAGTTTGTCTCCTTTGATTTTCATTACATTGATTGGAGGCAAAACCCTATGATGTGTCTCTTTGTTGAAACTTATTTTTTCCTTTTGCTCTTTGTTGGCTCTTGTTTTTCTCTCCTTTGTAAATTGTTTCTTGGATCTTTGATGCCTTCCTATGTATATATGCATTCCTAAGTATATATATCGTTTTAGCCTCTTCAAAAAGAAACCATGATAAGTACAAAAGTCAACAAAATTTTAAAATGAAAGATTCAATATGGATATATCTACAAAAATAACAAACCAAATGTTTGGTTGTCTCCAAGAGTTGATGGTCCCTTCAAAGAAAAAGGAATTTTTCATTGCATCAGAAAGTAATTTTTTTTATTTGGTATGGATAAAAGATCTTCCTATGTTATACTATTTAAGTATGGAAAATCAATAACAATGGTTACAAGATATATTTGTCAATTAGATATTATCCAAGTGGTGATTTCATGACTGCTAAGGAAGGCTATCAACCGAGTTTTGCGTGGAGGGGTATAATCAGAGCTCAGGGCTTGATTGACAAATGAGCTTTGTGGAAGATTGGTAATCGAAGGAGAGTGAGGATTTTGGGTGATAAATGGTTACCGGATATGAGAGGTATTGAATTCAGCAATGCAGTCTTACCTTTACAGGCTAATGTGTGTGTCTCTGAGCTTATTGACAGGGAGCTAGTCTTATCTTGTTTTGAGAGGAATGTAACGGGGAAGATTCTTAGTATCCCTTTGTCCATGAGGCTTCCTCCTGATAAAATGGTGTGGAATAGGGAGAGAGATGTAAAGTTCTCAGTTCGGTTAGCCTACCACCTCCTTTGTGATGAAAAGTCAAGAAATCAACTGGGTCCGTCAAGTCCGCAAAGGAACAAATTGTGGAAGGAAATATGGTGTGCTTTTATCCCCAATAAAATAAAAAAATTCGTGTGGAGGTTTGCAAAGATCATTCTTCCCGCTAGAACAAATCTTCAAAAGAAAGGTATCCTTCTTGATACTCTCTGCCCCCTCTGCCACATTGAACCGAAATCCTCACAACACCTCTTTCTGAAGTGCAACCTGTTGAAGTTATCTCTGTTTGCTTTCCACCTTGGCTCCCATATACCACCAGATATTGCTTTACATGATTGGATCCTAAAGTGGTTTACTTGCCAAGACTCTTTAGGTGCCCAATTTTTTTGTACTCTGTTATGAAAGTTTTGGGCTGGCCGAAATGCAGCTGTGTTCAAAGACAGCCCCTTAGATCCTTCTCTTTTAGCTGCTGATGCCATGAATTTTGTCCATGAATTTAATGATGCAAATCCTATAAGAGGTAGAAGGCCGGTCCAGGATGCTGTTCCAAACCAGCAACTGTCCACTGTTTTTTCTGTGCTCATTGATGCAAGCTGTGGCGCTGGTGGCCCAACCGGTTAGGGCTTGAAATTATGCTACCAGAGGGGGGATATGTGTTTCAGCAAGTGCAAAAGAGAAGACATTGATGTTGAACCCCTGCTGGCTGAAGCCTTGGGTGTGAGATGGGTTCTCCAAGTGGCTAAAGATGAAAGAATCACCTCAATCTCCATTCCTTCAGATGCAGCCAATGTGGTAAGTTGCATCAATGGAAGGTCAAACTTTGCAACAATCGATTTGGTGGCTCAAGACTTTAGAGAGTTAATGTCTAGTATGGACAATGTTTGTGTTATGTGGGTTGATAGGAACCAAAACTACGACGCTCATAATTTGACCTTCTTGGCTTGAATAGTGGGCAATATAACTTGGGTAGGGGTAGTTCCCAATAGTTTATGCTTTCCTGCAAATGTTATTTCAATTCCTTCTAGTTGTAATGTTGATAGTTGTATTCCAGCTTGTTTCTAATTAAAGTTGTTTCATTTAAAAAAAAAAACATCATTCAATGTTGTTGATCTTTCATCATATTTTGATGAAGGACTAAATATAAACTCGAGGGCAAGATCTATTCAACCCGAGGTGGATGATGCAAAACAAGATATTGAACGAGCGTTCTTCAAAAATAAAAATAAAATAGATATTGAATAAAACGGGACTTGTTATGAATATTATTAATATGACGTGGATGCCCATATTTCATAAGGCTATCTATGTTCCTTAACTCCTAAGAGTGAATGCCTATATTCACTGTTAATGATACTTAGTCTTATGGCCCTTCATGTACTTGTAACTTACCACATTTGTGTCCTATAAATAGGACTTAAATCTCAATGTAAAGAACACACTTGTGAAGTAATAGAATACACTTTTATGTTCTCTCTTTGTTTCTTTCTCTTTATTCTTATATACTTTATAATATCATGCAATGCAAAGGATCAATTTCATAACACGTTATCAGCACGAAGCTCTAACAATTTGAGGTGATATCAATTCCTACTTGTTCTTAATATTATTTGTTGTGTTGTTTACATGTTTGATATTATTTGTTGTATTGTTTACATGTTTAGGATGTAATTTATTGATTCTAAACTTTGCTTCCATGAAATGAATTTCTATCCTTAATTGAGAATATATGACCTTTGTATTTAATCATAACGTTGTTGTCATGATCCAAAGTTCCTTCTTTCCTGATCAAAATTTGTATGTCTTGGTCATTTCATATGCTAAGGGTGCTTACTACCTTGTTATTTTACGGTTTTTATAAATACATATTAAATATAATTATTAGACATGTTCCTAAAACATGAGCTAGTATCTTCATTTGTTTCTTATATGCTTTTGATTTTATCTATCAATTTTTTTATTAAACTTGACATTTTCTGAGATTGAGTATGATAAAGAGTAGGCTAAAATATGCATTTCATCCCTGCAATTAGGGGTCGTTTGAAATTTCATCCATGAACTTACTAATTCTCCCATTTTGCTCCTGCAAATATTAATCATTTGAAAATTCGTCCATTAACCCACTTAATGACTGCCACGTCATCAAATTAGCAAACTGGCATGGGAAAAGACAAAAATACCCTTTTAAAAAATCTAAAAAAAATTAAAAATCTGAAAAAAAATTTAAAAATCATAAAAAAAATATGAATTTTTTTTTGGAAAAAAACTGTTAAAATTAAAAAATTTGAAAAAAAAAGTGAAAATTAAATTTTCGAAAATTATTTTTTTATTAATTTGAAAATTATATATTACTTTTTTTTTTCGAAAAACTAATTTCCACTTTTTTCTTCATCTTTAAAAAAAATTGGAATGTTTTTATGATTTTTAATTTTTTTTTTCAGATTTTTTAATTAAAAAAAGGATATTTTTGTCTTTTCCCATGCCAGTTTGCTAATTTGATGACGTGACAAAATATTAAGTGGGTTAATGGACGAATTTCCAAATGATTAATATTTGCAGGGGCAAAATGAGAGGATTAGTAAGTTTAGGGATGAAATTTCAAACGACCCCTAATTGCAGGGATGAAATGCATATTTAAGCCTAAAGAGTATGATATAGTCATAAACAAGATCAGAAGATTAATCACAATTGTTATGATGGAAAGTGTTGGAAGGATTTAAAGAAGTAATGATGGTTCTAGACAATGATCCAGGTTTGGTAATGGTTCTTTACATCTCTATGTTTTTAATTTCTCATTTTGTTTAAAATTTGTTTGAGTAAATTATCTACAACTTTTCAATTTCTCAATGTATATACTATGATAATTAGGCAAGGGATGGTTTTAATTTCTCACCCATGAAGCTTAAAAATATAGGACATATTTAAAGTCAATGGTTATTTTTATTTTATTTTGCACATAAATTTTGTTGAAAAAAATTCTTTAACTTATAATTATCATATCTATTTTCCTTTATTTTTGTTAAATTCTAGAAGAATTCAACAACGAATCATCCATGAAAGATAGTTCAAACAATGAAGTTATTTTATGATATAGTTCTCGAAGAACTAATTTTTCCTTTTGATATTAAAGCATCCATGAATGATTGCTCAAAGAACGAATGTGTATTTTTCTTTGTTATTCTCGATAGAGGTTTGTGGTGAGTTCTTGTAGAACTAGATATTTGTTAACATCTACTAAATTTTTATTTTTAATATTTTTTTATTGAATTTTATTAGCATGTTTGATATTCTTGATAAATTTTTGAATAATTTAACATCGAGTATTCCTGAAGGATTGCGCAAAAGAATTGGTCTTGATTATTATGAAGATCATGTATAACAAATTCCTGAAGAACTACACACACACACACACACACACACACACACACATATATATATATATATCAAAAGAATTATCCCCGAAGGATTGCAAACAATCAATTTTTTTTTGTCATTGTTTATGAAGGTTTGAGATATACATATAGTTCTTGAAGAACTAAATTTTTAACATCACGCATCCTCGATGGATAACAAAAATCACGATCTTCCTTGACATTGATAGATTTATTTAAAAATTAGATATATTTTATCTTTTTATTATTTTAAAAAAAAAGATTGAAGAGTTATACGTTGAGAATGTAATGTAGTTCTCGAAGAACTAATTTGTTATTTTAAGGATCCTTGAAGGATCGCTCAAATAAATAATTTTCTTGATCATTGTTTATAAAGATTTGGAGTATAGCTCCTGAAGAACTAAAATTTAATATTAAATCATCCTTGAAGAATTGTAAAAATGTGATTTTACTTGATTACTGTTCATAGAGGTTTGTGGAGTTCTGATCACAATTCAAATATATAAGATCTATTTGATCTTATTATAAATTCTATCAAAAGAATTAAAAAAATATATTATTTATGCATCATGAATGTTCTCCTGAAGTAGCAACATTGAGAAAACAATATAAAAAAAAATTGAACGATTAATCACATTTGTGATTGAACGTAAGAGTTCAATCATTGATTAAAATAATGAAGTATCAGATGATAAATTGAACTTTATTTTTAGAGTATATCATCCATACTATTTGTTTCGTATAATTTGTGATCCGCCTATTTATTTTTTTGGGTATAATGCACCACATAATTTCTTTTCTAATAAAATTGTAGGTATTGTGGTTATGAATTTGATATTATTGTTACTTTTGAAACAATTAAGATTTAAAAACTATATTATTTTGAAATAGGATTCTTGTTAGTTGACAGAATAACTACAAATTCAATTTGTATTATCGATTCCTTCTAAAAAGTATGCATAAACTATTTCATGGTTTTAAGCAAGTATTGTTCCTAGAACTTGGATTCACTAAGGAGCACAATAATTTTATGTATATTTTGTTGGATATTGTTTGTAAATGAAAAAGACTATAAAAATGTTTAGATGAGTGATATACATAAACTAATTTTATTATTACATTTGATGGTAAAAAATAAATTAAAAGTATTGAATGCTCCATAAGAGCAAATATATTGCTATATGAAGTAATAGAATTACGCATTGAGAATGCATTATATGATATCCAGAAGAGCATTATATGAAACTAATTTCAAAGAAATTTATTACGTTTCAAAGATATCCGTATAAATTGATATCATATATATTACAAGATATACTCTAGAGAAAATAAGTGTAGTGAAAAAAAAATTAGTTTTATCTTTGATTTATACTACATTTATATTAGTGCAATGGAAACCCGTAAATCGGAAGTTTACATATTATTAGTGCAATAGAAACACGTATTATTGTAAACCAGAAGTTTACACATCGTTGACAAGACCGGTTGGGTTATCCCGGATCTATTATGATGCAGAAATTAGTTAAAAAAATGAATATATTTTGAAGAGTCAGAAGATTCTTCAATCTGTTAACTATTGTGTGTTACTAGTTCCCATATAAAGTTGACAATTTAAATGTATATCCACAAACAGAAGTTTGTGAGATTATTATGTCAACAAAATTTGACTAAGAGTTTATTTTCTGAACTTGCATTTGATAAGTATCATATGTCAATTGATATTGAACAATCACATATGCTCATAAAAATGGACTTGATGATCCATTCTTTAGACGTCTAAAGTTAATTGTATGCTTGATATTTACAAGACCATACCTTAATAAACTCTAGTTTGCTTATGAGACCATGTCTTATAAACTCTATTTTAGGAATTAGTAATCATGTATGTTGAGATATTGATTTGCATTAAGCCAACACATTACGGTATATATGTCCACCCCTAATTAATCTATCATTCGTTTTAGGTTAACAACCTAATATTTCTAATCCAAGTGAATTTTGGATGTGTTGTGCATATCACAATTGCTGCAATATAATACACTAAGATAAATATTGAAAGAATATCTTTGACATGAATCTCCATCTATCATTAATTATGTTGAGCCAACTTATTTGCAGCCCAACAGGCAGTGGCGGATCTTTACTTAATTTGTTGGGGGTGTCAAACTTCTATGTAATATATATTAAAGGCTAAAATGCTCTTTTGGTCCCTTAACAACATTTATAGTATCGCTTTGGTCCCATAAGTAATAAAAACTCCGTTTAGGTCCTTTAACTTGATTTAAAGTATCAGTTTGGTTCTTTCTGTTATTTTAATTCAAAAAAACGTTAAATTTTGGTCCCTTAACTTATTTAATTAGTATTAGTTTGGTCCTTTAACTTATTTAATTAGTATTAGTTTGGTCCCTAAATTTAACGTTTTTTTGAATTAAAATAACAGAAAGGACCGAACTGATACTTTAAATCAAGTTAAAGGACCTAAACGGAGTTTTTATTACTTATGGGACCAAAGCGATACTATAAATGTTGTTAAGGGACCAAAAGAGCATTTTAGCCTATATTAAATGGTTTCAAGAAGTAGAGGCAAATAGCAGTTGGCTTAGTGGTATGACTTGTTTGAAAGTAGCAAGAAAATCTGGGTTCAAATCCCATCAAAAACGTTTTTTTTTAATACAATTTGTAAAAGTATAAGATAAATATCTAAAAAAAGATAAATATTTATGGCACCCCCTTTGTCACAATCTAATTGATAAAATACATAATATGGTATATAAACAAAAAATATGAACCTTAAGTTCAAATAAATTATTTGAAAAGAAATATTATTGTCTCATCCTGATCCTGAAGATATAACTCTAATGCTCCAAACGAAATAGATTCGGTTCCAAATATAAAAATCTTTGAATAAGAAAAGGAGCTTAAAGGAAAGATAACCCAAACAAGGATACAAAAACTCTAAAAGAGTTTTATGACATAATTGATTTTTTCAGTTCCAGAAGAACTGATCAGGTACCTGAAACTTATGAAATATTAATAAATTATGTCATGAATGAAAGATCTCAATGGAATGAGATGGAACTGAAATGAAGTCAACGTCGACTTGTTTTTGGATATAATATAGTGTTATATGTGATAAGTAGGGATGGGAATGAGCCGGGCCGAGCTGGGCTTTACTTAAAAAGGCTAGGCCTAGTTGAAAAAACTAAGGCCTATGCCTTGACCTTTTACCTGTCAAAGGCTTTATTTTAAGTCTAGCCTGACCTTTTTAAAAGTTTGGTCTGACATATTAGCCTGTTTAAAAGCCTAGTTTGTGTTACAATTTTTAAATAGAGTATGTTCATCAATTTTTGTTTCTTTCAATTTGTGCAACATATTTAATATAGAGATCAACATTAATTAGATACAAATTAAACTAATAAAACACAATTGTAAAATTTATAGATGGTTCGAAACTCAAGAATAATCATGTCTGATGACAGCAAGGATTTCAAACTTAATCTAATAATCATACTTGACCTTAGGCATATCAGTAGCAAGTCTTAACAGTTCACACAAAACAAATAACCATATGAGTCTTATATGACAACTTAACAAGCTTCCAAACAATACGAAACATCAAGAGTTGTGTTGTATCCCTAATACGAAATAAAAAAAAATAAAAAAAATAAAAATTGTGGTATGAGAATTTGAAGGATCAGTAATTGTTTTTGACATATATAAATATAAATAATAGATGTGAAAAAAAGGTAATACACTCATATATGGGCCGACCTGATAGGTTTGATAAGCTTTTTTTATAAGCCTGAGCCGGGCTTAATTAAATTAATAGACTTTTTAAAAAGCTCAAGCCTAACTCATTTATTAAACAAGTTAGGCCGAGCCGGGATTTTAGTAGGCCGAGCCATAGGCCCCTGACGGGCAGCCTGGCCTATTCCCACCCCTGGTGATAAGTAATAGTGAGCATCATGAATTCAAGTCTATTAAAGATTATAGAAAAGGAAAATATATGCATATTGAAAGAGACAGTTCCAAAGAAATCAAACTCTTTGGACCTGTAGTCCGCAAACTCGAAGATGTGAAATTAAATGGATATATATGATTTTCCCGCAAAATGAGAATTAGAATGGTAAAATACATATATATATATATATATATATATATATATATATAGAGTTTGATATGTTCACCAGGAGTGAATTGGTCAATATCTACCATTTATTTTTAAGAGACATATATTCTTTAGACACATGTTCACCTGAAGTGAATTCAAGAACTTTTTTCGTACTTGATTAAGTTCAGTAGCACATGAAAGACTCAAATTATATGAAAGATGTGCTACAATATATTTGTATGAATCACTTGATAGTGATATATGAAACTCCCCGAAGGATTTCATTTGCATAATACACACTATCAAAATTATTGAAAAGATGACATCATTTGTCCATTTTAAGAATTTGGAAAGGAATTCGTTATAATCGATTTTATGATAATCGTATAAAATATTATTAGAAATCCCGAAGAGATTCTAAAATTTATTATTATATAAATGTTGATATGGAAAAATCTAATTGATTATGTACTAGAATATGATTGCTATGTCACTTGATGTGAGTAAAGATCATGTCCTCAAGAAAATTATGAACAACTTGAATTGGTCAGGTGAGGACACTAATGTATTTTGCTTATTTTATATCTATCTATCTATCTATATATATATATATATATATATATATATATATATATATATATCGTTATATATATCGTGGTATTTTAGTTTTGTCAATACATATATTGCAACAAAGTCAAGCATACAATTTGTACCTTAGAGAAAGAACAATATCATTCAATCGATTGAAAATGCTAACAGTACCACATCAAGGAAGTGGTGAATTTATTATGATTTTATACATACAAGAAACTTGCGGTTTTCCAATTTTAAAAGAAGGTTCTTTCAACAACTCAATGTATATCTCACGAGCCGCTAATTTGGAGAAGAGTATGGAGATAGATCATATCTTTCTATAGAGTCACCGCCAAGTAAAGATTTTGAGTAACCAGTATAAAAGATTATTGAAATTTCTTCGTTGTCTTTATGAGGGGGAGACAAAAATGTGTTATGCACTCTTTTTCCTTTAACCATGGTTTTACCCCATTAGATTTTCCTGGTAAGGTTTTTAATGAGGCAAATTATGACACAAAAGGATGTTGTACTCTTTTTCCTTCACATGAATTTTTTTTCATTGGGTTTTTCTCTAGTAAAGTTTTAATGAGTCAATCCTTCATGGACATCCAAGGGGAAGTGTTATGAATAATATTAATATGATGTGGATGTCCATATTCCATAAGGCTTTCTATGTTCCTTAACTCCTACGAGTGAATGCCTATATTCATTGTTAATGACACTTATGGTCCTTCATGTACTTGTAACTTACCACATTTGTGTCATATAAATAGGACTTATATCTCAATGTAAAGAACACACTTGTGAAGTAATACAATACACTCCTATGTTTTCTCTTTGTTTCTTTGTCTCAATTGTTATATACTTTATAATATCTTGCAATGCTAAGGATTAATTTTATAAGAGGAACTTAGTTTTAGTCTTACACTAGAAAATGATTATTAATAAGAGTATTTCATTAGCTACACATTCATAATAACTTATCCGTGCCCAACAAACTCTGTTGTAACCCTTATTATAAGACAATTTTCCAATTTTTCTGATAGGAATAATTACATAAAAGTAGCACAAGTTTATTTACTACAAGTACTTTGAAACTTTTCTTGTAATAATGAGGATGTAGTAAAATCAATTCTCGTGAATAAAACGGGACCTTATTTTCACTGTCACACTAGTATAAATGACTAGGGTTTTATTTATTGCAACCCTATTTTTTTGCATAGAATTCAGCTGCGCCGATTCACTGAAACAATGGAGCAAATTTCAACTGAAGATTTGAACCACTATAGGTTCCTTGTCAGTAGACTTCAAAACGAAGTTGACAAGGTAGATCACAATTCTCTTCTCATAATTCTTATATTGTTCATTTTTTATTTTTTTTTAATCACATTGTATTTTCATCGATCTATACAATATCATATTCACCATCTTTATTGTGATCAAATTCTCTATTTGTTGTTCCTTATTAATTTTGAAGAATCAACAGTAAATTTAGTTTTTAAATTATCACTCTATCACCAATTTAGTTCATAAACTATTACATCGATTAAAATGTCCCTAAACTATGAAAAAATGCATAAATTTAGTCCCTAACTATTCTCAGATCCAACTATTTAATCACTCAATAAACAATTTTTAGTCTCTAAATTTTCATAAAAAACAACCAATTTTGTTTATTGGGGGACTAAGTCTCTTAATTTTCATAAAAAACAACCAATTTTGTTTATGGAGGGAATAAATATTTGGATCTGAGAAAAACATAGGGATATTTTATTTGATTTTAAAAGTTTAAGCACTAAATTGGTGATAAAAGGATAGCTTAAGACAAAATTTACTATTTATTCGGTATAAAAATTGTATTATTAGACAAAATGTTGCTTGGATGATATTGCTACGATTCTATGTTGAACTTTTTCATCCTAAATATCAGCACCGATTTGACAACAGTTTTGCCCATAATATATAAGCCCTTTTCATATCAAATTACCAAATACATTTATAGTTTTTTTTCCTTCAAAATAAACCCTAACTAATATCACTTGAATGTTTTTGCAATTTAAAAATGTCAATACCAACTATATAGATATAAAAAATGGTATCGTTGTTTATTTTGTTGATGTGAAGTCTAAGATGTTGACCTATGTTCGAAAATTAACTGATTCATATTAAGAGTTGTATTTGAATTGGATCCAGTGAGATTAAATGTTAGTTTATTCAATCTTCATCCGAAGTCATGTACAGACTTCGATATTGCTTACAACCCGTATTTTAAAATTAAATTTGGTTGTATGATCCTCGTCCAATGCGTTCTCTTGACTGTGTGATTGTGTGTTTTTCGAATAGAAAGGAGTATGTATGGGTTTATATTTAAGAATAAACCCTTTTCTCGTGCAAAAAAAATTATGTTAATTATTTATCATTTATACATAATCGCAAATTAAGATGAAACCTTATTAGAAATTTTGGAAGTTGAATGTTGGTGTAGGATAACTAGGTCTATCTATTTTTTACGCATTAACTTTTAAAAAGTTGTGACTTTGCCTCCTAAAAAAATGCAATTTTGACCCAAAACACTGCAAAGTTGTTAAGAAGCCGACACGTGTCCCAAAACAGGGTCATCATTAATCGCAACTTTTTACAAAGATAAGGGGCAAAAATAGAATATTTCTCGTAAGTTAGAGGGTCAAAAAAGAATATTTCCCTAAACATGAGAGTCACTTTTGTCTTTTTTTTAAAGGGTGTCAAAATCGCTACTTTTACAAACTTAGGGAATGAATGGTGCGTTTAAGTCTAATATTTAGGTCGACATTCAAACAAGCTATTGCTTCTAGATTACCATCAATTTATAGATATTTGGTTAAATTTGAATTTAATCAATATGGGTAGGGGAGGGGACCAACAAGTACGGTAAGTGAATTGATTTCAAGACTCAGTTGCTTTTTGTCATTTTATTTTGAGTAAATTACACTCTCAATTTTTTAAAAGATGCTTGAATTATACTCATCTCCCTTCTTATGTTAAAACAAACATTTTCCTCCCCTCGTATTCAAAACATTTTAGAAAATATTACACTTCCCCCCCTGAGAGAAGTTTGAATTACATTTATCTCCTCTCTTATGTTAAAATTTACACTTTACTCAATAATTTTTTTTGTTTATAATAATATAGCAAAAAAACTAATTTACGACACTTCGAAGAAAAATAGTATTGCGGGTCAATTTTAATATATAATCCAAATTTGAATTCATATTTTTTGCTATTTGTTATAAAATATGAAATACCCAAAATAAAATTAAAATATGTGAAAAATTACTAAAGTTGATAAAATATGGTTATTTAAAAGTGAATTTTATACTCTAAATTATAAAATTAATAAAAAAAATATTTAAATTTAATTATCATTAACATTTCAATTATAAAGAAATGAGTATTTTTTTTCTAAAATGCTGGCTCAAAATGAGTATATATCATATAAATATTTATTTATGTTAAAGTAGGTTAAAGTGTAATGCATATTTAATTATTAAGGGATGAGGTTGTAATTCAAGTATCTCATAAGAGAAGGGAATTAATTTTAATTTTCAAGGGAGTGAAGTGTATATTTAACATAAATTTAAAAGGGGAGAGAGGGGAGTGTAATTTACTCTTTTATTTTATCATATTTTAATTAATCTTGTTATCCAATCTAGCAATTTTGATGCATAGATAAATGAAAGAACATCCTGGTTCCTTCTAATACAATATCTCATTTGTTTGTTTTTAAAAATTGTATTTTAATTTCTGTCAAGGGATCATCTATGTCAAGAATAAAGATGCTGCTATATTAATTTTGAACATTTTTTGTGTCATGTGTTGAGTGCAGCTTGAGAAAGAAGCAAAAGAGGTTGAACAGTTTTACCAATCCACTGATGATCAAAAGAATGATTGCAAAAACAAAGGCAGAGAGAATGCTCCTACTGGATCTAAGAAGACTCTAGAAGCCACTTATGCAAACAAGACTAGAGAATTAAGTACTGAGGTTGGTTCATCATTTTTATTTTGCAAAGTTGTGTTAAAATTTAATATTGTATGGTTATCAAAAGAAATATATCAGAAGATTAACTTATGCATTTAATTTTGGGTTTACCCCCCGTAATTTGGACGAGTTCTGGTTTACCCCTCTATGAAAAAAAGGTTTAGATTCCAACCCTGTAATTTAATATTCTTTTGTTTTATACCCTGAGGCCATCTGACTAGACAAAATGATGACATGACATTTAATTATTATATGGTTACCATAAGAAATATATCAAAAGATTAACTTATACATTTAATTTTTGTTGCTTCAGCTGTCCAAGGTTGATACGGCTTTGAGAAGTCTCAAAACAACAATTATTGCACAGTGCAGGTTCGTGAAAGAATCACCCATTATTTTCATTTTTGTACTCTCATGTTCAAATTGCCAAAATAGTGCTACATGACATTGTTAGTTTAGTGTTTGGTCCCACAACGAATTAATTTTTTATCTTTGACCCGCTTATGGTAGGATTTTTATAGATTTAGATGTCATCGACACGCTTACAGTGTCATGGATCTAAATTATCTGATCAAGTTCGAATAATCCACTATTCAATGTTATATTTTATAGAACCTAGTTTGTTCCTCTAAATTGGCCACACTGAGTATTCATGATGTATTTCCTTTAGGTCATGTTATGGAATTATGTTGTTTATTATGTTCTTTTGTTGAGAATAATGTAGGAAGCTGTCACTTTCGGAGAAGTCCAGACTTGCGAATGCCATCCCCAAGTTGTCTCCTCATAACCTCCTCAATGCATTAGAGATTGTTAAAGAGAATAATCCAAGTTTTGAACATAGTATTGATATGGTCACCCTTGACCTTGAAGCTGAGGTTTGTAAAGTTACTTATTGCTAGTAATGTTGTTTGCTTTCATTTAGTAATTTTGTTTGTCTAATCTTATCTATAAAGTTTTGATTTTGTTTAGCAAGTATTAATTAGATACTCACTAATCTTTTGAGCGTAATTTTCAGAGCGATTACACAGTATGGAGATTGTATATGTTTGTTAAAAATTCACTAGAAGTTCAAGATGGAAAAAGCGTTGATACTCATGAAGACAACATTGATGCCAAGGACATGAAAAAATAATTCCGAAAAGAGGAGAATTGTGTGATTCGCTTGCCAAAGAATGTAATAGGGTTGTGTTTTAGTTTTGATTGAGTTAGATGCTCAAATGCTTTTTGTTTGGACATGTGGGTGGATCTTTCTCAAACCTTTTATAGTAATCTCAACGGTTGAACAAAACACCAATATGTGCTATACCGGGAGTATGTTCGGTTAGGATTTGAAAAGATTTTTTTATGTTGAAAAAGTCTTGTCGTATTTATTTATAAGGTCTAGTAATATTACTAGACTTTTAAAAGTAATTATAGAAATCTTGTTGTATTCTAGAATTCTACTAAATCATGTTTCTGTTGATGCATCAATTACTGTTACTGTTACAACTATATTTTGGCATTGATGATTAGTCTAAATAAGGTCAATCCATTCAAGTATTTTGTAACATCCCACCCGTTAGAAATGGGAGTTTTATCAATTGGACGTGCTAATAGACAAGTGTTCGTGGAATTTATTTATGACGAGGAATATTTTATGATGTAATGTTGGTAGTTACACGCATGTTCAGTCATCAGTATCAAGTTAAGCGTGTTAAGATGGAAAAGGCTTTTTGGTACTTTCATGTTAGGAGTATATAAGTGTGTTTAGAGCCAAAACCATTCATTTGGTGTTGGAACTTCCTCTCTTTAACATTGAGAGATCACAATTGCTCTCTCCCTTCTCTCTACTCACGCCTCCCTCTCTTCTCATCAAGCTATCCCTTTCATGACAAGATCATGGTCTTCTAAACTAGGAATGGTGTTGGTGAACATACATGTAAGATTGAAGCTTGGAGTTATCCTTGGAGCCAAGATCAAAGGATTAGGGTTTGGGTGAATGATTGGAAATCAAGGCTTGAAGATTGTGCTAACCTACTGTTATTAAGGTGAGTTCTTTAGATAGCTTTTCACCTTGGGTTTGTGTGTATCCAGTGAGAAAGCATGATTTTGTTAGATTATGAATGTATGAATTTAGTACCCTTTGTGCCATTGATTTGTTGGAATTGTGATAATTGTTGCCATGCATTTGTTCTATACTATTTTTCATTGATTCTGGAGGTATAGAGGACATTGGTAACTCAATTTTGAGGTTTAGAGGTAAAAAACACGAAATATGCAGGTCTGGTACTGATGAACCTCGCTTGAAGCGAGAAAATCTCGCTCAAGCGAAATGAATATCGAACCAAAATGTAATCTCGCTTGGAACTCGCTTGAAGCGAGATTCCACAGCACAACTTTTTTGTAGTTAAGTTGTTTCGACGAGGCCTTTCCTTGCAGTCTTTTATCACTTTAAAAACTCCTCAATGTCTAGTAACCAATGTACAATATACCTTTGTCATACCCTAATTTTTGACCCAAGATCCCACCGACACGTGTCATTTGACCTTAATCAGTCTTTGACTTTTTAGTGAAAAATTTGGCAAAAAGGTATTTTAAAATACCTCATTTATGGTTCCGAGTCGGGCCCTCTTCTCTTTTTTATTGTTCTTTTAATCTTTATTTCCATCTTTTATTTTTATTTGTCTTTATTTAATTTCAATTTCAATTTTATTTCATTATTAACCATTTTCCTTATTTCAATTATTTTTCATTTTTTCATTATTATTATTATCAAAATTATTATTATTATTATTTCTATTTATTCTTTATTTTCTTTTTATTTTTTCTATTTTTCTTTTTTTATTTTAAACAAATAATGTGACATCATCGAGACTATCTAAGATGACATCATCAATGTGACATCACCAAGATGAGATCACATGTCAACTTTATTCCAATAGTTTCAAACTTGAGCTCCAAGCTACAATTTTGGCTTGAGCTCAAAGTTTCATCTCATCTATAAATAGAGGGAGTACTTGCCATTTAAGGGGGGAGGAGGGAATTTTGAAGAGGAGAGCTTGGTGGAGAGGAAGAAACAACACTATAACTCTTTTAAGTCTTAGCTTTTTTTTTTCATCATCAAAACAACACAAAACAACACAACCACCACTTGAACCACAACACAAAACCACATGAAACCATCACAAATCAACACCAACCACCACATCACAACCACAAAAAAGAAAAGCTAAAACAACCCCCTTTCCTGATCTTTTTTCCTCCTATTCTCCCCCTTCAAAGGTATGTTCTCTTTCTTTTTTTTCTTCTTTCCCTTTTCTTCTTTCATTCACGTGTTGTGCTGAGCTTGAGCTTGTCATCCTCGACCTCAGCATTATAACTAAGAGTTTGAATGTTTAACTTTTTTCTAAAAAAAACAGATATCATCGCCTGAGTGCGAGTTCGCTCTTTTTTTAAGCAAACCTTTTTCCACACCCATGAGCGTTTAACTTTTTTTCTTTTTTTTCTTTCTAAAAAACGGATACCATCGCCCAAGTGCGAGTCCGTCTCTTTTTAAGCAAACTTTTTCGCCGAAGCGAGACCAGACCATTTTCATAAATAAAATCAACCAACAAACAAACATTTTCTACCCAGAACTACGTAGCTTTGAATTCTCCATCGCACCTGGAGATACATAGGAGCAAGATCAAACTCTTGTCAAGCACACTAATAAAAAACCCATTTTTTTGATCTTTTCCAAAAGTAATAAAAATATTTTCTTTCTTCTCTTTACTCATCATTTTAATCCTTTTTTAAGCAAGCAAGTAATAACACAAAAGTAAATAAAATCAAGAGGTTCCCGTAGGATACTACGAACGTATAGGGTGCTAATACCTTCCCTAAATGTAACTAACCCCCGAACCCTAAATCTTTAAAAATGTGGTTTATTCGAACCTTTTTCCCTTTCTTTTTTTGAAAAAAATTAAAAGTTCAGTCGTGAATAAAAATCGTGAGTCAACGCTAATCAATAGCTTGATATCCGAAAATCACCGCGACAACCTTGCGATACCAAGAAGGAAATGCATGAACAACGTTAACGATTTCAACGACAAATGACACATGAGATGTTATGATACGATCCATGATATGGGTAGGAATAACACTAAGTATGGGAGAAAGCATAGAGCCTCAACGTAGATCGTTGAGAACTAGAATGTTAGTAAGAACCTTAAGTATGTTAAGCCGTGAATTGATAGGTATAATCTCTTCACATATGAACAAGAATGACTACGTAAGCATTTTACCGTTAATCGGGTAGATCACGGACTCGTGGTAAATAAGTAAGCAAGTGCTAAGATAAGTTATCATGTATGAGCAAGTCTATAAGCATGATGTAGGTGTCGTGTCTTTCCGTTATCCACGCCAGGGGGATACAAGAGGTTCACGCCAGGGGGACGGGACACACTCCGCAAGGTAGGTCCGCACGACACTGAGGGAGTCCGATGTACCTTAGCTAGGTTTTCATCGGTCAAGCAAGGGATTGTACTCGGGGTTACTCCACCCGATACACTCCGTAAAATGAACCAAGATAATGTTGTTTGTTACACGCTAACTTCTAACTTAATGAATGAATACCAACATGATATGATTACGTTTATGATATGTTATTAGACATGTACAAGCTTATGCAATAGAACAAGTTATGAAGATGTACTGTCGACGGTCTTAGTATCTCCCCGATCGTCCAGTTCAGGAACATGTCACGAATGACTTACGATTAGGTCTTAGGTTCCCTCGATCGCCATGACATGTAGAGTATAAGACGAGACTTAAAACCTACGATATGAAGAACTTTATGACGGCCCTAGTATGCACAACCGTCTAGGTAAGCATGTTTCACACACGTATAATCAACCGACATGTTGTATTGTAGACACGTGGTAACCCTAGGTTTCCCCCGAGGTTACCTATAGCCTAGGATTAGGTAGAACTCACTGAGACATTATGTCTCATCCCAATCCTTATTTGTTTCAGATCAGCAGATTGATTTAGCAGGAAGTAGCAGGCATGTGGCCGAATGGATATTTAGCAAATGCTCGTTCGTACCGGTTGCAGGTTATTCTTTAGGATTCAAGTGTTCACGTTATGTATGACGATGGATAGTTTTGTATTGTTAGATGTACGAACCTGAATTGTTGTATAAAACATTCATTCAAAGTCCTTAAGTTGTAAATTTTAATGTATCCAATACTAAAGATAATGCACATGCTAAACTTTCTAAATACGTTTAGTGTGAGCATTACATATTTTCATCTAGAAGTTTATGAAACTGAGTGTTCTCTTTTGAGATTTTGAGAGTAGATTCTCTTGTTTTTGAACTATCATTCCACTTTCATCCCTATTTAAAAAACCATTTACCACTTTTTCTTTCTTCCAATATAAGACTGTTTTCAAACTTTTACATGCATGATTTCTTTACAAAAATAATCATATTTAATTATAGGAATAATAACCTTAAAAAATGTAAAAGTAACCAATTTATAACTCCCCAATTCCTATTTTTTTCGAGGACCACCCCATCTTAATTTTTTTTTTATACCCTGGAATTTGGTAGAATTGTAAAGAAACATTCACCCAAAAAATTTACTTATAAAACTTTTTCCTCCACTAAAAAATTCTCCTATACCTACAAAACATTAATAGATCAATCTAGAGCCTCAAATAAACCTTCTCCTCAGCTTACATAAGAAAATAAATCTAGAGCACCAATTGTTTCAAATATAAAGGTTTTGGACATATATTTTTTAGACTATCCAACTCGGAGAATCATCACCATCATCAAAGGAGAAACATATGAAGTAACTAAAGAAGGAAGTTTACAAGAGATTGAAGTAGAAGAAGGTGAAGAGACATTATACAATGAAAATATCAGCATTGTTGATCATAGTTAATCATTAGAGATTAGGTGAGGGCTAAACACAATGTTGGCAAAGGAAGAATCTTAGTTAAGACATAATATATTCCACACCCGCTGCATTATTATCGATTTTTTTTTATGTTATCATTGATAATGGAAGTTATGAGAATGCAATGTCTAACTACATGGTGGGTAATTAATGGTGCAAAAATTAACGTGTGGAACATGCCATGGGTGCGTAATCGCCCATCTCTTCAGCCATCAACCACCCCTCCGCCTTCTTATGAGGACCTAACGGTTAGCCACTTGATGCACCCAAGATCCTCCTCATGGGATCATGCTCTTGTATGCTCTCTTTTCAACCATTCAGATACTACTGCAATCCTTGTCATAAATTTATACTCTCGACCTATAGAAGACTCCCGTGTATGGAAGGCAACGATTGATGTCTCCTATACAGTTAAATATACGTATAGAATATGCATTGATCATCATGCATAAATCTGAGTCTTTGGAACCTCAGATTGGAAGCTCCTTTGGAACCTTGAAGTCCAACCTCGTATTCACACTTTCCTTTGGCGAACAACGCATCAATGCTTGCCAACGAGAGTTAACCTTTCAAATCACGACATCCCCTGCACTAAATCATGTGTCTCATGTGATCTCTTGGCGGAATCCCATATGCACACCTTCTTTGTTTGTTCTAAGGCTATGAAGTGTTGGGACAAAATTGGCACTGGCACCATTATCTGTGAGCTGCTCTTTGGTATTGTTTACCTGGTTAAAGGAGCAAGACAAACTCTCAACCACTGTGACTCTTTGTAGCTTATGGAAGAGTCGAAATGCAAATCTTTGTGATTCTAAAGACACCACACCCACCTCCATCATTACTCATGCTCATGATATCCTACATGAATGGAGTTGCATGCAAAAATCCAAGCATCCGACACAACCCCCAGATCAACAACCGGTGTGTATTAAGCCACAGCCAAGACACATAAAAATTAATGTTGATATTGCCTTTTTCAATAACAATGAAATTATGGCTTACAATATGTGCATTTGAGACTCCACATGTACTTTATTATTCGATAAATTTGACTACATGCACTGCTCAATGTCGGTCTTGGTAGCGGAATCTATTAGTCTTATACACTTTCTAAAAAATAGATTTAATAGGATGGGTAATAATAATTAATATAGTAGTGTTACTCATCCTCAAATAGATGGAAAAGCTGAAGTTTTTGATAGGATTTTAGATAACCTAATTCAGAGCATTATCGGTAAAATCGTGAAACAGTAGGATCTTTTCTTTGCAGAGGTTGAATTTGTCTACAAAATTTAAACTAATCAAGCTATTGGATAAGAAACAAGTTATTGTAGATGTAGAACATTGAACGAAAGAACCAAGAAGATGCATAAAACTGTTTGAGTACAATTGAAGGAACAAAGGTCAACATGCAAAACTAACAATGATAAGCACAAAAGGCAACACAATTGTAAAATGAAAGATTTGGTATGGATATATCTACAAAAAGAATAATCCAAATCAATCAAATGCCAAGTTATCTTCAATAGTCGATGGTCCCTTCAAAGTAGTATATCAATAATCAATAAGAATGATTTCATGATAGATTTGTCAAATATTTATGGTGTCTCAACATCGTTCAATGTTGTCTATCTTTCACCATCTTTTGATGAAGGACTAAATATAAACTCGAGGGCGAGTTTTGTGCAACCCAAGATGGATGATGCAAATCAAGATATTGAATAAGCCTTCATAAAAAATAAAATTAGTAAGATATTGAATAAGCCTCTCCATTTCCATCACCCCTAATATACTAGTTTCTTCATTGCACCACTCTATTATTGATTCTAAACCACTATGTATGACATTCCCGAATTCTACAAGATCGTGTTTCCATTGATGCATCAATTACCGCTGCTATTTCAACTATATTTTGACATTGATGATCGTGTTCTCCTTTGAGATTTAGAGAGTAGATTCTCTCTTGTTTTTGAACCATCATTCCTCTTTCCCCCCTAATTAAAAAACCATTTACAAATAAAAAAAACATAAAAGTAACAAATTTACGATTACAACTATATTTCTCAATACACCTGAAGTTAGTTTGAGGGTCTTAAGAAGAAGTAGAACATTTTTGAATCATAATTCCTCTTTCATCCCTAATTAAAAAACCATTTACCACTTTTTATTTCTTCCGTAATATAAGATTGATTTCAAAATTTTACATGTATGATTTCTTTACAAATTAAAATAATCATATTTAATTATAGGAATAATAACGAGAGAGAAATAACGTAAAAGTAACAAATTTACTATTACAACTATTTTTCTCAATGCATGTGAAGTTAGTTTGAGGGTCTTAAGAAGATGTAGAACATTTTTGAACCATCATTCCTCCTTCATACCTAATTTAAAAAC
Source organism: Medicago arabica (assembly GCA_946800305.1). Taxonomy (NCBI): domain Eukaryota; kingdom Viridiplantae; phylum Streptophyta; class Magnoliopsida; order Fabales; family Fabaceae; genus Medicago; species Medicago arabica. The sequence continues at coordinate 16,705,689 of OX326971.1, read as the reverse complement.
CATTTATCATTTTTTCTTTCTTTCGTAATATAGGACTGTTTTCAAAATTTTACCTGCATGTTTCTTTACAAAAGTAATCATATTTAATCATAGTAATAATAACAAAAAAAACGTAAAAGTAACAATTTTACTATAACAACAGCTTTTTTCAATACATGTGAAGTTAGTTTTAGGTACTTAAGAAGATGTAGAACATTGAACGAAAGAAATAAGATGCATAAAATTGTTTTGAGTACAAAGTAAGAAACAAAAATGAAGATACAAAACTAACGATGATAAGCACAATGATTGGAGGTTAAACTTCTAGTATTTTAATGGTTAAAATTGAAGTTTGTCTCCTTCGATTTTCATTACATTGATTGGAGGTAAAACCTTTCTTTCTGTAACCCCCCCCCCCCCCCCCCCCCCAATTTAACACAAGAAAAACACAAGTTTGAATAAGGTGAAGACTGAAAAAACAAGGGAGATGGAACAACATCTGTTTGAGGGGAACAATCAGGAGATAAAAAAAGTAAGAAAGAATCAGGCACGCGAGACACCATATTAAATATTTTAATCCAAGCCATGTATTTTAATTTCATTCTCATCATTCTTGCATAAGATAACCATTCTCATATGATATGCTCTCTCTATCTCTATCTATATATATATATATATATATATATATAGGACATATCTAGTGAGAATGACTTCTTTATGTGAGAATGTGAGAATGCATTATGAACCCTTAGATTAAAATTGATTGGCTGAGATTAAAAAGCCTCATTTAACAACATGTGCCAATCAATCTCACTCAATTCCTTCTCTCTTCTTAATTATTATTCTTCTTCCTTCTGCGTTCCCCCACAAATCTCTGATTCCATATGCCAATTTCTGCAAATTCATATGTCAAAGATGAATACGGAATCACCAAACTGGAAATGCTATATCAATAGAATTTTTTTTGACAAATTCCTTTTTTATTAATAGATTATTATGTATTAAAAATTTCAGATCCCTCTTTGCAGAAGTTTTCAAGAAATCTTCACTATGTAATTTTTATATGATACAAGAAACCTTTGTGGCTCTTTTTTCTATGTTTCATTATTTGATTTTTACAGGAAAAAAAATTAAACATTCTGGATATGAATCGAGAGACATGACAACAAGAGAAGAGGAAGCAAACCCATTTATACATCTACCCTTTATTTTTCTTTTGTGTTTTACAAAATGAAATTATTTAGCTTCCAAACAAATTTGATTGAGCTTAAGCTTGATAATACATGTGAAAAGCCATTGTAGCTTGGACCTATGAAAAACCCCAAGTTTTCTTGTTGTTGCGTTAATTTCAATTTGACGGAGTTGAAAAAAAGGTCTATAACTGATATTGATTGAGATAACAAAAAACCATTACAATGGTTTTACAAGATTTTAGTGAGAAGATTTTAATCTCAAGAGCTTTTGAAGGAAGAAGAAGGGTTAAGGCAGAAACGTGAATGATGGAAGTGAGTGAGAGAACAATCACATGTCACATGACTCACTTATGTTGTTTTAATCTCATCCCTTCCTTTTTAATCAGATGGTTGCAATTCATTCTTATCATTCTCATATATAAAAGGCATTCTCATGTGATATGGTCTATATATATATATATATATATCCTCTTAAAAAAAACCATGATTAGTACAAAAGTCCACAAAATTTTAAAATGAAAGATTCAATAGGAATATATCTAGAAATAAAATAAAAAAAACCAAATCAACTAAATGTTTGGTTGTCTCCGAGAGTTGGTGGTCCCTTCAGAATTGTATCGAAAATAATGACAATGGTTACAAGATAGATTTGTCAAGTACTTGGTGTCTCAGCATCATTCAATGTTGTCGATCTTTCATCATATTTTGATGAATGACTAAATATAAACTCGAGAGCAAATTCTATTCAACCCGAGATGAATGATGCAAAATAAGATATTAAAACGGGACCATAGTTTTAGTGTTACACTAGAAAATGATTATTAATTAGAATGTTTCATTAGCTACACATTCATAACCATTATGGTGCCAACAAACACTGCTGCAACCCTAATTATAAGACAATTTTCCAATTTTTCTAATAAGAATACTTACGTAATACAATTTTTTTTTGTCAAGTAGTCTAGTGGCTAAAATTCACCTTTTTCAAGATGAATAAGTGAGATGTCCGGAGTTCGAACCCCGATCACAATTTTTTTTTTACTACAAGTACTTTTAAACTTTTCTCGTAATAATGAGGATGTAATAAAATCAAAACTCGCTAATAAAACGGGACCTTATTTTTACTGTCACGCTAGTATAAATGACTAGGGTTTTATTTATTGCAACCCTATTTTTTTGCATAGAATTCAGCTGCGCCGATTCACTGAAACAATGGAGCAAATTTTAACTGAAGATTTGAACCGCTATAGGTTCCTTGTCAGTAGACTTCAAAACGAAGTTGACAAGGTAGATCACAGTTCTCTTCTCATAATTCATATATTGTTCATTTTTATATTATTTTTTTAAGCACATCGTATTTTCTTCGATCTATACAATATCATTTTCACCATCTTTATTGTGATCAAATTCTCTATTTGTTATTCCTTTTTAATTTTCTGAAACTGAGAGAAGGACAGATTGAATATTGAAGAATAAACAGTAAATTTACTTTTGAAATTATCACTCTATCACCGATTTAGTGCATAAACTATTAAATCTGATTAAAATATCCCTAAACTATGTAAAATGTATAAATTTAGTCCCTAACTATTCTCAGATCCAACTAATTGATAACTCAATAAACAATATTTAGTCTCTAAATTTTCATAAAACACAACCAATTTTGTTTATTGAGGGACTAAATAATTGGATCTGAGAAAAACATAGGGATATTTTATTTGATTTTGGAATGTTACAAAATCATCATGTCCTTGTAACAACATAATGCTTAAGATGTAAGCATTCCATTTTCCAAAATACAATATGAAGTTGAATGTTGGTGTAGGATAGTTTTCTTTTCTTTTGCTAGTCCATCAATAAGTTAAATGTTTGAATATTTAGGCTTAAAACAATTTTTACACCTTAACTTTAAAAAAGTTACGATTATGGCCTCGTAGCAAAAAAAAAATGCAATTTTGACCCCTAATCGTTATAAAGCTAGTTGATGAGAAGCCGCCACGAGTCCTAAAACAGGGGCTATAATCGCAACTTTTTGCAAAGATAATAGACCGAAAGAGCATATTTCCCTTAATTTAGAGGGTCAAAAGAGCATATTTCCCTAAACATGGGGTCACTTTTGTCATTTTTTAAAAGGGGTCAAAATTGCTACTTTTGCAAGCTTAGGGGGTGAATAGTTCGTTTAAACCTAATATTTATGGCAACATTCAAACAAGATATTGCTTTTAGTTTGTTTACCATCAATTTATAGATTTTTGGTTAAATTTGGATTCAATCAATATGGGTAGGGGATGGAACCAACAAGTACGGTAAGTGGATTGATTTCAAGACTCACTTGCTTTTTATCATTTTATTTTGAGTAAATTACATTGTCATTTTTTCAAAGATAATTGAATTATACTCATCTCCCCTCATATGTTGAAATATACACTTTCGTCCCCTCGTATTCAAAACATATTTGAAAAATATTACGCTTCCTCCCCTGAGAGAAGCTTGAATTACATTTATCTCCTCTTTTATGTTAAAATCTACACTTTACTCAATAATTTTTTTTTTTTATAATAGTATTGCGGGTCAATTTCAATATATACTCAAAATTTGAATTCATATTTTTTGCTATTTGTTATAAAATATGAAACAACCCAAACTAAAATTAAAATATGTGAAAAATTAATAAAGTCGATAAAGTATGGTTATTTAAAAGTGAATTTTATACTCTAAATTATAAAATTAATAACAAAATAAATTTTGTTATTAATTTTGTTATTAATAACAAAGTATGGTTATTTATCTTTGTCAAAAATAAATTTGCTGCTATGTTATTAATTTTGAACATTTTTTGTGTCATGTGTTGAGTGCAGCTTGAGAAGGAAGCAAAAGAGGTTGAACAGTTTTACCAATCCACTGATGATCAGAAGAATGATTGCAAAAACAAAGGCAGGGAGAATGCTCCAACTGGATCTAAGCTTGCTCTAGAAGCAACTTATGCAAACAAGACAAGAGAATTAAGTACTGAGGTTGGTTCATCATTTTTATTTTGCAAAGTTGTGTTTAAATTTAATATTGTATGGTTATCATAAGAAATACATCAGAAGATTAACTTATGCATTTAATTTTCGTTGCTTCAGCTGTCCAAGGTTGATACGGCTTTGAGAAGTCTCAAAAAAACAATGATTGCACAGTGCAGGTTCGTGAAAGAATCACCCATTATTTTCATTTTTGTAGTCTCATGTTCAAATTGCCAAAATAGTGCTACATGACATTGTTAGTTTAGTGTTTGGTCCCGCAAGGAATTGATTTTTATCTTGGACCCGCTTGTTGTAGGAGTTTTATAGATTTAGATATCATCGAAACGCTTACACTGTCGTGGATCTGAATTATCTGATCAAGATCGAATAACCCACCATTCAATGTTATATTTTATTGCACCTACTTTGTTCCTCTAAATAGGTCACTGAGAATTCATGATGTATTTCCTTTTGGTCATGTTATGGAATTATGTTGTTTATTATGTTTTGTTGTTGAGAATATTGTAGGAAGCTGTCACTTTCGGAGAAGTCCAGACTTGCGAATGCCATCCCCAAGTTGTCTCCTCATAATCTCCTCAAGGCATTAGAGATTGTTAAAGAGAATAATCCAAATTTCCAACATAGTATTGATATGGTCACCCTTGACCTTGAAGCTGAGGTTTGTAATGTTACCTTGCTTGTAATGTTGTTTTCTTTCATTTACTAATTTTATTTGTCTAATCTTATCTATAAAGTTTGATTTTGTTTAATAAGTATTAATTAGATACTCACTAATTTTTTAAACGTAATTTTCAGAGTGACTACATAGTATGGAGATTGTATATGTTTGTTAATAATTCACTAGAAGTACAAGAAGGAACAAGCATTGATACTGATGGAGACAACATTGAGGCCAATGACACAAATAATAATGGCGAAAAGAGGATAATTGTGTGAATCGCTTGCCAATGAATGTAATAGGTTTGTGTTTTAGTTCTGATTGAGTTAGATGCTCTAATGCTTTTAGTTTGGACATGTAGGTGGATCTTTCTCAAATCTTTTATAATAAAACACCAATTTGTGCAATTGAAAAGATATTTTTATGTTGAAAAAGTCTTGTCATGTTCCTTTAAAAGGTCTAGTGATATTTCTAGACTTTTAAATGTAATTATAGAAATCTTGTTGTATTCCATCAAAATATTTTATAACTTAAGAAATGTTTCTCATTTGGGTGGATTGCTTGAAAAATAGGATTTGATAATCGACTTTTATGGAGTCTTTGTTATATTCATTCCAACACAAGGTATTATAAAGCATTATAAAGTGTTGGCACAAAGCTTTGCTGCATAAAAAGTGCCTCTTTCATTCTGATTCAAGAGAAACTGGTGCAACTATATAGTAAACATTCTCATGTTTTTCAATGATTAAGATTAGATGTCATTGCATGAAAATTATATTATGTAGTTTGTAACATCATTGTTTCTACACATGTGTTTCCATGAAATGCTATAAACATTTTTGTCTTTAAATGTACACATTCTGTTTCAACAATTTTTTTACAGAGATGTTAATTTCCATTTGTTTCAACAATGTTGATGCATTTTTTCTAACAATATAGGTTAAAATCATAGGTGAATCAATTGGGTGACATAATATAATACACCGATAAAGTTAATATTATCAGCCTTATGCAACAAATTATAAGAGTTTAACTTTTCTTGTTAATTGGTGACCATACTCAACCTTTTTTTTTTAATGAGGCAGAAATTTTAATCATAAATTATGATCAATCCTATGTGTTTCACATGCTAAAAAACTTTAAAAGTCAAGAAATGTTGTTCAACTTACATACATGATTTCTTTATCAGAATAGATTTTGGAAAAAACCACTATTTTCTAGTTAGAGATCCTGACTAACATCTCAGAACCTAATTACACATGCAAGTTAAATAACTTCACATGAGTTGATGATATGTTTTCAAGAAAAGCAGATAAAGAAAATGTCAATCACTCCTTCTTGATGTGTTTAGCCAACTTAGTGGAAGACAGTCGTGTTTGATTATAGGCATCAGATGCAATGTCATCTTGATATTTCTTAGCGGACGAATGCTTTGCAGGAGTACGATTCCGAACTTGTTCCAAATCATTTTCACCAGAAGCAGAGAAGGATTACTGTCACAATAAGGAGAAAATTTCCATACTTAAAATGAAGAAAATATTAATAATTACAATAACACTATCATTCATTAAATCACACAAAAATTCAATGCGTTTATCATATCGTGGGATATTAAGGGAATCTGAGCGTTCAACATAAGCATTGTTCTTCTCCATAATGAATGACTGGGTTGGATTATCATAGATAATATTCTACAATAATAAAATTGAAAATCAAATATAAGTGACAGAAAAAGAAACAGACAAATCAATTATAAAAAAAATAATTGGACAAACACAAAGAACCTCATCAAGTTATTGCTCCTCTGGCTGAATTTCATCGGGCAGAAGATGAGACTTAATTTTCTTGATGCCGTAGGATCACATGAAACACCTAAAACAAATGATTGATGATAGTACGGCTTGATGATAGTACGACTGATTCTTGACACATAACGCAAACTCAAGGCCGAGTAGTTTATCTCGGATTTTTGGATATATTTTAGGATCGTCCTCATTGACCTTCATAAATAAATACAATTACATAAGTTATAATACCTATCAACCATGCGGAAAATAAGATGAAAACTAAATTAGCGATGCCTCTTGCATAGTTTTCATAAGAGCTTGGGCAATAATATCAATAACCTGAAGACATATTCACTATCCCAAAACATAAATTCATCAGTCATATCACAGTTTTTGACATAAGATTCCATTTTTCACACGTCTTTTGTCCCGGAATATTCTCTGTCTTTTCAGGGAAAATTTCGGCTGAGAGGTATTTTAAAATACCTCATTTTTTGTTCGTTTTAGGTCTTTTTTTCATGTTTTTTATTCTTAGTTTTTTTTTATTATTTATTTTAGTCTTTTTATTTTTTTTGACCTTTTATTATTACGTTTTTCTTTTCTTTTTCTGTTTTTTTTTTTTTTTTAGTTCTTTTTTATTTTATTTTAATGTCCATTTATTTTTCTTCCTCATGTCAACATTCTAAATTATTGCTCATTTATAAGGTGGGGTCAAACCATTAATTTTGTAACGGTCAAATGATCTTAGCCATTGGATCTAAAACTCATATTTGGCTCCTCACCTATAAATAGAGCTCTTATTCCTCACTTATACTCACAAAAAGTTCTCTTGAGTTGTCAAAGAACTTTTCTCTCTTCTCCCTCCTTTAACTTGTTTTGACGAGCTATTCTTTTCCTCTACCTCTTTTTCTGTCCCTCAAATTTTAAGAGTGTTCTTAAGATCATAGTCCTTATTTAGTTTATTGTCCCTGAGAGGTATTTTAAAATACCTCATTTTTCGGTTCATTTTTGGTCCACTTTTTTATTTATTTTATTTTTGTTTCATTGTTTATTTATTTGAAAGCATTTTAATTTTGTTATTTATTAATTTGCAATTAGAATGTATTTTAGGGAAATTGTAAATATAAAGAAAAATATGCATTGTCTTTACTTCAGTTCTTATATATCAAAAAATACAAAAAAACATTAGGTTTAGTTTATTATCCAAGGGAAAGAGATTTGTTTTGACTTAGTGTCACTACGGAATTCTCTCGTGTTTAATTCATCGTTATTTTAATTTTAGGCTTTTAAAATTAAATAAAAAACCAAAACATATTCAAATAATCAAAAAACAAATTTCAAGAAGGGAATTCTTTTTTCCTAAAAAAACCTTGATCCTTATCAACTGATTTTCCATTTTATTTTTAACAAAACTTTAATCCATTTTAATTATATTTGAATCTTTCTTTTAAAATAAAAAAAACACTAAACAAATCACTCGATCTTTTTACCCCGTACTACGTGATTTTGATCCCTCACGGGTACGTAGGCAAAAGACTCTGTCTTTCCAAATCAAAAAATAATAAAAAATATTTTATTTTTTATCCTCATCAAACTAATATTTTTACAAGCAAATAATAAATAATTTTAGCCAAAAATAAATAAAAGCAAGAGGTTCCTATAGAATACTATAGACGTTTAGGGTGTTAATACCTTCCATTTACGTAACAAACCCCCGAACCTTAAATCTCTAAAAATTGTGGGTTTATCGGAACTTTTCCACCTATTCCTTGGAAAAAAATTAAAGTTCGGTGGTGAATCCTAAATTTGTGAGTCAACGTTAATCAATAGTTTAATCTCTGAAAATCAATGTGACATTATCCTTGTGACCATCATGAACAACTTGCACAACTACCTTGTATCTGATAAAATGGATAGAATCAAAAACATATCAGAAATGTGCCAAACAAAAAAGCACTAATCCACCACATGAAATTTTAATTATGTAACCTAGTCAGTGGAGCATCAACATCTTGTCCGCATGTACATCTATAGCTAGCACCATTTGACTTTGATGCCTTGGACATTTGATGCAACTCTGATAATACCATCCAAACTTGTTAGGATTGAATTTAGTTGTTTTCCCAATAGTGATGCAATATGTATCATAACACAAATTATGTAATTGAAATAAAGTATAGATGTATTTTTAATTTGTGCGTAAAAAAACTCAAAGCATGTTTGTGCATAAAAAATGCAAATCTTGACTAAGTCAATAAATTCAGCAATTGGCCTAACTTGAGACAAATTGGAAAAATCGTTGTACGAAGTACGTTGAGAAGAACTTGAACCCTGACTTAAGTTCTGACTCAAACTTTGACTATGAGCTTGAGAAGTGTTAAGGTCACGACAACTATTCAAGAAACATGGTAAAAAGACAATAAAATCAGATTGTGAAATAATAAGTTACTCTAACACCGTATTGTGAAATGATAATGCAAACTTAACAAGTCTTAAACTTTTTAACAATCGGGTGATGTAGGTTGATGAGAAACCTCGAATCTGACCAATTGTTACATATATTTGGTTTGTCATTGTCTACAAAATGGAAACAAATAACTCAAGGTAAATAGATGGTACATGACAAAGCTACTGACAAAAATAATAAATGTATATCACATTGACCTCCTAGCTTGCATTAAACATGAGTTAATATTAAAACAACATGTCGTACATCCTTTCGATCAGCAAGAAAATTCATCAAAGCTACGGAGTATTTTTCCCATAGTGTTACATCAACCATATTCTCACTGCATATGGAAAAACGTCTTTTAGGTCATTATCAAACAGATACAAAATCTTATCATCCGATGCTGACAAATTATAAAATAATACCTTTCATATCTGAACACAATGTTCGTACATGGTTTCTTTCTAGTCCCAATTGGCGCTAGCTGTCTTGAGAATCTCATGAAGAATCCCGATTATTTCTTTAAAAAAAATTACATCTATAAGAACCTTGTAATCAGAGAAATAAATTAAAGCGCATAACTATACCATATAACGTCAGTTTTGAATATTCCATCTTGAATTTCCTTAAATGACTTAAAGCGAAATTCATGAGTAGGAATGTTAGTTAACTTGTCATCCTTCTGCACCTTTGTACTAGTACCAAAAATAACCTTAAAGGGATGGTCAACGGGCTTAAATGCAATGTCATTATCAAAGACATGAAAATTATACAAAGTGTAAGTCTTGCTTTCCTCGATCAAAGCCTTCCAATGCTCCAATTCTCTATATCGAGTTATTACATGAACTTGATCACCCTAAATCCGAGAAAGAAACAAAAAAACAAAAAAAAAATCAAAATGTACACTAATAAGTAACATTGATAAATCATAAGGGCATTACAACAAATCTTAACTAACTCCTATAACCTTTGCATCACAAATACTGAGCTCCATATGTTGATTCTCATTGCTACCAGTCACAATCCAAGAATCCAGCACTCTAAATCCTATTTTCCAAATGTCCAAATACTTTTTGAGATCCTTCATGTTGTCATAATCCCTTGATATTGAAAGCCCTATATAGAAATACAACAATAATCATTTAATTTTATTCCCTTTGTTCATTCTGATATCGAAAGAAGCTAATATATTTCCACGTGATCAATTTTTGTATCATCAAATCAACCTGATCTTAAATGCACAAATTTCCGTATAATCAACTTTCTGGACCTCAATGGTATGACTCAAAAAAAATCACACCAATCAACTTTCGTACGGATCAATGATATAAGAAAGAATAAACCAAATATGAAAATTGTTACACCTTTAGGAATACTCACAAAATCAAACAGCTAATCAAGGTTCTTTATCATCAATTTGAAAATTTAATGCCACATGTTAAAATATTAGTTGTATTAGATCTTTAGCACCATCCAAAATTGAATTACCAAAATAATGACATTAATCATGGTATACCAATATCATAACCCACATAAGCTAAAATAACAATCGTGTCAAAATCTTACCATGATCTAAAATTAAATCATCATGACCTCTAGTATAACCCACATGCATGCATTTATTTAGACCATGAAAAAAATGCATCAAATGCATAAAAAGGATCTATAGAAGCTAAAATAACAATTGTGTCACAACTTTACTATCACCTAAAATTCAATAATCATGACACCTACTATAATCCACATGCAAGCATTTATCTAGACTATGAAAAAATGCATCAAATTCAAAAACAGGATTGCAACAACAAACATGCAAACATGACAACCTCAACTAAAAAAAACCATTGTTCTTGAAAACAAACCCAAAATGAAGAACAAAACACTTGAGATCAAAGGAATATTTTTCTACATCCATGCAACATAACAATCTCTGGTGCATAATCCACTAACAATCGAAAAAGAAGCAAAAAATAAAATCCTTAAAATGCATAATCATGAAAAAAGGAAGAAAACCACATATGATGAAGCATAAACTAAAACTGTGTCAAAAAATGAACCCCTCAAAATGCATAACAAAAGAAACAACAAAAAAATAGTCAACGCAAGCCATGCATGGCCTCAGAACCATGAAAAAGGAAGAAAATTGCCCCTATTTGATGACTCACCTTGTTCTATTACCGAATTAGAGCTAGGTCCTAATCTTGTAGGATTCTCAACATCCTTTTTAACTAGATGAATATCATTCTCTATTGTAGAGTTATTGTTGGATATTTTGACAGGTTTAGCTAATCTCTCTAGTTGAAAGATTAAGACCCTTACCTCATTTTGTAAGTCAGACACGAATGATAGAAGTATTTCATTTTCACTTTCTAGCTCAACAATAGTTTTCTTTTGCTTCAGCAATTCATGACACATGTCTTCATAAGACTCAAACAATTCATCATAAGTGATGTCATCACCATAGGGATCCTTTTCAGAGTCATATCTTCCAGTAAGAACTGCAACATGATTGACCTTATCTCCATTGCCTTCTTCTTCTTCATCAGACCAGGAGATATAATAGTCTTTCCGTTGTTTCTTGCGATGAGTAGGACATTCAGATCGGTAGTGACCATACCTTTCACATCTTAAGCACTGAGGTCATTTCCCTTGATTATGTTGCTCATATGCCTTGGTCTTTCCCTGAGAGTCATTGTCTTTCCTGATGTCGGATGAAATGTTCTTGACATTTGGTTTTCGTCCTCTATCTAGTCTTTTTAGAACCTTGTTGAATTGTCTTCCAATAACTATATCATATTCATCCTTTGACCATTCTTCTTCAGGTTTTAGCTCAGTGGTGTCATTTCCATCTTTGTCTTTGACACGAGGGTGATCCCATCCCTTGAGAACAACTTTCCATGTCTTGTTATCAATAGACTTAAGGAATGCTGTCATGCGCAGTTTCCAGTAGTCATAGTTAGATCCATCCAGAATGGGCGGTCTATTGACTTGTCCTCATTCCTTTTCATTGGTGCCAGAAAATATTTTACCTGGAGCTCATCCAGAAACGGAATAGGGTGTATGCTCTGATGCCAATTGAAATTCCGGCACATAGGTATAACAGATGTTAAACACAATTTTATGACAAATCAAATGTCACGTGAGATGTCAGAACATCATAACAATAGTAATACCAAGTGAATATTTTAACGAGATAACATGAAGTAAAATACACAGGTTATTTGTTGACCCAGTTCGGTGCAACTTCACCTACATCTGGGGGCTACTAAGCCAGGAAGGAAATTCACTATAGTAGTATCAATTCGAAGCATACATAAAATCTTTCACCAGCCTACTAACTTCTCACTTAATCACTACCCGTGCAATTTCTACCTAAGACTCTCTCTAGACCTAGATATGAGAGTTCCCCCTCCCACTTCTTCTTAATCAAACACCAGTGATCATCCTTGAAATACTAACAAATATGGAGACACTCTCCTAGACAATGAATCAACTCATGTTTAAAAGCTTTGAGAGATTCAGAGTTTTACAACTCAATAACAAAGTCCAACTATAATATCAAACTGATATAAGAGTGACTCAAAAATAACAACGACAAACTAAAACCCTAAAAGACTCTTTGCAAATTGTGGCTTCAATACTCAATTAGGTCTTCTATCTTCCTTTATATAACCTACATGTTGAATGGGCTTGATGCACAAATCAGACTAAACAATCAGCTGAATCACAAGATTTCAGCACAAGTATTCTGAAGCATATCAAACGTTTCCTTAAATGTTGCAACAACATTCTTGAGAAACACGCTAAGCATAAACCACCTATCTCTGCTTCTAGAAACACATTTTCTTGGTCAACTCTTCACGTGAAACAAATCGTAAAAGAATATATGGAAATCTTCACATTTAAAATGAATCTCCAAGTAAGCGGAACAAGACACTCTATGATGTCATACCAACATGTTAAGACATCGTGCCTGACATCTTGCTAGAACTAATGTTTTAACAAAAATGCAACCAATACATGTCTAAAAAACCTAACACAATGGCGTCGAGAGCAAGATCTCATGAGGGCAAAGCTCATGTGCCATTTTTCAAACAAGACTAGAGAATTAAGTACTGAGGTTGGTTCATCATTTTTATTTTGCAAAGTTGTCTTTAAATTTAATATTGTATGGTTATCATAAGAAATATATCAGAAGATTAACTTATGCATTTAATATTTGTTGCTTCAGCTGTCCAAGCTTGATACCACTTTGAGAAGTCTCAAAACTACAATGATTGCACAGTCCAGGTTCGTGAAAGAATCACCCATTATTTTTATTTTTGTAGTCTCATGTTCAAATTGCAAAAATAGTGCTACATGACATTGTTAGTTTAGTGTTTGGTCCCGCAACGAATTGATTTTTATCTTGGACCCGCTTGTTGTAGGAGTTTTATAGATTTAGATATCATCGAAACGCTTACACTGTCGTGGATCTGAATTATCTGATCAAGATCGAATAACCCACCATTCATTGTTATATTTTATTGCACCTACTTTGTTCCTCTAAATAGGACTGAGAATTCATGATGTATTTCCTTTTGGCCATGTTATGGAATTATGTTGTTTATCATGTTCTATTGTTGAGAATATCGTAGGAAGTTGTCACTTTCGGAGAAGTCCAGACTTGCGAATGCCATCCCCAAGTTGTCTCCTCATAACCTCCTCAAGGCATTAGAGATTGTTAAAAAGAATAATCGAAATTTCAAACATAGTATTGATATGATGACCCTTGACCTTGATGCTGAGGTTTGTCATGTATTGCTAGTAATGTTGTTTGGTTTCATTTACTAATTTTGTTTGTTTAATCTTATCTATAATGTTTTGATTTTGTTTAGCAAGTATTAATTAGATAGTCATTAATTTTTTAAGCGTATTTTTCAGAGCGACTACACAATATGGAGATTGTATATGTTTGTTAAAAATTCACTGGAAGTTCAAGAAGGAAAAAACGTTCATACTCATAAAGACAACTTTGAGGCTAAGGACACGGAAAAATAATTTTAAAAAGAGGAGAATTGTGTGATTCACTTGCCAAAGAATGTAATAAGTGTTGTGTTTTAGTTTTGATTGAGTTAGATGCTCAAATGCTTTTATTTTGGACATGTAGGCGGATCTTTCTCAAACCTTTTATAGTAATCTCAACGGTTGAATAAAACACCAATTTGTGCAATACTGAGAGTATGTTTGGTTAAGATTTGAAAAGATTTTTTTATGTTGAAAAAGTCTTGTCGTATTTATTTAAAAGGTCTAATGATATTTCTAAACTTTTAAAAGTAATTATAGAAATCTTGTTGTATTCTTGAATTCTACAAGATCATGTTTCCGATGATGCATCAATTACTGTTACTATTACAACTATATTTTGGCATTGATGATTAGTATAAATAAGATCAAATCCTTCAAGTATTTGCATCTTGAAGTTTATGAAACTGAGTGTTCTCTTTTGAGATTTTGAGAGAAGATTTTCTTTTGTTGACCAAATGTCTCTTATAAATAGGATTGAAGGGACTATTACAACTATTTTTCTCAATACACTTGAAGTTGGTTTGAGGGTTTAAGAAGATGTAGAACATTGAACGAATGAATTAAGAAGATGCATGTATTTGTGTGAGTATAATTTAAGAAATAAAAATCAAGATACAAAACTAACTATGATAAGCACAAAAGGCAAACAAAATTTTAAAATAGAAAGATTCAGTATGGATATATCTACAAAAAGAACAAACCAAATCAACCAAATGTCTTTTTTTTTTAACAGCAAATTTTATTAAACAACCTAATCTCTGTTCAAGATGAACAAAGACCACTGTTAAAACGATATCCACCACCACCCATCGTCACAACTCACCCCTAAAGAAAAGCACCCCTCAAAATTAAACTCCATTAAGTAACACCAAAGCTGAGCCACATCCGAAAAGCTCCTCTCCGAAAGATCATTCCGCTTCCACAACCTCTTGACCTCCAAGTCCACCAAAAGAAACCATAAAAAGCCCAAAACCAAACTTAAACCAAAGAACTGACTCCCGATCTCGAATCAAAAGTGATCGGCCCACCAGACTTTAGGACCAAATCAGAAGGGCACCCATCACCTCCGGTACACCAGAGAATCACCACATCATGCTAAACAAATTGCAGCTAGCCACCGACTCCCGATTTCAAAGCAAAAGTAACCGACCCAACGGAAACCAACACACAAAAAGTAAGACATACAACATGATATGTGGAGATGCAAACAACAAACTGATCAAAAGGAAAAGGTTCAGCTCAACGAGACCCGCTTCCTCCAAACACCCTTAACACCTTAATCACCCAAAAAAACACAAACAAGAGCTAGTGACGACGAACAAGGACCCGAGTAACAGAAACAACCTCAAAAAAAAAAAATCATCCCCAAAAAACACCAGCCTCCTGACCTAAACAATATCATCCACCCCCTTAATAGCTTCCGTCCTCAAACCGTTTCGACACCAAATCTGAGTCCAAAAATACCACGACCATCCATCCAAACCTCACCAAGACAGCCCCACGATCACCCACGCAAAGCCACCACCACCTCCTCAACCAAAACACCACCACCACTATGCATCACCACCACACAACCAAAAATACAGCATCCAATTCAATAGTAAAAAATACGGACACACGGTGACCTAGGGGGTTCTGCCACCAAACAAGCAAAATCTGAAGTCGGCCACCGATGCAAACAACCACAACCACAACCAAATGTCTCGTTGTCTCCAAGAATTGATGGTCCCTTTAAAATAGTATCGAAAATCAATAACAATGATTACAAGATAGATTTGTCAAGTACTTATGGTGTTTCAACATCATTCAATGTTGTCGATATTTACCATATTTTGATGAAAGACTAAATATAAACTAGAGGGCAAGTTCTATTCAACCCGAAGTGGATGATGCAAATCAAGATATTGAACAAGCCTTCTTCTGGAGGGCCAAGCATTCCAAAGCAAGGGCTTTAGGTCTCATAATTTTTGGTGAAAAAAAGAGCTCTAAAAAATTAATTTGGTTATAAATATATTTTATGGAAGATAAATTACAGACATCTGCACATATTAACTAATTACCAAAAGGAAAAAGCTAAAGTGCAAGATAGAAAATTTCTTAAAGTTGCACGAACGTAGTGTTTGTTGTAATTTGAGTTGTTTTTTAATTCTAATTTTACTCCAAATGATCGGTGTAGCCTACCATATGTGTTTGTTTATGATAATTTGAGTTCTCTTTTCACCACATCAATGTAGCATGTGAATTGGTGATCTCCATTTGTGAGACAGTGGAATATGTGTTGCAACTCACAACTCTAGATACCACTGTTTGTCTTTTCCGTTGTATGTATAATAACCAGACTTGTGTTCTATTTATAAATATTTTGTTAAAAAATATATTTTATGACACATATATATTTTGTTTTTGGCCTCTTAATATGTTGGGTCAGTCCTGCCTTCTTCAAAAATAATAAAATATTGAATACAAGGGGACCTTAGTTTTAGTGTTACACTAGAAAATGATTATTAATAAGAGTGTTTCACACATTCATAAATATCATCGTGCCCAACAAACACTGTTGCAACCCTAATTATAAAACAAATTTCCAATTTTTCTGATAGGAATAATTACGTAAAGGCAACACAAGGTTATTTACTACAAGTACTTTTGAACTTTTCTTGTAATAATGAGGATGTAGTAAAATCAATACCGAATAAAACGGGTCCTTATTTTCACTGTCACGCTAGTATAAATTACTAGGGTTTTATTTATTGCAACCCTGTTCTTTTTCATAGAATTCAGCTGCGCCGATTCACTGAAACAATGGAGCAAATTTCAACTGAAGGTTTGAACCACTATAGGTTCCTTGTCAGTAGACTTCAAAACGAAGTTGACAAGGTAGATCACAATTCTCTTCTCATAATTCTTATATTGTTCATTTTTTTTTTTAATCACATTGTATTTTCATGGATCTATACAATATCATTTTCACCATCTTTATTGTGATCAAATTCTCTATTTGTTATTCCTATTTAATTTTCTGAAACTGAGAGTAGGACAAATTGAATATTGAAGAATAAACAGTAAATTTAATTTTTAAATTATTACTCTATCACCAATTTAGTTCATAAACAATTACATCGATTAAAATATCCCTAAACTATGAAAAATGCATAAATTTAGTCCTTAACTATTCTCAGATCCAACTATTTAATCACTCACTAAATAATATTTAGTCTCTAAATTTTCATAAAAAAACAACCAATTTATTTTATTGAGGGACTAAGTCTCTAAATTTTCATAAAAACCAACCAATTTTGTTTATTGAGGGACTAAATAATTGAATCCGAGAATAACATAGGGACATTTTATTTGTTTTTAAAAGTTTAAGCACTAAATTGGTGAGAAGATGATAGTTTAAGACTAAGTTGACTATTTATTCGGTATAAAAATTGAATTATTACACAAAATGTCGCTTGGATGATATTGCTACGATTCTATGTTGAACTTTTTGATCCTAAATATCAGCATCGATTTGACAACAATTTTGCCCCTAATATATATGCCCTTTTCATATTACCAAATGCAATTAATATCACTTGAATGTTTATGCAATATAAAAATGTCAGTACCAATTACTATAGATATAAAATTGGTATCGTTAATGTTTATTTTGTTGATGTGAAGTCTAAGACGTTGACCTATGTTCGAAAATTAACCGATTCATACTACGAGTTGTATTTGAATTGGATCCGATGAGATTAAATGTTAATCTATTCAATCTTCATCCGAAGTCATGTACAGACTTCGATATTGCTTACAACTCGTATTTTAAAATTAAATTTGGTTGTATGATCTTCATCCAGTGCGATCTCTCGACTGCGTGATTGTGTGTTTTTCCGAATTGGAAGGAGTATGTATGGGTTTATATTTAAGAATAAACCCTTTTAATTTCTCGTGCAAAAAATTTCTGTAAATTTATCATTTATACTTAATCGCAAATTAAGATGAAACCTTATTAGAAATTTTGGAATGTTTTTTTTTTTTTTTTGAGGGAAATTCTTTGGAATGTTACAACCCAAAATTTTTAACGTCGATAAAGTATGATTATTTAAAAGTGAGTTTTATACTTGAAATTATAAAATTTATAACAAAATATTTTAATTTAATTATCATTGACATTTAAACTATAAAGAAATGAGTTTATTTTTTTAAAATAGTGGCACAAAATTAGTATATGTCATAAAAATATTTATTTATGTTAAAATAGGTTAAAGTGTAGTGCATATTTAATTATTAAGGAAGGGGGTTGTAATTCAAACATCTCATAGGAGAACAAAATTAATTTACTTTTCAAAGGAGAGAAGTGTATATTTTAACATAAATTTAAAAGGGGAGAGATGGGAGTGTAATTTACTCTTTTATTTTTATCATATTTTAATTAATCTTGTTATCCAATCTAGCAATTTTGCTGCATAGAGGAATGAAGGAACATCCTGTTTCCTTCTTATATAATATCTCATTTGTTTGGTTTTGTAAATTGTATTTTAATTTCTGTCAAGGGATCATCTTAGTTAAAAATAAATTTGCTGCTATGTTATTAATTTTGAACATTTTTTGTGTCATGTGTTGATTGCAGCTTGAGAAGGAAGCAAAAGAGGTTGAACAGTTTTACCAATCCACTGATGATCAAAAGAATGATTGCAAAAACAAAGGTAGAGAGAATGCTCCAACTGGATCTAAGCTTGCTCTAGAAGCAACTTATGCAAACAAGACTATAGATTTAAGTACTGAGGTTGGTTCATCATTTTTATTTTGCAAAGTTGTGTTTAAATTTAATATTGTATTGTTATCATAAGAAATATATTAGAAGATTAACTTATGCATTTAATTTTTGTTGCTTCAGCTGTCCAAGGTTGATACGGCTTTGAGAAGTCTCAAAACAACAATGATTGCACAGTGCAGGTTCGTGAAAGAATCACCCATTATTTTCATTTTTGTAGTCTCATGTTCAAATTGCCAAAATAGTGCTACATGACATTGTTAGTTTAGTGTTTGGTCCCGCAACGAATTAATTTTCATTTTGGACCCGCTTATGGTAGGAGTTTTATAGGTTTAGATATCATCGACACGCTTACACGGTCATGGATCTGAATTATCTGATCAAGATCGAATAACCCACTGTTTAATGTTATATTTTATTGCACGTAGTTTGTTCCTCTAAATAGGCCACCGAGAATTCATGATGTATTTCCTTTTGGTCATGTTAGGGAATTATGTTGTTTATTATGTTATGTTGTTGAGAATATTGTAGGAAGTTGTCACTTTCTGAGAAGTCCAGACTTGCGATTGCCATCCCCAAGTTGTCTCCTCATAACCTTCTCAAGGCATTAGAGATTGTTAAAGAGAATAGTCCAAATTTCGAACATAGTATTGATATGGTGACCGTTGACCTTGAAGCTGAGGTTTGTAATGTTACCTATTGCTAGTAATGTTGTTTGCTTTCATTTACTAATTTTGTTTGTCTAATCTTATCGATAAAGTTTTGATTTTGCTTAGTAAGTATTAATTAGATACTCACTAATTTTATAAGTGTAATTTTCAGAGCGACTACACAGTATGGAGATTGTATATGTTTGTTAAAAATTCACTAAAAGTTCAAGAAGGAACAAGCGTTGATACTTATGAAGACAACATTGAGGCCAAGGACACAAAAATTAATGGCGAAAAGAGGAGAATTGCGTGATTCTCTTGCCAAAGAATGTAATAGGGTTTTGTTTTAGGTTTGATTGAGTTAGATGCTCAAATGCTTTTAGTTTGGACATGTGAGTGGATCTTTCTCAAACCTTTTATAGTAATCTCAACGACTGAATATAACACCAATTTGTGCAATACCTGGATCGTATGTTCGGTTAGGATTTGAAAAAAAATATTATGTTGAAAAAGTCTTGTCATATTTATTTAAATGGTCTAGTGATATTACTAGAATTTTAAAAATAATTATAGAAATCTTGTTGTATTCTCGAATTTTACAAAATCATGTTTATGTTGATGCATCAATTATTGTTATTGTTTGTTACAACTATATTTTGGCATTGATGATTAGTCTAAATAAGGTCAATTCATTCAAGTATTTTCATCTTGAAGTTTATGAAACTAGTGTTCTCTTTTGAGATTTTGAGAGTAGATTCTCTCTTGTTTTTGAACTATCATTCCTCTATCATCCCTAATGAAAAAACCATTTACCACTTTTTCTTTCTTCCATAATATAAGACTGTTTTCAAACTTTTACATGCATGATTTCTTTACAAAAATAATCATATTTAATTATAGGAATAATAACCTTAAAAAATGTAAAAGTAACCAATTTATAACTCCTCAAGTCTTATTTATAAGAAACATTTAGGTCAACTAAATGTGATGTATCAGGTTAAGAATTTGAACCAAATACATTAACTTTTAATAACCTAATTGTCTCTTATAAATAAAACTGAAGGGAGTATTACAACTATTTTTCTTAATACACGTGAAGTTAGTTTGAGTGTTTAAGATGTAGAACATTGAACGAAAGAGTTAAAAAGATGCATAAAATTGTTTTGAGTATAATTTAAGAAACAAAAATCAAGATACAAAACTAACCATGATAAGTACGAAGGGGAACAAAATTTTAAAATGAAAGATTCAATATGGATATATCTTCAGAAAGAACAAACCAAATGTCTGGTTGTCTCCAAGAGTTGATGGTCCCTTTAAAATAGTATCGAAAATTAATAACAATGTATGGATGATACAAATCAAAATCTTGAACAAGCCTTCGTCAAAAATAAAAATAAAAAGATACTATCTTTGGTCACTATTATAAACAAAACTCTATTTTTTAGATACATTAATTATTCAATGTATCTAAATAGTGAAGTTTTACCTATAATAGTGACCGTAGAGAATATTGAATAAAACGGGACCTTGGTTTTAGTGTTACACTCGAAATTGATTATTAATTTTTTTTAGGGAAGAAAATGCTTAATAATAAGAGCAGTGGCGGAACCGGAGGGTGGCAAGGGGGAGCCACGACCACCCCATCTTAAAAACAATAAAAATTTTATACCCTAGAATTTGGCAGAATTGTAAATGACACCTTAATAAACCCAGTTTTCTTGTCTAGTACACTTAACTTTGTTTCCTTTGTCAATTTCAATCATTCTTGTTCATTACATATTTTTAAATTAAGAAATAAGATGGAACCTGAGTTTCTAGCAGATACCATGTCAGTTTATATTGAAAGGGAAATTAATGCATGTATTAGTTCCGAGTAAATTATTGATGATTTCAAATCACTCGAAAAACGTAAAGTGTCACTTTAAGTATTTAATTATCGACTTTATATATTATGTAGTTTAAATTTTAAATGATCGATTTTTAATTTATTACAACTTAAATGTGTTTATACAATATGATTTATATATTTTAATTTATTTTGATGGCGGTCACCACAATTCTTATGTCGGGCTCCGCCACCGAATAAGAGTGTTTCATTAGCTACACATTCATAACCATTATTACCGTGCCCAACAAACACTTGCAACCCTAATTATAAGACAATTTTCCAATTTTTATGATAGGAATAATTACGTAAAAGTAACACAAAGTTAGGTTATTTACTACAAGTACTTTTCAACTTCTCTTGTAATAACTAGGATGTAGTAAAATCAAGGCTAAGTTGCATTGAGATTGATGATTGGTTGAACTATTGAAAGGGTATTTGAATACATTGAGATAACATAAGTGAAAAAGGTGAAAATCATTGCTACAAAATTATAGAAGCATGCAACCATTTGGTTGGGAGAACTAACTAGAAAGTTATTATCTTATTATTATCAAGATGATTATATTCAACTTCAAAATCTTTGTCGGAAGAACCTGTCTACAGAATAATACACTAGAGAATTTGAGAAGTTGATGATGAATTATGACATTTACAATAAGGAAGGAACAAACAATAACTTGTTACCTTGGGGGATTAAACACTGATATTTCTTATCATGGCCTGCTCCAACAATAAAGGTTATTAGATGATGTTATTCATCTAGCTATGCGAGTAAAGAAACGTTCACCCTAAAAGTTTACTTATAAAACTTTTTCCTCCACTAAAAAATTCTCCTTATACCTACAAAACATTAATAGGTTAATATGGAGCCTCAATTAAACATTTTTCTCAACCTACATAAGAAAACAAATTTAGAGCACCTTGCTTCAAATATAAAAGTTTTGGACATATATTTTTAGACTATCCAACTAGGAGAATCATCACCATCATCAAAGAAAAAACATATGAAGTAACCAAAGAAGAAAGTTTACAAGAGATTAAAGTAGAAGAAGATGAACAACCATTATATAATGAAGAGCTCACCATTGTTGATCATGGTTAATCATTAGTGATTAGGCGAGGGCTAACCACAATGTTGGCAAAGGAAGAATCTTAGTTAAGACACAATATATTCCACACCTGCTTCATTATTATAGATTTTTTTTATGGTATCATTGATAGTGGAAGTTGTGAGAATGTAGTGTCTAACTACATGGTGGATAATTAATGGTGCAAAATTTAATGTGTGGAACATGCCACAGGTGCGTAACCGCCCATCTCTTAAACCATCCACCACCCCTCCGCCTTCTTATGAGGACCAAAAGGTTAGCCACTTGATGCACATAGGATCCTCCTCATGGGATCATGCTCTTATGCGCTCCCTTTTCAACCATTCAGATGCTACTGCAATCCTTTCCATACTTTTATACTCTCGACCTATAGAAGACTCTCGTGTATGGAAGGCAACAACTAATGGCTCCTATATAGTTAAATTTGCGTATAGAATATGCATTGATCTCCTCCATGAATTAGAGTCTTTGGAACCTCATATTGGAAGCTCTTGCATTGGAAGCTTCTTTGGAACCTTAAAGTCCCACCTCACATTCACACTTTCCTCTGGAGAACAACGCATCAATGCTTGCCAACGAGAGTTAACCTTTCAAACCATGCATCCCCTGTACTGAATCATGTGTCTCATGTGATCTCTTAGCGGAATCCCATATGCACAACTTCTTTGTTTTTTCTAAGGCTATATAGTGTTGGGACAAAATTGGTACTAGCACCATTATCTATGAGCTGCTCCTTGGGGCTAATAACTTGTCTACCACGTTTTTTTTGACTTATTTACCACGTTAAAGGAGCAAGACAAACTCTCAGATGCTATGACTATTTGGAGCTTGTGGAAGAGTCGAAATGCAAAGCTTTGTAATTTTAAAGACACCACACCCACCTCCATCATTACTCATGCTCATGATGTCCTACATGAATGGAGTTGCATGCAAAAAGCCAAGCATCCGACACCCCCCAGATCAACAATCGACATGGATTAAGCTGCAGCCAAGACACATCAAATGTAATTTTGATGCTGCTTTCTTCAATAACAATGAAACTATAGCTTACGGTATGTGCATCAGAGACTCCACATGTACTTTATTATTCGGTAAATCTGACTACATGCACTACTCGATGTCTATCATGGAAGCGGAATCTATTGGTCTTCTACACTTTCTATAAAATAGTTTTAATAGGATGGGTAATAATATTATTCAATATAGTAGTGCTAGTCATCCTCAAATAGATGGAAAAACTAAAGTTTTTGATAGGATTTTGGATAACCTAGTTCGGAGCATTATCGATAAAATCGTGAAACAATATGATATTTTCTTTGCACATTTTGAATTTGCCTACAAAATTTAAACTAATCAATCTATTGACATATGTCCCCTCGAGGTGGATTTTGACACTCAACCTCATTGTTGTCTAGACCTAACACCGCCATTGGATAAGAAACAAGTTATTGTAGATGTAGAACACTGAACGAAAGAACCAAGAAGATGCATAAAATTGTTTGAGTACAATTGAAGGAACAAAGGTCAACATGAAAAACTAACCATTGAAGCCTCTAGCTAGTTTTTGATGATGTTAGCTTGTTTATCATTTTATGTGTTAGATGAGGATTGTTATCTTAGAATATGTTAAAGCACTCAAGCATACATGTGTGTCAAGTTTTCCTTTTCTTTGCATATAATCTATCAAAACTCCATATTTTACTGCATGAATCGATTCTTGCATATCTGAATCGTATCACAAAAGTCTCTGACTTTGTGTGAATTGATTCATGACATGACTGAATCCATTCACTCTGTCTTATCTCAAAATGCATGAATCGTGTCATCATATGTCTCTGACTTATTCTGAGTCGATTCACTCTGGTTTGAATCATATCAACATTTATTATGGGCTGTCTGAATCGACTCAAAAACCACTTGATGTGTATAAACCTTCATAGCACTTTGCCTTCTTCAGGTTGTCTTATAGAGGTCTGAATCGATTCACTCATATTCATTTAGTTATTTTGGCTCAAATTTTGGCTCTTCATTACCATCACTATATAAAATCTTCTCCTCATAACTTTCAATTCATTGAATCATTTGCAACTATTCTCTCTAGGTATCAAAAACTCATTGCACATAAATTCTTCAAGATTAAACACTTTTTCTTAGAATCACTTTTTTCTTTGAGTCACATTGATTTGCTAGGGTACTAGTAGGGATTGTAAGTTGGTTCTTTCAAGGAAATTGATTGGGCTTAATCAAGGTTATAAAGTGAAGTGCATTGGGTGTCTTTCTAACCGTTCTTGAAGTCGAAGGGGATTCTCTTACCGGACATAGCATCGAAGGCTTGAGTGAGGAGTTCAAAGGGGTGCATGGGTATTCAAGAATTCGAAGATTCAAGGAGCACCAAATTCAAAGGTTATTTGAAGTTTGGGGGAGTATATGTTTGCATAGGGGTTGCTGAATTAGGTTTAATTTCAAGGAGTTCTTGTAAACATATTGTATTCAACATTTGTTACATAGTGGATGACCTTGGTGAAGGCGTACTTCATCAAGAAGAGTAGACGTAGCTCTAGCGAGGAAGAGAAAGAGAAAACTACTATAAAAATATCGGTGTTAGCCCTCTTTCCTTATCCTCTTTAATTTTTACTATTGTATGTGATTAATTGAATAATTGGATGGTTAATTGCTAGTATTGATCTAAGTTGTTTTTCAACAAAATAGTGTAATTCGTTAAATTAGGTTTTAATTACTTCACTTAGATCAATTAATTGAAACATCTAATCAATTATTCAATTTCATATGCATTGTGTTTTCATTTGATATCTTAGCATTTTGTTCATATAGGTTTGGTTTGAAATTGTCTATAAGTTTTGCATTTTGTTTAAGGTTGATTAAAGTTTGATTGTATATAAGACTTATATCGTGAATCTCTCAATTCTAAGATTAAATCCTATAGCACATAAATTTATTTTTTTGTATATTGTTGTGATTGTTCGCCCACGATTCCAATAGTTGATTTTGTTAAACTCGATTTTTATTAACTTCGGAAAAACTTTTCAAAAAGCTATCATCCCTCCCCTCTAGCTTGCAACCTTATTGGCCATATATACCAACAACCATGATAACCACAAAAGACAACAAAATTTTAAAATGAAAATTTTGGTATGGATATATCTACAAAAGAATAATCCAAATCAACCAAATGTCAAGTTATCTCCAATAGTCGACGGTTCCTTCAAAATAGTATAAAAAATCAGTAACAATGATTAAAAGATAGATTTGTCAAATATTTATGGCGTCTCAACATCATTTAATGTTGTCTATCTTTCACCATCTTTTTATGAAGGACTAAATATAAACTCGAGGGCGAGTTTTGTTCAACCTGAGATGGATGATGTAAATCAAGATATTGAATAAGCCTTCTTCAAATATAAAATCAGTAAAGATATTGAATAAGCCTCTCCATTTCCATCACCCCTAGTATACTATTTTCTTCATCTCACCACTCTATTATTGATTCTAAACCACTACATATGACATTCCTGAATTCTACAAGATCATGTTTCCATTGATGCATCAATTACTGCTACTATTTCAACTATATTTTGACATTGATGATTAGTATAAATAATGTCAATCCCTTAAAGCATTTTCGTCTTGCAGTTTATGACACCGTGTCACTACTACAGAAATGACATTTCACATCAGTGGAAATCGACATTTCACATCGGGTCCCAACCGATGTAACTAAAGGTGAGGTTGTATGTCTGTTACATTTAACATCGGGTACCAAACCGTTGTGAAAAATCTTTTCCCACATCGGTTTTTGATTAAACTGAAGCGAAACCGCTTTTTTTCCAAATATGAACATGTATTTCACAACGGCAGATTTGACATCCCCAAAGTGAAAATCTACATCTTCCACATCTACTTTAATTGAACCCGATGTGAAATCCCTTTTTATTTAAAAAACAAATTTTTATTTGTTGACCTTCTTTTTCCTGATGCGAGAAAATTCATATACAAAATTACTTAATAAATTCAATGAAAAACAAAAAAAATTGTCTTATATACAGACTCACAAATGCAAACTCCTAATGAGTTTTTGTTCAATAAAAAAAACTCATAATGAGTTCATATCACAAATGTCAGCAAATATCATAATTTTGAAATTCAAGTATTCTATTTCTATAGTTCCAATCTCTACAACAGAATAAGCAGGCCCAACCTGATTTCCATTAACATGTTGGGAAACCAAAGAGGAACTATTTTTCCTCTTTTGACATTCTTTAATATCTTAATTAACATTGTTAACACAAGGTTTGGTCAAACACACCTTATCAGAGCCCTCATTCTTCCTCTCAGTTGCAGGAATATAATTGAGATCCTTAAGTGTCGTCACTGACATCCCTGCCAACTATCGTCTGAAATAAAACAAGAAGACAACTAATCAAACTCAACACTAAGGGCTACTAAAACCACCATTTATTTAACTTCTAAAAAAAAGTACAATGACAACAAAAAATTAATTTAAAACATAAAACAAAACTCTTAAGTCAAGATCTGCAGTCCACAACAAAGACCATGTCTCTCCAAATTATGATTACAAGACATTGCTTTTTTTTACCGGTTCTAATTTGAGTTATCACAAACACAGGCATGCACATATACTGGATTTACAATAAAATCAATGACTGCAAAAGCCAATTCAAATTAAAATTGAGCCTCCAATTCAAAGACAAGTACAATCTTAAGTCATGATTTGAATTCAACAACAAAGAAACAACCCCGAAAATAATTTTTACAAGCCACAAAACAAAAAAAATACTCTACTCACTCATGGTTTTCTATATCTCACCAAATCACAATTATACTACCATTGCTTTTATTTCCTAGTTCATAATCTCAAATATCGCAATCACAAATATATATTGAACTTCTAATAAAATCAATAATTGCAAAAGCCAGTTTCAATCCTAGAATTGAACTTCCGCTTCAAACACAACACTAAAACCAATACACTTCAAATCACTGCACACATATAACAGAAGATGATGAAACAGTTGATACTTGATAACATTGCTATTACATTAAAAATTTAAAATATAGCAATCATGATGTTTCCATACCTCTAGTGAAGGTTCCTCCAAATTGCCATTTCTACATTTTCCATGATCATTTTCTGCATATCTGCTACATCAAATGTGTAGAAGTGAGTGATAGTAGGCCAAAATTCTTTAGTATTACTTTTATTTCCTTAAGAATTCTTTGGTATTACTTAATAGTTCGTATAAGAGGAAAATGAATCTTAACATTGTGTTGGACATTGTAGTTCTCAAATGTGTTTTGCGGATCAGTAATATTGGCCTAAGTTGGTCTAACACATTATACATTATTACAAGATGTTAATTAAGCATAAATAAGTAGAATAACCTCATCTGGTCAGCGTGTGAATTCTGCGCTAAAGTATAATCTATATAGACCTCATATATCTTGTTTAGAGTCTTGTAGTGGTAGCTTTAGGTTCTTTAACAATAACCTACATCAAACAATAATGGTTAATTGATTTACTGCTCATTAATCAAGAATGGGGCTTTCACCAAGAATTTTGATACAGCAAAACTATTCACCAAACCTCTTCAAAAAAAAAAACTATTCACCAAGAGCATATGACAATTAGTAACTAGATAATAATACTTGCATGATTTTTTTTTTCTTTTATTAAACAAAAATGCAGTAGCATATGACATACATACTTTGCAAGATATATAAGTACACTTATTTGAATAAGAGATCACTTTATTAAGTGATCTAATCCAATTAGTGAAAAAAACAATGGTCAACAGAAGCAACAATAGTTGACACAAAATATGGAAAAGAATATTAGTGAAAAAAGAAGCTTTAATAAAAGGGAACTTAATTCATTTTATACCTTTTGGCTCGGTCTCAACAAGGACCAAGTATTAGAGCACTAAACCAGCCACTACACATGCAAAAATAACACCAAACAACCATGTGACATGAACAGAACTTGCTTCTATAATATATAAAAAAGTAGCCCCAAATTGCTCAAAAACTTTTAATATATCCAAGTAGCCGTGAGCAAACTACCTGAAAAGCATTGTAATGTCTCCAAATTCACACTATCATCAAGGATAAAAAATGCTTCTGATGAGACAATTGCTAACTGAAGAAGATCTAGAATTGAAAGAACGTGGGACTGAAAAGAATGAAAAACCATATTACGGGACTGTAGGCAGTATTTTCTTTTAAACCATACAAGGAATGAAGCATAAGAGTGGATAACACACTACTTGCCCAAGTCACAGAGACATGCAAGGAATAAATGCAATGTGGAGAAGTCTAACTAATACACACTCTACAAATAAAGAATAAAAAAGAGCACATGAGTGGTGTTAGGAATATAGCAAAGCTGCTACATGGACCTCCACCAAGCAAGGAACAAACAAAAGATAAAACTCAAAGTGGATCCTCAAGCTGCACAAGCATTTGACTCGCTACTTTTTGATCAATTGCTATTCAATTTGACACCAAAACCATACTACCAAAGATATAGCTTACAATAACTATACGATATTAAGTCTATAGCTAGAACGAACTCAAGGGAGTTAATAGCCAGGATAAAGTAAACCTTATAGCAGTACAACACCAGGCAAACATAGTACTAACATAGCAAAAATACATATATAAGGGTGACCATTATAATTTAATATAAGAAAACTAGCGTTATGAAAATGACAACCATAAAGGCACTTGTATTACTATGTAAAACAAGACTCTTTCTACCAACTAAAAGTAGATTCATATAGCGTGGTTTAATAAAGTTTGAATCCCGGCTAAAAGTCTCTCATTTAGTGTCGAACACCATCTTTTTTCCCAAACCACTCATCCATTTTCCATTATTTTCCCAAACTATCATCTCTATTTTTCCTCTCTTAACTTATATACTCAAACCAACCTATCAGTGGCCTCATTCTCACAAACCACTACATGTCACACCCACTCTTAATCTATCAATGAAATGAACTACCATCACTTCATCTGCGTACTATCCCAATGGGCGAATCATCACTAGTCACTCACATTATTAATAAAACACAAACACTAGAGTGAACTCTGTAAAATGAAAAATGTAATTGCAAAATTTTAATAAAACATGTACATTTGTTAGCATCTGTGTACTCTATGCAACAGAAAAACAGACCCTATATGAGAAATAAACAATTAACAAAATCAAACATCTATATTCAAAGTGTAAATAAGCAAATTACTAAAGTGAAATTGCAATTTAGAGATGACCAGATTATAAGGTTTTTTTTTAACAGAAGATTGTTTTTAAGTTTTTGTATTCTGTTTGAAGAGAAATTTATTCATTTTTATTGTGAAATTCAAAATTATCATTGCATCACACATAAGGAATTAGCTAGTAGTCATTTGAACAACAATGTTATTGAAAGTAGATATGAAGACTCGCCTGTTTCAGAGAGCGAGGGAGATCGACCCGGCGAGATTCGAGCGAGTGAGTGAGAGAAATCCCGAACGAGTGAGTGGTAGAAAGAAGAACAACGACTGAGTTCACGATTCACGATTGAAATTGAGCATGAGTGAACAAATCAGATTGGGATGGTGATTCTTGAGCTGAAGGGCGATTCAAATCGATTTGAGATGAAGGGCTTGTTGTTCGATTTTGGGGAAAGGGTTTGATGTTCGATTTTTCAGGGAAGATGGAAAACGAAAACGAAAATGATTTTGTGTTTGAGCGATTCATGATTGAGTGTTTGAAGAATGAGTTTGTGGTTAGGGTTTCTCAGTGAAGAGGGAAAAGGTACGAGTGTGAAAGGGAAAGTCAGAAATGTAAAAAGTGACGCAACTTTTTTCCCTACAGGTGTAATGAGGCTGATGTCAAATATAGTTCATCAAAATTACAAACCTGCCACCGCGTTTATCTTTCCCTACAGGTATAATCTCCACTGATGTGAAAAAGGTTCAGTGACTAATTTTCCCCTCAGGCATTTATTCAACTGATGTGATATTGCCACCGTGTTACTTTTCACTTCAGGTTTTTGCCCACTGATGTGGATACCCTGATGTCAAATGTATATTTTCTAGTAGTGTGTGTTCTCTTTTGAGATTTAGAGAGTAGATTCTCTCTTGTTTTTGAACCATATCCGCTTTCATCCCTGATTAAAAAACATTTACACATAAAAAAACATAAAAGTAACAAATTTACAATTACAACTATATTTCTCAATACACGTGAAGTTAGTTTGAGGGTCTTAAAGAAGAAGTAGAACATTTTTGAACCATAATTCCTCTTTCATCCCTAATTTAAAAACCATTTACCACTTTTTCTTTCTTCTGTAATATAAGACTGTTTTCAAAATTTTACATGCATGATTTCTTTACAATAATAATCATATTTAATTATAGCACTAATAACGAGAGAAAAAAAACATAAAAGTAACAAATTTACAATGACAACTATTTTTCTCAATGCATGTTAAGTTAGTTTGAGGGTCTTAAGAAGATGTAGAACATTTTTGAATCATCATTCCTCTTTTATCCATAATTTGAAAACCATTTATCACTTCTTTTTTCTTTCGTAATATAGAACTGTTTTCAAAATTTTACATGCATGATTTCTTAACAAAATTAATCATATTTAATCATAGAAATAATAACAAAAAAAAACGTAAAAGTAACAATTTTACTATTACAACAACTTTTTTCAATACATGTGAAGTTAGTTTTAGGGACTTAAGAAGATGTAGAACATTGAACGAAAGAAATAAGATGCATAAAATTGTTTCGAGTACAAAGTAAGAAACAAAAATGAAGATGCAAAACTAACGATGATAAGCACAATGATTGAAGGTTAAACTTCTACTTTTTTTTGTGGTTAAAATGGAAGTTTGTCTCCTTCGATTTTCATTACTTTGATTGGAGGCAAAACTCTAAGATGTGACTCTCTGCTGTAACTAGCCTCTTAAAAAAAACCATGAAAAGTACAAAAGTCAACAAAATTTTAAAATGAAAGATTCAATATGGATATATCTAGAAAAAAACAAACCAAATCAATTAAATGTTTGGTTGTCTCTAAGAGTTGATGGTCCCTTCATAATTGTATCGAAAATCAATAACAATGGTTACAAGATAGATTTGTCAAGTACTTGGTGTCTCTACATCGTTCAATCTAATCGATCTTTCATCATATTTTGTTGAAGGACTAAATAGAAACTCGAGAGCAAGTTCTATTCAACCCGAGGTGGATGATGCAAAACAAGATATTGAACAAACCTTCTTCAAAAATAAAAATAAAAAGATAATGAATAAAACGGGACCTTAGTTTTAGTGTTACACTAGAAAATGATTATTAATAAGAGTGTTTCATTAGCTACACATTCATAACCATTATGGTGCCAAACAAACGCTGTTGCAACCCTAATTATAAGACAATTTTCCAATTTTTCTAATAGGAATAATTACGTAAAAGTAACACAAGTTTATTTACTCGCGAATAAAACGGAACCTTATTTTCACTGTCACGATAGTATAAATGACCAGGGTTTTATTTATTGCAACCCTATTCTTTTGCATAGAATTCAGCTGCGCCGATTCACTGAAACAAATGGAGCAAATTTTCACTGAAGATTTGAACCGCTATAGGTTCCTTGTCAGTAGACTTCAAAACGAAGTTGACAAGGTAGATCACAATTCTCTTCTCATAATTCTTATATTGTTCATTTTTTTTTAATCACATTGTATTTTCTTCGATCTATACAATATCATTTTCACCATCTTTATTGTGATCAAATTCTCTATTTGTTGTTCCTTTTTAATTTTCTGAAACTGAGAGTAGGACAGATTGAATATTGAAGAATAAACAGAAAATTTACTTTTTAAATTATCACTCTATCGCCAATTTAGTTCATAAACTATTAAATCTGATTAAAATATCCCTAAACTATGAAAAATGCATAAATTTAATCCCTAACTATTCTCAGATCCAACTAGTTGATAATTCAATAAACAATATTTAGTCTCTAAATTTTCATAAAACACAACCAATTTTGTTTACTGAGGGACTAAGTCTCTAAATTTTCATAAAAAACTACCAATTTTGTTTATTGAGGGACTAAATAATTGGATCTGAGAATAACATAGGGACATTTTATTTGTTTTTAAAAGTTTAAGCACTAAATTGATGAGAAAAGGATAGTTTAAGACTAAATTGAATACTTATTCGGTATAAAAATTGAATTATTACACAAAATGTCGCTTGGATGATATTGCTACGATTCTATGTTGAACTTTTTGATCCTAAATATCAGCACCGATTTGACAACAGTTTTGCCCATAATATATAAGCCCTTTTCATATTAACCAAATGCATTTAGTTTTTTTTCAAAATAAACCCTAATTAATATCACTTGAATGTTTATGCAATATGAAAATGTCAATACCAACTATAGATATAAAAATGGTATCGTTAATGTTTATTTTGTTGATGTGAAGTCTAAGATGTTGATCTATGTTCAAAAATTAACCGATTCATATTACAAGTTGTATTTGAATTGGATCCGATGATATTAACTTTTAGTTTAGTCAATCTTCATCCGAAGTCATGTACAAACTTCGATATTGCTTACAACTCATATTTTAAAATTAAATTTGGTTGTATAATCTTCATCCAATGCGATCTTTTGACTGCGTGATTGTGTGTTTTTCCGATTTGAAAAGAGTATGTATGGGTTTATATTTAAGAATAAACCCTTTTCTCGTGCAAAAAATTTCTGTTAATTGATCATTTATACATAATCGCAAATTAAGATGAAACCTTATTAGAAATTTTGGAATGTTACAAAACCATCATGTCCTTGTAACATCATAATGCTTAAGATGTAAGCATTCCCTTTTCCAAAATACAATATGAAGTTGAATGTTGATGTAGGATAGTTTTGTTTACTTTTGCCCGTCCATCAATAAGTTAAATGTTTTAATATTTAGGGTTAAGTGCATTCTTGACACCTTCACTTTTAAATAGTTGCAATTTTGGTCGTCTGACAAAAAAAAATACAGCTTTGATCTCTAAACGTTGCAAAGTTGCTGAGAAGCCGTCACATGTCCCAAAACAGGAGTCATAATCTCAACTTTTTGCAAAGATAAGGGGCCAAAAGAACATATTTCCCATAAGTAAGCGGGTCAAAAGAGCATATTTCCCTAAACATAGGTCACTTTTGCCATTTTTTTTAAAAGGGGATCAAAATGGATACTTTTGCAAACTTGGGAGGTGAATAGTGCGTTTAAGCCTAATATTTATGCCCACATTTATACAATCTATTGCTTCTAGTTTGTTTACTATCAATTTATATAATTGTGGTTAAATTTGGATTCAATCAATATGGGTAGGGGAGGGGAACAGCAAGTACAGTAAGTAGATGGGTTTAAAGACTCACTTGCTTTTTATCTTTTTATTTTGAGTGCGTTTAAGCTTAATATTTATGTCGACATTTATACAATCTATTGCTTCTAGTTTGTTTACACTCTCATTCTTTTAAATATGCTTGAATTATACTCATCTCATCTCTTATGTTAAAAAATATACACTTTCCTCCCCTTCTTACCCTGAGAGAAGCTTGAAACATTTATTTTATCTCTTATGTTAAAATTTACACTTTGCTCAATATATTTTTTATTTATAATAATCCAGCAAAATTGAAATTTACAACACTTCGAAGAAAAATAGTATTGCAGGTCAATTTTAATATAATCAAAATTTGAATTCATATTTTTTGCTATTTGTTATAAAATATGAAACAACCCAAAATAAAATATGTGAAAACTTACTAAAGTCGATAAAGTATGGTTATTTAAAAATGAATTATATACTCTAAATTATAAAATTAATAACAAAATATTTAAATTTAATTATCATTGACATTTAAATTATAAAGAAATGTGTTTATTTTTCTTAAATGGTGGCTCAAAATTAGTATATATTATAAAAATATTTATTTATGTTAAAATAGGTTAAAGTGTAGTGCATATTTAATTATTGGCTAAAATATGGTTTTGGTCCCTGCAAATATGTCTAGTCTTGGTTTTAGTCCCTGTAAAAAAAATTTGTTTTTGGTCCCTGCAAAATATGTCTAGTTTTGGTTTTGGCCCCTGGAGGGACAATTTCCAAAAGTAAAATATTTTGCAGGGACTATTTATCTAATAAATGGGTTCAATCATCATGTGCCATGTGTGCAAATCATCACAAAAGTGGGGCCAGAAACCAAAACCAAAACGAGACATATTTGCAGGGACTAAAAACAATTTTTTTTTACAGGGACTAAAACCAAAACTAGGCATATTTGCAGGGACTAAAACCATATTTTAGCCTTAATTATTAAGGAAGAGGGTTGTAATTCAAGCATCTCATAGGAGAACAGAATTAATTTTACTTTTCAAGGCAAAGAAGTGTTTATTTTAACATAAATTTAAAAGGGGAAGTAGGGGAGCGTAATTTACTCTTTTATTTTTATCATATTTTAATTAATCTTGTTTTCCAATCTAGCAATTCTGATGCATAGAGGAAAGAAGGAATCTTGTTTCCTTCTTATACAATATCTCATTTGTTTGTTTTTACAAATTGTATTCTAATTTCTGTTAAGGGATTATCTTTGTCAAGAATAAATTTGCTGCTATATATGTTATTAAGTTTGAACATTTTTTGTGTCATGTGTTGAGTGCAGCTTGAGAAGGAAGCAAAAGAGGTTCAACAGTTTTACCAACCTACTGGTTCTAAGAAGCCGCTGCAACGTGCTTCACAAGAAACGCAAGCAGAGCGCATGTGCCATTTTTCAAACAAGACTAGAGAATTAAGTACTGAGGTTGGTTCATCATTTTTATTTTGCAAAGTTGCGTTTAAATTTAATATTGTATGGTTATCATAAGAAATATATCAGAAGATTAACTTATGCATTTAATTTTTGTTGCTTCAGCTGTCCAAGGTTGATACCGCTTTGAGAAGTCTCAAAACTACAATGATTGCACAGTGCAGGTTCGTGAAAGAATCACCCATTATTTTCATTTTTGTAGTCTCATGTTCAGATTGCCAAAATAGTGCTACATAACATTGTTAGTTTCGTGTTTGGTCCGGCAACAAATTGATTTTTATCTTGGACCCACAAGTTGTAGGAATTTTATAGATTTAAATATCATCGACACGCTTACATTGTCATGGATCTGAATTATATAACCCACTATTCAATGTTATATTTTATTGCACCTAGTTTGTTCCTTTAAATAGGCCACTGAAAATTCATGATGTATTTCCTTTTGGTCATGTTACGGAATTATGCTGTTTATTATGTTCTGTTGTTGAGAATATTGTAGGAAGCTGTCACTTTCGGAGAAGTCCAGACTTGCGAATGCCATCCCCAAGTTGTCTCGTCATAATCTCCTCAAGGCATTAGAGATTGTTAAAGAGAATAATCCAAATTTCCAGCATAGTATTGATATGGTTACTCTTGACCTTGAAGCTGAGGTTTGTAATGTTACCTTGCTAGTAATGTTGTCTGCTTTCATTTACTAATTTTGTTTGTCTAATCTTATCTATAAAGTTTTGATTTTGTTTAGCAAGTATTAATTAGATACTCACTAATTTTTTAAGCTTAATTTTCAGAGTGACTACACGGTATGGAGATTGTATATGTTTGTTAAAAATTCAGTAAATGTACAAGAAGGAACAAACGTTGATACTTATGAAGACACCATTGAGGCCAAGGACACGAAAATATAA
This sequence comes from Medicago arabica, assembly GCA_946800305.1. Classification (NCBI taxonomy): domain Eukaryota; kingdom Viridiplantae; phylum Streptophyta; class Magnoliopsida; order Fabales; family Fabaceae; genus Medicago; species Medicago arabica. The sequence goes on along the minus strand of OX326971.1, from coordinate 16,669,320 downwards.
TTTCGAAAAGAGAAGAATTGTGTGATTCGCTTGCCAAAGAATGTAGGGTTTATGTTTTACTTTTGATTGAGTTAGATGCTCAAATGCTTTTAGTTTGGACATGTATCTGATCTTTCTCAAACCTTTTAGTTTGGACATGATGTATTTCCAATTTGTGCAACACCGGGAATATGTTTGGTTAGGATTTGAAATTTTTTTTTTTTGTTGAAAAAGTCTTGTCGTATTTATTTAAAAGGTCTAGTGATATTACTAGACTTTTAAAAGTAATTATAGAAATCTTGTTGTATTCTCGAATTCTACAAAATCATGTTTCCATTGATGCATCAATTACAGCTATTGTTTCAACTATACTATGACATTGATGATTAGTATAAATAAGGTCAATCCTTTCAAATATTTTCATCTTGAAGTTTATGAAAGAAAGTGTTCTCTTTTGAGATTTAGAGAGTAGATTTTCATTTGTTTTTGAACTATCATTCCTCTTTCATTTATCACTTTTTCTTTCTTCCGTAATTAAAGATTGTTTTCAAAATTTTACATGCATGATTTCTTTACAAAAATAATAATATTTAATTATTGGAATAATACCCTAAAAAAAGCATAAAGGTAATTAATTTACTACTCCCTCAGGTTCTATTTGTAAGAAACATTAAGGTCAACTAAATGTGATGTATCTGGTTAAGAATTTGGATCAAATACATTAACTTTTGATGACTCAAAAATCGTCTCTTATAAATAGGACTGAAGGGACTGTTACAACTATTTTTCTTAATACACATGAACATAATTTGAGGGTTTAAGAAAATGTAGAACATTGGACGAAAGAATTAAGAAGATGCCTATAATTGTTTGAGTATAATTTATGAAACAAAAATCAAGATACAAAACTAAGCACAAAAGGCAAACAAAATTTTAAAATGAAAGATTCATTATGGAAATATCTACAAAAAGAACAAACCAAATCAACCAAATGTTTGGTTGTCTCTAAGAATTTATGGTCCCTTTAAAAATATAGTATCGAAAATCAATAACAATGATTACAAGATAGATTTGGCAAGTACTTATGGTGTTTCTACATCATTCAATGTTGTTTTCTACATCATTCAATGTTGTTGATATTTCACCATATTTTGATGAAAGACTAAATATAAACTAGAGAGCAAGTTCTATTTAACCCGAAGTTGAAGATGCAAATCAAGATATTGAACAAGCCTTCTTCCGGAGGCCAAGCAACCCAAATGAAGGGCTTATGCCTCAAAATTTTGGGTGAAAAAAAGGCTCTAAAAAATTAATTTGGTTATAAATATATTATATGGAAGATAAATTACAGACATTTGTACATATTAACTAATTACCAAAAGGAAAAGGCTAAAGTGCACGATAGAAAAATTCGTCAAAGTTGCACGAACGTAGGTGGATTACATTGTATTTTCATCGATCTTTACAATATTATTTTCACCATCATTAATGTGATCGAATTCTCTATTTGTTGTTCCTTTTTAATTTTCTGAATCCGAGAATAGGACTTATTGAACATTGAAGAATAAACAGTCTAAGATGCTCAAAAAATAATGGCGAAAAGAGGAGAATTGTGTGATTCGCTTGCCAATTATAAAACACCAATTTGTGCAATTGAAAAGATATTTTTAGGTTGAAAAAGTCTTGTCATGTTCCTTTAAAAGGTCTAGTGATATTTCTAGACTTTTAAAAGTAATTATATCTTGTTGTATTCCATCAAAATATTTTATAACTTACGAAAAGTTTCTAATTTGGGTGGATTGCTTGAAAAATAGGATTTGATGATCGACTTTTATGGAATCTTTGTTATATTCATTATGACACAAAGCATTGGAAAGGGCTAACACAAAGCATTATAAAGCTTTGCTGCATAAAAAGTGCATCTTTCATTCTGATCAAGAGAAACTGGTGCAACTATATAGTAAACATTCTCATGCTTTTCAATGATTAAGATTAGATGTCATTGCATGAAAATTATATTATGTAGTTTGTAAGATCATTGTTTCTACACATGTGTTTCCATGGAGTGCTATAAACATTTTTATCTGTAAATGTATGCATCTTGTTTCATCATTTTTTTTTTTACAGAAATGTTAATTTCCATTTGTTTCAACAATGTTAATCCATTTTTTCTAAGAATATATGTTAAAATCATAGGCGAATCAATTGAATGACATAATATAATCCACCGATAAAGTTAATATTATTAGTCTTATGCAACAAATTATAAGAGTTTAACTTTTCTTGTTAATTGGTGACCATACTCAACCTTTTTTTTTTAAAGAGGCATAAATTTTAATCATAAATTATGATCAATCCTATGTGTTTCACATGCTAAAAAAATTTAAAATTCAAGAAATGTTGTTCAACTTACATACATGATTTCTTTATCAGATTAGATTTTGAAAACAACCATTATTTTCTAGTTAGAGATCCTGACTAACATCTCAGAACCTAATTACACATGCAAGTTAAATAACTTCGCAGCAGTCGATGACATGTTTTCAAAAAAAGCAGACAAAAAAAATGTCAATCACTCCTTCCTGATGTGTTTAGCCAACTTAGTGGAAGACAATCATGTTAGATTATAGACATCAGATGGAATGTCATCTTGGTATTTCTCAGCGGACGAACGGTTTGCAGGAATACGATTCCGAACTTGTTCCAAATCATTTGCACCACAAGCAGAGAAGGATTGTTGTCACAATAAGGATAAAATTTCCTAACTTAAAATGGAGATAATATTAATAATTACATTAACACTATCATTCATTAAACCACACAGAAATTCAATGCGTTTATTTTAACGTGGGAATATTAAGGGAATCTGAGCATTCAACATAAGCATTGTTTTTCTCCAGAATGAATGACTGGGTTGGATTATCTTAGATAACATTCTACAATAATAAAATTGAAAATCAAATATAAGTGACAGAAAAAGAAACAGTCAAATCAGTTATAAAAAGTATAACAGGACAAACACAAAGAACCTCATCAAGTTGTTGCTCCTCTGGCTGAATTTCATCGCGCAGAAGATGAAACTTAATTTTCTTGATGACCGCAGGATCACAGAAAACACCTAAAACAAATGATTGATTATAGTACGGCTGATACTTGACACGTAACACAAACTCAAGGCCGAGTAGTTTATCTAGATGTTTTGGATATATTTTAGGATCGTCCTCATTGACCTTCATAAATAAATACAATTACATAAGTTATAATACCTATCAACCATGCGGAAAATAAAATGAAAACTAAATTAGGGATACCTCTTGCATAGTCTTCCTAAGAGCTTAAGCAGTAATACCAATAACCTGAAGACATTCACTATCCCAAAACATAAATTCATCAGTCATACCCCAATTTTTGATAGAAGATTTCATTTTTCACACGTCTTTTGTCCCGAAATATTCCCTGTCTTTTCAGCGAAAATTTCGGCAGAAATGCATTTTAAAATACCTCATTTTTTGTTCGTTTTAGGTCCTTTTTTATGTTATTTATTCTTAGTTTTTTTTATTTTATTATTTATTTTAGTCTTTTTATTTTTATCTTATTTTTTTTACCTTTTATTATTACATTTCTTTTTCTTTTTCTGTTTCTTTTTTTTCAGTTCTTTTTTATTTTATTTTAATGTCCATTTTTTTTTCTTCCACATGTTAACTTTCTCAATTATTGCTCATTTATGAGGTGAGGTCAAACCATTAATTTTGTAACGGTCAAATGATCTTAGTCATTGGATCTAAAACTCATATTTGGCCCCTCACCTAAGAATAGAGCTCTCATTCCTCACTTATACACACAAAAAGTTATCTTGAGTTGTCAAAAAACTTTTCTCTCTTCTCCCTCCTTTAGCTTCTTTTGACGAGCTATTCTTTTCTTCTCCTTCTTTTTCTGTCCCTCGAATTTTAAGAGTGTTCTTAAGACCATAGTCCCTATTTGGTTTATTGTCCCTGAGAGGTATTTTAAAATACCTCATTTTTGGTCCACTTTTTTATCTATTTTATTTTTGTTTCATTGTTTATTTTATTTGATAGCATTTTAATTTTGTTATTTATTAATTTGCAATTAGAATGTATTTTAGGGAAATTGTGAATATAAAGAAAAATATGCATTGTCTTTACTTCAATTCTTATATATCAAAAAATACAAAAAAACATAAGGTTTAGTTTATTATCCAAGGGAAAAAGATTTGTTTCGACTTAGTGTCACTACGGAATTCTCTCGCGTTTAATTCATCGTCATTTTAATTTTAGGCTTTTAAAAATAAATAAAAAAACCCCAAAAACATTAAAATAATCAAAAAACAAATTTCAAGAAGGGAATTAGTTTTTCCTAAAAAAACCTTGATCCTTATCAAGTGATTTTCCATTTTATTTTCTAAGCAAAACTTTAATCCATTTTAATTATATTTGAATCTTTCTTTTAAAATAAAAAAATAAAAACATGAAACAAATTTTATCTTTGGCATTTGGCTTTTACTTTTCAAACCTTTTCAAAAACTCATAAAAAATAAGGACTACACTAGTGGATTTCCTTCATGGCTTGGTAGCCCCCATAGTAGGTGTGTTTGTCATCGAACTGGGTCAACAAACTCACTGTACCATTTACTTTCTTGTCATTTATTTTCTTACGTTTTTATTTGTTTATTTGCATGATGTTGGAACATTAAATAGAACATCTACTTTATGTGTATATGACGTTGAAACATCGCATAAAACATTTTAAAACTAGTACGCTAGAATTTCACTCCTCATAGGATCATGCTCATGTGCGTTCCCTTTTCAACCATTCAGATACTACTTGCCATACCTTTATATACTCTCGACCTATTGAAGACACCCGTGTATGGAAGGCAACAATTGATGGCTCCTATACAGTTAAATCTACGTATAGATTATGCATTGATCTCATCCATGAATTTGAAACCTCAGATTGGAAGCTCCTTTGGAACCTTAAAATCCCACCTCGCATTCACACTTTCCTCTAGCTAACAGCGCATCAATGCTTGCCAACGAGATTTAACCTTTCAAATTGCGGCATCCCTTGTACTGAATCATGTGTCTCATGTGATGTCTTAGCGGAATCACATATGCACACCTTCATTGTTTGTTCCAAGGCTATATAGTGTTGGAACAAAATTGGTATTGGCACCATTATCCGTGAGCTGCTCCTTGGGGTTAATAATTTGTATCCCATGTTTTTTTGACCTATTTACCAGGTTAAAGGAGCAAGACAAACTCTCAGCCACTATGACTCTTTGGAGCTTATGAAAGAGTCGAAATGCAAAGCTTTTTGATTCTAAAGACACCACACCCTCCTCCATCATTACTCGTTCTCATGATGTCCTACATGAATGGAGTTGCATGCAAAATGCCAAGCATCCGACACACCCCCTAGATCAACAACCGGTGTGGATTAAGCCGCAACCAGTACAAATCAAAAGTAATGTTGATATTGCCTTCTTCAATAAAAATGAAACTATGGATTATAGTATGTGCTTTAGAGACTCCACAAATACTTTATTATTAGGTAAATTTGACTACATGCACTGCTTGGTGTCGGTTTTGGTAGCGGAATCTATTAGTCTTATGCACTTTCTAAAAAAAAGTTTTAATAGGATGGGTAATAATATTTAGGGTCTTGTTAACCGGTGCCCCCGGGTCACTGGTTAAGGAATCCAAAAGTAGAAAAATTGTTTTGAAAATATAAACTTTTACTTTTGACCAACTAATTATTACACCACTTTTTAATAAAATCTTACTTCTTTTAGCTGCTTAACCAATGCCTCAGGGGCACTGGTTAACATTCTCCTAATATTTAATATAGTAGTGCTAGTCATCCTCAAATAGATGGAGAAATTGAAGTTTTTGATAGGATTTTGGATAACCTAATTTTGAGCATTATCGGTAAAATCGTGAAACAGTAGGATCTTTTCTTTGCAGAGGTTGAATTTGTCTACAAAATTTAAACTAATCAAGCTATTGGCATATGTCCTTTTGAGGTGGTTTATGAAACTCAACCTCATTGCTGTCTAGACCTAACACCTCCAATGGATAAGAAACAAGTTTTTGTAGATGTAGAACACTGAACGAAAGAACCAAGAAGATGCATAAAACTGTTTGAGTACAATTGAAGGAACAAAGGTCAACATGCAAAACTAACAATGATAAGCACAAAAGGCAACACAATTTTAAAATGAAGGATTTGGTATGGATATATCTACAAAAAGAATAATCCAAATTAACCAAATGTCAAGTTATCTCCAATAGTCGTGTCTTCAAAGTACTATAAAAAATCAATAACAATGATTTCAAGATAGATTTGTAAAATATGTATGGTGTCTCAACATCATTCAATGTTGTCTATCTTTCACCATCTTTTGATGAAGGACTAAATATAAACTCGAGAGCGAGTTTTGTTCAACCCGAGATGGATGATGCAAATCAAGATATTGAATAAGGCTTCTTAAAAAATAAAATTAGTAAAGATATTGAATAAGCTTCTCCATTTCCATCACCCTTAATATACCAGTTTCTTCATTGGACCACTCTATTTTGATTCTAATCCACTATGTATGACATTATTCCCGAATTCTACAAGATCATGTTTCCATTAATGCATCAATTACTGCTACTATTTTAACTATATTTTGACATTGATGATTAGTATAATAAATAAGGTCAATTCCTTCAAGCATTTTCATCTTGAAGTTTATGAAATGTGTGTTCTCCTTTGAGATTTAGAGAGTAGATTCTCTCTTGTTGTTTAACCATCATTCCTCTTTCATCCTTAATTAAAAAACCATTTACACATAAAAAAACACAAAAGTAACAAATTTACGATTACAACTATATTTCTAAATACACGTGAAGTTAAACTTAGGGTCTTAAGAAGAAGTAGAACATTTTTGAACCATCATTCCTCTTTCACACCTAATTTAAAAACCATTTATCACTTTTTCTTTCATTCGTAATATAAGATTGTTTTCAAAATTTTACATGCATGATTTCTTTACAAAAATAATCATATTTAATTATAGGAAGAATAACGAGAGAAAAGACAACGTAAAAGTAACAAATTTACTATTACAACTATTTTTCTCAATGCATGTGAAGTTCGTTTGAGGGTCTTAAGAAGATGTAGAACATTTTTGAACCATCATTCCTCTTTCACACCTAATTTGAAAACCATTTATCACTTTTTCTTATTTTCGTAATATAGGACTATTCTCAAAATTTTACATGCATGATTTCCTTGCAAAAGTAATCATATTTAATCATAGGAATAATAATAAAAAAAAATGTAAAAGTAACAATTTTACTATTACAACAACTTTTTTCAATACATGTGAAGTTAGTTTTAGGGACTTCAGAAGATGTAGAACATTGAACGAAAGAAATAAGATGCATAAAATTGTTTTGAGTACAAAGTAAGAAACAAAAATGAAGATACAAAACTACCGATGATAAGCACAATGATTAGGGTTAAACTTTTAGGTTTTTTGGTGGTTAAAATTGAAGTTTGTTTTCTTCGATTTTCATTACTTTGTTTGGAGGCAAAACCCTATGATACGTCTCTCTGCTGTAACTTAATTTTTTTTCCTTTTGCTCTTTGTTGGCTCTCTCTCTTGACACCTTTTCTAGTTATATATATATATATACACACACACACAGCCTCTTAAAAAAACTATGATTAGTACAAATGTCAACAAAATTTTAAAATGATAGATTCAATATGGATATATCTAGAAAAAAACAAACCAAATCAACTAAATGTCTGGTTGTCTCCAAGAGTTGATGGTCCCTTCAGAATTGTTTCGAAAATCAATAACAATGGTTACAAGATAGATTTGTCAAGTACATGGTGTCTCAACATCGTTCAATGTTGTCGATCTTTCATCATATTTTGATGAATGACTAAATATAAACCCGAGGGCAAGTTCTATTCAATCCGAGGTGGATGATGCAAAACAAGATACTTAACAAGCTAGAAAATGAATACAACGAGATATTGAATAAAACGAGACCTTAGTTTTTGTGTTACACTAGAAAATGATTATTAATAAGAGTGTTTAATCAGCTACACATTCATAACCATTATGGTGCCCAACAAACACTGAAAATAAAAGGGTAATGCTATCCAGTGCCTCGAGTGAACTGGTTAAGGAGCAATAAATTGAAAGATTCCACTTATTTATCTTAATTAATGTGAGAAATAATAATTTATCTAATTAAAATTAATAAAAGCTGTAGTTAATACTCTTTCATAGGATGTTGTTTTGTTTTGAAGAGGATCTAATTACATATTTAATGATTTTATATTTGATATTTTATTTGGATATGTTTTATCTTTAAAATTGCTAATTTATTTTGGGATTTAAAATATCATGTCTTAGTGTAATTATTTTTGCGCAACTTTTAACTAAAAAAGTGAAAGTAAACAATATGCTTTGAGGAAAATTCACGGGGATGAAAAAAAAAAGGTGCAAAATAAAAATCACGGGAAAAAAAATATTGTTGTAAGGAAAATTCACAAGAAGAAATGACATAATATTATGTTTCTAATTCACATGGGTATAAATAGGTCAACTTTCAAAATTATATAATAGTCGTGCATTTACGAGAGTAATGAATACAACTGTTAATTTTAATTAGCTGATTTATTATTAGCTGATTTATTATTTCTCATGTTAATTGATATAAAATAAATAGAACTAATCAATTTATTGCTCCTTAACCCGTGTCCGGGGCACCGGTTAGCAAACCCAAAGAATAATTACGTAAAAGTAACACAAGTTTTTTTGCTACAAGTACTTTTAAACTTTTCTTGTAATAATGAGGATGTAGTAAAATAAATACTCGCGAATAAAACGGGAGCTTATTTTCACTGTCACGCTAGTATAAATTACTAGGGTTTTATTTATTGCAACCCTATTTTTTTGCATAGAATTCAGCTGCGCCGATTCACTGAAACAATGGAGCAAATTTCAACTGAAGATTTGAACCGCTATAGGTTCCTTGTCCGTAGACTTCAAAACGAAGTTGACAAGGTAGATCACAATTCTCTTCTCATAATTCATATATTGTTTTTTTTTTTTTTTAATCACATTGTATTTTCTTCGATCTATACAATATCATTTTCACCATCTTTATTGTGATCAAATTCTCTATTTGTTATTTGTTGTTAATTTTCTGAAACTGAGAGTAGGACAGATTGAATATTGAAGAATAAACAGTAAATTTACTTTTGAAATTATCACTCTATCACCAATTTAGTTCATAAACTATCAAATCTGGTTAAAATATCCCTAAACTATGAAAAATGCATAAATTTAGTCACTAACTATTCTCAGATCCAACTAGTTGATAACTCAATAAACAATATTTAGTCTCTAAATTTTCATAAAACCCAACCAATTTTGTTTATTGAGGGACTAAGTCTCTAAATTTTCATAAAAAACAACCAATTTTGTTTATGGAGGGACTAAATAATTGGATCTGAGAAAAACATAGGGACATTTTTATTTGATTTTAAAAGTTTAAGCACTAAATTGGTGAGAAAAGGATAGTTTAAGACTAAATTGACTATTTATTTGGTATAAAAATTGAATTATTACACAAAATGTTGCTTGGATGATATTGCTACGATTCTATGTTGAACTTTTTCATCCTAAGTATCTGCACGGTTTTGACAACAGTTTTGCCTATAATATATATATATATATATATATATATATATATATATATATATATAAGCCCTTTTTATATTACCAAATACATTTATAGTTTTTTCTTTCTCAAAATAAACCCTAATTAATTTCACTTGAATGTTTTTGTAAAATGAAAATGTCAATAGCAACTATATAGATATAAAAATGGTATCGTTAATGTTTATTTTGTTGATGTGAAGTCTAAGATGTTGACCTTTGTTTGAAAATTAACTGGTTCATATTAGGAGTTGTATTTGAATTGGATCCGGTGAGATTAAATGTTAGTTTATTCAATCTTCATCCGAAGTCATGTACATAGTTTGATATTCCTTACAACTCGTATTTGAAAATTAAATTTGGTTGTATGATCTTCATGCAATGCGATCTCTTGACTGCGTGATTGTGTGTTTTTTCGAATTGAAAGGAGTATGTATGGGTTTATATTTAAGAATAAACTCTTTTCTCGTGCAAAATATTTTTGTTAATTTATCATTTATACATAATCGCAAATTAAGATAAAACCTTATTAGAAATTTTGGAATGTTACAAAATCATCATTTCCTTGTAACAACATAATGCTTAAGATGTAAGTATTCCATTTTCCAAAATACAATATGAAGTTGAATGTTGGTGTAGGATAATTTTCTTTTCTTTTGCTAGTCCATTAATAAGTTAAATGTTTGAATATTTAGGCCTAAGTGTATTTTTTACACCTTAACTTTGAAAAAGTTACGATTTTGGCCTCGTAGCAAAAGAATATGCAATTTTGACCCTTAAACGTTGCAAAGTTGATGAGAAGCCGCCACGAGTCCCAAAACAGGGGCTATAATCGCAACTTTTTATAAAGATAAGGGACCAAAAGAGCATATTTCTCTTAACTTAGAGGGTCAAAAAAGCTTATTTCCCTAAACATGGGGTCACTTTTGCCATTTTTTTAGAAGGGGTCAAAATCGCTACTTTTGAAAACTTAGGGGTGAATAGTTCGTTTAAACCTAATATTTATGGCGACATTCAAACAAGATATTGTTTCTAGTTTGTTTACCATCAATTTATAGATTTTTGGTTAAATTTGGATTCAATCAATATGGGTAGGGGAGGGGAACAACAAGTACGGTAAGTGGATTGATTTCAAGACTCACTTGTTTTTTGTCATTTTATTTTGAGTAAATTAAACTGTCATTTTTTCAAAGATGCTTAATTATACTCATCTCCTTTCTTATGTTAAAATATACACTTTCGTCCCCTCGTATTCAAAACATATTTGAAAAATATTATACTTCCTCCTCTGAGAGAAGCTTGAATAATATTTATCTCCTCTTTTATGTTAAAATCTACACTTTACTCAATAACTTTTTTTATTTATAATAATCTAGCAACAAAACTAATTTATGTCACTTCGAAGAAAAATAGTATTGCGGGTCAATTTAAATATATAATCAAAATTTGAATTCATATTTTTTGCTATTTATTATAAAATATGAAACAACCCAAAATAAAATTAAAATATGTGAAAAATTATTAAATTCGATAAAGTATGGTTATTTAAAAGTGAATTTTATACTCTAAATTATAAAATTAATAACAAAATATTTAAATTTAATTATCATTGACATTTAAATTATAAAGAAATGAGTTTATTTTTCTTAAGTGGTGGCTCAAAATTAAGATATATCATAAAAATATTTATTTATATTAAAATAGGTTAAAGTGTAGTGCATATTTAATTATTAATGGAGGGGGTTGTAATTCAAGCATCTCATAGGAGAAGGGAATTAATTTTACTTTTCAAGGGAGGGAAGTGTATATTTTATCATAATTTAATTAATCTTGTTATCCAATCTAGCAATTCTGATGCATAGAGGAATGAAGGAACATCTTGTTTTCTTTCTTATACAATATCTCATTTGTTTGTTTTTACAAATTGTATTCTAATTTCTGTCAAGGGATTATCTTTTTCAAGAATAAATTTGCTGCTATGTTATTAATTTTGAACATTTTTTGTGTCATGTGTTGAGTGCAGCTTGAGAAGGAAGCAAAAGAGGTTGAACAGTTCTACCAATCCACTGATGATCAGAAGAATGATTGCAAAAACAAAGGCAGGGAGAATGCTCCAACTGGATCTAAGCTTGATCTAGAAGAAACATATGCAAACAAGACTATAGAATTAAGTACTGAGGTTGGTTCATCATATTTATTTTGCAAAGTTGTGTTTAAATTTAATAATGTATGGTTATCATAAGAAATATATCAGAAGATTAACTTATGCATTTAATTTTTGTTGCTTCAGCTGTCCAAGGTTGATACAGCTTTGAGAAGTCTCAAAATAACAATGATTGCACAGTGCAGGTTCGTAAAAGAATCACCCATTATTTTCATTTTTGTAGTCTCATGTTCAAATTGCCAATTTAGTGCTACATGACATTGTTAGTTTAGTGTTTGGTCCCGCAAGGAATTGATTTTTATCATCGACCCGCTTGTTGTAGAAGTTTTATAGATTTAGATATCATCGACACGCTTACGATGTCATGGATCTGAATCATCAGATCAAGATCGAATAACCCACTATTCAATGTTATATTTTATTGCACCTAGTTTGTTCCTTTAAATAGGCCACTGAGAATTCATGATGTATTTCCTTTTGATCAAGTTATGGAATTATGTTGTTTGTTATGTTATGTTGTTGAGAATATTGTAGGAAGTTGTCACTTTCGGAGAAGTCCAGACTTGCGAATGCCATCCCCAAGTTGTCTCCTCATAACCTCCTCAAGGCATTAGAGATTGTTAGAGAGAATAATCCAAATTTCCAACATAGTATTGATATGGTCACCCTAAACCTTGAAGCTGAGGTTTGTAATGTTACCTTGCCAGTAATGCTTTTTGCTTTCATTTACTAATTTTGTTTGTCTAATCTTACCTATAAAGTTTTGATTTTGTTTAGCAAGTATTAATTAGATACTCACTAATTTTTTAAGCGCAATTTTCAGAGTGACTACACAGTATGGAGGTTGTATATGTTTGTTAAAAATTCACTAAAAGTACAAGAAGGAACAAGCGTTGATACTTATGAAAACAACATTGTGGCCAAGGACATGAAAAAATAATTTCGAAAAGAGAAGAATTGTGTGATTCGCTTGCCAAAGAATGTAATAGGGGTTGTGTTTTACTTTTGATTTAGTTAGATGCTCAAATGCTTTTAGTTTGGACATGTATCTGATCTTTCTCAAACCTTTTAGTTTGGACATGATGTATTGCCAATTTGTGCAATACCGGGAGTATGTTTGGTTAGGATTTGAAAAGTTTTTTTTTTGTTGAAAAAGTCTTGTCGTATTTATTTAAAAGGTCTAGTGATATTACTAGACTTTTAAAAGTAATTATAGAAATCTTGTTGTATTCTCGAATTCTACAAAATCATGTTTCCATTGATGCATCAATTACAGTTATTGTTTCAACTATACTTTGACATTGATGATTAGTATAAATAAGGTCAATCCTTTTAAATATTTTCATCTTGAAGTTTATGAAAGAAAGTGTTCTCTTTTGAGATTTAGAGAGTAGATTTTCATTTGTTTTTGAACTATCATTCCTCTTTCATTTATCACTTTTTCTTTCTTCCGTAATTAAAGAATGTTTTCAAAATTTTACATGCATGATTTCTTTACAAAAATAATAATATTTAATTATTGGAATAATACCCTAAAAAAGCATAAAGGTAATTAATTTAATACTCCCTCAGGTTCTATTTGTAAGAAACATTAAGGTCAACTAAATGTGATGTATTTGGTTAAGAATTTAGATCAAATACATTAACTTTTGATGACTCAAACGTCTCTTATAAATAGGACTGAAGGGACTGTTACAACTATTTTTCTTAATACACTTGAAGTTAGTTTGAGGGTTTAAGAAAATGTAGAACATTGGACGAAAGAATTAAGAAGATGCATATAATTGTTTGAGTTAATTTATGAAACAAAAATCAAGATACAAAAATAACTATGATAAGCACAAAAGGCAAACAAAATTTTAAAATGAAAGATTCATTATGGAAATATCTACAAAAAGAACAAACCAAATCAACCAAATGTTTGGTTGTCTCTAAGAATTTATGGTCCCTTTAAAAATATAGTATCGAAAATCAATAACAATGATTACAAGATAGATTTGGCAAGTAATTATGGTGTTTCTACATCATTCAATGTTGTTTTCTACATTATTCAATGTTGTTGATATTTCACCATATTTTGATGAAAGACTAAATATAAACTAGAGAGCAAGTTCTATTTAACCTGAAGTTGAAGATGCAAATCAAGATATTGAACAAGCCTTCTTCCGGAGGCCAAGCAACCCAAATGAAGGGCTTATGCCTCAAAATTTTGGGTGAAAAAAAGGCTCTAAAAAATTAATTTGGTTATAAATATATTATATGGAAGATAAATTACAGACATTTGTACATATTAACTAATTACCAAAAGGAAAAGGCTAAAGTGCACGATAGAAAAATTTGTCAAAGTTGCACGAACGTAGGTGGATTACATTGTATTTTCATCGATCTTTACAATATTATTTTCACCATCATTAATGTGATCGAATTCTCTATTTGTTGTTCCTTTTTAGTTTTATGAATCCGAGATTAGGACTTATTGAACATTGAAGAATAAACAGTCTAAGATGCTAAAAAAATAATGGCGAAAAGAGGAGAATTGTGTGATTCGCTTGCCAAAGAATGTAATAGGGTTGTGTTTTAGTTCTGACTGAGTTAGATGCTCAAATGCTTTTAGTTTGGACATGTAGGTGGATCTTTCTCAAACCTTTTATTTTAAAACACCAATTTGTGCAATTGAAAAGATATTTTTAGGTTGAAAAAGTCTTGTCATGTTCCTTTAAAAGGTCTAGTGATATTTCTAGACTTTTAAAAGTAATTATAGTAATCTTGTTGTATTCCATCAAAATATTTTATAACTTACGAAAAGTTTCTAATTTGGGTGGATTGCTTGAAAAATAGGATTTGATGATCGACTTTTATGGAATCTTTGTTATATTCATTATGACACAAAGCATTGGAAAGGGCTAACACAAATCATTATAAAGCTTTGCTGCATAAAAAGTGCATCTTTCATTCTGATCAAGAGAAACTGGTGCAACTATATAGTAAACATTCTCATGCTTTTCAATGATTAAGATTAGATGTCATTGCATGAAAATTATACTATGTAGTTTGTAAGATCATTGTTTCTACACATGTGTTTCCATGGAGTGCTATAAACATTTTTATATATAAATGTATGCATCCTGTTTCATCATTTTTTTTTACAGAAATGTTAATTTCCATTTGTTTCAACAATGTTAATCCATTTTTTCTAAGAATATAGGTTAAAATCATAGGCGAATCAATTGAATGACATAATATAATCCACCGATAAAGTTAATATTATTAGTCTTATGCAACAAATTATAAGAGTTTACCTTTTCTTGTTAATTGGTGACCATACTCAACCATTTTTTTTAAAGAGGCAGAAATTTTAATCATAAATTATGATCAATCCTATGTGTTTCACATGCTAAAAAAATTTAAAATTCAAGAAATGTTGTTCAACTTACATACATGATTTCTTTATCAGATTAGATTTTGAAAACAACCATTATTTTCTAGTTAGAGATCCTGACTAACATCTCAGAACCTAATTACACATGCAAGTTAAATAACTTCGCAGCAGTCGATGACATGTTTTCAAAAAAAGCAGACAAAGAAAATGTCAATCACTCCTTCCTGATGTGTTTAGCCAACTTAGTGGAAGACAATCATGTTAGATTATAGACATCAGATGGAATGTCATCTTGGTATTTCTCAGCGGACGAACGGTTTGCAGGAATACGATTCCGAAGTTGTTCCAAATCATTTGCACCACAAGCAGAGAAGGATTGTTGTCACAATAAGGATAAAATTTCCTAACTTAAAATGAAGATAATATTAATAATTACATTAACGCTATCATTCATTAAACCACACAGAAATTCAATGCGTTTATTTTATCGTGGGAATATTAAGGGAATCTGAGCATTCAACATAAGCATTGTTTTTCTCCAGAATGAATGACTGGGTTGGATTATCATAGATAACATTCTACAATAATAAAATTGAAAATCAAATATAAGTGACAGAAAAAGAAACAGTCAAATCAGTTATAAAAAGAATAATAAGACAAACACAAAGAACCTCATCAAGTTGTTGCTCCTCTAGCTGAATTTCATCGCGCTGAAGATGAAACTTAATTTTCTTGATGACCGCAGGATCACAGAAAACACCTAAAACAAATGATTGATTATATTACGGCTGATACTTGACACGTAACACAAACACTAGGCCGAGTAGTTTATCTAGATGTTTTAGTTATATTTTACGATCGTCCTCATTGACCTTCATAAATAAATAGAATTACATAAGTTATAATACCTATCAACCATGCGGAAAATAAAATGAAAACTAAATTAGGGATACCTCTTGCATAGTCTTCCTAAGAGCTTAAGCAGTAATACCAATAACCTGAAGACATTCACTATCCCAAAACATAAATTCATCAGTCATACCCCAATTTTTGATAGAAGATTTCATTTTTCACACGTCTTTAGTCCCGAAATATTCCCTGTCTTTTCAGCGAAAATTTCGGCAGAAATGCATTTTAAAATACCTCATTTTTTGTTCGTTTTAGGTCCTTTTTTATGTTATTTATTCTTAGTTTTTTTTATTTTATTATTTATTTTAGTCTTTTTATTTTTATCTTATTTTTTTTACCTTTTATTATTACAAATTTTTTCTTTTTCTGTTTCTTTTTTTTTTCAGTTCTTTTTTATTTTATTTTAATGTCCATTTTTTTTTCTTCCACATGTCAACTTTCTCAATTATTGCTCATTTATGAGGTGAGATCAAACCATTAATTTTGTAACGGTCAAATGATCTTAGTCATTGGATCTAAAACTCATATTTGGCCCCTCACCTAAGAATAGAGCTCTCATTCCTCACTTATACACACAAAAAGTTATCTTGAGTTGTCAAAAAACTTTTCTCTCTTCTCCCTCCTTTAGCTTGTTTTGACGAGCTATTCTTTTCCTTTCCTTCTTTTTCTGTCCCTCGAATTTTAAGAGTGTTCTTAAGACCATAGTCCCTATTTGGTTTATTGTCCCTGAGAGGTATTTTAAAATACCTCATTTTTGGTCCACTTTTTTATCTATTTTATTTTTGTTTCATTGTTTATTTTATTTGATAGCATTTTAATTTTGTTATTTATTAATTTGCAATTAGAATGTATTTTAGGGAAATTGTGAATATAAAGAAAAATATGCATTGTCTTTACTTCAATTCTTATATATCAAAAAATACAAAAAAACATAAGGTTTAGTTTATTATCCAAGGGAAAAAGATTCGTTTCGACTTAGTGTCACTACGGAATTCTCTCGCGTTTAATTCATCGTCATTTTAATTTTAGGCTTTTAAAAATAAATAAAAAAACCCAAAAACATTCAAATAATCAAAAAACAAATTTCAAGAAGGGAATTAGTTTTTCCTAAAAAAACCTTGATCCTTATCAAGTGATTTTCCATTTTATTTTCTTAGCAAAGCTTTAATCCATTTTAATTATATTTGAATCTTTCTTTTAAAATAAAATAAAAACATGAAACAAATTTTATCTTTGCCATTTGGCTTTTACTTTTCAAACCTTTTCAAAAACTCATAAAAAATAAGGACTACACTTGTGGATTTCCTTCATGGCTTGGTAGCCCCCATAGTAGGTGTGTTTGTCATCGAACTGGGTCAACAAACTCACTGTGCCATTTACTTTCTTGTCATTTATTTTCTTACGTTTTTATTTGTTTATTTGCATGATGTTGGAACCTGAAATAGAACATCTACTTTCTGTGTATATGACGTTGAAACATCGCATAAAACATTTTAAAACTAGTACGCTAGAATTTCACTCCTCATAGGATCATGCTCCTGTTCGTTCCCTTTTCAACCATTCAGATACTACTTGCCATACCTTTATATACTCTCGACCTATTGAAGACACCCGTGTATGGAAGGCAACAATTGATGGCTCCTATACAGTTAAATCTACGTATAGAATATGCATTGATCTCATCCATGAATTTGAAACCTCATATTGGAAGCTCCTTTGGAACCTTAAAATCCCACCTCGCATTCATACTTTCCTCTAGCTAACAGTGCATCAATGCTTGCCAACGAGATTTAACCTTTCAAATTGCGGCATCCCTTGTACTGAATCATGTGTCTCATGTGATGTCTTAGCGGAATCACATATGCACACCTTCATTGTTTGTTCCAAGGCTATATAGTGTTGGAACAAAATTGGTATTGGCACCATTATCCGTGAGCTGCTCCTTGGGGTTAATAATTTGTATCCCATGTTTTTTTGACCTATTTACCAGGTTAAAGGAGCAAGACAAACTCTCAGCCACTATGACTCTTTGGAGCTTATGAAAGAGTCGAAATGCAAAGCTTTTTGATTCAAAAGACACCACACCCTCCTCCATCATTACTCGTTCTCATGATGTCCTACATGAATGGAGTTGCATGCAAAATGCCAAGCATCCGACACACCCCCTAGATCAACAACCGGTGTGGATTAAGCCGCAACCAGTACAAATCAAAAGTAATGTTGATATTGCCTTCTTCAATAACAATGAAACTATGGATTACAGTATGTGCTTTAGAGACTCCACAAATACTTTATTATTAGGTAAATTTGACTACATGCACTGCTTGGTGTCGGTTTTGGTAGCGGAATCTATTAGTCTTATGCACTTTCTAAAAAAAAGTTTTAATAGGATGGGTAATAATATTTAGGGTCTTGTTAACCGGTGCCCCCGGGTCACAGGTTAAGGAATCCAAAAGTAGAAAAATTGTTTTGAAAATATAAACTTTTACTTTTGACCAACTAATTATTACACCACTTTTTAATAAAATCTTACTTCTTTTAGCTGCTTAACCAATGCCTCAGGGGCACTGGTTAACATTCTCCTAATATTTAATATAGTAGTGCTAGTCATCCTCAAATAGATGGAAAAATTGAAGTTTTTGATAGGATTTTGGATAACCTAATTTTGAGCATTATCGGTAAAATCGTGAAACAGTAGGATCTTTTCTTTGCAGAGGTTGAATTTGTCTACAAAATTTAAACTAATCAAGCTATTGGCATATGTCCTTTTGAGGTGGTTTATGAAACTCAACCTCATTGCTGTCTAGACCTAACACCTCCAATGGATAAGAAACAAGTTTTTGTAGATGTAGAACACTGAACGAAAGAACCAAGAAGATGCATAAAACTGTTTGAGTACAATTGAAGGAACAAAGGTCAACATGCAAAACTAACAATGATAAGCACAAAAGGCAACACAATTTTAAAATGAAGGATTTGGTATGGATATATCTACAAAAAGAATAATCCAAATTAACCAAATGTCAAGTTATCTCCAATAGTCGTGTCTTCAAAGTACTATAAAAAATCAATAACAATGATTTCAAGATAGATTTGTAAAATATGTATGGTGTCTCAACATCATTCAATGTTGTCTATCTTTCACCATCTTTTGATGAAGGACTAAATATAAACTCGAGGGCGAGTTTTGTTCAACCCGAGATGGATGACGCAAATCAAGATATTTAATAAGGCTTCTTAAAAAATAAAATTAGTAAAGATATTGAATAAGCTTCTCCATTTCCATCACCCTTAATATACCAGTTTCTTCATTGGACCACTCTATTTTGATTCTAATCCACTATGTATGACATTATTCCCGAATTCTACAAGATCATGTTTCCATTAATGCATCAATTACTGCTACTATTTTAACTATATTTTGACATTGATGATTAGTATAATAAATAAGGTCAATTCCTTCAAGCATTTTCATCTTGAAGTTTATGAAATGTGTGTTCTCCTTTGAGATTTAGAGAGTAGATTCTCTCTTGTTGTTTAACCATCATTCCTCTTTCATCCTTAATTAAAAAACCATTTACACATAAAAAAACACAAAAGTAACAAATTTACGATTACAACTATATTTCTAAATACACGTGAAGTTAAACTGAGGGTCTTAAGAAGAAGTAGAACATTTTTGAACCATCATTCCTCTTTCACACCTAATTTAAAAACCATTTATCACTTTTTCTTTCTTTCGTAATATAAGATTGTTTTCAAAATTTTACATGCATGATTTCTTTACAAAAATAATCATATTTAATTATAGGTAGAATAACGAGAGAAAAGACAACGTAAAAGTAACAAATTTACTATTACAACTATTTTTCTCAATGCATGTGAAGTTCGTTTGAGGGTCTTAAGAAGATGTAGAACATTTTTGAACCATCATTCCTCTTTCATACCTAATTTGAAAACCATTTATCACTTTTTCTTATTTTCGTAATATAGGACTGTTCTCAAAATTTTACATGCATGATTTCCTTACAAAAGTAATCATATTTAATCATAGGAATAATAATAAAAAAAAATGTAAAAGTAACAATTTTACTATTACAACAACTTTTTTCAATACATGTGAAGTTAGTTTTAGGGACTTCAGAAGATGTAGAACATTGAACGAAAGAAATAAGATGAATAAAATTGTTTTGAGTACAAAGTAAGAAACAAAAATGAAGATACAAAACTACCGATGATAAGCACAATGATTAGGGTTAAACTTTTAGGTTTTTTGGTGGTTAAAATTGAAGTTTGTTTTCTTCGATTTTCATTACATTGTTTGGAGGCAAAACCCTATGATACGTCTCTCTGCTGTATTTTAATTTTTTTTCCTTTTGCTCTTTGTTGGCTCTCTCTCTTGACACCTTTTCTAGTTATATATATACACACACACACACACACAACCTCTTAAAAAAACCATGATCAGTACAAATGTCAACAAAATTTTAAAATGATAGATTCAATATGGATATATCTAGAAAAAAAAACAAACCAAATCAACTAAATGTCTGGTTGTCTCCAAGAGTTGATGGTCCCTTTAGAATTGTTTCGAAAATCAATAACGATGGTTACAAGATAGATTTGTCAAGTACTTGGTGTCTCAACATCGTTCAATGTTGTCGATCTTTCATCATATTTTGATGAATGACTAAATATAAACCCGATGGCAAGTTCTATTCAATCCGAGGTGGATGATGCAAAACAAGATACTTAACAAGCTAGAAAATGATTAAAACGAGATATTGAATAAAACGAGACCTTAGTTTTAGTGTTACACTAGAAAATGATTATTAATAAGAGTGTTTAATTAGCTACACATTCATAACCATTATGGTGCCCAACAAACACCGAAAATAAAAGAGTAATGCTATCCAGTGCCTCGAGTGAACTGGTTAAGGAGCAATAAATTGAAAGATTCCACTTATTTACTTTAATTAATGTGAGAAATAATAATTTAACTAATTAAAATTAATAAAAGCTGTAGTTAATACTCTTTCATAGGATGTTGTTTTGTTTTGAAGAGGATCTAATTACATATTTAATGATTTTATATTTGATATTTTATTTGGATATGTTTTATCTTTAAAATTGCTAATTTATTTTGGGATTTAAAATATCATGTCTTAGTGTAATTATTTTTGCGCAACTTTTAACTAAAAAAGTGAAAGTAAACAATATGCTTTGAGGAAAATTCACGGGGATGAAAAAAAAAAGGTGCAAAATAAAAATCACGGGAAAAAAAATATTGTTGTAATGAAAATTCACAAGAAGAAATGACATAATATTATGTTTCTAATTCACATGGGTATAAATTGGTCAACTTTCAAAATTATATAATAGTCATGCATTTACGAGAGTAATGAATACTCCCTCCGTCCTGAAATATAAGCAACAAATGGCCATTTTTTTTGTCCCAAAATATAAGCAAAAAAAAATAATGTTGACCAATTTTAATCTAGTGTTCCAAAATTACCCTTTTACATTTATGGAGCATGAACATTGAAGTTCAATTACCTAAGCATGTTTAAGGAGTATTGGAATTGGAATGCCACTAATATTAACTACCTGCAATAATGAAATTGAATTGGAATCATGGTTTACGGCATTGAAATCAACATGATTACCACTATTTTGTGTATTAAAATCATGTTTCCTTCTCCATTTGATTTTTAATATTCTTATTTTATCTCTATCACACAAAAATGGCAGGACATCAATCTTTCTTTGATAGACCATCATTTGATTTGGGAATTGAAGAAGACACAGAGAACTTGTCACTTCTTATTGTGGAAGACACATTAGATAAAGAGGTGGAGAGTGACCAAGATCATTGAAAGGAGGATAGTATTAGAAGTTTTGATTTCAGTTGGTGGTGCAGACTACAAGTATTTGTCATTAAGAGTAGGTGGTAGTGGGATGTGTCACTTATGAAGTGTTTTTGTTTTCAATGTGTGTAAGGGTAAATTAGGAATGTTGTATTTTTATTTGATAAAATTTAGAGCAGTCAATGAAGAATTATTGATTTTCTTAATAAGTGTTTTTTTTTTTTTACTTATATTTCAGGACGGAGGAAGTACAACTGTTAATTTTAGTTAGCTGATTTATTATTTCTCATGTTAATTGATATAAAATAAATAAAACTGATCAATTTATTGCTCCTTAACCCGTGCCCGGGGCACCGGTTAGCAAACCCAAAGAATAATTACGTTAAAGTAACACAAGTTTTTTTACTACAAGTACTTTTAAACTTTTCTTGTAATAATGAGGATGTAGTAAAATAAATACTCGCGAATAAAACGGGACCTTATTTTCACTGTCACGCTAGTATAAATTACTAGGGTTTTATTTATTGCAACCCTATTTTTTTGCATAGAATTCAGCTGCGCCGATTCACTGAAACAATGGAGCAAATTTCAACTGAAGATTTGAACCGCTATAGGTTCCTTGTCCGTAGACTTCAAAACGAAGTTGACAAGGTAGATCACAATTCTCTTCTCATAATTCATATATTGTTTTTTTTTTTAATCACATTGTATTTTCTTCGATCTATACAATATCATTTTCACCATCTTTATTGTGATCAAATTCTCTATTTGTTATTTGTTGTTAATTTTCTGAAACTGAGAGTAGGACAGATTGAATATTGAAGAATAAACAGTAAATTTACTTTTGAAATTATCACTCTATCACCAATTTAGTTCATAAACTATCAAATCTGATTAAAATATCCCTAAACTATGAAAAATGCATAAATTTAGTCACTAACTATTCTCAGATCCAACTAGTTGATAACTCAATAAACAATATTTAGTCTCTAAATTTTCATAAAACACAACCAATTTTGTTTATTGAGGGACTAAGTCTCTAAATTTTCATAAAAAACAACCAATTTTGTTTATGGAGGGACTAAATAATTGGATCTGAGAAAAACATAGGGAAATTTTTATTTGATTTTAAAAGTTTAAGCACTAAATTGGTGAGAAAAGGATAGTTTAAGACTAAATTGACTATTTATTTGGTATAAAAATTGAATTATTACACAAAATGTTGCTTGGATGATATTGCTACGATTCTATGTTGAACTTTTTCATCCTAAGTATCTGCACGGTTTTGACAACAGTTTTGCCTATAATATATATATATATATATATATATATATATATAAGCCCTTTTTATATTACCAAATACATTTATAGTTTTTTCTTTCTCAAAATAATCCCTAATTAATTTCACTTGAATGTTTTTGTAAAATAAAAATGTCAATATCAACTATATAGATATAAAAATGGTATCGTTAATGTTTATTTTGTTGATGTGAAGTCTAAGATGTTGACCTTTGTTCGAAAATTAACTGGTTCATATTAGGAGTTGTATTTGAATTGGATCCGGTGAGATTAAATGTTAGTTTATTCAATCTTCATCCGAAGTCATGTACATAGTTCGATATTCCTTACAACTCGTATTTGAAAATTAAATTTGGTTGTATGATCTTCATGCAATGCGATCTCTTGACTGCGTGATTGTGTGTTTTTTCGAATTGAAAGGAGTATGTATGGGTTTATATTTAAGAATAAACTCTTTTCTCGTGCAAAATATTTTTGTTAATTTATCATTTATACATAATCGCAAATTAAGATAAAACCTTATTAGAAATTTTGGAATGTTACAAAATCATCATTTCCTTGTAACAACATAATGCTTAAGATGTAAGTATTCCATTTTCCAAAATACAATATGAAGTTGAATGTTGGTGTAGGATAATTTTCTTTTCTTTTGCTAGTCCATTAATAAGTTAAATGTTTGAATATTTAGGCCTAAGTGTATTTTTTACACCTTAACTTTGAAAAAGTTACGATTTTGACCTCGTAGAAAAAGAATATGCAATTTTGACCCCTAAACGTTGCAAAGTTGATGAGAAGCCGCCACGAGTCCCAAAACAGGGGCTATAATCGCAACTTTTTATAAAGATAAGGGACCAAAAGAGCATATTTCTCTTAACATAGAGGGTCAAAAAAGCTTATTTCCCTAAACATGGGGTCACTTTTGCCATTTTTTTAGAAGGGGTCAAAATCGCTACTTTTGAAAACTTAGGGGTGAATAGTTCGTTTAAACCTAATATTTATGGCGACATTCAAACAAGATATTGTTTCTAGTTTGTTTACCATCAATTTATAGATTTTTGGTTAAATTTGGATTCAATCAATATGGGTAGGGGAGGGGAACAACAAGTACGGTAAGTGGATTGATTTCAAGACTCACTTGTTTTTTGTCATTTTATTTTGAGTAAATTAAACTGTCATTTTTTCAAAGATGCTTGAATTATACTCATCTCCCTTCTTATGTTAAAATATACACTTTCGTCCCCTCGTATTCAAAACATATTTGAAAAATATTATACTTCCTCCTCTGAAAGAAGCTTGAATAATATTTATCTCCTCTTTTATGTTAAAATCTACACTTTACTCAATAACTTTTTTTATTTATAATAATCTAGCAACAAAACTAATTTACGTCACTACGAAGAAAAATAGTATTGCGGGTCAATTTAAATATATAATCAAAATTTGAATTCATATTTTTTGCTATTTGTTATAAAATATGAAACAACCCAAAATAAAATTAAAATATGTGAAAAATTATTAAATTCGATAAAGTATGGTTATTTAAAAGTGAATTTTATACTCTAAATTATAAAATTAATAACAAAATATTTAAATTTAATTATCATTGACATTTAAATTATAAAGAAATGAGTTTATTTTTCTTAAATGGTGGCTCAAAATTAAGATATATCATAAAAATATTTATTTATATTAAAATAGGTTAAAGTGTAGTGCATATTTAATTATTAATGGAGGGGGTTGTAATTCAAGCATCTCATAGGAGAAGGGAATTAATTTTACTTTTCAAGGGAGGGAAGTGTATATTTTATCATAATTTAATTAATCTTGTTATCCAATCTAGCAATTCTGATGCATAGAGGAATGAAGGAACATCTTGTTTTCTTTCTTATACAATATCTCATTTGTTTGTTTTTACAAATTGTATTCTAATTTCTGTCAAGGGATTATATTTTTCAAGAATAAATTTGCTGCTATGTTATTAATTTTGAACATTTTTTGTGTCATGTGTTGAGTGCAGCTTGAGAAGGAAGCAAAAGAGGTTGAACAGTTCTACCAATCCACTGATGATCAGAAGAATGATTGCAAAAACAAAGGCAGGGAGAATGCTCCAACTGGATCTAAGCTTGATCTAGAAGAAACTTATGCAAACAAGACTATAGAATTAAGTACTGAGGTTGGTTCATCATATTTATTTTGCAAAGTTGTGTTTAAATTTAATAATGTATGGTTATCATAAGAAATATATCAGAAGATTAACTTATGCATTTAATTTTTGTTGCTTCAGCTGTCCAAGGTTGATACAGCTTTGAGAAGTCTCAAGATAACAATGATTGCACAGTGCAGGTTCGTAAAAGAATCACCCATTATTTTCATGTTTGTAGTCTCATGTTCAAATTGCCAATTTAGTGCTACATGACATTGTTAGTTTAGTGTTTGGTCCCGCAACAAATTGATTTTTATCATCGACCCGCTTGTTGTAGAAGTTTTATAGATTTAGATATCATCGACACGCTTACGATGTCATGGATCTGAATCATCAGATCAAGATCCAATAACCCACTATTCAATGTTATATTTTATTGCACCTAGTTTGTTCCTTTAAATAGGCCACTGAGAATTCATGATGTATTTCCTTTTGGTCAAGTTATGGAATTATGTTGTTTGTTATGTTATGTTGTTGAGAATATTGTAGGAAGTTGTCACTTTCGGAGAAGTCCAGACTTGCGAATGCCATCCCCAAGTTGTCTCCTCATAATCTCCTCAAGGCATTAGAGATTGTTAAAGAGAATAATCCAAATTTCCAACATAGTATTGATATGGTCACCCTTAACCTTGAAGCTGAGGTTTGTAATGTTACCTTGCCAGTAATGCTGTTTGCTTTCATTTACTAATTTTGTTTGTCTAATCTTACCTATAAAGTTTTGATTTTGTATAGCAAGTATTAATTCGATACTCACTAATTTTTTAAGCGCAATTTTCAGAGTGACTACACAGTATGGAGGTTGTATATGTTTGTTAAAAATTCACTAAAAGTACAAGAAGGAACAAGCGTTGATACTTATGAAAACAACATTGAGGCCAAGGACATGAAAAAATAATTTCGAAAAGAGAAGAATTGTGTGATTCGCTTGCCAAAGAATGTAATAGGGGTTGTGTTTTACTTTTGATTGAGTTAGATGCTCAAATGCTTTTAGTTTGGACATGTATCTGATCTTTCTCAAACCTTTTAGTTTGGACTTGATGTATTGCCAATTTGTGCAATACCGGGAGTATGTTTGGTTAGGATTTGAAAAGTTTTTTTTTTGTTGAAAAAGTCTTGTCGTATTTATTTAAAAGGTCTAGTGATATTACTAGACTTTTAAAAGTAATTATAGAAATCTTGTTCTCGGATTCTACAAAATCATGTTTCCGTTGATGCACCAATTACAGTTATTGTTTCAACTATATTTTGACATTGATGATTAGTATAAATAAGGTCAATCTTTCAGATATTTTCATCTTGAAGTTTATGAAAGAGAGTGTTCTCTTTTGAGATTTAGAGGATTTTCAATTGTTTTTGAACCATCATTCCTCTTTCATTTATCACTTTTTTTTTCTTTTGTAATTAAAGATTGTTTTCAAAATTTTACATGCATTATTTCTTTTAAAAAATAATAATATTTAATTATAGGAATAATAACCTAAAAAAAGCATAAAAGTAACCAATTTACTACTTCCTCGGGTTCTATTTGTAAGAAACATTAAGGTCAACTAAATGTGATGTATCTGGTTAAGAATTTGGATCAAATACATTAACTTTTGATGACTCAAACGTCTCTTATAAATAGCACTGAAGGTACTGTTACAACTATTTTCTTATGACACATGAAGTTAGTTTGAGGGTTTAAGAAAATGTAGAACATTGGACGAAAGAATTAAGAAGATGCGTATAATTGTTTGAGTATAATTTATGAAACAAAAATCAAGATACAAAACTAACTATGATAAGCACAAAAGGCAAACAAAATTTTAAAATGAAAGATTCATTATGGAAATATCTACAAAAAGAACAAACCAAATCAACCAAATGTTTGGTTATCTCTAAGAATTTATGTTCCCTTTAAAAATATAGTAACGAAAATCAATAACAATGATTACAAGATAGATTTGTCAAGTACTTATGGTGTTTCAACATCATTCAATGTTGTCGATATTTCACCATATTTTGATGAAAGACTAAATATAAACTAGAGAGCAAGTTCTATTCAACCTGAAGTGGAAGATGCAAATCAAGATATTGAACAAGCCTTCTTCCGGGGTCCAAACAACCCAAAGCAAGAGCTTATGCCTCAAAATTTTGGGTGAAAAAAAGAGCTCTGTAAAATTAATTTGGTTATAAATATATTATATGGAAGATAAATTACAGACATTTGCACATATTAACTAATTACCAAAAGGAAAAAGCTAAAGTGCATGATCGAAAAATTCGTCAAAGTTGCACGAACGTAGTGATTGTTGTAATTTGAGTTATTTTTTAATTCTAATTTTACTCCAAATGATCGGTGTAGCCTACTATATGTGTTTGTTGATGATAATTTGAGTTCTCTTTTCAACACATCAATGTAGCATGTGAGTTGGTGATCTCCACCGACTGTGAGACAATGAAATATGTGTTGCAGCTCACAAGGCTAGATATCAGTGTTTGTCTTTTATGTTATAATAACCAGACTTGTGTTCTATTTCTAAATATTATAAGTTAGCACTTATTAAAAAAGAGAATAGCTTAAAATGAACATGTCGTGTAAGTTCGTGTGGCTGAGGTTGTCGTGCCGTGTAGCAACGCTCTTGCCAAAAATGCTTCATTTACTCGTGGTCGTGAATTTAAAATTTGGTCTCCACAAAATTGAATTTTTATAAATATTTTGTTAAAAAATATATTTTAGGCCACATTAAATATTTTGCTTTAAACCTCTTAATATGTTGGGTCAGCCCTACCTTCTTCAAAAATAAATAGATATTGAATACAAGAGGACCTTTGTTTTAGTGTTACACTAGAAAATTAATAAGAGTGTTTCACACATTCATAAATATTATCGTGCCCAACAAACACTGTTGCAACCCTAATTATAAGACAATTTTCCAATTTTTCTGGTAGGAATAATTACGTAAAGGTAACACAAAGTTATTTACTACAAGTACTTTTAAACTTTTATTGTAATAATTAGGATGTAGTAAAATCAATACCGAATAAAATGGGTCCTTATTTTCACTGTCACGCTAGTATAAATGACTAGGGTTTTATTTATTGCAGCCCTATTTTTTTGCATAGAATTCAGCTGCGCCGATTTACCGAAACAATGGAGCAAATTTCCACTGAAGATTTGAACCGCTATAGGTTCCTTGTCAGTAGACTTCAAAACGAAGTTGACAAGGTAGATCACAATTCTCTTCTCATAGTTCATATATTGTTCATTTATTTTATTTTTTTAATCACATTGTATTTTCATCGATCTATACAATATCATTTTCACCATCATTAATGTGATCACATTCTCTATTTGTTGTTCCTTTTTATTTTTCTGAAACTGAGAATAGGACTTATTGAACATTGAAGAATAAACAGTAAATTTAGTTTTTAAATTATCATTCTATCACCAATTTAATTCATAAATTATTAAATTAATTAAAATAACCCTAAACTATGAAAAATGCATAAATTTAGTCCCTAACTATTCTCAGATCCAACTATTTAATCATGAATAAACAATATTTAGTCTCAAAATTTTCATAAAAAAACAACCAATTTTGTTTATTGAAGGACTATAAGTCTCTAAATTTTCATAAAAAACAACCAATTTTGTTTATTGAGGGACTAAATAATTGGATCTGAGAACAACATAGGGACATTTTATTTGTTTTTAAAAGTTTAAGCACTAAATTGGGGAGAAAAGGATAGTTTAAGACTAATAAATTGACTAATTATTCGGTATAAAAATTGAATTATTACACAAAATGTCGCTTGGATGATATTGCTACGATTCTATGTTGAACTTTTTGATCCTAAATATCAGCACCGATTTGACAACAGTTTTGCCCATAATATATAAGCCCTTTTCATATTACCAAATGCATTTAGAGTTTTTTTTCTTTTCAAAATAAACCCTAATTTATATCACTTGAATGTTTATGCAATATAAAAATGTCAATACCAACTATAGATATAAAAATGGTATCGTTAATGTTTATTTTGTTGATGTGAAGTCTAAAATGTTGACCTATGTTCGAAAATTAACCGATTCATATTACGAGTTGTATTTGAATTGTATCCGATGAGATTAAATGTTAGTTTATTCAATCTTCATCCGAAGTCATGTACACAATTCGATATTGCTTACAACTCGTATTTTAAAATTAAATTTGGTTGTATGATCTTCATCCAATGCGATCTCTTGACTGCGTGATTGTGTGTTTTTCCAAATTGAAAGGAGTATGTATGGGTTTATATCTAAGAATAAACCCTTTTCTCGTGCAAAAAATTTATGTTAATTTATCATTTATACATAATCGCAAATTAAGATGAAACCTTATTAGAAATTTTGAATGTTACAAAATCATCATGTCCGTGAAACAGCATAATGCTTAAGATGTAAGCATTTCTTTTTCCAAAATACAATATGACGTTGAATGTTGGTGTAGGATAGTTTTGTTTTGTTTTCCTGGTCCATCAATAAGTTAAATGTTTTAATATTTTAGGGTTAAGTGCATTTTTGACACCATAAGTTTTAAAAAGTTGCAATTTTTGGTTCTCTAACAAAAAAATACAAAATAGGGGCCATAATCTCAACTTTTTGCAAAGATAAGGGGCCAAAAAAACATATTTCCCTTAAGTTAGAGGGTCAAAAGAGCATATTACCCTAAACATAGATCACTTTTGCCATTTTTTCAAAAGGGGGTCAAAATCGATACTTTTGCAAACTTAGGGGGTGAATAGTGCGTTTAAGCCTAATATTTATGCCGACATTTAAACAGGATATTGCTTCTGGGTTGTTTACCATCAATTTATATATTTTTGGTTAAATTTGGATTCAATCAATATGGGTAGGGGAGGGGAACAGCAAGTACGGTAAGTGGATTGATTTCAAGACTCACTTGCTTTTTGTCATTTTATTTTGAGATGCTTGAATCATACTCATCTCACCTCTTATGTTAAAATATACACTTTTCTCTCCTCGTATTCAAAACATATTAGAAAATATTACACTTCCTCCCCTGAGAGAAGCCTGAAACATTTATCTTCTCTCTTATGTTAAAATTTACATTTTGCTCAATATATTTTTTATTTGTAATAATCTAGCAAAAAACAAATTTACAACACTTCGAAGAAAAATAGTATTGCGGGTCAATTTTAATATAATCAAAATTTGAACTCATATTTTTTACTATTTGTCATTAAATATGAAACAACCCAAAATAAAATATGTGAAAACTTACTAAAGTCGATAAACTATGGTTATTTAAAAGTGTATTTTATACTCTAAATTATAAAATTAATAACAAAATATTTAAATTTAATTATCATTGAAAATTATATTATAAAGAAATGAGTTTATTTTTCTTAAATGGTGACTCAAAATTAGTATATATCATAAAAATATTTATTTATGTTAAAATAGGTTAAAGTTTAGTGCATATTTATTTATCAAAAGAGAGGGTTGTAATTCAAGCATCTCATAGGAGAATATAATTAATTTTACTTTTCAAAGAAGAGAAGTGTATATTTTAACATAAATGTAAAAGGGGAGGGAGAGGAGTGTAATTTAATCTTTTATTTTTATCATATTTTAATTAATCTTGTTTCCCAATCTAGCAATTCTGATGCATAGAGGAATGAAGGAACATCCTGTTTCCTTCTTATACAATATCTCATTTGTTTGTTTTTACAAATTGCAATTCTAATTTCTGTCAAGGGATTATCTTTGTCAAGAATAAATTTGCTGCTATGTTATTAAGTTCGGGTGCAGCATGAGAAGGAAGCAAAATAGGTTGAACAGTTTTACCAACCTACTGGATCTAAGAAGCCGTTGCAACGTGCTTCACAAGAAACGCAAGCAGAGCTCATGTGGCATTTTTCAAACAAGACTAGAGAATTAAGTACTGAGGTTGGTTCATCATTTTTATTTTGCAAAGTTGTGTTTAAATTTAATATTGTATGGTTATCATAAGAAATATATCAGAAGATTAACTTATGCATTTAATTTTCGTTGCTTCAGCTGTCCAAGGTTGATACGGCTTTGAGAAGTCTCAAAAAAACAATGATTGCACAGTGCAGGTTCGTGAAAGAATCACCCATTATTTTCATTTTTGTAGTCTCATGTTCAAATTGCCAAAGTAGTGCTACATGACATTGTTAGTTTAGTGTTTGGTCCCGCAACAAATTGATTTTTATCTTGGACCCACATGTTGTAGGAGTTTTATAGATTTAGAGATCATGATGTATTTCCTTTTGATCATGTTATGGAATTATGTTGTTTATCATGTTCTATTGTTGAGAATATCGTAGGAAGTTGTCACTTTCGGAGAAGTCCAGACTTGCGAATGCCATCCC
This sequence comes from Medicago arabica, assembly GCA_946800305.1. Classification (NCBI taxonomy): domain Eukaryota; kingdom Viridiplantae; phylum Streptophyta; class Magnoliopsida; order Fabales; family Fabaceae; genus Medicago; species Medicago arabica. The sequence goes on along the minus strand of OX326971.1, from coordinate 16,637,391 downwards.
CAAGTTGTCTCCTCATAACCTCCTCAATGCATTAGAGATTGTTAAAGAGAATAATCCAAATTTCCAACATAGTATTGATATGGTCACCCTTGACCTTGAAGCTGAGGTTTGTAATGTTACCTTGCTAGTAATGTTGTTTGCTTTCATTTACTAATTTTGTTTGTCTAATCCTATCTATAAAGTTTTGATTTTGTTTAGCAAGTATTAATTAGATACTCACTATTTTTTTAAGTGTAATTTTCAGAGTGACTACACAGTATGGAGATTATATTGTATATGTTTGTTAAAAATTCACTAGAAGTACAAGAAGGAACAAGCGTTGATACTCATGGAGACAACATTGAGGCCAAGGACACAAATAATAATGGCGAAAAGAGGAGAATTTGTGTGTTTCGCTTGCCAAAGAATGTAATAGGGTTGTGTTTTTAGGTTTGATTGAGTTAGATCCTCAAATGCTTTTAATCAGTTTGGACATGTAGGTGGATCTTTCTCAAACCTTTTATAATAAAACACCAATTTGTGCAATTGAAAAGATATTTTTATGTTGAAAAAGTCTTGTCATATTCCTTTAAAAGGTCTAGTGATATTTCTAGACTTTTAAAAGTAATTATAGAAATCTTGTTGTATTCCATCAAAATATTTTATAACTTACGAAAAGTTTCTAATTTGGGTGGATTGCTTGAAAAATAGGATTTGATGATCGACTTTACGGAATCTTTGTTATATTCATTCTGACACAAAGCATTATAAAGGGCTGACACAAAGCATTATAAAGCTTTGCTGCATAAAAAGTACCTCTTTCATTCTGATCAAGAGAAACTGGTGCAACTATATAGTAAACATTCTCATGCTTTTCAATGATTAATATTAGGTGTCATTGCATGAAAATTATATTATGTAGTTTGTAACATCATTGTTTCTACACATGTGTTTCCATGGAATGCTATAAACATTTTTATCTTTAAATGTATGCATCTTGTTTCAGCAATTTTTTTACAAAAATGTTAATTTCCATTTGTTTCAACAATGTTGATCCATTTTTTTTCTAAGAATATAGGTTAAAATCATAGGCGAATCAATTGGGTGACATAATACACCGATAAAGTTAATATTATCAGTCTTATACAATAAATTATAAGAGCTTAACTTTTCTTGTTAATTGGTGACCATACTCAACCTTTTTTTCTAAAGAGGCAGAAATTTTAATTATAAATTATGACCAATGCTATGTGTTTCACATGCTAAAAAACTTTAAAATTCAAGAAATATTATTCAACTTACATACATGATTTCTTTATCATATTAGATTTTGGAAACAACCATTATTTTTTAGTTAGAGATTCTAACTAATATCTCAGAACCTTATTACACATGCAAGTCAAATAACTTCGCAGAAGTAGATGACATGTTTTGAAAAAAAGCAGACAAAGAAAAGGTCAATCACTCCTTCTTGATGTGTTTAGCCAACTTAGTGGAAGACAATTGTGTTAGATTATAGGCCTCAGATGCAATGTCATCTTGGTATTTCTCAACAGACGAATGCTTTGCAGGAGTACGATTATGAACTTGTTCCAAATCATTTTCACCACAAGCAGAGAAGGTTTGTTGTCACAATAAGGATAAAATTTTCATACTTAAAATAAGACAATATTAATAATTACAATAACGCTATCATTCATTAAATCACACAGAAATTCAATGCGTTTATTATATCGTGGAAATATTAAGGGAATCTGAGCAATCAACATAAGCATTGTACTTCCCCAGAATGAATGACTGGGTTGGATTATCATAGATAACATTCAACAATAATAAAATTGAAAATCAAATGTAAGTGACAGAAAAAGAAACAGTCAAATCAATTATTAAAAAAATAACAGAACAAACACAAAGAACCTCATCAATATGTTGCTCCTCTGGCTGAATTTCATCGGGCTTAAGATAAGACTTAATTTTCTTGATGACCGTAGGATCACGGGAAACATCTAAAACATATGATTGATGATAATATGGCTGATATATGACACGTAACGCAAACTCAAGGCCGAGTAGTTTATCTAGATATTTTGGATATATTTTAGGATCATTCTCATTTACCTTTATAAATAAATACAATTACATAAGTTATAATACCTATCAACCATGCGGGAAATAAAATGAAAACTAAATTAGGGATACCTCTTGCATAGTCTTTCTAAAAGCATGGGCAGCAATACCAATAACCTGAAGACATTCACTATCCCAAAACATAAACTCATCTGTCATACCCTAATTTTAGACCTTAGATTCTATTTTTTTACACGTCTTTTGGCCCGGAATATTCTCTGTCTTTTCAGAAAAAATTTCGGCAGAGAGGTATGTTAAAATACCTCATTTTTTGTTCGTTTTAGGTCTTTTTTTATTTTTTTTATTCTTAATTTTTTTATTTTAGTCTTTTTTTTACCTTTTAATGTTACGTTTTCCTGTTTCTTTTTTTAGTTCTTATTTATTTTATTTCAATGTCCGTTTATTTTTCTTCCACATATCAACTTTCTCGATTATTGCTCATTTATGAGGTGAGGTCAAACCATTAATTTTGTAACGATCAAATTATCTTAGCCATTGGATCTAAAATATATATTTGGCTCCTCACATATAAATAGAGCTCTCATTCCTCATTTATACACAGAAAAAATTGTCTTGAGTTGTCAAATAACTTTTCTCTCTTATCCCTTCTTTAGCTTGTTTTGACGAGTTATTCTTTACCTCTCCCTCTTTTTCTGTCCCTCGGATTTTAAGAGTGTTTTTAAGACCATAGTCCATATTTGGTTTATTGTCACTGAGAGATATTTTAAAATACCTCATTTTTCGATTCATTTTTCGTCCACTTTTTTATTTATTTTATTTTTGTTTTATTGTTTATTTATTTGATAGCATTTTAATATTGTTATTTCTTAATTTGCAATTAGAATATATTTTAGGGAAATTGTAAATATAAAGAAAAATATGTATTGTCTTTACTTCAGTTCTTATATATCAAAAAATACATAAAAATATTAGGTTTAGTTTATTATCCAAGGAAAATAAATAAAAAAACCAAAAAACATTCAAATAATCAAAAAACAAATTTCAAGAAAGGATTTCTTTTTTCCTAAAAAATCATTGATCCTTAGCAAGTGATTTTCCATTTTATTTTCTTATCAAAACTTTAATTCATTTTAATTATATTTGAATCTTTCTTTTAAAATAAAAAAAACACTAATCAAATTTTATCTTTGCCATTTGGCTTTTACTTTTAAAACATTTTCAAAAACTCATTAAAAAATCAAACAAATCACTCGGTCTTTTTACCCCTTACGACGTGATTTTGATCCCTCATCGGTACGCAGGCAAAAGACTTTGTCTTTCCAAAGAAAAAAATAATAAAAAATATTTTCTTTTTTCTCCTCATCTTACTAATATTTTTACAAGCATATAATAAATAATTTTAGCCAAAAATAAATAAAAGCAAGAGGTTCCTATAGAATACTATAGACATTTAGGGTGCTGATACCTTCACTTTATGTAACAAACCCCCAGAACTTAAATCTCTAAAAATTGTGGGTTTATTGGAACTTTTCCCCCTATCCCTTGGAAAAAATTAAAGCTCGGTGGTGAATCCTAAATTTGAGACTCAACGCTAATCAATAGCTTAATCTCCGAAAATCATCGTGACACCATCCTTGTGACCATCATGAACAACTTGCACAACTATCTTGTATCTGATAAAATGGATAGATTCAAAAACATATCAGAAATATGCCAAACAAAAAAGCACTAATCCACCACATGAAATTTTAAATATATAAACTAGTTACTAGAGCATCAACATCTTGTCCGCATGTACATCTATAGCTAGCACCATTTGACTTTGATGTCTTTGGACATTTGATGCAACTCTCATAATACCATCCAAACTTGTTAGGATTAAATTTAGTTGTTTTCCCAATAGTGATGCAATATGTATCCTAACATAAATTATGTAATTGAAATAAAGAGTAAATGTATTTTTAATTTGTGCGTAAAAATACTCAAAGCATGTTTGTGCATAAAAAAAAGCAGACCTTGACTAAGTCTCTAAATTCAACAATTGGCCTAACTTGAGACAGATTGGAAAAATCATTACGAAGTACGTTGAGAAGAAGTTGAACCCTGACTTAAGTTATGACTGAAGTTTTGACTCTGAGCTTGAGAAGTGTTAAGGTTACGACAACTATTCAAGAAATATGGTCAAAAAGCAATCAAATTAGATTGTGAAATAATAAGTTACTCTAACACCGTATTGTGAAATCATAATGTAAACTTACCAAGTCTTAAACTTCTTAACAATCGGGTGATGTAGGTTGATGCGCAGCCTCGAACCTGACCAATTGTTACATATATTTGGTTTGTCGTTGTCTACAAAATAGAAGCAAAGAACTCAAGGTAAATAGATGGTACATCACAAAGCTATTGAAAAAAATAATAAATGTGTATCACGTTGACCTCCAAGCTTGCATTGAGCATGAGCCAATATTAAAACAATAGGCCCTACATCCTTTAATTTCGATCAGCAAGAAAATTCATCAAAGCTACGGAGTATTTTTCCTATAGTGTTACATCAACCAAATTCCCACTGCATAAGGAAATACATCTTTTAAGTCATTAACAAACCTATACAAAATCCTATCATCTGATGCTGACAAATTATAAAATACTACATTTCATCTCTCAACACAATGTTCGTACACGGTTTCTTTTCAGTCCCAATATGCGCTGTCTTGAGAATCTCATGAATCCCGATGATTTCTTAAAAAAATTACATGTATAAGAACCTTGTAATCAGAGAAAACACATAAATAAATTAAAGCACATAACTATACCATATAAAACGTCAGTCTTGAATTTTCCAAATGTCCAAATCCTTTTTGAGATTCTTCATGTAGTCATAATCCCTTGATATTGAAAGCCCTATATAGAAATACAACAATACATCATTTAATTTCATTCCCTTTGTTCATTCTGATATTGAAAGAAGCTAACATATCTATGTGTGGTCAATTTTTGTATCATCAAATCAACCTGATCTTAAATGCATAAATTTTTGTATCATCAACTTTCTGGACCTCAATGATATGACCCAAAAAAATCACACCAATCAACTTTCGTACGGATCAATGATATAAGAAAGAATAAACAAAATATGAAAATTGTTACACCTTTAGGAATACTCACAAAATCAAACAGCTAATCAAGGTTCTTTATCATCAATTTGGAAATTTAATGCCACATGTTAAAATATTAGTTGTATTAGATCTTTAGCACCATCCAAAATTGAATTACCAAAATAATAACATCAATCATGATATACCAATATCATAACCCACAAAAGCTAAAATAACAATTGTGTCAAAATCTTACAATGATCTAAAATTAAATCATTATGACCTCTAGTATAATCCACATGCATGCATTTATTTAGACCATGAATAAAATGCATCAAATGCAAAAACATGATCTATAGAAGCTAAAATAACAATTGTGTCACAACTTTACCATCACCTAAAATTCAATAATCGTGACATCTACTATAATCCACATGCATGCATTTATCTAGACTATGAAAAAAAATGCATCAAATGCAAAAACAGGATTGCAGCAACAAACATGCAAACATGACAACCTCAACTAAAAAAAAACATCTTTCATGAAAACAAACCCAAAATGAAGAACAAAAGACTTGAGATCAAAGGAAGATTTTTCTACAGTCATGCAACATAACAATCTCTGGTACATAATCCACTAACAATCGAAAAAGAAGCAAAAAATAAAATCCTTAAAATGCATAATCATGAAAAAGGAAGAAAACCACATATGATGAAGCATAAACTACAACTATGTCGGAAAATGAACCCCTCAAAATGAAATCAAAATGCAAAACAAAAGAAACAAAAAATGCATAAAAATCAGTCAACGCAAGCCATGCATGGCCTCAGAACCATGAAAAAGGGATGAAAATTGCCCCTATTTGATGACTCACCTTGTTCTATTACCGAATTTGAGCTAGGTCCTAATCTTGTGGGATTCTCAACCTCCTTTTTAACTAGATGAATATCATTCTCTATTGTAGAGTTACTAGTGGATATTTTGACAGGTTTAGCTAATTTATCTACTCGAAAGGTTATGACCTTTACCTCATTTTGTAAGTCAGACACGAATGATAGAATTATTTCATTTTCACTTTCTAGCTCAACAATAGTTTTCTTTTGCTTTAGCAATTCATGACACATGTCTTCATAAGACTCAAAAAATTCATCATAAGTGATGTTATCACTATAGGGGTCCTTTTCAGAGTCACATCTTCCAGTAAGAGCTGCAACATGATTGACCTTCTCTTTTTCTTCTTCTTCGTCTTCTTCTTCTTCTTCAAACCAGGAGATATAATAGCCTTTCCGTTGTTTCTTGAGATGAGTAGGACATTCAGATCGGTAGTGACCATACCTTTCACATCTGAAGCACTTGAGATGAGTAGGACATTCTTGATTATCACAAGTATTGATAGCCATCTCAAAGGTTTGAGATGACACAATAAATTCTTCTACTTTCAAGTTTGCAATATCTTGGGATTCTTCAATGGCAGTTACTTTCATGTCAAACCTTTTAGGGAGTGACCTGAGAATCTTTCTTACCAGTTTTTCTTCAGTCATTGTCTCACCCAGAGCACCAGAGGAATTTTCAAGTTCAAGAATGTTCATGTGAAAATCTTGAACAAATTCATCATCTTTCATTTTGAGACTTTCAAATTTTGTGGTGATTAACTGCAGCTTTGACATCTTGACTTTCGACGTGCCTTCATGTATAGTTCTCAAGATGTTCCAAGCATCCTTGGCCATAGTGCAATCGTTGATCAATCTAAACATGTTTTTGTCAACCCCATTGAACAAGGCATTCAAGGCTTTGTTGTTTCCAATAGCTAGATCATATTCATCCTTTGACCATTCTTCTTCAGGTTTTAGCTCAGTGGTGTCATTTCCATCTTTGTCTTTGACACGAGGGTGATCGCATCCCTTTAGAACAACTTTCCATGTCTTGTTATCAATAGACTTAAGGAATGATGTCATGCGCACTTTCCAGTAGTCATAGTTAGATCCATCCAGAATGGGTGGTCTATTGACTTGTCCTCCTTCCTTTTCCATGGTGCCAGAAAAAATCTTCCCTAAAGCTCACCCATAAACATAACAGGGTGTCTGCTCTGATGCCAATTGAAATTCCGGTACATAGGTATAACAGATGTTAAACACAATGTTATGACAAATCAGATGTCATGTGAGATGTCAGAACATCATAACAATAGTAATATCAAGTGAATATTTGAATGAGATAACATGAAGTAAAAGACACATGTTATTTGTTGACCTAGTTCGGTGCAATTTCACCTACATTTGGGGGCTACCAAGCCAGGAAGGAAATTCACTATAGTAGTATCAATTCGAAACATACATAATCCTAGATATGAGAGATCCCCCTCCCACTTCCTCTTAATCACAAACCAATCATCATCCTTGAAATACTAAAAAATATGGAGACACTCTCCAAGGCAATGAATCAACTCATGCTGAAAAGATTTGAGAGATTCAAAGTTTTACAACTCAATAACAAAGTCCAAGTCTAATATCAAAGTGATATAAGAGTGGCTCAAAAATAACAACTACAAACTAAAACCCTAATAGACTCTTTGCTAATTGAGGCTTCAATACTCAATTAGGTCATTTATCTTCCTTCATATAGCCTAATTGCTGAATGGGTTTGATGTACAAATTGGGCGAAACAATCAGCTGAATCACGAGATTTAAGCACAAGTATTCTGAAGCATATCAGATGTTTCTTTAAATGTTGCAACAACATTCTTCAGAAACACGCTAAGTGTCATACCCCATTTTTTGACCGTTTATTTCTTTTTACTTGTATTTTTAAAGCCAAAAAATTTCGTCGTTTCAGACGAGATTGCGGCAGAGAGGTATTTTAAAATACCTCATTTTAGGTTATGAAGGGACAATTTTAAGTTTTTTTTATTAATATTTATTTATTTCTTATTTACTTTTATATTATTTTATTTTTTTATTTATTTTAATTTGTTTTTCTCTTATTTTATTATTTTATTGTTCTGTTTTTTTAAGTCCATATTGTCCTTTTTGTCCATAGTCTTTGTTCAAACCATCAGGGGCATTTTCGTCCAAGTCTGCTAAAGGGACGCCTCACTTCTTTCCAGCACATACATCTGAGGAACCACTTTCATTGTATGCACCTTTTATTTCCAGCATATGGTACACCTGCAGGTAACCCTAAAAAAACAACACTATATAAACCCCAATCATTGGGGTCTCAATTTTTGGAGACGGCAATCAGAGAATTTCTTTACGACAGCCTCGCAATTTATCCTACACAAGCCTTAAATTCACAAAACAGTTAAGAAAAATAGATCAAAGCAACCAAAACATACAACGACAGTTCATCTTTTTTCCAAAACCATTAATACAACAAATTCATCAAAATATCAACAAATTCTCAAATTCGAATTCAAAATCAATACAACCGGCCAAAACCTTCACGAAGGAAACGCAAAACCGGTCCATAAGAGCAAAGAAGAGAAGGTATGTTATCTTCGGTTCCATTTTCCATAGATATAGAAGGCTTGTTCCCTTTTTGTGAAAAACAATTTCAAACCAAAATAAAGTAAGAAGATACGGAATTTTCGAAAACATAAAATCTAGATCCAATTTGATTCTCTCTTTTTCTTTTAAAAAACGATCTCAGTTTTGAATAGAAGAGAAAAAGGAAGTTTAAAAACGTGTTTATTTTGAAAAAAGGAGGAGTTTGAACTTTCCGGCACGGTGGCGCTGCCCTATTGGGCCAGAGTACCGGAAATCATCTCCGGTGGTGGTATTATGTTACGAAGAAGGAGATGAAGTGAGAGCTTCCCTCTCTAAGATCCAACATAGAGAGAGAGAGAGAGAAAGGATTGGGTCTTATGTTGTTTTTTTGTTGGTTTGTGTTATTTATACTACTATGTTTTTTTTTACGAATCCCATGTGCGTAAGTTTACAATGCTTCCATGCACCTTCAGGGTCAGACCGTCAGATCTTGGATCTGACGACCACTGATGTCCCCCTGTTTGATTCTGTGCGTGTGTCTTGTTTTTATTTACCGTGTTCCCTTTTTCTAAACCCCTGGATCTTGATCTATTGGTCTAGATCTTACTTCTTCCATGGTCAGATCCGAGCCTTCTGATGAGATCAGACGGTTCATATCTGATCTACTTAGGCCCAATGCTTTTTTTAAGATCTCTACTGATTTCTTTAGAAAAAAATATTCTTTTTTTTTAAAACACTTTAATTTTTTTAGTGGTTATTCTTACTGTTTTTTTATTATTTATTTTATCATTGCATTTTTATTTTTAGTTAGTTTTTTAGTTTATTTACTTACATTAGTTTAGTTTATTTTTTTATCTCATTTTTGTTTTTTTTTTGTTTTATAGGTAGTTTATTTTATTAGCTTTTATTTGTTATGTAGTTTTATTTTTATGCTTATTAGAACTATAATCATCTCATGCATTTTTTTTGTCACTTATATTATTGAGGCCTTATAATGTACTTAGGAATGATGTAAATATATTTATGCATTTTATTTTCTTGTCATTTATATTATTGAGACCTTATAATGTACTTAAGAATGATGTAAATATATTTATGCATTTTATTTTCTTGTCATTTATATTATTGAGACCTTAGAATGTATCTAGGAACAATGTAAATACATAAATGAGAATATGCACTAACACACACATTTATTTATTCCGCTTAATGTCAAGACCTTAACCAAGGACAAAATCAATTACGGATAAATCGAGGACAAATTAAGGTTAATTCCAAGGAAATGAGACTTTTACTTTGGATCCAACATCCTTTGTAAAACCTTCCGCGCTTTATTTTATTCCGATACGCCTAGACCTTAGATTTTTTTTTTATCTCACTTTAGTTTAGAATAATCAAAATTTCAAAAACATTTAAATATGCAAAAACTCAAAAATATTTTTTAACAAACCTTGGACTTTAACCCAAGTGACTCCTCTTTTATTTTCCAATCAAACTTCAATGAATCTTACCCATATTTAGACTTGGTTCTTTCTTCGTATTAAAAACAAAAATAGCATTTCATTCTTCTATGTCATTTCAGCCTCTTATCCTCTTAAAAACATTTTCAAAAACAAGCGAATCACATTTTTATTCTTCTATGCCATTTCGGCCACTTATCCTTTCAAAAAACTTTTTTCAAACTTTAAAATCAATCATAACCAATCACTCGGCTTTTTACCCCGAACTACATGATTTTGATCACATTCGGGTATGTAGGCAAAATACTTTGTCTTTTCAAATCAACAAAATAACAAAAAAAAACATTTTCTTTATTCCTTTACTTCACACTTAGGCATTATTTAAAAACAAGTAATTAATTTAGCACAAAGATAATTAAAAACAATAGGTTCCTATAGAGTACTATAGACGTTTAGGGTGCTTAAAACATTCCCTTAACGTAACCAACCCCCGAACCTTTGATCTCTTAATTTTAGGGTTTTATTTTCAAACTTTCCCGTTTTCCTCGGAAACAATAAAGATCGGTGGTGAACTTTGAATTTTCGAGTCAATGCTAATCTAATAACTTGATATTGAAAAATCACCGCAACACTAAGCATAAACCACCTACCTCTGCTTCTAGAAACACACTTTCTTGGTCAACTCTTCATGTGAAACAATCGTCAAAGAATATATGGAAATCTTCACATTTAAAATGAATCTTCAAGTAATCGGAACAAGATACGCTATGATGTCATACCAACATGTTAAGACATCATGTCTAACATCTTGCTAGAACTAATGTTTTAACAAAAATGCAGCCAATACATGTCTAAAAAACCCAACACAATGGTGTCGAGAGCAAGATCTCATGAGGGCAGAACTCCTACGCGGACTATGAGGGAGGCACCCCTGTACGGAACATCTTCCATGCCTATAGACATATGTTTATTACGCCATAAAGACGACAATGACTTGGGGGGAAATTGTTTCACACCGGCTTCCTGATAAGGGGCCACATTTCACCTCCAACGGCTTCCTGATAAGGGGCCACATTTCACGGAAGCCGTTGACGATCTATACTCCTATATAAAGGTAACTCAATGTCACCCTAAAGGTATGATTCATTTTACACCCTTTCGCACTAAACCACTTCATTCACATCACCGACTTGAGCGTCATAGTGCTAACGTACTTGTAGGCACCATTCACCCTGCCGTGAAGATTCAAACTCTGCAATACCGGAACACCGTGAACAACCATTCCTGATTCCTGATCGTCGTCGGACTGATCAGGAACATATTGAATTACAAATCTTATGTACTCGATACTTAGGGTCATTTTATTCATGCCCAATATACTAAGGGGTTGTATTCAATTAAGATAAGAAGAGGATTTTAAAAGACTTTTTCATGACGAAAAAGGCTTGTCGTATTTGATCAAATAATCATACGAGTCCGCAAGTATACGGTTCTATCAAGTAGTAAAAATATTGATCCACAGGGAGGTAAATGTAATTACCAATATAATTCTTAGTTTTGATTAGATGATAAAGAATAAGTTTGTTAAGTTCGATGTTTGCTTGGTTTAAAATTCAGATATTATTAAAGGTCTTAGGATTGTGGTTTATTCATAATGAAAAACTCTTAACATTCCCTATATATTTCTCTATTTTATGTTATATTGATTTCTAAAGATAAGATATTCTTTGGTATTTCATGTTTTCTTTCATAATAAATGAACATATCTCAACAATAATCAAGCTTATTCTCATGGTTGATCATCATTGAGACCTTTTGAGTGCAATCGTATTGTCACAAAAATATTTTAATGTTTTGTTCATCTTGTCTAATCTCATTTGATCCAATATCAAACTTCACCTTTCGATTCTTCGTTTTATATTTGATATAAAGCTTTAAAATGATGAGATTAGATTAGAAAAAGAATTTTAATAAAATAGAGTTTATACTTGGGTAGGATAAGATTCAATCATTGGATTACTCCAACAATCCCAATACTAGAAAAGTCTATCACTCATGATCATTGTATACAAAGGATTAAAATGAAAAGACACAAAAGTAAAAGGAATAAAAATAAACAACTGGAGATGTAAAGTGCTGGAAAAATAAACTGCAGAAAAGTAACGGACAAGAAAAATAAAGCTGCAGAAAAATAAAGGACAAGAAACTTAAAGAAATTCTAAGAACTTTGATTTCCACTTTGTAGCAAGTTTACAAGTGTGAAAAATGTGTCTTTGCTTTGATAGTAGTCTTATTTATAGTCTAGTACCTCGGGCAATGCATTGAATTCGATTTACAAGCCTTAAACTAGAGAATTGCAAAAGTTTGAAACATCCATTTCTGACTGCAATGGATGCACGGTCGTACTTGATAGACACACGAACCGTACGCACGGTCATGCTTGATGGGGCGCACGGTTGTGCACATCTCCCAGCTTCTTCTTTTCTTGCTTTTTGTCCATTCCTTGCTCATACCTCAGATAAATTTTCTCTTTTCTTCATTATTTGTCCTGAAAATGAAAGCCAAAGTTTTGTAGTAAAGGAACTCTAAAATAAGACTAAAACAAACTAAATTTAATTGAATTAAATACTAAAAACACCATAAACTACAACTTATCAAATATTAAAAAATATGAAAAGGGCTTGACGTATTTGATCAAGATTGTAACTTTGAAAATTTATAATTTTGATGACTGACGAGCAACTTGGTTATAATACCCCATGTTAGAAAATTCAATATTTACCAGTAAAAAAGGCATAATCAAAGTTAAGGTTAGATGATAAAAGGCTCTCTATAAAAAAAATGTTGATAATTCTCCACTTTTTGTGAGTTTCATAGCTAGCATCTTTAGAACCAAACAAAAGATGCAACATGACATGAATGAATGTTAAGGTATTGATGGAGGGGAGGGGGTGAAAGAACTTACTTTTCTCTTTTAAATTACGGATACTAAAATTTATTTTAAAAACAATGAAGTTTGATTTGTGCATCATAGGATCGATTGTTATTATCAGTCCAGTGACGATCGAGGATTTATAATGGTTGTTCACGATGCTCTGGTGTAGCGGAGGTTGAGTCTTCACAGTAGAGGAGAAAGATATTTGAGAGAGGTGGTTATGTTTGGAAAAGTGTTGAAAGTGAATTGTACCTCGAGGGTAACGTTGAGTCGCCCTTATATAGACGCGAAGAGCATCAACGACTTCTCGTTAAGAGGCCGTTGGTAATGACATGGTGTTGGAATATTTTAATATTTTATTATATTCCGATATCATTATGTGGGCAAATATCGTGATAATAATTATATTAGTTATTTATCAATTGTGAGCCTTAATTGATTAGTGATCAAATTAAGTAATAAGACTAATGGATTTCTAATTAGATAATTAATTAAATATTTAATTAGTTGATATGGACTCAATGAGTGGATGTCTGGATAGCCCATTAACGGAATAATGGGAAACCCTAATGACCATCCAATATAAGAGAAGAGGCTATGGTCCCCAATACACCGTACACGGCGAACTCTCTCTTCTCCCCGTCTGAAGAGAACTTAGGCATAAAGGTACCGCCGGTTGAGGAAGAACCAAATCAGCCGCCGCTAACCCTTGATGTTTGTTTCAGATCACCTCCTCTCTTTACCGTTGTTGATGAGAGGATGTCATGAAAGCTTTATCCAGGTATTCCTAATACCCTAATTCTTAATATCCTTGATACTCAAACATGTCGTAGATCCGATCATAATCATGTTCAGTGTTTTGTTTGCTTCCGCTATTGATTCATAATTGTTAAACATGTTTTATGAAATTTATTTTGTTTAAACCTAAATTTCCAATACATGGACGGTTAGGATTTCATCAGGGAGCTCCCTTGTGCGGTGATCCGCACAGGATCTCGCGTTTTCCTTCACCATATTCTTCTTTGTTTCTTAGTTGAGGGTCTAATTGGGATTGGTAAAACATTTGATATATTGGAATGCAGAAATGGATAATACTCCTTTTTGTATTAGTTTCACTAGTAATCACACTAGTAAATTACTAGAGAGCTTGTTGAATAGGGCATTAAACACTGTTGCAACCTATATAAGAGTATGATTTATAACACGTTTGTGAAACTATTATCGTGAACTCTAAACAATAAGTGGTAGAGCCACAGGGGTGGCCTGTGGAGGCCATGGACCCCTTAAAATTTTAATATTGTTTAATATATATATATATATATATATATATATATATATATATATATACATACATACATTGTAATCCATTATTTTATTTATGTGATATCTTTAAGTTTTTTTCGATATTAGTAATAGTCAAATAAAATACTAGAAAACATGCAATAAAAATGAATTTATATGGTTTGTCAAAAATTAAAATTTTAAAAGTGATATTGTGGAGTTTAAATGGGCAAAATATTCTCGAGTTTTAACATTGTTGTATGTCCAAAGTTAAATTTAAATTTAAAACTTTAGTTAAGTTAGAAGAGACTTGTGTCATCTCATATAAGTGCTTTTAATTAGTTTAAGTTTTGTTTACTAAGCTGGTCTTTTAGGTCTTGGCCCCCCGAAGTCCAAATTTTGGCTCCGCCCATGCAAACTATGGTGCATAATCCTCATCAACCCCCTTCAAACCCGATTTCAACAAAAAAATTAAATCTCTATAGGAATTTTACAAATGAACTCCGGACTCATATCGATAAGGTCACTTCTCTCCGTTCATTTATTTATTTTGTGATCGTATTGGGTTTTCGACTTTCTTGTATATCAATTTCTGAATTTTTTGTTCTTTTTTAATTTTCAATAGATTGTGAGTAGGACCATTGAATATTGAAATTAAAAAATTGCACAAAATGTGGATTGAATGATATTTTTACAATTCTATCTTGAATATATTGATTCTAACTGCTTTTATTGTTAATGTTTCTTTCCTGGATACAAAATCGAGTATTTCAACATTTGTTCGATGATTAAATGGCTCATGTTTTGATATGTATTTTAATTTCGATTTGGTGAAGTTAAAATTTAGGTTATATGATCTTCATCCAACGTGATATCTTGGTTGAGTAATTTTGTACAACTTGTATTTCTGAGATCAATTTAAGATTAGATTTGATAAAAGTTAAATTAAGATTTGTTTGATCGTCATCCAACACAATCTCTTAATTGCATCACTACGTGTTTTCTCTTATATGAAGGAATTTGGGTCTATATCAAGAATAAACCCTTATAGTTATATCGTGCAAAAAAAATGTGTTAATTTATCTTTTGTAAATATTCTCAAATTGAATGTATAAAATGTTATAAGAAATTTTGCAATGTTACAAAATCATCCTGACTTTAGATAAAAATAAATAAAAAATATCGGCTTTCCTGAGTTTTTCCCTCTTATTATGCAATAGCTTGTAGTTTTTCCCCATCAATTTATAGATTTTTTTTTCAATTGAAATTGCAATCAATATGGGCAGGGGAGGGGAATAGCAAGTATGATAAGTGGATTGATTTCATGACTCACTTGCTTTGTTATCCAACCTAAGTTCTATAATGTCTTATTTGCTTGTATACCAATTTCATTCAAATTTCTGGCAATGGATTATCTTTGTTAAGCATTGTTGTGCTTTTCATGTTTGTGAGTTTGAATTCTTAACATTGTTTTGTCATGTGCTGAGTACAGCTTCATAAGAAAATAAACGAGGTTGAAAAGTCTTACTCTTACCAGTCCAATGATGTGCTTATGCCTGAAGTTGCTCATGTGGTAATTTTTTTTTTTCCAAAATATTTTCTTTCTTTTGGATGAATGAAACTAACTTACAGAAATAATAATGATTTCAACCTTCCTGTTAAATATTTTTCTGTAGTTTCATTACCTTAATTTACTTGATTATTTCAGGAGAGTGAACCATCAAAGGAAGAAGTACGTGAGAAAATGAAAAAAATTCTTGCTCAAGAAGCCGCAAATGCCAACTGGGATAGGGAATTAAACGAATTAAACACTGAGGTTGGTTCATCATATTTTTTGTAGAGTTGTGATTAAAATCAAATGTTATATGTTCATTAGAAGAAATATATCAGATGATTAATTTATGCATTTAATTTTTGTTGTTCCAGCTGTCTATGGTTGTTTCGGCTATGGTAATTCTCGATGCAACATTGATTACACGGTTCAGGTACTTGAAAGAGTCGCCCGATATTCTTTTTCGTTGTCTAGATCGAATGGCAATTAACTAGTCCTACATGTCATTCAATAGTTTAGTGTTTTTTTGTCTGGAATTCAAACTTCAGATCTTACATATATTATGCATTGTCCTTACCAACTGAGTTAAACTCACGGCGATTAATAGATTAATAGTTTAGTGTTTAGTACTGCAATGAACTATTTCTTTTATTGAACTTATTTATAATAATAGTTTTATTGATTTATATTTCTTCCTTTCACATAATCACAATGTCATCGTTATGTTATGACTGTAATGATGAACGAATGTGTGATTTACTTATAGCAAAAAGAATAAATATAGGCCGACACCCTTAATGTGTAGTACATCTCTCCATACCGTTCTGAAAAATTTCAGTTTAACCAAATATATAATAAGTGTGACCATATTTTTTTCAGTTGCGTGACCACATTTAGAAGCTGAAAAATATGGTCACGCAACTAAAGTACGTGACCAATATTTTTCCACTTAGTTAACCAAATAAATTCTGAAAAAATAGTGGTCAGACAGACAATATATTTGGTTAACATAACTTTTTCAGAGTGGCACAAAGATGTACATATTAAGAGTGTCAACATATCATTGTTGTAGAAAAATATGGACCCGAGTTTTATAGCACTTAGCCGCCTTTTAGTTTGGTCCTTTATATTCACAACTGAGACCTTCTATTGTTGAAAATATTTGTAGGAAACTGTCAAGAACTGAGATATCATTACTTTCACATGCTATCAATCAATTGTCTCGAAATAACCATACAGAGGCATTACAGATAGAGAACGAGAATAGTCCAAATTTTCAGCCTGGTCTTGAATCGGAGTCGCTTGATTTTCAGGTTTGTGATGTTATCTATTATTGCTTCCATTGTTTTCTTTCATTCATTTCCTATTTTTTCCTATCTTATTTATAAAGTTCTGGTTTTTCTTAACAAGTATTACTTCCGTCTCAAAATGTAAGTAAAAATTGGTTAACGAAAGTTAATGTATTTGGTTCAAAATTTGTACCAAATACATCAACTTATGTCGAGCCTTTTTCGCTTATATTTTGGGACGAAACTACTCACTAATTTTATTTTCATAATATACAGAATGACTACATACTGTGGAGATTGCATGTGTTTGTTAAAAATTCACTAGAAGCTAAAGAAGGAACAAGTGTTGGTACTCATGTCAACAACATTGATTCTCTTGCCAAAGACATGTAAACAAACCAAAACATCTATTTATTTTGTGATTCACTTGTGAAACACGTAAGGTAGTTTTTTTTTGGTTAGATTGAGTCTAATGCTCGAAAACTTTTTAGTTTGGACATGCAGGTTGGTCTCCGAAACCTTTTGTAGTAGGCTCGATGGTAGCATATTGACATCAATAAGCTCTTCTTGTTTGACAATTTCTGAAGCATATTGAATTACAACCTTATATACTTTGTAGTCAGTAATCTTACTTAATGTCATTTTATGCATAATAGACAAGGCTTATATACTATGTCACTACATAAAGTCCTATAAGCATATCTTGAGTTGGTACGCAAATGGGATCCCCAATAGCTGGAGACAAGAGGTTTGTATGAGAAAACATAAGTAAACGAGCTTCTGCTTGAGCCTCCAAAGATAAAGGCACATGAACAGCCATTTGATCCCTCTGAACGTAATTTTATGCATAATAGACAACGCTTGTTTTTTTATATAAGAAGAAGGTTTTGTCAAAAAGATTTATTTTATTACCAAAAAGTGATAAATACATTGCTTAAAGTACTTAACCGAATGATTTAGTAGTTCCTTTAAACATCAATGACAAACTTTATAACATGACAATCATCAAACCAAATAACATGACATAGCAACAAATAATCAAAATATCAATGTTCTAAGCTGACCAATATTCCAAATTATCAAAACAACATAACCAAGTATAAACCACATAATTGTTCATTGAAATTTAAAATTGCTAAAACAAGTAGCCACATAAAAGATGTCTTCTTTATTTCTCTAAATGCTGGCCATATCTTCAACTTCACTCTTCAAAGTGGGAAGTAACACTACTAGTCAATACTTCACCTATATAAATTTGTGAGAGTGAGACCGATTGAGAATTCATGATGGTGATCGATGACTATGGTGATGGAGAATAGAGAGAGACCGAGGGTGTGAGATGTGGAAGGAGAAGAGAGAAAACTCAAATGAGTATTGTCTGACAGACACATACTAACATTATAACTGCTCGAGTGAAATGGTTTAGAGTAAAAGTTTCAATTTATATAAAACAAATAATAAATGGGTAACGAGAAATTTTTAACATTTGGAGACGGGTTTCGGTATGGATTTTGGTTGGGTACATATATCCCTCATCTCGTGCCCGTATTTTGAAATCAGGTAAAACACGTCAGATTGTAGTGAGTTTGGATGGATAACCACGGGTACTAGTTTTGTTGTCATGCCTATATGTAACTTATCTTTGATGAAATGTTGGTCGATCTAAATGTGTTTTCTCTTGTCATGCAAAAAGGATTATGTGCTATACTAATGGCCTGTTTATTGTGACAAAACAACTTTAGGGAGCTTTTACATTGTATCTTCAATTCTTCTAGCACTTGTTTCATCGGCAATATTTCACAAATTCCTAGTGGCATAACTCTAAATTCTGCCTTAATGCTTGATCGAGCAACTACACTTTATTTCTTACTCCTCCAAACAATAAGATTACCACACAAGAAAGTACATTAGCCTAAAATAGATATTCTATAACTCACTAAGCCTGCATAATTCACATTAGTGTAAGCCTCCATAGTTAAACTTCCGTCTCTTTTAAACAATAGTCCCCTCCTTGAAGTGGCCTTGAGGTATTGTAGAAAACGGTCTACAAATTGCAAGTATCTCACCCTTGGATCATGCATAAATCGGCTGATCACACTAACGCCATATATCAAATCCGACCTAGTGTGTGCCAAGTAAATCAAAATTCTCACTAATATCTGATATTGAACCTAGTTAAGTTCATCACTTTCCTCCTCAAGGCTTATCATGTGATTTTTCTCAATGGAAACACTTGCAGATTAGCATCCAAGTTCCCATGTTTCTTGCAAAAGACAAGCATATAATTCCTTTGAGAGATAAAGATAACTTATTTTGAGTAAGCTACCTCAATTCCCAAAAAATGCTTGAGTTATCCAAGGTATTTCATCTCAAACTCTATGGATAACTTTTCCTTCTTGTGAATGTTTGACAAAAGTAAAATACCTCTTTTGATCCTTTAAGTTTGAAAAAAAAGCCGGGTAATCCTTTAAGTTTGTTAATTTTTGAATATGTCCTTTAAGTTTTTTTAAGTTTCCAATAGATCCTTTAAGTTTTTTTAAGTTTTAAATAGGTCATTTAATGCACCAATAGATAATTAAAAGCTTAAATGCTCAATTGGTCCCTTAATTTGATTTCAAGTATCGATTTGGTCTCATAAGTAATAAAAGGTTTGTTTAGGTCCCTTAACTTTATTTAAAGTATCGGTTTGGTCCCTTCTGTTAATTTAATTCAAAAAAAAGTTAAGTTTAGGGACCAAACTAATACTAATTAAATAAGTTAAGCAACAAAAATTTAACGTTTTTTTGAATTAAATTAACAGAAAGGACCAAACTGTTACTTTAAATAAAGTTAACAGACATTTTATTACTTATGGGACCAAATCGATACTTGAAATCAAGTTAAGGGACCAATTAAGAATTTACGTCATCCTTAAAAGGATAATAAGGACCTATTTAAAGCATAAAAAACTTAAAGGACTAATCTGATATTTTTGTCAAACATAAAGGATCAAAAAAAGTATTTGACCTTTAAAAAATAAAGTATAAACTCATTGACTTTGCTTATAGCCCAAGTGCACCATTGCCTTTGTGACTCTTTCAAATCATGCCTGGGTCTACTTTAGGTCATATATGGCCTTTTTCAAATCAGGTGGAATCTCCATATACAACTCTTTCTCTAAATCTCCATGCAAGAACATATTTTTAACGTTAAACTATTGCATATCTCATCCAAATGAAGCTATAATAGATAGAAAGATTCAAACAATATCCATATTAGTTACTGGTTCAAATATCTCTTTATAATTGATTACATGTGTTTGAGTATAATATTTTTCTACTAGCCTTGCATTGTAACGATCAGGGGTGTCATCTGATTTGTGCTATACATTATAGATTCATCTACATT
Organism: Medicago arabica; assembly: GCA_946800305.1. Lineage (NCBI taxonomy): Eukaryota > Viridiplantae > Streptophyta > Magnoliopsida > Fabales > Fabaceae > Medicago > Medicago arabica. Next base: position 16,616,839 of record OX326971.1, on the reverse strand, counting down.
AACTTAGATTCTTGTGTCTTTACCTCTCAACAATCTATAAGTATCAATTTTCTCAAGTGCTTTCATTTCCTCATTCATAGCTTGGAACCAATTTCTTTTTTGTCATGCTTCTTCAAAAGATGATGGGATTCTCACATAATCAATAGCTTGAATAATAAAACTCTAATATTGCATAGAAAGATGCTTAGTTGAAAAATATTAAGAAACAATATATTTGTATATGGGGAGACATGATCTTTTACCCTTCCTAGCAATGGGTAAATCAATTGAGTACATGTTTGGTTACCCGGTGGGAAAGGGTAAACGCACGTTTGTCTTCCTCAAAAGCGCTTTAACATTGTTTGGCTCTCCTTCACCTTTCCACCGTCGCCGCAAGTTTGCATCATCAGAATCGATTTTCAACGAAGCTGTAATTCCTAGCTTCTATAAATCAATTTCACAACCGTAAGTTTGTTTTCCCCCAATTTCTTTTTTTTACCCTTGATTCTCAACTAACTTCTCACCTTACATCATAACTCACGTTTATCTGAATTTTCAAAAGTTGTCCATCTGAATTTTACAAAGCTGTTTTTTTTTTCACCTATATCATAACTTCTTGCTTATCTGAATCCTAATCTCCTGCCAAGTATTGAAGACAAAGCTGTTTTTTCACCCATATCATAACTTCATTAACTCTAATTCCTTTCATCATATTTAATTTTAGAGATCAAAATCAATCGGTTCACCTACCTCAAAACTTGTATATATATATGTTGCCTCATCTCTCACCCTTTTCATTCTCTCAAGCACGCAAGAAAAGGAAATTAAGCAAAGTTCCAAATAGCTGCAGTGTTGGATAGCTCAAGGTAAGCTCAAATTCTCCTCTTTTATCCATTAATTCCGTTATGATAACAATGCGTTTGATGTGTTTGATAAAATGAATGAATGAATAAATATTGTTTTCTTTGTTTTCCTTAAACTTAAGTTTGATTGCTTCTTTATTTTTTCTTTGTTTTGCTTTTAAAATGATAATGATATTTGATGCAGTTTGAAAATAAATTTTAAGTTTTTCTTTAGTTTTTGCTATTATTATGGTTTAGTTTTTGGTGCATTTTTGCTCTTATGATGTTTCTGTTGATAAAAGTAATAAACACTTCCAATCCAAAGGTAATAAACTGCACATATATACAACAATGATAAAAGCATGTGTACAAGAAGCAAAAGAGTTCGCTGCACATATATTTTAAAGTGTTGACAACTGATTGTAAACCTTAAGAATGATATACAATTAATAACAAACCATCTAATGTAGGAAACTTCATCAAAACATATCAGGTTTGCTTGATATATGCAGATATGATATTAATGCTTGGTTATTTGATGGTTATTTGACTTTATTCTCCAATATTTTGGTTCAGTTTTTATTAGTGTTTAGCTGTCATTGATTGGTGCAGACTTTAGTTACTCTTTTCACCTCATAGATAAGTGGTTATTTGAATATAGGTTTTGACTTAAATAGATTCATATGTAACTTTGTTTATATAGAATGGTGAATACCAAAAAACCTAGTAAGGGTTCCCCTTCAACTAATGATCGGGTGCAGAAAACAAAAGCTTTTTGAGATCATAATTCAACCAAAAATTTCGTGAAAGCATGTTTGGGACAAGTTTCTAAGGGAGAATGTGTTGGTACCATCTTTACGAAAAAAGGATGGAAAGGTATTAACACCCGATTCCATGAGTTAACCAGAAAGAAGTATGAGAAAGCTCAGTTCAAGAATAGGTACGACAGTTTGAGAAAGGATTGGCGGACATGGTATAACTTATTCGGGAGGGAAACTGGATTAGGGTGCGATCCTGTGAACAACACTATCGTAGCACCCGATGAGTGGTGGGAGAGAAAACAGCTGGTATGTGATAGAAAAAAATGTTGTTTTGTAAGTATTAGATATGTACATAAGTGTTTGTTATGTGATGTGAGTTATGATGAACATGCTGGAAAACCCTCTTTATGCAAAATTTAGGTACAAGGGTCTTCCATTCGCCCATGAGTTAACCACACTTTTCAAGGATGTAGTTGCTAATGGAGAGTACACATGGGCACCATCATGCGGGGTCTTGCCAAGTGAGTTTGATAACGATGATAATGATGATGATGATAATGGTGTGGCGGCTATAGAAGAAGGATATGGGAATAGTGAAGATGCAAGTATCGGAGCAACAACTGAATTTGCAAATATTGCTCTGAATTCTTCACAAAAAACTGATGCTCAAAAGAGTGGTGAGAAGAGAAAAAGAGTTGTTGGAGCAAGTAAGCCAAGTAAGTAAAAAGCAACTGCCACATCAAAGATAGCTGAAGTTGTGAGTTTAATTGCAGAGACATGTTGTTCTTGCAATGATGTTGCGGGCAATGCATCTATTGGTGAAGTGATGGTTGAGCTTCACACCATTGCTGAAGTCTCAAATGATCTTAATATGCATGCTCAATGTTGCCAATTGATGATGTTTAAGCCTACAAGGGAGATTTTTATTTCCCTACGAGGTTCAGAGGAGAAAAGGTTGATTTGACTTAAGCATGTAGTTGATAACCCATTGCTATTCATGAATATGTAACTTGGAACCTGTGTGACTAGGAAGTGTGACTAGGAAGTAAGCTATGAAGTACTATGAATTAAGAAGTAATCTAAGCTAGGAAGTACTATGAATTAAGAAGTAATCTAGGAAGTACTAGTAACTATGAAGTACTGTTATGTTTAGTCTTTAATGTTGTAATGTTCCGTTGTCTTTAAATTAAGAAGTAATCTAGGAAGTACTAGTAACTATGAAGTACTGTTATGTTTTTCCTTTCAATTAGGAAGTAACCTAAGAAGTGCTAGTAACTATGAAGTACTCTTATGAAGTATTACTAACTTAAGTCATGTTTCTATCCCTTAATGAAAGCTTATGTTGTGTGATAATTATGCTCTTATTTTTGGTTTACTTATGTTGTTTTTTTGCTTCAAATTTGTTGTTCACTTATCCTCCATAAGCTCTATATTTCAGTTTTAACTAGTTATATATAAGCTTTATTTGCAATGCCATGATTTCTTATGTTTTTTGTGACATTCAAAGCATGTTTCTTATGGTTTTGCGGCTGGTTTGGTTGCGGCTTTAGGTGTTGTTCTTGGCCTGCTAACTTGCTACGGCTGGGGTTTAGTTTTTGGCCAAGGGTCTGGTTGGTTGTTGTTGTCTCTGTAATTGCTTTTTTTATGTTAACTGGACTGCCTCTTCCTTCTGGTGTTTCGGTTTGCAGACATCAATTGGGAAAACATGTGAAATATGCACAAATATATAGTTACAAAGATAAGATCATAATAAAAAACATAGAAGAAAGAAAACTAACATGTGGGTTGCACTTGGTAGGTTGCTGCAAAATGCAATACATGAGATGGCTAACAGGATAATTATTTACATTGCTAGTACCTTCTGAATGTACACAATAAAGACACATATGTCAAATAAGATGCAAAAACAATGCAGACAAGCATATGTAATCCGAGTAAAAATACAGTACTAGATGGCTAACAAGATAATTAATTTCTTCTACAAAGCTCCTGCACTTTATTTGCCTATAATTCAAATGCCATGATTTTTGATTGTTCAGATCATTGTTATGTTTCTTATAATTTCTCATGTTTCAAAGCATGTTTTAGATTGTGTGACATTCAAGATAGCTCCTGATATAGTAAATTAACTATTTTTTGTTTTTTTTGTTTTGTTTTTCCTTACTAATTGTTTACCTTTGACAATTGCCAAACCTCGTTGCAAAATGAACTATTGGAATGAAGAATCAAATGAAGAAGATGAATTTTTTGAAAAAGCTTCTTTAGTGGGTGCACTAATGGGTGAGTATGTTATGAAACATTTATGTAAATAGCCGTGTAGAACTAGTGAGCTAACAGGGCATGCATGGGTGAAAGAAGTATTGCAAGGGAATCCCACTCGTTGTTATGAGATGTTTCGAATGAAAAAACATATTTTTTCATAAACTTTGCACTAAATTAGTTGATCATAGTTTAAAGCCCACTAATCACATAGGGGTAGATGAGATGGTTGCAATGTTCTTACTTGTTGTTGGACATGGAATGGGTAATAGGATGATTCAAGAAAGGTTCCAACACTCAGGAGAAACTGTTAGTATACGTTTTCATGATGTGTTAGTTGCTTGCTTGAGTTTGTCCATCGAATATATAAAGCCTCAAGATCATTTGTTTCGTGATAGTCGAGCAAAAATTAAAAATGATCCACGATATTGGCCATTTTTTAAGAATGACATAGGAGCAATCGATGATATGCATATTCCCTGTGCGGTTAGTGCCAGCGACCAAACTAGATTTATTGGACGAAAAGGATATCCGACACAAAATGTAATGGTTATATGTGATTGGAACATGTGCTTTACTTTTGTTTTAGCTGGATGGGAAGGTACTGCTCATGATGCTCGTGTTTTTGACCATGCTCTCACAAATGCAAATTTAAATTCTCCAAATCCTCCTCCAGGTATTAATATTATTCTTTACAACTTATTTGTTAGTATTATTCCTTACAATTAATAATTTTATTTATTTCTAGGTATGTATTATTTGGTGGATGTTGGTTATCCAACACCGATGGGGTATCTTGGTCCATACAGATGAGAACGTTATCACCTTCCTGATTTTAGGCGTTCTCATGGGTTTGAAAATAATAATGAGGTATTCAATTATTATCACTCAAGTTTAAGGTGCACAATAGAAAGAACTTTTGGTGTATGGAAGAATAGATTTGCAATTCTACGACGCATGCCTAAATTCACAATTAAGACACAGGTTCAAGTGGTTATTGCAACAATGGCTATACACAACTTTATTAGAAGGAATGCTGATATGCATGTTGATTTCAGTCGGTATAAGGATAAAGACATAACCTTTGATCACGATGATTATCGTAGACCAGTTAATTTGGATTTATCTCAAAATTTAAATATAGCTTCTTCATCTGAGATGAATCATGTTCGAAACTCAATTCGAGATCAAATTATAGAGTTCATGAAAAATAATTAGTATTGTATTAATGTTTCAAACTTGTACCGCACTTTATATTATATTCTCTATTTGTAATTTCAATTGAGTACCGCACTTTATATTTTATTTGGATAGTGTGTGATTCAAGTTATGTTAATCTTTCCCTAAAAAAAAAAAAGTTATGTTAATCTTATAATTTTATTGTCAATTAATAAAAAAAATGGATGAAAAAACTAAATAAATGTAAAATTTTATAACTATATACACAAACACATGTTGAAGCCTATTTTGGTCCTTAACACATCTAAAAGCAATTCCGACACAAAACATCCAAACAACATTTTTCATACAAAGCACTTCTGTTTTGAAGGTAACCAAACATAAATCACTTTACATTCAACTCACTTTTAACCAAAATCAATTCTACTTAAATCAATTCTACCAAAATCAATTTTTTCCACCGCACAACCAAACACATGCTGAATTAGTATCACAAGTATCATAAATATGAGAATCACCAATGGAGGAATCATTTTCAGTATTTATCTCCGGTTCAGGTGATTTAATTTATTCCTGGAACAAATATATTGTTTCTTAATATTTTACAAAATTGAAAACATTGGGGGACCAAGAACAATTATAGACTTATGTTCAGGTGTTGAACTATGACTCAGACTCAAAATAGGTGGTAACTCTGATTTAGGACTAGGAACAGGGATATGTGCTATATGGAGGCAAGCACCAAGGGACATAAACTCAGCACTCCGACTCTAAGTCATTTATTTTCTCCCTCTGAGACTGAGAACAAGTGAAGTATGACATATTTTCATGAAAGGTGACATCTTTGGCAATAAAAAAAATATAAAAAATTGACTCACAAGATGATACATTTGTACCCTTTTTTTGTTGAATGTATAATCCCAAAAGTTACATTTTAGAGCACGAGGATCCAACTTATTGCGCTATTTTTTATGAGCATGAACAAAGGCAACACAACCAAACATGTGTGACTCAAGATTTTGTAACATTGCATCACGAGTTACTGATTTTGGCGGTCTTGCTTCTGCATAACCTAACTGCCATCTTTGCGGATTTCTTTTCAACCGTTTTTGTTGCCTTTGTTTACAATCTTTTGTAGCACCTATACAACATCTATTGTGGTTTAGCAACATCCTCACTTGTGTTATCTACTGAGCTTTTCCATTGGTCCAAAGTTTCAAGATAAGTATGGTGTGACGTCATTCCTATATGTTCATGTTCATGTCGCCTATTGCTTAGAATTCATTCGCGAAATGATGGTCGTTCTTTGTACGACGGTTATGCCAAAATATACTCTTTTGTCAAAGATGGAGTAAACGAAATTAGTGTCTTTAGTCACTCAAATTCAATTGAAAGAAATCGTGGATGAAGTCCAGATTGTGGATGAAGCCACCAATGTCAAACATCCGACGTGCTATTAAATCTATCCCCGGAGTTACAATTCCGAACATACCAGCTTACAAAAAGAGTTCGCAGGAACATGTTAATATCCAACATCAAGTTGAAGAATATTTAGACCTTGTACAGAAAGAAAAAATATCTTTATCATGTTACTATCTTAACCGTTAACTAATACATTCATTTACTAAGGCTTTGTTTGAAAGTTTAGAGGAGAGGAGAGTGTTTTGGGAGGTGTGAAATATATAGAAAAATAGAAAAATATTTCATATTTTTTAAAAGAGTAATTCTTTAGAGAATGATAAACTAATATTTATGATTAAAATATTTTTAATTATAAGAATATTATAACAACATAGATTGAATTTGAAAAATTCATATAACAAATATTTTATTGCGAGCGTGTAAATTATGAACGGTATTTTTTATGAAATTTTGATTTTGATTAAAATTATAAGTATAAATATTTGTGACTTTCAAATAATAACAAACCCCAAAAACCATGATTTTCTTTTTCAATAACGACAATTTAAAATATATAACATTATAATATAGGAAAATTTGTTTAAGCGTATAATTAGAATGATAAAAAAATTCAGCCTAAAATGTATATCTCTTTCGTATATAATATTGATAATATTGTTTGTGCGATATTTCTTATTTTAATTAGATTTAATTTTTTAAAGTATAAATATAGTAAAAAAATTGTTTAAATTATTTTTGGAAGAACCAACATATAACATTGTAAAATAAAAGACAATTTTTAAAATTAAAATAAGGGATCAAAAATAAATTTAGTCTTACATATATTATATATTAAAAAAATTCACGTAACAAAAATATCAGATCATGTCTCTCACATTTAGGTGGCTTATGACACTCGACCGCTTTGTCGTCTAGAATTAACATCATCGGTTAAACAACGTCAACAATTTAGCGCAGATGTAGAACCTAGGGAGAGAGGTATCAAGAAGCTACATAAAATTGTTCAAGCACATATTAAGAAACATAAATCAAGAATAACCATGATAAGCACAAAAGGCAACAAATCTTTAAAGTTTTTTTTTTTTGACAAAAAAATCTTTAAAGTTGAATATTTGCTATGGATACTAAAGATAACACTTTCCAAAGCAATCAAACGTCATGTTGTCTCAAATAAATGATGATCCCTTCAAATTAGTGTTGAAAATCAGTAACAAAACTTACAAGATACAACTTCCAAGCACCTAAGGTGTTTCAACATCCTTCAATGTTTTTTTTATCTTTCATCATGTATGAAATATGAACTAAATATAAACTTCAGAGTGTGTTCTCCTCAACCCAGGGAGGCTGATATATAAAAATCAAATTATTGAATAAGCCTCTCCATTTCCACCAACCCTAGGATGCCAGTTTCTTCATATATTGCACCACCCTATTATTCACTCTAAGCCACTATGTTTGATATTTTCAATTCTATTATGTTAATTATTGTTGTTTTCGGATTTAGAAAAGTACCTTTAACATCAAATTCACCACCGAAGATATTATTGGGTTGAGTCATGATCAGGTCGCTCTCTTTAAGTCGTTTCGGGACACTACCTAAATTTGTGCAATGTAGAATATCAACCACACCGCCTCTAGGATAAAACAGTTCAGTTCAAACTATGCAATCACCTACTACATTGTAGATAATCATTCGAGAATTAACACCCTAATATGGTATAAAACTACTCTGATGTGATATAAATACCACTCGAAATCGAAGGGACGGAAAGAGAAGAAGAAAAGGAGAAAGACTCGCCAACACAATTTGAAGGGGAAAGAGACAGGAAAAGAATTTGAAGTGTCAGAGTGCTTTTCAGTGTGAGAAATGAGCTAGGCGAGCTTTCCTTTTATAGAGAGGGTTTATAACAAATTCGGAGTAATTTAATGAGTAAGAAACTTAATAAAAAATAATTTAACATATTTAGGTGATAAAAGAAGAAACTTAATGTTTTGTTGCATCGGATTTTAACGAAACTTATTTGTTAAAAAAGCGCTTTCAGATAATGATTGGTTAATAATTAAATTAATAAAAAAAATAGTTTAACATTTTCAAGTGATCAGTATTCTTTCTGATGCAAAATTATTATAATGATTGGTTTGTAACCCAAATGCAACCGTATTCTTTCGTTCTACTGTAGTTCATGTTTCTTTTTTTCTTTCCTTATTTCTTCCTCATGCTTAGAGACCACAATTTCTACAAAAGCAAACTAAAAGCTTAAGCCTTTTCATCAAATTTGAAAGACATCGTAGACATCAAATTTGAAAGCCTTTTAAGCAGGAGTGGCAATGACAAAGGAAAATGTATTTTCTGTTCCTTCCAACAAGTATGCAGAATTCAATATGTTCTTGAATCCTTTAGCAGCAAAGACCTTGTTTCAATCAGAAGTTAACATCACACTCATTCCACTCGGTATCCAGCGCAAAGCAAGTTCATTTTCAAGTACTTTAAACTGGCTCAGTAGGACAGAAAAAACACCAAAAGCAATATATAGCTTTTTTTAATTTTTTTTAGGATGGGGTGGCACTAGAAAAAGCAAAATTAGAGAGGGAAATTAGTGACGGAAAAATTAAAATTTCTCACAAATTCTTTGGTCGCAAAATTTAGTGACCGGATTAGAGAGGGATTTCACGTTTTCCCTCTCTAAAATTCCCTCACTAATTTTTGCTTTTTTAGTAGTGTGGCAAGGGGGAGCGGCGGTGGCTCTCCCTTGCCACCCCCGAGTTCCGCCACTGTTGCAAAATGATCGTTGTGCTTTGTACAACGGTTCTGGCAAAATATACTCTTGATAAAAGTGTTAAGTAAAAAATAATTAGTGTCTTTAGTCACTCAAATCAATTCCTGATGTTTTACTAGAAGACATTCCTCATATAATGCTACCAATGTCAAACATCCAACATGCTATTAAATTTATAAAAGAATAAATAACAGTTATAATGTTCTATAGCGCCCCCACCCCCAACCCCCGTGCGCGTATAAACTTACTCATCAAGCTTGTAATTATACTTTTCTTAAATAACAACCATAATATTTGAACAAATTATATTCTTAAAGCTTATATGAACGTACACCAAATATTTTCCTTATAGTCATTAGGCTTGTAATTATCTATCATATTTTCTTAATAAGAGTGAAACATGCAAAAGGTGCTTCCATTTAAGAACATGGGTAATATTTATCTAAGATTATGACCTTGTTTTTGTTGTTGAGGGACTAATTATGAGTGGTTTTAACATTTGATATATTGGGATGCGGAGATGAATAAGACTCATTTGTGTGTTAGTTTCACTAGTAATCACACTAGTAAATTACTAGAGAGCTTGTTGAATAGGGCGTTCAACACTTTTGCAACCTATATAAGAGTATAATTGATAACACTTTTGTGAAACTATTATCGTGAACTCTAAAAGACTAGACAGTTTATTTTTTTAAGATACAATACTAGCTAGGTGTCAGTTATATTTCTCCTTGGACTATATTTTTCCATTTGAAAACATGCAATACAATTCATTAATACTCCATATACTTCTCATTTGGAGGTAATCAATAAAAATGAATTTATATGGTTTGTCAAAAATCAAAATATTAAAAGTGATATAGTAGACTTTTCGAAATTCTAGCGCGTAAGATAGAAGATGTTCTGTGATGTTCCAACACCAGACACACAGAAATCGGATGTTGAGTTTAATGTTCCAAAATCATGCTAACACACATAAAATACACAGAGATAAATGACAAGAAAGTAAAAGGCATAAAAAGTTTGTTGACCAAGTTCGGTGACAAACACACCTACTTTGGGGGCAACCAAGTCAAGAAGGAAATCCACTAGTGTAGTCCTTATTCTAAAGTTCTCAGCAAACCACGTTTACAACTTAAGACCTAGGATCTACCCGTATTGACTTCAACCTAGGAACTCCTAGATCTGAGATCTCATCTCACTATCCCACAAACAATCACAGCTCATGTGATTATAAGATTACAACTCAATAAAGTGAAGTTACCTTCAAACACAAACTACCACCTTGCTTCTAAGCTTTGGTGTAGCAAACGAGTTACAACTCAATAAACAATCATAAGCTTGCATCAAGGTGATACAAGAAAGACTCACAAATAGCAAACACACAGTCTTAGACTTGCATCAAAATGATACAAGAGAAGACACACAAAAAACACGACTCAAACCCTAAAAGCTATTCTTTTGAATGACGGCTTGAATAATTTCATTAGGTCTTGAAGTCTTGTATATATACTGAAGCAGAATGGGCCAATAAGTCTTGATGGGCTTCAGAACAAAACAAATCCAAGAGGTGACCCGTTGCACAAGTAACAAATAAAACACCAAAGAATCCTAAAATATTGTCTATACTTTATGAACAAATCTTTGAGATTATTCTGGACAGAATTACGATGCTTGGTGAACAAGACATAATGTGTGGTTTCCTTTAAAAAGATAAAGCGCGTGAAAAACCAAACCACACAAACAGGGAAAACTGAACCATGTCAGGATGTTGGAACATCATATCCAACATCATAGAAATGCCCAAAACATGTTGGAACATCGTATCCAACATAAACATGTGGATATTTGTTTTAGCAATAATGAAGCCAATACAAATACCCAACACTTTTTTCTTAATTTTTGCGATAACTCTAGATATTAATTTCTCAAGTCTTGTGGAGTTTAAATGGGCGAAACATTCTCGAGTTTTAACATTGTTGCATGTAACACCCCGTTCACCCAACGACGTAATAATAAAGATAATTATATCAGAGTATTTCAACGACGGAGTATTACACTACTTTTAAAAATTTCATAAATAGGAATAAACTATTTATTTCAAAACAACATAAATTCTCATAAACTGCAGCGGAATAAATCTTCAAAAATTATAATTTAACGTCAACATAATCCTGGCACAAAGGCATCAACAGTTATAAAATATTATTTTCAACAATAATAAACTCCCACGACACAGTCTTTTCATAGATAAGATACATAAAAGAATAAGGAAAAATTCGCGACGACTCACATCCTAATATGTATCAGAGCCCTAGACACAGAGCCAACCATCCTACTAATCTTCGTTACCTGCAAGTTACCCATAGGGAAGGCAACGTTTTCAAGCAGAAGGGGTGAGATACACGATCAATAATAAATATACATAATCCATCAAATCAATGAAACAACAACATCTTACAACAGGCATTATTCAATTCATATATAATGTGAATAAATATACACATATATAATAGCAACATAATTATCTTCAACAACATTAAACAACAGCAACAACAATGTCATTATCAGCAATGAACACCAACGACATGACCGACGACAACGACTACGACAATGCGACATCGACAACGACAAATGCATTATGCATGTGGTACCATTTTACGCGCGTTGAATGCTAAGCATTCCAGGGCATAAGCCCCCAACAGTTGGATGGTTAAAGCATTCCAGGGCATAAGCCCCCAACAGGTGAATGATAAACATTCCAGGGCATAAGCCCCCAACGGTATGAATGCTAAGCATTCCAGGGCATAAGCCCCCAACAATTATGAGTATGCAAATGGACTCGACTCGTGTATATCATCATACAACTAAAACTACATCTACGACAACAACATATGTGCCTAATCATTTATGACACACTCCACAACTTAGTCAAAATCTGACACAACAACTCTTACGACAGAATTCGTCAACATAACATATATACATTAATCAACTACATTCATATCAGACCAAAACATTCTTCAAAAACAAGCAAGGGTGATCAATAAGACATAAGCCAGATACTCATAAAACACTTCAACTAAATCCCTAATACCTAAGTTTGAAGTTGGGAAACCAACCATAAGTTTTGGACTAACTCAGAATTAGTTATGCTAAGTTTTCTTAAAATTTTCTGAATACCCTATTGGACTATTCTCGTCATAACTCAAAATCTATAAATAGTTTACACCTCAAACCAAGGCCATTAGAAAGCTAACTCAATTATCTACAACTTTCATGTTTACACCGAAAGCTAATTCAAAACAGAAACATGTGAAAAAGACACAAGAACGCGAAACAGGAAATGCTGTCAGAGAGCATCTCGCTTAAGCGAGACAAATCTCGCTTAAGCGAGATTCACGCCGAGAGAAACCCCAATTTCGCTTGTGAGTTCGCTTGGGGCTCGCTTAAGCGAACTGGGCCCCGTTTTTTGACGATTTCTCACCATTTTTCACCCAAAAACCCAAATTTTGATCCCTTAATCTCCCAAAATGATTTACAGTGATGTTTACAGGTCAAATAGGCAATATAGAAATCAAAACAACATAGGAACATGCATCAAACAACACAATTCATCTCATTTTATCAATTAACATAAACTTTCTAACCCTAACTCAAGAACACAACAATTCATCAAATTTCAGAATTATATACATTATTAGTGAAAGGAATCTCACCCTTACCTTAATTCAGCAAAAATTGAAAGCCTACAGCAATTTTGATCCCTTCCTAGCTCTTCTCCTAGCCTCTTGGTTTTTCTCCTCTTTCTCTCAAAACTCTCTTTCTTTTTCAATTGTACGTGAAAATGTTTGTTCTGACTTTTCTTTCTTTTTACTAAAACCATAATCTCTCCTATTTCATTAAACCCCTTTTTAATACTATCAATTCTCATTAACCCCCTTAATTCTAAATAAATAATAATTCTATATTATTTCTAATTTACTAATAAAAGTCATACTATCTTTTTAACCTCCAAAACTTCAAATAATATTATTTCTCACCTATTCAATTAAATTATCAAATAATCATATAATAAAATACACAACACCATAAAATCAACATAAATCATTTAAATCATATAAACTTATTAAAAATCAACCGAAAATAAATAAATAACAACTAGGGCGTTACATTGCATGTCCAAACTCAAATTTAAATTTAAAATTTTAGTTAAGTTAAAAGATAATTGTGTCATCTAATATAAGTGTTTTTTATTAGTTTAAGTTTTGTTTACTAAGTTGTTTTTTAAGTCTTGGCTCCCCTGAAGTCAAAATTCTAGCTCCGCCCTGGCAAACTATGGTGCATAATCCTCATCAACCCCCTTCAAACCCAATTTCAACTAAAAGTTTAAATCTCTATACGAATTTTGCATATGAACTTCGGACTCATATCGAAAAGGTCACTTCTCTCCGTTCATTTATTTATTTTTTGATCATATTGTGTTTTCATCATTCTTGTATATCCATTTCTGAAGTTTTTGTTCGTTTTTAATTTTCAATATATTGTGAGTAGGACCGATTGAATATTGAAATTGAAATATTGCACAAAATGTGGATTGAATGATCTTTTTACAATTCTATCTTGAATATCTTGATTCTAACCGCTTTTATTGTTAATGTTTCTTTCCTCGATACAAAATTGAGGATTTCAACATCTGTTCGATGATTAAGCGGCGCATGTTTTGATATGTATTTTAATTTCGATTTGGTGAAGTTAAAATTTAGGTTATATCATCTTCATCCAACATGATCTCTTTGGCTGAGTAATTGTGTACAACTTGTATTTCGAAATCAATTTGAGATTAGATTTGATGAAAGTTAAATTAAGATTTGTTCGATTGTCATCCAACACAATTTCTTGATTGCATTACTATGTGTTTTCTCTGATCTGTTGTATCAAGAATAAACCCTTATAGTTTATATTGTGCAAATAAATTGTGTTAATTTATCTTTTGTAAATATTCTCAAATTGAATGTATAAATTCTTATTAGAAATTTTGCAATGTTACAAAATCATCCTGACCTTAGATAAAAATAAATAAATAAAAAATCGGCTTTCCTGAGTTTTTTCCTCTTATTATGCAATAGCTTGTAGTTTTTCCCCATCAATTTATAGATTTTTTATTCATTTGAAATTGCAACCAATATGGGCAGGGGAGGGGAATAGCAAGTATGATAAGTGGATTGATTTCATGAATTGCTTTGTTATACAATCTAAGTGCTATAATGTCTTATTTGCTTGTATACCAATTTTATTCTAATTTTTGTCAATGGATAATCTTTGTTAAGCATAAATTTGTTGCTATGAATTGTTGTGCTTTTCATGTTTGTAAGTTTGAATTCTTAACATTGTTTTGTCATGTGCTGAGTACAGCTTCATAAGCAAATAAACGAGGTTGAAAAGTCTTACTCTTACCAGTCCAATGATGTGCTTATGCCTAAAGTTTCTCATGTGGTAATTTTTTTTTCAAAAATATTTTCTTTCTTTTGGATGAATGAAACTAACTTACAGAAATAATAATGATTCCAACCTTCCTGTTAATATTTTTCTGTAGTTTCATTACCTTAATTTACTTGATTATTTCAGGAGAGTGAACCATTAGAGGAAGAAGTACGTGAGCAAATGAATAAAATTCTTGCTCAAGAAGCCGCAAATGCCAACTGGGATAGGGAATTAAACGAATTAAACACTGAGGTTGGTTCATCATATTTTTTGTAGAGTTGTGATTAAAATCAAATGTTATATGTTCATTAGAAGAAACATATCAGATGATTAATTTATGCATTTAATTTGTGTTGTTCCAGCTGTTTAAGGTTGATTCGGCTATGGTAATTCTCAAAGCAACATTGATTACACAGTTCAGGTACTTGAAAGAGTCACCCGATATTCGTTTTCGTTGTCTAGGTCGAATTGCAATTTACTAGTGCTACATGTCATTTAATAGTTTAGTGTTTAGTACTAAAATGAACTATTTCTTTTCTTGAACCCCTTTATTGATTTATATTTCTTCCTATCACATAATCACGTTTTCACCGACATGATGGTAATGATTAACGACTGCTTGAAATATGTGATTTAGTATTCTCGCTAACTTGTGTCCATATATAAAAAAACTAAATGTAGAAATTTAATTTTGGAAATTGTGCATTCATAAAAAAACAAACTTAAAAATCGTTAAGAATCTCATATCGAATAGAATATGGTTATAAGTGTGGGCAATCCTCACCTTACAAGTCAGTTTCTTGGCGTTGTGTTAGGCCCAACCACCATTTTTAAGAAGATTACGCCACTTATAACCATCTCATATCCGATGTAGGAATTTTAACACACCCCCTCTCGACCAACACTACTGACTTGGTTCATGGACATAAATGGTGGGTGACTCGATAGCGAAAACCTGATAACTGGTGGTCAATGGATCTTGAAGAGACGCTGATACCATCTTAGAAATGGTGGTTATAATCCAACATAACTCCACAAAACCGGCTTGTGAGATGAGGATTGCCATCTTATATCCGATGTGGGACTCTTAACAAAAACTTATCTTTTCAATACAATATTTATTTTTTAATTCTATTTTAAGATCATTATATTGTGCCCTTAAGGCACAAGTTTGTATTTCCCTTCACATATAGCAAAAAAATATGGACCCGAGTTTTATAGCACTTAGTCACCTTTTAGTTTGGTCCTTTATATTCACAACTGAGACCTTCTATTGTTGAAAATATTGTAGGAAACTGTCAAGGAAAGAGATATCATTGCTTTCAAATGCTATCAATCAATTGTCTCGAGATAACCATACAAAGGCATTACAGATAGAGAATGAGAATAGTCCAAATTTTCAGCCTAGTCTTGAATCGGAGTCCCTTGATTTTCAGGTTTGTGATCTTATATATTATTGCTTCTATTGTTTGCTTTCATTCTTTTCCTAATTTTTCCTATCTTATCTATAAAGTTCTAGTTTTGCTTAACACGTATTATTTAGCTACTTACTAGTTTTATTTTCATAATATACAGAATGACTATATACTGTGGAGATTGCATATGTTTGTTAAAAATTCACTAGAGGCTAAAGAAGGAACAAGTGTTGGTACTCATGTAAACAACACTGAGTTCGAGGACAGGAAAAACAATGCCAAAAAGATAAGAGTCGAGTGATTCTATTGCCAAAGACATGTAAACTGACCAAAACAACTATTTATTTTGTGATTCGCTTGTGAAACACATAAGGTACTTTTTTTTTTGGTTTGATTGAATCTAATGCTCGAAAACTTTTTAGTTTGGATATGTAGGTTGGTCTCTGAAACCTTTTGTAGCAAGCTTAATGGTAGTATGTTGACACCAATAAGTTCTTCTTGTTTGACAATTTTTGAAGCATATTGTATTACAGCCTTATATACTTTGTAGTCAATACTCCTACTTAATGTCATTTTATGCATAATAGACAAGGCTTATATACTATGGCAGTACTCCTACTTATTGTAATTTTATGCATAATAGACAAGGCATGAATTTTATATTAGAAGGTGGTTTTGTTGAAAAAGATTTATTTTATAACCATAAAGTGATAAATACATTGCTGAAAATACTTTCTTAAATAAAGAGAAATTAAATGCAATGGAATTATTTTATTGGGCATTAGATTAAACACAAAAAATACTATACTATTATAATTCTAATTCTCGTATTTACAACACTCCCACTCAAGCTTATGGATGGAGATTTGTCATTCCCAGCTTGCAAGTAAGTTGGCTAAATCTTTCGGTTGGTAAGCCACTTGTTAACACATCTGTCAGATTGGGTTGGGTTTGGGTGGATAATGATGACTGGTCATCTTACGTTATTCTTAGCATATTTTTTAATTTATTTTAGTAGGAAATAGCAGCAAAAAGGAGGAGTATTAGAACGATTGCCTATGATTTCGGGACTTTTGTAATGTTTTCTATAATTGAGTTTGTAATTCTAGTTTTTCCGAAACATAGGAATTTGAGGGGGTTTTTGAAGTAATTCACGAAGAAATCATGCAAATCAGCAAATCAAGAACATCCGAAGAAGTACGAAGATTCAAGGAAACAAAGAATGAAGATTCAAGATGCCTCAAAAGACTTACAAATGGGAGGAATTTTGTTCCCAAGTCCCGAGGCAAGATATTTGAAGACGTAGACTTAAAACGACAGAAAATCGAAGAATTTGGACCCAAGAAAGATATCTCATGCGCCTAGCACATGGGGAATGTGCTTAGCCAATGACAAATGTGCCTAGCCCATGAGTCATGTGACTGGCACATGGAGTAGGCTACCATGCGCTTAGGACACTGTTCATGCCCCTAGGGCGTGGCTTTTTCCATACTATCATGCACTAGGCACACTAACAATGTGCCTCGAGCGCCTGAAAACTCGGGGAACAATTGTCATTTCATGTTATTATTTTGGGTAAAGCCCGACTTTTAACTCAAACTCAGGTAGAAACTCTCACTATAAATATCAACATTCCTCATTCACAATTTCTCGTTCAGAACTGTGGCAGTTCAAGAGGAAGGCAACTTTGGAGTTTAAGGAGAGTTTCTATCTTCTCCTTGATTTTCTAGTGTATGTTTTTATCTTTAATAATTTGTTTTTAGTTACCATGTGTAACTAAATCTTTTTAGGTTAGACTTCTAATATGAACCTATGTATATTTTTGTTGGATATTTATTTAATTTAATTTGTCGTTTATTTATTTTATTTATGCTTTTGTCCACTATAGAGTTTTATTAGGAAGTAGTTTTTATTTCTGTGAGAGGTGCAACCCTAGATTAGGTACTTAGGTTGTGACAGGACATAACATTGCTATCACTAACCTGATGCTTATATCTTGATATTTATATCCCCTTACTGATAATTATATGTTTAGGAAATAAGTGATTATTAATTAGCCAAAGATAGCATAGGAATTGTTGACCCTAAACGTAGGTACCCAGTGGATGATGTCCATTGGGCCATGTGGTGCATTACCGAAGCTAGGAATTAACTGGTTAGTGATTAGAGAAGCAAGCACCTAGTTGTCCTACTTAAGATTATAACCTAGTAAGACCATTCTCTTGAAACCCTTTGTAAAGTAGATGTAGATTAGGGCTGCCCGTTTGTAGAGAGGGTGTGTTATGAGTGTCCTAAGATTCATAGATGGGCAGATCTAAGGGAACCTTGGCCTTCATTGCCTTGGGAAACACTGGAGAGCCAATTTAAGTTTATGTTTCAATTACTTTGAATTAGAAAGACCCCGCATGTAAGGATCACCATGCGATCAGCAGGTGCAGTTAGCCATCGGAGGGAAAGGCCTAATTAGGTGCCCATTGGGTCAGGTGGTCCCCTACCTATTTATGAAACTCCCAACGGTCTTATCACTTCTATAGTCATCTAGAGATAAATAAACACGACATTTAGATTACGTATTATCCAACAATAAATATACAGAGGGGATTTGAAGAATCCTAACCGCTGCTTACTTTTCTGCAACTAAAACAAGTAAATTCGCTCTATTGCAAACAAATAAAAATTACAACTTACTTTTATACCGTCAAAACTTACAAAAATAAGTAATAAGAATTATTCGGATGAAAGGACAATCCCTGTGGATACGATACTCTACTTACTAACTTTATTACTTGATGAAAACGACTGGTACACTTCACATTTTGCAATTACGCTAATCGAAAGAAAGAAATTTTGCACATCAAGCTTTTGGCGCCGTTGTCGGGGATTGTTTTTATTTTCGACTGAATAATTTGAACTACTTATTTTTATTTATCTTTATATTTTCGCATTTTATTTTTCTGTCATTTATTTTTTCGCATTTTATTTTTCAAAAAATTCAAAAATACCAAAAAAAATCAAAACAAATCCAAAAACACCAAAAATATTATTCCAATTAACTATGTCCTACTAAGAACTTTGTGTAGTCTGTTTTATGCGTAATACCAAAACAGGTATTCTGCACTTTGATCCAGACATCGATAAAACTGAACGAGCAGTTCGAAGAGCGGCCTGACTTGCAATAGTAAGGACAGAACAACAGGATACAATCATGATTCAAGACTTTTCATCACACGAGTCTGAAATGAGAGACGAACGCCGCATTACCCTAGGAGAGTATGAGAGACTTGACAACTTGGATGAAGTATCACTTGGTTTCCAACCAGCAAACTCGGTGGTGTTTAACATCAAGAATAGTGTCATTGATAAATTTAAAATCTAACCTATTTTCAGGTAAGGAGGCGGAAGATTGCAACGTTCACTTGAAGCACTTTCTGGATGCCTGCAGCACAATCAACCCAACTAGAGTGTCGGAATCAGACAAACGACTCAGGTTGTTTGGCTATTCTCTAACCGGAAAGGCAAGGGATTAGCTTGATGCTTTACCAAGCAGTTCAATCGAGACTTGAGATCAGCTCAAGAGGGAGTTCTTGGACAGGTATTTCTCAGCTGCAAAATACTTGGCGCGGAAGATGAATATTTCCATCTTCAAGCAACAAGAAGGAGAAGTCATATATGATGCATGGGGAGGTGCAAGCTACTTTTGAATAGGAGTCCAGGTCATAAATTGTCAGAAATGGATATCATGCAAGCCTTCACTACGGGATTAAAACCAGATACTCGGATGCTACTCGATGCTTCTGCGGGAGGAACCATGAAAATCAAGACAACTGATGAGGTACGTACTCTAATTGACAACATGTCTCTGAATGAATATCGAGGACACACCGAGGAAGAGGCGATCCGAAAGAAGAAAGGTATGATAGATCTCAACACTCAGGATGCTTTACTTGCTAGCAATAAGCTTCTCAGCATACAACTAGAAATCATTGCAAAAAGGTTGGAAGCTTGTGAAGTTTCACATCTTTCTGTAAAAACCAACTGTGAAATATGTGAGCAAGCTCATGAAAGTGGTGCATACTTGCCAACAAGTTTGGGATATTCAAAAAAGCAGATAAAATACATGGGAAATTATTTCAGGCAGCAGAGGAATCCATATTCCAATACTTACAATCCAGGTTGGGCAGAACATCCAAACTTCTCTTACAGAAGTAACAATGATCTACAACCATTACAGACAGACCCCGCCCCCCAAGGAACTCAACAGCAACAACCAAGGTCAAGCCTATAAGAGGTTATATCTCAAAACATGAAAAATGCTCAAGGGCAGATTGAGAGGTTGACTAAGGAAGTTGATGAAATGCAAAAGCGATATGAAGCTTGCATGAAGAACTTGGAAGTGCAGATGAGACAACTGTCTACCGATCTTGAAAATGCTACAAGAACAGGATTCTCTGGAACAACTCTAGATAAGCCTAGGAATGAAACTTGCAAGATGATGGAAGTGGGAAAGGATGAAGATAAGGAAGTTGATCCTCTGATAACAGAAAGCAAGTTTTTAGAAGCATATCAGCTATTGGCAAAGGAATTGAAAGCTATCAGGGATGTCTTGCAAACCAGAAAAGTTACCAGAAACCAATGTTGCAATAATCTTCTAGAATGCTTATTCTCACCGACGGGTAAACCATTTTTTCATAAGATGGTAGCTGTTACCAAGGAAAATAGCAAGGATGAAGCCAATATCCCCAAGAAAAAGGAAAACCTTGGATGTTTCAGTGTGCTAGTTACTATCAAGGGATTCTATGTTGAAGAAGTAATGTGTGACCTCGGATCCAGCGCAAATATGATGTCACTATCACTGTTCAACACGATTGGTGGAATGGAGTTAAGACCTTGTGAAGTAAGAATAGGACTTGATGATGGATCTCTGAAGAATGTTGAAGGTGTTATAGAAATTGTGGATAGTGCCATCGATGGATTCACATTTCCTATTGAAGTAGTGGTTATGGAAATGAAGGGCTTAAATAGAGCTCAAATGATCTTAGGAAGACCTTTTCTCGCCACTGCCCGGACTATAATAAATATAGATCAAGGGACAATCATCATTAGCTGAGGAGAAGACTATATAACCTATAGAGTTTCTGGACAATACCATCTCCTTAAGCAGGAAGGAATGCCAAAAGAAGAGCCCAACCTGAATGTTGAGGAGGAGAAAGAAATCAAGGAACTTGAAGGACAGGGGCTCCCTAGCGAGAGTTAGACATATCCGTCAGGCTCGGGACGCTAAACATATAACGTCCTAGTTTTATTAAAGTGGTAATACACGCGAATAATACAAATATTCAAGAAATAGACTTCTTGTCTTGAGCAACACTCAAATTAGCATGCATAAAAATCATTTTCAAAAACATCGCAGCGGATAAATAGCATATATCTCTAAAAATTGTCATGTCATAAGCATCATAATATATCAACAAAATCAACTTCCAATCTCATCATGTGAAAGGATAAAATATCAACAACATACATAATAGTCAACATCAAAATAAAAGATAGACCAACATCCTAAATCAGAGCCCTAAACGAAGACTCCAAAAGTGGTAAACGAGGTAGCTCCAAAGCTAGCCTCCGGCAACTCGCCAAGCAACAATAAGCTAATCTTGCACGCCGTCTACACCATATATAAATATAGTGAGGAGGTGACCAAACAACCACTGAGGGGTTAGTCCACATTAACATACATAAGCATAATCATATGAAGTTTAAAACATCAAGGTTAAGTTCAAAATGATTAAGCATTCTCAACATCAATAATTATCATTCAACACTTGTATATTCACATTATCACAAGTTTTCCAACAATCGACAAATATCTCTTTCAACAAGTATTATAATCACCAAAGCAAATAATTACCAATCACGTATTCATCAATACACTTTCATCAACACATAGCAAGTATGATTCATGTCAAATCATGCAATGTGCCTAAACTCAACACCTATATGCATGTGGTACCAATCGTCATCAAGGTCGTCACCTCATGATGCAACAAAAACATCAAAGTCAACGGCTATAATCAACGACTATATGGATACAAGTATCCTGTCAACGGCAATATGGATGTAAACATCCGACTCGACTTATGATGCATGAATATATGACTCAATCAACCATGCATATGTTCACGACAATTTCAACGGCTATATATATATACACACACACACACACACATACATGCATTCATCACCAATCACATCAAATTGAGCTTGTATGAATTCACCATCAAAAATCATCATTTATCATATTCATTGATCAACATCAACATTATCAACAACATCATCACTATAAATTTTCATTTAATCGTCATCACAACAAAACAACATCTTCGCCTATGTTCTCACATTTCAAGTAAAAGAGAATTGTATAACATACCATCATAAAACATCATGTTCAACACCTATTGATCATTCACTCATCCTCATTTAATCATATTAACTTATTCACGAAAACGTTTACAAGTTATCCGGTCTTAAAAATCATTTTCGATAAAGTTCGTCTTATTTTCATAAAAAGTCCATTTTCCGATTAAATCTCCAAAACTAAGTAAACAAGCTCAATTGTCTCAACTATATATACACATAAATCACTTATGAGTGGAGTAGTGTATACATGTGCGTTTCACCGGCCAAGTACGACAAAATCACAAAGTATTTCATAATGTTATTGTTTACTTTAGATTAACACAGTCCTCATGGAATCGAACTTAATAATATTACTTCGATAGAACTAGTACACTTGCTAAATTTCTATCGCGCGCTGTTGCTGAGTCGTCGGACTTATCCACCAAGGGATTCGTGGAATTTCTATGGATTGCGTTGGGGGAAATCTACCAAAGCTAAGCAGATAGATAGACTCATTTCACGCTGGCAACTAAGGGAGAGTAAGAAAATCAAATGAGTGTTTTTTAATCAGCGTCTCCTTTTCTTTTGGGTATGCAGGTACTACGAGTCCTCTCACTACCAACCAGCAGACATCATCTGGCTGGTCTTGCCGGTATCAACAACAAGAAAGAGAAAAGAAAAACAAACGAAAACACTTTCCAAAACCCATTGTTAGAACTTTCAATATTTACCAATAAAAAATAAATGATGAAAATTAAGGTCAGATGGTAAAAGTCTTTTAAAAAAATGCAGATAATTCTCCACTTTCTATGAGTTTCACCGCTAGCATGTTTAGAACCAAATAAAAGATGTTGAATGATAGACGTGAAGGTTATGGTCTGTTTATTTGGAGGGGAGGGGATAGGATGGAAGGGCTAACCTTTCTCTTTTAAATTATAGATACTAAAATGTATTTTAAAATCAATGAAGTGTGCTTGAAGTATTACATAATCATGTATTATGTTGTTCAGAGGACATCATACGACTAAAAAAAGACTTGTTTGGTAATTGTCATTTTCTAACGAGATTATAGCTTATTTTTACTAGTTTATTGTGTTTTTAGATAAGATAATTCAAGTAGCTAGGTTAAACATTATAATTTATAGCTTATCATTTTTCTCTCAAATTTTCCCTAGTATGAGTTCTCATTCTCCTCAGATGACGATGTGCGCACTTCTCTTGCAATGGGGGTGGTTATCTTGAAGTCGGGATTGTTGTGTCTTTCCCAATGGTCCAAGGATTTTAATAAATATCATCAGGGTCTGACACATGCGCAGGTTTGGATACGACTACTGGACTTGCCACAGGAATACTGGTTAGAAAGAACATTATTGGAAGTTGCATGAGTAATTAGCACTCCTCTCATCATTGACGCCGCAACTCAGAAATGCACCTTTGGCCATTACGCACGGGTGCTGGTGGATATAGACTTTTCTCGACGGCTTTTTTATGAGATCATGGTGGAGAGGGAAGGTTTTGCTTTCCCTATTGAGATGGAGTACGAGTGGTTCCCTGACTTCTGCTCCCATTGTTAGATACTTGGAAACTCAGTCTCAAACTGTCGTTGGTTGCATCCGAAAAAAGATTTGAACCTAGATAGAGATAACACGAACAAGGTGCAGGACAAGGGGAAGAAGGTTATAACACAACATAAATCTCAAACCAAGAAGTGACTGGCACGTGAAATTCCACTTGATATTGGGTCATCTTTGCCTTTTGAGAAATTGGTCGTTAATTCTGAAGTTACGGCAACAGTTGCAGCGTTAGAACAGTCACCTGAACAGCACGTTTCCCATATTGTGATCGCTCCCATTGACACGCAGATTTCACAGGTTGAAGGGTGTACTGCAACGACTCACCTTGAGACAAGTAAGAAGGATCCCGTTGACAAGTCTAATTTTTCCTTTCCCTTGGCCCTGGACAATGTTTCTGATAAAATTGTTCGTACTAGTGGTGTTGTGAGCCCCTCCATTTTAGAGCCAGTGCAGGCCCAAGAAGATAATGCCACAATTCCCCTTACGGGTTAAGTGCAGCAGCAAGATGAGGTGTTGTCGCAAGGGAAAACAGACACGTTGGAAGTTGCGGCAATGAGAAACTCTACTGCCAAACAGTCCGAACAACACCCTTTTTCAACTGCTATCCCGCATTGTTGTCCATTGGTTACTAGAGACTTTGAGGTCATACAACAGACCCTGGTTGTTAATAATGATAATGATGAGGACGGGTTTATTACTTATGTTTCAAAGAGCGGACAGAAGAAAAACCAAGGTTGCCAAACCCGCTCCAAGGGTCTCCAGGGGTCTGTTACCAACATCGTCTCAATGAAGATGCTATATTGGAACATCAGAGGACTTCCAACCATCTCAATAAATAATGGATACTTTCATGGGATCCTAAGGAAGAGAAGGCCACATTATCAAATATCAATGTTGAAATACCAGTTGGAAGCTTGCTTAGTTGCAATCATTTGAGGTGTTGGGGAAGGGAAAACATCACTTATTTCAGCAATTCTTGGAGAACTACCTCTTGTATTTGATAGAAATGCCACAATTAGAGGCAATGTTGCTTGTGTTCCTCGGATTTCATGGATTTACAATGCTATAGTTCGTGGAAATATATTATTTGTTTCCAAATTTGACCATGGACTGTATTCGAAGGCTATCGATGTCACTTCTTTGGAGCAGGATCACAACTTTCTACCTGGACGTGATTTTACAGAGATTGGAGAAAGAGGAGTCAATATTAGTGGTGGACAAAAGAAAAGAGTTTCATTAGTTAGGGTTGTATACTCAAATTCAGATGTATATATATTGCTCAAGAGGTTGTCAAGAACTGTATAAAGGAAGGGCTGCAAGAAAAAACCAGAGTTCTTGTCACCAACCAGCTTCATTTTGTCCCTCAAGTAGATAACATCATTCTTGTTAGTGAAGGCATGATTAAGGAGCAAGGAACTTTTGAGGAGTTGTCAAAATGTGGGCCTCTTTTTCATAAACTAATGGAAAATGCCGGGGAAAATGGAACAAGAAGTAGATAGTATTATAGTAACAAAGATAGTGATAGTGATGACAAGAATAATGTTACACCCTTGAATAATGAGGCAATTATAGAGTTGCCGAATGATGCAAGCTATGAGACAGTTTGGTGAGACATTATGTCCGTTTTTGTTAGTGAGGATTTTTTTTGGAACGGGTATGGTTACCTAATTTTCGTTTTCTAAAGATTTCTTTTTCTTGTCGTTTTTCTTTAGAGGGTTTGGTTCCCCCCTCTTGTACATATATTTTCCCTTTTTTCTATATATAAGAATGAGTGAGTGGTAAAGGATTGGAGTTTCTGGGAGGTGCCGACCTAGTCGGGATCTCAAGCGGCTCTTTGATGTCTTCCTCACTCTTGATACAGTAAAAAAAATTAAATATTAATTAAATATACCATTTTTATGCCATTTTTTAGTTATACGCTAGTGCAAAAGTTATCTTTATCAAATACTACAAATTCAATCAGTCCACTTATCCATTATTGATTATCCTTTATGAGTTAGTCTATCAGATATTCATTATTTTTGAACGACAAGATAATATTTATCTAAGATTGAACCTCTTTATTGTTAGTGAGGATCTAATGTAAGTAGTAAAACATTTGACATATTGGGATGCGGAAATGGATAAGTTTCCATTTTGTATGAATTTTGCCCTTAGCATCTTTAAAATAAAACAAATATGTAAAATGACATAGGCGAACGTTTGATTTCACTAGTAAATCGCATTGGTAAATGACTAGAGAGCTTGTTGAAAAGAGTGTCCAACACCGTTGCAACTTGTATTAGACTATAACGGATAGAAATTTTATGAAACTAATATCGTGAACTTTGAACTATGGTGTTCAACCTCATCAACCCCCTTCACAACCAATTTCAACAGGGCCGTCTTAACAAATTCATAGGCCCCGTTTTAATTTTATAAAGGATGCAAAAAAAATCAAATTCTAGGCCCCCAAAAAAAATTAAGTCATTTTAAAAAAAAAATTATTAAAAAAGACACTTTGGTGGGATTTGAACTCACAACCTCATACTCAACAAGAACTATATGCACCACTAAAGCATGTTGAACAAATTGATATTTTTCACTTTTAATAGATATATAACCATTATTTTAATGTCTTGCATATAAAAAACTTATTTTAAGCCCCAAAAATAATGAGGCCCGATGCCATAGCCCAGCCCCGACGGGCTATGGGCTGGCCCTGAATTTCAATTGAAACTTTAATTCTCTATAGGAATTTTATAGATGAACTTCACACCCATGTTCAAAAGGTCACTTCTCTCTCTTAGTTTATTTATTTTGTGATCATATTGAACTTTCATCATTATTCTATGCAATATACTCTTAAGTTTTTGTTCTTTTTCAATTTTCATGAGATTGTGAGTAGGAGTAGGACCAATTGAATACTGAACTTGAAATATTGCATAAATTGTGGTTTGGATGGTATTGTTATAATCATGTCTTGAATATCTTGATTATAAATGCTTTTGCTGTTACTGTATTTTTCCTCGATACAAAATCGAGGATTTCGGTATTTGTTCGATGATTAAACGGATAAGTTTTGAGATGGATTTTAATTTCAATTTGGTGAAGTTAAAATTTAGGTTATATGATCTCCATTCAATGCGATCTCTTGGCTTAGTGATCATGTACGACTTGTATTTCGAGATCAATTTTAGATTAGATTTGATGAAAGTTACATTAAGATTTATTCGATCGTCATCCATTTCAATCTCTTGATTACATTACTGTGTATTTTCCCTAATCAGAAGGAATCTGGGTCTGTATCAACAATAAATCATAATAGTTATATCATGAAAAAAAAATTGTGTTAAGTTATCTTTTGTAAATATTCGCAAATTAAATGGATAAAATCTTATTTATGCAATGTTACAAAATCATCCTGACCTTCGATCAAAATAAACTGCTCTCAAGAACCCAATTGTCATATTGATGTCAACATTGAAACAAACTATTAGGAAAAATCCAAGTCTCACATTTGATAAATAACACTCTTGATAAGAGTTTATAAAGAGGAGGCACTCCTCACCTTACAAGCGGTTTTGTAAGGATGAGTTAGTCCCCAAATTTCAACATGATGTCAGAGCATATCGATTGGACCACCCCCCATTTATATACACGCACCAAACCTAGAAGTGATGGGCATGAGGGAGTGTATTTGGAAAAATTCAAGTCTTATAAAGGACTCTCAATAAGAATTTATAAAGAGAGTACACTCCGGTCTGAGTTTTGCCATGTTATTATAGCTTTCCTGAAATTGAAATCAATATGGACATGGGAGGGGAATATCAAGTATGGTAAATAAGTTTATTTCAAGACTCGCTTGCTTTTTGATCATTTCATTTGGCATTCTAATTTCTGCCAATTGATTACCTTTGTTGAGCATATATTTGATGATATAAATTGTTGTCCTTTTAGTGTTTGTAAGTTTGAATGTTGAACATTTTTTTGTGTATGCGTTGAGTGCAGCTTGAGAAGCAAGTAGACGAGATTAAACAGTCTTACCCATCCACTGTTGTGCTTTTGCCTAAAGTTGCTCAGGCGGTAATTTTGTTTTTTCCAAAATATTTTCCTTTTTATTGGTTGAATGAAACTTACTTATGTACAATTCAGCCATCTTGTGCAATATTTTTCTGTAGTAATATTACCTAACTGTAGAAAATAAGATTAGGATGTCTTACATATTAAACAATTGTTTTATCAAGGACCATAATGTTTTAGATAAAGTACAGTTGAATATTTAAGTAATTTTAATAAGGATCAGAATGTTTTGGAGAATGATTAAATTATACGTAGAATGATTAAAACAATTAAGTGTGGAATTTAAACAATAGTTTTACCAATGATCGGAATATTCTCGATAACAATTATATAGTTAATTTAGAATGATAAAAACAATGTTAATGATTAATTAGGGACTAGAGTACTCTGGATAAATATTAAGCAATTATATTAAATTAGAACGAGAACGTTCTAAGGCAAATAATAAAAGAGTAAGGGTAAGAAGATCACACAAGAGATTTATCCTTGTTCACCTAAAGCAGACTACTTTCAATCTCCACACTTTGTGTGAGGTTATCCACTATGGTATCCAACCATCAAAAACTTCTGAATATCACTATATGTTATTGATCACACCAGATTAGTCTGTTACACTCTGTATTATCAACCTCGGCATGCTTATACAAGAAAGGTTGGAACAATTCTTTCTCAAAATATTGTAACGAATAGACTTGAGAACTAGATTACACTTTGTAAGATAAGATTTTGGATCAAAGATTTTTCTCAACTCATGTTTGAGATTTTAATAAACAAACTCAAAACATTATGATCCAATGATATAGTGAGAGAGTTGGAGTTTGTTGTTTGTGAAGAATTTATGTTATAGCGAAGATTTCACTGATGTAATGATGCTTTGTGTTTAAACTCTTGCCATTAACCTTCATAGCCTTCCTCTATCTATAAGAGATGAGAAATTTGGTGACCATTTCAAAAAAATAGATGTTGGGCACGTTTCATATGTGACATGTGCTTCCTTTGGTTGCTTGGAGAGGTAGCATGATGTGTGTTCGTCCAGAACGTTCTGTTTGTACAACCAGACTTTAAAGTAAATAACATGTTTTTGCAAGTTGTCATAAATTATAGAAGTGTTGTAGAAGCTTGTTGGCCACTTGATAAGATGTGTTGATGTCATATGATGATTTCATATGCTTTTATCACAAGGAACAACTTTGAGATCTTTCTTTGATGGATATTTTTACTTTATTCTTTAATGGGCAGGACTCTTTTAAGGCTTTTATGCTAAAATCTTTGTTCTTTTGTTACCTTGGCTCATATGCAATAATGCCTTGATTTGTCTTGATTTATTGTCTTTTAATGACTTTAAGGATCTTGATTCTTTCGATCATTTATTTCTTCTTTTGTTGAGACAAAGAGAATAAAATTTATTCTTGATCTTAATTATGGAGATCTTTGACATTGCTCAAAAGTCCATATTTGTCATTTGCTTTGTTTGTTGTTTTGATAAAGATGTTTTTGTTAGCTTTGCGAGGTCAAAACGTTCTTAAGAACATTCTCACAAAACATGTTAGTAGATAACAATATCATAATTGTAAAATATGTTTGTTACCTTTAAAACATCAAATGAGGATGTTCTCTTTACTTTATATGACCAGAATGATCTTTGTAGGAACATGAGAAACCTTGCTCAAAGTCAAAATTTCTTTGATTGATTTATATTCTCTCAAATCATATCTTGAATAGTGATTGAAGATTCTTGGATCATCCCAAGTTTTTTAAGATAGAATCTCCATGCATATGATCATAAATTTTCTTCTTTGATAATTCTCCAATCAATGTCATTAATGAATGACTTAAAGAATAATTCATTCATAGATTGGTTTCTCATCAAAGTTGATTCTAATCATTTTGATGAAGTAATTAATGAAAATAATTTCGACTGCAATAATCATCTTCATCATGAGAACATTATTTTATCAAAGTTGATAATGTTCCTTTCTATATGAGAAGACAATATATTCTTGATCAATTAAACATTAAATCTTTTTTTTTTTTTTTGAGAAAAACTTTATTATTTTGTTGATGATGCAATTCTTCTCATAATTCCTCTCGGTGATTGGTTCCAAACGATATTTTTTGTCTATTGAGTATCTTTGAGATGTTTTAGTTTAAGTACAATCAATCAATAATTCTCTTGAATGAAACTTTTGTGCATTTTCCTTTAACTATATTAGAAACTAGCCGCAATCTCGTGCTAAGCACGGGACTGTGCTCCGCACAGGCTAATTTGAAGCGGGAAGTTATGCATCAAAGTGCATTGCAATGTTATATGAATTAAGAAAATAAGAAGAAAAAAAAACAAATGATAAATCTGACATTAATGATAAAAGAGCAAATTACATTGACTTCTCTTCAGATTTTCATAAATAATACAAGCACCCCTTTTAGTTTTCAAAACACATCAAACTTCCATTATTTTATCCATTTCAATAACTTTGTAAATATATAATTTAATTTTAGTCATTTTGGTTTGTTTGTATTTGTTTTCTCTTTTCACAATTAAGTTAAATGAGAGTTTTTTTTCTCGCAATGGAGAAACAGAAACAATATTGTTTTTACCACCAAATTGAGTCAAACATCGGCAATTACATAAGGGATCAAAAGAGAATATAGAAATGAGAAGGATTTTGGTGGATGGACATTGTGGTTGATCAATGAAAATGAAATAATATTCCATATATCTGTTTTATGACATTAGAGTTTAAAAATTAAACTACCATGACTGAGGAACAATAAGTTGGGAAAAACTACCTAAGTGAAAAATAGAAAGAAAAAATGGTCGAAAATTAAGCGAGTTCATACTCGTATGAAGAAGTTAATTGCTAAAAAAAAATGTAATTGACAAAGTTTAAACCATGTTATATTATAAGATGAATGCTTGTCAATTTGATACAAAAATAAGCGAGATTAGTGTTTAGTTAAAAAATATAGCGGATGTTTGTGTTATTTAAGAAGACCTTAAGGGAGGTGTCAATGATTTTTTTAAAGCTTAAATATGATTTTCGTCCTTGTAATTTGGGTGAGTTTTGATTTTCGTCCCTACAAAAAAAAATTGAAAAACGTCCTTGCAAAAACTTTTTTGTTTGAAAAAGGTTCCTGCCAACACTATTCAGCTGAAGTGCATTGGTTTTGACCACGTGGCAGTTGCTGACTGTGCAAATTTTGCCACGTGGCGCTGACGTGGCATCCCGCATAATATTAAATTTTAAAAAATATTTTTAAATTATGGAAATTGTTTTTAAAATTAAAACTATGAA
The DNA here is from genome assembly GCA_946800305.1 of Medicago arabica. Taxonomy (NCBI): domain Eukaryota; kingdom Viridiplantae; phylum Streptophyta; class Magnoliopsida; order Fabales; family Fabaceae; genus Medicago; species Medicago arabica. Next base: position 16,585,393 of record OX326971.1, on the reverse strand, counting down.
AATAAATTTAAAAATTCTGAAAATAAATTTAAAAATATTAAAATAATTTTCTTAATTTTTTTTTGTATAGTTTAAAAAAAAAAAATCTTTGAATATTATATATTCTGAAAATAACTTTCCGAAAAAAAAAATTAAAATTAATAAAATTAAAATTTTCGTAAAAGAACAAGAAATTAGATTTTTTTTTAATTATAATTTATTTTCGAAAATTATAAATTTTCAGATGATGTAATTTAAAAAAAATATATTAATTTCCATTTTTTTTCATATTTAAAAAATTTAATTTTTTAAAATTACATAATCGAAAAAATTTTAAATTTTTTTTTTTTAAAATTATTTTCACATTTTTTTAATTTCGAAAAATAGTTTTCAAAATTTTAAAAATGATGTTTAAAATTTAATATTATATGGCATGTCGCATGACAAAAGTTGCACAGTCAGCAACTGCCACGTGGCCAAAACCATGCCAAATCAGATCAGAAGTGGGGCTAGGGACCTTTTTCAAACAATTTTTTTTTGCATGGACATTTTTCATTTTTTTTTTGCAGGGACGAAAATCAAAACTCGTCCAAATTATTGGGACGAAAATCATATTTAAGCCTTTTTTTAAAGAGTAATTTACCAATGATGAAATCATTGAAATAGTTGTTTAAAAATAATAAAGATGTCGCTATGTGTCATGTGTATGAATTGTACAACTATATTACTTAGTGACTCATTTATCATTTTTTTCAATGTTTTTTATATTATAATAATTAATAATCTACAACAATCAAAAAATATTATTTTATAACATGACATGATGGCATGCCTTCTTTGATTGTATGTTGTTTCTAAATATGTTGAGATTTGTAGGTTTCAAGGTATCTTGTTTGCCTATACTCTGGTTCATCAACTTTGAAGAAGATTTTATGATTGTCAATTTGTTCTGCGAGTTGTTGGCACTTGTTTGGTTTATATATTTGGGATAGTGTAGCTCCCTGCTACTCTATCTTTTGGTTAAAAATAAATAAATCTAAAAGCTTCTTTAAATGAAAAGAGATTATAGTTAAATAGGATCTTTTGTTACAAAAGACACAAAAAGGTAAATATATGTTGAAGTGTCAAAATATTAAAATGGGATAAAATTGTATTTTTATTGCTCATTGACTTTCATAATTAGAAAGAAAAAAAAAGGCATGTCAATGTTATTCCCTAAAAAAAGAAAAAAAGGTATGTCACGTTACAAAACCCAATTTGTGTTCTATCACATGACTTTTATTTAAGAGTGATTTGTGTACTATGAAGCCTAGATACGGGTACGGATGCGGGTACGATACGATATGGATACGCGGATACACGAATTTTTAAAAATTTAGAATACGATACGGCTAAGATACGTTAACAAATTTTTTATATTAAAATTTATATATATGTAAATATACTTGAAGAAAATAAGCATTGATTACCCTTATTATATGCATGTAAAGTTTGCTTATAACCCATATTATATTTTCATTTGTTGGGATACAAAGAGAAGCATTCAACATAAATTTGATCAAATGTTGATTAATTGAATCACCTCTCTCGTTATCTTCATCCATAAGAAGTATAGTTTTAAGTGGTTCATCGAGAAACAATTATACTGATGCATATCTAAAATTGAATTATATACATCTCTACTGAATTTCTAAAACATTGTCTCGCTTTTTTCCTTTCATCTTTTCTAGGATACGTATTTGTGAAGTATCCTATAAATTTCTTTGTGTATCTTTGAAGTATCCAATAAGTATCGGATAAAATATATTTTAAAAATTAAAATAATTAATTCCGATACTTCGTGGATACGTATCCGCGAGTATCCGTGGGGTATCGGTATCCGATACAGGTACGTCTCCATTTTGGAGTATCTGGGCTTCATAGTTTGTGTACCACTCAAATATTAACTTTTTTTTTCAAATAATTTAGTGGCTAGAGCTCACACAATTTAATTGTGGAGAAGTGGAGTGTCCGGGGTTCAAACCCCGACTCTACATATAATATGTAATATCCCTGCCAACTGAGCTAAGCTCGCGGAGATCAAATATTATATTAACTCTTTATTCCTGGGCTTTATTGAAAACCATAGGGTGACGAATATAAATCATTGATAATAAAATTCATCTTTTTATTGAATTCTCAATCAAGACTCCTTTAATTCAAACAATATTCTTTCTCAATCTTGCATCGAAGAAGCTAGAAGCTCTCATATACGATGGAGCCTTGTCAATCAATCATTGAAAACTGCTAAATCAATTATCACTTTTACGATAATTATTAAAGTCCAAACAATAGCATCTATAATATGTTTTGCGCCCTACAAAGTTTTAATAAAAAGTAACAATATTATCCAGGGCAGCTGCTCTCAATTGGCTAACCGTGCTTCCATCATTTTGCACTGTACTCAAATTACAAGCCAAAAATATGGAAATTGTAGATATTAAACATTTATAATACAAGTTAGACAACTAATTCAATTAGACAACTAATTCAATTAGACAACTCTCTGAATCTAAATGAAATGCTAAAACTGTTCACTGATATAAGAGCACAAAAAATTGCCAACTGAAGTACTACATTGCATGCCCACAGATTACCTGACAAATACAAATAAAACAAGAATTAGGACAAAACAAAATAAATGTCTTATTTTCTTATGATATACAAAAAATCATGTAAGAGTGGTCTAACCTTTTATACAGGGCTTTTACATCTTCCCCTAACAATGGACTTTCTAGAAACATATCACCACATTCCTTCACATCAACTGTCTCAACTTCAAAAGCTTTGTCACCACAATATTCATTCCATTCAAACCACATTTTTGAAATTAATTCCTTCTTCACACAAGTACTGTGATCTTCCTCTTCTGGAGAATCAGCAGCTATCAATCGATAAACAAACACTTTCCTTTTCTGGCCTGGTCGGAAAGCACGGCCAATAGCTTGACGAGTAACAGACGGGTTGAGATGCACATCTAAGATGATGACACGGGAGGCCCCAACCAATGATATACCCTCACCACATGCTTTGATTGACCCAAAAAAGATTTTGGCCTCAGGTGAATTGTTGAATTTTTCCATGGAGCACTCCCTTTGTTCAGTGGATGATTCTCCTGATATTACAAAAATTTCTTTGCCAAGACTCCAGCCCTTCCATTTCATCGCTGACCTTTCCAAATATTTTAGAGGCAAGAGATATTGACTGAACACCAAAAGCTTCTCCCCAGCTGATTGGCATAGATTCAGCATATTGCGAAAGAATTTTAATTTCACCCCGTCTCTCACATCTTGGTTCGCTACTAGATCATCCATTGTATGCTCAGATATAGAATTTTCACTACATTTCTCTGCAATTGGTTTCAAGTCTGGGTGCAGATATACTGCACTACCTACAGAAGACATCTTGAACTTTCCAAATTCCCTCTTTATTGTCTTAACTTCATGCTTCTGTCTGGGTGCAAGGTTGAGCACCACAGTAAAATCAACTAGGCCAGGAAGCTCATCAAGAAAATCTCCTTTATAGTAGTGTAGTACCTTGCTGGTCATCTCCCGCAAATCATGTATAACAGCCACTTTCCTTTTAAAATCCGGGTCCTTCTGCAAAGTGTTTTCAACCAACTCACAGAAGTCTTTCGCACCAGGTAAATGGATCCTACTCCTAATGCGTAGGACAATAGGTTTAGACGTTTCCATCTTTATAAACTTTGGGCGGACAAGGTTAAGCACGTTAAATACCTCCTTGACATGATTTTGAAATAAAGTTCCGGACAAAACAACTTTTCTTGGTGTTTGTACTTTTGCTAGGGACTGTACCGTATCAGTATTCTCATTCCTAGGAGTGTGACCCTCATCTAAAATGAGAATTGACGGTTTCTTAAGCAATATATCTTGGCAAGATATTGATGTATTGTTATTACAGTTATCACATATAATGGACGAAAACTGTTGGTATCCTAAGAAAAGGATACTCTTGTTATCCACCCACTGTTTTAAGACTTCCAATTGTTGTGATCTACTGTCAGCCTTCACACTGTAAAAATCATAAAGCGGTACATCTTCCACTTGCCATGTCAGAAACTCCTTTTTCCAAGTCGATAGTATTCCCTTAGGAAGCACCACGAGAGGTCGTGCATCGGGATACTTCTCTAGAAAACTCTGTATGAAACAGATAACCATGAATGTCTTTCCAGATCCTGGAGCATGAGCCAGAATGCATCCCCCAGGATGGTCTCCCACCAGGTTTCTGACAAGAAAATTGAATCCTTCGACTTGGTGCGGTTTCATTTGATTTGCATGTTGAGGATGTGCTGATATTTCAGTTACTAAGAGATCATCTTTAGCAATCTTAACTCCAAGTATATCAGCTTTTTCTTTGGCATTCCATGATTCAGACATATAAGTTCTTGTGCTCTTTTTAACCTTCAATAAAATTGATATGGTAATAATAAATAACAATAACAATAAATCAGTTTTGTGAATTACGAAGAACGCACTGTTTTACGAAGCAATGTTAGCCCATGCCATAAAATGTCCTAATGTGCCATTTTATCATTTTGGTTTGGTAAAGAGGTTCTTGATTATTTTACGAAGCTTTATACATTGAATTGAATTGAATAAAATAAATCACCATTTTTCCCACAAAAGAGGTACCTGAAACCATAAACTATAAGAGATTCTGTAACACATCAAGTTTCTAAATTCTAACTGTTTCACTCTGTATTATTATCCCATGTTGAAACATTCAACCTATGAATCTAATTTTAAGACATACTTTATAACTCAATTCACACACTTGCTATGTTCTTATGACTAATATTTAAGACCAAACAAGCATTAATGCAGAGACCAGTGTCTAACCTTGTATTGGAACTCAAATATGGTTTCAATTCCTCTGTCAATAACCCCACAAACACGACAAACATAACCAAGATCGTCTTTTAAAATGAAAGAATGATCACAGTCAGCATCATTTTCCTCTTCTTCGGGTGGATGATCTGCAGAAACATCCTAGTAGGAGTACATTTAAACTAAATCAATCCCAAAGGAACTCTAAGAGATAATATAATGAGTAAAATTCAAATTTTAAACAAAAATGATCAATATGATAGAGAAGAACAATAAAAACCAAAGAACAGCGCGCATGCAGATGCAACTATCTCAAGTTTTAGTAACAGAAACAACATTCCTGATGCTCTTAAAGTCAAATTATCATATGTATAGAAATTATTTTATTGATAAAAAAAAAACATAATTACAATATAAAATTTGACAAGAATTTCAAGTTACATGCATATAACAGGCATAACAAAGAGAAAGAAAGGTTGAATGTAAGTGCCAAATAATTAAACATCATAATTCAGAAGATTTCAGGACATAAAAGTACATGCAATATGCATTACATTAACTAGGTAAGGTCACCAGCATATACATACATATACCCTATACTAAATAAAGCCGATAAAAATGGACAGCCATTCTCAGTGAAAATCAAAATTATTTAGTCTTCTTTATAAATCAATGTATATTCATGTTAATAAGTAACAAGCCCATCAAAGAAGGAAACAGTGTCACAAATCTTTATCAATTCATTCCCCTACACAATAGTCCAGTTTTCCAATTTCCCCCTTGTTTTCATAAGGAAAATGCTCTGTCTTAGGATCATTAACAGATATATATTAAGGAAGCACTGCAAAAGAAATAATATGAAGAAAAACAGGTAACAAACGAGTAGGGGGGAAATCTACTTCACAAAGATAGTTGTTCCAGTTGAAAAGTAAAATCGAAAGAATGTAACCATACTTTAGAAGTTTCTATTGCCATTGCCATCTCCCTCCAAACATCTTCTAGCCCGTCATCTTCAGTATCAACCTTGTTATCTTCTTCCTCCGGTACACCAACATAAACACCTTTGTCTTTCTTTGTGTTATCTTCAGGAGACAGGCTTGTTTCAAATTCCTTATTATCTTCTTCCTCGTGTACTCCAACATAATTACCTTTGTCTTTCTTTGTTTTATCTTTAGGAAGCAAACTTGTTTCAAATTTTAGATCTGCATGTTCTCCTCCATGGTAAGCATTGGGATCATGATATCCCTATAAAGCATTTTTGCATGGAGGATAGTCAAGAATGTCAGTGAAACAACAACAATGACATTCTTTTTCCCACTTTGGGGTTCTCTAGATAGAGCTGAAAAGAAAAGAAAAGAAAAACTTGTGTAGTGAAAAGAAAAAAGAAAAAAAAAAGGCATGCATCTCCTCAAGAAAAGTAGCTACAATTTTTAAGCCTAATACACAGAGTCTTACCAAGGAATCTAGATTTATGAGCATTAACAATCCCTATGGAAAAAGTTCCTACAATATGTTTGGAAAAATAAATGGAAAACCCCATATATTGTTCATCATTCAGTAGTAATGATGTGAGCCGTAGCCTCATAGGAGTAAAGGAAAAAAGGAAGGTAGAAATAGCATAACATTCAGATAAATATAAATCCACAATATCCATTTTTTTATTTATTATTTTCCAATATTTTCCAATCTATAATTTGCATAACTACCAAGCAACAAGTTACCAGAAATTTTATATTGCAATGAAAGATCAGAGTTTATCAAGACATCAAATGATTACCAAATTGGGACAGTTGAGGCAAAATCAGACTTCACTTCAGTGAAACTTGACAGTAGAATGGTAATCAATTGACTATGTAATTATTGAAAATGTTGGGAGAATGTACTTAAAAAGGCACATGATTCAATGGAGAAAACTTCTACAACAACTACGAGAAATCCAACATTTAGGCTATGCAATAATGTATTATATCTCCGCCTTTTACAGAATAACGCCAAAGACCTATAATGATAAGTTATACATTGCACAAAGATATAATAAGGGAAAAAATGTAAACATATAGAAAAAATATATAGATTACATGATTAACTTTTTAAAGCATGCCTTCCAAATATATGTCAGACTAAATTATATATGTGGCCTCTTCCTCTCCAGAAGATTCCGCTTTATACATATAAAAATAAAAAATAAGGCAGCATATTCTTGATTAAAAAAAACAGAATTAAGGAAAGATAAAAAAAATCAAGAAAGAATCAATTATGAATTTACTAGAATCTTCCGCTACAAATGGTAAAATGAAATACAATAGTTCAGTCAAATCAGCTCAAGAAGGATACAACCCAAATGAAAGGTGTGTTTAAAGGATTGCAAAAGCAGGGTAGAGCTTACAATCATTTCTAATGCAGGAGACTGAACTGGTTTTGGCAATACAACTTCATGAAATGGAAGAAAAGACGTTTGATCTCTGTCATCTTCCCCATTTGAATCAATGATAACATTTTGATAGGACATACCAGTAACTTTTTCATTTTCCATGTTGGGAGTTTCTTCATCATGATCCCTATCATCTTCCTCATCTGAATCGATGATAACATTTTGATAGGACATACCAGTAACTTTTTCATTTTCCATGTTGGGAGTTTCTTCATCATGATCCTTATCATCTTCCTCATCCGAATCAATGATAATGACTTCATGAAATGGTGCAGGAGGAACATCTTTTTCTCTTCTTGGTGCCAAAACATCCTCTTTTTGATCCCTATCATCTTCCTCACTTGAATCAATGGTGACAATTTGATAGGAGATACCAGTAGCTTTTTCACTTTCAATGTAGGGAGTTTCTTCATCATGATCTGTTGGAACAGTATCATGACCATGATCCTTATCATCCTCCTCATCTGAATCCAAGATAAATGGTACTGCAGGAACATTATTTCCTCTTTTTGGTGCCAAAACATCCTTTTCGGTGTGCTCCCCATCCGAATCCAAATCTATGACATTATGATGTTGCAAACCAGTAACATTCTTATTTTCCATGTTGGGAGTTTCTTCATCATGATCCGTCACCACTCTCAAAAATTGATTAACAAGTCTAGGACATTTTGCAAAGTAAGGGCCCAATATTTGCATTTTCTGGGTTATAAGGTCTTCAATATTTTTTGTCACACTTCCAAATTTTCCACTCTCAAAGCGATTTATAACATTTGAAATTGCACACGGACTGCTGTAATCTACAACATCACCATGTGTTAAACATGGCAAGCTATCACTTGACAGTTTAAGTTTTTTGCGTCCTTCTTCAGGCGAAATTCCTGGTTTCAGAAAATGAAATGTATAAAAATTACAAGATACTAATATCCATTAAGGATTTTTTTCTTTTACTTCAAATAAACCAGAAAACTAAGCAATCTGAAATACATGAATAAGAACATATATTTATTAATAGAAGAGGTGACATAAACTATACTTAGAAACAAAAAAACATCTCTTTGAAGTGATATATTGAGAATATGAATATTGCACAACTCTACATGTTCCAACAAGTGCATCTTTGCATGCATCCTAAGGAACCATAATAACAGTACAGAAACAAGAGAAAATATTCTAAAAGCTTATATAACTCAATTGAAATTAAACATGACCCTACAGAGAGCACCATTTTGTGGTTTTAGCAGGAAGGTACATAGTCGCTCTAATTCAAGTACCGGAGGGTTTGAAAAAAGAGTTATACAACATTCACAAAAATGATCAAGGGGTTAATTAAAACATCAATTATTATGATAATATGTCATTTTTTTCCTTTTATTCAAAAAATTGTTAAATTAATAAATACATTTGTTTAAAATAAAAATGTGATCCTCTCGCTCATCACCTATTTTCCCTCTAAAACCCCCATCCAAAAAGTGGATTACTTCGTGTCGAACACACCCCTCATATTTCACTCTGAGAATAACTTTGGCATTTCAGGCATACCACCACGTCCAACTAACAAACCATCACGGCTGAATAACCAAAATGCTCTCCAGCATCAGCACTTTCAGACCACCTAACTAACAAAAAAGGTTCCAAACACATTTCTAATAAAAAGCCTTACAAGTTACAAATACAGTTAGCACAAAGCTACATTACATTGTGTAGACAACTTCCTCACGAATACATGGACAAAATCACATGAAAAAAGAAAATATATTGATCCATGGACAATGGTGATTTAACTCAGGATGAGTAAGAGCCCGTTTGTTATGGCTTAATTCGAGGAAAAGTTACGATTTTTAAACAAAATAATGACTTATAGAAGTTTACGAGCGTAACGTTTTGAGAAAAACCTAAAAAATGTGATTCTCCCTAAAATCATTGTTTATAACAAATTAAAGCAAAAAAAAAAGAAAAAAAAAAAGAATGGAAGAATGTTATACCTGTTGGTGCAGGGCGTTTACTAGAGGACGCCATTGATGAAATTTGGAAGCGTTTAGGAAGAAGAAGAGTGAGAGAATAGGGTTTTGAGGATTGAAATGAAGAAGAATGTGAGTGTGGCTTTTGGGTTTCTTTGTTGGAAATGAAAAGCCAAATGCTACCGTATGAGCTAAGTTTTGCAGGGAGGGTAATAATTATTCTCTGTGGCTCGTTCTTACCGTGGGCGTCAAGATGCATGATTTTGATGGAAGGGAGTTCTTCTCTCTCCTCTGTTCATTGAGTTGAAAAAAGATATATTATTATAGAAAAGTGGTGATACGTTGAGCACCATAGTACACGCATCTTCTACCACTGCACACAAATATGATGCGTGGTCGAGTGGACCTCACTATCCGACCTAACACTCTCTTTTATATTAGGTGAAATTACTAAA